>OW052245.1:45581585-50581585 GCA_932526585.2 Philonthus cognatus
ACCGTTATAATAGACATAATTAAGCCTGAAATTGAGATATGATCTAATAAAGTTAACTGTATTAACACCAAAACCAAGACTGGAAATTTTGTTTAAAAGTGTACCATGGTTAATATACTCAATGACATTAGAAGCGTAACACCCAGAAGGAGTTATTATTTTAACTTGATTTTTTGCCAGTATAGTAGTCTTACATCAAGAATAAAATGATTACATTTTCAAGAAATTTTATTAAAAACCAATCTAAAAAAAATTAATAATGTGTTTGGCGACCCCTTTGCTGTATACACTCCTGTAGACGTCTGGGCATCGACAAAATGAGATGGTCGATGTCTTCTTGAGGCATCTCGTTCCAATCAACTTGAATTTCATCGATCAACTGTGCTAGAGTCTGTGGAGGATGGTGCAAAGAGAATATTCTTCTTCCCATGATATCCCACACATGTTCAATGGGATTTAAATCCGGCGAACGGGGTGGCCACGCCAAAACATTAATAGCAGCTTCATTAAGAAAGTTCATAGTTCGACGAGCAATATGGGGACGTGCGTTATCTTGTTGAAAAAGTACGTCTGGGCGGCCATCTAAATAAGGCAACAAAGTCGGTCGTATGACGTCTTCAACATAACGCGCAGCTGTCATACTGAGTCGAATGAATACAAGAGGTGATCGACTACCATAAGCAATAGCCCCCCAAACCATTACTCCAGCAGTCCTGTGTACATGCCTCTCAATATAAAACCTAAGATCAGGTCGTTCTCCACGGTAGCGTCGTACCCTTCTATGGCCATCATGCGTGCCCAGATAAAATCGTGAGACATCGCTGAATACGACATCGTGCCATTCTGCCTCCCAATGCTGCCGTTCTCTGCACCAGTCCAACCTTTGGCGACAGTGTCTCGCTGTTAAAGGAAGCACTAATCTTGGACGGTACGAAAGAAGCCCAAAGGATTGAATGCGGCGATATAAGGTTCGCATACTAACGGGCCTACCTTCTTCTCCAATCCATTGATCACCGATTTGACGCGTAGTAGCGAAACGGTCTCGCAGGGCTATTTGTCTTAAGCGCCGATCTTGACGTTCTGTGGTACGCCTTGGTTGACCAATTGGTCTTCTTCTTGCTCCTCTACCTTCTTCTGTCCATACCTGATACACACGTATTACAGTTGCTGCAGTGGAATCAATACGGCGGGCAATTTCGCGATAGGACATACCGACATCTCGATAAGCAACAACTCGACCCCGGTCAAAATCGCTCAAATGGTGATATTGTGGACGTCTTCGGACTCGAGGCATTTTATTTAAGCTTAACACACTCAACGGAAACACGAAAACTAAAAACATCTGTACTAAACAGCTCATATAAATAGTTTTATCAAAAAAGAAAAAGTGAAATATATTTTTATTTTTCACAATAAATATAAAAGGCACAAGGTTGAAATTGTTATCAATGTATGCTTTAAATACAGTCACTCTGTTGCTAAAATATGAATTCAAAAAAATCATTCCTTCTTGGTGTTACGCTTCTAATGTCGTAAACGGTCAAACTCTTTATAGTAGTAATCATTATTGGTTACTTTCTACTTGTGACGATAATATTTTTTTAGTTTTAGTTCTCGTTTAATGTCACTTGTAAACCATGGAGGGAATGACGATTTGAAGTAGGAGCAAAGCGGAGCAGATTCATTAAAAATGTCATATATTTTAGCATAAAATGCACTTACATCTTCATTTGCGGTTTTATAATCTTCTAAAAACGACCAGTTTGTGTTAAGTAAAGAATTGTATAATAAAGGAAAATTCGCTTTCTCAAAGTTGTAGAGTTTATTGTTATTTCTTGGAAATGAAGATATTTTGTTTTCGAAAAAGTTAAAGTCAATACTTAAGGCAGGATGGTATATATCTTCGGGGACTAACGGAAGTGAATCATGCACGATTGAAAAGTTCACATTGAGATTAGAGAAAACCAAATCAAGAAGTCTACCATTATTATTAACTATTGTATTTAATTGTTTTAGGTTTACTGAATGCATCAAGTTAAGCAACGTCTCAAGTTTTGGGGAAGATACATATATACTAGTATTAAATTGTGGGAGATTAAAGTCGCCCAACAATATTAACTCTTTATCTACCATCAAGACTTCAATCATTTCAAATACATTCGATAACATGTCAAGTGAAACATCCGGGGGTATATAAATAACAACAATGTACAATAAATGTGAATTAATTCTACATTTACAGCAGCTTATATCTATAAGAGGCATAGCATTAGTTATATGTGATACATCATATTTTTCAGCATAAATATGTTCATGTATTGCCAATAAAGTACCACCACCTTTTGAACGACCTACTCTTTCAAATTTTCTGTCACATCGAAATATTTGATAGCTAGCTGGAAATAACTCAGAATCATTTACGGAAGTGTCAAGCCAAGTTTCCGTAAGCGCAACAATGTCAAAGTGTGTGTTGATTATGGATTTGTATATTGTGTGAGTTTTTGTACGGATTCCACGAGTATTTTGATAGTACAAATGATACGTAGCATTGGTGATGTTGGACTTGTTTAGTTTTCCGCTATTTCAGATATAGTGGGTATTCCACGTACGTATTTTATTTTGAGATTCTTTTCTCCCTCAGATGTTCTGGTATCCAATTCACTTTTCACCGACCGGTAGAAATTGATTTGGGCGGGTGTTCTGTCTGACCTGATGCTCAACTTATTAAATGTTTTAGTTGACTTTAAAGTATGTTGATTTATGAGAGCTGTATATGCAGATTTGTCATCATCGAGGCGAATTTTGATTGGTCTATTCTATCGCAAGCGTGTAGGATCATATTTGCCCAGTCGAATAGGATTGAGATTTTTCGAAGATATGTTCAGTGCAGTTAGGATAGTATTTTTGGTAGACTTATCCGATCCTACAAGTTCATCTTTAGTATCAAAGTCAGGCTCATCTAGACCATAAATAATAATATTCTGTTTACGCTTTTCTCTCTATCCAATTTCCTGGATAATATGCTCAGTTAGTGCTAAGGAAGAAGATGGCACTGGAGTAGGCGTTGATTTAAGTTGCATAATTTCCTTTTGTAAGGCCACTATGGCCGCCTTTAGGCCATTAATATAATAATAAATCTAAAATATCTGGTATCGCAAAGAATACTTTTCCGTATCGTTACTTTTCATTACGATATTTTACTGTATCAATAATTTTCATTACGATATTTTACCGTATCGATACTTTTCATTACGATATTTTACCGTATCGATACTTTTCATTGCGATATTTTACCGTATCGATACTTTTCATTACGATATTTTACTGTATCGATACTTTAATATACTATACAATCGATACGCAATATGGATATTTTTTGGGATTGGTACATCCCTAATTCAAATCATCAAAGTTTCAGGATTATTTTGATGTATCATGCAATGTTGTCTTCTAAACAGAACCTCTACGTTACCTGATTACTAGTTATTACCAAAAACGTTTGATTTTACTTATAATAAATAGCAACCGTAATGTTTTTTTTTTAGTTTCCAAGAATAATATAAACCATTACTCGTAAACTTGTATTTATACTACTTTATACTTGTATTTATACTTGATATATAAAATAACTGAAACAGTTGCAGTGTATATTACCAACAAGTTTCTATTTCAGATATTAACAACATTGAGTACATATCTCATTATCAGATTTGCTTATATTAATTAATTTATCTATGTTATCAAACGTTTCTGTGTAGAACTTTTGTTCGTTTCATCATCAAACTTTTCGCTTTTAAGGCAACGCCCATTATTACAAAATTACAATCCTCCCGGAAATTAAGCCCCGTTGGAAGATATTTATTCAGATACATCGCACGTATAAATAAACCAGGCTGGGTGCGGCAAGTTTTTAATTAAGGAACGTGTACGTGTAGAAAAACATAAAGCCCTTGTTTAGAAAGCTGAAGTAAATATTCTATACACGTAGATAATTTTTCTTTTAAATATACATATCCCGGTATATACGCAAACATTTCAGGCATTCGCTGTTTTTAAAAAGTGTTTAATTTGAATGTCTATCTAGTGTTTTCAATCCCAGATTAAGCATGAAGTAAAATTTCGAGTTTAGAAAAGCCAGAAAAGCCTGGCTTTTCTAAACTCGAAATTTTACTTCATGCGCCACGCGTATACAACACTGATTTAGTATGAAATACAAAAATATACACTATACTTAATTGATTTATGGTTTGATATTACGTGAGTAGAAAAACATGTATAAATTAAGATGCATTATTTTGTTATTTCTAAACTTCTACTGTAATTATAAAACAAAAATATTAGTGCTCATATCTGCAATAATTTTAAAATATACATAAAATTATTATTATGATTATTATTTGGATTGATTGAGTTACTTGAAGATAATTATACTTTGATTAAAAAACACTTAGAACCTTTCTTCAATACTTTATTTTGTAACCAAATGTACATTTCGGACACGAAGTGTCCATTATCAATGGTTTGATACTAATAATTAGTATCAAACCATTGATAATGGACACTTCGTGTCCGAAATGTACATTTGGTTACAAAATAAAGTATTGAAGAAAGGTTCTAAGTGTTTTTTAATCAAAGTATGATTATTATTGTTATACATTACGGAGAATTCTAACCCTCCCAACTGCACATCAATAAATACATTTTTAATTTATTGCATATATGTATAAGCAGTGATTTTTTGTTTGTTTTAATTATTACAGTAGCGATTTGGAAATGACAATATTGTGCTTTTTGAATGTTTGCCATTTACGTAATATCAAACATTAAATCAATTAAATATGTTTGAAGTTCACACTAAATCAGTGTTGTATACGCGTGGCGCATGAAGTAAAATTTCGAGTTTAGAAAAGCCTGAAATTTAACTTCATGCTTACATGAAAAACATTACATTAAAAACATTAAAACATCCTCCTCTTAGCTACCCCCGTGTTATTACCACTCTAATTTGTGTTTGAATTAAATTGTTTTGGATGAAATGATGTATGATAATAGACCAGAAGGAGATATCCAGGGGACAATATATTAAGGATAAGTATCTCTAGAAGATAATGCGAATGCTTTTAAACGGCAGTAAGGGAGGGAAAACGAAGGATGTTCAACGTTTCGATTAAATGTGCGGCTGTCCGAGAGAAAGGCCCACCCTAGCTGAGGTGATCTATAGCCGAATTCGTCCACAAGATTAAGAACACGCAAGTACTAGATGTAAATTCTAGACATCTTTTAAAAGGATTAAAAATAATTTACTTTAAAGGAAAGAGTAGGGTAAACAATAGTAATACTCTGAAGAATAAAATAATAAATAAATAGATGGTACTCGAAATCTACAGTGAAAAATAAATTAGTGAAGAAAGAAATCAAACAGTGTTTTATTAGAAATAAAAGCATGTTAGGATGCAGTTTTTAAACTCAATTAAGCACGATATGTTATGCTTAGTACACCATGAATCAAATCATAAGGGAGTATAAATAAATTGTTGATTAATTCTGGCTTAATTGCAAATTAAAATGATATAACAATAACTCTGACTTTTTTCTTTCATCCAGTGAATACAAATATTTGTATAAAAACAAATTTTCAAACGTGAGCTTTAGCTTTTTTCTTCGTGAAAAGCATTATTGCCGACCTTGCCGCATCAATTACAAGGCCTTAAAGGTAATGGCACGGATGACGGAAAGCTTTTAAACGGAGCGTTAAACATGGAATTCTGGGCATTGCAATAGAATATCGTCCGCTTATGGCCAGAAAACCGGAACCTTTCATTTATTATGGTCGCTCTCTTTCCTCCCTCTCTCATGTGTGTGTGTAAAAAGGCTGCATTCGTTCGGTCCAAAAGGATTTCCTCCCTCAGACGAGAACCAACAGTCTAGATCTAATGGAAAATTACACTATTCCACGTTTTACGTTCTGCGAAAAAGTGTTCAATGTTCGTGTTTCGTTAAAAATGCTCTGTTAAGTAAAGGAAATATTCGTTTTGTGCACGTTGGATTTATTTAGATAAATGCCTGCTTTAAGTAATAAGTATATAAGGTTATTATTTAGATTAATTTAGCATCTCCCTTTTTCTCCTCTTTCACCCCACCCCTTCACCCCCATGCCATAAAACTGTGTAGATATAATGTAAATTTATCTGTAAATAACATCATTAACATTCTTCACCTAAAGAAGCTACAGCTACTGGTCGAAACGCTCATTCTAGCTGAACATTTCGCTATAAAGCGATTAAGTCTATTTTAAATTGTTCGGAGCCGAAGAAAATGTTTAATTAAAAATATAAATTACTCAATATTAAATAATTCTTCCCTTCTACCCTTCACCATGGGGTAAAGTAATTCTTGCATTTTTTTCGCTATATCTTGCTAAATATTGATCACCATTACATCTAAGCGTTATATATTTTTAACTTTACTGTTAATCAGTAGTTTATACGCGTGGCGCATGAAGTAAAATTTCGAGTTTAGAAAATCCCCGTGAAAATTTGTCTCGGGTCGCTGCGCGACCCTCGACAAATTTTCTACGCGGGGCTTTTCTAAACTCGAAATTTTACTTCATGCTTAGTCTGGGAGTGGAAGACACTCGTTACTTTAAAATACATCAGAACTGTTAAAATATGAATCGTCGGATGCCTGTCTTCAGGGGTGATATGTAAGCAAATTATGGGTCCTAGGACTTATCAACTGAGTGAGTTACGCAACTGTTTCCAAGGTACTCTTTACAAAAAACAAAAGATTAAAATTTTACATATATAATGTACAATATACTATAAGTATGGTACATCATTGAATTCAGAAAAAAATATTCTTTCAAAAATATGAAAATTCAAAATGGCGCCCGTAAGAAAAACAAAAGTTGGCTATGGTCCCTGGGTAAATGTTATAGTTATCTTAAAATGAAATATGTTACTAGATTAATCGTTAAAAAGTGCCTGTATAATGTTAAAGTTGTAAATGTCTGGATTCAGTAGTTTTTGAATAATAAAATAAAAACGAAATTTCAAAAAATCCGTTTTTCGACAATATTTTTAAAACGAAAAAAAGTATTTTAAATTTGTTTTTAGATTATTATTGGGCTCTAAATTACACAACTTTGCCCCAATTTAACCGACTCTCTATCTCTTCAAATAACCGGAATTCCCATTCATTCTGTTGAAATACGGACACCCTGTATACAGTATAAAGAATCTAGGTACATCATATAAACAATTTAAACCAAAGCCAGAAATTATTCGGAGTCAGAATCCTCTGGTAAAGATGCTTGTTCTGGTTCTACTAATAACTTTAACACCTCTGTGTTCAATTTTCGAATGGTAAGCGGTTGAGAAACCTCTGGATTTACCACTAGAACATCCAGGTTGGGGCCCATTTGCTAAACCTTCAGTAGAGAACACATCCATTCCGTTTAGCCACTTAGAATATTTATTTTCAAAATTTAAAATTGTTCTATAAGAGGTTAGCCATTTGATTGTCAATTGTGAAAATTATTTATTTTATGTATTAATAAACCTACATTTTCAGTGTGCGATACAATTTCAATATTCATAATGTCAATCACAAAGAGTTAGACTGCTTTATTTTTTTGTTATATATTAAACTAAGTAGTTATTATGTATAAAAAACAAAGATTCTTTACTAAGAATGGCTAAGAATGTATACTTTAATATTTTTCAAGTTTAACTTTGTAAAATTTTACTATAGGATTCTTTACTTAATTTAAATTAGTATATCTATATGTTGACTAAAGTTATGTGAAAAATATTTAATACTATGTTGTATGTATACCACTAGAATATATATTCATCTTTAAATTATATTTTCACGAAACACAAATGTAAAATAAGAAATTAAACTTGGGCGTTTGGAGTGCGTAAAATCCACTGAACGACGTAAACGATGCGTGCACTTTGGGTACTGATAACTAGTGGACCAAAGGTCGGAGGGGTTTATGACTTTACCTGCGCACCCTCTGGACATTAAACTGCTCAAATTACAAGAAAAATATGTTTTTTAAACAGTTGATTTTCGGCGAAATGTTCAGCTAGAATGAGCATTTCGACCAGCCTGCAGCGTAGCGAAACAATTGTAGTGAAAATAAATACAAAAAAGTTGAAAATCAGAAATATTTTATTTAATAATTTATTAAAGATCTCCCTTTTTATTCAACAAATACTGTTTTAATCCAGACTAGCAATATAACTTTTTATTGCTACTTTTATTACTAGTATAATTCCTGTATATTCAACTAAAATATTGTACAAACAATTTTAACTATATTATTCGTATAAATAAAATTGCACTGTTTGACATGTGCATACAAACGTGAAAATAAAACTTGTATAAAAATTCAGTTGGAATAAAATTAAACAACTCCCAATTGAATTTCAGTTGAGCGGGAGCAGTTTTGATATAACACGCCGATTGCAGCCGGCGCATGCAAAATATTAATTTTTGTTTTCTGACGTTTGCATTCCCGGACGGCGAATGGGGCCGGGGTAACGGTTTAACTGTCCCGGGATCACTGCGACTCCTCCTTGTTCGAGTTCGGCACATTTCGAATAACTTCCCGTTTTCCGTTTGCCGTTCTCTCCGGTCGCTCATGTTTATATAATGCGAAACGCCGCGATTGGAATACGCTTCGTATTACGTCGGGATGTTTATTAAAATTTCTTGTTCAAGAAGTATGGAAAGTATAAGGGAAATGTAAACTCAAAACTAGCTTGGAGAAATATAGTGTGGATTGAATGTAATTGAGAAACCGAAAGATACTATAGGGGGGGTTTTGGACTTTTTGAGTTTATAAAAGCCTGAAGATTTTGATTTGAGAATCTGTGGTTGTTTAAGGTTCACTCATCTATACTTTATTCCACATGAGAGTGTATGCAAGAAAAGATAGGGCCTATTTGGCATAGTTCTCTAATTGGTTGAAATCGAGGGCAAATTCAATCAGGCGCTAATTTAGTGTCCATTTCTTTCTATTCCCAGTTTCATTAGCGAACCAATTTGTGATAAATGGTTTAAATTATAAGTTATTTTAATAAAAGAAAGAATGCATATACTGATATACTGAAAAAGGCTGTAGTTAATAATAAATTATTTTTTTAAACAAAATTCTAATGTAAACTCTGTTTTTTTTAATATGACCAAACTTAGGGTGTATTTACTACGAACAGTTGCAGTCCTGCTTTGACAGTAGGGTATTTTAAACATAAAATTCTCAGATGCTGGTAAATGATTATTAATGTGATAAATAAATTATTATTTATCAAATAAATTGTCACGATGAAGAAATTTTCATAAAAGGAACGCTACAGCTTGCAACTTCACAACACATACCAAGATTTTTTTTTAAATATACTTTGACATATTCTACATAAACATTTGTAAAATTAATGAACATGTGATCAGAACTAAGTAGTATATTTTAAACTTCACTTCAAAACAGTGTTTTATACGCGTGGCGCATGAAGTAAAATTTCGAGTTTAAAAAAGCCTAATTTGGATTTTCTAAACTCGAAATTTTACTTCATGCTTAGTCTGGGAGTGGAAAACACTCGTTAGAGTTTTTAAATGCAAAGTTTATGATAAGATCACGAATGTCTGAAAATTTACATTGAAAAATCGTAACATGTATACCTAAAAGAAAAATTCCTTGTATCTAGAACTATAAATGGGCAGATATTAAAAAAGACAGATATTCCTGAGCAAGGAATTTTACCTGATCCATTAATCTTACCTGATCCTCAGAGATACTTTATTAAGTTGGTAGTAGATACAAATAATTTCAGGCGTGATAGGTAAATACATTTCTAATCGTAATCTTTGTGAGTTAATTGAATTGTCATATTAATTTCAGATTTCCATTCACATAACCTACAAATTAAAAGTTGATTTACAACATAACATGTAATTAATCTTGTCCTAATCTGAAACACACAACCTGCATCACATCACTAAATTCTTGAAATGTAAAATTTGATTAGTCATACTAAAAAAAAAAAAAAAACAGATTATATGTTGAAGTTGTTGCAAATTGTCAAATTACTTAATACGCACGCCTATGCATAAATGACAGATTGTCACCGCTGTTATTCTATTGCGATTTGGCTTGATTCATATTTTACTTGTTTCAATTTTCGTAAACTTAAAATAAAAAGGTGAAACGAATAATCAACAACTAACAGTGTTAGTCCTTAAAATCTTTTTGTAAAATTTTTTAAAAGTAGCTAAAAGTTATTGGCGTACAACATTTATTTAAAGTATATATTTTCGGGAAAATAAAAAGTGAAGCCGTAAATCTCAGTGCTATCGATATGGTAGATTAAAAACAATATTTAAAATGTTAGTAAAATGAAGTAAAAAACTTATTCATTTAACGAATAAAAACATTCCACTAATAATTGTTGATTGTATTGTATAATTTCAACTTTCACTAAATATTTTAAGAAGATGCGTTGAGATATTTTATTTTCTTAAGAATTTGAAGCTTCAAACGAGTGTTTATAATTCTAGATTAACCATGAAGTTAAATTTTGAGTTTAGAAAAGCTTGAAATTTTACTACATACGCGACGCGTATAAAAAACTGAAATATTGTGAAAATTATACATATTTGAACTTTAAATCAGTCTTGTATAGGCGTGGCGCATAAGGTAAGTTTTCGAGTTTAGAAAAGCCTGAACATTTGGTTTGATCGCTCCGTTTCGCTACGCGATCAAACCAAATTTTCAGGCTTTTCTAAACTCGAAATTTTACTTCATGCTTAATCTGGGAGTGGATAAACTTGTTCAAAACATCAAATTTAAACTTCGTAAAGAGTGTGCCTAGTTAAAAGAAACTATCAATATATTGATGTAAATAATTCCTATTCTTTATAAAATAAAAATTTTTCAACAAACAGATTTTAATAAAACAAAATTGTAGATATACACCATTCCATTTGTTTCTGGATCTCGCCTAGCCATGCTTTCGTGTTGTTATGTTGCAGTATCAACATTTACATTTTTTATTAGTTGCCACTCCTGATTCCTTATTTTAACAGTGTTGCAATAATTTATGATATCATAAGTAATCCTCTTTTTAATTTTCAAGAGGTTTATTGTTAATCTTGCAACAATTATTTTGCCACGCGGTCGCTTCTTCGAGCATTTTATTATTAAATCAAATTAATCTAGTGTTGCAATGCTGTGTCAATGTTGATGACATTTTGAGAAAGAACGGGCACGAAGTTCTTAGATTACCGCCATACCATTGTCAATACCATCCAATTGAAATGGCGTGGGGGTTTTGTAAGACTTACTACAATAAGCACATAAATTCTAAGCAACCATCTAAGGATCGTGTTCAGAATTTATGGCTTGAGTCTCTCTCAAAATGTACATCCGATATGTGGCAACATTTCTGTGATCATTGTGAAAAACTTATTTCGGATGACTGGACAAAACACATGGGGAACCTTTCTTTTGAAACCATTCCTCCTTTTATTATTTCGCTTGGGGAATCTGGCTCAGAACAAGCATCAGAAGATTCAGATGCAGGTTCTCTTGACTAAATAATAAAAGTGGAATGAGGGCTTAAAAATTGTTTGACATGAAAATTATCAGTATCACAAGAGGGTGGGAATACATTTGCAATTCTACAAAAAAATACTGAGGGCCAACAGAAGAGAGAATGACCAAAATTAAGGTGGATGGATGGAGTTGATCAAAATGTGTTAACGGGAAGACCCAAGCGAGAAATACAAATGGATGACGAAATAAGTTTGCAGAGCCGAATTCATTATATTTGTTATATACAATATTATTGCTGTGTTTGTATGTACAAAAATCAAGTAGTAAATTTTGTTAATCTTAAAACTGCATATTAGTATCCTTTTATATCTGAAAATTTGTAAAACAGGCAACAGTGTAAGATCACAATAGTCAGAAATTATAACCTTAAAATCGAACATCTGACAGTGACATTTAAAAACCCTGATTTAAAACACAACCAGCCCCATTTACAATACTTAAACTGTCACTTTTCCATAGCTAGGCGAGATCCAGAAACAAATGGAATCGTGTATATTAGTCTGAATTCTAAAATTCGACAAAAATTAATATATAATCTTTTCCACATCTCAACGAAATTAACTAATTACGAATTTAGAATAAGATAGAGTAAATTAGTTGAAAGAAAACACCATCAAATTTCACTAAATTTTTATGAAATATTAAAAAAATTGTCATAGTTAAATTAAATTCTTACTACTTATTATTACTAATTGACATGACAAATCCATGTAATATGGCGTTTTGATACAATAGAGTATTATTATTTTTATTATTATTTTACTCTTCAGAAAATTTTTAAAAACTTCACAGCATAAGTTAAAGATGAACTATTAAAATATTCGACGGTAAGAAACATTTACATTTTGTGTCAAATTTACATAGAAATTTAAAATTGACTGCCTTTTTTTTACTTTGCTTAAATGAACTTATTTCTTAATAATAATAATAATTATTATTATTATTTATTTCTCAGCAGAATAAATTCTATTTACAGAGAAAAATACAGTTTTTTTTTAAATATACTAACTAAAAATAAACATTAATACTAAAAATAAACATTAATACAAAATGGTAGAAATAAAGTAGAGTAGTGGATAAATTATATGGCATATTTGATAACAAAAAAACAAAAAAAAACTTGAATATATCTAAAATAAAATAGAACAACGAGAAGTTTACCAGTTTAGCTAAAGATATTTTTTTATTCTTTATTCTTTATTTACGGAATCTCTCTTTTAAATTTACAAAATATATAAATAGTATAAATATAAACATATTGAAAAATAATGAAATTAATATCATAAATTCACAATATAATAACAAAACTAGTTGAGTTATTTAAGTTGTCATCAAACAACCTGCTAATGTATTTAATTCTTTGTAAATTCAGGCAATTCTATATTGAATGATTAATTTTTCAATTTTGTACAATTTTTCAAACATATTTTAACCTAAATGTCTGCTTATTCCAAGTTTTCTTTTCTATAAATAAATACTAGATCTATTCTTTATTATGTTAATTTAGTGATTTTCACGTTCATTAAATGAAATATCTCATGTTTTTTTGTTTATTATTTTTTTACAAACATTTGATGATTTTCGTAAATTTTCTCTTCATGAAAAAAATTATTGTTTAATAACTTAAAAACTAGTAATATTTGGTTTTATACTTTTTTTTTCAATTTGAAAAAATATTTTTTAGAAACTTCTGGTGAGTTTTGTAAATTATCTCTTTATAAAAAATGCGAGTTTATAAATGAAGTTTAAAAAAAAACAGTAATATTTAGTTTGACTTCTTTCTTTCACATCTTCATATTTATTTAAGTGTTTAAAAATATTTCAACGAGAGTTTACACTAAGTGCGCTAAACGCTGGTTAACTTTCAAGTTGAAAACGCGATCGGTTTTCAGTAATTTTTAACATCCGATTTTTAAAATTTATAAATATTTGATCTATTTTCTATTTCTATAACAGTTTAGAGTTTATAAAATCTTGAATACTATCTGTGATATTTTTATGATCTAAGAAAACACAAGAAATAATTCCATCGAAAACCCAATAAAATCGATAACTTTTATAGATTTCCTAAGAATCACAGACATTCTTATTAAGAGGGGCAAAGTCGAATATCAGACTTCAGAGTTAGTAGTAGGTTTCTCCTTCCTTGGCGTGCGGGCAATTAGGACATAAATTACGACTCGGCATGCAAGGACCCTCCCAATCTAAACAAATACTTGAGTACCTTCACTCGGTTGGAAGGTTGATCTTCAAATGTTTTCGCTTATTCAGAAATATCTACTGGCAGCAAAGTGTGTACCGGGTCATGGGTAGTCATGTACAAAATTATTTTTTATTGTAAATTTATTTGTATTTTTAAATTTCACGTTAATCAGTGTTTTGGACTCCAGGCATATAAAGTAAAATTTCAAGTTTAGGAAAGCCTGAAGATTTGGATTTGCCGTCATTCGCTTCGCTCGCGACGGCAAATCCAAATTTTCAGGCTTTTCTTAACTCGAAACTTTACTTCATGCTTAATCTAGAAGTTCAATCAAACATTTGTTAGAAGCTTTAAATTGCTTCTCGGAAAACGACAAATTTCTGAAATTTCTTTAAAAAAAATGTATGTTCCACAATTGGAAGTAATTCATTATCGAATAAGTAAGTTTAGTTAATATTATTTGAAGTGACACTGATACTCATAATTATTATTATTATTATTAAACGAGAATTTCTACTCCTAGATTAAGCATGAAGTAAAATTTCGAGTTTAGAAAAGCCTGAAAATTTGGTTTGGTCGTGTAGCGCCAGGCGTATTAAACATTGATTTATCGTGAAGTTTAAAAAAACATTCATCCTTTTTAATGAACATGACACGCATCAGATATTTAGTCTATTATCAATATTGTGTTTACAATAAATGGTGGATTTATTACAATTTTAGTATCATTCAATATTATCCGTAGTAATATTTGAATTGTTAATCAAGAAACAAAAAATTAGATATAGTTTAGCAAGCTATTTTACACATTTATACTTACAGGAATATTTTTTATAAAAATGTAATATTGTCTAAAATAATGACGTGAAATCCCGCTCCATCATTCTAAATGGCGACACAACAGTAATCCACCTCCCACCGCTTCGAGTCCCACCCAGCCGCAGCGATTAGAGTCACGTGGTAAATTTACATCCACAAACTGGTGAAATTTTGCTATAAGCATCTGTTCAATTATGGTAATTGCAAATTAAAAAAAATAATTTAAAATTGATTTTTTCCGTTATTAACATTTTTCTTAAACATTTTTCTTAAACATTTTTCAATACATGCAGTGAGTCATGGTAAAAAAAATACAGAAAATATATTTTCTTTACTTTGATTTGTTTTCGAGATATTTGGTAAACAAAATTTCAAACACGAATTTGCCCCTCCTAGTTTTTTTTTTTTAAATATTTACTATAAATTGTGCTTTTTGATTTACTTTTGATTTAGAATTTATACAACATAATATTTGGGAATACCTTATTTTTCTTGCTGTACAGTAAGTTGTGTGTCTAACTTTAAATTACTATGTTTCCAGTAATATTTAAATTTACCGGTAATTTTACATCACTGTAAACACGTTACATGTTTGATATAAACCCGTAACATGTTTTAATCAATAATTCAAACAAGTTAAAATGTTTGACGGAAACACGGCACTTTGTAGGCTCCTATACCGGGTGTTGACTTGGCGGACGCAACATAGGAAATCCTATGTAAATTTTCAAATGTTCAAATTTGGCTCCCCTATTTATTTTAGAAACAAAATGTATTTACCTATTTTGTAGAGAGAAAAATTCTGAATTCATTCGTGTTAACGTATATCACTTTACGTTTCTCTAAGTTAAAATTATTAAGAAAAAATAATATGATTTTATAAAAATAATGACATGCCTTGGAATTGAAACAACAACTGCGGATGTCAAGATGGAAAAGATATCCTAGTCACTTGATTAAAGTAAATGTTTTCGAAATGAATTACACTAAACAAGAAAAATGTCATTATTTTTATAAAATCACATTACTTTTTCTTAATTATTTTAGCTGTTCATTTTCTGACATTCGTTGATTGTTAAAAGAGTTCAATTTGAAGCTTTAAACGAGTGTTTTCCACTCCCAGACTAAGCATGAAGTAAAATTTCGAGTTTAGAAAAACCCCGTAAAAATTTGTCGAGGGTCACGCAGCGACCTGAGACAAATTTTCTGGGCTTTTCTAAACTCGAAATTTTACTTCATGCGTGACGCGTATAAAACACAGATTTTAAGTGAAGTTCGAATATACATAAATGTGAGAATATTATAGTCTTTTATACGCGTGGCGCATGAAGTAAAATTTCAGATTTTAAGTGAAGTTCGAATACACATAAATTTGACAATATTATAGTCTTTTATACGCGTGGCGCATAAAGTAAAATTTCAGATTTTAAGTGAAGTTCGAATACACATAAAATTGACAGTATTATAGTCTTTTATACGCATGGCGCATGAAGTAAAATTTCGAGTTTAGAAAAGCCCAGAAAATTTGTCTCGGGTCGCTGCGCGACCCTCGACAAATTTTCACGGGGCTTTTCTAAACTCGAAATTTTACTTCATGCTTAGTCTGGGAGTGGAAAACACTTGTTTAAAGTTTTAAATTGAACTTGAAAGAAACAGGGAATATCCGCAATTGTATCAATTCCATGGTATTTCATTATTTTTATAAAATCACATTACTTTTTCTGAATCAAACACTTACTATGTTTTTACCACAAAATTTTTATTGTATGTATATATATTATATTACACAAATATACACATAAATTCACGACTTAAGTTTCGACGTTTGACGGTCATTATCAAGTGAAACAAATTACAAAGGGGAGTTACATTTATACAGGTAAAACAATTTAGAGTGAGGGTAGCAAAACAAATTAGGTTAAACAGGTACAAAGATTTACACATTAAAGGATTTCAAAGAGCGGCGTGTACACTAAATCGGTTTGTTCGTTTAACAGATTAACTAGGGGGTTCTTGGTTCGTTTGAAAATTTCGGCGGATTCGAGCAGGTTAAGCTTAGTGCCTTTGGTACAGTTATGTAAAATTTTAATTTTATTTATTTCTGGAAATGAATGTTTGCACTCTAATACGTGGTTAGAAAAGGAACTGGAGTCTTGGTTCAATCTAAATGCGCGAAAATGTTCCGAATATCTCTTTTCGAAACTACGACCGGTTTGGCCTACATACACACTATTGCATTCGGAACAAGGGATTTCATAAACACCTGATTTCTTTAAAGGATTAATTTTGTCTTTTGAATTGAATAAAATGTTGGATAATTTGCAACTGGGTCTAAACGCGATTTGATGATTTTGTTTTCGAAGAATGTGAGCTATTTTTTCCGTAATTTCGCCAAAGTATGTTAGGGTAATGTATGGATCTTTGTTCACATTTTCCAGTCTCGGATAAATGTGGGTCATTGTATTTTGATAACGTTTTTTATTAATTATGTTCTGAATAAGGTTTACTGGATAACCATTAGTTTTGGCAATATCTATAATTTTATTTAGTTCTATGACTCGGTTATTGGCTGATAAAGGAATTAAAAAGGCCCGGTGTATCATTGAATGATACGCGGCTAATTTATGCGACAATGGGTGATTGGAATTATATGGGATAGTGGAATTTACGTTGGTTGGTTTTCTAAAGATATCAAATTCTATTTTATTGTTCTTGTGGATTAAGGTCAAGTCTAAAAAGTTAATTTTATTATTTTGTTCGTGTTCTATTGTAAATTTTATTTTGGGGTGTATATTATTAATTAAATTTAAAAATTGATCAATTTGACGTGTGGTGCCACTAAAGCAAGCAATAATGTCATCTACATATCGGTGCCAGAATGAAATACGTTTTTTTGTGAAATCTAAGTTAAAAATGTTTTCCTCTATATGTGTCATGAATAAATCTGCTAATAGGGGGCTTAAGGGCGACCCCATTGCTAGACCTGTCGTTTGTTGGTAAAATTGATTGTTAAATTGGAAATAATTTTGTTGTAAACATACTTCAAATGCCTCGCACAGTTCTGCTTTAGTGATAACATCGATATTTAATTTATCTAACATGTTCTGGATAATTTTGAGACATTCATTAGTTGGGATATTTGAAAACATACTAGTGACGTCAAAGGATACAAGTTTGGAGCCTGTAGGGGTGGTAATTGTTTTTAAATGATTAGAAAGCTCAAGTGAATTTTTAATTGAAAATGTTGACGTAAAGTTTGTGTATTTTTTAAAAATGTAATTTAATTTTATTGCTAATGTTCGAGATGGGCTATTAATATATGATACTACTGGCCTTATGGGGAGATCTGGTTTGTGGGTTTTTATTAAGCCGTACAATCTGGGTGCTAGTGGATTTATATTATTAATTTGATATTTTTCAAAATCAGATAAAATCACTTTAATGTTTTTTAGCAAATTTTTGATTTGTGATTGGAATGAAGTTGTCGGATCTTTCTTGAGGAGAGCTAGATTTTCTTGTTTAATGAATGTATTTATTTTGTCATTATATTGACTTGTTTCCAGAATAACGATTAAATTTGATTTGTCTGCTTTCGTGATTGTTAAGGCATTAAGTGACGCTTTTGATTTGATTGATTTGATAATTTGTGATTCGGACAATGAGTTTTTTGGATATGATTTTATTATATTCGCAATTTGTGCTCTCGGGATAAGGGGTTCTTGTACCTTTTTTAACGCAATTTCGGACTCGACTACTAGAGTTGTTTTAGGGGTTTTGTGATTGACATAAGGACTGTAGTTAGGATTTTGGGATAGAAAAGTTTGTTCTGTCGTACTGAATGTAATGTTTGATAAATTAATAAATTTTGAGACTGATTGTAAGGGTTTGTTATTTTTAGTGACTGATGCTGATTTATTTTGAGTTTGTAGTAGCGTATCTAATTTTTTCTTCTGGATGTTATATTTTGTATGTATGACTTTACTCACATTTTCTCTCACAAAATCATCAAATATATTTAACTCGATTGAATGAAGTTTAAATGTAAGTTCCGAATGGAATACCTTAAGATAGTGTTGGATGGCGTCTCTCCTCCGATGCAGGTTTTGAATTTCGGTTCTTATCCATGTGTGTTGGGCTGCTTTGATGGCTGCGTTCGCGGCTGACGTGGTGGACCGCGTTTTGATGTTCACGTATCTCGGGATAACGTTGAGGCGTAGGCATTGTGACATTACTTTTTCTTAATTATTTTAGCTGTTAATTTTCTGACATTTGTTGATTTTTAAAAGAGTTCAATTTGAAGCTTTAAACGAGTGTTTTCCACTCCCAGACTAAGCATGAAGTAAAATTTCGAGTTTAGAAAAGCCCCGTGAAAATTTGTCGAGGGTCGCGCAGCGACCCGAGACAAATTTTCTGGGCTTTTCTAAACTAGAAATTTTACTTCATGCGCCACGCGTATAAAACACAGGTCTTACGTGAAGTTCGAATATACATAAATTTCACAATATTATAGTCTTTTATACGCGTGGCGCATGCAGTAAAATTTCGAGTTTAGAAAAACCCAGAAAATTTGTCTCGGGTCGCTGCGCGACCCTCGACAAATTTTCACGGGGCTTTTCTAAACTCGAAATTTTACTTCATGCTTAGTCTAGGAGTGGAAAACTCTTGTTTAAAGCTTTAAATTGAACTTAAAAAAAACAGGGAATATCTACAATTGTTGTATCAATTCCATTGTATGTCATTATTCTTATAAAATCACATTACTTTTTCTAAATTATTTTAACTTAGGGAAACGTATAGTGTTAGGTGTGAACATTAATAAATTTAGAGTTTTTCCCTCTACATGAAAGTACAGTACATATTGTCTCTATAATAAATAGGGAAGCAAATATTTGAACACTTTAAAATTAACATGCGATTTCCTATGTTGCGTCCGCCAAGTCAACACGCGGTATAAACATATTACTTGATTAAAATTATATATATTTTTTTTAGTTCAGTATTATTTGATTATTGATATCGCATAGAAAAAAACATAATAATAATATACATGTTTATAACTATGTTAATTTGTTGTTCATTAAATGTAATATTTATACACAAATTGAGCAATTTAAAAATTCCTCTCCCCAAGAGACCCAGTATTATTTGAATAAGAGATTGAACCATGAAAGCCATAAAATATTCTTAACACGCGGATTGCCGCTCATAAAAAATTAAAATAATCTGCGTGCGGTGAGAGACATTTTAAGAATTGCCAAGTGCGCCGTTTCGCGTTAAATTATGTCGCAGGAGGGAAAATGGCGTCGCTTTTGCAAAATCCAGCCGCTAATCCCCGTAAATAAACTTTGGACCGTTAAGTTCGTGTTTACATGTAAAACGGCCTTAAAATTCGAGCGTGCAGTCCGAAAAGTTAACCCGACGTGCCAATTTAACTGTAAGTCCTTATTAGCGTTATCAGTGTTATGTCCGACGTAATTTTAGTAAACCTTAGAGTAGGGCTTAGTAGTTTGGCTTAACAAGGATTAAATTTATACTATAATAAATGTACAAGTTTTTAAACCTTGATTAAATATAAACTATACTTAGATTAGGCTTAAACAGCGCTGAAGTGAGTCCGTACTAAAACTGAATTAATACCATTTTACATTCAAGTCCATATAAATGCTACATAAATTCATGTTGAACGTCGCTCGTTTCATAACTAGAATTTATACGTCTCTTGGTCGGCGATATTAAAGGATGCACTCTGTTGAATTTGAATAAATTATGATCGTCTGGAAACGGTTGAACAGTTGTTCCGGCTTCTGTTAGTGGCGGGAGCGCGTCCGTATTTAAAATGCAGATTTATTAAAATACGCTTTCCTCGCCATTGTGATCCCGTTTGTATTATCTTCAATTTGGTTCTCTCTTTTGTATTGTTTACACGCACGGGACGAAAAGACCTTTGTAAGTTGAGTTTTCCACTTCAGATCAGTTCACTTTTCACCACAAGGAATGTTTCAAACAAACGTTATGCTCCGTAAAACTTTGATTTTCGTGAAACGATTTAACATGAATTACGATTATTAAAAATGAAATATCTTTGGGTATTATAAATCGTCTCAAATGCAGGTTTTTTTAACTTCTAAATATTTACCTGATGCTTAAAAGAGGAGTGCAAACAAATATTTAAAATTTAAATCATTAATAAACTTTCTAAAATAGGTTTAAGGTTTTTCTTGAACAATTATCTCACTTCTCACTTAATGAAACATTTTTAAATATTTATGAAGGTTTGAATTAAATTACACTTGGTTTGTTTCACAATTTTCTCTTTACTATTTACTCGACTAGTTTCGTGTTTTACAGCATTATCAGAAGTGAATTACAAAAGAAACCGACAAGCTTATATATTGTCAGGTAATAAGGGATTTTAAGATTGGGGAATTCCAAATCTCCTTATTGTTGACGAGGTGTTTTCCATCTTTTATTGCCGTATTTATTTCTAGGCCTTCTCTGAGGTTTAAGGGTTCAATAAGTATGATTATACTCCATTCGCGTTTTATTAATGTTATGGAAACGTAGGGCTTATTTGTCCTTAATCACTGATTGAAATTTGAGGAAAACTCACAAATCGGATAAATAGATAATTCGTTCTATTCCCTACCCACTCTCGCTTACAGTGGAATATAAATTGTCAGAATTGTTCCAATTGTCAGTGTGTTTTCAAATGTTTGGTTATTATGTCTAATAATGAAATACTAACGACTGTTTCTTCTTCTAAAAATAAACAAGGAAAAATAACTCAAAGTGGAAAGAAGTTAATGGTTGAGGGCATTTATTTAAAGTGCAAGTCTGTGACAAAATTTAAAAGCGAAGCTAAAAATCTTGCGGGTGCTGAAATGGAATCAACAGGAGAAGAAAGTGCGCCGTGATACTTCAAAGATGACCGAATGTAAATAAAAATTCTTCAAGAGAAAGAATTAACATTAAAAGTACATTTGTATTAGGGATGCTCTGGTCCTAAAAAAATATCGATATTAGGTATCGATTACGATATAATAGCCATGTATCAATACGGTAAAATATCGTAGTGAAAAGTATTATATTAGTAGCAAAATATTGTTGATTGTTAATACAGCTATTTTAGATTATTTATTTTTAATTATTTAATAGTGTAAATTATTTTTTTAAGGCCTTCACCTAAGATTGGTAATATTGCCAAGAATAGTTTAATGACGGCCACAAAATTATTATTCACCTTTTACAAAATAATAATAATAATATTTCAATGTTTTACACGCGTGACGCATGAAAACGCGAGAAATGTTGAAAATCTCATGAAAATGTTGATATGACGAAAATTTTGAAATACCAAAAATCATACAAAAATCTCGAAATATTTAAAATCTCATTAAAGTTTTATAAATCAATTTTAAAATTGAAAAGTTTACGAAAATCTCGAAATATCGAAGATCTACATGAACAATTTATAAATTGATAAAAATCTGAAAATATTGATCTCATAAAATTTTTCTAAATCGAGAAATATTATAAAATATCGAATATCTTGTGAAAATTTTATAAATCTACAAAACTAGTGTATTCCACTTTCAGACTGAGCATAAACTAAAATTTCGAGTTTAGAAAAGCCCCGTGAAAAAAAATAACAAGATTTTCGATATTTTGTAATATTTCTCGATTTAAAATAATTTCATGAGATCACAATTTCCAGATTTTCATCAATTCATAAAATGTTCATGTAGATCTTCGATATTTCGAGATGTTTTTAAACTATTTAATTTTTTTTTAAATCAGTACATTTATTATAAATACACTTTTACAAAAATCAAATTAAAAAAATCTTGTACATCGAAAAAACCTCATATAAAAAGCTACATGTTTTACGTATGTATGTAGGTATATAATATTTAGAATACTGTTTCTTTGTCTCCGTGTTCAAGCACTTATTCTCGCAATATCGTCGTATCAAAACATTTGTAAAAAATATAAATACTATAGCTGCTATAAAAATAAAATTGCACTTTTCCAGCAGAGTATTATCCACACGCAGTCGAAACAAAATAAGTACGTACATAAAAACAAACTCTCACAGTCTCAATTTTAAAAATTATAAATTAGGGGCAATAAAAATCCTTACATGTTAATTAATTGTATAGTATGTATAGATATATAAAAAAATCATTTGTACATATATACGGGGAATTAATATATATACAGGTTAATCCAATATAATTAAAATACCTAATAAACTTTAATTAACCATTGAAGGCAGTCATTAATAGCGTTTTAAGACTCTACTAAACAATCTTACATGTGAAAAGGGGGTATTTTTTAAGAGAACACCCTTTATTCTACATAAAAGTACAGTACAGAACCTAAAATGCAACACAATATATGTTTTTTAGGTATTGTATTATATACAAAATTGCATGTTGTGTTACATGTCCGGCTCAGAGGGTTGTACATTTACATTAAACACACTGTCAATAAAATTATAGGTATTTTAATTATTTGGGAAAAATCTGTACGAATAAATAAACGTTTGTATAATAAATAGGAATTACTTCATCATAAGTTATGAAAATATTGAATCATATAAAAAGAAAACAATATTCTTGATTAAATATTTTTTATCACATGGATTAAGTACTTATCTTTTAAATCAATTCGTTCAATTTGAACATTACCTATTAATAAATAATTGTTACTAATTATACAACATGGTCTTCTTCTTCAATCGAAAACAACATGTTGGAAAAATTTATACAACACGATTTTTTAAAATACTCATCCTCAAACGTGAGTCAAATTTTTCTCAAAGAATTATTTATATCGTAAGATTTATACAGATTTTATTCGAGTTATCAAATTTTAAAGAAAATTTGTATAACCTTTTTAGGTATTTCACTGAAAGAATTTTGAGTATTTTTTTATTTTGTACAATTTATTAACAAATCCTCGGGTTAAAGGTAAAACCCTCTAATAATCATTTACTCTTCTTTACATTTTAGCCGATGATATTTTTGTTAATTTGTAAAATTGAATTAGTTGACAACATTATGCTTGAAATAAATCAGTTCGAGTATTATTTAAATGTGATATGTAAAACTAAAAAAAAAAAAAAAAGACCTTTATTGGCATATCTCAACATCTTACAGACTATTTACAATTCATTCGTTATTTCTCCATTTCCGTATCCCTCTTACCCTCCCTTCTCTTTTCCCTCTCCCTCCCCAGCTTTTCCAACGTCCTTACCCCGATCCCATCCTCTCTCATCCACTCCACTACCCTTCTATTCCCTTTCGCTCCCAGCCACTCCTCTTTCACCCCCTCACATTCCTCCGCCAAGTGTCCCCACGTATCCTTCCCCTGTCCACACAACACACACCTTCCATATTCTTCCCCTATCCATACTTTCCTTCCTCTCTCCTCCGATCCACACCTCGCCCTTGCCACAATCACCCTATCCTCTCTACCCCATCCCTTCTCTATCAAATACTTCGGCACTCTTCCATACACCTGCCACCTCCCATACATATCATTATACTCACTTCTCTCAATACGCCCTTGCCTTTCTTGCCCTTCCACCTCCTTCCCTTTCCCCCTCACCCACTCATCCAAAAAACTAAAAATACATACTTAAATCAGCCTGTCGTAAACAATAGGTCATACCGACGTCTCGGAATTTAACCTTAAAACAAATTTTAAAATTGATTTATAAAACTTTAATGAGATTTTAAATATTTCTAGATTTTTGTATGATTTTTGGTATTTCAAAATTTTTGTCATATCATAAAATTTTCATGAGATTTTTAATATTTCTCGATTTTCAATTTATAAAATCTTAATCATACTTTTGATGTGTTGAGATTTTTGTCAAATTATAAAAATTTAACATAGAAAGTTTCGTAAGATTTTCGATGTTTCGAATTTTGTTTTCTCAGCTCTGTATGTAAATAATCGATTATTATTTTTTGAGTATTGAAGACACCTCTTCTAAATTATTAATGAATATTATTTTAATAAGTTATGTAATTGTAAAAATAATATAGTTCTTTATAAATACTAAAAAGCATTATAAAAAAGAGTAATTTAATATTAAAAGAAACAATTAACTTTAAATAATGTTGCTTAACAGCTTTATTTGAATACTTTTCTTTTAAAAATTAATTTTGGTCTAACCGATTTCGAGTCAACATACGTTTCCCCTAAATTGTAAATTCCGCGCCCAAAAGTGTCACCAGATTCCGCCATTTGAGCCGTATAAACTAGGCTTCTAGTTACATTTTTCTTAAAATCAAAGGAGTATAATTAAATTTTCTAGTAATAATTAAATTTAATTTAATTTAATTCTCTTTTATTAATTTAATTAGTATTGTCAATTCATTATCATAAGCGTAGCAAAGGTCTGCTATTTTATTTGTTGGTTTTAATATAACATGAATTTTAAAACTGGATTTCTCGTTTTTTATATTAGTCTTTTTCTCAATAACTACAAGCTATACAAAAAAACATTCAAAAGTTATTATGTAGTTTTCTTTATAGAATTTTTATATTCCGTCTTTTAATTTCAGTGTAATGACTAAAAGTTGATTTTTTTAATAGAAATTTAAATTTAAAAATCTTCTGTAAGTATAATGCTGTTCTATGTTTATTAATATGTTTTTTTAAATACTTAAGTTATTTATGTTTTCAGTAAAAATCCAATGTGGCAAATGTTTATTCGCTCACTTTTCTATATTCGTATCCGCCAAATTTATTGCCCATACGTGAATATTATTTGTATTGTCAGTTTTATTAAATTTAACCCCATGAAATTTAATAAAAATAATAAATAGTAAAAGTATGGTTAGAATTGTAGTTTACAATAATTAAATTCGTGTCCTGCGCGCCTTGCGCATGAAATGAAATTTTGTGTTTAGAAAAACCTGTAAATGTTCAGACTTTTCTAAACTCGAAATTTTACTTTATGCGCCACGCGTATAAAACACTGAAATATTGTGAAGTATGAAATATACTGTTATTCAATATTTTGAAATGAATCAGTTCAAGAAGTATACATTATTGTGTAACAGTAGATATACATAAAATTTAATTTTTTGTGAGAAAGCATTTTTTGACATCTTATAATATATTGCACATGCGCGCAAAAGAATGCTACCAATGTTACTGAAACAGCTAGGTAATCTACCGTAATTTACCGTATATTACCGGTGGTAATTACCGACAAAATTACCGCCAACATCACCTCGTATTTATATCAAACTTTCTGACTTGTTAGAATGTTTAATATAAACACGCTACTTGGCAGGCTTATACCGGGCGTTGACTTGGCGGACGCAACATAGGGAATCGCATGTTAATTTTAAAGTGTTCAAATATTTGCTTCCCTATTTATTTTAGAGACAAAATATATTTCACTTTTTTTGTAGAGGGAAAAATTCTAAATGTATTAATGTTCACACTTAACACTTTACGTTTCTCTAAGTTGAAATAATTAAGAAACAGTAATGTAATTTTATAAAAATAATGACATACCATGGAATTGATATAATTGCGGGTATTCCCTGTTTTTTTTAAGTTCAATTTAAAGCTTTAAGCAAGCGTTTTTCACTCCCAGACTAAGCATGAAGTAAAATTTCGAGTTTAGAAAAGATCCGTGAAAATTTGTCGAGGGTCGCGCAGCGACCCGAGACAAATTTTCTGAGCTTTTCTAAACTCGAAATTTTACTTCATGCGCCACGCGTATAAAACACTAAAACATTGTGAAATTTATGTATATTCAAACTTCACTTAAAATCTGTGTTTAATACGCGTGGCGCATGAAGTAAAATTTCGAGTTTAGAAAAGCTCAGAAAATTTGTCTCGGGTCGCTGCGCGACCCGAGACAAATTTTCACGGGGCTTTCCTAAACTCAAAATTTTACTTCATGCTTAGTCTGGGAGTGGAAAAATACTCGTTTAAAGTTTCGAATAGAAGTCTTTTAAAAAATAACGAATATCTACAGATTTAAAGAAAATAAGCTGTTTGCTGTACATTTTCGGAATTTTTTATTTTGGTATACAAATTCCTGTATACCCAGATAAAAAAAAAACCCATTGGAACGGTTTTCTTTGAGGTAAACATATGCATAAGCTGTAAATTTTCCGACATCCGTTGTTTTCATTAACAATTTCAATTTTAAGCTTTAAACGAGTGTTTTCCACGCCCAGACTAAGCATGAAGTAAAATTTCGAGTTTAGAGAAGCCCCGTGAAAATTTGTCGAGGGTCGCGCAGCGACCTGAGACAAATTTTCTGGGCTTTTTTAAACTCGAAATTTTACTTCATGCGCCACGCGTATAAAACACAGATTTCTAGTGAAGTTCGAATATAAATAAATTTAACAATGTTTTAGTGTTTTATACGCGTGGCGCATGAAGTAAAATTTCGAGTTAACATGCGATTTCCTATGTTGAGTCCGCCAAGTCAACACCCGGTATAAGCCTGCCAAGTAACGTGTTTATATCAAACATTCTAACAAGTCAGAAAGTATGATATAAATACGAGGTGATGTTGGAGGTAATTTTGTCGGTAATTACCACCGGTAATATACGGTAAATTACGGTAGATTAGCCAGCTGTTTCAGTAACATCGGTAGCATTCTTTGGCGCGCATGTGCAAGATATTATAAGATGTCAAAAAATGCTTTCTCACAATAAATTAAATTTTATGTGTATCTACTGTTACATAATAATGTATACTTCTTGAACTGATTCATTTCAAAATATTGAATAACAGTATATTTTTCTTTGAGGTAAACATATGCATAAGCTGTAAATTTTCCGACATCCGTTGTTTTCATTAACAATTTCAATTTTACTTCACTTCACTATATTGCGGTGTTTTATACGCGTGGCGCATAAAGTAAAATTTCGAGTTTTGAAAAGTCTGAACATTTTCAGGTTTTTCTAAACACAAAATTTCATTTCATGCGCAAGGCACGCAGAACACAAATTTAATTATTGTAAACTACAATTCTAACCATACTTTTTAGGTTAGTTTTTCCCAGCTAAATTAGCTATTTTTATGAAATTTCATGTGGTTAAATTTAATAATACTGACAATACAAATAATATTCACGTATGGGCAATAAATTTAGCGGATACGAATATAGAAAAGTAAGCGATTGAATATTTGCCACATTGGATTTCTACTGAAAACTTAAATAACTTAAGTATTTAAAAAAACATATTTATAAACATACCCTCGACAAATTTTTATGGGGCTTTTCTAAACTCAAAATTTTACTTCATGCTTAGTCTGGGAGTGGAAAACACTCGTTTACTGCTTTAAATTGAACTCTTTTAAAAATCAACGAATGCCAGAAAATTAACAGCTAAAATAATTTAGAAAAAGTAATGTGATTTTATAAAAATAATGACATTTTCCGTGTATAGTGTAAATCATTTCGAAAATATTTACTTTAATCAAGTGACTACGACATCATTGAGAATTTTTTCCTCTGCAAAAAAGGTAAATACATTTTGTTTCTAAAACAAATAGGGGAACCAAAATTTGAACATTTCAAAATTTACATGGGATTTCCTATGTTGGGTCCGCCAAGTATATTTCTTTTAGTGTATGTTATATACCACTATAGGCCCGCCGTGGCCGAGCGGTTGAGCCGCTGGTTTCGCCAATCGTTCACGGCGGTGATCTGGGTTCGATTCCCAGCCGGGGCAAGTAAATTTTCCAACGAAAAATATTCGTCCCGGAGTCTATGGGTGTGTGTGAATGTGTTGTGACGTCCAAATATATAGTTATATATGGCTTAGTAATAAGTTAAAAATAAAACAAATATATACAAATAGTAAAAATTGATGATGGCTAATAGTCTAGTAACTAAGGCCATATATATATATATATATATATATATATATATATATATATATATATATATATACCATTATGTATTTTTATTACATTAGGACTACTCGAGCTTTAACTTTTTCAGTGTCATTTTTAACTCTAAGCTTAATTTAATAAAAATCCATAGTGGAATAAAACATAGTATTAATTATTTAATCTTTATTTGAAATGGAATACCACGTAGTAAATGACTCGGCAATCTTGATGTTCTTTATTATTTCATAACCATATCAACTCTTATGATTTTAAAAAGAAAATACTTAAGTACATTTTACTAATATATTAGTGAAATGTAGCCTGGTGTTTTCTTTCAAAAATATCTTTTGAAAATCATAGGTGATAATGATTCACCGCGTTAAAGATCAGAAACTTATTCAAAATATCATTATTTTTTATAATTAATTTAAAAAATCACTGAGTTGAAATGGTGATTTTTCAGAGCAGAATGAATGAATTACATGATATAATATTCTTAAAAGTAAAAGCGGCTTTCCTCGCACTTGGTGACTTTTACCTGTAACCCTGTGATATGATTAAATCCCGTGATTGATGAATCAATTACTAGATACAAAAAAGTCTTAGTAATAAACGAGCGAGTCTGGGTGCTCGTAATTTTTCTATAATGAAAAGTAAGAGAGAATTTATTATATTCATTAAACTTTACGAGACTGGAAATGACTATACAGATATAAATACTTGCCGCTCATTCCGCGCCAAATTAATTTATTTCCATCTTGTGCTTTTAATGTTCGCCCAGGACTGTGAGCTCTCCGGGAGCGCGGACAATGAAATAAAACTTATCGTGGCTCTCGGAAATTAAAAAGAAACATCCACGAGAGAGCCCGCCTTCTAATTCGGATAAATCCGAGATGAATAATTACGGACGCACTTTGTTTGCTAGGAGAAGGCAGAGACGTATTTCTCTGTTGGCGTTTTCTGTTTCAGGAGGATTTTTATTCTAAATCCTGTGTGTGTGTGTGTGTTTGTTGCTAATTTTTCATTTTGCTCTATTTTCTGAAAACAAACTTATGTAACTAATAACAAATACTAGCGAATAAACCATATTTTTAGAATATTTTATTACAAGCAACACTGAAATTACTCCAAACTTCCAAAGTATAAAATATTAGCATATTATATACTTTACAAGTTCGGAGTTTTTTCAGTGTTGCTTGTAATAAAATATTGTAAAAAAATGATAAGTTAAAAATACACTTTAATGGTTATTGCATGCTTCAGTGTAAACCGAGTCCTATCTACTAATAAACAAGTAAATCTTTTAATTATAGAGCGGGGTAGATTTGTGTGCAACCATTTTATTTAAAGGAGGGCGCAATTAAGTTAATCTACGATTGTGTTGTGGCCGCCAGAGCAGATGGTCAGATAAGTTTGCAAAATAACCGGAGGGCGCTATCGATTTCAGCGGGGGGCTGAAACGTGCAACTTTTTCGGAAGCAATCCATCCCGTGCAATATCCACCCGAAAGATAATTGCAGGCCGTGCGCCACCGTTTGATCTATTTGCACCGGGAAAACCAAAAACCATCAATAAGCCGGATTTAAATAATCCGTCCACAAATTCTGTGCAATATGTAAAGTGCACGAAACCGATACAGCATCAAATATTGTATCGTTTCGGTATTATATTCATGTTATAAGCACGAAATCATTGAGCTGATTTGGCTTGGGTACTATATTTTAGAGCCAGTAGCGTGCCATTTTCTAGGGGCTCCCAAAACTTCTTTTGGAAATACGCGATTAAAAAATCGTTTTCGAGGAGTTATTAATGTTAAAATATTTTATTGTTTCTATTATAAATATCATTAACTATCAAAAATAATATCAGACCAAACTAATAAAATACCTATAAACAAATAAATGAAATCGAGCAAATTTATTTATTATTGCTATGATGTATTTAAGGTTTATAAATGAATATACCTAATTAGTATATTTTAAACTTAACTTCAAATTAGTGTTTTGTACGCGTGGCGCATGAAGTAAAATTTTGAGTTTAGAAAAGCCTGAAAATTTGGTTTGGCCGCTCCGCTTCGCGGAGCGACCAAACCAAATTTTCAGGCTTTTCTAAACTCAAAATTTTACTTCATGCTTGATCTGGAAGTGGATACACTTGTTAGAAATACATTTCAATTTCATAATCCACCAGATGAAACACGTTTTTACAAAAATATAGTTAAAAATAACGCTCATAAATAAAGAAAAAGCATTGTGTGTAGAAGATCATAAAGAAATGGAAGAGTTAAAAGAAAGGTTTATAAATGAATATACCCAATCAGTATATTTTAAACTTAACTTCAAATTAGTGTTTTGTACGCGTGGTGCATGAAGTAAAATTTGGAGTTTAGAAAAGCCTGAAAATTTGGTTTGGTCGCTCCGCGAAGCGGAGCGGCCAAACCAAATTTTCAGGCTTTTCTAAACTCAAAATTTTACTTCATGCTTGATCTGGAAGTGGATACACTCGTTAGAAGTACATTTCAATTTCATAATCCACCAGATGAAACACGTTTTTACAAAAATATAGTTAAAAATAACGCTCATAAATAAAGAAAAAGCATTGTGTGTGGAAGATCATAAAGAAATGGAAGAGTTAAAAGAAATGATGAAGAATATGAAAGATATCAATAAAGAGAACACAGTTACAAGAAGATATTAAAGGGATTAAACAAGAAATGAAAATTTAAGTAGGCAAATGGGAGGAGGAAAGACAGACATTAATAGAATAAATACTTTTGAAAATAAAATGGAGAGGCAAGTGAAATTGAATATAAAGAAAAATATTGTAATTACAGGTTTAGTTGTCTAACCTAAGTAGGTAGCGAAACCCTTTTGTTTTTCAGAAACAATGATCTCAAATTAAATATGGCAAACGTATTTTGCCATTGCGCAGTGGCAAAATTGTCGACGGTACGAAGGGTGAGCCCTCTTCTTTTACAAAACGTGTCTTTTTCACTGAAACAGTGTTTAAAACATAAAACAGTTCTAAAGATGATAATGACATTTTCGGATTAATACAATGTTTTAGTAGATTACTATTGTGTTTACAACTAATAATAGCCCTAGTTTAAGTCTTATACACAACCTCAATTGTTATAACAAAATAGGGTTATTTGGAATTTATTTCATAATGCAATAAATCATATAAACCTTATCAGAATATTTTGAACTTCACTTGAAACAAGTGTTTTATATGCGTGGCGCATGAAGTAAAATTTCGAGTTTAGAAAAGCCTAATTTGACTCGGTCGCTCCGCTTCGCTACGCGCCCGAGCCAAATTTTCAGGCTTTTCTAAACTCGAAATTTTACTTCATGCTTAGTCTGGGAGTGGAGACACTCGTTAGAAGTAAATCTAATAATTTTTAAGAAGAAATACATTTTCACAAACATAAAAAAAACAGTGTAATAATACATTGGGATTGTTTTATTATTATTATTGAATACTTGTTTATATTAAAACATTACAACTTCCGTAACAGCATCACAAAATTATTGATAAAATTAATGAACAAGAAACACAAGAAGAGGTAAAACAATTCCTACGCAAAAACCTTCAAGTAGAAGTAGAGATTGATAGCACTCAAATAATTAATAAGAAAGATAATACGCAATTAATTAAATCAGGCATAAAACATGAACAGAAAAGCAATTAATAATGAAAGCTAAGAACAAACTGAAAAATACGGAAGTATATATAGACGACGACCTAACTATAGAACAGAGAACTATACAACGAGAATTGAGAAGTATAGCAAGAGAAGAGAGAGAAAAGGTCAAACGCGTGAAGGTACGATATCAACAGATGGAAATAAATGGAACAAAATACAGATAGAATAAAAAAGAAAGGGCAGTGGAAGAAGTGGAGTACATGATACATAAAACCTCTCGTTCAAAAAACCACTGAATATTCAACCGATAAAAATAAACAATACTATTACCCGAAAATGAAGATCATAATAGAAAATAGGAACAAACGATCTGCACTTAAACAATGAAGAAGGACAGCATCCTAGAAAGTACAGCTAAACAAATAGGGAATACATATCATAATGGAAAACAATTAAAAAAAAAAAAACACACAAAACAATGCATAATAAAAAGGAATTTTTGTATAACAAAAACAAACGATAACAAAAGGAAAATAGTTAAAATTAAGAAGAGGAGCTTAAGGGTGGGGTTTTAGAACGTAGACGGGATAAAGTCGAAGTGTAGGGGCGAGAGGTGGCAGAAAGACTTTGAGAAGTGGGTGCCAGGAAAAGATGTAGTGGGATTAGTGAAAACATGGATGATGAAGGAGGAGTAGAAAAAAATGAGAGATTCACTTCCAAGGGGTTTTAGGTGGTCGGTGCAATGGGCAACGAAAGAAACAACGAAAGGGAGGGCGAAGACGAAGGGTGGTGTGATGGTGGGAACGAAGTGGTCTCTGAAAACTGAAGAGGTGGAGTTTATAGAAGAGGTAGACGGTATAGTGTGGGTTATATGCCAAAGGGGGAGGGGGGGTGCCGAGATAAAGTCGATGTGTAGGGGCGAGAGGTGACAGAAAGACTTTCAGAAGTGGGTGGCAGAAAAAAATGTAGTGGGATTAGTGCAAAGATGGATGATGAAGAAGGAGTGTAAAAAAATGAGAGATTCACTTCCAAGGGGTTTTAGGTGTCGGCGCAATGGGCAACAAAAGAGGCAACGAAAGAGAGGGCGAAGGCGAAGGGTGGTATGATAGTGGGAACGAAGTGGTCTCTAAAACTGAAGAGGTGGAGTTTATAGAAGAGGTAGACGGTATGGTGTGGGTTAAATGCCAAGGGGGGGGGGGGGGTCAATCGGTAGGGGTGGTGTACATTAATTAAAACTGGGCTGAAGTGCAGAAAGCGTTAGATGAGAAAGGCAACGAAAGAGGGAGATGTGTTGTGGGGGGAGATTTTAATGCCAGAATGGGGGAGATAGCGGGAGGAGTAAGTGGGCAGGGTAAATTAATAGTAAGGACGTCTTAGGATAAATTGATAAACAGGGATGGTAGGAGGACGGGGGATTAGTTAATAGAAGAGGGATGGGAGATGTTAAACGGATGCACTGAAGGTGATTGGGAAGAGACGAAAAAACAAGGATCGTCAGTCATTGATTATGTCGTAATAAACAGGTTAAATAGGGGAGAAGTTTGAAGAATTAAGATGGAGGAAGTCCTAGTGTCTGACCATTTGCCAACAATGGTAGAAATACCGATGGGCAAATTTGAGGAAAATGAACAAGAACAAGTATTGTGGAAGATAGAGAATAGTGCTGTTATTCTGTTATTTATAGAAGTATTCGATTTTTCTAACGAGTGTTTTCCACTCCTTGATTTAGCATGGAATAAAAATTTCGACTTTAGAAAACCTTGAAAATTTGGATTGATCTAAATTTTTAATGTTTTCTTAAGTCAAAACCAGGCCCACGAAAACACTGATTTTGTGTTAAGTTTAAAAACCCTCACATCAGCTTGAATTACCTTTAATTACAATAATTCGATTAAAATTACCATGAAATATCCAATTAGAAATATCGGAAAAAAGTAACAATGCATTATTCATTCATAATGTAATATGCTGAAATTGTGTTGGAAAGTATGGTACTATCATCAATAATACTGAATTACTATTTTAACCCGAAAATGAAGGACGATCGGTGATTTACATTTTCGAGGGGTCGAACGTTCATGTTTCATTAAAGCCCCCCCTCTCCCAACGTGCGGCACGGAAGAATTCCATAAATGGTAATAATCTGGTTATTAGTTGAGCGTAAATCCCGGACAATCGCGCAACGCGCATAAACAATCGTAATCGCGCACACCATCTATAGCTGTCAATACCCGATGGTCGTTTATTATCGAAAATTTGGATAATTGCAAACGGATTAACTTTCGGAAACGATCAGAAATTATAGATTTGCAGAATGAGAGCGCGGAAATTTTGCAATGATGTGGATTGTGATAATGCATTAGATTAAGTTATTAAATTGCAAATATACATGATTTTATTATCGAATACACAGTTAATAACTAAAAATATATATATTTTTTTAATTGTTAATTCTAGTAAATTAAAATCTGAATAAAATTGCATTAATTCGAATTCAATAGCGAAACGCGTTGCGTGCATCGTAATTTATGCAGCGCATCGTCAATTTGATGAACGCAATTTGCCAGTTTTGTGTATTTCGCGTGGAATTATAATTGCATAAATATCTGTATTGTGTCCCAGTAATGGCACGCTGGTAAATAATAGAAACGACTGGAGTTCATAATTGTGTCCCCCTATCAAACAATAATCGGATTACAACGAAAGTACCGGATTTACCGTATGATTCGGGAATGGATTTATTCAAATGATACAGATAATGAATGAAATTGAATAATCGTTTTTGTGTCATAATCTGCGGACCAATATTTGTTGCAGTAATTTATAATACTTGCAAATTTCATATCTATACGAATTTTTCTGTTCGGAATAATATGAAAATAATTGATTCTGCGTCGTTTTTAACTTAAAGTATGTATTATAAGAAAAGGAAAAACAATAGAAAAAATCTGAACAGCGGTTCATAAATGTGATTGAGTAAGGTCCACTTTAAGCTAAAATTACATATTATTCTAAATTTGGAAACTGAAGTAATGACGTTATCGATTTTTTTTCCAGAAACACCTATATTTTTGAATATTTAAAAAGAACTGATTTTTCTGAATAAACTTAGAAAAGAACAAAAATTGCTATCTTCTTCCGTTAAAAAAATATAAGCAAACTTAGAAGAAGGTATTATCAAAAATTTACAATTGTCACGATTTAAACAAGTAGCCTTTGGAAGCAATCTGTCAATAATGAAACATTATTAATTAATATTATTAATTATCATTAATTAAACATTATAAACACATAATATGTTACTATATTACTATTATTTATTTAATAATCTACTGATTTCTCCGTTTTACAACATTACAAAAAATATATAAAAACAAAATAATAATACGCCTAAGTTACAATAAAGTTATTTGTATAATTAGTACAAAAAATGGTAGTTTTCGGGACGAGCAAGAAATTGCCGGCCGACGCGTCAGCTGATCTTGCTAGGCCCGAAAACGATTTTTTTGTACGAATTGAACATACTATTTTTTCTCCAACCTTTGAATTTTTTAAAAATTAAAAACTTTTTTTCCAAAAAAAAATACGTATAAGTATAAGAAATTTATTCACTATTAAACAAAGTTTGAGAAACAATTATAAGCATTTACATATTTAATTATTTTCAACTATTAACAAGGATTGTTATATTATAATTTGACCAATTCGAACAATTTTGGAAATGAATTGGAGCACTTGAACTTGCAAATTTCAGGTTCATTTGCTCCAATTCAGTTCTGCTTTCAGTTATGTTTGAAACAAGGGAAATGCTAGCAACAGCTGTGGTGCTAGGTGAATTCAAGTCAAAAATTTTGTTTGCAGTTTCCAATTTGTTCGAAATTGAATCGTCTATATAGCCTGTGGCCTGTGTAGGTTTTAAATCCGGCAAATTTAAAAAGGTATCAACTTCTTGAGCAATCGACGCCAATTTATGAACCCCTACAACCTGTCTATGGCATTTACCATTTTGGTATTTAATAAATAAACAAGTTTCCTTTATATTGGGGGGGGCGGAGAGCGATATATTTTCTATAAATGCCTAAATATATGTCACCAGTGACTGTAAATGATTTCAGTTTCTTCGTTTTCGTGTTTGGGATCCGTATTAATAATGCAGACCCTAAATCGTCGATATCTGCTATGTGAATTTTCGACATTTCATCGCGCCGGGTTGCTACAAACACACTGAATAAACTAAGATAAAATTAATATATAATTTAACATTCTTACCTTAATCATTAAATATTTATTATTGGGCGCTTCAGATAGAAATTTATTAATCTCTTCTTTCGTCAAACTTTTTGATTTTTTGGGTTGATATCCATCTGTCTTCCTCTTTAAAAATGGTATAAGTTTGGGATACTTTTTTATATCAATACCATTTTTCACATTAATAGTTGCCTTTAACATGGAATAGTGTCCCCATAAAGTGGATGGTTTCATTTTGGTAGATAAATCGTAAAGATATGCGATCAACACATTTTCCGACAAAGACGACACATTTTGAAGTTCTCTCCATTCCATAAATCACCTATAGGAACTCTCGTACACCTCTCTTGATTTGATAGGAAGCAGTTCTAATGTGGCACTATTCGCTGATTCTATAATATTTGGTGGTGTAGAAGGCAATTCACTATCAACATAAGTGACTTGTGCCATTTTACTTATAAATTTCATAAATTGTAATTATTTGACATTTTTTAAGGGCAAAGTACTAGATAAAATCATGTGCCCATAATATAGCTTCATTCTTATTGGACCACAATGAAGAGCTTAAATTCAACAGCCTATCAGTTGTCCTGGCGTTGTTTTTACTAGGACGTTTTACATATATATTTGTACTCTATCCATAAATGCGCCATTTTTTGTTCTAAATAACTTGATAATTTAGTGTCATATTCGTGAGGTTGGAGAAAAAATAAATATCGCGCCTAACACTAAACAAAAACATTAAAACAGAAAGAAACAAAGTATGTAGGCAATCACTGCAACAAAATTTCAAGGTAACCACCTACTACTTCTAAACAGGGTTGTTAAAAAAAATAAGCAATCAGTTTTTTTAACAAAACGTGTTTTTTTCATCGAAACAACGTTTAAAATATTAACGATTAAAAACATCTTAAAAACGTGTTTAAAACATGTTTAAAACACGTTTAAAACGTGATTAAAACAGAACAACAGAGCATTTTTCTTTTAAGTATACATATACCGATAATTACAGCGTTTTTTAAATTTGCGGGAATTCGTTGTTTCAAAGCGGTTAATTTGGGGCTTTTAACGAGTGTTTTCCACTCCCAGACTAAGCATGAAGTAAAATTTCGAGTTTAGAAAAGCCTAAGAATTTGGATTGGCCGCGTAGCGAAGCGGAGCGGCTAATCCAAATTAGGCTTTTCTAAACTCGAAATTTTACTTCATGCGCCACGCTTAAATACACTGATTTGCAGTGAAGTTCAAAAAGCACACACATACAACAACAATTATAGGCAACCTAATATACGTTACAGTTATTGGGTTGCCTATAATCACTGTTATAAACAATTTGATCAGCGCAGAATTTGACTTACGTTATATTCACATCTACATATTAGATTGCTAAAGCCGTATATTTTACACTTTGCGATATTTCAGTGCTTTATACGTGTGGCGCATGAAGTAAAATTTCGAGTTTAGAAAAGCCTAATTTGGATTGGCCGCTCCGCTTCGCTACGCGGCCAATCCAAATTTTCAGGCTTTTCTAAACTCGAAATTTTACTTCATGCTTAGTCTGGGAGTGGAAAACCCTCGTTTAAAGATTCAAATTGAAATCTTTTAAAAAAGCAACGAATGTCGTAAAATTTACAGTGTATGCATACGTATACCTGAAAGAAAAATTCCCCGTATTTAAAAATCACATTACTGCACAGTTGCACAGTTGTGATATTTTATTGTAATAAAATGTTAAGTTTATTATTGTAGTTTAAAACATCTTCAACAATTTAGTTAAAATTTAAAAAGTGAACAAAAAATCTTTACGAAAATATAATTTAGCAAATTTAAGATAATAAAAAAAAACGTTTTAAACAAAGTTTACGTTTAAAACATGATTTAAACAAATTTAAGATTTAAAACATGTTTAAAACAAAACCGTTTAAAACACAACGGCTGTTCTTGAACGTCAAAATTGAATTTGTTTTAAAACGAAGTGTTTTAAACCAAATAAATCTAATTTCCGCCTTACTTCTATTTTGGAAGCCTTACGTAACATTTCTTTAGATAGTTCATCGCAAGCATGTCTGATGTTTTCTTTTAAATGTTCCAAGTTAACAGATGGTGTTTTGTAAAGTTTGATTTTCAAAGTTTCTCACAAGGAGAAGTCTAGTGGGGTCAAGTCCAGTGATTTAGGCGCCCACTGTATCGGTTCATTTATACCCATCCAATTTTCTCCATAAGTTTCATTTAAATATTATTAGACAACTCGTGCTTTATGAGGTGGAGTTCCGTCATGCTGAAAACAAATGCTTACTCGCAGCTGTAATGGCACATTTTCGAGAAGCACAGGAAGTTGTTTTTGAAGAAATTGTAAATATTTCTCACTGCGTAATACTCCTTCGTAAAAGTATGGACCAATCGAATGCCCATAAATAATACCACATCAAAATTTAATACCGAAGTGTCTTTGGTTTTCAGATTGACAAAATGTGGATTTTTAGTAGCCCGAAAATGTTCATTTTTTTATTGGGCTTACCGTTACTAACAAAACTGCTTTCATCTGTCCACAACACATGCTGGAAAAATCGATTGTCATTGATCTTTTAGTTTACCATCACTTGGACACAATAATTTTGATCTGACAAGTGTTCTAAGTTGCGAAGTTTATAATCGTGGTAACCATTTCCTTTCAAAATTTGTCGTACCGAACATTTTTTAAATTCAACTCACGATAGGCTTGATGAATCGAGTTCCTTGGGTGGTCTTGAAAATTCTGCAAAACAGTGGCAACAATATTGTCAGAATTGATCCTTTTAGCAATTTGTCTTCCCTTTCGAGCAGAAAATGCCTCGCTGTTTGCTCGTAAATTGCGTTTTAATCTCTGGGCGTATAACTGAACTGCTCTTCTAAGCTTCTTTTGAGATTCTCCATAAACTAATAACATATCGACATTTTCGTTGTGGGTAAACGTTTTTCTAAATCAAATGATAACAAAACAATACTTGTCAACCATTAGTTAAATTATGGACAAATGCGACTTTATTTGCTTTCAAAGACTACTTGTTTAAGTCGTGACAATTGTGAATTTTTGATAATACTTTTTTAAAGTTTGTTTGTAATTTTTTAACGGAAATAGATACCAAATTTTTTTCTCTACAAAGTATATTCAGAAAAATTAGCTCTTTTTAAATAACCAAAAATATAGGTATGTTTCTGGGAAAAATATTCGATGACATCATTACCTTAGATTCCAAATTTAGAAAAATATGCAATTTTGGCTTCAAATGGACCTTACTCAATCCCACTTATGAACCTTATTTTAGATTTCTTCTATCGTTTTTCTTTTTCTCATAATAGAGCTGAGACATCGAGTTTCGCTCACCCTGTACAGTCACAAGCAATGCCGTAGACAGAAAAAAAAATGGGAAAAATTTTGTTTTTCACCTTTTACATAGTAATTGGTCCAAATCCAAATTCTTTGGGCTTTTCTCAACTCGAAATTTTACGTCATGCTTAGTCTGGGGGAGCATGTGAGGTGGGTGCAGGGGAAGGCTAGAAAGGCGTGGGGAATAGCGTGGGAAAAGTGGGGGAAGTGGATGGGGAACAATGTAAGAGTGGCGTGTAAAGTATGGGATGCGTGTGTGAGGTCAGTGTTAATGTATGGGGGTGGAAGTATGGGGGACGAGAGGGTATGAGTGTATAGAGAGGGAGCAGTTATGGTTCTTGAAGCGTATGTTGGGGTTGGAAAGGTCGACACCCGGATACATAGTACTACAGGAAATGTATAGAGAGAAGCTAGAGTGTGAGGAAATGGTGAGAATGGCTAGGTATGAGATGAAGTTATGGGACCTGGAGGAAGAGAGACTGGTGAAGGCGGTTTGGGTGGCGTGCGTGAATGGGAGAGAGGGTAAATGGAGGAGCGAGAGAAGGAGAATGTATGAGAGGGTGGGTTTGTCGGAGGCGAAGGTGATGGAGTGGCTGGGGAATGGGGTAAAGATGGATGCGTGGGTGAAGGAGAAGGAGGTGGAAGCACAGGAAAGGCAAGGGTATATAGAAAGGGAGGAATACAACGATAGGTACGGGAGGTGGCAGGTACATGGGAGAATGCTGAGGTATTTGATGGAGGGGGGATGGAGTAGGGAGGAAAGGGTGGTGCTGGCGAGGGCGAGGTGTGGGTCGGAGGAGAGAGGAAGGAAGGTGTGGATGGGGGAAGAGTATGGGAGGTGTGTAATGTGTGAACGGGGGAGGGATCCGTGGAGCCATTTGGCAGAGGAGTGCGAGGGGGTGAAGGAGGAATGGGTGGGAATAAAAGGGAATAGAAGAGTGACGGAATGGATGAGAGAGGATGGGGCCGGGGTAAGGACTCTGGAGAAGTTAGGGGACGAGAGGGAAAGCAGAAGGAAGAGAGGGGGCAGTGATTAGTGTAGATATGGATGTAATAGAGTAGTATGCCAATAAAGGTCTTTTTTTTTAGTCTGGGAGTGAAAAAGATTCATTAAAAAATAATCACTGGCATTTTAAAATATTTTCATTAGTTTACAAAATCTTGAGGGTTTTTGGTCCAAATCCAAATTCTTTGGGCTTTTCTCAACTCGAAATTTTACGTCATGCTTAGTCTGGGAGTGAAAAAGATTCGTTAAAAAATAATCACTGGCTTTTTACAATATTTTCATTAGTTTACAAAATCTTGAGGGTTTGAAAGTTTTTCTTTAATTTTTAAAATCTTGTCGATTTTTGTGAATTTCCAAAATATTATTTTTCAAACTCTTGACAACTCGTAAATTTCTTAATACGTTCGTTAATTTTCAATCTTGTTCTTTCCATTTCTTAGATTTATTACAATTTTCAACTATTACAATAATCATGCGTTCGTAACTTTTTAAAACTTTGACGCTTTTCGTGAATTTCCCAAATTTTTGTTAATTAAAAAAAATCCGGTATTTATGAATTTTTAAGAATGTCGTTCATTTTGAGGTTCGCAAATTTAAAAAAAAATATTTGACTAAAAGTATGAGGCATTTCTACAAAATGTTTATTAATCGTTACCAAATAATAATACGTCTAAATTATTTAATCGATTCTAAAAAATGAATTATTCATTTTTTAAACTATTGAAAATTCATAATAAATGTAGATAACTTCTTGAAAATTCACACTTATATGAAAATTTTTAAGATTAACAGATATCTTGAAAATTTTCGATTTTAAAATTTATCGAAAATCCTTTGGATTTCACGAAAACCGTCGGAATTTTGAAAATTAAGGGAAATCTTGTAAATTTACAATAAGCGTTTAGATTTTTAAAAAACATTGATTTCACGAAAAATGAGATTTTGAAAATTAATAAAATTAATAAAAATGAACGAAAGTTTAGGAAATTTACGAAAATAGCTAACGTTTTAAAATCTGACAAAAATCTCGAAAATTCATATACATATAGCATCAACGTTTTAAAAATTTACGAAATTCACGAAAATCATCAGAATTTTGAAAATTAACGAATTTTAGGAATTTCATGTTATACAAACAAAGCTAAAAGTGTTTCATTGTGTAACATGTATAACGAAGTAGAAGCCTCCACAATACAGAATTTCATGACCTCTTTAAAATTTTAAAAATTAATAAAAATCTTGGTAAAATTCACAAAAACTGGAAAATTGACGATATTTATAAACATTTTTAAAATTAATGAAAATCCAACAATTTAGGAATTTTAAAAACTAAAAACAATCAGGGAAAAAATACGTAAAGCGTTATAGATTAACTAGTATTTTAGAAATTTATTAAAAATTCTCGAAACTTTTAAAATAAAGTATAATCTTTTAAATTCAGTGATTTTGCGATTAAGAATAATGCTATATTTGTACCAAAATTACATGAATTAAAATTTTATTACACTCTGAAACTTTGAAAATGAACCAAAATCTTTCAAATTCAGCGATTTTGCGATTTAAAATAGTGCTATATTTGTACAAAAATTACATAAATTGAAATAATATAACATTGTATTTTCTTTAAATTAATTATCAACATTTACAAATTTTGTCGATTTTTGTAATGTTCGTTGATTTTCATGATTTTATTAAATTTTTCATTTATATTTGTTTTTGTGAAATATCAATGTTTTCTCAATTAAAATCAAACAAAACATCAATATGAATTAAACTATCAAAGAAAAACATGTTAAAATAAATGTTTAATAATTATGATTTTTATTATTATTTTGAAAACATAATAGAAATCATATAAAATCTTGTAAAATGTCGAAAATAACAAACATTGACAAAGCTCTAAAAATTTTTGCAAATCATCTAAAACATTAAAAATTGATAACTTCAACAAAAATAAATCAACACTTATAATTTATACAAAAATCATAAAATTGGAATAAATTTGGAAAAATTAAACCTTGAAAATGAAATTGTTTGATTGTCTCTCCCAAGCAATAAAAATGTATACCGGGTGTTGACTTGGCGGATGCAACATAGGAAATCGCATGTTAATTTAAAAGTGTTCAAGTATTTGCTTTCCGATTTATTTTAGACAGAAAATGTATTTCACTTTTTGTAGAGGGAAAGATTCTAAATTTACTAATGTTCACACTTAACACTTTAAGTTTCTTCATGCGCCACGCATATAAAACACTATAATATTGTGAAATTTAAGTAAATTCGAACTTCACTTAAAATCTGTGTATTATACGCGTGGCGCATGAAGTAAAATTTCGAGTTTAGAAAAGCCCAGATAATTTGTCTCGGGTCGCTGCGCGACCCTCGACAAATTTTCACGGGGCTTTTCTAATCTAGAAATTTTACTTCATGCTTAGTCTGAGAGTGGAAAACACTCGTTTAAAGCTTTAAATTGAACTCTTTTAAAAATCAACGAATGTCAGAAAATGAACAGCTAAAATAATTAAGAAAAAGTAATGTGATTTTATAAAAATAATGACATACCATGGAACTAATACAACAATTGCGGATATTCTTTGTTTTTTTTTAAGTTTAATTTAAAGCTTTAAACAAGTGTTTTCCGCTTCCAGACTAAGCATGAAGTAAAATTTCAAGTTAAGAAAATCCCTGTGAAAATTTGTCGTGGGTCGTGCAGCGACCCGAGACAAATTTTCTGGGCTTTTCTAAACTCGAAATGTTTCATGCGCCACGAGTATAAAACACTATAATATTCAAACAAGATAAATTCAAATTCAAAACTATTTGAATTCGAGAAAATAAGCTTACGCTTCTGATAGTTTGCACACTTTAAACATAATATATAAAATTACGAAAAAACTATTTTTTTTTAAACGTCATAAGCAAAGCTATACTGAAGAGAGATAAATCTCGAAACGCGTCTATAGATGGCCTAAGACATTAGTTTTAATCCAAGTCCTTTCACTTCTAATTTGTTGCTATCTCTCCTTTCATTTTAAATTGTATTGTTAGTTGGTTTGAAGAGAATTTGACCTAAACGTTACATATACTTTAATAGAGCGTTGTAACAAATCAAATTAAATAAGATTTTAAATATTTCATTGTATAATTCAATACCCGGAGGTGTATTTGCACGGGAAGTAGTTGTTTCAATGGATATTTATCATCTTAAGTTGTCTTATTAATTAAGACAATGTTTGCATTTTCACGAATAGTTTTTTCGTAATTTTATATATAACTATAATATTGTCAAATTAATGTATATTCGAACTTCACTTCAAATCTGTGTTTTTTTACGCGTGGTGCATGAAGTAAAATTTCGAGTTTAGAAAAGCCCAGAAAATTTTACTTTATGCTTAGTCTGAGAGTGGAAAACATTCGTTTACAGCTTCAAATTGAACTCTTTTAAAAATTAACGAATGTCAGAAAATTATCAGCTAAAATAATTAAGAAAAAGTTATGTGATTTTATAAAAATAAAGACATGTTTCTTGTATAGTGTAAATCAATGCTATAATTGTTATATGACACTATCAATACAAGTTTATAAATGTTAATTAGTCGTTATGGTTTCCCAAAATTATATGACAAAATCATGATTTGACAGAAAATGAAGATATGGTATAGATCAAAAATCTGACGTGATACACACAATCTAATGATATTCAGCTCCCCAAATTTACTAAAAAAAAAAAACAAATGCTGGATGTAAGTCAGCAAAAATCGTGTTCCCAAGTGTTATGAAACCGAAATGTTCAGGGTTTTATAATTTGGAAATATCCATCATTATCTCCAAATCTACAAGCTTTTCTAAACTCGAAAAGTCCATCACATTATTAATTATTCTAGTAATTCCATTCTTCACTGATTACTTTTAATATACTAAATGTACATTTCAAACAATATGTGTTGAAAATGAATACATAGTGTTTGAAATGTACATTTAGTATAACAAAAGTAATCAGTAAAGAAAGGAATTACTACAATAATTAATAGAACTTTACGTAACTACAAGAAGAATATTTCATCATATTACTTTGTTTCAAAGCAGAGTTTGAACATTTTAATGAATCCCGACCGAGCCACAACAAAACAATTCAAATAACTTAAAATTCTGAAATTCCAATCAACACTAAATTGAATAAACTGTTAACGGTGGAGGCTTCTACTTCGATATACATTATAAATCATAAATGAAACACTAAATCTTTGTTTGTATAACTGAGACTCTTAGTTATACACACGTGGTTAAAAGTGTTTCATTTGTTAGTAAATTGAATTTATACCAACAATATACCATGCGATCATTTAAATGATAATTTAGACTAGGCGGCATTTTTTTGTGCGGTTGCCTAGACTGCTAATTGAATGATGGAATATATTTGAGGTTATGCTAAACTATGTGTTAACAGTCAGTAGTGCCTATCTAATTTATAACTCAAAGTTTACTCTAAATCATGTTTTAAACGATCGCACAATACAAATTCAGATTACGATAAAGAATAGTCAATAATTTGTACAACTACAAAACACACAATTATCGCTTCCCAGTATTGATTACGTTAGTTTATTGGGTTACACTAATAATGCACTGTAGAAGAATCAATATTAACCATATAACCATATATGGCTTATAATGGGCATTCATATTTGTAGAGCATAATGGTCGGTGCTGTTATGTTAAATCAATAATAATTCAGAATAGTTATTGGCCAAATATGATTAGTTTAGTGTGAAGGCTCGAGCCGGGATTCATTATTTATTACCACACTTGATGCGGATGTAATGATAGGCATTTCCCATGAATGATTAATGTTTCACATGAATGAGTAATTTATTTCAAAACTGATATAAACTGCATACTTAATTATTATCATTATATTTACTTCAAGAAATATTTATTACAAAAACAAATATACAGTGAAATATTCTTTTAGGTAAACATATGCTTAAGCTGTAAATTATCCCACATTCGTTGCTTTTTAGAAGAGTTCAATTTGAAGCTTTAAACGAGTGTTTTCCACTCCCAAACTAAGCATGAAGTAAAATTTTGAGTTTAGAAAAGCCCTGTGAAAATTTGTCGAGGGTCGCGCAGCGACCCGAGACAAATTTTCTGGGCTTTTCTAAACTCGAAATTTTACTTCATGCGCCACGCGTACAAAACACAGATTTCAAGTGAAGTTCGAATATACATACATTTCACAATATTTTAGTGTTTTATACGCGTGGCGCATGAAGTAAAATCTCGAGTTTAGAAAAGCCCAGAAAATTTGTCTCGGGTCGCTGCGCGACCCGAGACAAATTTTCACGGGGCTTTTCTAAACTCGAAATATTACTTCATGCTTAGTCTGGGAGTGGAAAACACTCCATTGAAGCTTTAAGTAAAAAAAAAACAAGGAATATCTAAGATTTACAGATAATCGACTGAATTTGAAATACTTATACTTAAAACAAAAACTTCCTGTATATAACATCAAAACAAGCAAAGTTGGCTATCGTAAAACTATATTTTTGAATTTTATTTTAGATGACGGGAAGAGCATTATTTTTCGGAAAAATAATACAATTCAATGCTGGGAGAAGCATCTTTTCACGAAAAAGAAAATTAAGCTCTTTCTCGTAACTTTTGTATGATTGGGACAATAACAAGTAATGCAATTTTATTTCGCAATTTTACTGCATGCGCCACGCGTACAAAACACAGATTTTAAGTGAACTTCGAATATACATACATTTCACAATATTTTAGTGTTTTATACGCGTGGCGCATGAAGTAAAATTTCGAGTTTAGAAAAGCCCAGAAAATTTGTCTCGGGTCGCTACGCGACCCTCGACAAATTTTCACGGCGCTTTTCTAAACTCGAAATTTTACTTCATGCTTAGTCTGGGATTGGAAAACACTCGTTTGAAGCTTTAAATTGAACTTAAAAAAACAAGGAATATCTAAAGATTTACAGAAAATAGAATTTGAATTTGAAATACGTATACTTAAAAGAAAAACTTCCTGTATAGAACATCAAAACAAGCCAAGTTGGCCATCGTAAAATTATATTTTTTAATTTTATTTTAGATGACGGGAAGAGCATTATTTTTCGGAAAAAGAATACAATTCAATGATGGAAGAAGCGTCTTTTCACAAAAAAGAAAATAAAGCTCTTTCTCATAATTTTTGTATGATTGGGACAATAACAAGTGATGCAACTTTATTTAAAAAATATTTGTGTTTTTGCGATGAAAGTTGGTTCAAGAAAAACTTAATAAAAATGTGTTTCTATTGTTGTAATTTTGTTAAATGTTATATAGATATTTATTTCGGGTTGGAATATAATAATGTAAATTTTTCGCAGGAGCGCAGGACGGGGCGTCCAAGAAATTCCGAGATTTCCTGCAGGAATGGCCCACTCCCGGGACGGGACCGTATTTCGACACCAGCATAAATTCGAATATTACCGGTCTCGTTGGGAAAACCGTGCTGCTCCACTGCCGAGTCAAGAATTTAGGGAACAGGACGGTGAGTAATTCCATCTGCAAAACTCGCGTTTTAATTTAATTAATCCAACCAACTTATCCACAAAGAAAATTACACTCAAATATAAAACGAAATAAGAAATTCACTACTTTTCAAAACAAAAAATGAAATCGTTACTTTTAGTTTGCATAATATTTCTTGAAATAAATATTCTGCTTAAAGACAGCTATACAGACTATTGGCGCCTGAAGAATCTTTGACATCTTTATAATAATAATAATAGAGTTTACCGTCTTTATCTAGAATGCTTTGCAACGCTTGGAAAAGTGATGAAATGTCAATGTAAATATGTTGAAATTTGCCAGAATTTGGTAAATGGAAAATTGTCGAAAAACTATGAAATGTTAAAATCTGAGAAAATGTTGGAACAATGTCAAAAAGTTATATTGAAATTTAAAAACATTTTGAAACTGTTTTAGAAATAAATCTCTGTGGTGATATTCTTTTCACTGATTCTAAATAACTATAATAAAATAAAATACTTCGTAGCACTTAATAATTTAAACTTATATTCACTGTAAATGTATCTACAGATTTATAAACATATTAAAAATAAAAAGTTCTTGTTTGTGTTAAAGTTAGATTAAATGCTTTGATGGTTATCGTTTCAAGAACAGAATTGTATTGTGTATTGTGTTAGTTTTAAATTTCAAAAATCAAAACTGAATGGTACCTTGCTATTGGTCAGCGATGGTCACGGGACGCAAAATCTGTCGCAAAGGAAGGGACGTACCCTCCGTTTACCTAGATTGTATTCAAGAGACGAATTTCTAGGAATTAGCCACATGGCTATGCAAATTATATTTTTCTGAGTATTTTCCCGAAGGCGGACCAACGATAACACCCCCGTAGCTAAAACAACCGTTCACCTTGATAACAGTCTATTAAAACTACGTTAGGATATTTATTACTACATAATAAGAGGAAGTAATAAAATGCAAACTAAGAAGAAAACATGAAATTCAATAGAGAAGTTGAAATGTGTTATGAAAAGAAAATATTTACGAATACAAATATAAAATAAATCGCTCGATATACGAATAAACATATACATAATTTTATACAATAAAATGCTGCAACAGAAACTTATGTCGAAAAGTGATAATCTATAAAAAAAAATGTTTAAAATATTTTAAACTCAACAATTAATCAGTGTTTTTATGCGCGTGGCCCATGAAGTAGAATTTCTAGTTGAGAAAAGCCTGAGTTTGGAATTGGACGCTACGTGTCCAAATCCAAACACTCAGGCTTTTTTCAACTCAAAATTTTACTTCATGCTTAGTCTGGGAGTAGAAAACATCCGTTAAAAAAATAATCACTGGCTTTTTACAATATCTCCATTTATGTACAATATCTTGAAGTATAATATGTTCGTAAGTTTCCAAGATATTAATTGATTTTTAAAATTTTGACGACTCGTAAATTTTCAAAACGTTCGTTGATTTTCAAATTTCCAAGATTTTATAACAATTTTCAAAATTTTGACAAAAATCATGCATTTTTCATGATTATTGCTGCTTTTCAAATTCGTTACTTTTTAAAACTTTCGACGCTTTTCATGTATTTCCTAGATTTTGATTAATTTAAAAAAATGCCGGTATTCATAAACTTTCAAAAATTTCGTTAATTTTCAGGTTCACAAGTTTCAAAGAAATTTATTTAACAAAAAATGTGAGGCATTTCTTCAAAACGTTTATTAATCCTTAACGATTAATAAAACGTCTAAGTTAATGCTGAAAAACTCATAATAAATATAAAAATTATTAATAATTTATAATAAATTTTGATAACTTCTTGGAAATTCACACTTATACAGGGTGTCCCATTAGTGCGTGCTCGCAGGATATCTCCGCTCTGGTTCAAGATAGAAAAATATTTTTGAGGCCAAACTTACTTGAATTGAACAGCTTCATAACGTAAGATTATTTTAATGTATACAGGCTGTCCCATAAAAGTGGTACTGAAAGTAACAACATTTTTGTAAATGAAACCCCCTATATATTATTTGATTTTTAGATATTACTATTAATTATACGTATGATAAAACATAACATTGTATATACCTAAACCTAACATATTTCATACTATTTACAATTTAATGAGAAAAGTTAGATTTGTAGGTTATCAGATTTGAATTTTTATCTCAGTTATTAGTAACTTTAGAAGTAATCGGTACGGTACTTTCATAATTTATACCAGGCGCTATTCTCAGCCGTAGTCAATTTTAATTTTGCACTTTGTAGTAATTATAACTTGTCAATTTTAAGAAAGTTGAAACAATAAAAACATTTTTTTTTTAAATGATACACCCTATATTTTTATACGGCATATTATTCGTCATTCAGTCTTTAGTCATTAGAACTTGTCGATCTTAAAAAAAATTCAAACAATAAAAACTAATTTTATTTAAATGACACACCCTATATTTATATACGGAATATTATTCGTCTTTCAAGACGAATATTATGCTGTATAAAAATATAGGGGGTGCCATTTAAAAAAACTAAGTTTTTGTTATTTGAATTTTCTTAAGATTGAGAGGTTATAATTACTACAAAGTAAGTGCAAAGGTAAAATTAACTTCGGCTGAGGATATCGTCGGGTATAAATGATGAAAGTACAATACCGATTACTTTTAAAATTGCTAATAATTATTAGCAATTTTATTATAATAGAGATATAAATTAAAATCTGATAAACTAAAAATCTAACTTTTTTCATTAAATTGTAAATATTATGATATATGTTAGGTTTAGGTATATACATGTTGTATAAAACATACGTATAATTGTTAGTAATATCTATACATCAAATAATATATAGGGTGTTCCATTTAAAAAAAAATATTTTACTTTCAGTACCACTTTTATGGGACATCCTGTATACAATAAAATAATTTTGGGTTATGCAGCTCTTCAAGTCAAGTAAGTTTCGTCTAAAAAATATTTTTCTATCTTTAACGAGAACGGAGATATCCTCCGAACACGCACTAATGGGACACCCTGTATACAAATTTTGAAGATAAACGGAAATTTTTGTAATTCTGGATTTTCTATATTTACGAAAATGTTGAAGTTTATGATTGGCGTTTAGATTTTTAAAATGATCGAATATCTTTGGATTTCACGAAAACCGTCGGAGTTATGAAAATTTACGGAAATATCGGAACTTCATGAAGCGCGTCGAAAATGTACGAAAAGCGTTTTGATTTTTTAAATTTACTAAAACGTTAAATATTCATGAAAAATTGTTGAGATTTTGAAAATTAACCAAAATTGTCGAAATCCATGAAAATTAACAAAAGTTTAGGAAAATCACGAAAATTGCTAACGTTGTAAACATTTTAAAAATTTACTAAATTCACGCAAACCGTCAAAATTAAAAAAATAACGAAATTCCTGGAACTTCATAAAACGCGTCGAAATTTTGAAAATTATTAAAAATCTGGGTAATTCACAAAAAAACTGGAAAATGGATCCTATGTTTCAGGATTTTTAAAATTATGAAAATCTAAACAATTCAGGAATTTTAAAAATTAAAAGAAATCTTGGACTAGTTATGAAAAGCGTTAAAGATTAAGTAAAACTTTGGAAATTCGTTAAAACTTGTCGAAACTTTTAAAATGAAATAAAATCTTATAAATTCATGAACCTTTACTTAAAAATTGCCAATAATTTAAAAAGATCTTATATCTGTGAATTTAATTTGAAAAAAAAACTGATTGAAATTTGTTTCATCAATTTTTTATTAAACAAAATCATAAACATATTGCCAGAATTGGCAATTTCATTTATACTTATAAACATATCTATTTAAAATAATAAAATAAGCAGTGTTAAAAAGTAGCAAAATTTAATGAAACATTTTTTTATTGCGGATAAAGATAGCTAACATTATTTTCAGCATACGAAGGAATAATTGCTTTAGAATAACCTTTGTCTTTTTGAAAATCTCAGGTGGAAATAACGGTGTTTTTTCAAATAATCCACGAAAATGCAATTGATACAACAATTGCGGATATCAAAATAGCACACGATATTGCTGTTACTTAATTAACGACAAAAAACACAACACAAACATCGTTTTAATTGTGGTCTGCATAATACCGCTTTATTAGGAGGATTTTTTCTTGTATAATGTAAATTATTTCGAAAACATTTACTTTAATGAAGTGCGATATCTTTTGCCATTTTGACTTCTGCAATTGTTTCAATTTCATGGCATGTCATTATTTTTATAAAATCACATTACTTTTTCTTAATTATTTTAACTTAGAAAAAGGTGAATACATTTTGTTTCTAAAATAAATAGGATAGCCAAAATTTGAACATTTCAAAATTTACATGGGATTGCCTATGTTGCGTCCGCCATGTCAACACCCGATATACGTGAATAAAAATAAAGTTAAAGATAAAGTTAAAGTTAGAGTGATTTCAAATTTAACCAAATTTATACCGGTCATGTCAGCTTTTTAAAGAAAGTTTATAATATAGAGTGACACAACTATTTAAATGAGAGGAAAAAATTGTTTAAAATTTGACACACACTAAATAAATTTTACGTGTTCTAACATTTTATGTCCGCCGATGCTACGTCATAGCATAAATAATTATATTTGGCCCATATGTGCGCGCGCCCATGATATAGACAGTCAATAGGATAGGGAATCCAGAAAACCAAATTATGATTAAAATGTTGCAGATGGCATTTCAATTCGCAACTTTATTATTAATGAGATATTATAATTCTAAATTTAAAATACGCTATCAATTGATAGACGTTATTTTATTTAAACGTAAAAGCCTCCTAGATTCCAAAAACTGTTTCGCAATAAATCCCTGATTCCATTTTTGGCGTCCAAATAATTACATAGCATAATTGATATATGTTTTTGAGTGTCGTGAAGAGTATAATCAATAAATAATTACCACTGTTGTTATTGATAATGAGTGCTTAGCACTTGAAATATATATCTAACCATTAGAAAATATAGTGTGAAGAAAGGATACAACACTGTTAATTATGTATAGTATAATTGCTTGTGATTCTGCTAATAACTTTCAAATTCGCTTTTGTTTTATACTAACCAATTATGGAAACACTTTCGGCATTTTCCAGATACATAAAGTTTTTTTGTAATTCAATTTTAGAAAACCCATTTCAATATCTGTCCTATAAATCCATCCATCATTTCCTCGCGTATATTCCCAAGATATTTCACACAAACGCGTATAAAATTTGCAAAGTTATTACGCCTTGCGCAACTCATGAAATATTTATTGCCTCCCCTCCCGGGCCGCTAGTATTTATTCCTAATTAGGGAATGGATTAAATTTTTGTCTATGATGCACTTCATCTGGCGAAGTGGATGCCTCTCGCATTCTGAGTAGCTGATTACGGCGACCCTCGAGATGAATTCCACCTGAGAGTAAAAACTTTTATGATACTCCTCATCACATTCATCATTCCACTCGCACTATTTTTTGCTCTCTGCGAGTTTTTGAATTTTTATTAAATAAATGTATGTTTCACTTCTCAACTACTGGTGGATTCTCATTTAGCAAACAAATAATGCTTGATCAATTGCAATAAAGGGAATTTTTCTTTTAATTACAAATATCCCGATGCATCCGTTGTAAATTTTCAGACATTCGTTGATTTTATAAATGCGATTAATTTGAAGCCTTTAACGAGTGTTTGCAATCTCTAATTAAGCATGAAGTAAAATTTTGAATTTAAAAAAGCCTGAAAATTTGAATTTGGACCCTACGCGAAGCGTAACGTCCAAATCCAAATTTTCAGACTTTTTTAAATTTGAAATTTTACTTCATGTGCCAGGCGTACTCACCACCAATTTATCGCGAATTTTAAAAATGCATAGATCTTCTTTAATTGATATGATGTATTTGTTTTAGAACTTCAGAATAATTTACTGTTTTATACGCGTGGCGCATGAAGTAAAATTTCGAGTTTAGAAAAGCGTGAAAATTTTGTTTGGTGGCGTAGCGCTTCGCGCTATGCGACCAAGCCAAATTTTAAAGCTTTTCTAAACTCGAAATTTCACTTCATGATTAGTCTGGGAGTGAAAATACTCGTTAGAAGCTTCAAATTGTATGGTAATATAAATATTGCATGTTCAATAAACAAAACCTCCAGAGTGCCATGATTTAATCTATTTTTTATTTAGGTTGGCTACACGCTTTAGAAATTAACATACCGGGTGTTTACTTGGCGGACGCAACATAGGAAATCGCATGGTAATTTTAAAGTGTTCAAATATTGGCTTCCCTATTTATTTTAGAAACAAAATGTATTTTACTTTTTTGTAGAGGGAAAAATCCTAAATCTATTAATGTTCACCCTTAACACATTACGTTTCTCTAAGTTAAAATAATTAAGAAACAGTAATGTGATTTTATAAAAATAATGACATACCATGGAATTGATACAACAATTGTATTCCCTGTTTTTTTAAAGTTCAATTTAAAGCTTTAAGCAAGTGTTTTCCACTCCCAGGCTAAGCATGAAGTGAAATTTCGAGTTTAAAAGAGCCCCGTGAAAATTTTTACAGCAAATTTACAGCAAATTCAGCTTATTTTCTTTAAATCTTTAGATATTCTTTGTTTTTCAAAAGAGTTCTATTAGCAACTTAAAACGAGTGTTTTCCAGTCCCAGACTAAGCATGAAGTAGCCCAGAATATTTGTCTCGGGTCGCCGCGCGACCCTCGAAAAATGTTCACGGGGCTTTTTTAAACTCGAAATTTTATTTCATGCTCGGCCTGGGAGTGGAAAACACTTGCTTAAAGCTTTAAATTGAACTTTAAAAAGAAACATGGAATATAATTGTTGTATCAATTCCATGGTATGTCATTATATTTATAAAATCACATATATAAAAAAAACAGATTTCAAGTAATAAAACAAAGATTTCAAGTAATGTTCGAATATACATACATTTCACAATGTTTTGGTGTTTTATACGCGTGGCGCATGAAGTAAAATTTCGAGTTTAGAAAAGCCCAGAAAATTTGTCGAGGGTCGCTGCGCGACCCTCGACAAATTTAATGCTACCGGAAGTCCATTCTGGTTTCAGGAGAAGACGATCAACTGTGGAGCAGATAGCTACATTGAACTGGCTGATTGAGAGAGAGTGGTGCAAAAGAGGGAAAGTATACCTGTTGTTTGTAGATCTGAAAACGGCGTATGACTCGGTAGATAGAGAACGAATGATAGAGTGTTTGAAAGGATTGGGTGTGTCGGAGCAAGTGGTGAATTGGGTTAATGAAGTATATAGGGAAACGTGGTGCAAGGTCAGAATGGGTTAGAAGGTGTCGCAGTGTTTGGAAGTAGAGAGAGGAGTTAGGCAGGGGTGTCTACTTAGCCCACTACTTTTTAACCTGTGCGTTGCCGATTTGGAGAGAGTCTTAGAGCTGGGACAGGCAGGTGGAATAGTGGTGGGAAGCAAGAAAGTGTGGAGCCTAGCGTATGCGGACGATGTGTTGATAATTGCAAATACTATGAGTGAACTAAAGGAAATGAAAGAGAGGCTTGAAAAGGAGATTGACTGTGAATGTAACAATGACGAAGTGGATGGTATGTAAGAATGGGAGTGGAAGAAGGAAGGTAGAAGAACTTAGATGGATGGGTGAGGAAGTAGAGTGTGTGAGAAATTTAAGTATCTCGGGCATACGTTTGCTGAAAATGGTAGCAGAGCCCGACATATTGATTTTGTATGTAAGAAGGTGAGAGTTGCGATGGCACTGATGCGGAGAATATGGGAGGATATGCTTGGGGAGAATGTTCGGATGAAAATGGTATGGTGGGATGCATGTATAAGAGCAATCAATATTGTTGTATGCAGTTGAAGTGTGGGGAGTGAGTAGGAATGATAAGATTGAAAGGGTACACCTGCAATACTTGAAGAGAACAATTGGCCTGGAGAGGACGACTCCAAATTATAAAGTATTGCAGGAGTGCCAGAGAATGTCAGTAGAATGGGTGGCTGCGAAGAGAGTGGTAAAGTTTGAAAGAAAGGTGAGTGGGTTGGGGGAAGAAAGGCTGACAAGAGAAGCGTGGAATAAGTATTACAGGGAATTTCAAGTGAAAGATGTGTTAGATGGATGATAGAGAGAGAAAGATTGGATCAGAAAGTGGGGTGGTCGGGGTTGATGGTGAGGGAGAAAATTGCGCGGGGGGAAATGCTTGAGGTTGAATATAGTGAGAGGTTGCGGGATGTTGAGCTACAGGAGCGCCAGGAAAAAATAAGAAATAGCAGCTACAACCCTCACTATAAAATAATTCAAGTGCACGCAGCACTGCCGCGCTATTTTAAGACAATAAGTGCGGAGGAGGTACGATTGTTAGCGCGGCTCAGATGTGGAAATGAGGAGAGAGGAAGGAAGGTATGGATGAGAGAAGTATATATAAGATGTGTATTTTGTGGGAGAGAGAAGGATGAATGGGAGCACTGGATGAATGCTTGCCCAGCAATGAGGATAAAAATAGGTATGAAAGGTAGTACGCGTGTCGAGAGTTTGTGTGAGAGCGGAAGAGGGATAGAGGTGGTGAAGGAAGTAATGAGAGTAAGGCCAGGGAGATTTGATTTTATATTTTTATTCTATTATTACTATTATTTTTATTTTAAAGACAAAATATTAGTTTTTTTAAGAATATTGTTTGTATTAGAATATGCCAAATAAAGGTTATACTACTATAAACAATCCACATTTCTATTTGTAGAAAATTAACTTTCCAATAAAGTTAAGAACGTTTTTATTTTTATATAAAAATCACACGTTTATTTCAAGTATATTCTCTTTGTTTCTATAAAATAAATGAAGAATATTCTTCTCATTTTCCTTTAGATATCTGATAAAGATATCTCATCACTAAAGGAAATAGCATTCGGAGAAAGTTTCGCGAAGTTAAATAACTTATGACCCCAGCTTTTGGAGCGGCGGAGGAGGAGATTTAATTATATTGAGATGATTGGTTTTGAATCCAATCTGCCCGCTGATTAGCAGTATTCAGTGTTGCGATTAATACTTTTTTTTTCATCACAGCCACATATTTCCTTGCTTGGTTATCGTTCTTTAATTCCATCCCTTTTTATTCGGTGGGGAGGGGGGGGGGGGTTCTCGAAATGAGATGTGTACACACGGGAAAAAAATATGGGGGATAGGGGATAAACGCTGTGTCGACATCATTTTTCACGTTATTTGTGGAATAAAGGGTTGTTTTGATTCGTGGAGGGTTATTGATTCGATTAATTGGGTTTTTTTGACAAATATAATCACTCGGGTAATGGAGGATAATTAAAGGTATTCTTGCGCAAGGTAATTATTTATTTAAAAAACACACCATTTAGGATTATTGCCTAAAAATACATTACATAAAAAAAACGTCTAAATAATTTGAAGGTGTTTTTCGAAGCTTAATTTTAGTGCTCTCAATAGTAAACTGTATTTTATATCTTGAAAATACAACATGAATTAAAAGTCTTTCACTATGTTCTCATTAATCACTTGGTGAAACATGATTAAATATATGAATAAAAAGAATCTTTTACTTTTAACAGCAATGTAAATTTATATTTAATACTACGAGTATTAGCTTAAAAACATACTCATGAAAACCAAAATATTACAGCTATCCAAATATTAACCAAATAAAACACTTTGGGTAGAGTTAACGGAATATGTCCTATGATTATAGATTTGAAATCTATGGTACATTTTCTCTTTGAGATATTTTCATTTCAACATTATTTCTTCTAATTTTGTGTGCTCAATCATACTAAACTCTCTTAACAGGGGGATTCATATTATTATAGTTATTTTAATTTGAACTTAAATGTCACAGAACACCTCTCGTGAACTATACTATAACAATATTGTAATGCAATAAATACAGATCAATATTTTTTTACAAATTCTGTTGACAAAATATTTTCATCTAGAAACGATCTAATGATAAACATTTGTTTTCTATTACATACATTTCTGATTATTTAACCTAACCTAACCATTTATTTCTGATGGAGATACTTAGGCCCAGTTGCGCCAGAAAACGTTGAATTGGTTCATCTCTGAACTCGAGTTAAAGATGACACTTCCTATTGTTCTTATGTCACTTTGAGCTCGAGATCAGAGATGAACCAGTTCAACGTGTTTGGTGCAACTGGACCTAGGTAAACAAAATTTCTACAAAAAAGACCACACTGATAAGAACCTCCAAGTCCGAAACGCAAGCATTAGTCTGATACGTACTTTATCTTTACATGAGATTTATTTACGTTAATTACATGAATTTCGTTCTCCGTTGAAATTAAAAATGTTGTTCAATGAAAGAAAATCGTATCAAGAAAAAAAAAATAGGAAGCTCAGTGCATCAATAAAAGGGACGTATGTTATATACTCGCAAGTTTTTCCTACCCCCCCATTTTTCTATATAAACATGCGATCCACAAGAGTGGGTCGTATAAAAAAAATTCCAATATGTTTTACTGCTCTCGCTCAGTTTCCTCTGCCGATATAAACAGTTCGATATTTATGTTTGGGCGAATTTTTACGATACACTATTTCATGTATTTAGTAGGGCATTACGACACATTAAATATCCAACAGTCAGATTTTATTGCGCGGAACATGATAGTGTACTTTAATTTAGATAAGCAATATAAATTTAAAAAAACAATCTTTAGGTCGATTCCTGTACAAGAAAGTAAAACTAAATCGAATTAATTTTGATTCAAATTTTCAACGTTGCTTGAGATCCGATGAAAATATCTGAATCTCCAGTAAATTCATCTATAATTTAAACGTAAATTATGAATTTATAAATAAACATGGCAGTCTTCTTTAATTTGGAAATGCAAAATAAATACAAATATAAATGTTAAGGCTGCGCTCAACCCATACTGTCGTTTCAATTTACTATCGTTTAATAATATGAAGGCACATGAAATTGTGGTTTGAACATACTTATTTTGGTATATAATTATACACTCTTACTGGAAAAAAATGTAACTATCCAAAAAATGGTCTGTATTGATATTATGAACGGTTCCTTTTTCAAAGGAATAAGCGGATTTTTTGATAACTATACAGTTTATTAGAAAATGATATAAGAATTATATAATCACAAAATTATCGCGGAGGGTATGAAGAAGTCACATTTTAGACATTTTTAATATTTAATTGTATTTTTAGCTTTAAAATAAAAAATGAAATCAAATCATCATGCTCTCTGCAATTGAATTTTACACAGATGGGTGAAAACAAAATTAAAATTCAAAATAATAACAAAAAATAAGTATTCTTAGTTTCCATAGAGTAGAGCGCCTTTTAAGCTCAATATTTTGTCGATTCCAATATAAGAAAATAAAAATAATTCGATTTAGTTTAAATTCACATTTTTAATTTTTCTTGAGATTCGATGAAAATATCTAAATCTCCGGTAGGTTCTCCAATAATTTAAACTTAACTAATGAATTCATAAATTAGTGTTATTAGGTATTTGAATAAGAATCAGATATCTAAATCTGAATAGTATAAAACACCATATTCTTAAACTTTGAAGCATTAATTTCGTGGTGCATTTTCAATATATAGATAAAGAAAATAATATTTTAAGTGTTTTTATTTCACAACACATTTTTGGTTCTCTTAGAATTACTTCTAACTTAACTCTTGGTGAAAGATCAACCATCTTTTGTTTAATTTCTTACTCAACTCTTGTGGAAATAGTAAGGTGTATTTTATTAATTTAATTGAAGAATATAGAATCAGTGTGTTTTTATTTTCTTGAATTTTAGAGGCGTTCTTTTCACTTACAACTTTATTAACAATATTACCGGTAATATCATGATAGTTTAATGCCAGTTAATGTCTATTAGACCCATACAAACATGATACTAATTTTGCGTATTAATTAAACAAAATCTAAAAATATCTACATAATAAAATATGTAAGTAGTTAAATTCGTTCATCTTCACTGTTTTATTTTAATTCTAGATGTACATTTTAGGCACGATGTAAATATATAGGAATTTAACTACTTACATATCTAATACTAACACTTCACGTAACTCGAACAAGAGTATCTTTGATACCTACATAATATTATGTATTTTCGCTGAAAAACACTGATTATTACATTTGTCTAACTTGAGCTAATTTTAGTTTCAAGTGAAGCATCTTGAACAAAAGCCATTAAAGAAGATATGATTATGGAGTGTTATTTATTAAGACTTGTTATAAGTCATCATATAATAGTGTGTATATTTTTCAAAGTTACTACGTTGATAAAGATAAGAAATCTGTTCCAATTTCGTGCTTTATAAAATAGGTCGACCGTATTATCCATTCCGGCCAACTTCGCAATAACGCGAGTAAAAGTTTGGAAGAATTTCCATTGTTGTGTGCGCCCTCGTAAAATCAAGATGTGTTCCCAGAAATGTGTTTACATAACCGTGCCACGCTTATTTACGCAACTCGATAATGTTTATAATGACCACGACTCTACACGTGTATTCAAACAAAAGTTACCAACAACATAATATGTTGAAGTAATAGGGCAAATTATAAAAATATTTATTGCTAATACTATTGCATATACTTGTACAAGGAGTTTTTCTTATAAGTATACATATCCCGATTACAACGTATAATCTGTAAATATATATTCCTTGAATTTTTGAAAAGAGGCTTGTTTGAAGCTATTACCAAGTGTTTTCCACTCCCAGATTAAGCATGAAGTAAAATTTCGAGTTTAGAAATGCCTTAAAATTCGGTTTGATCGCGTAGTGAAACGGAGCCATCAAACCAAATTTTCAGGCTTTTCTAAACTCGAAATTGTACTTCATTTCGAAAAAAATTCAAAATATATATCCTAAGTAGTATATTTTTAATTTCACTTTAAATCAGTGTTTTATACGCATTTATACGCAAGTAACATTTCGAGTTTAGAAAAACCTAAATTTGGATTTGGACGCTTACCGAATTTTCAGGCATTTCTAAACTCGAAATTTTACTTCATGCTTAATCTGGGAGTGGAAAACACTTGTTTAAAGCTTCAAATTGAACTCTTTTAAAAAAGCAACGAATTGCCGAAAATTTACAGCATATACGCTGTAATTGGAATATGATACTTAAAAGAAAAACTCCCTGTATTTGTGTTTAATATCATGCTGACGGATTATGTTTAAGTTGTGTAATAAAAACGCATAATTATTTTATTGAAAAACGAGTGTTTGTAGTTGAGCGCAGGTGGCTACCAGGCTTAAGAAAAATCTACACGAGTTGTCCTTATATTTTTTGTAATTAAAAACATATAAAAAGGTAATTGTCCTTAAGTCTAGATTATCCTGTATTTTTTGCTTTCTTTAAATTGATCCAATCTGTTTACGATATGCTTATGTAGAGTCAATTATAATAAACCCAATAAAAAATTTAGTGTCAGTAACATTACGATAAAACATTTTATTCTGAAAATAGTTTAAGAAGAAAGATAAATTTATTTGCTACAACTTTCAATAAATGGATTATAATTAATTAAAATTCTTGTTGACCTTATCATCCTATGGGCAGGTTTGGTGGTTAACACTCAACTTAGCTTGCCAAATATCCTTCAGTTTTTGTTGGCTTTTGTACATACATCACCCAACTTAGCTTGCCAAATATCCTTAAATTTTTGTTGGCTTTTGTAATAAATATAGTCAGTCTAATAAAAGAATTATAAATCATCTTTAAAGAAGAGAAAACTACTGAAATCAAATTTTATGACTTGCTTCATGTTTGTTTTATGTTTTAATTAGAAGAGGATGAAATGCGGGTAAAATGAGGGCTGATGCTGGGGTTGAAGGGTAACGAATGACCATCTACTTTGCAGACAGAGGAATCCATTTTTCATACAGATAAAACGGAGGAGGTCATGCAAGGTGGCACCGCACTAATCCGCCCCCATATATTTTCCAGCTTTGATGCTATCTGGGGACGTGTATCTAACGGTTTTTACCGCAATATGTGTAGCTGTAAAAAATATTCCCGTGTAAGAAATTCGCTGACGACTTATAATTTCTTTTTATAAAGGATTACCAGACAAGAAATGTATGCCATTTTTTGTCAGAATAACAAATCATCAAATCATGACTATACTTTATAAAATTAAGCCATTTATTGTCCAACAGGAAACATTTCCAAATTACAAGACAAAATAAAAACAAGCCTGTCACATATAAAAATATAATAATAAATTAATTACAAAAATTCTGTAACAATATAAATTAAATTGATTGATTGAAATTAATTTGGCGAATAAAGCACTTATAACCTTTCTTCACACGTGTAGTTGAATATGTTAATCCATTGATAATTCAAACAAACGTGCGAAGAAAGGTTATTATTCATCAAATATAAATTAATTATTAAATGTTGAAGGCGTGTCCTATGAATATAAAAAAATATTTTATATATAAGAATAATTAATTTTCAGTTGGCTCCAAGTTACTCAGTAACATTTTTATCGAATCGTGAAAGGTCACTACGTTGCAAAATTGTATTAAAACAATTACAAATCATTCTAACGGGAGATTTTAATCACGCGTAAGTTCTATGCGCTAATACATGAAATGTTGATTCCTGCCTGCTGGAAAAAGAAGAAATATGCAGTCCGAGTTTAGCTTAGAAATCAGGCAAATCAATTGTGTTGTGCAAAAGTTTATAAAGGAAAGAAATACATTTTGTCTTCCGACGAGATTCAAGCGACTTAATGTCAAATCTTTCCAATAATATGTTATGATCGATTCCTTATTCTAGATACCTTTCCTTAAATTTGTAGTGTAACAATTTTAGGAATTTTCGTTGCACACTTTCGACCTTTCTAATTGTACACTGATTTATATACAAAGTTGCCAAATAATGAGTGATAAGGTTTACGTAGCGCGATTCTTTAATCAATTTTGAGTACATAAAAAATAAACAATACATTTTTGAATTTAAAAAATCAAAAAATCAAAACTAGATAAATATATTCAATAATTATTCAGTAAGCCTCACGAGGCCATTAATATTCTAAATATGTTACTAGAACTTTTTTTCAACAATTTGTATAGAATTTGTGCTATTAACAACCAACTAAAGATTATATAAACATTTCGAATGTTTAGCTGGTTGTCAATCGAAATGATTTTTATCAAAATATTTTAAAAACAACACTGATTTCTAAATATGTTCGAATTTCAAGCCTTAATAAAAAACCTTACAATATTATTTTATCTGGATTTTTTACTTAAAATTAAATAATGAATCAAGTCGCCTTACACTTATCACTAATTATTTTGGCCACCTTGAAGAATTACACAAAAATTAAAATATTTTACGATCCTGAAATAACTCTTCTAGAATACTATTAATGATTTCGATAGCTAACGCCATCTAATGCTTGATAGTGGCATCGTGAACACAAATTCAATTCTTCTAGAATATATAAATACATCTTAATTAGCAAATTATTTTAACAATAATAGTACAAAAAATATAATTTAGTAAATAAAGTAAAAATTAAGTAATCTGCCAATTGGCTATCGACCGTTGGTCTTTCCGCCTAGGTTTATAGATTTCTGTCATTATCAGTTATTGTGCAGGAACAGTCTCGATCGCTAATGTTGTCCATTGTCTTGTCAAGTGAATTTAATCGTCGTGAATACTAGGGATATCAAATGAAATTAAATCGTGAATTGTGGAGGTGAAACGTTTACAATTGGGAGTGATTGTAAAGGGTAGGATTTGAGGCAAATTTATCAGCTAAACAGGATAGGCGGGTTTTAATAGAGGTAACTTTTGTAAGGTCGTAAAGGGGGAGGTTGGAGGGTTTGTGTAGTAGATTTTGGGAGTGTCGGATTTTGGTCAGCACTCTCAGGGCCGATCTTTCTGCGATTTGTATGTTTTTGAGTGTAGTAGGATGGGGATTGTTTAAGAGGATAGCGGCATAGTTAAGTAAGGGGCGGCATATCATCTTTTATATATATATATATATATATATATATATATATATATATATATGTATATGTATATGTTTTTTGTGCTAATGCCTTGTCGCTTAAAGGTTAGACTTCTAAAATGAACCGCCCGATTCTTTATTTTTGCTTTAAGGATTGTGGAGTGAGCTTTGAAGGTGAGGTTTGGGTCAAAGAGGATAGCTAAATATTTTCAAGTGGTTGAAGTACGGATAACTTTATTTTAAAAAAAAATTAAGAATGGGGAGTTGTTTGCTCGGTGAAAAGGGATTAGACGCTGGGATTTATTGGGGATTATGGAAATTCGCCATTTCGAAAACCATGATTAAATGGTGCTGAGAGCTTTTGGGAGTGTGCGAGCATGTGAGATTAACGCAGTATCGTCGGCATATAGGAGAGGGTAGGCATATTTATCTAAATAGTTAGGATCGGGGTTCTACATATTATGTACGAGAAGGTTATAAAGAAATGCTGATAGAGGGGATCCTTGCGGAAGGCCTTGCTCAGGTGTAAAGGAGCTGGAAAAGGTATATCGTATTTTCACTTGGAGGAATCTGTTGTGCAGGAAACTGTCTAAGAGGTTGATTATTTGTGGAGGTATATTAAAAGAGCTGCACTTGAACAGCAAGCCTCGGTGCCAAACAGAATCAAACGCTTTTTGAATGTCTGTCAATAATATGGCAGTTTTACGACCTTCGAGGCTTGCTGTTTGACAGTTGGACGTGAGAATGGATAAAGGTAGAGTTGTGGAGCGGTATTCGAGGAATCCAAACTGGTAGGGAGGAATAAGGTCAGCTATGCAGTTTATATGCAGTTTATTTTTAATTATGGTTTAGAATAATTTTCCGTAGACTGGAAGAATGGTGATGAGGTGATAATTCCTAAGATCTAGTGGGCCATTTTCGGGTTTGGGTCTTTTATAATATTTTCTGTAAAGTGGATGAACATTTAAAATTTGCTGGATTTGTGGAGAGGATTTATTGTGAACACTTGTAAAGTTTTAATAATCAACTGTAACGTACATCAGGCTAAAATTAAATGAAAAATGAATTTTATAAATTAGTAATACATTTTGGTGTATGATGGCTAAATTTTAGACTGATGCTACTGTTTATGAATTTTTGCCAACTGTTCGGTCAAAATTCAGATTTTTTCGGTAAACAAGAGTGAAAGTTTCCATTGAAAAATCTGGGCCCGTATTTACAGCACTCGTGCAATTTGTCATCGGTGAGAAGTGACGTCATGCTACTCCATACGGTTTGGTAAATTCTTCCCAAAATTACGTCATTTTAGTGCGATTCTCACCGATGACAAATTGCATCGGTGCTGTGAATAGAGGCCCTGGAGTCGTCAAAAATTCATAAACAGTTGCATCAGTCTAAAATTGAGTCATCATGCACCAACAAGTATTTCTGGTTCAAAAATGCATTCATTTTTTATTTAATCTTAGATTAATGTAACTTTTAATTGATTACTAAAATGCTTAGTTTGTTTCACTGATATAATATTAGTAAAAGAAACCAAGTGTTTTAATTAATTTTCTATTAATAATACAATAAAGAAAAGTGAGAATTTTCTCACTCCGTCTCACTTTTTTTTCCTCTTGACAAATTATTGAATTTATGGTAAAGGACTGTGTTAGATCAATTTTATTGTGTGAAAGCTTAAATCAATACTAATAAAATGATGTATGTATGTGGATGGTTAACGGCGGAAACTTCCGCAGTAAATATAAAAATCCCCGGGCCCGTTTTTATTTATCTTATCTTCATAACAGTTTTGGGTAAGTAGCGAAGTTATCGAGTAAATTTTTCAGGTACTTTCAAGAGATTACGCCATAATTCTTCCGCCTTAAATTTAATACCGCCCCTCACATGTGTACACCCTAGTATCCTCATATCCAGGCCTCGTTAAATTATTTTAAGCATAATCACAAACACGGATAATAAAAAATAAAGTATGCAAAAGATACTTTATCAAACAAAATGATTGTAAGAAAACTTACACTCTGCTTTAAATAATTAATTTATACACAGGGAGTGTATGTATTACATATCCCAATTACATGCTGTAAATCTTTTGATATATTTTTTTAAAGAGTTTAATTTAAAGCTTTACCAGACTAAAGCCCAGTCATTTGCTAGAGCGAGATAGACCTATATTTCTACTTCTAGCAAAAAGATGTAAACGTAATATATCATGGACATTTTTTAATGAATGTTAAGCTAATTGAATGCAGAATGTACGGACACCTTTCAATTTTACATGGTACTAGTTTTTGTTGCCTGAAAGAGAGTAAATAAATTACTCAATATATAGCTATTTTCAGGATTTTTTTACAAAAAAACTGAATATCTTAATCGTTTTAAATTGGTGACATTAAAATTCCCTAAGTTTTAGATTTATTTTGATGTACCATGATAGTACTATCCCATAATCAGAACATGAATGCTGCTATGGACACCTTTCAATTTTACATAGTACTAGTTTTTGTTGCCTAAAAGAGAGTAAATAAATTACTCAATATATAGCTATTTTCAGGATTTTTTTTACAAAAAAACTGAATATCTTAATCGTTTTAAATTGGTGACATTAAAATTCCCTAAGTTTTAGATTTATTTTGATGTACCATGATAGTACTGTCCCATAATCAGTTGCCTTTCCCAGATTAAGCATGGATAGTCTTATTAAATAAGACGTATTATTTGCAGTTTATACGAAAGTTATCGTAATTTTGTATGTAATTTTTTACGATGTTTGAATTAACAGTTTTTCTTTTACATATCTTTAATCAACTTTAAGCTCCTGTATTTTTTCCCCAGTTGATTCATTTTAACAGTGCTTACACAAAAATTAAGCCTATTCTTTTGTTTCATAATTCCTTAGAACATACAATGTTTTAATAATTTCTTATCGTTTTTTAACAAAAAATATTTTAACGGTGATGATGAAAATATTTTAACCGGAATTCTAGTGTGACGGATATTTTGCCTTAACGGTTGGCAACATTGATAAACTGTTTCCACTAATTCTGGCTCAGATGGTTGGGCTGGTTAGACCAAATGTATTTTAGTTTATTTCGCTTGCTAAAAAATCGTCGAGTACAAATACCTTTCAAAGAGTATACTCAGTAGACTAAGTATATGAACAATTGAAGAAACCCTCATTGGCAAAATGACATACTATTACACAAATTTAAACATATTTCTCTGAGTCTATGAAAAATATTCAAAATACACGTTTTGAGTACTTTTTGCAGTTCTGTAAAAAGTAAATTAACGCAAACCTGCCAAAACTTCAAATTTTCTGTTGCTTTTTGTCTAGCATGGAATGAACAAATATTTATTAATTAAAATTACGTTTTCACTTCAAGCATGTCCTTCTTGCTTCATAAAGGACAATTGTTTGCGCATTATTAATCAAAGGGAAAGGAAACCGTGCGAAAAAAAATTCGCTAGACTCTACAGACGAGCGTTCTCTCTCACCCTCAGTGTTCTCTAAAGACACTCACTTAGGACTCGGTGAATAATTAATTTTCGTATAACGTTATATCGACTGTTAATTGCGCTAAGATGGAGGAGGAACACGACTAGTTTTAGTCATGCCTGGGACTAAGTAGATCTAATTGGAATGAATTTCCACCCGAGTATGACTAATGGAAGATTTATTAGCGCTTAATTATTTCACTAATTTCCTTAAATGTCATGTAATCTCACAAAATGTTTAATTCGTCATTTAAATACATGATTATTGTCAATCAAATGTAAACTTAAATGTGTAATTTAAAAAAAAAGTATTGTACATTTTCCTAAAAAGTTTATTATTTTAAACGTATTACATTACAATTCAAATTTTACACGATTTCTTTTCCTTATTAATATATTCTACTTCAATCGCACCTTTTTGTTGAGTTTGGGTAATCAAAGATGAAATACATGTATATCCATTTGAACTCAAGAAACAATAGTGTTTTATACGCGTGGCGCATGAAGTAAAATTTCGAGTTTAGAAAAGCCTGAAAATTTGGTTTGGTCGCTCCGCTTCGCGGAGCGACCTAACCAAATTTTAAGGCTTTTCTAAACTCGAAATTTTACTTCATGCTTAACCTGGGAGTGGAAACACTCGTTAGAAATTTTACATTGCATGTTTTTAAAAAATCAGCGTTTTTTCTTATTATTTCATATATTTAACATACATCTGTAATTTATTTATAGTAAATTGGTGACAAACTGGATTTGTAATAAGGAAGAGAACGAAATCCTTCTTACAAATCGAAAAATGTTACACTAATTTAGGAGAAATAAATTATTGAAATGTGATTAGTATATGAAATTTATAAAATTGAACTTAAATATAAACCTGATATTTTGATTTCCACCTTCGTTAATGAGGAGGAGGCTTCATGCCGGCAAATCCAACTATTCAGGCTTTTTTAAACATGAAATTTAATAAATACAAATTTTACACGATTATTTTTTCTTTATCAATTTATCAATATTAATCGCACATTTTTAACTACACATTTTAGTGAGTTTGGGTAATTAGAGATGAAATACATGTATATGCTTTTGAACTTAAGAAACAATAGTGTTTTATACGCGTGGCGCATGAAGTAAAATTTCGAGTTTAGAAAAGCCTGAAAATTTGGTTTAGTCGCGTAGCGCTACGCGCTACACGACCAAACCAAATTTTCAGGCTTTTCTAAACTCGAAATTTTACTTCATGCTTAACCTGGGAGTGGAAACACTCGTTAGAAATTTTACATTGCATGTTTTTTAAAATCAGCGTTTTTTCTTATTATTTCATATATTTAACATACATCGGTAATTTAATTTTAGTAAATTGGTGACAAATTGGATTTGTAATAAGGAAGAGAACGAAATCCTTCTCACAAATCGAAAAATGTTACACTAATTTAGGAGAAATAAATTATTGAAATGTGATTAGCATATGAAATTTATAAAAAGGAACTTAAATATATACCTGATATTTTGATTTTTACCTTCCTTAATGAGGAGAAGGCTTTATGCCGGCAAATTCAACTATTCAGGCTTTTTTAAACATGAAATTTGATAAATACAAATTTTACACGATTTTTTTTTCTTTATCAATTTATCAATATTAATCGCACATTTTTAACTACAGTTTTTAGTGAGTTTGGGTAATTAGAGATGAAATACATGTATATGCTTTTGAACTCAAGAAACAATAGTGTTTTATACGCGTGGCGCATGAAGTAAAATTTCGAGTTTAGAAAAGCCTGAAAATTTGGTTTAGTCGCGTAGCGCTACGCGCTACACGACCAAACCAAATTTTCAGGCTTTTCTAAACTCGAAATATTACTTCATGCTTAACCTGGGAGTGGAAACACTCGTTAGAAATTTTACATTGCATGTTTTTTAAAATCAGCGTTTTTTCTTATTATTTCATATATTTAACATACATCGGTAATTTAATTTTAGTAAATTGGTGACAAATTGGATTTGTAATAAGGAAGAGAACGAAATCCTTCTCACAAATCGAAAAATGTTACACTAATTTAGGAGAAATAAATTATTGAAATGTGATTAGCATATGAAATTTATAAAAAGGAACTTAAATATATACCTGATATTTTGATTTTTACCTTCCTTAATGAGGAGAAGGCTTTATGCCGGCAAATTCAACTATTCAGGCTTTTTTAAACATGAAATTTGATAAATACAAATTTTACACGATTTTTTTTTCTTTATCAATTTATCAATATTAATCGCACATTTTTAACTACAGTTTTTAGTGAGTTTGGGTAATTAAAGATGAAATACATGTATATGCTTTTGAACTCAAGAAATAATAGTGTTTTATACGCGTGGCGCATGAAGTAAAATTTCGAGTTTAGAAAAGCCTGAAAATTTGGTTTGGTCGCGTATCGCTACGCGCTACACGACCAAACCAAATTTTCAGGCTTTTCTAAACTCGAAATTTTACTTCATGCTTAACCTGGGAGTGGAAACACTCGTTAGAAATTTTACATTGCATGTTTTTTAAAATCAGCGTTTTTTCTTATTATTTCATATATTTAACATACATCGGTAATTTAATTTTAGTAAATTGGTGACAAATTGGATTTGTAATAAGGAAGAGAACGAAATCCTTCTCACAAATCGAAAAATGTTACACTAATTTAGGAGAAATAAATTATTGAAATGTGATTAGCATATGAAATTTATAAAAAGGAACTTAAATATATACCTGATATTTTGATTTTTACCTTCCTTAATGAGGAGAAGGCTTTATGCCGGCAAATTCAACTATTCAGGCTTTTTTAAACATGAAATTTGATAAATACAAATTTTACACGATTTTTTTTTCTTTATCAATTTATCAATATTAATCGCACATTTTTAACTACAGTTTTTAGTGAGTTTGGGTAATTAAAGATGAAATACATGTATATGCTTTTGAACTCAAGAAACAATAGTGTTTTATACGCGTGGCGCATGAAGTAAAATTTCGAGTTTAGAAAAGCCTGAAAATTTGGTTTGGTCGCGTATCGCTACGCGCTACACGACCAAACCAAATTTTCAGGCTTTTCTAAACTCGAAATTTTACTTCATGCTTAACCTGGGAGTGGAAACACTCGTTAGAAATTTTACATTGCATGTTTTTAAAAAACAGCGTTTTTTCTTATTATTTCATATATTTAACATACATCGGTAATTTATTTCTAATAAATTGGTGACAAATTGGATTTGTAGTAAGGAAGAGAACGAAATCCTTCTCACAAATCGAAAAATGTTACACTAATTTCGCAGAAATAAATTATTGAAATGTGATTAGTATATGAAATTTATAAAAAGGAACTTAAATATAAACCTGATATTTTGATTTCCACCTTCCTTAATGAGGAGAAGGCTTTATGCCAGCAAATCCAACTATTCAGGCTTTTTTAAACATGAAATTAGATAAATACAAATTTTACACAATTTTTATTTCTTTATCAATTTATCAATATTAATCGCACATTTTTAACTACACTTTTTAGTGAGTTTAGGTAATTAGAGATGAAATACATGTATATGCTTTTGAACTGAAGAAACAATAGTGTTTTATACGCGTGGCGCATGAAGTAAAATTTCGAGTTTAGAAAAGCCTGAAAATTTGGTTTGGTCGCGTAGCGCTACGCGCTACACGACCAAACCAAATTTTCAGGCTTTTCTAAACTCGAAATTTTACTTCATGCCTAACCTGGGAGTGGAAACACTCGTTAGAAATTTCACATTGCACGTTTTTAGAAAATCAGCGTTTTTTTTTTTAATTTCATATATTAACCATAAATCGGTAATTTATTTCTAGTAAATTGGTGACAAATTAGATTTTTAATAAGGAAGAGAACGAAATCGAAATATTTTGAAATTTATGAAAAAGGAGTTTAATAAAAAACTGATATTTCGATTTCCACCTCCCTTAATGAGGAGGAGGCTTCGTGCCGACAAATCCAATTTTTCAGGCTTTTTTAACCACAAAATTTGACTTTATGCTTCATTCAGAAGTGGCTACACTCAATTGAACCCCTTAGAAAAAAAGAAATAACTAATTCCTTAGAAATTACAGCGAATACATTGGGATATGTATACTTACATACAAATTATTATTAAATTAAATGACAGCGAGAACATTGGGATATGTATACCTACATAAAGATTAATATTAAATTAAATTACAGCGAATACATTGGGATATGTATACAAAAAATCACTGTATTTTAGCTGACACAAATTGGATTGCTTATGGTATAAGACATAAGTTTATAAATAGAACTGAAACTTTTGTATTAATAATGTTCTCTTTCAGAAATATGAGATAGTAATAATAAACTATTTGACTTTCCTTGTTAAATTTTGATGAAAATATCCCTTCGTTACCGGAACACGATACGGGGTATTTGGAAAAGTTGGGCGATCGCCGAGTCACGTCAAATTCGGCGGAAATAAATAATTGAAAAGTTCCGTCCGATTGTGGATATTTATTCAAGCACGAATCGATATCGGCGTCCATTTCAGATTGTCAAGGACTTCATTCGACGTTGACGAAAAAAAAAAAAAAAAAAATTAAACCCACGCAGGAATGCTCTTTGAAAACGAGAAGTGTGTCGTTGAATATTTAATAAGTTCATTAAGGGAGGTGGAAATCGAAATATCGGGTTTATATTTAAGTTTCTCTTTATCCATTTTATATATTAATCATACTTCAATGATTTTTGTTCATGACAATCTAATAATATGTGCATTATTTAATGTTGTGGGCAACATAAATGGAGTGCAATAAACACACGGGCCTGTTAAATGTGGTTTTTTAACACTGGCGTGTTTAATGTGGTTTTAAACCACGCGTTTTATTACAAGCTGTATTACACATTCAAACCATGATACCGCAATCTGTCATAATTTATCTGTAAAATTATTATACAACAAAATGAAAAATAAAAAAAGAAAATTAAAACAAACTAAAAATAGCAAATAAAAAAATAGAATAAAAAAAATTCAAAATAGAAAAGTAAAAACTAAAAAAAAAAAAAAGTAAAATGAATCAGTGAACTCAGTATAATATTTATAGTAATACTATGTATGTAATTATCAACATTCATTTTGATAAATATATTATACAATAAATATTGGTGTACCTGTTCATTCCACACACAACACTTTTTCCAAGTAAGTTTGTTTTAATTTTATTCCTATTTTTTTTAAACGTCATAAGCAAAGCTATACTGAAGAGAGATGAATCTCGAAACGCGTCTATAGATGGCCTAAGACATTAGTTTTAATCCATGTCCTTTCACTTCTAATTTGTTGCTATCTCTCCTTTCATTTTAAATTGTATTGTTAGTTGGTTTCAAGAGAATTTGGCCTAAACGTTGCATATACTTTAATAGAGCGTTGTAACAAATCAAATTAAATAAGATTTTAAATATTTCATTTTATAATTCAATATCCGGAGGTGTATTTGCACGGGAAGTAGTTGTTTCAATGGATATTTATCGTCTTAAATTGTCTTATTAATTAAGACATTGTTTGCATTTTTACGAATAGTTGTTTCGTAATTTTATATATTATGAATAAATATTGTGTTTTACATTGTTGTTGCCGTGAACATAGTATAGTGTATAACTCGCACATAATGGCTATTAATCACTCGAACGACTTGCTCAACTCGCCTTCGGCTCGTTTCGCAAACATCGTTCTCGTGATAAATTGCTATCATTATATGCTCGTTGTACAATATACTATTTTAGGTAATCGGTGTAAAATTACTTATTTTTTCACCAATTTACTAAAAATAAATAACCGATTTTTTGTTAACATATTAAATAAAAAGAAACAAAGCTGAGATTCCACAAACGTGCAATTTGATACTTTACACCAGTGATTCCACTCCCAGGCGAAGCATGAAGAAAAATTTTGAGTTTAGAAAAGCCTAAAAATTTGGTTTGGGCGACCAAACCAAATTTTTAGGCTTTTCTAAACTCGAAATTTTACTTCATGCGCCACGCGTATAAAACACTGATTCTATGTGATGTTTTGATTTAAATCGAATAATTTTTGATCAGAAATTATTCAAAATAAATGGAATACAATTTAATAAAAAATACACCCATTACATGAATATAAATCAAATAAAATGTTAACTTTGATTTGATATTTTTAAATATCCAGTGAAAGTATTAATATTTAAATTATGGCCAACAAAAGTTCATTAATTTTTATGAATTTTATGTTGATTTCACAATCTGTTCTTTTTTCTATCTCTATGTTTAAAGTGTTCAAACTATTATAAGCATATTTTCTCGAATGCAAATATTTTTAAATTTGAAATATTCTTCTTCGAATCGATATTATTACATAATTTCAAAACTGGCTTAAAATATTAAGAAAACGCGTGGAGATAATTTAATTATTATTCAACAAGATGTAAGAACAATCCATTTTAAAGAAATTCTGTAAATTTCATGTTGATTGTATGAAAATTTTGTGTTTTGCAATTTTTCAAAGAAAGCATTATCCTAAGATCGTTGATTTTATTGCAAAATTTCAACTTTTGCTGAATATTTTAAGAAAATTCGATTAAGTAGTTCTATTATTTTAAATCAGATGTATGTGCAAGGAATTCTTAGTACATTTTGTGTATATCATATTGATTGCATAAAACTATGATTTTTTGCAACTTTTTGTAAAGAGAACATTCTCCTAAAATCATTGATTTTATTGCATAATTTAAAAATTAGCTTAATATTTTAAACGCGTAGAGATACTTATTTTTTTTTAATAAGGAGAAACTACAATCAATTCGAAGTAAATTCTCTAAATTTCATGTTGATTGTATTAAGCTTTAATTATTTGCAATTTTTCAAAGTAAACTTATCCTAAAATCGTTGATTTTATTGCATAATTTCAAGTTTGGCTGAACATATTGAGAAAATGCGTCGAGATAGTTTAATTTTCTTTAAAGCAGATGCAAGCGCAATGAATTCTAAGTATATTCTGTGCATTCCATGATAATTGCAATTTTTTAAAGAAAATAAATCAGCTAATCACGAAATTTCTGGTTTGATTTCATATTTTAGAAAATCCTGTGGGCATATTTAAATTTCAATTGAAGCCAATTCAAGCTCATCCATTTCTGTGTAGATTTTTATATTTATTGTGTATTTTTATTATGTTGATTTGATAATCTGTTGATTTCCTTTATCGTGCTCGTAAAATCGTTGAATTTATTACATAATTTCAACTTTGACTAATTATTTTAGGAAGCTGCGTTGAGATAATTTAATCTTCTTCAAAAGAAATGTAAGTGCAATCAATCTTTAGTAAATTCGGCGAATTTCATGTTGATTGTATATTAATTCGATTTTTTACAAATTTTGTAAGAAAATAAATCTCTTAATCACATTTTCTTAAAGAAATATAACCGTTCAAAGAATGCTTTTTTGTATTCCATCATTTTTCACCTAAATTTATATAAAATAAGTGTATATTGCTGGAAACATATCCAAAAAATGTAATGTGACAACAAATATATATTACAAATTTGGGTTTTCTGGAAAATAGTTCCATTATATATTTTATAAATAAGAAAAATTTATTAGTTTATGTATACATTTTTGATATAAAAAGTAAAATTCCAATATTGAAGCAACGATCGATAGGTTTTTGAACTTTTTAGCTAAAATGTTTTTGCTGCTAAATGGCAATTCAATGCAGATATTTTTAAGGCAATCAGAAACTGATTAATTTATACAGAAATTTGTCTAAATTTATTCTTTTATGTTAATTATTTTCGTAAGATTTAGTTAATTCTGTAATGTTTTTTCTCAAAAAAATTTAACGAAATGGTCCGAAAATTCACTTCTTTTAAAAATTAGTTGAAACTAATTTGAGAAATTAGATTTCAAGTTAATGATATTTACTAAAAGCCATTAATCAATAACATTATTGAGTTTTATTTACTAAACACTTGATAAAAGTGATCATATAACAGTGTGTATAATTTTGATAAAGTTAAATAATATATTTAACTTTATTTTAAATCAGTGTTTTCCACGCGTGGCGCATGAAGTAAAATTTCGAGTTTAGAAAACGCTGAAAATTTGGTTTAGTCTGGTAGCGCTACGCGCTACGCGACTAAACCAAATTTTCAGCCTTTTCTAAACTCGAAATTTTACTTCATGCTTAATAAGGGAGTAGAGACACTCGTTACAAGTTTTAAACTGAAAGCTCTTCAAAAACAACGAATGCTTAAAAATTTCCAAAGTACACATCGGTGACGTGTATGTATACTTAAAAGAAAGCGCCCTATATAATTTGATTTGTTTTTATGTAAAAGGAGAAGTTTTTTTGACTCGTATTATTTATATTTAATTAATAAAAACTAGCCGTGTTTCAATTTAATAACACATGCACATTCACAGATTATTGTCTTTTAAACTCGAAATGTTACTTCATGCTTAATTAGGGAGTCTCGGAGACACTCGTCAGAAATTTTAAGCTGAAAGCTCTTCAAAAACAACGAATGCTTGAAAATCTCCAAAGTACACATCAGGGACATGTATATATACTTCAAAGAAATACTCCTTATGTTTTTTGATTTGTTTTTATGGAAAAGTAAAAGTTTTTTCGACTCGTATTTTGTATTATTAAATTAATAAAAACTAACCATGTTTCAATTTAATTAAACATGCACATTCACAGATTATTGTGTATCATTTTTCATATTTATTATCAATATTTTTAAACATTGATATAAAATCCCCGCTATCGGCTATTTAAATACAACTAAAAAATAATGAAAATTTATAGTCGAACCGATAAATAAACACACACGAAAATAATCCATGGTTTTCTATTTCTACTCATGATTTATTATTTCACATATAACATTTCACCCCCACTAAAGCTTTATTCCGACCCTTTTCATTCCAACATCCAGCTATTAAAAATTAACCTGCGAAGTTTAAAAAATTAATTAAACAATAAATTGCGGAACAAAAAAATTAATAACGGCGCACTCTCATAAGGGTCTAATTTAAAACAATAACACTAAACTTTCTTATTATTTCAGTAATAAACCCGGTGCGCTGTTTGAGTTGCGTTCATTAGGTTTTCCCAGGGCCTAAAAAGGGCATATGTCGCCCTTCCCTGGGACGTATTAAGCGTAATGGGCTCGCAACTGTATGTTCAATTAACCGTCCATCGCTTCGGCGTCTTTATATCTAACTTTTTTTTACGAGCTATAAAGCTCTATGGTTTCAGCGGAGAGCCGTCTGAAAATATGAAATGAGCGGCTTATTAGCAATCTACAATTTTCACGCGCGCTTTTCGTGGAGGGGAAGGAAGCGTTTAAGTGCTAGTGCGATTTCATAAGGGTGATAAAAATTAAGGGTTGATATGGTTTCCGTTAACTGGAATTACTGGGTATTTCTGGTTAGTGTTATTGCACTACTCGACTCTGTTTTAGATGGAATTATCCTGAACTATAACAAATCTAATATTAAAAAATATATTAGATTTGTTATAGTGTAGTAGTAATTAATGTAGGCAATAAAATGTTGTATAAAAATAAATTTCGAGGACGTATTGCGAATCATAAATTATTAATAAAGAAAATAATTCTAACAAATCATCCATACATACATCTACCTGATTACTGTGGTGAAACAATTGTTGTAGTACAATGAAACAATATTTGTAACTTTTTTTAAAACAACATATCTGAGATTTTATCTAATAAAACACTTGTGTGAAGTTACACTAACTTAATTTAAATCTTATTCATAGATTAAATGTGTGTGCCGAATAAAATAGTTGTATAAGATTAAATTAAATAAAACTAGTAATCCTTTTTCTTAACTGGTTTATTTGTAACACTAAATGTACATTTCGTTCACCAAGTGAACATATTCAATAGCTGTACTACACTAAATTATAAAACAAAGGGGCGGCATATATATACAAGCGTATGTTAATTGTATCTTAATGATCTAAATGAACAGGTAGTTACAGGTAGGTTTAGGCTAATCTTTTTACTTGCTAATGAAATTGGCGGAAAATCAAATTCAGTGGTATTTATTTATCGGTTACAGGTGTAGGGATTAAATCTAACAATACATTACTAAGTGGGGTTAAATCAAAATTGAGTAATTTATTTTTGTTTTTTCATTTGGATTGCTTTTAACATGTTTAGGTTATGGCTGCTTGAGTTTTGTAGTAATTTTAATTTATCTATTGAAAATTTATGTTCTGTGGTGTGGTGGTGGTCTGCGACTGCTGATTTTTCTGGGTTGATAGATTTGAAATGGTACATGTGTTCTTTAAATCGGACTTCTATGTTTCTATTTGTTTGTCCTATGTATAATTGGTCGCAATTTGAACATTCAATGGAGTATATATTAGACTGCTGAAGGTCATTTTCCTTATCGAATGTATTTCCCAAATGGTTTTTTAGTTTTGAATTTGTGTAATAAGCTGGCCTCAGATTAAATTGTTTGTAAAGCTTGTTTAGGTGTTGTTCAAATTTGGGGACATACAGAAGTCTGGTATATATTTCATTCTCTATTTTTGTTTCTGGCGGTACTAATGTTGTGGTTGTGTTGAGTTTATGATTGTATTTGTGTTTGTTTATAAGTTTTTGTATGGTTTTCTGTTCGTAGCCTAGTGAACATGCTAGTTCAGTTATGAACTTTAGTTCTTGTGCCCTGATTGTTTCAGATAGCGGAATTATTAGAGCCCTATTAATCATACAGTTAAACGCCGACAGTTTATATTTCATTGGAGGGATTGATTTGGCTTGAATCTAATTTAAAGTGTGTGTAGGTTTTCTATATATTTCAAAATTAAATTTATTTTCGTTGTTTCTGCATATTATGATGTCTAAAAAGGGTATTTTGCAATTAGATTTTAGTTCATATGTGAAATTGATGCTGTCATATAAATTATTGATTGAATTTACGAAACTGTCGACGTTTAAAGTATCATCTATTATAGCTATGATGTCGTCTACATACCTATACCAAGTTTTTGGGAAATCTGAAATGGTGTGTTAAGCTAGGGATTCCAAGTGGTTGAGAAAAATATTAGCTAGGAAAGGTGAGAGAGAATTTCCCATTGCTGTACCGAAGGTTTGTTTATAATAATCATTCTTGAATGTGAATGCATTGCAGTCCATAACTAGTTCTGTTAGTTTTATGTATTCGGACCAAATTTCGGGAGGTATATTGTTGTTGAATACTAATTGTTCTAGGATTTTCAAGCTATGTTTTATGGGGATACTAGGAAATAAGGATTCTACGTCGAAGGATATAAGTTTTTGGTTGGGTTTAAGTTGAACATTTTTTAGGAGTTTTGTTGGTTGTAGAGAGTTCTGGATTGCAAAGTCACTTTCTATTTTTAATTTACTGAATTGTTTTACTAACCATTACATAAATTTGACAATATTATAGTGTTTTATACGCGTGGCGCATGAAGTAAAATTTCGAGTTTAGAAAAGCCCAGAAAATTTGTCACAGGGCTTATCTACACTAGAAATTTTACTCCATGTTTAGTCTGGGAGTAGATAACACTTGTTTAATGCTTTAAATTGAACTTAAAAAAAACAGGGAACATCTGCAATTGTTGTATTAATTCCATGGTATGTCATTATTTTTAGAGAATCACATTACTTTTTCTTAATTATTTTAGCTGTGAATTATCTGATATTAGCTGATTTTTAAAAGAGTTCAATTTGAAACTTCAAACGAGTGTTTTCCACTCCCAGACTAAGCATGAAGTAAAATTTCGAGTTTAGAAAAGCCCTGTGAAAATTTGTCTCGGGTCGCGCAGCGACCCGAGACAAATTTTCTGGGCTTTTCTAAACTCGAAATTTTACTTCATGCGCCACGCGTATAAAACACAGATTTTAAGTGAAGTTTGAATATACATAAATTTGACAATATTATAGTGTTTTATACGCGTGGCGCATGAAGTAAAATTTCGAGTTTAGAAAAGCCCAGAAAATTTGTCTCGGGTCGCTGCGCGACCCTCGACAAATTTTCACGGGGCTTTTCTAAACTCGAAATTTTACTTCATGCTTAGTCTGGGAGTGGAAAACCTTGTTTAATGCTAAAAATTTAACTTAAAAAATAACAAGGAACATCCGCAATTGTTGTATTAATTCCATGGTATCACATTATTTTTATAAAATCACATTACTTTTTCCTAATTATTTTAGCTGTGAATTATCTGACATTCGCTGATTTTTAAAAGAGTTCAATTTGAAGCTTTAAACGAGTGTTTTCCAATCCCAGACTAAGCATTAAGTAAAATTTCGAGTTTAGAAAATCCCCATGAACATTTGTCGGGGTCGCGCAGCGACGCAAGACAAATTTTCTGGGCTTTTCTAAACTCGAAATTTTACTTCATGCACCACGCGTATAAAACACAGATTTTAAGTGAAGTTTGAATATACATAAATTTGACAATATTACAGTGTTATATACGAGTGGCGCATGAAGTAAAATTTCGAGTTTAGAAATGCCCAGAAAATTTGTCTCGGGTCGCTGCGCGACCCTCGACAAATTTTCACGGGGCATTTCTAAACTCGAAATTTTACTTTATGCTTAGTCTGGGAGTGGAAAACACTTGTTTAAAGCTTTAAATTGTACTTAAAAAAAAACAGGGAATGTCCGCAATTGTTGTATCAATATAATGGGATGTCATAATTTTTATAAAATCACATTACTTTTTCTTAATTATTTTAACTTGGAAAAACGTAAAGTGTTAAGTGTGAACATTCATAAATTTAGAATTTTTCCCTCTACAAAAAAGTGATATACATTTTGTCTCTAAAATAAATAGGAAAGCCAATATTTGAACACTTTTTTTAAACATGCGATTTCCTATGTTGCGTCCGCCAAGTGAACACCTGGTATGTCTTACCATTATCACTAGATTTTAATCGATAAATAACTATTGGTCGATTTAACTGACGTTGGTAAAACCATGCATTGATTCGGTGTTTTTTTTTTTTTTTTAGAAAAATTTTAAATGATGTTGAAGCACTGCGCATGATCATTTAATAATAAAATCTGCCCTAGCATAACACAAAAAGTAAAATCACCATTAAAAACATTTACACCGCACTTACATTATTACAAATCATAAAAACACCAAACGTGCTTAATTTAAAATTACGTGCCAGCATCCGCGCGACAATAAATTCCCTGGAAATATCATCGCAAACGCGCACATTTCAAATATTTCGATTTTTTTTTTCTCGCATTGTTATTACTCTTGTTGTACGCAAAGTAGAAAGCGGACTTTATCGCGGAAATAAAAGGAGGAAATGCGGACGAGTAAAATATTTATGGTAAATAAAAACGGTATTAAGTCCGTCACGAAAGAAGGGAAAACGGAAAACGCGCGACGATCTTTATAGAGCACTTCAATTAGACCATTTTGCCAAGAACATCTTTATTTTCTGCGATATTTTCATGTGTTCCTTAAGTATTCATTTTCTTTTAGAGTATTTTACTAAATGTAAAAATGTAAAATAGAAACAGGACACAAGCCATTCACATTTGTGTTTAATCATAGCATATAATAACATGAGCTATTGTTGAAATTTACAATAAAGTGCTAAAGTATTATGCTAATCTAGTGTAGATTGAACTTCACGTTAAATAAGTGTTGTATACGCCTGGCGCATGCAGTAAAATTTTGAGTTTATGAAATCGGAGCTGCCAAACCAAATTTTAAGGCTTTTCTAAACTCGAAATTTTACTTCATGCTTACCTGGTGAAGCAAGCACTTGTTAGAAGTTTTAAAATCAACACAATTATTAAAACAACGAATGCTTAAACATTTACAGAGTACACACCGGCATATGTATACTTTAAAGACAAATTCTCTGTATTTCAACTTACATTACTGTATAATGATATAAATCTAAAAATAATCCCTCATTTAATTCAATCTGAGTAATATTTTCTTCTTTTTAATATGAATATATAAATAATATTTGTGATACTTTTAATATTACAAAAGAAAATTCGTGTAATCTAAAAATAATCCCTTATTTAATTAAATCCAAGTAACATTTTCTTCCATCGGCGAAAAAGCCAATGTAACAAACTTAGGTTGTACGATTCATTTATATTTTTTTATAAAAAAAAATTAAATGCATTTTATCAATAGAACTTAAGTTATAAGTTCTATTGATAAAGTCATTATTATTGTGCAATTAGGTACCTACTTATGAGCCGAGAATTATTGTTCGAATAAATATTATCTATCGTAACACTTTCATATCAGAATTTATTTGAACTATTACTCTAGTTATTAATTAATACAAATTTAAATTAAAATGTATTTAAACTTAATCGTTATATACCAAATTTTAAGGCTTTTCTAAACTCGAAATTTTACTTCACCTGGGAGTGGAAACATTTATTAGAAGTTTCAAAATTAGCACATTTATAAAAACAACGAATGCTTAAACATTTACGGAGTAAATGAAATATATCACAAACCTACGTACACACATCGTGTAATTCCTAACTCTTCCAATCATCCGCAAAAACATAAATTGTCCGCATTTAATTCTATTATTTTTCGAGCTTTTAATATCCCACTTTCAGAATCAGCACTTAATGCAGAAATTAATATTATTAAAGCCATAGCCAATTCAAATGGATATTCAACATCAACAATAGACCAGCTTATTACCAAAACTAAAATGAAAAAACTTTGTAAATATATATATGCAGGCCAGGAAACATCACAAAATCAACTAATTTATAAACACCTTACCTTGTTAGGCGACATTTCATTAAAAATTAAAAACATTCTATCAAAACAAAATATAGCAATAGCTTTGAAACCATTTAAGAAAATAAGAAATGTTATTTTTAACCCAAAAACAGCAATAGAAAATACTCACAGATCAGGGATATACAAACTTACTTGTAAAGATTGTAACGGAATATATATAGGACAATCTGGTCGTAATTTTAAGGTAAGACTCAAAGAACATCTTCGTTCTTTTCGGCTTAATTTAATTGATAAGTCCTCTTTTGCCAAACATATAATTGAAAACAATCATACTTTTGGTGAGGATGTACTGTCAATTATACATTACGCCGAAAAGGGCTGTAAGATGGACCTCCTGGAGTCTTTGGAAATTCACAAAGCCCGCGCTAATCCGGAAACCCCAGTCATCAACGACCAGCTTGAGCCAATATATACACCCATTTTTATTGCAATTATAAGACCTTAATTTTAAGTATATATACCTGTACAATTGTTAGTTTAAATCACTTTGAGTTTGAAAATGACAAGTTAAAGTTGTCGAAACTATAGTCACTTAATAAAGTCTCAATTATACAAACAAAGTAAAAATTGTGTTTAATTTTTGAATTATGATGTATAACGAAGTAGAAGCCTCCACCGTTAACAATTTACGGAGTATGCACGGTATATGTATACTTTAAAGAAACATTCTCCGTATATCAATTTACATTACTATCCAGTAATGATATAACTCTAAAAATAATTCCTCATTTAAATAATATTTGTGATGCTTTTAATATTACAAAAGAAAATTCTTGTAGTCTAAAGATAACACTTTATTTAATTAAATCTAAATCTTCCCTTTATTGTGAGTATATAAATAAAATTTGTGATGCTTTAAATATCTCAAAGGAAAATTCATGTATATCTACAAATCAAATTACGTTTATTAGAGGATTAAATTCTTCATACGGAAAAGCGTTTTGTTTAATTTCCCCGGAGGATCAGTATCTAATATAATCGCGTTTTCGCCGGTGGAATTCCTAAATTAACGAAAACCGTGCCAATTGCAAATATTTGTTTCTATCCGAACATTAAATCAAGGGGGTAAAATTAGACACGAACAGCGTATAGCAAAATTATCCTTATAATTAAGTTTATCACTCTTTTCAATCCAAATTTTTAGGGTTTACTCAAGTAGACATTTCTTATAAATTTAAAATAAAAATTAGGTCATACAACAAAGTTAGATATATTTGTAAACAAAACAAAGTTATAAAGTACTTTATTTACAAGTGAAATTTTTTCTTTGAAAACTTTGACCTAGATATTTTTACTTTACAAGTAGTTTCTTACATCATAAAAATCTATTAAAGGTTTGGATGATAAATACCGAGCTTCAATAAATGTAAAAATGTTGGTTCTACATTTCTCTAAAATGTATTAAATCATTTAAATTTGTTTGTAATAACCAAATCCCTGAAACAAATATCGTCCTACGGAATTCCATATATTACTAAAACCTAGAAATTGAGGCAGGCACTACAATGGGCTTAAAACTTGGCCAAAGTGGGCGCGGCTGCGGCTGCCCTCCCGACAACCAATCCTTAATCCTGAAAACCTAGAAATTACACTTATTTTTAGGATTGTCCAATGCGAATCGACTCAAATTGTCTACAGTTAAATAAACATGTTTATTTACAAGTAACATTTTTTCTATGAAAACTTTGACCTAGATACTTTTACTTTACAAGCAGACTCTTACATCCTAAAAAACTATTAAAGGCTTGGATGAAAATAACGAGTTTCAATAAATGTAAAAATGTTGGTACTACATTTTTCTAAAATATATTGAATCATTTAAATTTGTTAGTAATAACCAAATCCCGGAAACAAATATCGTTCTATGAAAATCCATATATTACTAAAACCTGGAAATTACAGGTAATTTTAAGGATTTTCTAATGCGAATCGACTCGAATTGTTTACAATTAAAAGAAAAATGAACAAATAGTTTAAGTAATATACAATTAAAAGAAATGCCACAGAAATTAATCTACTTTATTTTTCTAAAACAACATTAAAATTCCCCTTTCGATTAATTTTAAACTTTTAATTTTGCATAAAATCCAATATTCTTTGGAAATATTATGTTTAAAACATTGTAAAATAATCAAATATACAGTGAATTTTTATTTTAAGTATAAATATGTATACGGTGTACATTTTTCGACATTCGTTGGCTTTCTATAGAAAGTTCAGTTTGAATCTTTAAACTAGTGTTTTCCACTCCCAGGCCTAGGGAGCGATCAAACTAAATTTTCAGGCTTTTCTAAACTTGAATTTTACTTCATGCGCCCCGCGTTGAAAAGACTGGTTTTAAGTGAAATTCAAAATATACGTCTGTAGAATACTGCTTTAGTATCATATGGCGAACTTCACAATATTTTAGTGTTTTATACGCCTGACACATGAAGTAAAATTTCGAGTTTAGAAAAGCCTGAGAATTTGGTTTGGCTTTTCTAAACTCGAAATGTTTAGCGTGCTTGCTTAGCGTGGGAGTGGAAAACACTCGTTTAAAGAATCAAATTGAATTTTTTTAAGTTTACTAAGAAATTAATAAACTATCTCCTAAATAATTTTAAAGTAATCTAGTAAGATTTGTTTTAAATAAGACATGCAATTTTCATCTACTGACTGTTGATGTCAATATTAACGGAAAATAGTTTGAATTTCTTATAAAAGCAAGAACTAAAATTCGAAATTTAGAAAAGCCTTAAAAATTGATTGGTCACGTCAAAATATACTGCGGTATATTTAAACTTCGCAATATTTCAGTGTTTTACACGCGTGGCGCACGCAGTAAAATTTCGAGTTTAGAACAGCCTAAAAATTTGGTTAAGGCTTTTCTAAACTCGAAATTTTACTTCATGCTTAGTCTGGTAGTGGAAAACACTCGTTTAAAGCTTTAACTTGAACTTCAAAAAAACAATAAATATGTCAAGATTTACAGATTAATCAAGATATGTATACTTAAAAGATTTTTTCTTGTAAGTATACATATTACGTATGTACTCTATAAATGTTCAGACTTAAGGATTGGCCAATGCGGGTCGACCGGAATTGCTTACAATTATCAATATCTTTTGAACAGGTAAATATGATTCACCACGTAAAAGGTGAGATAATTATTTAAGATATGAACAAAACTACTTTCAATTTTTTTTTTCAACTTGAAAAAACGAATTAAGATATTTTAAAAGTTTTTTAAAATTGTTAAAGTTTATTTTTTCCAAGCAAACTGAGTGGGTTTTAGTATTTATAAAATTATCCTTTAATTTCTTAAAAAATATATTCTTAATCTTCTCTGCACTTTCTTAAAGTTAAATCAATTTGTTGTTTGTTTAACGATTAACCTAAAGTTGATATTTTGTCAAATGTCGATGAGAGTACTTTGACAAAATAATTTTTGGCTAAATCGTTAAACCAATACAAAATAGATTTAATTTTAGTAACTGCAGTAAATAGTATTATTTTATAAGGATTGAGTTTGAATACATTTTTATTTCGAATAGGCTTTAATCAAAGAATTTATTCACGTTTTATACATTTTGAATCAAAACAATTCTATTTTAATAATGCAACGATTAAGTTTGAATACATTTAAATTTAAAATTAGATTATTAAATAACTAGGGTAATAATTTGAATAAATTCTGATATAAAAGTGTGACGATAGATAATATTTATTAGAATAATTATGCTCGGCTCATAAGTAGGTACCTAATTACACAATTATAATTACTTTATCAATAGAACTTGTTATACTTAAAAATTACAATAATTATGTAGAAATTCGAGTAGTACATTTCATAAAATATATAATGGTATCCAACAAAGTATCCAAATAAATTTGTTATTCCTATAAATTTAACTTTGCTAAATGTGATTTGTAATGTGATAAGTGCAATAAAGTCTGATATTATTTATTTATTTGCCGAAAGATACACAGATCATTTTATACAGGGTGTACAAAAAGTAATGTAACAGCTGAATATCTCGCTTTTTGATGAGTTTAAAAAAAACTGTTTCAAACAAAACTTGTAGCTACTAATTTAAGCTACTAATACATAAAAATTGTTAATATACAGGGTGATTTATTTTTAAGATACAAAACAAACTTACCTTTTTTCAAACAGAATGCCCTATTTATTTTGTTGGTATTCGATAACTTGTTAAAATTGAAACATATTAGTGAACACCTCATGTTTTTAAGTTACTTAGATCGAAAGATACAAGGAAATATACAATTGTAAATAAAATATCTATTATAATCAAGTGTAGGTGTCTCAAAATGTTGAAACAATTGTTATTAATATTAGTTATTATTAGGTTATCTGTTATTGTTGGGTTTTATAAAAATACAAAAAGGTATGCTTGGCAAACTCGAAAAAATAACAATTTTAATGATGGGAAATTATGGCGATCGCGTAAGAAACTACGAGACTACGCTCAAATTTAAATTATTGAAGAAATTGAAAAAATATCAATCAGAAAGTGGCATACTGTCATAACCGTATTGATAAGAACTATAACAATATCACAATATTCAACTGTTTTAGCCACCCTCCCTTCAATTGACTCTATACCAGTTATTCAGTTGTATAACGCACTGGTATAGAGTCGATTGAAGGCAGGGAGGCAAAAACAGTTGAATATTTTGATATTGTTATAGTTCTTATGAATAAAGTATGTTTTCATTAATATGTAACTTTTTAACGGATCAATTAAAAAACATGCGGTTTTCACTGGTAACCTTCTATTTTAACATATTATATTATTGAATTCCAATGAAATATATAAGGTGTCCCATTTAAAAAAACCTAAGTTTGATATGCACCATGAAAATGAATTACACTGTATATTTGAAAATTTTGTCAATTTGTAGCTTAAATTAGTTGCTATAAGTTTTATTTCAAACATTTTTTTCTAAATATATCACAAGTCGAGATATCGAGCCGTTACATTACTTTTTGTACACCTTGTAAATATGTATACAAAAATCAAAACATTTCTTAATTAGCATGCAATTATTTAATTTTACATAAAACTTTATTGATTACGTCTTTACAGACAGTGCAAGTCTGTAAAGACGTAATTTAGCTAAATAACTTGGCATTGTAGAAAAATTATTATTTTAAATGAAAATTAACAAATATTTTTGATTTTGGGTATTGTTAAAATTCATCATTAGTATTATTATTATTATTATAAACAAATGTTTGTGTTTGGTCATGAATGACATGAAATAATTTTGATCATTAATCAAGGCGCGAGTCGCGAAATTAATTTGAAAAAATGACCGGGACCGCGGCGGGCTTAGAACGACCATTAATATTTTTCCTCGCGGATTAATTGTTATGTTTTGTGTAATTTCATAAAATGTAGCCACCCGCTACTGAAAACAGAACCCGTTAGTCAGCTGAAAGTGCTATTAATCTTCATTTAAATGCGGATTTATTATTCAAAAACTTAACAATACATTTTCCTTGAATATTTCTATTTATCAAATAGTTCATATAAAATTAAGCGATTAAATAAATAATAAAAATATGAAACCATTTGTTTCATGTTAAGGTACTAAATTTACTTCAAACCCACCTGAAAATAGAACCCATTAGTCAGCTGAATTACTCAAAAACTATACAAAGCATTTTCTTTGAATATTTGTATTTATCAAATTGTTCAAATAAAATTAAACGATTAATGCTATAATTAAGTATACATAAAATTGCCAATTCTTGGTTGCAAAATACTTCAAACATTAAAAGTGCGATTCTTTTCGCAATCTACAAGTTAGTCTTACAAAAGACTATATCAAACAGAAATGGCAATTTCATTTATACTTATATTTGAACGGTAGCGTGACCGCCAGTCTAAGGTGCAAAATTGTTTAGAGGGAATGGCAAAGCTATACTGATGAGAGATAAATCTCGAAACGCGTCTAGAGGTGGCCTGAATAATTTGACCCAAATTGTTACATTTGCAGTAGGTTACTGTATGTAACACAAACACTTGTTGTATAATTCAATGTCTGCCGGGGTATTAGCTCCGGAAGTAGTTGTTTCAATGAGTTTGATATTGTCTTTGTAAGACTAACTTGTTGTAGATTGCGAAAAGAATCTCACTTTTAATGTTTGCTACAATAATTATTTAATATAGATATTTGTATTCTATTCTCAGTAATGATTTTTACACTTTAATTATATATTGTTACAATATGGTTTTGTGTTAGCATTTAATTATTGTTACAAAATTACAAAATATTACAATTTGTGTTACAAGACTGTTACAAGATAATGTTTTCCAATATTTACGCAATATAATAAAAATATACTATGGATGGTACATAAAAATTGCGTTTATAAAATAACACCAAAGATCTACAGTGAATTTTTCTTTTAGGTAAACATATGCATAAGCTGTAAATTTTCCGACATTCGTTGTTTTTTAAATGAGTTCAATCCAAAGCTTTAAACGAGTATTTTCCACTCCCAGACTAAGCATGAAGTAAAATTTCGAGTTAAGAAAAGCCCCGTGAAAATTCGTCGAGGGTCGTGCAGCGACCCGAGACAAATTTTCTGGGCTTTTCTAAACTCGAAATTTTACTTCATGCGCCACGCGTATAAAATACAGATTTCAAGTGAAGTTCGAATATACAGGGTTATTAAAAAAGAAGAAACAGATTTCAAACATTTATTTCTTCCAAACTACAAAAGGAAAAACCATAATTCCAACGTTCCTAGACAGACAAAAGTTTAAAATTTGAACAGTCCAGGCAGAAGTTCCAACCACAGCCGCATTGACGCTGTTGCTTGTCATGTTGATTGTTTTTAGTAAAATGGCGACACAACAGGAAAAAGCATTTCGTGTGCTGCAATTACCAAAACTAGAGTCTATTATTGAAATTCAACATAATTTTCGCTGTCAGTTTAATAATCAACCAATAAGTAGACTTCCCGTATTTTTATCTCCCCTATGCCTGACACTCTTGAAAATCTGCGACATTGTATTGTTGAAGCTGTGAATTCGATAACTAGAGATCAGCTGATTCGTGTGTGATCCGTTTTGATATTTGTCGTGTAACACATGGTACTCATATTAAATCATAAAAAAAAATACTTTTCTATTTCCAGGAACGTTCGAATTGTGTTTCTATGTTTTGTAGTTTAAAGAAATATATGTTTGAAATCTGTTCCTTCATTTTAAATAACCCTGTACATAAGTTTCATATTGTTTTAGTGTTTTATACGCGTGGCGCATAAAGTAAAATTTCGAGTTAAAAAAAGCCCAGAAAATTTGTCTCGGGTCGCTGTGCGACCCTCGACAAATTTTCGCAGGGCTTTTCTAAACTCAAAATTTTACTTCATGCTTAGTCTGATAGTGGAAAACACTCCTCTCAAGCAAATTATACTTTAAAAAAACAAGGAATATCTAAAATAGGCTGAATTTGAAAATCGTATACTTAAAAGAAAAACTCCCTATACATGAATGCAGCTTGGCAGCTTGAATACTATCGACATTTAATTACATTACTTAAATTGATTTTTTTATGAGGTGCGAAACTAGGTTCTGATAAACCCACTTAGAATTAAAAATCGAAAATGTATTCAAAGTTATTACAGTCTAATCACAAGAAATTTATGGAATTATGGAATTAGACCATAAATGGCTAGTTATGCAAGCGCATTATAATATTGATAACGCACAATCGCGCGTTATCAACCAAACCAAAGGGACTAATTGACGTCCGCGTCCCTCAAATCAATCAAAGTGATAGTTTTGGGTTAGAAAAATCGGTATAAATACCTTGAGGTTTCAACTCAAAAACCAATAGTTCAAAAATGTTCAAACTAGTTTGTCTTTTCGCTTTCTGCGCATCGGCGGCTTTCGCCGCCGACAAGTGCCCCACTGGGGGGCAAATCTTCGCCACGGGAATCTCCGATGCTGGCAAAACCACTGTGGTCGACGCCCACAACAAGTACAGACTCCAGATTGCTAAAGGTGAAGTTCCCAACCAACCCAAGGGGATTAATTTAAAGAAAATGGTCTACGATGTTAAGCTAGGCGAGGAAGGTAAGAAAGTTTCTGATACTTGCAAGATGGAGCATGTCGATGGTGAGGATTCACGTTGGCCGTTTTTGGGCCAGAATCTGTACATTTCCTGGTCGGCCGAGAAGGATGATAAGCAGGAGTGGGATCGTGCTGTGAAGTCTTGGTTCAACGAGCACAAAGATTTTAAGTATCCCTCAACCAGCAATGGGGTTACTGGGCATTACACGCAGGTCGTTTGGGCTGAGAGCGATCACATCGGGTGTGATTACATTTTTTTCAACGATACCACCCAGCCTTCTTTGCCTTATGCCAAGCTTTATACTTGCAATTATGGACCTGGAGGAAATATGGAGGGTACAGCGCCTTACAAGACTGGAGATTCTGGATGTGAAAATCTTTGCTGAATAATTTTGTGACTTTAATTTTGATTCATTGGCTCTAATAAAAACAAACAAAAAAAAATACTGCAAAACTATATTTTATTTAATTCGTCCATAAATTATGTCAATTTTTAAGTGCGCTTTGTGCTATTATTATTAATTGAGAGGAGGTTGGCAACTTTCAAAAAGTATAAAACTTAGCACATTCTCGGCTGAACTGAACCACATCCTTAGTTAAGGATGAAATATTTTGAAAAAATAGGCATACTTCAAGGAAAGTACAATCTTTTCTCCTCTCTTAATAAAATATTTCCTACTTTTACCCTTATTTTATAAAAAAATATCAAACATTGGTAAACTAGCGTAATCGCGTCTTAATTTTTTTTTTATATTTATAATAAATATTGGAAAACCAAATGAGTCATATTGTGGAAGATTCCTTTGCGAAGAATTTTTAACTTTTTCTATAAATTTCTATTCCACAATAAATTCACTGGGATATCGCGCGATATTAAGTTTTCAGAAAAGTTAAAAACCTGTTTTACGCGCGACAACCTAGTGAGTTTATTTTAGTAAATAAATAAATTAAAAAAATAACATATCTTTTCAAAGGAATCTTCTACAGTAATAAGCTTGAAAACTTAATAAATGCGAAGCCTAGATTTAAGAATTGTGAAAAAAATAACATATCTTTACAAAGGAATCTTCTACAGTGATAAGCCTGAAAATTTAATAATTGTAAAGCCTTCTCTAATAGAAATCAATTATATAAGTACTTGAATTAACTTCAATTTAATTTATTTTTTTTACCTGCTTAAAAACATGTTACCAAAGGAATATTACGTTTGAAGAATTATAGAAAAATTAACACACAGTTCAAGTAATATAACATTTAAAGATATGACAATGAAATTTATCAATTTTAACTTTCTTAGACAAATTAAAATTCTCTTTTGATTATTGTCAAGATTTTCAATATTGCATAATATCTAATAATATTCGGGAATGGTAAAATAATTAAAAATATTTGAATACACAGGGATTTATTCTTGTAAGTATACATATCACGATGTGTACCCAGTAGATTTTCGTGTTTCTAAACAAGTGTTTCCACTCCCAGATTAAGCATGAAAAAAAGTTTCGAGTTTAGAAAAGCCTTAAAATTTGCTTTGGTCGCTCCGTGAAGCGGAGCGGACAAACCGAATTTTAAGGCTTTTCTAAACTCAAAATTTTACTTCATGCGCCAAGCGTGTAAAACACTGAAATATTGTTAAGTTAAAAATATACCGCTAACGCAGTATATTTTGACGTGACCAAACCAATTTTTAAGGCTTTTCTAAATTTTGAATTTTAGTTCTTGCTTTCATGAGAAAATCAAACTATTTTCCGTTGATGTTGACATCAACAGTCAGCCGATGAAAATTGCCTCTTTTATTTAAATTAAATCTGATTAAATTACTTTAAAATAATTTAGGACAGTGGTCTCCAAACTACGGCCCGCGGTCCAAATCCGGCCCGCGACTTGCATGATCCGGCCCGCAATTGTTTGTATTTTTTTTTGTAAATGTCATATTTTGAAATATTGTAACAATTGTTCCTTAAATTTTTCATAATTTTATAAAATTAATCGGATCTTGACCGACTTTATTATGTCGAATTATATTTGTGGCCCGCGAAGAAGATAGTTTGGAGACCCAGGATTTAGGAGAAAGCTTATTTATTTCTTAGTAAACTCAACAAATTTTGTCGAAATCAGACATTTTGTTACACATTCATACAAGGATTTTTTGTTAGTTGTTTCAGACGCTCGAAATTTGATAGAGCAAGATTTGAAAAATTTATTAACGTTAGATTAAGCATAAAGAGTATTATTTGAACTTAACTTTAAATCAGTGTTTAATACACGTGGCGCATGAAGTAAAATTTCGAGTTTAGAAAAGCCTGAAAATTTGGTTTGGTCGCGTAGCGCGTAGCGCTACGCGACCAAACCAAATTTTCAGGCTTTTCTAAACTCGAAATTTTACTTCATGCTTAGTCTGGGACTGGAAAGCACCCGCTCGCAAATATAAATTGAGACAAATACTTCAGCTATTTATTATACTTAACTTTTCCTTAAAAAACGTTAAAATTTATAAGATTCTGTGAATATTATGATTTGTTGTCTTATTTTTGATATGAAATAATAGTTATTTTGTAATATAATTAAAATCTATTCGTATTCGAAGATTCAAATTCAACGTTGTTTTCGATGCCTGAAAAATGGACAGAGTATAAATCGACATACCATTTTAAGTATACATATAAAAAACAAAATTCTATGTATGTATACTTAAAAGAAAAGTTGATTTATTCATTATTTTCAATTAACGGAGTCCATGTTAAAAATACACAACAGAAATAATTCCAATTTAAAAATATTTGAATTCGAGACAATAAGCTTACGCTTCTTATAGTTTGCACACTTTAAACATAATAAATAAAATTACGAAATTTTATCATCGTAATTTTAAGTATTATACATAACATACTTCAATTGAAAATATAAAATTACAATTAAAACGTTGTTAATGTATGTATTTCATTCAATTTCGAGCAACTATAATTTTGCTCTAATCTAAATAGTTTATTAATTTCCTTAAAACCTCTGTGAATTTTATCAGAATCTGATGATTCGCTAATTTCTGTACGAAAAACTTTTCTTTCAAAGACTCTAAAATTTAAAGTTGCCTAATCGAAGAAAAATAAAATCCCGCGTATGCAAACAAACCAGGAGGAGAAAGCTAGAGTTTTGCACAATTGAAAAATTCAAGTGCGCGATAAAAAAAAGGAACTTCGCCGAGGCGCAGAAAAACATACAAGAATAAAAAACTTTGAAAAAGGCGCTTTAAACTTCGAGCGAGCGATCCCGAATGCCTTCACATCTATAAGTAATAAAACGCAGGCCGTGAGTGCGTGCGAGAGGAAATGCGCAAGATGTTCTCGAGTTGAATAAAAGGAGTATTAGTGATATTATTGGTTTTGTAAAAAACAATATCATATTATCATAAAATATAAAATTAGTCGTCTGCTATATCATATAAAATTAGTCGTCTGCTATATCATGAAAAATATTGAATAATCTCTGTGTAGGTTACTAACCCATTTACATACGAGGTGTGATCAAAAAGTAAGGTTACAAAGTGTAAACGTTTTATTGGAGGCTTTGTAAGCTTACTTTTTGATCACACCTTTTACGAAAATCTATGAGAGACGTTATTTATTTTAATGTAACAAAATACGTTAAATATTTAAGTAAAACTCGATTTTAGTCCTAATATTTATATAGTTTAGAAACTAAGTTTTTGGAATAAAATCACCTAGTTGGTCAGAGTTTAAAAAGTTATTTACATTTTTATTTATAATTACATTTTTATGATACTGAATATGCTTCTATTAGGTACACATATCCTTATTTTTGCTGTAAATTTTCTGATATTTGTCGTTTTTATAAAAGCTTTCAATTTGTAAATTCTAACAAGTGTTTTCACTCCCAGGTTGAGCATGAAATATAATTTCTAGTTTAGAAAAGCAAACCAAATTTTCAGGCTTTTGTAAACTCAAAATTTTATTTCATGCGCCAGGCGTACAAAATATTGTTTTTCAGTAAGGCTCAAAATATACTGCGAGTGTTTATTTTGATTAACTCTAATGTTTGGAGCAATTTGTTTTGGAATATGTAAAAGTATAATTAGGAGAAACAATTTGTGTATGTATCCTAAATGTAATTTCAAATTATAAGTTAAGGGATTAAAAGTCGCACATTTTTTTTTTGTAAAAATGATGGCGAAATATCAATTATTTACTAAAAATGCACTATGATCCGTATTTTTTTTTTTAGGAGAACTTCCTAATTAACTTTGTCTAATAAACTTATGCTAATAACATAAAGTATAGCCAATATCAGTTTGCGTAAAATAAATTACGTATACCTAGCTTGTTTACAAACATAACTTACATTAATCAAAATCATCTTTGCTTACACAATCACGGGTATGGAGGAAGCAGTGTATTAAATCAACACTATATATTACACGCACACATATTAACTACTAACATTATTTGTCGTGATAATATTAATTACCTAATTAATAATGCACGCGCGCAATTAGTCTATTATTATTGTTTATTGGGCGATTTGAGGTAATTTAAATTATGAATCATTTCTGTTTGTCCTGTCGCAGATAGTGAATTATTTATCGTCACAATTTGTCAAAACTCTGATTGTCCTCTCTCTTGGGCACTAAATTTACGCGCGGCAAGACATTTGAATGCGAACGTGTTGACCATGTCCGTATAATGGGACAGGATGATGCAATGTTCTGTGTTTGGACGTCGATGTGTTATTCTTGCGGTCTGCACTGGCTATAGTGCACACGGGACATCAGTGTTATCTATAATGGCTATCTGTGATAAATTGTTTAGGATATTTATTCATGTTTTAATGTACTTGATTATACACGTATATTAAATTAAATAAATTCGAGAAATATTGAAAGTGCGATTCATTTTAAAATCTACAACTAATTTGTCCTACAAAAACAAATTCATTCACTCATTGAGATAATTACTTCCTAAAAAATGCACATTGGTCAAAATGGCCAAAAAGCTTACCAAAAGTTGAAAAATCGATCAGATATTAGTGAAAATTCACACATAGTTTTTTTTAAGGTTACTTGCTCATTATGAATATTACGTTCAAATTAGCCTCTTTTTTTATCTGAAACAATACAAAGACTTTTAAATCCATCAATTTTGTCTAAACAAGAATAAATAAAATAAAGGTGCTGACTGTTGATAATCAATAATTAACAAAAATAGTTTCAACTTTGTTCGTATCGTAAAAGCAATAAAACTTTTAACCCTGTTAATCTAAATGAAAGGTTTTTAAACTTTCCTTACTCTGAACATAATTTATGTGGGCTAAATAAATAATATTCACTGCCTTTAGATATTCCCCCAGACGTGCAGATTTTTTCTCATCCCTTTTCTGTTTATATGCAAAAATGTGCAGCCGTAAAATAGACACTGAAAAGCTGTGGGGTTAGAAATAAAAGCACGACCCGTCCGATAAAAGAAACTTTGTTAAAATTAAGATACAAGATAAGTCGGGCGCTTTTTGTTCCCGCTGAATGGATGAGCGTACGTATCTGCGAAAGTAGTAAAAGCCGACGCGGCGGGCGCAATTCGACCTGCAGACTTTCAGGATTAATGTAACGTTAAATATTCGAGCGAACCATCTGCATTTAATCTGTTCTTAGTCCCCCGGATTAAATAAATAATGGAAGAAAAAATATGGGAGAAAAGGGAGTGGATGCAGCGGCTCCCGGGGCTTTGCATTTCTCTTCAGATTAAGTTTTAAAACGTAATATCGGGATGGAATCGTTTTTTATTTAAATAAGGAAAGAAGCCGGGATGTTATATTCAAATTTCACAAAGGAATAATATATTTTTTATCTAAATGCTTACATGGTACTTTTTCTTTTAAGTTTACCCACATATTCCAAAGCAAACTGCTTGAATTTTGAAAGCGAACCAAATCTGTTTAGTAGAAATATGAAATTAATTGAAATTAAAAATAAGCAGTATATTTTTAACTTCTTTTGAAATCAATGTTTAATACTCGTGGCGCATGAAGTAAAATTTTGAGTTTCGAGTTTAGAAAAGCCTAAAAATTTTAAGGCTTTTCTAAACTCGAAATTTTACTTCATGCTTAATCTGGGAGTGGAAACACTCGTTTAAAGCTTCAAATTGAAGGATTTTGTAAAAATAACTTTTGTCCAAAAATGTACAGTGTATACATCGGGATATATACCTATAATTAAAATATAAATTCCATGCAGATTAGTCTAACAATTTATTGAAATAGCAATTTTTTATAGGAAACTGCAACACTAAATATTTTGAACTCCAGTTCATCTCTAAACTACATTTTTCTATACAACAAAGATAAACGCAATGAAAAGCAAACTTTAACGTTAACAAAAGCAGATTCTCAACGTTGATTGCGCTAATAAAAACATTCACTATTATTCGCGTGTCGGGGCTGGGAGTATTTTATAAATTTTCGGCGGCGACGTAAAGTTATGCAAACAACCCCATAACTGTATTAAAGTTTGAAGGGCGGGCTGTATCAACCCACTCACCACACGTCGAGGATTATTCAGCGAACTCGACGGTAATGAGCGGGCCTGAATATTAACAATTCTCCACCCAAACTCCACTCCGAATTTTTCAGATTGAATGCCGAAGCGCCGCGCATTTTGTCTTGTAATTACCGTCCCTCTCGCAATTTACTTTAATTAGAGCTCAAAGAGTGAGTGGCAAAAGTGCGACGACTTCCACCTATTTTCCCAGTGCCGTATTGATTCCCGGAGGGAGCGTTCGTTTAATTAGCTGTTTTGCAAGGAAGAGAACGGGGGAAGGGAAAATGTGCACGCACTTGCCTCGCGAGTCGTTCTGAGTTATGGTCGAGTTGTTTTAATTAAATTTAAATCGGTTTAAGAATTAGTTTTCGGCTATAATTAACACGCTAAGTATTTAAAGGCTCTTCTTTTCTTTAATAAATGTTAGTTTTGAGTTGAAATACACTTAAAGACTAGTAATGGAATGTCTAGTTAGTCACATTAGTTAAGTCTCATTCAAGCATCGGTTCAGTCTCAGTCCAGTCTCAGATCAGTCATAGTTTAGTCCCAATTCAGTCTTAGTTTAGTATCAGTTCAGTCTCAGTTCAGTCTTAGTTCAGTCTCAGTCCAGTCTTAGCCCAGTCTTCAGTTTAGTCCTCAGTTCAGTCCTCAGTTCAGTCCTCAGTTCAGTTCTTAGTTCAGTCCTTAGTTCAGTCCTCAGTTTAGTCCTCATTTCAGTTCTTAGTTCAGTCTTGATTTGGGTTCATTTCTGTCTCAATTTGTCTTAGTTCAGTCTCAGTTCAGACTCAGTTCAGTCTCAGTTCAGTCTCAGTTCAGTCTAAGTCCAGTCCCAGTTCAGTCCCAGTTCAGTCTCAGTTCATTCGCAGTTCAGTCTCAGTTCAGTCTCAGTTCAGTTTCAGTTCAGTCTCAGTTCAGTCCTCAGTTCAGGCTCAGTTCAGTCTCAGTTCAGTCTCAATTCAGTCTCAGTTCAGTCTCAGTTTAGTCTCAGTTCAGTCTCATTTTAGTCTCAGTTCAGTCTCAGTTCAGTCTCAGTTCAATCTCAGTTCAGTCTCAGTTCAGTCTCAGTTCAGTCTCAGTTCAGTCTTAGTTCAGTCTCAGTTCAGTCTCAGTTCACTCTCAGTTCAGTCTTAGTTCAATCTCACTTCTGTCTCAGTTCAGTCTCAGTTCAGTCTCAGTTCAATCTCAGTTCAGTCTCAGTTCAGTCTCAGTTCAGTCTCAGTTCAGTCTTAGTTCAGTCTCAGTTCAGTCTCAGTTCACTCTCAGTTCAGTCTTAGTTCAATCTCACTTCTGTCTCAGTTCAGTCTCAGTTCAGTCTCAGTTCAATCTCAGTTCAGTCTCAGTTCAGTCTTAGTTCAGTCTCAGTTCAGTCTCATTTCAGCCTCAGTTCAGTCTCAATTCAGTCTCAGTTCAATTGCGATTTTTAAATGAAAAATATTATTTTACAAAAAATCTGAAAACAATTATAGTTCATCTTCTTGATATTAGAAATAGCTTCCGATAATTATTCACTTGTCACAAAAATGATTTAACTTAATTTTCAACTATTTAAAATTATTTGAAAACCGTTAAAAAATAAAATTCTAACTTCTAGCATCCCCCACGAACACAATTTTTGTTATGAAAAAAGGCAGTTAACACCCATTTAAAGCTTTTTAAATCCCGAATCAAATGCTGTAAAACAATACTTTAGCTGCTTATTAAATTGAACTTAAAATCAACAATTTATTAAAAAAGGGCAATTTTCTTGAATTTTCACGTATTTCATTTAGAGTGCTTTGTTTGACAAAATATCCTTCTAAATTAATATATTTAAAAAGCTAGCGATTTTAAATTAAAAGAGCTTTAATTTAACGTATATACATTTTTTGAAACTCCAAAATTACGTTTAGTGTGAGTTCTCAAAAATCAATTTTGGTAGGCTTTCTACTTTTCTACAATTTTCAAAAGTAAAAAAAATTGACATAATTTAACTTAGTTGCTTATTAAATTTAACTTTAAATCATCTATATATTAAAAAAAAGGCAATTTTCTCCAATTTTTACTTATTCGATTCAGAGTGCTCTGTTTGATAAAAATACTCGCTTGATTTATTTGATTAAAAAAGCAAGCGTTTTGGGATTAAAAGAGCTTTAATTTGACGTATACATATTTTTCAAGACTCCGAAATTGCGCTTAGTGTGAGCTCTCAAAATTTAATTGGGATTCTTAATTTTTAACAAACAAAAAAACACGAAATGTCACTTCATGCGCCACGCGTATAAAACACCAAAATATTGTAAAGTTAGAAATATACTGCTATATCAGTATAAAAAATGTACTGCCAAAGCAGAATTACAAAAATTCTGCTTATCAAGAATATATTGAATTTCAAAATATTTTAGTGTTTTATACGCGTGGCGCATGAAGTAAAATTTCGAGTTTAATAAAGCCTGAAAGTTTGGTTTGGCCGCTCCGCTTCGCGGAGCGACCAAACCAAATTTTAAGGGTTTTCTAATCTCGAAATTTTACTTCATGCTTAACCTGGGAGTGGAAAACACTCGTTTAAACTTAAAATTAAACTCTTAGAAAAAAACGAATATCTGAAGATTCACAGCATATTCGTTGTAATTGGGACAAAGATAATAAAAAAAAGAAAGTTTGTCTATATCGCTAACATTCAAAATTATTGCTAATTTAGAAGATGGATACAAAACATATTAAATCAATTGAATTTGGGTAAGTTACGTGAACATATTAATTTAATATTGTTTCTGTTATTTTTGCTAAATTATTTATACTGGTTAAATAATAATTCAGTTTTTGTAAGACTTATTTGTTGTAGATTGCGTGCGATTCTTTACTTTTAATGTTCGAATAATAATTGTTCAGTCCTAATTTAGAATTGCTTATTGCCTATTTGATGTTGTTTATTCCCAGTTTGATTTTGTTTAAACTGAAAGCTATGTTTGAGGTCCTAATTTAAAATTTCTTATTCCCAATTTAATATTGATTAGTCTTAAATTGAAGTCTTTTACTATTTTTCTTATTTCAAATTAAAGAATTTTCATAATTTATTTAATGTAATTATTTACACAAATTGCAAATTTTATCCATCTTATCATGCCGGAATAATTAGAGATTGGAGGCGTACGCCGAGGGCCGAAGACAATTAGGCGGTTCAGCTCTAGAGAAATCATGGTTAATGGATAACAATTTGTCATCATTAGGGCCTTCGGGGAGAAACTAATGTTTAGGTCATCGCTTGATGAGCGCGGCATAAAAAAAAACACACGGAGCTTACGGTTTATATGGCCGGAAATAAAAAAAACTTTGATTAAGACTTGGGAATGGAATGATTAGCATACAAGAGATTTTTATGAATGTGTTCTATTTTTATATAGAAAGGAGAAATAATGAAAAAAGGTTATGAGAGTCTAGAAGAGATTTCAAAATATAATCAGAAAAGAATCAGACAATATAAATATGAGATAATAATGAAAGTGCTAGTAATTGACCAGATAACATAACATAAGATAATAATAATATAGCAAAATATGAAAAACAATACCGTGATTTCTTTTGTTTTGTAAATTACTTCTTAATACAATTTGAATTGTTTAAGTGAATAAAAAATAATGAATTGTTGTCAAATCTAACAAAACCTTTAAAGGAAATTCAAGGCAGAAACTTTGAATGGACTATCAGTAAATTAACATTAAACATCAAACCCCCATCTATTTTTTTATTATCTGGAACGTTTTTCTTTTCTTCATCCACAACTGTTTTTTCTATTTCACATATTCATAACGCGATAGAATATAAGAGTTTTAATAATACGAAATTCTTCCTGTCTTTACACTCTTGTAAGATATTTATTGCAAAATTGGTAGGTACTTTAATGGAATGATTGGATAGAGACAAAAGTTAAAAAGCCTGAAAATTGGGCAAAACCAAATTTTCGGGCTCTTCTAAACTCGAAATGTTACTTTATTAACTTAACCTGGGAGTGGAAAGCACTCGTTTAAAGCTTCAAATTGAACCCCTTTAAAAACAAAACAACGAACAATTGAAAATTGACAGTACTTAATGAGTTATGTATACTAAAAAGAAAAGAAAAGCTTCCTGTGTACATTAATTAATTAATTTTTCAGATTTTTAAAACAAACTGAAACAAATTCCGGGATTATAGCAATTTTTTAAAATAATCAAAATTTGTAATGCATATTTTTTGTCACATTAATTTTTATTAGATATGTTTTCATTAATACACGGATCTTTTGTAATCATTTTTAATGAAAAATAACCTATAAAGTAAAACCATGCATTTCAAGGTTAAAAATATTTGAGATTATGGTAAACTTACTTTTCAGCTTTAATGCAACCATTACTTCATCTTAATATTTTTCTTAGAAGACTGAGTATTCAGCAAAGCATCTTTTATCTCTCTGAGTAATATTTATAGATAGTATTTTACATTTTTCAAAAATATACTTGATTGAATTACATTGGAATTTCCAGCGTGATAAACACACACAGAATTTGCGGATGCATCACTAAATGCAGTCTAGATGTACTAAATTAGGCGTGCGCGTAATTAAACATGCCAGATAATTAAATTATGTTCAAAAAGGTATTTTATTATTATAATAATAATAATAATAATAATAATTCTTTATTAACGGACAAGCCATTTACAATGTAGAACCAAAAACATATAACTAAAATGTAAGACACAAAACATGAATCACAAATATGCACACAGACACATATGTTAATCTGCGTAAACCATAATAGGGTTATAACATTTAGTGCACACCATCCGCGAGACTCCTCCTAATTAAACCTATAGATGAGTTAAAAAAGTCAATACCGCTACAAATGTCATTAGCCGTGCGCGTTAATCGAGTCATGGGGCAATTTAAACTGCAAGTCGTCCTGCAAAATTCGTTATGAAGTAGCATGCGGCTACGTGCATGTCTAGGTGGTACATAATAATTAATCATACTAACAATATGACTTGAATTATACCTGGTAAATCCCTTTCAACACTAAATACATGAAAATATTATTAAACACCAAATATTCATTGAGACATTTGTTTGTGTTTATTACCCCCGCAGACCACGGAGGATCAGTACAGTGCTGTAGTCGGAGTAATTATAAAACCAGTACAATTGGTTTCCTGCATTTAGACTTTGTGTAATAAACTATTATTTTGTTAAACCTACTTTTGTGAAATGAATGTCGCATTCGACATGGAACATTCATTTTCAATTTTCATCAATTATTTGAGTCAATTTCTCTCAATACTTAAAAATACTTATTATTATTTTTCTAAAATGTGTGCCGTTTATTTCGAAAGTGGCCTAATGAAGCAACTACACTTGTACACTTTTAGTTGCGCAAGGTTTCAAAGCAAACTTTGTTTAAAATCAATAAATGATTAATTTACAGATCGATTTGAGTTATTTCAAACTGACATTTTGTTGTTTGTAAATTTTTTATTTATTGGGTTTGGCTTTTGCCTGGCCTTAGTTCCTAGACTATTAGCCATCATCAATTTTTATTATTTGTATACATTTGTTTATTTTAACTTATTACAAAGTACATATAATGATTTTATAAAGAAAACACTTGGTTAAATTTCACTAATATTTTGGATTTTTATTCCAACTAGTTTCGACTTTGAGTCATTCTCAAGGAGTACAGGAAATTACATTTTTACAAACATTATATACAAGAGAGATTAATTCAAATTTTTTGGTTAGGCAATAAGGGCTGTCGGGTGAGCTCCACAGATCTTCGATGTTATTAACAATTGGTTTTCCCTGTTTTATTGCTTTCTGGATTTCCAGTCCTTCGCGGTAGTTGAGATGACGTCCTTTATTGCCTGTGTATAAAATCTTTAGCGTTGTTTATTAAAAAAAAGTGATTATTGTCAATGCAGTGTTTAGCTAACCCGGTGCAATATTTTTTATTTAGGATTGAAGCTTTGTGTTCTTCCAGTCGTTTTTTGAAATTCCTCCCGGTTTGGCCAATGTATATTGAGTCACAATCGTCGCACTGGATTTCATACACTCCACACTTTTTAAATTTATAAGTTTTTTGTTTGCTATTCACTAGGAGTTTGTCTAAATTTATTGGGTTAGTCATGATTATGTTAAATTCTTGCCCTTTAATACATTTTTTAACTTTTGGAGAAAAGTCGCTATCAAAATCTAACTTACACCAACTTGTGTTTTCTTTCTTGTCTCGGATATAAAAATATTTTTGGTACTGTTTCGATTTTTTATTTGCTATCATATTATTAATTAATTGCTCACTATATCCATTATTTACTGCTATTGTTTTTATTATTTTTGTTTCTTGTAAAAAGTTTTGTTCGCTTTAAGGTATATGTATTAATTTATGAATTCATGAATGGAATGTGCTATATTTAATTTTGTGGTGTGTGTTTGATGTTTCTGGGATAATGGCGTCTGAAAATGTATCTTTTCTAAAAATTTTAAATTCTAACTTATTATGTGTTCTTGTAATTGTTATGTCTAAAAAGTTTACGCTATTGTTTATCTCTATTTCTTCGGTAAATTGTATATGTTTCTTAATATTATTTATCTCGCTTTTCAATATTTCTAATTGTCTGTTAGTGCCCGTCCAAATACAAAACACATCATCTACATATCTTTTCCGGTAAAATATATTCTTGGCTATTTTTTGTTGGAATAAATCTTTTTCAAAGTGTGCCCATTGGGAGACCGTCACTTTGTTGGTATATTTTACTATTGAACTCAAAATAATGTTGATCGATATATATATTGAATAATTGCATAATCTCATCTTTGTGTGTGTTTGGTTGATATCTATCAGTAATTAAGTTATTCAAAATTATTTTGAGTTCATTTATTGGAATAGACGTAAACAAGCTTTTTACATCGAATGATATGAGTTTTGCATTTGGAGGGGTTACTAATGTTTCCAAATTTGTTGAGGAATGGACTTAGGCCACTTTTAAAATAAACGGCTTATTTGTTTATATTGCTTGTTATTTTTCATTTAAATGATCAGTATTTATTTCTATTAGTACATTCATGTGCTTTAATTTAATTTATTGAATAGCTCATTTTTAATTTTTATTTCTAGGGTGACTTTTTTAATTTTTATGTATTGTATAGTTACTTTAATTTAAGATTTATGTGTATACTTACTACAGGGCTGGGCAGAATACTAATTAAAAAGATTCAAATCACCAATATGAATCTTCTCATTTCATTTTATTCGAATCACGAATCCTTGAATCAAAAAACCGATATAATACGATTCAAATCAATGGATTCAAATCCTATTTTTCGAACTACGAATACAAATTGTTTTTAATATCGTTCTCTATTTTATTGTTTTAAATTATAAACCACTCTGTTTCAATTTTAATATTATATTTAATTTTGTATAATTAACGACATAAATTATAGGATACTACGTTTTCTAAATTCAGCGAATTTTTCCCAATTTGTAAATTTTCTCACATTCGATGTTTTTGAAAGGCGTTTAGTTTAAAGCTTAGTAGCTTTAATGAATGTTTCCACTCCAAGTTTGAATATACCACGCGTATAAAACACTGATTTCAAGCAAAGCTTAAAATAGTCTGCATTAAAATACCACTTAAGCAGCATATTTGGAACTTCGCGATATTTTAGTGTTTTATACGGGGGGCGCATGAAGTAAAATTTCGAGTTTAGAAAAGCCTGAAAATTTGGTTTGGCCGCTTCGCTTCGCGGAGCGACCAAACCAAAATTTTCAGGCTTTTCTAAACTCGAAATTTTACTTCATGCTTAATCTGAGAGTGGAAACACTCATTAGAAGCTTTAAATTTAACGCTTTTCAAAAACAACAAACGCCTGAAAATTACAATGTATATAGCGAGGAATGTGTACTTGAAAGAAAAATTCTATGTATGTCGTATCTAGTGGCTTAAATATGCTTTTAAAACTATTGAACTTATTAGTGATGTATTTTTATTGATTATACATCTTCTAAAGACGGTTCTAAAACAGCGAATTATCTAAGTAATAGCGATTATACAAATTCATTGTAAAGATTCGAATCTTATTTGAAGATTCGAATCCTTTCAGAATAATTCGAACGTAGGTAATTCCAATTATTCTAAAAGGATTCATATTCTTAAATAGGATTAGAATCTTTACAAATGATTTGTATAATCGCTATTACTCAGATAATTCGTTGTTTTAGAATCATTTTTAGAAGATGTATAATCAATAAATATAAATTACTGATAAGTTAAATGGTTTTAAAAGCATATTTTAGCCACTAGATACGACATACATAGAATCTTTCAAGTATACATTCCTCACTACATACATTGCATATTTTCAGGCGTTTGTTGTTTTTGAAAAGCGTTAAATTTGAAGCTTTTAACGACTGTTTTCACTCCCAAATTAAGCTGTTTTAGACACGTTTTTAGAAGATGTATAATCAATAGAAACAAATTTAGATTTAGATATTTAGATTCATATACGAATTCTTTCATAAAATTGCAATGAATGCGGATCACTAGTCTTTTATTCAAGTATTCGAATGCCTCTTTTAAATCATCTAAATAGATTAGAATTCTAAATGATTCAAATCCTACTTAGCACCAGTATATACTTTAAGTTATATTTTTATTTCTCTCTAATTTATACCTGTATTTGTTTGTTTTTATAATTCAACACAGAAAACTTATATGTGATTAAAAATCATATTTTTGGTGAATATTTCAGCAAATGAATGCAAATGAATGATTTTTATTAGAAATTGAAGTTGTGGAATTAATTCATTTGTATTCATTTGCTAAGATATTCACCCAAAAATATAGTTTGATATCAAAGGAATTACTTTCAGGACCCAATATCTAAACATTTTTTTATGATTTTTCATGATGCAAAATATGACAATATAGGAGAAAGTTTGATTTATAAACCGCATCTCCATTAATTTTCAATTATAACACTATTTCAAAGAAAAAAAACCTTTTTATATCACTCAGCCATTGCTAATTTTATTGTAAAGATAAATTATTATTCTGAAACAACCAAAAAAATAAAACAGCGGAAACTAATCAAATTATTTTCCCTTCGGTGTGTGTATCAGCTTGGACGTGCATTAAGGGCGTAAACGATAAGTAGAGTTTTCCATACGGGAGAGGGTTTTTATGGTGAAAAATTTAAAAGCGGCCGCATAATAAAACAAAGTGCATAATTTAAATGAAAAATTCCTGGGTACGGTAACGTGCTCTTGATTAAAACGAGTGTAGTGCACTCGTAATTATTATAATTCATACGCTGGCGCTGAAAATTACAGCCAAGATAGCCATCGCCATTTACCCTCGAACAACATCAACCACATGCATTACCTATTTTGCAACTTTTATATCATAACATAGCAAAATTATATTAAATAAAACTATAGATATATAAAATTTAATAATGAGATATCAGTTTAAAGAAAACATGATTTCATAAAAAATACCTAAACCAGCTTTAAAAGAAAATCGACCGCTATCTATACCATTTCAAGTTTAAGTTGTCACTAAACAAATTCATGTTGAAAATAATTAAAATTAAGTTGTCACTAATCCCATTCAAGTTGTATTTGATTATAATCTGTTTAATAACTACTCGGAGGAGCGTTTTAAATTAACCGTGCCATAACCTACAACTCTGATTAACCGAAAGCGCGCCCATTTTATACTATGCTAATTACGTCATTATTTGACGCAACATCTGACATAACCTTAACTCGAAGCGTTACCGAGTTGCAACTTTGTCTGTTTCGTAATAACCTTTTGTGCGGTGTTTCTTTAGCATAGTTAGAAGTAAGTTTTGTTTATATTGTTGTGATGGATTATGGACCCAGTACATGCTCGGTGATAATATCAACTTCACCTCTAAAAAAGCGTAAGAAGTTGGATTTGGGTAATTTATATCTGTCTGAAAAACAGTGCATAATAAATATGCATAAGCAAATGATAACAGATGATCCACATATGAAAATTACTTCTGTTGTATCAGACATTGTTGGTGTAGTAGGTGAGATATCAAATAGCATAAGAATATCCATCAAATAATAAAATGTTTAATTTTTAGGAGTTGTAAATTCCACTGTCTATCATACCATTAACGAATATAAGAAATCCGGAGAGATTTGTAGCCCTAAACAGCTTGGAGGACATACAAGTTTTGATGACGTGTAGTTTTCTATAAAAATAAACTGCCAACATTGAATAAAGTTTTAAAAGAAGTAAACGATCATGCAGGCATGCTAAAGATGAGTCGTTCTACCTTGTATAGTTTTATGAAACAAATCAATTTTAAGTAAGATAGAGACCAGAGCTGGCCAGGATTCGAATCATTCAGGATTCGAATCCTGGATTCGAATCGTTTTAGAGGATTCAAAAGAGGCATTCGAATACTTTAGTTTAACTGGATTCGTGATCCGGATTCGTGACATTTTTTTAAGAGGATTCGTATTCGAGTCTAAATGTGGGTGATTCGAATCCTTACAAAAGGATTTGAATCGTCAAAAATAATTAAAATTAATTGTGAGGAATAACATAAAATATGTTTTTTTGTGTGTTTTTAAATTTCTCGTTAAATCACTGTTTTATGCGCGTGGCGCATGACGTAAAATTTCGAGTTTAGAAAACCCCAGAAGATTTGTCTCGGGTCGCTGAAATTTTACTTCATGCTTAGTCTGGGAGTGGAAACGCTCGTTTGAAACTTCAAAGTGAATGCTTTGATATGAACATTATATGATTGAAAATGTTTTTAAAGATAATAATCTAGTTTTCAAAATGTTGTTTAATATTGTTTGAAGTAAAACTGACCTGAAATGTTAAATTTTTCCGACATTGCCCTGATTAAAGATTTTTTCCCTGGCTTTTTAATATAACTTTCTTCTGTGGGAAACCCCCATTCTGTTTAATAGTTTTCATTGTTTTTGCCAATATTTAAGTTAATTTTATAAACTTTTACGTGTTTCGTAATTTGCCTGCTGATTTTGACAAATTTAATAATATAATATGACTTTTTTGTTAATGTTTTGGCTAATTTGAATATAATTCCATGACTTTTCTCTGACTTTCCCGGTTTTAATGATATTTAGTGAATTTTTCATGAACTTAAATTTCAGGCATCAGTCGATTTTATAATTGAGTTTAAATTAAAGTTTTGACCGAGTGTTTCTACTCCCTGGCTAAGCATGAAGTAAAATTTCGAGTTTAGAAAAGCCCGAAAATTTGTCTCGGGTCACAGGGCTTTTCCAAACACAGGGCTTTTCTAATCTCGAAATTTTACTTCATGCGCCACGCATACAAAACACTGGTTTGAAGTGGAGTTCAGAAACACACAAATACATCTTTAAGTAGAGTAACAGGGAGTCAGATATTTAGTCTTTTATCAACGATGTTCAGTGGTAATAATAAATAATTAAGTTTTGACTATTTTTGTTATAACAACTGGTAACGATGTTTATATATTAATGGTTGCAAGAAAATAATAAAATCAAATTTATTCTTAAAGGATTTGTATTCGTGATTCGAAAAAACAGGATTTGAATCTTCGATTCGAATCATATTTATCTCTTACGAATTCTTTATTCGAGTATTCGTGATTCGAACCATATTAGGCGATTCGGATTCGTTATTCAAATCCTTTTTACGAGGATTCGTCCCAGCTCTGATAGAGACATATTATAATATATATTCCATCTTATATTATGAACATAATGTAAATATGTTTTATTATTTTATATGGCGAGATGCCGTATAAGCATTTTAATTTAACTTACGATATCGTACGATAAAAAAGAAAATACTTAACTACAATTAAGAAGTACAAAATGGATATTTGATTTTATTTAAAGAGTAATTATGAAATTATTTAAAATTGCCGCCAAATTTATCTAGTGATATTTCTGGTAACTTATTGTAGTGTAAATTGGGCTTTGGCACTTACTTTCCTCTCAGTTTTTAAACAGACTATAATTACAACTTGATTTTGACTATTGCCAACTTGGATTTGTTTAGTGCCAACTTGAACTTTAACGGCTGGTTTCATAATATTTGGGTTAAAGTGACTTTAACAAAAGTCGACTATAAATTAAAGCCGACTTGAAATATTGATGCGTTTCATAATCACTTCCTGATCTGACTTTAAGGTAACGAATATAGCTTGGTAACGCATTTTTATAGTTATTTAGTTACATAGTGTTGCATAACCGTAATGTTGATTAATTTTATTTCAATTATGTCATTAAAAATGTCACAACAAACAATGAGTGAATATAATTAAAGAATTTATTTTACAGACAAAGAGGAATTACTTTTTATTCAACCTTATAAAAACATAGAGCATAATTCAATGCAATAAAAAACGAATATATTGTCAATACCGAAAAGTTAAAACATCTTTAATTAATTTGCATTAAATTATTTGCTGAATCGGCTAAATGTCAAATTAGCGAAATAAAATATGTATGCTTAATAAATTAACCAGCTGGATTCAAGTAAAATCTTATATTTATTTTGGTATAGTGCAGTTATTACCATTGCTATTGATAATCGCAATTTTGGTAAAAATCCGTGCCCCTGAATGCATCAACACAATGTTTCCGTATTCTATATACTGCTTTCGTTTTAATCACAATATCTTCTCCATCGCTTGAAGAATTATTATTCAAAATGTTCTTTTTAACATTTGAAAATATTTTTCGGTCACTTTTAAAGCCGGCTTTATTTATTTAAAGTGTCAACAAGCCGACTTTACCTTTAAAGCGAACTTTTATTTTAAATTTGCATTATAAAACGGAATCTAACATTAAAGTCGACTTTAAATATTTATAGTATCGATAATAAAATAAAAGTCACTTGGTTTGTTTCACTACTATTTTTTTATTCTCTCCGACTACTATCGACTTATCGTCATTCTCAAGGAGGAATACAGAAAAAATTGCATCGCATCCAATCCATTTTTTTAATTGAGACGATTTCCAAATTATATATTCAGGTAATAAGGACCGAGAATTGAATTTTAAAGAAGGCCTGGAAATTAGCAAGGCAATAAAATAGGGAAAACACATCGTAAACGAGTACGAAGACATCTGGAACTCCCCAATTCTTAAACCCCTTATTACTTGACCTTCAAAAAAAATGTATATATAACTTGTAAAATATGTTTCTGTATTACTCCTTGAGAATAACGATAAGTCGAAACTAGTCGGAGAGAATAAGAAAAATAGTAATGAAACAAACCAAGTGACTTTTATTTAATTATCAATATTGTAAACATGTTTCATCAAGTGATTAATGAGAACCAAATTGGAGATATTTAAAGTATCTTTAACTTGATTATGAAACCGGCCGTAAAAGTTATAAACGTATAATACTGTATATTGTAGTCTTATCAACATCATTATTTAGCGGTAAAATATTTTGAAGAATAAATAGGCATAATTTAAGAAAAGTAAAATCTTCGTGCTTAGCTTAGTAAAATGTTTCCTACTTTCATACAAAAAATATCGAATTAGTATAGTAGTGTAATCACATCTTAAATTGATTTTTTCTTCGATATCTATAAAAATTGTTAAGAAACTAAATTAGTCACATTGTAAAAGGTTCCTTTGCAATTTTCTTTTTCTATTTATTTCTATCCTACAATAAATGTACTAGAGAGTCGCGCGATACTGAATTTTTCGAAAACTTGAAAAACTGTTTTACGCGCTACATCCTACTGTAAGGCCGTAGCCAGAAATAAAATTCGGAGGGAGTTATAAAAGTTTCACGGGTAAAAATATTGTTTCTGCTCTTTCATGCCGCTTTTACATACAAAAATGTTGGGGGGAGGGGGGTTAAACCCCAAAAATCCCCCATTATTTAAGTAAATATATAAATGAAACTTTAATAAATAAAACGTTTCTGATTTACAACTTTTTTGTATTTACTTTCACTACAATAGTTTCGCTACGCTGTAGCTTCTTCAGGTGAAGAATGTTAACATTCTTCACCTGAAGAAGCTACAGCGTAGAGAAACAATTGTAGTGAAAGTAAATACAAAAAAGTTGAAAATCAGAAATATTTTACTAATTAATTTATTAAAGTAATCATGGATTTTTAAAAATTAAGTGCCTCAGTAACTAACGATATAAATGAAAAAAAAACACACAAATCTTCGTAAAGGAATCGTTTACAATGTGACTGAGTTTGTTATTTATTGAATGTTGTAGATATCGTTGGAAAACATAATTTAAAGACGTTATTATGCTGATTTATCAAAGTTTATTTCTTTTTCATTAAACAACCGTAAGAAAAATCATTTTAATGAGATTATTACAGAGTATTTTATTTCCTTAAAATATGTCTTTTTTTTAAATATTTTATACTAAAATAAGTCTGTAGTTAGGGCGACAATTTGCTGAGTTTTATACGATTAAATGGTGATCGACTTCCTCTTAAAAGTATCAAATAATGTTACTTGCAAAGATTTGCTTAAATAAATTGAATTTATTATAATATTTGCTAGAATAATTATAATTTATTTATTTAATTTTTTTATGCATGAATTTCAAATCTATGTACACCTTTTATTCTCTTCATGACAAGACATTCACAATTATTGCAGTTCAAAGAACAGAGTACATTTCTCATTTCAAACAAATTTAAAATATATTATACAGAAAATAAAGGCCGCGTCAACTTTCGAGAAGGCTCGTAAATGAATAGAGCACAAAAGTTGCGGAAACAATAATATATACGTAGAGCTCAGTATCATCAACGTAAAATAATACGAACACAAATTTGTATATACTCAGTTCTTTTTAAATTTTAAATTAAAATAAAACAAATTGATTTTTTTTTACTTATTAAATTATTTAGTCCGACTATAAATAATTCAATAATGCAGAGTTTTACCAACGCGACTTAAATCCGCCGATAGTTATTTATCGATTTAAATCTAGTAATAGCACAGTTCATATACAGGGTGGGCCATCTAGTGGTATCTTTTTAAATCATAGGTTATTATGACACTGATATCTTTTTCCCGCTCGAAATCTTGACAGAAAGTCGGTATCATTCCTCCGCAGTACGAAATGAGTCGCTTTACGCTTAAAGAACGTTGGGAAATATTGCAAACTTATTTCCAAAGTGAGTGCTGTGTAGCCCGAACAGTGCGTTTGTTGAAAAGAAGTTTTAGCCGAAATAAATCACCCACCACGCCTTCTGTACGCAAGTTTGTGCAAATAGTTCGTGAGACTGGCATGCTAGTAGACAACACTCATGGTCCTCGTTCTCGTACGGTGCGCACAGACGAGAATGTGGCTGCTGTAACCGAGAGTGTGAGACTCAATCAACGAACATCAACTCGCCGTCGATCTCAACAGCTCAACATTGCACGCACTAGCCTGAGGAGAATTCTGCACAAAGATCTCGGAATATTCGCTTACAAAGTCCAATTGACTCAGTAATTGAAGGCGCATGACCATCCGCTTCGTATCGCTTCGCAGTTTAGGCCTTAGAGCAGCTTGAATTAGACAACGATTTTGGGCGAAAAATCATCTTTTCTGACGAGGCTCATTTTCATCTTGGCGGCTAAGTTAACAAACAAAATTGCCGCATCTGGGGCTCGGAAAACCCGCACGTTATTGTCGAGAAGCCAATGCATTCCCGGAGAGTGACAGTTTGGTGCGGATTGTGGAGTGGTGGCATCATTGGACCATTTTTCTTCGAAAATGAGGCTGGATACAACGTTTCGGTCAACGGTGAGCGTTACAGAGCCATGTTATCCGACTTTTTTTTTAATGAAATTGAAGACATGGATTTGGACGACCTCTGGTTCATGCAGGATGGCGCGCCATGCTACACAGCCCATGCCACAATCGATCTTTTGCGCACCAAATTCCCGAATCGTGGTATCAGCCGTTTTGGCGATGTCAATTGGCCGCCTCGGAGCTGCGATTTAACCCCTTTGGTTTTTTTTGTGGGGAACCTTAAAGGACCGATGTTATGCCAACAATCCAGAAACGATTCATGCACTTCAGGCCAATATCATCCAAGCAATCCGTGAGTTACAGCTCGAAACCATCAACAAGGTCTTGGAAAATTGGAGTGACAGAATGCGCTACTGCGAATCCAGGCGAGGCGGCCACTTGAACGAAGTTGTGTTCCATAATTAATGGGAATATTTGCTCTTACTAGTAATAAAGCCATAATACACGGAAACAAAATGATTGTGTTCATTTTATTGCATTTTTAAAAAGAAACCAGTAGATGGCCACCCGTTACAGAGAGTTTTATGTAAAACCGAACATTTTCATAACGAGCATTTTCTTTGAAGTATCCATATGCATACGTTGCATATTTTCCGATGCTCGGTTTACTAAGAGAACTTAATTTGAGGCTCTAAACAAGTATTTTCCACTCCCAGGCTGAGCATGAAGTAAAATTTCGAGTTTAGAAAAGCCTGAAAATTTGGTTTGGTCGCGTAGCGCGAAGCGCGGAGCGGCCAAACCAAATTGTCAGGCTTTTCTAAACTCAAAATTTTACTTCATGCGCCAACGGTACAAAACACTGATTCAATATAAAGTTTAGCGGTGTGTTTTAAACTTTGTAATATGTCAGTGTTTGTACCGGTGGCGCATGAAGTAAAATTTCGAGTTTAGAAAAGCCTGAAAATTTGGATTGGCCACTCCGCGCTTCGCGTTACGTGACCAAACCAAATTTTCAGGCTTTTCTAAACTCGAAATTTTACTTCATGCTCAGCCTGGGAGTGGAAAATACTCGCTTAAAGCTTCAAATTAAATTGTTTTAATAAACCGAGCATCGAAAAATGTGCAACGTATGCATATGGATACTTAAAAGAAAAATTCTCGTTAGAATATTTTCGGTGTTACATAAAACTCTCTGTATATCCAGTCAGCCATTCTCTATACAAAATGTGGTAACCGCGTTGGGATGTTGCATCCAGAAGCGAAACCGGTGATTGGTGTATACAGTCGTCTGTTTTACTCTTACCCTACATCCTGACCTTAGTTTCTCCTTTTCTATTCTATTTCCAGTTCTTCCCTAAGCATTGGCTCCCATTGGTAATAGCTACATATATGTCAAAAAATTAATCAACTCACATGACATTAATGTTTATGACATGGATAATGTCTATTCCAATCGAAAATTGAATTTAATCAACGAATAAGATTCAATTGAAGTTGGTGAAACCGGATATTATTAAATTATATATTCTGACTATAAATAATTCAATAAGTAAAACAAATCAATTCACTTTATTTTAATTTAAAATTTAAACAAAACCTGAGTACCTACTAATTTACATCTTAATTGACGTTGATGATACTGAGCTCTATGTATTTAATAATAAAGATCCTCTTTAATAAAATCTCTGACATAAAAAATTATGAGCAATTGGGATGTTTATAAAAATGTATTCAAATTACAAGAGATAAATTAATCATATTTCAAAAAGGGAACTAAATTATGCGATCAACACCAAAATTTACATGTCCCATTTAGGAAGCGACAAAAAACCCCTCACGATAAGCACTTACTCGCCCTCTCTGAAAGAAAAAAAAAACCGAATTGATTAATTGATAACCCATTGTTAGAATGTGGCACACGCATAGTACACACCAGATGTCGCCATTGATTTAAAGCGGGTCAGCGGAGTCGTTGCCGCGGATTGCTCGTGTAACGTGCCGGATTATTCGAGTGGCCGACTGTAAATCACCCAGCGCCATCTGCGACGAGTTGCCATTTATAAAATTTTCTTATCATAATAGCGTTCAGCATATCGGTATTGCAGACGGCCTTTTCGGGATTAATGGTTTTCAACTAGAGCCGCAAAAGAAAATATTCGGTGAAAGTGAAAAAAAGCTAAGATTTTCAACTGAATGAGCTTGAGGCAGGTTTTTGTGGATGGGCGGTTTTTATATGTCGATTGATGAATGAATTTTTAAAATGAGGTTTTATAGTTGGAGAAAAATGGTTATTCATACACAGGGATTTCTTTAAGTATATATATCCCAGTATGTGCATAGTACATTTTCAGGCATTTGTTATGTTGTCTAAAAAATGTAAACCACACATTTCATATTAATGAGTCATAGGACATCTCTCCTGAATTCCACTATATTCCACTAAATGAATTCGGGACAGATGTCCTAATGTGGAATGTTTGGTTAAAATTTTATCGAGAGTATGTCGACATTTGTATCTTCAACGATTTTTCCTAGTTGTGTCAAATTTTGACGTTACATGACAATGTCATACTATTTAGGTCGCAAGCATACTAATGTTCTTTTTTTTAGAAAAGCTTTAAATCAGAATTTCTTGTTAATTTTTTCTATTGAGTATACATATCTCAATTACGTGTTGTAGATATTTAAATATTCGTTGTTTTCTTAAAAGAGGTAAATTTGAATTTTGAACGAGTGGTTTTCACTCCCAGGTTAAGCATGAAGTAAAATTTCGAGTTTAGAAAAGCCTGAAAATTTGGTTTAGTAGCGTAGCGTGGCGCGCTGAGCGACCAAACCAAATTTTCAGGCTTTTCTAAACTGGAAATTTTACTTCATGCGCCACGCGTATAAAACATTGATTTCAAGCGAAGTTTACTAGTTACAAATATTTCAGTGCTTTTAGTGTTTAATACGCGTGACGCATGAAGTAAAATTTCGAGTTTAGAAAAGCCTGAAAATTTGGTTTGGCCGCTCCGCGCTTCGCGCTACGCGACCAAACCAAATTTTCAGGCTTTTCTAAACTCGAAATTTTACTTCATGCTTAGTCTGGGAGTGGAAAACACTCGTTTTAAGCTTCAAGTTGAACTATTAAAAAAAGCGTGTGCATATGTATACCTAACAGAAAATACTTAAAAGAAAAATTTCCTGTATTAACAGATTAATCCAATGATGATTTGCCAAATGTTCTAAATGCAATTTAACTAATATTTTTATTTGAGCTTACACATAATCAACATAAATACATTATTTATTTTTGTAAATACCTGAACTATTTAGTTGATGTGAAAATTGGAATTATACCACTTAAACTCACATTTAAAATGATTGTGCACATTAATTAAAATAATTTATGGCTAAGTTTTTGCAGATATAGTTTTACTAAGACATTGCCAAAATGTGAAGTTTAACCCTAAAATATTAAAGCTGCATACCGGAACATACATTTTTGCATGTTCTATCTAAAAACCATAGCAGACATATTATGATGTTTTATGTTTCTTTTTACACACGTAATTTAATGACATCAAACTATTTTCATATTACATATATTGGTGCAAAAAGCACTACAAATCAAGTATACCATGAGACACCTCTCGTGAATTGTCATATTTTATAATAGTTATATTTTAAAATTTTCCCTGTAATTGGATTATTTCTGTTAGGAATAAATAAATAAATAAATAAATTGTACCTTACTTACGTAGCTGATATGCAACACGTCCTGCCAACGAAAATATAACATTGTACATACTACGACTTATTTTCTAAAGTGTATCATATATTTTACTCCGTGCAGTAAAGGGTTAACAAATTATAAGGCATATAAATGCATTTCTAATTAGGAGTAAATACAAAAATCAGTGAAACAATCCAAATGTTATAATCAAAGTTTTACTAATATTTTTAATTATTATTTATATCTAAGATTTTTTTACATTTGTTAAAAAATGGCTGTAAGATCAAGCTCCAAGCGCGTAACTCTCTGAGTTTAATATTGTGTATTATTATTATTAATAATATAGAAGCAGTGTATGTTTGGTTTCTTTTTTTATAATTAAATTCTAGCTGCATTTAATGCAGAAAAATATGATGCGTGAATTACATTTTCATGAAAACCCTGCGGCGCAAACAGGAAAATATAGAATTTAATATGCCTTCCATGGTACACATTCTGCGGATTTGAACTGCATTGCAGATAATTCGCGTACTTTTACATTTAATAATCTATATTTATTCAAGCTTGCATATACAATATGCTAATAATTCTAGAATGGCTGTTGATTAAACTTTATGTTTAAATTCGTAGTGTTTGTAAATGGTGGATGCGCCTGGATATTAATGTTGGAAAGGTAAAATTAATAGAATTTAATTTATTTATTTATTACAGAAATGTGTATGTTTACAAGAAAAATTTCCTTTATGTCAAAATTGTAAGAAATAATGCATTTATTAACTATATATACCCATTGACCTTCCAGTTACGGAAATTATTTTGTCTTCAACATTAATCAATAGTTATTTACACACCTTGATGTTTTTTCTTTATTTTATTTTAAATATTGATGTAAAGCCTTTCTTTAATTCTTCTTTTGTTTCTCTCGTGTTAATTAATTAATTTTATTAGAGTGTAAAGATTACAAAATAAACATTAATTATGAGTGGATAAAGGATTTAAATTCCTTGCCCCCTCAGAGCAATTCATCACGTCGGCTTAAAAACCCTTTTTGTGCAAAAATTCATCTTTTATTTAGCCCTTATTTATTCAACGTGTGATGTCCCTCTATAGTATTATTATATTCTTTGTTGTTGTTCATTGGTTTTCTTAAATATATAAACACAATAAATTGATTGAGTGAGTTACGTGAAGATTAAATTAAATTGATAAATAAAGCACACATATTAACCTTTATGCACACTTTTATTTTACTTCCATATGTACATTTTTGACACAAAGTGACCATTATCAATGGATTAATACTTAATCCATTCATAAAGGTCAAAATGTACATATGAAAGCAAATAATAGTGTAATGAAAAGTTATTAGTGCTTTATTAATCAATATGAACATATCTTAATAATGTGAACCATTATAAATATAAATATCAAACTACGATAATATTCGTATCTCTTGCTATTATGAATATTAAAAATGAGTAATACTATTTATTAAATAACAAGGAGGGTTGATAAAAAAAGGTTTTATGTTTTATTTTTATTAGAACAGCTATTTATAAACCGTGTATTTTTCATTGAAACAGTTTTTAAAACATTAACAATTAAAACCATGTTTAAAATATGTTTAAAACGTGTTTTAAGCACAACCAGCCTTATTAATAGACGTTAGCACACAGTTCTAAGGATGATATTGACATTTTCGGATTACTAAAACGTTTTATGAGATTACTATTGTAAGTTTACAACTAATAATTTAATAGCCCTAGTTTTAGTCTTATATGAGTTTATGTATAAGACAAACTAGAGCTATTAAATTATTAGTTGAAAATATCCAATAGTAATCTGATGAAACGTTTTATTAATCCAAAAATGTCAATATCACTGTCATAACAAAATAGGGTTATTTAGAATTTATTTAATAATCCAATAAATCATAAATTATAAACCTTATCAGAATATTCTGAACTTTACTTGAAATTTTTGTTTTATAAGCGTGGCGCATGAAGTAAAATTTCGAGTTTAGAAAAGCCTGAAAATTTGGTTTGGCCGCGTAGCGCTACGCGCTACGCGCTACGCGACCAAACCAAATTTTCAGGCTTTTCTAAACTCAAAATTTTACTTTATGCCTAGTCTGGGAGTGGAGACACTCGTTAGAAGTAAATTTTAATCTTATAATTTATCAGAAAAATACATTTTTACAAACTTAAAAAAACAGTGTAATATACCGTCTAAATTACTTGATTACAATGAAGTTAGAACACATGAAAATGTAATGCTGCCACGTTCATTTTAACATTATTCCAAAACTAACTAATAGTATGTATATTTTGCTCTAATAATACGATATCTTAGTATCGCGTTTGTATGCGTTTAGTAGAGATTAACTAGCATTAAACTATAATGATATTAACGGCAATTCTATTAATAAGACTGAACATGTTTAAAACACCTATTAAATCACATTTATGCACACATAACTGTGACATTTTATTATGATAACATGTTATTTTTTATAATGTATTTAGAAATATCTTCAACAATTTAACTTAAATTTAAAAACGTAAACAAAAAATGTTTAATAATGTAACATGGAATATAGTTTAACTAATTTAAGATATTAAAAAAAACGATTTAAGCAAGTGTAACGTTTAAAACATGATTTAAACGAATTTTACATTTAAAACATGTTTAAAACAAAACCGTGTATTAAACGGATAATGTTTTTATACATGCAATTAATTTAATTTATTGATTATAAATATTGTTAAATCCATCATGTTTTTATTATGTTATTATGCATGCAGAATAGAATATAATAGCGTATCATAGTGTAAAAAATTGTAATTTAATTTTATCAGCTTGGTGTAAATAAAGAAAATGTATGTAGCTAAAATTAATATAGGATTTTATTAAAATGTAATAATCCGGATCGGGATATAATAGCGCGTAAAGTTTGTAATAAATGGGGGGAATTTCGAAAACACCTTCGGGCCTTGGGTCTTATTGAATTCGCCAAGGATGTCTGGATGCATTGTTTGCGAGACTCTTTACAGGGTTTAAATACTGCCAGTCATGTACAATTACTAGAGTGGTTTTACTATTGTACTCTCAGTAAAGTAAACAGTTTGTGCTTTTAGTCATTAAAAATATTGTAAATTAACAAAAGAAAAAATAATTTCTAGTGTTTTTGCAAATACCGTAAACCCTAATATCTTTTATAGGGCGAATATAGTTTGTGCTTCTAGTCATTAAAAATAATGTAAATTAACAAAATAAAACGTCTTTCTAGTTTTTTTGCAAATAGAGAATATACTAAAAAGACTGTGGGTATCAGAACATAACCCAAACTGAGAAAACTATGTTTATTTTTAAACAGATTTTTCTGTTTGGGTTATGGTTTGATACTTACAGTCTTTTTAGTATATTCTAGAACTAGAAATACGTTTTATTTTGGTAATTTACATTATTTTTAATGACTATAAGCACAAACTGTATTCGCCCTATAAAAGATATTAAGGTTTACAGTGTTCTATACCCTCTTATTTTTCTTAAATCTCTGTAATATCAGAATGCTTACGGAGAATAAACGTAAATTTGTAACCCAAACTAAGAATAATTTGTTTGAAATATATAATTTCTGTTTTCGCCTTATAAAATATATTAGGGTTTGCCGTATTCTATACCCTTCTATTTTGCTTAAATCTCCGTAAAACAATACTTATAACGTAATAAATATTGAGAAAAAAACTCACTAAAATTGCATCTTTTCATTCTCATCTCAATAACTACACACAATATACGCCTGGTAGACGAAGAAAATATTTTGAGTTTATTAAAACCTCAAAATATGGATTTTCTAATCACCAAATGTTCAGGCTTTTCTAAAATCGAAATTGTTGTTGATGCGCCCACAAGGAGATCGAAAGAAACACATAATTTTTATTGTTAAAATGTATTTGCACGGGCGATATATTGATGAACATAATAATTAAAAAAAAATCAAACACAAATAGTATTTAAGCAATTCCGAACTGCAAATACATTTTATTGACGCAGGGTAAATATGTCGTAGTTTGTGTTGAAATTTTCCAAATTTTGAAAAACATATATGAAATATGGATGAAAGGCATGAGGTCTGTGTTTGCGCTCGTGTAAAACATAAATATATTTCATCCGATCCCCGATGTTAAAATTTCATTTGCATAGCATAAAAATTTTGCCCGCTTATGAATAATTGTCACCCAGAAATTTGTTATGCAGATTTTCGCCGCACTGAAAAAAACTTTTACATTTTTTTGTGAGAAGAAATATTAACAGTATACACCTGCAAACAAAATATAAACTAAAATTAAAATGAATAATTAGAAGATATTGGATCTTATAAAATTAACTTACAGGAATTTTATTTTCAGAGTATATCTCAATTTGTACATTTTTAGATATTCGCTACTTTTAAAAACCGTTTAATTTCAAGCTTCTAACCAGTGATTTCACTCTCACATTAAGTATTAAGTAAAATTTCGAGTTTAGAAAAGCCTTAAAATTTGGATTTGTCGGGGCGCGGTTTGACCGCGTATATTTCACTATATTTATCTACTTACCTTCTAAGTAGATAAATATAGATATTAAATGCATTATTTCTTTCAGTTTTGACATACATGGCATTATATTGTTTGTATGCACAAGGCCGTAGCCAGAGGGGGTATATGGGGTTCAATTCCCCACCCCCCTCCTGAAATTTTTAAAATTTAAATTTTTGTATGTCAAAGCTTCTACATGCAAAAATTTAACATTTTAAATATTTCGGGCGGGGCTGGTTGAACCCCATATTCCCTCCCTCTGGCTACGGCCTTGAGTATTCATATACCTATGTGTAAGTAAATAATCTGGCATTTGTTGTTAAAAAAAATCATTTTTAGATATACATTTTTTAAAGTTCACTTTGAAGCTTTAAGTGAGTGTTTTTCACTCCCAGATTAGGCATAAAGTAAAATTTTGAGTTTAGAAAAGCCTGAACATTTTGTTTGTTCGCGTAGCGAAGCGGAGCGACCAAACTAAATTTTTAGGCTTTTCTAAACTCAACATTTTACTTAATGCGCGAAGCGTATAAAACACTGGTTTGATGTGATGTTCAGAATATATGTACGTCGGTAACAAACTGGTTAAGTAGTCTATTTTAAACTTTACTTGAAATCAGTGTTGTACACGCGTGGCGCATGAAGTAATATTTTGAGTGTAGAAAAGCCTGAAAATTTGGTTTGGTCGCGTAGCGCTACGCTTTTCTAAACTCGAAGTTTTACTTCATGCTTAACCTGAAAGTGGAAACACTCGTTAGAAGTTTAAAATTGAACTATAAAAACAAATGCCTAAAACATTTACATACACACTTAAAGAAAAATCCCTGTATAATAGTTACGTAAAATTGTGTATAATGTAAATTAAATTCATATTCATTGTAACGAAAAATTGAATAAAGAATTTGATTCTCAAAAAATATACATGGATTCTATCGAAAATAAGTTATTTTAACACTTTTAAGATTATTTTGTTTATTGATTTACACTGCAACAATTGTTTCGCCACACAGTGGCTTCATCAGGCAATCAATTTTAATTTCATTTTATTTTGCAGATCGCGTTGCGTATAATAAGTTTTATGATATTTTTTTCGGTAATCCATATTTTAGCAGATATTAGCTGGACAATGAAAAATCAGCGACACTGTGTACATATTTATATAAATTACCACTTTTTTCCCTCTGTAATTTGCTTAATAAAATACAGTTTATTTAGTTATGTGTTTACAAAACGTTTCAGCATTAACAAGCCGTCGATTTATTTTACATGAAAATTTAATTTCTAAATTAAATTACAATTGCAATGGCTATTTTTCTATTAGCTAAAATGATTATGTTTGAAATCATTTTAGCTAATAGAAAAATTGCAATTGCAATTGTAATTTAATTTAGTTCAAACATGCTGAATTTGTGAAATCCATATTTGTTAGTGCTGATATTTGAATAATAAATAATGCATCTCCTGAATACAGGCAAATTCCATTTCAATAAAATATTTAGCCGGGGGTTTTCAGTTAATAATCGACGATATTTTAATATTCAAGTATAAATAAAGCTCTCTTAATTTAATAGGTAATTACGTGTTGAGTATTTAACCAAATAAATATCACTATTATGAAACTCGCATAACTCTGGCAATTAGCAGAAATATGCCTGGAATTTAGTTCCGTGCAACGGAACGTTTCGGTGTTTAGCATTTGCTATGTCAGCATTAGCGCATGATATATGGCCTCACATGATAAATGTATCTCTTAAATGTTATATATGATACATGTGAAAAACTAGTATTGCATACGCACTAAAAATGCAATATATTACACGAGCGCGAAATTAATGATGGGTTGATGCGAAAGTCGTGCTCAAAGTTTAGGAAAAAAATTGCGGAGTGAGTAATAAATTGTGAAATTTGATAAAATTATTTTGTCAGCAAAAAATAATAATATTTCTTTATATACAGCGAATTTTTTTTATAAGTATACATAAAACTCGATAATTTTAGCGTTTGGTGGATTGGCAGGAATTCCTTGTTTTTGTAATAGCAGTCAATTTTAAGTTTTGAATGAGTGTATCAACTCCTTGTTTAAGCATGAAATAAAATGTCGAGTTTAGAAAAGCCTGAAAATATGGTTTGGTAGCGTTACGGGACCAATCCAAATTTTCAGGCTTTTTTGTTGTTTGTTTTAGACGCTTGAGTTAATTCTCATGAAAACTATTAAATATTCAAATCAATACAATAACTAATAAATTCATTGCACACCTATTGGATTGTTTTAAATTTTAATTGAGCATGAAAGCAAAAATTCAACTACCTGTGCATAATTAATAATGAATGAATATTGAAATTTTTAACAGCGCGCCGTAAAACTAAATAATGCATTTCATGAAACGTGTTAATAAATTTCGAAAATAAAATACTGAATAAACGCAAGCGCGCTAAATTCACTTCAGTGCGCGTATTTCACTTGTTCTCCGCATAGTCTGTTGGTTGTTTCATTCGTACTTAACATAAATTTCAGTGCGAGTGTATTTCAATGTTTTCGTGTATACAGGGAGTTTTTCTTTTAAGTATACATATTCCGATTACAGCGTATATGCTGCAAATCTTTAGTTATTCGTTGCTTTTTCAAAATAATTAATTTTGCAGCTTAAAACAAGTGTTTTCCACTCCCAGGTTGAGCATGAAGTAAAATTTCGAGTTACAAAACCCTGAAAATTTGGTTTAGTCGTGTTTGGTCGTATATACAGGGAGTTTTTCTTTTAAGTATAAATATCCTGATTACAGCGTATATGCTGAAAATCTTCAGATATTCGTTGATTTTTTCAAATTTAAATATTTTGCACCTTTAAACGAGTGTTAAGCATAAAGTAAAATTTTGAGTTGAGAAAAGCCTACAGATTTAGTTTGGTAGTGTAGCGCGTTGCGCTACGCGAGGTCCGCAAAACAACATGAATTATAAATAGGCGACTTTTCATAAAAAATTGTGATTTTGGGTTTAAATTCAATACAAATAATTTATGTTATGTTACAAAACCTTTACCTTTAAAACAACGATATAATGATTTCTCAAAATTGAATTTTTGTTCAGTATTCCGGCACCAGGTACCCACAGACGCGTTTCGGACTTCAAGGTCCTCTTCGGTGTGGTCCCGACCCAGTGCTGAGGAATACTGAACATTTCTGACTATTTCAATGAACTTGGACACTCACAATTACGCGAATGACGTTTGAGGTAACAAAAAATGTGTGACTAACGTATGTATGGTGTGATAATTTAGACAGTGACTAGCGCTAGTCGCGTCTAAAATTGGACTATGCATACAGGTCGTAGCCAATATGTGAAAACTATTAATGATTTCGATAGCTAACGCCATCTAATGCTTCATAGTGGCATCGTCAGTGACACGAATGCACAAAGTGCATATACAGGTCACTGTTTCGTCCACGAGCGAGCAGAACTCTGTTTGTGAAACCAGAAAACAAATATCAAAATTAAATTTGTGTTCGATGTAAGTGCGTATTTTCGTGGGCAGAGAGAAAGCGCACGTTTTTGTGCTCGTTCAAGAACTTTACAACACTAGTTTAAATTGCTATGAGGTTTATGGTGAATAGTAACCTATAGCTATAAAAGTTAATTAAAATCCACAATTGGTAATTCAATATTGCTAATTCTACGGTAGAAGAATTTGTTATAATGTAAATTAGTTGACAAGATTTGCACAGAGGGCGTAGCAATTTTCGTTACATAGTGAAATATCGTACAGACATCTATATTGTTGTTCATCTATGATTCTATTTGACATGGAAATGACATAAAAAGCAATGTTGCCGATCCAAACATCTAAAGATAGGCGCTACTAACAAGGATGGGTTAAAGCATGACTATGCATACGAAGTATCGTATGTTCAATAAAAAGAAACCTCTAGAGTGCTATGATTTTATCATTTTTAAAATTTAAGTTGGCTACACGCTTTAGGAATTGATATATAAAACGTCAAACATAATTATTATAATGTATAATTTCATAGTTGCCAACCTACAATATTTTCCATGGCACTCTAGATATTTTATTTTATTGAACATACTATACTTAGTAACACCTTATTCGCGATAAGTTAATCATAAGTTAGTAACAGTTTAATCACAGGACTATGTCTAAGGCCGTTTATGTTTAATTTATTTTATTTAAATAATACCTAGAAACCACCTTTGATTAAGTCAAAATTCTAAAATATGAAAATGTTATAAATTTGTAAAATATATATAAATTCATTTTTCTTAAATTGTTATATTTTTAAGAAGTACTAATCACTGATAAGGGTAATTGAATTGGGTACAAACGGGCACTGGACTATTATCCTTATGAAGGATGTATGTTTTTAATATTCCATGGTTGAACAATTATTACTTTTAAAATTAAAATCGAATTTTCAGTTCGCATTGTTCTTCCGCGGAGATCGGTTGTGCGAAGAGTTGTCGTTAATTTATCGAAATTAATCGAGCGAATCTTAATAAATCAGTGGGTGAAAAAGGCAAAAACAGTGTAGTGTGAGGTGTGTAGGATGGCAGCTTCTTCTGCCGGGGACACAGGAGTCCCCGATATGGATTTAGATAGTCCAGATTCAGATAAGAGCAATTTCTTTTCGGACGCAGTATATATGTTACAATACGGCAGTGCTGCGGATGCGCAGGCAGTTTTAAGAAACTTAACTAATTTTCAAGAAAATAGAAATAGTATTTCTAGTAATATTGAGAAAGTGCAAGTTAATAATAATCCTCAAACATGACTGGAAACCATGCGCCTCTTGAAAGTCAAAATATAAATAGTACGAGTACAGTCACAGGTGTTCGAGGAAAAACCACGTATAATTTGACGGACACGGGTCCATTCAAAGTCCATATTGAAAGTGCAGATAAAAATGTGGTATCATTGCACCCAATGTCGATCGGAAAAATGTTACACCAAAAACATAAAGACATAAGCAATTCAATTGTTGCTAATGATCGATTAGGGTCAAATAGAATTTGCGTTCAATTACGTACAGCAATAAGTGCAAATAAATTAATTGAATCCTCATATTTGAAGGAGTATAAATGCGATGTTTACATACTGATGTATCTTACTAGGCGAATTGGGGTTGTTAGGGATGTAGATACAAATATTTCAGAAGAGCATCTAATGAGGTTTATAACCCCGTTAGACGGAAACAACATTAGAGTTATTGCGGTTAGAAGGATGAATAAAAAAATAGTTGTAGATAATAAAGATATTTTCAAACCGACCCCGGTTATTATGATCACATTTTCAGGACAATATTTACCAAGTAGAGTGGGCATTTTTAGTGTCTCCTGTCAAATTTCTCCTTACATACAGAGAGTTACGCAGTGTTATATATGTCTAAGATTTGGCCATGTTTCTAATCAATGTAGGGGGGAGCCTAGGTGTAAAAACTGTGGTGATAAACATGAAAGTACTGCATGCAATAGTATTGTCATTAAATGTGTTCATTGTAATGGACCACATAAGAGCATAGACTCAAAGGCTTGCCGAGAGTTTAACAAACAACGAGCTATTAAAAATATACTCAATGACATTAGAAGCGTAACACCAAGAAGGAATGATTTTTTTGAATTCATATTTTAGCAACAGAGTGACTATATTTAAAGCATACATTGATAACAATTTCAACCTTGTGCCTTTTATATTTATTGTGAAAAAAAAATCACTTTTTCTTTTTTGATAAAACTATTTATATGAGCTGTTTAGTACAGATGTTTTTAGTTTTCGTGTTTCCGTTGAGTGTGTTAAGCTTAAATAAAATGCCTCGAGTCCGAAGACGTCCACAATATCACCATTTGAGCGATATTGACCGGGGTCGAGTTGTTGCTTATCGAGATGTCGGTATGTCCTATCGCGAAATTGCCCGCCGTATTGATTCCACTGCAGCAACTTTAATACGTGTGTATCAGGTATGGACAGAAGAAGGTAGAGGAGCAAGAAGAAGACCAATTGGTCAACCAAGGCGTACCACAGAACGTCAAGATCGGCGCTTAAGACAAATAGCCCTGCGAGACCGTTTCGCTACTACGCGTCAAATCGGTGATCAATGGATTGGAGAAGAAGGTAGGCCCGTTAATATGCGAACCTTATATCGCCGCATTCAATCTTTTGGGTTTCTTTCGTACCGTCCAAGATTAGTGCTTCCATTAACAACGAGACACTGTCGCCAAAGGTTGGACTGGTGCAGAGAACGGCAGCATTGGGAGGCAGAATGGCACGATGTCGTATTCAGCGATGAATCACGATTTTGTCTAGGCACGCATGATGGCCGTAGAAGGGTACGACGCTACCGTGGAGAACAACCTGATCTTAGGTTTGCTATTGAGAAGCATGTACACAGGACTCCTGGAGTAATGGTTTGGGGGGCTATTGCTTATGGTAGTCGATCACCTCTTGTATTCATTCGAGGCAGTAGGACAGCTGCGTGTTATGTTGAAGACGTCATACGACCGACTTTGTTGCCTTAGTTAGATGGCCGCCCAGACGTACTTTTTCAACAAGATAACGCACGTCCCCATATTGCTCGTCGAACTATGAACTTTCTTAATGAAGCTGGTGTTAATGTTTTCGCGTGGCCGCCCCGTTCGCCGGATTTAAATCCCATTGAACATGTGTGGGATATCATGGGAAGAAGAATATTCTCTTTGCACCATCCTCCACAGACTCTAGCACAGTTGATAGATGAAATTCAAGTTGCTTGGAACGAGATGCCTCAAGAAGACATCGACCATCTCATTTTGTCGATGCCCAGACGTCTACAGGAGTGTATACAGCAAAGGGGTCGCCAAACACATTATTAATTTTTTTTAGATTGTTTTGAAATAAAATTTCTTGAAAATGTGATCATTTTATTCTTGATGTAAGACTACCATACTGGAAAAAAATCAAGTTAAAATAATAACTCCTTCTGGGTGTTTCGCTTCTAATGTCATTGAGTATATAATGGGTACGGAGAATATTTTGTACAAGGAAGCAACAGTTAAAGTCACAAATAGCTATTCATCCTTAGTCACGTTCAATACTAATAATAATATAAATTTATCCAGCAATAGCAATACTTTTCATTCTAGATCTGTACCAGTATTAAATAATACTTCTCAATTCCCTCTACTGCCACAGAAAAAACGTAAACCGTCTTATTCATATTCCTCAAGTGAGATACAGACTATGCAGCAACATAAAAATATCGTGAGACCTTCAACTATTGAAGGTTCGTATGGAGTTTGTTTAAATAATCAAGGTAGTAGTGGAGAACCTTTAGAAAAAGAGACGATAATTAGAATTGTTAATTTAGTTGTGAATTTAATGTCAGGCAATAGTTCAAATTCTATTACCTCACTGGAAGAAGTATGCGCTAAGGTTATGTCAGCTCTATTTACTAACTCTTCTAAAAATGTATCTTGAAAATTTAAATATATTACAGTGGAATATTCGTTCGATAATTGCTAATAAATTTCATATGATTAATTATTTACTGAATAACGATATTTACTTTGCCTTTATATCAGAAACTTGGCTCAAACCAGGCACGTTTATTAAGTTTAAGAACTATAATATTTTAAGAAGTGATAGACCGGATGGGAAAGGTGGTTGTGCGATCTTGATTAGGGATACTATACAGTTTAATCCAATATTATTAAACTTTATACCAAAAAATATATTGTGTTGTGCTATTTCAATTAAATTACCTTTAAACGAAGTAGTATATTTAATCTCAGTATATATAGAGCCGCAGAAAAATCTAAGCTATTCAGATTGGTATAGATTTTTGATTAATATCCCACAACCATTTATATTAGGAGGTGATTTTAATCATCACCACAACCTCTGGGGTTGTAGCTATAACGATCATAAGGGAACCAATTTGGAAATGCAGTGATGACTTGGACGTATCGATATTGAATGATGGTGCTGAAACATTAGGTAGGTACCCTAATAAAAATCCTTCTGCTCCTGACATCACATTATCTTCAAAAAATATTATTAATTCATTATTTTGGAAAGTATTAAAACATCCAATGGGATCAAATCACCATCCTATACTAATTTCTTCTCAATTAAATAATATAAACAATATTTCAATTATGCAACACAAAAAGTGGAAAATTAATGAGGCAAATTGGAGCAAATATGCTTCCATAACGGATGAAATCGTTGATAGGTACGAACATGTTTCTTACGAGATGTTTATAGATATTATTAATGTAGCGGCAGTAGATTCTATTCCTACATACAATAAAATAATATGTAAAAAAGCTGTACCCTCTGTCTGGTGGAACTCAAATTGCAAGCAGGCTTTAGATTTAAGAAAGCGGACATTTTTAATATATAAAGAGTCTTCGACTACATTTAATTTTATAGAATATAGTAAAGCTGATTAAAGTAATTAAAACCTCTAAAAGAGAAAATTGGCAATCGTTCTGTAATAATCTAAATTCTTCTACTCCTATAAAAGACATATGGAGCCGGGTTAAATGTTTGCAGAATTCTAAGATACCAAACAGATATCCAATAGATATTAATGACTCATGGGTAGATCAATTTTATAATAAATTAACGCCGGATTTTGTCGTAGATAATACATTAAATAAAAAAACATAATAAAGAACTCGATCAAGAAGATTTCTTTACGGCCAAATTTACAATCAATGAACTTGATGCAGCTATCAAAAAAATAGTAATACTGCTCCAGGCATGGATAATATTCATTACACAATGATAGCCAATTTATCAAATACAGCTAAAAGTAAACTCTTACAAATTATTAATAACATTTGGCAGTCGGAAGAATATCCTAGTGATTGGAATAGCTTTATTGTAATACCTTTACTAAAACCAAATAAAGATCCAAATAATGCCAATTCTTATAGACCAATCGCTTTATCAAGCTGTGTTTTAAAAACGGTCGAGAGGATGATTAATGGGCGTCTAGAGTGGTGGTTAGAAACCAAAGATATTCTACCAAAATATCAATTCGGTTTCCGCAAAGGGAAATCTACACAAGATAACCTGATGGAATTAATTTCAAGTATATATGAAGCGTTTTCAGAAAAGGAATCTATACTCGCTGCATTTTTAGATGTAAGTGAGGCTTACGATAATGTTTGTTTAAATATTTTATATAAAAAATTATTAGCTTTAAATTTAAGCGAAAGATTCGTTAACAATATTATTTCCTTATTTTCATATACGGGAGATATAAGGAAGCATACTATCTCCACTATTCTATGTGATATATGTTCTTAATTTAGAGGAGATGACTAGCTCAAATATAAAAATTTTACAATATGCTGACGATATATGCATTTTTACACCTTGCAAAAATTTTTATGCTGGTGCACACACTTTATCTAGATTCATGGTGGATTTCGACGAATGGCTGTATTCAAATGGCTTATCTATATCAGATGTTAAATCAAGCTGTTGTTTCTTTAGTCAAAAAGAGTGCACATCCCAGATTCAGTCGAAATGGGAAATCACATTGTCCCGGTCAAAAATGTTGTGAAATTTTTAGGTATGTATTTAGATCGGAAACTCACATAGAAATCACATATAGATTTTATTACAGAAAAAGTAGAAAAGGGCATACAATTTATTAAGGTCGGTGACTTATTCTTCTTGGGGTGCAGATGTTTCAATTTCTCTTATTTTTTACAAAGCATATATTAGATCAATCTTAGATTATGGTTGCATATTCTATGGCTCCTCCGCAAAATCAAATTTAATAAGGCTGGATCGATTCCAATATAAGTGTTTACGAAGATGTCTAGGGTTGCTACCATCTACTCCAATTATTGCCGTACTCTCAAAGGCAGCGGAATTACCGTTGACGTACCGCCGAGAATATCTATGTAGTAAGAAGATTGCTAAGATATTTTCTTGTAATCAAGTATTAGGAAATAAATTGTATTGTAACACGGTAAAATATCTTACCGATAACTATTGGGAGAAGAAACCGCAATGTTTTTTATATGAAACAACAGCCACCTTTTTTAATGTATTTCAGAAAGCACAAAAACATAGCGTTTTGCCAATTTATAAAATCGGGTATAATGTCAATTTTATATCTCCACGAGTGGTTACATCTGTTCATTTTAACAACGTTCCGGAACAATTAAATAATTTTGAATTTCAATCATATATATCAGATAAATATCCAGATTATAAATATTTTTTTATAGAGGGCTCAGTTGTCAGTGGGAAAACTGGATGCGCAGTTTATTCCGATGACTATCAAAAACTTATACCACTATCTGCAGAATTTTTTGTATATAGTGCAGAACTAGTAGCTATTCTAGAAGCACTTAAAATTATTATTCAAGACACCTCTTTAAATAAGTTTATTATTTTCTCGGATTGCAAAAGTGCTTTAAGTAAAATTAAAAATTTTGTTCCAGTTTCAAATAAAAATACTTTATTGATAGAAATTGTGAATCTATATAATATAGCGACAAAGGACAAACAAGTTGTATTATTTTGGATCAAGGGACATTGCGGCATAAAACAGAATGAAATTGTTGATAATCTCGCTGAGAGAAGTGCTTTCTTAAGTAATGAAAATGGCGATAATTGTATTCAGTGTCCGGTTTCTGATCTAAATAGACTATTTTATTCAGGTATTTTCGACAAATGGGGTAGAGATTTTGAAAAGTCTAACAAAGGCTTCCTTTATAAAAGTGTAGTTGGGACACCATATAAAAAATGTTGGTTTCAAAGTTCCTCCAAGGACAAAAATTATATCAAAACTATATGCAGATTATAGACAGGGCACGGTTTATGTAAAAAATATTTGAAACAAATAAACAAGATAGAAAGTGATAAATGTGATTTTGGTGAGCAGGAAGATTTAAATCACATCATTTTTATTTGTGGTTAATATAATATAGAGAGAAAATGCCTTTTGAACACACTTAATTTATTTACAAATGGTCCTTATAATTTGTGCTTAGCGTTGTCATTCTGTGATGATCGTATTAATGTTTCACTGTATGACTTTTTGGTATCAATAAAATATAGTATTTAATTGTATCCTATGTTTGGTTCCCATGTGGTTTTACCTATAATCCTAAAAAAAAAACGAGTTTTTTGCATTCAGTGTATATTGTGAATATTTAATAAATAGTCCCCAATTTGCGTTATCGTTTATAAAATGTTTGGGCTCAGGTAAAAAGAAGCAAGCAGCGTTAAATGAAATAAAATCGATGAAAGCATTTGGGAAATTCGTGCTAATTGCGGATTTTTCGCGTTCGCAAATAGTTTTTCATCGCTTGAATTGAGCAGCAAAAAAAAATTAAAATCAGTTTCCCAATTCGGACAATTTCAGCATTTTCACGAACTGAAGTTTGTAATCCGGTATTGGATTTATTTGAAACGATACAAATACCCTATTTTTTGTACTTTCTCCAAACTTAAAGTTTTTATTTTATATATTGTTAAGTTTTGAAATGTATTATATAATTTACAGTTTTTTTTAAATATATCTACATGTCCCAGTTTATATGCTGTAAATTTTTATATGTTCGTTGTTTTTTTAAAATAGTTCAATTTAAGGTTGCTAACGAGTGTTTCCACTCCCAGACCAAGCATGAAGTATAATTTCGAGTTTAGAAAAGCCCTGTGAAAATTTGTCGAGGGTCGCGCAGAGACCCGAGACAAATTTTCTGGGCTTTTCTAAACTCGAAATTTCACTTCATGCGCCACGCGTATAAAACAATAAAACATTGGAAATTCATGTATATTCGTGTATGTTCGTTGTTTTTTTAAAATAGTTCAATTTAAGATTTCTAACGAGTGTTTCCACTCCTAGACCAAGCATGAAGTATAATTTCGAGTTTAGAAAAGCCCCGTGAGCTTTTCTAAACTTGAAATTTTACTTCATGCGCTACGCGTATAAAACACTAAAATATTGTAAAGTTTAAAATATACTGCATATATATACCGGGTGTTGACTTGGCGGACGCAACATAGGAAATCCCATGTAAATTTTGAAATGTTCAAATTTTGGCTCCGCTATTTATTTTAGAAACAAAATGTATTTACCTTTTTTGTAGAGGGAAAAATTCTAAATTCATTCGTGTTAACGTTTATCACTTTACGTTTCTCTAAGTTAAAATAATTAATAAAAAATAATGTGATTTTATAAAAATAATGACATGGAATTGAAACAACAACTGCGGATGTCAAAATGGCAAAAGATATCGTAGTCACTTGATTAAAGTAAATGTTTTCGAAATGGTTTACACAATACAAGAAAAATTTCTTTATTTTCATAAAATCTCATTACTTTTTCTTAATTATTTTAGCTGTTAATTTTCTGACATTCGTTGATTTTTAAAAGAGTTCAATTTGAAGCATTATACGAGTGTTTTCCACTCCCACACTAATCATGAAGTAAAATTTCGAGTTTAGAAAAGCCCCGTGAAAATTTGTCGAGGGTCGCGCAGAGACCCGAGACAAATTTTCTGGGCTTTTCTAAACTCGAAATTTTAATTCATGCGCCACGCGTATAAAACACTAAAACATTGGAAATTTATGTATATTCGAACTTCACTTGAAATCCATGTTGTAAACGCGTGGCGCATGAAGTAAAATTTCGAGTTTAGAAAAGCCCAGAAAATTTGTCTCGGGTCTCTGCGCGACCCTCGACAAATTTTCACGGGGCTTTTCTAAACTCGAAATTTTACTTCATGCTTAGTCTGGGAGTAGAAAACACTTGTTTAAAGCTTTATATTGATCTTTAAAAAAACAGGAAATATCCGCAATTGTTGTATCAATTCCATGGTATGTCATTAGTTTTTATAAAATCACATTACTTTTTCTTAATTATTTCAACTTAGAGAAACGTAAAGTGTTAAGTGTGAACATTCATAAATTCAGAATGTTGCCTTCTACAAAAAAGTTAAATACATTTTGTCTCTAAAATAAATAGGGAAGCCAATATTTATAGATTTCCTATCTTGTGTCCGCCAAGTCAACACCTGGTATATATATATATATATATATATATATATAAAATATACTAATATTTCCTAAAAAAATAATTTGTACACATAAAAAGACTGTTATTCCTTACTTTACTTTTTATTTGTATCATTAGATGTACATTTCGAGACACAAGGTGCTCATTATCAATAACAAACTGAATTGTTACAACTGTTTGTGCGGTATATATATGTATATCTAAAGGGATTTAGGAAAAAACCAATGAGTAATTAAGCTAGGTTTTATGGAGCTAAGGGTCCCGCGTAGTTGTCGGTGGGATTTACATTCTCTGTGGGGTTCTTTTTAGGTTATAAATCTAATATTGTATTGTATTTTTGTACATATCAATGGATTCAAGCATATTTAATTTACGCTGACTTGACTGCTTCAAAAGTTTAATATTGTTAACCGAAAATTTGTGTCCTGTTTTTATTGAATGGTGTTCGCCGCTGATTTGTCGGGAGTTTGAATTTGTATTTATTGTATTTATTAAAGAAGGAAAGACAACTCCAGTATATTTACTGATCTACAATTTTAGTCAATAATGTGTGTGTAAATAGGTGAACATTGAAAAAAACAATAGAAGTGATAATTTTATATATTGTATTTTGGTTTAATAAATTAAATTCACTTGGTTTTGTTTCACTTATATGTATTCTATGTTTCTACTAGCTTCGGTTTAATGTCATTATCATTCTTAGTAATTAAGCCAATACTAACGAGTGTCTATAAACTCTTGGCACCTCGATTGCTTTGAAAAACAAATCACATATCTCAGATTAAGTCATACGATTCGGTAAATCGTCAAATAAATTTAATTAAACGCCTAATAACGACGTATGTTTTTAAAGTCAGAACCTACTGGGATGCCGATAGTTTATAGACACTTGTGAGTAGAATCATAAAATTCATATAAGTAAAACAAAACCAAGTGAATTTAATTTATAAAACCAATATATTTTTAAAACTGTTTTACCAATTATGTAAAAAATACAAAGTATCCGATATTTTGAATAAATTGTTTAGATTTAATTAAGTAATTAATTTTAATACACGATTCATTAATCTAACAACAAAGAATCCTTATTTAATCTAATTACACCCCCCACACAGAAATGCACACATATATTTTTACGAGGTTATAAAACATCCAGGGGATGTTATTAGACACATTCTCTCAACTACTCTAACGTTTATTGCTCACTTTTCCGCGTTTCACTCTTCTATTTTTTTTTTTGCTTCTTTCCTAAGACGGCCCATTAACCATATTAGAGCCATTGTAAACCGCGTTATGGCTCTATTTGCGAAAAAACCGATAAAACGTAATTATTTACGGCCGAAACAGAAACCGAAAATTCATCGGAGCGATATGAGATATGATTCCATAACGCTAACCGGATTTATGCGTTATAAAAAGGTATTATTGACAAAACGAATGGTTTTATTGGAAGGAATAAATCTGGATTAAGTGATGTTGTAACTGTATTTTATCTTTAATTCTAATATAAAACACTTCCTGCTCCTATAATATACATATTATTTTGATCTCACTAAGGTTGCGATTTATTATAGGTAAAATCCTACGTTTTTGGTAGTCACTAGTTCTAGCACCATTCACGTTCTGATTAGGGGACAATATTACATGATACATCGAAATAATCTAGGGGGATTTTAATGTCACCAATTTAAAACGATTAGGATATTTAGTTTTTTTGCAAAAAAATCCTGAAAATAGCAATTTTTCAGTGATTTACTTACTCCTTTTTAGGCAACAAAAACGTGTACAACGTAAAATTCAAGGGTGTCCGTACATTCTGCATTTAATTAGCTTAACATGCATTGAAAAATGTCTATGATATATTACGTTTGCCTTTTTATGCTGGAAATAGAAATATAGGTCTAACTTACCCAAGCAAATGGCTGGGCAGAGTCTGTCTTAATCTAATAAACCGCAATCTTAATCATTTGATGCAACATTTCAATTAAAGTGGGTATACAAATTATTAATTACACGATACTTTTCATTATTATTTAAGATTCCTCTGCTCTTTATGCACATTTTTTTTATCTTGGACCACATGTTTTGATATTTTCATCCTGGCAATACTGTTTAACATATTTTGCAGTCACAACACTGTTTGGCGACATTAGAGTGAAGTTGTAGATCTTCAAAGAAAATAGCACGAACCAAAAAAGTTTGGCATCACGATGAAGAATTAAAAATAAAATTAAAACATGCATTCAGAGTATGTTAAAAAAAGGTGCAAGTTGTAGTTGACAGCAAGGGAAATTATACTAAATATTAAGATATTTTTATACACATTTTGTATTTTGCGTTTTCTCAACAAAAGACATTTCTGAACAAAAGAAATTATTTTTAATTGCATTAGACCTAATTTACTTAACGAGTCAAACAAAACTATAAATGCAAACAATTTTAAAATGTTACCAGGCTTCAAACTAATCATAACGTAATTTGTTCACGTGTAACTAATAATTTGTCCATTTACTGTAATATTGAGTTTTAATTAAAGGCATTTATTTTACTTATTTCTTCATTTCTCCAACTAGTTTTAACTTATCGTCATTCTCAAAGAATGTATACAGGGTATCCCGATTAAGAAGTCGATGCATGGGTATCTTTTAAATGGTAATATATAGAATATCGGTTAAATTAGAGAAAATTTGCAGGATAATGAGTACCCTCTATATTGGATGTAAAACCAACCAAAAAGTTGAACGTTCAGAGAACACTGCGAAAAAACTGATTTGTGAGGTTTTTTCATATTATTATTTCTAACTTGGTAATTATTGATGATAGAAGAATGTTTTTTTGTTATTATTAGGGCACTTTTTATGCTTTTGTAGTTAGTTTTAATACGAAGCAAATATTTTTCAAGATATGCATACTAACTTCATTTTTTATATGGACGTCAAAGTTGGCTATAAACTCATTTTGTAGAGTTTTTATTTCCCTTTAATTTGATATATCATATGGTGACATTATTTTTATTATAGAAAAATTAGATAAGATTTTCGTAGTTTTTAATGTATGTACCAAAATTGTGTAAAAACTTGTTTTATTTGTTGCATTCATGTACTAAATTTATAATTTATAAATATTATTTTGTTTTAATATAAAATTTCACAACCTACTGGAAAAATACGTTTTTTTGTTAAAAAATAAACTTGCCATACTATCCATCAAAATAAAGAGAATAATAAAATCTACAAAATTAGCTCATGGCTAACATCGACGTCCATATGAAAAAATGAAGAAAGTATGCGTACCTTGAAAAATATTTGCTTCATAGTAAAACTAACTACATATAATATTAAAGGATAAATTAAAAACACTTGGTTTGTTTCACTTAACCAAATAGTCAAACACACCAAGTGTTTTTAATTTATCCTTTAATATTATTTCAAAATGTTTCACCAAGTGAAAAATGAGAACGTTATTCAAGAAATAACTAAATATTATTAATAAGCATAAAAAGTGCTTTAATAATGATAAAATGTCATTTCTCTATTATCAATAATAACCAAGTTATAGATAAAAATAATAAATCGCCAAAATCCGTTTTTCCGCAGTGTGCTCTGAACGTTCAACTTTTTTGTTGGTTTTACATCGGGCATAGATTGTACTCATTCTCTTGCATATTTTTTCCCATTTAACTGATTCTGCATCATATTTCTGTGCCCTAATCGGGACACCCTGTATAATATTATATTTTTTAGAATCAAAAACTTTGTATTTACTAAACACAATTATGAAAGTTTGAAATAAATTAAAAAAAATTGTGAATATTCAATAAAGTATTTATCTGTGAAATATTTTATTTAAATTTTAAATATATTTTCTTAGCTTAATTTTGTCTTCGCTTAATCGTCATACCCTGTATACTAAAATATTTTTTTAGAATCTGAAACTTTGTATTTACTAAACACAATTATAAAAGTTTGAAAAAAGTGAAAAAACGTTGTGAAGATTTAATGAAGTATTTATCTGTGTAATCTTTAATTTAAATATTTTTTTCTTAGTTTAATTTGTAAGGTTGATTTATATTAGAATATTTCTGTGGTTTCAGCCTTACTTATATTATTTGTGAGCAAGGTGAAATCTTAATCATGATTGTGGGAACAATTAATAATGAGGTGTCATATGCCAGAAAAGAAAAATATACGACTTTGCAAAAGATATACAATATAAACTCCGCCTGTTCACATGCAATTAGCCACTCGGTTAAAGTAATTGCTCAGTTACCACCTTCTCGCAAATATTTATGACATTGTTTAGTTTTAAAAACGCGATACGAGTAAATATGATAAATTTGATATATTACTTAATTCTACACTAATTTAAATACGAGTACAATAAATATTTCTTTTAAGTATACACATGAATACGCTGTAAATGTTCGCACATTCGTTGTTTTTTTTTTTTTTTCAAGAGTTCAATTTAATGCTTTAAACGAGTGTTTTCCACTCCCAGGTTAAGCATGAAGTATAATTTCGAGTTTAGATAAGCCTGAAAATTTGGTTTGGTCGCGAGCACGAAGCGCGGAGCGACCAAACCAAATTTTCAGGCTTTTCTAAACTCGAAATTTTACTTCATGCGCTACGCGTACAAAACACTGGTTTAACAGTAATTCAGTATTATGTACGCGTGGCGCATGAAGGAACATTTCGAGTTTAGAAAAGCCTGAAAATTTGGTTTGATCGCTTCGCGCTTCACGCTAAGCGACCAAACCAAATTTTCAGGCTTTTCTAAACTCGAAATTTTACTTCATGCGCCACGCGTACAAAACACTGGTTTAACAGTAATTCAGTATTATGTACGCGTGGCGCATGAAGGAACATTTCGAGTTTAGAAAAGGCTGAAAATTTGGTTTGATCGCTTCGCGCTTCACGCTAAGCGACCAAACCAAATTTTCAGGCTTTTCTAAACTCGAAATTTTTCTTCATGCTTAACCTAAGAGTAGAAAACTCTCGTTTAATGATTCAAGGTAAACTCTTTCAAAAAAAACAATGAATATCTGAAGATTTACTGCTGAAATTATGTGCGAGTATACTTAAAAGATAAACTACCTGCATAAATACTATTTCTTTCACAAAAAAAAATAATCATTCAATATAATACTAACTAAAATTCATACATAGTCTAGTTCACGAGAGGTGTCCTGTGACATTTAGGTTTAAATTGAGATAACTATAATAACATAAATCCCCTAGTTAGGATGCAATTAAGCACACAAAAGTAGAAGAAATAATGTGAATATGAAAATACCTTCTGAAAGATAAGTTGTACCATAGATTTTAAATCTGTAATTATAAGATACCTCTCGTGAATTCTACTATAATTAAAACATTCGTAACCCCAAACTCTGTTCAATTTAAGGCTTCAAGCGAGTGTTTTCCACGCCCAGGTTAAGCATGAAGTAAAATTTCGAGTTTAGAAAATCCTAAAAATTTGGTTTGGTCGCGTAGCGCGAAGCGCGGAGCGACCAAACCAAATTTTCAGGATTTTCTAAACTCGAAATTTTACTTCATGCGCCACGCGTACAAAACACTGGTTTCAGGTGAAGTTCACAATACACGTCTTTAGCATACTGCCTTAGTAGCATTTTTTTAACTGCACAATAATTTAGTGTTTTGTACGCGTGGCGCATGAAGGAAAATTTCGAGTTTAGAAAAGCCCGAAAATTTGGTTTGGTCGCTCCGCGCTTCGCGCTACGCAACCAAACCAAATTTTCAGGCTTTTCAAACTCGAAATTTTCCTTCATGCTTAACCTGGGAGTAGATAACGCTCGTTTAAAGCTTCAACTTAAACTCTTAAAAAAAAAAACAAGTATACTTAAAAGATAAACTACCTGGATAAAAACAATTTCTTTTATAAAAAAAATAATGAAACATTATAATACTAACTAAAATTCATACATAGTCTAGTTCACGAGAGGTGTCCTGTGACATTTAAGTTTAAATTGAGATAACTATAATAACATAAATCCCCTAGGTAGAAGAGTTTAGCATAAAATTCAATTAAGCACACAAAAGTAAAAGAAATAATGTGAATATGAAAATATCATCTCAAAGAAAAGTTGTACCATAGACTCTAAATCTGTAGTCATAGGGCACTTCTCGTGAATTCTACTATAATTAAAATATTCGTAACCCCTAACTCTGTTTAATTTAAGGCTTTAAACGAGTGTTTTCCACTCCCAGGTTAAGCATGAAGTAAAATTTCGAGTTTAGAAAATCCTGAAAATTTGGTTTGGTCGCGTAGCGCGAAGCGCGGAGCGACCAAACCAAATTTTCAGGATTTTCTAAACTTGAAATTTTACTTCATGCGCCACGCGTACAAAACACTGGTTTCAGGTGAAGTTCACAATACACGTCTTTAGCATACTGCCTTAGTACCATTTTTTAAACTTCACAATAATTTAGTGTTTTGTACGCGTGGCGCATGAAGGAAAATTTCGAGTGTAGAAAAGCCCGAAAATTTGGTGTGGTCGCTCCGCGCTTCGCGCTACGCAACCACACCAAATTTTCAGGCTTTTCAAACTCGAAATTTTCCTTCATGCTTAACCTGGGAGTAGAAAACACTCGTTTAAAGCTTCAAGTTAAACTCTTTAATAAAAAACAATGAATATCTGAAGATTTACTGCTGAAATTTGGATATGTGCGAGTATACTTAAAAGATAAACTACCTGCATAAATACAATTTCTTTCATAAAAAAAATAATTAAACATTATAATACTAACTAAAATTCATACATAGTCTAGTTCACGATAGGTGTCCTGTGACATTTAAGTTTAAATTGAGATAACTATAATAACATAAATCCCCTAGTTAGAAGAGTTTAGCATAAAATTCAATTAAGCACACAAATGTAAAAGAAATAATGTGAATATGAAAATACCTTCTCAAAGAAAAGTTGTACCATAGATTCTAAATCTGTAATCATAAGGCACTTCTCGTGAATTCTACTATAATTAAAACATTCGTAACCTCTAACTCTGTTTAATTTAAGGCTTTAAACGAGTGTTTTCCATTCCCAGGTTAAGCATGAAGTAAAATTTTGAGTTTATAAAAGCCTGAAAATTTGGATTGGTCGCGTAGCGCGAAGCGCGGAGCGACCAAACCAAATGTTCAGGCTTTTCGAAACTCAAAATTTTACTTTATGGACCACGCGTACACAACACTGGTTTCGGGTGAAGTTCAAAATTCATGTCTTTAGTATTCTGCTTTAGTAGCATTTTATAAACTTCACATTAAGTCAGTTTTTGTACGCGTGGCGCATGAAGGAAAATTTCGAGTTTAGAAAAGCCTAAAAATTTGGTTTGGTCGCTCCGCGCTTCGCGCTACGCGACTAAACCAAATTTTTAGGCTTTTCTAAACTCGAAATTTTTCTTCATGCTTAACCTGGGCGTGGAAAACACTCGTTGAAAGCTTCAAGTTAAGCTCTTCAAAAAAAAAAAAACAATGAATATCTGAAGATTTTTACTGCTGAAATTAGGATATGTGCGAGTATACTTAAAAGATAAACTACCTGCATAAGTACAATTTGTTCTCTAAAAAAAATAATCATACATTATAATTCTTACCAAAATTAATACAGAGTCTAGTTCACGAGAGGTGTCCTGTGACATTTAGGTTTAAATTGAGATAACTATAACAACATAAATCCCCTAGTTAGGAGAATATGTTAATATGAAAATACCTTCTCAAAGAAATGTTGTACCATAGATTTTAAATCTGTAATCATAAGGCACCTCTCGTGAATTCTACTATAATTAAAACATTCGTTACCCCAATCTCTGTTCAATTTCGGGCTTTAAACGAGTGTTTTCCACTCCCAGCGACCAAACCAAATTTTCAGGCTTTTCTAAACTCGAAATTTTACTTCATGCGCCACGCGTACAAAACACTGGTTTTAGGTGAAGTTCAAAATTCACGTCTTTAGCATACTGTTTTAGTAGCAATTTATAAACTTCACAATAATACAGTTTTTGTACGCTTGGCGCATGAAGGAAAATTTCGAGTTTAGAAAAGCCTAAAAATTTAGTTTGGTCGCTCCGCGCTTCGCGCTACGCGACCAAACCAAATTTTTAGGCTTTTCTAAACTCGAAATTTTCCTTCATGCTTAACCTGGGAGTGGAAAACATTCGTTTAAAGCTTCAAGTTGAACTCTTTCAAAACTAAAACGAATATCTGAAGATTTACTTCTGAAATTAGGACATGTACGTGTATACTTAAAAGATAAACTACCATCATAAATACAATTTTTTTCTTAAAAAAATAATCATACATTATATTACTAACTAAAATTCTTATATAGTCTAGTTCACGAGAGGTGTCCTGTGACATTTTGGTTTAAATTGAAATAACTATAACATGAATCCACTAGTGAAGAGAGTTTAGCAAAAGATGCAGTTGAGCACTTAAAAGTATAAGAAATAATGTAAATATGAAAATACTTCCTCAAAGAAAAGTTGTTCCATAGATATAAAATCTGTAATCATAAGACACATCTCGTGAATTCTACTATAATCAAAACATTTGTAACCCCAAACTCTGTGTAGATTAATAAAGTATTATAACGTGTGTCTATAAACTGTCGACAATCTCGGTTACTTTAACAAACAAACTACATATCTTAGATTAAGTCATACGATTCAGTAAATCTCGGAAACGTCAAATAAATTTAATAATCTGCCTAATTACGACGTATGTTTCTGAAGTCAGAACCTACTGGAATGCCGACAGTTTATAGACACTCGTTGTAATAAAAAATATTTCAATATTAAAAGAAGCTGTAGGTATTTTAAGCATTGATACATCGAATCAAACGCAATAAATCCTCACATAACGATAATTAAGTACAAACACACACATACGATTTTTTCCATTCTATGCGATCAAGACAAATGGAATATAAAACCATGATTTACAACCTGACACCTGGCAGAGAAGGAAAATATGCAAATTTAAGTAGACGCTCGTAAATTAAAAACACACCTTTTCGCGCCACTTATTGCATACTCCATTAATGCGTTTCCCATTAATTTTAATTAATACGAAGGGGTGTATCCATCCCTTTGTTTTCCCACACACACACGTGTATGTGTGTGTGTGTTGTGATGGGGTTTATTAATTCGATTCAATTTTTATTTCGCGCATTTGGGCACGGTCAATAAATTTCCATGATGATGGTTATTAGTAAAGTGGTTTGTAATGATGATTGATTACCGTTGGGTTCTTCATGTGTAATAAATTTCTGTTGAGAAAATCGATGAAAAATGGGATTAATTAAATATTAGCTTCTGAAATAGGTATTTATTGAGTTTGTTGTTATAATTTATTTTATTAAAGTATTTAATCCCTAGTTGAATAATGAATTGAATTACCTAGAAACTAAGGAGTGTAAGTGACTAATGAAAAAATTGAGTAATCTATTTTTTAAGTTCAAGTTATAATAAATCCAGCAAAGAAAATAGAAGAAAACCGAGGACATGCGTTTATAGAAAAATATACTGCTGCTATAGTCAACACTTTACCATTTTACCCTGACGTCAAAAAAAAAACAAAACACAGTATCATAAACGCATATCCTCGTTTTTTGTTTGGTTTTATTTTACAACCGTGTCAGTGAGCAATCAAATTATTTTACAAAACGAAACGACAAACGAGAACAAACAGATACCGACAGAACCGCAAACCTCAGTTAAATTGGATATTAACAATGTGTTTAGTATTCAATTAGTCAAAATATTCAAGAAAATATACGTTTACAATCACAATAATTTCCTCTTGGTTCTACAATAAACTGTAAGTGATCAATTTGTAGGAATCCTTTTTATTTCTTTTTTCAATTATTCTTTACTTTTAACGCAAACTCTTTGCCCACTATTAAAACTCTAAAATGTTTCTTCTTCAAATAGGTTCGAAACAATTCGAAAAGATTTAAGGCATTTTCATAAAATTGACGAATTTGAAGTATTTTGACAGACGTCATGAATGTCATGATTATAGAAACGCAAACTTGGCATGTCGAAGTACTAAACAATTGAAGATGTTCTGTTTCAACCAGAATCTATTGATTGAAAACAGATAGAAGTTAATGACGTCAGGGTAGAAAGGTAATGTGTTGACTTTACCTATCACTGCAAGCTCTACAGTCTATTTCACGAATGTTTACACTCACGTCATCAATTATAAAATTCCGAATCAATCTGTTCAAGTTCATATGTAATTGCGTGCATTGGCGTAACGTTAAAAAGGGGTTTGGTGTTTAATTTTTTTACTGAATCCTGCATTAAAACCCTTGAAATTGCATTCCAACATGTAATCTTAGGAAGAACTTATGCCAATGAATACGTTATTGGAATACACTTACAAAAAAAATCCCGAAAGAATGATTACTATTATGAGATTGACATTATTCCATGTACAATAATAATAAAATGAATACAATTAATTTTAATAAAAAAAATATTTATTTTCACTTCTATCGCGATTTCATGATTTTTAAAATGGACGCGATAGAAATATTGTTTGTGTGGGTGTTCATGAGGTTATTTTAAATTATCTAATTTTCAAACCACGATTAAAAATGGTTAACGATGTTGGATATTAACCAAATAGCGACCTTTCCTCTAAAACGACTGGAGAAGCAGGAAAATGCATAAATTTGGTATTACATGGTAAACCCCTACGTATTCTTGATCGAATCAACACCCGGTAATTTGGTGGAAGTTGATTTAATCATTATTACTCTCTGTTACATCATCGTCTGTACTGCTCCCATCCCCAGTACGAATAATAAATTCTAGCACATTATCCAAAACGTTTTGGCTGATGTACCATCTGTCGATAATTGATTCTGTGTGTCTAACAATAGAGTCCCACCTTTCCGGAGTACATTTGTGCCACATGACTAACACTTCATTGTCTCCATATCCTTTTTCGCCTATATGAGCATCATAATATTGTTTTGCCTGTGCCCATATTAGTTCTATGGCGTAAAATTCGCAGTGATATGGTGGGAGTCGCAATATTTCATGGCCATGTTCGAGCAGATATTCGTCTACCACATATCTGTTAGGTCTAGCATATCGTTTGGCTAGGGCTAACAGTTCCGCCTTGAACTTGTTACTTCTACAGGTTTATTGCTATCTTATAGCCAATGTGTGATTTGTGCCTTCGTCCAAGAAATTTCGGGCTGCTTTTCTACGAATACGCTGCGAAAAGGTGCATCCATAACCAGTCTGCAAGTTTTGAAGTTGTTGCATAAATAAGGGAAGCATTCTCCACAAAACCTGTACTCTGACCAGCATGCAAAATAACGAAGCGCTTTCCCTCATCGACAGCTCTCCTTATTTTAACGATTCACCTCGTAGACTGCATCTAAAGGTAAAAGGGGACCTCCATTGCATTTTTCCTGGTTGAAGTAGTCCATTACTTTAATAATCCTATCTCGGGCTACTTCAGTAAGTCTTTTTTCAGGCATTTTGAGTTTATGGTTATAAAAAACTAGATCTAATCTCAACACAATTAATTCTACACGTAATTACACTATGAAAAAACACGAAAAACTCACGAAAAAACTAAAACAAACAGAAATACTTAAAAACTTGGAACGGATAGTGACGCTACTGACGTTTCTGGGAAGCGTTGTGCTGGGGTAGACAAGCACTATAATGGCGTCGTTGTCTAATGCATCGCCTTACGTTTCCAAACGGTGAGCACTGTTGTCGGTACTTGTATCAGGAGTCACAAGACATACGTTTCTATTATTTACTATGTGATGCGCATATAATAGTATAAAATGGTAGAATAACTGCTTGTCTTTGATACGTACATACATTGATGACGTGACTGCCAACATTCGTGATAAATACTGTATATCTCTTTGCTAATTAACAAAAAAAAAAGTTTCCTTTGCATGTAATCCATTTTATTTAAATTGACACCTACACCTTCTGCTTCTAAGTGCCTTAACTGTATATTCAAGGTGTTTCAATTAAATTGAGTTACTTGAAGATCAAATTTAATTTATAAATAAACCACTAATAACTAGTGATGTTACAAGTAATTAATGACGGTAGTTATCATCGGTAATTTACTGTAAATTACAGTATATTACGTTTTGGTAACATTGGTAACATGCTTTTTTCTTTAGTGTTTAGTGTAATTTATTTATTTATTTATTTATTTTACGGAAATCTCCATTTTACAACAAATGTAACAATATAATTTTATAATACAAAAAATAAAACATATTTCAAAAATACTTTTGTGAGCATACGCAAGAGATGATACAAGATCACCATTTTAATAAGCTATTTTTTTGTTCTACTAAAAATGTGAAAATCCAATATGGCTGTTATAAGAAACAGAAAAGTTAAATATCGTGCCTCAAAATCTAGAATACCTAGAATATTTCTGTCGACGCCATTCGATACAGAGGGTTCAAAAATATACAGTCGCCAAGTTTGATGAAAATACCGCCAATGACAGGGAAAATATTTATTTTTTCTAAAATCACAATTTTGTTTTTTCGCGATAAACCAGAAATCTATCAAAATAATCATATTTTTTTCAGATTCTCAATCACCATTAATCTGATCTACTTTTCTCTAATTTAAGCGACCTCATGTATCTTATCGTTTCCAAGATACTAATAGTGAGCATCGAAAAAATCACCACCCTGTATAATAATAATAGTGATTGAAGTAATTTATCTAATAGTAATGAATAACATTCTATTTTAAATTTCACATCAAATTAGTGTTTTACACGCGTGGTGCATGAAGTAAAATTTCGAGCTAAGAAAAGCTTGAATTTGGATTTGGACCTCTAAATCCAAACGTTCAGGCTTTCCTAAACTCGAAATTTTACTTCATGTTCAATCTGGGAGTGAAAGACACTCTTTAAACTAAATGCCATTAATTTTCTATGTCATTTTAAATGATAAAGATTTTTATTATTTTGTATTAAGTTCATCAATTTTAACTGATTTCCAATGTGTGGTTCGGTATCCTAAAATTTGCTTTTAATTGTCATTTATAACAAGCAGAAATAAGGATGATTTTGAAGAATCATATAGTGGTAGGATCATGACATTAATTTGGTAATTAGAGTCAATGTTTTCTAGGTATTATCATAACATAATGACAATTGCTATACATGTGTGAATCATGTCCTACTACAAAGTAAAAATAAAAATAATTAAAAAAAACTACGGAATTATAAATATTAATCATTATAGTGTAAACAAACAATAAATTATTTCCGTATAAACAAGTAAATCAATTTTCTATTAGAGTTGATTTACTTATAATGAATCAATTCACTGTTTGTTTTTAACGCTATGATTTATATCGGCAATTTCACTCAGCTTATTATACCCTAACTACTTTTTAAACGTTATTTCCCTTGCCGGTACAAAATTCGCGTTCCGAGGACACACGCTCCACTATTTAAATGTTACGAGGTGTTTATGTTCGCGGATCGTGAAATTTTTATTTCTATGACTGTTATATTATTCCGTATTCAACGTTTGGAGACCGAGAAGGGACGCGTTCTTTTGAAATATGTATACGTTAAGCTAACAACAAGATATATTAATAATATGTGTGTGTGCCAGGCCCCCTGGATTTCAGCATGTATTATGTGAGGGGCTGGGAATTTGTTAAAGTGAAAATGTCCCGAATGGGTTGAATATTGTTAGTAATTATTGATGTTTATATGGATTTTCAGGAAAGTCCTAAAATAGTATAGTAGGCGTGTGTGAAAAATATAGCTTACACCAGCTATGTTCTTCTATGACGCGACTATTATACTATTTTAAGACATTCCTGAAAATCTGTATAAACATTAATTATTACTAACAATATTTAGAAGTTGTTTACTAGGAGTGTCATAGAGGATTATAGTAGGCGTGTCTTAGAGAACCATAGTAGGCGTGTCTTAGAGAATTATAGTAGGCGGGTCTTAAAGGAACATAGTAGGCGTGTCTTAGGGGAACATAGTAGTCGTGTCTTAAAGGAACATAGTAGGCGTGCCTTAGAGGAACATAGTAGGCGTGTTTTTAGAAAAATATAGTAGTCATGACAGGGGACCATAGTAAGAGTAAATAGTATAAAAGGCATTAGTATAGTAGGCGTGTGATAAAGTAGTATAGTAGACGTGACTTAAAAGAATTTACTAAGCTTGTCTTACAGAAGTAAAATAGGCGTATATAGAAAATATAACAATTCTTTTTTCTTTAAAACTTTCCGAAAAAAAAGGTTAAAATATAAAAAATTTCACACTTACATATTCCAAAGAAAATTGCTAGACGCCATCGAATTTTGAAACGCTTGATAAGCAGTATATTTTGAACTTCACTTGAAATCATTGTTTTATACGCCTGACGCATCAAGGAAAATTTCTAGTTAAGAAATACACGGAAATTTAGTTTAATCACTTCGCTTCGCAGAGCGACCAAACCAAATTTCCTGGCTTTCTTTAACTCGAAATTTTACTTCATGCTTAACCTGGGAGCAGAAGACAATTGTCTATGGCTTATGTTGTCTTTTTTGTTGTATATAAAATAAAATATGCGATATTACTAAAAGAAGTAGTAAAGTTATAATTATTAAGAAAACGAAAATCTTGAAAATTCACAAAAACTCACAAATTCACAAAGATTTTTAAAAAATTGACGACAATTCATGAAAAGTATCAATATTTTTAAAATTGAGAAACATTTTAAAAATTGAGGTAAGCCTTGCAATTTTGTAAAAGCTCCAACATTTTTAAAATTAACGAACATTCAGGACATTTACAAAAATTGCTAAAACCTTTTCAAGTTCTTACCAATGTTTGTAAATTTTTTAAATATTAGTTAATTTTAAAAATATTGAAGCTCGAAAATTCATAGAAATTATCAACATTTATAATATTAACGTAAATCCAAAAAAAATCACAACAACCGTCAACACTTTCATGAAAATATTTAAATCTCAGGACATCAGGATATCAAGATAGCAAAAAAAAAATTGGAAAGTCACAAACTGCCAGGGTTTCGAGAATTAACGAAATGTCATGAAAAGTGTTAAAACATTTAAAAAATTCACAAAAAAAACGCCAAATTTTAGAAACTTAAAAAAATAAACTAAAATCTTGACGTAAATTTCCTGAATTTTTGATAAAATTACAAATGTAGACGATTTTCATGAGTCCCCAAGATTACCGTTAATTTCAAAAAAAAACTTGACACTTTTCATGAATTTTTAAGAATTTCATGTATTTCCAAAATATTAATTTTAAAATGCTGAAGTTTTTCGTGAAATTCAAATATTTTGGTAGTTATTTGTAATATTTATGTTGTTTTGTTTGTAAAATGGTTTTGTCGTATTTCGAAAAACAAAAGTAATTTCAAAAACAAAAGAAATTCGAAAAGATGTTCCCTTGATTTTGAAAACTCCCACAGTTATGGTAAATTTCGAACTGACTTTTCGTCAGTTTTTAAAATCTTAGTAGTTTTCGTCATTATCCTAATTTTTTGTTAAATTTGAACTGTTTTTCGATTTTCATGAAATTTTACAATTTTGATGGATTTTCAAATACGTGACATATTAATATATAAAATTACGAAAATTTTATTCGTGAAAATGCAAACAATGTCTTAATTAATAAGACAATTAAAGACAATAAATATCAATTCAAACAACTACTTCCCGTGGTTCAATGGATATTTATTGTCTTAAATTGTCTTAGTAATTAAGACATTGTTTGCATTTACACGAATAGCATTTTCGTAATTTTATATATTATGTTTAAAGTGTGCAAACTATAAGAAGCGCAAGCTTATTTTCTCGAATTCAAATAGTTTTGAATTTGAATTTATCTACGTATCATCTTTTTGTCAATTTCCAAGATTTTCGTTAATTTTAAAAAATTAGGATGGTTTTCCTAAATTTCATAGGTTTTTGTTAGTTTTAAAAATGTCGACACTTGACTTTTCGTCAGTTTTCAAAATCTTAGTAGTTTTTGTGAATATCCTATATGTTTGTTAAATTTGAAATGTTTTCTAATTTTTATGAAGTTTCACAATTTTAATTGATTTTTAAATACTTAATATCTTTTTATCAATTTGCAAGATTTCCGTTAATTTTAGAAAATCAGGACGATTTTCGTATTTCGTAAATGATCTAGATTTACGTCAATTTAAAAAAAAAATGATAATTTTTATAAATCTACAATCTGGACTATTTTTCTGAATTTCGAAACTTTCATTACATTTAAAAATATTCGCTTTTCATAAATTCTTCACGATTTTCAAGTTCTTGACGGTTTCTTTTGATTATGATGAAATGTTAACAGTTTTAAGTTTAGAATGATCATGATTATAATAATAATTATAATTATAATTAAAATTATGATTATGATTACAACCGTAAACCAGCCTATTATTCAGTCATTTATTTGTGATTAACGCTAGACAATCCAATTCAAGTCTCTAAGAAATTCTAACGAGTGTTTTACAATCCCAGATTAAACATGAAGTAAAATTTCGAGTTAAGAAAAGCCTGAAAATTTGATTTCTTTAGGCTTTTCTAAACTCGAAATTTTACTTCATGCGCCACGCGTATAAAATACTGTAAAATTTTGAAGTTATGAATACACTAAAACATCCTTTTTTTTTCAAAATATGTAAATAATAAAATATTTACATTTACACAAGTTAGGTCAAATAATACAATGTATCAAATTAACATATTTAATAATTTAATAAGCAAAACATGCATCACTCTAACAATCAGTTAATATTATATTAAAAATATCTGTTTAAATTTTAAGTGTAAATTTGAGCCACAGTTAAAAAAAAGGGATAATTATACTCTTAGGACTGACAGATTTCATTTGAAACGAAACGAATCTAATCAAAATTTACAGACTTTTTTATGTATTGATTAATGGAATAATTTTTAAAAAATCAATAATTATTTACAAGTTTATTGATTTTCCTTAATTTTAACAATGACAATTTAGTAATTTTTCTTGTTTTAAAGTCTGTTTAAACGAAAAAGTACCTGTTTTTTTTTCTTAATTCATTTATTTAATATTGGTTTTAAACCATTCCACCATTTGACCTTTATAATTTGTAATTTAATTATATTTAGACGCCACAAACATTCACACACAGCCATGGACCCAGGTGGAATCATTTTGTATCTTAAAATGACCCCCGGGTTAGGAGGCAGGGCTTCTACCCACTACCCCACTGGCGTCCCTGTTTTATTAAAATAAAACGTGTTTGTTTTGATAAAAAAAAAAAAACATTTTCAAAACAACCCTGTCGCTAACATATTAAGAGTTTTTTTATTGATTCTCTAAATACACAAGAATGTGTTATTTAGATTTTCTTTGTCATAAATTATTGGATTTAATGTGTTAAGCCTAAACCTCTTTTTATATACCCAATCTTTAAACTAAAACATAATTAGTCACATAGATAAACACCACAGAGATAAAATTATGTCTACGTTTTTCGCCTAGTTGAATTAAATTAGGTTCATTATAATAAGATACGATAGACAAGGACTTTGTTATCTAAACTGTACAAAAATTATGATTAATTGCATAAATTTGAGATGTAGGGTATTTATCAAAGAGGAGCAGAAATAAATCTAAACTTTGAAAAAGAAACATTTTAAAAATGAGAAATGTAGCTTATTTATGCCAAAGAATGGAGTGAAGCAGAAAGTAAATATTTATCTCTGTGTGTATTAGAACTCTTGAATTGACGAAAACGTATAAGCGCAGAGTTGGTTAGTGCCGAAGGAAATTGAAACGTGTTTGTGTTTCTATGCATAATGGTGTCGCAATTATGTTGTAAACAAGGGGTTGTTTAAAACCCTCTCTCCCTCGCTCTACCCATGAATTGTATCACTCCGAGTTTCTGCGGAGGTCGGTTAAAGGGACGACGTTCCGAAACCTATATATTAATGCGATTGTACTTAGGGCCCCGTATTCTGGATTCCATTTGGCCGAATGCCAAATAATCATTGCGGAAATCGAAAATCCTAACTTATTTCGGCTCCCCCGCCCCCCGAGGAAGAAGAGGGCGAGAAACGACGCGAATGAATGGCCCCGCGTTATGAGGCAATAGAGTTTGAGGGCCGACCCTATTCCTCATATTCGTGCCGGAGCGCCGGGGCTCTAACCCTTACTTGTACATGCCCTCCACTCATTCTTCCCGCATTAATAAATGCAAAGTCGTCGAGCGCGAGAACGGATTTTTCTAATTTCGTGGAGACTGATGGCGATCATTTTCCATATAAAGCGATTCAGATTATTTATATTAGCTTTAAAATCATTCACTATCATGGCAATATTTTTACTTTTCCAAAATACAGTCTAGTATAAGTATATTAGAGCAGTGGTTTAGTAACCACCTAAACGTGGCATTTCTTTTAATATAAAATAAAATTATTTCAAAAATTAAACCAATCACTTGGAGCTGAACCGAAAACCGCAAAAAAACGTTATTATTTAAGGAAGAAAAACTGGAACCGAACTGATATATATTTTATCAATTGAACCGGAACGAAAACCGGAACGCAGAAAATAACGGTTCGAAGTCAATAAATACTATTACAATTGATTACATTATGCACGTTGTCCCCTGATATTTTGAATATGAGTAATGTAATGTGTTTGTAGGCACTGCGATTTTGTTCTTCTCGATTGTTATAGGTTGCCCTGATTGTTACTGCAAAACGCGTGTCAATTTGACTTAGACACCTTCAAATTTGATACACTTAAGTGAAGTTAATTTTTTTTAAATGTTAACGCAACAGAAAACTCAAATTGTTAAATGGTTTTATGGAGATCACTCTATGAATGAAATAGCCGTATAAAGCAAACAATTTACACCCATCAGTATCAAAAAGCTAAGAACATAGTTGACCTCAGGTTAAAAATTCTTGACGCCACTAAAAATATCACTCTTGCGACAGGCGAAAACAATTTTGTGAAGTTTCCAACTTCACTCTAATTGACTTTGAAGTAATTTATTGTTGTTTTTGTTTATCTTTGAGAAAATGTATTTCTTCTGCTAAATTATTCTTGCTGATTTATTTACCTAAAGTGTTATATCCGAAAAATAATAATAATTACAAGTCACTTTTCACATATTACAAATTAGGAAGTAATTTAATTACTTTATTTCATTATTATCAAAAAGTAATTGTAACTGCAAATGTAAACTAATTATATTTTTGTACAGCAAAACAAGCGTTTTTGTTATTTATTGATGTACCTTTAAGAAGGATTTCCACTCCCAGATTAAGCATGAAGTAAAATTTCGAGTTTAGAAAATCCTGAAAATTTGGTTTGGTCGCGTAGTGAAGCAAAGCGACCAAACCAAATTTTCAGGATTTCCTAAACTCGAAATTTTACTTCATGCGCCACGCGTACAAAACACTAATTCTAAGTGAAGTTCTAAATGCACTGCACAGTTAGGATTTATAGCATTATAATTAAATACATTCTAAATTACCCAATTTCGCTCAACGGATTTTGAGCCGTAAACTAGGGATACTACGCTATTAAATTATTAGCTGCAAACTAACTAATAATAGTAATCTACTAATTTGTTTTATTAATACGAGAATGTAAATATCACCCATAGAACCACGTTACAACTGTATTAATAAGGCTGTATAAGTTTTGGTTCAGTAAATCTAAAATCTGTAATAAACTTGAAAATATTATTACAATTATTCACATACACAAGCAAACTTGAAATGTTGTTAGCAAGTTAAGCCAGTAAATTCCGTCTCGGCGTGTAGGGAAGAGGAGAGAACATCAGCAACAACGGCTCTAAATCTACTGACTAAATTAATTATATTACGAGCAAACACACGTATCTAAACCTGATAATTCCATTTGTGTTTTAGAAGGTTGCCGTAATTTATGACGCCTTCTTATGTGTGCGTGTAATAGTTTTGCTCGCACACACTAATACACCTTCTCGTGTAAGTAAATTGTTATTAATTAACGAATCTGTCACGGAGATTTGTTGTTCACTGACAGCCTAATGGAGTTCATTAAAATTCGTGCTTAGTTAATAATTTGTCTATACATAATCTCAAGATCTCAGTTATTATAGAAAAGCTCGTACTGTGCGATTATTTAAAATATAAATTAGAGTATGCTTTGAATTTTAAATTAGATTTGAACTCGTAACTGTTTACACATAGTTTGCCATAACCTTAAATTTATTCCTTGATTTAATTGGCATTCTGGCAACCGCACACAAATGCCCCCTAATTTATAATTTGAATGATCGCACGGTAAATTATTTATTTTTTTAGGGATTTCTCTTTTTTACAGTATTACAAAAAAATGTATAACAACAAAATGGTAATATAGAGGTACATATAAATTACAATATATAAATATCTCGCTAAACACTTAATAAAATAAACTAAACGAAAATGGTAACAATATATAATAATATCCAGATCAATAAAAGATCAGTCGCTTTTAATTTATGATTAAAAATCAACTAACTCGTTATTTGGTAATCCAACTGTGTAAACTATCACATACACTTATTAATTCTTAACTATAATAACGAACAGCGTGTTCTTTCGCTGTTTCTCAACTTGCTTTACTTTTAAATTCTTCCGAAGTGAAAATTAAAAGAAAACTTACAGGAAACTTGGAATTTCCACAGTAGGAAACGACGGCCCTCTCACGCGCAGTTTAAAATAGAGTAGTATCTATCATAAGTACAGGAGTGATTACGCCGAACGGCTTCTGCAGAAATTCAGTTTGAAGAAGTTTCATCCGAACAGGCTGCGAAGTTTACGCCCGAACACTTGTCGATATTAGTGAAGTGGATTCGCGAAAACTTATTCAAATATTAATTAAAGGAAAATTGGACGTAATTAAGAGCCGTGCACGGTGTACACGTATTTCAAGTATTCGTACATCTATAAAGTGCCGTGTTCATCGTTAGGGTATTGTGTTTGTGAAAGAGAAAAACAGTGTTCCACATTAGTCTATTTTTAAGTGGATGGAGGTTTATTGTCTAAAGGATTTTATTCTATTGATCATAGGCATAGCACGAATTTTCACCAGGGGGATAATAGGAAATAAAAAATCCATGCCATATTTTGGAAAACTATGGAAATGTTAAACAATGAATATCAATGGATTATTTAACGTTCGTTCACAGATCTCGTTATTTTTCGAAGTTAATCCTTAAATGCATGATGTTGCGTTTTAGCAACAAACCTATTTTAGCTAAAAAGTTCTGAAAACGCATTAATCTTTCAAACAAGATAAATTCAAATTCAAAACTATTTGAATTCGAGAAAATAAGCTTACGCTTCTTATAGTTTGCACACTTTAATCATAATATATAAAATTACGAAAAAACTATTCGTGAAAATGCAAACAGTGTCTTAATTAATAAGACAATTTAAGACGATAAATATTCATTGAAACAACTACTTCCCGTGCAAATACACCCCCGGATATTGAATTATGCAATGAAATATTTAAAATCTTTTTTAATTTGATTTGTTACAACGCTCTATTAAAGTATATGTAACGTTTAGGTCAAATTCTCTTCAAACCAACTAACAATACAATTTATAATGAAATGAGAGATAGCAACAAATTAGAAGTGAAAGGACTTGGATTAAAACTAATGTCTTTGTTTAAATATTGAAATTTTTCGTCTTACGTCAGTAATGTATAAATATATGAATGAATTTATCATATTTTTAAAATATCGCTCGGTATTATCAAGACGTTTTGAAGGACAGTTAAGCATAAATGTTTAAATGTTGTTTAGCGGATAAATACCCGTTAGATTTAAATGTCGAAATTTCTCCCTGTAAAAATTTGAATGGCGATTTAACTTGACGTTTATAATTTTGCGTTTAACGAGTGTTTCTAATCCCAGATTAAGCATGAAGTAAAATTTGGAGTTTAGAAAAGCCTTAAAATTTGGTTTAGTCGCGTAGCACGTAGCGCTACGCGGCCAAACCAAATTTTCAGGCTTTTCTAAACTTGAAATTTTACTTCATGCACCACGCGCATATAACACTGATTAAAAGTGATGTTTAAAATATACTGCTTCAGTTTGATCTTATGTTCATAAATTCTACAAATGTTTATATAGTAACATGTAAAAGTATACTTAGAATATAAAAATCGCTGTATGTATCTAAATGTAACTTTAGTACATAACTTCATTAAATTACGAGTAGATACATTATAATTTTTTTGAAAATTTGGTAGTATATCATTTTAGAAACCTATAAAACTGTTTGATTCTAGGTACCTAAGAGGGGACCCGGATATTTTTCAGAAAATTTGGTAGAATTTTATTTTGCAATCCTGTAATCCTGCCCTTTTTTGATACTCTTTTGCTATTTATCATTTTCATATATTATTTAAGACGAGTTGTAGAAATGATAATAATTTTAGATATATTTGGTATTTTTAAAGTTAAATCATTTTTGCGATCATCAGATTTTCATTACATCATGTAAGAAACCCCACAGCAAATCTACATTTTAATATCAGCACGCTTGTAAAAATATAAAAACCCCTCTGAACCCGGTTTCCCGGCGATGAATATAAAATATGCTTGTGTGTGTGGGTGGGTGCGCGGAAGCCTTAGCTATAGCTCAAGTTGAAGCCGGATACAGGATCCAGGTGTTGCTCCCGGGGCCTAGGAATATTAAGCAAACACTTACAACACTGTCGCAATTTGCGAAGACGGCTTTCTCCTTGCGCGCACTAGATGCCTATCGGAAAAGGACGCCTCTTATCAGATGCAAGCGGGGCCGGGATTACCTCTGAACTTGAGCACCTGTTCTCGTTATTTTCTCTATGAATATGCAAATGAAAATCCACAAACAGATATTTTCAGATGTATGTTCGGGAAATTATTCTTAACGGACCGTAAAGTTTACCACGCAACAGAGGATCACACTGAAATTGAGCGAGGAAATAGAAAATAAGGTAGGGTTGGAAATTGAAAGGAAATGGGAAAACATAGTAGGGCTGCAGGTGTGTTTAATAAGCAATCAATCAGTTTATTACTTTTCTAACAAGCTTAATAGGCTATATAAAACTCAATTATACTCAAACTCGTATGTTGAATCAACTTTATTTTATAAGCTATAAAACTATACAATCATTCTATTTATACTTATATATATATATATATATATATATATATAATATATATATCAATAAAATTAGGGACAAGCTTTTTAATATATATATTTAATTTAATTTACTAAAATTACTTAAAATATAGTTAGAGTAGAAGCTAGAAATGTTACGATTCCAAAAAAATATAAAATATATAAATATATTGAGTATCGATTATATCGTATATCAAAGTATCGATACGGTAAAATATTGTAATGAAAAGTATCGATATTCAAAATATCAATACTATTTGAGACCTGATATTTTAGATTTAAATTTATTAATCAGTATTACAGCAAATACATTTGTTGCGGCTCATATGTACATTTATATATTTATATTTTTTCTATTTTTCCATGCATACTTTTGTATTTCTTTAGAAATTCATTTCATTCAAATTCTTAATGGGCTTAATGTAGTTGTATGAGTTACGTGAAGGTGTCAAGTCACTTAATTAAACACAGTTATATTCCTTTCTTCACTTTTATTTTTCTTGCTAGATGTACATTTCGGGTACTAAGTACCCATTATCAATAGCTTCAAGTGATAATGGGTACTTAGTACCCGAAATGTACATCTAGCAAGAAAAATAAAAGTGAAGAAAGGAATATAACTGTGTTTAATTAAGTGTCTTAATGGGCTGTTGTAAAATTGAGCAGACCCTTCCTCACGCCGGGGGTGTTGTTTTGTTCACTCGATGTTTCGTGGAAACATTTACATCTGGAAACTCTTAAAGCAGGTACGGAACGACCGTACAGTAAAATCAAGAAAAACTATCCCTTACTTCACTTGAAGGAAGGGATGCCAAAAATACACCCACGAAATGTCAATGACCAATTACAACGCTCTCCCCACTTTGTAAATATTCATATTTTTAACTCTATTTTCATTTTTGTAATCATTCTAAATAAAATCTACAAACAGTCAACATATATTAGCAATAAGTGAGAAATGTAAATATTTTGTAAATATTTCTACATTTTAAGGTGAATATACAAATAATAAGTGCAACGAATGTTTTATTCCACTTAAATTCACCCGCATCAAAACTAGTGGCGATCTCTAGAACCAGTGCAAAAAATAAAAGAAATCGTCACAGAGATAAATCCCATAACCAACATTTTTAAAAGACCTTCACCTAAGATGAATAAATCTTAGGTGAAGGCTTTTCTTAACTTGAAATTTTACTTCATGCTTAATCTGGGAGTGAAAACACTCAAAACTTCTAATTGATCGCTGTTATAATATTAACGAATGCCTGAAAATATATGACGTATTTAGTATGTATATTTAACAGAAAAATTCACAGTATAAAATATAAAGTCATTGATGGAAATTATAAAAAGATGTGAAGAATTTAAAATCAACTTTTTGAGTTAATATCTTCGAATTTTTTGATTTAATGTCAAGTAATAATTTAATGTTAATTAATTTTACAACAAAATCTGAGAATTTTAAAGTAATTCACACATTGAATTGGGTGATTTTCTCAACAAAATTTCAACATTAATACAAAATGTTTATAACTGATTATTTAACTACGTGTATTTTTAGGTTGTTTATCATTTTCAAAATAAATCAAGAATGTATTCTCCAAATCAAATGTCTCCTTAAATCTGGCGATTATTTAAGAAATTAGAGTTTGGTTCAAAATTACAGAAAAATCAACCTAGGTATTTAGAAACTATATATATATTTATATTTTGTAAATATTTTGCAAAGTATTAGAAAATTAAATTTTGCTTCATGTTTATCTATGCATTTCAAAAATCTTTGCTGATTATTAAAATGCTCGTAAAATTGTGAACATCGAATCTTAAAGCATAAAAAAAATATTATAATATCTGTGTGTTTGAACACAATTTGGTAACATTAATTAAACAAAATTAGTAAAATCTAAAACCGCTCGTTTATAAAACAAAAAAAATATCTATTATTATCCAATTAACAAGAACACACTATCAAAGATTATCTATCATGTGAGACCAAGAATTTCCCCAGAAATGTTAAATACTTAAAATAAAGTATAGTTCTAGGCTCAATTATAGTCCAAAAACAATGTTAAATTCATTGTTTTTGTGTAAATAATGAAATAAATAAATTGAGCAGGAATAATATTAATAATAAGAGAAAGAACAATAAAATTTATTATATTTACAGATAAATTTCTAAACTTTGATTAAAGGACAATTAAACTGAGATATTTTATTGCGCATTCTCTAAATTAATACAACAAAGTTAAAATTGTGTAATAATATCAATGAATTTTAGAGAATAGTTCGTTGAAATTGTAATTTGTATAAATAAAAAGGGTTTGATTAACTTTAAATCCACTAATCTTACCAAGAGTTGAATAAATGTTTCAAAGAAATTTAAAATTATCTCGAAACGTTTTTTTTTAACAATAAATTCTTTATTTACAGCAATATATATTTATATATATATATATATAAAACATTACAATATTGTTGTAAATTAACTTGTCCAGGTCTTCTTCCCTTCGTCCTCACCTCGGGATTTGTGGGCGTTGACTCCCATCTCGGGCTAACGGTATTGAGGGAATCAATATATAAATTAATATATTTTTAAGCAAAATTATGTAAGAGAATATTTTCTTCAAAAAATTGCAAAAAAATTAGTGTTGTTTACACAAGTCGTATTAGAAAGCCCTAATTTACTATTAGGTGAGAGTTTACATTTTAAAGAGAATACGATACGACAATTCAAGTTTCAAGTTTCGTTTGAAAATTTGTAAAAAGTAAACGGATTTTCTAATCAACGTGTAATTGAATTCATAAATAGAGATGCGGATGTGCTCCCACTTGCTTTAAAAAAAATAAAAAATATCAAGTTACCAAAATAATTTTTGTTATAGTTTAAATTTTGTACGTAAGGTCTCAAAATTCGAACAATATTATGTCTGAAAAATAATGTAAATAATTCCATGAAAACCGAATTATGTCAATACATTAATCATATACATGTATATTATTACTAGTATTTATTTCTGATTTAGCCCAACAGAATACAAATACTAGTTACAGGACAACAAAAAACGTATATTAAATTAAACTGAAATACAAGTAAAAATAATACAATATAAAATATTTGTAACTATTCGTCATTTTTGCTTTACATAATTTTGATCAATGCTTACAATATTATTTTTATTCGTTCAAATGTCATAAATATTCTTAATTTGTGTGATATTCTGCCAATTATAAGTTGGATCTAAATATACTTGGCAAATTTTAATTACTTTCAAGAATTCCTTAGTTTCTATTATAAAATACAGAAATCGTAAATATTAAAAATTATCAAATCTATTAAAATATTTAAAATGGAGTAAATAATTAACATGTATGGAAATTAGTTAACTAGTTAAATAATTGTGAATTTGAAAGAAATCACTTAAGCTAAACTTATATATTTTATTGAAGTATTTAATATCACGATTGTCTTCCACTCCCAGACTAAGCATGAAGTAAAATTTCGAGTTTAGAAAAGCCTTAAAATTTGGTTTGGTTGCGTAGCGCGTAGCGCTACGCGACCAAACCAAATTTTCAGGCTTTTCTAAACTTGAAATTTTACTTCATGCGCCACGCGTATAAAACACTGATTTTTTTTAAAGTTCAAAAGCAACCCATTCATCTTTTATTGTTGCCAAAAGTAAAATTAAACAAGTCAAATAAATATGCAGGATCATAAAATACCATAACGTTTTCATGAGCTTAGAACCACATCATGTTTCATTTAATATACATTTCATTATTAAATAAAAACATTTAAAACAAATACTACATTTAAAACAAAACCGTTTAAAATACATTTATTTTCAAACATGGTAAAAACATTGTTATAAAATGAACTATTGGTACTAAGTCAAATTTCCCCATCGCACATAGCTATCTACGCCACTGTGTAGAAGTACCCTTTTCATGATTTTTCCTTTTTGAATTCTCTCGCCACTTGTATGTAAAGTCACGTCACCGCAAAATTCACCCACCCCTCACTATATATAATATATATTGGGGAATCGAAGATTTTCCACCCCCCGCATTTCGAACAAGACATAATCCGGGCCTCAGCTCCCGTACGCGCATTTGTATCGGAACCGCCCCAATCTCGGGAAAAGCCGGTTTTATTGTTTATTTTATGGGCTGATATTGATGTAGATTTATGTGGATCGTTATCACTCAGGAGGGAAGGATATTAGCGCTAACCAGTCACCTTTACGCGTCGGCTTTTAGTGCCGGCGGTAAATCAAAATTTATGGTTAATTGAGACTGGAGGACGTCTGAAAAGGCAACAATGTCTGGATGAAACCGCAGTAAAGGAGTTAACTGCTGCGCGGAAACGGTTTTCTTTTAGCCTGATTGTGTTTTTATTGAACGTAAAAATTAGATTAAAAAAATGAACCTCATATCAGCCATAATTTTTTAAGTTAAATTTAAGCCGGCTAATAAAATCAAATCTTTTGTCGAGTAAATCTAATTCTAACAATTAGAAACTGAGTAATTGAAGCTGTAGTTCAACAGAAATAACTTAAATTACGATTTTCTTTTGGGCTGGTTGTGTTTTTATTGAACGTAAAAATTAGATTAAAAGAATGATCTTTATATTAGTCATTATTTTTTAAGTAAAATTTAAACCGACTGATAAAATCAAATCTTTTCTTGAGTAAATCTAATTCTAACAATTAGAAACTGATTAATTAAAGCTGTAGTTTAACAGAAATCAATTAAATTACGCGAAAACGGTTTTCTTTTACAATGAATGTGTTTTTATTGAACGTAAAAATTAGATTAGAAATGTTATCTTTATATCAGTATTTATTTTTTAAGTCAAATTTAAAATGATAAAATTAAATGTTTAGTCGAGCAAATCTAATTCTAACAATTAGAATCTGATTAATTGAAGCTGTAATTTGATTAAATAAATTAAATGTAAGTCCTTAACAATAAAGTACCTTTATTTTAAATTGAGTAGAGATCATATTATATCCACCATGCGATAATTTAAAACGTGATTTAGAGTAGGCTTTAAATTTTAAATGAGATTGGCACTGCTGACTGTTAACTAATAGTTTACCATAACCTCAATGTATTCCATCATTCAATTTGCATTCTAGGTAATCGCACAAAACGGATGCCGTGTATTCTAAATCATAATTTAAACGATCGCAGTGCGTACAATTAAGAGCAAAAAAATGGAAACCCCTGACGAAATCAAGCGGCCTGTTTTTCATAATGAATTGTGTTGTAATTATGCCAGTCTAACTGTAATTGGTTTACTGACAGAGACGTTTTATAAATGTTTCAAGAAAACAAAAAAAAACACATTTACAAAATGTTAATTCTAGGGTTACATTTTTTCTCTCCAAATTGTACGTGTATTTTTTAATTAGGAATACACAGGGGTTATGTATAGAAATACAAAATATAGTACAGTTTACAATTTACATTACAAAATTTAAAATTTAACATTTACATTTTTTTAATCATGCGTATATTAATTTATATAAAAACATGGTTTTAGCTTGAATTTAATCAGCCTGGTTAAGAGAATTGCCGTCAATATTATTATACGGATCTAGTAGCTAGCATTAAACAATGCTAGCAACTAGATCTGTACAAACACAATGCTTAAATTTCGTATTAATAGAACAAAATCTAAATGCTTTTAGTTACTTTTAAACTATTGATAATATGAACGTGGCAACATTGCATTTTCAAGTGTTTTCAACCAGTGTTGCCAAGTCAGCGGACTATCCGCTAAATATTCGAATTGCGGAATCTTCTTTGTTCTAGCCTATTAAACTTTATGACTAAATCGTGTTATAATTGAAATTTTCTGACAGTTGTAAAATTGTTTAAACGATATTCGAAGGTTTTCTCCAGTTATTTATGTCAAAATGTAATTATAAGCATATTACAGTCTATGACTAAATCGTGTCGTATTTGAACATTTTTGGCAATTGCGAAATTTTTTAGACGATATTGAAAGGTTTCTACAGACGTTAACGTCATTATTTTAGTATATTTCTATCAGTATTTCACGTTCTTGCGTTTCGTTGATTGTTTGTATTGAGACAGAAAATGTCAAAAAGCATCAATACACTTCATTCTATGATGGAATGTTAAAAATTGACGTTATCTGTAATTAAAATGTCAATTTTGACATTTTAATTTACTTTACGTTAAAATTTGAACTGATACCTGTCAAAATACAAGTGGGTTTTGTATACTATACTACTTAAATGGTGAAACTAACGGTTAATATATACGTTGAATTTAACCCTTAAACGCATGATTTTTTTCTTATAAATTTCACTTGAAATTATAACAAAATATATATATTATAATGAAAAAATACCTAAAAATTGAATGATTATTACAAACTTGGATTTTCTGGAGAAGTGGGTGAATTATGTTTCAGAAATATAAAAAAATTATTATGTATACATTTTTCACATAAAAGGTATAATTCTTGAATTTTGGAGGCGTTCACTTCGTGGTACATTTTCAATTTTGACATAAAGAAAACACTTAACTTTTTTATACCACTTTTATTTTACTTTCGTGACTAGTTTCAACTACACGATAATCATTTTGAAACTAAGTACTTAAAACAGCTTCGAAGAGAGGGGTGTACATCAGGTCAACCTGGTCTTTAAGGATGGAAATTCCCGGATTAATTTTTGTTTTGTGGATTTCAAGAGCTTCTAGTAAATCCATTTATTTACCTTTTTCGGTGAGATGGATTAGCGAAAGTACATCCTTGCCGAAATTATGGCTTGTTTCTAACAAATGATTCGCAAAAGTTGAATTGTCATGTTTTAACTTGTACGATCTGTAATGTTCCTTTAATCGGGTTTGAAAATTACGACCTGATTGTCCAATGTACACTCCTCCACAATCTGGACATGTTAATTTGCAAATTCCTGACTTATACATAATATTAATTGGAGTTTTTGCATTAAAAATTAAGTTACAGAGTTTAGTATTCGATCTAAACACAATTTAAATGTCTCGTTATTTAAAAATATTTTTAATTTTTAAACTAATTGGACCAAAAAATGTTAAAATTTTATATGATTTGTTTTCTGTGGCTGGGCTGATGGCGTATATTTATTTATTTATTTATTTATTTATTTATTTATTTATTTATTTATTTACTTATTTATTTATTTATTTATTTATTTATTTATTTATTTATTTATTTATTTATTTATTTATTTATTTATTTATTTATTTATTTATTTATTTATTTATTTATTTATTTATTTATTTATTTATTTATTTATTTATTTATTTATTTATTTATTTATTTATTTATTTATTTATTTATTTATTTATTTATTTATTTATTTATTTATTTATTTATTTATTTATTTATTTATTTATTTATTTATTTATTTATTTATTTATTTATTTATTTATTTATTTATTTATTTATTTATTTATTTATTTATTTATTTATTTATTTATTTATTTATTTATTTATTTATTTATTTATTTATTTATTTATTTATTTATTTATTTATTAATTAATTTATTACATACCCAACAGCCATAAAGGCCAATTGCAGGATAAATTAAAGATACTAAAAATAAATATGAATAACAATAATTATTACAGAGCTTCACTTATAAATTAGATAATAATAAACAACAACATGCAGAAGTACCACTACATTACATTATATCAAACATATCACGCAATTCACTTAATAATCTCGTTTCGCTATTAACAGTAAATATATTTACAGCATTACAATATTTGTTTACTGCGCTACACATTGACCGAAGAGGCGAGTTTGAGTGTTGACGAGTATTTACTGAGCCAAAATAAAATGTAAAATGTTTGTCTTATCCTGCTATTCAAACGTGGTACGTAAAAATTTAATTGGGCAGGAAATACGAGTCTTTGAATCTATCATGCACCAATTTATAAATAAAAATAATTTGTGCAATGATGCGTCGGTCCTGAAGAGACATGATATTGAATTCACTCTCTAACATTTCCAGTGGATAACCTTGTGTTGGATATATATGGTGATTTCTATAATATAATGTTTTTAGGAATTTCCTTTGCACGTTCTCAATTTCCAGAATGTGGACATTGTATGAAGGACTCCAGATAACTGAGCAGTACTCCAAACGACTACGGATATATGCGCAATAAAATTTAATTAGAGGTTCTACTCCATTAAATGGCTTAGTGTTCCTAATCATAAATCCTAACAATTTATAACTAAAACTGGTAATGTGATTTATGTGTTCGATAAACGTGAGTTTGCTGTCGAAAAAAACTCCCAAATCTTTGAAGGAAGTGACAGGTTCGATTATGGTATTATTTATATGGTAATCAAATTAATTATTAATACGCTTTCTGTTGTAAGTCATACGTTTACATTTATTTATATTTACCATTAACCGATTTTCATTACACCAGTAAGAGAAATTTGTTATGTCTTGTTGTAGTGCTAAGCAGTCGTCGGGTGTATTTATAGTTCTAAACATTTTTAAGTCATCGGCATATAATAGACATTTTGAAGTAATACAGTTAGTGACATCATTGAAAAATAATAAAAATAATAAGGGGCCAAGGTTTGACCCTTGGGGAACCCCACTCAAAGATGCGAATTTATGTGACTGGATCCCTTTATATTCGACAAAATTAGTTCTCTATGTTAAGTAGCACTTTAATAATTTAACTAGGCAATCACTGAAGCCAAATGTATGAAGTTTTTGTATAAGTAAGTCATGCTGTACCACATCAAAAGCTTTTGATGGGTCGGTATAGATAACGTCTGACTGTCCGCGTACATCTAGGGTTTTCGATACCTCTGTCATAAATGTGCATAAGTTTGTAACGGTTGATTTGCCTTTTATAAATCCGTGCTGACTGGGTGATAGAGACTGTGCGACATGAGCATATAAAACCTTATATAACATAATCTCAAATATCTTGGCGAAGTTACTAATTAATGATATAGGACGGTAGTTCTGGATGTGACTGGTGCTTTTATTTTTGTGTATTGGCACAACTTTCGAAATTTTCCATGCATTTGAAAATTTGTTATATTTTAAAATCATATTGTATATATGTAATAGTGGGGTTACCAAAACATGTCGACAGTCCCTAACAACCAGAGCAGGTATATTGTCGGGGCCCATTGTAAGGTTTTGCTTGAGCCCTCTAGATGCAACCATAAACTCTTTTAAACTAAATGTTTTAATGAGTAGTAGTTCCGAATTATTGACAGGGGTAGTATTGGTAATTGATGTGTTATTTACGGAATAAACGGAGGAAAAGTAGTCTGCAAATGCATTAGTAATGTCTTGGGGTTGGTTAAGTTCAATGTCATTGTAATTCATAATACCAGGAATTCGCGACCTACCTTTACGTTCATTAATAAATGACCACATTTTTTGAGGATTATGCTTAATATCAGTTTCAATGGAATCCAAGTATTTGGAGAAGTCATTTTTAATGCTTGCTTTAACACATTTTCGGTAAATAGTGAATTGATGTTTATTAAAATAAGTTTTATATTTTTTAGAAATGCTGAAATAATGTTGTTTGCGTTTTATATTTTGTACTGTGGACTTTGAATACCAAAATGGAAGCTTATGCACTTTGCCAGTTTTTATGGGGACACACGAGTTTATATGGCTATTTATTATTTTGTAAAACTCAGCACAGGCGAGTTCTGGATCATTCAAGCTAAGAACAGAATCCCAACTTGATTCAAATTGAGATTGTAGAGTAACTGATAGTTCGCTTTCTTAAAATTATAGGCTGGTTTTGACTTGCCAACATTTTGTACAGGATTTCCATTAGAAATTGTATATTCAATGTTTAGGGATGGGTGGTAGTTATCTTCTAAGACAATCGGAGAGTCACTACGTGCTATCGTACATTTCAGGTTTTCAGAGCTTATTACTAAATCTAGCAATCCATCGAACCCATTTCTATGTATATTTATCTGAGATGCCGCATTAAAATGAATGAAGTTTGTAATGATTGATGCTTTACTACACTGAATTACAGGAAAACCAGATATGTTAAAGTCACCTACAATTAAAAATTCTCCGTCTAGCAGGAGTTGCGATTCCAAGTAATTAAATAGTGTTTCGTAAGCTGTGGCAGGAGTCTGAGGTGGTATATAAACAATAATAATATTTAGAACAACATTGAATAAATGTGCACACATGCCGACTAGATCAATGTTGAGATCACTAAGTTGGTCGTTGAGAATTAATTCACAGGAATGGAAACAAGTTTTTACGCCCACTAAGACACCTCCGCCACGCCCAGTTGTTCTATCCTTGCGATAGATATTATATAACGGGGGAAACAATTCAGAGCTTAAAAGTGAATCATTTCCCCAAGTTTCAGTTAACATAATTATATCTAAGTGACTTGACGCAAGTATATTATTGTAAAAAGTGAAGGTTTTGGTATTGAGGCCGCGTACATTCTGGTAATACATATTTACATAAGACGGTTGGGTGGCAATACGTTTTTTTCATTTACAATCCTGGGTAAACCGTTATCATATTTTAACTGTACATTTTCACCACTATTTTTACGAGAACGAAAATCTAGTAGTATTTCCTTCTTTGTGGCACTTTCACGGGGGGTCAGGTCTTTGTTGATGTATATGTTAGAGTGTTCAACAATGTTCCGTAGTTTCTTTCCATTCCGTATCAAATTCTGGGCTTCAATTGTAGAGTCGAGTATAACCTTCAATAATCTTGGTTTTTCATCATTGCGGGGCTCACCTAGTCTGAATATCTTAATCCGTTTAGAATCTAACGGGGATATGTTAACTTTGTTTAGGATATTTACAATATGTTGGGCATCTGTCTCCTTATTTGGATTTTCCGGCAAATTGCTTAGGATGATGTTAGTTTCTCTGCGTTTCTGTTCTTTTATTTCATGAAGTACTTCGTCGATAATTGCCGAGTTTGATTGTGGTGTTACTTGATTACAAGAGATTTTGTGTTGCGCGATTTCATGTTGCAAATTAGACACTAAGTGTTTTAGTGCCAGCATGTGTTCTGTCAAATTAGAAGTGCAGCAGCCACTACAGGTCCATTTAATGTTCTTAGTTGAGCGTAATATTTTTGTTTCATTGTTGGATAGTTTAACACAGGTTGTGCTATATATGCATCTACATACATAGCATTTGATTGAGTTAGTTTCTGTTATTTTAGTTTTGCAACATTTACATTCCATTTTCAAAAAAAAAAAGAAAAGAAAATAGAATAAAGAGGGAGAAAAGGAAAAAGTACAGGGATTCAAATCTTCACACCAACCCCGCCTGTAGTGATGTCTAACTATTTCACAAACAACACTAGGCGATGGAAGGAGCACACAAGAGTACAGAGGAGTTTAATTGTAAAACAGTTCAAATAAAAGTTAAAATCGAGTCAAAGGAGAATAATGTGAATAAGGCGAAAAACAGATAAATTAAACTATTAGTCACCACGTCGTCGATAAGAACCCGATCGATTAAGCGCAAAAAAAAGGGGATTGTATTTCTCGCGGCCGTGAATCCACACGGCCTTTTATTGGGGTTATTTCCACAAAATTAGAAATAATAGATAAATAAAAAGGAAGTGTGAATGCAAACGATGGTTTCGATGCACTAAGGGCTAACCAACTGTGTTCACCTGGTAAATAAAAACGGTTTAAGAACACTATTAAAACGCGATTTAAATTTAGCACATACACAGCGCTCACGGCACGGTTTATTAATTTTGAATTTGTTTTTATTGGAATTAATTAATTAATTTGTTTATTAGTTGTTCTGTATAACCATTATTAGTAGCAATTTGTTTTATTGTATTTATTTCTTTGTTCCGGGAATCAGGACTAAAAGGTATAATTTCAATATTCAATAAAGATTAATACGGTTTTAAAACTTTTTAGTTAAATTTTGTTTGTGATGCTTTTAAAAGTTACCATGTTTATTTATAGAATATTGCCAATATTAAAATTTATCGTACAAATTGGTATGGTGAATTAATGTTGTTATTTTACTTGAATCGATATTGTAAATTTACGGTAATATTGACATTCTACATCAAAGTCATAAGTTTTGTTTAGTTTTTCTAAATTAAAAACGTTTACCTTAACACTTATTTTTTTATCAAAACCTAGAGCAAGGTTTACTTATTTATCTTAAAATCTAAGTTAAAAACACTTTGGCCATAGTAACAATAACAGAATGAAATTAAAATACTAAGAAATTAATATTTTCAGGGTTCATAAATCAATGATCTTAGTTTTGGTCCTTGTCGTTTGTAATGATTACATAAAAATGTTACGTTTTAATATTATTTTTAAAACATTGCCTGTTATTTCCATTTTTGATAACTATAGCGCTTTCCAAAATTAAAGCATAAATTCAATCAAATCTAAATTATGAAGGTTACATAAAAATTTTCGGACAGGTCGATTTTTATTATAATTGCAAGTTTTCTCAAATACCGAAATCACATACAGGGTATATCATGTAAGCGTTATTACGTCATCGACGATTTTTTTAATTAGAAGTCTAAAATATCAACTATACACATTTGAAAGAGAATAATTTTCGCATACAATAAGCTATTTACAAGTATAAGTCGATCAAAAAAACTAATCAAAAAATGACTAAAATTTGAAAATATCAATTCAATAAAAATTGTATTTTAACAACGAATAGTTATTTAAATGCCTAAATTGTGTTTACTAGTAAAAGCTGTGTATGCGACGTAAACAGTGTAAAACTGACAGTTAAACGAGTTTGTTTTTATTCAAATGTCGTAAGCATAAGTTGACATTTTAAAAATTCAAAGTTATTTTTCTCGATTTTTTTTTATTTAACCTATACTTGTAAATATCTTATTGTATGTGCAAAATGATTCTTTTTCAAATATGTCTAATAAAAATGTTCGACTTTCGTTTAAAAAAATGATCAATGACTTCACAACTTTTACATGAATAATCCTGTATATGATTTCGGTATTTGACCAATCGCGTAATTAAATATAATAATCGACCTGCATAAGGGTCTTTCTTCAATGTTTACAAATTAGATTTTAATGAATTTATGCATTACTTTTCGAAAGCAATATAATTCCGAAATTTTAAGTTTTTTATAAAAAATAAAATATTGGATATGTAACCTGATGTTACATTTTGTATATAAATTATGCATAGAACAGTAAATCTGTTGTGTAACTCAAATATCCATTGTTTTATTCAATATCTGGCAAGGTATTAGCTCGCGAAGTAGTTGTTTCGAGAAATATTTTAAAAGTTTCGACGAGACAAAGTTTTTGCAGAAAGTCGAAATTGATTTTAATTCGTTTTTATATTCCGTACATAAAAGGTTTGTGCTATATTAGCAAAACGGATTTAATTATCCTTCATGTTGTTAATTAATTATAAATAATTTCCGAAATTTTAGGTTTTTTATTAAAAATAAAATATTGGATATGTGTTCGACATACAGATTTCTAATTTAAATAAAATTAGAAATCGGCTCGTCAAACACATATCCAATATTTTATTTTTATAAAACTTAAAATTTCGGAATTATAATGCCGTACATAAAATAAAGTGGAATTGAATTTACCAATTGTTTGCAAAATAGCTACGAAATATAAATTTAATATCGGCTTTCTGCAAAAATTAAAGTCTAATGAATTGCTATACAGATGAGAGATAAAACTCGAAGCGCGTCTATAGATGGCTTAAGACTTTTACTTTAAGATAGCCTAAGACTCTTTTAATTAATATTTATTCTCTGTAATTTTTTCAAATTATTTAGATTTTCTGTTTGTTCATTCGGTATGGTGAGAAAATAATTTGACCTGATGTTACATTTTGTATATAAATTATGCATAGAACAGCAAATCTGTTGTGTAACTCAAATATCCATTGTTTTATTCAATATCTGGTAAGGTATTAGCTCGCGAAGTAGTTGTTTCGAGAAATATTTTAAAAGTTTCGACGAGACAAAGTTTTTGCAGAAAGTCGAAATTTATTTTAATTCGTTTTTATATTCCGTACATAAAAGGTTTGTGCTATATTAGCAAAACGGATTTAATTATCCTACATGTTGTTAATTTATTAAAAATAATTTCCGAAATTTTTGGTTTTTTATTAAAAATAAAATATTGGATATGTGTTCGACATACAGATTTTTAATTTAAATAAAATTAGAAATCGGTACGTCAAACACATATCCAATATTTTATTTTTATAAAACTTAAAATTTCGGAATTATAATGCCGTACATAATGTAAAGTGAAATTGAATTTACCAATTGTTTGCAAAATAGCTACGAAATATAAATTTAATATCGGCTTTCTGCAAAAATTAGTATTGAAAGTCTAAAGAATTGCTATACAGATGAAAGATAATTCTCGAAGCGCGTCTATAGATGACTTAAGATTTTTACTTTAAGATAGCCTAAGACTCTTTTAATTAATATTTATTCTCTGTCATTTTTTCAAATTATTTTGATTTTCTGTTTGTTCACTCAGTATGGTGAGAAAATAATTTGACCTGATGTTACATTTTGTATATAAATTATGCATAGAACAGTAAATCTGCTGTGTAACTCAAATATCCATTGTTTTATTCAATATCTGGCGGAGTATTAGCTCGCGAAGTAGTTGTTTCGAGGAATATTTTAAAAGTTTCAACGAGATAAAGTTTTTGCAGAGAGTCGATATTAATTTGAATCAGTTTTTATATTCTGTATATAAATGATTTGTGTTATATTAGCAAAACGGATTTAATTATCCTACATGTTGTTAATTAATTAAAAATAATTTGTTAATTAAAAACACGATCACTGTTTTTTAATAAATGCCGAATGGGATTGAATTGAGTATGAATTTTTAATAAGTCGCGATTGGAATTATTTGTTTAATTTAAAATAAACATCATGCATATTTTATGTGTTTGTATTGAATTAATACTGAAAAGCGAAACAATGTTGTTTTCGAAAAAAATCGTTGTGAAATATATTCATCGATATGCATAGGGTATACAAAATTAACAACCCCAGGTTTTTATATTAAAACAAAAAAAAAACATCATGAGATACAGTTCTGTACGTGGGAGGTAAATTACACCAAGTCAATTTTTTTTAAATACAGGTTTTTGTGCTGTTGGAATCAGGATTATTTACCCCTATTAAGAGATAATAGCACTGTTAAATTTAAAAAAATGTACATGTGTAGTTTACCTCCAACGTACAGAAATAGTTAGTAATATATAAAATTACGAACATGTTATTCGTGAAAATGCAAACAATGCCTTAATTATTAAGACAATTTGTCTTAAGTTGTCTTGTTAATTAAGACATTGTTTGCATTTCCACGAATAACATGTTCGTAATTTTAAATATTATGTTTAAAGTGTGCCAACTATAAGAAGCATAAGCTTATTTTCTCTAAATCAAATAGTTTTGAATTTGAATTATTTTTGTTATTAAGTAAACTGACAAAGTATAGTCTGTATATAGATAAATAGTCATAAGAAATCTGTACATTTTGTAATTCTTTTCACTAGAAGAAGCAATAAATTTGCGAAACAATTGTAGTGAATAAAAATTTTAAGTTTGGAACATCAACGAGTTCTTTCTTTAAAATAAGTAAAGTAAGTAAATTGTATAAATTCCTGTGTTTACAAAGCAATATTTAAAGAAACGTAAAAGTGCGAAATATTTTAATAAGATTAGTACATTCCTTAAAGTATACCTTTTTTGTTAATTTAAGGAAGCTTGAAAGTGCGTAATGTTTTCATGGGACTAGTACATTTCTTAAAATATACTATTTTTTAAATATGTCATCACAAAATTGTTAGGACGACAAAATTACTTATTTTTTAAATGCAAATTCGCGTCGACCTTTTCTTAGCGAGGACAACATAAATAATTTAATGAAGTGTAATGTTTTTGACTTCAAAATACATCAGTGTTTTATACGCGTGGCGCATGAAGTAAAATTTCGAGTTTAGAAAATCCTGAAAATTTGGTTTGGTCGCGTAGCGTTACGCGCTACGCGACCAAACCAAATTTTCAGGATTTTCTAAACTCGAAATTTTATTTCATGCTTAGTCTGGGAGTGGAGAACACTCGCTAGAAAAATAATGGACTCTTTGATCCCAAAGATTGTAAATCAAAAAAAGGAACGCAAATAGAAAGACTGTTATTCCTTACTTCACTTTTTAAAAAGTGAAGTAAGGAATAACAGTCTTTCTATTTGCGATTAATTACTTCACGTAAACTCAAAACAATAAAGTTAAAAAAAAGAACATTTAACTCTCTAACTTAACATCTACTACGATAAGAAAACAAAGCCAAATCATAAGTTTTTACTTTTTTAGCAATAATAGCGTGAATAATTTAATATATCTATATTTTGCAGATACTGAAAAGAAAATATTTTATTGATTGATCATTCTTTCTCTCAATTTCAACATTAGTATGGTTATAGGAGGATTTTCTATAAAAAAAACGTGTAAAAACCTTTTAACTATTTTTGAAACAAGTTAGTCTTTAATTATATCTTACTAAATCTACTAAATGTTATGTTAATTGTTAAATTCATTTTTTATATTTGGATTGATTGGGTTATTGGAAGGTAATTAAAAATTTGATTAAAACACTTAGAACCGATTTTCAGCACTTTATTTTGTAACCAAATGTACGTTTCAGACGCAAAGTGTCCATCATCAATAGTTTAATACTAATATCAAACCACAAATTTTTAAAGGTTACATTTTTTGAGTGAAGCAAATGTGGTAAACAAATTACCTATTAAACTGGTTGAAGTTTATTTATCTGTGTTGATTGAATACGTTTAATTTACGTACGCCCCATCTTGACAAGTATGATTGACATTACGTACACATGCATGTAATAGCTTTGACAAGTGCATTACGTGCTGACAGCTAAACAGCTGATTGCTTACCGTACAAACAAATGACATTTCTTTGATGTACAGGAAGTTTTTCTTTAAAGTATACGTATTCCAAATTTAGCTTATTTTCTTTAAATCTTTAGTTATATGTTGTTCTTTCAAGACCTTAATTTGAAGCTCTAAACGAGTGTTTTCCAAGCATGAAGTAAAATTTCGAGTTTAGAAAAGCCCCGTGAAAATTTGCCGAGGGTCGCGCAGCGACCCGAGACAAATTTTCTGGGCTTTTCTAAACTCGAAATTTTACTTCATGCGCCAAGCGTATAAAACACTAAAATATTGTGAACTCTATGTATATTTTAAACTCAAAATAAAAGCCCAGAAAGCCCAGAAAATTTGTCTCGGGTCGCTGCGCGCCCGAGACAAATTTTCACGGGGCTTTTATAAACTCGAAATTTTACTTCATGCTTAGTTTGGGAGTGGAAAACACTCGATTAAAGCTTCAAATTGAACTCTTTTAAAAAACAACGATTGTCGGAAAATGTACAGCTTTATTTCCTGTATATTGATCAAGCAGTAATTTAGTTTTCATCATTGGCATGGTACTATTAAACATGATTACAATAAAGAAGTTGTTCTTTAATGCTCATTGTTTATTTTATTAGGGCGTAGGTAAAGTATCGTACGTTTCTCGAGTGGTATGGCAATTACATACTCGCCGAATACTGCACTCGCCGCTGCGCGGCTCGTGCGCAAAATGTCCGCTCATATGTAATATGCTACATACCACTCTCGTTACGTAATATACAATTACCATCTACTATAAAAAGAAAACAATGCTGAATCATAAGTTTTTCGATTTCCAACTATAAATGCGCGACTAATTCAATATTTCCATATTCGTGCGGATACTGAAAAGAAAATATTTTAATGTGGTCCGTTAAGTTTTCGACTTTCTTTTGAAGGCTGGGGAGGAGATGATTCTATCTTTTTGTCCTTTGTGTTCTTCCGGTACGTGAGACATCCTGGGGGTGTGGGGGCGGCAGTCCATTTTAAGTTGCGCTCACTCCACATAAACTAGACCTACTGTATTCGTCGCACGGTTGAATACTTATAGAATGGCCCAACCATAACTGAAACCGGTCTAAAGATGTAATTTAAGAACACAGCGAATATATGGATCCGTCCTGACTTGAAATTTTATACACCAAATATATATATATATATATATATATATATATAAAAGAATGTTATAAAAGGAACTAACAAAATTTGACAAATATTATATTTAAGGACGAATAAAACTCAAATTTAGCAAGTTTTTCATAAATACACTAAAAAAATTTGACAAGCGTTATATTTTTTGCGAAATAACACTCACTTTTGAATAAGTAGAAACATCGATTTTATTTTTTAATTGATAAAAGACTCTTGATTTGCGCTGTAAAATTTCAGAAAAGAGACACTTTTCTTAAAAAGGTTTAATTTGAACTTTCGAACGAGTGTTTCCACTCCCACCAAACCAAACCAAATTTTCAAGCTTTTCTAAACTCGAAATTTTACTTCATGCGCCACATGTACAAAACTCTGATCTATAAATTAAAAATATACCCCTAAATTAGGATCAAGAATAAACTGTAGGACTAAAAATATACTGTTAAAATGAATATTTTGTAATATTACAATAACTCAGTGTTTAATACGCGTGGCGCATGAAGTAAAATTTCGAGTTTAGAAAAGCCTGAAAATTTGGTTTGGACGCTCCGCGCTTTGCGCTACGCGACCAAATCAAATTTTTAGGCTTTTCTAAACTCGAAGTTTTACTTCATGCTTAACCTGGGAGTGGAACCACTCGGTAGTAGCTTCAAATTAAACTAATAAAAAAAAAACAATAGCTCAATATATCTACGCATCGCGATATGTATACTTAATTTTTATCATTATTTGTTGAAAGTATCACAAAAGTTTTTAAGAAATATTAGTTTACAGAGACTCGTTAAAGTTTGTGTATATTATTATTCGCTGAAAACTGATACAATGAAAAAAAATATTTAATTTACTATTTTACAAATGTCTATACGACTGACATTTGCATACTAATAAATTCCCCTTCCTTATCCAATTTTTTACAACCCGAACCGAAAAAAAGATACAATATAATACAATTTTTGTTAAATGTATCACATAAGTTCTCAAGGAATATCAGTTTACAGAAAGGCTCGTTGAAGTTTGTGTAAATTATTATTCGCTGAAAACTGAAGCTATGAAGAAAAAAAAAAATACATAATTTATTATTTTACAAATGTTCACAAGACTGACATTTGCATACTAATAAATTACCTTTTCTTGTCCAACTTTTTTCAACCCGAAACGAAAAAAAGGTACAATACGAATCGCTTAAACGTCCCTTTCTGTATGAAACCAGGTGCACCATTACTCAGAATAAACCTTTATAAATCCCGCCCTCCTGTAATATTTGTTCGGGCTTAATTTTAACTAAACACAAGTAAATATTACAACAATGAGAATCGAGAGAGGGAAACGCGCTCGTTTGTTATACAAGGACCAAACTACGATCAAGTTTCCGTAGGTAGGGCATAATGAAAATAGGCCCATGTTCAAATCGGGGATTAGGCTTTATACAGAAATCCTGTTTATGGGGGAATTACTTTGATGGGTATTGTCTATTATGGAGGGTTTATTATCAATTGTATTTGATTGATTTAATGAGAGATAATAATTAGAATGTCGTGTATAATAGGGATGTATATATACAGAATTAGCTATTCGCGTAATTCGAGTAACTAATTGTATTTTCCTACTAAATATAAGAGATAATTTACTTTAATATGAATTTACAGAAAATTACCTCATCAATATTATTAGTGATTTAAAAATAAACAAGCTTAGGCAAATTTAAAAAAAAATTGCGATAAATAAAAATTAGACAATGGGTCCGTTCATCAGAGATAGCAGTTGGGAGTTTACTGCAAACTGTTGGGAAATTCTCTGATGACCGGACTGTTAATTGGGCTTTTTGCAGTCGCACAAAATAGAGCAATTGGTATTGGCAATTGATGTTCGCGAGTTAAAGTATTTAAAATAGCCGGAGTTTCGTTTATAAGATACTAACAAACATCACAAAAAAATCCATACATGTTGAATGTTTAACATTTTGATAAACGGGCCTAATGAGGGTTGTATGATTTCCAAGTGCTTGCATTATTTTTATAAAATCGTTGCGAATTACGATCTTAGCATATGAGTCAGTGGCATAGATAGATTTCTGCGATGGGGAATTTGAGTTAGTATTTTGCAGAGCTGGGACAAATCCTCGTAAAAAGGATTCGAATCACAAATCCGAACCACCTAATATGATTCGAATCACGAATCCTCAAATAAAGGATTCGTAAGAGATAAATATGATTCGAATCAAAGATTTAAATCCCGTTTTTTCGAATCACGAATACGAATCCTATAAGATCAAATTTGATTTAATTATTTTTTTGCAACTATTAATATATAAATATCGTTACAAGTTGTTTTAATAAAAATTTTCAAAACCTAATTATTTATTATTAACACTGAATATCGTTGATAACAGACTAAATATCTGATTCCATGTTACTCTCATTAAAGATGTATTTGTGTGCTTCTGAACTTCACTTCAAATCAGTGTTTTGTACGCGTGGCGCATGAAGTAAAATTTCGAGTTTAGAAAAGCCCGAAAATTTGTCTCGGGTCGCTGCGCGACCCGAGACAAATTTTCAAGGGGCTTTTCTAAACTCGAAATTTTACTTCATGCTTAGCCTGGGAGTGAAATCACATGTTCAAAACTTCAAATTAAACTCTATTATAAAATCGACGAATAGCTAAAAATTACGTAAATAAAAAATTCGCTGTGTGTATTTCATAAAGTGATAATAAATAAATCACCACAATACCTCTATAATAAAATTATATTTCGAAATGATGTGCATACATTAAATACTCGATTTAAAGGGCGCCTATCTCCTCCTAAACACCGCACCTCTCTATATGAACGGTCATTTTCTTATCAAATATACAGGATGTATAATGAAATTCCAAATGAATTTAAAAATCTTAATTTGAGCAAGTTTAAGTTGGCAGTTAAAATACATTTACAGAAGTGCTAATAACAATCGTGATGGCTTGATTTTCAATGTATGTAACACAAAATATATATGTATAGAGTATTTGTTCATGTTTGTTTAATTCGTAGATACAAAGTGTATTCCACATATAAAGTAAATATTTAATTTAATTTAAGGTTTGGATGGTAGAACAGTTTGGGGATTACTCCAACACTGAATCCCGCCTTATGATGCGCATTTTGTTACATTCAATTTTTTCTAATTTTACACTAATATGTAGCTTTATATATTTTTTTGTTGAATGTTATTATTATGCAAATAAAGGATAATTATTATTATTATATTATTAAAACTGGAAACGTCAGAGAAAAGTCATAGAATTATATTCAAATTGACCAAAACACTAACAAAAAAGCCATATGATATTATTAGATTTATCAAAATCAGAATGCAAATTACAAAAAATTAAACATTTATAAAATTTGAAAAATGGGGATTTCCCACAGAAGAAAGTTTAATTAAAAGGCCAGGGAAAAAAATCTTGAATCAGGAAAATGTCGTAAAAATGTAACATTTCAGATTGTGGCTGCTATGTCAGTTTTACTTCAAATAATATTAAACAATGTTAAACATTTAATGTTCTTATCAAAACATTCAGTTTGAAGTTTCGAACGATCGTTTCCACTCCCAGACTAAGCATGAAGTAAAATTTCGAGTTTAGAACAGCCCCGTGAAAATTTGTCGAGGATCGCGTAGGCACCCGAGACAAATTTTCGGGCTTTTCTAAACTCGAAATTTTACTTCATGCGCCACGCGTATAAAACAGTGATTTAACGAGAAATTTAAAAACACAAAAGACACATTTTTTCATGTTAATCCTCACAATTCGAATTATTTTTGACGATTCAAATTCTTATGTAAGTATTCGAATCCTTTTATAAATATTCGAATCCGTTTATAAATATTCGAATCCTTTTATAAATATTCGAATCCTTTTATAAGGATTCGAATTACCCATATTTGGATTCGAATACGAATCATTTTAAAAAAATGTAACGAATCCGGATCACGAATTCAGTTGAACTAAAGTATTCGAATGCTTTTTTTGAATCCTCTAAAAAGATTTCAATCGTGTATGAGTCGAATCCTGGTCAGCTCTGATATTTTGTTTCATTAATTTATTTTTTTAAAGTTATGCAAAAACAAGTTAAAAAAATGATGTGTCCATCATAGCACTTTACCCGTCATTTAAATAATTGATGATTGACATACTAAAGGTATTTCACTTGTTAATTGGTTAATGACCATTTTCATTAAATTAACGTTGAATACGCGTGGCTCATGGAAGAAAATTTTGAGTTTACAAAAGCCTAATTTGGCTCGGTCGCTCCGCTTCGCTACGCGACCGAGCCAAATTTTCAGGCTTTTCTAAACTCGAAATTTCACTTCATGCTTAATCTGCAATTGGAAACACTTGTTAGATGATCAATCATAAACTTATTCTGCAGTTTCTTTTATTGTAAAATTTATGACTAAAATAAATAGAGTTGATGTTTTATAGTCAACTTTCAACGTCTACAATTTTCCTTCCAATTTGATAAATTTTTAATTTAAAAACGTTGAAAGAATAATAATAGTTATTTTTGTGAAATCATCTGAAGTTTAGTTGATTTTTCTAAGAATCAGGTATTTTACTTTTATATAATATAACTGAACATTTTATATTTTTCAAAAAATTACCTTTTTTGATTAATAAGTTCGAAAAACGATATTATTGTATCTTAAATTAAAATTGTAAGACGCTCAAATTAAACACTTTAATTTAAAGACTAATTATTTTTGTTCATTGATCAAATTATGTGAAAACGTAATACATATCAACACTAACAATTATTTCCAAGTAATAACACACATAATTTTTTAAATTAACATCTAAACCTCGTAATTGTAATTCACAAATAACATCATAACTAACATTTATATAAAAAATTTACGTTTCAATGATAACTGTTATTGTTTTTGTTACACACTCACGCATAAATAACACTGATCTGCAATTTTTCAACTTTTGTCTGTTCATTTTAAATGAAAAGATTTATATAAATGGAATTTTTGCACAAATTCCGAAAACAACCTTCAAATTCAGGATCATGTCAGGTTTTTTCACAATTGACGGAAATGTAAAAATAAAATAAAATTTATAACAAAATAAGTCGCTAACAGAAAAAGAGCCTTTTATTTCATTCTCTTATTTTTCTCATGCCCCCCCGCCATTGATCACCTAAATCCGTTCTCCCCTTATCTACGCTACTGATGGGAGAGCCAGGAATTTTATAAGTAGGACAAAAATCTATGCTAAACTTAATAAATATCCTAAGAAACGGCACTTGTTTTTACATGAAATATCGCAATAATTAAAATATATTGTTGAATATTATGAAAAATCAAAATGTTTACCAACAATTATCCTATTCTCAAAAACCACAAAATCCATTCAAGAAAAAATTGGAATTAGGGGTTTTTGGAAAGCGACTTAATTATTTGTTCCAAATTGACATTTAACTAACAAATAACTTACAGTGTTGCATCCTTTCTTTACACTTTATTATCTAATCTTTAGATAAATATTTCAAGTGCTAAGCACTCATTATGAATAACAACTTTTACGCTTAGAACTTGAAATATGTATCTAACGATTAGAAAATAAACTATGATAAAAGGATACAATAGTGGTAATTATTTGTTAATTATACTTTTGACATACATTGACATTTAATTAATTTTACATGAAATATAGCAAAATTATGAATATCTTACATATTTATTATTGCTTGCTTTTTTTTATCAATACTATTTTAATGACAAATGTAAAATTTCTACGAGTTGATAACATGAACAAGATATATTTTTATTAAATTTATTGTATTGATACGGTTATCAATATTACATTTTGTAGGGAAACACAACTTTATAGAGTACCATATGACATTTAAAATATTTTTTACCTACATATTTCTTTCGATTTAACTCAATTCCTGATGGTCAAAATTAACTGACTGACATTCTTAGATAAATAACGCTTTAAATTTCTATATATGTATAAATATATGAGTCGCCTATTTCTAATAACCCCTAATTAATAAATGGAAATAAGCGACTAATATATCATCTTCTTGATAATTATTCTTGTTTATAATATAACCAATTATATTATTTATTGGTTAAACAGAGAGTTTTTCTTTTGAATATACATATTCTAATATACTGTACACGCTGTAAATTTTTAGATATTCGTCTTCTTTGAAAAGAGTTTAAATTTAACCTTTAAACGAGTGTTTCCCACTCCCAGATTAGGCATGAAGTAAAATTTCAGGCTTTTCTAAACTCGAAATTTTACTTCATGCGCCACCCGTAAAAAACACTGATTTAAATTAAAGTTTAAAATATACTACTAAAGCAGTATGCTAGGGATATATATTTAAAACTTCACAATAAATCAGTGTGTATTCGCGTGGCGCATGAAGTAAAATTTCGAGTTTAGAAAAGCCTGAAAATTTGGTTTGGTCGCTCCGCTTCGCGGAGCGACCGAACCAAATTTTAAATCTTTTCTAAACTAGAAATTTTACTTAATGCTTAATCTGGGAGTGTAAAACACTCGTTTATAGCTTTAAATTAACATCTAAGATACTTTCAAACTGTACAAATACTTAGCAACCTATAAAACAAATTTGTTGTAGATTGCGAAAGTAATCGCACATTTGATGTCCTGAAAATTCAGTTAGTTCTGTTTTACAGAATACAAAATGCAAATTAAACGATTTTTTACCTTCATATTTCTTTCGATAATACTCAATTTCTAGTGGTCAAAATAAACTGACAAACATTATCAGATAGATAAAGCTCTAAATTCAGTAATACCAATTTTGAGTTAATCGAGTAAGAAATCAAGAGTGACACAAATACTACCCCCTTGTTATCATTCTCAAACAAACTACATTCATTCCGCCTCGAACCTAATACGTATTTATCCACGACGATCCAATTTAATGGCCAGATTTACCATTGCACATTTATACGGGGAGAAAAGGCGGGCCAGAGCAGGAAGAAGAAGCTGAAGAAAAAAAAAAAAAGCGGGCGGCAGCCAGGAGTAATCTCGAAGATGAATGGTTTCTATTCCTAAGTAAAATAAGAAATAAAATTAACTCCCTGGCTGTTCTTACTCGTATAAAAGAACGTAAACATTTGTTGGGGAAATGCACGGCCATTAAATCACTTTCGCTTTAAAACTGTCTCGCCCCGAAATGAGATTCGCCCTCCCAGGGAAGATTAATAGTACGTTAAACAAACGACATTTGAAATAATATGATAATGTAATACCATATTTTATAAAATAAGTTTGATTCGAATATTAATATCGATCAACTACTTCCAATACCTCGATTTTACAAAAAATGTCCCCGTAATTCAGATATTATTAATTTACCAATATTAGTATAAACATCTACTCAAACTACATTTAAAAATCGCTTATGATAAAGTTATTATTCAACAAAATCTAAACTCAAGCGTTTGTACTAAACTGAATTTTTAAGTCACCAACTTTATTAATAACTCAAATTAAAAAAAAATAATTAATTAAGATTTAATAACGCCAAAAAAAAATATTTATTGTTACATTCTTCCGTTGGAAAATAAAATTATTATTAATAATAAAAAAATTCTGAATGAAAGTATGTTTTCTTTAACTTTATTGTGATTAGTTAATATAATAGAATAGAATAGATTTTGTTTCCCTTATATGTATTTTATTTTCTACTAGTTTCGGGTTAATGCCATTATCAAAAATGATGTGCAAATGGATTCGAAGGGGAATAAGTACAGTTTTAAGTTTTATTGGGTAATAAGGGCATTTAATATCGGATAATTCCAAAGGTCCTCCTTGTCGTTAACTACATTTTTACTCGCCCTTAAGGCTTTTGAAATTTCTAAACCCTCCCGATAATTAAGCGTTAATCCCTTATTACCTGTGTGTAGAATATTTAAATCGTTTCAAGAAAAGTGGTGATTAGATGTGATACAGTGTTTGGGGTTTTAAATGAATTTAATTTACAAACCAATATATTTTTTAAAATGTTTTACCAAGTGATTAATGAGAAAAAAGTGTCCTATATAAATTTATAATCCTTACTTTTATTTCCCGCTTTATTTAGTATTTTTACAAACAGAAGATATTTTAAAATGTCAGGGAAAATATCTTGAATCAAAGAAAAGTCAGGGCGCCAGCAATCTGATAATGATAATGTAATTTCCACCATGGGTCAGATTGCTAGGTATTTTTTTAATTTAAAAGTATCTAAAATGTTAATTTTTGAAATTATATACGAGGGCTTTCCACTCTCAGATTAAGCATGAAGTAAAACTTTAAGTTTAGAAGAACCTTAAAATTTGGTTTGGTCGCGTAGCGAAGCGGTATATTTTGAACTTCACCAGAAATCAGTATTTTATACGCGTGGTGCATGAAGTAAACTTTCCAGTTTAGAAAAGCCTGAGAATTTGGTTTGGTCACTCCTCTTCGCTACGCGACCAAACCAAATTTTCAGGATTTTCTAAACTCGAAATTTTACTTCATGCTTAATCTGGGAGTGCAAAACACTATTTTCAAAAACGACGATAATTGGAAAATGTACACAGTATGTAGTATAATGGGATATGTATACTTAAAAGAAAAACTCTGTGTATAATTAATAAATAATGTAAATCCTAATATTATACACAATAATAATTTTCAAGAGGTGGGATATATATTGGATATATAAGTGGTAAATTTCCAAAAATCTAAATCCCTTTGAAAAGAATTGGATCCAAGGGTTTTTAGAAATAGGTGAATGAAATATCGATATAAATCCGATTTTTTAGTATTTATATGAATATCACGATATTTCCGAACCCTGGTTTTAATACTTTTACTATTAAGATGTCACTCTTTTTTATTTTTCTATTCGTTTAATTTTTTGTTCATCTATATTCTCCATACACTTTTAGATTTTTCTCTTATTCCTTTCCGTTTTTTTCCATTGCTTTGTTTCACGGATCAGTGGCCTCCCCTCGATTTCTTAATCGGACTGCGTCCACGGTTTCATATCATTAACTCCAAAGGGAAAGAGGGGATTCTTATGAATGGCGGTTTCTGCGGAAATTCAGACGTTATAGAAGTTTTAAATTATATGCCCCATTTCTGGCGGTATTGAAAGAGGCGATCGAGCTGAAGGGCCACATTCGAGAAATCCATCCGGCGAACCCTTAGCTAAAATTAAACTTTATTATTAATTAGTTCCTTCGAAATTTAATCATCTGTCTCTCGGGTTATGAATTATGTAAATATTGTAGGTTGATTTTAGAATTTTCATAATCCATTTAAAATAATCATATTTTATACAGACATTATCGTAATTTTATATATTATGTAAATCATATTTTATTATTCAATAGAGAAAATCAAACAATTCTCAAATGTCAATATAATAACACCCCATATTATGAAACCCCAAAGTCAAAACATGATATTGCATCTCTGTAGTTTTAAATAACAGTTGCGGATCTCGTCGAAATACTCGAAATTCATATATCTATTATACAGGGTGTCTGGAAAGTAACTAGGTATTATAAAATCGCTGTAGAATTTTTATATCGGTGGAATCATAAGTCCAGACCTGGCACCATGTGACTTCATTTTATGGGGCTAGACAAAAGACGAGGTGTACCAGATGAACCATCGTTCACTGAAACAATTGGAAGCACTTGTAAATAATAATTCCTCACGCGACTTCCTACAGAAGACCGTGGATTTCATACCTGGCCGTTTGAGATGATTGGTTGACGCTACAGGCGCGTACATTGAATTTTAAGTTATGCATCAACATTCTTATACAACACTGTATCTATGATATTAATTTGAATAAATTAGTGCTGTTAATATAGAAAAAAATGACCTTCAGAGGAACTGAAGCAGGTTCATTACTGATAGCCAAGCCGCCATTAAGATACTGAATAGTCCGTACTGCACATCGAAGGTGGTCAAAGACTGTAAAAAATCGCTACTTGCAAATAACTGTGGCGTGGGGCTCATATGGGTATCTAGTCACAGTGATATCAGGGGAAATTCAATTGCCGACGACCTTGCAAGGAAGGGGGTAAAAATGAAGAACCGGTCTACTGAACTCTCCACCCACTTTCCTCTTGTAGAATGCAAGAGACTACTTACGGACGAAATGATATTATCGGTTAACCATAGGTGGAGAAAATAAAAAAACGTGTCTCATAACAAGACAGCTATGGCTTATAGGGGATACTATAAAGAGCAACAGATTAATTGGACCTAGCAGAATCGACATAAAGAAGGCAGCAGGCATCCTCATGGGCCACTGTCTCCTAGGTAGACATGCACAGAAGATGGGTCTTGAGCACAACGACTTTTGCAGAGGATGCCTGGATATGGAGAAGGAAGAGACGGTACTCCACTATCTGGGACAATGCCCTGCACTTGAATGAAAAAGAATCAAGTACCTTGGTATGCATTACGCGAATGGACTAACGGACCTCACACCTTTAGATGTGAGAAATCTGATCGGATTCATTTTTTGCTCGGATTGGTTTGTATAGGTGAGGAGGAAGGGGAAATCTGACTCCTTCTACCCTTATCGTATTACAAGGGGCCCTTTGGGCCAAAGTGAGCGGTTTAACTGCTGCTATTGAAACCTAACCTAACATAACCTAATATAGAATTTAATCGCCTTTTTCAATACCTAGTTACTACCCAGCCACCCTATAGTTGCACAATTATCTTAATGATTATTAAATATAGAACTATTTAGTTATTACACAACTTTTTTCTATGTACTTGTAGATAGGCTTGTAGAAGTGAATTTTATATATTAAACAGAATACAAAAATCTGTTGATTAATCACTCGATCACTGTTTTACCCGCTGTCTGCAGATATAACAAAAGCCCGAAAGATGGATAGAGAAAGAAAGAAAGAGAAAAAAAAAACTGTTTAATCCGACAGCCCCTTAATTCATTTCCAGCGCTTTGAGTGTATCCACTCTTATATCGAAAGCAATAGGTTATATACACAATTTGTCTGCTGGACTTCATTTCGGCAATACAAAGAGCCGCTTATATCCGGAGGAGTGCAGGAAATTACTTCCAAAGGCGATGTATAATATCACCCTCGGAATATAAAAAAAATCCTCTCTCATATTTCAGCCCTTGGTGTTTTACTTTCGACCGTTTTCATTTACGCTCCAATCCAATCCATTCTTCTCAATTCTTACATATATCTGATTTATTTCTTTAATTCTTCTCATTATTTAAGTTACTGTTTATTATTTTAAATTTCTTCGCTGATTTTTTTATACAGAGAGTTTTATGTAACACCGAACATTTTCAATGTTAATTTTCATAGAGAGAATATTACTTTTAAGTATACATATGCATACGTTGTACATTTTCCGACACTTGGTTTACTAAAGAAATTAATTTGAAGCTTTAAACGAGTGTTTTCCATTCCCAGGTTAAGCATGAAGTAAAATTTCGAGTTTAGTAAAACCTGAAAATTTGGCTCGGGTGCGCAGCGAAGCGAAGCGACCGAGCCAAATTAGGCTTTTCTAAACTCGAAATGTTACTTCATGCGCCACCGCTACAAAACACTGATTCAATGTGAAGTTTGCGGTGTGTTTTTTTAAGATTAAATCAATGGTATGGGTTCAGTCAACTTTTTACTTTTGTAATTTATATCTATTACTAAGTTTCTGTTAAATTATTTTAGAGTTTTCTAAACAAAAGCTTCATTTCATATACAGGGAGTTCTTCTTATGAGAATACATATCACAATTACAACGTAGGTTTATACTATAAATCTTTAGATATTCGTTGTTTATTAAAGTAGTTTATTTTAAACATAAAACGAGTGTTTTACACTCCCAGGTTAAGCATGAAGTAAAATTTCGATTTTAGAAAAGCCTGAAAATTTGGTTTAGTCGCGACCAAACCAAATTTTCAAGCTTTTCTAAACTCGAAATTCATGCGCTACGCGTACTAAACACTGATTTTAAGTCAAGTTCAAAATATACTGTTAAAGCAGTATACTAAAGATATATATTTTAAACTTCATAATACCAAATATTCGGGCTTTTCTAAACTGGAAATTTTACTGTATCCGCCACGCGTACAAAAACTGGTTTCTAGTTAAATTTAAGATACACAACTAAAGCAGTATGCTAAAAATATATATTTGGAACTTCACAATACCAAATGTTCAGGTTTTTCTAAACTCGAAATTTTACTTCATGCATAATCTGAAAGTGGAAAACACTCGTCTAATTTAAATCACTCCGTTTGATAATGGCAAGTTGATTTGCCGAAACTGCAGTCACAAAAATAAAAAATATTGTATTATACAAACAAAGTTAAAGTGTTTTGTTTCACTCGTCCAAAACTGAACTCTTAAAAAACGACCAATGCGGAGAATTTACATGCAAACTAAAAATACAAATATGCTGGATGTTTCAGTTTAGAAATATTGAGATCAGCTGTAATTTTAATTCCGGTGAAGATTTCTTTTTTTTATCTATTTTTGTGAAGATTACAACAAAGTTTGTTTTTTACATAACTTCTATTGCATTTGCAAAATAATACGTTTTATTGCCTTTTTGTAGCAAACTAGAGAAACGCAAATGTAATTGCATTTCGAAACAAATAACTTAAATTATTACAGTTTGAGTTAATATTTTCCTTTTGAAATTTTATTTTCAATTTATTTATGGTCTGTAATTTTATTTCCAATTTATTCTGAAGGCCAAAACCAACTGTATGTATTTCAATTTTAATTACCTAAAGTTAACAACACTAGAGTTAAATATGTAACATGAAAGTAGAATTTATTTTAATAAGAAGAAGAAGACAGAATTATTTTTTGACGTCAAATAAAAGTCGTTTCACAAATTTATCAAAAATATTGAATGGCCTCGAAACTATAACTGGCTATGACAGTATTTATTGTTTTACGCTCAATCTACTTTTAGTTGAACAGCTGGATGATGACCATCATTTCAGAAGTTGACGGGAAAATTTGAGTTGGTTTAAAATTTTCCAAACATTGAGGTGTATTTACCGGGATAAGTACACATTTACCGGTGAATGTACATTTATCGTACGTTCGCCAGAAAATATAATTATTTACTAGATTTTTACTTTTAACATTAATTATACAGAGAGTTTTATGTAACACCGAACATTTTCAATGTTCATTTTCGTATGTTCGATTTGTCAAACCAAACCATTCAATAAACCTTTAATTTTTAGGTTATGTGTAAACACGGTTGTCTATATAACCATTAAAAATTATAGCCAATTGTAATCAACGCCTCAACTTATTCCAGTACAAATTGAACAAACAAGGAGTTTTTCTTTCAAGTCCTAATTATAGCGTGTGTGCCGTAAATCCTTAAATAATCCTTGTTTTTTTTTTAAGTTCAATTGGAAACTTAAAACGAGTGTTTTCGACTCCCAGACTAAGCATGAAGTAAAATTTCGAGTTTAGAAAAGCCTGAAAATTTGGTTTGGTCGCGAAGCGCGAAGCGCGGAGCGACCAAACCAAATTTCCCGGCTTTTCTAAACTCGAAATTTTACTTCATGCGCCACCGGTACAAAACACTGATTCAATGTGAAGTTTGCGGTGTGTTTTAAACTTCGTAATATGTCAGTGTTTTGTACCGGTGGCGCATGAAGTAAAATTTCGAGTTTAGAAAAGCCTGAAAATTTGGTTTGGTCGCTCCGCGCTTCGCGCTACGCGACCAAACCAAATTTTCAGGCTTTTCTCAACTCGAAATTTTACTTCATGCTTAACCTGGGAGTTTAAAACACTCGTTTTTTGTTTTAAATTAAACTACTTTAATAAATAACGAATATCTAAAGATATATAGTATAAACCTACGTTGTAATTGTGATATGTATTCTCATAAGAAAAACTCCCTGTATATGAAATCAAGCTTTTGTTTAGAGAACACTAAAATAATTTAACAGAAACTTAGTAATAGATATAAATTACAAAAGTTAAAAGTTGACTGAAATTACATTAATTTATACCATTGATTTAATCTTAAAAAAATCAAAACATAGATATTTTCAAAAATCAATAGAGATTTAATAAATAGAAATAAGTTAACATTATTTTAATCCTAAAATCAAAATATAACTACCTAAAATAAAATTGCAGAATCTCAAAATTGTCAGAAAAAAATTCTAGTTTAGAAATGCCTGAAAATTTAGTTTTGTAAGGTTGAAAATATATACATTTAGCATGCTGCTTTAGTAGTATATTTTGAACTTCACTAGAAACTAGTGTTTTTTACGCGTGGCGCATGTGAATATTTTGTTTTGTCGCGTAGCGCGTAGCGCTACGCGACCACACTAAATATTCAGGCTTTTCTAAACTCGAAATTTTACTTCATGCTTAATCTGGGATTAGAAAACACTCGATTTAAACTTAAAATTAAACTCTTTTAATAAACAACGAATATCTGAAGATTTATAGTGTAAGCCTGCGTTGTAATTAGGGTATGTATACTCAAAAGAAAAAGTCCCTGTATTTAAAATCAATCTTTTGTTTAAAGAACACTAGAATCATTTAACAGAAACTTAGTAATAGATAGAAATTAATATACATTGTTTTAATCTCTAAATCAAAATGAAACTACCTAAAATAAAATCGCCGAAGCTAATAATTGTCAGAAATTATGTACGTTCAGTTATTTCTTAGCAAATTAGCAAACATGGTTTAACCAATAAATACGTTTGGTTGCAATGTCAAAAAATACAAAATCTATTAACAATGACCGAAATTATTGAAACTCAAAATGTCAAAAAATGCATTCAAAGTCCAAATAAAATCATTTTTAAACATTAAAAGTGCGATTCTTTTCGCAATCTATAACAAGTTAGTCTTACAAAGACTATATCAAACACTCATTGAAACAACTACTTCCCGGGCTGATACTCCGACGGACATTGAATTATACAACAAGTGTGTTTTTGAAAACGAAAATAAAAGAAATTAATACATCTGAAAAATATCTGTGAGTATCAAGTTAATTGTTAGGGATATCGTACGACAATGATTTTTGTGCAATATTTGTAACTTCAACCCAACCTAACAAACATTACTAAATTCTTATTACTTAAATTAAGAAAAATTGTCAAATTTGTAAGTAATTAATTCGCAACCAAACCAAATTTTCAGGCTTTAATAAGCTCGATATATTTACTTTATACTTAATTAGTGGAAAACGTTTTAAAAATTATACGTAGGGCTTTAATTTAACTGAATAGTGACTATTTCTATCAAAATAAATTACCAATTTCAACAATATTTGCATATATATTTTTATAACCAATTATTATTATTTATGTCAATTTGATATTGAAATTGTTTCAATAACTTTCAATATTAACTATTATCTGGCAATTATTTGTATTACAGATTATATAAACTATATTAACTTTGTATTAATTGAAAATATATTTTTGTATTAATTATATGTACATTGTGTAGAATTATGTACAATTTTTAAGAATTTGATCAAACTTCTTAGCTTTTTAAAACTACATGTTACATTAGAGTAATTATAAAACTTTTTCAAAGGAACAAAAATTGAGAACAGAATTTACAAAACTGATGAGAATGTAAACAATAACAAAAATAACATTTGCGAAAAAAATTTAGAGTTAAACTGTCGAGTAGATAAAGAAAGATATAAGGAATTCCATGCAAATTATATATTTAATATAACATTTATTGGGAAATTTCAGCGATTTAAATTTTATACATTTTTTTTTAATTACATTTTTTAACACTTCTAAAGAGCCTGAATTGTAACTCTGTTAACATTAAAAAAATTTTGATGATACATTTACACATGCACGTAATAGCTTTGATAAGTACATTACGTGCTGATAGCTGAACAGCTGATTGCTTACCATACAACCAAATGACATTTCTTTGATGTACAGGGAGTTTTTCTTTAAAGTATATCTATTCCAAATTTAGCTTCTTTTCTTAAAATCTTTAGTTATCATTGTTTTTTTTTAACATTTCAATTTGAAGTTTTAAATTAGTGTTTTCAACTCCCAGACTGAGCATAAAGTAAAATTTCGAGTTTAGAAAAGCCCTGTGAAAATTTTCTGGGCTTTTCTAAACTCGAAATTTTACTTCATGCGCCAAGCGTATAAAACACTAAAATATTGTGAACTCTATGTATATTTGATCCTCACTTGAAATCTGTGTTTTATGCGCGTGGCGCATGAAGTAAAATTTCGAGTTTAGAAAAGCCCAGAAAATTTGTCTCGGGTCGCGCAGCGACCCGAGACAAATTTTCACGGGGCTTTTCTAAACTCGAAATTTTACTTCATGCTTAGTCTGGGAGTGGAAAACACTCGTTTAAAGCTTCAAATTGAACACTTTTAAAAAACAACGAATGTCGGAAAATGTACAGCTTTATTCCTTGTATATTAATCAAGTAGTAATTTAGTTTTCATCATTGTCATGGTACTATTGAAAATTATTAGAATAAATAAGTTGTTCTTTCATGCTCATTGTTAATTTTGTTAGGGCGTAGGTAAAATATCGTACGTTTCTCGAGTGGTATGGCAATTACATACTCGCGGAATACTGCACTCGCCGCTGCGCGGTTCGTGCGCAACATGTCCGCTCATATGTAATATGCTGCATACCACTCTCGTTACGAAATATACTATAAGCACCTTTAATAAAATTAAATTTTTTTAATTTTACACGAAAACTAAAATTACATGATTTCTTTATTAAATTTTCTGAAGTATCTTGACTTACAGATGTTAACATTTATTAAAAAAAAAAGATTTTTCAAATACCTAGACTGATTTTTCTGTCATTGTGAGTTTTTGTTGAAACTATGTGAATGCCTTTTAGAATCAGATTCTAGAATGTTTCATATAAATTTATTACCTTGTCTGCTACTTAGCATGATTTTACGATTCTCATAATGCTCAAGTATTTTTCAATATGATATTTTCTGAGCGATAGTAGGCTTACCACTACACTTGAATATAATAGGTTTAGAAGATAATTGCGAATAAAATGCTGAATCTATGAGTGATTTTTATGATTAAAGCGACAATATTGTAATTATCAGTTAAATTATAAGTATAAAAAAACAGATAAATTTACGAGTATAATTTATCTTGTGAACATAAAAAGCTACTGAAATAAGAATACTAGCGAAGCGAGCTTTATGATGATCCCGAACATAAATAAATTATAATCCAGTTATCTTAAAGTTGTACAACACAATGTCATTCTTGAAATGACAAAGTTTTAACAGTTAATAGCTCTTTGCGGTTACGAGGCGTAATTACTATTTGTATTTGGCGTTCGTCAAGAGCGATATGTATCAAAAGCGGCGGGCGCAGACAACTCTAATTTAATACTGAGCAAATAATGGCTGCATGATTTACGAGGTCGACATACCGTGGTTAGCTTAGAGATATACACACCCACACATATACACACACGCACACATATATAGCGGCAGATAGATATGTTTTAATGCATGTTTGCATTGTTAACTTAACTCGGGTTACACACCATTGCATATATGAATCTAATTCATAAAGGGTTCTATTGTTGTCGACCCGTTCGCGATTTATAGTTTGTGTGGTTTATTGAGATTTATGTGATGGTTAATTTATTTTGTGGAATAACTATTGAGCTTGGTTAATTGAACAGCTTCGATATTTTTATATTTTGTTTAATCAATGTATGTATGTATGTATGTATGTAGAACCAACCCTTGAATGTTGTTAATTGAACAGCTAGAATATTTTGAATATATCCAATAGGAAACAGTAAAAAAAACTGTCAATTTTGAAGAGCATTTCTACGATTTATCGGTTTTTGGTTTACCGATTTACGATTCCGGTAAATCGGCAAACCGGTTATACCGGTAAACCTGTCTACCAATTTATCGAAAAATCTTAAAAATGCTTTTCAAAACTGACAGATTTTTTACTGTTTCCTAATGGAGATATGCAAAATATTCTAGCTGATTAATTAACAAAATTTCAGGGGTGGGTTCTACAGACATTCTATTGATTTAACAAAATATAAAAATATCGAAGCTGTTCAATTAACCAAGCTCAATAATTATTCCACAAAATAAATTAGCCGGTAATGGTAGAAGTGCTCTTCAAAATTTTCCGATTTTATATGAGAATTTCAGAATATAAAATAGTTATTTGATCAGTTTTTCTTTGCATTTCAGTGAGCGAGTTAAATAATAGTATTTTTTTGTACCGAAAATATGATGTGTCCATAATACTAATTCTAAGAAGTGTTATTCTAAAGTAAGATAATATATGTGTTTTTGAACTTGAGTATAAATCAGCGTTTAATACTCGTGGCGCATTAAGTAAAATTTCGAGTTTAGAAAAACCTGAAAATTTGGTTTGGTCGCGTAGCGCTACGCTCTACGCGACCAATCCAAATTTTCAGGCTTTTCTAAACTCGAAATTTTACTTCATGCTTAATCTGGGAGTGGAAACCCTCGTTAAAGGGCAGTCAATAAATCCTATTAACTCTTTATGTGTTTTATGATTTCTGACGTAAAAACGAAATTGTGATTTACTGATAAATTATCAGTAAACCAGTTTTAATTCACATATTTATAAAACTACTGATTATTGAAAAACCTGGTATATTTACAATATTTAATTAACCAAATTCAAGTCTAGTTTTGTTAAAAAATAATTAAAATTACACAAAACATGTTTACAAAAACCTAAGTAAATCCCATTTTGATACGTCTTTCAATATTCTGCAAATAATAATTAGTAAACAAATTTACATTTTATATTAAAAAGTTATTGTTAATTAAATATCTTTATTTTTTTTTTTTTTCATAAAAGCATTATGCTAGAGCCCTTTCTATTAAGATATTGCAATGGTTTAATTAAATGAAAACGTCTCATATGTGCCGGGAGAAAATCAAGTCTAGTTTTGTTAAAAAATTCCAAAATTAGATATAACATGTTTGTAAAAACCTAAATAAATCCCACTTTGATACGTCTTTAAATATTCTGCAAATAATAATTAGTAAATAAATTTACATTTTATATTACAAATATATTGTTAATATCTTTGAATTTTTTTTTTTATAAAAGCATCATGGTAAAGCCCTTTCTATTAAGATTTATTGCGATGGTTTAATTAAATGAAAACGTCTCATATGTGCCGGGAGGTTTTGTTATTGGAGATGTGAATGAAGGGCTTTGTAAAAATATATGAAAACGCTGTACTTGTATTTCATTAGGTTTGTATAAGGAAGGTTTAATAAGGAACATTCCTGCGTTTAATGAAAGGTTTCTGCTGAAGGGATTACGCTAATGTTATTAGCTTTTCAACAATAGTTATTAATACCATTAATATTTATTAAAAAAATGTATTACTTTGATAATATTAATTTCGATTTATTACAAGAAAATTACTATAAGAAGTTGAAGCTAGAGTCTTGTGTCTGCGAATATTTATTAATACATTTAATTTATCTGTAGGAATTGATGTAGAATTGCGTGCCTGCAAATATTTATCAATACGCTATAAGTTCTAATTTAGTTTTGTAAGAATTTCTCTGTTATTATAACTTAATAACAGAGAAATTCTTACTGAACTAAATTTAAATTCAAAGCGTATTACTAAATATTCGCAGACACAAGACTCTAGGTTTAACTTCTTACAGTCATATATATACAAACATCTTTATTCAAATAATACAATATATGTTACAAAAATGTGTAAACCTATCATACATGTTAGTGTTAGTCTGTCCGGGCTATCGACAAAAGGTCTTTCTGCCCTATCTGAATATATGGTGATGTGCAATAAAATGTCTGTGCTAGCTACCTTAACTGTTTTGGAGCGAACTAATAAATTTATGAAGTATGAGAGTAGGATATTTGTATTTAGGAGGGATATTAAGATTTCGGGGGATACAGAACTTCCTAAGAAGGGGTTAATTATAGGGATTATTTGCGAACTTTTTAGTAAGGTTGGTAATACGTTGGGATATGGGTGTGATTTGAGTGGAATTGTAAAGGTATTGATTGGAAGGATTGTGGAGAGGATTGTTGGGATGTCTAAGTTTAGTGAGGATTCTTACAGAGGATCGTTTGGCAACTTGGAAGTGGTATAAACAAGATGGTTTGATGAGAGTAAAAAGTATAGCTCCGTAATCCAATAAGGGCCGGCAAATTGTTTTATAAATATGTGTGGCGGTTTTTGTGCTTATGCCTTCATGCTTATAAGTAAGGGACCTGAAATGGTGGACCTTGACTTGAATTTTTGTTTTCCTAGATAGGATGTGGGGTTTGAAGGAAAGTTTGGGATCGAAAAGGATGCCTAGGTATTTGCATGTGTGGGGGGGAGAAATTATGAAATTGTTAAAAGGGATTGTTGGGGATTCTTACAGTCATTTTCTTGTAATAAATCGAAATTTATATCATGATAGTGATATTATTCTGAGAATATAACTCATAGCCTACTAGAACGAATTTTAAACCAATGAGATGCAAGGAAAGCCGTAGGTACATGTCTATCACCGCGATGATAAAAAAAAGAAGCGGTGGGTGTTTAGTTGTCCTGTCATTCGAAACGTCAAAATAGGTAAAGTTTCGTGCAGTGATATTAATAGAAAAGTGAAAAGTGCGACTCCAAAAACACCGTCATGAATAAAGAATTACAGTGGCGGCAGTTTATGAACTTTTGTGCGATTAAAAAATTCTCAATCAATAGGGAAACAACAATATCTCAGCTGTCGATAATGTTAAGAGACTCACATTATTTTATTCGTTATATTCTCTCACTAAATATAACTCGTGATATGATTAATTATCGATGATGTTTTGTCGTTGAAACCGAAGCAGCACATTCAACTCGCCCTTCGGGTTCGTTGAATCTGCAGCTCGGTTTCAACTCCAAAATATCATCGATAATAATCATACCACTCGTTATATTACGGCTGAGAATATAACTTAAGCGTCACATGCCTACATTTCCTCCAATCAGAATCGCTTATTTCCATAGATACATGTCATCACCGCGGTGATAGAATCCTATTACCTTGTTTTGGTCGTTGGTACGAAAATTATTTGTCAAATCTGACGGTTGATTATTAAAAATGTCAAGCGGGCGATAGGGTGAGATTTCCAAGAGGGAAATATAGTGACATTCGTTATATTCTCTGATCGAATATAACTCGGAGTATGATTAATAATCGATAATATTTATTCGTGAAACCGGATCAGCACATTCAACTCGCCCTTCGGGCAGCTCGGTTTCACTCATGATGCTAATCATACCACTTGTTATATTACAGCTGAAAATAATATCTCCACTTTTTATTTCATACAGGGAATATTTCTTTTTGGTGTACCCATTACGATTTTTTGATATACATTTTTAGACAATCGTGGTTTTAATAAAAGCGATCAATTTGAAACTACAAACGAGTGTTCCAATCCCAGACCAAGCATGAAGTAAAATTTTGAGTTTAGAAAATCCTGAACATTTGGTTTGGTCGCTCCACAAAGCGGAGCGACCAAACCAAATTTTCAGGATTTCCTAAACTCAAAATTTTACTTCATGCGCCACGCGTATAAAACCCTGATTCAAACTAAAGTTTAAAATATACTGCTCATATTTCCATAACATGTTTATTCATTTTACAAATGTTTATATGAAACATGTAGAAGTGTACTCAAAAGAAAAAATCCCTATATTCTTTTTTTCTACTTTTTTGAATATGAAAACGCAATAATAATTCCTTGAGATACAAAAATATACGGACATTACTTACATTATTTCATAATAAGACAATTTTACCTAATATTCACTTTGAATATTAACTTTATAATTGCTTGGCCATTAACGATTTAATATTAAAACCAAATGTAAAGGACTTAGATTCTTGTAATTTTATAGTTTTATATATTATGTTTAAACTAAAAAAAAAGCGTAAGCTTATTTTCTTAAATTCAAATAGGTTTGAATTTGAAATAATCAGGGTTACTATTAATTAGCTACTACAAATCTCAAAGATTAATTAAACAAAATTTCATGTAAAAAATAATGACCTTATTTAATAATAATTAAAAACTACAAATTTCACAATTTATTTAATAAAATATTATGTAAGAAGTCATCTGATTTACTTTTTTCTTCTTCTTTTTTTAGGTATCCTGGGTAAGGCACAGAGATATCCATTTGTTAACAGTGGGTCGATATACCTACACGTCTGACCAACGTTTCGAGGCCATACACTCACCGCACACAGAAGACTGGACTTTAAGGATAAGGTACCCACAAAGAAAGGACTCCGGAATTTACGAGTGTCAAATCAGCACGACGCCACCTATTGGAACACCCGTCCACTTAACAGTTGTCGGTGAGTTTTTCAACTTTTTACTTTCACCAACTGAATTCAATTCAAACCAATTACTTGCATTATACATCATTTTTTTCTGAATCGATTCAATGAATATACTACCAGTATTTATTATCTTGTAGAGGGAAAAATTCTAAATTTACTAATGTTCACACTTAACACTTAACGTTTCTCTAAGTTAAAATAATTAAGAAAAAGGAATGTGATTTTCTAAAAATAATGACATACCATGGAATTGATACAACAATTGCGGATATTCCCTGTTTTTCTTTTAAGTTCAATTTAAAGCTTTAAACAAATGTTTTCCACTCCCAGACTAAGCATGAAGTAAAATTTCGAGTTTAGAAAAGCCCCGTGAAAATTTGTCTCGGGTCGCGCAGCGACCCGAGACAAATTTTCTGGGCTTTTCTAAACTCGAAATTTTACTACATGCGCCACGCGTATAAAACACTGATTTCAAGTGAGTTTCAAATATACATAGAGTTCACAATATTTTAGTATTTTATACGCGTGGCGTAGTTTAAAAAAGCCCAGAAAGCCCTCGAAATTTTACTTCATGCTTAGTCTGGGAGTGGAAAACACTCGTTTAAAGCTTTAAATTAAACTGTTTTAAAAATCAACGAATGTCAGAAAATTAACAGCTAAAATAATTAAGAAATAGTAATGTGATTTTATAAAAATAATGACATTCCCTGTTTTTTTTTTAAGTTTAATTTAAAGCTTTAAACAAGTGTTTTCCACTCCCAGACTAAGCATGAAGTAAAATTTCGAGGGCTTTCTGGACTTTTCTCAACTCGAAATTTTACTTCATGCGCCACGCGTATGAAACACTATAATACTGTCAAATTTATGTATATTCGAACTTCACTTAAAATCTATGTTTTATACGCGTGGCGCATAAAGTACAATTTCGAGTTTAGAAAAGCCCAGAAAATTTGTCTCGGGTCGCTGCGCGACCCTCGACAAATTTTCACAGGGCTTTTCTAAACTCGAAATTTTACTTCGTGTTTAGTCTGGGAGTGGAAAACACTTGATTAAAGCTATAAATTGAACTCTTAAAAATCAACGAATCTCAGAAAATTACCAGCTAAAATAATTAATAAAAAGTAATGCGATTTTATAAAAATCATGACATACCATGGAATTGCTACAACAATTGCGGGTATTTTCCCTGTTTTTTTTAAAGCTTTTAACAAGTGTTTTCCACTCCCAGACTAAGCATGAAGTAAAATTTCGAGTGTAGAAAAGCCCCGTGAAAATTTGTCGAGGGTCGCGCAGCGACCCGAGACAAATTTTCTGAGCTTTTCTAAACTCGAAATTTTACTTCATGAGCCACGCGTATAAAACACTACAATATTGTTACATTCATGTATATTTGAACTTCACTTAAAATCTGTGTTTTATACGCGTGACGCATGAAGTAAAATTTCAAGTTTAAAAAAGCCCAGAAAATTTATCTCGGGTCGCTGCGCGACCCTGGACCAATGTTCACGGGGCTTTTCTAAACTTGAAATTTTACTTCATGCTTAATCTGGGAGTGGAAAACACTTGTTTAAAGCTTCAAGTTGGTTTTTTGTTTAAATCAACGATTGTCAGAAAATAAACAGCTAAAATAATTAAGAAAAAGTAATGTGATTTTATAATAATAATGACATTTTTCTTGAATTTCGAAAACATTTATTTTAATCAAGTGACTACGATATCTTTAGCCATTTTGACATCTGCAGTTGTTGCTTTAATTCCATGGCATGTCATTATTTTTATAAAATCACATTATTATTTCTTAATTATTTTAACTTAGAGAAACGTAAAGTGATAAACGTTAACACGAATGAATTCAGAATTTTTCCCTCTGCAAAAAAGGTAAATACATTTTGTTTCTAAAATAAATAAGGGAGCCAAAATTTGAACATTTCAAAATTTACATGGGATTTTCTATGTTGTGTCCGATAAGTCAACACCCGGTTTATCACTTTTATAGGGACATAAATGATCATTACCATATGAACAAAAAATACTCTGAAACATCTCAGCTTATTGTTATAAAATATTTTAACCAAATTAATACACGCCTCAATTCATTAGCATTTAATTATCAAATGAATTAAGACATTACTAAATTAATTTAAAAAATCACTTTGATTAAGAAATTTATACCGAACAAAAAAGACAATAACAAATATTAATTTAAATTAAAATCGATTCTGTTTGAACGTAAAAAAATAATTGAAATACATATGCTGGTTCTTCTGCAATGTTGTATCAAAAATAGACATAGCATTAAAAAAATGTTAGATGTAAATGTTTTGTTTTAATATTCATAAATATCTCTATATTTATTTATCAACTTTTTAAATCATCAATTCGATTTATTAATCAATAAACGCAAACATTCTGGAAATAGAAATTCTTATAACAAATTTTGATTTTTTTTATAAACGATTGTGTTTTAACATAATAAAAAAGAATGTAATTTAACGAATAAAGCACTAATAACCTTCACGTAACTCACAATCAATTTATTTAAAAAGAATGTAATATACATTTTCTGAGTTTTCTGCAATATTGTTTTAAAATGGACATTTCATTGAGACATTGTTAGATGTAGTAGTTTTGTTAAAAAATTCATAAATAAACTTTTGATTTAATCAACATTTAAAATCATGTATTAGATTTATTAGTCAATACACTTAATTTTTCTAAAAAATTATTTAAAATAAGTAGATTTCCTTCACTTTTTTCTTTTTAAATGTTGACTAGTAAGGTCAACATCTCACATCGTCCCTTTAATTAATTCTTTGTATTGTGCGCGCCGTGGGTCTAAAACGGGAGTCGATAAATTTTTAGTTGGACGGTTTAAGGGATGATCCGCATTTCGGTTCAGTTCGTTGCATTAAATGACCATAAAGGGATGAACCGGAGCTTATGGGAAAACTTCGAGATGCCCGGGTCCGATAAAGCACAGGGGATGATAAATATAAATAGTTGCACGAGCTAATAGATTCCGATCGATTAATTATATACCTTGAAATAAACACAAGACCCAGTTTGTAAAACTTCAAAGTTGATTAATAGTTGACCTCTTAGGAAATAAGTGTGGAATGTCAGGGAATTGATGCGAGTCAGGGGAGGGTTTTAAAGTTTATATAAAAGATCAAGTATTTTATAAAGTGATGTTTATTGGAGTTATTTAATTTATGCTAGACACTTGTAGGATGTTCTACTTTTATATTTTATTCCAGGCGCATTCGCCATAAATATAATGTTTTCTCAAGACGATCCTTAAAATTGTATTCGTAGTACATGCAGTATAAATTAGATTTATAACGTTTATGAAAATAATATTTCTTATTTTTGCAAATTGGCCTATTCATCTTAAATAAGAGTATGAACAGTAGATTTATAGAATATAAAATTACGATAATGTTCGTATAAACTGCAAACAGTAAGTCTCAATTAAAAAGACTACTAAGATAATATAATATATACAAATATTATAAAATAAACTTTTTATTTAAGTACCTATATATATATATATATCCCGATGTATTTCTTGTAACATTTCACGCTTTAGTTGTTTTTATAACTTCGTTTAATTGTTACTACTCCTTGATTAAGCACGAAGTACAATTTCGAGTTTAGAAAAGCCTAAACATTTGGATTCGTCGCTCCGCGAAACGGAAAGACCAATCTAAATTTTCAGATTTTTCCAAACTCGAAATTTTACTTTATGTGCCACGCGTATAAACACTGAAATATTCTGTAGTTTAAAATATACTGCTTGTTTGATCTTACCGTAAATCAACAATATTTTTAAGACTCGAGCAATCTGCTTTAGGATATGTAAAGAGATCTAAAAAAGGAAAGTCTTGTATATTATTAGCATTAGGTATATTATGAACATCACGACATTTCAGTGTTTTATACGCGTGGCGCCTGAAGTAAAATTTCGGGTTTAGAAAAGCCCTAAAATTTGGTTTGGCCTCTCCGCTTCGCGGAGTGACCAAACCAAATTTTAAGGCTTTTCTAAACTCGAAATTTTACGTCATGCTTAATCTAGGATTGGAAACACTCCTTAGTGTTATCAAATTAATTGCTTATAAAAAAAACAACGAATGCCTGAAAATTCGCAACGTATACATAAAATTTGTACACTTAATAGAAACAATTTCTGCATAAATAAGCTCGGTATAAAAATACTTGTAAAGTAGATATAGCAAATTTCCTGCCTTCTTTAAAATCCATTCTGAACTCTCTGTCTGTAAAGATAACTTTTCACTTCATATTTTTTTTAAATGTTATTTTCAGACTTAAATTATCGGTTGTTGAAAATAATATTAGAAACACCTAACTTTGTGACACTACTTTTACAAAGTTGAATGTTGTTAATATTATTTTTTATAAAGATGTCCCGCAAAGTGAATGTCAATCAAATCAAAGATTTTTATTTATTTTATTCATGATAAATGCCCCGGGTTTAATATTTCTTTAGGCATTAACTGATGGACAATACCCAACAAATCTTATCTTAAACATTATTGATCACGCTGCCATAACCATAAAACAAATATAATCAACCCTTCTCAAAAGTGAATTCCCCGAACTGTGTCACACCTCACCGTCGCCGATCAAGATACGCTTAACCTTTACATCTTAAGTCCTAAGATAAATAAACGAGGTGGGGGAAAGTCAAAGTTCAAGTTCCCGAGTGGCGGTCGCCCTCCTTTTAATACTATAATCCCGGGATCAGTAAACAGTTGAATTAGTCCCGGGATAAATAAGCCGGGGGGCCTGGTGCGTGCTTTTCGATAATTTCATCTAATTTCCTTGATGCACTGTCTCAGAAACCGTTTGCATAATTCTAGAGCGAAATTTGAATTTGCACTGCTCCTAATAACTTTACTCTCTCTGGGAGTACGAGATAGAGAGAGAGAGAGAGAGAGAGAGCAAGAGATGTGTTTGCTTGATGCAGTACAAATCGATTTTCTGCAAACGTGGATTGTGTGAAGGGATTAACAGGATAATGTGGTTTCTGAGTAATAAGCTATACATGAACATGGAAAAAACAAACACACTGCTCTTTTCATTGAGACCAAATACAGATGTGTTCACTCCGGTAACAACGCATGCTAAACTACTGGGTGTACACATTGACAAACAATTAAAATGGTCAGAGCATGGAAATCAGCTAGCCAATAAGTTAGCTAACAATATTTTTCTACTCAGAAGCACATCAGATGCTGTAACCAGAAGTGCTCTGCGAACAGCATATTTTGGCATGGTTCAGTCCCATCTTAAGTATGGGATTATAATATAGGGACACTCAGCAATTCGTCATCGCATATTCGCACTTCAAAGAAGGGCAATTCGTATCGTCGGTGGCATTGGGTACCGAATAGATTGTAGGACCTGTTTTATAAACTTGAGAATATTAACACTGCCGAGTTTATACATTCTGGAATGTCTTAAATTCATTAAAGTGAACGATGGAAACTACCAGACTCATAATGTGCACCATCGACACGACACGAGAACAAAGTTCAACGTTTATCACAGAAGGGCCCGTCTTACCAAATCAAGAACGGGAACCAACTACTATGGCATTGTATTTTACAATAAGTTGCCACTGCACATTCGCACACTCCCGTTGAAAAGAAATCCATCCTAGAAGTGATTAAACATTTCTTGTTATCTAAAGCCTACTATAACATTGAAGAATTTGTAGCCTAAGGATTTGTGATGTAGGCGTATATATATTAAAAATTTTATGTTTTACGAAATTTTATATTTGTTATATTATTTTATCTTACCTCGTATTTATCTTAATAGTATTTTATATAGTTATCCAATATCTTAATTTTTTATTATCTAATATTATATATTGATATCCTCAACTGCTTTGTTGATTTTAATATGTCTGTTGTGGCCAGTATTTGACTATATTATTAATTAATTCTACATATATACATATCCGGAACTTCTCGTTGGTTTTAAAGTGCTGGTAGTGTCCACTATTTTAAAATGATATGACATGTTTATAGTGTTTTATCATTTTAACTATCACCTACTGGAAGAAAGCCACGTTAACACAATAACACATAAACACAAATGTTGGAGTAAATTAACCTCATGTTACTATGTCAAACCTCCTCAATGTATACTATCGTCTTGACTTGTGTAAATCCTCTGTATATTAGCACGAATAAATTATTATTATTATTATTATTAATGATTTTTAAGTGTTGATTTTTGAAGGTTAGATGTTTCAATGTTTGAATTCCAGTTAATTTTTATATAATGTAATTTTATTAAGGTATAAATTGCAGTTTATCGGAATTTTATTCAAGAGCAATATATTTTTTTTTTCTGTTGATGTAAGTTTCAATTGTAATTTATCTCTGAATTTTAGTTCAACGTGATTTTTTCTGTTGAACTAAGTTTGTATTACAGTTTATCTCTGAATTTTGGTTTTATATAATTTATTCTGATGTAGGGCAATTTACCTTATTCTGTTAAAATTAGTTGAAATGCAATTTTTCCCAATGCATTAAAAAACTCAATTATCGTTCCTTTATATAAAATAGGGGATGCAAGCGAACCCATAAAATATACATCTATTGCTTTATATCCTGTGTTTTCAAAAGTGTTTAAAATATTATGCCAAAACAAATATACCAGCATCTTGAATAAAATAATATTTTATCAAATTGTCAATTTAGTTTTAGGTTCAAGAAGTCTACGGAGGGCGCAGTGATAGACCTAATAAATGTAATTTTGCATTGCAACGTTTTCAGATTTATCAAAAGAGTTTGACTGTGTTAATCACCAGTTTTTGATAATCAAATTGTCTATATGATTTTAATAAGGCCTGCTTAAAATTATCTGTATGATTCAGCTAGTTTTGAGCAGGCTTCATTAAAACAATAATGCAACAAGTGTTTATCAAAAACTTGTGACTAACACAGTCAATCTCTTTTGATGACTGATAGACAGCAGCATGTGAGGGGGGGAGAGGGGAGTTAGTGTCATCCAATATTGTTTGGGGTACCCCAAGGTATCATATTGGGCCCACTGTTATTTTTAATTTTTAAAATGATATAACATATCATCAGAAAATTGGTAAAACTATACTGTATGCGAAGTCATCAGATACGCAGATTTTGACGAGCATTTAGATGTTGCACTACAAAAATCATAATGCAAAAGGGCTTGGCAGTGACTGGTTAAACAGTAATAAACTTGTGGTAAACTAAAGTAAAACGGTCAACATGCTATTTTCACTGCATCCTTGTGAACATAATTTGGAATGATAAACAACATTTCTCGGTGTGAAAATTAACTCTTCTCTGACCTGAAAATCCCATAGTGATCTACTGCTGAAAAACTCTGCTCAAATATATTTTTGCTAAGAAACCTATCTCATTCAGTATTCTCAAATATGATAAAAACAAACATCTTATTTTAGTACATGTCATGCATTTATTAAATGTAGAATACTTGCAAGGGATCACAATTCTATTCGAGATTGAATCTTTAAATTACAAAGAAAGGGTATATATACAGGAGCAAACTATAGAGATGACTGTAGACCATTTTTGAAATTACTAAGAAAAATTACAATAACATCTCTATATATATAAATGCCTAATTTATATAATAAATCACGGTGAAGTTATCATAACACCCCTCAAAAAGATGATTACCCCATTAGTTACACTCGATTAAATAAATCACGTGTTGGAACAAGTCATTCGGGATTAAACTTTTACAACAAGTTGCCAGCTGTTGTAAAATGTTTACCTGAAAAACGCTGCAAGGTATATGCATGTGTAATAGTATATTACGTAACGAGAGTGGTATGCAGCATATTACATATGAGCGGACATGTTGAGCACGAGCCGCGCAGTGGCGAGTGCAGTATTTCGCGAGTATGTAATTTCCATTCCACTCGGGAAACGTACGATACTTTACCTACGCCCTAACAAATTAAGCAATGAGCATAAAAGAACAACTTATTTATTGTAATAATTTTTAATAGTACCATAACAATGATGAAAACTAAATGACTACTTAATCAATATACAAAGAATAAAGCTGTACTTTTTCCGACATTCGTTGTTCTATAAAAGAGTTCAATTTAAAGCTTTAAACGAGTGATTTCAAGTGAGGTTCAAATATACACAGAGTTCACAATATTTTAGTGATTTGTACGCGTGGCGCATGAAGTAAAATTTCGAGTTTAGAAAAGCCCAGAAAATTTGTCTCGGGTCGCTGCGCGACCCTCGACAAATTTTCGCGGGGCTTTTCTAAACTCGAAATTTTACTTCATGCTTAGTCTGGGAGTGGAAAACACTCGTTTAAAGCTTCAAATTGAACTCTTAAAAAAAACAACGAATAACTAAAGACTTAAAGAAAATAAGCTAAATTTGGAATACGTATACTTTAAAGAAAAACTCCCTGTACATCAAAGAAATGTCATTTGGTTGTACGGTAAACAATCAGCTGTTCAGCTGTCAGCACGTAATGTACTTGTCAAAGCTATTACGTGCATATGTACGTAATATCAATCATGCTTGTCAAGATAACGGTGTGGTATGATGCGGTTACTAGATAGGGCGTAGGTAAAGAATTATTATCAGTCAAATCCATATTACACATGGGACGAATATCTAAACGAATTAAAAATAAAGCCTTAAGTTTTGTTTGCACGATTTATTATTATGTTCACTCTTCAATTTGCCAAAATATTATTTTTATATATAGATAATGCTTGCTAATTTTATTTCGGATATCCTCAATTTTATTTAAAGATTTATCATATATATTTTTTTAAAGAACCCTGATGTATTTTGATGTATAAATATTGTATTTATTTTATATTATATTGTCGTGGTATTTTGACACCTTGCATTTTTGTATTGTATTTTGCATAAATAAATTATTTGTATTAATCTATGTCTGAATTTTTAAAGTTAAAATTTTAATTTATCTCTATATTTTTGGGCAATCTTCTGTTAAAGTTAGTTTTAATTTATCTATGATTTTTTTAGGACTGTAATGTTTTTCCTTTAAAGTAAGTTTGAATTGCAGCTTAGCTTAACATTTTTGATCAATGTATTTTTTTTAAGAAATAAATTAAAATTGTAACCAATCTCTGAATTTTAGAGCAATTTATTTTTTTCTGTTGAAGTTAGTTTTAACTGCAATGTATCTCTGAATTTTTGAAGTTTGAATTGTAATTTATCTTTGCATTTTAGAGCAATTTAATTTCTTTCGTAGAAGTTAGATTAACTTAAAATTTATGTCTGAATTTTTAATCAATATAACATTTTTTAAAAGTAAGTTTAAATTGCAATTCGGTTTAACATTTTAAATCAATGTATTTTTTTAAGAAATAAGTTTATATAATTTATTTTTGAATTTCAGGAATATTTAATGTTTTTTTGTTGAAGTTAGTTTGAACTACAATCTATCTCTGAATTTTTGAGCAATGAAATGTTTTTCCTTTAAAGTAAGTTCGAATTGCAGTTTAGCTTAAAATTAAAAAAAATAAGAAATAAGTTTGAATTGTATTTTATTTCTGAATTTTAGGGCAATTTAATTTGTTCTGTTAAACTTAGTTTGCATTATAATTTATTTCTTAATTCTTTAAGTTGCAGATTCACTTTAATGTTTAATTTAATGTATTTTTTAAGAAATAAATTAAATTCTTCTGTTAAAGTTCTTTTGAACTGTAATTTATCTCTGAATTTTTGAGTAATGTAATGTGTTTCCTTTGAAGTAGGTTCGTATTGCAGTTTAGCTTAAACTTTTAAGTCATTGTATATTTTTAAGAAATAAGTTTGAATTGTAATTAATCTCTGAACTTTACGGCAATTTAATACTTGTTGTGTTAAAGTTAATTATAATTGTTATTTATCTCTGAATATTCGAGCTGTCATTTTTTACCATGAAAGTAAGTTTAATTTAATTGCAGTTTTGCTTTAAAATTTAATTCAATGTATTTTCACTTTTATATAAATAAAATAAAATAATTTAAAACTTTTAAATATATATTGTAAACTCGCTACAATTGTTTCGCCACACTGTGGCTTCTTCAGGCGAAGAAATGATGAAGAAGCCACAGTGTGGCGAAACAATTGTAGCGAGTTTACAATATATATTTGAAAGTTTTAAATTATTTTATTTTATTTATATAAAAGTGAAGATGAACTTTCAACATTTATAAGGCTGATAAATGTTGAAAGTTCATCATCAATCAATCAATCAATGTATTTTATTTAGACATAAATTGAAATTACAATTTATCTCTAAATTTTAGGGCAATTTAGTTTCATCTGTGTGAGTTTGTTTGAACTGCAATTTATCTTTAAATAGTAGTGTTCTTGCTCTAAAATAAGTTTGAATTGCAGTTTAGCTTAAAATTTTAAATGAATGAAAAAACAACAATGCAATTGATCTTCAGTTCAAAGATGAACAGTATTACCATTTCGTGATTTATTTTTGTTATTTCTCTCATTTCTACATTTCTTGCATGTATACAATAAGAAATATAGGTATTATTTTTCTTGTCTGTGATATCTGTAATATCACAAGTTAACATTCTTTCGCGAACTGAATAAAGCGAGCTGATTATGTTTTTCTTTTCACATTGGACATAAGCGGCTTTTGGCAGTCGGCCAGTTCGTTCTGCGCTGTGAAATGTATGGCATTTTTCAATCCCGACTGATGCATTTTTATTCGGTTTATTAAACGTATGCTTTTAAAACGGTTATTTCGTCCGGAAATTGAATTGACGCCGATTTAATTTGATTAATCACTTATGCTTACAATCATTAAAGTCACAATAATTTTTAATAATTCAATCTACATACAAGGAGTTTTTCTTTTAAGTATACATATCTAAATTATATGCTGTAAATTTTCAGATATTCGTTTTTGTTTTTTTGTTCAATTTGAAGCTTTAAACGTGTGTTTTTCATTCCCTAAGCGATCAAACCAAATTTTCAGACTTTTCTAAACTCAAAATTTTACTTTATGCCCCACGCGTAAAAGACACTAATTTAAAATGAAGTTCGCTTGTTCACAATATTTCAGTGTTTTCAGTATTTAGTACGCGTGACGCATGAAGTAAAATTTCGAAAAATTTGGTTTAGTCGCTCTGCAAAGCGGAGCGACCAACCCAAATTTTTAGGCTTTTCTAAACTCGAAATTTTACCTCATGCGCCACGTGTAAAATCACTGAAATTACACAATATACTGCTGAAGCAGTATGCCAAACCAGTATATTTTGTACTTCACAATTAATAAGGAGTATTTCTATGTTTTATGTAGTAACGCCTAATACAATACTAATACTTAAAATAAGCTTTAGTTTCTTGTAAAAGTAGTCGTACACAATAAGCAGTATATCTTGAACTTTACAATATTTCAGTTTTGAAAAACCTGAAAATTTTGTTTGTCCCCTCCGCTTCAAGGATGGTGTAAGCGTGGAATATTTACCAAGAAGATAAAAAATTAAAGGAATTTTTTTTAAGTATACACAAGACGATCATAAAGTGTTTCATAAATTTTCAGGATTCGTTGTTTTATACAGGCATTTAGTTTGAAGATTTAAACGAGTGGTTTTTCACTCCCAGGTTAAGCATGAAGTAAATTTTCGAGTTTAAAAAAGCCTTAAAATTTGGTTTGGTCGCGTAGCGCGTAGCGCGTAGCGCTGCGCGACCAAACCAAATTTTCAGGCTTTTCTAAACTCGAAATTTTACTTCATGCGCCACGCGTAAAAACCATTGAAATTACGCAAGGTTCACAATATACTGCTGAAACAGTATACTAAACCAGTATATTTTGTCCTTCACATTAAATTAGTGTTTTATATGCGTGGCTCGTGAAGTAAAATTTCGAATATAGAAAAGCCTGAAAATTCGGTTTAGCCCCTAAAGTTTTCTACACTTGAAATTTTACATTATGTTTAACCTGGGAGTAAAAAACATTAGTCCAAAGCTTCAAATTCAACGCGTTTAAGAAAAACCAATTCCTGAATATTTACAGCGTATATATTGGGATATGTATACTTAAAATAAAAATTCCCTGAATGCCTTACTTAGGTAAAAACTTAAAATAAAATATTTTCCATAACAAAATCACACAGTAAATGAATTACAAAAACTTCTTACATATTTTTTGGTACAATTTTAAAATTTAAGCAAGTGCTTCAACAGCATTTGTTAATGTAAAAATGTGCCATTTATTTGTGAAAACTGTATATGGTATATGTATAAAATATTTCACATCATCATTCAGCGTGTATGAATATTTTATAAAATATATACGTACTATTTAAGATTCAAGGTCCGGAGTGTAATAATAAAGAAAATAGAGGAATTCCTTCGCTTAGTTTGTGTATGCTTATGCATTAGCATAAATATGTAGATTTTATGTACACTTCTTGATGTAAACTAGGTTATACTTACGGGGATCGTAAACGAAACGATAGGGCTGTACATATTTGGTTTGCTCCACTCCTTAGAGTATATTTAATACATACACACACACTGACGAAATTACAGGTGTTGATTTTCTTATGAAATTAAAGCTTACTTCCCGTATTACACAACCTGAATATTATATACAATAAATGTAATTTTCAAAAAAAAAAAAAAACGTAATTTACTACCCGAGTATAACCCACACACAATTTATATTTATACACTTTTAATTGTTTCTTAACACGTTCGTTACCAGGTTCTTAGGAAAAAAATCAAAACGAGTTCTCTTTATAATTGTTTATTAAATTGAACAATTGCGTGAAAAGCTATACAGGGTTATCAAAACTCCCGGGTCAGCGCGGCATTTTCTGTGTCCGTGTATTTTTTTTTTTTTCTATAAATTTGCACAATTATACAATATCATACTAACTGTTATAAGTTGCAACTTCTATCGCAATTTAACTCATTTTAAAGAGAATAAAAGAATCACATTCCTGTTAACCAGAAGCCGTCATGTTGGTTTGTTAAAAAGTTACTAAGGATTAAGTACCTAAGAGTTGTGTCAACTATTGCTACCCGAACAACATCCTAATTTTATAAAGATCTAACTATCTCGAAAACCACGAATCATTAATAGTGTAATTCTTTCTGTTTTACTCAACTTTTGCGCCTAATAACTTACCATTTTTTTAACTAATGACTTTAAATTTATTAAAATTGACTGACAAGAACGAATTACTAATAATTAGGCGTTTAAATTTTCAACTTTAATTGCTCCAAAGTGACTAAATAAAAATCAATTCCACAGCACTAATACAACAAAGAGCAATTTTTTAATGTTGTCGGATAACAATAAATAGTATATTGTACAACGAGCATATAATTATAGCTATTAATCACGAGAACGTCACTCAATATGGGGGAGCTCCGACACAAATGACAGAGGTGAGTTGCTACTTGATTTTATTCTGGCCACTAACCTTTCCATATGTAACATTGGTAGCGAACCCACGTTTATTACTTTCAACAGACGCGAGGTTCTAGACATAACTTTGGTCTCGGACCAAGCACACAATAAAGTTAAAAACTGGAAGGTCAGTGGTGAACACTCCTTCTCCGACCATAGTATATAGAATTTCAGGTGGATATGCGTATCCCAGTAAATGCTATAATCACCAACAAAAGATTAACGAACTGGGACACTTATAGAGCCGTCCTCACTAGGGTTTTGCTTAGCGATACACCACGCAGACCTTCCACTGAGGAGGAGTTGGATTGCTTGGTAACTACCCTCACTGATGCCTCTAATAGCGCAATGGGCGCAGCCTGTCCTGGAAAAATCCCTAGAGGAAAAAAGAAGCCTAAATGGTGGAACCTGGAGATTTCCTCCCTAAGAAAGGAGTGCAATAGGCTGTTCAACAGGGCAAAACAAACCAGCGAATGGTCTCTGTACAAGGACAACTTCAGAGCCTTCAAAAAGGCTGTTAGGCAGGCAAAGAGAGCCTCCTGGAGAACTTTCTGCAACCAGATTGAGGAAGCCTCTGAGGCCAGCCGACTCAGAAAAATACTATCGGGGAACCCAGCTATCCCGGGTTTTCTCATGAAGCAGAGTGGTGAGTGGACCACCTCATGCGAGGAGACCCTAGAGGTGCTAATGGAGACTCACTTTTCCTCCGACACTGGTGGGAGAGGGGCTCTCCAGACACCCAAGAGGAGCTGCCCGACGGGGGATATCCTGAGCAAGGATAAATTGGCTTGGAGTGTGAACAGCTTCAAGCCCTTCAAAACCGCAGGCCCGGACGGGATTATTCCTGCTGAATTACAAATGGCTGCGGATATTATCAATCCCTGGTTGAAAATAATATTCGAAGCCTGCTTAACTCTTTTGTGCATCCCGCAGAGATGGAAAGAGACAAATGTGGTGTTTATACCCAAAGCGGGAAAAATATCTCACTCAACGCCGAAGGACTATAGGCCGATTAGCTTATCCTCCTTCCTACTCAAGACGCTGGAGAGGTTAGTGGAGGCGTACATAAAAGAGCGCATACATCCAGACCTCTGGTCGACTAGCCAACACGCGTACACTAGGGGCAGATCAGTAGACACAGCTCTACACGCCCTCCTAAGTCAGGTTGAAAATGCCATGTGTAAGAAAGAGTTTACGTTGGCGGTATTCCTGGATATCGAAGGAGCCTTCAACTTCGTGCGCCCAGGGGCGATTTTGTCGGCCCTTGGCAATCTGCACATGGACGAGTCGATATGCCTCTTCGTAGAGGAGCTGCTAACGAGGAGCGCTGGGCGGCTCACGCTCAAGAAGAGAGGTCAGTAGAGGTACCCCCCAAGGGGGTGTCCTTTCTCCACTACTATGGAATATAGTTATGAATGAACTACTGAACGGACTAGAGTCTACTGGGTGTAAAACAATTGCCTATGCTGATGACGTGACCCTCGCGGTCTCTGGTAAACACGTAGGCATCCTATCTGAACTCATGGAGAGGGCACTCCGCAAGGTAACCCGCTGGTGTGAGGAATGTGGACTGGGGGTAAATCCCCTCAAAACTGAGCTTGTACTCTTCACCAGAATGCATAGGATACCAAACTTCAAAGCTCCCGTCCTAAACGGCACGGGACTGGTGGTAAAAGAGCAAGCCAAATATTTGGGCACCTTAGTCGATAGGAAGTTAAGTTGGAAGCCCAATATGCAGGAGAGAGTACGGAAAGCGCAGGTCGCGCTGTACTCGTGCAAAAGAGCTGTGAGCAAGAACTGGGGACTGAAACCAAGCGTTGTCCACTGGATGTACACGACTGTGGTGAGACCCATTCTGTTCTACGGCGCTGCAGTCTGGTGGACTGCTCTTGATAAGAAAACTCACCGGACCGCACTGGGTAAGGTACAGAGATCAGCCGAACTGCTCATAACAGGCGCGGTTAGATCTACCCCCTCCAAAGCGCTAGATGTAATACTAAATCTAGCTCCTGTTGACCTTTACTGCAGGTATGCTGCAGCTACCACAGCGATCACGATCAACTCGGTCGGGATATGGAATAGTAGCAAACAGGGCCATGGAAGGATCCTGAATGAGCTTGTCGATATCCCACTGAGGACTGATAGCTGTCTTCCAGAACTTACCTTTGGGAACAAGTTCTCCATTTCCATCCCGGACAAAACCGAATGGGTAGAGGGCAAAATTGTTCAGGGAAATGAAGTCTGGCTCTTCACGGATGGCTCCAAGTCCGAAAACAGAGTAGGCGGTGGAATTTTCTCACATGAGTTCAACCTCAAAAAATCTTTTCGACTCCCAAACCACTGCAGCGTCCTACAGGCGGAAGTCATGGCTATCCGAGTGGCAGTGGACTGGATAGGTAAAACCGACCTTCAGGTAAACCATATCAGGTTCGTCACCGATAGCCAGGCCGCCATTAGGACATTAAATAGTCCCTACTGCACCTCCAAGGTGGTCAGAGACTGCAGAAAAGTGCTTAACAAGCTCGCTAACAGCTGTGATGTGGGGCTCATCTGGGTACCAGGTCACAGTGATATCAAGGGAAACTCAATTGCCGACGGCCTCGCAAGGAAGGGGGCAAAGATGAGAGACCTATCTACTGAACTTACCGCCGACATTCCTCTTGGGGAATGCAAGAGACTATTAAGGGACCAAATGACATCATGGGTTAACCTTAGGTGGAAGGAAGAAGACACGTGTCACATATCAAGGCAGCTATGGCCTATGTGTGACACTAACAGTAAAAGATTAATTTCACTTAGCAGAATCGACATAAAGAAGGCAGTAGGCATCATCACGGGTCACTGTTTTCTGGGTAGACATGCACAAAAGATGGGTCTCAAATACAATGACTACTGCAGAGAATGCCTAGATGAGGAGGAGGAAGAAACAGTACTCCACTATCTAGGTCAATGTCCTGCTCTTGAGGGGAAACGAATGAAGTACCTCGGTCTGCACCAGGCAAGTAAACTGGCGGAGCTCTCACCTATAAAGGTGGGAGATCTGATCGGATTCATTAGGTGCTCAAATTGGGTTGTATAGGGGAAGGATCTCTCATGGTATCACAACGGGCCCTATGGGCCTAAGTGAACAGCCTCGGCTGTTGCCATATAAACCTAACCTAACCTAATCACGAGAACGAGGTTTGCGGAACGAGCCAAAGACGAGTGGAGCAAGTCGTTCGAGTGATTAATAGCCATTATATGCGAGTTATACACTATAATTTGTTCACGACAACAGCAATATATAACCAACATTTATTATATATATTTATCAAATACGTGTCAGTCTTAATGGTCAATTTTGTTTTATAATAATTTGACAGAACAATGATGACAGATTGCGGTACTATAATTTGAATGTATATTAGAGTTCATTCCACATTAACACAATAATAAACAATCGTTCTACAATAAATAATACTCACACAGTCTACCCTTTCGCATAAGTTACATAGAAACACACTCTTTACAGAAAAAAAAACGAACTCTTCCGTTTGGATGGAGTTTTCACGGTGTTAACCTTTGTTCCGCTTTAAAAAATATTCGCGACGGATAGAAGCACAATTGTTTAACTGGTTTTAGAATGATTTATGTTTACAAACGCGTTGTACACGGGTTAAACTAATGAGAACGGCGGAGATGTTGACGCGTTACTTTGTACTTTAACAAAATAGCGTCGAAGACTTTATCACCACCATGGTCAAATGTAAGACAAATGAAGCTGATTTGACTAGCACAGCGTTGTTACTGCATAGCGGCAAAAAATCTAACTAGATAATTATTTATATTTGTGTTCAAAATACCCATTTATCACGCAAATCTTGTGTTAAATGTACTTGAGTGTTAAATGCACCGCATTTATGCTGCCCACACAATTAAATAATGCACATTTTATAATATTGTCGTAAATAAAAAAAAAATGTCTTTTGTTCGCTCGGTCATTCAAACAGCACATGTACTTAGCGCTTGTACTTGTACACAATTCCTTATATTTCCTCTTAAGTTACAAAATTAGAAGGCATTTCGGGAAGCAAAGGGCGACACAAACTCTTAGGTACCTAATACTTAATCCGTAATAACTTTTTAACAAACCAACATAATGGCATCTGGGATGCAGAAATGCATCCCTATAAAATGAGTTAAATCTCGATAGGGATTGCGATTTAAATAAGTGTGGTAGTTCTCCCCACATAACATGTAAATTATCTCATAATGTATTTTTTATGATACTGTATAAGTATGCACATTTAAAAAAATATGTACACGGAACTTCAGCCGAACCCTGTACAAAGCTTTACTCCAGATCTCCCTGCAGGCTATTTATTTTTTAAATTCAATCAATCTGTTTGCGATATAATTTTGTATAGATCTTCCAGCGCTATATGAAAAAAATGACTTCAAATTTGCAATAAATTTTTATACTTTTATAACACCATAAACCATAATCCTCAATAAAAGTATCCCTCAGCAAACAGCTTATTGCATGCTCGGCCGTGAGTCGGCTGCATAATTTCAGGTCCGTATTAGAACATTTCATTCCAATGACTGACGTAGATATGTAAAAATGCACATTCAGTGGTATTCTCTATCGAAAACGTTAAATTTAACGTTTGACAGCAGAGTTAAATCTAGTCTAAAATAAAGGGAAATTGATTAAATTCCCTATCATTTTAATAGTTTTGGTTGAACTTATAATTTAATTTACACCAGTTGTCACCATTTATTTTAACGCGGATATCAATAATTAAATTTTAACGTTTTCGAGATAGATAGTCCAATAAATATATACCAAGGAAAACACTTTAATTTGCAGCTCTTACGATACAAACGTCAGTTATCTGATTGAAAGAGTTAAATGACGGTTGCAACTTGTTTTCTAGTTGATAAATTGTTTCATACTCTTATTAGCATGAAGTTCTGTTTCTTAATACTTCTCTATCAATTTACATCTTATTAATTGATACACAATCTACATCCAAAATATGTCACCCCTTTATGATTGAATTTTTGTTAATCGCATGTTATTTTTGTATGTATATAAAAGTTTTATAAAAATGATGTATTTTTCTTGATAGTCGATAAGTAAATATTAATTTAATTATAATAATTTAATTAGTAATTAAAATTAAAAATGTTTCAATGTTGTATATACAACTGTATATATTATGTTTTATTAAAGCAGTATTTTCAAAAATCGTAATTATAGCCAAAATAACTGAAAATCAAATGAAATAATTTTGACATTTTAAAAATATATCTAAATATCATTTATTTTTCTAAGAAATTAAATAACGGCCCTAACTTTAACTTATACATTTTTTTATTTAAAAAATATTGGTATTAAATATATACAATAATATTAATTACTCTTTTTAAATATTACAAAGTATCAATTACAATAATCGAACTCAATTGTCCATTAGCGTGAAATAGGGAATGAGCGGCTCTTAGCGATTATACAGGTAAAGGTTATTAAGAAAATTGTATTAGGGCCAATGACAGGATTATATGTATATAATCCTGTCATTGGCGGAATTAAAAGGTACTGGGGATATCCCAAATTAACTCAACTTCTGAACTTCTTGACATTCCTCGAAAAACTAATGGTCAATTTGACCCTTTATGCAATAAGGAACCAAGAGGCCCAGGATTAAAAGGTATTGGGGATATCCCAGATTAACTCAAATTCTGGACTTCCCGACAAAATGATTGTTCATAACAATTTCTACTAAAAGTATACTTTTTCGTGTGATTTATAATACATATTTAGAGTTGCTTTTTTCATTTTTATTTTTTTGATTATTGCTTTCATGATTTCAATTAAATAATCGATCATTTTAAATAAAACTGTGTTAAATATTTACTTAATTACCGAGAACGTTGAAATAGGATTTTGATATAGTAGGGGTTGAAAGGGTTCAGATATGCATTTCTTTCTTGCACCACTCTATAAATAAAGATTTAATCTTTTACCACTATTTATTTCAAATGTTTATACTTAACTGGTTAGGATTTATAAAGAGTTAGTAAAAATCCGTCGAAAAAATAATTATTTATGATAAAAATCTGATTTCTTCAATAATATTAAAAAAACACTCAGGATTACAGAAACGTGCTCGGATATTATTTAAGATTTTTTGTTTTGAAAATACAGCACTTCAAAGTGAGGCGCCTCACTTTTTGAAATGGATGTAGGTATTTTCACATGTTTGATGGTTTGATAAATCACACAATTTAATATTAGTTAATGTTCAAAGAGCATAAATGTTTTGAACTTTTCATTCTTACACTTAAATGAACTCGGTTAAACAATCAACATTTTTAATCTCAACATCTCTGAACATTTTTTCTTCCGCTGTTTGCCTCGCGCCCCGGTGACAACACACCTTGTAGCGGCCCTGTTCATTTCGGTCATGAATTTTCTATGCAAATCATCTGGCCAGGGCAGGTTAGTTTTATTGCGGTTATGGTCATAAACCCCCAATTATCATTTACAAGTTAACCGCAAACTGAAGTCATTTTTTTCATATAGCGCTGGAACTACTATACAGCAAATTATATTGTTGATATTAAAAATAAGGAGTCACATATACGTGACCCTGGTAGCGAACGTGTAAATCTGTAAAGAAAGTAATTTATTTATGACAATCATCATGTTTTTTCTTCTCTTATGTGTATGTCGTTTTAATTAAAATCAAAACTACTTCTAGAACTTATATTCGGATCCAGTTTATACTTTTTAATAGCCAATTAAAGTTTCCGCCCTAGTAATAAAAAGAGAGCGAATTAATAATATTTATAGGGCATAATTAATGCACGACAACGACCGGAATTTCCCGCAAAAAATCCCGTGCACATAAATTAAAAGTTGCACCGTAAAACCGGGCAGGGAAAACTTGAAAAACGAATTTTCGCATAGCGGGGGGTAAATAACGACACCCCCACGTCCGATCCCGTTAAATAACCGGCCTTCAATTACCGTATTAAAAACTCGACCGACGCTCTTAAACACTTATCAACTTTTATCATATTAAATTTAATCAACGCTAATATTCCCTTTTCCGAATGCGCGGGCAATTAATTTGCGTTTGCCAGAGTGAGGGGAGTGTTTCGAAAATTTGGGGAGAAAGTCGTAAAAACGCCGGGCCTCTCGTTAATTGGCAAGGCGAAATCAGAGAGATACACAAACGGAAATTCACAGAAATACACACAGAGCAATAAAAAGACACAAGCGCAGAATTGATATAGACATACATTTATTTATACAGAAATACGCAAATAAAGAAATTCATGGAAAGCGAAATTAACAAATAAAATATTCCTGAAAAGTAAACGTTTTTCTTCGCTTTTGAACTCTATAATTTAATGGAAAATAAAGTAATAGTTGACAAAATTCCACAAAATCATGAGATGATCAATATTTTACGTTGATGTTATTTATTTAATTTAATTGTATTAATTAACCTCAGTTATACAAAGTTAAATATCCACTCCTTGAGAATGACTCAAAGTCGAAACTCTTTAGTTGGAATAAAAAAACAAAATATTTGTGAAACTTAACCAAGTGTTTTCCTTATTAAACCATCGTTAAATATCCATTTGTATACCAGTCGATTAACTTTAATTAATCAGTTATTAGTATTTATAGAAAAACAAGATATGATGGTGTGCATCATATCACCTTATTATCCTTATTAAACATATGATGATTTAAATATCAACAATATGAAAAAGTTTCTCAAACTAAATTTATTCTACATTTATTATTATTATTTCAAAACTATTTAAAAAAAATATATTTTTGCATTTTTTCGTTACATCTCGGTAAATATTGATCACTATCACATCTAAGCGTTTATATATTTTTAACTTGACTGTAAATCAGTGTTTTATACGCGTGGCGCATGAAGTAAAATTTCGAGTTTAGAAAAGCCCTGTGAAAATTTGTCTCAGGTCGCTTCGCGACCCTCGACAAATTTTCTACGCGGGGCTTTTCTAAACTCGAAATTTTACTTCATGCTTAGTCTGGGAGTGGAAGACACTCGCTACTTTTAAATATGTCACAAGTGTTAAAATGTGTGTCGTAACTGTCACGAAAGAAAAATAACATGGTGATCTCATTATACTTCAATTCAAACTTGTGTCAAGTTTACACGATTGGATTTATGTCAACTGTCATTATAGCTTAAATGTCGGCTACCTCCGACTTATGTCAACCCTTATTATATTCCAAATGTCGGCTGGCGACGACTTATGTCAAACTTCATTATATTCAAATGTCGGCTAACGCCGACTTATGTCAAGTTGACACGATGGACAAAGCGTCGGCTACCTTATGTCAACTGTTATTACAGTTCAAATGTCGGCAGACGGCGACTTATGTCAAGTTAATTAAAGTTAATAAGCAGAGGTGCAAAGGGGTCTAAGTGTTTTAGTTGTATTAATTAATTAAATATTATGTTACTTTTTAATAATACAGTGTGGAAACCTTAACTGGAATAAATTCAGTATTTATGAAATGAAAAGTTCCAGAAAAAAATCCTCGGACAGGTCGATTTTTGTTCTTTATTGTGCACTTTTAGCGTCTTCAAAACAAGTATGACATTACTAGCCTTTCACATATGAAGTCATAGGCAATTTTATTGAACGGAAACATTTTTTTTATTTCACTAAATTTGTAGCCTTTTTCATTCTCTTTACGAGCACGTTTCTTTCTTGGCAAATAGCCAATCGGTGATAAAACCCATTCCTTACATTTTGAAACATTTCCGGTGAAATATTTTTCATTTCATACCTGATACGTTCCTTCAGATCCTCAATATCCTCCGGTTTTGTAACAAAACATTGTTCTTAAGATATCCCCACAGAAAAAAATCTAGTGCAGTAAGGTCAGGAGATCTTGCCGGCTGCACCTCTTATTCCAATCCATCTATTCGGAAAAATGTCATTCAAATATTGACGAACGCTTACAGCATAGAGTGGTAGAGCTCTGTCTTGTTGAAACCAGACCCGTTCATTTTGCAAATCGGGATCTAACTCATTTGAAAATAGTGCAGCTATAGATGGAATGATATCTTCTTGAACAAAATTAAGATATGCTTCGCCATTAAGATTACCGTTGATGAATGTTGGTTCTAGTATTCGATTGTTAATTAGCCTAGCCCACACATTGACTTTTTGCGGCCGCTGAGTATGGTCATCTCGGATCCAACGAGGGTTATTGTCACTCCAATACCGACAGTTATGACGATTTACTTCATCCCTTAATGTGAATATACATTCGTAGGAAAAAAGGATGAAATCTAAAGATATCTGATTATTGACGATACGGTTCATCATATGTTCGTAAAATTCAATTAAATAAAAAAAATTGTTACAACATACATATTGTTCAGGAATTAGCTTAGGATGACCAGGACAAAAATCCGGGTCATCCTAAGCTAATTCCTCAACTATCTGTATCTTGTAAGGATGCCATCTTAGCATTTTTAAATATTTTAAGAACAGTAGTGTGGCTGATATCGTTGTCACGGGCCACTTGTCGTGCTGACGTCTGCGGATTATCTTGAATAGACAATAATGCATTTAACTTACTGTTTTCTTCAACAATTGATTGTCGTTGTCTAGGTACATCCCTCACATATCCCAACTCCCGGTGTCGTTTCTCTATTTTAGAAATTGTACTTTGACTAATAGATAATAAATCTGGATATTTTTCTCTAAATAATAGAGCAACCTCATTCTGAGTTCGGGACCTTTCACCATATCCGATCATCATCAACAGCTCGATACGAAGGGTTTTCGTTAAATAAGGCATCTTTTAAATGAATTTTAATTGTAAGTACACAATTCCACAGCTAATAAATTTAATTGTTGTGAGAGAAGTATCTGTCAAGTATCAAAACAACGAAACAAAAAAACACGGCTGACCGCCTCAATGTATTTTTAATATTTCTTATATTAAATAAGTTTTTTTTAAGAATTTTTGTTTAATTTTTGATATTAAAAAATAAAAAAAACAAAATATTTGTACATAGTCGTAAAGAGAGTGAAAAGGGCTACAAATTTAGTGAAAAAAAATGTTTCTGTTTAAAAAAATGTCTATGACGTCATACGTGAAAGGCTGGTGACGTCATACTTGTTTTAAAGACGCTAAAAAGTGCACACTAAAGAACAAAAATCGACCTGTCCGAGGATTTTTTTTCTGGAACTTCTCATTTCATAAATACCAAATTTATTTCAGTTAAGGTTTCCACTCTGTATAGTGTTTATCACCTTGTTATAACAAACGTAGATCTTTTTTATTATTTTATCCTGTTTGTATCTATTTTATTCGACTAATAAATATAGACGAAAAAGTAACTTTATTTGAAACTGTGATTATGCATATGTAGTAATTTTCAATTGTTTTTTAATCTTTATAGTTTATCTGTCAATATGTTCATTGATAATATTTAAGGTTTAGATGGAAGAGCACATGTTCATGCTAAACTGAATCTCGCCTTATGGTTTTCCAATTATTTAGAGTTTCATTCTTGTTTTATTATTATTGTTTTATATTTGTATTGTATTCGCAGAATGTACTTTAAGAAATGAAAATAAAGTTTATTATTATTATTATTATTATTATTATCTATGTTCTGATGTGCAATTTATTTTTTATTTTTACTGAACTATATTATATACTTTGTAAATAAACTCTTTTGACTAAATAAATAAACCAATAAATAAATAAAATGCTTAATTTTTTAAAAATCGAGTTAAAAACAAACGCAAAATACGATAAGAATCGCATTTATCCTTTTTGTTATAGCGTATGAGAAAATGTAGGACGTTAAAAAATCATACGTTAAAAGATGAAATCGGTAAAGCAAAAAACGTTCATAGAAAAGTCGCATGTTAATAAACCTGATTAGCCTTGGACACAAACACAGATTTGTAGTTTTTAACGTTAAAGGATGGTAAGTCAAAAAACGTTCATAGAAAAGTCCCATGTTAATAAAAATCCCATGTTAATAAAAAGTACGCTTAATACGTAAAAAAACCTGATTAACCTTGGACACAAGCACAGATTTGTATTTTAAACAAATTAAATACGTTTTTAAACACCTGATGGAAATTTATGGCAACATATCTCTGTATTTTCCAGTCTCTCTCTTTCTCTCTCTATCTATCTCTCTCTCTCTCTCTCTCTCTCTCTCTCTCTCTCTCTCTCTCTCTGAATTTCTTTGTCTGAATATTTTGCATGTTTTTGTACACGCGAATAATCAGACGAAAAAAATCGGAGAGGGAGAGACTGGAAAATACAGAGATACAAAAAAAGCAGAGGTCTCGTCGAACGTTGGCTGAGTTTTATTTGCTGATATTGTCATTGCTCCAATTAAACTTTCGGAGGGCCGCTCTTTCGAGAGCCGAGCCCCCAATTTATGTCTTTTATCGTAATTAGTTTAATTAACTTTGAATCTGACAGAAATACGCCTCGCGCTGATTGCGACCTTAATAACTGTAGCTGTATCAAATTTTAAAACATTAATTTAGGAAAACTTCCAGACATTTATCTAAACCGTCTTTTCATTGACAGTTTTTTATTGCTTCTTAAAATACTCTCTGTCTAAAACAATAATTTCTTATCATTACAATCAATACAGTTAAATACAAATATAAATATTGGAAACTTTTCTTTTACGTATACTATTTATTTATACGCTTTAAATTTTCCGACTTTCGTTATTGTTTTATAAAGTTCAATTTAAAGCTTAAACGAGTGTTTTCCACTCCCAGATTAAGCATGAAGTAAAATTTCGAGTTTAGAAAAGCTTAAAAATTTGGTTTGGTCGCTCCGCGAAGCGGAGCGGCCAAACCAAATTTTCAGGCTTTTCTAAACTCGAAATTTTACTTCATGCGCCACGCGTATATAACACTAATTTCAAGTGAAATTCAGAATATACTACTCAAGTAGTATACTAAAGCAGTTTATTTTAACATCACGTTAAATCAACGTTTTATACGCGTGCCGCATGAAGTAAAATTTAGAGTTTAGAAAAACTTGAAAATTTGGTTTGTTCCGCTTTGCTGAACCATATTTTAAGGCTTTTCTAAACTCGAAATTTTACTCAATGCTTAATCTGGGGGTGAAAAACACTCGTTTAAAGCATTAATTTTAACGCTTTTCAAAAGCACCGAATATATGAAGATTTACAACGTATATCGTGTATCGCGATATTTTTATTTATTTTTATTAATTGAATTTTGTGCTACTAAAGAATTGCTTACACAGGTCAATAATTATAATAGTACAAAAATAATAAATTAGATTACAATTACATACAGATTAAAACTTATTATACAACTAGGCTGGAAAAATTACTAGATAGACATTCCGATATAGTAAAAAATGCCTGCTTTTCCAGATATCTTTTCAAAATCGAATCGAATTTGGTAAAATATTGAATAATTTTGGTCCATGAAATTTAATCGCATTTTGCGATTTACCCAATCGAAGGAATTCAGGGTATATGAGGTTGGCAGATCTTGTGTCATGCTGATGATTTTGATATAAGATATAATACATAAATGCAAGGGAGTGTAAGAATGCCATGGTGAATAAATGCCTCGCGACAATCTGCTCTATAATCAAGAAAAGAAAGCACGCGTATAGCGCGTCTTTGAATGCCAAAAATTCTGCCAATTATGCTAGAATGGCTGCAAGATAGAATCCTATATGTAATGTGTTCCTGATAAACCGCAAAATAAGCTGTACGGAGAGCCTCAGTAGGCAGAGAATTTTTTAGTTGTTTAAGAAGGTATACGTCCTTACACAATTTTTTAGACAATGCCTGCTCATGTGCATACCAGGTTAATTTTGAGTCCAACTCAATTCCTAGGAATTTTGCGCTGCTCTCTTCGATGTCTTTCTTCATGGAAAAAGTTACCTAAGAAATTCTCCATGTATTCGTATCAGTTAACAATTATTATATTGAATTAACATTATTTGTATTGTTTTAATTAAAAACGACTTAATTTACAGTTATAATTTTTGTTTAATTACATATTGGTCTAAATTTCTTTGAAACTTGAAACGTGTCACTTTATTTTATTTAGAAATGCATATACCCGTAATTAGAAGTTGTGTAAAAGTTGTATGTGTGTAATTCAATACCCAACGAGGGGAAAACTAAACAGGAAGTTGTTGTACGAGAATAGTTTTTGTTACCCTGGCGAGACACATTATTACGAAGTTTGCTATTAACCCCCTAGTTGTCCTTATGAGTTAGAATTTATAATTAAATACTGTTTGATAATAAAAAAAGTTCCAGACATCACATAAATAATTATTTAGGTTTTAGACAGGAATATTTAATATTAAATGTCAACGTACGATAAGATTCGTATAAACCGCAAACAGTAGGTCCTAGTTAATTAGACTACTAAGACAATAAATATCCATTAAAACAACTACTTTATTGCCTAAGTAATCTTAGTAACTAAGACCTACTGTTTACGGTTTATACGAATTTTATAGTAATTTTTCATTTAATATTAAAGTTCTGATAACTAAAAACGTAAGCATTTTGTTTTTAAATCAAAATAGTTTTGAATTCGAAACCTAATAAGTGTAGTAAATAGAAATCCATTATTTGTGCATGAAATTGAAGCCTTTATTTATCATTGTTACAATGACGGGATTTAGGTCAAATATGCGCCGTTTTATTCGATAACTTGTTGCCATTTCGAAGGTAATTTCATTATGCCTCTCTGATAGAAGCTCTCGCCTCTATTGGCAAAAAACTGGGACAGTCATTTTTCACACGCCTCTCTCGAGGCAAATTTTTGACCAGCAAAATTGATCGCCCTGGACAGAATCAGATGGTAATTACTTGGTACAAGGTCCGGACTATAAGGTGGATGCATAAGTACCTCCCAACCAAGCTCCAGGAATTTTTGGCGAGTCACTAAAGAAATGTGTGGCCTGGCATTGTCCTGAAGGAACACAATTCCTTCCCTATTGGCCGAGGCTGACCGCTTCTGGGCGATTGCTTCCTTCAGACGGTCCAATTGTTGACAGTGACAGTATTGACGTTGTCGTAAGTGATCCATTTTTCGTCACCAGTCACCATCCACTTCAGAAATGAATGAATGCATCTACCTTTATGCAAATGGTTCCAAACGGTTTTTTGTGCAATGTTTAGCTCCTGGGCAATCGAAACAGTCGACGAAACAGAACGGTCAAATATGACGATTTCTATGATTTTTTCGGCATCTTTGACAATTGGCCTTTCAGAGCATAGTGTATCTATGACATCGAAATTACCGGAACGGAATCGACAAAACCAAAATTGCGCGTAATTGGCTGTTACAGTATCAGGACCATAAACATAATTCACATTTTCAGCCGCTTGGCTGACGTTTCCGCCTTATCAAAGAAAAACTGTAAAATATGGCGTATATTTTCCTTGCTGGTGTCTATCTTTAACGAGCCCTTAAACAAAACTAAGTCAACTAAATTACAAAACTGTTAGAAACGCTTATTTGTACGGGATCTCGTCTTTCTAACGCCATAAAGTGCAACCCGATTGGACTTCTGCAACCTGAGATACAGATTACTCAATCCATCTATTGAAAAAATAATGGATTTATTTTTGCTACACCTATTATTTACAAAGAACTATTTGAGTTTTTGTGTTTTAAAACTATAACCGATGTATGTCAGAGGATAAAATTTTTATTTAATTTATAAATAAAAGCCTACACTACAATCAATTGATTTAAATTACGTGATTCAAAATTACAACGTAAAATTTAACCTGGGAGTAAAAAAACGTCTAAAGCTTCTTAACAAAAAAAAAAACTACAAATATGTGAAAATTTACAGTACATAATTGAGATATGTATACTTAAAAAATACTCCATGTATTTAATGTGGTGGCCTTTACTGAATGCTAAATATAACAGGAAACGCAAGAATTAATTATATATCACAACTTGTACATTTATATAAACATTCAACAAAGAAAAATAATACAACTCCCCACTGATAATAATAAACTGCGAAACTTCCAAACTCCTCGCCCATTAATTATTAACCTGACCCGTTGATTATTTCCCTTAACAAGAACCGCAATAAATATAAAACTCGCCGCGCAACAAAATACATTCGTTTGTTCTTTTCGGCACTTTTGCGCTCCGGAATTTTTGTTCAACTAAAACTCACGTAACGGCCGTTCTAATTGTGTATTAAATATTCCATTTGCGGCGTCCAACTTAAATTGCGAGACGTGTTTTCGGGCTTCGTGTGTTTAGGCTAGGTGTTATATCGTCGCTGCCGGTATCGGCCTTGTCATTAAATCCCGCACTGATACTAATTTTATTACCGAACTTTGCAGATCTTAATTAGTGATTGGGATTATGGTTATAGTTTGCTGTAACTTTATGTTATTTTGTTTACATGTTGTGCATAAATAGACTTACAATATAATTCAGTATACTCAGTGCCACAGACAGGATTTAGTCTAATCAAAATCACAAATTAAATATGTAATACTAGAACGTACATTAAAAAATACAGAAAACTTTTCTTTTAAGTATACTTATCCCGTTACTAACATATTAAAATTTCTGTTATTTGTTGTTTTTAAAACAGTTCCACTTGTAGTTTCGAACATTTAAAGCTTCAAATTGAACTCCTAAATAAACAACGAATATCTGAAAATTTAAATCAGTATTAAAATTAAACTACTCACGCAAGATTAAAAATATATTGCTAAACAAGAATATTTTCAATTTTACAGTATTTTAGTGTTTTGCACGACTGGGCGCATGAAATACAATTTCGAGTTTAGAAACGTATTAGGGATATTTGATTCGCCTATTTCTGAAAACCCCTAAATCTATGGTTTTCAAATAGATTTAAGGGTTTTTGGAAATAGGCGACTCATTTATTCACTTTATACTATATGAACAAACATTGTTTAGATAAAGGGTGGCTTTGGAATTCTGATCATAAACTCTGTTTTTTTTTTTAATATGACCAAACTTAGGGTGTATTTACTGCGAACAGTTGCAGTCCTGCTTTGATTAAACATCAAATTTTGAGATATTAGTAAATGATTATCAATGTCACAAATTAATCATAATATGTCCAATAAATTGTCACGATGCAGAGATTTTCAAAAAAGAGAAGGATACAACTTGCAACTTTACAACACATACAGGGAATTTTTGTTTTAAGTATACTTTCACATATTCCATATAAACATTTGTAAAATTAATAAACATGTGATCAGAACTAAGTAGTATATTTTTTATGCGCGTGGCGCATGAAGTAAAATTTCGAGTTTAGAAAAGCCTGATTTGGCTTGGTCGCTCCGCTGCGCTACGCGACCAAGCCAAATCAGGCTTTTCTAAACTCGAAATTTTACTTCATGCTTCGTCTGGGAGTGGAAAACACTCGTTAGAGTTTTTGAATTGAAAGTATGAATAAGATCACTAATGTAAAATCTACATTGAAAAATGTTTGTATTTAAAACATTTTTAAAATGTGAACATATAAATGGGCAGATAATAAAAAAGAGCAAGGAATATTACCTGATCCTCCTATCTTACCTCATCCTCAGAGACACTATATTAAATTGGTAGTAGATATAAATAATTTGAGGCGGTGATAGGTAAATACATTTGTAATCGTAATCTTTGTGAGTTAATTGAATTGTTATACTATGTCAGATTTCCCTTTACATAACCTATAAATTAAAACTTAATATAATAATAATAGTAAACTATTGATGATTTTCAACTTTTTATTTTATTCACTACAATTGTTTCGCTACACTGTAGCCTCTTTAGGTGAAGTCATATAATATTTATTTATATTATATTTCTTCACCTGAAGAAGCTACAGTGTAGCGAAACAATTGTAGTGAATAAAATAAAAAGTTGAAAATCATCAATAGTTTACTATTATTATTATATTAAGTGATAATGGATTTTCAAAATATAAGTGCCTCAACAATCAATGATATAAATTAAAAGTTGATTTAGTACATAACATGTGATTAACTTTGTCCTAAACTAAAACACACAACCTGCACCACACTACTAAATTCTTGAAAAGTCAAATTTGATTGGTCATATTAAAAAAACATATTATACCTGCATTTTTAAGATTTCCATTACGAAAATAAGATTCAATGATCTATGTAATTGCGAGAAATACATAACTGATTCATCATTGAATCTTATTTCTATAATGGAAATCTTGAGAATCCGAGGTACGTTTAGAATTCAAAAGCCACCATTTATCAATATAATGTTTGTTCATAAGTTACTTAATGAATGTTGCCTTGATACATGCACAATTGAATGGACCATATTATTTTTAAAGCTATAAAGTTGTAAATACTATGATGGATGGCATCTTTAAAAGTGTTACTGTAATCTATTAATTATAAGTGTAAAGTATTTTATAAATAGCATCACTTTAAATCATCTCTTAAATGAAGCTGTTAAACTTCGATGTTAAGTTAGTAAATCTTAAATAAGAGCTCGTCCGCTCAAAAAGTCCATCGCATTTATCATTTTGATTCTACTATAAATCACGTTGTTGGACAGGCGTCTGGACCGTAGTTGAAATAGATGTACACTTTTAATTTATATTTAAGTTGAAACGAGCATTGTATACAGCTTTTCTCAACATTACACTCAATAAAAAACAAACAGAAAAATAAGTAAACAAAAAAAACAGTTTTTATTAAGATACGTACATTTGATGAATAAAGCACTAATAACTCGATTCATACAAATACACGACTTTAAACAAAAGTCTCAGGTCTTAAGACTCAAATTGGCTAAATTTAAACTAAAATTAACCTTTATATAAAAAGAAAATAGTGAAGCAACATTTTTCAATTTATTTCACTTTCCTGTTTGTTCATTTAGTTTGGCGAGAGAATAATTTTACCTGATGTTACATTTTGCGTATAAATAATGCATAGAACAGTAAATCTGTTGTATAACTCGTATATTGATTGTTTAATTTAATATCTGTAGGGGTATTAGTTCGCGAAGTAGTTGTTAATTTTAATTTGTTTTAAGATTTTATAAATTTGCAAGTTGGAATATTATATTTTTATGACTTGAATTGTTCTTTTAAATAGAATTTCTAATTTAAAAAGAAAGAAAAATAATGAATGTTGGTATAATGGATTAACCAGCACCTCCACCACAAAATATTTTAGATTTTGACTGTTTATTTTTAATAACTTTTTGTATTCTCAATTTTTTTACCTTGGTTTCTGCAACCATTAGCTATAATCAATTTACTATTTTTTTAACTAAATCTAAATTCACTATTATATCCAGGATACCACAACGCATTCACGCTACATCTATGAACCTGGCAGGATTCATTAGTTTCTTATATATGATCCCTGCCGGACGAGATCTGAACCCGGGATTCCCGGGTTCGTGTAATTTCTAAATTTTTTAAATTATTTCTTTAAAAATGAATAAAAATTAATTTTCTATTGAAGGTTGCGATTTATGATTAGTAAAATTCAACGTTTTGGGTAGTAACTAGTTCCGGCACTATCGATGTACTGATTACGGGAAAACATTGCATGATACATTAAAATAATGCTCAAACTTATACGATTTTAATGTCACCAATTTAAAACGAATAAGATATTTAGTTTTTTTGTAAAAAAAATCTGAAAATTGCTGATTTTTACGTCATTTAATTTCATTCAAGGGTGTCTCTAAATTCTGCATTCAATTAGCTCAACATTCAATAAAAAAAAAATACAATATACCCTACGATTATCTTTTAATGCTGAAAATAGTAATATAGGTCTCTCTCACTCTAGCTAACGGCTGGATAGAGTCTGTCTCGCTCTAGTAAACCCCAACCTTAAAGCATTAAAACGCGTCAACCGTTTCTTTTGTAATATTATCCCAAATATGGTATTTTGTAGACTTTTTTCTTGCCCCTTGTTATTTTTAAGATATTTTGAACCAAAATAAGACAAACACAATTAAAATTATCCGACCTGATCCTCTGGCTCGTGTTCGAGTTTCGGGCAACAAAAAAATTCCGATTCTACGAAAAAGATAGGTAATAAAGCAAACGCTGATTAATTAGGATCGGGCTAAAAAGCGGGCCGCTGTAAAAACGAAACGAACGCCGGGGCGATTAAGTGATGTTACAAGTAGCAATTTTCTTGTCGTAAAAATATCTATCAATCAGCTTTGAACGTTTTACGAGTACGTTTCCGCCCCCTGCCCCTAAGGGACTTATCTAATCGATAGTTTTATTTAAGGAATAATTGGTGTGTTGTGTAATTGAAATTGCTGGAGAAACGAGCGTTCATTGAAATGTGATTAAAAAAAGGGGGTGTTTTAAATTGAAACTGGAACAGTGTCGCTGAAAAGTTTAAGATTTTAAATGCAACGCTTTATTGTGGTTAAATAATTGTACAACATTTTATGCAATTTTCAAATGAGAAGTATTGCTTAGACTAGATTAAAGTGTAACTAATTCCTCTTGATTTTATTTTTTTCATGTTTGATATGAGTTCAATTTGATGGTACTAATGAGTGTGTCTACTCCTTGATTAAGCATGAAGTAAAATTTAATTTGAAGTGGAGTTTAAAATATACTGGTTACATTTGATCTCACGTTAATTCATTTTAACGAACTCTTGTGCTTTCAAAACTCAACCAATTTGCTTTTGGGATATGTAAGCAAATTGCTCCAGGCGGTTGAACTTTTGAACAATTAAAATGTTTAATATTAATTAATGTTAAATCGAGATTAAACATAATTTGAACTTTACTTTAAATCAGAGTTTTATACGCGTGGCGCATAAAGTAAAATTTCGAGTTTAGAAAAGCCTGAAAATTTGGTTTAGTCGCGTAGCGCTACGCGCTACGCGACCAAACCGAATTTTCAGGCTTTTCTTAACTCAAAATTTTACTTCATGCTTAACCTGGGAGTGGAAAACACTCGTTAGAATTGAACGCTTTCGTAAAAATAATGAATTCCTGAAAATTTACCAAACACTGTCATCATCGACACATTTATACTGAAAAAAAATCACCGTATCTATAATTGTTAAACTAATTATAACTACAATAATAGATAAATTCATGGGCGTAGCAAAGGAAGAGCAGGTAGTAAAATTTCATTAGGATCTCCCGCAAAAAATGTTAATTTTTGAAGTCCATACGATGTTATTAATACGCACTTTTTGACGTTCAATTAGAAATAGCTGCTTCTAATTTTAAAAAGATTTTATCGGCAATTTTGTTAAAATCGATAACCACGTTTCTAGGTGTATTGATGTCACCTCGGGTGTGCCCCAAGGCTCGCATTGCGGGCCTTTGTTATTCTTATTATTCATCAATGAAATTTCGCTCAATTTTAAAGCTTGTACATTTCTTATTTATGCCGATGACCTAAAATTATTTAAACAAGTTTTAAATGAAAGTGATTGTAAGGCGATTCAGGATGATTAAATGCATTTAGAACAGTGGTGTTTTATGAATAAACTTGATCTCAACGTAAAGAAATGTTGTAAAATTACTTACTCCCGGAAAAGAAATATCTTTGATTACACATATACAATTAACAATAGTTCGCTCTCATCTGTTAAAGTTGTAAATGATTTAGGTATTTTATTTGACCAAAAATTGACTTTTAAGGAACATATATCTCAAATCACATGCAAGACCAGCAAAATGTTGAGGTTTGTTAATCGGTTTTCGTATAATTTCTCAGCTAATACTTTGCGCCACTTATATATTTCGTTAGTACGTCCTATACTCGAATATGCTGCACCTGTATGGTCCCCTCATGTCAGTTGTGATGGTACCAGAATGGAGAGAATCCAAAATAAATTCTTGAGACTTTATGCCTATCGAAGTGGACTGAATAATTATGATAAATTGTACATTCGCAATGTTTTAAATATTCCCTTGTTACACACACGTAGACTTGTTGCTGATTTATGTATTTTATATAACTTAATTAACGAAGATTTCATATGCAGTATTTTGTTAGTTCAACTTAATTTTAGTACATTGCCGCCTCATTTACGTAGACATAATAATCTTTTTAAAATAAAATTCCATTCGTCAAATTACGGATTTAACAATACTATATGCAGAACTATGAGATTATTTAGCACATTGCCGAATGATATTGACTTGTTTAATTCATCAATCCCATTGTTTCGTTAAAGATGTTTAGACTACTTAAACTCCATTAATGAATAACATGTGTCTTTATAGTTCGTAGGTATTTTATTACTCATACAAGTATAATTTCACTTTTAGTTTATTTGAATAATCTTGTAGTATCTAAGCCAGCATAAGCGCCCATTTTTGTATTTTTGTTATCGATATGTTTAAGTTTGGTATTATTGTAAAAGTCGAAACGTAAATAAATAAATAAATAAAATAAATAAATAAAAATGTTATGATTGTCCTAATTTATAATATCGATATAATTTTATTAAAAAACACACTTTTCTATATTTAGATGGATATAACTTGAAAACTATTAATGAAATATTTTAAGGCTCTTATAAGATTTAACGAGCAATGATTTCTTAATATCCATAAGATATCTTAAAACAATTTTTACGTTGTGAATGTTTTAAACTATAATCTTCCAAAATTCTATTTTTCTTGATATTTCTCATTTGAAAATAACTCGAAAACTGCTGATTTCGTATTTTGTATGTTTTGTATATTATGAAAGAGCAATTATTTCTCAACACGTACACATGAAATTTAATGAAGATATCTCGAAGAATTTTCATTATGTGAATGTATTAAACTCGTATTTCCCTAAATATTAATTATTTTTTATTAAAAATATCTCGGAAGCTATAGAATTCTAATTTTTTGATTTTAACATACATAATATTTCATTAAGATTACTCAACGAAAAACAAAATTCCATGAAGATTTCACAAAGAAATTCTACAGGTCTTTTGAAACAAAATTCCAGAAACATTTCTCAAGGAATTTCCATAAATATTTTGAATATAATATACAAAATTACGAAAATTCGTGTAAAATGCTAACGATACGTTTTAATTAATAAAACAACTTAACCCAAAAAATATCCATTGAAACAACTACTTCCCGTGTAAATATTTTGAATATTTTAAACTTTAATTTCCCTTCATATTAACATCAACTTTGTTGAAACCTTTACTTTGTAGTTTTCAATTTAAAATAGTGAATATGAAAATTATACGAAAGTATTAAACTTCGTATTATTTTTCTATTCACTTTTTTCCTAACTATTTTACAAAATTCTAATTTCTTGACTTCCAATTATATTTATTACACTATTTAGTAATAAATATATCTTTATTGTTTTAATAACATAAACTGCTTTACACTTGTCATTAAAAAACATAATAAAAATTAAATTTAGACACTTAATTAAACCTAATCTAACATACTAGTTTGCTTAGTATAATACATAATACATGTTTCTAATATTTTGGTTTTAACATATTTTGCAGGATGTTTTCTTAAAATCCACACAAAATTCCATTAACATTTCTTAAAAGAAATTCTTAATTATGAATGTTTTAAACTTTTATTTCCCTAAATATTTTCACAAAATTGTAGAAAATTTTAGTAGATAATTACTCGAAAACTATCCATGGCGTATATCTTGTTATTGACAAATTATGAAAGAGCAATAATGTCTTAACATCCACAGCAAATTTTTATAAAATCCAGAGAGGAATTTGTAACTTGATGATTTTTTATGATCTAATGAAGAAAATAACATACAGCGAATTTTTGTTTTAAGTGTATACACATCCTGAGTTGAAAGTTTTCAGATTTTCGTAGTGTTGAAAAATCGGTTCACCCAAAGCTTCTACCGAGTGTTTCTACTCCCAGACTAAGCATGAAGTAAAATTTCGAGTTTAGAAATGCCTTAAAATTTGGTTTGGTCGCTCCGCGAAGCGGAGCGACCAAACCAAATTTTAAGGCTTTTCTAAACTCGAAATTTTACTTCATGCGCCACGCGTATAAAACACTGAAATATTGTAATTTTCAAAATGTACTGCTTTCATATTTAACAAATTTAATTAACCTCTTTATTTCTAATCCCAAAGATAATATACAAAATAAACATTCGTTATTATGGAATATTTTTTTTTTACGCGATACAAATCATTTTACATTTAACAAATTTTACTAAATTTGGCATGTTTTTTTATTTCTTGGGCACCCCTAATAAAAATCCTGGATACGTCTATGGATAATCGATAGTTGTTAAAAAAGATGTGTTAGAAATGTCATTAATTGAATTTTTTATTAATAATATTTCTAACACATTTTTTTTTAACAAGTATCGATTTATCCGTAGACTTATCCAGGATTTATATTACGGGAGCCCAAGAAATAAAAATTATGCTATATTTAGTAAAATGTCGATTCTTTGAAAAAGTTAGATATTTTGTAAATAATTAATTGTAAATCAGTCTAATGACATTTCTGACACTTCATTTCACAATTGTTCTTAATAATAAATTACTCGGGCTGTGATTTCTTTAAATATAATTGTAAACTTTGCTAAGATTTTAATCAAAGAAATCACTACACGAGTGATTTATTAATAAAACAAGATGTTTAATGGAGTATTGGAAATTGAGACAACATCGAAAGTATGTCATCAGAACGTGCGATTTTGCATTCGAGTCACGCGGATTGTAACGTCATCAGACGGCCGTAACGAACCTTCATCCCCTTCTGGCAACTTCCAACCCCCCTGTAACCATCCAAACCACTTTCAGCATTCCGTATGCGGAAGAGAACTCATTAATTCACGGTGGTTAAGACGACAGCCATTGCTTATCACGTCCTCCGTTTCCAGGGCATAGGGCGGGATATAATGACTTGGTCAAAGGACAGTCGCTCCCTTTCGCCCCTCGGGCGTGCCGATTTCCAACACATGCCACTCAAACAACCCCCGGAACGATTATAATAACAATGGTTGTTTGATTCGGAATGTTCTGATGCTTTACTTATGATTTGTAACAGAGATTCAATACGTATACTCGTTTAGTTCGAAATAAAATAAATATTTAAGCGATATAACTTTAAATTTACGACACACACATTAAAATGCAAAGTCTCAGTTATACAAACAAAGTTAAAAAGTGGTTCATTGGTGAAACGTTTAATTTTCGTCGGATTCAACGACATTTTACCGCTTTTGTTGCATAGATTGAAATAATTTCAGCGTTAAACGTATGTTAACGAAACCAATGATATTTTACATTACAATTTTTGTTTGTAGATCGAATTAAAATACTTACCTTCCGCTTCCCAATATTAAACTACCATTAACCACAACGATATTTTACCGTTATACTTTATAAGAACAGAAATGTATTGAGCGTTAGTGGTCAAAATGCACACCTTATACATATGTGTGTATTTTGACCCCTGGTCAAAATACACGCATATGTTTGTAAACATACCAACTTTTTTAAAAACAATTTGTTAAACATTTCACTTGAAATAGTATGCCAACATAGCGGGTAAATGGAAAATGATTTAGCATTTATGTTTGTGGTAGGGTAAAACTGTAGTCTCAGTTATACAAACAACGCAGACGTTATTAAACTGATTTGTTTCTAAGAATGCCGCGTTGCGTCCGTATTTAAATTCAGGCTTCTCTAAACTCAAAATTTTACTTTATGCGCCGCGCGTATAAAACACTGGCTTTAAATAAAGTTAACGAACACACGCTTTAAATTTAATTCAAATAACGCAAGATTAATACGTATCAAAAACGCATTGTTATTTTTTACCTGTAAAAAGTCACTAATTAAATGTTGATTTTTTTATTAAACACTATTTAGCCAACATCTTTTAGGAATTTAATTGCAATGAAGACAAACTTGTCTATATTTCATTATAATTTTTGGATCATAAATATCTGTGAAATTCTGAATGTCCTTCCTTGCAAAACTGTCAAATTTTAGATGAAAATTTTTATTTATAAAAAAATCTGTAAATATTCCCAGATATTCTTAATTTTAGAAATATAATGGATATTCGGTAATAATCTAGACCGGATATCGAGCCCTACAACACTTCATTAGTAAAATAAGATAAACATGATTTTTTTTGGCTTCTATTTCTAGATTATTTGTCAATAGATTACTTGAGTTATTATTTTTTATTTTGTTTCTAGAACCAATAACAGAAATTTTGGGCGGTCCGGATCTCTTCATCAACATGGGCTCGACGATAAACCTGACGTGTCTGGTGAAGTTCGCGCCGGAGCCGCCACCGGCCATGCTGTGGTCGCACAACTCTCACGTCATCAACTTCGATTCTCCCCGGGGCGGCATCAGCTTGGTCACGGAAAAGGGACTGATCACCACCAGCCGGCTTTTGATCCAGAAGGCGGTGCAGACCGACTCGGGCCTGTACACCTGTGCCCCCTCGAACGCCAATACCGCCAACGTGCGGGTACACATTTTAAATGGTAAGTTGTGCACGAGTTTGAAATCACGCGAAGAACGACATCTATGAAGTGAATAAGAAAGATAAGAGCAAATCTAAACCTTAAAGGACTATACAGGGATTTTAAATATACATATGCCGATGCATATTTTGTAAAAATTCACCAATTAGTTGATTTTAAAAAAGTGTTTAATTTGTAGCTTTCAACGAGTGTTTTCCACTCACAGATTATGCATGAAGTAACATTTCGAGTTTAGAAACTCGAAATAAAAATTAGAAGTTCGAAATACACTACTTTGACATATTGGTTTAGCAGTAAATTTTGAACTTTTTTGAAATCAGTGTCTTATACGCGTGGCGCATGAAGTAAAATTTCGAGTTTAGAAAAGCCTGAAAATTTGGTTTGGCCGCTCCGCGCTTCGCGCTACGCGACCAAACCAAATTTTCAGGCTTTTCTAAATTCGAAATTTTATTTCATGCTTAATCTGGGAGTGAAAAACACTCGTTTAAAGCTTCAAATTGAAAGCTTTTCAAAATTTACAGAGTATACATCGGGACATGTTCTATGTATAGTTTAAAGAAAAACTTCCTGTATACCAAGGGTCAGCTACGAACAAATTTGGAGTGTAGTTAATATTTCAACAATAGATCACTGTTGCTAATAAAATACAATAATAGTGTTTATTTAAAGCTTTAAAACAAAACTCTAACAAAACGCTTAGAATTTGGAAAAAGATGGAAAATGATTTTTTTACAAATGTTTAAACTAAATCCTATTAAAAACTAAAGTGCTCTTTTTTAGTTTTTAATTTGGTTCTCATTAATCAATTGATAAAATATGTTCCAATATCTATGTACCTTTTATTCACCTATAAATATATATTCTTTTAATTACCAAATCAATAACAGGGTTTTTCTATCGCATTTCACTATTGATCAAATGAGATTCACTATATTCCAAATATCTTTTACCTTCTCAAATATATGCTAAAAGATGTCCAAATTTACGAAATGAGATTCACTATATACCAAATACCTTTTAATCCTTATAATATTTTTGCTGAACATTTTTGCAGTAACATAAACTTTCTTCTGGACATATTTTATTTGTATTTATACACACAGGGAGTTTTTCTTTTAAATAAAGAAATAATCTGAATTTGGAATACGTATATTCCGAATTAAGATTATTTCTGTAAATCTTTAGGATTTCCTTGTTTATTTTTAAGTTAAATTTGAGCTTTAAACGAGTGTTTTCCACTCCCAGACTAAGCATGAAGTAAAATTTCGAGTTTAGAAAAGCCCCGTGAAAATTTGTCGAGGGTCGCGCAGCGACCCGAGACAAATTTTCTGGGCTTTTCTAAACTCGAAATTTTACTTCATGCGCCACGCGTATAAAACACTAAAATATTGTGGAATATATGTATATTCGAACTTCACTTGAAAGCTGTGTTTTATACGCGTGGCGTATGAAGTAAAATTTCAAGTTTAGAAAGCCCAGAAAATTTGTGGTGGGTCGCTGCGCGACTTCGCGCTACGCGACCAAACCAAATTTTCAGGCTGTTCTAAACTCGAAATTTTACTTCATGCTTAATCTGGGAGTGGATAAAACTCGTTTAAAGCTTCAAATTGAAAGCTTTTCAAAATTTACAGAGTATACATCGGGACATGTTCTATGTATAGTTAAAAGAAAAACTTCCTGTATATCAAGGGTCAGCTACGTACAAATTTGGAGTGTAGTTAATATTTCAACAATAGATCACTATTCCTAATAAAATACAATAATAGTGTTTATTTAAAGCTTTAAAAAAAACTCTAACAAAACGCTTAGAATTTGGAAAAAGATGGTAATACCTATTTTTTTTACAAATGTTTAAACTAAATCCTATTAAAAATTAAAGTGCTCTTTTTTAGTGGCACCAACTTCACTTCTCGGCGATTATTTAATTTATGTTTATTGTATCTTAAATATTGATCAATTCTACTTAAATTACCAAGATTTTAAAACTTTGACAACAAATGTCGATTTCTTGCAATTTATCGAATAAAATTCTACCAAAATATTAAAGAATATACACTTAATTTTGATTTTGTGTAGCTGTAATATCACTTCTTTAATTAATTCTACACAAGTTTACAATTTTTCAATGCTTTAATAAAAAATTTGACTTTTTTTTTAGAAATTTAACGCAATAACCCTGAAATAATATATTTTCTTAGTTTTCATTATGAGTGATTGTAATTTTACTTCTGCTTCTCAAATAAAATTCCTGCTGCATCAATTTCAAGAGTATACCTAGAATTTTGAAGCTTCGAGAGAAAACTTGCAATCAATAGATTTGACAGAAGCCGACTGACCAACACCACACTATTTTTGATTAATTTCATGGCAACCATTACTTTCGTGAAACCTAATTACCTAAATGTTTTAACATGTTACAATAAGTGTAAAGTGAGAAATTAATTGAAGAGAAAATGTTTCGTTAGATTCATCTGTTGAAAATGCCTGAGTTCAGTGAATTTTATAATTAGCAAGGTCTGCTAATTATAAAATTCACTGGTTAAGACGCTTAAAATTAGTAGACTGTTTTAGCAAAAGTAAATTATGTGAAAAATAATTAATATTTACTTTAATTTACATTTGTCCTTGCAATTCTAATGTCTCTTTCTGAAGACTAGACTATTTTAAACTATATAGACTATTATAAACTATTGTTAAACTCATAATATGAAAGTTCAACTAAAGGCGCGGAAAATACGAGCATAATCCTCGAACCCGAATGAATCTGACACGTATTAAAACTAGCGAGATTAGGCGGTAAAACTGGCGCGTTTTGCAACGCCGAGACCGCGGCTCTAAATCCACTTAACAGTGTTGCAGGCGATATAAAGCCACTGCCAGGAAATTTATCGTTCCTTAAAAAGTCGTTACCCCAAGAAGAACCAAGTCTCGTCAGTTAAATACACCAACACACACACACACATGCATATATACAAACTAACCAAAATACTTACATAAACAAATACATACAGTTCTACACCATAGAGAAGTGCTAGACTCACATATGAACACACTAGAAGCTGTGCGTTATTTCCTGTTTTATGAAACAAATATTTACGGAGCGACAACAATGCGGGTACAAGCAAACAATTCAAAATTATTGTCGATACATTGAAAAATGTATTAATTATTTAAACATATCGAATGCGTTTTTAGGTTTATTTTTTTAGAAAAAGTATCGAATAAACAAAAGCATTCAGTGCGTTTCAGTTAAAAGCAAGCGAAATTGTAATTAATTAGAAAAAGCTATAAATATATAATGAACTAACAAATGCAGTGAAATTGAAGTATGTTTAATAATTTTAATAAAAAAATACACATATTTGATGAATTTGCAGCCATGCTAAATAAATACAGGGCATTTTTATATTAAGCTTAACCAAGAAATACCTCAATTATGAGGTATTTCTTAGTTAAGCATAAAATAAAATTTCGTGTTTAAAGAAAGCTTTAATATAGGAGTGAAAACATTCCTTTAAAACTTTAAATTAATCTTTTTTAAAAACAACGAATATCGTAAAAATGGAACTTACTTAAAAAAACTTCCCTGTAAAATGTTTACAATGAAAAACGTTTTATTAAATACTTTACTTTTATAAAGGCGAAGTAGAAATATAAAGTTTATCATTGTAGTTAATTAAAAACGCTAGATAACTTAATTAAATAATTAGTGTAGAATAATAATTTAGAGTTATATCTAGTTCCCAAATATCATCCTCGTCATATCAGAACAATATTTATGAAATTTTTATATTCTTGTGAAAAAATAACTTATAGAAGAAATTAATCATTATTGGCACAATAAATTAATACATGCTATTATGCAAATTCAAACACATTTTTCTCGTATCCTACATTAAAATTATATAAACGGACAAAAACAAAAGTAGAAAACGAAGGACAACAAAAAATATAAATATACATCTCTTCTTTCAATGTACACCACGCTTAGCATAACTCATAAGTCATATACAGAGTTTACCTATTGCATTTCACTTTATATCGAATATGCATCCCTTTATCCTAAATATATTTTCCATTTATCAAATACATTTCCCTATATACACCACTACATTTCCCTGTATGTGAAAACCTTTTCACAGTTTGTCAATTACATCAATTACATTTCACTTCTCAGCATACTGGCTGCAGTTCGTCAAAAAATGCATCTTAGAAATGAATTAAGAGGACTCGTTATCCCGAGAATGGATGTTGGCGTAAGTGAATTTTTATTTCAGGTAAACATATGCATAAGCTGTAAATTTTCCGACATTCGTTGGTTTGTAAAAGATTTCAATTTGAAGTTTTAAAGGAGTGTTTTTCACTCCTAGACTAAACATGAAGTAAAATTTCGAGTTTAGAAAAGCCCCGTGAAATTTGTCGAGGGTCGCGCAGCGACCCGCGACAAATTATCTGGGCTTTTCTAAACTCGAAATTTTACTTCATGCGCCACGCGTATAAAACACAGCTTTCAAGTGAAGTTCGAATATACATATATTCCACAATATTTTAGTGTTTTATACGCGTGGCGCATGAAGTAAAATTTCGAGTTTAGAAAAGCCCAGAAAATTTGTCTCGGGTCGCTGCGCGACCCTCGACAAATTTTCACAGGGCTTTTCTAAACTCGAAATTTTACTTCATGCTTAGTCTTGAAGTGGAAAACACTCATTTAAAGCTTCAAATTGAACTCTTTTAAATATCAGCCAATGTCAGAAAATTCACAGCTAAAATAATTAAGAAAAAGTAATGTGATTTGATAAAAATAATGACATACCATGGAATTGACACAATTGCGGATGTTTCCTGTTTTTTTTTAAAGTTCAATGCAAAGCATTAAACAAGTGTTTTCCTCTCCCAGACTAAGCATGAAGTAAAATTTCGAGTTAAGAACAGCCCCGTGAAAATTTGTCGAGGGTCGCGCAGCGACCCGAGACAAATTTTCTGGGCTTTTCTAAACTCGAAATTTTACTTTATGCACCACGCGTATAAAACACTATAATATTAAACAAGATAAATTCAAATTCAAAACTATTTGAATTCGAAAAAATAAGCTTACGCTTCTTATAGTTTGCACACTTTAAACATAATATATAAAATTACGAAAAAACTATTCGTGAAAATGCAAACAATGTCTTAATAAATAAGACAACTTAAGACGATAAATATCCATTGAAACAACTACTTCCCGTGCAAATACACCTCCGGATATTGAATTATACAATGAAATATTTAAAATCTTATTTAATTTGATTTGTTACAACGCTCTATTAAAGTATATGTAACGTTTAGGTCAAATTCTATTTTATTCTATTCTATTCACTATAATATTGTCAAATTTATGTATATTCAAACTTCACTTAAAATCTGTGTTTTATACGCGTGGCGCATGAAGTAAAATTTCGAGTTTAGAAAAGCCCAGAAAATTTGTCTTGGGTCGCTGCGCGACCCTCGACAAATTTTTACGGGGCTTTTCTAAACTCGTAATTTTACTTCATGCTTAGTCTGGGAGTAGAAAACACTCGTTTAAAGCTTCAAATTTAACTTAAAAAAAAACAAGGAAATCCTAAAGATTTACAGAAATAATCTGAATTCGGAATATACGTATTTCAAATTTAGATTATTTCTTTATTTAAAAGAAAAACTCCCTGTATGTATAAATACAAATAAAATATGTCCAGAAGAAAGTTTTTGTTACTGCAAAAATGTTCAGCAAAAATATTATAAGGATTAAAAGGTATTTGGTATATAGTGAAACTCATTTCGTAAATTTGGAAATCTTTTAGCATATATTTGACAAGGTAAAAGATATTTGGGATATAGTGAATCTCATTTGATCAATAGTGAAATGCAATAGAAAAACCCTGTTATTGATTTTGTAATTACAAGAATAAATATTTATGGGTGAATAAAAGGGAAATTTATATTGGAAAATGTTTTATCAATTGATTAATGAGAACCAAATTAAAAATAAGAATAAATCTAGAATGTGAATGTGAATAAATATTGAGACATTTTTTAAACTAATCTACACGATTAGTTAAAAAAATATCTAAATTTTTATCCACATACTTTTTTTCTCGGTTCTTTAAACAGATTAGAATATTAACTACATTTGGCAGTTTTATATTATATTTTATTTCAAGTTGTCATTTTAATCAGGAAGTAATAGAAACATGTTTACTACTTTTCCACTATCAAGTAATAGTCTCACTTTTTGAAATCTGACCATTTTCTCTGTGTAAAATAGCCTAATAACTGTAAGCATTTAATTTGTTCTTGTCCTTCTTTCAAAAATTTTTGAATTTAGCCCTGAAACTTAAAGTGGCTGTAGTACTATTTTTTCAACGTGAAAACGAAGTTCATTTATTTCTGAGCAATTTACGAAAATGTAATGTAAAAAATGTAATCAAATCCTGTTTCGTTGTTTTTTTCTATTTCCTTTGGGTTTTTTTACAAAAATTCTGATTTTTTAGCTCTTTATAAAATACATGATTTTTACTCAATTTTATTTATACAGGATATAGATGAATAAATCGGGACATATGATTTTTGATGTTAATTTCAGGACTCGATCAAAATATCCACACAGTCTCTCTGAAGAATGCCTAAGAATGAATTTTTAAATAGCAGAAATTTCTTGTACAAAACTAATTCTTTTGTTTAAGCAAAGTAAGCTTTGGAAACAAAACCAGCACGATTAGTTTTAAAGAAAATATTTACAATTCGTGAAACATTGAGCACACTATATTTAATTAAAATTACATATTTTAATTAAGAAACTGCAAAATATTACAAGTATTTAAATTGCTTAAAGTTAGTACATGCAAATAAGTACTTTTTTAACCTAAATGAAATTATCAAAATTTTGCCAAACAAGTAGATAGTAGACTAGCATTACGGCTGGCAAAAATAGTGTGGATGTTTTGATAGAGTCCGTCAATTTCTATATATTGGAATATTATCTTCCCTAACTATTTTAGAGTAAACATGTAAATCAATTTTTGTAGCGTAAAAATGTTTACATGCAGTTATGTTATTATTTAGTATTTTGCATTTGTAAAAAAAAAACAATAAAATAATGAAATTTTTTACAAAAATAATGTTTGCCATGAAATTAATCAATAATAACGTAATGTTGACATCTGTTGGCATCTTTAAAATTAATTGATTGCTAGTTTCCTCTCAAAGTTTCAAAATCTTGAGAATTCACTTAAAATTGATGCAACAGAAATTTAATTTAAGAAGCAGAGGTGAAATTACAATCACTCCTAATGAAAACTATGGTAATATTGTAGGTTATTTCAGGGTTATTGCGTTAAATTACTAACAAAAATCAATTCTAAAAAAAATCAATAAACTCAAAATGAAAACTAAGGCAATATTGTTGGTTGTTTCAGTAATATTGTGTTTAAAAATTTTTAAAAAATCACATTTTTTATTTGAGTTTTAGAAAATTGTTAATTTCTGTAGAATTAATTAAAGTCAACAGAAATTTAGTTTTCTATCCAGAAGTAATAAATGAATTTATTGTAAATTGTTTAATATTTCTGTGTAATTTTTTTGATAAATTGTAAGTAATCGAAATTTTCCATTAAACTTTTAAAATTTTGGTAATTTATCTAGAATTTAATCAATATATAAGATACAATAAACAGAAATCAAATTCAGTGCAAAGAAATGTAAAAGCTGCAACTAAAAACGAGAACTTTATTAAATAAATAAAATAAATAAATTTTAATAGGATTTAGTTTAAAAATGTCTTTAAAAAATCCGTTTTTATCATCTTCTAAATTTTAAACGTTTCCTTAGACTTTATAGCTAAATAACAGGAAACTTGGAATCATTCTATTTGACAGAGTCCAATAGATCAACAGCACACCATTTTTGTTTAATTTAATGCCAACTATTATTTTTGCGAAATGGATAATTTCTATTTTATTATATAAGTAAATATTTATTATTTGAAAAGTATGTTTAATAAATATAGTATTAACAAAACAAAAATATTCATGTATTGCATTCCCAAATAAGGGCTATGGACCAGAAGTCTTTCTGCTCTTGTTTTTATTGGTGGTATGGTCATTGAAAATTATGTAGGGGTAGGAGAGTATAGTAAGAATATTTGAATTTAGAGGAATGTCGGGATTTCTGAAGATGCACATTTGTTTGAGTAGATCATAATTATTATCGTTGCATGCAAATCGCTCGTTTAGGAATCGAGGTCTATCTGTAATTGGTACTACTTTTGTTGTTTGGTAGAGAAGGATATTTGAGGGGCTGTAGAGAGGATTTTGAGGCTGCCGGAGTTTTCTAAGAGTACAGAGGGACGATCTCTCCGCAATCACGAAGCTGTTGAGGGTGGATTTGGAGGGATTTAAGTACAATATGGACGAGTACTCTAAAATAGGGCGACATATCAATTTGTATATAATTGCACACGTATTTGTATTTATTCCTTTATTTTTGTACGTGAGGCAGCGGAAATATTTTTCTCTTTTAATTATCTTTGTTTTAGTTAATGATGTGTGTTTCTTAAACGATAATTTGTTATCGAAATGGATACCTGTGTATCTAGGTGGCTTGTTTGTGGATATCGATGGAAAATTAGGTGTTAACCGGTGGTAGGGTAGGAACAGTTGGGATTTATTAGGATTTATTTAAAATCTCCATTTGAAAACCTTTTGGAGCTTTTTTGATTAAGTTTTAGAGGTAATCAATGGTTGAGGTTAGGGTAGTTAAGTGGAAAATTAGGGTGGTATCATCGGCAATTCGTAGAGAATATTTGGTAAGGTCGATAAAATTAGGGTTAGGATTGTAGAGATTGTAACAGAATACATTATATAGTAGTGGAGATAGAGGGGAACCTTGGAGAACTTCTTGTTCTGGGTGAAAAATAGATGATAGGGTTTTTTGGATACGGATTAGTAGTGAACGGTTTAAAAGGAAATTTTGGATGAGCTTAATGAGGTATAGGGGAATGTTAAGGATACTGCACTTATAGAGAAGACCCCTATGTCATACACTATCGAATGCCTTAGCTCTGTCGAGAAATAGCACTGCAGTTTTTTTTTCTAGGTGGCTAGTTTGGCAATTGGAAGTAAGAATAGTTAAAGGAAGTAAAGTGGAGCGTTTTGGAAGAAAACCTAATTGGTAGATAGGAATGTGATTCTTTATTTGAGAGAGGATTTTTTGTTTTAATAAGGATTCAAACAGCTTTCAAAGAATGGGCAGGAGGGAAACAGGACAGTATTTATTTACAAGAAGGGGATCGGTGTTTGGTTTGCGGACGCAGGTAATAATATCGTGCTTCCATTCCGGTGGGAATATTTGTTCAGCTATGTAATTAAAAATTTGAGAGATATATCTATTTAAGGGGTGAGGAAAAGCTTTTAGGATTTGTCTATGTACTTTGTCATGTCCAGGGGCGGTATATTTACCTTTATGTAACAATTCGTAGTATGTCTCTTCGTCTAAATTTTCATCTGTGGGAGGGGGCATATGAGGTGTATTACAAAATTGGTTTTCATATCAGCTGTTTACTTCAGTGTAAAAAGTGTCGTCATAGGAAGTGTCTTGTGTAGTTTTATATGTGTTTTCGTAGTGTTTAGCGAATGTATCTGGTTTGTCATTGGATCTCTATTTTATTATTTTTTCGGATTAAGTATGGCTGCACGTAGAAACTTTTACTCCACAAAAATGAAATTATTTTTTTTTTTGTTGGCTTTTGCCCGGCCTTAGTGACGAGAGTATTAGCCATCATTTTTTACTATCTTTATACATTTGTTTATTCAACTTATTACTAAAGTACATATAACTATATATTTGGACGTCAAAACAGATTCACACACACCCATGGACTCCGGGACGAATATTTTTGTTAGAAAAATTACTCACCCCGGGCTTAAACTCGTATACCGCCGTAACTGTAGACATTTTTACTGTACAAATAATTCATTTACATGTTTACTCTAAAATAATCAGGGCAAATAATTTGTTGACATAATGAAATTAACATTGAAAATCCCATGTTTTGTTCACCTGTACTATGTATATTATTTATATGGTAGGTATACATTTACCACAATTAGATTGAATTTTAGGCTACTACAACTTTTTTCTGAGTAAATTAATTTTAACTTGTCCAACTGATTATTATTATTATATAATAACCTAAATTCATTTTTTTATTAAGTCTGCATACATATATTTTCACTCTACGTTAAGCTACTGTAATTTTGTTAAATGTAAATAAATTTCAGTTTTCCCAACAGTAGAACAACTTTAATTTATTTTTTTCTGAAGTTATTGACTTTTTTTAAAATCTAATGTTTTGTTGGTGTGTTTAAAATGAAATAAAAACTTTGAGTTTAATTCAAAATATGTATATTTTAAACATTAAACAACTGCCATTACGCTTACAGTAAATAAATTATACTCTTAATTACAACTTTCAAGAAAGCTTAATTTATTCTTGTAACGAAATAAATTATAATTACAACTTCTGACAAAACTAATTCATTACTTCTAACATTCTGTTTTTTTTTTCATTTTACTAACATCTGACAATTTATTTATATTTTACAGCTCATTAAACAAAACACAAACTTACCTTACTCTGCAAAAAAAAAACAGAATATATTTTAGTCAATTTTTAACTGTTGTAATTTCGCTTATAATAAATACATTTTGTGTTTTCCAACTTTAGAACAAAGCTTATTCATTTCTTCTAATACCATTCAGAAATTTTATTGGAATCTACCATTTTGTCGATATTTTATATTTAATGTACACTTGTGTGCAATAAATTGAAGCACAGGCCTTATAACTATTTTTCACAATATTCTAGTTATATAATTCGGGTCTGTTTTAATTGCCTAGCAGCAGTCTCAATAAATGATAAAACACCATAACTTGAAAATAACACCTCTATTAAAAAACCAAAACTAAGATTAATTCTTTACTAATGTTCATCAATCAAACAATTTGCCTAATAGAAAAACCATCTTCTATATTAGTTAGAATTCGAATTTTTGAATTGTTGTCTAAGTGATGCGGTATTTTGACATTTAGAAAATTGACATATTTTCGTAACTAGGAAACTCATCATGTTCGCTTTAAGCTATAACATAATTTGTGTGCTTAATTGTATTTCACAAAAGTCTACATTATTTAAAGTAAATACAAAATCTCTACACTTTAATAGTAACATACATACAAATAAGTTTTCATTTTAGTACGCATATTAATATGTATACGCTGTAAATTTTCAGGCATTCGTTGATTTTTTTGCAAAAAATGCAATTTAAAGCTTCTAACGAGTGTATCCACTCTCAGGTTAAGCATGAAGTAAAATTTTGAGTTTTGAAAAGCTTTAAAATTTGGTTTGGTAGCGTAGCGCTACGCGATCAAACCAAGTTTTAAAGCTTTCAAAACTCAAATTTTACTTCATGCGCCACGCGTATAAAACACCGAGTTTTTATAAAAACACGTTTAAATCACAGGTTTTACAACGAATATTTACAATCAGTGAATTTATTAGATTTTATTACCTAATTAATAAAAATATTAGATATCATCATTTTGTTTCATGTAAGACATTAATTTTAAGTGAAGTTTAAACAAGCTAAGAAATTAGTTCATGAGTTGCATTTGAGAATTTCATCAGATTTTAAAGTTAGAACTGCCTCTACCTTTTGAGAGAGTAATTATTTTTTTTAACTTAATTTAAAAAATTGTTTGATAAGGCTGATAAATGTTGACAGTTCATCTTCACTTTTATGTAAATAAATTTTTTCTATTAAACTTTATTAGCGAATTATGTGCAAATATTATGATGAATATATTTACCTTACGCATGCAAATGTATGTATGTAAGTATGAAGTTTAAACATGCTAAGAATTTAGTTTATGAGTCAAACTTCAGAATTCGTCAGAAATTGAAGTTAGCACTGAAACAATTTTCTAAGGGTAATTGATTTTTTTCTCCAAATTAATTTATTTTCATCTTTTCTACGAAACTTTATTAGCTAATAATGTGCAAATATTACGCGAAATATATTTACGTTACGCGTGCAAATGTATGTAGATATAAATCAGAAAGGGATTAGTAAACAAATACACGGGGATTTTTTCCACGAAATGGAAGCTTTGCGTATGCAAATGACAGCAAACGGACGCAAGTTTTGTTTAATCCGAAAAAATTACTCATAAATAAAAAAAAACGGCTATTTGCACGGTCTTTTAATTTGCGATTATTTCTTGCATAATTAACCAGCGAGTTTAATTCAAATTTAACATGCCTTGAAAAAAAAACAGGAAATTAAAACGTTTTCAGTAAAAGGGAACAAAAATTGCGTACGATTTGAATTAATTTACTAATGCACTTTTAGATTAACATGTTCTATGTCTAGATTAATGTTTAGGTTTAAATGTTTAACGAAATTCTAGATTTTTGCATTACTTAGGTCAGTGGTGGGGACACTTTTTTTAAGACGGGCCATTTGTAATAACCAGACAATCGTAGCGGGCCAAAGAATAATGCTTAATCGTAGGTAGGTAGTTTTTATGCGGGTCGTCACATTACGAAGTAAGAACGCGTTCAAACATTCTCACGACGGCACTCTTAAACGGGCCGGATTAAACCTTTCCGCGGGCCGGACTTGGCCCGCGGGCCGTAGTTTCCCCATCACTGACTTAGGTAATAAACTTAAATAGATATATTGATTGTGAATATATATTGTAAAATTCAAGTATTTTATACGTGTTTTAAAATATGTCAGTGCTTTATACGCGTGGCGCCTGAAGTAAAATTTGGAGTTTAGAAAAGCTTGAAAATTTGGTTTGGTCGCGTAGCGCTACGCGACCAAACCTAATTTTCAGGCTTTTCTAAACTCCAAATTTTACTTCATGCTTAACCTGGGACTGGACGACACTCGTTTGAAACCTGCAAATCGACCGACGAGCTTCTGAAATAATACAACATATGTATACTTAAAAGATTACACATCTGCAGAATTTTTAGAAAGTCGATTTGTTTATTGTCTTAAAAGATACTCTAAACTATCCAGAATATAGTGAGAATAAATGTATACCTGACCGAAATCGTTCTCATTAAAGGTTTGACCTTTTTCCCAAGCGTCTCGGACTGCTCTTAAATTACCACTCAAAATATTTATTTAATATTTTATTCTGTCTTTAATTTAAAAAAAAAAATGACTGCAATGCTATCATGCGTGCACTGTTATTTTATTTTAGTTAATTTATAATTTACAAGTTTTATTGTATATGCGATTCATACTTATATTATTTGTACTCATATCCGATTTTCTTGACCTGTGTAAACTGTATTGTATTAGCATCAATAAAGAATAATAATAACTTTAAACGCGCTTATCTTGCAATAAGACGCATTTTTTATACATTATTCACTAAATGTATAACAAAATCCTTTTTTTCCGATTTTTTTTGTGGCATTCCCATCCACAGAGAATAATAATAATCAAATATGTTGTTAACCTTTTCTTAAAGTGTTTACATTAGCTTTAAACCATTCCACCTTTTCACCTTTATATTTTGTAATTTAACTACATTTAGACGCCACAAACACATTCACACACATCCATGGACCTAGGTGGAATCATTTTGTACTTTAAAATGACCCCACCTGGCGGGACACGAACCCGTGATCCCTGGGTTAGGAGGCAGGACCTCTACCCACTACCCTACCGGGGTTCTCAACGCATTATTTTAGCGCTCTACAGAGAATAGTTCTCTGTATTAATAAAACAATTTTCTACAGATAGTTAGTAGTAATTATTGTTTCAGGAGAACACCCAGCAGCAATGCATCATGGCTTGGGTTGCTGGTCAGCACAACCCTGCTCGCTAATCCTGCTGAGTCTACTCATCATAATCCTACTCCGACAGCCCACGTAGCAGTTGCACATCTTTCCTCAGCAAAATTGACTATTTTTTCAAAATAAAATTTAAAAACACGCGACGCTTTTTCCGTCGAATAAAAAAAATTATAATATAAGAGTGTAATCCCGAGAGAGAAAAGGAAAGTGCGAACAAAATGGACCTATATATTTAAACAAAACAAAAATTAAATAAAACACACAAGCGGTTTAATTTAAAAAATCGCCCCCCTGTACATATCATGGACTTTAATGAAAAAACGATTCATTTTAAAAAGAATAAAAATTGTAAATAAGATTAATTGTGTGAGGGAAAATAATGGAAGAAAATCGTTTAATGTTTTGTACATACATAGCATATTCCTGTCCATTATTAATTGTGCGTGAGGAAGGAAATGAGAATGCGAAAAAAAGTGCGTTTGAATCCCCCACCCTCATTCCCCCCAAAAAAATAAATTGGGTTTTTTGACTAATGTATTCAATTTACCCCTTCTTAAAAAGAAACTCATGGTTTTATAAACTAAGCCATTTATATCACACACGATTAGATTTATCATCTAGATTATAAAAGAAGACCCTCCCACATGTACGAGACATAATTTTATATAAAGATATATTTGGATTTTTCCGTTTGCTGTTGTTGGAGAAAATAAGATTAATAAGTTTTATATTAAGTTGTTAAATCGGATCTAAATGAAAAATTGAGATGAAATTTATGAAATAAAAAAAAAGAAATAACAACATTACGCGATTTTAATAAATGGTTGGAAAAGCAGTTTGTGTTTGATTTTTTGATTTTTTTTTATGTGAAATATGAGTGAGTTTTAAAATTCTAGGAAATGGAAATATAGTCAGGGGATCTTTTATTATATATTAAAAGGACAGTTATCTGTTAAAATTACCTTTGAAGATATTTATTTACCTTAGTAAATATTGAAAATGAATATAAATACTACTATACAATGATAGTTAAATTAGACAAATCCATTCCGTTATTAATTATACAAAATGAAACCGCATTAGCAAATTTATTGTAGCCTTATTTCTTTTTAAGATATTTCGAATAATGTGGAAATCAACAAAATTTTCTGATTGCTATAACTTTGTTAATTAGAAAGATAGCGTGCTGAAATTAAGATAAACACAACAAAATACACATTTTATACAAAATGTTCTATTTTCCATATACGGCATCAAGTTTTAATTTTTCTTATAGCAGCCCTATAGGATTTTTATATCATTGAATAGGGTAGGAATGTTAAAACTATTAAAATTGTTCAATAATGTCAAAATTGTTGAAAATGTCGAAAAATTAAGAAATGTAAAGAAATTAAAGTTTTGAAACTCGATAATTATAAAAACTCCAAGTTCGATGAACGGCAAAAATGATGTATCAAATGATGAAACTGTTGTATTGCCAATGATGTAAATAAACATTGTCAAAAAGTGATGAAATATCAAAATATCTTATGAAATGCAGGAATTGTAAAAAAGCGATGAATTGTTGAAAAAAAAAAAAACTTCTAAATTGCGAAAACTGCGAAAAAGCGAGACAAATTCTTAATTATTGTGAAATTTTAAGACACATTATTGTTTATTAACTGAGCAATAAATTTTGAACTTTACATCAAATCAGCGTTTTGTACGCGTGGCGCATGAAATAAAATTTCGAGTTGAGAAAAGCCAGAATTTAGATTTGGACCAAATCCAAATTCTTCAGGCTTTTCTCAACTAGAAATTTTACTTCATGCTTAATCGGGGATTGAAACACACTCGTTAGAGAACAATCAATAACTTTTTTTAGTTTTATCTTCATTTATAAAAACTCGACGGTTTTTAAGATTCTCGTCAATTTTTAACATTGAATTAAAATTACGAAAACTGTTTAATCTTAATTTAATGTTAAAAGCATCAAATAAAATTTCGAGTTAAGAAAAGCCTAAACTTTCCTTACTCACCCAACGCTGATTTAGTGTAAACCTAAATATTTACTAAGAATGTTTCTCACCTTTTCGCAGTTCTCACATTTTCAATGTCTAAAATTGTTTAATTTTAATTTATTGTGTTAATTTCAATTTAAATGACATAATTGTCAATTTTCAACACTAAATAAACAGTTTTTAGTTTTAATTTAATGTTAAAAATTGACAAGAATCCCTAAAACCGTCGAGTTATCATAAATTAAGGAAAAACTTGCAAGTCATAGATTGTTCTCTAACGACTGTTTTCTAATCCCGGATTAAGCATAAAGTAACATTTCGAGTTGAGAAAAGCCCGAAGTATTTGGACGCGAAGCGTCACAATCCAAATTCTGGCTTTTCTCAACTCGAAATTTCACTTCATGAGCCACGCATACGAAACAGTGATTTAGTGTAAAGTTTAATGTAGTGCTTAGTTAATAAAAAATATTTAATTTTTTGTGCATTGAGTATTTACAATTATTAAGAATTTTTCTCACTTATTTACAGTACTCAATCACATTTCATATGCTTTTTTGACGGATTTTCTTAACTTCCATTAATTTTAAAAAATGTTGATTGTTTTCGTGAAATTCAAATTGATTTTTAATAACTCAGCAATAAATTTTGAACTTTAGACTAAATCAGTGTTTTGCACGCATGGTTTATGCGTCGCGCATTTTTTAGAGTTGAGAAAAGCCATAATTTGGATTTGGACGCTGCGCGTCGATAAGTTTTTCAAGTATTTCCTTTATTTATAAAATCTCGACGGTTTTTAAGATTATCGTCAATGTTAAATTAAATTAAAATTAATCAATAAAGTTACAGTGTTAAGTAGGAAGAATAGTGCTATATATTCAGAAATATCTCAATATATTGTAAAATTTAATTTCTGACTACCCAACTAAATTTTAAGACTCACTTGTAATAACAATGGAACCTATACTTCCTTTATGACAATAAGCAAGAGGATTTTAGCAATGACGTACAAAATTTAAGCAGTTCAACAGGCACACGCACACAGAGATAAATACACGCAAAGACATATTCTCTTTGTAGATTTGTTGGCTGGCATGTACATAAGTGCAAGAAACGCTCCACATAAGACGTCAAAGTAGTAAGGTAAGAGAGATCATTAGCTATTCCGTGTTCGCGTTCGTTTTGTCCATTTACATATCAATTTCCAAGCGCACTTTGCCGCCATTAATAACGAATCGTGCCTTTATTCATTACGCTCTAACAGAGTTATTGCTCTAAGTGTGCGCTCTATATTATTTCTCTGTGGGGATTTTGAACTCGCCTAGGTTTAATATATCATGCTGATTTAAGCGATGTAATGTAGTTGAATTTGATTTTGAACTTAATTTAGGTATTTTTATATTAGGTTAGGTTATATTAGGTTATGCAGAAGGATTTAATAAATAAGGTAAGTGATATTTTTATGTGGAATGTGCTTCGCGAAGCGACCGAACCAAATTTTCAGGCTCTTCTAAACTCGAAATTTTACTTCATGTTAAATCAATGAGTAGAAACATCTGTTAGTAACTTGGATTTGTTCCAAAACAACGAATGACTGAAAATCGAAAATATATGATGATAAAATATGTATATCTACTTAAAAGAAAAATGTCCCGTATATTAATTATAACATCCCTTTTGATCATTTTCTCTTTTTGCTTTTACTTTTTCATTTTTTTATTCTTATTCCTCGTGCAAGCGGAATCCGGGCTTCGTGCGAGGCGTGAGTGGAAAAATCCTCGGAATACATTTTTATCCAAACGGAAAGTTTTGTATCCATTGTTATTTCAAGACCCGACTTATCCCCGACTTCTATTGTTATAAAATCAGCTGGAGGCATATGCCACGTATGCGAACCAAAAAAAAAGTCTGCAATTGACGTGCCTCGGGATCAACACACAGAGAAAATCAAAAAATGTAAGATATGCGTCGAGTTGTGAAACCTTTACAATAAGATCAATTATGGAATAGAAAACTGCAAGTAAAAAACGATAGATAATAAATCCAGAGTCTGGGTCTTATTTTTTAATTATGAAATAAAAATTGCGATTGATTGCATATCTCTCTAAATCCAAATTACAATATTCTTTCAGTGGATATTACAATTACCGGTATTCGTATCCAATTTGGCAAATTTTCGCTAAATTTTTATTATTCGTATATGTGCTCATGTCAGCTAAATTTATGGCGAATACACGAATTTTATTTTATTTATAAACGAGTGTTTTCCACTACCAGGCTAAGCATGAAGTAAAATTTCGAGTTTAGAAAAGCCTGAAAATTTGGTTTTGCGCGTAGCGCAAAGCGCGGAGCGGCCAAATCAAATTTTCGGGCTTTTCTAAACTCAAAATTTTACTTCATGCGCCACGCGTACAAGACACTGGTTTCAAGTGAAGCTCACTTATTCACAATATTTCAGTGTTTTTAGTGTTTAATACGCGTGTCGCATGAAGTAAAATTTCGAGTTTAGAAAAGCCTGAAAATTTGGTTTGGTCGCTTCGCGCTACGCGACCAAACCAAATTTTCAGGCTTTTCTAAACTTGAAAATTTACTTCATGCTTAGTCTGGGAGTGGAAAATCCTCGTTTAAAACTTTAAATGGTACTAATTTAAAAAAAGGGTATGCATAAGTATAAAAATCCCTGGCTATGTCTGACTTGAAAAACTCTAGGTCTTCGACTCCTTCTAAAGTCTTGTGGTTCGGATTAATCACTGTCAGGGAACATACTATGAGCGAACTTAAATCTGACATGGATGATATTGTAGACATGATAACCGTAATGAAATTAATAAATACAACTAGTAGAATTTAAGGTAATTATAATAATATAATAAACTTTTGACTTTTATCTGTCAAATTATTTTGAGAATAAAATTTACTTGGTAGAAAAACGAACAAATGATTTACTGAGGAGATTTATTAGCGAAATAAAGTTATTTTGTGTTTATAATACCGAAATCTTTGGAATAAATTAATTTATTCTTAAGTACATTTTATTTAGGAAATAAAACATTTTGTAATACCGGGCATTAATGTAATTGCAACTTTATTTATCGCACATTTTCTTATTAAAAAGCACAATAGATGCTCAAAAAGATGAAATGAATAAATAAAAATTTAAAAAATTAAGCACAAATAAATAATAAACAATTTCACAAAAATAAACGTCGTGAAGTTATTGCGCTAATTTTACGATGAATGCTCGTAATGTTAATCGATAGAAATCGGGTAATTAACTCTTCTTCTGTGGCTGAACACTCCTTATGGAGTTTGGCCGCTCCTCTTGGAGCCCTTCCGATCCATTTAGCTGGGTGGATCAGTCCCAATTTTCCTTCATTTGTTCTGCAATCTTTCTCCATTTCTTCCTGCCGTTCGCTGTGTCTTTCCACTTCTTAACGCCCAGTGAGCTCAGGTCCTTTTCTACTTCATTCTTCCATCTATTCCTTGGTCTTCCTCTTCTTCTGCTACCACTAGGTTCCCATTCTGTTATTATTCTTAGCGTTCCTTCACGGTTTGAACTTCATATATGTCCTCACCATCTAATTCTTTCCGCTTTTATGTTATTTATTACATCATCTCCAAGTATCTCATACATTTCTCTGTTTGTTCTTTTCCTTGGTTCTTCGTTCTCATCTTTAAGTGGTCCTAGTATACTTCTCATTATCTTCCTTTCTAGCACCCTTATCCTATGTTGTTCCTTTTGTGTGATTGTCATCGTTTCGACTGCATAAGTAATAATCGGTCGTACCATTGTTTTATATACTTTTATTTTGTTTCTTTTATTTAAACTTTTACTTTTGAAAATGTTACTGTTTGCATAGTATGCTCTGTTTGCGGCTTGTAATTTTTCATGTATCTCAATTCGTTTTTCATTGTTATTACTTATCACCGTGCCTAAGTACTTGAAGTTCTCCACTTCCTCAAATTCATAGGTACCTATAGTTGCTGTCCCTTTTTTGTATGTCGTACCAATTCTTAGTAGTTTCGTCTTTTCTATGTTTATTTCTAAGCCCATATTTTTCCCTTCTATAGTTAATTCCTTTAGTATTTCTTCTAATAGTTTCCTTTGTTTGCTTATTATTACGATGTCGTCCGCATATGCCACTATCTGTGTTCCGTGTGTTCTTATGGTTCCCGTTTTTTTTTTATGTTTCTTAGCGTGTAATGGAGTGCTATTTTAAACAAGGTGGCACATAGAGTATCGCCTTGTCGTACTCCTACAATTGTTTCGAATTTTCAGGATCTTCCATATTCGGATAATACTGTTGCTGTCGTGTTATTTATCGTGATAGCTATTAGGTTTCTTAGCTTTTTTGGGATTTTTAATTCAAATAACGCTTCCATCAGCTTATCTTTTTTAACTGAGTCAAAAGCTCTTTTGTAGTCTATAAATAGACATTCAACTTTCATGTTATACTCATAAGCTTTTTCGGTTATTTGCTTTACCATATGTATCGCATGTATTGTCGATTTTTTTCCCACGAAGCCGCATTGGTATTCTCCTAATATTTTATTTGCATATTCCTGTAGTCTACTTTGAAATATTGTTGATAATATCTTATATCCGTTGTTTAGTAATGTAATTCCTCTGAAGTTTTTATATTCTTTTGGGTCTCTTTTCTTATGTAGTGTTATTATTGTTCCTTCATTCCACTCTTCTGGTATTATTTCAGTGTTCCATATTTGTTCGATTATTTTAAAAATCTCGTCGTGTAATTTGTCTCCTCCATACTTCAACATTTCCATATTGATATTATCTGTTCCTGGTGCTTTTCCATTTTTCCATTTTCTAATTATATTTTGGACTACTTTCAGAGTAGGTTTATCTATTACGATGTTATCTTCCGCGTCTATCCTTTTTCATATTATCAGTTTGCAATAATCATCGTCAGTAAGGAGCTCCATAAAATACTCTTTCCAGATGTTTCTTGCTTCATCGTCGTCTATCACCATAACTTCGTTTTTATTTTTAAGTCCTGTAGTTCTTTTTGCTTTCGCTTTTCTGTTTTCTTTAATTTTTTGATAGAATCTTTTAGCGTTTCTATTCTCTTTTTTCAATCTCGTCCATTTTTGTTTGTAACCATTTCTGTTTTGTGCTTCTTATAATTTTATTACATATATATTTCTTCTTATTGTATTTCTCCTTTTTACTTTCCCCCGTATGTAATACAAAGGGAAAGTATTGTTTTCGTGAAAATTTTCGAATCAAAAATTTTAGCGGAAATATCCGTTTTGAGGTCCCCTGAGTCGAATAAGACCATTTTTGAAAAATGTCTGTCTGTCTGTCTGTCTGTCTGTCTGTCTGTCTGTCTGTGTGCGCTGTACCGCAAAAACCGCTAAAGATATCGAGATGAAACTTGAAACTTAAGCTTTTTGTTACAATCGGAAGAACTGAAAAGCTTTTGGTGAAAATCAGAAAACCGGAAGTGGTACTTTACTCTTAGCGTTATTCAGTTTTTTCAGATTTTTTCAATAAATGTTCATCAAACAAAAAATTCTTTTAAATAAAACTTGTAGATAATAACAAAATGAAGATATATTGTTTACTTACTTTTTATCATAGCACTCTTAGTTTTTGAGATATTTAATAAATAGTGTTTTTTATCTAGTCATTGATTTGTGTCAGTGTGTGTGTTGATACAATTGGAAAATGTTTCAAATAAAAGTTGTAGGTAATAAAATATTAATATATTAATTAATTTTTCGTATCTTCACTTTTTGTCATAGCACTCTTAGTTTTTGAGATATTCAATAAATAGTGTTTTTTTTTATCTAGTCATTGGTTTGTGTCAGTATGTGTTGATCCAATTGAAAAATGTTTCAAATAAAAGTTGTAGTTATCAAAAATTTGAAGACATTTTGAAAATTATAATGCTACAAATATTTTAAAAGTGATTTAATACCCAATTTACGGGGGAAAGTTCTATGATGGACACATCACCATTTTTATCTTCTGTGTTTGTTCTTAGCCATTCCTTCCTTGCTTAAGTTTTCTCATGTACTTTCTTATTACATTCTTCATTCCACCAGTCGTTTCTGTATTGTTTTTTTCGATATTCCAATATTCGCTTTTGCCGCTTGGTTTACTATTTCTTTTACATTTTCCCAGTTTCTATTTATGTTATATTCTGTTTTCGCACTATCGTTATTTGCGATTTGTTCTTCAATATCTATTGCGAAGTTGTGCCTTACGTTATCGCATTTTAGATTTTCCAAGTTCCATTTCTATTGTTTGTCCCGTTTAACATTCTTTTCTACTTTTTGTCTGATGACTGCTGTAACCATAAAATGGTCTGTGTCTGCATTCACACCTCTATATGATCTAACATCCATTTCCATTTTCTCCCTCTTCTTTTTGATCATTACATGATCTATCTGGTTTCCATATCTGTTCCCAGGTTCCATCCATGTTATTTTGTGTATCTTCTTGTGTTCAAATTTTGTGCTTGATATTATCATTCCCATTGAGCTTGCTGCATTACACAACCTATGTCCATTGTCATTCGTTCTTTCATGTATTGTATATTTCCCGGCAACTTCTTTGATATATTCTTCTTTCCCGATTTGTGCGTTCAGGTCTCCTACTATAATTATTGTGTCTTGTTTGGGTAATTTGTTGTAGCTCGTTTCTAGTAATTCGTAAAATTTGTCCTTTATGTTTTCTTCCGCTGCTTCAGTAGGGGCATATACATTCATTATTGTAATACAAAATGGTTTTGGGTAATTAACTATTTGAGGTTATTAGGATATGGTGCAAGAAAATTTCTGACTTAATCATGATTAACTTTTTAACCATGATTAAGTACCTGCGGTGCAAGTGGACATTAGTTGTAGAATATTGCAAAGCATTATTGCCCGTTTGCACCTCACTCGATTAGAATCAGTGATAATAAATCAATGATTAGATTAATCGATTGGGGTACAGTTTTCCTAATATTATTTTCCTAATGATTCTTTTCCCTAACTTATTATTTTCCTAATTTAACAATTTTCCTAATTTTTTTTTCCTAATATTCCTAATTTTCGTAATTTTCCAATGTTAACCGTGAAGTTCCCATGCCAACCGTCATTTGTCAGGCAAACAAAACCTCTAGAAAGTGTCAATATTTCAGTGCGTGTGTCCAAATTTGCGTCTGTAAAAATTACCGTTGAACTGATTCAAACTAACTTAAGCCATGTTTTACACATGAGCGGATTTTTGGTATAGTAAACGCCTGACAAAAAATGGAAGAGTCTTTTGGAACTGCAAACTGTGTAATGCCACGGCGGTAACGAGGTTGCAGTTGACGCACGGACAGGCGGTGGACGTCATAAAAGGTGGAGAAAACTTGGATGCCACCCACAACCACGCTCCAGACTATGATGCCGTCGAAGCCATCAAATTAAAATATCGCGTGAAGAGAAAAGCGGTGGAACACCCCGAAGCCCCTCCTATTCAAGTGTTGCGCGAAGAATTGGACGGCGTGCCAGCTGCTGTTCTGGCTCATCTACCTGACAGGCCAAATATGGCAAAATTAATTTCGCGAAGAAGAAGACAAAATATGCCAACGAACCCTGTCGACATCGAAGATTTGGAAGAAGTACCAGAGTTATATGCGAAAACACATACGGGTGAAAATTTCCTTTTGTATGACTCGCGTGAGGATGATGATGACGAAGAAAACGAAGGGATGGGACGAATTCTGATTTTTGCGACCATACAGAACTTGCGGCTGTTAATGAGAAGTCCAAATTGGTACTTGGACGGCACCTTCAAGGTTAGGTTTATTCTTTTCATAATGTACATTATTTTTATTTTATTTTTCGAGTTGTACCGTATTATTTTTTCAGGTTGTACCGCAAATTTTTTTTCAACTCTTCACTGTCCTTGCTTCCCTGACACAAATTCGGAACGGTAAACAACAAATAGTCGCTATCCCTCTCGTATACGCACTGCTGGAAAATAAAAAACAAGTCGCGTACGAAAAAGTACTGGATGTCATCAGAAACGCGTGTGAGGAAGCAGGTATTCCACGCAGAGTGCCGGTTATTGTGATGACGGATTTTGAACTCGCTATCCTGAACGCAATTAGAAAAATCATGACGGAAAGTACGAAAGTCAGAGCCTGCTTTTTTCACCTCCGACAAGCAGTGTACCGGTACATCCAACAGGAGGGGCTGCAAGTGGCGTATAGCGATAAGAAAGATCGAACTATAAAAGATGCAGCGCGAATGATGTGCGCTATCGCGTTCGTTCCTCTCGCCGACGTGTTATCTGTGTTTGCTGAATTCGAAAACCAAGCACCTCCTGCATTCAAATCGGTGGTCGACTATTTTCGGGTATTTTTTCTTTCTCATCAGTCCGCTATCAGTCTGCTCATCAGTTATTTTTTACAAGTATTACTACCCCGTAGACGACGTAAGTAAAAGGACAGACAGCTCGAGGTAGACGTCGAGCCGTTGATGCCCGATACCCACCAGATGTTTGGAACATGTACGATGCGACGCTCCAAAACCTATCGAGAACCAACAACCTTTCAGAAGGTTCCTTTTCCTTTTTCCTTTTACTTTTTCCTGAATCCAACAACTGTCCTTTATCCCACATCTTATCTTACAGGTTGGCATACTCGTTTCGCACTTGTGGTGGGAAAGAACCATCCGGGTTTGTACACTCTCCTCAAGGAACTCAAGAAAGAGCAATCTGACACTGAAGGCATGATCCGCGACCTAAATTTAGGGAAAAGAGTCCGGCGAGACGTGAGCAAAACTATGGAGCAGAACGAAGAAAGGATTACGAACGTCGTTCTCCAGTATGAAGATCGGCGGGAGGAAGCTATGGAGTACTTAAAGGACGTCGGTTGCTACATTGGTTTTTGAACTGTACATTTGGAAATGAGTCTCGGAAATAAAATGTGAATTTGGAAAATAGTATTAGGAAAATAATAATAATAGAAATTAGGAAAAAAAAATATTAGGAAAAAAGGATTAGGAAAAAAAATTAGGAAAAAAGGATTAGGAAAACTGACCCCATACCAGATTAATCAGCTGCTTTATTTGCACCGTCATCTGGTTAGTAAATCGGCGATCATAGAAAGCATTATACAGTTCATTGTCGTCTTCTTATAAATTGAATTCAATTTCCATATTGAAGTAACTTTCGATGTCAGTACGTAATCAGACAAAATCGGCCGATTAAAAATTTGAGGTTAAACAAAACTTTATTTATTGTTTAAATGGCGGTGCAATAGAAATATCCGAAAATCGATAATTAAATATTCAATCGACTGGGTGCAAACGGGCATAAAAGTGCGATTCTTTGCGCAATCTACAACAGACAAATTTCTTAGCAGCTTCAAATTGAACGCTTTTAAAAAAACGAATTCCTGCCATTTTACAAAACGGGATATGTATACTTAAATAAAATCATCGGCAGAAAAGTTTTGTATATTTTTTCTAGTGAAGCAAACTCGCTTGTAATTATTTATACACCGTAAGCTTCTTAAGTGAGATTTTGCGTATTCTGCGGTTCACCCCCCGCAAAGATGCGCCGCCCTCGACCCGGCGGTTTCGCTAAACCTTGCGTGGTTTTACATTTAGGAATTCTTACGCAACAAACAAGCTCGGTGTATTAAAACTCTCTCCCAACTAGGGGAAACTTTTGCTCCGGCGTTTTTTTATTCAACCTGCAAGCTTTTCCACACAAAATAACTAATCAGTAACACTTGTTGAGGTTAATTAGTTGTAGTTGTTAACTATCAGTGTTTCTTACATCAAAAAGTTATTCTTAAAATATGCAAAAATTAGAGTTGCTTAAAGTTTAACCAAACGAGGCATTCCTCAGGAATCTTTGTTAATTAGAGATAAATCTATTAAATTGGAAATGATTAAAATTTTTTGAAATAGAACATTTTTAACCTTTTTTCACTAATTTATTCAAATTACAAGATGTACATTTCGTACAAAAACATTTTCTACGCAAAGTGACCATTATTAATGGTTTGATTATCAAACCATTGATAATGGTCACTATCAATGGTTTGATAATCAAACCATTAATAATGGTCAATTTGTGTAGAAAATGTATCGTATGTTTAATAAAAAAAACCTCTAGTGTGCTATGAAAAATAATGTAGGTTGGCAACTCTGAAATTATATATAATAAAAGAAAATGATTAAATCATAGTACTCTGGAGTTTTTTTTTTATTATTGAACACAAGATACATCTGGTATAGAATAAATTTCTAAAGAAAGGTTATAAGTGTTTTATTACAAGTTATTATCATCTTTATGTAACACCCAAATTTATGTATTATATTTTTTTTAAATCTTACAAACATTAAGATTTCGTTAACTATTAAAGATACAAAGATAATAAAACTAGACAACATATTTCATTTTTTATACAAAATAAAACTGCGATAACAAATTTTAATTTGCATCGTCATTTGTTTTTAGGATATGGCGAAAAAAGTCGAAATAATTATTTTTTTGCTATAACCTTACTGATTTTGACGATAAGCAACTGAAATTTTATATAAACCTCAAATATGATCCAAAAAACACAACAAATTTGACACATTTGTCCCATTTTCAAGATACGGCGTTAAAATATTTATTTCCTATTGCAAACATAATTGATTTTTATACCTTTAAATAAAGCTGGAAATTACAGTTGGAAATCATGTGTCACACATAATATTAGAATAGTATTTAATAATAATAATAATAATAACGTACATTCTATGAAAAAAATGGAAAACTACAATTACTAGAACAAAAAAAATACATTATTATAATTTAAAGAAAATCAAATCAAATTAAGAAAAAAAACACTAAGGATATTATTGTAATTTATGCCAATTACGTTAACTGTTATTACAAGAAAAGTTAATTTACGTAAAAACAATTGGCAGTTTGTGTGCTTTTCATATCAAAATGTAAAAACTGTAGTAAAACAAAGATTAATTTATTAACACGTACATGTTTAATACTCATAAATCTGGTCTTGTGTTATTGTAATTCAAGTTAACTTGTGTGTGGGTGTAATATTTAACTATAAAATAAATTAGTATTTTATACGGGTGGCGCATGAAGTAAAATTTCGAGTTTAGAAAAGCCTGAAAATTTGGTTCGGTCGCGTAGCGCTTCGCGCTACGCAACCAAACCAAATTTCCAGGCTTTTCTAAACTCGAAATTTTACTTCATGCCTTGTCTGGGAGTGGAAACACTCGTTAGAAGTTTCAAATTGAACATTAAAACATAAATTATAGTTCAATTTGTAACTTCCAATAAGTGTTTCCACTCCCAGGATAATCATGAAGTAAAATTTCAGGCTTATCTAAACTCGAAATTTTACTTCATGCGCCACGCGTATGACTTACTGCTTTAACGTAATTTTCAAATTATACTGATTTTGCATACTGCTTTAGCGGTATATTTAAAACTTCACATGAAATCAGTGTTTTATACGCGTGGCGCATGAAGTAAAATTTCGAGTTTAGAAAAGCCTGAAATTTTGTTTCGGTCGCGAAGCGAAGCGAAGCGACCAAACCAAATATTCAGGCTTTTCTAAACTCGAAATTTTACTTCATGCGCCACCCGTATAAATTACTGATTGATTTTATAGTTAAATATTACCAAACCAAATTTTAAGGCTTGTCTAAACTCGAAATTTCATATCATGCTTAATCTGAGAATGGAAAACACTCTGTAAAATAATTTTAATTGCTATAAATAAACACAGAAAGCAATAAAATTATCTATCTGCATTATTGTTTAATTTATTGAATATTTAATTTGATTGATTGATTAGTTCCTGTAACTAATAATAAATATAAATTTTATAAATTCATTTTTTTATCAAACATCCACAAAATCAAAAAGATTTTAGATTTAAATTCCAAAAATAAATAACTTCAAGCTACACCCATCCTTTTTAAAAAGTTTAAAAACAATCGAAAACCACATTATTTGAAATCCCTATCCTTCAGCTGCTATTTAATTTTATATGAATATCACGTTTTAGAAAAACAAAATAAGATTTTTGCTACGGGGACATATTTAATTAAAGTAAAAGCACAAGTAAGAATATTATTTGACATTGACTAAAAATATAACCAATTAAGTAAAAATTAAACACCAGGTTTATGTCACGTTAAATTTAAAAAAAAATATTTTTTATTCTGAATAGTTTCGATTTTCACATCATTTTAAAAAAAATTAATACAAATGAATGCCGACAACAGCATATACAGGGTGAGTCACTAAGCGGAAATCGGTCTATAGTGGGCGTATCGTTGAAAATAGCAAAAAAAGTTTATAATAAAAGTTGTTCAGAATCAAGTTTTTCATAACCCAAAATTATTGCTAAATATGGCGGCCTTGCGGTTATACCGGAAGTAAACACCAACTTTCTTATTTTAAATAGAACACCCTATAAATTTTTACATTTTTGGATTGCTCGTTAAAAATAAACATGAGTTTATGCACACAAAATTGGGTCTCAGTTGAACCGTTTTCGAGTAATTTCATTTGTTTGGATAAATTTGACGATTTTAGAGGCCGACGCCATTAACAATATCTTCAAAACGAAATAAGTCAGAGTTGTGCCGCTTACGGTTTTGGATTCGGGAAGAAATGTAGTATTTGTTTAGGTTTTTGCCATTAGTCAGATTTTCTAAATTGAGCCGAGTCCGTCGACCGTATTCTTCAGTACTTCAAACATGCATAACTTCATTTTATTTAAATAGAATCATATATCTTGTGACACTTTATCTGATGCGAAATTAAATTTCCTTTTTATTGATACCGGGTTGTTGCCATATCCTTTCAACAGTTTTTGAGAAATTTGCGATTTTGTAAAGATTTTAATATATTTCGTATTATCGCGTTAGCCCTGGATACTGATGACGTTTGGTGATTTTGTTTTGACTCGCATGTCGGACAAATGTCAGTTTATTTTAGATTATTTTGGCCAGATCTTGCAATAAAAAAACCGAACATGTTTTCTCAAGAAGACCTGATGGGTATGGTCTACACCCTGGGCAGTGTGATGGAAATACATTACTTGCTTCAAGAAGGTATGCCCAACGTTTTTCCGATCGGAGACATCCAAATTTAGCGGCATTCGCTACAGTTATACTTAAAGACTAACTTTTATGTAATAAATTTTGACATTTCAGGGGGCTATTCACAGCACAGATGCAATTTGTCATCGGTGAGAAGTCGCACTAAAATGACGTCATTTCGGGAAGAATTTACCAAATCGTATGAAGTAAAATGACGCCATTTCAGTGCAACTTGTCACCGATGACAAATTGCATTGGTACTGGTACTGTGAATAGCCCCCCTGAAGTATCCCAGTATAATATAAATAATAAAAACTAAACTACTCCAATAATTAAACCAAATCTTACATTTTAAGTACAAATGGTGTATTCAGACGTTAAAAAGTAGAAAATTTGTTTTTTTTTTGTTCGTGAAACATCCATCTAATGTGTATTCCAAGGACGGTCGAGTATACGGTAAGAAGGATCGACAGAATCGAAGATTTTAGAGTGAGGGTAGGGATCGTTTACGTCACAAATGCGGGCTGAATTTAAATGTAGTTACTTCATGGTAAACTTTTGGTAAACATGCATAAGCTGTAAATTTTCTGACATTCGTTGATTTTTAAAATAGTTCAATCTGAAGCTTTAAACGAGTGTTGTCCACTCCCAGACTAAGCATGAAGTAAAATTTCGAGTTTAGAAAAGCCTGAAATTTTACTTCATGCGCCACCGGTACAAAACACTGACATTACGAAGTTTAAAATACACCGCTAAACTTTACATTGCATCAGTGTTTTGTACCGGTGGCGCATGAAGTAAAATTTCGAGTTTAAAAAAGCCTGAAAATTTGAATAATTATTTAAATAATTAACACTGATTACTTTTTTGTATTCACTTTTTATTTTGTACTGTGACTAGTTTCGACTCAACAGCGAGTCATTCTCAAACTAACTGAAAATTTGAAAATTTGGTTTGGCCGCTCCGCGTTACGCGCTACTCGACCAAACCAAATTTTCAGGGTTTTCTAAACTCGAAATTTTACTTCACGCTTAGTCTGGAAGTAGAAAATACTGGTTTAAAGCTTCAAGTTACATTTTTTTCATAAACCGAGCGTCGGCAAATGTACAACGTATGCTAATGTATACTTATACGATAAATTCTATGTTCGGTGTTACATAAAACTCTCTGTATATTGTTAAGGAATGCCTACAGCAAAGGTAGTCAACCTTTTTCAGGTCGTGCACCCCCCCCCTCAGCTCTCATATCTCCACGCTCCTATTCCCTCATTTAATTTTTGTTTTTTAGTTAGTTATTAGTTAGATTAACACATTATAGCTTGATTTCACTGCAGCTATTCTTTAGGAAATCTGCCACTCCCTCTGATATCATACCGAGCCCTCCAACGAGGCATCCACCCCCACCTGCCACCCCATTGAGAACCCCTGGCTTTGGTATATGCAGGAAAATTTTAAATAAAAAATCGCTGCATGTGTGTGCTGATGAAATAAACTTCAACAAACGTGATTTATTATGCATATTGATGGTATTACCTTCAGCTAACATCCAATTCTTTACCTTTCCGTTATTGAAAGGTATTTGTGTGTGTATGTGACAATTAATTCAGTTTCCACGGATACGGATTCTTTCTCTTTGTCAGGTGGTTCGGTGGAATTGAAGATTGAGCGGTCTGAAAAAGCCCAATTGATAGGTTTTTACGTGGCGCGAAAAAAGACTTAATCTGCTTTGAAAACAAACGGTGCTGCTTTCAAATTGGCCCGTCGTTTCATTCAATAATCGCACATTCGCCAGCAGCCAGCGTGTGCATATTGCATGAGATTTTTTTTCAAATCAATTCAATTCAGGAGAAAATATGGGAATATAAAAATTCAAGTCAGAAGTTTGGAGCGAATTAATTTAACGATCTATTGAAATTGTCTATTGTATGAAGAGTTTTTCGAAAAAGAAATGAATGGTAAATACAGGGAGTTTTTCTTTTAAGTATACGTATTCCAAATTCAGCTTATTTTCTATATATCTTTAGATATTCCTTGTTTTTTTTTTAAGTTCTATTTGAAGCTTTAAACGAGTGTTTTCCACTCCCAGACTAAGCATGAAGTAAAATTTCGAGTTTAGAAAAGCCCTGTGAAAATTTGTCGAGGGTCGCGTAGCGACCCGAGATAAATTTTCTTGGATTTTCTAAACTCGAAATTTTACTTCATGCGCCACCATATAAAACACTACAATATTGCGAAATTTTTGTATATTCGAACTTCACTTAAAATCTGTGTTTTATACGCGTGGCGCATGAAGTTCAATTTTGAGTTTAGAAAAGCCCAGAAAATTTGTCTCGGGTCGCTGCGCGACACTCGACAAGTTTTCACGGGGCTTTTCTAAACTCGAAATTTTACTTCATGCATGGTCTGGGAGTAGAAAACACTCGTTTATAGCTTCAAATTGAACTTTAAAAAGAAGGAGTTTTTCTTTTAAGTTACGTATTCCAAGTTCAGCCTATTTTCTATAAATCTTTAGATATTCCTTTTTTTTTAAAGTCAATTTGAAGCTTTAAACGAGTGTTTTCCACTCCCAGACTAAGCATGAAGTAAAATTTCGAGTTTAGAAAAGCCCCGTGAAAATTTGTCGAGGGTCGCGCAGCGACCCGAGACAAATTTTCTGGGCTTTTCTAAACTCGAAATTTTACTTTATGCGCCACGCGTATAAAACACTAAAATATTGCGAAAATTGTGTACATTTGAACTTCACTTAAAATCTGTGTTTTATACGCGTGGCGCATGAAGTAAAATTTCAAGTTTTGAAAAGCCCGGAAAATTTTCACGGGGCTTTTCTACACTCGAAATTTTACTTCATCTAGGAGTGGAAAACACTCGTTTAAAGCTGCAAATTGAACTCTATTAAAAAAACAACTAATGTCGCAAAATTTACAGCTAATGCATATGTTTGCCCAAAAGAAAAATTCACTGTATAAAAATTCATCACGATTTTTGTATGTTAATTTTCAGACATTCGTTGTTTGTATTCAATCTTTTAATTTAATATAATCTAACGAGTGTATTTGATCCCAGAGTAGAAGTAAAAATTTACGAACCCTCGTATTAAAGAATACATATTTTAAAAAAATTCCCCGTATGTTCAAAACATTTCTAGTACAGAGCATCTTTCTAAATTTATTACTTCAACATCTAAAAAGCATCCATATTGCACATTCTCCAACGCCGAGGACTTAATTAAAAGGGCTTTAATGAAACCGAGCGAGTATTTCCAATTTGAATATACATTAGAAGCAGACAAAGTGACATTAATTTTCTTCGCCACCGCGATGCAGAAATGCAGACGGGAAAAACAATGGGTCGCGTCGCAGGCTTTTCATCATAAACTGGAAAATCCCCATTATGCAAAACCGAAACCTGCTGCACGTTTGCACAATTCCAGCGAAACGCACGTCTGGGTTAAATTTACGGTATTATAATTAATGAAAGCCTGTCGAACGAAACGCGAAAAACCTCTTCGGTTCAGCGAGGATGCATTAAAATAATTATTTGTCAGAGTTTAGTATAAGGTTCGAGTAGATTAGCTTTTTGTCAGTTTTAACATATACACACGCATCCGTCGTATTAATGGTTTTGTTTAAATTTTTCTTATCAGGTTACAATTTTTCATAAAACACATCTGAAGAATCCTCAGAGTAAAAACACCGCCCTTAAGAATCGTTATATCTTAATAATAATCACTTTATAGATACCAATAATTTTAAAATTATATATTCAAGTGATAAGGGACTTTATTTAAATCTCAGGGAAGGCCTATTTTTTTTTTTTTTTTGGGGAGAAATGAGGAGAAAATCCTCATGAATACCTTCTGTTGTCCTGCTCACGGATGGGAGGGATAACAGTAGGTTATGTCAGACTCTTACTGACTAAAACCCCTTCTTGAACGTCAAGTCCAATAAAGAACTTTCATACTTTATAGGAAGAAGTAGTAAAAATGGCTTTGTAGAAATTGACTGGTGTGAGTACTATATCAGTATTCATATATTGGTTTCGGGTGGATGGGGTAGGATTTAGGAAGGAAGCGGTTTAAAGTTTCACTACTTTAAACGTTTTTCCTAAAAATTAAGTGACAATGTCTAGGTGGAGTGGACGTTTTTTACTGGTTCGGAAGTTTTCAGGTACACCTAAGTGGTCCTGGAGGAGGGAGACGTCGAATTTCGAGCCGTTTTTAATCGCCAAGTCGCGAATGAAAACCTGGAGTTTTGGCACTTTCGTTTCCCTTCGAAGTTGGACATTACTGACATACCACGGAGCGCCTAAGATCCGGCGGATCATGACGCTCTGCGTGGCTTCTAGTTTGTTCATCTGCGATTGTGAGATATGGATCCACGAGGGACATCCGTAAGTCAATTTTGACTTGATGATAGCTTTGCAAATGTGAATTTTACTAGCTAGGAAGACAGTGCTATTTGTAAGCAGAAGTGACTTTAGTTGCCCGAAGGCGCATTTTGCTTTTTTGATTGCAGAGTTAACGTGATTTGTCCAGTTTAGGTGACTATCCATTTGTAAACCAAGGTATCTCACTTCGTTTACCCATGGAATTTGTGTGCCTCTGAAGGTGAGGTTATCTTGGGGGGTTTTTCTGGTTTGAGTGAAGTAGATAGCCTGGCTTTTCTCTGGGTTAATAGAGATACACCATTCATCTGTCCACTCTTCCAGTTCATTGAGTGCGGCCTGGATTTTAGAAATACTGTGTGGGATATTTTTACCACGGTACAGATAATCGGTGTCATCTGCACACTGGGCCGTTAAGATGTTATTCGGAGTTGGGAGGTCATGTACAAAGATGTTAGACAGGAGTGGGGAAAGTACTGACCCCTGGGGGACACCGGCGGTCATTTCGCGCTGTGCCGAAGTTGAATTTTCGAAGCGAACCGAAAAAGTGCGTTTTCGTATGAATTCTGCGATTATTTTTACTAAATAAGACGGGTAGTTAAGTATCATGAGTTTATACAGCAGTCCCTCGTGCCACACTCGATCGAACGCCTTCGCGACGTCGAGGAAAACAGCGAGAGTCCTATGTTTTCTATGAAAACCGTTGGTTATGAAGTCGCTGGTTCTAATAAGCTGGTGGTTACAGGAGAGACCTTTAATAAAACCGTGCTGAGTGCGCGGTAGTATTTTGTGGTCGTCTGTCCATTCTGTCAGGCGAGAATGCAGAATTTTTTCGTAAAGTTTTCCTAACGTACACAGCAGTGAAATTGGCCGGGAATTTGTGGTCCTTAAAAGGATATTTTCCACGTTTGTGGAAAATAACCTGTTCTTAGACAGGCATTGATTATATTTGTAAGGAAACCTACTCCGGTGTTAGGGAGGTTTTTCAAGCAAGTATAGCTGATTTTATCGTAACCGGGCGCTATTTTGTTCGGCGCATGTTTTATGATAGATCTGATTTCACCGGGGGATGTTGGTTTTGGTGTGTGGGATGTGGATTGCTCTAGGCTATCCAATGCGTCGTCAACTTCCTCGAGAAGCTCTTCGCTTGTTGTGAGCGGATTTGGTGAGAACTGAGACTCCAAGCTCTCCGCGAAAGCCTCGGCCTTGTCCTCCGATATGAAAGCAAGTCCGTTTCTTCCGTGAATAACCGGGGTAACCGTTCTGTTTTTGTTTGTGAATTTCTTAGTGAGCTTCCACATTTGGGGTTTATGTTGAGACGCGTCGTCGATAAGACGGTTCCAGCTATCATTTCTAAACTTTTTGATTTCTCTCTGAATCTCACTGATTAGCCTGTTGAGGTTGTTTTTCACCAATGGCAGCGTGTGCGCTGCCAATTCCGACGGATGCGGTTTTTCTCCCGAATTTTAATTTGGATGTTATTTGGTAGCGGGTTGCTATTTTTCGGAACGGGAAGGCCTAAAAATAAACAGGGCAATAAATGCTCGTCAACGACAACGAGGAGATTTGGAATTACCCGATCTTAAAATCCCTTATTACCTGACTATATATAAGCTTGTCTGTTTCTTTTGTAACTCACTCTTGATAATGCTGTAAAAAGCGAAACTAGTCGAGCAAATATAGAAAAAAAATTGTGAATAAACCAAGTGTACTTTAATTCAAACCTTTATCAATAATAGCTCAAAATGATTCACCAAGTGATAAGTGAAAAAGTCAATGTCCGTCGGGGTATTAGCCCGGGAAGTAGTTGTTTCAATGAGTGTTTGATATAGTCTTTGTAAGACTAACTTGTTGTAGATTTGCGAAAAGAATCGCACTTTTAATGTTTGAAATAGTGAACACTTAAATAAACGGTATACGTGGAGTATTTTTATTTAAGTATAAATGTCCCAATTTATAGTATTATCGCTTATTTCAAGAGATAGGACATCGGTTAAATGGGGGCAAAGTTGCGAATTTTTGTGCTTAATAATAATCTGAATTTACATTTAATATGTCAATTTTTAAGTTGTATTTAGAAAAATAAAAAAATTACGATTTTTGAATAATATCCATATCTTCACTATTTTATTTTTTTTACATTTTCTAAAAACTTTCCAATGGCAACTTTTTATGACTTATCAAATGGTTAACGTTTGAAATATTCAAAGCGATTCGTTCTTGTTTTATGCACTCAGCTTTTGTTTATTATGACTTATCAAATGATTGACGTTTAAAATATTCAAAGCGATTCGTTTTTGTTATATACACTCAACGTTTGTTTTCTTGTGAAAACATAGAAATATATGCACATCATTGAAATGCATTTTTACTTCTGATTTCAAGGATATGCAACATGTAAGCTTTTGTTTAATTACTGTCATTGCTCAAGTTGCCATGGCAACCAAACAATATCAAGTTGCTATGCAATAGTTGAAATGTTCTGTAGAAGAAAGACTATTATTGAAGTTGTGTCCATTAGGAGGACCCAGTATACATGAAAATATTTTTAGGTTATTCAGCAGAGCTGGGCAAGATTCGAATCATTTAGGATTCAAATCCTGGATTCGAATCTTTTTAGAGAATTTAAATCCTGGATTCGAATCCTTTTAGAGGATTCAAAAGAGGCATTCGAATACTTTAGTTAAACTGGATTCGTGATCCGGATTCGTTACATTTTTTACAGGAAGATTCGTATTCGAATCGAAACGCGGGCGATTTGAATCCTTATAAAAGGATTCAAACATTTATAAAAGGATTCGAATATTTATCAAAGGAATCGAATACTTATAAAAGGTCTTGTGGTGGAGGTGGTTACTTTGTGAAACATTGTAAATATTTAAATAATTAACACTGATTACTTTTTTGTATTTACTTTTTATTTTAAACTGTGACTAGTTACGGCTCAACAGCGACCCATTATCAACCTAACTACTTAAACTACCAGCCGAAACTAGTCACAGTTTAAAATAAAATGTGAATACAAAAAAGTAATCAGTGTTAATTATTTAAATACTTATAAAAGAATTCGAATCGTTAAAAATAATTCGAAATAATTTTGAGGATTAATTTGTTTTTTGTGTTATTAAATGTCTCCTAAAATCACTGTTTTTTAGGAAGTATAATTTCGAGTTTAGAAAAGGATTAAAATTTTCATACTTTTCTAACTCGTAAATTTACTTCATGCTTAGTCTGGGAGTGGAAACGCTCTTTCGAAACTTTAAACTGAATGCTTTGATAAGAACATTAAATTACTGAAATTGTTTTTAAGGATAATAATATGGTTTAAAAATATTTATTTATTATTATTTGAAGTAAAACTAACATGGTAGCAGAGCTGCGACGAATCCTCGTAAATAGGATTCGAATCACGAATCCGCATCACCTAATATGATTCGAATCACGAATACTCGAATAAAGGATTCGTAAGAGATAAATATGATTCGAATCAAAGATTCGAATCCTGTTTTTTCGAATCACGAATACAAATCCTTCAAGAATAAATTTGATTTTATATTTTTTCGCAACCATTAATATATAAATATCGTGACCAGTTGTTTTAACAAAAATATTTAAAACCAAATTATTTATTATTAACACTGAACATCGTTGATAACAGACTAAATATCTGATTCCCTATTACTCTGATCAATGATGTATTTGTGTATTTCTGAACTTCACTTTAAATCAGTGTTTTTTACGCGTGGCGCATGAAGTAAAATTTCGAGTTTAGAAAAGCCCGAAAATTTGTCTCGGGTCGCTGCGCGACCCTCGACAAATTTTCACGGGGCTTTTCTAAACTCGAAATTTTACTTCATGCTTAGCCTGGGAGTGGAGACACTCGTTCAAAACTTCAAATTGAACTCTATTCTAAAATCAACGAATGCCTGAAAATTACGAAAAGAAAAAAATTAATGAATATCATTAAAACCGGGAAAGTCAGAGAAAAGTCATGGAATTATATTTAAATTGACATTAACAAAATAGCTATATGATATTATAAAGTTGGTCAAAATCAGCAGGCAAATTACAAAACACGTAAAAATTTATAAAATCAACATAAATATAGACAAAAACAATGAAAACAATTTAACGAAATGGGGGTTTCCCACAGAAGAAAGTTATATTAAAAGGCCAGAGAATAAAAATCTTGAATCAGGGAAATGTCGGAAATATTTTATATTTCAGATTGTGGCTACCATGTCAGTTTTACTTCAAATAATATTGAGCAAAATTTTGAAAACTAGATTATTATCTTTAAAAACATTTTCAGTCATTTAATGTTCTTATTAAAGTATATAGCTTGAAGTTTCGAACGAGCGTTTCCACTCCCAGACTAAGCATGAAGTAAAATTTCGAGTTAAGAAAAGCCCTGTACAAATTGGTCGAGGGTCGCGCAGCGACCCTCGACAAATTTTCTGGGCTTTTCTAAACTCGAAATTTTACTTCATGCGCCACGCGCATAAAACAGTGATTTAACGAGAAATATAAAAACACACAAAACACATTTTTCAAGTTAATCCTCACAATTAATTCGAATTATTTTTGAATCCTTTTATAAGTATTCGAATCATTTTATAATGATTCAAATAACCCACATTTCAATTCGAATACGAATCCTCTTATGAATATGTAACGAATCCGGATCATGAATCCAGTTGAACTAAAGTAATCGAATGCGTCTTTTGAATCCTCTAAAAGGATTCGAATCAAGGATTCGAATCCTAAATGATTTGAATCCTTCCCAACTCTGCATGGTAGTCACAATTTGAAATGTTAAATTTTTCCGACATTACCCTGATTCAAGATTTTTTCCCTGACCTTTTAATACTTACTTCTGTGAGAAGTAGGAATTTGTCAATTTTTGTCCCATTTGTTTTTTACATGTTATTTTTTTTAAATTTTGTTTGTTGATTTTTATTAAATAATATTTTTGACGTCTTATTATTATTGAATTTGTCAATATTGACAATTTTTGCTGATTATGTTGGTGGTATTTATATATTTTAATCATTTCTTATTACTCTGCTAATATTAATATTATTATTTTTCATAATTTCTGTGGATTTTGTAACTATTCGTGATTTATTTCAATGATTTTTTCAGTGTTTTGGTGAATTTTAATGAAATTCTATGACTTTTCTCTGACTTTTCCGGGTTTATTGATATTTAGTGAATTATTTTTAAGTAATTTTGAGGCATTCGTCGATTTTACAAAAGAATTCAATTTAAAGTTTTCAACGAGTGATTCCATTCCCAGGTTAGGCATGAACAAAGTTCAACAGGAATAAGATAAATTTGTTAAAAAAGCTCAAGTATTTAACATAGGGGAAAGTACTATCGTAGACATATCCATTTTTTTTTTTCTGACAGTTAGGATACACATTTTAACACTTGTGACATATTTTAAAGAAACGAGTGTCTTCCACTCCCGGACTAAGCATGAAGTAAAATTTCGAGTTTAGAAAAGCCCCGCGTTGAAAGTCGAGAGTCGCGCAGCGACTCGAGACAAATTTTCACGGGGCTTTTCTAAACTCGAAATTTTACTTCATGCGCCACGCGTACAAAACACTGATTTGACGTGACGTTCAAAAATACACAATTACATCTTTAAACAGAGTAACACGGAATCAGATATTTAGTCAGATATCAGCGATGTTCAGTGTTAATAATAAGTAATAAGGTTTTGAATATTTTTGTTAAAACAATTGCTAGCAATATTAAAATATTAATGGTTGCAAAAAAATAATAAGATCAAATTTATTGATTTCAAATTGAAAACACTTGGTTAAATTTCACTAATATTTTAAATCATAGTTTTAAATCATAGCTGAATATGTTTCACCACGTGAAAGATGAAAAACTTGTTCAAGATCAAATTTATTTTAAACGGATTTGTATTCGTGATTCGAAAAAACAGGATTCGAATCTTTGATTCGAATCATATTTATCTCTTACGAATCCTTTATTCGAGTATTCGTGATTCGAATCATATTAAGTGATTCGGATTCGTGATACGAGTCCATTTTACAAGGATTCGTCCCAGCTTTGTTATGCAGCTCTTAAATCCAAGCAACTTTGGTGAAGAGAATTGCTTTATATCTTTAACGTGAGCCGACATATCCTTCGAGAGCGCACTAATGTATATATTAACATTTATAAAGAAGAATAATTATCAAGGAGCCATCAAACCAAATTTTCAGTGTTTTCTACACTCGACATATTACCGCATGCATAATATGGCATTAAAAACACTCCTTAAGAGCTTTAAATTTAATGCTATTATAATAATAACGAATGTTTAAATATATACATAAAAAAATCGAAATATGTACACCTAATAGAAAAATTTCCTGTATCATAAAAATGTAAATAATGTTTTACATTTTAAAAAAGCAAGGCTTTTATTTTAAGAACATAGTTTTTGCACAAAACAAATCTCTAGCGATATTTGTGAGGTCAAAATCAAGGAGTGCAAACGCTGTAATTATCAGGATATGTATACTTAACCCGGTATTTGACACGTGGGATCTAACAAACCCTTATAAACAAGCCCAACTTGGTTAAAGTTGGTTTTTCTTGTACATCTATTATAAATTGAATATCGTATTTTAACAATTTGTATTTGATTCTACGGGTAACTTAAACATAACGGTTTGGTTTTTAGACATTTGTAAAACCAATGTTTGGAGTGGCATTTTGAGACCCTACCTGTGGGAACTTGTAAAATAAATCCAGTCAGATGCCGGGTTAACACTTTTAAATTGATGTCTTATTCCGCCGAAAGACGAAAAAACTAAAGAAAATCAAATTGCAGGATTTACATTTGGGAACGATCATTAATCCCTCTTCCTTATTCAAATCCTCGCAGACTTTTTATTGTCCATCAATAAATATCATCCCTACCCATGGGCTTAATTAATTACCCCGCTCAGAGTCCATTTAAATTTCAAATCGCCTCAATTTTTAATTAAGCCTTATTTACGGCGAACGCTGTCCCACATGCGAGTGCTACATGTATTTGCATGCGCTGAATATTCATGTTTATTAAATGAAATTACCAGCGTTCATAATGAGATAATAAATATAAAAGATGGATAAACAAAAACAATAATGTGTTTTTCCTAGTACAAATAATTAATTTATAGCAAAAACTAAATAGCACATAATATCATTAAATTAAATCTGTGGGAGCAATACTTTTTGAAATTTAATTTATTCGTTTTGAGGAGTGTAATGTTTATTACGGAAGTAAAATGCATGAGTGGTAAAAAGCCGTTATCATTCTGGATTTATGGCGCGATTTCGAGTTTACCATGGGAGGCTTTGTTGATAGGGAGTGCATGCATATTCATAAGTCAGACTTCTATCTAGTGTCATTATTTAAAGTCGATATCGTCGCTTCCTAAATGTAACTCGTACGAATAAATTAATTCATATCAAAATAAGATTATTGAAAATATTATAAGAAAATAATTAAACGCATTTAAATTTTCGATCTGATTGGCATTCACATCTATATAAACATAATATTAAAAATAATAAACTTTATTTTACCACTTTTGGGTTAATTGATTGAGTTACGCGAAGATCAAATTTATTTGACGAATAAAGCACTACAAACCTTTCTTGACACGTTTATTTAAATTACTAAATGTACATAAATTTCGGACACAAAGTGACCATTATCAATGGATTAACACTCGTGTTAATCCATTGATAATTACACTTTGTATCTGAAATGTATGTACATTTGGCAAGGTTGTTATGTTTAAAACACTTTGTTTTATAACACTGTTTTAAACATGTTTAAAAACAGCCGTCGTGTTTTAAACGGTTTTGTTTTAAACATGTTTTAAGTATTAAATATGTTTAAAACATGTTTTAAAGGTTAAATTTGTTTAAAACGTTTTTTCTTATTATCTCAAACTTGCTAAATTATATTTTATTACTTTATTAAGATTTTTTGTTTACTTTTTTAAATTTAATAGTTGAGGCTGTTACTTGGTGAAATTCCATATCAACACTTTTAGTAAATAACACACTTGGTTAAGATATCACTGTTTATTGATTGACGTTGCAACAATTGTTTCGTCACACAGTGGCTTCATCAGGCAGATGAATAATGAGCATTAATCATCTGCCTGATGAAGCCACTGTGTGGCGAAACAATTGCTGCAGTGTTAATCAATAAACAGTGAAATCTTAACCAAGTGTGTTATTTATTAAAAGTGTCAGCTAAATTGTTGAAAATATTTCATATAAACTATTAAACATTATAAGTGAGATTCTTTTCGCAATCTACAACAAGTTAGTCTTACAAACACTATATCAAACACTTATTGAAACAACTACTTCCTGAGCTAATACCCCGTCGGACATTGAAGTAGCTCGAGAAGAAGTGGTTTCAATGAGTGCTTTATAGAGTCTTTGTAAGACGAACTTGTAGATGGTGAGAAAAGAATCGCACTTTTTGTGTTTGAAGTATTCTGCAACCAAAAATTGGCAATTTCATTCATACTTAAATTATTAAACATAACATTCTATTCTATTCTATTGAAAGTGAGTGGGTAGTTATGCTACCCTCCACTGCGACCGCAAGGATCTATTGTGGCTCACAATTAAGGTCGAACATCCGACCTTACAGTTCACCTTCCAAGTCCATCTTCTTGATGAAGTCAAGGATCTTGTCAGGTGAAGTTTTCTCCAGGTCCTTCAGGTTTAGCTTCGGTGTGCCAAACACCGTGGTCCTGATCTGGTTGCCAGCTGGACAGGCACATATGACGTGCTCTGCTGTTTCATCATCCTCTAGGCATAGGCGGCACTCAGTGGTGTCGCTTAGTCCTAGTTTGTTAAGGTGATGCCTTAGACGGCTGTGTCCAGTGAAGAGAGCAGTTAATGTGTGAACATCTGATCTGCTCAGCTTCAACCATGAGGCCGTCCTGGCCGCAGATGGTCCACTTGTTACCGCTCTGAAATGTCTCATCCCAGGGCGGTTTTGCCAGAAATCCTGTGCCTCGTGTCTCATCCATCCGTTGTTACGGTCTCTAGCTGTTGATCTGGGTATCCCCAGAGCGGGTTCTGGTCCGATGTAGGCTGTACGCGCCCCCTCTCTGGCTAGGGAATCGGCTAATTCGTTTCCCTTCACGCCAGAGTGGCTTGGCACCCACATCAGACTGACCCCGTTTACCTGTGCCATTTGGCAGAGGGCTTCCTTGCAGTTCCGTACAGCCAGCGAGGAGCATCTAGAAGATGCCAGGGCCCTAAGGGCCGCCTGGCTGTCCGAACATATTTTTATTGTCCTGCCCGCCCAACCCTTTGAAAGGATTTCGTGGGCGCACATTTCAATGGCGTATATTTCAGCCTGAAGTATGGTAGCATACCTGCCAAGGCTGTAGTAAAGTTCAGTCCTTGGTCCGACGACTGCGGCTCCTGTTCCAGTGGACAGTTTTGAGCCGTCAGTGTACCAATAGGAGTCAGCCTTTTCTGGGGTGATTTTGTGTCGCTCCCAGTCGTCCCTGCTTGGGAACAGGACCTTGTACGGCTGATCCTCGCAGTAGTCCGTGACTGCGTAGTCAGTCCTCATACTCAGGGTGTCATCCGCCTCAATGGCAGTTGACAGCCCATTTGGTGTGAAGACTATCACCTTCGGATCCAATAGGGCCGCGTGGTGATATCGATACGTTGCCAATCTGGCCTCGCCCTGTATTAGGATATGCAGGGGGGTGAGGTTCAGTAGCATTTCTAGCGCCGCTGATGGGGTAGTGCGTATGGCTCCAGTTACCGCCACTGTCGCCATTCTCTGCAGTGAGGAGAGCCTTGATATGGCCGTTTTTCGAGTTGTAATCGGCCACCAGGCGATACTGCCATAGGTTATTATTGGTTTTATGACCGAACCATATAGCCAGTACATTTGCTTGGGGTTTAATCCCCATGACTTCCCGCAAATTCTATGGCACGTCCACAGGGCGTACCTTGCTTTGCGGATTGTCTTGTCCAAGTGGGAGTTCCAATTCAGCGATTTATCCAGGGTGATTCCTAGATACTTCGCCTCCTCCACAAATGGTATGGTTTCTCCCCGTAGGGTAAGAGGTCTCAATTTCAGGATCCTCCTTCTCGTGAACGGGACAACTGATGTTTTGCTAGGGTTTACGTTTAACCGTTCCCCTATACACCAGTTCTGAGTCGCATCCAGTGCCTCCTGCATGGCTTCACAGATTTGGTTTTCATCCGTGCCCCTTGCAAGAATGACTATGTCATCAGCATACGCTTGCACTTCGACGTCAAGCGTATCTATTATTGCAAGCAGATCGTCTACCAGTAAAGACCACAGCAGGGGGGAAAGAACCCCTCCCTGCGGGCATCCCCTGGCAGTCCTCAGCTTGACCGTGTCGCCACATAGTGATGTTGTCACGGTTCTGGTGTCGAGCATTGCTCTGATCCAGCCTGTAATAGCCGGTGGAACCCCTCTGTCCCTCGCGGATTTGCAGAGTGATCCCGTCAGAGCAGCGTTGAAGGCCCCTTCTATGTCCAGGAAAGCTGTTACCGCAATTCCCTTGTAGTCCAGGGTTTGCGCAACTTTCCCGGCTAGGTTATTCAGCGCCAAGTCCGTTGACTTCCCCTTTTGGTAGGCATACTGGTGCACACTAAGAGGGTTAATACTCAGTATCTCCCTCCTGATGTAGCCATCCAGCATTTTTTCCAGGGTCTTTAGGATAAATGACATCAGGCTTATAGGTCGGAAGGATTTTGGTAGGGGATCTGTTTTTCCCACCTTAGGTAGATAGACTACCTTTACTTCCGACCAGCTAGTTGGAATGTAATTCCACGCTAGGCTCGCCCTGAACAGTCTTATAAGGTGGAGGATTACTTTCTCCAAGCCTTTTTGGAGTAGGACAGGGAAGACCCCATCTATTCCTGGTGCTTTGTATGGTTGGAAGGATTTGACCGCCCAACTTACTGATCTGTAGGTAACGATTTTGTTTACCACCTTCCAGTCCTGCTTCCCCGGTCTCTTAGTTCGATCCCGTGGAAGCATTGTATCCGGTGTTTCGTTACTTAGAAGGGAACAATCTGGGAAGTGATTTTGGGCCAGGATCTCTAACGTCTCTTTACCAGAGGCCGTATGTGAGCCATCAGGTCGTTTTATCGACCCAAGTGCTTGCGCCGGCTCTCTGGCTAGAATCTTGTGGATTCTTGCACTACGGGGAGTATCATGAATACCCTCGCAGAACTTCCTCCAAGATTCCCTCTTGGCCCTGCGAATTTGTTTGTTGTACTCCGTTAGAGCTGTACTGTACGGTTCCCATTTGCCCGCCTCCTTAGCCCGGTTGAATAGTTTCCGGACTTCTTTTCGCATTTTTTCTAATGTATTGTTCCACCAGGGGACATTTCTACTGTCCTTTTTCCTTTGTAGTGGACAATTTTCATGGTACGCTGAGACGATTGATCGACAGATATGCTCTGCCGCCGTCTCAATGTCCTCATGACTTTTAATAGTGGGTGCCGTTGATCCCAGAAGCTCTCCAAGTGTACGCGTATAACCGTCCCACTTAGTGCTTCTAGCATTACGGTATTCCACTATTGGTCTAGTGCCTGCTTCAATGTTAAATTGAATGTTCCGATGGTCAGAGCAGGAGGGGTCTTCTGACACCTTCCAGTCGGAAATTTTTGTGCTCAAGTAGTTTGAGCAGAAAGTAATATCTAATACCTCTGCGCGATTTTTCGTAACAAAGGTAGGTTCGTTGCCAGTATTAAATATAGCTAGCCCTTCCCCCATAATAAAGTTTAATAGAGACTCACCCCTCGGATTGGTGTCAGTGCTGCCCCACGCTAGATGGTGTGCGTTGGCATCACATGCCACAACAAGCTGGATATTCTCCCTCTTGCTGTGGGCCACCAGTCTTCTCACAGCTGTTGGAGGTGGTGGGTCTGCGCTGTCCCCCGGGAAGTATGCCGAGCAGGCTATTACGTCCAGCCTGCTCTTCCCCACCGGGAGTTTCAGCTGCACAGCGACTACATCTCTGGTGCAGTATCCTGTCAACAGAAAGTATTCAATGTCCTTACGGATTAATATACAAGCTCTGGGTTTTTGCCCCGAACTATATGTAATTACCTTACCTGGTATGTTGCTCAGGCCGCTTATCCGGCCTGTGCTAGTCACCCATGGCTCCTGTATGAAGGCGATATCTGCACGCTCTTCTCTGAACCGTTTGCCAAGGAGAAAAGAGGCTCCTTTGGCATGGTGCAGGTTGGCCTGCACACATCTCACCGTCGGGTACATCACTTACCCGACGGTGATTTGGCTCCCCGGAAGGTCGATTTACCGCCCCTCTTTGGGTGTGCCTTGCCCCTTAGTGGACCCTTACCCTTGGCCGATGTAGGCCTAGGATGTGTCCTTTGGGGTTCGCTTGGTGATCCGCTGCCGCCGGCCACCTGGTCGACTGAGAGGGTGGTTGGAGTCCGCTCCTCCTCTGTCTCCCCTGGCTCTGCAGCAGGGGGCTTATTGGCCTCCTTGTCCCTGCCTTTGACCCTGAACGTCACCTGTCCATAGCCGAAGTAGGGTTTGAGGTCCATCTCCTTGAGATAGGCCAATGACCCGTCGTCCATCGAAAACGTCCAGGTCTGCCCCGGTCCTGCATCCTCATGGCGTAGAACTACCCACTCCTGAGCCTGCAGTCCCGGGTTCATGACCCTCAGTCTTCTAAGGACTACCTCTGACGCGAGCCGTTCTCCTGCTTCGTCGTCTGGGATATAGGCCACGCATATGTTTGGTTTGGGCAGCTCCTTTCCCCGTACGAGTTTGAGCCTCGCGTCGCTTCACGGCTGCAGGCGTACTAACACCTCCTGCAGCCATGAGACGGTTGGCTCATTCGCACAGGTCAGGAGCAGCCAGCCTGGCCTTGCTATGCATCCCTGGAACCTGACAGGCGGTCCGTTGTCCGGCAGCCTGTCTACTTCCGCCATGATGCTTTTGCGAAGTGTCGTGAGTTGCTCAGTCGTCAGGGCAGTGCCGGGGTAGTCAGTGTGGATTATACCCACTCTGATACCCGCGACTGCAGCCCTGTACGACAACTTCGACACCCTCGCAGTGACGTCTGTCGGTGTGTCCTTCTTGCAGGTCTTTTTTGCGCCCTGCTCAGGGGTGGTCACGTCAGAGCGTTGCCGTTTTTTTGTCGTGTCGGCCTTGGGTTGGATTTCCGCCCCTTCGGGGTGGGTACCAGTCCCTTCGGCCTCACGACGTTTACGGCCTTGCTCGATTACAGTGCTCAAGGCGGTCTCGTACGGTATTCCGCTCTTGAGCATTCTGGAGAGTCGTTTTCTTGCGGCTCCCCCGAATTTCTTGTATTTTAGCGAGAGGTTCGTCATCTTCTCGATGTCCTCATCGCTGGGTCCTGCTAGCAGCCTCTCCTCTGTGCCAGGGGAAACTGTCTCCCGCTCGCCTTCTGGAGAGGTCTGTGTCGCTGGCTTTTCTGGAGCGGGATTGACCCCAGTCTCCATCGCCTCCACTTGTGAAGTGACGAGGCTCCCCCCCTCGTCCGGGGTTTTGGTTATATCTTTGTGGTCCATAAATGATCCCACGAGATGGGCAGAAATAAAGGTCCACTCAGGCCGTGCTCCCTTGCCTGAGTAAGCCTATTGAAATCTGGAGGTCGGCAGGTATCCAGAGTCCGCCTATTGGTGACCAGACTTTCCCATCTGGCCAGCTACCAGTGCTTGCTGGCAGCCATGGAAGTAGGCATAGGCTGTTCCACCGTGACCATGGGGTTTATGTGAGGTTGTCTCCTCTCGGCCCGGGCGGTTAAGCCAGGACCCCCTTCACCCTTGGGTCATATCAGATACGCCCCAAGGGCACGTGGTATAACGGCTGTTCTAAGACAGCCGGCATCGTTAGGAGCCCTGTGCAGTCCCTTGGCCACGACACGACGGCCGGGAAGGGCTTGATGTGAGGTGAGGGTACATAGTGTAGGACTTCGGACAGAAGGCCCTATTAGTCGCCTTTTACGACAAGCGGGCATACTCTGAGCCTATTCTTACACCGAGCTCAGACGGTAAAACATAACATTTTATTACAATCAAATATCACAACTATGTGTGCATAATTGTCATTTTTAAATACAGTGAATTTTTCGTTTAGGTATACATATGCATACACTGTAAATATTATGAAAATCGTTGTTTTTTTTTTTAAGATTTCAAATTGAATCTTTAAACGAGGGTTTTCCACTCCCAGACTAAGCATGAAGTAAAATTTCAAGTTTAAAAAAGCCTGAAAATTTGGATTGGCCGCGTAGCGAAGCAAAGCGGCTAATCCAACTTTGGCTTTTCTAAACTCGAAATTTTACTTCATGCGCCACATGTATAAAACAATAAAATATCGTAAAGTTTAAAATATACGGCTTTAGTAATCTAATATGTAGATATGAATAAAAAGTGAGTTAAATTCTGCGCTGAACAAATTGTTTAAAACAGTGATTATAGACAACCGAGTACTATAACGTATATTAGGTTGCCTATAATCGTTGTTGTGAGTGTTTTTTGAACTTCACTGTAAATCGGTGTTTTTAAGCGTGGTGCATAAAGAAAAATTTCGAGTTAAACAAAGCTAATCCAAATTCTTAGGCTTTTCTAAACTCTAAATTTTACTTCATGCTTAGTTTGGGAGTAGAAAACACTCGTTTAAAGATTCCAATTAAAAAAAAAAATATAAATATCTAAAGATTTACAGCAGGTAGCTGGGATATATCGAAATTTTACATCATGCGCCACGCGTATAAATCACTGGTTTTAAGCGAAGTTTAAAGCTTACTGCTTCAGTAACATACTATGAACTTTACAATTAATCAGTGTTTTATACGTGTGGCGCATGAAGTAAAATTTCGAGTTTAAAAAAGCCCCGTGAAAATTTGTCTCGGGTCGCTGCGCGACCCTCGACAAATTTTCTACGCAGGGCTTTTTTAAACTCGAAATTTTACTTCATGCTTAGTCTGGAAGTGGAAAACACTCGTTAAAAGCCTTAAATTAACCGCTTTGAAACAACGAATTCCCGCAAATATAAAAAACGCTGTAATTATCGGTATATGTATACTCAAAATAAAAATGTCCTGGATGTTCTGTTTTAAACGTGCTTTAAACATGTTTTAAACACGCTTTAAACATGTTTTTAATTGTAAATGTTTTAAACGCTGTTTCAATGAAATAACACGTTTTGTAAAAAATAACTGTTTGTTTTAATTAAAATAAAAAAAAAACGTTTATTTTTACATTTGGTAATTTAAACAAACGTGTTAAGAAAGGTTATTAGTGCTTTATTCGTCAAAATAACCACTTTTATTTAAACTTTTACAGTTATTGTAAAAGTTTAAATAAAATTGGTAAAGCAGAGGTAAATGTTTGTAATATTATTTTTTAAACTCATTCAAGCAATAAGATCATTGTAAATAGCTAATCTAAAGAAGTTGGAATAAGTATGTAAATATATTACTATACATACCACCAATATCTACTGATAACTTAATCTGATAGAGAGATATAAATATCTCAGTTGAGCACAATGGTTTTTTTTCTCTTTAAACTTTTAAAGTGTATTTTATATGTAATATGTCCTGTAAATGGTTCTCTGTTGGTTATAATAAAGTAATTATTTAGAAATTCACGCTCCATTGCGTGGTTTTTAGTTTACCAAGTCACTTACCAAACTATTGTTTGCACTTTTTTTTATTCTAATTGTAGGAATTTCAGAACTATCGAGGCGGTTTTTAAAATTATAGCTTTTTGCATCTGTGTGTGCATGCAAGGAGGTAAGTTTATTATTATTATTATTTGTACTATAAACAGGCGCGGATCTATAAAAAATGAAACGAAAAAATGGTAATAATTTTAATAATGCTGTATTGTTATCGGTAGCAGGAGCTTACTTAAGTCATAGACAAAAACACACTAATAATAAAATTACAACTAATTAATCATAGGTTATGTAATTGTAATACTATTTCTTCGGTTTTGAAATGACGATTAAATATGAAAAAGAAAACACCTTTAAATTAAAGAGTTACAACAAATGGTGTATATCAATAAATAGTAAACATTTGTAGAATGAATTGACGTGAGGATTAAATATAAGAGCAGGGTGTATTTAGAAATTCACATCAAACCAGTGTTTTACACGCTACGCGCTACGCGACCAAACCGAATTTTCAGGCTTTTCTAAACTCGAAATTTTACTTCATGCTTGATCTGGGATTAGAAAAACTCGTTAGAAGCTTCAAATTAAACGCTTTTCAAATACAACATATCTCGGAAAATGTACATAGCACGCATCGCAATATGTATACTTAAAAGAAAAAATCCCAGTGTATTCATGTACAAAAATTTTATTGATTCACTTGGTTTGAATTCAAAAACTAAAATTCAAACCAGTTTAAAATTAAACACAGTTGATTTTCACAATAGTTTATATTATATTACAATATATTATATATGTTCTACTCAATGACTATGGTGTAACGTAGGAGCAAAACTAACATGAAGCCTTTGTTTATTTAACCTAATTGAAAATTAATGCATCATGAGCACGGTATTAATATTTTGCGGGGATTTGCATAGTTTCAGAATATAATGGAATGCATGATTAAGTATAATTCCCATGTAATTGTAAATGGCCAAGAACACCCTTACACTTATACTGCATTCAATAAATCCAGAATTTCACAATAAATAACTCAATTATAAAAATATTTTGTAATGTAAAAAACAAACTAGATACCGATCTGGTTTTGTATCTAATTAATGAAATTTGCTCACAAACGAATCTAATTTATACATGGCGCAGATGGATAAAAGAGAAAATAGGATTTTTAACGTTAATTTCTCTATATTAGAATATTATCTGCAGTAATTATTTTAGAGTATAATCTGTTTTTTTTTCAAAATGACAAATCAAATTTTACATTTCAAGAATTTAATGGTAATATTCAAGTTATGTGTTTTAGGTTAGAAGAAGATTAATCACATGTTATGTTGTAAATAATCTTTTAATTTGTAGGTTTCTGGAAAATCTGACCTTAATATGACAATTCAATGAATTCACAAAGATTACGATTACAAATGTATTCACCTATCACCGTGTAATGATTCGACCCTAGGTATTGTACAAATTTATAATTTGTATTTTATTAACGTTATGTTGTGAATGTAGTAACTCTTTTAATTTATTTAACAGATTCGTTGTTTTTGTCACTATGCATTGTCGTAAATACTGTTTCTTTCCTCTCTTTTAATGACCAGGAAAATGTGCGGACAATAAATAATACAGGATGTGAGTTAAACGGATGCGAAGTTTATAAACCCTCTGATGACATTTCTAATTAATTTGTATTTCTTAAATTACTTATCTTCTCGAAATACTTTATTATTCGTTTGTACTTAGAAGCCATGTGCATTCTAGTTAAACTCAAAAAGTATATGACTTAACTTGTGGGAACAAAATTAAATAACCCCTGCATTTGCATTACGAGATGGGAAACCCACAAAAACTATTCTGGAGCTTACCAGACAACTAACCAGTGGGAACACTCCATTAGCAAGCAGATCCGGACCTCATCCATTAATTGTTTTGTGTCATTAACTAGTGGGAACATAACTCTGCAGTACTAATTTGGGACGACCTCATCCGTTAATTGTTTTCAGGCAATTAACTAGCGGGAACACTCCTTCGTTTTCCACGCACAGCCCGACCTCACCCGCCAATGTTTTGTAGTAAAAAAACAGAGTATACATAAATAAATTTATACCTATTTTTTTTTAATATGATCAAATTTAGGGTGCATTTACTGCGAACAGTTGCTTAGTGAAATATTCTGTTTTTCATTTACCCTGTATGACAATCAAATCAATCACATATGTCCGGTTGCACCAACTTCAATTCAATCTCATTTGTAGATTAAATTTATTTGTTGACTAAAATAGACATTTTCAATGTTATAAACATCAATGTCTTGTAATATGATTGATTTGTTGACTTGTGTGTAACTATTACTAGATTTTAAACTGACGTTGGTGAAACCCGACGTATATTATAAATTTAAGTTTGTGTTCAGTATTCCATCACGGTTTAATAATTTACAGCAGCATATTAATTTATTTAATTGGTATATTTAAGTAAATCACTTGGTGTGTATCACCTTTAAGATGACTGATGGTCGAAACTAGTTTAAGTAGAAATAAATCAGTAAGTGTGTTTAATTAAATATATCATTATTAGATTACAGACGCATTTTGTACATCCTGGTTTTCATCACTGTGGTCTGATCCTTTGCATAATTATAATTCTACATAACAGTATTTTATTATTAGTTTCTTTATTAACTCTTAAACTAATTTTTAACTTTTTAATTATTGTTGGTTTTATTGTTCAACATTTTTTCATTGCTGTAACTCTATATATTTAAAAAACTTTTTTTGACATCCAAAATGTTATCACTGCTGTAACCGGCGATAAAAACACCATGACTCGATTTTTTTTTCAAGTTCATTTTTCCAATACATTCATAACTTAACGCATGTTGGCAAACACGAAACGCTGTTGCATTCGTAGGCAATAAATTCAGCAATATATCTTGGACACAGATGCCTAGGCCAATTAACGCTAACAGGTGTTTAACAATGCCGATATTTTATTGCAATCGAAATGTTTGGTAAACTTAAAACTCGCAATAATTGTAAAACACTACATTTGTATTTGTTAATTTCTAACGAGTGTCTATAAGCTATCGGCATCCCCGTTGCTTTGAAAAACAAATTACATATCTTAGATTAAGTCATATAATTCGGTGAATATCGGAAATGTCAAATAAAATTAATTATATTTCTAATTACAACGTATGTTTCTGAAGTCAGAACCTACTGGAATGTAGACAGTTTATAGACACTCGTTGTAATAGTTCTGAATCAAAAATTGGTAAAGAAAAACTAATTTTTATAAGCGTAATATCTAAATATTTATTTATTTTATAGCGACGGCTGTTACTTTATAATACATTTTATTTATTTAAATAAATAACACTCCCTTTTTGTTTTCACTTTTTTTATTTTAAGGGTTTCTAGTTCCGACTTCGATTGATAATGGTTCACTGATGAGTCGAATCTAGTCGTATAAAACATTGAAATGTTATGAAATTCAAAATATACTATAATGTATAGTATTAAAAATATAAAGCTGAAGCAGAATTAAAAATATACTGCTAAACAAGAGCATTTAAAATTTCACAATATTCTAGTGTTTTATACGCGTGGCGTATGAAGCAAAATTTCTGAAGATATAAAGCGTATACAGTATATTGGGGTATGTTTACTTAAAGAAAAAAACTCCCTGTATATTTATATTATGAATTAATCTCATTTATGATGGGTTTCACGAATTTAGTTATATATAAATTATTTGCAAATTTAAACCCAGTAAATTATGTGTGTGCTTTATTATTGAGACTATAAAAACTAGTCAAAATTGTTTAGACATCAGTAATCTGGCTACATAAATAAATTAAAACACAACAGATTATGTCTGCAAAAAAATGGCAAATTGAAACACAACTCATTATGTGTGTGTTTGTTTTCCTTTAGTAAGACTATACAAAAAGTGACTCAAAAGTTAAATAAAATTGTGATTTTGTTGTCGGCAAAATTGTCCCACATATACAAATAGAAAACTTAATATAATATACTGAATTTTCTATTTATTTATATGTAACTTAGTAATTTTCTTTTCTATTAGGTTTTACAAATGAATTTACATATTATGTAAATTAATTTGTAAAAATTAATAGAAATGAAAATCACTTGGTTTGTTTCACTAATAAAACAAAAATTCAAACACAACTCCTTAGCAAATGGTGTATGTATGTTTTTTTATACAGAGAATATAAAGCATGAGTATAAAGTTAAAATCCGATTTGAATGTTAACTTAACACGTTTCACAGAAAACCTCAAAAGTACACGAGAGGAGAGTAAATGGAAGTAAATTCTTCCCCCGATTGTCTTTTCCATTATTTCTAAGGCGACCGGTGACAAATTCCCTGCTTCGATTTTAATTGAATTGTAAACTCGGGAAGTTTTAATTCGATAAGTTTCCGAGTGGAAAGAAGAGAAAGGAGGAAATATAATAAATTGCGGATTCGGTCCGATTTTACTCATTCACTCTGATTGAAGGACTGGATTTTTTATAAAGACATCCTATTTTTAAATTTATTTAGTTACTTTAAAAACTGCGTTTATTAATGTGTGTCTATGATAATGATATTGTAATTTATCGGTGAATAATCAGTATTTTTTTAAATATAAGTAACTCCTACATTTAAGTTTAGGGTTTGTAAATTTACAGACATTTTTAATCATTATTGATTCGGTCAATTTATCGATCAAAACTTATTTTAATTGATAAATTTTCAGAATTACAGCTAATTGCAAATGCCCGTAAATTTACAAACCCTAGAAGCGTATGTGGGATTTACTAAATACATCCAAAAATACTGATTATTCACAGTTAAATTACACTGTCGGTATTTTACGTCATTAATTTGAAAATAAATAGGATTTTACATATGAACTTAATTAAGGGTTTCCATCGCTTGATTGAGCATCAAGTAAAATTTCGAGTTTAGAAAAGCCTGAAAATTTAGATTTGCCAGGGCGCGCGAACGAAGCGAGTCGCGTCCCGGTAAATCCAAATTTTCAGGCTTTTCTAAACTCTAAATTTTACTTCATGCGCCAAGCGTATAAATCACTATCTTCAAGTGAAATCTTCAACCAATTGGTTAGAGTGAAATAAATCGAGTATGTCAATTATCGATTGTTTAAGTGACGGGGAAAGTGTTATGGACACATCACCATTTAAATTCATTACAGTATATTTTATTTTTATTAGCGAAGAAACCAAATTTTTAGGCTTTTCTAAACCCGAAATTTTATTTCATACGCCATGCGCAAAAAAACACTGAATTATTTTGATGATTAAAATATACTGACCTCAAGTAAATACATTTTCCAAATGTTTATTTCGCCTAATCGAATTTTACGCTAACAAAATGACATAAAAAAGAAATAATCGCAGTATGCGTTACTTCTTCCTTAAAGCAATATTTAATTATGAAAAAATTATACTTGCATACATACATTACTTTTTCAGTGTAGGCTTTTCTTTGTGGAAACTTTAAAAATATAATTTTCTATATATAAGAAGTTTTAATCCTTTCTGTATTTTATAAATTAATTGGAGATTTGGTAAACAAAAAATTATGAACCATTTTTTTTATTTCATCCCATTGAAAACTTAGTTGTAATTACTTCCTTCCCACGCTTTTCAGGACATAAAAGCGAGTTTGCGATTTCCTTTTTACGCAGCTCGGGCCCTTCGATTACGCGAACTTGAATCGGGCCCTTTCATTATTTTCATAAATGAAGCCCTATCTGATCCAGACGTTTTCAATGGGGGCTCGTCAGTTTTTCGCTGCGTGATCATTTTTATACACGCATTCTCTCTTCTTGTAATTCAACACGTACATATTAAATACGTTCTAAAATTCCAGTGCATTTCTAAGAAAGAAATATATTGCTTATAAAATTTGTTTTTCTTGTAAATCAACAGGTATTAGTTACAAGAATTATTATTTAAATATATAGACCTCGTGCAGTTTCAGGCATTTGTTTTTTTTTTAAACGTTCAGTTAGAAGCATCTAACGAATGTTTCCACTCCCAGGTTAAGCATTAAGTAAAATTTCAAGTTTAGAAAAGCCTGAAAATTTGTAATGGTCGCGTAGCAAAGCGGAGCAAGCAAACCAAATTTTTAGCCTTTTCTAAACTCGAAATTTAACTTTATGCTCCACGAATATAAAACGCTGAGCTATCGTGAAGTTTAAAATACCCTACTTAAGTAGTATTCTAAAGCAGTATGCTTTAAACTTCACTTAAAATCAGTGTTTTATATGCGTGGCGCATGAAGTAAAATTTAGAGTTTAGAAATACCTTAAAACTTGGTTTGGTCACGTAGCGCTACGCGGTACGCGACCAAACCAAATTTTAAGGTATTTCTAAACTCGAAATTTTACTTCATGCTGAACCTGGGAGTAGAAACACTTGTTAGAAGCTTCAAATTGTACGCTTTTCAAAGACAACGAATGCCTATAAATTTACAATGTATACATTAAGGTAAAGTACGTATACTTAAAAAAATATCTCTCTGTATAGTTGCAATGTTGAATGCAGGAAAAGCCATGCAAAAATCAGAGCGAAATAATTTTCTATCAAAGATTTCTGCTCTATATTTACATGCATATAACGCACACGGAATAAAATTCTATCCGGTGTTATTACATTCTTTATTCGGAATCCCACGTCGAGAGAAAAATCCAACTTCTTTTCCCTCCCAACTAAAACCTGACTCATTGATTTTCCTCCGAGATAATCTTTCTGCTCGCCTGTGCAAATTCACTGACCCGAAAATGTCCGGCAAATCTACAATTCCCACATTTTTCACATTACATTATTAGGGTCGTGTCCACACGCAGAAATATCACAGAGGGGAAAAACACAGAGTGTCTCCATTAAAATAAAATCCGTCAATCAAAGCAAACACAAAAAATACAAGTGAAAAAAAAATGGATTTGTTATAATAAAACACAGCAATTAATTCAGAATTCACATTTAATATTAGTTACTTGAGAAATTGCAACAAAAAATAAGAATATCATAGTATAAAATGAATCTTGTAAAAGTATTGAAAAGCAATATTATACGATTAATCAAAGCAATCACAAAAAATGCAATTAAAAAAGAAAGTGGATTTATTATAATAGAACACAGCTAATAATTCAGAAATTACTTCTAATATTAGTTCCTTAAGAAATCACAACAAAAAATAAAAATATCATAGTATAAATAAATTGAATTTTGTATAAGTATTAAAATGCAATATTGTACCAATGATTAAAAAGTAAATCAAAGCAAACGCAAACAATACAAGTGAAAAAGAAATTGGACTTATTTTAATAAATCACAGCTATTAATTAAGCATACATAACGTCAAATATAACATAAAATTAAATTACATATAACGTATAAAATGAATCTTGTATAAGTACTGAAAAACAATATTGTACCACTAATTAAATGTCAGCACAAAATCATATTATACCGATGTATTAAATTATAATAGAAAATCATTAGTGAAAATAAATTTGTATTCTACCGGGTGTTGACTTGGCGGTCGCAACATAGGAAATCCCATGTAAATTTTGAAATGTTTAAATTTCGGCTCCCCTATTTATTTTAGAAAGAAAATGTATTTACCTTTTTTTTGTAGAGAATTCTTAATTCATTCGTGTTAACGTTTATCACTTTACGTTTGTCTAAGTTAAAACAATTAAGAAAAAATAATGTGATTTTGTATAAATAACGACATGCCATGGAATTGAAACAACAACTGCGGATGTCAAAATGGCAAAAGATATCGTAGTCACTTGATTAAAGTAATGTTTTCGAAATGATTTACACTATACCAGAAAAATGTTAATATTTTTATAAAATCACATTACTTTTTCTTCATTATTTTAGCTGTTAATTTTCTGATATTCGTTGATTCTTAAAATAGTTCAATTTACAGCTTTAAACGAGTGTTTTCCACTCCCAGACTAAGCATGAAGTAAAGTTTCGAGTTTAGAAAAGCCCCGTGAAAATTTGTCGAGGGTCGCGCAGCAACCCGAGACAAATTTTCTGGGCTTTTCTAAACTCGAAATTTTACTTCATACGCCACGCGTACAAAACACAGATTTTAAGTGAAGTTCGAATATACATAAATTTGACAATGTTATAGTGTTTTATACGCGTGGCGCATAAAGTAAAATTTCAAGTTTAGAAAAGCCCAGAAAATTTGTCTCGGGTCGCTAGGCGACCCTCTACAAACTTTCACGGGGCTATTCTAAACTCGAAATTTTACTTAATTCTTAGTCTGGGAGTAGAGAACACTTGTTTGAAGCTTTAAATTAAACTTAAAAAAAGGGAATACCCGCAATTGTTGTATCAATGACATGGTATGTCATTATTTTTATAAAAAAAACATTCCTTTTTTTTAATTATTTTAGCTGTTAATTTTCTGACATTCGCTGATTATTAAATGAGTTCAATATAAAGCTATAAAAGAGTGTTTTTCACTCCCAGACTAAGCATGAAGTAAAATTTTGAGTTTAGAAAAGCCCTGTGAAAATTTGTCGAGGGTCGCTGCGCGACCCTCGACAAATTTTCTGGGCTTTTTTAAACTCGAAATTTTACTTCATGCGCCATGCGTATAAAACTCATATTTTAAGTGAAGTTCGATAATACATAAATTTGACAATATTAAATTGTTTTATTCGCGTGGCGCATGAAGTAAAATTTTGAGTTTAGAAAAGCCTAGAAAATCTAAACTGGACATTTTACTTCATGCTTAGTCTGGGAGCGGAAAACACTTCGTTGAAGCTTTAAATTAAACAAAAAAATAACAGGGAATACCCGCAATTGTTGTATCAATTCCATGGCATGTCATTATTTTTATATTCTACATTCTACATTACTTTTTCTTAATTATTTTAGCTGTTAATTTTCTGACATTCGTTGATTTTTAAGAGTTCAATTTAAACCTTTAAACGAGTGTTCTCCTCTCCCAGACTAAGCATGAAGTAAGATTTTGAGTTTAGAAAAGCCCCGTGACATATTTTCTGGGCTTTTCAAAACTCGAAATTTTACTTCATGCGCCACGCGTATAAAACACAGATTTTAAATTAAGTTCGAATATACTTAAATTTAACAATATTAAAGTGTTTTATACGCGTGGCGCATGAAGTAAAATTTCGAGTTTAGAAAAGCCCAGAAAATTTGCCTCGGGTCGCTGCGCGACCCTCGACAAATTTTCACAGGGCTTCTCTAAACTCGAAATTTTACTTCATGCTTAGTCTGGGAGTGGAAAACAATTGTTTGAAGCTTTAAATTGAACTTTTAAAAAAACAGGGAATATCAGGAATTGTTGTATCAATTCCATGGTATGTCATTATTTCTATAGAATCACCTTACTTTTTCTTGATTGTTTTAGCTTAGAGAAACGTAAAGTGTTAAGTGTGAACATTAGTTAATTTAGAATTTTTCCCTCTAAAAAAAAGTAAAATGCATTTTGTCTCTTAAATAAATATCAGAGCTAATAATTGAACACTTTAATATTAACATGTGATTTCCTATGTTGCGTCCGCCAGGTCAACACCCGGTGTATTGAACAAATATTGTATCAAGATGATATTATAACGATAGAGAATTATTATATAAAATCATTATTGAAAATATATTTGTATTCTATTTTGATTAATTATTGTATCAAGATGATACATGTTGATATACAAATAACTTAATGTGAATACAAATTTATTGTCAATAACGTTTTTTATATTTTAATTCTATATTGATACAACATGATCTCTTGTTAACATTTAGTTATTGTTACAAAATTTATTGAATTGTTATTTATACAATTTTTAAGATCTGCTAAGGTAAAGACATGCAAAAGTATATTATATTAATTATTTTTAAACTTAGAAAGGATACAATAGATCTGATATTGACATGTATTCAATATCTACATTAAATTATACCAATGATACAAAACTGTACATGTATTAAATATTTAAATTGAATAATGAATCATATTAATTATTGATACAATATTGTACAGAAATTAACTATCTATTATTAAATTTTCATTCTTCATACATTATTGAAAAATAAATTACTTTTATACTGGATTTATACAACATTGATGCCCGTTTGCACCCAAGTCGATCAACTTAATCAGTGATTAGTACTTTTTAAAAACATAACAATTGTATTCAGAAATTGTTTACACAATTGCATATTGATGAAAGAGACATGCTTAAGATACCTTACAAATATATAACATTTTTATGTTCTAGAAATTTGACCTAATCAGAGGTTTAATCCATGATTAGTGCATGATTAAAGCTAATTGGTCGGGGTGCAAATGGGTTTGTATCTATAATAAATAATAATATAGTATCACTAACTGCAAACTATATTGTGACATTATTGTGTGCACATTAATTAACAATTTTAAGATATAAATAAAGATACAAGTGTAGATATATTGGATCTGTATTTATATCTTGATATAAGTACAAGATTTATTTCTACTAAAGTGAATATATATATATATATATATATATATATATATATATATATATATATATATATATATATATATATATAACATATATATATAACAAAGCCCACCAAATAATTTATAATTCACCTAAAATATTAATTTATTTAGAGATCGCAGCAAAAAAAAGGAAAAATATCGATGACTTCATTTTCTCTCTTTGATATTATCATAATTAATGTTTGTAAATTGTGTAATTTTGATCGATTATAAATTCTGATCGAAAAAAGTCAGGGCACTTTAACTGGCTCAAGCTGTTCGGGTAAATGTAAAGGCTTTTATACATTGTCGCCGAGAAAAGAAAGGGAAAAAATCGAACAAAACTTCGAGAATGACACCATTAAGGGAGTTTAGCAGGTCGTTAAGTCCCATCGATGCAAAAAAGAGGGATGAACAGGGGTGTTTTTTTTTTCGTTTCGCTCAAGGGTTGTGTTTGAATTTACCTTTTATTTATGTATTAATCGAATCTCGACAATTGTAAGTACTAAATAACAGGATTAATAAAAAGACAATCAAATTAAAAAAAATCAGAAACAAGCTTGTAGAATAATATTTGTTGTATAACAATATGAAGTATTACAATAACAAAGAGTAATATAAAGACAATAAAATTAATTTAATAAAATGTGACACAAGCTTGTAGAATAATATTTGTTCTATAACAATATCAAGTGTTTTATATAATTGTTTATAGGGTAATAGTTAGATTGTAAGTTTAATCATCATCATAATTTTACCATATAAAACTATGTTGTACAGAAGACAACTTTATTCTCCCGTTCTTTTAGGTTACAAATAACGAAAATAATAAATCAATGCCCAAACAACATTTTAGATTTGGTTAAAAACAAATTTACAAAAGCCTATCTAAAGACTTTCTTTTGAAAAAATGATTAAATAATTTATGGATAACTGATATTATTTGTGAACAAAATAGTTTAACAATTTTTATGTTTGCCTGGGCGCGCGAAGCGAGTCGCGCCCCGGCAAATCCGATTTTTCAGGCTTTTCTAAACTCGAAATTTTATTTAATGCGCCACGCGTATAAATCACTGTCTTCAAGTGAAATCTTTAATTAACTGGTTAGCGTGAAATAAATTTAGTATGTCAATTATTTATTATTAAAATGACGGCGAAAGTTTAATGGATACATTACCATTTTTATTACGGTATATTTTATTGCAATTAGCAAGAAAAACAAATATTTAGGATTTTTGAAATTATTTTGATAACTGATATCAATTGTGAACAAAATGATAAAACATTTTTTATGCTGTTTTTTTTTCTTTAATTTTTGGATATTTTTTATGCTTCTATGTTTAAGTTGTAAAACAGCAAACACTTTATGTTATGCTGAACTTCGCTATATTTAACAATAATGTTATTGTAACATAGTAGTTAACTTTCTGTTTGTTTTTAATTTGTTTTTAAATAAAAGACATTAATCATTAATATTAAAAAAAATTGGTCGCTCCGCTTTGCTACGCGACCAAACCAAATTTTTAGGCTTTTCTAAACTCGAAATTTTACTTCATGCTTAATCTGGGAGTGGAAAACATTGGTTTAATAACGTGCAATAATAAAATTATTAGTTTCGTTTTACCTCTCCTTAGGAATTACGTCTTTAAACGTGATTCATTTTTATGAAAAATTATAAATAAATATGACCTTTATAATTACGAAATAATAAGTTTTTGCCGTGAAGCCGTTTGAAGAGCAGGCCTAGGGGAGATTTAATTACAATATTGTAATTAGTTTAGAAACTGAAATAAGGAAATTTCCTTGAGCGTGAATTTTGTTTGAGCGCATAAACATTTTTCTCCCAGAAATATTTAAAAAGGAAGTATTCATAAATAATTATCATTAATATAATACAACACAAACAACACAGAAAAATAATACTTGTACTATATAATAACACATAATGAGTAATAATGTAAACAATTAAATCATACTTAAAAAATATATTTTAATGAATTAATGTCGTATTTATTTTTGAGAAGAATAAAACTTAATTTACATTTCTCTAACTATAGAAGTAAATGATATTCAGCACTCGTGTTTTTGAGAAGAATAAAACTAAATTTATATTTCTTTAATTATAGACGTATATTATATCGTTTCCTATTTTTGAAATATTAACTGTAATAAAATTTGCTTAATAAAATACGACGCAGATTTGTGATATAAATTATCTAATTCAAAATATCATCACGAAACCTAGTACATTATAAATTAAAATAGCAATCTAATACAACCATAAATCTACTCGTGTGTGTACACAAGACGATATTAAACCCACCTACCATGTTTATTTAGGAAACGGTCAGTTCAAGCGCGATTGACTAACGTTACTCCTGGGTGGAATTAACCGACGTGTAAATAAATTTAACAAAAGGAACCTAGAATAATGTATTAAACAAAAGCTCATTTAACGCGTATATAAAATTAATACCATCGTATGTAAAATATTTTTATAATTTCATTAACTTGCATGCTTGTAATATTTAGAACAGTTTATGCTATAAATCTGCGACATTTAAAAAATTTTATTCAGTTTTATATGCTAAACGTTGAATAAATTGCCACATTTTCTAGAAAATGCTTTAGAAGAAAATGAATTCAAATTAAAACTAACAGAATATTTAAATAGGGAAAAATTCTATTGCATTGCAGACTTGATAAATATATAATGTAATGATAAGTTACTTCGTAATTTAAACTATTACTTTAGTAAGTTAAAGTGAACATTATACAGGGAGTTTTTCTTTAAAAAATACGTATATTCAAATTCAGATTATTTTCTTTAAATCTTTAGATATTCGTTGTTTTTTAAAAGAGTTCAGTTTAAGACATTAAACGAGTGTTTTCTACTCCCAGAGTAAGCATGAAGTAAAATTTCGAGTTTAGAAAAGCCCCTTGAAAATTTGTCGAGGGTCGCGCATCGACCCGAGACAAATTTTCTGGGCTTTTCTAAACTCGAAATTTTACTTCATGCGCCACGCGTATAAAACATTGATTTCAAGTGAGGTTCAAATTTACATAAATTTCACTGTATTTTAGTGTTTTATACGCGTGGCGCATGAAGTAAAATTTCGAGTTTAGAAAAGCCCAGAAAATTTGTCTCGGGTCGCTGCGCGACCCTCGACAAATTTTCACGGGGCTTTTCTAAACTCGAAATTTTACTTTATGCTTAGTCTGGGAGTGGAACACACTTGCTTAAGGCTTCAAATTGAATTCTTTTAAGAAACAACGGATGTCGGAAAATTTACAGCTTATGCATATGTTTACTTAAAAGAAAAATTCCCTGTATATATATATGAGTCGCTTATTTCTAGAAACCCCTAAATCTATTTGAAAAAAAATTGATTTAGGAGTTTTTAGAAACAAGCGACTTAAAAAGTGAGTACATATGAGTCGCCTATTTCCAAAAACCACTAAATCCATTTTTCGAATGGATTTAGGGGTTATCTATCTGAGGAGCAGCCGTAAACTATTGAGTACTTATGATAACTGTTTTTAGATACTCTCTATCTAGTACCCGCATTATACTATACTGTCATCTTGACACGTATGATTGACATTACCTACACATGCACGTACTAGCTTTGGCAAGTATATTACATGCTGATAGCTGAACAGCTGATTGATTACCGCACAACCAAATGACGTTTCTTTGATGTGTATTGATAAAGTAGTAATTTAGTTTTCATCAATGTTATGTTACTATTAAAAATGATTGAATAAATAAATTGTTCTTTGATGCTCATTGTTTATTTTGCTAGGGCGTAGGTAAAGTATCGTACGTTTCTCGAGTGGTATGGCAATTACATACTCGCGGAATAGTGCACTCGCCGCTGCGCCGCTCGTGCGCAACACATGCGCACATATGATGCATACCACTCTCGTGACGTAATATATTATTACAATTTAAATTGTTAAATGTGCTTACGTACTGTCTCTAAACTAATGAAAGTGTTTATTTATTTATAATTCTATTAACTACAAATAAAGACTATCTACTTTAATTATGAACAAAATTGGACTATTCGATGGCAAAGGCCAATTATGGACCGAAACTCGAATATAAAGCTAAATAGTTTCGACCGCATTTACGTCTGATTATTACGGGCAGTCGAATATTTTGTAGTGTCCACTTTTGGCGGGATTTCTGTTGAATGTTCTGAAATTAGGGTGTAAAAGCCCTCCACTCTGTTAATTACGTCCAGATTTCATTAGCGTTTTGTGTGTCCCATTGATATTCTGTTAATTTCCTCTGTTTACATGTTTAAATCGCGGTTTTAGCATGATGCATGTTCATCGTTTGTAATTAGAGTACTTAACATAAACGAACGTTGTCTAAATTGAATTAGTTACTTCTGAAATTTTGAAATGGGTAGATTTAAGGGCGTTGGGCATTGTGAATTGAAATATGTATGTATTAAAAACTTACACATAGCAATGTATCTATATTCAGACATAATATTTATTATTGTATGCGTATGCAAATAAGACATAGAAACTGTAAAAAATAATTGATTGTGAGTGACGTGAAGATCAAATTAATTTGACGAATAAAGCACTAATATTTATTATTTAATCTATACGTTCTTTTACCTTTCGGTGTCGAACTAATATTATTACATTATATTTAACTTAATCAAGATTTTTTGTTGACTTTTCAATTCTTAATTCTTCTTTTCCATTCCTCCCTATATTGTGCTAGCGTGCTGGCATTTCTCCATACAATCCCTCTTTTGTCAGCTGCTTGTCTAGTCTGTTGACTCCATTTTAGCCGTGGTCTCCCTACTCTATTTTTCCCCGGTACCCTGACTTCGTATATTTCCTTGGCTTTTCTATCGTTGTCCATACGGTACATGTGTCCTAATCACCCAAGCTTTCTCTCTTCTATCAATTTATCTATAGGTTTTATGTTTAGCTGTTCCATCACAACATTATTTCTAATTCTATCTCTTCTTGTAATTCCTTCTATTTTCCTTAGAAACCTCATTTCTATAGCTGTTACTTTGCTTTTTATCCTATCTGTTACTGTCCACGATTCACTTCCATATATTAGCGCTGGCCTTACTACTTTCTTGTAAATTTCTGTTTTTATTTTCTTTGATATTTCCTTTTTTCCCAGGAATGTATTCTTTAGTGTGTTGTATATTCTTCCAACTTTTCCTATTCTTTCTGTTATTTCTTTGTCTATTTTCCCATTTGCTTGTATCAGTGTTCCTAGGTAGTTGTAGCTTTTTACTTGTTCTAGATTTCTTCTATCTAATTCTATTCTGTGTTTTTTTTTTTTTTTTTTCGTTATTTGCTATAATCATAGTTTTCGTTTTGTCTATGTTTACAATCATATTAATTTTCCTAAGTTCCGTTTGGTATACCGCTATGTTATGTTGTAGTTTTTCTACTGACTCAGCTATTAGTACCATATCATCTGCAAATAGTAGTTCTTGTACATTGTTTTGAATTTTTCTTCACAACTTTTGATTGTATCGACTATAATCAGAGAGAATAGCAGCGGACTCAGTACGCATCCCTGCTTTAATCCTGTTTTGTCTTCGAATTCAAGTGATTCCTCGTTGTGTGTTCTAACTTTGTTTTTGTTGTTTCTGTACAGCGCTATTAATTTGTCTATTATGTCTTTTTCTGCTCCCATTTTTTGCAGCGCTTTCCACACGTCCACTATTTTCACTCTGTCAAAGGCTTTCTGTAAGTCTATGAAACATATATGTATATCTTTTCCTTTTTTTGTTAATTTTTCTCCCAGTTATCTCATTATAAATATTAGGTCTTGCGTGCTTCTTCCCCTTCTAAATCCGTGTTGTGCTTCTTCCAATGTTGTTTCTAATCTGTCTCTGAGCCGTTTCTCTAATATTCTTGTTAGTACTTTCCCCGGTATGCTGGTCAGTGTTATTCCTCTGTAATTTGAGTATCCTTTTAAGTCTCCATTTTTGTATAACGGCAGTATTATTCTTGTGTTCCAATCATTAGGTATTTCTTTTATCTTGATAACGTCGTTTAATAGTTCTCGAAATGCCGTTTTTGCTGTATTGTCCATGTATTTTAGCATATCTGCTGTGATGTTGTCTTCTCCTGGGGCTTTTCCTAGTTTAAGTTTGTTTATTGCTTGGTTGACTTCTATCTCTGTTATTGGTTGTATATCCCTTTCTATATTTTGTTCTATCATTGATTCTTCCACTGTTTCTTCATCGTTGTTTATTTCCGTTAGTTCTTCGAAGTATTATTTCCATCTTTCTAGTATTTGATTCTCGTCCGTGATCAGATTTCCCTCCTTGTCTTTTATGTTCTTTAGTTTTGGTTTTCTTTTTTGTCTCAGTTGTTTCAGTGTTCCATTAAATAATTTCAGGTTTTCTGAGTAGTTTTCGTTTAGTCTATGTCCAAATTCTTCCCATGCAGTTTGTTTTGCATTTTTTATCGTCTGCTTTGTCAGTATTCTGGCATTTTTGTATATGTTGTAATTTTCTTCTGTTCTGACTTGGTTGTATTTTTCCCATTTTTCTTTTTTTTCTTTGATTTCTTCCTGGATTTCTTTTGACCGCCATTTACTTTTCTTTTTCATGGCCGCATTTGTGATCTTCGCGCTTCCGCAACTTACCCTTGCTGCTTCAATTATAATTTCCTTAAATTGTTTCCATTTTGTTTCTATTTCTATATCCTTTTTATTTCTCATTTCGAATTGTTTCGTTAGCATCGATTGGTAATATCTTTATGTGTTTCTTCCTCTTTCAGTTTGTGGCTTTTTATTTTTTCTTTAACTATATTTCTTCTTTGTTCACTTGTTACGTTTTCTGCTGTTATCGTGATTTTTATTTTAATCAAGTAGTGGTCACTTCCAATTTCTGCACCTCTTGTTACTTTTACATCTTTTATCCATAAAGCACTAATAACCAGTGTTAATGCATTGATAATGGTCACTTTGTGTCCGAAATGTACATTTGGTAATTTAAATAAAAGTGTGAAGAAAGGTTATCAGTGCTTTATTCGTCAAATCATAGAAACTGACATATAAATAATTTATAAAATCACAAAAATGTAATTCGTGAAAATGCAAACAATGTCTTAATTACTAAGACAACTTAAGACGATAAATTTCCATTAAAACTACTACTTCCCGTGCAAATACACCTCCGGATGTTGAATTATACAATGAAATATTTAAAATCTTATTTAATTTAATTTGTTACAACGCTCTAATAAAGTATATGTAACGTTTAGGTCAAAATCTTTTCAAACCAACTAACAAATACAAATTTAAAATGAAAGGAAAAATAAAAAATCAGAAGTGAAAGGACTTGGATTAAAACTATTGTCTTAGGCCATCTATAGACGCGTTTCGAAATTTATCTCTCTTCAGTATAGCTTTGCTTATGACGTTTTAAAAAAAATCAGGAATAAAATTAAAATAAACTTACTTGGAAAAAGTTTGTATTTGTTAGTTGGTTTGAAGAAAATTTGACCAAAACGTTATATACTTTAATAGAGCGTCGTAACAAATGAATTAAATAAGATTTTAAATATTTCATTGTATAATTCAACATCCGGAGGTGTATTTGCACGGGAAGTAGTTGTTTCAGTGGATATTTATCGTCTTAAGTTGTCTTGATAATTAAGACATTGCTTGCATTTTTACGAATAACATTTTCGTAATTTTATATATTTTATAATTGATTAACATTTTATATTATTTTCTCTGAGAATGTACGGTGCAGAGAGTAGAGCTTAAAATATTTGTTTACTTATATACTCTATGCTATACTCTCAATTCTGAGAATTAACAGAAATTATAATATAAAATTTTGATCAATTTTAAACACAAATTCATTTTAATTTTTAACTTTTGCTGTCAGTTTCTCTGTACATCATTTAAATCAAGAGATCCTTGGCCCCCTTAGCTGCGCAAAATAAGTTAAGAAGGAAATTAGAAATTATGTTTGTATTACACATAGAACATGATATATATCTAAACAATAGTGGTAAATATGCAATAAAAATAACTTAAACAACTATTTCTTCTTACAAAAGTAAAGGTACACATACTAAGCAGTATATTTTAAACTTTGCATTAAATCAGTGTTGATACGCTTGGCGCATAAAGTAAAATTTCGAGTTTAGAAATACCTGAAAATTTTGATTATCCGGCGGGCATGTAAATCCAAATTTTTAGACTTTTCTGAAATCGAAATTTCACTTCATGCTTAATCGAGGTGTGGAAACACTTGTTAGAAGTTTCCTCCACAAAAAGTACAAATAGTATTGGCCCAGAGTGGGTTGCTTAAGAAACCCTAGAAGCCTCGGAAACTGGTTTAAAAATTATGGCGAATGTTTTAAACTTTTATTTCGACATTCAATTGAAAATAACTTTTTGGAATAATCTAAAAAAGGAATGTCTTTTTAACATTACTTTAGTAAGTTAAAGTGAACATTATACAGGGAGTTTTTCTTTAAAAAAATACGTATATTCAAATTCACCTTATTTTCTTTAAATCTTTAAATATTCGTTGTATTTTAAAAGAGTTCAGTTTAAAACATTAAACGAGTGTTTTCTACTCCCAGACTAAGCATGAAGTAAAATTTCGAGTTTAGAAAAGCCCGTGAAAATTTGTCGAGGGTCGCGCAGCGACCCGAGACAAATTTTCTGGGCTTTTCTAAACTCGAAATTTTACTTCATGCGCCACGCGTATAAAACACTGATTTCAAGTGAGGTTCAAATTTACATAAATTTCACTGTATTTTAGTGTTTTATACGCGTGGCGCATGAAGTAAAATTTCGAGTTTAGAAAAGCCCAGAAAATTTGTCTCGGGTCGCTGCGCGACCCTCGGCAAATTTTCACGGGGCTTTTCTAAACTCGATATTTTACTTCATGCTTAGTCTGGGAGTGGAAAACACTTGCTCAAGGCTTCAAATTGAACTCTATTAAGAAACAACGGATGTCGGAAAATTTACAGATTATGCATATGTTTACTTTCTAGAAACCCCTAAATCTATTTGAAAAAAAAATTGATTTAGGAGTTTTTAGAAACAGGCGACTCAAAAAGTGAGTGAGCGCCTGTAAATCCAAATTTTCTGACTTTTCTAAAATCGAAATTTCACTTCATGCTTAATCGAGGTGTGGAAACACTTGTTAGAAGTTTCGTCCACAAAAAGTACAAATAGTATTGGCCCAGAGTGGGTTGCTTAAGAAACCCTAGAAGCCTCGGAAACTGGTTTAAACATTAAGGCGAATGTTTTAAACTTTTATTTCGACATTCAATTGAAAATAACTTTTTGGAATAATCTAAAAAAGGAATGCCTTTTTAACATTACTTTAGTAAGTTAAAGTGAACATTATACAGGGAGTTTTTCTTTAAAAAAATACGTATATTAAAATTCACCTTCTTTTCATTAAATCTTTAAATATTCGTTGTTTTTTAAAAGAGTTCAGTTTAAAACATTAAACGAGTGCTTTCTACTCCCAGACTAAGCATAAAGTAAAATTTCGAGTTTAGAAAAGCCCCGTGAAAATTTGTCGAGGGTCGCGCAGCGACCCGAGACAAATTTTCTGGGCTTTTCTAAACTCGAAATTTTACTTCATGCGCCACGAGTATAAAACACTGATTTCAAGTGAGGTTCAAATTTACATAAATTTCACTGTATTTTAGTGTTTTATACGCGTGGCGCATAAAGTAAAATTTCGAGTTTTGAAAAGCCCAGAAAATTTGTCTCGGGTCGCTGCGCGACCCTCGACAAATTTTCACTTCATGCTTAGTCTGGGAGTGGAAAACACTTCCTCAAGGCTTCAAATTAAACTCTATTAAAAAACAACGGATGTCGGAAAATTTACAGATTATGCATATGTTTACTTTCTAGAAACCCCTAAATCTATTTGAAAAAAAAAATTGATTTAGGAGGTTTTAGAAACAGGCGACTCAAAAAGTGAGTGAGCGCCTGTAAATCCAAATTTTCAGACTTTTCTAAAATCGAAATTTCACTTCATGCTTAATCGGGGTGTGGAAACACTTGTTAGAAGTTTCGTCCACAAAAAGTACAAATAATATTGGTACAGAGTGGGTTGCTTAAAAAACCCTAGAAGCCTCGGAAACTGGTTTAAAAATTAAGGCGAATGTTTTAAACTTTTATTTCGACATTCAATTGAAAATAACTCGAAAACTGTCGACGGCGTATTATTTGTTTTTGGAATAATCTAAAACAGGAATGTCTTTTTAACATCTACACGGAATTCCGTGGAAATTTATTAACGAATTTCCATGTTGTAAATTAGTTAATTTAATTTATCTAAATGTTTTCATAAAATTCTACATTTTTACTTGCAATGGATAATAACTCAAAAACTATCGGTAGCGTATTTTCGTTTTTGGCATGTTTTGAAAGAGCAATGTGTTCTTAGCATCTACATTCCATAAAGATTTCCTAAACAATTTTCATGCTGTGAATGTATTAAACTCAAATTAACCGTAATATTTCCATTGAATTTTAGGTTTTAGATTGAAAATAGCTCGAAAACTAGAATGGAACACTGTTTAAATTTATTATAATACCATTAAAAATATATAAAGTGTCAAAATAATGAATTCACTTAAAAAAATTATTAAATAATGATATTTATCTGTCACTTTCTTTTACGTCTTTAACTATTTTTTCTAACACAAGATACAAATCCGAAAATTGCAAACGTCTTTTTTTTACATTTTACAACATGAATTGACATTTTAAAAATGTACATTATAACATTACAATTTTACGACTTATATCATCATTATCCAGCAATTATTATCGACATTACATGTAGACGTGAATGATTTACAATTGGCTAAGAAAATTAACATTTCGAGTTATTAATTAGCATTCCAAGCGACTTGGTGTCATGTTTGAAGAATTCTAAATTGTTTTTTTTTTATTCGTATTTATTTTGTTTAATTCGGAATCAAATCGATTTTCACGTTGGATTGTAACAAATGGACAGATTAACGTATTTCACATAAATTGATATTTTTTAACGCGGATTGTTATTATCGACTGTCATAGGGGAAAGATATCCCAAATGCACTTCCAGCTAGCTCAGGGTGTACGACGATAATATAATAATAATATATCTTTATTTTCAGAATGTACAAAATACAATATGAAATTAGCGTCAATGGTATTAATATTAATTGCTAATCCTAGTTCTTAAACTTAGTTATAACGTAATAATACAAATATATACATATACACACTAAATATGCCTACATATATACACATATATGTATATACCAATATCTTTACTACATCGGCAAATGCAGCTATGGAGTATGGCTCACGCATTATAAGATAATTGTAAAGAGCAATTTTCAACTTTCTCGTGTTATTTATCAGTTCCTAAATTTCCTCTGGTAATGCATTGAATAATTTAATTGCAGAGTAGTGTACTCAATTTTCAGTTCGTTTGAGACTGTGTTTGGGAAATATATAATTATTTGTTCTTGTTGCATGCTTATGTACTTTGTTGTCTAGTCCTTTAATATTTTTATGGTAGAACATAATTGTTTCGAGTATATATATTCCAAATAATGTTAGAATATTATTGTTTTTGAAATGTCCGTGGCATGACATGAGTCGCCTTTTTTTGACATATGAAAATTTTATTTGCGATAGCTTTGCCTCCCCAAAATATTATGCCGTAACGTAAAATACTTTTAAAGTTAGGAAAATATGCCGTTTTAATAACTGCACTGTCTAGGTATTTTGATAGTAGCCTAACAGTGAGTGACGCTGTTTTAATTATTTTCGGTGTTATTGATATGATAAGACCAGTTGATTTTACTATCTAATAAGGTCCGGACGTCTTTGGAAAAGTTCGGATGTATCCAGAAGGCGTCGACGGAGTCCGGAGAGCAGAGATAAAAATCGGACGGCATCGGAAAAGTCCGGAAGGCGTCGTCGGGAGTCGAGCGGTGTCGAAAAAGTCCGGAGGGTTCCGGAATGCATCGACCAAAGGCTGCTTTGGCAGTAACGAAGACCGGAGCGGTTCTTCTGATTAGTGCACTTGTACTAATCAAAGAAAAGTTACACAAAAAAAATAAGTTGAAAAGTACTTAAACACCACAAACTGCACTTGTATAAACTTGTTGCCGCTTTCGTTACTGGTTTTCCACTGATAAAGAAGTGTCGTCTTCCATTATTTAAGTGCCGAAAACGAGAGTGGAGAGGGGTAGTTTTCTTGGTGGACGTGACCAGCTGGCCGAAATTTGCCGAATCCATGGCAATTACAGTTATTCGACGAATCTCGAGAATTTTGAAATCTCATCTAATCATTACACAAATCCCTTTTCCGAACAACGGGCTGCCGCTGGTCACCAATCCTCCCTCCAGGAGGTCTGCTCGGAGTGCACTCCAAGTGTTCGGACTCTAGTCATATAAATTACCCGAGATAATCTCCGATCGGTCCTCAGGTAATTGCTGGGGATAAATTAACTCATTTTATACAAAAAAAAAAAAAAATTAGAAATTTAATGTTTGTTGCCGACGATTAAAAGAATCGTCGGTAACACGACATAAATTATGATTTTTCACATTAATTGTAGTTTTTGGCATAATTATTGATACTTTCGACATGAAAGTGGACACATACTTGGTAGGAAGTAGTTACAATTACAATTATTTGTAGCTATTTGTGACATTTTGTTATTATTACAATACAATTATTAGTTGAAAATTTAGTAAAGTTGGGTTGGATCAGATGACAAGTTGTCATGTTACGTTAGCTAAGATGACAAATTGTTAAGTTGGGTTAGATGACAAGTTATGAAGAAAACAAGTCAGTTATTTATTAACATAGCCTGCCTTGCGACTTTCATGATATTTTGACTTAAGTGACTTAACATTCGATTAATAATTGTAATTTGGACATCGATTCACCGTGTCAATTATTTGTTAAACAATATGAAATTATGTCTTTAAACTACTCAGTCAACAGCTTTTGTCTGTGATTACGTCTTTAAATGACTACTGTAACATTTTTACTATAAGTAACTCTAAAAACTAAAAAAATTTGTTTAGTAACAAACATTATATTTAAAAATGCATTCGACATTTTTTGTAAATCCTCTGTATTTAAATTATTTATTTACAAAGCTACCATAAGAATGCACAATATAAAATGATTTTACAAATCATTAGGCACATGTACATGTCAAATATTAGATTAATTTGTTAAATATTCTTAGGATAATAAACATTTATAATATCAATAATTCGCATCTAGTGAATAAATTCAATTGAAATATAAAATCTTTAGCTAATAAATCCGGATTCCGAAATAAAATCTAAAAATAACAAGTTAGTAAAATGGATTTAAAAATAAATTTTTAATTATTTTTGTTACCAATTTCGGTTAACGAAATCAATGTTGTCGAATGTTTTTAAACGCTATAAAATTTTGACTGTCCGTCTCTTGCCTAAATCACGCTGTCGTATTATCTAAGTTATCGTTTAAAGTTTCTAGCAAGTGTTTTTTTTTTTTCACTGCCAAGTTGGGCAAGAAGTTGTGTTTTTAAAGGAGTTCAATTCAAAGTTTCGAACGAGTGTTTTTCACTCCCAGGTTAGGAATGAAATAAAATGTGAAGTTTAGAAAAGCCTACAAATTTAGTTCAGTCGCTCTGCGGAGCGGAGAGACCAAACCAAATTTTCAGGCTTTTATAAACTCGAAATTTTACTTTATGCGCCACGCGTATAAAACACTAAAATATTGTGAAATTCAAAATAATCTCAAATTTTCAGGCTTTTCTAAACTCTAAATTTTACTTCATGCTTAGCCTGGGAGTAGAAAACACTCGTTCGAAGTTGCAAATTGAACTCATTAAAAAAAAACAACGAATGCCTCAAAATGAATACGCTGAATCTGGATATATTTACATGAAAGACACATTCCTAGTATGTTTACATCTATAGCTTAAATAATTAAAATGCTTACGAGCCGCCACTGAAGTACTTTTTTACTTAATGATTTCGAAAACGTAAAATCTCCAACTTTATACATAAATTACAAAATATAGCTTATATCTAAATTGTAATAATTACCTAAAAATTACTTAAAAATAGATACATAAAAAAGTAACTTTCAGTGAATTAAATCGGAGAAATCGTCGGTAAAAGTTTAATATGATTTCTGAGAAATGAAAAAATCTTTACAAATTTACTCAAATTACCATCTTAAAGCGGCAGTTTATTAAAAATTAGCCCACCGAGAGTGGGAATCTGAATTTAATACTCACCCCCCTCATCTCCCCGGCCGCTTTTCGGTTTTAATTAAACTTTTTTTCACTCTCGTTGTTCGCGTTCGTTTTAAAAATACTCCGTGAATGGGGTGTTAATTACAACCAATTGTAGCGCAATTAAGTAAACCTACTGACGCGTTAAAATACAAATGGCCCTCTGCCGCCATCGGCGGTAAAATCGGCGTGTGCTTTTTTGCATTGGGGTGTGGGAGGGATGGCAATTAAACGGACGTTTGGTTCGGATTCGGTCGTAAATTGCACGTAAAAATTTATCAATTCATAGTTTCTTATTGCTTTTTCTCGCGGGAGAGATTTTTATTGTGTTGCGATCGTTATTTGGGGTTTTATCGGAATGTCACACACATAACTGGTATTTTTATTAGCAATGAAAATAATCATATGATTTGTACTAAAATTTTATAGGTCTATTAAATAATATTCAGAAATTGCTATAATTAACATATACGATTCTGTATGTAGGAGGTGAAATTTTACAGAGAGCCCCAAAAACGTTTTGAAAATCACGAACCCTTTTATCTCTTCATTAACAATTTGCCTTATCCCGATTATTTTTATTGCTTTGATATTTTTTTTATATGTATGATATCCCTTATAAAATTAAGTCATATATGTTACGGTTTAAAAAAAAAATAGTGTTCTTTATCTCACAAGGATGGATCGCTTCGGACTTGGTGTCATTTAAAATTCTTCTATCTCAAAAACTACACAAGATAGGAATTGGTGCTTTTTTCAGCTGTAATATAACAAGTGGTATGATTATCATCGATAATATTTATGAGTGAAACCAAGCTGCAGATTCAACGAGCCTGAAGGGCGAGTTGAATGTGTTGCTCTGATTTCAGGAATGAAAATGATCAATTATTAATCATACCACGAGTTATATTTGATGAGAGAATATGACGAATTTCACTATATTTCTGTCTTGAAAACCTCACTCCATCGTCCGGTTGACATTTTGAATTATCGACTGTCAGATTTGACAAATAATTTTTGTAGCAACGACTAAAATAAGGTGATAGGATTCTATCACAGCTGTGATATCTATGGAAATAAGCGATTTTGATTGGAGGGAATGTAGTCATGTGACGCTTGAGTTATATTATCCTCTTGATAAAGTAAAAAATCCTGATTAAAGCAGTATAAATATATATGTTCTTAAAAAAAATGTGACTTAGTTTAGTTTACCTGCCACATACAGAATTGATGTTAATAAATATGTGCTGTACGTTTCGTTTCAAAGTATGTAATTAATTTTGATGGACACGTAAGAACTTTCCCATTCATTCTTGCTTTTAAGAAGATGTTACCGTAAATCTTTGAAGCAATTGTATTCTATTATCCCTTACTCTCTATCAAGCAAAAAAGAAAAACGAAACTCCATCTGATATCTCAACTGAAACGAAATCAATCGCCGCGCCGTATATCCATCAGATAGATTAATTGTAATTTAAATAGAAGCTCCGGAAAAGGAGTGTTGGAAATCAAGTCGATCAAACGTCGAGAGCCCGTAAAGAAGATTTATCGTGTCTCTAATCCCCAACACATATTTGCCCCCCATTCTGCCCGCCGCCCCCTCTCAAGCGTTCGAATCCCATTGAATTTAGGTATCTACCGGAAAATTTTCGCTGAGTAGATACTTTATCTTAGCGCTAAGCGTATCAACAACTCCGGAACGGACTTATGCAATTCAATTTGCCGACCCTCCCCTAATCTCGACCATCTAACGCTTACGTACGCCCAAACGAGATAGTAGCTAACTAACAAAACAAAACCTCAACATTTTCGCATGCATAAATTCTTATAATATGAACGAAATATTGGATCTTAACTGATTGACATAACTAAATAATTAAGCGGTAAATTTGAAACTTCCAGTCAAGTATTAACTAGTAGGGATACGCGATATTTCAAGTTGCAGTGATTTTTGTACTGATATTGAAAAATCACAATTGTTATTAATACACATATTTCTCTATGACTGTGACTGTGACTGCAACTGTTACTTAACCTGTAATTGCTACTTGAAATCACAAATCTAGGGTTGAAACGGAATTAATATTAAAATCGTTAAGAATGTCTAGACTAAATTAAATATATACTGTAATAAAATATAAAGAAAAGGTGATCTATTATTGTAAATTATACCCAAGTAAACGCCTTAATTATTCATGACTTTATTATTTTCCATTCCAGAATATAACCGTATTATTATTTCACCAGCATAATAATTAACATAACAAAAAAAGCTGCGCACCAAAAATACGCGCTATATTTAACTTTGTTATGAATGTTAATTAAAAAATTCAACTGAAAATGTTATTATAAATTTGATCAGTCAGTGTATTTTATCTTGTTTTTTAGCAATTTTAAATATAATATTAAATTTTAACAGTGTGTATATTTTAGCTTGTTTTTAGCAATTATAATCCTGCGAGCTTTACGGCAAATTGGTTAGGTAACTATTTAGTGAAACTAATGAAACTTTTATTTAGTGGCATATACATACATAGAGCGAGGATTCGGGAAACTTTTTTGTATTGCGGATTCAATTTTACTTTCGCATACCAGGCGCATTTTTAAATATTGCCTGTGTATTGGTATGTATTTTTGCCCGGCGCATTCACCATATTATAAAAAAATTATTAAAAATAATATTCAATACACAGCACAGAAAACAAATTCTCTAATTACAAAACTGTTTCAACATACTCCTATAGCGGTATATTCTAAAATTCATACAATATCAGTGTTATATACGCGTGGCGCATGAAGTAAAATTTCGAGTTTAGAAGAGCCTGAAAATTTGGTTACACGACCAAACCAAATTTTAAGGCTTTTCTAAACTCGAAATTTTACTTCATGCTTAACCTTTTAGTGGAAAACACTCGTTAGAGGTTGAAATTGTACGCCTTTTAAAAACAACGAATATCTAAATACTTACAAATTACACATCGGAATATGTATACTTCAAAAACAAAATTCCTGTTTGCTGTAACATTCAAAATACATTTCCAATGCTCTAAATTTGCAAGTTATAGGCTTTTTCTCTTAAATAACATTTGTTTGATCACAGTTTGAAATTGCTTATTCTCAATTTGATGTTGTTTAATTCCAATTTGATTGTGTTTAAACTGGCAGCTATGTTTGAAGTCCCAATTTAAACCTATGTATTTTCAATTTTATATTGATCAGTCTCAATTTATAATTGAAAGGTATAGAGATAAAAACTAGTATTATTTTATATTGAATATTCTCTCTGTATCACTAAAACACACGTTTCTCTTTATTAGGGGTAATTAATACTCTATCAATATTATTTCTTGTTGCAATTCGCACTAAAGATAAGGAAGTCCTATTATTTTATTCTTATGATTTTCCTCTCGTTACAAAAATATTGCTTATTTAGCACACGTATATTTTTTTCCAGAGAGAGATTACACTGCATGATCAAGGATATGAAGTGCTATTTTTTCGTACGCGTCATTTCACTATAGCTTTTTTGTTATCCGTGCTTAATTAACGTGCTTTAGCGTTTTTATCCGGGCGTTCCGCTAAATAAAACGCAATAAAAGTAATTTACGTCCCAGGAGAGTTATTGAATACCTAGATGGCGTAAATTTCGAATCGCTGTGTTGATAATAACGAAATTTGTAACGGATATAAATAATTATGTATTTCCGAGTTACATAAACAATAAATTAAACATGCAATGAAAAAAAGTCAATGTAATATATAAAAATACTAAAATGTTTTTCGTGAAAAATGCAAACAATGTGTCTTAGTTAATAAAACAATCTACGACAATAAATATCCATGATTGTCCATTGAAACAACTACTTTCCGTGTTTCAATGGATATTTATTGTTTTAGGTGGTCTTATTAATTTAGACACATTGTTTGCATTTTACATGAAAAATATTTTTGTAATTTTATATACTATGTTTAAAGTGTGCAAACTATAAGAAGCGTAAACAGCTTATGTTCTCGAATTCAAATATTTTTGAATTGGAATTATTTTTGTTAAAAAATCAATGTGATAAAATATCAATGCAATAAAATACCTAGTTATTTGTATGTAGAAAGAAAGTATATTTTGACCTTAAGGGGGTCTTCCGGTATAATTTTTTCAAAAAATCGATTTTTTTTGTATGAAATCAAAGCTAAACATGTCTAGAATATGTGGGTAAAAGGATATTTCGATCCGGCAACTATTTACGTCGCTACAGGCCTTTGAATGCATCGCCGTCCCGAGCGGTATGGGTCGCGCAGGTATAACTTTAATCTCGAATTTCATAAATTTTGATGAGTATGAGTTTTTTGGTCCGCCATATTGGATCCGCCATTTTGAATTTTTCAAATTTGACCTCAGATTCGTATTCAGCGACTCCGAAAACCTAGATTGACTACTGTTTGCGAATTTTCCGCCGAATACTTTGAATTACACAGAAAAAATGTTTCGCAAACTTTAAACGCGTTTTCCTCGAAACTACATTTTTCAAAACTGCGAGCATTCTAGCGTTTGAACGGTTCAACCAATTGACTTCGTTCTTTGCTTCCGTTATTGAAAACACTTTTCTTCATTGAATGAACTAACCTCCCGGTGCAATTTGCAATTTTAATTTTTTTTTACAGCTTGTCAAAGTCAAAAAATCGACCGAAAAACACGACTTTTTTTTCAAATTCCCGCCATTTTGTCAAATTTTGAGTTTTTTCAAAATTTCGTAGTTCATTCCATTCTCTGAACTATACTCTTCAAGAAACTGAGCTGATTTTGTTTCTAGGTGACGAATAGCGACCCCTAGGCTGCTCGCAGTTTTGGAACATTTCCGCCGGGCAGCCGTTATATTGGACGCCATTTTGATTTTTTCGACTCGACAAAAATCCCAATTGTAGAGCAAGGATGAATAAAGATTTAAAAAAAACCCAGGTCTCTAACTGGAAAAAATATCCAAAGTTTGGGTCAATTATACCGGAAGACCCCCTTAACTTCAAATTTTCGCTCATGCATTAAATGTTTGAGTTTAAATAAACCCAGAAAATTTGGTTGATCGCATAGCAAAATTTTCAGATTTTTCTAAACACGAAATTTTAATTCATTATTAATCAAGCATTGGAAACACTCGTTTGAAGCTTTATGTTGAAGGTATTTATATAAATCAACAAATATCAAAAAATGTACAGCGAAAAATCATGATATGCGTACATAAAAGACAAATTCCTTGTAAAAATCCCGGCGCATCCACCAGATCAGCAGAAAAGGAACTCACTTAAGGCGGATGAAAAATCTTCATTATTGAATACGTAGTTGGCGCAACTCAGTCTAATAAACGAAATGAGATCCTCCTTGAGCGCAATGATAAAACTGACTTTTATATAAAATATGTAAAGACGGGTGTAAGTCTGTTTTCGCGTTTTCGCGACTGGAACTTTTCCTTATCTCCCGGGCTCAGGCCTCCCGCGTGGGAGAGGCGGGGGGTCGAAAAACTGCTTAATTGTCCCGCCCAACTATCTTTCGCCCCTCGCGCTGCTTATTAAATTCCCGCGGATATTAATCTTCTTTTCTTCCATTGACATGTAATCTTAATCGCCAATGTAATGGTTCGGGAAATTTCAATGCAAATTTACCCAAGGGTGAAATTTAATTTCGACGATAAAACGCGCCTAACTCTCTCTCCCTGTCTTTCTCTCTTGCTCTCACTCAATGTGTGTGTGTATTTAAATGAATTTGTTCGCTTTCAAGTTGTTCAATATCTTCAGCCATCTCCTTTTCAAACGAATACGTTCGTCATATTTTATTCTGCAAACATATCTTTTATACGACATGATTCAATTATTGTTTGATCATCATAATAATATTTCACACAAAATATCGCCTTTTTTGAACAAAATCAATATTAAACAATTTAATTTGAGTTCAGTGACACATTCAACGGATAACCAATTTTAATTGAATTATTTTATGGTTGTTTGTAGTTGTCGTATGGCAGTGTGTTGCACCATGCTTGGTTAAAATCAGTGATTAGTAAATCAAAGATTATTTTATTTACGCTGCTTCGATTACACCGATGTTTTGTTAATAAATTGAGAATTATAGAAAACATATTATAGATTACATGTAAATATGTTGTCGTTTATGGTTACTAATTGGTAAATTAAGGATATCCAGCTTTTCAGTTATATTGTATTGGTAGCAAAAAGTATTGCTGATTTAAACGTACTTATCTATTTTAAAATGTGTTTATACAAATAATGAATAGGTAGAAATTTTTGTACAGGGAACAATTTATAAATAAGTATACATATCCCTATACATACAGAGTTTTATGTAACACCGAACATTTTCATAACGAGACTTTTTCTTTGAAGTATCCCTATGCATACGTTGCACATGTTCCGGTGCTCGGTTTATTAAAATAATCTAATTTGAAGTTTTAAGCGAGTGTTTTCCACTCCCAGGCTAAGCATGAAGTAAAATTTCGAGTTTAAAAAAGCCTGAAAATTTGGTTTGGTCGCGTAGCGCGAAGCGCGGAGCGGCCAAACCAAATTTTCAGGCTTTTCTAAACTCGAAATTTTACTTCATGCGCCACCGGTACAAATCACTGTTTCAATGTAAAGTTTAGCGGTGTGTTTTAAATTTCGAAATATGTCAGTGTTTTGTACCGGTGGCGTATGAAGTAAAATTTTGAGTTTAGAAAAGCCTGAAAATTTGGTTTGGACGCTCCGCGCTTCGCGACCAAACCAAATTTTCAGGCTTTTCTAAACTCGAAATTTTACTTTATGCTTAGCCTGTGAGTGGACAACACTCGCTTAAAGCTTCAAATTAAATTCTTTTAATAAACCAAGCATCGAAAAATGTGCAACGTATGCATATGGATCCTTCAAAGAAAAATTCTTGTTATGAAAATGTTCGGTGTTACATAAAACTCTCTGTATACTGCTTATTATATACATAATAAGCAGTATATTTTAAATTTTAGATTAAATCAGTGTTTTATACGCGTGGTGCATAAAGTAAAATTTTGAGTATAGAAAAGCCTAAAAATTTGGTTTTTCAAATTTTTAAGCTTTTCTAATCTCGAAATTTACAGAGCATCAGTGTTTTATAGATTATGAACCACTGATCTAGTAAATGAAAGTAATTCATTCTTCACCTGTCGTGGAATTTTGAATCAATTATCAATCAAGTACATCTAAACTAATGTCTTTTAATAAATTAAATTCATATTCTACTCTGAAGTTACTCCCGATAAATGTTAGTACTTTATCAGCCAAAATCGACCGATTAGAAAACTAAGCCTAAACCACTGATTAAATGGCGATACGATACAATTAACTAAAAGACTAGGATTGTATTTATAACCGATTGGGCATTAAATTTGTAACATATTCCTATCAATTTTGAATATCCAATTTGTTGTTGATGATATGAACGGTGAATGGGCCGGGTAATTTACAATATACCCAAGATACAGACAATATTGGCCTCCTAAAATGAGATTATCGGTTTTTTTCTGTACATTGTAAATCTTTAGCATGAAATAAGTAGATGCGCAACTAAAAATGTTTTCCAAGCCCCGAAGGACAATTAGAGCAAACTCCTCGGAGTCGCAACCCGGATCCCGGCTGACAAATTCGGTCTCGCGGGATCAGAAGAGACACACCGTCCGGTCAACTGACAATACTCATTTAACTTTGTAAATACCGCACATGCGACGCGTGTTATAATTAAACTGGAACACCACAAACGAATTTAACTACGTGTAAATTTAATGCACACATTCGCTTTAGGAAAATATAAGGTGAAAATTATATGAGAGATCTAATACAATTAATTGATAACGTATAAAAGCTAATAAGAAATGCAGTTTGATATATTAGAAACCAAAATAGGCAAATTTGCAATGTTACCAAAAAATCAATATATTTAACCACAGTAAGTAGTAACACTTTCTTGCTGTTGTTGTAACATTGCAAATTTGTCCATTTTAGTTTTGTTTGCATATTATAGACTTAATTTAACAAAATTTAAGTCTCTTGACTTCCAAACAAATTAAGACCTATAGTTTTGACGTTCTTATTTATGATAGGTATAATTTTTAGTAGAAACGTTAAATTAAATTATTTCAAACAATTTAAGGTCTAAAGTTTTGACGTTCTAATTTATAATTGGTATAATCTTTTGGAAAAACGTTAAATTAAATTATTCCAAACAAATAAGGGCCTAAAGTTTTGACGTTCGAATATATGATTCGTATAATTTTTAGTAAAAACGTTAAATTAAATTATTTTAAACTATTTTTTTCATTTTTAGCGTTGATTCAGTAAACATATACAAAATTTTACCAAAAATGATAAAGTGTTCATCACTGCACTATCCCCGTCATATAAACAACTGAAAATTGACGTACTGAACATATTTCACTTATCAATTTGTTAAAGACCATTTCACAATAAATTATTGTTTTATACGCGTGGCACATGAAGTAAAATTTCGAGTTTAGAAAAGCCCCGTGAAAATTTGTCTCGGGTCGCTGCGCGACCCTCGACAAATTTTCTACGCGGGGCTTTTCTAAACTCGAAATTTTACTTCATGCTTAGTCTGGGAGTAGAAACACACGTTACAACATTCAAATTAAACTATAAGAAACAAATGCCTTAGCATTTACATGCATCAAAATATGCATACTTAAAAGACTTGTATTTTATACAATATGGACTTGCTTGATCCACGTTTAAAGCTAATAAAGATGTCACATCTATCAGATACCATAAATTGTAATAAAGGCAAAATTGATTATTCTCAATTTGATGTTGCTCATTTCCAGTTTGATTCTGTTTAAACACAGCTATGTTTGTAGTCCTAATTTGAAATTGCTTATCCCCAATTTGTTATTGATTAATCTCAATTTGAATTACTAATTGTTTCATTGAGTTATGAGGAGTATTTAATCACAATGAAAAAATTTTATTCCTTACTTAACATTTATTTTTATTTGTTATATGTACATTTTGAGTGCTTACCACTGATTAGTTATTGATAATGAGCGCTTAGCACTCGAAATGTACATCTAACGAATAAAAATAAAAGTGAAGTAAAGAGTAAACAGTTTTTCATTGTCTCAATTTGAATTCGGAAAGGTATAGAACAATTGAGTCGCCTATTTTCAAAAATCCATTTTATTCAAATGGATTTAGAGGTTTTTGAAAATAAGTATATTAGATAGCAAGGCAATTTTACTTGATTATTCTAATTTCACATTTTATTATTTCAAAAGTCATTTATTTGTTCGTTATTACATTAAATAATTCAACTGAAAAAAGTTATCTGTGAGAGTAATAATTATCAATTAAAGAGAAAAATTCATTTAATAAATTTTCTTCCTCACCTTTATCCCCAAAAAGGTTTCAATTAGTCGAAAACGTTGACTTGTTGGGGTCATACATGTCATTAATAACTTTATTTAATTTCGGCCATTCCGGGAAATCGCACTAATCTTAGTCCCGGGCGGCTCCTGATTAAAAGTTTTCTCCTCTCTTTGAAAAATTGTGCCAATTTTTATTCCAGAAATAATATTAGAAGTGCTATTACAGAAAAGAATTACTTAATTGCACATAAGAAAAATATGGCACGTAAGTATATTTCTTTTAACTGTTTTGTGTTGTAGGCGTTCACTTTGTGGTATATCTTAAATACACTTGTAAATAAAACACTTTTTACTTTGTTTAACCACTGTATTTTGCACTTAACTTTGTGACTATAGTTTCGACTATCTAGTAGTCATTATCAAACTAAAAGTGATGTAAAGTTTTTCATTGTCTTAGGTTGAAGTCGGAAAGGTATAGAACAATTAAGTCGCCTCTTTTCAAAAACCCCTAGATTCAATATTTTTAAATTTTTAGTTTGATAATGACTACTAGATAGTCGAAACTATAGTCACAAATTAAGTGCAAAATACAGTGGCTAAACAAAGTAAAAAGGGTTTAATTTACAAATATTTCTTTTGATAAAAAAAAAAGTTACACTGAATGAGGATTTTTTGAGACTCATGTCTGTACCTCTCATTACTTATTAAGTGCGTCTAATTTTACAAATTAAATATATAAAAAATACTTCAAATTAAAATCTATTTGAATTTAGAAGAATAAGCTTTCATTTCGTTTAATTTGCAAAACTATTTTATTTAATTTGCCAAATCAATGGAAGCTATGTATCTACAAAAACATAATACACATGGTAGTCAAAAAATAAATGAAACGCTGACTTAGCGTGAATATTTAACCAATTTTAAATACATAAAAAATGTTAAATAAATAAAAATAAAAAATAAAACTGCAAAATAACAAAACAATATTGTATAATTATTCAATAGGCATCATGCGGCCATTAATATTACTAATATGTGACTATAATTTGTTTTTAACATTTTTTATACAATTTGGGCCATTAAAAATCGACTAAATATTACATAGGCATTTGTAATGTAAAGCTGTTTGATGATAGATATGATTTTAATCAAAATTCTTGTGGCGTATTTAGAATTTCAATGGCGTTATAAGCCTTAATGAAGAACTATACAACATTTATTTATTTGGATTTTCTACTCAATGTTAATTATTCAATCAAGTTACCTAAAGGTTTTCACTCATTTTCTGACCACCTTGTATAAAATTACAATTATGTTTGTATAAACTGTAAGTAGGTGATTCAATGCACATTTATTATTTTAGTAGACTTGTTCATTAAGACTTAAAGTTTGCAGTTTATATCGGAATTTTATATATTATGTAAAAAAATATTGAGAAAATCCGTGAAATTGCATTATTATGTTATTAATTTAAAAAAATTATTAATATAGTATTGCAAACTCGTGGATTTTCTCAATATTAGAGTTATGAACTAAAATGAATTTGTGGAAGTGGGTTATAAAAAATAGTTGGAGTTTCTTAATTTACCAATTTTGCTGAACTGGTTGTAGCAAGAGATTAATAAATTGAGATGGAACCAAATCAGAACCGAGTTAATATTTGCCATAAAATATAATGGCTTTCCGCTGTGGGTTTATCAGAATGCGCTTTGTGTGGAGTGTGCACACAAACTACTCCTCTTCTCCTCCACCACCGTGCAGTCGGGGCTTCAACACATGTAACGAGCGTAATTTTATGCACATAATCAATTTGCATAATTGCGAGAGCACTGTGAGTTTGCACTAATGGAAACGCTTGTTCGTGGGTGGGCCCGGAACGAGAAAATTCGATTACGGCGCGTTTAAGGGGGGAAAGGGGGAGGAGGCCTGATATTTTTAGGGGCCCCCGACGATCGCATCAGCCGCAGCCGGTTACACCGAAAGCTACTTAGCCAGAGAGGACAAGGGAAAATCTGAGAATGTTTCGATGCTGTGCTCTGGCGAATTGTTTCTTTACTTTTATAACTTCCAGTTTTACACAGAGCCAAAGAAGAAAAAAAAAACACATCAAAAAAATCGATCATGATAATTGAGTTAACTTGAAATATTTCAACCATTACTATAACTTTATATAAAAGGATGTGTTTTTATAAGTATGCTTACATGTCCCAAAGCAAATGACTAAAATTTGGTTTGACGAAATAAACATTTCAAGAATTTATTATATGCTTTAAGCTTCAACGAGTGTCCTCCATTCCCAAGCTAAGCATAAAGTAAAATTTCGAGTTTAGAAAAGCCTTGAAATTTGGTTTGGTCGCATAGCGCGTAGCGCTACGCGACCAATCCAAATTTTAAGGCTTTTCTAAACTCGAAATTTTACTTCATGCGCCACGCATAAAAAACACTGAATTATTATGTTTTTCAAAATATATATTAAAAAATGTTACCAATGTTTATTTCGTCTAACCAAATCTTTAAAAATTAGAGTGCCTCTCAAGGTACCTGAATTTACAATTCATTTTGCGATATTTGTTCCTAAAACAATCCGTGTATTAATAAATAATAATTAGAGCAAACAATTATGATGTACAAATGTTAAAGATACAATTATACGAGGATTTAAAGTAATTTAAAGCAAACATTTTTGATGTGCGTGTGCAAATTTAATTGTATGGTATTCAATCTGAATTTAGGTTAACATAATATGTATTTCAAGTAAAAAATGTATGTTGTAACAAAACGTAGCGTCGTTGATTTTCTTTGTTTTTGAGAAAGGGTGGGTAATATTGTTGGGAATCTGTTCAAATACGGCGTGTTTCCTCTTGGTCCCGCAAGGAAAGCGTCTGCTGTCTGTTGCAAGGAGTTTATGTAAATAGGTTGCGGAAACAGACCGCATTATTAAGGGGATTTACTTATTCCAAAGGACTAGTTCAGACCCAGTTTGCCGTTGGTAAGTTTGTTAACCCAATCATTTTACGTCGGCGAAGTGCACACAGCGAAATAAATGTTGTTCGGATTCTAATTAACAACTCGTCAACTTTCCAACAGACCCGGAAAATTGATCGAAATCGACTTATTGTAAACACGCGCTCAATTGATTGATTAAGTTTGTACAGCACGGGCGATTTAATCAAGTCAAATCTTGATTTAGTCATTCTTGCACTAGTGAATATTAAAATAATGTTTCAACAATGTTCATGAATGTCAATATATATATATTTTTTTATTTTCTTTATTGAATTTTGTTTATCTTATAGAGCAAATACACTTTTATGGTGCAACTTGCTGTTGTGCAATTTTTAAGTAGCAAACCTTATATAGATATTTACACATATAAATAAATAAATAAATAAATAAATAAATAAACAATTCACAAACAATAAATACATTGTTATTTTACAGACCGATTTGAGTAATTTTGAACTGACGTTTTGTTGTTTATGAATGCAACTTACTGTTTAAATGTAACAAAAAATAAGGTAAAAATGTGCAAGTGTAAAAGCACAATTAGAATGAGTTGCAAACAATAGTCTGCACTATAATTATGCCTTTAGGAATTACAAAAAAGCAGTGAATCTATCTGTTGAATTATTTAAACACAAAATATTAATGTATTTCGCAGTTTTTCAAACCGCATACTCGATTAAATCCACTGCCATTTTCAGTAAGTGTACACATGGGAAACGAATACAGTAAAAATGGTTGACACATCGCCATCATACAGAACCTTTTTTCGTCATTGAAACAATTGATAATTGACATACTAAATTTATTTCACTCTAATCAAAATTTTTCATAAATTCAGTGTTTTTAACGCGTGGCGCATAAATTAAAATTTCGAGTTTAGAAAAGCCTAATTTGGCTTTTCTAAACTCGAAATTTTACTTCATGCTTAATCTAGAAGTGGAAACAGTCGTTAGAAGCTTTAAATTGCTAAAAAAAACAACGTATGCCCAACAGAGTGGAATGAATCAGAAGCTATTGGTCCTTCAAATTCTAAATATTTATATAAAAAAAACGCATTTTTCTAGTAGATGAAGACCAAAAAAAAAAGGATAATTTAACATGGAAATACTCCCTCAGTCAATAAATTATATGAATGACTGCGTAGTAACGCTTAAAACAATACTTATATTAAGACTACTTATGTATAATACATTATACAAATGAATCAATGATTGCAGAAAGGTTATGTCACGTATTTTTATCAAAAATTGTTTTTATCCAGAAATCGATTCCTCGCACATTTCTCGGTAGTTGAGCGTAAAAAGGATACATGTTGTAATACAGACAGCCTAAGAAAATCAAGTTTATTAGGCCGTTGAATGCAGAAACGATACAAGTCATGACTAGTACCCGTTCTGCAGTGAATGCTAGACATTGCAGGTCGGGCCGTTTGCAAACATGTGACAGTTGCGTATGAAGCATTGTCAAGCCATTATTGGGACACAAGGTACAACAATTAGGAATAATACTAAGTTATTTTTAAACACAAACAATGGAAAATCAAAGTAAAAGGGATGCTGAATCAACCCGGAAAAATAAAACGGGGACTTGTAAATTCTGAAAACTAAGAAGAATTTGGTAAAAAGTATTAGGTAAATCCATTGTCATTATGATTTGAAGTCATTATTGGCATTAAGCTTTTTTAGTTTCTTATAGAGTGAAAGGCCAGCAATATACAAACTATAAGGATTCGGTTGTTTCTGCTAAATCGATTGAGGCTCCATGTAAGTGTAAGTTAAAGTGTTTCAATAGAATTGATGAAAAACAGCAACTGCAGATATTTACACATCTATATAACTTAGAATAAAAAGATGAGCGGGATGTGCATATGCAGGGATTGATTCTACTGGAACAAATTAAGCAGCGACGACCGAGAGTAGAAAATCATAAAAAATGAAATAGAAGCTGTTTATTCAAGTATTGTGTTTTGGTCAATAGCGAGAGAAGGAGAATCTGCAAAACAGCATTCGTAAACTTGCATGCGATTAGTAACAAAAGATTACAATGGCTTCAGTGTTTACTGCAAGCTGGTGTTACTCCAAAAAATAAGAGGGGAAAGAATTTCAGTGGAAATGCTTTGCCTGCAACCGAAAGTATACGAGTGCATAAACACATTTCTTCCTATCCAGTGAAAACATCCCACTACTCCTCAAAAGAGCATCGTTACTTAAACTCAGAATTAACTATAAAAACTATGTTCTTAATGTTTATAGAAAAATATCCAAATATAAAGATAAAGTATGCATATTTTGTAACACTTGTCAACGCAAGGGAAGGTACCCCACGCTAATTACCAACTAGCTCAGGTTGGTTTTAAAGTGAGAGAGCGGAGCAACTAACTTCTTTTAAAACATGATTGGAGTTTTAAAGATATTTATTTACAAAAAAACAATTATCAAATTGCAAAAAAAAACTCACAAGCACGACAACATTTCGGGAGCGGGTGTGTTGCGAAGCAGCGACTTGGCGGGAGTTGGGATGTGGCCCTGGCTTGTAGCGGCTTGTGTTCAAGTCTGCAGTTGGCTAGTCAACTATAACGACGTCTGGCACGGCATTCGTCAACGTCGGGCAGAGTTTCCTGGTGTCAGAAAAATGTGTAGTTGTTTGTAAGAGAACACTAGTTCTCTTTGAGTGCATTAGCTGTCCCCATATACAGCGCTTGATGTGCACTGCCTTCCTGGAGGTTTTTCTCCAGTATTTATCTGCCGAAATATAGTATAAAGTAGGGATATTTTTCGAGGACTACATGCCGTTGAAAACAATTCGCTGAAAAATAACTGTTATAATGAAGATATTTGTTTCTAGCGAACTATTTAATCCAAACAACCGTAAATTTGCGATTTGAAAGAAGTAGACTGATCTATAATTTCTCTTCTTTCAAATTGCCGACGATACAAAAAATAATCGCTGGTAACACACTTAAAGTTGAGGTGTTACTTAACTTTATTCTTGTGTAATACGATGCGTAGGCAATATTCTTAACTACAAGTATTCTTAACTACTGTACATGTTCTGAAAATAATATCTTATCTATTATTTTCGGTTCCCTGGAGCAAACCCGGAAAAAGTGTTACTTGATATTATGTGCGCTAGTAACACAAACAAAAAATCCGTTTCTTGCAATCTTCTTTCCTCTTCACCACCTAGTCCTTCCTTCCCGCTCCTTATTCATCCATAGACGACAAGGCATAATTTCAACATCATTTTTAGAGAAGATTTTGACCTAAAGTTTGGTAGGCAGCAAGTAGATATATGTATGTTGCACATGTGAAAACATGTTGGTGAAAATATAGAGTAAAACACTAAATGAGTTACTTGTTCATAAAAGACAAAGTAAAAAGTTCTACGTCGCTCTTTAGAATTCAGCCGAGAAGTCCAAAGAAAATGGAGCAGTATAAGCTTTGTTATTTGATTACATGCAGAATTTGCAGTTGCCCAAAATTCCTGTACAAGATTTATTCTTGAACAGTGGCAAAAAAGGCCCCGACGAGATATGCTTCTTTCTGTATTGCCCAGGGCAAAAATAGAACAATACTTTGGCTAGAATGTGTCTATATCTAAAGACTCTGGCAGATTTGATAAAATCGAACCAATTTTTATGGTAAGAAGGCACTCATATTTACCATATTACTGAGACTTAGGCACAATAAAGCGAAAGCTCCGAAAATTCAATCACGTATATACCCTACATCAATACGTTGAACTTATGTGTCCACTAGTACAAAACATAAATTTACAGTACATACAGTGGATAGTAAGGACATAATAAACTTCAAGGTTTGGTGGAGTAAAATTTATAAGAAAACTGCAATATCTGTAGAAACTGCACAAAGAACTGTGCCAAGAAAAATGAAATTTGTTTGGCATCAGCCTTTTTCATCACTTTTCGTACAACGTGAATGATGGAAAAGGTATAGTAGTTGCAAGAACCTACATCAATGGATAAGACGGAAACACGTTCTAGTTAAAACCGTTTACAGATTTAAAAGAACCCAAAACACTAAGTTACCTAGATGGTAAATGCCAATAAATTTAAAGAAAATGGTTGACATTATAAAATCAGCTGCGTTTGTCGAAGATACGGAGGAAACTGCAGCATTCTGGCAAGAGATTTTTGAATGGACTCTGGCCGATTAACACTTCTGACAATAACCTATCGCTGTTAAATTCAATAGTTACTGTTAATTTTGTTTGTACTTGGTATCAATACTACCATTTTCTACAAAAAATATAATTGCCTATAATTTTTTAGGTTTGACTGCAGAAAGGGTATATGTTTGGAAACTTTCAAGGTAATTTTAAATTTGTCTATAAAATAAGCTGTAATGAAATGTGGTGCAACAGGTTCAATTTTTCCTATATTATGACCATAAAAAGCTTTATTCTGGAAAACATAATACAAGAGGTAAATAATGTTTTTCTCATATCCTGAAAACTTCAGAAGAATTTACTTGTATCCTTTCTGCAATTATTGATTCTAATCTTTATTTCGTCTTACCAATACCTGTGCTATCAAAATGTGAGAAATTTACAATTAATTTGAAAGTATGCTTAAAAAAAATCACTGTATATACATTTTTATGTGCACAAATAAGGCACTTAAACTTCGTTTGTATAACTGAGACTTCTGTTGTGACTATAGTTTCGACAAGTTTAACTTGTCATCAAACTAGGAGTACATTTTATATGTTTTATTTGTATTACCCGCCGATTGCCAAATAACTTGGTACGCAAATTACATCAATAAATGTGCGTATCACATATGATATTACATTACTTTGTTAATTACTGGGTTCATCCAGAATGCTAATGTAATTCGATAATTGTGGGTATTATAGATCAAACATTGTTTAGTCAATAGTAATTTGCGTAATTATCATGCTACACTGGAATTTGCTTAGCCGATTAGACGTTCCCGTATGCATCGACTATTTAAAATAAATTTGCATTACGGATCAAATATTTTAGTACCAGCACAGGGATTATAAATACAAAACTATAAAAATAAATGCATGAAAGTATAAGTTTAAGATACGCAAAATGTTTGAAAGTATAAGGAAAGTTATGTCTAGTACGTCTAGTGTTTAAGATGTGCATATTTTTAGAGTGGAAACGCAAGAAGATTCTGTTCGAAATATAAAGTTTGCTCTGTAAGAATTATAAAATTACATGATGAGAAAAACTCTATAAGGAGTTTTATACAATATTTTAGAAAAAACTCGTTAAGATATTTTAATTCCATCTACAGGATATTGGACTGCATGGATTTTTCAATAATATCGCAGTTGTGCTTGTCAAGTAAACTCTGTTCTATTTTTAATATGATCAAACTTAGGGTGTATTCACTGCGAACAGTTGCAGTCCTGCTTTAACAGTGGGGTATTTTAAACATCAAATTTTAAGTTGTTGGTAAATGATTATCAATGTGACAAATAAATCATAATTTGTCAAATAAATTATCACGATGCAAAGATTTTCAAAAAAAGAGAACGCTACAACTTGCAACTTTACAACACATACAGAGATTTTTTCTTTTAAGCATACTTTTATATATTCCATATAAACATTTGTAAAATTAATGAACATGTGATCAGAACTAAGTAGTATATTTTGACTTCACTTAAATTCAGTGTTAGATTCGCGTGGCGCATGAAGTAAAATTTCGAGTTTAGAAAAGCCTGATTTGGCTTGGTCGCTTCGCTGCGCTACGCAACCAAGCCAAATTTTCAGGCTTTTTTAAAACTTGATCAATTGAAAGTTTTTAATAGGATCACGAATGTCTGAAAATTTAGATTGAAAAATCGTAATATGTATACTTAGAAGAAAAATTCCTTGTATTTAGAACTTTTTTTAAAATTTGAACATATAAATAGGCAGATAATAAAGAAGACAGATATTCCTGAGCAAGGAATATTACTTGATTCTCCTATCCTACTTGATCCTCAGAGACATTTTATCAAATTGGTAGTAGGTACAAATGATTTGAGACGGTGACAGGTAAATACATTTGTATACACCATTCCAATTGTTTCTGGATCTCGCCTAGCTATGGAAAAGTGACAGTTTAAGTATTGTAAATGGGGCTGGTTGTTTTTTAAATCAGGGTTTTTAAATGTCACTGTCAGATGTTTGATTTTAAGGTTATAATTTCTGACTATTGTGATCTTACACTGTTACCTGTTTTACAAATTTTCAGATATAAAAGGATAATAATATGCAGTTTTAAAATTAACAAAATTTACTACTTGGTTTTTGTACATACAAACACAGCAATAATATTGTATATAATAAATATAATGAATTCGGCTCTGCAAACTTATTTCGTCATCCATTTGTATTTCTCGCTTGGGTCTTCCCGTTAACACATTTTGATCAACTCCATCCATCCACCTTAATTTTGGTCATTCTCTCTTCTGTTGGCCCTCAGTATTTTTTTGTAGAATTGCAAATTTATTCCCACCCTCTTGTGATACTGATAATTTTCATGTCAAACAATTTTTAAGCCCTCATTCCACTTTTATTATTTAGTCAAGAGAACCTGCATCTGAATCTTCTGATGTTTGTTCTGAGCCAGATCCCCAAGCGAAATAATAAAAAGGAGGAATGGTTTCAAAAGAAAGGTTCCCCATGTGTTTTGTCCAGTCATCCGAAATAAGTTTTTCACAATGATCACAGAAATTTTTCCACATATCGGATGTACATTTTGAGAGAGACTCAAGCCATAAATTCTGAACACGATCCTTAGATGGTTGCTTAGAATTTATGTGCTTATTGTAGTAAATCTTACAAAACCCCCATGCCATTTCAATTGGATTGTATTGACAATGGTATGGCGGTAATCTAAGAACTTCGTGCCCGTTCTTTCTCAAAATGTCATCAACTACGTAAATTTCGTCATTTGATCGAAAAGGTATAAATAAAGCCCATAGTTCCTTTTTGGTTAATTTTGGATTGAATTTTACATTGTGTTTAACCAACCACTCCTGCATTTTGCATTTCTTACAAGAAAATGAAGGAGTTTTGTCAAATTGCACAGAATGGTATGCAGCATTATCCATAATAACTACACATTTCCCTGAAAGCTTAGCCAAAGCAGGAATAAGTTGATTAACCACCCAATTTTGAAAAGTATTACCATCCATTGTGGCATGGTAATCTCGGTCATTGTTTTTCGAATGTAATAAAAAATCGCACCCATCCAAAAACCCACCCCTATACCCAGCATGTAGAATGGTGAAGCGTTTGCCTTCATTTTTGAATTTAGTTGGATTACTTTTTATATCCGTTTCATTGATTGATATATCCATGTTTCATCCAGGTATACGAATTGGATATCTTCACTGGAATTTTGATACTGTAAAAATTTTCTAAGGAAAATAATTTTAGCCGCAACAACATGTTTTTGTTCACAGAGAATTTTGCGCCGATTAATTAATTTGAACTTATAACCCATACTTTTAACAACCCTATAAAGTGTTGTTCTACTCCCATGGAACTCATAATTTTCTTTCATATCATTCAAAAGATCTCTCAAAGTAAAATACTGATTTCTAGAGTTATATTGCCAAATTAGTTGTTGCAGATCTTTTCTAGCTAAGTGATTCCAAAAATGGCTGTTTTTAGATCGTTTGCCAGAAGTAGTAGATTTCAATTCGTCAGGTCTTTGTAATGAAGATCTCCCTACCTGAAACGTAATTATCTTTAATTAAATATATATGATAATTAAAATACTAGACATACCCCAAAAATATCTATTAAAATCGTAATAATATTGTGATGCTGTAGATTTGGATTACTTTGCCTAAAATGTTTGTAGGATTTCAGAATTTGTAACCTTTTTGATTCAGAGATAATCTTTGGCATGTTAATATTTAATATGTGCCTGAAATTATTTTTCACTTTGACATTGACACAGCATTGCAACACTAGATAATTTGATTTAATAATAAAATGCTCGAAGAAGCGACCGCGTGGCGAAATAATTGTTGCAAGATTAACAATAAACCTCTTGAAAATTAAAAAGAGGATTACTTATGATATCATAAATGATTGCAACACTGTTAAAATAAGGAATCAGGAGTGGCAACTAATAAAAAATGTAAATGTTGATACTGCAACATAACAACACGAAAGCATGGCTAGGCGAGATCCAGAAACAAATGGAATATATTATTATAATCGTAAACTTTGTGAGTTAATTGAATGGTCATATTAATGTCAGATTTCCCTTCACATAACCTATAAATTAAAAGGTAATTTACAACATAAAATGTGATTAGTCTTGTCCTTACCTAAAACACACAACCTGCATCACACCACTAAATTCTTGAAATGTTAAATTTGATTGGTCATATTAAAAGAAAAACAAATTATAAATTCAGTCAGTTTTATCTCTGTATAGACCTGTAAAATAAATACATTTAAAAAGCTATGACATTTGTAAGAATATTAAAAGAAAAAAATCTCTGTTTATAAAGCAGAAAGTGTTTGTAGGCTGTTTTTAATAAAATCTGTAAATGTAAAATGTAGAGATATGTTCAGACGAATTATCGGACAGAGTTTTATTGCAATAAAAAAAGTGAATTATGTAAATTTTAACATAGATCGAATATGCATTACTACACGCACTCACAGGAATACATTCGTCAAAAGTTTCAACGCGCAGAGTCATAAATATTGAAGAAGCAGAGAATGAAGTAATAGCGTGTAAATTTATCACATTTAGTCGGAAACTGGTATTTATTAAAACGGCGTTGAATTATTAATTGTCCCAAGGAACACTCGCAATTTGAAATAAACTCAAAATTATTGTCCTAATTGTTCTTGATTACAATCTGAATAATTAATAAAAAATAATTGCAAATTCAACAATTGCCTAAAAAATCTATATTGTAAAGGCTTCTACTTCATTATATACAGGGAGTTTGTCTTCTAAGTATACACATGCATACACTGTTTGTAAAAGAGTTCAATTTGAAGCTTCCAACGAGTGTTTCCACTCCCAGACTAAGCATGAAGTAAAATTTCGAGTTTAGAAAAGCCCCGTGAAAATTAGTCTCAAGGCGCGCAGCGACCCTAGACAAATTTTCTGGGCTTTTCTAAACTCGAAATTTTACTTCATGTGCTGAGCGTATAAAACACAGATTTCAAGTGAAGTTCGAATATACATAAATTTCACAATATTTTAGTGTATTATACGCGTGGCGCATGAAGTAAAATTTCGAGTTTTTAAAAGCCCAGAAAATGTGTCTAGGGGCTTTTCTAAACTCGAAATTTTACCTCATGCTTAGTCTTGGAGTAGAAAACACTTGATTAAAGCTTCAAATTGAACTTAATAGACTGAATTTGGAATACGTATACTTTAAAGAAAAACTTCTTGTATACACAAATAAGACAAAAACATTGTTTATATAACTCGGGTTTTTATTGTGACTATAGTTTTGAAAACTTTAACTTGTCATTATCGAATTAGAATGTTTGATAAAGACAAATTAAAGTTGTCGAAACTATAGAAACCTCAGTTATATTAACAAAGTTTAAGTGTCTTATTTGTGTAAATAATAATGTATAACGAAGAAGAAGCCTCCACAGTTAACAGTTCGTTATATATATATATATATATATATATATATAATTTCACAATAAAACACTTTATACTTTGTTTATACAACACTTATTTATGTAATGTATCTGCAGTTTAGTTTAATTTAGTTGGTCATTATTAAACATGAATAGGTTCATGTTTGGTAATGACAAGCTTAATTGCAACCAAATAAACTATTTAGGGTTTTCTAAATTCACAATATTAGACGTTACTTTGTTAGATGATCTTTATCACATTGTATCAGTTAACATTTACCATCCAACTCTTTGCAGAAGTGTTCCTTAAATCTTCTAATCGCCATTAAAAAGCAAGTGGCTTCATTAATAGATCACGTAAGTCATCAAAATAAGGTGATAACTATAAATAAAGGAATTCCGCAAGGGAGCATCCTAGGCCCTTTGCTGTTTGTTATATACATTAACGATATCTCTAAAACAGTTCCAGCGTATTGTAAAATCTTAAATTACGCTGATGATAATAATCTACTAATCAGCGGAAAATCTTTTTCTGACATCGAACATTTGAGCAACGACTGTAATAACAACCTAGAAATATGGTTTAAAACAAACGATCTAATACTAAATGAGTCTAAAACCAATATTGTATTATTTAAGACAACTGAAGCCATAAACACGCCCCCACACATCACTATAAATAATAAATTATATCCAATTACAAATAGTGTCAAATGTCTTGGAATTATATTAGATAACACCTTAAAATATAATCATCATATTGACTATATCTGTAATAAACTAAGCGGAGCGTGTTATGGACTTAGGGTATTAATCAAAAACACAAACCATCGCATTGCTAAACTATATTACTCTTCAAACATTGAATCCCAATTAAGATATGGTCTGATATTTTGGGGTAGCAGTACTTCTGCAGGGAAAGGGCAACAAGAATATTACTTAAACAAAAAATTAATGCAAGCTGTAGAGGTTTGTTTAGAAATCAAAAGATATTGTCCTTTTATGGTCTCTACATTTACGAGTGTTTGAAATTCTTTTTAAAAAACAGGTCGCTATTCGGGGACGTGTTTTACTCAACTAGATACCCTAGCAGATACGGTCAAGTATACAACTTACCACATCATTCATTCAATAAATTTGAGCAAGGTTGTTTTTACTCATCCCTTAAAATGTTTAACCATCTTCCATTGTCAATTAAAGTAATAAATGATTACAACAAAGCCAAAAGAAAAATATATGAACTCTTATGTGATCTTGAGCCATACTCTATGTCAGAATTTTATAATTTTAAATTTTAATTACGTGAACTTTCCATGTTATTATTTATTTATTTATTTTATCGATATTTCACATTGAATTTATCTATCTAAAATTTATATATATATATATATATATATATACCTTTGTGACGATTTACATGTACAAGTATTATTTTGTATGTATTTGTGGAATGTAAATAAATTATTAAATTAAAAAATGAAATTAACAAAGTACCATAATATATCTCACAAATAATTGCATCACATTTCCAAAAAGCCATCCGTAACATTTCATAATATCTTAAGATGTGTTTTATCATCGTGTGTAATTGATTGCGCAGTTTAATCCCCTTAATAGGCGCCATTAAATATTCAACGCAAATGATGCACACAATGTTCGCTTTTATGCCGGCAATTCGGAATGTGTGGTTAACATTCTTGTGTGGACTGTTGTGCGGTCGGTAAATTTGCACCTTATTACGTATTCAATAGCAAATGGACGAAGACACAATGTTAATTAACTGAATTGAACGCTGCATGCATTTAGAACATTTTGATTTTAACAATTCGAATTATTCAAAAATGGGTTAATGAATACGAATCAAATAAAACTTGTGTTTTAAATTGTGATTTAAGTTGATTTTAATTATTGTATAGTTTTAGATTATTTTTGAATTTAAATAGCCACATCATTCACTTTCTTACTTAATGAGTGTGAATTATTTAGTTGAAAAACAGCTGATATATTTTTATACAGGAAGTTTTTATTTTAAGTATACATATCCCAATTATATGCTGTAAATCTTTGAATATTTATTGTTTTCTTATAAAAGTTCACTTTGAAGCTATAAACGAGTGTTTTCCACTCCCAGGTTAAGCATGAAGTAAAATTTCGAGTTTAGAAAAGCCTGAAAATTTGGTTTGGTCGCGTAGCGCGAAGCGCGGAGCGACCAAACCAAATTTTCAGGATTTTCTAAACTCGAAATTTTACTTCATGCGCCACGCATATAAAACACTGATTTCAAGTAAAGTTTACTTGTTTACGATATTTCAGTGTTTTCAGTGTATAATTTCGAGGTTAGATAAGTCTGAAAATTTCGTTAAATTACTAAATAAGTTAATTGATTACATTTTACTATTTGACATGACTTAAAATAGTGTGAAGATAGATATATTTTTATTCAAATATCTCGATTACCACTGTTTTTTTTTTAAATACTTTTTAGTATATTTCGAACTTTACAATATTTCAGAGTTTTATACGTGGCGCATGAAGTAAAATTTCGAGTTTTGAAAAGCCTAAATATTTGTTTTGGTCCTTTAGTTGCCTATAACATAATATAAATTAATCGATTCAAATTGAACGGATTAATTTATATATGTTATAGGCAACTAATCGTTCAATGCGTTTGACTCGCGTATTTTATCGGTATACTAATAAAAAAAATTCTCTCTGTATATAGATTTAATTTGTTATAATATATAAAGAAGACCTATTTTATTATTTTTTTGTTTGCATTGTTGAAAATTAAAGAAATTTAGTATTATTATTATTATATTCGAAATAATTACCAAATTATGAATCCAGTTTTTCATTATTATAAAACTATATTATAATTGGTTGCAATTGGTCGCGTATATCACAAACGATTTACATTGTTATAAAACTTAGAATATCACAAACGTTAATCCAGTTTCAATGTTTAATTTAGTAATTGTACTGTAATCTAACTCAAGCATCAATATCCTGGTTGTTGAATGTTAATCATGCGTGCTTTACTGTCCTAATTAAATGCCTCTTGCTGATTCTAGCCGCAGGCAGTTAAAGCACATTGTTAATAATTGCGTTTTCGCCAAATGCAAATAATTAATTAATTAAAAACAATATTTGGATAATTTGAGTATCCACAAAACGTGCTGGGAAAGATAAAAGGAAGACGTCGTCGCGCGTGCTTCATTGAAACCGGACTAATTACAGGATATCCGGTGTCCGTTCGGATCCAAACTCAACCCCAACCTCAGAGGTTACGGGCATTATTCCCTCTCTCGTGCTACACCCAAATTACCCTTTTCCCTTAACTGCTAAAAAGTTTAAAAGGCTGTAATTGTTATTACAACTGGGCAGATACAAAATTAAATCACTTACCATTAAATTGCAAAAATACGGATGTTTTGGCGTAATTTAATTACGATTTATAAGTAATGTAATCGGTAAATCCATTTTACAAAACATGATTTAAAAAAAAATACAGTAATACTTATACCTAAAATAAACTTACAATACTTAGGGCCAGTTGCACCACACACGTTGATAACTGTATGTTTTTAAGTTTACGTGAAGTGATTATTACACATAAAAAGACCGTTATTCCTTACTTCACTTTTTTATTTATATCGCTAGTTTGTTATTGATAATCAGCACCTTCTGTCTCGAAATGTACATCTAACGATACAAATAAAAAGTGAAGTAGGGAATAACAGTCTTTTTTATGTGCAAACACGTTGAACTGGTTCAACTCTGAACTCGGGATCAAAGTAACATTAGAACAATAGAAACTGTCATCTTGAACTTAAGTTCTGCTTCAACTAGAGTTCAACGTTTTTGGTGCAATGGGCCTACGACAAACAACAATTTATGCGCTTAAGTTTATTAATAAATTGTGAGGGTGAAAAGCAATTCAAAATATCAACATTTGGTTGCAATGATAGTTATTATAGTCGCAATTTAAGATTATTTTACAAAACTGAAGGTATTGCAACTGGTTTTTGTAAAATATTGTCGAATAGTTGAATAGTTTCGTAAAATAATACGGGCAGCAAAGTTATGACCTCGGCTCGGATATTTTGAATCGTCCATTAATCTAGTTTGTGGATCGCGCAGCTTGACACTCGGCCCTATTACCATCAAACTAAATGTCCCGAAATGGAGCCCGACCCCCTTGAAAATCTACTTCCGAACGGTTTGTTTTCGGTAGTTGGCGAACATCGCTGCATCCACATTTTATCTTATCTCTTAATAATTTTACGAACATTGCTAGTTCATTATGTTTTATAACACAAGATTAATGCCCTCCCAGGACTTGCACAACTTTTCTCTACACTATCTTTGTCTCTCAATTTATCGAGCAATTATTTTTAAATGAAATTCTTATGTACCCGTAGACAGATTTTTACTTTCCCTGTATGTAATGTAAAGGGAAAGTATTCTTTGTATAAGAAAATATGCCATCCGTTTTTTTGCTCTTGAACAAATTTTCATGCTTTTCTATAAACGTATAAGATACTAAAATATTACGTTTAAATTATACTGCTTTACCATGTTGCATTACCTTTAGTATATTTAAAACTTTACAATATTTTAGTGTTTTATACGCGTGGCGCATGAAGTAAAATGTCGAGTTTAGAAAAACCTGAAAATTTGGTTTAGTCGCTCCGCTTCGCGGAGCGACCAAACCAAATTTTCAGGTTTTTCTAAACTCGAAATTTTACTTCATGCTTAGTCTGGGATTGGAAACACTCGTTCATAGCTTCAAATTGAACTTGCATGAAGATATGAATACGTACAAGAATTTTTTATTGTATGAATCCTTTGTTTTGTAATGCTTTTAATTGTTTTACAAAATAATCTTAATTTTTCTATTATTTGATGTTTATTTCAATACATTTTACCAGTATTTTTTACTACAAAATATGAATTTAAATTGAATTTGCATGTTATTTATTTTTAAAACATTAGTATAATTAAGATTTTTATAATTTGTAATTTGTAAAATAAATACAAATTATTCTGTTGGTAAATTTTAAATTATATAAGTTGCAGTATATTATTTTAAACTTTACAATATTTTAGTGTTTTTTATGCTTAGGGCATGAAGTAAAATTTCGAGTTTAGAAAAACCTGAAAATTGGTCGCGTAGCGCGTAGAAAAAAATCCTACAAGTATCTTAAATGAAATTTTAAATCGTGATTCAAGGGATTAACGAAGCAAAACTGACTGATACTGGTTTGTTAACCAATTTTGTAATCATGTTTTGTTGGGCAAAAATTCGTTCCATTCACGAGCAATTGTTAAGTTACCACATAAAGTTGATTTTAGGAAAAGTTCTGCAATTATTTTTGTGAGTTTTATGAATGACGTATTGTACTACATACGTGTAATGTTTTTATTTTAATATACATAATGTATACGTTGTAAATTTTTAGGCATTTGTCGATTTTATTAAAGCGTTCAATCTGGAGTTTCGAACGAGTGTTTTCACTCCGAGACAAAAAATGAAGTAAAATTTCGAGTTTAGAACAGCCTGAACTTCATGCGCCATGCGTATAAAACACTAAAATATTGTAAAGTTAGAAATACATTTAAAAATACTATTAAAAGAAAATTTGACAGCCTATTTAACAGAAGTAAATGGAATAATTCAATTTTCGCCATTTTCGAAATATTATACAAAAATCACGATTTAAATTATTTATGCATATAACATCCGTAAATGCTTTATTTCGTTGTTTAAATTGAAAAAGTAGAAACATTATTTGATATTTCTTACATATAGAAAATTAAACAAACAAACTCTGAGAAGTTCCAGTAAATAATTTTCTATATATAATCAAAATCTCTATCGATCCTAAAATCAAACGAACAAACGTAGAAAATGTTCAGGGAATAGACACAATAAATAATCAAAATCTGCAAGGATTTAAAAATCAAAGGAAAAAACTGTTAAAATGTCAATTAACAAACAAAATCTGTATTGATTCGCAAATCAATCTAACAAACTCTGAACATTTCCAGTAAATAAACTCAATGAATAATCAAAATTTGTATCAATTTGAAAATCAAACGAACAATCGTAAAAAATATCTAGTGAACAAACACAATAAATACATGAAATCTTTAAGAATTCGAAATCAAGCGAACAAACTGTTAAAATATCCAGTGAATGAACTCAATTAACAATTAAAATCTATATTGGTTTACAAATCAATCTTACAAACTCTGAAAATCACTAGTGAATAAACTTAATAAATAATCAAAATCTTGATCGATTTGAAAATCAAAGGAACAAACTCTGAAAATCTTGAGTGAATAAACTCTATAAATAATCAAAATCTTAATCGAGTCGTAATATCGTAAACCGCCAATTAGCGTCTGTTTAGTCGCCTTCTCAATTTTGAATTAATTACGCCTAATTGAGTTTACCTGTACGCGGGCCATTATCATTCGTTAGATCCCCAAATTAATTGCACGTATGGGGAGATAATTTTCGGGAGGGCCTGTTATTTCGGAAATAACTGCTTTCGGCCGATAGGGTTTTCAGAGAGACGGGAGCTATTAGGTAAATGAATTGTGCCGTCCGTGTTAAATTAATTAATCAAATGGAGCGGATTATAGAAATCTAATGTCTAGGCTTAACAGTTTTTATCCGCATACATATACTGCTATATTCAGCCGTAATATAACGAGTGGTATGATTATTATCGATGATATTTTGGAGTTGAAACCGAGCTGCAGATTCAATGAGCCCGAAGGACAAAATATCATCGATAATTAATCATATCACGAGTTATATTTAGTGAGAGAATATAACGAATAAAATAATGTGAGTCCCTTAACATAATCAACAGCTGATATATTGTTGTTTTCCTATTGATTGAGAACTTTTTAACCGCACAAAAGTTCGTAAACTGCCGCTACTGTGATTCTTTGTTCATGACGCTGTTTTTTGGCGACGCACTTTTCACTTTTTTATTAATATCACTGCACGAAACTTTTCCTATTTTGACATTTCAATTGACAGAACAACTTATCACCCACCGCTTCTTTTGTTTTTATCATCGCGGTGATAGACATGTACCTACAGCTTTCCTTGCATCTCATTGGTTGAAATTTCGTTCTAGTAGGCTATGAGTTGCATTCTCACTAATATAATATTGTAATAGGTCAGTAGGGGTCATGTGCAAATATTATTTTTCACAAAATTAAATTAAAATATTTATGCAAAAATCATCCAAGAAAATAATAAAGAAAAATCAACATCCAGTTAATACGACAATAACATTAGTCGATCAAAAGTTTTTGTGTAAAAGAAATATCAAATGCAGCATCGCCTTAAAATAATAAACAAGTTCCGGCGCGTGGAGAAATGCTAACATCTACAAAAAGATTTAGTTCAGGGTTTAATGAACGCAAACACAACAAGTTAAAATTACGTTGACGTCAGAGAGGGATGGGTTTTGTGACCATATATGGTAGTAGATAAAGTCTAAGCAACAAAATTTGGGGAGGGGAGAACTTTAAGAGCAACAAAGAAACGATTCTAAAAATCAGTTAGTTTTGGGACATGGACGAGGACAGTCAGTATTTTATTGGAAATGGGCACAGTTGAGAATGGGAAGTTTTAGTGGGATGTAAGTTAGTGAAGTAATGTTGATAAAAAAGAGTTAAGTGATGTATTGAGAATGGAGTTAGGGATAACAACGTTGGAGAGAATATCACGTAAGAGTAAAATTAATTCTAGATCAGACCGACTAAGTTGTAATCAAATAAACAAAAATGGTTGATGTGTAAGGCCGAATTGAGCGAGAAAACGAGGTATGTCCTACTAACTAATCGACCCAGTCGATTGATGTGTTAGACCAATTCGAGTTAGTATTGCGCTAAGTGTCCTAATAACTAACCACACGAATGAGGGTTGTATGGTGGTTGATGTGTAAGGCCGAATTGAGCGAGAAAACGAGGTATGTCCTACTAACTAATCGACCCAGTCGATTGATGTGTTAGGCCAATCCGAGTTAGTATTGCGCTAAGTGTCCTACTAACTAACCACACGAATGAGGGTTTGTATGGTGGTTGATGTGTAAGGCCGAATTGAGCGAGAAAACGAGGTATGTCCTACTAACAAATCGACCCAGTCGATTAATGTGTTAGGCCAATCCGAGTTAGTATTGCGCTAAATGTCCTACTAACTAATCAGAAGAAAAAAAAATCGATTCTGAGTGAACCGAGGTGAAAGGTCGTTCCACTCATTAATCGAGAATGTATGGCGATTGATGTGTAGGGCCGATGTGAGAGATTGTCCCACTAACTAATCGCAAGTGTGTCGAGTGTGTGATGCTAACTCCGGGATGGTTTTTGTGGGTTTCCCATCTCGTAATGCAAATGCAGGGGCTAGTTAATTTTGCTCCTACAAGTAGAGTCATACAATTTTTGAGTTTAACTAAATGCACATGGCTTCTAATCATAAACTTTGGATAATATATTTTGTGAAGATAAATAATATTAGACATAACATTTTTTTAGAAATGTCATGAAAGGTCAATAAACTTTGAATACGTTAAGCTCATATCCTGTTTTATTTATTGTCCACACATCCTCCTAGTCAAATTAAAAGAGAAGAAAGACACAGTATTTACGATAATGCATTTTGACACAAACAACGAACCTGGTAAATAAATAAAAGGGTTGCTACATACACAACACAACGTAAATAATAATACAAATTATAAATTTGTCCAATACCTAGGGTCGAATCATTACAATATAATAATAAACAAACGTGTGAAATAAGCAAAGAGAAGAGTGATTTGGTTAATTTAATATTCAACATAAACACAAAGAATTAAATTGCCAATATTTGGTTGTGGAATATTTTAAATTTTAAAATAATAAAACGTGCTATTTTCGCCATATCATAACGTATATTATTGCAGAAAAAATTGCACGTTTAATATTTTCAAATATTCTACATATTTCTTGAAACATAGATGGTTAATGGTTGATCAATAAAGTTGTTATTATTGGCAATGTTATATAATATATACTCACAGAAAATGATTTAGTAATTAGAATTGAAAATTACTGATTTAATTATCTTGCTTTGATTAAATTATTAAATCATTTAACTTTTAAAATATTTAACTTTTAAAATACACTTATAATCGCATTAATGTAAAAAAATATGTACAATATTAATTTATTTCATTAAATATAGTCCGCTTATATTAAAAATCAGTAATAAGTAGATAACCCAGCAAACTAAATCATATGCGTATCCATAATGCAGGTTTATCCATCAGAGAGTTCTAATTCCACAGACTTCGTTTATTAGTGTGTGATCCATATGCGCGTTTATTCTAAACCAAACAGCATGTACTTGCACTCATTGATTAATTACGCATGCGGATCTGTCATTAGCCCGGTTACAGGTGACTGGCTGTGTGTGGCATAATAACGTGATTAGAAACATACGACCGATATTGTGATGGAGTTTTGTTCGTGTACTTTGGTTATTCAAGTGAACAGCAATACAGGCAATTACAATGTGTGGGTTGTGTGTTTTGATGGGATTTTCATATTTCAAAAGGAATTAATCGAGTTAGTTATTAGATAGATATAGGATATTCCAGGAATATGCGAATAATTATAAACTGAAATGTTGATGTGGTTTTAAAATTATCAAACATTCAAAGTTAAATCACAGTCCAGTCGCAGTCCAGTCGTAGTTCAGTTGCAGTTCAGTCTCAGTCCAGTCACAATGTTGATGTGATGGTTTTAAAATTATCAAGCATTTAAAGTTAAATTACAGTCCAGTCGCAGTTTAGTTGCAGTCCAGTCGTAGTTCAGTTGCAGCCGTGTCGCAGTCCAGTCGCAGTCCAGTCGTAGTTCAGTTGCAGTCCAGTCATAGTCCCGTTGTAATCCAATCGCAATCCCGTTGCAGTCTAGTCGCAGTCCAGTCGCAGTCCAGTCGCAGTTCAGTCTCAGCCCAGTCGCAGTCCAGTCGCAGTCCAGTCGCAGTCCGGTCGCAGTCTTATCGCAGTCCAGTCAAAGTCAAGTCGCAGTCTTGTCGCAGTTTACTCACTCGATCTTGCAATCTCATAAAATGGAAAAAAAAATTCATGTATTAAATAATTGTTTACTTTGTTTATCAATTTTAACCAGGCTTGGCACGATATATATCATCAGAAATCTATCACGATTCATTAGCATATTTTGAAAACTTTGGCAATGAAAACTAGATTTAATTCCATAAGGAAATGTTCATATAAACGCAGGTCTTATTTTTCTTTGTTGTACATGCACAAAATCAATATTAGCATTTTCTTCATTAGAACTTTAATTCATTACTAATTGTAACTAAACTGCATAAATACAAATGTTTACAAATAGTGACAAAAAACATTAACATAACTGAACTATGTTTAAAAGATGGTTATTTCAAATGATATTAAAAACAGGTTTTATGGTACCAAATGACTACTACGTTTTTTTAACATACAAATTTTAAATGCTCTATTACTTCTGAACAAAGAAAGAAAAGACATGAAATTTCTTCATAAATTATAAGTTTAAAACGATGCTAATGAATCTTCCTGTTTATCGGTATTTATAAAGTACGATCTATATCATTTATATTTAGGGAATGAACTAAAAACCATTTCGTTGCACGTACTGGTATTCCCCCGTTTCTCGAATATTCCTAGTTGCAGTTTTTATTTAATAATTGGCTTGGTGAAATCAAAATTAAGAAATAGATTGGGAAACAAGATAAATTCAAATTAAAAACTATTTGAATTCGAGAAAATAAGCTTACGCTTCTTATAGTTTGCACACTTTAAACATAATATATAAAATTACGAAAAAACTATTCGTGACAATGCAAACAGTGTCTTAGTTAATAAGACAATTTAAGACGATAAATATCCATTGAAACAACTACTTCCCGTGCAAATACACCTCCGGATATTGAATTATACAATGAAATATTTAAAATCTTATTTAATTTGATTTGTTACAACGCTCTATTAAAGTATATGTAACGTTTAGGTCAAATTCTCTTCAAACCAACTAACAATACAAATTAAAATGAAAGGAGAGATAGCAACAAATTAGAAGTGAAAGGACTTGGATTAAAACTAATGTCTTAGGCCATGTATAGACGCGTTTCGAGATTTATCTCTCTTCAGTATAGCTTTGCTTATGAGGTTTAAAAAAAATTAGGAATGAAATTAAAACAAACTTACTTAGAAAAAGTGTTGTGTGTGGAATGAACAGGTACACAGAAATGGAATGAGTGAAAATGATGGTCGGTATTTATAGGTAAAAAAGGGGATTATGTCATTAGCAGGTATGAAAAATGTGAGACCTTATTATTTACCTTACGGTACAGTTCAAACAAAATAAATTCAAATTCAAAACTATTTGAATTCGAGAGAATAAGCTTACGCTTCTTATAGTTTGCACACTTTAAACATAATATATAAAATTACGAAAAAACTATTCGTGAAAATGCAAACAGTGTCTTAGTTAATAAGACAATTTAAGACGATAAATATCCATTGAAACAACTACTTCCCGTGCAAATACACCTCCGGATATTGAATTATACAATGAAATATTTAAAATCTTATTTAATAAGACACTGGTTGCATTTTCACGAATAGTTTTTTTCGTAATTTTATATATTAGATTGGGAAATTATAAATGTTTTTAAAGATTTCGAATTAAACTGAATTTTGAATGAAATATCTTAGATTTTTCTGACGATGAGCCAATAATTAACCTAATGTGCTAAGATTGCTAAGTATTTTACAATTTAAAAACAGCTTAAATATTATAGTTTTTACTGTTTTGTAAACAACTGTGTTTTTTTGTAATAAACAAAAATTTTAAAAATATAATATATAAAGTATTTCTATTATACATGGAATTTTTATTTTAAATTATAACATACATATGCATACGAATTAAATTTTCCGAGATTCGATGCTTTTTAAAAGTGATCAATTTGAAACTTTAAACGAGTGTTTTCCACTCCCAGATTAAGCATGAAGTAAAATTTCGAGTTTAGAAAAGCCTGAAAATTTGGTTTGGTCGCGTAGCGCGTAGCGCTACGCGACCAAACCAAATTTTGAGGCTTTTCTAAACTCGAAATTTTACTTCATGCGCCACGCGTATATAACACTGATTTTATGTGAAGCTCAAAGTATACCACTAAAGCAGTATGCTAAGGACGAATATTCTGAACTGCATATAAAATCAGTGTTTTATACGCGTGGAGCATGAATTAAATTTCGAGTTTAGAAAAGCCTGAAAATTTGGTTTGGTCGCGTAGCGCTACGCGCCACGCGACCAAACCAAATTTTCTGGCTTTTCCGAACTTGAAATTTTACTTCATGCTTCATCTGGGAGTAGAAAACACTCGTTTATAGTTTAAAATTGATGACTTTTAAAAAGCATCGAGTCTCGGAAAATTTAATTCGTATGCGCGGAGCGAATAAGCCAAGTTTTAAGGCATTTCTAAACTGGAAATTTTACTTAATTCTTAATCTGGGATTGGAAAATACTTATTTTAAGCTTGAAATTGAATACTCTTAAAATAGAACAAATATCTAAAGACTTACAAAGTATTTGCTGTAATTGGAACATGTATACCTTAATGAATAAATCCCTGTATAATTAATAAATAATATATATAATGATAAATATGAACAAAAATAATTATCAAGAAATTGATATAAATCGGATAAATATCCATATATATCTGATATTTTGATATTTTTATATAGAAATCATTATATTTCCGAATCCTGGTCTTAATTAACCACATTAAATTCCAACTGCAAGAAAGAACAAAAAGAAAACGAGACAATAACCTAACGAGATAAGACCATCGCATTTCAGATTATGATTTTCATTCGCATAACAAAGTAAATTTCACTAACTATAAAGGAACCAATTTCATTAAATTTAATGGTTTAATATTCCACGGCGAACAAAGGCCTCTCGCAGACTCAATCCTCTTGCACATTCAAAATTGAACCTCTTTACTAACGAATGCAGAAAGACTACTCCTTATTAATAATAAATAAATCACTCGAGTGTTATTCAATTATGAATTAAACAACTTGGAATTAAAATGAAAACCAAAGTACAACTCGTTTTGTTTAATTAGGGGAGAAATGCGGACGGATTTTAATTTCTGTCGAGTTTATCTGTGTTACTAATTAAGTAAATTACCCCAAAAACTCGATTTGATAAGTTAAACAAGAAGTTTCTTGGTATTTTACGTAAAAAGCATTATTATTATTGAAAATTTTATAATAAACAATCCCCAAAAAAAATTATCTCCTAATGAATGTAGATTATAATATTAGTGATAATTTAATAAAAGTCACTTGGTTTGTTTTACTGTTTTACTACCGTTTTACTGTTTTACTACCGTTTTTATTCTTTCCGACCAGTTTCGACTTACCGTCATTTTCAGAGTAACAAACCAAGTGACGTTTATTGAATTATCAATATTGTAAACATGTTTCATTAAGAGAGCGCTCTACCCTATGGAATAAAAGAATACTGATTTTTTGTTATTATTTTGAATTTTTTAATTCTTTCTTTACACATCTGTCTGAAATATAATTGCAAAGAGCATGATGATTTGAATAATTTTTTTTAGTATAGTAAAAAATAAAATTTAAAATAAAAAAAAATCTAAAATGTGACTTCATCGTGCCCTCTGCAATGGTTTTGTGATTATATAATTTTTATATCATTTTCTCATAAAATGTATAGTTTCTTGAATTAATTTCTCATCTGGCACTTGGTGAAACATATTAGAATATGTAAAGTTATTTAAATAAAAAACACTTGGTATTGTTTCACAAATTAAAACTTTATTCCGACTAAATCCAGTTTGTTAGACCATTTTCAAAGGAATGTGAGATTCACATTCTTTTGAAAATGGTCTAACAAACCAAAACTAGTCGGAATAAAGTTTTAATTTGCGAAACAATACCAAGTGTTTTTTATTTAAATAAATGTATAGTTATCAAAAGATCCAATTTTGTCCTTTAAACAAAGAATCGTTCATAATATCAATACAGACCATTTTATTTAATAATTACATTTTTTCCAGCAAGAGTGCACAATTATGTACCAATATATATATATATATATATATATATATATATATATATATATATATATATATATATATATATATATATATATATATATATATTTAAAGCACAACTTCAATAGCCTTCATATTATTAAACGATTGTAAATTGAAACGACAGTACAGATTGGGCGCAGCCTTAAGTGATTAATGAGAACCAAATTAGAGCTAATATTTTTTTTAATTAACAACATTATTATTGTTTTTTTTTATATTATCAGGTAACTGTATTTTCCGCTAAAATTCGGTTATTTTTCTGTGCGTATGAAATTTCGTTTAGAAAATTACAACAGCACACTGAATAAAATTTATTCTCCGTGTTGGAAAACCTCGCTCTTCTGCGATGGACAGTGTTGAGTGTTATGAAAAGGTTTTAAAATGTTATTTAAGTTTAAAACGTTTATAAATATTATTTTATTAAACTTTCGAAATATCTGAAAATCATTTAAAAGTTTAAAACGCGAACATAGTTTGTTAGTCGTTTTAGGTAAGTTTAAATTAGCTGTTGCCGGTTTTCCGGTGCAGTATTTTGCTAGGCGATCTCTTTTCTTATCCATTTACGAGGTTTTTGGGGCAGAGTTGGCTATGATTTGTTCTTTTAATGTTGGACTAACTGGTTCAGTGATGTAGCGGATGCAACTCTTTTTTTTCTGTCGGTGTCTGTTCGACATTTTCTTGCCAGCGCATTGTTACATTTATTTATTTATATAAAATAAAGTGGCGTATTCGTATTATATACGCAATTCTTATCCAAATTGCAATAAACTTTAATATTGCATGCTTAAATTATACATTATTTCTCATTTTTGGTACTGTCGACAATTCATCGTCAAATCATTTCAATTTTTATCCTCAATTTAAACACTCTTCTACTTTTTGAAGCCGTCTCCCAAAATTTTAAACTATTTTTAGCTCTTAATTCAAATTCTTTTAAAACTTTCAATTTGTATGCCACTTTTCACAAACTCTTTTCCTGCAGCTTATCTTTACTATAAAATTTGTGCTCCATATAAATTATCATAATCTCAAACTAAATCAATGCTTTTGAGCTACATATTATTTCTAGAATTACAATCACTTATTACTTATTTAATAACTCAACCTATTTAAACAAATAATCCTTCTAAAATGGGTTATAATATTAATAACAATAATAATAAACCCCAGTAACCTGCACAAGCTCTGAGCTTATGGAGTCTGTAGAAATACAGGTTGACATTGGAAGGATTATTATTGTTATAATTATTAAAGAAAATATTAAAGCATTTACTTAACGTTATCTTAACTAGAAAACACTTTAATCCACCGTAGAAATGCAATTAGTACACTAACATTAAAACCCATTACAGGAAAATCGCATGCACCCCGAATGCACACCATAAAAATACCTCGCATTCACATTTTCCAGGTGGTATTAATAGCCCTTTATGCACAATCTGATTAAAACACATTTAATGATTTATATAATCCCGTGCGACTCGCAATAAATATAAAAATTAATTATTTTCCGGGGACGGAAAACTCAAAACTCAAAGCGCGCAAAGAGAGAAACTCTTTAATTTCCGATGCAATCTTTTTCTGCCTTTCCCCATCCACAGTGGAATTAATTGAAACGTTCCCTTTTGTATTACAATGCGGAACTTATAGAAACGCTACTGCATATTTAAACGGTATTCGAGCTAATTAGCAATACAGTCACAAAGTTTTTGATCGAGTTCTTTTAGGGAGGGAATTTAAATTACTTGATGTCATGTAATGCAGATGGAAAATAATGTTATTATTACAGATAACTTCATGAATGATTGAAGCAATACTAACAGATGAATTAATTTTAATTAAAAAATATGTAATATCCAGGGCATTTTACCGTAATTGTTTGCTTTCTAGTTTTTGTTTCAGTTCAATTAAAAAACTGTATCGATCAACTACTTCCGAAGCCTCGTAGGTACAAAATGTAAAATTTTACAGGAGACACAAAATATTATTCAATTATAACATAAGCTCAAAACACTTATTAAAAATTGCTCATTTTATAAGTACCATAAAAAACAATCTCAATGATCACGCTCAGAAAGGATCAGTAACTTATAACTTCGTCATGAGCAATTTTTAATAAGTATTTTAAGTAAATGTAAATGTAGTAATATTAGTATTGGTACAAGAATAATATGTGACTTACGAGAATTTTTTTTAACTGGTGATCTTTTTGATGTTATTATCATCAATTTAAAGCGAATTGACGAATAAAGAACTAATACCCTTTCTTTAGACTTTTATTCAAATAACCAAATGCACATTCTGGCCACAAAGTAACTAATATCAATGGATTGGCAATTTAAAGCTTATTCAATCCTTAACACATAACATATTTTTTAGTTTTATTTTAAATGAAACTTTAAATTAACGCTTTATTGAAACAGCTGATATAATTTATTCAAATAGTAATCGTTTAGAGATTAAAAGAGCTTTAATTTAATATACAAACAATTCACAAGACCTAAAAATTGAGCTTAGTAAGAGCGCTCAAATATCATGTTTAGTAAGTTGATTACTTTTTTAGAATGTCTAAAAGTAAATAATTTTTTTTTCCTCAAAAATAAATAGCGCACATAATTTATAATGTTGATAAGGGCGTCTATATATTTTTTAAAATTTTTATCAAAATGTTTTCCCTTGTGAAATTATTCGATACAAAATTTGCGATTGTTATAACAAAATTTTGATTTTTTAAAAAACCTGAAAAAAAACCTTAAAAATAATTTAACCAATATTGGTATATAATTTATCATTAATCAAATTTATTTATTATAATATTTCCACTGATTTCAAACTTTTATCCAAAAACAAGGCATTGGTAGTTTATCAATTAATAAAATTTATTCATCAAAATATTCCCACTGCTTTCATTCTTCCTCCAACAACGAAGTTTTGGTAATTTATCAATTGGTAAAATTTAATCATAAAATTATTCCTACTGCTTTCGTTCTTTTATCCAACAACTAAGTTTTCGTAATTAATCAATTATTCAAATTTATTCATCAAAATATTCCCAGTCATTGCATCCTTTTTTACTTTCCCCTATATGCAAAACAAAGAGAAAGTATTGTTTTCGCGAACATTTTAAATGACTATTGTAACATTTTGACGGAAATTTCACTCTAATTTACCTATTATCTTTTGAATCCTTTTAAACTTGTATCAAAAATTGACATTCCGATTTAACAATACAGAATATTCTTCGTCAATAAAACGATAATAAACTTATTACGTTAATTTTCAATTGTTTAAATGATGAAACAAACGAGTGTCTTCCACTCCAAGGTTAAGCATGAAGTAAAATTTCGAGTTTAGAAAAGCCTGAAAATTTGGCTCGGGCGCGTAGCGAAGCGAAGCGACCGAGCCAAATTAGGCTTTTCTAAACTCGAAATTTTACTTCATGCGCCACGCGTATAAAACACTGATTTAATGTGAAATAGTCATTAGCCAATTTACAAGTGAAATAAGATTATTATGTCAATTATCAGTTGTTTAGGTGATGGAAATAGTGCTACGATGGGCACATCACAATTTTATTTTCAACAAAATTCTAACCGTAACTCAGAGCTGGGATGAATCCTCAAAAACAGGATTCGAATTATGAATCCGAATCACCTTATATGATTCGAATCACAAATACTCGAATAAAGGATTCTTAAGAGAAAAATATGATTCGAATTACGAATACTCGAATAAAGGATTCTTAAGAGAGAAATATGATTCGAATCACAAATACTCGAATAAAGGATTCTTAAGAGCAAAATATATTCGAATTACAAATACTCGAATAAAGGATTATTAAGAGAAAAATATGATTCGAATCACAAATACTCGAATAAAGATTTCTTAAGAGAAAAATATGATTCAAATCTCAAATACTCCAAGAAGGATTATTAAGAGAAAAATATGATTCAAAGATTTGAATCCTCTTTTTTGAATCACGGATACAAATCCTCAAAAAATAAATTTGAATCTATTATTTGCAATCGTTAACATTTTTAATATTGCTGTCAGTTTTATTAACAGTAATGCTCAAAACCTAATTATTTACAGACTAAATATCTGATTAATTAATTATTTTAGTATATGATGATATATGAGTTATTGAACTTCAGGATAAATCAGTGTTTTATCCGCGTGGCGCATGAAGTAAAATTTCGAGTTCAGAAAAGCCCCGTGAAAATTTTCAAATTTTCTACGCGGGGCTTTTTTAAACTCGAAATTTTACTTCATTCTCAGTATGGGAGTGGAAGACACTCGTTAGTTTAAAATACATCACATCATAGTGAAAAGTTTCAACATTGAAAATATCGGTAATTTTCGATACCAGATATATTTTAGATGTAATATTTACAATTATTTATTGCTGTAAATTATTTTTTCAATGCCTTGACCTAAGATTCATAATATTGCCAAGATGACGGTTACGAAATTATCAATATTCACCTTTTACAAGTGTACGGATAGTAATGAACTCGACTTTAATTGAAAAGAAGAAATTAACCTTTATTTGCACAATAAAATAATACATACTGTTCTACAAATTCAAACATATTTTATTCTACATCAAAACTATATAAACGGATAAAAACAAAATCAGCAGAATTAACGATAACAAAAAATGTAAATAAACATCTCTTCTTTCAATATACACCACGCTCAGCAGCTAGCTACATCTCCTTAATTGTTTATTACAAAAACCAGACTTGTAAAAAACTTTAAAATCTGTTGGTTATATATTTAAAGAAAAAATCTTTTTACAAATAAAAATAATTAAAAATATAAGTTCATTCTACAACTAAAATTACTTAGAAAGAATCGCTACTTAAGAGTATACCCAAAAAGATCAATTTTGTTAATTTAATAATGATTTGATATAAAAATCTTACACGTGACAAGAAAGTATGGTAACCAAGTGTACAAATAATTTTTTCTATTAAGTATACATACATATTGTCCCAGGATAGGTAGAACACTTTTTAACTTTTAACTTTACGAGAAAATATTACTCTATATAAAATCATCTAGATGTTCTTACAACAGAATAAAACCATTTTTCAGAAATTTATCGTATACAGGGTGTTATTAAATTATTTAAAATTTCTGGCAAGAGTTTCCACTCCTTGATTAAGCATGAAGTAAAATTTCGAGTTTAGAAAAGCCCCGCGTAGAAAATTTGTCGAGGGTCGCGCAGCTTTTCTAAACTCGAAATTTTACTTCATGCGCCACGCGTATAAAACAGATTTATTTTGAAGTTCAATAACTCATATATCGCCATATACTAAAATAATTAATCAATCGGATATTTAGTCTGTAAATAATTCGGTTTTAAACATGTTTGTTAATAAAAATTTACGGCGATATTAAAAATGTTAATGGTTGCAAATAATAGATTCAAATTTTCAAATTTTAAGTAGCCTAATATGCATTCACACATATGGAATTATTCAAAAATTTTAAATATTGAAATTTTTGATAATGCAATATTCGTGATATGAATAATGTTGTGATTTAAATATTCATATTAGAATGTTCGACTATTTGAATTACTCGGATTCGAATCCCAGCCATAATTTATTTATTTATTTATTTTTATTTATTTATTGAATAAACGTATAAACTTTTACTATTTTACAAAAATTATATTACTTCTGGACAAATATACATATAATGTAAGTTATTTTTATTTTGTAGAAAAAAATCATTTAATTACAATTTTAGCTTTAGTAATTATTCGAAAACTGTAATTTGTGATATTTGTCCATACAAAATTTGTGATTGTTTCATGAACATTTTGAGTTTTTTTAAAATCCTGAAAAAAAAATAAGAAAATCTTACCAATATTAGAAACGATGTTTATTTTTTATATTGTGTAACAAAAAATCCCCTTACAATGTCGGCTTTAGTAATCATACGAAAACTATAATTTGTGAAACTTGTCTTTACAAAATTTGGGATTGTTCCATAAAAATGTTGATCTTTTTAAAAAGCCTAACAAATCAGAGATAATCTTACGAACACTAGAAACAATTTTAGTTATTTATTTTCTGTTGAAAAAAAAAATATATCCATTCATTTCGGCTTTAAAAATCATTCAAGAATATGTAAAAAAACACAAAATTGTAATTTTATGCATTTACTACAAACGCAATTTTTATGATACAAAACTTTAAATAATATTAACTTAAAGCTGATTTAATTCCTAACAGATCTCTTTAAAATATTTTACATTTATATTTAGAACTAATCGTTTTAATTAAAAAAACATTTTTCAATATTTGTACTTAAAAGTAATCTATTTCATGAAAAAGTAGACTAAATCATTTTATTCAAAAAGTTAACGGATCGAACTGAAAGGGCTTTAATTTGATGTACAAAACATTTTTCAGACTCATAAATTATGGTTGGTACGAGGACTAAAAGATCAAATTTAGTGAATTAATAAATTTTCAAAAGTTTTTAAAAATTCTGAAGTAGTTGATCAATATATGGGTTCGGTTCAGTTCCGGTTTTAGTTGAGACTAAAATAACGGTTTTTTCCGGTTTCCGGTTTAGTTGCGGTTGGAAGCTATGAGGCTTCCAACCGCAACTAAAGTAGATTGTGAACCGTACAGAAATTACATCTCAGTATCCACAATTTTTTTAATTATTATTAGGCTAAATCTTTACTTAAAACAAAGACGTCCTGTAGAAGCCAGGTTTCTCTTTTCTCTTCTTCTAATGAGCTTCTTTAGTATTATCTATACAGAATGAATTTTTAAGTACCCATTCATATTGCAAAACATACTCTGTAAATGTTCAGGCATGCGTTGTTTTTATAAAATTGTTGAATTTGAAACTTCTAACAAGTGTTTCCACTCCCTAATTAAGCATGAAGTAAAATTTCGTGTTCCAAAAAGCCTAAAAACTTGGTTTGGTCACGTAGAGAAGCGAAGCGAAGCGAAACATGGCGAAGCGACCAAACCAAATCTTCAGGATTTTCTAAACACGAAATTTTACTTCATGCGCTAGGCGTATGAAACACTGATTTAACGCAAAGTTCAAAATTACTACTTTAGCATAGCTGCTTTAACAGTAGATTTTAAACTTCATAATATTTCAGGGTTTTATACGCGTGGCGCATGAAGTAAAATTTCGAGTTTAGAAAAGACTGAAAATTTGGTTTGGTTGCCTCGCGCTACGCGCTACGCGACCAAACCAAATTTTCAGGTTTTTCTAAACTCGAAATTTTACTTCATGCTTAATCTGGGAGTTGAAACACTCGTTTAAAGCTTTAAATTGAACCCGTTTAGAAAACGAGCACCTAAAAATCTACAGCACACAATTGGGATATACCCGGTGTTCGGTAAAAAACGCTCAAGGCCATAACTCTTGTTTATTAATCGATTGTAATAAACTTAAAAACAAAGTCAATCGCAGTTTAAATACCATAAATTGACACTAATTATATATTTTTCCAAAATTAATTTCATTACCAAATAACAGTCAACTTTAAATTTTTAAATAACTGCATATACTGTTCTTATTTTATTATATCAAACATTGAATCGAATTATGCTTGTTATGTTGATTTTAATTTAATATTTATGCTAGAAAAAAAATATAATAATTCTTGTTCACATGATTTTTTTTAATAAATGTAGTGTGCCCTGAAACAAAATTGGATTTTCAATACTGATCAAGATTTATAAATAGAATTAGTATGTTAAATCAGCTTAGAAGATTCAACGCAATTTGTCAACCAACCGAATGAAATAAAGGTTAGTATTTTTTTAACTTTACAATATTTCAGTGTTTTATACGCGTGCCGCATGAAATAAAATTTCGAGTTTAGAAAAGCCCCGTGAAAATTTGTCTCGGGTCGCTACGCGACCCTCGACAAATTTTCTACGCGGGGCTTTTCTAAACTCGAAATTTTACTTCATGCTTAGTCTGGGAGTGGAACGTCAAGATTTTCAACATGTCGAGATTTTCGATATTTCTAGATTTTTGTCGATTTATTCACAGTTTATTATTATATTAAATGCAACTTTAATATTTAATAAATACTGTTTTTCTTAGGAATAGAATATTAACCCATTAAGAGCCGAGCAAATTATAAAGTTAACTCTGAAATTTGATTTTAGATAAAATTTTGTATCTTTATCTACGATTTCAATAAATGATTTATTTTAATGAATACGTCGATTTTATAAAAGAGGTAAATTTTGAGTTCAAACGAGTGTTTTCACACCCAGGCGAAGCATGAAGTAAAATTTCGAGTTTAGAAAAGCCTTAAAATTTGGTTTGGTCGCGTAGCGCGTAGCGCTACGTGACCAAACCAAATTTTCAGGCTTTTCTAAACTCGAAATTTTACTTCATGCGTCACGTGTATATAACACTGACATGTTGTGAAGTTTTAAATACACTTAAAAAATAAGTAATAATCGAAATATTACAAAAACAAAATATTTACATTTTTCCTTTACTTCTATTCTACACTAAGTTGTAACGTAGCTACTTATTTGATGTTTCATTATTATTAATGGCATCACCTTACAATAAATAACATTTGTCACTTTATTTACAAGGCACACTAATTATAATTTTTAAAAAATATAATTTTAAATAGGAGATATATAAAAAATCGATCAAAACATTGAACAAAAACAAGAAATTAGGCGTTATTGAATTCCTAAAAATAATGCCTAATGTAATAAAATTAAAAAATTATCGGCAGCGTTTTAAAAATCTTAAGTTGGCTATTATTTGGAAATAAAATTATTATTGAAAATAACCAATATTTTTGTAATTTTTTAGTATCTAAATTGCCATTGACTTTGGTTTTAAGTTCAATAAAATCGGTCAATAAATACAAGAGTTATGGCGTTGGGCGTATTTTCAATCACCCGGTATATACTTTAAAGAAAATCTCCCTGTATGTACATACCGTGCGATCATTAGAACATGATTTAGAGTAGGCTTTGCATTTTAAATGAGTTTGGATCTACTGACTGTTAACACATAGTTTACCATAACCTCAAATTTATTCCTCTATTCAAATAGCAATCTGGGCAACCGCACGAAAAAAAAAAATGCCGCTTACTCTAAATCATAATTTAAATGATCCCATTGTATGTATATTGAAAAAATATCTCTATATGTAATGTCACTGTATAACATGTTAATTTCTGACATATATTATTTTAATACAAATTATTATGCATCTTTAATACAATATTGTTCATTATTTTCCCTATCATCTTATTTAGTTTCCTTTGGTTATATTGGTATTTTCCTAATTTTCTTGCGGAGGTGTATGTAAAGTGTCTTCTTTAAGGGTTTCGCGTTTCAAAAACCGTCTAAATTGCGAACAAGTGAATGAGGGTGGGATAGGCGAGATAACGCGCCCTCCCAGGATTTCTCAATTTCATGGCTGGATTCTTGAAGTATGGCATATTTTGTATCGCGCTAGATTCGCACGCGGATCAATATTATTTGCAAGTGGTTTGCTTATTTCACACACTAAAGAAAATGTTAACTGAAATTCCTACTAAAATTTCATTTACTAAACATTACTGCATAATTAAGAAGGTTTTATATATAATATATATATATATAATATATATATATATATATATATATATATATATATATATATATATATATATATATTGTATATAACATTATATTTGCAATGATTTAATCCTGGGTATGATACACTTGTATATTTTGTATTTTTTATTTACGTGGTATTGTGTGTGTAGTAATCCTGTATTGATATACTAGGTTTTTACCAATATATATTGTTGTGAAGACAATGTCTTTCTTCCTTATTAATTTTAACCAGTAGGATGTGTGGACAATAAATAAAATTCAAAACGTAAGTTTAACAAACGCAAAATTTTGTGTTCCCTTTGAAATGAATTAGTATTTCCTGAATTATCAGTATTTACAAACAATTTTAAACTCTATTCCGTAAATGTTAACATTCACGTCAACTCCAAAATTCTGAATTCCGAAATACCGAATTCCGATGGGCACTGTTGTCGGTATTTGTTTCAGGAGTCACAAGACATACGTTTCTATTATTTGCTACGATGATGCGTATATAATAGTATTAAATGGTAGAAAAACTGTTCGTCTTTGATACATACATAAATTGATGACGTGAATGCCATGATTCTCGGAATAGACTGTATCAAACGTACTGAAAGTTATGTGAATTTTAGGTAAACTCAAAAATTGAATGACTACTCGTGAGAGCAAAATTGACTGGCCTCTGACTAGCCCATTACGGAATGGTAAACCCACAAAAATTACCCCGAAGTACAAACTGGACACTTCAATCACCCACCTAATTTTACTTGATCAACTAATGGGACTATCCCATACAGTCAAGTCTGTCGACACGTCGATTACTTGAGACAATTAACTAGTGTGACGATAATTCGTTTTCCATGCCCTGCACTTTAATCTTACTCTACGATCATACGAGAAATAAAAATACAATCAGTTAATTTGTTTCTTTTTTTTTTTGAGTGAAATGATAAAGCAAATATAGTTAGTTACCTTATTTTTTCTTCTGTATTTTTTTTTATGTTTTATTTTAAGATTAAATTATCTTTGATACGCGTGCGAATAATTTACATTCTTTGAGAAGGGTGTTTTAAAATAGAGCCAGCGGTCACTTCTTTTCCGAGCGCTTTGCGGAGCCGCATATATCTCTCAAGCTGCGACAATGTCCAGTAAATTCTTGCGAAATAAATTACCCGCCGGCTTTTGCAGCGGCCATTTTCATGCAAAATCCGAAAACGGGCGCGTAAACAATATTTCACGGTGAATATTTCACGTTTTAAAAGTTTCGAACCGTTCCCGAGGGGCCGAATAAAACGAAATAAACCGCTTGGATTAAAACAATGCAGAGATTGCCACAAAGAAAATCAAGGAAACTTTCAAATAGAATAGTTATATTTTATGAGAAGAAATAAATTGTTTCATTCAATTTTCAGAAATTTAGAAATCATTATTTTCTAGCACTTTTGAAAGTTTCTTATTCTTTTTCAAGTGCCATACAGATTCCTCCGTCATTTGTTTGTTTTTTCTTTTATTTAATATTTCTATTGATTCTTGAATTGAATTGCAATTCTTGAAAGATTTATATTCCTGTCCACTGGCGAACATTTCGTAACAGATAATTTATTTCTTTCGTTAAAAAAAAAAAGATAAATGGAGTTAGGATAAATTCCAAATAAACGGCTCATATATTGAAATAACTATAATTATAAATTATTCGTTGAACTGCTAAAATTTTCTTTTTAATCTGTAAGTGATGACAAATAATTATCAAAGTTACAGTTTCTTTACTTGTGAGTCTATTAAAATTACTATTATTATGAATTCTCATTCTTTAAAAATTTTCAACGCCTCATCCTTCAAGGTAAAATCGACCCCTTTCCCCTTCGATTTTACCTTGAAGGATGACGCGTTGAAATTTTTTAAAGAATGAGAATTCATAATAATAGTAATTTCAATAGACTTACAAGTAAAGAAACTGTAACTTTGATAATTATCTGTCATCACTTACAGATGAAAAAGAACATTTTAACAGTTCAACTAATAATTTATAATTACAGTTATTTCAATATATGAGCAGTGTATTTGGAATTTATCCTAACTCCATTTATCTTTTTTTTTTGTTAACTGTAATAACCTCTATAGTTTGTGGTTTTCAGCTATAAAAACAATTTAAGTATATTTAAAATCAGGGATGGGCCGCGAAGCGTCGACTTTAATAGTGGACGTAACAGTAGGTCGACGACGACGACAATGTCGAGATCATCAACAATGTCAACAATACCATTTAAAGGTTATTATATTGTATATGCTGCGGTTTTGGATGATTTCGAGAGTTTTGGATACTCAGTTAACTTCCAAGCTATCTGCCAAAATCGCATCGCATTGGGCTAAATAGTTCAAATGTTATAATGATTAAAACGATTGTCCACCTTGTCGACGTCGGTACCGCTGTATAAATAGTCGACGTCGACAATAACATTGTCGACGTGACATTGTTGATGTCACCTATCCCTGTTCAAAATATGTATTATATACCTAACCAGAAATATTTGTTTATGACAGAAAACCCCAAATTAAGAAGATTATTTTAGTGAACCACATAAAATTGAGAAATAGAGTTAGGCCACTTTCAAAATAATCGGCTCATTACGACTGCTAGAAAAAAGAAACAGAATAACATAAATAATTTATTAAGAGTTCACCGAAATTAAAGATTCGTTGATTAATTGAAAAATGTAACCAATCGCAATAAATTATTTTGACTTAATAAAAACGCATAGAATAAATTCAATCATTACGCGAGAAAATTGTTTTATCGTTTGCATGCATGTGCGCGAAATCAACGATGGCAGGATATAAAATTACATGTGTGTAATATTCACTACCGGCTTTGGACCACAATACTAATTATGATGTTAATTTCAACACCAATAATTAGCCCGGGTTAATTTTCCAAACTCTACGTTTTGCCCGTTATGTAAATTCTGGAAGCGGCTTGTTTAAATATGGTTTCAATAGAATTGTAAATATGAATATGCACATAATCGTAATAAAGTGATTATTGGGAGGAATATAAATTCAATTATAATTTATGTTTCATCAATGTATCTATTTTGAGCAACTAAACATAGGTTAATAAAGAATTGAAATAAAATCGGATTTTTCATAAACGTGTTTAACTGAACTAGAGCTCAAAATTATAGAAAATTTAAGGTTACATTTTGCAGAATTTTTTTATAATTAATCGACTCAATGAATCATTTTTAGGAGCACAAATATTATTAAGCGATGAATTCACTTTTAAATAAATAATTAAATTGATTGCATTGAAATCGTAATTCTATAACCATGTCATGAAATTTAAAATTGACTACTGTGTAATTTTAGCAAAATATAAATTTTTAATTAATTCTAAGTCTTACTGAAATGTATATAATTCTATTAATTTACACAATACTGTTCACGCAAGGAATTTTTCTAATAAGTGTATATTTGTTGTTTTTCAATTTGAAGTTTCTGACGAGCGTTTCTTCGACTCAAAATTCACAGCGTATTGTCATCTTAACTACATCCTTATTTAGGGATTAAATATATTTTTCAAAATAGGTATACTTTGAGGACCATACAATCTTTATGCTTTTCTCAATAAAGTATTTCCCACTCTTACGGTTATTTTATAAGAAAATATCAATCAATGGTAAACTAGCGCATTTCGGTCTTCAATTTTATTTTGTTCTGCAATATGATAAAAATTAAATAAGTCACATCGTATAAGATTCTTTAGAAAAGATATGAGATTTTTTTCATGTATTTATTTAGTAAAATAAATTCACTATGATGTCAAGCGTAAAACATATTTTCAAATTTTCCGAAGACTGAATATCACGTGACGTCCTAGTGAATTTATTGTAGCATAGAACATTATATAAAAAATTAAAATTCTTCGCAATGGAATCTTATTCAATCAGCTGATTTTGTGTTCCTATATTTTTTATAGAAATTGCAGAAAATAACATAAACTTTACTCGCGATTACACTAGCTTACCAATGCTTAATATTTTTTTTTACCTACGCCCTATCTAGTTACCGCATCATACCACACTGTCATCTTGACAAGTATGATTGACATTACGTACAAATGCACGTAATAGCTTTGACAAGTACATTACGTGCTGACAGCTGAACAGCTGCTTGCTTACCGTACAACCAAATGACATTGATGTACAGGGAGTTTTTCTTTAAAGTATACGTATATCAAATTCATTTCTTGAATAATTTTCTCACTTATCACTTAGTGAAACATTTTTGATGAAAGTTTGAATTGAATTACACTTGGTTTGTTTCACAATTTTCTCTTTACTTTTTACTCGACTAGTTTCGCGTTTTACAGCATTATCGGGAGTGAATTACAAAAGAAGGTAATAAGGGATTTTAAGATTGGGGAATTCCAAATCTCCTCGTTGTCGTTGAGGAGGTGTTTTCCGGTTTTTATTGGGCTATTTATTTCTAGGCCTTCTCTGAGCTTTAAATTACGTCCCTTATTACCTGAATACAAAATTTTAAAATTATTTACATCTATAAAATGGTTGTTATTTATACAATGTTTTGAAATCTCTGTACAGTGTTTGTTATTTATGATTGATTTTTTGTGCTCTGCTAGTCTTGTCTGAAAAGTTCTTCCCGTTTGGTCTATGTATAATGCATCACATTCACTGCACTTTAATTCGTACACTCCACACTTTTTAAATTAGTTTATGGGCGATTTATTATTTTTTAGTAGTTTTCCTAAATTTGTCTGGTTAGTACATATGATGCGAAATTCATTACCCTTTATATTGTTTATTATTTTATTTGACAAATCCTTAACATAATTAAGTTTGGCCCATTTTATGTCATTATTTCCTTCGAACACCTCGTCAACGACAACGAGGAGATTTGGAATTCCCCAATCTTAAAATCCCTTATTACATGACAATATATAAGCTTGTCGGTTTCTTTTGTAATTCACTCCTGATAATGCTGTAAAACGCGAAACTAGTCGAGTAATTAGTAGAGGGAAAATTGTGAAACAAACCAAGTGTAATTTAATTCAAACCATCAATATTCCAAATTCAGCTTATTTTCTTTAAATCTTTAGTTATTCTTTGTTTTTTTTTAAGAGTTCAATTTGAAGCTTTAAACAAGTGTTTTCCACTCCCAGACAAAGCATGGAGTAAAATTTCGAGTTTAGAAAAGCCCCGTGAAAATTTGTCGAGGGTCGCGCAGCGGCCCGAGACAAATTTTCTGGGCTTTTCTAAACTCGAAATTTTACTTCATGCGCCACGCGTATAAAACACTAAAATATTGTGAACTCTATGTATATTTGAACCTCACTTGAAATCAGTGTTTTATACGCGTGACGCATGAAGTAAAATTTCGAGTTTAGAAAAGCCCAGAAAATTTGTCTCGGGTCGCTGCGCGACCCGGGACAAATTTTCACGGGGCTTTTCTAAACTCGAAATTTTACTTCATGCTTAGTCTGGGAGTGGAAAACACTCCTTTAAAGCTTCAAATTCAACTCTAAAAAAACAACGAATCTCGGAAAATGTACAGCTTTATTTCTTCTATATTGATCAAGCAGTAATTTAGTTTTCATCATTGTCATGGTACTATTAAAAATGATCACAATAAATAAGTTGTTCTTTCATGTTCATTGTTTATTTTGTTAGGGCGTAGGTAAAGTATCGTACGTTTCTCGAGTGGTATAGCAATTACATACTCGCGGAATACTGCACTCGCCGCTGCGCGGCTTGTGCGCAACATGTCCGCTCATATGTAATATGCTGCATACCACTCTCGTTACGTAATATACTATTACGAAATAACGGTTAAATAGAAAATAATTATTGAAACAGGCGTAAAGATTATATTTGCTTAAAGTATGCATATTTAACATAAAGAAAAATTGAATTTGTCAATAGTTTGCAGAATATTTATAAAATATAAAAACGAATTAAAATGAATATCGACTTTCAGCAAAAATGTAGTCTCGTTAAGACTTCTCTAAATATTCATTGAATCAACTACTTCTCGAGCTAATACCCCGACAGATATTGAATTATACAATGAATATTTAAGTTACACAACAGATTTATTGTTCTATGCATAATTTATATGCAAAATGCAACATCAGGTCAAACTATTTTCTCACCAAACTAAATGAACCAATAGGAAATCGAATTAAATTGAAAAAATTACAGATAATGTAATTCAATTAATATTCATTCTCTGTAATTTTTTTAATTTATTTTAATTTCATGTTGGTTCATTTAGTTTGGTGAGAGAATAGTTTGACCTGATGTTGCATTTTGCATATAAATTATGCATAGAACAAACAGTAAATCTGTCGTGTAACTTAAATATTCATTGTATAATTCAATACCTGTCGGAGCATTAGCTCGAGAAGTAGTTGTTTCAAAGAATATTTGGAGAAGTCTCATCGAGAATAAATTTTTGCAGAAAGTCGATATTAGTTTTAATTCGTTTTTATATTTTGTATGCATATTTGTTCAAAATATTTCACCTCTAAACAAGGATGTAGTTAAGACGTCAATATGCTCAATTTTATACGTTTAGATAGAGGAATAGTAATACTACGCATGTCTGCTAAGGTTTACTTTTATAGCGTTAAAATATATTACACGTAGTATAAGAAAATACATTATTTCATAACAGCGAATATAATTTCCAACGTACAAGCAAGAACAAATAAAACAGAGAATATATATTCGTTTTACCAACATAATAAAATATGAAATGTGGAGATTATGACCTGGGAAGTCTACCATCAAAAAGGAGGGTTATATCCAGGTGAATGCTTGCTTCGAAGAAATCAACATTGAATAATATATCACGACTCTGGGGAAACTTTCCTACTTTGACGTGCTTAAAGAACCCTCGTATCATATCCCTATTAACTCCCGCACGCTTAACTAAAGACGTCAAATTGTTCGGAGAATATCCCTAATGAAAAACCTCGAAACTGAACTCCTCTCGGAACTTGCTCCAATAAAACTTGGGCGCAAATTTAATCAAAACTAGTGCCGGATATATCCCGAAAAGTGTACGGAATCTTACTGGCTAGATGAATATATTCTGAAAATGGAAGGGAATTTTTATATTCTTGAATATTTTTTTAAGGGCTAATATACTGAGAGTTTTTCCTTAAGGTATACATATCTCAATATACGCTGTAAATCTTTAGATATTTGTTGTTTCTGGAAAGATTTCAAATTGAAGAATTAAACAGTGTTTTCCACTTCCGGATTAAGCATGAAGTAAAATTTAAAGTTTAGAAAAGTCTAAAAATTTGGTTTGGTCGCGTAGCGCGTAGCGCTACGCGACCAAACCAAATTTTCAGGCTTTTCTAAACTCGAAATTTTACTTCATGCGCCACGCGTATAAGACACTGATTTCAAGTAAAGTTCAACATATGCTATTGAAGCAGTATACTAAAGACGTATTGTCTGAACTGCGCATCAAATCAGTGTTTTATATGCGTGGCGCATGAAGTAAAATATCGAGTTTAGAAAAGCCTGAAAATTTGATTTGGTAGCGCTACGCGACCAAACAAAATTTTAAGGCTTTTCTAAACTAGAAATTTTGGAGTTAGAAACACTCGTTTAAGTATATGTATACTTGAAAGAAAAAAATCTATGTATGCCAATAATTAATTCATTTACATCTTTAATTTTTATTACTATCAAATAAAAGGAATAAAATAATTGTATTATTGATACTAATCTTCCGATAATGCAATATTAAAATTCATACGGGTGTAATTATATTATTAATAGGGTAATTTGATGCTGTACGAGATTATTATAAAAAGTGCATGTTTGGTTTTGATTCGAATAATAAAGTTGCAATGTGTAACGTAATATTGCGTTTATACGGTTAAAGGGCTGCATTAAAAATAAAAGTGTGTTTCCCTTTTCGCACGCTATAAATAACACCCCCTTTTGATATTATTTACTCGCGTTGTATTTTCCTTTCAGATTGATAAAAATAATATAATAGCATATTGTGTTATTAAAAAAATAATCATTTTTCATTAAGTCAGATATTTTAAAATAATTTTTAGATTCAATAGTACTGGGCTGGAGAACACATTTTTTAATAAATTATATTTTATTCCTTGATTGATTTTTTTTTTTAATTAAATCAGACAATTAACTTAATTTTATCTACAGCACGTCTAGTTTTTTTAGCAAAACCTCTCCAACTTTAAATCAATTAAAAAGGCTCTGAATTCTTATTATCGCCCTCTATATTTAATGATTTGCCAATCCTATTGACTTTTAAAAGGTGCAGTCTATTTTAAGTGAAATGTAATAAAAATAGAATGTAATGATAATAAAAGAAAACACTTGGGTTAATTTCACTAACATTTGGGTTTCTGATTCCAACTAATTTCAATGTTTTGCCACGTGAAAAATGAAAAACATATTGAAGATATTACGTAATGAATAAATTTACAAAATATTTGAAATAAAACAACGCATGTTGCAGTGTTCAACAATAAAAGTGAAACCCTCCCATGTTTTGCCATAAAATAATAATCATTATTTTATCTGCCTGATGAAGCCACTGTGTGGTGAAACATGTTGCAGTGTTCAACAATAAAAGTGAAACCCTACCAACTGCGTTGTTTTATTTAAAATAGTATTATGGAGTTTCATCATGTATCCGCCTCATTAATAAAATATATAAATATATAAAAAATAGTTATGACAATTATTAAAAAAATAATTTTAAGTTATTTATCCACTTATTAAACTCTATCTACTTACAGCAAATCAAAATATATTCAAGTAAATTTAAGCGGTGAATCGTGTTTTAAAAATACAAATAATTTAATTGGATTCAAAGATGCGGTTTGCTAATTCCAGAAAAACCCCATCTCTCGAGCTTTTCCGCCAATTCCGCACGACGCGATTGTTGCATTATTATTATATTGAAGTTTTGCTCCCCTGGGGCAACTAAAATTACACTTGAAATTGTTCGTAATGTATGCAGATGTAGTTTAAACCAACTTGAATTTACCAAATATTATTTCATCGAGTGCAGATTACACACGCGAGCGCTAACTATGCGATAATATTTACAAGAGAAGTCGGCGCGAATCATGTCAAAATGTTAACGTTGTGTTAAATCGATTTGGTAGTCGTAATAAAGAAAAAGTAATATATTAAACTACGTAGTTTTTTCGTAATTGTATATGTTATGTTTTGCAATTTAAAAGAAGCGTAAGCTTATTCTCTTAAATTCAAATTATTTTATATTTGAAATATTCAAGAAAAAATGATCTAGCTAAATAAAAAGCCGTAGTTTTTGAAAAATTAATTATTTATTCTTCTCTTTCACTGTATGTAATACGGAGGAAAAGTGTTGTTTGTGTGAACATTTTCAAATCAAAAATGTCTCATTCCTTTGAAAATGGTCTAACAAACCGAAACTAGTCGGAATAAAGTTTTAATTTGTGAAACAATACCAAGTGTTTTTAATTTCAACAACTTTACATATTCTAATATGTTTCACCAAGTGCCAGATGAGAAATTAATTCAAGAAATCAAAAATGTTTTCGAAATTATCCGTTTATTTAATAATTTTATTGCAACGTTTCAATAAAAAATGGTAAATTAATAATTTAAAAATCTGTGAGATATTATTGATAAATTTGGCTCTTTATTGATTCGGGCTTATTTTACACAATTTCGGCATAATTTAAGCTTTTGCAATTTTTTCGTCAAATGTTCGATTTAATTTTAGCCTGCAATAAATAGTACATTGTTTGACAAGTTTTGAAAGCTTCGTATTGCATGCGAGTACCAAAGTGCAATGCAGCTTTCATAACGTGTTTAACACTCTGCTTTTCCTACGACCAAACAGCGGTCGCGTTAATTGTTCTTCGTCGCTTCTCATTTTATTTTAATAATTTTGACACACGTTTGAGGATTTTACTTTCAAAACTAGTTTTGAAAATTCAATTTTCAAGCCTGACATTACTTGTCAAAATACAAATATAAAATTGCCACCTTTCAGTGCACAGATATAGCCAGGAAATGTCTGTTTTCGGGAACGGTCGTAGGATAACAAGGTTTGTTAATTCTCTATGACTTTTATTGTGGTTTATAATTCAATTTTTTTTAAACAACTAAATCCGACTTTTGCAGCAATATACTGTTCGTTTGTTTTATCGTGCTCAGCACTGACATCTCGTTTATATTAAAAGTGGATAAATTAGGCAAAAGTATCAATTTTTAACACAAAATGAAATTACTTTAACAAAATGTAACTAGTCTCATTTGTTTTTACAATATAGCGACGAATGATCAAATCGGTTAAATTTTCTTGCCAAAATTTTGTTGATTAGAAAGATAGCAAGCTGACATTTGAAATGTATAAAAAAGCTACTAATAAACACAGCAAAAATGTCAACGTTTATCCCGTTTTCAAGATACGACATACAAGTTTAATTTTTTTATGTCAGCCCTATTTGATTTTTACATCATTAAAAAGAACGGGATATTGAAATCATGTGTCACATGTCAAATTAAAATGGTAGTTGTCATTTCCCATAAAATGGAGCAATCTGTATAAGTTTGTAATGACTTATTTAAGATATGTACACTTAGTAGATATGTATGTGTGTATTCAAAATAAATCAATGTTTTATACGCGTGGCGCATGAAGAAAAATTTCGAGTTTAGAATATCCTGAAAGTTTGGTTAGGATAATATCATTTCCCATAAAATGGAGCAATCTGTATAAGTTTGTGATGACTTATTTAAGTTATGTACACTTAGTAGATATGTATGTGTGTATGAACTTCAAAATAAATCAATGTTTTATACGCGTGGCGCACGAAGTAAAATTTCGACTTTATATAGTTTAGAAAAGCCTGAAAATTTGGTTTGGGAGTGGAAAACACTCGTTAGGATAATATTAAATGCTTTTATAAAAAGCGAAAGAAAGCAAAACTTTATTTGGCAATTTTACAAAAATTTAATTTAATTAATCAGTTTCTGTAATTTTAATTTCATTGTTTTTCTAAAATTGAATCGAAAAATATTTTAATTACTCGCAATAAGAAATATAAAACCTTATAGGTTTCATTTTATCATTATATTTTCCATTTGAACTATATTATGTATTTTTTAATTGAACTCCTTTGACTGAATAATTAAACAAATGAATAATTTCCAGTTTACTTTATCATGAATTATGCGTTTAGATGAAAAAAGTCTAAGAATAAAAATTGAAGAGTGTTTCTATTGTATTGTATATTGATTTTAATGCCAAATAAAGGTTAATTTATTTATAGTTTGTGTTCATTTATTGAAGTTACTAGGCACCTATATTTACGGACTACGTTCGAAAGTGAATTAATTCTAATTGCGTTAAAATTCAATTTAAAGGATAGCATTTCAACATATAATCAACTAGTTTATTAAATAAAATCATTTGCATATATTTGTAAAAAAAATTATTATTACTTTTTTCAAAAACGTATTATTTTCATGAAACTGGACGGCCGATTTTTCAATTTTATACTCGGGTAGTAAAGGACGGGATTTAAATTTTAGAGAGGGCCTAGAAATTCATTAGGCCACAAAACGGGGAAATAATGAATGCGAAGACATCTGGCACTCCCCCATCCTAACTGCCATTACTACCTGATTTTGTATATAACTCTGTAAAAATATATTTTCTGTACATTATTCCTTGAGAATGACGATGACATCCAAAAGAAATTCGTGAAACAAACCAACTGTCTTTAATTCAAATTCAAATATTAGTTAAAATGTTTCATCAAGTCATCAATGAGAACCAAATTAAAATTATAAAATTTGTTTACCGAAAAAGGAAAAATCATAATTTTTTTCGATAAATCAAAAAAAAAACTTTACGAAAACAATTTGAAGTAATGCAAACTTTGGTTGTTTTCAAACTCGAGCTTAAACTTAAATAAAACTTGTTTACCGAAGAGAAAACATCCTAATTTTTTTTTACGATAAATCAAAAAAAATAAAATAGCAGTTGAAGGACAAGGGTTTTAAATAATGTAACTCTTAATTGTTTTTGAAATTCTTACTCAAATACCAACAAAAATAAAAATACTTGTTAAAATATATATTATTCTTGTTAAAAAAAGTGTTTTATCGAATAGGAATTTAAAACTATAATCGACTGAATTTTTATTTCTTCTACAAGAAAACGCTTTCGACAACTTTTGATTTTTAAGAAGCTTGGAGGAATATTATCCTTTAGACTTGGATCATTTTCCTTCAACTTTTATATACTCGACTGAACATTTTATTTACAACAAAATGTTTCGACAACTTTAAAATGTTTGGGAATATTATGAAGTTATAAACAACAACATTAAATAAATAAAGTTAAAAGAATATTATCCTTTAGACTTAGATAATTTTGCGCCATATTAATTAATCAGTTATAGAGAGAAATTTTAGCTTGGAATTATTTATTTTTGTAATTTAAAATTGAAATCAATCAACTAGAAGTCCAAGTTTTAAGAAAATTGAGTTTAGAAAGTTGATGTTTAATATTAGTTACAGAAACTTATCAATCAATTAAATCAAATATCAAATAACTTGCAAAATTACATAGATATATTTTTATGTCTGTATTTTTTTATAAAAGCATTTAAAATTCTAAAAAGTGTTTTTCACTCCTTGATTAAGCATGAAAGTGGAATTTCGAATTTAGAAAAGCCTTATAACTTGGATTTGCCGGCGCGCGCGATCTAAGGGAGTCGCGCCCCAGCGAATTAAAATTTTCAGGCTTTTCTAAACTCGAAATTTCACTTTATGCGCCATGCGTATTAAACACTAATTTATTCTATAGTTAAAAATCACACACAAACACACACACACACAAAAGAACAAAGTGTACATACCTCGTAACAAATAATACATGACATTTACTATTTTAATTTAATATATGGGACATGATTTCTAACTAAAATTTCCCGCTTTATTCAACGGCGTCAAAAAATTAAATATGGCTGCCAAGAGAAATAACTGCCATTTGGTTTCATGTCGTATCTTGTAACCAGGACACCTTGTATAAAATCTATTCATTTTGTTATCTTCCTTTAATGTTAATACTTGAAATGTATGAAATGTATGTTAGCTCGTTAAGTTCGAATTATCAAATTTATAGCAAAAAACCATGTTGTCGATTTTTAACTTTATTGTCACTCAAAATGAAATTTGTTAACGCAGTTTTATTTCGTATTAAAAATGAAAACTTTTGTCTAATATTTAAAATGTTAATATTTTATATTATGTTCGGTTTTGTGTATTATTATACACACTACACTTAGTTTATCTGTTTGTAAACAAACTTTGTATTTGACAACTAAACTTGTATAGGCTATTAACAAGAATAAATTACTTTAATTTACTTCAAATTACTTTTTTAAAGATTTTTAAGAGAAGGCTAAAAAATTGTAAGCACTAAAAGTCTACTTATACACAAATAATGCACACAAATTTGTGTTTGTTTTAAATTGGAACAAAAAAAGAACATCAAATCTACTTATTTTATTTCAAACATGTTACAGTATAGAAAATTGTAGAATAGTTTTAGATTGATCGTCTAACGAGGGTTTCCACTCCCAGACTAACCTTGAAGTAAAATTTCAAGTTTAGAGAAGCCTGAAAATGTGGCTTGGTCGCGTAGCGAAGCAAAGCGACCAAGCCAAATTAGGCTTTTCTAAACTCGAAATTTTACTTTATGCGCCACGCGTATAAATCGCTAATTTAATGTGAGATAGTTTTTATCTTATCGACAAGTGAAATAAGTTTATCATGTCAATTATCAATTGCTTAATTATCAAGAAAAGTATTTGCAAATATTTGAACACTTTAAAATTAACATGCAATTTCCAATGTTGCGTCCGCCAAGTCAACACCCGGTATGTGATACTGTATGCATAATTAATGTTGATTAATCTAGGAGTTATATTTCATTTAACTTTCAATCAAAATCAATCAATTTTGACAATCCGCACACGATTTTACCTGACTTTGGTTTACGCTAGAGGCCGTTTGTTGAGTTGTTAGAGGAGCGACTACTTTAGCACCGCGACAAAACAAACGAAATTTAAAGTTGAAAGTGGCGAAATGGTCTGTTTTATCCTGATTTGTCTACTCTTGCATTCCATTTGCGGCTGTGCGGCGATTTACAGCGATGCAACGTTTCGACACAAAGGTAAGCACTTTTCACAATGGGGCAAAATTGAATTCGTTTTGTTCGGAATTGCAATGCGAATCGGATAAAACTGGTTTCGCATTAAATAAATGAAAAGATATTGAGTAGTAAAAAAATCACAAAAAATAGAAGCAAATTGGATGTAAGTGCCAATTTATTAAAATTGCAATACATGTAAAAGGTTTAAGTGTTATTTAGCAAAGAGATATCGATATTTCATTGATATGTACTGCCTGCTACCCAATATATTTTCTGTAAATACACATAACCACTCTGCTATTTTATTTGTTGATTTTAATATAACTTCAACTTTAAAATTCATTTAAAAGTCGAACGCCCGGTATTAATAATTTTTTTACCAAGCATTTAGTTAAATGATGTTTAAGTTAAAGGTACATTTAAAATTGTCATGTGTATTATGAATCTTTGTGAGGGATTTTTAAGTAAATGTAATTATACGATCTGTTCGTAATAGATTGTATATGGCGTTTTGGTAAATTTCATATTTGCAGGCAGGTAACACTAAATTATACCCTCTAATTTTTGCAGTCAGTTCGTTCGTGTGTCGTTTTATAATACACTTGTTTAGTTATATATTAGTTTGAATTATATATCTAATACAATGTTGAAGCGACATTGTTCTGAATATATCTTCATCAGAAGAGTCGCTGGGGAAATTTTACCAGCTTTAATTCATGATTATTAACACGTTAACGGGTATTTATAACGACAAAAGAACGGAAATGACTGCAATTTAACCTCAAAATTAGAAACGTCAAGTTAAATCGCCATTTAAATTGTTACAGGAAGAAATTTCGACATTAACGCTAACAGGTATTTATCTGCTAAACGACATTTAAACTGGTTGGTAATACTGCATATTCACTCTAAAATATCATTTAAGCTTACCTGTCCTTTAAAACGTGTTGATAATACCGGGCGTTAAATTGTTTGCAGAATGTCAATATTAAATTGTTTTTATTTTATGTAAATTCATTGAGTTCGTTTGAAAGGTACACAGGATTTATTATTATTTATATTTGTAGGGAAATATGGTTTTAAAACAAAGGATTACGAGGTAATAGTTCCTTCAAAAGTCGACGCGGACGGTCGTCACAAATCTTTCTGGATCCCCCATCATTTTTTACGGTCGAGCAAGAGCGGGACCGCCGGACACGTGTACGATAAGAGGGATACGGCGAAGGAGGATAAAGTTTACTACCGAGTCCCAATTAGCGGCGGGGATCATTATTTGGAGCTGGAGCCGAACAGGGGCGTATTCAGAGAAGGGATGATCGTCGAAACTCATCATAACAATGCCGGCGGTGCGGGGGTGAGATTGAAAAGGTTCCCTGATGCTCGTTGCCAATTTACCGGATCGGTTAAAAATCAGAGCGGCTCCAGAGTAGCCCTATCCACTTGCGACGGTTTGGTTAGTAAAATAAATTCATGATTTGAGAAAAAAAAATGTAATCATAACGATGAAGGGATTTGTCCCTCGAGTAGATGATTATATTTTGAATGGGATATACAGTTAATTTTAATCGTCAAAACCACAAAGTTTCTGAATTACCTGTAATTGAAGTCGGTAAATTATAATCCCTAATCTAGGCAAGCAGCAAGGCTAAAGACTATTGATATCTAATGCTAGGCTCGCTGCTCTACTATGTTGTGACCCTAATTCTGTATCAATTATCTACTTCTTTGTGTGTTATCAAATATTGTCTCGGTAAAAACTATTTTCGCTTGCAAGATCTCAGTAATTTTCAACCACTTGTGCTTTTTTATTGAAGACTACAGAATGAAAATTGTACTATAATCTAAATTTTACAGTTTTCATTTTAAACGTGCAGCTCTCATTTGTATTTATCCATTCTTCATTCTCATACCTTCAATTATAACTTCAATATACATGCTTGTTATTTTATAGCCATAACTTAATTCTGTGTAGATGCTTTATCGTTATATTCTTTTGTTTTAATTATAATAAAATAACATGTTGTGTTAAATATTTCTAAAAAGGCAGGTTACATCCGTACGGATGCTGGCTATTACACGATCGAACCGATGGCGGGACATAATCCATCCGGCAATAATCCGCACCCGCACGCCCTGTTCAAACACGGGAACGGCGGACTATCCGTGCCAAATCCTGCTTGTGCCACCGCCACCGCCGCCTCCGATCTCTGTCTGATGAAAAAATCCATAAATAAAACGTACGACGCGAACCAAACGGAGCTCCACATCGAAGCGCTGGCCGTTTTGGACAGGTCCATTCTGCAGTATCACAAGGAGATTGATGTCGAGAATTTCATCTTGACTGTATTTAATATTGTAAGTATAAAAAAAACCTACAAACAGGAAATGTTTCTTTTAGGTATACATATAATCATTTTCTGATGTACATTTTTGAGACATTCGTTGTTTTATTTTAAAGTTTCAATTTAAAGCTTTTAACGAGTATTTCCAATCCCAAATTAAGCATGAAGTAAAATTTCGAGTTTAGTCTATAGCATACTACTTCAGTAGCATATTATATATTTCACAATATTTCAGTCTTTTAGACGCGGAATTTTAAAAATAACATTTGTATGGATTTTAGTCTAGTCTTAGTTTGTTTAACCGAAATTTATTAAACTGTCACATTAATGTCAAAATGGACATTAAATTATGAGTTTCATAACTCGTTTTGTTTTGACAGTTATAGCAAAATATCCTTCACTAGATGCATCCAAATGTGCTCGAGGTCATTTTGCGGTCTGAAAATGCGTCAACTACAAGTACAAATGATTGGAAAATGAACTACTCGCGCACTGATTACCGAATACATAAATAGTCCTCAGAGTACAAATTTTGAGTACTTGTACTCGAGTACTGCCCAACGCCGACGTTGGTGACGTAGAAAATGTCTATTTTAATCGAGAAATAAATGTAATCTATGAAAGAGATTTAACTGAAGTTGGAGAAACCGGACATAATCATGTAATTTTCAATAAACAATGTATTCGTCAGATAAAAATGTTATTAAATTTAATTTTCAAAATATTAAGTATAGAAATACAGTAGTAAAAATTTCATTTACAATGAACTAATTTTGACTTTAATTCTAGTGAGAGTGAATTTGCTTTATTTAACTACACACATTTACTGGAAATAGCACAAATGAATTAATTCTAGAGATCGATTTTTTTTTCTCCAGGCGAGCGATTTATTCCACGACGAGTCCTTAGGAGTCAACATCCATTTAGCGATCGTACGGATGATTCGTCTCGAATACGAGGATCACGAGGTAAAATCTGCTTTCATGCAAGGAAATTAATTTTTACAGCTATGCTAGACTCTTCCAGGGCTGGCTTTTACGTAAGCCCTTTTGGAACAGAATTTTAATTATATAATAACCCAGCTCGTAATATGGTTGCAAAACAAACGGCAGTGCATTCCAAGTATTCAGATTGTAATTGGTACGTTTCAATTACAATCTATACATTTTATGATTCAAAATATGTTCCTTTGTAAAAAATGTAGACTCATTATATTAACGTTATTAAATTGACAAATATATATTCTACTATATATAAATCAGTAATAGACAAATATATGAAAAACAAAACAACCAATGAACATGTTTTGTGATTAATCTGTCGAAAATGTCTAGTTTTATCAACAAATAAATTTAATCGTCGCATAAATTTTAAGGGAAGTTAATAAAACTGCATATTAATGTTTTAATTAATTGTGCTAGTATTTAAATCATCATCTTGTAACTTACTAAATAACTAATTATTTAATTAACAAACAATTACATTTTACAATCACTTTCGGTGGCCTTAGTATTTTACGAGGGTTACCTTTTATATTTCGGATTGGGCAATCTTAATGCTACTATCTGGCAACTGACGTCTCTACCGTAAAGTTTGACATTTTTTACGGTATTTGTACTTAGAACATTTGTACCAATTTTTGTGTTGTCTAGTATTACTTAAAAAATTCATCTCGGCCAATAAATCATTCGGGAACATTTTCGTGCGATTCTTTTTTTACAACTGTCGACGTGGATTAACTCAACAACAGTGCATTAATAAACTTAATTTAACTCTTGGCGGTTAAGTTTTATGAAGGGCCAGTGTTTATTAAAAGTTTTGTGAATTCAATCGTGGCCAAGTTTGTCTAACGACGAATTTCGCGAAGGTCGTTGTTCCGGTTGTTGTTCCGGTAAATCGGTTGTTATTCCGGTAAACATTGATGCTTTGCGTGAAGTGATACTGCAAGATCATGTGACTTATCAGGAAATTGAAGCATCTTTGAACATTAGTGGGACCAGCATACATTCAATGTTATATACAAATTTGATCGCGTTTGATCCCGTTGGATCCCACATAATTTCACAATCGCTTAAAAAGAGGCTCGTGTCGGAGTGAAAAAAGTGCCTCGAATGCATGCAAAAGTGTATTGATCTTAATGGAGAATATTTAAAAAAATTATAAACCATTTTCGATAATAAATATTTGTTTCCGCACCCTAGTCCCGAAATATAAAAGGCAACCCTCGTATAATAATTTAGTTTCATTTTTACGCAGAAATGAGCATTTTTATTTTCTCTTAATTAAGTTGTTTGTTGTTTTTGGTGTGAATTTCCAGGTGAATATAGCGCTTAATCGGAACGCGGAAAAGACGCTCGATTATTTCAGCAAGTGGCAGGCGAAAATAAATCCGAGAGAAGACTTCCATCCCAATCATCACGACATTGCTCTCCTCTTGACAAGGTGAAATTATGATCAACACTTTTATTTTTTTTACCCGAATCGTATCTAAATATAACACACATTTTTTGTACTATGTTTGTTGTATTAATTCTTTAACAAAAGAAACTTCCTACTATTTCTTTGAAAAACGAAACTTGCTACTAATTCTTTGAAAGAAGAAACTTGCTACTAATTTTTTAAAGGGAGAAGCTTGCTACTAATTCTTTGAAATATGAAATGTTCTGCTTTACGTACTATAACGTAGAAGTGATCATATTTGTTGTTTTATAGTGAATGCATTTAGAAAATCAGCGAATACCCAAGTTCAAGTTAATTTACAAACAGTGAATTTTGTATACCTATACATATTCCGATACACACGCTGTAAATTTTTTGGCATTTGTTGATTTTCATAAGTTCAATTTGAGATTTCTAACGAGTATTTTCCACTACTAGATTAAGCATGAAGTAAAATTCAGAGTTTAGAGAAGCCTGAAAATGTTCAGGCTTTTCTAAGCTTAAAATGTTACTGCATGCGCCAGGCGTATAAAATGCTGAAATATTATAAAGTTTAAAATGTACTGCTTTAGCATACTTATTAAGAAGTCTATCTTAAACTTCACAATATTTCAGTGTTTTATACGAGTGGCGCATGAAGTAAAATTTCGAGTTTAGAAAAGCCTGAACATTTGGTTTGGCCGCTCCGCTTCGCGGAGCGACTAAACCAAATGTTCAGGCTTTTCTAAACTCGAAATTTTACTTCATGCTTAGTCTAGGAGTGTAAACACTCGTCCGAAACTTCAAATTGGTCGCTTATATATAATCGACGACTGCCTGAAAAATAACAACGTATACGTTATGTACATAAAATAGAAAAGTCTCCGGTATGTAGTATGATAAGTTGTGCATAGAAATCATTAAAAGAAGAGCAACATTTTTTCACAATATTTTAGTGTTTTATACGCGCGGCGCATGAAGTAAAATTTCGAGTTTAGAAAAGCCTGAAAAGTTGGTTTTGTGACTCCGCTTCGCGGAGCGACCAAATCAAATTTTAAGGCTTTTCTCAACTCGACATTTTACTTCACGCTTAATCAAGGAGTAGAAACACGTGTCAGATGCTTCAACATTATCGATAAATACAGCGTATATATCGGGATATGTATACTAGAAACAATAATCCTTTATAGGTACAGTAAACTTTAAAAGAAAAGTATTGAACATTATTTTGTGAGAACGTACTGACTTTACTGGAAAATCTATTAATTATATATTATTAGACCTGGGATAATAATTTCCTAATCAGGTTTAGTAAATTCAGCTACTTGATATTTAACAGAATTGCACACAAAACGACAGTGTAATCTGTAAAGTCCATCGGAGGAGATGACGTTGTAAAATCTACGTAATCTGGGTGACCGTTAGATCATGAACAACACATCGAACTGATTAATGGGGTCGCTCTTGTCGCTGACGGAGAGGAGCATCCTCCAGAGCAGAGAGTAACGCCGACGCCGCCGAATTAAACCGTTAACGTCAGACGAGCTTGATGTATAAATTCCGACCGATAACCACCACCGTTCGATTTGCATCCCGAACGTAAAACTAATTTACCATAAACCAGATTCGGCCACAAAAGGTTTACATAAAATTTAAATGCACAGCGCGATGTTTATCTACTCGATATGTAGAAGTAGATTTTTAGTATAATAGTAATGTTACAAATTGTTCTTTGTTTTGTTAATATATATCAATATCATAAACATTTTTAAAGTAGCGAACTCTATCGATTCTGTATAAATCGGTTGACGTGGTGCATACGTATTTACATTTTACATTTCTTGAATGCGCCTAGAAGAGAGTGAAATATTTAGAAATGTTTCTGTTATACAAGTTTGTTCAACCAAACCTTTCATATTCTTCACAATAACTAAATGTTATTGTTTAAGTAGGGTTAAATTAAATGGAGAAATACCTTCAATAAAATTAACAATACAATATATTCATCAAAATGGAATTCTATTTCGTTCTACCTTCGCAATAAATGAAAATTTGAATACAATGTATCTGGTGAAATGTTGGTTAGTGGTTAGTGTTCAAGACATTTTTTTCCTTTTCCTACTCCTACCCAGAAATTCATATCATACTTGCACACTAAAGTGTGAAGATATAAGCATCATATCCACTTTTGTTAGGATATAAAAATTTGTTAGTTTCGTTTCCTAACGTACCCAGGTAATAACTCATACCAAGCCGATTGGAGTTTTCTAAACAACACAGGTCAAGAGATTTCGTCATAAAAAATTACTTAAATTATCCTTTTAATTTAGGAAAAATTGCGCTATAATTATTTAATTTGCAAATGAAAACCCTGTAAGCCAAAGGATATACAGAGAATTTTTCTTGTAGGTAAACATGTGCATAAGCTGTACATTTTCCGGCATTAGTTGTTTTTTAAACGAGTTCAATTTAAAGCTTTAAACGAGTGTTTTTCACTCCTAGACTAAGCATGAAGTAAAATTTCGAGTTTAGAAAAGCCTTGTGAACATTTTCTGGGCTTTTTTAAACTCGAAATTTTACTTTATGCGCCACGCGTATAAACTAACTAACTTAACACTAAACACTGATTTCAAGTGAAGTTCAAATGTACATAAACTTCACAATATTTTAATGTTTTACACTCGTGGCGCATGAAGTAAAATTTTGGATTTAGAAAAGCCCAGAAAATTTGTCTCGAGTCGCTGCGCGACCCTCGACAAATTTTAATGGGGCTTTTCTAAACTCGAAATTTTACTGCGACCCGAGACAAATTTTATGGGCTTTTCTAAACTCAATATTTTACTTCATGCGCCACGCGTATAAACTAATTAACCTAACACTAAACAATGATTTCAAGTGAGGTTCAAATATATATAAACTTCACAATATTTTCGTGTTTTGTACGCGTGGCGCATGAAGTAAAATTTCGAGTTTTGACAAATTTTCACGGGGCTTTTCTAAACTCAAAATTTTACTTCATGCTTAGCCTGGGAGTGGAAAACACTCGTTTAAAGCTTTAAATTAAACTCTTAAAAAAAACAACTAATATCTAAGGATTAAAAGAAAATAATAAAATAATTTCTTTTAACTAAACATACGCCTAAGCTATACATTATCCGACATTCGTTGTTTTTTAAATAAGTTCTATTTAAATATTTGAACGTGTGTTTTCCACTTCCAGACTAAGCATGAAGTAAAATTTCGAGTTTAGAAAAGCCCCGTGAAAATTTGTCGAAGGTCGCGCAGCGACCCGAGACAAATTTTCTGGGCTTTTCTAAACTCGAAATTTTACTTTATGCGCCACGCGAATAAACTAACTAACTTAACACTAAACACTAACTAAACACTAATTTCAAGTGAAGTTCAAATATACATAAACTTCACAATGTTTTAGTGTTTTATACGCGTGGCGCATGAAGTAAAATTTCGAGTTTAGAAAAGCCCAGAAAATTTGTCTCGGGTCGCTGCGCGACCCTCGACATATTTTCACGGGGCTTTTCTAAACTCGAAATTTTACTTCATGCTTAGCCTGAGAGTGGAAAACACTCGTTTAAAGCTTTAAGTTAAACTCTTAAGAAAAAACAACAAATATCTAAATATTTAAAGAAAACAATAAAATAATTTCTTTTAGGTAAACATACGCCTAAGCTGTACATTTTCCGACATTCGTTGTTTTTTAAATGAATTCTATTTAAATATTTTAACGAGTGTTTTCCACTCCCAGACTAAGCATGAAGTAAAATTTCGAGTTTAGAAAAGCCCCGTGAAAATTTGTTGAGGGTCGCGCAGCGACCCGAGACAAATTTTCTGGGCTTTTCTAAACTCGAAATTTTACTTCATGCGCCACGCGTATAAAACACTGATTTCAAGTAAGGTTCAAATATACATAAAGTTCACAATATTTTTGTAGTATATACGCGTGGCATATGAACTAAGATTTCGAGTTAGAAAAGCCCAGAAAATGTGTCAAACTCGAAATTTTACTTCATGCTTAGTTTGGGAGAGAAAAATACTCATTTAAAGTTTAAAACTGAACTCTTTAAAAAAAGCTATGAATAACTAAAGATTTAAAGTAAAAACTCTAAATTTGTAATACGTATAGTTTAAAGAACTCCCTGTATATACAAAGAAAAAACAGTGTTCTACAATCGGGTACACACTACCAACTATGATTAGTTTGAGCCTATTTGTAGAATGATGCGAATCTGTAATTTTTTAAACAGCAAATACAACTTCTTATAGTTCCAGTCCTCTCTTTCTAGATTTAAAATACACCTAATTAGAATTGATTTGTCTGATATCATTGATAAATTATATGACTAACGTATTTTTCTGCAAGTGGTTGTAAAAAATGTTAATCTGTTATTTATTCGGTTTGTCCAGCAGTTACAGTCTTATATCATTTGCACTATTTCTATAAACTTTAATCTGCCATATGTTTTGCAAATTATCAGTGTTATTTACCAGTAATATTGATTTAAAGACTATTTGTTTTGCGCCTTTCTATTATTTTACAGTCTTATATCTGTTACAGTCATTTTAATATAATGTTCAATATAAAATAGTTTCTTCTAATTGTCAGTGATATTTGCCTGTGATATTTACTTGAGATCTTGTGATTTATATTTGTCGTCTAGCACGTGTTTCATCTTGTTTATTTGCAATAGCATACTTACATTTATAGTCTCTAAAACGATGTGTAACTAGGCATTTATTTATTTATGTATGCGAATCATTCGCTCTGTTATTAAACTTGGTTTATTGGGTTCCTGAATAAAATCCACAGGCTTTTTCTTAGCCGTTTATTAATTTTTGTTTGTACAAAATTTGCCGGGTAGTTCGCAGGGGTTCACAAGTTATTTTTTTATGCGAAATCTTCGCTAGTTGTCTCTAGAGCGAGCGCTCGTACCCTTGAAGGTACACCCTTGGTTGTGGGAGGGATGAAACTTACCCCCCATCAACAGAGGCAACGGAGCACCGCCCATAATATTAATAAATAGAATTGTAAAACAAATATAAAGTAACACGCTATCAGCAAATAGAGGGTAGCGTAAGACTAACATTCATGAATCTACCAAAGACACATGGAACGAACAGCTTTGTTTGATAAATATCTAACCACGCGAATAATTTGTTTTCTCTCTTTTTGTTGTTATTCCTGTAGGAATTTAATAAAATTCAATATTTCAATATAAATTGTAAACTTTTTAAACATTAATGTAATATATAAACTTACGAAAATGTTAATCGTGAAAATGCAAACAATTATTGTATAGTTCTTTACACTAATAAAGACTGTTATTCCTTACTTCACTTTTTAGATGTACATTTCAAGAGACAAAGTGCTCATTATCAATAACAAACTAATAATAATGAGCTGAGCACGTTGTGTCTTGAAATGTACATCTAATGATAAAAATAAAAAGTGAAGTAAGGAATAACAGTCTTTATTAGTGTAATAATCACTTCACGTAAACTCAAAACATACAGTTATAGTTCTTTAATTGGATAATTATTTGTAGAATATTTGTAAAGAGGTAAATCCATTTAATAAATAAACAATACAAAACAGATTAACTAAAGCGTTCGTTATCCTGATGATCCTTAATTTTATTATTCATCCGACTATTTTGTATCTTGAGTTTGGGATTCTAGACAGACAATGTGCAACGATTAAAGTTTAATAACTTTCAGAAACATAATGTAAAGAGATACGGTTGAATGTCTCGTGCATGTATTACAACAATTATTCGCCCCCGCAGGATTGACATCTGCGGAGACGACAAGACCTGCGGTCTTCTGGGTGCCGCCAAAATGTCAGGAATCTGTGATCCCCAGAACCAGGCGGTCATATGCCAGGATAACGGCCTCAGAATGGGCTTCACCATCGCCCACGAAATTGGACATGCGTAAGTATAATACAGTCAACTTATCTTTAATGTCTGTATACGTAAAGTTCTATTTAAAAATTGTATAATTGGAGCTTCCATTATAAAGTGTGAATTAATAAAATCAACATACAGGGATTTTCTTTTAGGTATAAACCGTTCGCTTGCTTTACCGTGCTCACTATTGGGATTTTCTAAACTATTGGAGATATAAAGACAGTTAAATTAGACAAAAGTTTACATTTCTAATACAAAATAAAACTGCGATGACAAAAACCCAGCGTCATTTGTTTTTAAGATATGGCAAAAAAAGTAAAAATCGACAATATTTTATTTTTGCTCTAACTTTGTTATTTAGATAGATAAGTAGCTAAAATTTGAAATCTACTGAGATTTTATACACGGGGTCCCATTTTCAAGATACGACATAATTGGTCAATTTTTCTAATGGCAGCCATATTGGATTTTTTATAGCATTGAATAGAGCAGAAAACTTGAGTTGGAAATAATTTGTCATATGTTAAATTGAAAAGGCAATTGTCATATTTTATAAAATAAAATTCCTTGTATAAAACCTGAATTTCTTCGTATTTTTGACGACTTCTTTAGACTAAGAACAAAATTTAAGCTTAATATCTCCTTCATTGACAAAGTTATAGTAAAAATAATATTTTATCGACTTTCAGTTTTTTTCTCATATCTTTGAAACAAATGTTAGATACAAATTAGAAACACTAAATTATTTAAATTAGATGAAAGTTTATACTTTTCACTGTAAGTAAAACTATATCAACAACAATCATGCAGTATCATTTGTTATAAAGATATGGCGAAAAAAGTGAAAATCGATTAAAAGTTTTTCTCCAATAACTTATTTAATTAAAGAGATATGTAATTAAGATTATATACATAACCTAAATTAGTCCTAAGAAATACATTGGAATTGACAGATTTTATACAAATCGCGGAAAATTCGCCTCCTTCATTTCAAATTGAAAATTTGGTTTGGTCACGCCGCTTTGCGGAGCGACAAAACCAAATTGTAGGCTTTTTCAAAACTCGACATTTTACTTCATGTGCAATGCGTACAAAACACTGATTTCAAGTAAAGCTCACTTGTTCACAATATTTCAGCATTTTAGTGTTTAATATACGCGATGCATAAAGTAAAAGTAAATTTTATGTCTACACAAAAATAAGATTTGTTGTTTCATTTCCTAATTTTTTGCAAAATAAAATTGCATTTTTCTGTTTTTATGCTGTAAATTTTCAGATATTTGTGTTTTTTGAAAGAGATCAATTTTAAGCTTAAACGAGTGTTTTCCACTACCAAGTTAGGCGTGAAGTAAAATTTCGAATTTAAAAAAGTCTTAATATTTATGAAGTAAAAAACATTAATTTAATGTAAAGTTTGAAAACACATATTTAATTAGAATAACATAGAATCAGATAATAGTGGAATTTGGGAGAGATGTACGATGACTCATTGATGTGGAATGTGTGGTTCAAATTTTTTAGAGTATGCCGACAGTTTTACCTGCAACGATTTTTCCTAGTTGTGTCAAATTTTGACGTTTTATGACAATGTCATACTGTTTAGGTCGTGAGTGTATTAGAAGAGCTTTAAATCATAATTTCTTGTGCATTTTTTCTTTTGAGTATACATATCCCAATTACGTGTTGTAAATTTTTAAATATTCGTTGTTTTCTTAAAAGAGGTCAATTTGAAGTATAAACGAGTGTTATCCACTCCCAAGTTAAGCATGAAGTAAAATTTCGAGTTTAGAAAAGCCTGAAAATTTGGTTTGGTCGCGTAGCGCGAAGCGCGGAGCGACCAAACCAAATTTTCAGACTTTTCTCAACTCGAAATTTTACTTCATGCGCCACGCGTATAAGCCACTGATTTCAAGCGAGGTTTACTTGTTCATAATATTTCAGTACTTTCAGTGTTTAATACGCGTGGCGCATGAAGTAAAATTTCGAGTTTAGAAAAGCCTTAAAATTTGGTTTGGCCGCTTCGCGCTACGCGACCAAATAAAATTTTCAGGCTTTTCTAAGCTCGAAATTTTACTTCACTCTTTGAAAAAAAAAGCGTATGCATATGTTAGAATAGCATAGAAAATTCGCTGTATGTATACTTAAAAGAAAAAATCCCTGTATTAACAGAAAATCAACATAATTGCATTATTTATTTTTGTAAATACCTGAACTATTTAGTAGATGTGGAAATTGGAATTATACCACTTAAACTCACATTTAAAGCGATTGTGCACATTGATTAAAATGATTTGTGGCTATGTTTTTGCAAATTTAGTTTTACAAAGACTGTCAACGTTGTTGACTGTGACGTTTAACATTAAAATTTTAAGCTGCATACCGGAACATACGTTTTCGTATGTTCCATCTATAAACCATAGCAGACATATGAAGTTTTCTGTTTCTTTTCACACACGCAATCTAATGACATCAAACTATTTTCGTATTACATGTATTGGTGCAGAAAGCACTACAAATCAAGGAAACCATAAGACACCTCTCTTGAATCGTACCTTAGTGTGTTATCCACGATTTTCAGTGTTTATAATAAATAATTAGTTTTTGAACATTTTTGTTAGTAAAAACTTGTAGCGATATTAAACATTTTAATGGTTGCAGAAAATTCAAATTTGTAAAGGATTTGTATCCGGGATTCGAAAAACAGGATTCGATTCTTTGAATTGAATCTTACGGATCCTTTATTCGAGTATTCGTGATTCAAACTATATTAGGTGATTTGGATTCGTGATTCGAGTCCTTTTTAGAGGATCTGTCCCAGCTCTGCTCCTTAATAAATTTTGTATACATCTTGATGTGTTTTTATAAAGATAATTATAGTATGTCGCGACACTGATGTGCCGAGTTTAATAAAAAAAAAAAAAAAATCACGTATGCGATGTGAGTGATGATTTAAACAAAAATTGCAGTTAAAGCGTTTTCATTGTGTTACGCTGCCCTTATTACCGGCTTTGAAAACAGCTTTCGAACTGGCAATATCGGATTTCTGGGGCGAGCATGTCATTGTAAGCAGGCCTGATATTGGCCGTTTCGCATGGATTCATTCTGATATTTCATCAACAGTATGTGTGTGTGTATGTGAGATCGAAAAATGTCGTTTGCGCTGGATGGCTGGCTGTTCGGGTGTAGTTTTCCGCCTCTGTGCGAACGTGCATCCGAAATGTAACACCATCTGTCGCCATTACAATACAATAATAATCGCCCGCTGGTGTTTGATATGATTACATTTTGCAGACTCGGCCTGACACACGACACCGTCATCGACGCCGAGCTGAGTGTCACCGTTATGAGCCCCTTCATTTCGCCGACGACGGTCAAGTGGTCCAACTGTAGCCAGCTCGTGCTTAGAAATTCATTAGAGTAAGTGGATACTTTATCGTGTGTTTGTGTGTGTATACACACTCGCACGACTAACATTTTTAAGTGTTACATGACTTCCAGAGGTTACTTTTTATATTACTGACCTAAATTTAAGCTTACATAACACGAAATTACCGTTAACTATCTTCATGATTATCAAAAATCATCTACAGAAATATGCAGTTCGCTCAAGATAATTTTTCCGAATTTTCACATATGGTGAATGCGCCGGGTGTATAAAGTGTAACGAGTTATAGTTTACATACGTTTTGTTTGAAATCTCTTAATGCGTTGTTTCTAGTAAAGGGTTAAGCATTAAATTTCATTACACGATCACGAGCTGGCCCGTATTGAGTGGCTTCAGTAGTCTAGAGTGGTTGTTGGATTAATCCGTTCCCCTTTTAGTAGCAGCGCAATCAATGTAAACAAGATCATTTCAGCCAAACTGTTTTAGTTTAGTTCAGGTTTTGGTGCATGTCTATATGACCCGCCGACGGATCACAGCTTCGAATTAGTAGACGCTCTACCTGGAGTCATGTACGACGGGGATTACCAGTGCAGGGAGATTTTCGGCCCGAACGCCGCTCTGTGCATGACCGGTATTGTAAGTATTATGCACAACTAAATATCGAATCAAAATGGAAATATCAAGATACTATTTGAACAAGGGCTATCTGAGAAGGTTGTAACTAATGAGAGAATCGGAGAGTAAAAGAAACTCGTTCTTGTGGCTTTAATCACATCACCGGAGGCTAATGTGATTAACCCATTAAGCGTGGCGCATGAAATAAAATTTCGAGTTTAGAAAAGCACAGAAAATTTGTCTCGGGTCGCTGCGCGACCCACGACAAATTTTCACGGGGCTTTTCTAAACTCGAAATTTTACTTCATGCTTAGTCTGGGAGTGGAAAACACTCGTTTGATGCATCATATTAAACTTAAAAAACAACAAGGAATATCTAAAGATATACAGAAAATAGACTGAATTTGCAATATTTATATATTTTTCTAATTACTATATAAATTAATTTGATACATTGTATTATTTGACCTGACTTTAGAATGTTTGGAGAAGAATTTATTATTTTGGTATTTAAATATGTTAATTATTACTCATTTTAAAAAAGTATTTTTAAGTGTATTTCTAACTTCACAATATATCACTCTTTTATACGCGTGGCGCATGAAGTAAAATTTCGAGTTTAGAAAAGCACAGAAAATTTGTCTCCTGTCGCTGGGCGACCCACGACAAATTTTCACGGGGCTTTTCTAAACTCGAAATTTTACTTCATGCTTAGTCTGGGAGTGGAAAACACTAGTTTGATGCTTCAAATTAAACTTAGAAAACAACAAGGAATATCTAAAGATATACAGAAAATAGATTGAATTTGAAATACGTATACTTAATAGAAAACTCCCTGTATATATATAAATTTAAATAAAATATTTCCAGAAGAAAGTTATTGTTACTGCAAAAATGTTCAGCAAAAATATTAAAGGGAAAAGTATTTCGTATATAGTGAAACTCATTTCGTAAATCGGGAAATCTTTTGCCATATATTTGACAAGGTGAAAGATATTTGGGATATAGTAAATCTAATTTGATTAATTGAGAAAGGCAATAGAAAAACCCCGTAAGCTATGTAATATTAAAAATAATAACGTTTTTTAGTAATACTGAAAAATATTCTAAGAAGGAGTCATATGATATTCAAAGAAACAATTAACAATAAATACTGTTGCTTAGCAGCTTTATTTGAATACTTATCCTTTAAAAATGAATTTTGGTCTAACCGCCCAAAAATGTCACCAAATTCCGCCATTTCAGCCGTATAAACCTGGCTTCTAGTTACATTAATCTTAAAATGAATGGAGTATATCGTCGGTGTAGTTCTAATACCTTGTAACCCATTTTTTTTTTGATTTTGGGATTATGAGCTATTCCCATAATAAAAAATACGCTAAATCGAGTGGAAAATACTTCGAAAGCCATAGAGCAATTAGTGGTTGTGCTGTAGCTCTATGGCTTACGAAGTATTTTCCACTCAATTTAGTACACTTTTTACTATAGAATTAGCTCAGAACCTCAAAATCCAAAAAAATGGGTAACAAGGTATAAAAATTACACCGACTATATGTATATTTAAAAAAATACAGTATGTAATATACTAAATCATTAATAGAAATCATTAAAAGAAGTGCAGATTGTTTACCTAAAATCAACTTTTACAGTTATGATTTTAATTTGGTACTTGATGAAACATTTTTACAGTATTGATAATTATACAGTTAACTCTATAATTGCTTGGCCGTTAATAGGTTAAACTCTTAGAAACGAGTTTCTTTCACTACTAAATTACGGATGAAGTAATATTTTCGTTAAATAAACCTCTAGTGACGTTAAACTCGTATTAACTTTTCTTAAATCAGCAGACAGACAATTAACTGAAAGCTGCGCAAACAGGATTTTATCTAGGGCGAGAAGGGCTCTCAAAGCACACATACATATAAGTGTTATCGCGATATCGTCGGTACTCCTCGGAGCCACTTTTGATTGTGCACACGTCATGCATTATTCTCACATGGAATATCAATCCTCACAAGTTGACATAATTGTGCCGGCGGCATGCCTTAACTCCGCACGCGATCTAGTGTGCTTTGATAATTTTGTACGATGGCTGGTTGGCGGCTTTCAACGATCCATTGTTTGCGTTATTCGTTTAACAGAATTAACAAGTTATTTATGTATGATTAAATTTATAAATATGTAAATACTTGTTAATACCATTACAATGTACCATCGGTGGACATAAGATGTTGGGACAAATCGAAAATTGGGTAATGTCAAGCATAATAACCAAATTTATACCAGGTTATTTAAATAAAAGTTATAAAATGGAGTGACAACAAAAATTTGTAAATAATAGGGAAAAGGGGGGATATTCAGTTTTGACACATCAAATGACAATTAACTGACAAGTCCAAAGTTTGACACACACTAAACAAATTTTACGTTTCCCAACATTTTATTTCTACTGATAGTTGCGAGAGAAAAAAAAAACTAGTACAGCAGAGAGCTTTAGCCACTTCTAAAATATCGTATTATTCGTAAAACAAACTTGTCGTGTACAGGTTAACAACAATTGTTTTCTTGGCCAACAAGACGGTGCTTTTGTTGACATGCACTTCATTAGCAATGTCTCTAATTCTAATACTGTCTTTTAATGAGTCGTTATTATCGCTTTTTGCGTTTCAGTCAGTTGAGGCATGTCTGCGTTAATTTAATTTTGTTCGACATTTCCGCAAATTTGTTTGATTGACAATTTGAATAATCAAAGTGAGTCCAGTTTACATAGCCAAATATTTTGCTGTACTAGATTTTTTCTCTCGCAATTGTACATATAGTGGAATTCGGAAAAGATGTCCTATGACTCATTGATCGACAGTTGTATCTGCAACGATTTTTCCTAGTTGTGTCAAGTTTTGACAATGACAATGTTTTTATAATGTTTAGGTCGCGATTATATTGGTGTTCTTGCTTTTAAAAAAGCTTTAAATCATAATTTATTTTGATTTTTTTCTTTTGAGTATACATATCCCAATTAATAGTAATAAAATAATAATAATAATATTTATTGTGCTACAAACATACATTGTTATTACACTTGTCATCGGAGAAAAAAGATTAGAACTAGTAAATACAAAGGTAAATATACAAATAAAAGAGTATAATGCAAATAAAATGCAAAAGCACATTAAAAGCCTAAACTACAACTTAGTTAAAAATACTGCTGTCGATCACTAAAAATTCCTCTATTGAAAATAAAGCATTTGTGACTAGAATATATTTAATTTTTGATTTAAAATGCTTAAGGTCTAACTTTTTAATTTTTTTGAGTAGCTTATTAAATAACTTGATTAAGAAGTATTTTGTTGCCGTTAGTGATTTCGTTAGCCTAATGTTTTGTTGGTAAAGATCTGACTTAAATCTAGTGTTATGGCTATGATGGTCATGTATTGAAAAACTTGAAGGATTTTTCTTTATATACACGAGCGTTTCATATAAGTAAAGAGATGGTAAAGTTAAGATTTGCCAGGTTTTGAAAATGTTTTTACCTGCAACCACATAAGAAAACAGTGTTTTCTTAACCACCTTACTGATCTAGAAGACACTGTCATAATCACGCGTTTATTGTAACAAAAAATGACAAACGTCAGTTTTGAAAAGTCATCGTACAAGTGCGACACGTTATTCAGGTAATGTCTGATTCAAGCGACTGTGAATTAACGCCTCCGGATGTGGCCGCACGTGCCAAAGCGATTAATGATATGCAGTTACCCGAATAATCGCGGGCGCGGTACATAAAATGTTATACCAAATTTATGGAATGGCTCAGCTCGAGAAAGATTAAATCCTTTACTGAAAATGTGCTTGTGGTATATTTTGATGATCTCAGCAAAACACTAGGACCAACATCACTTTGGAGTTGTTACTCAATGCTAAAAACCACGATTAACAACAAACATCAAGTGGACATATCAAAATATTTGAATTTAAAAGCATTTTTGAAAAGAAAAATGCATAATCACAAACGAAAAACATCAAGTGTTTAGAACCAGAACACATTAGAAATTTCATTGCTAATGCGCCGGATAGTAAATAGTAGTTATAAATAATCATTATCATTATAATAACTAGTTTGCACAAAATAATATGAAAATAGATAAAAATAAAACTTTTTGCCAGTTGCTACTTAAATCTACATTACTATATTTGGTGTTCGCATGAAAACTATATAGGTGGTTGCAGGTAAAACTATGTACAATACGCGTGTGGTAGGCATATTACGTGCTCGTGGAGTTAACACACTCGCCGCTGCGCGGCTCGTGTTTAACTCTACACTCGCACGTAATATGCTGTTTACCACACTTGTAATGTAATATACTATTACAGTCATCTCTATACGGGGCAGATGCGATGATACGAATGGCTTTTCGTTATAGTGAGAACAATCTATGCTTCGAAGCGGAGTGATTCCACACTAGTAAACCATATCTTAGCGAGATTCGATAGGGTATGCTGTTTTTAACGTAGTCTTATCATTGATCCTGCGTACTGAATTTCTTAGGCAATACATATTTTTAAAGATTTTCCCAGCTAGCTTGTTTTCATCTAAATCCCATCTTAAGTTAGAGTCCACGTGCAATTCCAAGAAACACGTGGCATCTTTATCCACGGGTTCATTTAATGAAAACGACATGGTTTTGTTTTGTTTTTATTTAGTAATAGTCCATTTCGGCTACACCAGTCTGATACAAATTTTAGAGCATTGCGATTGATCGTATTTGCTTCGCTTAACGTCCTATCCGTGACAACTATAGTGCTATCATCTGCGTATAGAATGGGTTCTGTGTTGTTTAAATTTATTACAAGGTTATTCATGAGTATTATAAAAAGGGTTGGGCCGAGGATCGAACCTTGGGAAACATCCCTTGTAACAATTTTGGAGTTGGATTTGTTATTCTGATAGAATACAGCTTGTGATCTGTTCTGCAGATAGGACGTTAAAAGCTTCCTACTTATCATATCAAAGTGGTACAACTTCAGTTATTCTATTAATATGTCGTGTGAGACGCAATCAAATGCTTTCGTCATATGTATAAATGAAGCAACTGATGACATTTTGCACTCAAAACCATTTAATATGTGGTCAACGAAAGCAAGAGTAGCATTGCTCGTAGAGAGGGCATTTCTAAAACCAAATTACTTTTTTCAAACCATTCGATTATTTATTTTTGAATTATTTTTTCCCCAAATTTACTTAAGATGGGAAGGATAGAAATTAGCCTATAGTTAGACGGTTCGTTTTTATCACCTTTCTTAAAAATTGGCACAATTTTGTCCGATTTTAGCACATCTGGGAAGATATCAAATCTCAATATTTCGTTTAGTAATATTGTCAGTGGACTTATAATAACATTTATTATTATCTTTAAAATTTCAAAAGAAAAACCAGAGATATCAGGACAATTGCTTTTTGAAATGTTTTAAATGTGCGTGTTGCAAGAATTTGACTAACTTCTGTAATTTTAATAGGCGGTGGAGGTAATGAGTTGACCTGCGAGTTTGGTTGAAAAGATGATAGTGACTTTTCACTAGAGATGTTATTTGCAATATTGGTAAAATAATCGTTAAACATATCACAAGATATTTCACAGTTTACATATTTATAATTTAATTTTCTATCACAATTAATTACCTTCTAAATAGTTTTGTCTATATTTTATGATTTGTTAATGTATTGACATTATTTTGTGTTGTAATTATTTCCATAATATATTTCTTTTTGTATTCGTTACGTAATCGTTTGTTGTCTTCTGTGGGATACATTTTATAGACTTCTTCAGGGAAGTGCATTGTTTCACGCATATTCTTAAGACTATGATTAAAAAACATTTTGTATTATTTTTACACAATTACGTGTTGTAGATTTTTAAATATTCGTTGTTTTCTTAAAAGACGTCAATTTGAAGTTTAAACGAGTGTTTTCCACTCCCAGGTTAAGCATGAAGTAAAATTTCGAGTTTAGAAAAGCCTGAAAATTTGGTTTGGTCGCGTAACGCGAAGCGCGGAGCGACCAAACCAAATTTTCAGGCTTTTCTAAACTCGAAATTTTATTTCATGCGCCACGCGTATACGACACTGATTTTAAGCGAAGTTACTCGTTCCCAATTTTTCAGTGCTTTCAGTGTTTAATACGCATGGCGCATGAAGTTAAATTTCGAGTTTAGAAAAGCCAGAAAATTTGGTTTGGCCGCTCCGCGCGTCCTAAACTCGAAATTTTACTTCATGCTTAGTCTGGGAGTGGAAAACACTCGTTTTAAGCTTCAAATTAAACTCTTTAAAAAAATACCGCATGCATATGTATACCAGATAGAAAATTCCCTGTATGTATACTTAAAAGAAAAATTCCCTGTATTAACAGTTTAATCCGATGACTATTTGCCAAATCTACTGAATGCACATTCCATTAAACTAACATTTTCGTTTGAGCTTACACAAAATTAACATGAATGCATTATTTATTTTTGTAAATACGTGAACTATTTAGTAGATGTGGAAATTTCAATTATACTACTTAAACTCACATTTAAAACTATTGTGCACATTAAATAAAATGATTTGTGGCTGGGTTTTCGCACATTTAGTTTTACGAAGACAAAATGTGACGTTAATATTTTAAAGCTGCATACCGGAACATACGTTTTCGCATGTTCCATCTAAATACTATCGCAGACATATGATGAAGTTTTCTGTCTCTTTTCACACACGTATTCTGATGACCATACTATTTTTGTATTATATGTATTGTTGCAGAAAGCATTACAAATCAAGGAAAATATGAAGTTTCTATGTAAGGTACGATTGACGAGAGGAGTCCCATCCTCTCGTGAATCATACCTTACATAGAAACTTCATTTTAAACGCTGTTAAGAAAAACAATAATTGCCTGAAATTTTGCAGCGCGTGCATCTGGATTTGTATACTAAAAAAAATCTCTGTATACATTGTATATTTTAAGGAAGTTATGAACTTTAAGAGTAATAGCATTGAACTCTTGAAGTTCATCACTTCCTCAAAATTTACAATGTATACTGAGATTTTTTTTTTAGTGTACAAATTCAAGTGCATGCGCTGTAAAATTTCAGGCAATTATTTTCGCCCTATGAATTAGCGAGTATAAGTTTTAAAAGTATTTAATCTGTACCTCAAATAAACTAAAGATAAAAACGAGCCTGAATACCACAAGCCATAAAAATCGGGGCTTTCTCCTAACCCAACTCAGAAAGTGATAATTCCTATAGCCAGCTACTTTTAAACGTCCTTTTGTGTGCACACACACGTATAGTGAGAGAAAGAAGGAAAAATCCTTATTCCGATGCAATTCTAAGTGAGCTGCTTTTACGACCGTTAAGTTGGTTTACGGCCCGGGTTTATCGCGTTTGAATAAAATACCGCGCGCGCGATATCGAGTTTCCTTCTTCGGAGAGCGTCAGCCATATAGGGTTTCACCTTGAGTATTCATAATCTGAACCGAAAAAAAATGTGTGTGTGTATGTATAATATATAAGAAAATCCCCTGACGTCGCGACCTGGTGAAATAAAGCCAATTTTCGGGGGATATTTTAAGAAATCCCGAAGTGAATATCGATGACACCTTTCAATAACGAGAGGATGCGAGCGTATTTATAGGCACGATTCGGTTTGTTTTTTGATTTTATTTTTACAGGTTTGACGTATAAGAGACACTTATACAATTTCCAATCCATTGATTACAGACTAAAGTTTTATATAGAGTTGTATATATTATTTTCACATGCAGATCATAATTTCATTTAATACGAAGAAACAACAACTTATAGTTAATGGTGTATTTTAAAACAGCATCTCTGCCGTATCATATTTAATGCTACATTACAATAACATGTACAATTATAAAAGTATGTACGTTTTTACGGGCCTTTACAAATGTTATTATTCCGGCATCGCACAGGTGGATTTATTTCACATGTTTACATAACTTGCGATGTTTTTGCGCGTTGTTTGAAAACGTTATATCATTTATATAGGCTCTGTATAAACAAAAAACAAATCACTAAATTAAAAACTGTGTTGATTACATATTTTACTAAAATTGTTTTCATTTAAGAATACAGTGCACACATGCATTTAATAAATATTTAATTCTCTCTCCTTATTGTTGTGTGTTTCTATAACACACGTTGCCAATATTGCATCTGAATAAATTTCCTGAAAACAATCAGTTTTTATTGTAACTGCAGGAATGCGGTAACCTGATATGCTACATCGAGGATAAGGGCTGCGTCGAATCGCACATTCAACCAGCTGAAGGCACGAGCTGCGGGGAATATACGGTGAGGGTTTCTGATAATAACATCTATGTTTGTTTGCATGTGTGAGTGTGTCGTTTACACCAGAAGATATTCTTGCGAAAAATAAACACATTCGTTGTTACAGTGGTGTTTTCACGGTGAGTGCGTGGAAATTGGCGAAAGGCCGTTCGCTGTGGACGGCGGTTGGGGAGCGTGGTCCGAGTGGAGCGAGTGCAGCAGGACCTGCGGGTCCGGAGTGTCCAGCCAGGAGAGGCTCTGCAATAATCCGCAGACGTCCGGAACGGGGAAGTACTGCCAGGGCGAGCACAGGAGACACAAAATCTGCAGCACGGAGGTAAATACGGGTAGATTGAAATTGCGAAATTGCGGTAACCGAGTTTGTTTTGTCGACAGCCGTGCGAATTGGGAGAGCCCTCGTTTCGCGATCTGCAGTGCGCCGAGTTCAACTCTTGGTTGTATCCGGAGGACGGAAAGATACATCAGTGGAAGAGTTATCCAATACATGATGGTAATTTATTATTTATTAATTCATTGAAATTATTCTCTTTTTTTTCTTCAAATACCTAGGATGTATATACGTTGGCATTGCATACTAGATTCACGAAGATATGTATACAAAGATATTTTCTTTAAAATATGCAAACCTCAAAGCAATTTGCTCGAGGCACTGGAATTTTGAAAGATAATTAATATTAATAAAAATAAATTGTTAAAAATAAATACTACTTATCACTGCTTGGTGGCTTGTCTATAAGGGCTGCAGGGCTGCAGGCCCCCCAAAAATTAATAAATACATATCTTGGACCTCTTTTATACCTTGTAAACTTGAAATTGAGTTTAATCAATATTGAATTAGTAATTCGCAATTCCAAATTAAGACTTTAAACATAACTGTCAGTTTATACAAACTCAAATTAGAAATTAACAACATTTATGCCCGGTATTATAAACGATTAATAAATCATTGGATAACTATTTGTGAAGTAAATTTATTTACCTAGTAAAAAAAAAAGAAAAAAAAAGACCTTTATTGGCATATCTCTACACTTTACATTACATTTACCTTTACATTAGCTTATCTCATTACCCTTCCGTATCCCTCTTACCCTCCCTTCTCTTTTCCCTCTCCCTCCCCAGCTTTTCCAACGTCCTTACCCCGCTCCCATCCTCCCTCATCCACTTCACTACCCTTCTATTCCCTTTCGCTCCCAGCCACTCCTCTTTCACCCCCTCACATTCCTCCGCCAAGTGTCCCCACGTATCCCTCCCCTGTCCACACAACACACACCTTCCATATTCTTCCCCCATCCATACTTTCCTTCCTCTCTCCTCCGATCCACACCTCGCCCTTGCCACAATTACCCTATCCTCTCTACCCCATCCCTTCCTTATCAAATACTTCGGCACCCTCCCATACACCTGCCACCTCACATACATATCATTATACTGACTTCTCTCAATACACCCTTGCCTTTCCTGCCCTTCCACCTCCTTCCCTTTCCCCCTCACCCACTCATCCACCTTCACCCCATTTCCTAGCCATTCCATTACCTTCGCCTCCGACAGCCCTACCCTCTCATACATTTTCCTCCTCTCCCCCCTCCATCTACCCTCACCTCCACCCACACTCGTCACCCATACATCCTTCACCAATCTCTCCTCATCCAGTTCCCACAATCTCATCTCGTACCTCACCACCCTCACCATTGCCTCCCACTCTAGCCTCTCTCTGTTGGTCTCCTGAAGCACTATGTAACTCGGTGTGGACCTTTCCACCCCCAACATGTGCTTCAGGAACCACATCTGCTCCCTCTCTATCACCTCGTACCCTCTCGTCCCCCACACTTCTACTCCATACATTAGCACCGTTCTTACACACGCATCCCATATCTTACACGCCACCGTCACATTGTTCCCCATCCACTTCCCCCACTTGCCCCACGCCATTCCCCACGCCTTCCTCGCCTTACCCTGCACCCACCTCACATGCTCCTCATACCCTCCCGTTCCTTTAAACCAAAACCCCAAATACTTGAAACTCTTCACCCTCTCAATAACTACCCCCTTCCACTCCAATTCTTTCACCTTTCCCTCCCTCCCTTTATTTCTAAATTTTACCAACTTCGTTTTCCCTACATTCACATTCATTCCCCTTTTATCCATAAACCTCTCCACTCTCTTCAACATCTCTTTCATCCCTTCATACTCTCTTGCAACCAACACCACATCATCCGCATACGCCAGCATCCATACCTTCCTTTCACCCATCACCACTCCCCCCGCCTGCCCTTTCCTCATCACCTCTTCCAATTCACTCACATATACATTAAAGAGCATCGGGCTCAGCGGGCACCCCTACCTCAAACCCTCCCACGTTCTAAAACACCCCGACACCTCCTTCCCCACTTCGCCACCACCCATGTCTCCTCATACACTCTCCTCACCCACTCCACCATCCCCTCACTCACTCCTCTCCTTCTCAAGCAGTCTATCAAACTCCCCCTCGGCACCGAGTCGTATGCTGCCTTCAAATCCATAAATACCGCATACACACATCCTTTCATTTCCATCCCTCTCTCCACCATTCGCGCCAGGGTAAAAACCTGCTCCCTCGTCCCCCTCCCCCTTCTAAACCCCCCCTGCGTCTCCGGCAGTATCCCCTTTTCCTCCACCTCCACCTCCATGCGATTCCTCACAATCATCATCGCCAGTTTATATCCAATGCTCGTTATTGTTACCCCCCTATAGCTACTGGCCTCCTTCTCATCCCCTCCTTTATACACCGGACACATCATCCCAACCCTCCACTCTCCCGGAAAGCTCACCTCCCCCCTCCACATCTGATTCAACAGCTCCCTGAATTTTTTCTTTCCCTTTTCCCCAATCTCCTTCCACATCTCTGCCTTGAGACCATCCCTCCCTGCCGCCTTTCCACTCTTCACTTCCTTGAACGCCCGCTCCACCTCCTCCTCCGTGAACTCTTCCCCTCTGTCTCCACCTCTGCTTTCTCCAATCTCCCCTGGTACTCCGCTTCCTTCTCTGCATTTCCTTGTCCATTCCCTCAGCGAAACCCCTACCTGCCTCCTTCTCTCCCCTCTCCTCAAAAGTCTCCACATTTCCGCCTCGTTCTTACATTCCCTCAAATTCTCGCTCGCTTTTTCCACCACCTCTAGCTTCTTCTTCTCACATACCTCCTCATATCTCCTCCTTACCTCCGCCACTCTCCTTTCTCCCCCTTCGCCTCCTACACACTCTCTCACCGCCTTCCTCAGCTCCTTTTTTCTCTTCCTGCATTCCTCGTCAAACGACGCATCCTCCCGTCTTCTCTCCTCCTTTCTCTTTCTTCCACACCCCACTATTATCCCCTCCATCTCCTCTATCGTGCCGACCTCCTCCCATTTAACCCTCCCCAACTTTCTCCTCATATCCTCCATCGCTTTTAGCCCGCACTCCAGAACCTCACTTTCCTGCTCCGTTTCACTCCCGTGTCCCTCCTCTATCCACATCTCCACCCTTAACGGTAGGTGATCCGATCCCAACACCTCCTCTACCTCCATACTCCTTATCTCCCCTCTTGCTATTCCCTTCACCACTACATAGTCAATCACTGATGCCCCTCTTGCCCCTATGTACGTTTTCTTCCCCTCCCAGTCCCCCTCCGTGCACCCGTTTAACAGTTCCCACCCTTCCTCCATCACCTACTCCTTCATTCTCCTTCCCTCCCCGTTTATACATTTATCCTGCGAGCTCCTTTTCCTCATTGAACCGTCCTCCTTAAGTCCTCCCCCCGCTTCTCCTATTCTCGCGTTGAAATCCCCCCCACCATCCACCTTCCTCCTTCTCCTGCTCTTTCATCTATCTCCCTCCTTACGTCTCCCCAGTTTTTACTCACATATACCACCCCCACATTCATCTTGTATCCCCCTCGCTGGTACTTTACCCACACCAGTCCTTCACATCCCTCCATCATCTCCCCCTTGCTTCCTTTCCTGTCTTCCTTCCATCCAACAATCATTCCCCCCTTCGCCCTTCCCTTCTTCGCACATTTGGTCGCCTCTTTCATCTCCCATCTAAAACCCTTTGGTAACCATTCTTTCACCTCCCTCCAATCCTTCTCCACCATCCACGTCTCCACTATCCCCACTACGTCCTTCCCGATTACCCACTCCTCAAAATCTTTCCTCCACTTGCACTCCTGTCCTTTCGATTTTATTCCCGCCACATTCCAAAACCCTATCGTTATCCCTTCTTTTTTATACCACCCCCCCGCCCTTGCTTTTACTCTTTGAGTTATTCGTTCGCCCTGTTTTTTGGACCTGCCACCTCCTTTATCAACATATCTTTCTCCTTGTGCCATCTCCACCATTCGTCTCCGACGCGCAGTTTCTGGTAGAACACTTGGACTTGGTTGCCTCTTATTCTTTCCTCCTTTGCCCTCTCTTTAATCCTCTTTTGTACCTCCCTCTCGCTCTTCATCAAATCATCGTCAAAGTACACATCACTCTTCGTATCTCTTAATACGCCTTTCTTCACCATTAATTTCTTTTTGTCTTCGCCGTTTCTGCACCTCACCAATATCGGTCGCTTTTTTGCCCCCTTCTCTACACCTAACCTAAATGCATCATCAAATTGAAAATCTGGGACATTCAATTTCTCCGCCATCTTCTTCACCACTTCTTTAACATCACCCCCTTCTTCTACCCCATTAATAATAATATTATTTTTTCTTCTTTCTTTCTCCCTACTCTCCTCCCCCTTTTCCAGTTTAGCAATTCGTTCTATAAGCAATGATTTTTCTACTTCCCATTTTTGCTCTTTCTGCTTTATTTCTTCTTTTAATTCCGTTATATTTTTATTGTAAACTTCCATTCTATTTTCCAACGTTGCTAATTTATCCAAAATCCTGTCCAATTTCGCCTCCATTCCTTCTGACCCTTTTCCCTCTGCTTTTCTTCTTTTTTCCTACTTGTTCAAAATATTGCTTTAGATCGCCGCAACTGCTCGTACGCGCCTTAATGAATTTTACCCCTGTTCAAAAAAAATTGCCTCACGTCCCCGCAGCTGTGTGTGCGCTCCTGCGCCGTCTGCACAAATGGATCTCAGCGCTCCGGAGTGTACCACGACGCGCCGCTCTCACGCGCCACTCCCACCAGTCGCGACCGTTTTCCTCGCGCACTCTTTACTCAGCCGGGCCTGCACACGACTTTCGCCCTTATCTTCACATGTGCCCGATAATTCTAACTGCTACTTTTATCCACTCTATTGTCTTTTTTTCACTTTTGTTTTTACACGACACAAAATCTGCCACACATAATTAATCCCCGACCCTGACTCTAATTGTTTTTGTCTTTATACCACTAATAAATTACTCCTATACGCTGATCAACAATCACTCCAACCACTCGATACCGCGGCTTGTCTTCAACCTGATATTTACCTATTTACCTAGTAAACTAATAGAAAAATGAAGTTGCGTATTATAAAGCAAACCTACCAAATAAATAGCACTTCTAGAAATAAATAATTTAATTAGTAGATTACAGACCGAAATTATACATTTTTATTGTAGCCATAGCTGAAACCACCAATTTATTAAATTGAATTGTCAATATTTCAAATTAAATTGTCATTCAAATTGGAAATTTAGTATAATTCCTTATAATTATGGAAAATAACCGTGAAATAGGACAGAATTACACAGAACAAGAAAAAGAAAGAAATTATAAAAGACTTGAACGAGGGTTTTTCACTCCCAGGCTAAGCATGATGTAAAATTTCGAGTTAGGAAAAGCCTGTAAATTTGGTTTGGTCGCGTAGCGCGAAGCGCGGAGCGGCCAAACCAAATTGTCTGGTTTTTCTAAACTCGAAATTTTACTTCTTGCGCCACGCGTACATGACACTGATTTCAAGAGAAGTAAACTTGTTCACAATATTTCAATGCTTTCAGTTGTGAATACGCGTGGCGCATGAAGTAAAATTTCGAGTTTAGAAAAGCCTGAAAATTTGGTTTGGTCGCTCCGCGCTTTGCGCTACGCGACCAAACCAAAGTTTCAGGCTTTCTAAACTCGAAATTTTACTTCATGCTTAGTCGGGGAGTGGAAAACACTCGTTTAAAACTTTAAATGGCACTAATTTTAACAAAGCGGATGCATCAATATAAAAATCCCTGGTTATGTCTGATTTGAAAAACTCTAGGTCTTCGACTCCTTAGAATGTCTTGTGGTTCGAATTAATCACTGTCAGGGAAGATACTATGAGCGAACTTAAATCTGACACAGATGATATGGTAGACATGATAACCGTAATGAAATTAATAAATACAAGTAGTAGAATCTAAAGTAATTATAATAATATAATACACTTTTGACTTTTAACCATTAAATCATTTAGAGAATAAAATTTACTTGGTAGAAAAACAAACAAATAATTTACTGGGGAGATGTATTAGCCAAATGAAGTTATTTTGTGTTTATAATACCGGAATCTTTGGAATAAATTAATTTATTCCAAAAGTAAATTATATTTAGGGAATAAAACGTTTTATAATATTAGGCATTGAATTAATATAATTTATTTTAAAAGGGGACTGAAGAAATATAATTTAAAAAATAAATAGATTAAATAATTGTGCAAAAATAACGGAACTAATAGTAATTATAAAACATGATAAGTTACCATTAGTTCTGTTAGTTTTGCTAACTTATTAAATCTAGTTAAATTTAGAGTATCAGGAGCGTACTTTTGAATAGTAGCGACATATTCTTTACAATGTTAAACAATATGTTCCAGATCGACTAAATGTAAACTCAATTTGCAAAATATTTGATTCTTTGCAATTTGTGGTATCTAAACAGACGTGTCTTCTTCAATAGCTTTAAAAGTGGAGTGAGTATGTTCATATTGTACAAAATACAGGGAATTTTGTTTCAAGTATACATACATATCTTGATTAATGTTAAAGTTTCATTTGAAACTTCTAACAAGTGCTTCCACTCCTAGGTTAAGCATAAAGTAAAATTTCGAGTGTAGAAAAACCTGAAAATTAAGTTTGGTCGTGTAGCGAAGCGAAGCGATCAAACCAAATTTTCAGGCTTTTCTAAACCCAAAATTTGAATTCATGCGCCACGCGTATAAAATAATTATTTAACGTGACGTTCAAATTATACTTCTTTAGTATACTGTTTTAACAGTATATTTTAAGCGCGTATGCAACCAAACCAAATTTTAAGGCTTTTCTAAACTCGAAATTTTACTTCATGCTTAACCTGGGAGTGGAAGCACTCTTTAGAAGATTCAAATTGAATGCTTTTTAAAAACAACGAATATCTAAAAATTTACAATTTACACATCAAAATATATATACTTTAGGAAAAAGTCCTTGTATTTCGCTCACATTTAAAGATAATAATTAATGCTTTGCAATTAGAAAATACAAAACGTTTTTTCTATTTTAAACAAAATTTATTTGATCCCAATTTCAAATTTCTTACTTTTTAATGTTGTTTAATCTCAATTTAATTGTATTCAAAATGACAGCTATGTTTAAAGTCCAAATTTAAATCTGCTTTCTACCAATTTGAAATTGATTAATCTCAATTTTAGGTTAAAAAAGTCTAGTTTAGTAATATATTACCATTTTGTAATATATTTGTGTAGAAATGGACGAATAGAAAAATTCCATAAAATATCTACATAGTATATATAATTTTGTAGCTTGACTTCTTGAAAATAATTTGTTATGAAAACTTTATAACAACCTACATTTAAAACGTCAAAAACAAGACTAAATTTGAGAATATTTAAAAAGGATGTAAAATTTCAGTACCTATTTAAATTATTTGTACATACAGGAAATGTGTATTTTAAGTGTACATATTCCGATGCATACAGTGTAAAATTTCGGGCATTCATTACTTTTTTCAATTTGAAGTTTGGAACGAGAATTTTTACTCCCTGGATAAACATAAAGTAAAATTTTGAGTTTAGAAACGCCTGAAATTTTGGACTTAGACGCGTAGCGTCCAAATCTAAATTCAGGCTTTTCTAAACTCGAAATTTAACTTTATGCGCTACGCGTAACATCACAGAAATACTCTAAAATGAAAAATATACTGCTAAATCAGTATTAAAAATATACTGCTAAAGCAAGATTAAATAATACTGATAAGCAAAAATATTAATAATTTCACGATATTTTAATATTTTATACGCGTGGCGTAAAATGATGAATAAAATGTGCTTCTTAAGTTTTCAAATTTTCAATTTTAAATCTTAAGAAGCACATTTTTTCATATAAATAATCACATAATTAATTGATACATTTAAACCACTTCTTACATCTGCAATCATTTTAAAGTTATTAGTTAATTTAATTTAATTTTATTATTATGATTTGTTGATGTCCAAGGGAGGGGAGATTTGCAAGTATCTAACAAATTTTAAATCATGCAATTTTTCTCTAAAATATTGTTTTATATTATTATGTTTAAACGAGAACAATTTAAATTCAAAACTATTTGAATTCGAGAAAATAAGCTTATGCTTCTTATAGTTTGCACACTTTAAACATAATATATGAAATTACGAAATATTTGTGTAAAATGCAAACATTTAAGAAAGTTAAGTCGTGTTGTTTGCATTTTACATATTTCGTAATTTTATATATTAAATCATGTTTTTTTTATTATTTGTTTTATTTACCATTTAATAACAACAATAAAATTTTATTATCAGCAATTGTCTTTTTACAAAAATAAAATAAATATGAAATGGTTTTGCTCCCGTCTTTATGACTCTGTCTCTAAGTTCTTATATTCAGTACTTTTCTAATATTAAAGGACCTCAAAATGAAACAAATGTTGGAAATGTAAATCTAGTTACTTTAAATAATTATTTAAAATAATTTTAATATCTCGCTAATTTTCTGTAATTTGCAGCAAAAATTTAAACTTTGTTGTATAATCACGCGATAATTAGAAGATATTTATTTTTAAAAACTGATGAGTTTAATACGTATTTAAATCATTATACAAACCACAGATTTTGTTAAAAATTTAATGCACTTAAATAATCAGCAAATTGAATATAAATATTATACTACATTATTCTGTAGTTAGAGCCAAATTAGAAATATTAAAAAAAAACTGTAATTAAAGAGCATTGATTTTGAACATTTCTAAACATTCACCAGAATAATCAGTAGAGATCACATATTTTAAAGACGTTTCAGCTGATTTTTCTATAGTTTTCAGCTAAACTATTTTGAAATTTTATTATAGGAATATTATAAAAAATATCAGATATTAAATAATCAAAATTTTGATTATATTCAATAGATATTTATCACACTGATGCCCGGTATTAAAAAAACGTTTAATTTTCTAAATTAAATTTACTTTAGGAATACATTGATTTATTCCAAAGATTTCTGTATTATAAACACAAAATAACTTTATTTGGCTAATTAATCTCCTCAGTAAATTATTTGTTTGTTTTTCTACCAAGTAAATTTTATTCTCTAAATAATTTGACAGTTAAAAGTCAAAAGTCTGTTATATTATTATAATTACTTTAGATTCTACTACTTGTATTTATTAATTTTATGACGGTTATCATGTCTACCTTATCATCCGTCAGATTTAAGTTCGCTCATAGTATCTTCCCTGACAGTGATTAATTCGAACCACAAGACATTCTAAGGAGTCGAAGACTTAGTTTTTTAAGTCAGACATAACCAGGCATTTTTGTACTTACGCCTACGCTTTTTTTAAATTAGTTCCATTTAAAGTTTTAAACGAGTGTTTTCCACTCCCAGACTAAGCATGAAGTAAAATTTCGAGTTTAGGGAAGCCTGAAATTTTTTTTCGGTCGCGCTACCGCGGAGCGACCAAACCAAATTTTCAGGCTTTTCTAAACTCTAACTTTTACTTCATGCGCCACGCGTATTTAACACTGAAAACACTTAAATATTGTGAACAAGTAAACTTTATTGAAATCAGTTTGGTCGCGTAGCGCGAAAATCGCGAATTGAAATCAGTGTCTTGTACGCGTGGCACATGAAGTAAAATTTCGAGTTTAGAAAAGCCCGAAAATATGGTTTGGCTGCTCCACGCTTCGCGCTACGCGACCAAACCAAATTTTCAGGCTTTTCTAAACTTGAAATTTTACTTTATGCTTAGCCTGGGAGTGGAATACACTCGATTAAGTCTTTTATAATTTCTAATAAGCTTTCTTATTCTTGTTCTGTGTAATTCTGTCCTATTCCACGGTTATTCTCTATAATTATAAGGAATTATACTATATTTCCAATTTGATTGACAATTTAATTTGAAATATTGACAATTTAATTTAAAAAATTGGTGGTTCAAGCTATGGCCACAAAAAAAAATTGATTTTGGTATGTATGCTACTAGAATTGCTATTTATTTGGTAGGTTTGCTTTATAATACGCAATTTTATTTGCCCATTAGTTTACTAGGTAAATAAATTTACTCCACAAATAGTTATATAATGAATTATTAATCGTTTATAATACCAGGCATAAATCAGTGGTTTTTGCGCCTGGCGCATAAGGTAAATATTTCTGGTTTAGATAAGCCTAAAAACCTATATAGTTTTTTTTCTGGATTTAGAGAAAATTAAGGAGAATTGCATGCTGTGAAATATAAATGTTGACCTATAGCATCTTACAATTACAATAATTATACTATATAGCTGAAATTTTAATATAAGACGTCAAAAAATGCCGTTAGTCTTCCTAATATTTATTATTTCCTAAAGAAAAATTAATAGAATAAAATAATGTTTAAGGTGTTAAATATAGTTATATAATTTATGAGTTTATTTTCTTTGAAGCCAGTAAACGTTTATCAAAATAAATTTTAAGTGATATCGAGTATTTAATTTTATTTCCTTCTTTTAGATCTTCTTGCAGTGATTTTTTCTTTTAAGTATACATATGCATACAAATTTTCCGATATTCGTTCATCTTTTAAAAGAGTTCAATTTAAAGTTTTGAACGAGTGTTGTCCACTCCCAGACTAAGCATGAAGTAAAATTTCGAGTTTAGAAAAGCCTGAAAATTTGGTTTGGTCGCGTAGCGAAGCGGAGCGACCAAACCAAATTTTCAGGCTTTTCTAAACTCGAAATTTTACTTCATGCGCCACGCGTATAAAACACTGACTTCAAGTGAAGTGTAAAATATACCGCTAAAACAGTATGCCAAAGAAGTATAATTTGAACGTCACAAATCAGAGTTTTATACACGTGGCACATGTAGTAAAATTTTGAGTTTAAGATATCCTAAAAAAATATTTAATGAGTAAAATAATGTCTAAGATGTTAAATATAGGGCCTGTTTCCCCATATAATATATGAGTTTATTTTCTTTGAAGCAAGTAAACGTTTATCAAAATAAATTTTAAGTGGTATCGAGTTTTTGATCTTTTTTCATCTTTTAGATATGCATACAAATTTTCCGATATTAGTTCATCTTTTAAAAGAGTTCAATTTAAAGTTTTAAACGAGTGTATTTTACTCCCAGACTAAGTACGAAGTAAAATTTCAAGTTTAGAAAAGCCTAAAAATTTGATTTGGTCGCGTAGCGAAGCGGAGCGACCAAACCAAATTTTCAGGCTTTTCTAAACTCGAAATTTTACTTCATGCGCCACGCGTATGAAGCACTGGTTTTGAGTGAAGTTCAAAATATACGTCTTTAAAATACTGCTTTAGTATCACGTTGAAAACTTTACAATGTATCAGTGCTTTATACGCGTGGGGCTTGAAGTAAAATTTCTTCGCTTCGCTTGCGCGCCCCGGTAAATCCAAATTTTCAGGCATTTCTAAACTAGAAATTTTACTTTATGCTTAATCTGGGAGTGGAAAACACTCGTTTAAATCTACAAACTGAACTCTTTTATAATTAATAGGCATTTTCTAGACTGCAACTAAAATCATTAGCAAATATTTTTTATCAGTTTTATTAACCCTGTCAACGGTTAATAAAACTGTTTCAAAATTATTTGCTAAGGATTTGATGAAGGTTAGCAATAATATTGTGTATCAATAAGTTTGAAGACCATCCATCAGAATCAATCAAGATTTAAGCTCAATATGTGTTTACAAAAAAATCTTCAACTTTCCCCCTCGATAGCTCGTATAGGTTTAAGACGATGATGTATCGTGTTTATTAATGCAATAATTGTGTGTTCTCTTTTATTTATTCATAAAGAAAATCCATGTGGGCTGTATTGCGTGAACGAAGAGGGATCAGTGGTCCTTTTACGGCCCCGCGTGATCGATGGCACGACGTGCTATCGCGGCATCCGGGACATCTGCATCAACGGACTCTGCAAGGTAGGGTTGAAATAAAATAGAAGGGGTAGGGCGATAACATAACTCCGATATTATTACTCACTCGTCCTATAAATGCCATAAAGGAAATCCCGTGCGACCTTGACTTACAATCGAGCGCCGTCGAAGACAGATGCGGGGTGTGCAAGGGCGACGGGACATCCTGCGCCATTATCAGGGGAGAAAAGTTATTCACGTGCACAAAGGACGTAGGTAAGAGATGAAGTTAAACGTGAATCATGCCAGTTTTTAATATTATTACTTTGTATGTGTGGGTTGTATAATATAGGAGAGAAGAAATTTATTGAAATACCGAAAGGCGCGTTTAATATAAAAATCGAGGAGCTGATGCCATCCGAGTCACGTATTGAAGTTCGCGATCAGGACGGGGCCAACATATTTATTACTGGGTACGAATTTATTTCATCTACTACAATGTTTCTGTAATAATATCTAGTCTTTTATTCTTATGAATGTAGTTTATGCTAATTTTGATAGAAATTGCAAAGCAGGCATAAGCACACGAAAAGTTTAAGTAAAATCTATTATTTTTACATTAGAAACAAACAAAAAGGTCAATTTTCCACGCGTTTCTAAAGTTTAACCCAAGGGTTTCGGTACTAACGATATATCATACTACAAAATTATAATACAAATATCGATTTTTAAGCGTTAAAATATCGAAATCTGCAGTCCGGCCAGTCCATAAAACCCGTGAGCTGTAAAAAAAACATAAATAATCTGCTAAACATATAAATAGGTTATGTAATTTGAGTATTATTATTTATCAATTTAATTTAATTTTTACTACTATTTAGAGATTCATTGGGAATGTTTACTGTAGAAGGTTCGAAGGCCTGGGTGGGGATGATCAGGACGAAGCAGGAGGCCATTAGCATACCCGGCCCGATAAAACTGCCAATTTCCGTTTGGGTATGTTTATATTTGCTTATTTAAAAGCGTCGGAGGACTCGGTGCACTTGTGTCTGTGTTTGTATGTGTGTGTAAGGAATACAAGACCCCGAACGTCTAGGTCGTATTAAGCCCGTAAGCTTTACGTACGAGATGCACTATGAGAAACCATCTCATAACAGTAGCACTCGTTACTGTTATGAGACGGTTTCAGCTCCGTCTCGGGGCTCTATTTACAATAATCGAAAACGTTTACGTTTTGTTGGGTTCGCTAATAACATGGGATTTTCAATATAAAGTTAAAAAATGGCAATAACTATGATTTTTAGAATTATCAGTTGCATCCACCATAAATCAACACCGTTTATTCGCATATAATGACAATATAGTGGAATTTAGAAGAGATGTCCTGTGACTCTTTGATGTGGAATGTGTGGTTCAAATTTTTAGAGTATGTCGACAGTTGTATCTGCAATGATTTTTCCTAGTTGTGTCAAATCTTGACGTTACATGACAATGTCATACTGTTTAGGTCGCGAGTATATTAGTGTTCTATCTTATAGAAAAGCATTAAATCATAATCTCTAGTGATTTTTTTCTTTTGAACATACATATCCCGATTACGTGTAGATTTTTAAATATTCGTTGTTTTCTTAAAAGAAGTCAATTTGAAATGTAAACGAGTGTTTTCCACTCCCAGACTAAGCATGAAGTAAAATTTCGAGTTTAGAAAAGCCTGAAAATTTGGTTTGGTCGCGTAGCGCGAAGCGCGGAGCGACCAAACCAAATTTTCAGGCTTTTCTAAACTCGAAATTTTACTTCATGCGCCACGCGTGTTAGACACTGATTTGAAGCGAAGTTTACTCGCTCACAATATTTCAGTGCTTTCAGTGTTTAATACGAGTGGCGCATGAAGTAAAATTTCGAGTTTAGAAAAGACTGAAAATTTGGTTTGGCCGCTCCGCGCTTCGCGCTACGCGACCAAACCAAATTTTCAGGCTTTTCTAAACTCGAAATTTTACTTCATGCTTAGTCTGGGAGTGAAAAACACTCGTTTTATGCTTCAAATTGAACTCTTTAAAGAAAAACGTATGCATATGTATACCTAATAGAAAATTCTTTGTATGTATACTTAAAATAAAAATTCCGTGTATTAACAGATTAATCCGATGATTATTTGCCAAATCTACTGAATGCGCATGGGAAACCTCTCGTGAATCGTACCTTAAGTATGATTATTAGAATTAGAGTTGAAATGCCCGACTCCTCCACCAAAAATTAACACCGTTTATTCGCTTAAAATATAATACAATTCAAGAGAGGTGTTCTATGATTACGGATTTAAGTTCTATGGTACAACCTTTCTTTGCGGTATTTTCATATCAACATTATTTCTTCTACTTTTGTGACATGAGTTGCAACTTATAGTAAACACTCTAAACCAGGGGATTCATATTAATAAAGATATTTTAATTTAACTTAATGTCACAGGACAACTCTTTTTAACTGAACTATAGCGGCGATTTACATTCTAGACTTTGATTCTGAAATACAGAACCATTTGGAATATTAAACGCAATCATTTGTGTGAATGTTGCGAACGTGGGTTATTTTTGTTGCAAACTCTTCTTAAAGACATTTTATTAGATTGGATTGATGCAAAATTCAACGGTTAAATACAATTACGCGATGAGCTCGAAGAAAAACTACACGACCCACTTTAGCTGGGACGTTTTGGAATGGACTCACTGTTCCGCCGAATGTGGAGCCGGTACGCAAGTTTCAGTGCTCAAGTGTGTTGAAAAACGTTCTGGAATCGTGGATGAGAGCAATTGTAAGCACATGCAGAAACCCGAGCATATCGTGCGGCCTTGTGAACTGGCACCTTGTATACCAAGGTAAAATACAAATTAACTAAAACAAAAACAAGAAAATACAGGTAACTTGGTATTATATTACATTGGGATAAAATAAGTGAAATTGTAAAGGAATATATAAACCAAGTTATACGGAGCAAATACATTTGTACATTTTTCTGACAGAACTTTAAAACAGCAGATTTTTTGCAGAAAATAAAATTTTTGTTTAACCATGACAAAGGTAATGTTCATGGTACAGATATGTTTTAAGTATAAGTAAAATGTACTCTGGTACTTAATACAAGTACTCTACACAAAGTGCAATGGAGTATTAAGTACAAGTAAAGGGTGTTTCAGCAAGAGCTTTCATTTGAAATAGCCCACTACTTTTTTTTGTCAAATTTGCAGCCGAATTCTTTGACATTCAAGTAGTAACAACTACGAGCCTTGTGCCACATCAGTTGGCAATGTCTATAAAAATTCACTTACTAGAACTACAACGCTTGAAATGCGATATTTTAAAATATTTGTAATACTTTTAGTAAATAACAATTGATAGCTTGTACAGTATATTGAGGTATGCGTATGTAGAATAAACTCCCTGTATACAGGGTGTCTACGCTATCCCGTTCGTTAAAAGTTTATGGGGTTGCCGTTGCACTAAAAATTTCAAAGAAAGCCTTGTCATATGGTTGAATCAGTTCTCCTCATGTGAAATATTTTCAAGTTTATATCACTTCCGGTTCCACCGGAAGTAGAGCCAACTTTGTTATTTTAAATAGAACACCCTATATATTAGTAATTTATTGGGTTCCTCGTTTAAATTGCAACATATTTTATTCGAATATATGTACACTTATCTCTTATAGTTTTCAAGAAAAGAAAATATTTCCAAAATGTTGACGTCTAAAAGGAATCTCGAAATCTGTCTGTAACTTCTCTTAGAAATAAGATAAAAATATGATTTATACCTCTACTTGTACCTAGAGAATGCTTCTATCAGTAAATTAATTGGAAACTGTCAATTTTGACAATAAGTGTTCTTAAAATGTCGATATCTAAGTGCCCTCTTCAATATCTAGTAATTCAATTTTTTTAAATGGAATGACCCAATTTTTATCACGTAGTACGATTTAGAGGAACATTTCCTACAAAAAAGTATTATATGACTATACTCCTAAAGCAAAAATTTTCGAATTATTTCGAAAATTCATTATTCGTCGCATTAAGCAGGCCAGTAGTATGCTTTTGTTTTGTCGCGATTGTATTGCAAAATGTCAAATAATAAAAAGAGTTAGTACAAAGTTTTACAGAAATCAACAAAATGAATAAATACACACATCAACAATCAGTAATAAAAATCAATTTATTCATTATATATGGCAACTGCCAATTGAACAAAATTTGATTCCGATCTCCTAAATTTTGTTTTATTCATTGGCGGCAAATGCGGATAAGTTTCATTAAATACTTTACATGTTCGAGTAACAATTCTATTGCATTTGCTGTGTATAAAAAATAAATTGATAATTTGTTGATGGCTGAATTAATTCATATTGTTGATTTCTGTGTACTAATTGTTTTTATTATTTGGCATTTCGCATTATATACGCGACAAAACAAAAGCGATACTACTTGCCTACTAAAATTTATTTGCGACTTATGAAATATTTCGAAAACCCCTTGCTTTAGGAGTATAGTTGTTACTACTTTTTTGTAGGAAATCTTCCCCCCAATCGTACCACGTGATAAAAAATGGGTCATTCCATTTAAAAAAATTGATTTACGAGATACTGAAGAGGGCACTTCGATATTGACATTTTAAGAACACTTATTGTCAAAATTGACAGTTACCAATTAATATACTCATAGAGGCATCCTCTAGGTACCAGTAGAGATATAAATCATATTTTTATCTTACTCTTAAGAGAAGTTACAGACAGATTTCAAGATGCCTTTTAGAGGTCAAAATTTTAGAAATATTTTTTTTGCTTGGAAACTATACGATATAAGTGTACATATATTCAAATAAAATATGTTGCAATTTAAACGAGGAATCCGAAAAATGACTAATATATAGGGTGTTCCATTTAAATTAACAAATTTGGTGCTACTTCCGGTGGAACCGGAAGTGATATAAACTTGAAAATATTTCACACGAGGAGAACTCATTCAACCGTATGACAAGGATTTTTTTCAAGTTTTTAGTGCAACGGCTACCCCATAAACTTTTAACGAACGGTTTAGCGTAGACACCCTGTATAGCGGACCTAAATATTACGAATATGTGTCAACTAATAAACAGTGAAACCTTTTTTTAATTTTTTTTGTTTGTTTGTTTGGCATAGGTTTTTACCATTCAGCCACTAACGTTGATTTATATTAACATATATTTCGACTAATTTGGACGTCACAACACATTCACACACATCCATGGAACCGGACAGTGAAACCTTAATCAAGTTCACTGTTTATTATTTGACACATATTCGTAATATTTAGGTCCGCTATATACAGGGAGTTTCTTCTAAATACGCATACCTCAATATACTGTATAAGCTGTCAATTTTCAGATATTCGTCGGATTTGAAAAAAAGTTCAAATTGATAAATCAATTCGCTGTAATCGAGGCACTAGCTGTAAACGAGTGTTATCCACTCCCAGATTAAGCATGAAGTAAAATTTCGAATATGATTTGGTCGTCCCCGAAGTGGAGCGACCAAACCAAATTTTATGGCTTTTCTAAACTCGAAATTTTACTTCATGCGCCAAGCGTATAAAACACTGAAATATTATGAAGTTCACAATATACTGCTAAAACAGTATGATAATGACATATATTTTGAACCTCACTTAAAACCAGTGTTTTATACACGTGATACATTAAGTAAAATTACGAGTTTATAAAAGTCTAAATTTTAACGTTCAGGCTTTTCTAAACTCAAAATTTTACTCGATGCTTAATCTGGAAGTAAAAAACACTCTTTAAAATTTACTCCATACTCCAGCAACAATTAAAGCATTCAAAGACAATATTAGAGCAGAAATTCGCGAAATAGAGCCACAAATATGTAAAAATGTGAGGGGAAATTTTCTCAAAAAATAATTTCCTATAAGATCATAGTTTAAACTTTGGATTGAAGTAAAAATATCACATTTCCCAGAAAATTGTTGTTGTTTTTTTTTAACAAATTATAATAAAAGTTTTTGTTAAAACACCCTTTACGTAATAATAAGTATGTACTTAAATATTTGAAATAAAACAACACAGTTGGGAGGGTTTCACTTTAATTGTTGAACACTGCAACATGTTTCACCACACAGTGGCTTCATCAGGCAGATGAAATAATGTTCAAATAGTGTTCAACAATAAAAGTGAAACCCTCCCAACGGTGTTGTTTTATTTCAAATAGTATTATAGAGTTTTATCATGTATCCGCCTCATCAATTAAATAAATTAAATGTATTTAAATACTTATATGAGTATAAAGTACTGAGTACATCAAATGCCTAAGGAATGTGACAATAATAATTGAATAAAGATAAATTCTTATATATTTTTTAAGATGGTATGTTGGTGACTATCAAGAATGCTCACATTGTCCTAGAGGTGTTAAAACCAGGGTGGTTAAATGCATTCGTCCGGTTGGAACTGGTGAAGGTGCTTTGAATATAATTCCAGATACATTTTGTCCCCTGCCTAAACCAAAATTTTCGCAATCGTGCAGATGTCGTGCGACTAGTAAACCAAAAGGTAAACAAATAATCAGTAAAGGAATTAAGGGATTACACCACTGTAGAACACTAAAATAAACCCTTTTTGGGGGGAAAGGAAGAGGAAGAGGATAATAATATTCAAGGATGTTGTCTTTCAGTGTTCACAAAAATGTTTTTATTACAAATAGTTACAAAATGGCGGCTCTGGAGCCATTTCTGCGAGCCAAGTTTAATTTGAGACACTCTGCGACATCAAGCATGAGTGCCGTAAAATTAAATTATTAGCAAAACAAAAAAAAATTAATTTACATGAGTATAGCTTGAAAAATACGTACGGGATTTTAAAAATATCAATTGTTGTGTAATTTGTGCATTTTAAGTTCAAAGTTCAATTTTTGAGCTAAAAAGTGGCATTACTTTATAGATGTAACATCTAAAATTTGAGTTATCGAAAACCTCGTAGGTATTTCCATGCGTAATGTTGTTTTATAGATATGATAAACATTTGGATTAAAAAAAATTTACCTTGGTCGTTATACTGGGTGCCGTTTTAAAAAAACGTGTTTTGAGAAAAATTGGTTCGCGAAAAATCTCTAAACTTGAAAATTCTGCAGTGGTATAACTTCTTAAAAGAAACAATATCTAAAAATGTGTCAACTGAATTGCTCATGGCAAATAGTAGCTTATATATACTAAGCTTAGCTTAAAATAGGTTTACATTACAATTACCATAATGCAATTTAAACTAAGCTTAAATCGTTGACTGTCACATTTTTGTATTTTGTAAGCATGTAGGTTCCTATTTAGTGTAACTGTACTTTATTTACACGACAGCCAACGTGTTAAGTAAGCAACTATTGAACAACTGACGTTCAAATAAATTGTCGTATCATCGTGTCGTTCTGTTTTCAGCTTCTTCAAATGAAGAATCGTCAAACGCCACGGTAAGTTTCTTTCTATAGCTATTATTTTGTTTTTGTAGTTTTATATCTTCAATTCGGTTCGCATTATTCGCTCGATTCAATTATCAATTTTGTAATTTTAGTTGTTAAAGAATTAATGTTAATTTGTTTATGCTATTCATTACTTTGTGTTTTTCTTTCTGTAATTTTAGTTGATAAAGACATTCAAAAAAGTAATAGATTTTTACAACACTGAAGTAATTAAACTCACGATTCACACCGAGTTGGAGGGCAAGAAGCTTCCTATCGGGCTTCCCCATCCGAAATCGGCCGGACCTCGCTATGAACTGACAGGAAAAGAAGCCCTGCAATTCTTAAACACTATAGAACAAGATTTCTCAAATAACAAAACTAAAATATAACATGATTGTTTGTTTATCAGTAATAATTAAGTTATTATACATGTATTTATAAATTATAAAAAAATATATTTATACAAAAAATAAATTATTATTAAATAGAAACCTAATTTAATTTATGGTTTAATTAGTCTCAGCTAGGGAACAGTTTGAGTGTGCGATTTCTTGAAGCATTTTAGCGGCTTCGGCGCCCTTGTAGACCTTCTCTTCTGAGGGATCCATCGTGTCCGCAATTTGATCCCCCATCGTTTCGAACGCTTCGTCAGTTAGGTTTATGGAATTGTGCGATTGTTTTAGAGGTGTCGAACTCAGTTTAAGCTCATCGAGGTTGACTTTGTCGAGGGCCAGACCGCCCACGTTTAACTTTGGTTTTTTGTGTTCCGAGTTGCCCTCGTTAGGACACTCGGATTCACGTTTTTGGCTTAAGGATTTTAGATTGCGTATGGTTTTGAATCGGTTTTTCGATTCAAAAATGTGTTCTAGAATCTGTAAAAAATATTAGAGGTAATGAAACTAATTCAACTGTTATTTTTTTAAAATACACATAATTTTTGGTGTTTCTATTCACGGGAAGTTTTTCTGTTGAGTATACATATCCCAATTACAGCGTATATGTTGGAAATCTTCAGATATTTGTTGTTTTTTTAGAAGAGTTTAACGTAAGCTTTAAACGAGTGTTATCTACTCCTAGACTTTTACTTCATGCTTAACCTGGGAGTGAAAACACTCGTTAGAAGCTCTAAATTGACAGCTTTTTATAAAAACAGCGAATTCTTCCAAATTTCCCAAACGTTGTAATTATCGGGATATGTATACTTAAAATAAAAATTCCCTGCATTTAATACCAGGGGAAAGTCACAACAATAAAACAAAGCTACATTCCACTTTATTTTGACTTCCCTTAATATTTATTTATTGTACATACTTGAGAATCTGCGTTTGGTTCGTTGACGACCGTCTGAAGCCAAACTTTCTCCATCATCCGTTTGGGAAGTTGAAGAGCCTGGCGTTTGTTCGGAGTGCACGTCGATTCCGCATTGCAGAGTTCTTTCGTACCGGGTTTTTTCTCGGTACACAAATCATCCTCAACCAAGACGTCTTCTTCGCCGGATTTGGCAGCTTCCTTGACGCACTCCACTTCGCGCATTCGCACACCTGAAACGTTTTTACAGGCCAGACATTTTCCCCATTTACCCACTCTCCATCTTTAATAAAAAACAAATGAAAACAGTGAACAAAAAGATAAAAATAAGTGAAATGTCTAAATCAGTGGTTCTTAACCTTGTCAGAATCATGATTCTCAACTTTTTTAGAATCATGATTATCAACCTTTTCAGAATCGTAGAAAATTGGCAAATCTACAAAACTTTTGCGGAACAACCGTAAAAAAACAATGACTATTACTTTTTATTATTTTTTGGTTTTTTGAAATGGTGATAGAACATTTCTCTAAAGTTCACTACTGCTCTGTGAACTATAGACTTGTCATTGTAGATTTGATCTAAAGGATGCGGCACCTTTTAGTTTTTTTCTAAATGCGTATTAAATAAAAAAAAACGCAACAAATATTTTCAAATGAATTATACTTTATTTTTGTGAGTACACCTTGCAATTAAAAATGAAATACTATTTCATTTAAATGATTGGCTCGGCAGGATTTACAGTAGCTAATTCTGCCGACCCAATATTTAGTACATTTTCAATCGCTTGAGCCTCTATTTGATCAAAAGCTAATTTAATAATGGTCGACCGTGCCTTGTTAACTGACTTTTTATTCGCTACGATTGAAGAGGAAGGCTTAACCGATATTTGGTTTCAACAGGACGGCGCCACTGCCGATACAGCCAAGGCCGTTTTGCGCCCTCTCTTTAAAAATCGCATTATCAGCGAATATGGCGATGTCAACTGGCTGTCTAAGAGCTGTGATTTTACTCCGTTGGATTATTTGTTGTGAAGAGCCGTTAAGAATAGATGTTATGCCAATCATCGAAAGCCGATTGAGCCATTGCAACTCACAATAACTAAATGCCTCTTAGTGAAATAGAGCCTTAAACGATTGAAAATGTATTAAAAACTTGGGTCGACAGAATGGGCTACTGCAAGTCCAGCCGAGACAGTCAATTAAATAAATTAGTAATATATTGCTTATCGAATGGTGTACTTTAAAAAATTAAGTATAATTAATTTAAAAATTATTGTATTTTTAGTTAATATGCATTTTTAAGACGAATTAAAAGTTGCCGCACAACTTGTGGAAGGTTAATAGCTTATAATTATGGAAGATATTCTTCCAAAATTTCAAAATCAGTGAAAAGAAAAAAAGGAAAACCAAAAGTGGTTGTTTTATTTTAACAATGTGATCAGCAGGACGTTTGCAAACCAGTAAGTGTCTCGTTTATAAAGTTTAAGGACCACTGCTCTAAACTGTAAATATATTAGGAGGTCAGTTTTTGTTTCCGTTAAGTTTTCGTTAAAACGACGGAAGATTAAAATAAAAATTAAAAAACATTTAGTAAAAAAAACACACATAGCGCCCATGCAATTTGTCATCTGTGAGAAGTCGTACTGAAATTACATCATTTCACTTTATACAGTTTGGTCAATTCTTTCCAAAATAACGTCATTTCAGTGCGACTTCTCACCGACGACAAATTGCATCGGTATTGTGAATAGCCTCTCTGGCACAACGTTAACAAGAAATCAAACGATGACAAATATATTTTAAAGTATATAATTTGAAATTTTGAAATAAACAATTTACAAATTGACGTTGAAAAATTGATTTCTTTCCGGTACCCCTAATAGTAAATGATAAATAAAGTAGTACCTACATGTACAAAATTTGATTTTATTATACTAATTTATCTGAATTTCACATACTTGGTTTTACAGGGCTCTTCGTTGCACTTTCTAGTTTTAGGCTGTGGTTTATCGGGAGTCTGGCAAAACGAACCGGAAACCATTCCGTGTTTTTCCTCGATGCATTTTGGCTGAGATAATTCGACGCCACCGCCGCATTTCGCCGAGCACTCTTCCCAATCGACGAACTCCCAGTGGTAAGTGGGCTGGTAATTCGATTTTGACGTCGGCTCGGCGTATTTGTAACGATATCCAACGTTTTCACCCTTATAATATACGACCTGATTGCGAGTCGAAAGAAAATATTTAATCTCGCGCCGAGTGTACTTAAGTAACTAAAGGTAGCTGTGTTTATTGAGTTGCATATAATAATCGTCCACTGACTAATATTTGTGCCAAAATATATGTAAAATTAATATTTCCTGTAAATTATGTTGAGAACTTGAATCAGGCGTAGAGTCACGATGGGGGGAAAATTAATCATAACCTTTCATATTTAATATTTTTACTTTCCCCCGTATGTAATACAAAGGGAAAGTATTGTTTTCGTGAAAATTTTCGAATCAAAAATTTTAGCGGAAATATCCGTTTTGAGGTCCCCTGAGTCGAATAAGACCATTTTTGAAAAATGTCTGTCTGCTGTGTGTCTGTGTGTCTGTGTGTGAGTCTGTGTGCGCTGTACCGCAAAAACCGCTAAAGATATCGGGATGAAACTTGAAACTTAAGCTTTTTGTCACAATCGGAAGAACTGAAAAGCTTTTGGTGAAAATCGGAAAACCGGAAGTGGTACTTTACTCGTAGCGTTTTTCAGTTTTTTCTGATTTTTTTATTAAATGTTCATCAAACAAAAGATTCTTTCAAATAAAAGTTGTATATAATAACAAAATGAAGATATATTGTTTATTTACTTTTTGTTATAGCACTCTTAGTTTTTGAGATATTTTAAAAGTTGTTTGTTTTATCTAGTTATTGATGTGTGACAGTGTATGTGTCGATACAATTGAAAAATGTTTCAAATAAAAGTTGTAGGAAATAAAAAACTAAAGATTTTTTGTGGATTTACTTTTTGTCATAGCAATCTTAGTTTTTGATATATTTAATAAATAGTGTTTTTTATCTAGTCATTGATTTGTGTCAGTGTGTGTGTTGATACAATTGGAAAATGTTTCAAATAAAAGTTGTAGGTAATAAAATATTAAAGATTTTTTGTATTTTCACTTTTTGTCATAGCGCTCTTAGTTTTTGAGATATTCAATAAATAGTGTTTTTTATCTAGTCATTGGTTTGTGTCAGTATGTGTTGATCCAATTGAAAAATGTTTCAAGTAAAAGTTGTAGTTATCAAAAAGTTGAAGACATTTTGAAAATAATAATGCTACAAATATTTTAAAAGAGATTTAATACGCAATTTACGGGGGAAAGTACTATGATGGACACATCACCATTTTTTTTTTGCTACATCATTAATTTTGTATATTTTTCTATTAATGCATGCGATATTGTATCTTATTTTTCGATTCGTTGTATTATTATTTATCTAGAAGTAAGATACATTTGTGAAATCGTAAAAGTGTATACGTTAAATACATAATTATAGGGAGCCTGAATGTTTGGATTTGGATAAAGCGTCCAAAAAACAAATTCAGACTTTTCTAAACTCGAAACTTTATTTCATGCGCCACGCGTATTTTAAAACATTGATTGAAAGTAAATTCCAAAATACACCTAATTTTAGAATTTACTTTCAATCAATGTTTTATACGCGTGGCGCATGAAATAAAGTTTCGAGTTTAGAAAAGTCTGAATTTGTTTTTTGGACGCTTCATCCAAATCCAAACATTCAGGCTTTTCTAAACTCGAAAGTTTACTTTATGCTGAACCCATTATGTGCCATTAATGCATATACGCAACATTATTAATTTTATGTTAATTAAATTACTTAATTACTTAATTTTATATATTATTATTTGACTTGACTTGAAAATTTATGAAGGAAAACATAAAATATTTTGTTATTTTAATATCTTGATTATTACTCATTTAAATAAAATGTTTTCAGTGTATTTCTAACTTTACAATATTTTAGTGTTTTATACGCGTGGCGCATGAAGTAAAATTTCGAGTTTAGAAAAGCCCCGTGAAAATTTGTCTCGGGTCGCTGCGCGACCCTCGACAAATTTTCTACGCGGGGCTTTTCTAAACTCGAAATTTTACTTCATGCTTAGTCTGGGAGTGGAAATACACGTTCTAAACTTTATATTGCACGTTTTATACAAAATGGACGAATGCCTTACATTTACAGCGTATACATTATTTATTTTTGAAAGAAAAATGCATAGAATGTAATACAATAAATCATTCGTAGAACTCATATAAAGAAGTGTTGAATGTTACTTAAAATCCACTTTTCTATAATTGCTCGGCCGTTAATGGGTTAACCTGGGAGTGGAATCGTGAAAATTGACTGGGCTTATAGAATTAAAAAAATTGGGAAAAAAGAAAAATCGTGGAAAATGTTAGAGTTATTGATAACCATAAAAATTATCTGCATTTATAATTAAAGCTGTAAAAAATAAAGACAAATTTAAAAATTACTAATAAAATAACAAGACTAGTGGATCTTGTAAAAATAAATAAAAATTAATTTAAAAATGAACTAGGTATGATAAAAATCGACAAAAATAGATTTTATTAAATGTAGCACAGTTTTGTTGAAAATAGGTATTAAAAATAAAAAAAATACGTTAAAATTTAAAATATAATAATAAAAATAGTAATGAAATGTTGTAATCAACAATATGAAAAGATAAATACAGTGAATTTTCTTTTATTAATAAAAAACGCTTTAACTTTGTTTGTATAACACAATTTTTTTTTAGGTTTACATATCACGATTTTGCGATCAAAAGTTTTAAATAATTGTTGTTTTTTAAAAAAACTTTGAATTTCAAGCATCTAACGAGTGTTTCCAATCCCAGACTAAGCATGAAGTAAAATTTCGAGTTTAGAAAAGCCTAAACATTTAGTTTGGCCAAATATTTAGGCTTTTCTAAACTCGAAATTTTACTTCATGCGCCACGCGTATAAAACACTGATTTAAAGTGATTTATAAAATATACTGCTTAGTTTTAATCACATGTTTATTATTAATCTTATAAATGTTTATATGGTTTATGTGAAAGTAGACATAACAGAAAGACACCTATTACTATTTTACATAAAAACGTCAAAATCAACACACATTATAAAATTTTTTAAAAACTTGAGAACTGTGAAAATTTCGACAAATTAACAAACATTTTAAATTCCAAACGTGTAACGTGTTTAATCTAAATTTTAAAACTGTCCTTGAACGATAACTGCCCCTCCCCCCTTTCCCAAATTGCTCTCTGAATCCATTTCTGCCTCGAAGAAAAAAAAATAATATTGTTTTCGTTGTGTTATCATCATTAAAAAAACCTTTAATTAACGATTATCAGTCTTCAATTTTATTCTCTTAAGCATGGGGTCGCTTTAGAGAATAAAATTAAAGACTGATAAACGTTCATTGGAGGTTTTTTGCTTCTCTATCAAATAATACAACGAGAATAATAAAGTTTTTCCAAGACCGCAGAAAGTGGAAGTTAATTAAAGGATGATAAAGAGAGTAACTCTGGCGTGGTATTCGAGGGCAATATGTATAATTTATGTAAGCGAAGAAGCCTCCCGCAATAATAATACATTTTATCTTTTTAATAAATTGTAAGACAGTGCAGACGGAAAATTGTCGACACGTATTATATTATTTAGGTAGGAAAACGCTCCTTCGTTCGCACAATAAAAGCTCGCTCTAATCTAATTCAACCGCGAAGTGAGAGTGAGAGAGAGAGAGAGAGAGAGATAAGGAGAGAAAGAGAGGAAAAGAAAAATAAAACGCGCGCCCCGCAAAAGAGGAACTTAATAAGATCCAACACTTTCTTTGGGAAAGAAATAATATTGTTATAGGTTTGAATTTTTGCACCTAGATGAGGCAAAAAATCGCTAGCTATAAAAGATGGAACGAGAAATGTATAAAAAAGAAACGCGAAATTATAGACAAATTGTTTCTGGTAAATTATCTTTTCGCCGAAATAAATTAAAATTGGTTCAATGCCGATTTCTTTTTGAGTAAATAAAATCTGTTGTCAAATGATAACAAATTTATTGGATATTTGTTCTGCTACTTTCTTGATGGAACTAGATTTTCACATTAGGTCAAGTTAAACACTTGTATTGTTCTATGTTCCATGATCGTAACGGATCGAAACACGTGTCAAGCAACTGAAAATAATAACATGAAACAATACAAGTGTTTTTTTAACTTTACCCAATGTGATAACAAATTTTATTATAAATAAAGCCAGTAGAGAAATTTTAAAGTTAGAAATACACTGAAAACATATTTTTTTTATTCAGTAATAATCGAAATATTTAAGGAACAAAATATTTACATTTTCTCCACATGTTCTAAAATCAGGTCAAATAATACAATGTATCAAATTAACTTTTAATTATGTCCGGCTTTAACAACTTCAATTAAATCTTATTCGTTGATTAAATTTATTTGTCGATTGCAATAGAGATTTTCTGTGTCATAAATATCAATGATATGTGAATTAATTGATTTTTTGATATATATGTAACTATTACTAGATTTTAATTGATGATCTCTTTAATTGAAGTTAGTGAAACCCTTTATACGTAATTTAATAACAAAAAAATTAATAATGTTGCGTCGTTGCGTCAATTGCGCCTATTTGGTTAATGATTATAAAAATTCTGTTAATTATGATGTGAAACAATAAGCATTTCTAAAACTTTTAACCAAGTATAGCATGTATTTTGTTTGAGGATTTTATTTCAGTGACTTTTCAATTATTCTGCAATGTAAACAGTTAAAATTTAACAGCCAACTGTTGAAGAACTTTAGTTTTTTAGAGATGAAAAAAAAAACAGTTGAAATTTAACTGCCAACTGTTGAAGAACTTTAGTTTTTTAGAGATGAACTCAATTAATCCAATATTAGATCAAAGTCTTTCAATACAGTTAAAATTAACCCAAACACATTTCTCGTTTCATCTTTTATAGCTGAAGTCTATTGTGAAGGCAGCATTTTTTAATCTCACGAGAAATCATCTTTCACGTCTGCTCTCTCTCTCTCTCTCTCTCTCTCACTCTCTGTCTCTCTCTGTCTCTTTCTGCCTCTTTCTTTATATCAAGCTCTGTGAGCGCTATCGAGATTTTAATTTCGTCCGCAATATTTAATAAAGCAATTCCACTTACGAAGAGCACGATGTTCTCCTTTAGAGGCCCGTGGATAACCAGCAACTCCTTATTCGGCTCTGGATGACTGTAAATGCCTTCGGTGCCGCCCATTTCGTAAACACCATCGGAATTTTCATTGCTGATATACAATAACAATAATAGTGTTTTATATTTCATTTAATAATTTTACATTCATACAATTTTATTTTAATTTTAATAATAATAATTAATCGATTAAAGTTAATATAACGCGCTTAAGTGTAATTAAGGGCAGAGCATAGAAGAGCGGTAAGGCTAGCGTAAAGGTTAGTGGTGAGGCTATCGGCAGGGTTAAGGGCTGTATTGATATTGCGTAACTAGATCATGCGCGTTATAACGCTTACGTGGGGATTGTAATACCAGTAAATCGAAAAAAATACTTTCTAAAACTTTCAGGTAATTTGCCATTTTTTTTTAAATTAAATAACGCTTTTTGATCGGTGTATACCTGAGTAAAACATCAGTCCGATGCGTTCATATGCATACATTTTTTTTAAGTATATATCACTAAATTACAACGTATGTACTGTGAATCGAGATTTAATAATACTGTAAATCTTCAGATATTCTTTGTTTTTTAAAAAAAGGACAAATTTAAGTTTTAAATAAGTGTTTTTCACTCACAGATTAAGCATGAAGTAACATTTCGAGTAAAGAAAAGCCTCAAAATGTAATTTGCTTGCTCCGCATATAAAACACTGAAATAGTATAAAATAGTATGAAAATTTGGTTTAATCGCTCCGCTTCGCGGAGCGACCAAACCAAATTTTAAGGCTTTTCTAAACTCGAAATTTTACTTCATGTTTAGTCTGGGAATGGAAAACACTTGTTTAAAGCTTCAATTTTATATTTTTTTAGAACAACGGATATCAAAAAAAAAAATCACAACATATGTATAATTAAAAGAACAATTTTCTGTAGAAAATTCAAAAAAATAGTTGTTCGTTTATCAACGATAGATCTTCTAGGACATTAAAAATAATCACTTACAAATTCCCATTGAGATAATAATGCTTCTCATCAGGTCCGGTGATGGCGATGGTATTATCGGAAGGCTTAAGCTCGGATATTTCGATGTTTCTGCAGCCCCGGAAAATAACCGCCACTTTAACGTAATCTGAAAATATACCATCATTGCGGTGTGCTAGGGGGGTGCGGGGGTGCACTTTACATACAAAATTCATACATAAAATATGCGATGATCTATCTATTCTGGTCGGGAAGAGATTCCTCGAGACTCACCTACATATATTTGAAATTATGGTAAAGCAAAGGAAGTCGGGACGATAAAGTATCGGAAAGTGGGGAGAAATATGCCCCCATATAAACGGCTAGGCAGGCCTTGTCGAATAATATGTATGGAAAAAGGGGTTGTTGGTGAATGTGCATGCGGATGGAGATAGGCGGAGATAAAGAAGATGCTTTGTAATAAACGTTGTTTTTTTTTATTACGCAAAAAGATTAATGTGAATTTAATTCACAAAGTTTTATCAAATTATTCCATTAACAACTTAATATCTTATATTTTCTATTAATTAAAAGTAAAGCAATTATCTAACAAGTGTTTTCACTCCTTGATTAAGCATGAAGTAAAATTACGAAGAAATCAATGAAATAAAATGGGCCAAACTTAATTATGTTAAGGATTTGTCAAATACAATTATAAACAATATAAAGGGTAATGAATTTCGCATCATATGCACTAACCAGACAAATTTAGGAAAAATACTAATAGATAATAAATACCCCATAGACAAATTAAAAAAGTGTGGAGTGTACGAACTAAAGTGCAGTGATTGTGATGCATTATACATAGGACAAACAGGAAGAACTTTTCAGACAAGACTAGCAGAACATAAAAAATCAATTATAAATAACAAACAGTGTACAGGGATTTCAAAACATTGTATAATTAACAACCACTTTGTAGACGTTAATAATTTCATAATTTTATATTCAGGTAATAAGGGCCGTAATTTAAACCTCAGGGAAGGCCTAGAAATAAATAGGGCAATAAAAGACGGAAAACACCTCGTCAACGACAATGAGGAGATTTGGAATTCCCTAATCTTAAAATCCCTTATTACCTGACTATATATAAGCTTGTCGGTATCTCTTGTAATTCACTCCTGATAATGCTGTAAAACGCGAAACTAGTCGAGTAAATAGTAAAGTAAAAAATTGTGAAACAAACCAAGTGTAATTTAATTTAAACATTCATTATCAATAAAATTACGAGTTTAAAAAAGTCCTACAATTTGGTTTGGTCGCGTAAAGTAAAGCAATTATCTAACAAGTGTATTCACTCCTTGATTAAGCATGAAGTAAAATTACGAGTTTAGAAAAGTCCTACCATTTGGTTTGGTCGCGTAGCGCGTAGCGCTACGTGACCTAACCAAATTTTTAGACATTTCTAAACTCGAAATTTTACTTTATGCGCCACGCGTATAAAACACTAATTAAATGCGCGTAGCGCTAAGCGACGAAACCAATTTTTAGGCTTTTCTAAACTCGAAATTTTACTTTAAGCGCCACGCGTATAAAAGACTAATTTAATGTGATGTTCAAAATATACTGCTTAAGTTTCATCCTAACAACATATCTCAATAAAAATTTCTCGAATTTTTAAAACGCATGATTTGCTTTAAGGAAACAATTATTTATAAAATATATTAACACGAGATCAAACCTTGGCAGTATATTTTAAACTTTACTTTAAATCAGTGTTTTATACGCGTAGCGCATGAAGTAAAATTTCGAGTTTAGAAAAGTCTAAAAATTTGGTTTGGCCGCGTAGCGCTACGCGCTACGCGACCAATCCAAATTTTCAGGCTTTTCTAAACTCGAAATTTTACTTCATGCTTAATCTGAGACTGCAAACACTCGTTTTAAGCTTTAAATTAAACTTTATTCAAAAACAACGAATGTCTGTAAATTCAAAGCGTAGCATATAAGAAAAGGAAAAGTTCTTGTATAATTATCGTTGATACAAATTAATCATTGATTTTACTTTTTATTTTATAATTATACAAACTGTCTAACTTGAATTACCCATCGTTAAAAATCACAGACATTCTATTCTGAGTTATGTAAAGAGATTATTATTATTATTAAATTATTAATGCCGGGTGTCACCAACGTCGGTTAAATCTAGCAATCGTTATTCATCGATTAATATCTAGTATTAGTTACATAATGTCAAAATATCAATATGATCACATGACATTGAAGCTTATGGCATGAAAAATATCTATTCTAATCAAGAAATAAATTTAATTTACGAATAAGATTTATTTATAGTTAGTAAAACCTTACATAGTTCGGGGGATATTCGAGATACGACAATCGAATTAGTCGATTATTAAAATATCTCGATGGATTGTTGTATATCGATAATTATGTCGAATATTACATCGATTATTATATCGATTATTAGATCAATCATTAGATCAATCATTTACTCTATAAATAGATACATCGAATAATCTCAATGATCAATTACTCTGATTCAAATAATGTGATAATTGAACTATCGATTTTATATTAAATCATTTATTAAGAGATCATTCTAACAATAATTTGAGAGATAGAGAGTTATATCTGAGATTCTGAGATGTTGGATAAGATTCTGAGATGTTGGATACATTTAATTATTGTAGAGAATCCAGTGATAATAATAATATTAATAATACTTTATTTAGCGCTAACTGCATTTACAAGATATAATCTGAAAAACTTCGATATTATTTTAAGAATCGAAAGAATCAATTATTTTAATTTAAATTCTCCAATCTCATGCAACATTGAAACAAAGCTAGTTTATTTCATAAAAATACCGTTGCATCAACGGCGCTTAGTAGGTTAATGATTATAAAAATTCTAAGTATAAATTAAATTGCCAATTCTTGGTTGCAGAATACTTCAAACATTAAAAGTGCGATTCTTTTCGCAATCTACAACAAGTTAGTCTTACAAAGACTATATCAAACACTCATTGATACAACTACTTCCCGGGCTAATAGCCCGACGGACATTGAATTATACAACACGTGTTTGCTGTTACATACAGTAACCTACTGCAAATGTAACAATTTGGGTCAAATTATTCCATCTATAGACGGATGTTTGAAGTATTCTGCAACCAAGAATTGGCAAATTCATTTATACTTATGTTTGAACGGTAACGTGACCGCCAGTCTAAGGTGTCAAATTGTTTAGAGGGAATGGCAAAGCTATACTGATGAGAGATAAATCTCGAAACGCGTCTACAAATTGTTACATTTGCAGTAGGTTACTGTATGTAACAGCAAACACGTGTTGTATAATTCAATGTCCGTCGGGGTATTAGCCCGGGAAGTAGTTGTTTTAATGAGTGTTTGATATAGTCATTGTAAGACTAACTTGTTGTAGATTGCGAAAAGAATCGCACTTTTAATGTATAAAAATTCTGTTAATTTTCATTTAAAACAATTAACATTTCTTAAACTATACCCAAGTCTATTTTTTTAAATTTTAATAAGATTCAAATAATTAACACTAAATTCCTACAGTTTGAAAAATGTTGGCAAACTTCAATAATTCACGTTCTATATTTGAAATAATTAAAATTTGTTATACTGGACAACTAACAAAATCTGTATATTTCTTAAATATTACTAAGAATTTCATTATAAGTCTGTTGCTTTTAATTTGAGCACAAATTTTCTCCTTTATCATAATTTTATTTAACCTCCAGATTCTGTAGTTTTCTTCATTTTTTTTTTAAATTGTAGTTTCTCCAGTATAGAAACAAATTTAATGTATTTATTAAAAACCATTGTAGATTTTTTGAAGATTTAGAGTGCTTAGATTCTCAGTAGAAAAGTTGCAATTTTCAAACGATTAACGTATTTCAGTCAACTTTGAGTTTAATGGGGTTTTATTTAACATTATTATTTTTATTAAATAATAATTGTATTTATTTTGATCTTTGTTTACCAGCACTGGTTTATTAGATTTTCCACTGCTATCAATTCCTTCTAAAGTGAAGCAATAATATTTTTAGTATTTGATAAAATGAATTAGTTTTTACTGTGCGGTGATTCTCAGCAGAAATGTTGCAATTTTCAAACGATTTACGTAATTTCTGCCAACTTTGAGTTTTATGGAATTTCAATTCATTCAAAATTTTTATTTTTTTAATAATAATAATTGTATTTTTTTTATCTTTATTTACCAGCATTGGTTTTTCAGATTTTCACAAATTCTGAAGTGTCAATTTTTAGTTAACCCTTTCTGGACTAGTGGTTATGTCAGAATGCAACCAATATTATTATATCATTAAGCTCAAATTTGATCTTTGTTCTAATTCACAAAAAAATTTACTAAAATTCAAAATTAATTAAAAAATAATGCAGTTATTAAAGGATTAAGGGGATACAAAATGTTATCTTACACTTGCAAATAATACACTATTTACTTTGTTTAACCACTTTATTTGGCACTTAATTTGTGACTATAGTTCCGACAATCTAGTAGTCATTATCAAACTAAAAGTGTTTTATTTACAAGGGTATTTAAGATGTACCACAAAGTGAACGCCTACAACACAAAACAATTTTTTCTTCTACTATTTGTGAAATACAATTTTACACATCGATAAAAATGTGTGAAATTTGATTTTTCATACCGATGCGTGAAGTACAATGCAATTCTTATGGGATTTATTTCACGCACCGCTGCCATAAGAGCCAATACACTTTTCAGCATCGGTGAACAATTTTTAGATGGCGGTGATTTTTTAAATGACACATGTCATTTAGTTAGGTTTGTGCTGTTTTGTGTGTTGGTGAACATTGGTGAACGTTAAAATGCAGACATCACTATCTCCAGAGAGGCCTAATACCCCACCAAGGATTATTGCGGCAGCAAACGCTGCTAGTTCGTCGCTGTTGCCGAAAAAATCTCTTGATATTTATGAAAATATTTATAAAAAATTCATGGAATGGCGCACTGAACATGAAATTAATTCATTTTCGGAAAACGTAATTTTAACATATCTCGCAGAACTGGCGACAAAATTCCAGCCCTCAACACTTTGGAGTCACTATTCAATGTTGAAGAGTACAATAAATGTTAACCATAACATAAACATTGGTAATTATACTAAAGTAATATCATTTTTAAAGAGAAAAGGTGAAGGATATACTCCAAAAAAATCTCGAGTTTTGGATAAAGAACCCGATAATATATATTTATTAAATAAGGTAAGTGGAATGCAGCATAGTTTTCAAAATTCTTATTTATTTTCTTACTATAGGTCGTTTTAATTTTTGGACTTGCAAGTGCCCTGAGAAGAGACGAATTATATAAATTGAATGTAGAGGATATTCAAGATTTTGGATTATCTCTTCTCATAGTTGTACCAGACACTAAAACTAAAACTTTAAGAAAATTTGCCGTAACACTACATTTAGAATACTACAGAAAATACTTAGCTCTACGCCCTAAAAATTACGCTGAAAAGAATTTTTTTATTAATTATCAAAAAGGAAAATGTACCCGTCAAGTTATCGGCATTAATAAAATTGGAAAGGTACCCGCAGACGTTGCAAAATTTTTAAAATTGCCAAATCCTGAGCAATATACCGGCCATTGCTTTAGGCGTTCTTCTGCAACTCTGTTAGTTGAAGCTGGTGCCGATCTGTTAACTTTAAAAAAGCACGGAGGCTGGAAAAGTTCTGCTGTTGCAGAAAGTTATGTTGAAAATTCGATAACAAAGAAGCAAGATGTTTCAAACAAAATTTTGAATATTAGCAATAATAATAACAATAGTTGTCTAAATACTACATACAACGAAAGTTCTGGTGTAATGTACCTACTCAACTGCACTGTAACAATTAATAATAATTATTATAAAGATAAATTAATACTTTACGTTAATAGTTTGTTTGTGTTTTGGAATTTATTAAATCGTGTAGTCGTAGAAAAAGTATAGTGTGTAACACGTGCGTGAAGACTTTTTTACACTCGTGTGATTGCTTCACTCGCTTCGCTCGTTTCACAATCTTCACGCTTGTGTAAAAAAGTCTACTTCACGCACTAGATACACAATATACTATTATCTTATATCTTATATATTTCTGCATCAAAAAAAAAAAATGTAAATGGCAAGAGGGAAAGAGTAACACATAACTTTGAAGCTATTAATTGGAACAGCCTGTATATTTTACAACCAATTCAGCTTAATTTTTACATTATGTTAGAATGAAATTGAAGTGGTCGGCGGAAAATAGCGCTAACACACATTGCAAATATTTTGAGATATTCTGTTTGGAAAATGCTGTATAATCTATAAATTAGGTTGATTAACATATCTCGGGCTTAACAGATCATACAAATTCTTATTGCATTTAGTTTATTACTAGACTATGGCTCAGTTGCACTAAAAATGTTAAACTCGAGTTAAAGGTGATAGTTCCTATTATTCTAATGTCACTTTGAACTCGAGTATTGAGTTGAACTAGTTCAACGTGTTCGGTGCAACTGGCCTTAAATGGATGTAACTCATAAATAATTTCAAATAATGATAAATACAATAGTCAGTTCAATTTATACAAAATATGGGTTAGAACTTTCTTCCATCAACTCCTTTAATTCTGATTTAACCTAATTGAGGTATAAGCTTTAGTTTTGGGCATATAGAGTGAATAATCGAATGAGATTTTTATAATCGAAACAATAATCGATACTGTAATAAAAGGTAGTACTGAAAATAATCGACAATCGATCATCAAGTATTAAAATTGACGAAACAAGCACTAATAACATTTCCTCACACTTGTATTTAAATTGCCAAATGTACATTTTAAACAATGTGTAACCATTATCAATGGATTAACACTAAATTTAAAACAGAAATTTAAAACTATTAGACTGGCGGGTTTTAACACAAAAGCGGTGGGAGTAAAAGACGACGGGATAAAATGAAAATTAGAGATGAAGAAAGGTTATTAGTGCTTCATTCGTTAATATAATTTTATCTTAACGTAAATCAATCAATTGATTTAAAGTATTAAAATATATTGATTATTTCCAATTATTAATAATATATTGTTGTGAATTAAAACATGTGCACACCAGTGGAATTTAAACTCAATAAAATGCCAATGCTGTGTTTGTTCAAATGCGTGCGGGTTGGAATAACATAATGATTATTTATTGAAAACTAATATTAACCAAATTATGAAACAATGAAATTATGATTTTCATCATGCATAAACAAATCGAGCCGCGCGCGCATATAGAATGCAAATTGTTGACGTTCGATAATAAAATATTAAATTTAATAAACATTATGTTCAAAATATGGAAATCGTCCTGATGAATTTAAACGCCATAATTCATCTGCATGCGGGATATTTCAGCGTTATTAACAATTATTTTAGTGAGTGAGCGCTGTAGGTTAAAATTTAATTAAATTAAGTGTATTGTTCATTTATAAAATCACTCATATTTTATTGATACTCTTTGATACTTCTTCAGCTTGAAACTTAGTGTAAGAATGTGCAAATAGGACAGCCGTGGTAATGCAGTTTATGCCATTTAAACATTTTGGTCTGTATGTTAAAATTTCATTAAATTAGGTTCATTATTCATTTATAAAATCATTCATATCTTATTGAAACTCCTTAATATTTCAGCTTGAAACTCAGTGTAAGATTTAGAAAAATTATGATACAAATATGAAAATGTGCAAATAGGAAAGCAATGGTAATGTCAGTTTATACCTTTCTTTGCACCAAACTCTTAGAATTTCTTTGATAAGACTAATTATAGATTCTATGAAACTACAAAGAAAAAACTGGACAGCAATGATTGGCCCATCTTTCAGTTATGAGATCCGGACAAGCGAGATTTCCTTTTTATGCAATTTATCCACAAACTATGATATTTTAATATTATTCCAAATATAATTTTTTGGTAAATATAAACATAAATAAAAATACATACTATGTCCTGATGGACCTTCATACGTCTTATCCACCAATTTACATTCCGTTCCATCCCCTTTGCAGACACCGCAATCATCCTCCTTGGCATCGGAATCCAACAACCAATCACACCCAACATTCTGACAAAAACGACAAAAGCTAATTAAACAGCACCGAAATCGCGAACAATCGGGGACTTACCCTGCAAACTCCGCTGACGCACATATTTTTCGTCCCGCGCTTACATGGCGTCCCATCCTTGGCCCTCGGCGCTAACTTAGCGTAGACGTTGTTGTTGTTCAGGCAGTACAGCACGCACGTGTGCCCTTCAGAATATATTCGATGTTTGATGGATTAGTAGTCATTTTACAAAACCGCCCGGGCGGCTCTGGTATCTATCCTTTAATGGCTGACTTGCCATTGCGCGCGATCCAGTGAATAATCGCAATAATTATTCATGTGTGCACAATACACATGTCACTCGGTACAAGACATACAATACATCATTCGATATATTCACCCCTTCAATGCAATCCCGCTCATTTAGAAGCAATTAATAAAGCCAATTTAATTAAATGCTAAATCAAGACATGTGAGCGAAATCTGTATTATTATTATCATTCATCTGCCTGATGAAGCCACTGTGTGGCGAAACAATTGTTGCAATGCCAACTAATAAATTAACCATGTGTGTTGTTTACTAAAAGTATTATTATAACTCAAACAAAGGGAAATGAAGCAAATTTTAGGTGTCCAACAATTATTGAAGTCCTGGGTGGCTGTGGAATCAAACATGAATGTCGATTCTTACTTCTCTGAAACAGGTTTTGACTTTCCAAATATATGATTCAATAATAATAAGTAAGAACCGGCAATCATAATTGATTTCACAGCCACCCAGGACTTTAATAATTGTTAGACAAAAAACAGTTTCTTTTATTTTTAGGCATCGACATTTTGTTTTGTTTTTTTATTGGCAAAGCCAGGCCACCCACTTTTATATTAAGGTAAAGAGGAAGAAATGAAGAGATGTACATATTTTTTTAAGATAGGGAGCCCTATCTCAAGAAAATAAGTACATCTAAGTCATATTTTTTCAAACTACGTTTTTTTTATAGTTTAACTTCCAAATACAGAGTTATTTAACTAAAATTAAACGAAGATTTTAAAAGAATTTTATAATTTTTTATATTTTTATTAAATTTCGAACTGCTCGATTAAGGATAAAGTAATTATTTCGAGTTTAGAATAGCCAGAAAATTGGGTTTTGGCAAACCAAATGTTCAGGATTTTCTAAACTCGAAATATTTACTTCATGCGCCAGGCGTATTAACCCTTTCGGGTCTGACGGTGGCATTTGCCAGCACTAAAACTTCGTAAACATACCGGGAATTTTTCTTTTAAGTATACATGCATGTATAAATGAGCTGTAACTATTCCGATTAACGTTTGTTTTTAAAATTAGTTTAGTTTGAAGTCTTAAACGAGTGTTTTCCACTCCCAGATTAAACATGAATTGAAATTTTGAGTTTAGAAAAGGCAGTACATTTGGTATGGTCGCGAAGCGCATAGCGCTACGCGACCAAACCAAATTTTCAGGCATTTCTAAACTCGAAATTTTACTTCATGCGCCACGCTTATAAAACACTGATTTTAGGTGAAGTTCAAAATATTCTACTAAAGCAGTATGGTAAAAATGTGTATTCTAAACATTACTTCACATCAGTGTTTAGTACGCCTGGCGCATGAAGTAAAATTTCGAGTTTAGAAAAGCCTGAAAATTTGGTTTGGTTGCGTAGCGCTACGCGACCAAACCAAATTTTTAGGCTTTACTAAACTTGAAACTTTACTTCATGCTTACTCTGGATATGGAAAACACTCGTTTGAAAGTTCAATTTAAAATATTTGTAAAAACAACGAATATCTGAAGATTTATAGCGTATACAGTATATTGAGATTATATACTTAAAATAAAAACTCTATATATCTGAGATAGTTATAAATAATATGCAGTGTACAAAACATTTTTTTGTGCACCAGAATAATTGCAAGGCTTAAATGGTTAAACACTGATTTAGTGTAGAATATATTTTTTCAACGCTGACATATTTTAAAGTTTTAGCGCGTATTGTACACAAATTGACAATTACCTTCTTTTAAATAAGCCTTCCATGTGAACATCTTATCCTGAAACGGTTTCTTGTCGTATTCGCTGCACTGGACGGCGCGATATGACGGGGAACCCTCGGAGCAGGCCTAAACATCGGATTTAAAATGACAATACGTGAATTGTTTCTCCTCTATAAAACATCATAAATTTTATAAGATTATAAATTCTATTATTTTACCATAGTCAGTTTTCAAATCCAACTACGCGTATGTTTTTTTTTCAACTCTTACAAATAAAATGTTCTAATTAGGGAATCAATTGTAGCGCAAAAGGTTCATGTAAAAAAAAAATTATCCATCGAATACTTCTAAATTGTCTTACGTCCCGATTTTACAAAAAAAAAAATCCTCGCAAGTCAGATATTATGAATTTACCAATACTAGTATAAATCATTTACTCAAAATACATATACAAATCGCTCATTAGGAAGTTATTTAAACTATAAAACAAATGGACATGTCTATCATAGTACTTTCCTCCATGTTAGATACTTGAAATCAATAGCTTTCGCCTACCTTATTTTTCAACTTATGTTTCTTATTTCTGTTCGTAAGCTTTACTTGTGTTTTCAGTTTTCCACTAAATATTAATCTGGACAAGGTCAAACTAACTAACGCCAAACTAATAGCAATTGCTCACTTATTCAAGGTAATTCATTCGGAAAATTCACATTTTTAAAACAACTTTAATAAAATGACTCAAAGATCTGCGACATAAAGTGAATACGGATTAAATGCTAATTTTTTGATTACCTACAACTTTTCTTAACAAGATTTTTTTTTTTAAATATAAAAAAAAAATCAAAAAATGCTAAGAGTAAACTACCATTTCCGGTTTCTGCATTCTGACCAAAAGTTGATAGGATACTACTATTGTAATAAAAATCTTAAGTTTATAGTATCATCTTAACAGCTCAATCGGTGTAGACTTTATCATGGCGACAAAAGGACAGACATTTTTCAAAAATTGTAATCAACTTGGGAAACCTCAAAATGGATATATCCAATAACAATTTTGATTTGGACATTTTCGCGAAAACAATATTTTCATTTTTTTTGCATATGGAAGAAAGTAAAAATCAAGATTATGCAGCTTATACCGGGTGTCGACTTGGCGGACGCAACACAGGAAATCCCATGTAAATTTTGGAATGTTCAAATTTTGGCTCCCCTATTTATTTTAGAAACAACATGTATTTACCTTTTTTGAATAGGGAAAAATTCTAAATTTATTCGTGTTACGTTTATCACTTTACCTTTCTATAAGTTAAAATAATTAAGAAAAAATAATGTGATTTTAAAAAAATAATGACATCCCATGGAATTGAAACAACAACTGCGCGTGTCAAAATGGCAAAAGATATCGTAGTCACTTGATTGAAGTAAATGTTTTCGAGATGATTTACACTATACAAGAAAAATGTCATTATTTTTATAAAATCACATTACTTCTTCTTAATTATTTTAGCTGTTAATTGTCTGACATTCGTTGATTTTTAAAAGAGTTCAATTTGAAACTTTAAACGAATGTTATTCACTCCCAGACTAAGCATGAAGTAAAATTTCGAGTTTAGAAAAGCCCCGTGAAAATTTGTCGAGGGTCGCACAGCGACCCGAGACAAATTTTCTGGGCTTTTCTAAACTCGAAATTTTTCTTCATGCGCCACGCGTATAAAACACAGATATTAAGTGAACTTCGAATATACATAAATTTGACAATACTATAGTGTTTTATATGGTGCATGAAGTAAAATTTTAAGTTTAGAAAAGCCCAGAAAATGTGTCCCAGGGAGTGGAAAACACTTGTTTAAAGCTTTAAATTGAACTTAAAAAAAAACAGGGAATATCCGCAATTGTTGTATCAATTCCATGGTATGTCATTATTTTTATAAAATCACATTACTATTTCTTAATTATTTTAGCTGTTAATTTTCTGAAGTTCGTTGTTTTTAAAAAACAATTCAATTTAAAGCTTTAAATGAGTGTTATCTACTCCCAGACTAAGCATAAAGTAAAATTTCGAGTTTAGAAAAGCCCCGTGAAAATTTGTCGAGGGTCGCGCAGCGACCGAGACAAATTTTCTGGGCTTTTCTAAAGTCGAAATTTTTCTCGAGAAGAGAAATGTGTACCTTGGATTCATCGATATGGAAAAAGCATTCGACAGGGTGAAAAGAGAAGAACTATGGAAAATACTAAGAGAGGAATTACCAACAGATAAATTAACATTATAAAAGAAATATACAACACAAACAACAATGTTGTAATAAGAAACAACATACAATCAGAAACTATTAGAACATACGAAGGATTTAGACAAGGAGGAGGGTTGAGCCCAACGCTGTTCATCATATACATAGAAGAAATACTGAAAAAGTGCACAAACAAGACCAAGAAACTACTAATCAGGCATAAAAGCATGCAAAGAATTGTAATCTCAGAAGGGGCATTTGCAGACGATATAGTTATAATAGCTGGGGAGGAGAAAGAACTTCAAGAAAGCCTAAATATATGGAATGTAACACTGAAGGAATATGCAATGAAGATAAACAAAACAAAGACAAAGGTAATGAAGATAGGTGAACTAATAGACATGAATATAAAGATAGAGGACGCAAACATAGAACAAGTAGATACTTTTAGATATTTGGGAGCAGAAATAACAAGAAATGGAAAACAGGAAACAGAAATGATCAGCAGAATAGAAAAAACGATTAAACTTTACTATGCAATAAATTAGACGTTTATTAACAAGATGGAAATATCACGCAAAACAAAAATAATAGTATATAAGGCAATATTTAGACCAGTATTGACATTCGGATGTGAATCGTGGACACTGCCAAGAGAAAAAAGAGCAAGATACAGGCGATAGAGATAAAATACCTACGGAGAGTAAGAGGAGTCACAAGGATGGGCAAAATGAGGAACTATGAAATAAGAAAATAACTCTGAATTTATAGAAAGATGAGTTGGTGGGGACATCTACAACGAATGCGAAGCACAAAACCAGTTAAACAAATATGGCAAGCAAGAGTAGGAAAAAGGAAAACTAGAGGAAGACCACGGCAGACCTGGGATAAGGCCATACAGGAGATACTAGAAAAACGAGGAAAAACATGGGCAGAAGCAAAAGGACTCGCAAGAAACAGAAAAGAATGGGCAAAATTTGTACATAGCAATCAATAACAGAGACAACATACCCCTACACCTACAATTATGGTAGATGGGGATTTTAGATTATATATATATATATATATATATATATATATATACAGGGTGTCCCATTAGTGCGGTCTCGGAAGATATCTCAGCTCTCGTTAAAGATAGAAAAAAATGTTTTCACAAAATTTGCTTGATTTTAAGAGCTGCATAACCTAAAATTATTTTCAAATATACAGGGTGTCCCAATATTCCATACTTAATACCAACTTTGTTATTTTAAATAGAACACCCTATATATTATTTTTTTATTTGATCCGCCTTTAAATAACCTACACAAAGATATATCATTATTGGCACTTTAAGTTATTTGTTACTTCAGAAAAAAATATTTTTTGAAAATTTTGGCAGGTTTTAGTACTTTACTTAAAAATTCACTGTGTCCTTATTTTTTAAGATATCAGTCTGTAATTTTACACACATATGCAGTAAAGAATGCTCTATCCATTAACTATAACACATTATAATATTACTTATAAAACCTAATAAAAAACTACCTTCTAATATTTAATATTTAAAATGTACATAACTTCATTTTCTTAAATGGGACACCCTATATTTCTTTACTTTATCAGATCCGCAATGAAAAATGCTTTATTTTTTGTATAACATACCCTATATCTATTTTTATTAGTTTTTGAGATATTAACATTTTCCTGTCATATATGGGAAATTAGGCCACAATCAGCATTTAATTAATCTCTAATGGACGTCTAACTTTAATGGTATTTAGATATTTCAGTTTTACTTCAAATCATTTATTTATGACATAATATAATTACATTTATAATATCAAAGTAAACAATATAACGACAATGGAAACAAGTAAACCGTATTAATATTAACAGATTAGCATATAATGAATTTGATAATTATATTAAGTGTTCGATATGGCCTCCATTTTGGTTTTGGCACACTTGAAGCCTCCGTATGAAGCTTTGATTGACACTTACTAAGTTGTCTACAGTAATGGCACGCATAACATTACTAATTCTATTTTTCATATCCTCTTGTGTTGTTGCAGGTATTTTATAAACTTCTTCCTTCACAACACCCCATAAAAAAAGTCCAGTTTTGTTAAATCGGGTGACCTCGCTGGCCATGGAATTGGTCCTCCTCTTCCAATCCATTTGTTAGGAAAAGTTTGGTCTAAATATTGTTTAACTTGTCGACTATAGTGTGGTGGTGCGCCATCTAATTGTAACCATGCATTTTGTAACGTTCTTAACGGCAATTCATCCAACCAGGTTTCGAACTGATTTTGAAGAAAATTTAAAAACGTATCACCAGTAACATTTCCATTAAAGAAATACGGACCAATAATCCTATTCCCAATAATTCCAGCCCAAACATTAAGAGACCATTTATGTTGATGGTCTATACAAACAATATGGTTCGGGTTATGGTCATCGTAATAATGATAATTATGTCTATTAACGAAACCATTTCTATGGAATATCGCTTCGTCGGTAAACAAAATATTGTTAAAAAAGTTCGGTTCAACTTGATGTTTTTGTAACGCGCAATTACAAAAATCCAATCTTTTTAAAAAATCATTCTCACCTAATTCCTGCACCAACTGAACGTGATTGGGATGAAATTTGAATCTCTTTGTTATTTTGTTTATTGTTGATTTGGGAATATCAAGTTGTTTTTCTAACTGGCGGGAAGAAATTTGAGGGTTCTCAACAATGGACTGAATTACCAAATGTTCATTCTCTTCTTTCGTTGTCCTTTTCTTTCTCTTTAATTTTAGAGGGTACATGATACTTCCTGTGCTTTCAAATCGGTTCTTCAATCTCACAAACGCTGCTGCATTAGGATGCCGTTCCGCATTTGGATACTTTTGTGCATATATTCGACTTGCAAGAAAACAATTTTCTTCACTTGCACCCAAAACGTATGTCATTTTTATTAATTCTTCTTTTGAAAAATTCATTATTGCGTTATCAAAAATTCAATAATATTAATAATAGTGTTAACAGCACTTTATTTATCTGTATGTCAAATAAATACGTTTGTTTACTTTATCAATTGTTTTTCATGGCCTCCTTTATTGCATTCATGATATATTAAAAAATGACAAAATTTGTTTATATTGTTTACTTTGATATTATAAATGTAATTATAATATGTCATAAATAAATAAAGTAAAGTAAAACTGAAATATCTAAATACCATTAAAGTTAGACAACCTTTAAAGACTAATTTAATGCTGATTGTGACCTAATTTCCCATATTTGACAGAAAAATGTTAATATCTCCAAAACTAATGAAAATAGATATAGGGTATGTTATACAAGAAATAAAGCATTTTTTATTGCGGATTTGATAAAATAAAAAAATATAGGATGTCCCATTTAAAAAAATGAAGTAATGTACATTTTAAATATTAAATATTCGAGGGTAGTTTTTTACTAGGTTTTATAAGTAATATTAAAATGTGTTATAGTCAATGGATAGAGCATTCTTTACTGCATATGTGTGTAAAATTTCAGACTGGTATCTTAAAAAATACGAACACAGTGAATTTTTAAGTAAAGTACTAAAACTGCCAAAATTATCAAAAAATATTTTTTTTTAAGTAACGAATTACCTAAAGTGCCGATAATGATATATCTTTGTGTAGGTTATTTAAAGGCGGATCAAATAAAAAAATAATATATAGGGTGTTCCATTTAAAATAACAAAGTTAGTATTAAGTATGGAATAATGGGACACCCTGTATATTTGAAAATAATTTTAGGTTATGCAGCTCTTAAAATCAAGCAAATTTTGTGAAAACATTTTTTTTCTATCTTTAACGAGAGCTGAGATATCTTCCGAGACCGCACTAATGGGACACCCTGTATATATATATATATATATATATATATATAAATATATAAAGCTTAAATTTAAATTATTTTCAGAAACAGAGAATATCTCTATCTAAGTGTACACCGTGTATTGAGATATGTAGGATACTTGAAATAACTCCCTGTGTTCAACCATTCACTAATTTTTAATTAAACCTCTGATTAAGTCAAAGTTCTAGAATATATAAATGTTATACATTTGTAAGACATTCTAAACCTATCTCATTCATCAATATGCAATAGTGTAAACAATTTATAAATACAATTGATCTTCTTTTAAGAACTAAGAATCACTGATTGTGTTAATCGACTTGGGTGCAAACGGGCATTAAACTTTTAAGAAAATGATGGGTAATATTTCCTCGAATTTTTATTTTCATTTTGCTTATCATTATGTTGTTGGGCATTAACAAATATTATTATTATTATTATCTCTTCTACTTCTGGGCAGAATCTCGCTTTTTAACACACTATGTGTCGCGTGTGTTTCTTTTCAATTTTATATTTATACATACGTGTGTGTTGCAAATCTTGATTTTCTTCCTATCGCCCAAACAGAAACGCCCCCCGTGTTGAGGCCGGGGGTTGTTGCACTCCCTCTCCGATATCGAAACCCCCGCACCGCAACTCCTGGAGCACTGGGAAAACTGGCCGAATTCACCCCATCCGCCGTTTATCGCCTCGGGCCTCTCGCCTATTTCCACACACTTCAGTCTGTAACACCACTGAGAAATACATAACAACAATGAACAAGCTGCTTGGATTGATATTGGAAAAAGATCAATACAATTTTCGCAAATTCAATTGAATCACCTACAAGCAAAGTGGTGTAAGTTACTAATAAACAAATGACAAATCGGGGTTTCAAGTTACATTAGAGCCAATAAACAAAATAGCAGAGTGGTCATGTGGATTTACAGAAAATATACAGAAAATATACTTATCAATTAAAGCTCTATATCGCTTTCCCAATTAACAAAAAAAATAGTTCGCCTTGCATGTACTCCATTTTTTTTTTAAATTCACACTTACACCTCTTTGATTCTAAGAGCCTCAGTTCCAAAAATAAACAATGAACAAACAAAAAAGGGGCTTAGTGGAAAAGTACTACAAGCGACATGCGATCAATTTGTGTAAATTGGAGATAAAGTTCACCTTTTATAAAAAAATCTGTGGACGTTTAGTCAATAACATTGTATATTATACCTGGGCCATTTCATAAATAAGTGCACACTTTTTGGGGGTACATCAAGGATTTTAGCGAATTTCACATATATTGTAAAGGCTATTAAGACATGGCATTTGGTTGTCACTAGGGATTAAACAAATTATTGTGTCAGAAGTCATAACAATATAAACTTTAAGTACACTTTTATTTTGAACTCAAAAATATCGTAAACCGTTACCTATACAAAAAAAAAAATAATATCTCAAAAAGTTTTAAGGCGCCCATACTTTTGAAAACGAAAACAGTTATTAGGAGGATCAGGGTATAAGATATATATTTTTTTTAATAAATTAAAACATGAATATTTGATTATATTTTGAAATTTGTTTTATTTATTAACAAAAATCTATCTTAATAAAAGTTTTTAGTTTTGTAAAAAAATATATTTTAAGCTTTGAACATTTAAGTACAAAAAAGTATAGAATAACTTTTTTGTATCGGTAACGGCTTACGACATTTTTGAGTTCAAAATAAAAGTGTACTAAAAGTTTATATTCTTGTAACTTTTGACACAATAATTTGTTTAACATCTAGTAACAACCAAAAGCTATCTCTTAATAGCCTTTATAATGTATTTAAAATTCGCTAAAATCCCTGATGTGCCCCCAAAAAGTGTGCATTTATTTATGGAATGGCCGACCTCTATTTAATATTTAGCCAACATAATTATTACAAATCCCAACGTTAATCATTTTAAATTAATGACTCAAAACAGCATTGAAAAAATTCCATCAATACTGCAAACTGATTTGTAATTATTGTTTTAATTATTGAAGTTATTTTAATCGCGGGAAAAATGTCTGTTGAAAATTGCAAACATATTTCTCTAATAAATAATGCATCGTGTGTTATTTTAGTCACTCCGATACACACATTCGCATACCGCACGCGTTTTCCAGCGGGTTGGTTATATTTTTAACCAATATATTTATGTCGGCGAGTTCTGAATTTATACGCTTTATGCTAATGCAGGATCGTGCATATTTTCCCGAAGACGTAAATTAGAATAATCGCATTTTGGGTTTAAAGCAAGAGCAATAATTGGAGACGTTTATTTGATTATTCATCATGCATACAGAAAAATGCATGCATTTAGGATTTATATATTTAAATTTACATATTTATTCAGCGCATGGATTTCATTTCAAAGAAGATTTTTAATGATAAATTCAATTTGTAGAAACTGTAGTAAAATAATAAAAATAATAATTGCCGCCAGACGAGTGCCCTAATCATCAAAATTTGAGTTTTTCGTTTTTTGATAATTAAATTACTAAATAAGTTAATTTGATACATTGTATTATTTGACCTGACTTGAGAATGTGTATAGAAAAATGTTAATATTTTGTTATTTAAATATTTTTATTATTACTTATTTTATAAAAGTAGTAGTGGGTGTATTTATATCTTCACAATATTTCAGTAATATATACGCGTGGCGCATGAAATAAAATATCGAGTTTAGAAAAGCCTGAAAATCTAGTTTTATCACGTAGCGCTACACGATCAAACCAAATTTTAAGGTTGTTCTAAACTCGAAAAATTACTTCATGCTGGAACACACTCATTAAAAGTTTAATTTACAAAAAGTATAAATAATAGTGGTCCGGAGTGATTTTCTTGAGAAACCCCGGATATTTCAGAAACTTGTTACGAAAAGTATGTTTTTTTTTCTCTTACCATTTTGGAAGATAATAATAATTATTCCTATAATGGATCAATAAATGCATTCAATTTGTAGAAAGTATCGGATATAAAATCTATTACCATAGCAACCACTTATCATTATAATCAACATTTACAATGCAAAATAATAGGTGTACGCTTTATTATTGAATACAACTGTACATCACACAAGTGATCCAGATCATATACGAGTATGTATTAAAAAAAAACACATTTACGGCGCCGCACAATGTGCCAAATCCGAGCGCGAGCGCCAGGGGGGGATTTGGAGGAAAAAAATTAAATTAAAAATTTCGAGAAAAAAACATATCCACTCCATTGTAGATACATGAAACCCTTATAATCTTGCATGTTTATATTTTTTAACCCCCTATATTATTAACAATTAACGCTTAAAGTTGAGCAATTTAGAAAACATCGATTTTACGGCATTTCATTCGCAAGTTTAAATAATTTATTACATGGATAGTAGGCGTACTATAAATATAACATTATACACTATTGTTTATAACATAATACTGTATATTATGGTTGAAAGATCAACTCTCTAAATATTTTAGAAAAAAAGTTAAAAAAATTTGAATATGAAATATATTTTAAATATAAATTTTAACTTTAGAAAGTGTTATAAAAAAAATGCCAACTCGATGAGGTCTGTGACTATCACTAAAAATTAGTTCTATGTTTTCTCTAACTACCCTCAAAATTTCGTATCTCCACCGGTGCGTTTTTGGGGTCTTTTTAATTTTTTTATTCGACGCCACCAATTAAAATTGGGTCGGGCGAGGCCCGTGTGCGGTGGCATCGCGGAGTCGAGCTCGCTATTCTCGAGCAGCACGCAACATTATTTCTACGTTGGCCCCGAACAAAAAAATAATAAAAACGCACTTAAAACGCACATGTAAAAATTCAAAAAAATTAGGGCTGTTACAGAAAATATTGACAAATGTTTACATAATAGTCATAATCCTCACAATCTACAATTTTTCTAATATACAGGTATATATCATAGGGAAATTATTTCTTCTCTGAGTATTTTTTGCAGCATTTAAATCACATTTACAAAAATAGTTTTATGGGTTTTTTTCTTATTGATATATAAGGGTGTACATCTGTTACTGATAAAGGTCATCTGGTTTGTGTTTACATTTTTATTAGGGGTCCGATTGAAGCTGTCATTTACCGTAACAAATGGCATTCTTGTCACACAGTTTTTACGGTTTAAGTATCTGAAATGGATTATTCTTAATTTTCTTGAAAGCAAAATATGCGTTTAGTGTTGAACGAAGTCTCCAACAGTTCACATATTTTTCTGATCCATAAGCGAACGATTGAACATTATAAAGTAATTATTAATTAAGTTAGTGTTAAGTGTTATTTAATTTGTTGACTATATACTCTTTCTTTGATGTAGTGTTTTTTTGTGTATAAAATAGTTTACTTTAATTAAACTAGTGTTTAGTGTTAGTGTAATTTAATTAATCCAAAACGCTGAGTGATAATGGAGAAAATTAAAATTACAAACGGTGATTTATATAAGGTATGGTACGAACTAAAACCTAAAAACCTTATTCAGTCAAGCAATACCATTGATTATTTAATAAAATATATTGAAAATGTTTCGACGAAAAACAATAGTGAAAATGATGACATTCTTAAAAAAGTTAAGGGTTTCTGCAGTACTCTTAATAGAAAGTGGAAAATGTGCTCAAGATCTCATATCAATTTCATAAAAAAAAAAAATAGAAATTGGTTACTGCTGCCTTTTAAATACAACGAGGGTTCTGTCTTAATTGAAAATACAAACCCCTTTGAAAATATAGAAAATATTTCACCAATACCAAGTACATCAGGTACACAGTTCACAATACAAAGTAATACATCTAAAAGAAGACAAACTAATTTATTGATCACCGAAAATACATAATATATAAATTAGATTTGAAGAAAACAACTACTCACGGATGTACGATAGAAGAGAAAAATAATATATTTAGTCGGAAAACTAGAATACAAAAACTATTACGTAAATAGTTAGGGATAAGGGTTGATATTGTTGTGCAAGGAGGAGGTACTTCAAATACTGGCAACGTTGCTCGAATATTTTTTCGAAATTATGAGAAAGTAGCTGTCATCACTGAATTGAATGAAGAATTATTGAACAGATTTTATACAATTCTTATAACAATGTCGAGTTCTCGTAATATAAATGTATTGATGTTTGATAAATATGCAGAAGATACGGCCCGGCCCGACTTTACACCTTGTTATATGGATGGTATAGAATGCCTCCTAGTGTCCATAAAATTTTAATTCACGGGAGCAAAATAATTGGACAATGTCTTTTACCAATCGGAGAACTTTCGAAAGAGGCACAGGAAGCAACCAATAAAATATATAAGAGAGTTAGAGAAAACCATACTAGGAAAAACTCTAGGCTTAATACAATTCGAGATTTATTTAATATGCTTCTTGTATGTTCTGATCCAATAATTTCTTCTTTGAGAAGCGATGTAAAAATTCATAAAAAACAACTACCTGCAGACGCTAAAAAATTAGTTATTTGTGAAACGGACACAAGTGACAGCGAAGACGAACAGACTGATGAGGATACTGACAATTTTTCATTTTAAAAAAGTAAGTAAATAAAACAGTATAAAATACATAACTTCGTTGTGCAAAATCAGAAAAATGTAATGTATATTCTGATTAAAAATTCATATTTTAAACAACAGATTAAATTATTTTTAAACTACAGCAGATACTTTTCACATTTGTAGGTTTTTTTGAGGTGCTTTATTTTTTATTAGGCGCAACCGATAAAAATCGACTCGGTCATTCGCAAAAACCTGACACAAAACGCACATGTAGAGATACGAAGTTTTTAGGGCATTTAAAAACATACCACAGTTTTTGGTGAAAGTCACAACCTATGTAATGATTATAACAATTGTATATAATTTTGCTGCCTTGAATTATTATTATATTATTTTTCTAGAAGATTGCAAACCGGAAGAACTGTGACTATCATATAAACATTTGTTAATATTTTCTGTAACTGCCCTAATTTTTTTGAATTTTTACATGTGCGTTTTAAGTGCGTTTTTATTATTTTTTGTTCGGGGCCAACGTAAAAATCATGTTGCGTGCTGCTCGAGAATAGCGCGCGCTCGACTCCACGATACTCACCGCACACGGGCCTCGCCCGACCCAACTTTAATTGGTGGCGTCAAATAAAAAAATTAAAAAGACCCCAAAAACGCACCGGTGGAGATACGAAATTTTGAGGGTAGTTAGAGAAAACATAGAACTAATTTTTAGTGATAGTCCCAGACCTCATCGAGTTGACATTTTTTTTATAACACTTTCTAAAGTTAAAATTTATATTTAAAATATATTTCATATTCAATTTTTTTTTAACTTTTGTTCTAAAATATTTAGAGACTTAATTTTTCAACCATAATATACAGTATTATGTTATAAACAATAGTGTATAATGTTATATTGATAGTACGCCTACTATCCATGTAATAAATTATTTAAACTTGCGAGTGAAATGCCGTAAAATTGATGTTTTCTAAATCGCTTAACTTTAAGAGTTAATTGTTAATAATATAGGGGGTTGAAAAATATAAACATGCAAGATTAGAAGGGTTTCGTGTATCTACAATGGAGTGGATATGTTTTTTTCTCAAAATTTTTAATTTGATTTTTTTCCTCAAAATCCCCCCCTGGCGCTCGCGCTCGGATTTGGCACATTGTGCGCCGTTGGCTTTTAGTGTGTGATTTTTGTGTGTTTTGGTAAACGAGGGGTCTTCTATTTTAACGATTAGTGCCGTCGCAGCGTTGTTTCGCTTTTTTTCGTTTGTTTTGTTCATCCATCGACTCGCACTATTTCCGATCGGGAATGAAGCGCGCTAATGCTAATGTTTCAATACGGGATGGGACGTTTATCATGACAGGATTAAATTTGTATCGGCCCCGGGGGCGAATGGCGTTGTGTTGTAGGATAATAAAGATCTAAATATGCGTTACATGAATAATACAAACATACGATCATACTGTTGAGTTTTTCTTTTTTTCGGGTTAAATAACTGATGATACAAAATGTGTCGATACAGAAATAACCTGAGAGGACAAAAATAAATATGCAGGGTCCGGCAATTGAATTGAATGGTTTTTGATATCTTGCTGTAGAGGAGCGAATAAAGTATGAAAAACAAATTTTGGAAGAAAATGAAACTATACAGACACGTGAGGTCTGACAGACCACAACACCTAAAAACATGCCTAACTTGGTTAAAATTGATTTTTCTTGTATGTCTAATAAATTAAATTATGTATATTAACTATGACTTAAGAATGAAAACACTTGGTTAAATTTCATTATTATTTTGGTTTTTTATTCCAACTAGTTTCGACTTTGAGTCATTCTCAAGGAACCAAAAAATCAAAATATTAGTATAATTTAACCAAGTGTTAGTTGGATTGTAAATCATAATTAAATATGTTTCACTATGTGAAAGATGAGAAACTTGTTGAATATGTTTTTTAACACTTATTGTTTGATTCTATAGGTAACTATAACACAAAGGTTTATTCTCGTTATCCTTTAGAAGTCCAAAATCCTAATAGACATTTGTGAAATTTTTGGAGTGGGGTTTGTCAGTCTCCACTCCACATGTCGGATACCGGGTTATGTAACGTTTACATCAACACTATTATTAGGTTGTTCGGAAAAAAAGTCGTTGCACCCCATGGCTAAGCATGAAGTAAAATGTGAGGTTTATAATAGCCAGAGCATTTAATTACACACCCAAAAGTTTTGATGAGAAGTTTCTACATGCAGTGTTACGAAATTTAAGTTTATAAAAACCAGAACATTTGGATATGCCTGGCGCCCAGCTTTGCTACTTGCATGGCTTTGATTAGAGCACTTGCATGGCAGCGACTGAACCACTCGCATGGCTTCGATTAGAGCACTCATATTACAGCGATTGGAGCATTTACGTAGCAGTGATTACAGCACTAGCATTGCATTGATTTAGTACTCACATACTGGCGAGCATTGAGGTCTCGACTAGTGACGATTAGATCGCACTTTGTATAAAAAAGTTCTAATCTGCTCAATTGAAGTGAAGAGATAATTAACAAGAATATAGGAATCGGAGAAACAAAAGAAAAATGGTCGCGAAAATTCGCATATTTCGTCTATGTCTTACTAACATAAAAGAAATATGCGAATTTTCGCGATCTACGGCGTGCTAGTACGTTTTAACCCTTATTTACTTTTAAAATTGGATTTGTGTTCAGTATTCCCGCACCGGATACACACAGACGCGTTTCGGACTTCAAGGTCCTCGTCAGTGCGGTCCCGACCCAATGCTGATGAATATTGAAAATATCTGGCTATGTAAAGCCAGCATGTGAAATTGTCTGATTTACCTTGTTCTCGCCACACTTTGTACCATCGGCGGGCGGTTCGTTCATTGTCGTGCACTGCGTTGGGCTGATACGGCACATCAGCTTCTCGCAGAATTCACCGGGGGCGCCCTCGCAGACCGAAGCTCCAGGAAAAACCATATGGCACTGCTGCTTCGCATCGTACACGCTTCCGGGCGGCATGTTATTGTTTTCGAATAAGGACGTATCAGGCTCATCATTCAGGCACTCGCCCAGATCCTCACTACAGCAAGCAAAAAAGAAAAGTGCGAGTAACAAAAAAACAAAAACGGAATGATATCGTGATTGAATGCGAATTGAAAGCATGAGGAGCGATTTAAGAAGGTGAGTTGTCAGAGGATTATGCCAGATGCACATTTTCTATTGAAGTGGGAATATAGAAAATAAAGCTGCTGTTTCCCGAGACTTAATACAAGTATTTATTAATAATCAAAGTTATAAACAAAACTCTTTTAAATTGAATCGGTCATTTTAAAAAAGGGTAATGTCAACTATTTCAAAATTTGCATTGCAATTAAAAAACTGTCGAACTTCTATTCATTATTAGTTGGCTCAACGTAGATTTGTTTGCGCTTATAAAGCATTAAACCCTAGTAGTTTTCATATGAATACACAAGTAGGGCACTAAATCACAGATTTTTTTTAAAGTGATTTGTTTTCAGATTGACCCCATTGCAAAATGACCTATTTAATTATTTTGTATTTTTAAATAAAGAAAACACTTGTCAATTCTATAAAATAATATTATTTTTAAGCAAATACACCCCCGGATATTGAATTATAAAATGAAATATTTAAAATCTTATTTAATTTGATTTGTTACAACGCTCTATTAAAGTATATGTAACGTTTAGGTCAAATTCTCTTCAAACCAACTAACAATACAATTTAAAATGAAAGGAGAGATAGCAACAAATTAGATTTTTACTCATTACACTTTAATTTAACAATAGTGTAATGATAGATTTATTCCAAAGAAAAACAATCTTTAAAATTTTCCAATTTGGTTTTGCATTATTGTAAGTAATGACGTGTTAGCTGTTGAAATTAGTGTTTTACACGCCTGGCGCATGAGGTAAATATTTCGAGTTTAGAAAAGCCTGAAATATTAAGTTCATGCATAATCAAGGAGTGGAAGACACTGTTAAAACCGCTTAACTCATTAAGGCCGATCGTCCACTGAAAGCGACAACACGCGGCTACGCGCTCACGCGATACGAGCGGCAACGGGCGGCTGCAAGAGTAGCGGCTACACGCGACAGGGGTCGTACACTGCATGTGACTTCGCGCTGCTCAGTTTGTTAGAACCGTCAAAGTTGTGAATTTAAAATATATTTTTAATGGATGCAGAGGATTTTTATCTTCTGGAAAATCCCTATGTGATTAGGGGTATGATTGGAATTCGAAAAAGGCGATCATGACTTTGCCCTTTTATCAATAGACTTTCCTATTTTAGTAACAAATATCAAACAGCATGAAAGGATGCCTAATAGAACTATATATTACTAAATAACTAAAAAATTATATAACGATCTTAACAAAAGCTAAGAAAAATATACTGTTTCGAGAGAAAGTATTTTTTTCTTAGTGTTTACGCTTATCTGAATATATATATATATATATATATAATTTTAAAATCTGCCTAATTACGATGAATGAAAATATATGCTGAGTATAATTCTCCCGACCTACCACAATACAACAATAAAATATTTACATTTGAAATTGAAACGATCATGAGCGATACAAAACGCCGCACCCGCTAACCGACCGGCCCGACGGGCCTGACAAAATTCTGAGCGTTGCCCGCCCAAAATTCACCAAACACCATCAAGCAAATACCAATATCCAGCCTACACGCGACCCGAAACTCTCCGACCCATCGGTATTAGTTGAACATTGCAAGAAATTACAAAAATATAAACATTCCAAAAAAATACATACGCACAAAATGTTCAAATAACAGCACAACCGACACAATCAAACGAAACCTAAGAACGTGTGTTGAATGGATAGTAACAATATGACATCAAGATTTCTGTAATTTTACAGAAAACGCCATGAGTATTAAGAAAAATGCAAGAGACGGCAGCACTTCACAAAGGGCATTTTTATGATTTACAGAGGTCATAAGCACTGCTGTAGTATTTCGCACAGAGCATGTTTTTATTTCTAATAAAACCTTTCTCCTGATTTAAATGTTTATAAATAATATAATATATTTTATTTTAATGAATTTTATGCTATTATAGAAAAATCAACTCAATGGATGAGTCGACTAATCCTTTATTTGCTTATATTGAAAATATGAAATAAATAGCTGTGTAAATAACGAAATTGCAGCCGTAAAATGGATGCGTAAAGGCGCAGGACTAGACGCGGCTACGAGCGACAGATCCCATTCCCTTGAGACTTGACGCAGCTACACGCTCGGCGCGAGAATCCGCATGTCCGCGCACGCTTGCAGTGGACGAGATTCATTGGATATACACACGTCGGGATCTGTCGCGCGTAGACGCATGTTGCCGCTAGGATCGCGTGAGCGCGTAGCCGCGAGTTGTCGCTTCCAGTGGACGACCGGCCTAAGCGCCATTGATGCAATAACGCAACATTATTTATTTGTTGTTAATAAAAGTACGAAATGAGTTAATTTGATTCATTGTATTATTTGATTTGACTTGAGAATGTGTGAAGAAAAATGTAGAAATGTTGATATTTAACTATTTCGATTATTACTCGTAAAAAAAATACAGTTATATACACACTGTATTTTTTTACGAGTAATAATCGAAATAGTTAAATAACTAAGTTTTTCTTCACACATCCTTAAGTCAAGTCAAATAATACAATTAATCAACTTAACTTATTTCGTACTTTTATTAACAACAAATAAATAATATTGCGTTATTGCATCAGGTATAATATTCAAAATATTTTAGTGTTTTATACGCGTGGCGCATGAAGTAAAATGTCGAGTTTAGAAAAGCCTGAATTTGAATTTGGTCGCTTCGCGTCCAAATCCAAACGTTCAGGCTTTTCTGAACTCGAAATTTTACTTCATGCTTAATCTGGGAGTGGAAACATTCGTTCGAAAACTTCAAATTAAACGCTTTCATAAAATCCGAATGCCTAAAAATATCCAACGTATATAAAATCTAATTTTAGAGTTAACTCTATAATTTCTCGGCCGCTAATCTGTTAACTTAATTCCTTGAATTGACTAGCGTTTTTATAAATATTTTCCAGCTTCGACTGCCATACCTTAAATAATGTACGGTTATGAACATTTTTATAAAACGCACATTTTTTTTGTTAATGTTTTAATTTTAGAAAGAAAGAATAAAATTGATTCTGTAAAACAGTTTTTACATAAAATCAAACAAGGTGATTTAAAGGAGGAGTTAAGGAATTTTATTTTTATACTTTTTAGAAGTTTGGATTGTATTTAATAAAATATAATAAAAAAAATCATTCTAAAAATAGAGTAATAAGGCTATTTAGTGTTGAATATTATACAGGGTGTTAGGTAAATGTACGGCTAGCGTTCAACTGGTAAATAGTATTCATCAAATGTGACATAAAAGCTTTGTAACATTTTTGGCAAAATTACTCAAAAAAATTTTAAAAATTGGTAAAAAAAATCCACAAATTTTGTTACCACGCCTATGATTACTTCCACAAAATGTAGTAACAATAATGGGCCTATTAGTGACAATCATTAATAAACGTCACTTTAAATAGACATATTTTCGACATTACAAAACTATGACAGCTTTTATGTCACATTTAATGAATACTATCACCAGTTAAACGTTGGCAGTACATTTACCTAACCCCCTGTATACTTAATTTTTGAGGCCTTGGAAACTAGTCCATATGGCTTGATAAAGGTTAATACATAAAATGTAAATTCCAATGAAAAATAAAAACATTTTTCAAGAAATGTAGATATAAACAGAGAGTTTTATGTTACACCAAACATTTTCATAACGAGAATTTTTCTTTGAAGTATCCATATGCGTACGTTGCACATTTTCTGATGCTCGGTTTATTAAAAGAATTCAATTTGAAGCTTCAAGCGAGTGTTTTCCACTCCCAGGCTAAGCATGAAGTAAAATTTCGAGTTTAGAAAAGTCTGAAAATTTGGTTTGGTCGCGTAGCGCGAAGCGCGGATCGGCCAAACCAAATTTTTAGGCTTTTCTAAACTCGAAATTTTACTTTATGCGCCACTGGTACAAAACACTGTTTCAATGTAAAGTTTAGCGGTGCGTTTTAAACTTCGTAATATGTCGGTGTTTTGTACCGGTAGCGCATGAAGTAAAATTTCGAGTTTAGAAAAGCCTGAAAATTTGGTTTGGTCGCTCCGCGCTTCGCGCTACGCGACCAAACCAAATTTTCAGGCTTTTCTAAACTCGAAATTTTACTTCATGCTTAGCCTGGGAGTGGAAAACACTCGCTTAATGTTTCAAATTAAATTCTATTAATAAACCGGGCATCAAAATATGTGCAACGTATGCATATGGATACTAAAAAAAAAATCTCGTTATGAAAATATTCGGTGTTACATAAAACTCTTTGTATATACTAAATAATCATAAAATATCTAACTTGATTATAACTCTAACGTAATTTAACTAACAAACTCTCATCTATCGTAGGCATAATTACTTGATTTACGTCTGGTTAGATTCCAGTCATTTAGGTATGATCATTAAACGTAAAAAAAACATTTTTATTAAAAACATTACACTTTCTACTTCAACAGGAATTGTATTCCATATGATGTATGTCCATAATGTATTTTTGTAAATGGTTGCTTACTTGAAATAAATTATTATTATTATTATTATTAATTTTGACATACTAAGTAGCGCTACAAATGCCCGACAATTGACAAAGGCTGTGTTCCATATAATGTATGTCTATAATGTATATTTTGTAAATGGTTGCTAACTTGAAATAAATTATTATTATTATTATTAATTTTGACATACTATGTCGCGCCACAAATGCCCGACAATTGACAAAGATAAATGGCAACATTCCCAGGCAGCTACGCCACAAAAAAATCGAGCTACAAACTTTCGATACAAGTATCAACCACAAAAAGTGGCTGATTTTATGAAAGTTGAAATGTCAGTTCTAATTAGACAAGAATTTCACTTTGTCTCAAAGCAATCGATTTCCGTATAGAACAAAAACAATGGAAACGAAGAAAAAACAACACACACACACAATTATTGCCCTAGATGGTGCATTCACGTGCCTCGCAAATAATTCCTCATAAAATCCAGAAACGCACAAGTGCTGCTCGTACTACCAAAGGGCCCGGGTTTTATACAACTATATAAAAATAGCCTCGTAAAGTATAAGGAGCGTGTTTACAACTCCGAGTTTAATTAAACGTCTCTCGTTGCTCGCTGCGGCTTCAAAATTGTATTTTACTTGAAAAACAAAAAAAAAAACTTGAAATTAATACAGCTTCAAAATGATATTTTTTGTCAAATAACACTGAAGTATTTCGGTTTTAAAATTACATCTAAATTGAAAAAACATACGAGGAAATTTCGATAAACTTATGTAAATCCAACAATAATAGACATGAACTATCCAAAAGTGTAGTAGAATTTTAAATTGAGTTCATCTTTGCACTGACTTCATCTCTCATTTGAGTTTCAGGGTATTCGTTGTTTTTTTTTTTTTTTTTTTTTTTGGTTTAGTATGGTAGCGCTACGTTTTGGAAGCGCTACAAACCAAATTTTCAAGCTTTTCTAACTCGAAATTTTAATTCATGCGCCACGCGTATAATCATTGAACTATTGTGATGTTTTAAATATTCTTGTTTAGCAGTATATTTTTAATCCTGCTTTAGCAGTTTATTTTTAATAATATTTATAATACGAATTAATTTATTTCCTAACAGATAGAATTAATTACAGGGAAAAATTATAAGAATTTTAATAATTAACGTAATAATGAAGTAAAGTAAAAATAGAAATAGTGTAATAATTAAAAAAAAGTACAAAAATAAGATGGTTTAGCATGATTTAGCGTTTTTTTTAATTTCACAATATTTCAGTGTTTTATACGCGTGACGCATGAAGTAAAATTTCGAGTTTGGAAAAGCCTGAAAATTTGGTTTGGTCGCTCCGCTACGCGGAGCGACCAAACCAAATTTTAAGGCTTTTCTAAACTCGAAATTTTACTTCATGCTTAATCTGGGACTGGCAACACTCGTTTGAAGCTTCAAATTCAACACTTTTAAAAAAGCAAACAATACCTGAAATTTTACAGCCCACTATCGAAATACGCACACTTACAAAAAATCTTGCGTGTATAAATAATTTAAATAGTTACCCAAATTACACACCCCAAAGTTTTATTAACAAGTTTACGCGGTGTTAAAGTTTTATTAACAAGTTAACGCGGCGTCAAACTAAAAAATTGTATACTATGTAGATATTTTACAGAAATATATCATTATTTATAAACAAGAAATACGAGTTATAACTTTGAAAATGATCGTAACGGACGTGTCAGGCAAGTAAAAATAATGATATAGAACAAAAAAGTGTTTTAGTGTACCCAATTTTTTAACAGAAATTAAGCTAGAATACGTCTAAAATATTAAGCTTTCAATTTGGGGGGCCTACAGCTCCCTTATGAACTAGCCGAGTTCATCTTTCAGAATTGAATTCATCATTGAACTAAGCCTATCTCTAACACAAATAACAGATGTTTTGAAAAGTAAAACATTCCAAATTTACTTTCAAAATAGAATTAAAATCTAAAAAATATAGAAACTGGAATTTTTTTGCGAATATTTTGGTTGAAAACAATACTCTTCTTTTGTATTACAAAATAAAACAAACTTCGGGTTGAGTGGGTTATGCGCAAATTGTAATAAAATTGACATTGATTTATTCAAGAATAATTCCAATTCAAAAATATTTGAATTCGAGAAAACAAGCTTACGCTTCTTATGGTTTGCACACTTTAAACATAATAATATATAAAATATACAAACATGTTTTTCGTGTAAGACACATTGTTTGCATTTTACACAAAAACATGTTCGTAATTTTATGTATTGAATTATTCGATGGAAATTTAGAATGTCTTCGAAACTATTTATAACGCTTCGTTATTAGATTTAACCTTGTTTTAAGTTTTATACCTAAACTATTGTAATTAATCAAGAATATGAATTTGTGTTCAGTACTCATTCATTCACCGGATAACTATATACGCGTTTCAGGCTTCAACGCCATCAGTATAGTCCCGAACCAGTGCTTAAAGAATACTGAACATCTTTGACCATTTATTACGGCCTGTGCAATTTGCATATGTTTCGAAAGTACTGAACACAAATTCATATTCTTGATATTTGTATTCTCTTAAATAATGCCCTCTTGTGGACGAACAATTGCTGTATACAAACGTGTAGTTTGCCAGCTATTGACGATGCTACTTGAGCTAAGGGGCATTAGATAGCGTTTACGCTTTCGAAACATATGCATATTGTAATTAATGTTTATATTTATGTGCTTTTGTAAACAGTTTCCGATAATTTGACAAGTAAAATAAATTAACACATAAAATTTCTAAGATTTTCAAAATTATTATTAAAAAACTTACTCAAAGAGTGCAGTGATCGACGCTTTGCTGCAAGTCGACCAAACGGTGGTATGTAAGTGGACGTAGGGCGACATCATGTGATAAGACTTATCGTCCGCCTGCGGCTCGCATCCCGACTCCTTCTTCTCGTCGTGATCGCAGCCCATTCTGCATAGCAAGAACAAAAAACGAGGGCAAATACAGAAAATATCACCGCATTGTGTGCAAGTAAGATAAAGTATTGTTTGAACGGACGAGAAAAATGCAGCTTTTGTGCTGTACAGAAACAAAACAAAAAAACAACGTAACGCAAAGGATTGTCTGTGTGTTGCTGAAATAATAATCTGAAAGGTAGAGTACAGGGGGGCTGAAATGTTTAAGCTTGAGTTCATTTCTGAACCACAGTTAGGTATTGCATTCGCAATGCATTGTATTTTACTTTTAGTTATATAAAATATTGTAATAACGAGTGTCTTTAAACTGTCGGCACCCCAGTAGGTTCTGACTTCTGAAACATACGTCGTAAATAAATTCAGCACTGTGACACTACCCAATGACATATGATTAAATGTATTTGACGTTTCCAAGATTCACCGTTTCGTATGACATAATCTAAGATATGTAATTTGTTTTTCAGTAGTAATTTATATTTAAATTAATAATGAAAGTCCCCACCTATATTTCTACATGTCCCATAAGTTCAACATGTCGCATAAATTAACACTGTCGTAAAACGCTTTTCTAGCGGTTCTCCGGTCTATAATTTTTTGAATCGATTTTTTATACCGGGTGTTCAAATATTGGCTTCCTTATAGACAAAACGTATTTCACTTTTTTGTAGAGGGGAAAATTCTAAATTTATGAATATTCACACTTAACACTTTACGTTTCTCTAAGTTAAAATAATTAAGAAAACGTAATGTGATTTTATAAAAATAATGACATACCATGGAATTGATACAGCAATTGCGGATATTCCCTCTTTTTTTTAAGTTTAATTTCAAGCTTTAAACAAGTGTTTGCCACTCCCAGACTAAGCCTAAAGTAAAATTTCGAGTTTAGAAAAGCCCAGAAAATTGGTCTAGGGTCGCTGCGCGACCCTCGACAAATTTTCACGGGGCTTTTCTAAATTCGAAATGTTACTTCATGCTTAGTCTGGGAGTGGACAACACTCGTTTAAAGCTTTAAATTGAACTCTTAAAAATCAACGAATGTCAGAAAATGTAAGCTAAAATAATTAAGAAAAAGTAAAGTGATTTTATAAAAATAATGACATACCATGGAATTGATTCAACAATTTCGGATGTCTAAATAGCACAGGATATTGCTGTTACTTAATTAACGACAAAAACATAACGCAAACATCGTGATAACTGTGGTCTGCATAATGCCATTTTATTAGAAGGATTTTTTCTTGCATAGTGTAAATCATTTCGAAAGCATTTACTTTAATCAAGTAACTGCGATATCTTTTGCCATTTTGACATCTGCAATTGTTGCCATGGAAGCATGTCATTATTTTTATAAAATCACATTACTTTTTCTTAATTATTTTAACTTAGAGAAACGTAAAGTGATAAACTTTAACGCGAATGAATTCAGAATTGTTCCCTCTACAAAAAAGGTAAATACAATTTGTTTTTAAAATAGATAGGTGAGCCAAAATTTTAACATTTCAAAATTTACATGGGATTTCCTATGTTGCGTCCGCCAAGTCAACACCAGGTATAGTAAATATAAGTGTTAAGCTTCTTAAATTGGTCAAAATATAAAAAAATATATATTGAAATAAAGATAAGAAAAATGTTTAAAAATGTACAAAATTAACATATTTTTTTTTAACTTTAGAAAGCCGGCAAAAGTTTTAGTCAAACTCAGTCAAAATTTAACTAACATAGGCACAAATAATCTTCAAACATTTTTCTGAATGGCCATGTTGAAGATATGATCCATTTTATCGGGTGATTGGATTTTTCGATTGAATTGTGCAAAGATATGATTGAAAAATATGAATAATAATGAGTAGCGATTTTCTAGAAAAAAATTGTGAATTAATTACGGGAGAGTGAATTACCTAAAATCAATAATGATTTATATTTCTAGGTTTCAAAATACGTAGAATACGATGGCATAAATTCAAATTTTGAGTGCTATTATCGGATGGACTTATTTTATATAATTATAGGATATGATTTAAATAATAGGGAATGTTTACAATACTCAGCAAAAAACTTGAATAAGTTTATCTGTATTCTTTTTTAAATTACTGATTTGAATATAACTAAAATTCAGAAAAATAAAACAATCAAATAAATAATATCATCGATTGATTTCATTTTTACGCATTTACAAACAAAAAATCGAGAACTTATTTTTCTTGCCATCGCATTTCCCTCTTTTCTTTCTCAGTCCCTCACTTTTTCCCTCCTCCCAGGCTTTTTTGCTTTCTCATCTCCTAAATCATTCGATTCGATTCGATTACCTACCCACACACACACATATACAAAAGCAAAGATAAAAAACAAAAAAGATACGCACATATGCCCCATTTCATGAGCCACGACTATTCCCAGCATTAATCCACTGTCTTCGTTAATTCCACAAGGCTTTTCGGTGGTGCAAGCCGCAGCGACGTACGCTAATCCCAGTAGGCCACAACCAGTATCCTTAGCGCATATATCATAGCTAGAAAAAAAAGTAATATTTTGGAAGAAATTATTGTATTTTTGTTTTTCTATGGCCATCGGCCATCAACGATTTATTTTAACTTCAACTAATAAATCGATAATTACACCTAGGATGTCAAAACACATTCATGCCAGTTCAGAAATCATGGCATTGCCAACACATTACCTTTCTACCCTGACGTCATGAACTTTTTTCTTTGTTTAATTAATAAAGGTTCGTTAAAACAGAAAACATTCAATTGTTTTGTGTGTTAATATTTAAAAGTCAATTACGTTTTATATTAACTTTCAAATTGTTCTTAAGTTGGCAAAATACAATATTTTAGAATAGGGATTTCGGTGAATGTTGGCAGTCATAGTGACATTGTCATTTCAATTTTGATTTTGAAATCGATGCTTTTCGGATATTTGATGTAAGTTTTCTGTATTTCTGCACTTGCAAAATAAGTCAAAACACAAAGATATAAAAATAACGAATACTTATCAAAAAAATGAAAACGGAGGGTGGTTTTATAATTTCGGGAAAAAAAAAAACAGCAGTGTTCAGATGTATTCAAGAACTAAAAACACGAATTTAAACAATAATGAGCTTTGTGAAAAAGTTATTCGGATTTTTGATGTAAGTTTTCTGTATTTCTGCACTTGCAAAATAATTCAAAACACAAAGATATAACGAACAAGCTCAACACTTATTTTAAATCTTTCAAACTTCTTTGAAGTAGAAATTAATCGAGGATCTTAGGGGCATAAGTGTGCTGGTTCGCCATTAAAAAAAAGTTTTTCTGGATGAAACATGGATTTTTAGCTGATTTCAGAATTTCTGGCAGGATAGTACGTTAGCGAAATGTTTCTGTAAGAGAAGGATATTGATAAATTATTCTACATGCTGGAGGTGTGGATGGTTATGTGCGTAATGTCGCTTTTGTGCTTAAAAGTGGCATTAAAACAACAGATAACCACTCTAACATGACAGAGATACATTCGAAAAGTAGTTTAAGACCAAATTGATTCTAAATTAGAATTATGAATTATTAATTATTATATATAATTCAAGTTAACAGAAGAAATGCCAACTAAGTCATGCACTAAATCAAAATCAATTGAATAGGTAACACATGCCGTAAAGGACGAAATTTGGTCAATTATTAATACAAAAACACCACCGCGAAAAAAGTAGGTATCATTTAGACCAGGGGTGCTTAACCTATTGATCGCGATCGACCGGTCGATCGGACCACTTTTGGTCAATCGCCTACCGGTTTCAAGAGATTTTGCGAAAAATAATTTATTTTTCACTATGATTGGTGAAAAATATTGTTGTTTAATCTGCAATTTGTCTATTACTGTTCCGAAAAAAGGCAGCATTGAAGGAAATTTTCGATCGTTGCACGAGAAATAGGATGAGGATTTACAAAAAAAATCGAGATACGATAATAAAAGATAATGCGTTTAAAAAAAGGAATTTCTGTTTAATAAAATAGGAAAACATACAAATATCGTTCGTTATTGCTTCATTAATTCTTTCAGAAAAACCAGTTAGGACATTTCAATTCCAACTTTAGGATCTTACATTTCTGAGCAAAATGGGTGCTTTTAGAGTTGATTAATAATTCATGATTTTTTTATAATTTTCCAAACAAAATTACTTCAATATGTTTAGATGTTTTTACTGAACCTTAACGTTGACACGATTTTTCAGAAAAAAAGAGTTTAAGTATTTCAATTCCGACTTCGGGATTTCAATTTTTTATATATATATATATATATATATATATATATACATATATCATTTTCTAAACAAAATAATCATTAGATTTTGAGGTAATCTGATGAATTTTTTCAGTAAAATTACAACTTTGACAGGATTCAGGTTCCTAAAGCTTATTTACTTTTAAGTAATAACTAGTGCTTTTAAAGTTAATTCAATAATTCATGATTGTTTTATAATTTTTCAAACAAGATTACTTCCTAATCGAACGTTGATTTTAATTTTGACACGATTTTTCAGAAAAACTAGTTCAGATATTTTAAATTTACTTTCAGAATCTTATAGCGTATTTATTTCTACGCAAAATTAAAGCTTTTGACGTTGATTTAATAATTTACAACTTTCTTATAATTTCCCAAACAAGATTACCTCAAAATCTAACGAATATTCGCATTTATATCACGATTTAATTTTATAGGCGTTCATCGTTTCTGAACAGTGTTCAATTTAAAGTTTTGAACGAGTGTTGTCCAGTCCTAGACTAAGCACGAAGTAAAATTTCAAGTTTAGAAAAGCCCCTTGGGCTTTTCTAAACTCGAAATTTTATATAAAACACTGACCATATTCTGAAGTTGGAAATATACTGCTTATGTTTAATAAATTTTAATCAAATCTCGCGCTATCAAAATTCGAGCAATTTACAATAAATTTTAAGGTATACTTACAAGAAAACATTTCTTTACATACTGTTTTTTTTATTTGTTTTTATTATCTATAAGCCGTCGATCGCCAAATTACTTGGTATGGAATAGTAGCTCGCGTATTGCAAAAGGCGGAACACCCCTGATTTATATGAACATTTAAAATATTTTAGACATACAATTTTGAGACTTCCATCTTACCATAGATATTAAAATGGTATAGTCCTAACGCAAAAGAAGATATGATGATGTGATGATACCATCTACTAATTCAAAACTATGAGGGGGATATGTAAAATAAGGTTCCCATATTTTTTTATAATAGACAGCTATATTATTGTTCTTAGTTATACATCATTTTAAAGCTTAAAACTTATGCTATTTTTTTACATAATCGCCGTTTCTGTTGAAACACTTTTGCAGACGATGCTCCAGTTTTTCTATCCCCATGTTATAGAATTCTGCCGCCAATCCTTTGAGGAATCGAGTAACCTCTTCCTTGACTTCATCGTTGGTATTGAAGCGTAAACCACCCAAGTGTTCTTTTAATTTTGGGAATAAGTGATAATCACTTGGGGCTAAGTCGGGACTGTAGGAGTGGGGCACAACATGTCCAACCAAAATCTCTCAGCAGTTCTTGAGTTTGTTGTGAGACATGAGGTCGTGCGTTGTCATGGAAAAGCCTAACACCACTAGACAATCTTTCTCTCCGGCGGTTCTGGATCGCACGTTTCAGTTTTCTTAATGTGTCGCAATATCTATCGGAGTTTACGGTTGTTCCATGAGGCAAAAAGTCGATCAAAAGCAGGGCCTTCCTGCCCCAGAAGACTGTTTGTTTAAACTTCTTCGGCTTCGGCGAAGTTGACTGACGCCATTCACGTGATTGCTGCTTTGTTTCAGGGGTAAAGTGATACGCGCATGTTTCGTCGCCTGTAACAATGGAATTCAAGAATTCTTCCTTGTTGTCTTCACATTGTTGCAGAAACTGCCAGGAACACTAGACACGTTGCTGTTTGTGGTTTTCTGTGAGCATTCGCGGTACCCACCGTGCACACACTTTGTGATAGCTTAATTTTTTGGTTTAAATCTTATGAACTGTAGTGTAGGAAGTCTCCGAAATACGGAAAGCACGTTCGTTAATGGTGATCCTCCGATCTTCAAGCAATATTCTCTCAACTTTTTCGACAAATCTATCTGAAACTGAAGGCCTTCCGCTCTGTCTTGATCATGAATTTCCATGCGGCCTACACTGAATTCTCTGCACCATTTGCGAGCATGTTGAACAGATATGTAATTTTCCCCATAAACTTCGATTAACTGACGATGAATGTCAATAGGTGAAATCCGTTTTGCACTTAAAAAACGTATCACATCTTTGAAGGCTGCTAGGCCGGCATTGAGCGATGTAGCGTGGCGGGAGAGGTGGGAATAGAGAAAGGGAGATTTGACAGTGTAAGACAGTGTTTTACATTTCTCCCATCACGTCGCATTATTTCTCATTATTTCTCCCCTTAGAGAAGATATTATTTATATTTGGAATCAAGCGCTTCAACGAGTTACCATTGTGGAGAAATTATATAAAAAATGTAATTTTGGATACAATAATTAAGTCGCCCAGATGCAAAACTAGTCATACGTGTTTTGACAAATTTTTTGGCAAAATGACAAAAAATGATTTTGCAGCGTCTCTTAAATAAATGATATGATGTTCAATGAGCATTGTACTGAATGGGGACATGAAAAATTATGTAGAATTAAGTATAAACTTTGTAGATTTTGCAGTCGAAAAAATATGTCAGCTTTTGCAACCGAGAAATGTAGCAGGTTTTGCATTCGACGGGATTTTTCAAACCTAATATTGAAAGACTTAGGATGGATTTTAAAGGTTAATTTATTTTTTAAATTTTAGCCTGTCGAGTAGATTGCAGGGATACCAGAAACTGTAAATCAAAAAAATAGGTGCATGGCTGGTTTAGCATCTGGGCGACTCAATTACCATGATGTCTAAACTTTTAAGGGATACTCTAATAAACGCATTGTACGATGTTTTTTTTTTATATGATAAAGGTCGACTAAGTCTAAACTAGATTTGCAAAATATTGGATCTGGCTTTATCACCTACAACAATTTTTGGTATCTGAACAAGTTCATAATCATAACATTTACATGCATCAGGACATGTATACTTGAAAGAATAGTATTTTATATAGTATAAACTTGTTGTTTAAACTAACAGCTATGTTTGAAGTCCTAATTTGACATTGTTTATTCTCAATTTAATATTGGTTAATCCCAATTTAAAGTTAAAAAGGTATAGAATATATGTTATTTTGATGGATATCTCAATTTTTGAATATTCCAGTAAAATAATATTTAATTATAGTTTTTGTTTTTACTCTATTAATATATTCCTATATGTATTTATTTCTATATATTTACATTTAGAATTAGTTTTGGCGTGTGTTTAAGTGTAGACAGGAACAAAATAACAAAAATTGACATCAATCATTCTGCCCGAATGAACTCAACTAATCAATCAATATACGCGCACAGACACACACACAAGCGCTCATAAAACATATGTGCATGCTACACCTGGAATTAATGATATTGACATGCATATCATAACTCCTCGACTGATTTTGTTATAAACGGCAATCGATCGTTTCGACTTTGATATTAATATTAATAAGGCTCTGTAAGTATCGATTCGTCTTGCGTAACGTTTTCAGATCGCGAGCATACGTCATTATCAAGGAGTATCAGATATAGAAATTAATCAAACAATGACAAACATTCGGTAATTAATAATTTCCGTTGACTGAATAAATAAAAATAAAATAAAGTCGTGAACGAATCATATTTCTATTAAGCACTTGTAGTCAAAATAAATATAAAAAATGAGTGCAGATATTTCTGTTATCTTTGAAAAAGTTTGAAACTTCTTAAGAGGACTATAAGTCTAAAAACGCTTATGATAAATTAATATTAACTAGTAACCTAAATTTTAAAAAAACATCTCATTTCTGTTTTCACACGATTAACTGAGTCGCCTATTTCCAAAAATTAGGGGTTTTTCCATTTTATTTTTTTCTTTTTCATTTGAAAATTATAGATTAAGGAGTTTTTGGGAATAGGCGACTCAACTATATTATATTTTACTAGACGTTGTATTAGTTTTGTTGATTTCTCAACAAACATATTTTCGCGATGAAATAAATATTGCATTTTACACAAAAATTGCGGTGTTTGGTTTCCACCTTAATAACTATGTAAATATTTTTTTTAAATTAAGTACAAATAACAGAAGCGCCTTTGCAAAGTATCATTAGATCCATTACAGGTAGGTACAATGAATTTTTAGTATTGTATAATTCATTTTTATTTTGAGTTTACAATAAGGCTTTTTTCTATTGATATTTGGCCGTTGAAGTGTTGGAGAAAACGATATCTTCACTTAAAAATGATTTGTATAGCTTATGATGCACGCATCACAGCGTGACGCAAAAGAAATTATTCAAAAGGACTTTTAACTTTTAAGTAAACAAACACACTCTCAGCCCTGAGTTAAATCTATTTTCTGCTAATGCAAAAATCTATAGATTCTTTTTCCAATTTCTTGAACTATTCTCTATATTTTTTTGAAACCCAAATTGTGTTTATTTTTTTATTTTAACATTTGTTTATTCTCTTAAGTAAACAAACACACTTACAGCCCTGAATTAAATCGTGTCAAATAATCATTTATTAATTTTATGCCTGGTATTATAAAACGTTTTATTCCCTAAATAAAATTTACTTCAGGAATAAATTAATTTATTCCAAAAATGTCGGTATTATAAACACAAAATAACTTTATTTGGCTAATAAAGTATATTATAGTATTATAATTACATTAGATTCTACTACTTGTATTTATTAATTTCATTGCGGTTATCATGTCTACTACATCATCCGTGTCAGATTTAAGTTCGCTCATAGTATCTTCCCTGACAGTGATTAATTCGAACCACAAGACATTCTAAGGAAACGAAGACCTATAGTTTTTCAAGTTAGACATAACCAGGGATTTTTATACTTACGCATACGCTTTTTTAAAATTAGTTCCCTTTAAAGCTTTAAACGAGTGTTTTCCACTCCCAGACTAAGAATGAAGTAAAATTTCGAGTTTAGGAAAGCCTAAAAAATTGGTTTGGTCACGTAGCGCGAAGCGCGGAGCGACCAAACCAAATTTTCAGGCTTTTCTAAACTCAAAATTTTACTTCATGCGCCACGCGTATTAAACACTGAAAACACTGAAATATTGTGAACAAGTGAACTTTAATTGAAATCAGTGTCTGGTACGCGTGGCGCATGAAGTAAAATTTCGAGTTTAGAAAAGCCTGAAAATTTGGTTTGGCCCCTTCGCCCTACGCGACCAAACCAAATGTTCAGGCTTTTCTAAATTTTACTTCATGCTTAGCCTGGGAGCGGAAAACACTCGTTCAAGTCTTTTATAATTTCTAATAAGCTTTATTTTTCTTGTTCTGTGTAATTCTGTCCTATTCCATGGTTATTCTCCATAATAATAATAAGTAATTATATTAAATTTCCAATTTGGTTTAGAATTTAATTTGAAATATTGACAATTCAATTTAAAAAAAATGGTGGTTGCAGCTATGGCCACATCGAAAATGTATAATTTCGGTCTGTAATCTACTAATTAAATTATTTATTTCTAGAATTGCTATTTATTTGGTAGGTTTGCTTTATAATACGCAATTTTATTTGCCTATTAGTTTACTAGGTAAATAAATTTACTCTACAAATAGTTATCTAATGATTTATTAATCGTTTATAATACCCGGCATTAATGTGTTTGTGCTTGTATATATTTTATATTTTTATTATGATTTATTCTAGCTGTATTACATAACATTTTAAGAAGTGATTTATATTTCTTAATATTATGACTTATGTATACCGATGTAATACATAATTAGACGTTACTTTCAATCTATTCTCTTTCAATGCGAAAACCTATAGATTGTTTTCCAATTTCTCAAACTATTCTCTATATTCTCTCAAATTCATTTCATATTGTGTATATTTTTTTAAATTTCGATAAGTAAGTATGCTTTTGTATTCTATCAAAAAAAAACAGAACTGTGTTTTTAAGATGTTTACTTTATTTCCATTTTATAATTCATGCAAAGCTTATTATCTTTCAGAATTACACTTTTTTTGCTTTTATTTCACGCTTGTTACAAGACAAGCACAATATTTTCCTCCTCCTAAATTTAAACTCAAACATACCCTATTGAGATTATCCTCCAACACCGTGTGACGTTAATGCGATACGTGACACATTCGAGAGACACATTCTCCTCTCCCTGTAGTAACAATTAAATTCAAACAAACACACACACACACACACACACACACACACACACACATATATATGAATAATGTGTACTAACTAGTAATTCAATTCAGCCTCCGGTGGTGTAATATTTAAGTGCAAATATATACTTACTTATATTTAATAATAGCCTTTGTACGTTTATATAACTCAAGAATGAAATTTAATACGAGTCCACAGATGCGATCGCATAAAGTGCACTCATTACCATAAATACTTCAGCCAGATTAACATCTGACATCGTGATATATTTACCCACTGTTAAACCACGTTTTCTCCTTTTTTTTAATGCAATTAAGACCTCGCATAAAAATTCATTCATAACAAATGTTGATTATAAATATTAATACGGGGAATTTTTTTGTAAATATTCTGGAATTTATTGATTTACATTCAATTTAATGCTTTAAACAACAGTTGTCTACTCCCAGAGTAAGCATGAAGTAAAATTTCGAGTTTGGAAAAGCTTGAGCGTTGATCTTCAGACGCGCAGCGTCCAATTCCAAATTCAGGCTTGTCTAATCTCAAAATTTTACTTCATGCGCCACGCGTATAAAACAGTGATTTATTGTGAAATTCAAAATTGTCCTATTGGTTAAACTAATGAATTTTACAAATATTTATTTCGTCTAATAAAATCTTGGGTTTTTAGATTCGAGACATTTTCTTTAAGAAATATAAGTGTGATTAAAAGAAAAAAAAACCGTTAGCAAATTGCTCCAATCGCTTGAAGTTAGAAACAATTTTAATATCTATCAACGTAAGATCAAACTTAAGCAGTATATTTTTAACTTTACTTAAAATATTCCTTTAAAAACAGAACACCGAAGATGAAATTAATGTACAAAGCTAATGTCCGAATAACAATAAAAACAAAATTTGGTTTGGTCGCTCCGCTTCGCGGAGCGACCAAACCAAATTTTCAGGTTTTTCTAAACTCGAAATTTTACTTCATGCTTAATCTGGAATTGGAAACACTCGTTGGAAACTTTGTATTGAACTTTTTTAAGAAAACCACGAATCTCTGAAAATTTATATCGAAAAGTCGAGATATGTATACCCACATGAAAAATGCCCTGACTATCTTTTGATTTTATTGATTTCAACATTTTTAAAATATTTTTATAAATAGTTTTTAACGTAACAAATGTTAGTTATAATTATTAATACGAGGAATATTCTGCATGTGTCGCATACTATAGACTAAACTATCGGTCGATAGTCTTATCATTTCATTCATACCATCAAGCAACCAACTAAACTGTCGATCGATTAAAAGTCTGTAGTGTGCGGCGACTAAACGTTTCGGCATTTATTGATATACAATCAATTTAAAGCTTTAATCGAATGTTTTCTACTCCTAGACTAAGCATAAAGTAAAATTTCGAGTTTAGAAAAGCTTCAACGTTTAGATTTAGACGCGCAGCTTCGAAATCCAAATTCATGCTTTTCTAAACTCGAAATTTTACTTCATGCGCCACTGATTCACTTTGAATTTTAAAATATTCTAACTAATTAAGTTAATGAATTTTACAAATATTTATTTCGTCTAATTAAATCTTGCACTTTCAATTTCAATTGCAATTTTCTTTAGAATTTGAAAGTATAATCGAAAGAAAAAATTCTAAAGCAGGCATTGCTCAATAACCTGGAGCAATTCCAGGCTCTTGAGTTTTGGAACATTTGTAATAGGAGTATTTATTAACGTGAAATCAAAACTTAAGCAGTACATTTTTGAACTTTACATTAAATCAGTGTTTAATACGCGTGGCGCATGAAGTTAAATTTCGAGTTTAGAAAGACTTGAAAATTTACTTTGGTCGCACCGCTTCGCGGAGCGACCAAACCAAATTTTCAGGTTTTTCTAAACTCGATATTTTACTTCATGCTCAATCTGGGATTTGCAACACTCGTTAGAGGCTTTAAATTGATCGTTTTTACTAAAACTACAAATCTCTGAAAATGTACATCGAAAAATCGAGATATGTACATATACCTAAATGAAAAATTCCCTGTATTTATCTTTTCATTTACTTTATTTCAACATGTTTATGCTGCATTTACTAATATTTTTATACCGGGTTTTATCAACGTGAATTTAATCGACAAATAGTTATTCATCGATTAAAATCTAGCAATAGTTACATGCATATCAAAAAATCAATAATTTATATGACGTTTATGACATGAAAAATGTCTATTCCAATCGACGAATAAATTTAATCTACAAATAAGATTTCATTGAAGTTGGTAAAACCAGACATAAACGTTTTTTTTTAATCCTAATACCTATTTTCAATAAAATTTTAGTATTTTATATTGTAAATGGATCTCGAAAATTAATAAATACATTTTTTTGATCGATTTTTACGAAAAAATGCTTAGCTTAAAAAACACATTTACAGTGATATATTAATTAAAACTTATTTATTTTGACTATTTTCTTTCATATTCACATATTCTTTCTGGCAAAGTATAGCTTTATATTTTCTTATTCTGTGTAACAGATAAATGCGATCTATCTATCATTTCGCAGCTTGATTCAACAAGTATAAAGGAACGCAGACTGTTTGCGATAAAACCCCATTTACTGTGAGCGAGTTTATATAACTTTATCTCCCTGTGCAAAAAATAGTTCTCAAATTTATTATTATTCTCAATCTGAATAAGAAGTGGCTGTCTTTACAATTAAATTAATAAATTCAATTTCTAGTTGTAACTACTGTCTTCTAAATGACTGTGCTATTTACAATCAACATTCTAGTTATGAGAAAATGAATGTGTGTTTAGTATTCCGGCATCGGATACCCACAGATGCGTCTCGGACTTCAAGGGCCTCGTTGGTGTGATCCCAACCCAGTACTAAAGAATACTAAACAGTTCTGTATTAGGCAAATATGTGAAAACTATAAAAAAATTTCACAGGGTGGGCCATCTAGAGGTTTATTTTTTAATCATAGGTTATTGTGGCACTGACATCTTTTTCCTGCTCGAAATCTTGACAGAAAGTCGGTATCATTCCTCCGCGGTACGAAATGAGTTGCTTTACGCTTGAACAACGTTGGGAAATATTGTAAACTTCTTTCCAAAGTGAGTGCTATGTAGCCCAAACAGTGCGCTTGTTGAAAGACGTTTTGGCCGAAATGAATCACCCATCGCGCCTGCTGTACGTAAGTTTGTGCAAAAAGTTTGTGAGACTGGCATGCTAGTGGAAAACACTCATGGTCCTCGTTCTCGTACGGTGCGCATAGACGAGAATGTGGCTGCTGTAACCGAGAGTATGAGACTCAATCCACGAACATCAACTCGCCATCGATCTCAACAGCTCAACATTGAACGTACTAGCCTGAGGAGAATTTTTCACAAAGATCTCGGATTATTAGCTTACAAGGTCCAATTGACTCAGCAATTGAAGGCGCATGACCATCCGCTTCGTTATCACTTCGCAGTTTGGGCCTTAGAGCAGCTTGAATTGGACAACGATTTTGGGCAAAAAATCATCTTTTCTGACGAGGCTCATATTCATCTTGGCGGCTACGTTAACAAACAAAATTGCCGCATCTGAGGCTCGGAAAACCCGCACGTTATTGTCGAGAAGCCAATGCATCCCCGGAGGGTGACAGTTTAGTGCAGATTGTGGAGTAGTTGCATCATTGGACCATTTTTCTTCGAAAATGAGGCTGGAAACAACGTTTCGGTCAACGGTGAGCGTTACAGAGCCATGTTATCCGACTTTTTTTTTTAATGAAATTGAAGACATGGATTTGCACGACCTCTGGTTCATGCAGGATGGCGCGCCATGCCACATAGCCCATGCCACAATCGATCTTTTGTGCACCAAATTCCCAAATCGTGTTATCAGCCGTCTTGGCGATGTCAATTCGCCGCCTCGGAGCTGCGATTTAACCCCTTTGGATTTTTTTTTTTGTGGGGAACCGTAAAGGATCGATGTTATGCCAACAATCCAGAAACGATTCAAGCACTTCAGGCCAATATCATCCAAGCAATCCGTGAGCTACAGCTCAAAACCATCAACAAGGTCTTGGAAAATTGGACTGACAGAATGCGCTACTGCGAACCAGCCGAGGCAGCCACTTGAACGAAGTTGTGTTCCATAATTAATGGCAATGTTTGCTCTTACTAATAAAGCCATAATACATGGAAAAAAGTAATTTTGTTCATTTTATTGCATTTTTAAAAAGAAACCACTGGATAGCCCACCCGTTATAGCTATGCTATCTACGCAAAAATTATGAAGAAATTCCCATAGCTACGCCATCAAATGTTCTATCATTGGCCAATATAAAGATTGAATTTGTGTTCAGTTTTCCGGAACCGGATACCCACAGACGCGTTTCAGACTTCAAGGTCCTCGTCAGTGTGGTCCCGACTCAGTGCTGAGGAATACTGAACATTTCAGCCAATATGTGAAAACTATTAAATTATTTTGATAGCTACGCCGTCTAATGCTTAATAGTGGCAGTGTCATTGACGATGTAACTATAGAGCATTAGATGGCGTAGCTATCTAATTTATTTAATAATTCTAGTTAAAACTACACTTAAATTACATTTTTATAATATAAAATGCTGTTTGTTTTCGTTTGCGTTACTCACGAATATTTCTCAAAAAAACTTTGATATTGATAAAGCCGGACCAATTTGTCACGTGAATTATACATTTTGCGGCGCGCCCCGACGGATTAATGCCGGCGATTAATACACGTTTCTTTTTTTTATAAAACGATAAAGCCCGGGCTGTCGGAAAAGTTGACGGAAAAGCAATTTACCGAGTCAACAGGATGGCGATATCGTGGTGATTCGGGTTTTTGATATCTTTCGGGTTCACCGTTTGCTGCCATTTGCAGAAACTGGCCAGGGCCTTCGGCGCGTCCGGGCTAATTGCCAGATCGATCTCCTCCTCCTCTTTCTCGAGGAACATCAGCCTCACCACGACGACGTCCATCTGGTTGCCGGCACTGGCGTCGTGATAAAAATCGGATACCTAAAGGATAAGAGAACAGTAATTATATATCTATGAACGGTTTATTTTCAAAGATGTAATTATTGTTTTAAATAAAGAAAATAAAGTTTAAGTTTCGATATCTCCTTTATACAAATAATATACAAATCAATCAATCAAGTTAATTATCTCAATCTAATAAATTATCTCTCTATCTCTATGAAAGGGTTAGAATTTAAAATCTTATTCTTCAAAACCCGCACAAACATAATTTCTTAAACTCCCATCAAACTATTATATTTCAAATTGGCTGTAAACTTTTTAACAGCAACCTTTCATCCTCGAAATAAAATAACACTCGATGCGCATTTTAACTAAAAATACTCCAGACAAAGCTTGTTGATTTTTTTGCGCGAGAGCACAGACGCGGCACTTCATTGCATTTAAAGAGAGAGCTCCGGCGGTTTTGTCCCACAAGTCCCGTTCACTCCCATTTTATTCAACTTCAACTTAAAAATCGGTTTAAGTGCGCTCACTTTACGCAAACTGTAAAGCGATAAAAAAAGCACAACAGCGCGAATTAAATATGCTCACTAAATTGTACGGTTTTTAACGAGGACAATTTATTAAATATTTTAAAAGGCGCATTTGTGATAATACTTACAGAAAGTAAATCCGAGTCTCACTTAAACCGATCAAGGTTTCGTGTAATAAAATTGGCTGGTTAGCCAATCGTGTTTTTTTGAATATAAACAAATTTAATGTTTTCGCTTGATAATTGACAGTTTAATAAGTGGTAAGATGCGTTGGATTTCAATTCGTGTTTATAAACGTGCCATGGAATCGTAATTAGGGGTGTTTTTAAAAGCGAATTTATGGAAATTATTTGAGCGGATTACTTCACAGTGTTATTGATGCTGAATGTACGGTTATGATGTCTGGTTTCTGACAAGTCGTTTATTTCAACGGATTCTAATTTAGTCATTTAAATAAACGCTAAGTTATCCTGAAACGTTTCTAATTCGATGTGTGAAAGAAGTCGATACAATTGTTTTATTATTGTAATTTTAATAATATATAAATATTATTTATTAAAGGAATAATATTTATATATTATTGATGCCTGGTATTATAAACGATTAATCAATCATTAGATAACTAATTGCGGAGGCAATTTATTTACCTGGTAAACTAATGGGCAAATAAAATTGCGTAATAAAAAGCAAACCTACCAAATAAATAGCAATTCTAGAAATAAATAAGTTAATTAGTAGATTACAGACCGAAATTAAACATTTTCATTGTGGCCATAGCTGGAACCACCAATTTTTTAAATTGAATTGTAAATATTTCAAATTAAATTGTCAATCAAATTGGAAATTTTGTATAATTCCTTATAATTATAGAGAATAACCGTGGAATAGGACAGAATTACACAGAACAAGAACAAGAAAACTTATTAGAAATTCTAAAAAACTTAAACGAGTGTATTCCACTCCCAGGCTAAGCACGAAGTAAAATTTCGAGTTTAGAAAAGCCTGTAAATTTGGTTTGGTCGCGTAGCGCGAAGCGCGGAGCGGCCAAACCAAATTTTCAGGCTTTTCTAAACTCGAAATTTTACTTCATGCGCCACGCGTACAAGACACTGATTTCAAGTGAAGTTCACTTGTTCATAATATTTCAGTGTTTTCAGTGTTTAATACGCGTGGCGCATGAAGTAAAATTTCGAGTTTAGAAAAGCCTGAAAATTTGGTTTGATCGCTTCGCTTCGCTACGCGATCAAACCAAATTTTCAGGCTTTTCTAAACTCGAAATTTTACTTCATGCTTAACCTGGGAGTGAAAACGCTCCTTTAAGTATCAAAATTAACAATGTTAAAAGAACAATTATATCCTGAAATTCATTATTGATGCAGTATTATACAGACGTTAAATATCTATTATTAAGTGATCAATTATATTTATTACTAACACAATATTCCACAGAAATTAAATATTCATATTGAATGATAACATTGATAGAATCTTGTATTTAGAGTGAATATCAATGTAATACAAATAACCGCAATCTAGCGGGTGGGCCATCTAGTGGTTTCTTTTTAAAAATGCAATTAAATGAACAAAATTATTTGTTTCCATGTATTATGGCTTTATTACTAAGAGCAAACATTCCTATTAATTATGGAACACAACTTCGTTCAAGTGGCATAACATCGGTCCTTCACGGTTCCCCACAAAAAAATCCAAAGGGGTTAAATCGCAGCTTCGAGGCGGCCAATTGACATCGCCAAGACGGCTGATAACACGATTTGGGAATTTGGTGCACAAAAGATCGATTGTGGCATGGGCTGTGTGGCATGGCGCATCATCCTGTATGAACCAGAGGTCGTCCAAATCCATGTCTTTAATTTCATTAAAAAAAAGTCGGATAACATGGCTCTGTAACGCTCACCGTTGACCGAAACGTTGTTTCCAGCCTCATTTTCGAAGAAAAGTGGTCCAATGATGCCACCACTCCACAATCCGCACCAAACTGTCACTCTCCGGAGATGCATTGGCTTCTCGACAATAACGTGCGGGTTTTCCGAGCCCCAAATGCGGCAATTTTGTTTGTTAACGTAGCCGTCAAGATAAAAATGAGCCTCGTCAGAAAAGATGATTTTTCGCCCAAAATCGTTGTCCAATTCAAGCTGCTCTAAGGCCCAAACTGCGAAGCGATAGCGAAGCGGATGGTCATGCGCCTTCAATTACTGAGTCAATTAGACCTTGTAAGCGAACAATCCGAGATCTTTGTGCAGAATTCTCCTCAGGCTAGTGCGTGAAATGTTGAGCTGTTGAGATCGACGGCGAGTTGATGTTCGTGGATTGAGTCTCACACTCTCGGTTACAGCAGCCACATTCTCGTCTGTGCGCACCGTTCGAGAACGAGGACCATGAGTGTTGTCCACTGGTATGCCAGTCTCACAAACTTTTTGCACAAACTTGCGTACAGCACGCGCGGTGGGTGATTCATTTCGGCCAAAACTTCTTTTCAAAAAACGCACTGTTTGGGCTACACAGCACTTTCTTTGGAAATAAGTTTGCAATATTTCCCAACGTTGTTCAAGCGTAAAGCGACTCATTTTGTACCGCGGAGGAATGATACCGACTTTCTGTCAAGATTTCGAGCGGGAAAAAGATGTCAGTTTCAAAATATCCTATGATTTAAAAAGAAATTACTAGATGGCCCACCCTGTATATCATAACAATATTGATTGTATGCTAATAAATAACAATTTTAAGATATAAATATAGATTCAATATTGCTACAATGTAAATACAAGATTCATTTCCACAAGGGATAAATCATTATTTTGTCAAAATTTGTACAAAGTGAAAGTTGCGTCAAGATAAATAAATGACCTAAACCCATTTTCTGCTCATACAAAACTAACTTATTTACTTCAGATTATTTCTCGTAGTGAATAATCCCTAAGACTCGATCTATAAAAAACAATTATCATTAACCATCAACAAGTAGTTACTTACACCCATATATTCTTGCACTCTAAGTTCCATAAAAGATAAACACCCGTAATAAACCCATACATTTACCTTTCAAAAAAAGATAAATACTCACTTACCCAGTGTGGAAGTAAAATTCACCAAGTGTAAGCGAAATTAATGAGTCAAGTCGCGACTAACTGCAATTGGGGCGATATATCTTCGCGTTTCCTCGATCGTACGAATGTGTATCGTACGTTTTTCTATTGCATTATACATGCGCGTGTAATTATTCTTGGATTTTTCCCTTTTCGATGGAGGCTTAATTGCGCTTTAATAATATATGCGACGGCCACCAATAAATTCTCGGAATATGTATTCATTATACCCACCGCGTGGATTCTGGTCGACGCATTCATTATAATCCGCTGGTGCTTCAACGTTTTTACGATGCTTTACTTTCGTAATTGAGATGTTATCTCTTTGAATTATATTTATTGAGGAGTTATTATTGTTGATTTAATTTTAATTAATCACCGCGATAAATAATTAACGCACAAACAAACAACAGGAGGCATTTATTAATCCGAATGGACGCGAAACGGTAAAATTGGATCTAATTTTTTTGTCTTAAAAATTAGTATCGTTTTATATGGCTTTAAGTTTCTGTTCTTGTGTACTTATAAGAATAGTAAGTTTTATATCACAAGGTGCTAAAAAATTGGACCCAATGCTTTTGTTACAAGAATTTTGATCGCTTAATATGAAACGGTTAAAATTAATGTAACAACTTTGGATTCAATTTTTTAGCACCTTGTGATACAAAAAATGTGATGATTTTTGTAAAAAAACGGTTCTGTTTTTCATCACATTTGAGGATACAGAAAATGTGATGATACTAAAGTCTTGTACGAAATTTTCTATTTTTATCACATTTTAGCATGAAGGCATGCGCACTTTGAATCCCATAAGATTGAATACAAACATAACATAAACGGCAGAATTATAAACCTAATTTTTTTGTCGTTTTCCACTGAGCAAATCTATTTAAGTAATGTTTCAACAACATTAAAACAACGTTTAATGTTGCTACGACGTTGATAGAACGTTATTTGTTTGTTTTTTGCTTAGTGGGTTGTGTTTACAGAGCATTTAATTTTTTTTATTTTAAAAGTATTACACAATTATTTAAACTCAATTCATGTACAAAATGTTCTATTTTAATAACATTTTAACATAAAGGCATGCGCCCTTTGAATCACTTGAGTTTCTATACAAACATAACTTCAACGGCAGAATTATAAATCTCGTTTCTTGTCGTTCGTGTTTACAGAGCATTTAATTCTTTAATTTTAAAAGTATTACACAATTATTTATGCATTTTTATAATAAAACAAAAAGTTTATAATGCAAGGCCTCGGCGTTGCTGCCATCTAATAGCGCTATCAGTAAACAACTAAACTAACCGATGCCATACTGTGAACGATTTCTACTTTACCATCCATTAATATTTTATATTCATTATGTTTCGTTGTATTACAATTTTTACGCTGCACCTCATTTAAAATTATTAGGAATAAATGACTCATTCCAAAAACCCCTAAATACATTTTTTTCAAATGGATTTCAGGGTTTTCGCAAATAGATGACTCAAATATAGACGATAAACTAAATTGGAAAAAACATTACGCACAACTGATAAAAAAATTAAATTCATTATCTATTTCATCAGACTAATTAAGAGTTTGTTAAAAAAAAACACTTAATTCTTTTACAACACTCAAATTTTGGTGCAAATGAGAAAAAATTTGAAACAAAATTTTGATACCAAATTATTGTCTCAAGAATTAGTCCCATTTCATATGGGTTTTATTTTATAGCAGTGAAAGTAAACGAAAATGTAAGCATACAAGTACAAAACTTTAAAAACTACGCACCGTTTCGCAAATGGAACGAGTCATAGAGCAAGGTGATTAAACTTAATTATCTGATTGATTGCTGAAGTGCCAATCAGATGGCGTCGTTACAAGGCAGACATTTCGAAATACTTCTTGGAACATAAAGATACATGTTATGAAAAAATCCTCTTAAAAAGCGTTATGATATGAAATCTTTTTTTTTGTGTTCAGAGATAATTGAACCAACGTTCATTTTTTTAAGCAACTGACAAGATAAGTCCTTTGTTTTTTGAAAGATACATTTTAAGAAACAATCGTCTTAGAAAGCGTTATGATGTCAAATCATTTTATAGTTCAGAGATTAACTAGAGTTAAATTTTTATGCCACTGACTTTCTATTGATTGCTAATTGTTCAATATCCAGTATCTTAGTTATTTAATAAATATAAAAAAAATGCATGATTGATTCCACAGACACATAGGAATTATTGTTGGACAATGGATGCATCTGTGTTGCCAGATTATATTTTTAGATTTTCTTAAACACAAGAGTAGAATTTCTTCTAAATTCATAACAGTGAAATAGCAACATTGCTACATATATTAATTTAGAAATGTATCAAAAAAATTAAGTAAGTGTTTAGTTTGATTTCATATTCACATCTTCATATTAGTTTGAATGTGCAACAATTTTGTAACAAGTGTTTTCCACTCCTTGATTAAGCATGAAGTAAATATTTCGAGTTTAGAAACACCTAAACATTTGGGTTTGTCAGGCTTTCCTAAACTCAAAATATTTACTTTATGTGCCAAGCGTGTTAAACACTGATTTAGTGTAAAGTTTAAAAAACACTTAATACATCTTAACAAAAACACAAGCATTCTTCAAAAGGTAAAAATATTCTACTTTTCTTCATTGGTTATTATTAATTGCTAAAATTCTTAATATTCAAGAAACGTCTTCAAATATGGCAACACTGCTAGGCATTTAAATTACATTTGATTAGTGGCAACTTGATTTTTATTAATTCTTCAAAATGTAAAAATATTCTTCTTTTCTTTATTGCTTAATATTATGGTTAAAATTCTTTATATTCAAGAAATGTCTTTAAATATGGCAACTATGCTATACATTCGAATTGCATTTGATTAGTAACAACTTGATTTTGATTATTGCCAACTTGAATTTGTTAAGTGCTAACTTTAACTTATAAAGGTACAGAGATCAACATTTTTGTCTGCAATTGACTCTCAATTAAAAAGGGAAATATGTAAAAATAAAATGCAAACTGATTTTATTTTTACATATCTATCGTATGAATTACCTCTCTAGGTATGAATTAAACGCAATAATTCGTATACCAGTTAGTAATCATTAGTGTAAATTATTTAATCAACACTAATAACAGCCTATAAACCGATATGCGGGAACAAACAACAAGACGCTTACACTCTAAAAAAAAAAACAAGACCGACTTTATCGGGTAATTTGAATACGCTATGGAACGAATTAAACACACAGCATTTGCATACCCCACCGGTTCTGTCTTTTCCAAGAAAACATATTCCACTGAGATAAACGAGAGAGAGATGGTTGTTAATTTTTTTTTTTTTCGTTTTATAACAGCCGCTAATAATTGGTAATCTCCGCCCCGTGTTAAATGGTAATCGGTTAATTAAATCACATCGAGCTACACTTATCAGCATCATCGCAAGGAAAATAAGAGCAATTAGATGTGGAAAAAGGAGTTGTAAAAATAATCCTACACTTACCAATATCATCATGTTGATAAATGGTAAGAAAAAAAGAAGAGGAAGGTAAAAGAAGTCAACCTACACTTATCGTCATTAACAAGAAAAAAATAAGAACAATTGGAACATGAAGATGGTAGCATTATTGAAGAATACAAAATTATACCAACGCAGTGGCGGTCCATGCATAAAGGCTGCGGGGATTCAGCACCCCCTTTAAGTGTACCTATTCCGATGCATGCGTTGTAAAAAATTAGAGGTTTAGTTTTTTTTAAAAGGTTCAATTTGAAATTTCGAACGAGTGTGTCCACTCCCAGACTAAGCATGAAGTAAAATTTCAAGTTTAGAAAAGTCTTAAAATTTGGTTTGGTCGCCTAGCGCGTAGCGCTACGCGACCAAACCAAATTTTTGGACTTTTCTAAACTCGAAATTTTACTTCATGCGCCACGCGTATAAAACACTGATTTAATGTGAAGTTTAAAATTTACTGTTAAATCAGTATTTAAAATATACAGCTGAAGCATAATTAAGATTATACTGATAAACAAGATTATTTTGAATGTCGCAATATTTCAGTGTTTTATATGCGTGGCGCATGAAGTTAAATTTCGGGTTTAGAAAAGCCTGAAAATTTTAAGGCTTTTCTAAACTCAAAATTTTACTTTATACCTAGTCTGGGAATAGACAGACTCGTTTGTAGCTTCAAAGTTAACTTATTAAAGAAAACAACGATTGCCTCAAAATGCATAGGATTAATGGGGATATGTATACTTGAAAGAAAAATTCCCTGTATGTTTTGATCTGCAAAATTCTCATGAATGCTAGCTTCTATTTTTCATTATCAATAAAAAGAAAATTAAAAAAAAAAAAACTACAAACTTGAATAAAAAATACACCATTACCATATTCATGATTGTCATGATGTATAATTCATAATCCGTGTTTTTGTGGTGCTCCAAGAACTTCTTGTCGGCGACCACCAGCGTTTCGAGGTAGCGGTGCACGCTCTCCATGCCGGCTCTTTTGTTCTCGTTCTTTGGCCCGTCTTCGGAGAGCAGTTTATCCCGCAGGCGCATTTTCCAAGCCTCCGTCCAATCCTGGGTTCCGCAGTTCGGCGTGTCGACGGAGTCGAGCTTTCTAGGATTTTCGTAAACGAGGTGCAGGTGTTGGCCTCTTTTATTCGGGACGTGTTCTGAAAGCGGCTCGACGAAATATCGTTTGTTCTTCAGCTTAACATAACCTGCCTAAAAAGTAGGAATATCTGCGGAAGTTTTATCAAGTATCCACAAAAAGTGCTTCATACTTTAATAGAAGACTAAGACTAGACTAGACTAGAGCCGGAACAATCATACTTAATGATTCTTCTGATTCGTACAGTCTCCTATTTTCATATTTGTCCGCTAAAGTTTAAAACATTTTTATTAGACTTCTGCTGTTAATTTAAACTTAGTTATCTTTGTCTTCTCTCAAGAGCTTTTACTCCTGCAATGTCATTCAAAAAGGCCACGATGATAATTAAACCAGTCTTGGCTATTCCAATCTTCCGATTTTGGTCCTCAAATAGGAAGATTGGAACATCCAAGACTGATTACATTACCAATGTTAAGAAGGAGCTAAGACAGTCAGTAGAGGGAGCTAAAACAGTCAATAGAACATAGAAGATACGTAAAAAAACGCTAAGCAGTGATTGAGTGTGTTTCTCCTTCGTGCACTTGTAATAGCCTCAGATTTTTAGCCGTGAATCATATTTCTGGCAGAATAAAACTGAATAACTAGAATATACAATAGTAAATTGCTAAGACTAAGACACAAAGAGTCTTCTATCAATGAACTGCCGGTCACTGCGGGCTCAATGGACACTTATACAAGATGAGAATAGTTGACTCTCCATCTTGTAGAGAGGGTCCATACTGGGTGAGAGATGGCCGACGATGGACATCATTAGGGACTTACCCACCTCAGTAATACTGGACTACCTAGACAAGGTGGGATATTTGAGCAATGAGCCTAATGCGGAAGTATGAGTCTAAGTGCAGTGCAACAATGCTCACTTCCCCCTTTAGCCAGAGATACCAGAACTGCGACTAGAAGTAGATAAGATTCGTGAGACTGGATAACTTAAAACTGTCTATAGAAGACTGCCTGTACCTCAGCGACTAACTGTATTGGACTGAAGAAGCCAAGACAAATTAAGTAAAGAATTCTAAAACAAGCATTAGACAATCAACAGTAATTAAATCAGAAGATTTAAATCTAACGATTAAGTAGCAGAACCGGAATGATGTACATAAATCTGACAGAAGAAGATTGGCTGTAGAATACTCGAGCAACGCAAGACCGGAGTCCAACCTTGTGACAGTATTACTAGTAATAGTAGAAAACTGAGAGAGCCAGCACAGGTACTATTTTCTACTAGACATTAACTAGGACTAGCAATAGAATACTGAACTTTATAAGACTGAAATAGCTTTCGAATACAAAATTAAAAGTGTACACACTGGAAGCAGCCAAGGCCGTAGCCAGAGGGGGGGTATAGGGGTTTAACCTCCACACCCCCTGACATTTTCAAAATGGTAAATTTTTTTGTAAAAACGGCCCTGAAAAAGCAAAAACAATATTTTTACCAGTGAGACTCCCTCCTCGATTTTTATATCCCTCCCCGATTTGTTTTTTAACTAATATTCTCATCTAGTTTTAGCACTTCTATGTGAAAATTAGAGTAGAAAAACAAGCACCAGCAAACTCTGCTACGTAAGATTGACAGATAACAAACTGTAGGTAATTCATGGGTCGTTTGATAAGTATGGTAAACTTAACTCTGTAAGATTGAGAGATGAAGACTGCCTGTAGACAATACGTGGGTCGTTTGACAAGTATGGTAAATTTCTATAAAATGGTTACATAATCCATTTGGTGACATGACATCTCGAAATATCCACTCTTTAAACCTTATTAGGCCAAATTTTGAGAAAAAGTAGCATGGGATGATGACGTCGTTATCATCACTCCGAAAGAGTATTATGCCAACATTCGGGCAGCGTTTTTTTCTTTTTCGACAGTATCAAAAATTGGAAATTTTATAGACTTTCAGAAAGTCTATTTTTAAAATTAAAACATTACAAATTTTCTGAACAAAATGTATAGACCTTACAGAAGATTATGTAGAAAATTTAAACAGTGTTTTTTTAAATAAATTGTTTTGCTGGTTTTTTTACAAAACGTATCATACGATCCACATAGAAAAAAACCTGCATGTCTTAGTATCTTCTCTTTCCACTTACAGTAGAACCTGAGCTAATACTCTTATAGTATTAACACTCTCAATCTATTACTGCTAGAGCTGCATGAGAGTGATAATACTAGAAAACCTAAAACTGACTGATATTAAAGAAGGAGAACACCGACGGGCTGTGTATTTAACTGATGTACCAAGACTAGCTATAGTAGGCTGAGAATGCTAAGAGCAGACGAATTAAAACTAATAGTAGGGGATTGAGAGCAATAATACTGATATCAGAAGACTGAAGTGTCTAAAACCCAAAATGCCAACAGCAGCAGAGTTAAAACTTTCAGTGGATGATTAAGGGTCAGTTGCACCAAACACATTGAACTGGTTTATCTCTGAACTCAAGTTCAAAGTGATATTAAAACAATAAAAACGTCGTCTAAAATTCTAGTTCAAATACAAACCCAGTTTGACTTTTTTGGTGCAACTGAGCTTAAGAGCATTGGGGATGATAGTAGAAGAGTAAAATACATAACTCTAAGAGAAAATAGCGACAAAGAAGTTAACACAGTTCAAGTCCAGCCGATTGGCTGTGTATTCTACGATGATAAACCAAGACTATCTATAGTAGACTGAAAGTGCTAAAAGCAGAATAAATGAAACTGACAAGAAATGATTGAGAGCAGTAAAACTAACAGCAGCACAATTAAAACTTATACAGAAGAATAATGACCAGTTGCATCAAACAGGTCGAACTGGTTTATCTCTGAACTCAAATTCAAAGTTACATTAGAATAACTGAAACTGTCATATTGAACTATAGTTCAACGTTTTTTTATGCACCTGAGCCTATACAGAAAAAATATATGAGCCTACCAAGCTACGTGTTTATATCAAACATAATAACAAGTTAGAAATATTGGTATAAACACGTAGCATGTTTGAATGAAACATTTAAATAAGTTAGAATGTTTGACGGAAACACGTTACTTAGCAGACTCGTTTTTATTACTTAATTAGAGTTTTCTTTTTTAAGAGTTTTATGGCTGACAGCAGAAGAGTAAAATACTTAACCCTAAGAGAAACATATCGATAGAGGAGTTAACACAGTTAAGGTCCAGATTTTTTTATTCTAAAGATCAACTAAAACTAGTAAAAGATTGAGAGTGCTAATACTGACAATTCAAGTCTGGTGGAGATTAAAGAAAATTGTAAAATTCAATTTTTTTCTGTTATATTCTCGCTAGATTTCGATGATTAAAACTTACTAATCCATCACAAGTAGACAACGCCACTTTGGAATCCTCTACCCCTCTTACCCTCCCCGTAAAATGACAATTCTTCCTGGAGCTCAATTTTTCCAATTTCATGTCCTGCACCCTCGCACCCGGATCTCTCCTCTCGACGACTGCATTCGGCGCGATTAGCTCCCTATTAGGCCACAATTCTAAATGGCGCTCTTTCCCGTCCAAGGAAACCCCGTAATGAACGCCGCCCTCCTCCTCGCGCTTCGCCCTCGCGCTTCCGGGCGTTCCGTGCCCGGAAAAGTAGTGCGGTATGGAGAACGTTAAAAACTTCCCCTCGTGCGTCAATTTCCTGGGCACCAGCAGGTCGTAGCGCTCGACGTCTCGCGTGTACCTGCCTTACGATGGAATGTAATAGTTTGTGAGGATTAATTAATCTTACACGCAGATGTATGTGCCTACTTAGCGTATGGGACTAGGCAGTAGTAAACAGGATGTTGAAAGCTGTTATGTCGGTGATTTGTACAAGAAAAAATTGAAATGCGAGATAATTGCTTTAGTCTGGACGTCTTGACTAATGCGAGTAAACAAAGAAACGTAACGCGCCTTGTCATAACAGATAAGTAGTCTAATTAAAAACACATTGTTGCTTTAATTAGATGTTGTATTACAAGGTTTAATAACTTGAATAATTGCAAAACGAATCGCATACAACATTAATTCCACAGATGCCTAACATACCATTTAACATAGTAGCATCTACATCATCTAAAGACAGCCTACTATACTATCTAAAGCAGGGTTCGGACGATTTATATCATCAGATACCTATAATGATATAGATCGATATTAATAAACTATGATATATATCATGGATATTTATGGAATGCACAAAACCAATAAATTCTGCGTCGCCGAGTATTCCCCAGTTTCTCGAATATTCCTAGTTACAGTTTTTTTCAATTAATTGAAGAATTGCAGTTAATGGAAACAACAGCGGCAATTGAGAGACATTTTTGATCATTTGGTTAGGTGCAATCAAAATAAATAAACTTGGAAATTAGAAGGCTGCCAAACGTGTTTTTATTTAAATATTTAAATTGTAAAAATGTTCCTTAAGATTGCAATTTAAATTGGATTTGGAAAGATGCTCCTGATACTGAATCAAACATCATGGATTCTTCCGAACATGAGCAATTAATTAACCTAATATGCAAAAATTGCTCACTATTTTTACATTTTAAAAGCTATTTTTATATTTTTCACTATTTTGTAACAAACTGTGCTTATTTGCAATGAATTAAAATAAAATAAATAAAGTAAGTTACATTTTCAGACATTCGTTGTTTTTAAAAAGGATTCAATTTAAAGCTTTAAACGAGTGTTGTCCACTCCTTGATTAGGCATGAAGTAAAATTTCGAGTTTAAACTCGAAATGTTACTTCATGCGCTACGCGTCTAAGACATTAATTTCAAGTGAAGTTCACTTATACACTATATTTCATTGTTTTCAGTGTTTAATACGCGTGGCGCATAAACTAAAATTTCGAGTCTAGAAAAGCCTTGGTTTGGTTTTAAGGCTTTTCTAAACTTGAAATTTTACTTTATGCTTAACCTGGAAGTGGAAAACACTCGTTTAAGCTTCAAATTAAACTCTTTAAAAAAACAATATCTAAAGATTTATAGAATATACTCTGTGATTGGTACATGCATATTTACAAAAAAAACTTCTTGTATATATATTAAATAATATAAATAATTGTATAAATATCGATATACATATATCCGATATTTTGATATTTATATAAATATCATGATATTTCCGAACCTTGATCTGAAGACATCTACAAAAATATTAAGACACACCTACAGAAGTATTTAAAGACACTTCTATTTTATTAGATGTTTAGTTAAAAACCCGATCGAGTTGGCTGTGAAATTTTCAGAATATTATGATGTAGGCCGTACGTAAATTTATCAGTAGCTCCTGTCAATGTTAATCTTACCCAGTTTTTTTAAGTTTTCTATTCTATATTGCAGTTGCTATTGTTTTTTTAGCTGTGAAAACAGGTGTTTATAAAAAAATAACACAACAACTCCAAGAACAAGGCAAACGAATGAGCTACTGACTAACACAATCTGACATTTATGTCAGGTATGACAAAATGTAAATTAAGCTAAGACTTTACTTTGTCGTTCCATTTTCTTCTATCAAAAAAGCAACGCCTTCTTCGTCGGGTTTTTAAATAAACACGTAATATTATCTAAAGATTATAATATCTAAAGACAAGCCTACTACTAACAATGCCTAAAAATACGTCTACTATGGTATCTAAAGACATGCCTACTGTGCATTGTTAGTATCTAAAGACGCGCATGCTGTGGTTTACAATGACCTTGTAATACTGAACTCTACTTTAGGTTCTATAAAATGTGGGCTTTATTGGTAAGTTCAGTACAACAAGGTTTATCGATGTAGTATTCCAAAAGCTCACTTCGCATACTGTTTCTAAGTTTAATGTAATACTTTAGAATAATGTTAAAGTAGTTTTATAACAGTCCCTACAAGAAACACAAGACAAAAAAATATTAATTAACAATTCTAATTAGCCATTAATCCTTGTCCATATAAAGCAATCACTCGACACGAGCGCGTTTAATTTTTCCGAGAAATCGAGCGAGTTTCCCTCGTTTTACAACAAAACGCGCGATTGGTCGCGCGGGCGCCGTTCACCTTTCTCTCGCGGCAAATCAAACTGATAAACTCTTATGTCGCGTGGATAAAACGCCAATTATACGCAATTAACGTTTAACTGCCGCAATAAATGGCCGTTTTCCATTTATCTCTCGCACACACACACAATGCAAATTGCATCTCATCGTTCCGACTTACCATGTAAAACGCTCGGATCCGCACCGCCAGCGTCAGTGATAATAACGTTGATAAACAGGAGAATTGCATTGATGCGCCGCATTTGATGTTCGAATTTTGACAGCGCTTGACTTTTTTAACGTCAGCCATTCTTGATTGTTCAATAATATCAGGTGTAATTGATTTGACATTAAATTAATTCAGACTTACGGGCTTATGACTTTCACAAAAAATAACAGAACCGAGACTGACAGTGGAAGGCAAAGGGGCAAGAAATCTTGAAGAACTAAAAATGGCAAAAAAAGCAAGCCTTCTCTAAGCTAAAACTGGTAGATCTGATAGTACTAAAAATGGCAATAGAATGCAAGAATGCAAGCCTTCTCTAAACTAAAACTGGTAGATCTGGTAGTAGCATATTGAAAGAACTACAACTGGTCGTAGACTACCAGGTTAAGTTCTTTCAAACTTGAATTGCCTATCTTAAACCGATCTCTTGTTTGTTCTTTGGTGTATTCAGTCAGCTTGATTGACTACAAAAACCTCAGCGAATTATTGCTGGCAGTAGAAAACTGGAGAAACTTAGACTCATAGTAGAAAATTCAAAAAATGTAGATGACCAGGAGATTCACTAAAAGGTGTAACTGATTGCAGACTGAGTGCCAATAAAATTCTGAAAGTAGAACTTGAAACCCAGATCAGCAGTAAATCTAAAATGAATAATAATGTCATAAATTAGCTGTAGAAGATTAGGTGGACAGACAGTATATGCCAAAGGAAGATAAGGTTGATAAATTAAAAAAGTTACAGAAAACAGATAGAGCTAATGAAGACAAACCCGTTTTGGAAAAAAAATCAGAAGGGTTTTAAAAAAATGTACGGTATAAATACTGTGTTTGCGCTTAATGCATACACAAATGAAATTTTAGGAGGAAGGGTTGGTAGATGCAAGGCTACGGCCTTAAGTATAGAAGATTGTTAGAAGTAAAACTAGCAGTAGAAACCAGAAAGAGACTAAAGTGAAAGTTTAGTAGAAAAGTGAAAGTTTAGTAGAACTAAAACTAAACAAAACTGCAATTAGAGGTCACATATGGTCAAAACTGATTGTGCTAAGTTACTATCTTAGCACATTCAGTTTTAACCATATGTGTTTGACCACACTGCAGTTATTAAAACTGGCAGTAAAAACAATTTTTATGGTCGTAAATTATATAGGGAAAGAAATACATTTTCTTTTGTAACTGGCAATAAAAATCTTATAGAATTATAACTGGCAGTAGAAAACTGGAGAAACTTAGACTGACAGAAGAAAATTTTAAAAATGTAGGTTACCAGAATATTCAATAATAGGTGTAACTGGCTGCAGACTGAGTGCCAATGATAGGCTTAAAGTAAAAGTTGAAACCCAGATCAGCAGTAGATCTAAAACGAATAATAATGTCATAAATTAGCTGAAGAAAATTGAGCGGACAGACACTATATGCTACAGAGAGCTAAGATGGATAAATTAAAAATAGTAACAGAAAACAGATAGAGCTAATATAGACACAACTGTAATCAGAAAACAAAGTTCCGAAGGGTTTTTCAAAAATGTACGGTAAAAATACTGTTTTTGCGCTCAATGCATACACAAATGAAATGTTAGGAGGAAGGGTTGGTAAATGCAAGACTACGGCCTTAAGTAGAGAAGATTGTTAGAAGTAAAACTGTCAGTAGAAACCAGAGAGAGACTAAAGTGGAAGTTAAGTAGAATTAACTCTAAACTTCTCAAAACTAAAAGTAGAGGTCACATATAATCAAAACTGATTGTACTAAGATGATAGAAACAATAAAATTATTAAAACTGGCAGTAGAAACAATTTCCCTGGTCGTAAATGATAGGGAAAGAAATACAATTTCTTTTGTCACAGAAAAAAAATCTCACAGAAGTATAACTGGCAGTAGAAAACTGAAGAAACTTAGACTGACAGTAAAAAATTCGAAAAATGTAGGCTGGTAGCAGATTCGGTAAAATGTATAGCTAACTGCAAACTGGAGTACTAATGAAAGGTTGAAAGTAGAAATTAAAACCTAGATTAGCAGTAGATGACTGAAAGATCTAAAACGAATAGTAGAAGACAGGTAATAGAAATCTAAAGGAATAAAGGCTTGTCGTAGAACAGGTAAGACTTACTGTAGACTGAAAGGCAGCAAAGCAAAGTAGAAGATTAGATATCTGGAAGAATGTAGACTTTTCGTGGGATTTAGAAATAGGTAAAATTAACTGTACGCTGACTCCCAGAATAAAACTGAAAGTATAAGGCGAAACCAAGATTAACAGCAACAGATCAAAACTGAGATAACTAAGACTAACAGTAGATAACTGATAGGAGTAGGAGAAGAAGTTAATAAGTCTTCTACTTTTCTAAATTTACACAAGTAGAGTATTACGCCAGGCGTATTAAACATTGAAATATTTAGAAATTGTTAACATTCTTGTTTAGCGGTATATCTTTAATCCTGCTTTAGCAGTTTATTTTTAATACTAATTTTTGAGAGTGTATTTTTAACACTGAATTCTGAGAGTATATCTTTAGTTTCACAATAATTCAGTGTTTTATCGCGTGGCGCATGAATTAAAATTTTACTTCATGCTTAATCTAGGAGTGGAAACACTCGTGAGAAGTTTTAAACTGAACGCTTCTCAAAAACAGTGAGTTTCCGAAAATTTATAGAGTACACATCGAGATATGTATTCTTAAAAGAAAAATGTCCTGTACTTAAAAGAAAAAAATTCCTGTATAAATATAATTGCTAATGCTTGGTTGTAGGATATTCTAAGAGATATTGAATAAAACAGAATGGCTGTAAAATTAATTGCAAAACGCAAACGGAATTCCTTATTTAAACACTTTTCAAACACTTAATTATGATTATTTTTTCGGTAATTGCTGAATAAAAGAGGACCATTGAAAAATATCGCCCCTCTTTTTCATTTTAATCGCGCAGTCATTAAACGGCGATAATTGGCAATAATTACGATTTAACTCGATAACCTGATGATGGCCGTTCATTAAAGAATCTAAACGCAAACAATAATTATGGTAATTGCAGGGCGAGGTAAAAATGTCAGGAGGAATGCCGTGGCGCAAAAAAAAAGAGGAAGAGAAAACTACGGGAACGTTCCATATAACCATTTATGGTCGAGCGTTATTTCGAAAACGCGTTTTCGAACACGTACGAAATGCCGTCTCGTTGGTGAAGTGAGAACGATAAATGTACGCAATTTGCTCGGGGAATTAATGATTTTATAGATTTTTAATCGTGTGCTGATTTTAATTAATCAATAATTTAAAACACGAGGTTTATATAAATTCCCTTAGCATGCCTTGATTTTTACCCTATCACAAGTTGCCTTTGGTTTTATATAAAAAAATCAGGTTTTCTATAACTATTTTAAATTACGAGCGATAGTTTAACGTTGATTAAATAATATATATGTTTTTAATTAAGTTCACTAAATGAATTTAATTAAAAACCTATACCGAGTGTTCGATAAAAAAAAAAACGCCCAACGCCATAACTCTTGTATTTATTAACCGATTTTATTAAACTAAAAACCAAAGTCAATGGCCATTTAGATACTAAATAATGACATGAATACTGATTTTTCTTAATTATACCTTCATTACAAAATAATAGCTAACTTAAGATTTTTAAATAGCTGCCTATAATTTTTTAATTATATTACATTAGACATTATTTTTCAGAATCCAATAACGCCCAATTCCTTGTTATTGTTCAATGTTTTGGTCGTTGTTTTATAAATCATCTACTTTAAATTATATTTTTCTAAAATTATAATTAGTGTACATTTAACAAATATAATTCAGTGCGAGGTTATGCCATTAATAATAACGAAGCAACAAATAGGTACCTACGTTACAACTTAATGTAGAATAAAGATGAAAGAAAAGTGTAAATATTTTGTTATTTAAATATTTCGATTATTACTCATTTTATAAGTGTATTTATAACTTCACAACATTTCAGTGTTTTATACGCGTGGTGCATGAAGTAAAATTTCGAGTTTAGAAAAGCCTGAAAATTTGGTTTGGTCGCGTAGCTCTACGCGCTACAACCAAATTTTAAAGCTTTTCTAAACTCGAAATTTTACTTCATGCTTAGTCGGGGAGTAAAAACACTCGTTCGAACTTTAAATTTACCTATTTTTATAAAATCGACATATGTAATATAATAAATCATTCATTGAAATCAGAAAAAAGTGCAAAATTTTACCTAAAATCAACTTTTAGAGTTAACTTTCTAATTTGCTCGGCTCTTAATGGGTTAATATTCTATTCCTAAGAAAAGCAGTATTTATTAAATATTAAAGTTGCATTTAATATAATAAACTGTGAATAAATCGACGAAAATCTAGAAATATCGAAAATCTCGACCCGTTCAAAATCTTGACGGTCCACTCCTAGACTAAGCATGAAGTAAAATTTCGAGTTTAGAAAAGCCCCGCGTAGAAAATTTGTCGAGAAAAATGTTCACGGGGCTTTTCTAAACTCGAAATTTTACTTCATGCGCCATGCGTAAAAAACACTGAAATATTTTAAAGTTTGAAAAATACTAGCCTTTATATTGTTCGGTTGGTTGACAAATTGTGCTGAATCTTTTAAGTTGATTATGCATACTAATTCTATTTATAAATTTTGATCAGTATTAAAAGTCCAATTTTATTTTAAGGCACACTACATTTATTGCCAAAAAATCACGCGAAGAAGATTTATTATAAATTTTTGGTAGCATAAATATTAAATTATAATCAACATATCGAGCAAAATTGGATTCAGAAAAGCAATGTCTAATACAGTGGTGGGGAAATTTTTTTAAGACGGGCCATTTGTAATAACCAGACAATCGTAGCAGGCCAAAGAATAATGCTTAATCGCAGGTAGGTAGTTTTTATGCGGGTCGTCACATTACGAAGTAAGAACGCGTTCAAACATTCTCACGACGGCACTCTTAAACGGGCCGGATTAAACCTTTCCGCGGGCCGGACTTGGCCCGCGGGCCGTAGTTTCCCCATCACTGGTCTAATATAATAAAATAATAAAAGTATATGCAACCATTTGAAAATTTAAAGTTGACTATTATTTGGCAATACAGTTAGTTAATTTTGAAAAAATATATATTGAAGTATTGAAACAAACTGCGATTGACTTTGTTTTATAGTTTATTCCAATCGATCAATAAATAACAAAGTTATGGCGTTGGGCGTTTTTTACCGAACACCCGGTATATTAGTAGAAATGTTTTACTAAGTGATCAGTGAGAAACAAGTTAATAATTGATTAGTTTTACAAAATTACAAAAACTCCAGACTTTGATAGAAAAAATCCTTAGAAAAATATTGAGGGATTCAGGAATTTTGTTTAATCGTCAAAAATGTTAAAATTAAAAACATTGATTGTTTCTAATTTCTCTTAATACTTTTCTTAATTTCATTTCCTACTACAAAATTACGTCATTTGAGAGAAAAGAGATCGATGGCCTATTCAGATTTTCATTTAATTTCCAACAATTTTATTACACTTTACAATTGACAATCCTTTTTATTTCGTTTCACTGTATCGGTATTCCGAACCGAAGGACTTTAATTAAGGGGAAAAATCTGCTGTCGGCAATTATCAGTAAATTTCTTTTTAATTGAAGTGTTAATTAGACGTCGGGAACAATTTACGAGCGCGTGATTTATGCGCAGGGAGTGTTTTACATAATCTGAATGTGGACAATTGTCTATCCTAGAGACATAAATTATGATAAAAATTAATTATGCGCGAGGCAAAGCACCAGAAGAAACTGCTTTTAGTAATTGAATATTAATTAATTAATACGGCTGGTAAATTGAAAATAAATCAATTCGAATGTGGTATAGAACAAAAAATAATTGTTGTTGTTAATGGATTTGATACGAATTAATTAATTAGAAGTCAAAACAAAAATAACAGTTGTTCTGTTCAAGAGATATTAGGTGGTGTATTAAGCAGTGAAGATATATCTTCAATGCTTAATATACCACTTAATATCTGTTGTTTGTACAATTCACGAGACATTACAGATAGATTACATATTTGAAATCTATGGTTAAACATTTCTTTGAGGCATTTTTATTTAAACATTATTTCATCTATTATTGATTGCTTATTTGCAATATATGCTAAACTCTCGTCACCAAGGGATTCATACTATTATAGTTACTTTAATTTAAACTTATTTTAATAAACGTAGTTTTTATAAAAATGTTCAATTTGAAACTTCTAGCAAGTATTTCCACTCCCTGATTAAGCATGAAGTAAAATTTCGAGTTTAGAAAAGCCTTAAAATTTGTTATTTTTTTTATTTAAACATTATTTCTTCTATTATTGATTTCTTATTTGCAATATATGCTAAACTCTCTTTACCAAGGGATTCATACTATTATAGTTACTTTAATTTAAACTTATTTTAATAAAAGTTGTTTTTATAAAAATGTTAAATTTGAAACTTTTGCGAGTATTTCCACTCCCTGATTAAGCATGAAGTAAAATTTCGAGTTTAGAAAAGCCTTAAAATTTGGTTTGGTCGCTCCGCGAAGCGGAGCGACCAAACCAAATTTTCAGGCTTTTCTAAACTCGAAATTTTACTTCATGCGCCAGGCGTAAACAACATTGATTTAATCTTAAGTTCTAAATATACTTTACAATATGTCAGCGTTTCATACGCGTAACAGATAAAGTAACATTTCGAGTTTATAATAGCCCCAAAATTTGGTTTGGACCAATATTTTCAGGCTTTTCTAAACTCGACGCTTTATTTTATGCCTAATCAGGGAGTTTAATCACTCGCTAGAAGTTTAAAATTTAACTTTACTCAAAAACAACAAATTCCCGAAATTTTACAAAGTACACTTCAAAGAAAAATTCGCTGTCTCTATTAATCGATGACATCTTTCATAATTTGTCATTTCACAACTTCATTCTGGTTTACAAATCGCATTCAAGTTATCGTTTTGAAAATCTCTCGTGCATCATTTACTACCCATCCGTTAAATTAATGCAAAAATCTCTTGTTTTATTTTTCCCTGTAATTAAGGAGACAAATTGGAATTTCAAGTTGTAAATATACAATTTGAAAGATCAACAGGTATATGATTAAACCGCCTTGTCATGCATGTAATGGATGTAAATTTAAAATACCCGCAATGGTTTCATCAGTGAGACCTGTCGTGTAAAATGTTAATAGCTTTGAGTTGCATGAGAACTGAATGATTTATATAATTTGTAATTTTAAGAAAATTAAATGTACAAATATAATTTGCAACGAATTTTAGTTTTAAGTAAATTGATTGTAAAAATATGATATGCATTAAATTTATTTTATGTTAATTTCTAATACTTCGATAAAATAAGGAAAGTTCGTACATTGTTCTTGTTTAAGAGCTTAGTTTTATTTGAACGAGTATTTGCAGTCCTTGATTAAGCATGAAGTAAATTTTTCGACTTTAGAAAACTTTGAAAATTTGGATTTGACAGGTGTAGCGAAGAGGAGCCCGGCAAATCTAAATTTCCAAGGTGTTCTGAAGTCGAAGTGTTTACTTCATGCGTCAGGCGCACGAAACACTGATTTATTATAAAGTTCACAAACACACAATCCATTTTTTATAGCAATAATCTAAAAAAGTTTATTATAATAATGTTAATAGATTTAAGTTGTGTGAGAAGAACTGAATAATTTATACTCCTATAATTTTTTGAAAGTGATGTTACATTCTGTTGACAAATTGGAAAATTAGTTCATAGTAGTATATTGTACAATGAGCTCCGTTCTCACACATTGAACCTCACTCGACTTATAAGGGGAAGAGTTTTAATTTCGATATATATTTAATTTTTTTATTCGACACTTTTGAGTTACATCAAAATTGACCTATCTGGGGCCACATTCGCCGAATGTAACACAAGTCGAGCGTGTAAAATTAGAAATTTCTGACGTTCTGTCAGAGTCAAGAATTCCAGGTCGCATTCAGTTGAGATTTTGTTATGTAGGTGTTGCCATAGAAACCATTACAGTTCTAAAGTTAGAATACACTAATTGTAACTCTAGAAATACAAGGTTTCTATGGCAAAGACCACATAATAAACAATCACATACAGAGAGTTTAATGTAACACCGAACATTTTCATCGAATACAATTTGACATCATTAATTTTTAAGTTATGTGTAAATCGGGTTGTCTATATGATCATTATAAATTGTAGCCAATCAATCGCAATTAATACCTCAACTTGTACATACTCTCAAGTATATATGTCCCAATTACAGCATCTATGCCGTAAATCTTTAGATAATCGTTGTTTTTTTTTAAGAGTTCAATTTGAAATTTGAAGAGTGTGTTCCACTCCCAGACTAAGCATGAAGTAAAATTTCGAGTATAGAAAAGCCTGAAAATGTTCACTGACTTAATACGAAGTTTAAAACACACCGCTAAACTTTAAATTGCATTAGTGTTTTGTAGCGGTGGCGCATGAAGTAAAATTTCGAGTTTAGAAAAGCCTGAAAATTTGGTTTGGCCGCTCTGCGCTTCGCGCTACGCGACCAAACCAAATTTTCAGGCTTTTCTAAACTCGAAATTCTACTTCATGCTTAGCCTGGGAGTTGAAAACACTCGTTTAAAGCTTCAAATTAAATTCGTTTAAAAAACCGAGCGTCGGAAAATGTACTACGTATGCTTATGTGTACTTAAAAAAATAATTTTTGTTATGACAATGTTCGGTGTTACATAAAACTCTCTGTATGATGTACCCATAAGTAAAATAATTCGTAATAGGAGTAGAAAAATTACTACTTCGGGAAATTCTATCGTTGATTTAAAATCTGTGAGACAAGATTCGATTATTCCAACACATTTTTTTTTTAATTTTAAATGTGCAGTTCTATTTGATAAAAAAGCAAACAGTTCCTGTTTTACATTGTAAATGTGGATTATAATTCAAGTGGTTGCTATGGTAAAAGGTTTTAAATTTAAAAACCTATTTGTTAGAACCAGAAACATATTAGCGAAATGCTGTCAAAATCGGTTTCAGTAATAATCAAAATCTTATATTTACTGGAACTGCACATTCAAAATTAAAAAAACATGTTTTAGAATAATCGAATCTTGTCCTATTTATAAAATTCCAATTTGACAACCTCTATAGAAAATATCAGATTTCAGTAAAAAAAATCGGTCTATCATGGATAAACCTCACAATACGTAAAAGTTTTATGCATCTGACGTAAGCAATAAATATTTTGATTTTATTATCAATTCCATGATGAAGAGTTGAAGCCAGTTGAAGAAGCATTAATTTCGTTGTGCAATAAAAGACCTGCCGTTAACGGCTTAATTTATGCCAATGGTATTTACCTCCTCGTAAAGAAACTTTTTAGGATCGCCCGAGTCACCTAATAAATATCAAAAAAATTGTCATAATAATGCGCCCATTATTTCTAAAGGTGAGGGAGTGTGAGTCAAGCCCGCGCCTCTCCACGATCGGCTTTCGCATGCACGCTATACTGTTATGACCCTGCGGGCCCCGGCCAGGAGTTCCACATGAATCACTCCGCACGGAGGAGAAGAGACCACCTTCGAACCCGTCGAGCATGAAATCGAAACGCCCGTCCCTGGACCGCGGCTAATTCATCTCGCGTTTCAAGCGAAAACGTTTCCAGATTTCAAATTGGGGTAATTACAACTCGCACAGGAGGTGTTTTTACAAGGGAAAAAGCGACTGAATCGATATAGTGCAGTCGCTACTATCCTGTATTCACATGGTGCAGTCAATAGGATTATATTAATTAAATGTTTAACTCCAAAATTAACACAATGATGAACTAAAACACTTGTTATTGAAAAGGAGTACATAGTACTCGTAATATACATCTGACGGTGAAAAATAAATTATTCATTAATTATACAGGTGTTTATTTAAAATCACGATCGAGAAAGCGTTGCATTTTTGAAAGAAGGAAATGGAACGAAAAAGCGAAGTCGCAGCGTTTTGTAATGCCAGATTGTGATAATCAGTAGCTCATTAGTTTGCCTTGTTCTTAGAGTTGTTGTGCAGGCTGACTTACCTTCTTAATTTTTTTCTATGAGCGCGCATTAAAATATTGAGTAAAATAAAAAACTTTTATAAAACTGGCACAGATTAACATTGGTACGAGCGACTGACAAATTCACGTACGACCTATTTCACAATGTTTTAAAAAATTCACAGCCAACTCGATCGTGTTTTCAACTGAAATCCTAATATAATTATTATGCAATTTTATTATTACACAGTGCAACGTTTTCGAGATCATCGAATGTAAACTAAATCCTGACTTTAGTTTCTAAAAGTGCCCACCCAAACTAGCAAAACCCTATTGCTATCATGAAGTTTTTTGCTCGAGCTTTGGTTTTGCAGGTCTATATCTCGTAAATTAATGGGAATTTCTCAACTCAATCTTCAGACGAAATGTTCTTTTCACTAAAATACACAACATTTGTGAACATGTCGAATCCATATTTTCACTCTTTTAGGGTGTATTTAGTTCTGAAAGCCCGAAAAAATGCAATTTTTTCACATTTTCGACCATAACTCACAAAACGTGCATATTTGAGCAAAACTGTCTTCGACAAAAATGTTGTCAAAATCAACATAAGTAACTTTGCTGAACATTGCAATAACCTACAATCGATCCTTATAGTTCTTTTGGCCGTTGCAATGAATTTCGTTACCAAATAGTACATTTCACGCCAACATTTCAGCTTTCATGAGCAAATTTGTCTTATTTTGTGTTAAAGTTTATTTCGCAATTTTCTGGCCCCGACATGTTCATAAAAGTTGTTTTTTTTTTGGTGTAAAGAAGATTTCGTCACAAAATTTCATTGAGAAATGTCCAATAATTTACGAGATATAGCCGTGCAAAACCAAAGATCGAGCAAAATACTTCATGATAGCAAAAAGAAAAATTCGAACTAAACTATTAAAACCCAAATAGGATTTTGTTAGTTTGGGTGGATATTTCCAGAAACTGAAGTCAAAATTTAGTTTACGTTTTATGTGTTGCACTGTGTTATGCAATGTTCTCAATGTAATAAATTGTATAGCTCATATTATTTAACTAGGCGAGAAATTCGAAGAAATACGAACATATTTGTATCTCTGTAGAGTTTATCTATGCAATTTATCAAGTAATTTCAAGAAAAATAATGCCATTTCATTACCTTAATTTACTTTTGATAATTCTTGAATTTTGGAGGCGTTCACTTCGTGGTACATTTTTAATTTTAATATAAAGAAAACACTTAACTTTTTTATACCACTTTTATTTTACTTTCGTGACTAGTTTCAATTACACGGAATCATTTTCAAACTAAGTACCTAAATAACAGGTTACACAGGTATATATACTAAATATAAAAAGCTTCGAAGAGAGGGGTGTACATCAGGTCAACCTGGTCGTTAAGGATGAAAATTCCCGGATTAATTTTTGTTTTGTGGATTTCAAGGGCTTGTAGTAAATCAATGTGTCTACCTTTTTCGGTGAGATGGATAACCGAAAGTACATCCTTGCTAAAATTATGGCTAATTTCTAACAAATGATTGTCCGATGTACACTCCTCGACAATCTGGACATGTTAATTTGTAAATTCCTGACTTATACAAAATATTAATTAGAGTTTTTGCATTGAAAATTAAGTTACAGAGTTTAGTATTTGATCTAAATACAATGTCAATGTCTCGTTTATTTAAAATATTTTTAATTTTTATACTAATTGGACCAAAAAAATGTATAATTTTATATGATTTGTTTTCTGTGGCTGGGCTGATGGCGAATATGTAATTTTGAATTTGTTTTGATTGGAAATTATTAATTAATTTGTTTATTAGTTGTTCGGAATAACCATTATTAGTCACAATTTGTTTAATTGTATTTATTTCTTTGTTCCGGGAATCAGGACTAAGGGGGATTTTGAATGCACGGGTTATCAATGAGTAGAAACTTGCTATTTTGTGTTTATATGGATGACGTGAGGAATTCGGGATAATTGTATCAATAAAAGTGGGTTTTCGGTAAATGTCAAATGCAAGTTTGTTGATAGTTTTAGTTAGTGTTAGATCTAAGAAATTAATTTTGTTATCGCACTGTTTCTACTGTAAATTTAATGGATGGGTGAAGAGAGTTTAAAAAAGTTGGAAATTTGTTAATTTGTTAATCAGTACCTTCGAAGCATGCAAGAATATCGTCTACGTATCTATACTACCATACCATTTTTGATAAGTTAAACAAGTTACATCTTTTGACTTTGGGTGTTATAAGCACAAATGTGTACTTATTTCTCGCCTAGTTAAATGAAATGAGCAATAATTAGAACTTCTCTCTTGTATTGACATGGCGCAGTCGTTAGGATCATGATTAATTAATCTTGAGTAAATGAAAACTCAATGAAAACCTTTAGTTAATAGCTATTAGATTAAAACTCAGCTACCAATTATTCAGATGCTTTCAGGAAAGTATGAAGAAATTTAATTGTATTTCAGATTATTTAAATATACATGGCACAGTCGTTGATTAAATAACCATTATGCAATTTTGTGTAAACATTTTTTAAAAATCTTTTGGGTTACGTTACAAGCCAGATTATAATAAACCAATAATTTACGTTACATACACTTTTACAACCGGACATCAAAACTTTTATCAGCCATTACCATACACTATAAAATCCTAATGAAGTATAAACATGATATTTACGATCCTTTAAGGAATCTGTATTTCCAAGTTATCAAATCCGGAATGTGGAGATCGAATTTTATTAATTTTAATCAAGATTTACGCACGACCCAGTATTCATAATTATAATCACCTCTTGAAAAACAAGGAAATAAATCAAGCGAGCAAGGTATTGATTATAGAAATTTGCCGTAAATATATCGATTAATAAGTTGGTGCTTTACATTTTTCTAATTATACGGGCAGTTTTTCTTTTAAATATACACGTATATTCCGATGTGTCCTCTGTACATTTTCCGGCGTTCGTTGTTATTGAAAAGTGGTTAGTTTGAAACTTCTAATGAGTATTTACACTTCCAGGTTAAGCATGAAGTAAAATTTAGAATTTACAATAGCCTGAAAATTTGGTTTGGTCGCTCTGCGAAAGCGGAGCGACCAAACCAAATTTTCAGATTTTTATAAACTCGAAATTTTACTTCATGCGCCACGCGTATTAAACGCTGAAATATTGTAAAGTTAATAAAGCATAAGTAGTTCTATCATGGTTAGACTGTTATGAATTATTTTTAGTGTTGATAATCAATAATTAGACTTTAAACATTTATTTTTTATTAAAGCTGATAACTGGCTGTTTTTATGAGTTTTTGCATGATTGTCTTTATACCGTGCGTTTTATTTAGGTATGGCCATACGGATTTACTTGTTCAAAATTGTACCCAATGTTAACTTTTGTTGTCGTCCAAATTTGAAACAATTTTTTGTTTTTCTTAATAAATCAAACACTTTTCTGCAAAATAATCATTGTTACAAGAACATCAACATGTTTGATTTATTATTATTTATTTTAGCTTTCAAGTTTAGCGAAACAAATACTTACATTATGACATGTTCGCAAAGTTGATTTTTTTGGCTTAGATATTAGTATTAGTATTAGTATCATTTCAACTTTTATAGCGAAAATAAAGAAATCTAACATTTGTATGTCCTTCTAGCATTATAAATTTCGTGAAAAAAATGTTGATTTATCATTCAATAAAAAATTGTTTCAAATTTGTAAGACAACAAAAGTTAACATGGGGTCGATGTTTTACTATGCAAATTCCCCATGACCATACCTAAATTAAACGCAGGGTATAATTTTGCATAACACAATATTAAACTGATTCAACGGAACAATAGCTTAATTCCATGTTATTTTATTAATGCATTTAAACGGGAATCCACTATTGCAAAAAATACATCTCATAAAAATAATGAACATGAAAAAAATCTTGAGCAGTATATTTTAAACTTTATTGTAAATCAGTGTTTTATACGCGTGGCGCATGAAGTAAAATTTCGAGTTTAGAAAAGCCTGAAAATTTGGTTTGGTCGCGTAGCGCTACGCGACCGAACCAAATTTTAAGGCTTTTCTAAACTTGAAATTTTACTTCATGCTTAACCTGGGAGTGGAAACACTCGTTTGAAGTTTTAAACTGGACGATTTTCAAAAACGGTGAATGTCTGATAATTTACAGAATACACATCGGAATATGTCTACTTAATTTTTTTATCCTGTAAGTAAAAGAAAAAAACTGCTGCATAAATATAATACTTGGTTGTATTAAAAGTATTGAAAAAATATTGCTTATGCCGAGATTTGATTATCGGATCGCAAAAACCGACGCTGTCGTGTCGTTACAAGTTTTTCCGTTTTACGAGCCCGATCAGATATTATCTCGCCGTCGACCATCCTTCACATTGAACTTTCGACTGGCACAAATAATATCGAACACACATACACCAACAGAAATAGAATTGAAAATGGGATGGAAGAGATGGTTTTCCGACCTGATCTGATAACACCAGGTGTATTGAATCGGATCTGACTCACATCCATGGATACAAAATAACAAAATATTTATATGGGTTTTTTTCTGTCTTTGTTTTCTCACACACATCAATAATATCTAATTGAAGCTAAAATTAAGGAGTTGAGTACGTTTAGGATTTAAGATGCAAAACCTTTTATTAAAAAAATGTATAAGCAAATATTGGCTTGTAAATATTTTGTTTTTAATCAATCGTTTGACATATTCTAACGAGTATCTATAAACTTCAGCACTGTGACACTACCCTATGGCATATAATTAAATATATTTAACGTTTCTAAGATTTGACGTTACGTATGGCATAATCTAAAATATGTAATTTGTTTTTCAAAGCAACCGAGATGCAGACAATTTATAGACACTCGTTATATTCTTGCACAGCAGCCTGAACCCAAGTTCACTCTTTGTACTGATATTTTTCCAAAGTGCACACACAAAATATTGATTTATGTCAAATATAAAAAATACGTGTGTTTTTAGCATAAGCGTAATGCAGTACGATTTTGTTTGCTTTTATTGTCACAGGTTTGACTATTTAAGTACTTACGCTAATTTTAATCAAAACTATACAACAATTCAACTACCATATACAATGGCAGTTAAAATGTTATTTACATGGAATTTTTATTTTAAATGTACATTACGCTGTAAATTTTACGACATTAGTAATTGTTTGAAAGGAGAGGAGCTAATTTGAATCTTTAAACAAGTGTTTTCCACTCCCAGATTAGGCACGAAGTAAAATTTCGAGTTTAAAAAAGCCTGAATGTTTGGATTTGAAACCACGGAGGGAAGTAACGGCTGTAACTGTTGGGAAAACACAAAAATCGATTACCCCGTTACGAAGTTATTTGTGTTTAGATTTGGACGTCTAAATCCAAATTCAGGCTTTTCTAAACTCGAAACTTTACTTCACGCGCCACGCGTAGAAAACATTGATTTGATGTGAAGTTCAGAATGTACTGTTTTACTTGTATATTTCCAACTTCACTTAGACTCAGTGTTTTATACTCGTGGCGCATAAGATAAAATGTCTAGTTTAGGAAAACCTGAATTTGGATTTGAACGCTTCACGTCCAAATTCAAACCTTCAGGCTTTTCTTAACTCAAAACTTTACTTCATGCTTAACCCTTTCGCTACAAGGAGCGTATCCATACGTTTTGTATTTATGTGCTCCATGTGCGAAGAGTGTATATTTTCAAAAGCCTGTAAATCGTGAGCGGAGAACGTACGAAGTTTGTGTACCTCTTCAATGCGCACTCCATACACTGTATATTAAAAAAATCTATGGCTAACTTTTGTTTGTTTTGTTTTTTGGATTTTCCTTAAAGAAAATGTAATGAAAGCCTATGAAATGATTACAACGCTGAAAAGCTTAGAAAAATCTGTATAAAACAGTATTAATAATGTTAAAATTGAATTTGTGTTCAGTATTCCGGCACCAGATACCCACAGACGCGTTTCGGACTTCAAGGTCCTCTTCAGTGTGGTCCCGACCCAGTGCTGAGGAATACTGAATATATCTGACTATTTCAAGCCAATATGTGAAAACTATTAATGGATATCGATAGCTAGTATTAATAATGTTTTTTAGTGCCATTTAAAACAATTGTAGATGACGTCCTTAGGACAAGATGACCGCCCTTAGAAAAAGATCTGTTACAGGCAGATTGTAGCAATCAACACCCAGTTTTCTTAAATCTTTTATTTTTCATTTTTGTTCAGAAATACAGCGGCTACAACTTGGGCCCTTTTTCGTGGGACACACGGTATATGCCGGTATGAGCCTGTGATACGAAAATGTACGGGTATGCATTTAGTTTTCGAGCACCGTACACGGGGCATGCATTTGAAATTCAAACTGTGTATCGAAAGGGTTAATCTGGAAGTGGAAAACACTCGTTTGAAGCTTTAATTTGAACTCTACAAAAATATTTAATGATTTACAGTTATTAGGATATGTATCCTTTATGGAAAAACTCCCTGTATTATTATTGTTTTCGTGTAGTCAATAAAAAGATGACTAAATATTCACCAAACGGAAATTGTGGACATTCAGTCTGCGGTTTTAAAAATTCAATAGAAAAAAAAGTTGATATTTACCAAAAAAAAAAAAAAAAAAACAGGTGTTTCGTGGATGATTTATAAATAGGAGCCACCGGTAATCACAAATAATATGATTATATTACGGCGATCGTAAATTTATTAACGTGAATGGAAATGTGAACGTGGATTCTTTTTTCGACTCCGGTGAATCACGCTGCCTGCCCTCCAGTCGTTCCACTCATTTTCGGACAGAAAAAATATCTACGCCGTTATCCACGGATTAAATTATATCGCTATTAGTTTAATTATTAGTTAAACTTGTTAGGATTGTAAATAAATAATAGAAATAAAAATAAACAAGTTTGTGTGAAACTTACAAATAACATCGGAATAACATTTGAGTTAACAAGCTTTGTGCATTTATCTCAACCACACCTCAAATACATGATTTTAAAACTTGATTTGACACACAGATCTACAGATGCATAACTATGGGAAAAAAGTGGTCCCAACAGGGCAAACCTCACTATGGTGGCGCGACAGTCGCTTAATAAAAAATGTGGCGGTTTATTTAAAAATATCGGGTATTAGATTTTAATGAATTTAATTCCAAGTCCAAATAAAAATTATTGTTTATTGTGAAGTAAGCAATAATTTTAATTTGAACATTATTTAAATTACACAAAGGGGTATAAAAATTGCTATATACATGGTTAATACATTTTATTTATAAATATAATGTACAAAATAGCACTGTTCTAAATCCAGGTCCTAACAAAATAGGGTTTTCCGGTTTGGTAGCATAACTGAAAGAAATCACTCACCGTAGATATGTATTGAATATTTCATTTAACATAATACTGTAATACATATGAACAAATTCGTGATTAATCGCAATGAAATGATCAATTGTCAATTCTTTGATGTATGCACTTACAATTTAGTTATTTACAAGAAACAACAATTTGCCACTGCGCCTTCCGTACAGTCTCCAATGTATTCCAATATTACACCTTTTTTGGACAGGAAAAATGATTTTTTCACGAAATTTTAATGAAAAACAAACAACTTGTAGCCTAACCAAAAAGATAAATTACAAATGGCGTAGCGTGTATGTGACAAATTGATGTACAGACATCTAGTGTATTTTTAACTGCTTGTTTATGAGTTTATGTGATGTGATTATTACACTAAAAGAGACTGTTATTCCTAACTTCACTTTTTATATGTATCGTTAGATGTACATTTCGAGACACAAGGTGCTCATTATCAATAACAAAGTTTGTTATTGATAATGACCTATTGATAATGAGCGCATTTGTGACGTAAGCGATCTCTACCCCCAGTCTAAAATCTTCGATTCTGTCGATCCTTCTTACCGTATACTCGACCGTCCTTTATGCTAATACCGTCTCTAAACGGGTCGTTATTATCGCTTTTTACGTTTCAGTCAATTGAGGCATGTCGACGTTAATTCAATTTCGTTTGACATATCCGCAGATTTGTCAATTTGATTGACAATTTTAAAAATGAAAGTCAGTCCAGTTCACATATCCAAATATTTTGCTGCATTATATTTTTCTCTCACAACTGTACATATCTTTTATGTTAATAAATTACCCATCAATTTTACATTTACATTAATTACAAAAATATTGATGTTTTACTAAATAAAAGTAGGAAAAATACATGGTGCAGTCAACAGAATCAGGACAGTGTCAGCTATACAACATTGAATGATGATAATTTAATAATTTTAAATTGCACGATTGTTAGATAATACTTTTGCAGCGGAATAAAGTGCGACACATGCATCGAGTTATAAAAATATTGATTGTTGTGTGCAGTTTATGGCGAAGTGAACGGATGATATTGAGAATGGAACATAAAGAATTTACAATCGTGCGTATCCGCGTGTATGAGAATGGAAAGGTTAAGTGATTGCGATCTAGAATTTTTTATTGGAACGGTTCGATTTCTAAAATCCACTTTTGTTGAAAAGTCGTTTATTTCTTTTTTTTTTAGTAATAAAATCTCAACCAGATCAAATCACTTTCTGTTATTAGAATTCCATTTTTTTCTTTCACAGGGATAGTGTTAGAAAAATAGACCTGTGATGAAATCTCAATGAGATCAAGTAACTTTCTGTTATTAGAATTAAATTCAGTGGCAGCTTGTAATAATTTTGTTGAAAGGACTGTATTTTCTTTTTCTTTTTATGTTTTAAGTGTTTAGATCTAAACAGTAGGTACTTAATTTAGTTACAAAAGTAAATGAATAAACTAAAAATAGTTGTATAAATCTGTTTATCCTTCACTTGATATTTTTATATGTCAAATACCAAATAATTATAACCGTGTTTTAAAATACAGCACGAGTAATTAGATTTTAACCATATTATATTTTTGTTATGCAGACTATAGTTAGACATAAGTAGCATCCAACTATACTTAGGAAATTTGTAAGGTAAATTTCTGTAGTTGTGTAATAAATAAATAAATAATGGGACGTCAAAAGTAATGGACAGTACTAAATAGGCTGAATAAATTAAATATACAAGACATTTTTCTTTCAAGTATTGGCCAACCAGATTTGGGATTTATTTTTTTTAGATTCGTTGGTTATTTGGGTGTCCCTACTGTTTGTCATGTAATAACATTGATATATGATTACCATGTTGCAAATAATTAATTATTTAACAGATAAGTGGTAATAAAATACCGAAAGTAATGTTACGCCACTTAATTAATCTTCATGATAGAGTAATTAAGCAAATGGCAACCATGTGTAAAACATAAACACATTTATTTTGAAGGCAAAGATCAGAATTTCAACCAGAGTGTAAAACCAAATATCCAAAATTATAAAAAAATCACCCGGTCTGGTTCGCCAATAAAATCATTCCAAATATACATATCCTGATTCATCGTATGCTTTTGATTAAATTTTTGTGATTTTTTTTAATGAGTTTTTTTTTTAATGAGTTCATAATTTTACTTCATAAATAAGCATGAAGTAAAATTATGAGTTCAGAAAAGCCTGAACGTTTGGATTTGGACGCGAAACGTCCAAATCCAAATTTAGGCATTTCTAAACTCGAAATTTTACTTCATGCGCCACGCGTATAAAACTGACGGACTGACATATTGTGAAATTCAAAATATTCTTTATTCCTAGTTTGTTTATTTTTGTTTAAGCAGTATTTATTTATTGCTGATTTAGCAGTATATTTTTAACATCACAATATATCAGTATTTAATACGCGTGGCGCATGAAGTAAAATTTCGAGTTTAGAAAAGCCTGAAAATTTGGTTTGGTCGCTCCGCTTCGCGCGGAGCGACGAAACTAAATTTTAAGGCTTTTCTTAACTCGAAATTTTACTTTATGCTTAATCTGGGAGTGAAACCACTTGTTCGAAACTTTAAACTGATCGATTTTACAAAAAGCAATAAATTTCTGAAATTTCACAGCGTTCTCATTAATCAATTGATGAAACATGTTTAGTTTAGTTTACTTTTATTTAACTATCAATAACTTATAAGAAATATTTCCAGTATACATAAATAATTTTAATAGATACCCAAATTGCATACCCTTATCAATTGTTTTCTGCGTTCATTTCTACAAAAATGAATTACTAAAATGAAATGAATTAGAATAGTGATCTTTCAAATATTGATCTTTAAATTTATTCTGAGGAGGGCTGCAGCCCTGCAGCCCTTATGGATGAGCCGCCACTGATTAAATTATATTTTACAAAAGAGTAGCCACAAAAATAGTCTTCTTTTCTGTATTCGGATGAAATATGATTGGATGTTTGCTTTGGATTAGGATAATTAGAACTTGCGCAACACACATTTTAACAAATTCGGTATAAAGGATAGTGGCAAATCCTACATAGCGCAGTTGGTAAGATTATATTAGCTAAATTATTAATTGAATTAAATAGAAAACGATGAAGAACTAAAACAATTACTTTATAATATAATATAATATATAAAATTACGAAAATGTTTCTCGTGAAAATGCAAACAATGTCTTACATTTTTACGAAAAACATTTTCGTAATTTTAATATTATGTTTAAAGTGTGCAAACTATAAGAAGCGTAAGCACATTTTCTGGAATTCAAATAGTTTTGAATTTGAATTATTCTTGTTTGTACTTTATAATAATTTAAACCTCTGCTGTACTGTGTTAACATGGTGCAGTCGTAGGATCATTAATTATGTTTTTCTTATACTATACCAAATATAACCTACCCATGAATATACTATTACTATTCCATTTGGAAATAAATAAAGTAAATTGAATTGAATTAAGATGAATTGCATTGAATTGAATTGAATTGAAATGAATTGAATTGAATTGAGTTAAATTGATTAAATTGAATTGAATTGAATTAAATTGAGTTGAACTGAATTGAATTACATTGAATTAAATTAAATTTAATTGAGTATATTAACGAATAAAGAACTAATAACCTTTCATTGTACCTATATTTGAACTACCAATAGTATTGTAGTTCAAATAAATGTATGAAGATAGGTTATTAGTACTTTCAATCAATCAATTTAAAATCGCCATGTTTCAGATCAACTTACTACCAACTAATTGGTTAAAAAGAAAATGAAAAAAATACAGAAAACATGTAACTTAGTTTTAAATCATTGTTATTTTTCGTTAATTTGTTTCACTACCTTTCTAGCTGCTTCAAAATGAAAACTACTCGCTGGTAAAGCAGTTAATATAATTGATTAAAACAAATTAATAAAAATGAAATAAAATCAAAATCTTACAAAGCAATTTTAATTGTTCAGAAATCTTTATTATTACATCAAATAAACGAAAAAATATTAAGAGAAACATATTTAAAATACCAAGGATTTTAGATAGCTCCAAGACTTAAAATGTGGAGTGCCTTCACGTCTAATTTATTTCTGTATATGGCATTGTTTAATCTGTTTAGAACGTTGTATGTGTGTTAATGTATGGAATATATATATATATAGTCAAGAGAGATAGTGGAAATGCGGCGGGCATAAATCTGTCGAATGTGTCAGACGAGAGACAATCCGATTTTTATCCAATTAAAACGTACAACTATGTAATGACTAAAAGGTTACAGTTTCTTAGACGTTTCATTAATTCATTAGGCCGTCGAGTGAGAAAAGGTGCGGTGTTTCTGGATTTATAGATATTTCTACGCCGTCTTTAACACTTTTCTTATACATAGAAAAAGCTGAGTATGTTAGGTATACATTTTATACTAAACTCGTCTATTTTTCACGTTTTCCAGTGTAGATATTTCAATTCCCTATGAATTGAATATTCTGCAAACCAAAAGCGTAAGCAAATTCGTTGGAATTCAAGATATAGATTTGAATTCAGAATATACTTATGGTTTGAATTTTGATTGTAGCCAGTCAATATTTATTTCTTTTTATCAATTTTATCTTGATTTATTACAATATTTTTAAGGAAAACGTTCTTTCTGAACTCGGAATTTCATGCTTAATGAAGGAGTGTTAGAAGCTTCAAATTGTACGCTTTTATAAAAACAACAAACAACTTAGCATTTTCAGAGCATCGCTACAATTAGGAGCAAAACAATGGAAACCCCTGACAAATTCAAACAACCTATTATTCACAAAAAAATGTCTTGCAAATATGCCTCTCTAACTTTAATTCGTTTACTGGCAGTGACGCACAGTATACGATTAGACCGTTCTAGCGGGACAAAATTCAAATTATTGAAATATGAAAATTACAAATGCATTGCTACAAATTATTCCTATATATCAGAAAAAGATTTCTTATGCAGAATTATTTCAATATACTTTCATTTCTCTGCGATATCAAGTAGCAAAATTGAAGTAAACAACTAATTTCATTTGTTGTTGATTCATTTAATTAACAATTATTTTAATATTGCATTGATTGATCAAAACTGAAGAATGTTTTCTCTTTAGTGCCATTTTCTGCAAAACTGTAGCTACAATATCATATATTATTTTTGTAAATATAATATAATATGACAAAAACATAATAGGTTATTCAATTTATAAAAAAAACAAATATGAACATCTAATAAAACGATTTATATGTTTTGTGTCATACATCATCATAAACTTCTACGTGTATTCTAATGATCCTCAAGATGTCTTATTTACGATAAATCATGTTAAATTGTGCCACTTTTTGCGATTGGTGTAAAAATTAAGTGATAATACCCTGTTTATTGCAATATTTTTTAAAATACTGTTAACTGAAAAATATCTTTAAATAAAAATTGCAGCTTTCATAAAAATCTATAAAATGCATAATATAGCTCTATCAACTGCAAGTTTATGCCATGTTTTTTTTATTCAAAGTTAGGAATATGTACGTTTGTTTAAATCAACTTATCCAAAACTATTTTAAATAACTCAAATAATATTTTCTTACTTCTTATTTATTTTATATAGGAAGTTCTTATATGTATACATATGCCAATATTATACTGCGTATAAACTGTAAATCCTCAGATACTCGTTGTTTTTTTAAGAGTTCAGTTTGAACGAGTGTCGTCCACACCCAGACTAAGCATGAAGTAAAATTTCGAGTTTAGAAAAGCCCCACGTAGAAAATTTGTCGAGGGTCGCGCAGCGACCCGATACAAATTTTCACGGGGCTTTTCTAAACTCGAAATTTTACTTCATGCGCCACGCATATAAAACACTGATTTCAAGTGAAGTTTCAAATATTCTTGTTTAGCAGTATATTTTTAATCTTGCTTCAGCAATATTTTATTAATACTAATTTAACAGTGTATTTTTAATTTTACAAAATGTAGTGAATCTATGAATCAAGATGGACCAAAAAAACTAGAATCGTTATTATCGCTTTTTGCGTTTCAGTCAGTTGAAGCATGTCTACGTTAATTAAATTTCTTTAGTTTTTTCCATAGACTGTACATACATCGGAATAAGTATACTTAAAAGAAAGAATCCCTGTATATGTAGTAAATTGAAATTGCGCTACACATTTTATTTCACGGTTTTACAGAAGGAATACATTTTTTGCTATTAATGTACGAAAATAAAATTGTTGTTGATTAAATGATGTGGGATATCAGCCACGTTTGTTTGCGCTGCGCAAACAAGAACACACAAATGAGCCTTATTTGCCCAGCAATAAAATTTGCGCAAATATGCGCCGGGACAGATACACTCGAAATCAAAATAAATACAAACTCGCGCGCCGCAAACCGAATTCGTTTCGCTTTACAGCACGAACACACGCAACGAAGTTTTATTCAAATTTCAGCATTGAAAATTAAAAATAAAACAAATTTAAAGAGTCCATTATGTTGCGTGTACCATAAAAAAAATCATATGGTAACAATAAAATTGAAGAGTCTATAATGTTGCGTGTAGTCATTTTAATTAGGAAATATTTGTGTTGTGAAAGAAAGAGAGATCAAGTTTAGTGGGGCTTAATTACAAAGTAGTAAAAGGAGGAAGAGACGTCGAATAAGGCACTGGCGCCTTGTGGTAATTAAGTGTAAAACTAGATAAATGATCTTGTCGCCGATATTGCTAGACCAATCTTCCTCTTCAATGGACACCGACAAATAGTCCGTGTAATTTTATTAAACTCGATCGTAATCGTCTAGGAGTATTTTTATTATATTTTAGTATTTTTATTAGTTTCATCAGCTCAAGAACATTTTTATTTAAATAATTTAACAACAATAAATTGACCGGCATTTTCAATTACAGATAATTTGATAAGTTTGTAAATTTCCTGTTGTTAAAATTCTATAAATAAAGATATTATATACACGGATATATTCTTTGAAATATGTATACTTTTACATATTCCACATAAACTTTTCTAATATTAACCCATTAACCGCCGAGTAATTATAGAGTTGACTCTTAAAGTTGATTTCAGGTAAAATTCTGCACTTTTTATTATAATTTTTATAAATTACTTATTATATTACATACTGAGAATAATTCTTTTAAATATAATTAATGTATACCCTGCAAACTTTCTAAACTTGAAATTTTACTTCATGCGCCACGCGTATAAAACAAAGAAATATTGTGAAGTTAGAAATACACTGAAAACTTATTTTTTTAATTAAATAATAAACGAAATAGTTGAATACGAATATTTTTTCACATATTCTGAAGACCTGACTTCAGAATATGTGAAAAAAAATTCGTATTCATACATACAATTTATTAAGTAATTTAAAAAAATTAAGTACGTATGCTGCGTTATTACATCAATGGCACTTAATGGGTAATTTAACATCACCTGAGTGGTATATTTTAAACTTCATATTAAATCAGTATTCTATACGCGTGGCGCATGAAGTAAAATTTCGAGTTTAGAAAAGCCTGAAAATTTGGTTTGGTCGCTCCGCTTCGCGGAGCGACCAAACCAAATTTTAAGGCTTTTCTAAACTCGAAATTTTACTTCATGCTTAATCTGGGAGTGGAAACACTCGTTATTAGCTGCAAATTAAAAGCTTTTATAAAAGCAACAAACATCTAAAACTTATGGAACTACAAATTATAGTGTTTTATTTTTAAAGATACTACATACGCGATATTATGCAGATTTAAATTAATAATTGCAAAGTCTCAACGAGGGTAAAATGTTTGCAGAAAGTCGATATTAATTTTAAATTGTTTTTATATTTTGTCAATTATTTCAACAGCTTTATCAGCGATCAGTTTTCATTTTGAAGCAGCAAGAAAAGTAGTGAGACAAACTTATATCTCTCAGTTAATAAAATTAGGTCTGGCCCATTAACGCTCTGGCATAAATTACACTTTATAGTTATGTGTATTCTATTTTGCTTAAAGCGAACGTATCAGGTTAGTTTAGCCTAACTACACAGCATTAAAACCCCAACGTGTCGTTCATTGCGATTTAATCCTCTTAGTTAATTACTTTAATATTTAATTAATAACGCAGATGCTGGTATGTATGCACGAACGGAACGTAAACGTTCTTATTGCTCATATTAATATGGATTAGGAAGAAAATTGATTTCGCAAATTGCAAAAGACAGAAAATCCGCATTCTCTTTTTCTTGACTAAATGGACTCCATTGACTGAATAAATAAATAAATAAATGGGTTTATGAATATTCAGTTTAGTTATTTTATTTTATTTTCAGGTTATAGTCAAGAAATAGAGAAAGTATCATTACAGTAAATGTTGCTTGGAAAAGAGCCTAGTTAAAATCATTAAGCAAGATCAGCACTCCATTGACTGAATAAATAAATAAATAAATGGGTTTATGAATATTCAGTTTAGCTATTTTATTTTATTTTCAGGTTATAGTCAAGAAATAGAGAAAGTATCATTACAGTAAATTTTGCTTGGAAAAGAGCCTAGTTAAAATCATTAAGCAAGATCAACATTGGGCCCGTTCAACAAAAACAACAGTTAGGAGTTTACTGCCAACTGTTGGGGAATTCTCTAATGACTGGAACGGAATCGTGAACGTGTTTTGGATTTTTTCGCAATTGTACGAAATATACCGGCCCTCCGTACCGTTCATTAGATACCAACATACATCACAAACAAATCCAATCATGTTGAATGTTGAACATTTTGATGAACGGGCCCAATATCTAACTTAACCTAACTATAATCGAAGTCGTCTAAACAAATCTAATCGTAGTTTAACTTGACCTATCTTTTATCGAAATCATCTAAAGTAATCTAATCACCATCCAACTTAACATCATTATTATCGAAGTCATCTAAACAAATCTAATTGTCAGTTAACGTAACTTAACCCTAGTAGAAATGAATCTTGTATTTACATTGTGACAATATTTTATCTATATTTATATCTTAAAATTGTTAATTAGTGTGCACACAATATTGTCAATGTCAACAATATAGATTACGGTTATCGATACTACATTAATATTCATAATGGATACAATATTGTATAAATCCAGTATAAAAATAAATAAGATTTCAAAATTGCATGAACAATAAAAATTCAATAATAAATACTCAATATCTGTACAATACTGTACCAATAATAAATTTATGTGGTCACACAATAATATATTTTCAATATCTGTACAATATTGCATCAAAATTGAATATCATATATCTTTCAATATAAATATTCAAAACAATAACAATATTGTGTCAATGATATTAATCAATACAATTAATCCTTTGATGTAGAATCTTTATTCCCTAGTATACCAATTAATGAAACTTTAATTATTCTCGAAAATTTATTAAAAACAAATGGTAAAAATCAAGAAGAAATAAATCATTATATAAAATTAACAACTTTAGTTATGGATTTTAACACTTTTGAATTTAATGGAATATTTTATAAACAAACATTTGGCACTGCTATGGGTAATCCATTATCCCCCTTTTTAGCAAACATTTTTATGAACCATTTAGAAAATATTGCGAAGAACAGCATACAATATTTCCCAAATTTATGGTTAAGGTATGTTGATGATATTTTCACAATTATTAAAACCAATACCGATATTCAAAATTTTACAAATCAATTAAATAAATTATTTACTAGCATAAATTTTACATATGAAATTGAGATCAATGGTCAACTTCCTTTCTTAGACCTACTAGTTATAAAAAACAATAACAAATTATCCTTTAATATTTTTAGAAAACCCACCCACACCTTTAATTACATTCACTCAAGTTCACATAGTCCTTTCAAACATAAACTATCGTCTTTTAATAGTATGATTTATAGAGCTATCCAGTTACCAATATCTGAAGAAAATAGAAAAAGTGAGTTTACATTAATTTTAGATTTAGCCAAAGCATTAAATTACGATACTAACATTATTCAGAAATTAATCAATAAACATAAAAGAACACATTCCATTCGTCTAGCATCACGTTTAGAACCAATAATAGAATCTAATACAAATAAAAATTACTGTAAAATTATTCACGAACCAAAATTAACTAATCAAATTAACAAAATTTACAAAAAATTCAATCTTAAACCTGCATACTACACAAAAAACAAAATTAAACTTTTATTGGGGAATACTTTTAAGAAAATTGATGATCATGAAAAGTCTGGGATTTATTCATCAAAATGCAGCAATTACAACAAAATGTATATTGGACAAACTATACGAAATTTAAAAACTAGGTTTAAAGAACATATTTACCATACTAAAAACCATAACCCAGATAAATCTGCGATAGCTCATCATACATTAACCACGGGACACAAATTTATTATAAATAATTTGAAATTACTAAAAGAATCTAACCATTTTCAACTAAACATGTTAGAAGCAATTGAAATGCACAAAAATAGGGATAACCTTCTAAATTTTGATTTAAGTCCTTTAAACAACCCACTTTTAAATTTAATTCCTTAAACTAGCCTGCCTTTATCTGATTTCAAATAAATCGCACTTGGTTGTGAAAATAGTTGTATTTCTATTTTTATTTATTTACAAAATGTCAATTAGTTTTTTCTATTGATAAAGGGTACATTGTACCCGAAATGTACATATAGAATTAAAATAAAAAGTGAAGTAAAAGGAATAAAGGAATAACTTAACTAATTACCATTCAATACATATATTATATACATTCTATCAATGGTATCATTCAATATAAATATTCAATTTCTGTATAATATTGTGTCAATAATGACTATAATTATTGAATAATTAAGTTGTTCTTTCATGCTCATTGTTAATTTTGTTAGGGCGTAGGTAAAGTATCGTACGTTTCTCGAGTAGTATGGCAATTACATACTCGCGGAATACTGCACTCGCCGCTGCGCGGCTCATGCGCAACATATGCGTTCATATGTAATATGCTGCATACCACTCTCGTGACATAATATAGTATTTTCGATCATAAGCTTTCATAACTGTCAAGTCGTGTATCATTTAAGACAAAGGCATCTAATCGGATGGCATCTACAGACATTTTGTCTTTTAAGCATACTTTTAGCTATTCCATAAAAATATTTCTAAAAATAATTAAAAATAGTTTAAACCAGAGCAGTATATTTTAAACTTCACATTTATATAGTGATTTACACGCTTCGCGGAGCGACCAAACCAAATTTTCAGGCTCTTTTAAACTCGAAATTTTACTTCATGCGCCACTCGTATAAAACACTAACTTCAATTGAAGTTTAAAATTTGCTACTAAAACAATATGCCAAAGACATATATTTTGATCTTTACTGCAAACCAATGTTTTACACGCGTGGCGCATGAAGTTAAATTTCGAGTTTAAAAAAGCCTGAACATTTGGTTTGACCAAACCAAATTTTCAGGCATTTCTAAACTCGAAATTTTACTTCCTGCTTAACCTGGGAGTGGAAAACACTCTTTTAAAGCTTCAAATTAAACTCAATTAAAAACAACGAATGTCAGAAAATGTACAGGGTATGCATATGTTTATATACTTAAAAGAAAAAGTCCCTGTGTAACGTTGACGCATTTACCAGTTCTGCTCGATGTCATTTAATAATCGCCGGCCGACCTGGTAAATGAATATGGGGTGGTTCGGATTTAATTTTATTTTATTTTTGGGCGCCACGTGATTTTATTATGACGATTATCAACAGAACACATGAAAATTACGAAAATTATTAATTAACCAAGGATGCAAAGACTACATAAGAAAATACTTATTTTCCAAAAAATAATAATATAATATATTTTCCCCAAATCATAATAACATAACTATTTCAAAATTAATAAAATATTGTGAAATTAAAATTGCTATTAAATTAAAAAAAGAAAGTTCTTGCTGATGTTGAAATTAATTAATTTCAACATCAACAAGAAAAAAATTAAGACTTGTAGTATAGAGTTCACTAGAATATTTTTAGTTTAATTCTTGAATGTGCATAACTGTAATAAAAAAGATTAACCGTCCGTTTGCGCTAAGGGATGTCAGTTTTAGTTTGGTTTAATCGCCTAGAGAATTAATTACAGTTACTGTTTTTTCTTTAAATTCCACTCTATAAGCACGCAGTCGTACAATTATTTGTTACGCCACTGCATAAAATTTACCAAATTTAATATTAAATAGAAAAAAAAATAATAAAAAAAAAACACGAGTTTCAATTATACTTTCGACACACAAACCCACAAAAGAAACAATTTATGTTTGAGATTATATGCGTTTGATGAACTCCCAAAGTACTCCAAGAACTCCTCCAATTTCTAAAACGATTTTCAGCACACGAATCCAAGAAGGACATCAACCTACAAGAAAAACTTCTTCATCCAATTGGAATCCAGAAAATCCAGGTAATCGATCTCTCATCGATCCCTGTCTTCTAATCTTAATTTTCCAATTAAGCAATCCAATATGAATGGAAATAAAACATAGATATTCCGAAATCAATAAATTAAATAAAAAATTCGGAACTAAAATAGAGAACCTGCAATAGCAGGCGGTTGTGTAAGAATACTTGGATTGGATGTGGATAAAAGATTTCCATCAATATTTGACAAAATGGCGGATCCATCGATGATGTTGGAATCGATTAACATCTAAGGTGCCACAAGTAATACACCGAAGCGATATGCGTATGTGTATCACACAAACAAATAACGCAGAAATTATTAATCTAATTTTTACTTTAAATCCGATATAAAAATCTATATTTGAATAGCAAAACTCGCTCTATTTAAATTTGTAAAAAATATGGTTCACGTTCACCATTAGAATTAAAAATCTAATCAGTCCGTTGAGGACGATCATCCATTGCACAATTAATTCAAAAATAGAATTAAATGAACGTATGCTAATAAAATTGCATATAACAAAACCTTATAAAATAAATTAAAAAAAAAAACCTTGGATCGATTTAATACCGTTACACCTATATAAGATAAAACTTCAAACTCATGACAAATTCTCCATCTATCATTGTCAAGTTATAATTTTTCCAATGTGTTGTAAAACTGTGAATCATTTAATGTTGACCTACAATATTTTTACATACTCACTTGGTTTAAAGAAATTTTGTTACAAAATTATTGAGCCAAATTCGATTATAATTTCCGAATGAGTGATTTAATGTATACATCAATATGTTGACGCAAACAGTCAATAATCATAATACACATCTTCAAATAACAGGCTGGGTATTTTTGTTTTTAAAATTTTCGCGTCCCGACAAACAAATTAATAAGCTATTATAATAATTAAGGCCGGAGCCACATTTGCATCTTCATAATTCAACGAATTGAAAATTGACTCCGTAGGCCCGGACAGGGCCATAAATCCATTTGTCTTAGACAAACGAAGAGGCCGATGAATTATTCACGCGCTCGGGGGCTGCGCTGGAGGGACCCAATTTGGACCTAAACCTAAACAAGGGCGAAGCTCATTACGCATTTACGCTCCTTAAACATTTGTACGCGCGCTTTACGGACAATCGTTCGACCCATGATCGTCCATGTGCATTTTTTATACAACTTACCTAAATTGTCCTTTATGTTACAATAAAAAATGTACTTCTAATATTTAAGTTTTTTTAAGCTTGAAAAACACTTCTTCACAATAACACAAAATGAACACAAAACGTTTTACAAATTGATATTTCCGTTTTGATGTATATTATCATTCGCATTAATTTTTTTGAGAGTTCAATTTGAAGCTTAAACGAGTGTTTTCCACTTCCAGATTAGGCATGAAGTAAAATTTCGAGTTTATAAAAAACCAGAAAATTTGGTTTGGTCACTCCGCGTAGCGGAGCGACCAAACCAAATTTTCAGGCTTTTCTAAACTGTAAATTTTACTTCATGGGCCACGCGTATAAAACACTGATTTCAAGTGTGAAGTTTAAAATATGCTTACAAAGCAACATAGTGTATTTTGAACTTCACTTAAAACTATCCTATATAGCAGGTATGGGCAACCTTTGACATGTTGAGGGCCAAACTTTAGCGTGCAAATACGTTCGCGGGCCGCGTTTAAAAGTACTTAGTGCATTTTAAAGTAGTGATAATATTTTTTGCGATAGATATTAGATATGAAATAATACGACAATGTTGTTATAGTACAATTTATTAAAATAACAAAATGAAATTTAAAAAAATGGTACAATATAATTAAATCGTTAAATTTGCAATTGTTACAAACTACGAAAGTTAAATACACCGAAATCAATGAGACACTTAAGCTTGAATTTGGGAAACTAATCCATCGATATTTGGATTAATTCCACTGACACAAAGACGTAAAGAATTTTCCAAATTATCGTCAGTCAGTCTTGTACGATGTGTTGATTTATTAACTTTCATCAATGAAAAGAACTGTTCGCATTTCTAAGTACTGCCAAACGCACAAATCAATCTTCTTGCGAATTTTCTAAGCTGCGGAAAATTGTCTTCTTCTAGGTATTTTTTGTAGAAATCGCACAACTCTACGTCTTCAAATTTGGATTTTAGGAGTGAGTTTTCTTGAATCTCGATCAACTCCATTTGTAAGTGTATTGGAGTATTTTGTACAATATATGTTGGAGGAGTAGCAAATAAACTAAAACAGTCTTCCATGTTTTTGAAGTCGCAAAATCTGTTCGAAAATTGTTCCGACAGTAACTTGAGTTCTTCAGCATAAGCAATATTTTCATACGCAGAGAGCATGTTGAAATGGTAACTGTTACCAGACAGCATCTGTGACTACCACACGCGTAGTTTGATCAGAAACGCTTTTAAATGGCTGTACAAATCATTTACTATTTGTCCTTGTTTTTGAAGTTTCAAATTTAAATCATTCAAATAGCCTGTAAGATCGACCAAAAATGCTAAGTCACATATCCATTTTTGGTCACTTAATTCAGATAGTGGTTTATCTTTTATTTTCATAAAGTCTGCTATCTCATTTCTAAGCTCAGCCATCTGACTTCACAATAATATGTTACGTCGTTATATTCAGCTGATATTTCATCCTAAAACGCCTTGAACTGATGATAGCTAAGCCCTCGGGATCGAATAAAGTTTATGGTTTTTACTACCACATTCATAATACTCTGGAGTCGAATGATCTTATAACAGTTCTGTTGGTGGATAATGCAATGAAGGACTATCAAATCATCTTTTTGCACATTTAATTCTGTTGCTTTTTCATTCAAAATTCCGATGAAACCTTTACGTAAGCCGACCATAGAAGGTGCACCATCAGTGCATACTCCAATTAATTTTGACCATGGCAAGGCCAAACTTGTGAATACCTTTTGAACTTCAATAAAAATATCCTCTCTTGTAGTGGTTCCTTTTAGCGGCTGTAAAGCAAGCAATTCCTCAGTAATAGTGAACTCTTTATCAACACCTCGAATAAATATAGCCAGTTGAGCTGTGTCAGACAAATCGGTGCTCTCGTCTAATGCTATGGAAAATGATTCAAAACCAGCCATACGGTCAGTCAATGTTGTTTTTATATCATTAGCCATTATTTCTATACGTCGAACAAAAGTTCGTCTTGACAAACTAATTTTTTCAAATTCTTTTTTCTTTTCAGGACATATAATACCGCAAACTTCTAACATACACTCCTTGATAAATTCTCCTTCGGCAAATGGTTTCGATGCCTTTGCCAATTTTGAGCTAACTATAGAACTAGCTTTCACAACATTATCAAGTTGTGTTCTTTGATTATGAAACATTTGTTGCTGTTTTTCCAAATTTGGGGTAAGCTTCTGGATTTTGTCTGTTCTTAATTGTCCTGTCAGTGAGTGCAGCGTAGCATGCTTAGTTGAGTAATGCCTCTTTATATTGAATTCTTTTCTTACTGAAATGGATTTATTACACAGCAAACAAATAGGCTTACCATTGTGCAAAATAAAAATGAATTCTTCAGTCCATTTTTCTTGAAAATGGCGACCCTCTGTACCTACTTTTCGTTTCTTTCCACCAGACATCATTTTTGTTTACTTTTCGTTCAATAAACTTAATAACAAACTATAGTTAGTAACCACTCAAGATGCACACAAAGTCACAAAGCAAGTTGACGGCTCGAGCAGTTCGCTAGGTTATCGCTTGTCTAAGTTATCACCTCAAATAGAACTGAACTAACGTTCGGGCTATCCACCCGCTTATATAGGCAAAATGAACGAATAATCTGGAATAAACTAGTTTAGAATAATTGAGAAGCAATAAAGCTTTTGATGTGTCGCCCGTGAGGCGGCAAACCTCAAAGAATTTGATCGAGCAAGTCGAGTGGCGGCGATTATCAAAGAGTGCCCATATGTGCTATATAGGATGGCTGATTTTTTAGTTTCCAGCTTATATCTGCTAAAACATCAAAGATAAAGAAATAAGTTTAAAATGAAACTTATCATATGCAACGTGATCTACAAGATGGAACACAATATTTTTTCAATGGCCTACACATTTCTAAAAAAAATTTCAGCAATTATTTTTTCAAATGGAATGGAATATGTTTTGAGAATCAGATTCTTAGATAAATTCTCTTTACAATAATTTATCACTAGTACAACTTGGTTTTTAAATTATGCCTAATAACTGAATTAATGTAGTCATGTGATATTGTTTTATTTATTGAAATTGCTTGTCAAATTTGATCATAGTATCAAATACTTGTCACATTTGACAGTTATAAGTTTTTATTGGTGTAATTGTACCTACTTATTTAAGAAAAATAAACAATGTTTAAAACTTTGATGTACTGTGCTATCAACAGGTTTTCATTTCTTAAATAAATTCTTCAAGTAAAATGGTACTTGTGAGAATTTCATTAAGAATATGATTCTCAAAACTATTCAGGGCATCCCATTTAAAAAAAATAAGTGTTAACTTTTTCTGTAAAATAGGTTGCCCAGTTTTCATTTGGCATCCATTTGTTCCATCGTATAGATCACGTTGCATATGATAAGTTCCATATTAACCTTTTTTTGTATCTTCAATATTTTAGTAGTTATAAGCTGGACACAAAAAATTAGCCACTCTGTATGTAACAATAAAACATAAACTTTTAAAATTTAGGTTTTGTTAAGTTTTAAAAGCATTTTAATAATCTTTACAATTACACAAAACCAACACAAAACGTATTACAGATTGATATTTCCCTATTGATTTATATTCCAATCCTTGTCATTCGAACTAATAAAACAAAAACTTATAAATCATGATATTATTACATTTAATGCATGTAAAAATATCAAATTCAAAGTTAAAAGTAACACACTCGTCTTTTATCAGCAGGCACGTTTTTTGAATACCTTCGCGAATGGTGGAAGGGATCCACGGCACGAGATGTTTATCTCTGGCGCGATACGCCGACATAACATCTTATGTCGGCGCGCTGCAAAGAACAAACATTTTTATCATCTATCACCTAACTGGAAAAATACTATGATTCAGCCAACACATTTTCCTCAATTAATTCCAAAAGAATAATAGTTATTTAACACATATCAAAGCACTAATAATTTATTGTTATTACCATACATATACATTTCCATTTGTTCTTCAAGGTTCTCTTTGTGCATTCTGACGCAAATCGCGTTAATTAGCTGTTGCAGGTATCCACCCAGTCGCGGAAAATGCGAAGGAAATGGTGACCTTCCGCTGCACCGAGCGACATATTTGAATAAAATGGTTGTTGACAATGGCATCTAATCGCCAATAGCGGATAAGCGGTAACACGATTGGCCGCTCCGGGAGCGACTTGCAATGTTAATAAATGCAAAATAAACCGGCCATGGCTTGTGCAATAATAATTGAATGGTAATTTACAAGTTGCAATGAGGAAAATCTAAATTGATTTGAATAAAATCGTGAAAGAGATATTATGTGTATAGCAATAAACAAAATGTCTATTGGATGTTTCTAATAAATAATTAAATAAAATGAAGTTCTGATTTGTAGTTTAGGTACTTAGTTTGATAATGATTACCATTTGAACTAGTCACAAGTAATAAAATAAAAGTGGTATAACGAAGTAAACGCCTCCAAAGTTAAAGAAATAATTAGGATGATATGAGCATCAATAGACTAATAAGTTAAGTTAGGTTATGACATATTACAGATACGTTATTTTAGCTTGGGTTAATTAGGAGTAGCATTACTCAGATTATATTTAAATTAATTATGAAATTTATCAAAATTGTTAATTAGGACAAACAGCAATTACGTTGCTTAGGTTAAACAAACAAACAATTAAAATAGGTACGATTAGATTAGTTTAGATGACTGAGATAACAGTCAAGTTAGATATGATAACGATTAGTTTAGTTTAGATGGCTTTGAGAAAAGTTAGGTTGTTATACAGGGATATTTTCTTTTAGGTGCACAGGGTGGTGCATTTTGGAGGTGTCACATATGGAAAACGTTTTTATTTGAAGAAATATTGAAGAACCGTTTTTGCAAGCCAGGGTTACTTTTTGTGTTTTATTCAATAACGAAAACAAAATTAATCTATCTCTCACCGTGTTCGCTCTATAACCGAAAGTTGATAAAATGTAATTTTTATGAAGTTACTGTAACTCATTAGTTTTAAAAGTTATAACCAAACTGTAAAATCTTTCTTATGGCAACTTTTAACGGTCATTAAAATGACTTGCGTGTTTTAAATCAACAACGTTTTGTTACTGTTTTCCCACAAACAAAATCACTTTTTTTTTATGGGCGTATATAAAGATATGCATATCATTGAACAGCATTTTTGATTCCGATTTTAACGATGTGCCACTTGTGTATCTTTGTGAAAAAAAAAACATGTTTCGTATATGCGACAACAGTTTATGTCAATCAAGAATGCTTATTTATAAAATAAAATATAGTATAGCTGGTTTTGCATCTGGGCAACTCAGACAATTATCGCCATACAAACAATAGTCAGTAGTCAATCATATCTGAAACACTTTTGGGTAATAAAAACTGAAAATATATTGTCTCGTTTCTCGTCAACACATTTTCAATAAATAAATGCATATGTATTCAACGATTTAACCATTTTTACATAATATAAATAATAACAATGAAAACATTGAAATATATCCATAACAAATATAAACAAAACTATTTGAGAAATCAACACAACACTTAAGTTAACTTTAATTCATTGAGACACCTCTAAACGTGTTCTCCGATATTTTAATTAAGACATCATATTGCTTTTATCTGAAATACACGGCTAAATTTGCATATTATATTAATTATCCAGAATCGATCATTATTCTGTTATTATGTCAACATCGTTCTGCACGTAATTAAAATTATATGCACGTATATGGTTACCTCCACTTTAGCGCCATCTAGAGGTAATTAAGAGGAAAATTAATGAAAACGCACTGAAAATAATAATAAACAAATCAAGTAGAAGCTTATTTTTTACGTAAAATATGCCAGATCTAATTACATGTGCGTTTTAATTAGATTAATTACATGGCATATTTAACTCAAAAATAAACTTCTACTTGATTTGTATATTATTATTTTTAGGGCGTTTTGATCATTTTAAAACAAATTGAAGTGTCTTTTAAAACGAAACACCAACTTCAATTTAGGCGCAATGAAAATAAAATTACAGAACAAAAAAAGTGAGTGCTGAAGTGAAACCCGATCTTAAATGAATAATTGTTTTTCATTTTATTCTGCTGTAGATAGAGATTCATGAAGGATGCGTTTTAATCGTGAAATGCGTACGCTTATTAGTTCACGTCGTGTATGATTAAGTTTTATCGGGAATTTAATAATCAACGTGCGGAATGTCACGATTGTTTTTCAATTTTATCATGGGTTCTTTTTGTTCTATTAATTTTTTGCTTGATATTGAAATAGTATTAGTGCATTCATAATCGTTTATTAATAAACAATAATAGAGCACTTTATGTATCAATCGTTTAAAAATCAAAGGTACATTTTTAAACGATTGATATACAGTTATTCTTTTAAGTATACATATCCCAATTTCAGCGGATATGTATTACATCTTCAGTTTTTTTAAGAGTTCAATTTAAACCTTTAAACGAGTGTTTTCCACTCCCAGGTTAAGCATGAAGTAAATTTTCGAGTTTAGAAAAGCCTAAAAATTTAGATTGGGCTAATCCATATCTTCAGGCTATTCTAAATCTGAAATAATTACTTTATGTGCCAACCATTTTGTTAACACTGATTTCGTGTGGACTTTTAAAAACACTATATTCATTTCATTAATAACACAAAATAAAGTGAAGAAGTGTTAGGATATTAATAATTTCCGAGTTTATAAACCGACGATTTTTACATTTTATTTGCATTAATATTGTAACATTTTTTGGCTTCGAATATTCGCAATAAATTAGGTGAATTGAAATAAGGAAAAGTAAATAGAAAACCTCTAAATTAACAAGATTTTTGTTAATTTTTGATGAATTTCTTCTACTCTTTGTCAGTTTTCTAGTAAATAAGTGCATAACTACTAATTTAGACACATTTTTATTTTTCTGAAAACTCGATCGTATTTCACTTGTATAGCCCTATTAAATTTAAAATATTTTGAGATGTTCTGAAACAATTCCTAAATTCCTACAACAATACAATGAACTGAGAGAGTGTACGGCAAAACTTTAATTCGTTTATCTAGCCGGCGTTTTGAGACTTCAAAAGAAAACGGTCCCGCTTATTTTTAGCTCTATTTGCTATTTTGTTACACTTTCGTGGAGTTCGGGAAAATTTCGCGCCAAACGTTTGTTTGCATTCCTTAAAGTGAAACAATAAGGCCACTTCGGACAGATGCACACGAACCGGATGAAATATAAAACGGGTTCGCGTGCCAGAAAACAGTCCTGCATTTTTATAAAAACTCGAAGCAAATAATAATAATAATAGTAATGCTTTTCACGTACAAATAATATCACCCTTATAAATTTTATAAAAAAATCATACAATAGATATGAATACTTTTTTTAATAAATAAATAGAAGTTATAAAAGAGTAGGCTACAATTATATGACAATTTTATGATCCAAATTAACAAATGGAGGTTTTTCGCAATTTTCTTTTAGTACATATCTGTTTCATACACGGAATTTTTTATTTAATTATACATACCTTGATTTATACATTGTGAAGTTTCATGCATTCATTGTTTTTGAAAAGCGTTCAATTTGAAGCTTCTAACGAATGTTTTCACTCCCAGATTAAGCATGAAGTAAAATTTCGAAAAGTATGAAAATATGGTTTGGTCGCGTAGCGCGTGTTTCCACTCCTGGACTAGGCATGAAATAACATTTCGAGTTTAGAGAAGCCTTTGGTTAGGTCGCGCAGCGCGCTGCGGAGCGACCAAACCAAATTTTCAGGCTTTTCTAAACTCGAAATTTTACTTCATTCGCCACGCGTGTAAAACACTGGTTTTCAGTGGAATCCGAATTATACGTTTTTAGCAAATTGCTTTAGTAGCATATTTTGAACTTCACTTCAACGCGTGTCACATGAAGTAAAATTTCAAATTTCGAAAAGCCACCAAATTTTCAAGCTTTTCTAAACTCGAAATTTTACTTCATGCATAGTCTGAGTGTGGAAACACGCGTTAAAAGCTTTAAACTGAACGCTTTTCAAAAACATCGAATGCCTGCAAGTTTACAAATTGAGATAAGTATACTTGAACGAAAATGTTTCATCGTTCGGAAAAAAAAATCGTTTAAATTTGTTTTTTTTTTAATTTAATGACTGCGAGGCATCAAAATAATTTAAAGTAAATTAAAAATAAATAAGTATCTAGTTTTAAGTTTACATATAATATTATTTAAGTTTATGTATTTTGTCTAATATAATCATTTTGAATATAAAAAAACGACATTATTTTCCGAAAAACCTAATATGATGATCTGGTATTCTGAATTAAACTAGTATGAGACGATACTATTTTCTCATACAAGAAAATAGTATACTATTTTCTATCAAGCTGTAATGCACAAAATATGACCAAACCAAATAGAACGTGTCCAATTTACATTACACAAACTTGTACAAGATTCACGTTTGGTTATATTTTGTGGATTACACAATGATAGAAAATAGTATAATACAAACTTTAGTGGCCTCTAAACTTTTTTGATGACGAACCGCTAATACAAATTTTGTTTATGACTCATGTAAGCTCCAGCTACCAATATCAATAAAGCATTATTATTATTGATAATAAACAGACATTTATGTTATACATGTACAATAAAGTTTAGAGAAAATGAAAATAAAAAAGTAACAGTCGTTGTTCTATATTACGACTGTGTTTTACACAAATTTAGCAAACTTGTAAGTGTTCCGTGATTCTAAAACTGCACTTACTTGCTTGTTTCTTTTTGATTCACTTCAAAAAAATTATAAATTAACGAAGCATATTTTTTTTAAATGCTCATCTTTATTTACATCAGTAAATGTTTCACTTTTATGTGTACTTACTCTAAATGTACAGTTCGTGTGAAATATTGAAACGGGTAAATAAGTGCTGGATGTATGCAGGATGGAAATTTCGTAAACATGTTTTGTATGAATTGAATCCATCGCCAAATTGAAAACAATTCGCGAAATTTATTTGTGTGCGCGCGTGTTTGCTCCGCATTCTACATTGTGTGAATTATTGCGTTTTGTTACGTGCGTTAATTAGATTCTTCATTCGATTGATGACATAAAATGTTAATTAATTTTTCATGCAATGAAAAATTAAACCGATGAAGTTTTTACATTGTCTAGTTATTTACCAATATAATAACTCAATCGGTTTTTTTTATGTGATAGAAAATTACTCATAGAATTAGGAGCACTTTGGAGAACACTTCAGATTGTAATTTTACATTTTCATTGAATTCTAACTTTAGTTTTTAATAGATATTTTGAACTATATTGTAACAATTCAAATTTAACATAAAAGAACAGTCTTTGTACGAAGAATTGAACAAACTTAACTTGTATTATTTGGAAAAATGTAATTATTTGGATTATGAATAATAAATAGTCAAATGACCATTTATAATGCGTTCGACAATTTTAAACGAAGGTAAGTCTCCTACTAAGTCAAGTAATAGTTGTATGTTTTTTGCTTTGTATTTTAAGTGTTTCTATTATTTTGTATTATTCGTTCTTGAAAGATTTTATTTAATTTATTTAAGTTTCCAAAAACAGTAACCTGTGTGGAATTATTATTTAGTTAAATAAAAAGTATTTAAGCTGGGTTAGATGATATTTGCTTGTAAAAATGGTAAAAGTTGTCCGTTATGTTTCAGCGTATACTTTACAAATTGTATTAAAAATTTAAAAGGAAAAGGCTTTAAAGCTGTGCTCAACCCGTATTGTCGTCTCAATTTACAAACGTTTAATAATACAAAGGCTCATGAAGTTGTGGTTTAAAAATATTTATTTTGGTACATAATTGTGCACTCTTGCTGGTAAAATGTAATTATCCAATAAAATGATCTGTATTGATATTATGAACGATTATTTTTTTCAATAACTATGCATTTTATGAGAAAATGATATTAGAATTATATAATTACGCAATCATTCTGAAGGGCATAATGAAGTCACGTTTTACAGTTCGTTTAATTTTTCTAATTTATTTTTTACTATACTTAAATAAAAAATAAAATCAAATCATCATGCCCTCTGCGATTGAATTTTAGACAGATGTGTAAGGAAATAATTAATAAAATCAAAATAATAAAAAAACAGTATTCTTAGTTTTTATAGGGTAGAGCGCACTCTTAATTTTAAAATTATTCTGGCGAATTTCTGATAAACAAATATTGATATTCTAGCACAGCGCTTTCGAAACTATAGGTTGCATCTGTCGCCCAACTGATTAACGTTTTGAAAAATCAACAATAAAGTTTAACAACATTGAAGAAAATATTAAAATCTGACAAATCTCTAAACATTGAAAACCAATAAGTTGTGATATTGACCAAAAATCACCAAAATTTGCGTAATTAATGAAAATCATTGAAACTGATGTTTTCCATGAATTGATAAAAATCTCAAAACCTAGAAAATAACGAACACTGTGTATTTCGACAAAAATATGAAAATTGACTAAAATTTTGAAGATCTCACAAACTGATAAATGATAATATTCAATGTTAAATATTAGACGATAATCAACAAAAGGAAAAAAAAACAGATAATCGTAAAAATAAATGTGCTACAAATGATTTTTTTAAGTATACATATCCGATGTAAACTCTGTAAATGTTCAGGTATTCGTTGTTCTCATAAATGCTTTCAGTTTGAAGTTTCGACGACGAGTGTTTCCCAAACTATGTGAATTTATAAGGAATAGCTAATATTTATATTGCTGCACAGAAAAGTAAAATATACAGCCTAAACATAAAATGATGAGTCTGCAAAGTAAGGAAATTTATAGAAATAATTAGATATTGGGGTGAAATTATATTTCAAAAATCGTAAAAAAAATACAGCTACAAAATTAGTTTTTGGAAGATTTTTTTAAGAGAAAAATATTTTTAATATCACTGTATATATACTAAATATCTTGCCTGAAACTATAGTATTAAGTCTTCAAAGTAAATAATTATTTACAAATAATTGGATTTTATAATATATTATCAAAAATTCTTCAAATTTTTAGAGTTTATCAAGAAATAACGATTTTTTGAATTATCGAAAATTTGGAATTCAATAATTCTGTGAAATTAAGGTTATGAGATTTTTAAATGACAATTATCACAATAAAAATACCTAATTCGTTTTGAGTAGCAATTAATTTTTATAATCATTAAAAAAGTTCTACAACATTTAAATTTAAAATATTTTCTTAATTGTGTAAACGCTTACTTTGTGGTACACGTTGATTTTATTACAATTAAATACTTCTAGTATCACGAATTCCATATTTATTGGATAATGATGACTAGTAATAAAATTGATTTTGATTTTTTCAATGGAAATTTAAAATATCTCCGATCCATTTTTACCCCCTAGATTTAAATTAGTTTTAAATTTTATACCTAAACTATTATTATTAATGTTTATATTTATTTCTTCTAGTGAATGGCTTCTGTTAATTTGACAAATAAATAATACATTGTCGAATTTTACATTTAATTACAAATGTCATAATAAAACCTTTGACAGTAGATTAGACTGATCTAATTCATTCTAAAACATCTTTCCTCAATTCTGTAACCTTAATAAATTTCGTAAAACTGAAAAATATAAATGACTGTAATTATCTACATATTATTTGTGTCCTTGTAGCAATATTGTGTCAATATTTATATCTTGTATATACATTGAAACTGTTATTCAAAGTGCATACAATATAGATACAATATTGAATGCGAATAATGTTATAATAAAAATATTCAATTATACAATAATGTCGATATCCAGAATAAAAAAAATAATATTTAAGCTGCGTACAATATAGAAATAATATTTATTGCAAATATTGACACATTATTTATGATAAGTATAGATACAATATTGTTTATGCCCTGAATAACATTATTAGTTTGCGCATTTGTGACAGGAAGTCGTTGATTTAATCAGGAATCAAGCGCCAAGTCTAATAAACGCCTGATTTTTGTTCGCAGGTGTATATTATATTATATATTATGTTGATCACACATTAGATATTTTGCTTATTTCTGTGGAGAGTAATTATTATTATATATATATATATATATATATATATATATAAATATATATAAATTATAGGTTTTAGGGAATAACTTGTCTTTTTAAAAAGCGATTTTATTATTTCACGAGCGATACAAACTCGTTGCGATACAGACTAAGACTAACTTACAATAATTGCGATTATAATGAGGTGCGATTAAAATATAAAACATAAGCATTTTAATTATACGATAACAATTATGCATATAGAACAAAGGAAATATATTACATAACAAAGAAATAAATGAAGGGAGGTCTTTGTGTGACCATTTGGTTACTCCTCACCCCTTAGATTCTTGCACATCCTGGGAGGGAGAGTTCAATGTCTCTATTAATTTCGTTATTTCCTACATTTTTATGAAAATAACGAAAATACGTAAAACTAGTAACACTAATAATTATTAACATATATAGCACAATTGTCCAGGCACTTGGTTTCACTGAGATTACGTCATTGTTCATGATAGGTGTTCGAGCGTATCCAGGAATGTCTTCAAGGTTTAACCGTTTCAAGTTTATTTTCAGATTACTTGAGTTGTAATGTCTAAGTTTTAATTCCGAAGCACTGATTATTGTAGGGCTTCCGTAGGTTATTTCTTGGGTAGGAATTATGTTGTCCTTGTACGTTATTGAACACTTGTTCAATTTGATGAGGAAAATCCCACGAAGTCCTTTTGTCTGCTCCTGATGTGGACAGGTGATCTTCAGCGTTTCTTCTTCGGGGAATACCGCGAGATACTGATTTGTTATCGGCACATTTTCTAAATGGTTTCGTTCAATGTTCAAACTAGAGTATTGACAGTCTATTGGTTTTCCATGTAATAAAAGATTGCTTTCACAATCCGGTTTAAGATTTAGAATAAGTTTACTTGAACATTGAAAGTATTTATTACCTTGATGACACAAGCTATTTAGAGGCCAAATTTTGTTATCAACTTTGGATTTTAATAAGTACTTTATATCAGGAATAATAGTGACAAATTCAGATTCCAACATAGTGGGAATAGGGTATAGGTAGTATAGATCAAATATTTTTTCGTAATTAATAGGTAGTGATAAAAAGTAATTAATAATTGATTTTTCAATTCTGCAATTAACAGTTATTATTGATTCATAATCCAGAATGTTTTCTGGTTTTAATTCGAACGGTAATTCTTCGTTATAGTGTTTTGAAATTTTAGTTAATTCATTAAATAGGTCTTGTGGGCTTATGATATCTGTGTGTAATATTTTTGATTTACAAAATGATAATGAGTTAATTACGTTTTGGAGAATATCTGATATTAATCCAAAAAGTAATATCATCTGATTAAAAAGATCTTTTACAAATAAAATATGTTGGTGATCAACGTCTATATTCAATATTGCATTTAGTTGCATTATGCGTGATTTTAGTATATCCTGGTTATGTTCAATATCTTTAATAGTTTTATTAAATCTTTCGATAATTTGAGAGTTGACACTATAGCCAAATTCTAATTGTTCTTGTAATTGGTTTTGGTTAAACTTTACATGATCAAGAATTTTATTAATTCTTTCATTGTCGGCGGCATCCATATTGCCGGTAATTGTTTTTATTATTGAACCAAGCCCGTCAATTAATCCTCTTTTGTTTCTTTTTAAATTGGAATAGGATTGAATACTACGAATTTGATGGGCTACATTATTTTTTGATTGATTAAGAATTTTATTATAATTGTCAAAGTCATTTTGGAACTTTGATATGTTATTTATTGTTGTCATCAAATAGTTATATTGATTTTTTAGGTTATTAAATTCTTCATATACAGGGTTCAGATCAAACTGGTGAACGAAGGTGTGCTTTGTTCGTTCGAGTTTCGCTACTCCTAAGTGTACTGGAAGTAGTCCTACATTTTGGGTGATGTCGGTTATTTCGATTCCAAGAATCGCAGGGACGATGACGTACCTGGAAGCGATTCAACTAATTTAGGTTTTTGAACATAGATATGGATGAGAATATTTGATTTTTCGAATATATAATCGATTATTTTTCGCACTACGTTATATTCTAGTTGGTCTAAGCCACATCCTAGTTTTGGAATTGCGAGTTTAGTAATTTTATTTTTTCGGCAGAAACTTTTAAGATTAGTTAATGTTTTAAATAAACATTCGAGAGTAGGTTTATGAAAATAACTTTCTTTAGTTATAAGGTACAAAATAAATCTCTCGTTTTCTTTTAGGTAACAAAGTGAGTAAAGTTCAGCATTTTGTTTACGTAATTGTTGAACTTTTCCGAATTTTAATTTAAAATCTTTTGCTATGCCAGAACTCATCCTTAAATCTTTGCTGATACAGTGAGCAAGTGAAAAATCGTTTGGTGCATTGAAGAGATCGTCTTCGATTTCAATAATTTTCTCGTTATTTTCAATTTCATTATTATTCAGGAGATTATTGAATGATTCAAAACTTAATTCATTATTTAAATCTAACTTGACTCTAGGTCTTTTGACATTTGACATTTGACAGATGAACTTTGCTTACTGTATTGTGATGTTTTACATCAATTTTTGCGGTTTTTAGTTCTTCATTAATTTTTAAAACGTTTTCTTTCTTGAATTTATTTTTACTTTTAGATTGTTTTTGTTTATTTTTTATGTAAACCGTTTGTGGTATTTCGGGTAAATTTTCGCGATTTTCGTTTGCTTTTGTTATTGTTTTAGTTTTGTTTTCATTGATTTTTCCGTTAACAATTTCATATAACATTCTAACTTTATTTTTGTGATTCTCAACATAATTATTTATAATATGAGTTTCTAAATCAATATTCATTGGAGAATTATTATCTATGTGTCCAGATATGATTTCGATAGGTTTCAATTTGGTTACCGAGTGAATTGAATTATTGTAGGCTAATAACGCATATAATATTTTTGATTCAATTGGTTCGTTTTTATAAATTTCCTGGTTATTGAGTAATCTTATATGCTCTATTAATGTCGAGTGTACACGTTCCACAATACCGTTTGATTCGGGGTGTTGGGAACTGATAAAATGGAGATTAATTTTATGAAGATCAAATAATTCCTTAATTACACTATTTTTAAATTCCAAGTGATTATCAGCTATTATTTGAGAGGGAATGCCGTGATGAGAAAAAAACTTTATTAAGTTATTGGCAATTTCAATAGCTTGATATGATTTTAGTTTATAGAGTTGTGTGTACTTAGAAAAGGAGTCAATTATAGTTAAGAATTTTTGATTCTCCATTGTAATACTATCTATGTGGATAATTTCAAACGGTTTGGTTGCCGTTGGGGTAATATTAAATTTTAGTTTCAAGGGTTTACGATCATATTTTGAAACTAAACATATCTCACAATTATTTATAAATTTTTGTATGTTTGCACGCATATTCGGCCAATAGTATTTTCTTTTGAGCTGAGCTTCAGTCTCATCGATACCTCTATGATTGGTTTTACCTTCGTGATAATTCTGAATTATCTCATCTATATCATTTTCATCTTGTACGTCTATAAGTAGTTGGGTACATTTTACAAATTTTATATTCGAACTACAGAAATATTTCTGAACTACTAAACAGAATTGTTCGTATGGGAAATTTTTGAAATACAAGTGGTATTTAATGTTAGGGACAACGTATTCTTTTATAAACTTAATTATCTCCGTTTCGAAGTTAATTTTAGAAAATCCAACATTTAATCTAAATTTCTTATTATCGAATAGATTATTATTTTCGGGTAATGAAGGGGAGTGATCGACCTGAGAAATTATTATCTGATTGTTAAACAGATTAACTGGTTTATCTAATATGGGAATATTGAAGGTTGGGTTTTCAGCACTAGAATGAACGGTTAAATCATCGTCTTTACTTACACGTATCGACTGAGATGGTTGAGCTATCATTGATAATTGGTCATTCGGCTGATCAATTAGCGATTCATCGAATTCTTTAATGTAATAATCTTCATTTTCATTATATTGCTCGTTAATATTTAACTCTATTCTCGATAGAGCGTCTGCGTTTTTATTTAATGATCCCTTTTTATAAGTTATTTTAAAATCATACTCGGATAATTTAAGTTTCCATCTTACTAATTTTGAGTTTGGTTCTTTGATATTCATAAGCCATTGAAGCGGCTTATGGTCAGTGACGATTTCGAATTTCCTTCCGTATAAATACGGTCTAAAATATTTTACAGACCAAACTATTGCGAGTAATTCTTTCTCAATAGTTGAGTAATTTATTTCGGATTCATTAAGGGTTCTACTTGCATACGCGATGGGCAAGTCGCTACCAACTTGTCCTTGTGATAATACTGAGCCTATAGCGTAATTACTAGCATCAGTAGTTAGGATAAAGGGTTTCGTGAAATCCGGGTATTGAAGAAGGGGCTGATTAGATAAAATTTCTTTACACAAATGGAAGCAATTTTTATATTCGGGATCTTCGATATTAATTTTCGCATCTTTTTTCAAACATTTTGTTAAGGGTTTAGTTAACGCAGCGAAATTTTTTATGAATTTCCTATAATACCCTAAAAGTCCTAAAAATCCTTTTAATTGTTTAGTATTTTTCGGTATCGGAAAATTTTGAATTGAACAAATTTTATCAGGATTCGGTTTTACTCCTGATGGTGTGACAATATGTCCCAAATAAGCGACTTCTTTCCGGAGGAATTCGGATTTATCCAACTGGATTTTTAAATTTGATTCGCGTAATCGATTAAAAACTTCTTTTAGTCGAACAATATGTTCTTGCAGACTAGTGGAAAATATTATTATATCATCCATATAAACGAGGCAAGTGTTATTCTGTAAACCACGTAAAACGTCATCCATTACGCGTTGAAACGTAGCTGGAGCATTTTTTAGGCCGAAGGGCATTCTAAGAAATTCATAATGCCCGTTCTGAGTATTAAACGCGGTTTTGGGGATATCGCGTTCGTCGATTTCTATTTGGTGAAATCCCGAAGCGAGATCTAGGGTTGTGAAATATTGACATTTACCAAGTTTATCTAATAATTCATTAATATTCGGAAGTGGATACCGATCGCCAATAGTTTTTTCGTTGAGTTTTCGGTAATCCACTACAACACGCCATTTACGCTTTCCTGACGCGTCTAATTTTTTAGGCACGACCCAGATAGGGGAAGACCATGGGCTAAATGATGGTCTAATTATGTGTTGTTTTAACATTTCATTAACTTGTTTGTTAACTTCCGCTCTATGTACTTCCGGATAACGATATGTTTTTGTGTAAACCGGAATTTCATCGGATGTGTTAATTTTGTGTTTAATTTTATTTGTGAAAGTTAACTTGTTTTCATCGACATGAAAAATATCTGAATAATTAGATATTAAATTATTTATTGATTTCCGTTCTTCATCGTTCATATGCTCTGAACGTATGAGATTAAAATTAAATTTTGCATTTACTGCATTTAATAAATTACAATTTGTATTTATTGTATTCGAATTTAAACACTTACGTGGAAGGAGATTATATTCCTTAATTCCTTCTACGATAAACGGTTTCTTTAGGATTACATTACAATCCATATCAGAAGAATTAATTACAGAGCAGATTGCTCTTTTATTTTTTACAGCTGTTAAACACTCGGGAATTTCAATATGCTCAATCCGCATACACGGAATAATGACATTGCCATCTGATATGTTATCGATATCAACTTCGATTATTTGTTGACTTTGAGCAGGTACTAATATTCGCTTAGTCCGCGAGTCAGCCAAATGTTCATTGGAATTTCCGTATTTAATTGGAATTTCACAATTTGGACCAATTAATAAATTACGTCCAAAGTCGATATTTAATTTTAATTTTTTCAGGTGGTCTAGTCCTAAGAGAATGTCGAACGAATCGTGAAAATTAAATAAGAAAAATTTTAATTTAGAAGCGAAATTGCTTCTGAATAATTGTGAGCATGAAATTTCGGTGCTTTTATCACCTTTTGATGTGCCATGTGCGCTGGTCACATCGAATAAATCCTTTTTTATATTTTTATTAAATAATTTGTATGCAATTTGTGGATTTATGAATGATCTGGTACTACCAGAATCAATTAAAATTTTTAAATGTCTATTAGTGTCTAATATGTGTGGGAGTTTACTACTGAAATTTATCAGGCCTAAGGATTCGATTCGGGAGGTCGAACCGAGGCGTCCAAATCTAAAAAATTATTTTGTTCTGTTTGCTCATCTATGTTATAGAGTTCATGACCCTGACGAGGGTTATTAGGTCGAAGTGTATATTGTGACGTTGTGGACATTGGGGTTGGCTGGTAATTTTGAGGAAAATTCTGGTTATTATTCCTATAGTTATTGTTGTAATTATTATTATAAGGTAGTCGATAATTATTGCTATTATTGCCAATATTAGGTCTTGTTCTCTTTTGGAACTGGTTAGATGGTACATACGTGCTCACTCGTTTCTGTTGGAAACTTGGTCTATTTGGATTAATATTATTATTATTATTATTATTTACTGATTTATTTTGATTATAAATCGGACGGTTTGGACTTAAATTTATGCTTGACATTCGATTTGATAATATGTCAGCTTGAAAATCATTCGTTAGCATACCAAGAGCATCGTTAAGATCTGCAGGAGCTTTTACCCTGAGTTGTGATCCGACAGGATCACGTAATCCACGTAATAAAGCTTTTAGACAATTTTGTCTGAAGAAAAATGTTAAAATATTTTTTTCTTCGGCAGTAGCGCCGTGAGTGTTAATATATGAAATTTGTAAATTTAATAGGTGTTGAATCCTATTGTAAAAATCAAAAGGGGATTCCTGAGGGGTTTGTTTCAGGCTACAAATTTCAAAATTTAAACTATAGTGATCTCTCTTATCACCATACGCATTAAGTAATGCGCGTTTCAAATCATCCCATGACGTTATTAAACTAGATGCAATATTTTTCGCGGCACTGCCTTTTATTTTGGCAATTATTGATGACATTAAATAGTCATTTTGAAATTCGCGTGGATTCGCGACATCATAAAATTTTGTGACTAATTTTTCTGAGATTTCAATAAATCTCGATAATAATTCGGGTTCACCGTTAAAGTCGGGAATCATAGACAGATATTCTGCCTTAAGCAATGCAACTGCTGGCGCTGCTGGGTTTGCCATTATAGGAACAGGTGATCGCGATCGATCTCGGGAAGGGAAAGAATTAGGGATTGAATCTAAGTCTGAATCTGAGTCTGATCTCGATTGACGAGATAACAACATGAAATAAAAAGCCTCTAAAGAACTTGTTACTCACCAAAGAATTATCGACAGCGTTTTCATCGCAGTAATCCGATCTGGTATTCGTCCAGCGGAGTCCGTGTGAAGCTGCTGACGACGATGTCCTCACGTGGAGATGACCCTGGAGTGTGGATTCTCGATTTTTAGAGAACTCACAGGTGACACGATAACGTGATGACTTAAACTCTCGCACCGATGTATTTCGAGCTGATTTCTCGATTTTCGGAGAACTCTTTTGCACTTCGAATGCGGGAATTTACACTGATACCCAATCAATCGTTAACACGAAAAGAATACTATTCTTTTGGGTATCCTACCGACTGCGCCAATTATAGGTTTTAGGGAATAACTTGTCTTTTTAAAAAGCGATTTTATTATTTCACGAGCGATACAAACTCGTTGCGATACAGACTAAGACTAACTTACAATAATTGCGATTATAATGAGGTGCGATTAAAATATAAAACATAAGCATTTTAATTATACGATAACAATTATGCATATAGAACAAAGGAAATATATTACATAACAAAGAAATAAATGAAGGGAGGTCTTTGTGTGACCATTTGGTTACTTATATATATATATATATATATATATATAAATATATATATATATATATAAATATATATATATATATATATATATATATATATAGAAGTGTGTGCTTGTATGGCCTACCATAACCTTAAAATGAAATCATTTTGTAGATTACACTCTTTGCTGCACTTTAAAATCATCAAAATACAAATGTGTAAACAATTTGTAAATAAAATGTTTGTGTTTCTAAGAAGTGCTAATCACTGATTAAAGTTAATCATTATGGTGTAGTGGCCATAAGTATATAGTTTTATGACTTCATTTTGCCTAAATTCTACAAAAACAAGTACAATACATTGGTATACGTTTCACTGAGATGTATATAAAAATTACATAATAAATCGCTAACAGAAACAGAGCCTTATATTTCATTGTCATATTGATAGATTAATCTCCTAAATATGCCACGTGCGCCAAATTCAATATCGATTGTATCAACATGACATAATATTGTATTAACTTGACACAATATTGTATCAACTTGACACAATCTATAAATCCATCATTGAGTCAAGATTCTATCGACAATTTTGTGTCAAGTTGATACAATATGACACAATCTTGAATCAAGTTGACACAATCTTGAAATTTATTATAGAGTCAAGAGTGTGTCGACAATATTCATTCGACGTTTTTCGACCAAGTTCAATATTCCAACTGTCCGCAGACTGTATCTATCTATTGTTCGGCTAATTCTTGAATATGCGTCGGTAATTTGGCGTCCTAATTACGCAAATTCTATAACACAGATTGAAAAGTTCAGAACAAAATATTAATTTAAATTTCATTCCGTTCGGGTGGTAATCGTATGGAATATAGACGTTAAGCCACAATGAGTAAACTTAACCTATCCTCTTTGCAAGAACGGCGAATGATTTCTGATTGACGGTTTGTATATACACTTTTAAATAGGTCTATAAATTGTTCTGTACTTCTTCAAGAATTCAATTTTTATATTTCGTCTTCTGTAATAACGCGTTTATCTTACATATTTAAAAATTTATTTGTTACTTCGTGAAATTCCATATCAACACTTTTAATAAATAACACACTTGGTTAAGATTTCACTGTTTATTGATTAATACTGCAACAATTGTTTCGCCACACAGTGGCTATATCAGGCAGATGAATAAATAATATTCATCTGCCTGATGAAGCCACTGTGTGGCGAAACAATTGTTGCAGTGTCAATCAATAAACAGTGAAATCTTAACCAAGTGTGTTATTTACTAAAAGTGTTTTCATATTTAAGTTAGACACGGTTCATTCTAATTGTTGTTATCACGCGCCGTTAAGGAGAATGATGATATATTGTTACATTTTTTTAGAGAATTTTGATTTATTTACATTCTCTTTCATCTCGTATAAGGGAAACTTAAATGCGATTGCTTTTGAATTATGTTAGTGATATTATACTTATATCTTTTTTTATTAAAATAACGTTACATTTTTTTAGTTTTATTTTTATGTAGATTAATTATGTTTGTTTTTCTTATTAACTGTATTACTTGTAATTGGTGAATCCGTAATAAAGAATTTAAATTAAATTTGACACAATATCGTATCATCCTGACACAATAATGTGTGAATCTTTTATAATTATTTATTTTCAAGTTGTTTTTCAATATTGTGACAACCTAGTGTCGTGTTCACATCCCAATTTTGTTTAAATATTGTAGAATTAAAACTAAATATTGAGTCAACAATGCTACAAAATGTAATTTCTACTAGGATCCTTTTTGTATTGATTATCTACATAGTATCTGTGTCGTTTTTGTTTTGTTATGAATTTTGTAATTTATTGTAAAGTACAACAATGTCTACTGAAGGCTAAACTTGTCACTAAGAATTGAATTTGTGATACAAAATGTACATATTTCATTTAAAACAAAAGCAATTTCAGATTCTCAGATTTTTTTAAGAAACACATTTTTCTAAATCAATAATGAAAACCAGAAAAGTTGTCTTAAATTAAAAATCTAAAAAAATTGGACATATACATGAAATTCCATAAATATTAAGGTAGAGTTTTTAAATTTCAATTTTTAGTTTTTAATTTTGTAGAAGGTATATGAAATAAGTTAAAACAATAATTTTGCACATGCATGAAATTTGTCATTTAAGTATTGATATCCCAGTTTGTAACAGTTCATTCTTCAATTTGAAGCTTCTAACGAGTGTTTCCACTCCCAGGAATGTATTTCCCGGCGCGCAAGCGAAGCGAGTCGCGCCGGCAAATTCAAATTTTCGGGCTTTTCTAAGCTCCACGCGTATAAAACACTTATTTAAAATAAAGTTCAAAAATATACTTTATCTATAATAATAATACATTAAAAGATAACATACAGATTCGTGTTTTTCTGTGATTCAAATTTGAAAGTTAACTTGAACTAACGAAAGTAATCAATATTACAGAACATTGACTAGAATCATCAATATGTATGTACAAATAAGTCAATAAAAGCCAATTTTTTAAAGAAGCAATTCTTATGTTTTGCTCAAAATCCCAGAATTTCATTGAGTTTTCATTAAATTTTGTGAACTGAAAAAAAGCAGATAATATTAATATATATATAGAGTTTTCAAATCCGATCATCGATAGCTTTGTCATTTCTGACTTTAGAATAAAATGTCATAGGGCAATTTTTTTTAGAATTCAATTTTCTATCGATTGGGAATATTGTATACTGGGTGTCCTATTTAAAAAAATGAAAGATTTTAACATGATTCGCAAACGCAATGTCCAATCTTTATTCCGTTTTCACCATCGTAATCAGCGGAAAAAAATACTACAAGTTTGCTTATTTAACTGACTTTTTAGCTCCAATAATAACGAAGTTAGCAATAGTGCCGACTTAAGTTTGAAAACCCTGTACATTTAAGCCAATAAACGAACACAGCTACTTGATGATCTAGCTCAGACTTAAATTCGAGTACAAAATCGACATCATATGGCTGCTTTAGAGAAGTATGAATGGATTTTAGTAGTTTTTGATCTTGTGTCATTGTGACTGGTTCTAGCACATACTTGGTTATTCATTCTTGCTAAGTGTCTTAATAAGAGTAAAGAAACAACTCTGTGGAATAATAAGAGATGAAAATAGTTTGGAATATAGCTTACATATTAGATTTTCTGTCCATTCAAAATTGTATCACTCTTATTTAGAAATTTACTTAATAAAATGCAGACGATTATTTTATAACATCTTTCTCATCCTCTCTCTCTGTATGTGACTGTATATAAATATGTGACAATAGGAAGCCCCTAAAGGCGTATTCGTTAGTCATCATCATCACGTTGATGATGGTGATCTCCGAACCTGCTGGACCAGGCTGAACTAGACGCGAACGCGACACCGCGTGCTTTGGACACACACAGACATTTCAGTTCTGCGCGCAGCCAGTGCTTGTGCTCTCGTGTTGTTTGTTGTTGACTTGTTGCAGCGACAAGAGAATTTTCCAACAACTCTCTCGTCGGAACGGAGAATTTAGTCGGTCGAAAATTGTGCACGCTTCGCGATTATCGGGGGTGGATGCACAATTACGAACACGAGAAATTTGTTTCTAGTAAGGAGATTTTTAAGTAAAAACATAGTGAAATTACGCGTTGGTTTGTGATGTTAGTGCGATTTATGATAAAAGGGTTTATTATATATGTGGTAACGATTAATGAATAAATACATATGATTATTGTACAACAGATAAACCAATTTAAGGCAGAATCAAAAAAAGAACAACAAAATTAAAAGGCCTCCTAATTGTCACATTCAGGCATTTTTTCTTTTAATTACACTTTCACATAATCCATACAAACATTTGTAAAATGAATAACGTGTAATCAAACCTATGTCGAAGTATATTTTGAACTTCACTTTAAATCAGTGTTTTATACGCGTGGCGCATGAAGTAAAATTTCGAGTTTAGAAAAGCCTGAAAATTTGTTTGGTCGCTCCGCGGAGCGACCAAACCAAATTTTTAGGCTTTTCTAAACTCGAAATTTTACTTCATGCTTAGTCTGGGACTGGAAACACTTGTTAGAGGCTTCAAATTTAAAGTTTTTAATAAAACAACGAATGTCTGAAAATGTATATCTAAAAGAAAAAAAGAAAGATGAATAAGTTATAAAATTAAATATTTGCATTTTCTATATAACAACAGAAATAGAGTAAAACAAAACTATTCAAAATATTATACAGGTTTTTTTAAAGTATACATGTCCCGATATAATTCGTTATTTTAATAAAAGTTTTATTAAGCTTTCAACGAGTGTTTTTACTCTCAGATTAGGCATGAAGTAAAAAAACGTCTAAACATTTCGATTATTCATCATTTGAAAAAAAACATGTTTGAGTGTATTTCTAACTTCACAATATGTCAGTGTTTTATACGGGTGGCGCATAAAGTAAAATTTCGAGTTTAGAAAAACCTGAACATTTGGTTTGGCCGCTCCGCTTTATGCTTAGTCTGGGATTGGAAACACTCGTTAAAAGCTGCAAATTTAACGTTTTTATAAAATCAATGAATGCCTGAAAATTTACTACGGATTCATACAACTTTGCCTAGTTTCTGTAAAAAACATGAAATTATAATTAAATACATGTAAGCAATTTAATTTTTACAAATATTTACACATAATTCAAACGACACTTCCAGAAAATTTTCTAATTCTGAAAATCATCGAAAAAATTAATAAATGTGTAAAAAATGCAAAGCAATTTTTTACTCAAAAGAACGGTTATGTTGCCTTCAATTTCAGCTTTATTGATCTTAAGTCGATTAATTATTAAAAGCACACACATAGTAAATAGGCTTTAAAAAAGCCAGTGCGATTTTTCTAACATTTTGTGAAAAAAAGGAATTTCAACTTACATTTCAGAAAAAAGTTCAAAGTTCTAAAATGAAGAGATTTAACTTGTATTTTCGAAAAAAATAAGATCAATGTTTTAAAACGTTGCGATTTTTCTAAAATTTTTGAAAAAAATTATATTAGGAGAATTTACTTACACTTTATAATTAGATTAATGTTTCAAAATAAATAGGTTTAACTTGCATTTTAGAAGAAAAAAGTTGAATGGTTAGACATTGCGATTTTCCTAAAATTGTATAAAAAATATCAATGTTTTAAAATAGGGATATTTTACTTACATTTAAGAAAAAAGTTAAATATTTCAAAATAAAGAGGCTTAACTTGCATTTTAGAAAATAAAGTAGAATGGTAAAAGATATTGCGATTTTTCTAAAATTATAGAAAAAATATCAATGTTTTAAATTTAAAATAAGGATATTTTACTTACATTTTAGAAAAATGTTCAATGCTTTAAATTGAAGACTTAGCTTGTATTTTAGAAAATAAAAGTTCAATGGTCTAAGACAATGCGATTTGTTTTAAATTTTAGAAAATACATGAGTGTTTTAAAATGCGGAGATTTGACTTACATTTTAGATGAAACTTTAATGTTTTTAAATAAAGAGATTTAACATTTTAGAAAAATAGTTCAATCGAAGATTTACCTTTTATTGATACATTAAAAAACAGTTCACTGTTTGAAAATGTGGAGATAATTGAGATTTTTCGCATATTTAGAAAAATACGTTCAGTGTAGAACAATAAAAATAACTTTAATTTATATTTTTCTTACATCAAACGGACTTTGATTAAAGGTTGCGATTTATTATGGGTAAAATCCAACGTTTTGGGTAGTAACTAGTTCCAGCACCATTGATGTTCTGATTACGGGACAACATTGAATTATACATCAAAATAATGCTGATACTTGTAGGATATTAGTGTTACCAATTTAAAACGATTAAGATATTTACTTTTTTTGTTATAAAATCCCGAATCTCCCTATTTTAAAACATTGATATTTTTTAATGAATTTTAAACTCATTGAATGCAGAATTTACAGACACCCTTGAATTTTACGTAGTACAAGTTTTTGTTGCCTAAAAATGAGTGAATAAATGACGCAAAAATAGCTCCTTTGCGTCATTTATTTACTCATTTTTAGGCAACAAAAACTTGTACTACGTAAAATTCAAGGGTGTCCGCAAATTCTGCATTCAATAAGCTCAAAATTCATTAAAAAAATATCAATGTTTTAAAATACGGAGATTCGACTAACATTTTAGAAAAAAGTTCAATATTTTAAAATAAAGAGATTTAACCTGCATTTTAGAAAAAACTAGTAACTAGTTCCAACAGCATTAATGTTTTGATTACGTGGCAACATTGGATTATACATCAAAATAATGCTGAAATTTGTAGGATTTTATTATCACTAATTTAAAACGGTTAAGATATTTACTTTTTTGTAAAAAAAATCCAGAAAATAGCTATTTTTGTGTCATTTATTGACTCATTTTTAGGCAGCAAAAACTTGTGCGACGTAAAATTAATTCAAGGGTGTTCGTAAATTCTGCATTCAATAAGCTCAAAATTCATTAAAAAAATACCAATGTTTTAAAAAACTAGTTCCAACAGCATTAATGTTTTGATTACGTGGCAACATTGGATTATACATCAAAATAATGCTGAAACTTGTAGGATTTTATTATCACTAATTTAAAACGGTTAAGATATTTACTTTTTTGTAAAAAAATCCAAAAAATAGCTATTTTTGCGTCATTTATTTACTCAATTTTAGAAAACAAAAACGTTTGCTACGTAAAATTAATTCAAGGGTGTTCGTAAATTTTGCATTCAATTAACTTAACATTCATTTAAAAAAAAATCATTATATCTTACGTTTACCATTTTATTCTGGAAATAGTAATATAAGTCTCTCTCACTCTAGCTAACAGTTGGAAAAAGTCTATTTCACTCTAGTAAACCGCAACCTTAAGGCTGCTATGTGACTTGATATGCTCAATAATAATATAATCGCTCAAAATGTAAAATTGACAATTATACCAAACGAATGCATTTAAAATAAAATCACTTAACTTGTTTCACTTTATTAATTATTTATTCTGACTACTTTAGGCTTCTAACCATATTAATTAAAAATGTATTTAAATATTATTATTATTATTATTATTATTATTCTTTATTTACGGAATTCACCTTTTTTACAATTGAAATTAACAACATTAAAGCAATAAATAACATGTAGGAATAAAATATTGAATTAAAAGATAAATATAAATAATTATGATCACTGGTCATTGTCATATATAGGTTTTTAATCAAATTCACTTGGTTTGTTATACTAATAAATTATTTTATTTTCAATTAGTTTCGGCTTAAAGCCATTTTCAAAAATGATGTATAATAAAAATGTATTTAAATTAGTTTATTGGATTTAGGTGGTCCACTTCCACTTAGCTATTTATTTTTTTAATTAAACAGGGGAGTTTTGGGCGAACACGCATGTATAATTTTTTAATGCATTTTATATTACAAAAAATCGTTACATTCTTTACAGGGCGGTCAGAAATTGGATGAAAAGCTTTATATGACGCGATTTATTAATCAATTTTGTGTAGATAAATATAAATGAAAATTAAACTCAAAAAGTATATAAAAATTTAAAAAAATTATAACACAGAAAATATTGTATTTCAAAGTTCATAAAAACAAACCCAGTGTTTTTTATTTTTGAATTTTATTGTATGATTATTTAGTTGGCCTCAAGAGACCACCAATATTCTAAATAGACTAGAATATTTTTTTCACATTTTTATAAACAATCGACTACACAATACATAAACTACTACTACTACATTACATAAACATTTGTAATATTTAGCTGGTCGTTAATACAAATAATTACAACCAATATTTCATTTTAAAAATATTACTGATATCCTTTTTAAAAAGCGAGGCTTCGAAAGAGACATGCTTTTAAATGCTGTCATTTAAAATCAAAACATCTGAGAAAAAATATAAGTACAGGTCTGCGTTCCTCGTAATGTTCTTTTATTTTTTAAAAACACACTTTATATCACAATTATTTACCGAGATATTAATAAAAATGCATAAAAAGGTACTCTACATTTGTGTGTCATTTTACAAAGAATAACTTCAACGTTTTATAAAAATTATAGAGCCAAGCGGCTCAATATATATATATATATATATATATATATATATATATATATATATATATATATTTTTTTTTTTTCTTTTTTTTTAAAGGCAGGTAAAAGTAGTGACATATTTAAAATCTCAGTGAGCCTTACTAAAGAACCATATCATATTTTTTGTTCACGACAATCTTATAATATGTGCATTATTTAATGTTGTAGGCAACATAAATAGGTTGCATTAAACACAGGCGTGTTTAATTTGATTTTTTAACACGGGTGTGTTTAATGTGGTTTTTAACCACGCTAATTCGCGTTTTATTACAAGCCCTATTACACATTCAAATTATGATACCGCAATTTGTCATCATTTATATGTCAAATTATTATAAAACAAAACGAAAAATTTAAAATAAAAATTTAAAATGAGAGTAAAAAAAATAAATCAGTACATCAGTGACTCAGTATAATATTTATAGTAATACTTTATATAATTGTCAACAATATATTTTAATAAATATATTATACAATAAATGTTGTGTTATAAATTGTTGTTGTCGTGAACAAAGTATAGTGTATAACTCGCATATAATGGCTATTAATCACTCGAACGACTTGCTCCACTCGCTATCGGCTCGTTTCGTAAACATCGTTCTCGTGATTAATAGCTCCTTGTACAATATGCTATTTTATTTGGAATTTCTACTCAAAATTAATTAACGAATCGCATTATCCGATACTTTTCAGTTTTCAGTTATTCGGGAGCCCTGTATTATTTAATATTATCCAAAGAAAAAGGAAAGTTTTTTTTTGTTTTTAATTAAATTAATGCTCCTTCAAGTATTCAATTTCCCTCACTGTAAATTTCAAAAAAATTGCATAAACAAAACCCGTTCAGTAAACAGTTAATTAACGCACACATCGCATCCGCCCAATAAACGAATATCAAAATCTGAAAAAAACGAGATAAACTCTCGTAATTTATTTTTACAGTTTGACGTGCCGTAATCCGGAACCGGACAGGCGTCCATAGGCTGGAAATAATATGATGATGATTTGAGCGGGAGAGGGCGGAAAAAATATATATCGGGGCCTCGGGCCCGAGTTTGTGATTTTACCGGAAGTGCCGCACTCGACGCCCGGACGCATAAACACCGAAAAAAGCCCGGTAATTAAATATGGGAACCGAAAAAGGCCCCATCATTGCGGGGACGAGAGGATCCCTAATTGGGCTCTCGAGTGTGTTTTTAATTCTGACACTTGTTGGAAGGAGGGTGGATTCAGAAGAAAATAACATTTATAGGGGTAAGTAATAATTAGTCTATTAATTAGAAAAATACTTTTAAATATGTATTCTATACTCGCTAGAATTGTTTCGTCACACTGTGACGATAAACTTTCAACAATTAACAGTCTCATCGATCAATAAGTCTAAAGTTCAAAACCTGAAAAGTATAATGATTCGAGAAGGTGAATAATGAAATTTGAATAATACTAGGTGTATTATAAAGTAAGTGAGAAAACTGGCCAATATTGATGATGAGAATATAATATGCAACACGAGTCGAAGGCGAATAGTGCAATTGATTAACAGAAACAATGGGTATTTCGCGAGTTGAATATTGTATTTTTTCTACTTGAATTCAATTAATAAAATTATTATTTTACTTACACAACATTTAAGGGTAAATATGAAAAATTAATTCGAACGCTATGCTAATTTTCCAAATTTCCAGCCATTTTTAAACTATAAATATTTACTTCGTGATTAAGGGAGGCAATCCAATTATAAATTCAAAAAAAAATCGATTATTATTTATTTTAATTAAATTCTAGTTAACCTATTAAGCGCCATTTATGCATACACGCAACATTAATAATTTTTTTGTTAATTAAATTACTAAATAAGTTATTATATTATATTATTTGACCTGACTTAAAAATGTAGGTAGAAAAATGTTAACATTTTGTTATTTAAATTTTTCGATTATTACCCATTAAAAAAAAGTGTATTTCTAACTTTACAAATTTCAGTGTTTTATACGCGTGGCGCATGAAGTAAAATTTGAGTTTAGAAAAGCCTGAAAATTTGGTTTGGCCAAAGCGGCCAAACCAAATTTTAAGACTTTTCTAAACTCGAAATTTTACTTAATGCTTAGTCTAGGAGAAGAAACACTCGTTCTAAACTTCATATTACACGTTTTTATATAAAATCGACGAATTCATAAAAATTAACAGCGTATACGTTATGTATATTTAAAAGAAAAATTCACAGTGTGTAATACAATAAGTCATACATAGGAATCGTAAAAAGAGTACAAAATTTACTTCTATAATTGCTCTGCCGTTAATAGGTTGAACATTGTAAGATAATGTTTCCAATCTTTTAAAATAAAATTCGCAGCCGTTCAGAAGTTAAAGCATTGGAATTAACGAGGAAATAGTATATAAAAATCAAATCTTTAAAGGCGTTTTTTCGAACTGCTGCTCATAAAAAAAACGATTCATGAGACTGCCCTAAAATTGTGCACACAATTTCGTAAAATCAGTGCAATGTCGGTGAACATTTTTTTATAAATTCCAGATAGAAATCATTTATTTGCGCAAAAATGATAAAAAAAAACGTCAAAATATGAACAATTATTTTCAAATGCATGTAATTCTTAAAATTTTTAACTTATATCATTTTCCTTAGTTCACCGATAAATAATGGGTTTAAATAATAAAAATATCTAGTTTCAGTTTTCTAGGATACCTGAGACCTGTTTTATTTGTCCAGTAGCTGGCCAACTCACATTTTTGAAAAAATCATCTTACATTACAGTCCAAAAGTAATATAAATTAATCTATACGTTTTTAATAACATACTACTTGTTACACAAAAATCCAGACAATACCTTATACAGGGAGTTTTTCATTCAAGTATACATATCCGCTTTACAGCACATTATTGATGTGCTGTAAAATTTCAGATTTTCGCTATTATTTTGTTCGTTTAATTAAAAGGTTTTAACGTTTTCTACTCCTGGGTTAAGCATAAAGTAAAATTTCGAGTTTAGAAAAGCCTTAAAACTTGGTTTGGTCGTTCCGCGCAGCGGAGCGTACAAACCAAATTTTCAGGCTTATCTAAACTCGAAATTTTACTTCATGCGCCACGCGTATAAAACACTGATTACAAGTAAAGTTCACTTGATCACAATATTTCAGTGTTTTCAGTGTTTAATACGCGTGGCGCACGAAGTAAAATGTCAAGCTTAGAAAAACCTGAAAATTTGGTATTTGACCTGACTTTAGAATATGCGGAGACAAAAGTAAATATTTTGTTATTTGAATATTTTAATTAATAATAGTTAAACACTGGTTTTACCTGAAGTTCAAAATACACGTCTTTAGCATGTTGCTTTAGTAGCATATTTTGAACTTCAATTTAAAGTTTAAACGAGTGTTTTCCACTCTCAGGTTAAGCATGAAGTAAAGTTTCGAGTTTAGAAAAGCCTGAAAATTTGGTTTGGTCGCGTAGCGCGAAGCGCGGAGCGACCAAACCAAATTTTCAGGCTTTTCTAAACTCGAAATTTTACTTCATGCGCCACGCGCATAAGACACTGATTTCAAGCGAAGTTCACTCGTTTACAATATTTTAGTGCTTTCAGTGTTTAATACGCGTGGCGCATGAAGTAAAATTTCGAGTTTAGAAAAGCCTCAAAATTTGGTTTGGCCGCTCCGCGCTTCGCGCTACGCGACCAAACCAAATTTTCAGGCTTTTCTAAACTCGAAATTTTACTTCATGCTTAATCTAGGAGTGAAAACACTCGTTTAACGTTCCAGATTAAACCAAAAAAAGCATGTGCATATGTATACTTAAAAGAAAACTTGAAAACCTTAAGTATTGACTCATGAATTAACCTGATAATACGCTATTTTATCAAAACTTATCTATAGAACATTTGAATTAATGTTTTTTACGCTCTGTGTTATTTTGCTTCAACATGACCCAATAGCCTTTCATTAATTGCACGTGAAATTTCAATTTCAATCTCAACTTGGTTTCACTTACGTAAGCTCTAAAAATTGTTGTAATTACAGACATGCGATGGAAACGAGCGACAATTCAACACGTATTTAGTACCTACATTCATTTCACAGAAATTGATAATAAAATTAATTAATTTCCCTCCTTTCTAAGAACTTTTAAATAAATACCAACACATATTTTTAGTTTTAATCATTTTATTTTAATACCAAAACCGTGAATGTGAAATAGTGTGTTGTACAATGAGCATAGAATAATAATCATTCATTTACCTCGGAATTAACCCAGCTGGGGGCCCCATTCGGCCTATGTAACGCAAGCCGACGTATAAAATTTTGGAATATCTGACGTTTGGTCATATTCTCGTATTCCAGCTCGCACTCCACGGCTCATTTGCTCAATCAGTTAAGTTATAGGTATAGCACAATGGGCCTAATGAGGCATAAGTGCAGTGCAGAAATACACACTCCCCACACAACCAGAACCAATTATAGGTATTTTATAAGTCTAGAAATACAATTGCATATAATTTAATACATTTACTTATCAGTGAGGAACCCATAAGTAACATAATTCATAGTAAGTGTAGAAAAATGATTTTTCTATACTCAACAATGTCTTCGAATGGATATTATTATCTTAGTAGTCTTATTGATTTAGGCTTAATTTTTGCGTTTTATACGAATATGCTTGTAATTTTTTACTTAATATTTAAAGTTCTGCAAACTAAAAGTATAAGCAATTATTTTCTATTTCAAAATAGTTTTAAATTTAAAATATACTTATGGTTTAACAATGTCTTCCATTACATACTAGTAATTTTACTTGAGTAACTAAAAAATGAAAATCAAAATGTTCTACAAGAAAACAGTCTCATCGATTTCGTTAGCGGCAATAAATTAAAAGCTGAAAACAAATAGCAAAAGTTATTTTCAACAATATGAAGAAAGTTTGTAATTTCACTCTTATCTTTATATTTTTTAACGCGAGTATTTAATTTATATTCATATTTATATCTTAATTAATCATGTGAGGTTCCATGTTTATAACATATGACAAGTCAATTATAAATATTAATATAAAGGTAGTAAAAATAAATAAATTAATCAATATTGAGACGTGTTTGAATGTGTTTTACTACTGTATTTTAATAATTTTACGATTCGAGTTTTGACATATTAAGTGTCATTTTCAAGTTTGACAAATTTACAGTGTTTCTATAGCTAAAAAGTAATAAATGGTGGCGAATACATGTCCGTTTGTTCGTTCAAAAGTTTTACACATGGATTACGGGATTGTTTGAAAATTTCAGCGACTTCTAAAAAGTTCAAAATATTGAAACACGTCTCAATATTGATTAATTAATATATATTACTACGTAGTAACTAATACTCAATACTATACAAATATTAAAAATGAATAAACAATAAAATAAAAAATCGTATAAATATTATTAAATTAACACCCTTATTGTGAGTAATAATCCCTGTCATATTATAGAAAGCATTTTCAGCAAGTATTTCTTTAGTTTAACAACAATCTGTACTTTATGGACTTTAAAGATTTGGGTAGAATTTATAAAAAGAGGGTCTATAATTTCACAAATATTTGCTATCTCTATACTTTTTAACAGGAATATTCAATTAAAAGTGAGTTTGATTTTATGAAAATTTAAAAATTCACTCGCCAGTTAATATAAAATCACTCCGATTTAATGTAACATTCACCCCATCAGTTGATTTATTTAATGGACGCGATGCGGACTCAATTAAAGGGTTGTTGTAAATCGCAACCCAAATGAGCCTTGTAAAATTACAGGCATAAATCCCTTAATATGCTCACCGAGTTAACAAGCACAAATGCATCCTAATGATTATAATATGGGCGTTATCCTCGCCCAGGATAATTTAAGCACTCGGTTATCTTCACCGCTTAAGCGGACTCGATTTGTAACAAATAGGATTTGCGCCCCACCGACAAATTGATTTTAAACTACACAATTTTACATTACATACGAGAAAATTCAAAGATTATATACAATTCTAAAATAATGATATAAGAACATCATTGTTTTAAAATTGTATATAATCTTTGCATTTTCTCGTATGTAAAACTGTGTAGTTAATAATAGTACCTATAAAATTTATATTTAATCATTCATTTGCTGCACTAATTTTTGAAGTTATTGCAATATTTTGTATTAAATTACTGCACCGAATGTATGAAAATGATTTAGGTTAAAAACTACTAATGTTTATATTTTGTTGTTTTACACTAACAAACTTCGACGTTAGGAGAGATATACATAAGAAATTTTTTTTAAGTGTATATATTCTAGAATATTATTTCTAAATTTTTAGATATTCATTGTTTTCAAATTCAATTAAAGCTTCAAACGAGTATTTCCACTCCCAGTTTAAGCATGAAGTAAAATTTCGAGTTTAGAAAAGCCTTAACGCGACCAAACCAAATTTTAAGGCTTTTCTAAACTCGAAATTTTACTTCATGCGCCACGCGTATAAAACACTGATTGTAAATTAGCTTTAAAATACATCGCAAAAACAGTATCATAAAGCAGTATAGTTTGAACCTCACAGTATTTCAGTCTCTTATACGCGTGGCGCATGAAGTAAAATTTCGAGTTTAAAAAAGCCTGAAAATTTGGTTTGGTCGCTTCGCTTCGCTACGCGACCTAACCTAATTTTCAGGCTTATCTAAACTCGAAATTTTACTTCATGCTTAACCTGGGAGTGGAAACACTCGTTAGAAGTTTCAACCTCAACTTTAAAAACCAAATCAAAATTTGTAGGCTTTTCTAAGCTCGAAATGTTACTTCATGTTCAACCAGGGAGTGGAAACACTCGTTAGAAGCTTCATACTAAACACTTCTACAAAAACAACAAATGCCTGAACATTCACAGAGTATCCATCAGCGTATGTATACTTAAAATAAAAATTCCCTGTATATTTAGACGCACTGTATATGTATGTGAGAGATAGAGATCTGGTGAAATGCGCCCACATTAAAATTGCATCCGGTTAGCAAAGGTAATAAAAACGCCTTCCATGTAAAGTGAGAAAAGGGTGAGAGAGCACAAAGGAAAATCGCAACCTTTGTTTCTCCCGGTATTCCTCGTAATAAAACTTCCTCTGCTCCTTGCGCTGCATGTAAGCTCAAGACAGCTTCGAGATTTTTTTTTCCTTTCGGCCAACAGCTGCTCCGCATTAGCAGAATAATTCACGAGAGAAATTATAGTAAAAATCTTTGCACACAGCCAAAAAAGTCTAAAAGAATTTGTCTCTTTCAAGTATACCTACATGCAAGTAGCTCGAACTTGTACAAAGAAGCATTTGTAATTTAACTTAAGGCCATACATAAACATTATATTTTGAAATTATCTTAACGATCTGAAATTATAAACTAACATTCTCTTCGACATTTACTTACTTTTCGACTTGCTGTTAAAATTTTAAGGGGCAAATGTATTTTTACAATGATGATTATACAAACATACAATTCAATGTAATTGTTTGAACGCAAAAAAATAGAAAATATTTTTTTTTCACTCAATCCATATCTGTGTACCTATTCATTCCACACACAACACTGTTTCCAAGTAGGTTTATTTTAATTTTATTCCTAAATTTTTCAAAACGTCATAAACAAAGCTATACTGAAGAGAGATAAATCTCGAAACGCGTCTATAGATAGCCTAAGACATTAGTTTTAATCCAAGTCCTTTCACATCTATTTTTTTGTTATTTCTTTTTTTATTTTTAATGTATTTGTTAGTTGTTTTGAAGAGAATTTGACCTAAATGTTATATATACTTTAATAGAGAGTTGTAACAAATCAAATTAAATAAGATTTTAAATATTTCATTGTATAATTCAATATCCGGAGGTGTATTTGCACGGGAAGTAGTTGTTTCAATGGATATTTATCGCCTTAAGTAGTCTTATTAATTAAGACATTGTTTTCATTTTCACGAATAACATTTTCGTAATTTTATATATTATAGATTAGATTACAAGACAGTTTTTGAAATCTAGGAGGCTTTTACATTTAAATAAAATAATAACATCTGTCAATTGATAGCGTACTTTACATTTAAAATTATTATATCTGATTGATAATGAAATTGCAAATGGAGATACCATCTGTAATATTTTGTTTTAATCATAATTTGGTTTCCTGGATTCCTTATCCCATCGACTGTCTGTATAGTTGTCTGTGGTTGATGTATATTTAATAATACGTGTATTTTTCTGTAATAATAATAATAAACTAACACGTACAAATGTACGTAAATTTAGACATTATCAAAAACCGCATGAATGAAAACAAACAGCGCAAACATTTATCAACAACTATAGTACGAGATAAAACGCATTCGTCACGCTCTCTTCCCAACCCGAGCAGAGAATCCGCACTAGTAACAAACACACACAAACACATTCGAAAACACTTTTCATATCATCTGGTCATTTCCTTTTATGCAGAGATAATGGCATAATTCAATGACAAGAAAAATACGGACCGGCGTTATTTCAGCGTCGCGTTATGAATATGGACCAGGAAAAGCAAACACGCTACGAGCTCTGGGACTGGACCTGCAGATATGCGAATTTAATTACCGACCCGTTCTTGAAAACGCTAATGCGTGTTTTATGTCCTGTTTTTATTATTCCGGGGTTTTAATGCGATTATTCTATGGATTACTTCATTATGGCGTGAGTATGCTTTACTCTATTTTATTAGTTTTAAATGAACACGTATTTTTAGATTGCAATATTCATATATTTATTTGACGTAGCGAAACGCATGAAGCATACTTTAACACCTTTACTTTGGTTTCTCAAGAACCGTTGAGCTGTGGAACTATCCAGAAATCTAGTACTCTCTCCAATGTTCCAAAGTTCTGTGCCCGTATTCCTGAAGTTGATTGCAGAGTTTATCGCTCGCCAACTGTCAAATTTACATGTTACATCCCTATCTTAATGACAGATTTCGTACGATCTAATAGTACGACCAATCTCAAAAATACGGCTGCTGGAGAGTTTCAAAGTACTTAAATTACCTTCTGAAATAAATATTTGTATATTATTCTCCCAAATGGAAAGAGTTCTACAAAGGTAGAAGTTCTAAATAGTTTTACAGTATTCTGCAGATTTCTAGAGTGTTTTACAAAGTTCTAAGGCTATGGAGAATTCTATTAGGGCCCGTATTCCTGAAGTTGATCGCACAGTTTATCGCCTGCCAACTGTCAAATTCACAAGTTACATCCCTATCTTAATGACAGATTTCGTACGATCTAATCGTACGACCAATCTCGAAAATACGGCTGATGGAGAGTTTGAAAGTACTCAAATTACGTTCTGGAATCAATAATTGTATATTATTCTCCCAAATGGAAAGAGTTCTACAAAGTTAGAAGTTCTAAATAATTGTTCAGTATTCTGCAGATTTATATTTTACAAAGTTCTAAGGCTATGGAGAATTCTATTAAGCTGAACAGTCCTAAACGTTTTTCAGAAAGAAACTCCACAACTACTAAACTCTTCATAACTTCTGAACTTTGTAGAATTTTCTTGAATGGAGAACTGTCTTGAATTCTCTACCAAAGTATGAGAAACACTCTAAATATACCCTTTAAAATCCTCGAACTTTGGAAAACTATTAAATATTATGAAGATGCTCTAGAACTTCTAAACTCTTAAGATCTTTAGAGCGCTGGAAAACTCTACAAAATTTTATAGAATTCTCCAAAATATTAGAACTAAAGAACTCTCTAAACTTTTGGAGACATCTGTCAACTCTTGAGAACCTTTAAACTTAGTGGAACTCTCCACGACTCTAGGCTCTAGAATAAATATCTGCAATTTTAAACCCGATATATCTTTTAAGAACTATTGGACTTAGTAGTCTGGAGAAGACTAAATTCTCAATGTTATCTCTCTCCTTATAAGAAGAAGTAATTTAGATGGTGCTAGACAAATTCCTAGAGCTTTTGTTCTGTAAACTTTTAATATCTCCAGAACTCTAGAATATAGTGGAACTATTTAAATTCTTTTAATCTGGAATTCTAACTCTGATAAACTCTCTATAGTTTCCTATAGATATCTTAAGTTCTTTTAGGCTCTGTAGATCTTTTAAAAATACTGAATGGCTCTAGCAATCTTAAATCTACTTAAGAGTCCTAAAAGTCGATCAGAGTTCGCAAATTACACAATTATATACACAACTCTGTAGAACGCTGAGTATACAGGGTGTTCATTTGAAAATTTCCCAACGTGGATTTATGGAAAACCACTGATTAAAAGAAAAAACGCCGAGACACGTCCAAAGATTTCCCAAGGGGACAACTTTTTATCCAAAAACGACTTCACACCCTTTTATTTACCCTCTGCCCCCCGGGGTCATCCCCTTAAAAATTTTAAATGACAAGGGGTATCAAGTAATAGCTTGTTTGAAAGGTTTTTCAAAGTGCTTTATTTTAACGTTTGAATTTTTAAAATCGGTCGATTTGTTTACGGAAAAATTAGAAAAATCTTTATTTATCTTAATTTGTTCAGATAGAAAAAAAAAACACACGAAAATATCACTTTTTATTTTATTAATAAGTGTTCAAAAACCAACAAAACTTGGCAGCAACCAAATAAAAACCCTATTTTTTGCCTTCTTTTCATCAATACGGAGATAACATTTATTCTTATACCTGTTTAGTTTGGGTTAGTTGCTATGGAAAAGAAACAATTCCATTTGTTGTCAGTTACCTTTGTGACAATCTTGGGATAGTGAAAATAAATTTATTGACTCATATTTTACTTCCAAAATGGTTTACACACTAGCCGAAAGAGTGGAAATTATTCTAATTTATGGTGCCCAAAATCAATGTGCTCGGCAAACTGCCGTCACATTTAACGCCAGACATCCGGACAAGATAACTTCGCATAGGTATGTTTTGGACCTTGTTACTAAATTTACTCAAACTGGATCTGTTGCAAATAAAAAACGTAATCATCGTAGAGTTTTAAATGAAGCCGCTCAAATTGAAGTTTTGGGTTATTTTGGCATAAATCCTAATACTTCATTACGCAAAATTGGTGATGCGACTGGTATTTCATTAAGCTCTGTACACACAGTCACTAAATTACACAAATTTCATCCATTCAAAATGCAAATATTGCAAGAGTTAACCGAGGGTGATTTCGATAGGCGAGTTGAGTTTTGTGAACAAATGACTGCAGCGATTAATGATAATACCATTCATGTAAAGAATATCTGCTTCACTGATGAATGCACATTTTATCTAAATGGATTTGTTAATAAGCATAACTGCAGGTATTGGAGCAATGAAAATCCTCATGCTTTTGTAGAAGGGCATACTCAGTACCCCCAAAAAATTAATGTATGGGCAGGCATTTTAGGAAACAAAGTGATTGGGCCATTGTTTATTAATGGGAATTTAAATGGAGGCATTTATTTAGATATGTTGGAAAATACCATCAATCCGCTTATCACTGAAACCATTGAAAACCAAATCGGAGACGATGGAAATCCTATACTTGATGAGGCTGAAATATATTTCCAGCAAGACGGCGCTCCTCCTCACTATGTTCTTCCGGTTCGGCAATGGCTAGACGACGAATTTTCAGATAAATGGATTGGGCGAAGAGGGCCTATAGAATAGCCTGCTAGCTCTCCTGACTTGTCGCCATTAGACTTTTTTCTATGGGGCTATTTAAAATCTATTGTGTTCACTCCCTAACCTGAAAGTTTAGATGAACTTCGTCAACGCATCACCGAAAGCTGCCATGATCTCCCACAACATGTTTTTGAAAATGTCCGACAGGAATTTGAACATCGCCTATATCATTGTTTGGCCAATAACGGGCAACATTTTGAACACTTAATAAATTAAAAAGTGATATTTTTGTGTGTTTTTTTTTTTCTATCTGAACAAATTAAGATAAATAAAGATTTTTTTAATTTTTCCGTAAACAAATCGACCGATTTTAAAAATTCAAACGTCAAAATAAAGCACTTTGAAAAACCTTTCAAACAAGCTATTACTTGATACCCCTTGTCATTTAAAATTTTTAAGGGGATGACCCCGGGGGGCAAAGGGTAAAAGGGGGTGAAGTCGTTTTTGGTTAAAAAGTGTCCCCCTTGGGAAATCTTTGGACGTGTCTCGGCGTTTTTTCTTTTAATCAGTGGTTTTCCATAAATCCGCGTTGGGAAGTTTTCAAATGAACACCTTGTATGTATATCTTTCAAAATTTGAGGAACACTAATACTCTTGAACACCTTTAAACTAGATATTTTACTTCATGCTTAAACTGGGAGTGTTTACACTCGTTTGAAGCTCCACTTAAATTTGAAAACAATGAGTATCTAAAAATTTATAAAGTACATATCAGAATATGTGAACTTAAAAGAAAAAATCCCTATGTATATCTCTTCTGCCGTGGAAGTTTGTTAGTGTAAAATTGATGACCTAACAATAGACTTTATCTATAGAGTTTTTTTTTTTAGAGAACTTTTAAACTTTAGAACTCTCCAAAAGTCTAGAACCCTGTAAAAAAATGAAAAACGCTTTAAATGTACTCCAAAACTTTAGAGATCTCTTAAAAATGCTAACGATGCTCTAGAACTAGTAAAGTCTTGAGATTTTTAGAACACTGGAAAACTCTACAAGACTTTTAGAAGTTTAAGGAATTTTCCAGAATATTAACGCTTTGAAGAACTCCAGATTTGTAGAGAATTCTGTCAACTCTTGAAGACTTTTGAACTTAGTGGAACTCTCCAGATCTCGAGAGCCTAGAAGAAGTATTTGTAAAACTCTATAGAATCCTATGGATTTTTTAAGAACTTTTCGACTCTATAGATCTTCGGTCTAGGACGTTTCATCGCCGCCGATTCATCGCCGCCGATTCATCGCCGCCGTTTCATCGCCGGGCCAGTTCATCGCCGGCCGTTTCATCGCCGGGCCAGTTCATCGCCAATATTTTTATAAAATGAATTTTGAAAGAAAGATCATATCTAATGATAAAATTTCAAATATTGCGCGACCCTCGACAAATTTTCACGGGCTTTTCTAAACTCGAAATTTTACTTCATGCTTACTCTGGGAGTGGAAAACACTCGTTTAAAGCTTCAAATTGAACTGTAAAAAAAAACAAGGGATATCTAAACAGATCATTTTCACGGGGCTTTTCTAAACTCGAAATTTTACTTCATGTTTAGTCTGTGAGTGGAAAACACTCGTTGAGGCTTTTCTAAACTCGAAATTTGACTTTATGCTTAGCCTGGGGAGTGGAAACACTCGTTATCAGCATCAAATTGAGCTTAAATACAAAAACAACGAATGGCTCAAAATTCACAGTTATATACACCCAAAAGAAATATCCCTTGAATAATAACCTATCCTAACCTATCCTAACCTATCATAACCTATCCTAACCTATCCTAACCTATCCTAACCTATCCTAACCTATCCTAACCTATCCTAACCTATCCTAACCTATCCTAACCTATCCTAACCTATCCTAACCTATCCTAACCTATCCTAACCTATCCTAACCTATCCTAACCTATCCTAACCTATCCTAACCTATCCTAACCTATCCTAACCTATCCTAACCTATCCTAACCTATCCTAACCTATCCTAACCTATCCTAACCTATCCTAACCTATCCTAACCTATCCTAACCTATCCTAACCTATCCTAACCTATCCTAACCTATCCTAACCTATCCTAACCTATCCTAACCTATCCTAACCTATCCTAACCTATCCTAACCTATCCTAACCTATCCTAACCTATCCTAACCTATCCTAACCTATCCTAACCTATCCTAACCTATCCTAACCTTTCCTAACCTATCCTAACCTATCCTAACCTATCCTAACCTATCCTAACATATCCTAACCTATCCTAACCTATCCTAACCTATCCTAACCTATCCTAACCTATCCTAACCTATCCTAACCTATCCTAACCTATCGTCCTTATATTTTGTTCTCATCACCTTCCGTGCGAATGTGTTTACCGCGTCCCATGCCTTTTTGTTATCCAGCATTGACTTTGAAACTTTCTCTACGTCCGCCGAGCCTGTCGCTTCGATTAGTGTTATTCTGTCCGCTTGCCATTGCGGGCACTCTATGAGCGTGTGGCGAGCCGTGTCGCTCGCTGTCTTGCAATAACGGCACATTCCGTCCGTCGTTTTGCCTATCTTCTGTCTGTAGGATTCGAAGCTTCCATGGCCCGTGAATATTTGGGTAAGCTCAAATGACATTTCGCCGTGGTCCCTACCGTACCATGCCTTAACGTCCGGGATAAGGGTCCTGGTCCAGCTTGTCGCCAGCTCCCATCTACATTGCCACCGGTCCATGGCCCTTTCCGTCGCTGCCTTCCTGGCTGCGGCTTTCTCCCCCGTTTCCCTAGCCTCGAAGTATGCCTCCGCGCACGCCGTGACGTAAAGGTCGCCTGGGATTATCGTCGCGAGGACTTCTGCCGCCTCCGTTGAGACGGTCCGATACCCCCGGATTATTCGTATCGCCCCGGTTCTCAGTGCCCCTCTCGCTTTGGTAGCGTTTCTTGCGAACGCCATGGCCTGTGCCCACGCTGGCGCAGCGTATGCTAGTTTCGCCCTCGCTACCGTCGCTAGCAGCCGCCTCCTGCCCTCTCCTGGCCCGCCCGAGTTCGGGAGTATTCGAGCTATCGCAGCTTCCGCTTTACGTGCGCCCTCGGCTGCTTCGTGGCTGTGTCCGCTATGCCTGGGGTTTGCCTCCATCCAAACTCCCAGGTACTTCAGTTTCTTACCGATCTGGATCTCGTGCCCTCCCACGATTATAGATTCCTCTGCTGTCCTGCCCGCTCTTTTGGTTGAGAGCCACACCGCCTGAGTTTTGTCGGTGGCGACCTGCAGCCCAACTTTCCCCATCCACCTTGCGATGTTATTAGTTGCGTCCGTGACGATAGATTTTAGCTCCTCCATTGTCGTGCTCCTTGCGATAAGGGCGAGGTCATCGGCAAAAGCCACGGTCGCAGCCCCTTCCGGAAGTTTTAGGTTAAGTACCCCGTCGTACACTAGGTTCCACAGTGTCGGGCCAAGTACCGATCCTTGGGGAACCCCTATTGAAATCTTTCTTTCTACCTTTATACCCCTCGTCTGGTAAATTATCGCTCTGTCGTCGAGGTAGGAGAAGACCATTCTGGCGACGTCTGCTGGAAGCCTTTTCGCGGCTTCGTCCCTAACCGCTTGCCATGGTAGCGTGTTGAACGCGTTCTTAATGTCCATCCAAACCTATCCTGACATATCCTATCGCAATTAGCCTGGCGATGAACTGGCCTGGCGATGAACTGGCCTGGCGATGAAACGGCCGGCGATGAACTGGCCCGGCGATGAAACGTCCCATCCCCATAGATCTTTAGGAAGACTGAATGTCTATTAAATTCTTATTTTTATTTCTCTCTTTTTGGAAGAATAAGTAGTTTAGCGGGTGCTAGACTTTCCAAACCTCTAGGAGTTTTTTGTTTTATAAACTTTTAATATCTTCAGAACTCTAGAATATAGAAGAACTATTTAAACTCTTTAAATCTGGAATTCTGATGAACTTTCTATACATCCCTATAGATCTCTTAGGTACTTTTCGGCTCTGTAAATCTCTTGAGAAGACTTAATGCCTCTAAACGTACTTTTAAGCTGAGTAGATTTCTTAAGAAATAACCAAATGCCTCTAAAAGTACTTTTCAGCTACGTAGGCTTCTTGAGAAGACTAAATGCCACTAAAAATCTCAAACCTATATCTCTCTTTATCTAGACTCTCTACCACTCTAGAACTTTTGTTCTCCAAACGTTTAAAATCTTTAAATTTCTATAATTCAGGAGAACCGTTTTTGAGTGTTTAATCTGTAAGGTTTTCTACAAATCTATTACTGTGAAAAAATATTGAAATCTCATAGACTATCTATAACTCTTTAAAACTTCTAAGAACTTGGGACTCCGGAGAACTCTCAAACACTTTTGACTTTAAGGAGTCCTAGACGCTCTAGATCAGTGTGCCTCAATCCTCCTTTAAATTAACTAATATTTGGATGCTCGTTTGCAAATCTGTTTTACTATACATGACAATTGAACTCCTATTTGAACATATTTACAAATGTTGACAGCTAACGCTCATCGTCAAATATAACGAAATAATAGTTATGTATTTATAATACTATTTTCTCGATATTAGGATGGCGATTAAACATGAAAAAAATAATATCTCAAATTGAATTGAATTTTACTTTAAATAGGTGTTTTATACGTGGGGCGCATGAACTAACATTACAAGTTTAGAAAAAATCCTGAATTTGGATTTGGATCCAAACGTTTAGACTTTTCTAAACTTAAAATTTTACTTTATGCTTACTCTGGGATTGGAAACGCTCGTTAAATGCAAAAAAGCTTCTATAAACACTACGAATACCTGAAATCAATAAATGAAAAAAAAACAGGAAATGTATCTTTTAGGTACGCATATTACGATTATTCAATGTTAATTTTTAGAAATTCGTGGATTTATTGAAAACTTTAAATTTTAAGCCTCTACCGAGTGTTTCCAATCCCAGATTAAGCATGAAGTAAAATTTCGAGTTAAGAAAAACCTGAAAATTTGGTTTGGTCGCTCCGCGCAGCGGAGCGACCAATCCAAATTTTCAGGTTTTTCTTAACTCGAAATTTTACTTTATGCGCCACGCGTATACAACACTGATTTAAATTGAAGTTGAAAATATACCCCTTAGGTTTGATCACAAGCTTATACATTTTACAAATGTTTCGATGCAATATGTGAAAGTATACTTAAAAGAAAAAATCCTTGTATGTCAATATTTAACAAAATTCACAAATTTTAAATAAGTATTACTATTTTAACTAAAATCGTCAAAACCAACTCACATCATAAAATTTCACAAAAACTTTACAATTGTAAAAGTTAAGATAAATTGACAAAAATGTAAACATTTACCAATTCAACAAAAATGGATAATTCCAAACAAGTAATTGATTAGTGGAAATCAACCTACATTTTAAAACTGCCTTTGAAAGATAACTGTCCCTGATTAGTGAATGAAGTAAATATTTCGAGATTAGAAGAGCCCGAGCATTTAAATTGAAGACACACCCACTATAGTATCAATAGACACGCCTACTTACTTAGATTATCGTATGTTCAATAAAAGAATCTTTAGACTGCTATGATTTAGCCTTTTTTTATTGAAGTTGGCTACACGATTTAGGAATTGACATATAAAACGTCAAACATAATTAATATAATATATAATTTCAGAGTTGCCAACCTACAATAATATCCATTGTACTCTAGAGATTTTTTTTATTGATCATACGATATTTAAAAACACGCCTACTATAATATGTAGAGATACATTTGTTCGCATACATCCAGTATTTATAATGCTTCTTTTAAAAATCTAAGAAGTTGTCTATGTTGTCTTTTTCTTCTTATAATCCTACTGCTCAAGCTAGCAGCACTGACTCTGTCAAGTTATTAATGTTATTACGGAATCTAATTGAATTTATTACACGAAAAGTTATTTATGCGCGTTAAACGTGTGAACCTCAGCGTGCGGCTTTCAAGCGGCACTTCCGAACTGATCAATATATAAGCGTACACTGTGTTAATTTGAAAAGTCGCCGCAATAGATCCTCGGGCGCAGCGGGAAGAATAACTGTAACTCCATCCGAATAAATGCCTTTAATTTATTTGTTTTGGAAGAATTTATAGAGCGGGTCATAAATATGATTACAAATAACGTTTAATATTCGAATCAATTGCGTGTGAGATAACATTTTTTCTTTTATTTTAAGAATTTGATTTTACTTTTCTGCAGAATATACAAATATTGAAAATATGGCCTTGTGCTCAGTATTCAATTATCTATCACTATAGTCCTGAACCTGAGCTTTGTAACAAAATATTGATTTAGGACGAGTTATGAAAATATCTCTTTAGCCGTTTCTCTATCTCCTATACTTTCCGAAATCCCCATAGAGAACATACAATTCTCACCCTGTATATTATAAATAAAATATATTTAATTAGCACAAGAGAGTTTCTTTCTAATATGAAGCTATTTATTACGTTATGCCCTAATTTAAAAAAAAAACATGTAAATAATCTGCTCTCTGCGGCCATAATTCATTAATTTTTTTGTTCATTGAGATAAATTTTGCGTTCGCCATGAAAGGTATCATAAATACCGGACACCGCATTTCAACAATTCGAAGCTTAAAAGGGCTAAAGCTCGTATATAGAATCATCAGTGTAAATTCCGCACGAGTAAATATTAGTTTCAGCATTCTCACACACAATGTATATTTCTTTTATACAAAAAATATTCATTGATTTTTTTAGGTTTTCAATTTTAAGTTTCGAACGAGTGTTTTTCGCTCGTTGATTAAGCATGAAGTAAAATTTCTAAAAGTATGGTTAACTATACTTTTGTCAAAAAATGTTTAACCAAACTTTTGTCGAAAACCAAATATTAAGGCTTTTCTAAACTTGAAATATTTTGGATAAATCACTATAACATTGTGAAATTAAGAATACACTGGTAAATAAGTATTAAAAATAATCTGCTCAGGTAGAATTAAAAATATTATTGAACAAGAATATTTACATTTTCACAATACTTCAGTCCTTAATACGCGTTTCGCATGAAGTAAAGTTTCGAGTTTAGAAAAGCCTCAAAATTTGGTATGGTCGCGTAGCGCTACGCGCTTCGCGACCAAACCAAATTTTGAGGCTTTTCTAAACTCGAAATTTTACTTCATGCTTAGTCTGGGAGTGGAAACACTCGTTAGAAGCCTCAAATTAAACTCATTAAAAACAACATATACCTCAAAAAGCATACAATATAACTCTGTTTTTATTGAGTCATTTGTTGAACCATTTCACAGTGAATAATCAAATTTATTTGGTAATTAATTTTCAGTGATTACACAATTAATAAATAAGGTTAATAATTTTCTGAATAAGTACTGTTTGTAATCTAACAGAAAGTGCTTAATTATTCAGCCGAATCGTGCTGGGCATTTGCTATAATTGCGTCGTCCGTCCCATTAGCTGTCATTTTTGTATTTCCCCTGTATATATCATATACACTCGACGATTCAACGGAAAAAAAAAATAAATAAATAAAGAAGCGAGAGGAAATTGATGCGGTGCTTTAATTACGTTTCCAGCGTTCGGATCACGTTAGCGCTTTTGCCCGGAACGCATAATCAAGAGGTCTCGTTTTATTTGCCCGACAGCTTTCATGAATATAAAAAAAATCGGCCAACTTACACGAAAAATTCATGAAATTTGATGTATTATGCGGTTAATGATGAGTTTATTATCTACATTTTATCAATTTTATTAAAAAAAGAATCAAACAATCTATTTTTTTGATATCCATCATTATGCGACATTTTTGGGTTAAATAAATTTTTAACAATTTTACCGATTGTTGGCATTTCATCACATTTTGACATATTTAATAATTTTGATATCTGATATGTCATTTTTAACATTATTTTTAGCATTTAGCGCCAGCCGACATTTTAACTATAATAACACTTGTTATAAGCAGGATTGTAAAAAAAACGTTTTTATTTCATTTTAATTAAAACAAACAGTATTTTTTAACAAAACGTGTTATTTTTAATTGAAACAGCGTTTGAAACATTGGGTCCGTTCATCAAAATGTTAAACATTCAACTTGTTTCGATTTGTTTGTTATAAATGTTATTTGATGAACGGTACTTGGCCATTTTGAAAACTTTAACTGGTCAACACCAATCGGTCTATTTTGTGTGATTGCAAAAATCCCAAACACGTTCACGATTAATAGTCCGTTTATCAGAGAATTCCCCAACAGTTGGCAGTAAACTCCCGGGCCCATCAACAATTAAAAACATGTTTAAAACGTGTTTAAAAACATATTTCAAACACGTTTAAAACGTGTTTAAAACCGAATGAACAGTGCATTTTTTTTAAGTATACATATTCCGATAATTACAGCGTTTTATAAATTTGCGGGAATTCGTTGTTTCAAAGCGGTTACTTTGAGGCGTTTAACGAGTGTTTTCCACTCCCAGACTAAGCATGAAGTAAAATTTCGAGTTTAGAAAAGCCTAAGAATTTGGATTGGCCGCGTAGCGAAACGGAGCGGGCAATCCAAATTCTTAGGCTTTTCTAAACTCGAAATTTTACTTCATGCGCCACGATTAAAAACACTGATTTACAGTGAAGTTAAAAAACACACACATACAACAACAATTATATACAACCTAATATACGTTAGAGTTATTGGTTTGCCTATAATCACTGTTTTAAACAATTTGTTCAGCGCAGAATTCGACTCACGTTTTATTCACATCTATATATTAGATTGCCAAAGCCGTATATTTTAAACTTTGCGTTATTTCAGTGTGTTATACGTGTGGCGCATGAAGTAAAATTTCGAGTTTAGAAAAGCCTAATTTGGATTGGATTTTCAATTTTAATCTTTAAACGAGGGTTTTCCATTCCCAGACTAAGCATGAAGTAAATTTCGAGTTTAGAGAAGCCTGAAAATTTGGATTGGCCGCGTAGCAAAGCGGAGCACGCGGCCAATCCAAATTTTCAGGCTTCTCTAAACTCGAAATTTACTTCATGCTTAGTCTGGGAGTGGAAAACCCTCGTTTAAAGATTAAAATTGAAATCTTTTAAAAAAATAACGAATGTCGATAAATTTACATGCATATATATATATATATATATATATATATATATATATATATATATATATATATATATATATATATATATATATATATATATCTGAGAGAAAAATTCCCTGTATCTAAAAATTGTGATATTTTATTGTAATAAAATGTTTTGTTTAATAATGTAATTTGAAATATCTTCAACAATTTAGATAAAATTTAAAAATGTAAACATAAAAATTTTAATGAAGTAGTATAAAATATAATTTAGCGTATTTAAATTGTAAAAAAAACGTTTTAAGCAAATTTATCGTTTAAAACATGTTTTAAACAAATTTAAGATTTAAAACAAGTTTAAAACAAAACCGTTTAAAACACGACGGCTGTTTTTAAACATGTTTAAAACACTGGTTCAAAACAAAGTGTTTTAAATATAACAACCCTGGTCATAAGTCATTTTAAAACATAATAACTTGCTTACACATTGCGGTATGTACATATATGAATGCATCAAGTTTTTATCCAAACATCGAGAAAAATTTAGCACAAGTGTAATGTCATCATCATATGACACTAGACATGGCCAAACTTATGCAGTTTCGAAACATAGACTGGCAAAATTCGAAAAAGGTTGCTACTATTCCTCAATCAGAATGTATAACCATCTTCCAAGCTCTCTGAAAGAACTACCAAGTTTCAACATATTGAAAGAGAAGTTATTTAAATTATTATGTGATATCGAGCCCTACAATCTAGAGGAGTTTTATGCATATACGTTTTAATCTATTATTGTTGATCACTTTACTTATAATATTTTATACTGTTATATTTTATTTACACTGCATTTCGTTGTGATTGTTTTATTACACTGCATGTCGTTAGGTTTTATATATTGTTTTTATATTATACCTGTTTTTGATGTTTTTACATGTACTGATACTGTGTAAGTCTATTGGTCATTGCAAAATAAATAATTACTTACTTACTTACTTACTTAAGTCGGCGCCAATCGATATTTTAACTTACAATGACAGTTGACACTAGTCGGCGCAAGCCGACATTTGAACAACAGAGACACTTGACACAAAAAAAAATTGTTAATGAGAAGATTGCTTTAGATAAAATAATAAGTGGGTAAGTAAGTTTAATGCTATAGGATTTAGGCTAATGTGTAGAACAGGGTACATACTCCATTTTTGATACGTTTTCATGGTTTCCATACACCCACTCCAGTGGTTGTTAACAGATTATTTATCTGTTTGATTACAGATCAAAAATCAAACGTCAAAAATGAAACGTCACAAATTAAAAAAACACGAATGTTTGTAACTTTGATAATTGACACTCTTGAGCGTCGCGAATGGTCTCGTTGTGCCGGGCGTGTGTTCCTACGTCGGAATTGACGTATCCGGGGGGCCCATTCGGGCTTTGGAACGCAAGCCCAGTATAAAAGGAATTTCGCGATTGATTTTTTAACCGCTCACTAAAATTGAATCTGAATTTTCTCTTTGAATTTGATAAAAAATAAGCTTACAAAAGAATACGAATACACAACTTACATTTTGAGGTTATATATAAACAAAAAATAATGTATTCTATTGCAAACATTTCTACTAATCGAACCTAAGTATGTAAAGTCGCTAATATGCGCAAAGATACTACTGCTTCATTTCCCTCACCTGCTAAGTGTTAGCGTTGCAAAGAGATGAGTAATTTATTCTATTAAACACCTTTCTCTTAATCTAACCTGACCTAGAAGTACATGGAATAGGCACAGTGCCCAAAGAGACAGAAGCAATTTATTCTATTGCAAACCTTTCTCCTACCTAACCTAATCTAGAAGTATGTGGAACAAGCATCGTTCGCAAAGAGACTTGCGTAATGTATTCTATAGCAAACCTTTCTCCTAACCTAACCTAACCTAGAAGTATGTGGAACAGGCATCGGGAGCAAAATGACTTGCGCAATTTATTTTATTGCAAACCTTTCTACTAACCTAACCTAACCAAACCTAGAAGTATGTAAAATCGCTAGCGTGTGAAAAGATACTTAAGCACTGCATTCAATTTGAAACCTTCCACTTACACCACAAACTAGTAGAAATGGCTTAACCGCGGTTAAGTATCTGTGGTGCAAGTGGGTATTGGATAAAAGTCATATGCTCTTACCCACACAGAACATTACATTGTATACTCGTGCACACAACGGCACTCGGCGGCGCAGTGAAAATTTATATTCCGATTTATAGATATTTTTTTTATTCGGCAATTGATCGCGATCAAACTTGTACTAACGTGTCGGGCGTACGATTTTACGTTGGTTTTGACCCATCTGAGAGTTTGATTCGGTGTAACGTGTGCCGATCGTACAAAGTTTGGAAATTTTTGACAATTTGTTAGGTTTAGTCGGCCATTGTAAAAATTGTATTTATTTAAAATACACACACAATCACACACACGCATATATCCGCATGCTGAGAACCACTGAAATGGGTGCTGCTGCGCATGCTCGAACCTGTCAAAATCGACCATGTACCCTATTCTACACATTAGTCAGAATTTATATTAAATTCAATCGAAAATAAAACCAATATTCAGTTACTCAAACAATTAATCACATCCCCGAAACGTAAACTATCCAGATAGACGGAATGGTTAAGCAAAAGAAAAATCTATATGGAGCTCACATACAAAAACGATCCATTACACTAGATATCATTACCCATTTAAACAAACAAAAAGTAATGGGGATATATCCCGGGCGAAGACAAATGACACTCGAATGAAGCCGTGTGGGAAAGGACGCCGCGGAAAAGACAATAGAGACCGCATTATACGAAAGTGAAAAGTGTATAAAAAGGATATGGGCGGAATTGAGGGCTGAATAATTTATGAATTTGTTTCCCTTTTCCGCCTATTTTTTTCTTCCTAACCGCTTCAGATTTTGTTATTCTAATAAAGAAAACACTCCCTGCTCACATTTATCAGTGATTGATTTATATTAATCTTAAAATATCATTATTATTGATAAAATAAAAACTATTTACATCTAAATAAAATAAAATGTATCATGATATATTAAATAATTTCAAAACATGAATAAAATCACAATAGAACATTTATATAAAATATTACAAGGTGTAAGAAATATGAAAAGTTTCACCTATTTACTATGCGTATGTCGTTCGAAATCCATCGACCAAGATGTCATTATATTTTCTCAGAGTCTAGACTCCAGACTCTAGACAGAGTATCCACAAGGCAATAAAATAAATCCAAGCTCAACTTCGTTCCATCCGTCTAAATAACATCGCTCGTATTCTTACTTTATCTGAATACATATCATCATATTTATTATAATCGGTATGGACATATTTTGTGAGTTATAAAAATGTTGAAAGACTACTTCTTCTGCATCTTACACACTTAATGCCCTTAGCAATTGAAATACCACATTTTCGGGTTAATTTAATGTACACTGAGGAATTTAAATTCCATCACTTATTTTAATCTTTAAATCTAAGCTAAAATATGAAAAAGCGGAAAAATGAGTGTTTTGCTTGATTTTTATTAAAGCTACTTGATTTGATATTCGAAGCTACTTGACTTGATTTTTGAAGCTACATGGCTTGGATTTCAATAATACTTCGCTTGATTTTTAAAGCTTGTTGACTTGTTTTTTTAAAGCTAGTTTACTTGGTTTTTAATGCTACTTGACTTGGTCTTGACAGCTAAATGATTTGTTTTTAATGCTAGTTTATTTGTTTTTTACAACTAGTTGACTTGTTTTTTAAATTGTGTTGACTTGGATTTTAAAGCTGCTTGACTTAATTTTCAAAACTAATTAACTGGATTTTTAAAGCAGTTCTACTTTGTTTTTAAAGATAATTAATTCTATCATTGAAGCTACCCTGTATAGCTTCAATAATACAGTTAATTAGCTTTGAAAATAAAGTAGAACTGCTTGCGAAATCGCACACTGAAAGTATATGGACCTCTAATTAATATATTTTAATGAAATTCTCAATCCCAAAGTAATCGTGTGTGCTCGTTTTAATAAAAATATTTTCAGCCGTAATATAACGAGTGGTATGATTATTATCGATGATATTTTGGAGTTGAAACCGAGCTGCAGATTCAACGAGCCCGAAGGGCGAGTTGAATGTGCTGCTTCGGTTTCAACGACAATATATCATCGATAATTAATCATATCACGAGTTATATTTAGTGAGAGAATATAACGAATAAAATAATGTGAGTCCCTTAACATTATCGACAGCTGAGATATTGTTGTTTCCCTATTGATTGAGAATTTTTTAACCGAACAAAAGTTCGTAAACTGCCGCCACTGTGATTCTTTATTCATGACGGTGTTTTTTGGCTTCGCACTTTTCACTTTTCTATTAATATCACTGAACGAAACTTTACCTATTTTGACGTTTCGAATGATAGGACAACTTAACACCCACCGCTTCTTTTGCTTTTTATCATCGCGGTGATAGACATGTACCTAGGGCTTTCCTTGCATCTCATTGGTTTAAAATTCGTTCTAGTAGGCTATGAGTTATATTCTCAAGATTATACGACTTCCGGTTATACCGAAAGTAAACAACAACTCCCTTATTTTTAATAAAATGCTATAATTTTTTATAGCGAATTTGGAGTCTACATAAAATTCTATAAAAAAATCAATAAGTAACATAATTTCAAAATTTAACCGTTTTCAAGTTATTTGATATTTGTTTAAAATTTAGTGCTTTTTCATAATTCATAATTCAATTGGAGGTTATGGTACTTGATGATTTTTTTCATAGAATTTTATGTCAAATCCAAATTCCCAATAAAAAATACAGCATTCCATTTAAAATAAGCGAGTTGGTGTTTACTTTCGTACAACCGGATGTCGTATAGTCTTGAACATATTTTAATTGAAATGAGCACACACGATTACATGGAAGCTGAAAATGCCATTACAATACATTAATTAGAAGTCCATATACTTTTCGTGTGCGGTTTCGCTGGAACACTCTGTATGACTTAATTATCAAAGCTATTTTACTTGGTTTCTTAAGTTTGCATCTACATTTGCATCTACATCACCTAATTATCAAAGCTATTTGACTTGATTATTAACTTCGATATTCGACTTGGTTTTCAAAGGTACTTTACTTGACTTTTAAAGCTGCTTTACTTTTTTTTAAAGCTAGTTGACTTGTTTCTTATTTAGCTACTTGACTTTGTTATTGAAGCGACTCGATTATCAAAGCGACTTCACTCGATTTTATAACTTGATTTTCATAGCTATTTTACATGATTTTTTATGCTGCATGACTTGAAATCATCTTGAAAACTAAGTGACTTAATTTATTAAATCTACATCACCTAATTGTCAAAGCTATTTGACTTGATTATTGAAGCTGCATGACTTGATTATCAAAGCTACTTCACTCGATTTTGTACGTGTATACCTATTTTACTTGATTTTTAAAGCTTATTGTCTGATTTTTTTAAGGTAATTTACTTGATTTTCAAAGCTTCTTGACTTTATATTCAATATTCGACTCGGTTTTCAAAGATACTTCGATTGATTTTTATATCTGCCTGACTTGTTTTTCAAAACTGGTTGATTTGTTTTGTAAGCTATTCGACCATATTTCCAAAGCTACTTGACATTATTATTGAAGCTGCATAACTTGATTTTTAAAGCTATTTCACATGATTTTTAAAGCTACATGACTTGAATATAAAAACTATCTTTAAAGCCACGTGACTTGATTTATCAAAGCTTGACTTGCTTATCAAAGCTACATAAGTTGATATTAACAAAGCTATTTACCTAGATTTTGTATAACTACTTAACTTGAATCTGAAAGCTTCTTGTCTTGATTTTTTAGGCTGATTTTTAAAGCTTTTTAAATTGATATTCGATTTTCAAATTGGTAGCTTTAAAAATCAAGCAATGTATCTTTGAAAACCAAATCTGTAATCAAATATCAAGTCAAGATGCTTTAAAAGTGAACTGAAATATCCTAAAAAATCAATACAGAAAGGTTTCAGATTTCAGTTAGGTAGGTATAAGAAATCTAGGTAAGTAGCTTTGTTAATTAACTCATGTAGCTTTAAATAAGCAAGTGAAGCTTTAATAAATCAAGTCACGTAACTTTTTTTTTGTTTTGTTTGTTTGGCATAGGTTTTTACCATTCAGCCACTAACGTTGATTTATATTAACATATATTTCGACTAATTTGGACGTCACAACACATTCACACACATCCATGGAACCGGAGACGCGTATTTTTCGTTAGAAAAATTACTCGCCTCCGCTGGGAATCGAACCCAGATCACCTCCGTGACCGATTTGGCGAAACCGGTGGCTCAACCGCTCGGCCACGGCGGGCCCAAAACGTAACTTTAAAGATAGTTTTTGTATCTGAGACTTGCTTTTTAAAGCTAGTTGACTAGTATTTAAACGCTACTTGACTTGATTTTTAAAGCTAGTTGACTTTATTTTGGAAGCTCCTCGCCTCTATTATTCAAGCTACTTCATTTGGTGTTTTGAGTTAGTTAACTTGTTTTTTAAAACTACTTAATGTATTTGTCCTAAAACTGACATGGAATGATTATTAATTTTAAGACAAATAAAGTAGCTTTGAAAAACAAGTTAACTAACTCAAAACACCAAGTGAATTAGCTTCAATAATAAAGGCAAGGAGCTTCCAAAATAAAGTTAAATTTGCTTCAAAAATCAAGTCAACTAGCTTTAAAAATAAATAGCGATTAATATAATTGGAACTTTCGAATAGGTACTTTAGAAATAATTACTAGATTTGATGTTTAACCTCTTAACTTACAATTTGAAAGTACCTTTTAGAAACAAATGGGAATTTTTCTTTTAAGCATAATTTTGGATATTCCGAAACAAATTGGTCCAAACCTTCGAATTAATCAAAATAAACATTTGTAGCATTAATTAACATATCAGACACAAATTGTACATTTTGAACTTCAAAATAATTCAGTGTTTTATATGCCAGGCGCATGAAGTAAAATTTCGAGTTTAGAAAAGCCTGAAAACTTTCAGGCTTTTCTAAACTCGAAATTTTACTTCATGCTTAATCTGGGATTGGAAACACTCGTTAAAAGCTTCAAATTAAACGCTTTATAAAAACAACGAATATCATAAAATTAACAGGGAAAAGTGGTGACACGAATACCTAAAAGAAAACTTCCCTGAATTTTAAACATATATATATATATATATATATATATATATATATATATATATATATATATATATATATATATATATATATATATGAATACAACTGTAAATGATTTTTCTATTTTGATTAAAAACAGGGTGATCATGCGATTTTATTCTAAAAATTTGTTTCCTGTCGAACTTCCCAACTTTAAGTCTTTTAAGTATAAATGGAATTACCAATACTTGGTTGTGGAATACTTCAAAACATTAAAGGAGCGATTCTTTACGTAATCAACAACAGATTGTATAAAGAATCGCACTTTTAATGTTTTAAATCTTTCATTAAATTTCATTGTAGGTGATTGAAAAATTTGATAGTACAAATAAAAGTTCATTCAAATAGTTTGCCTATCCTTATAATGTTCAAGCATTAACTTAGACAAATTGATTTAAATCGCACTAATGGGCCTAAGTTATTACTTCAATAAAGATTGGATAATAAATTTCTGCAGTCACGGTGAAAAATGTGGTTTTTTCTTTGTTTAGTACTATTTTACCACAATATATTTATTTGCTAGTACTGCTATTTGGTAAAATCTGCTAAACAAAATAACTTTAATTAAAAATAATAAAGTGTATAAATCTTCCGGGGGTGGATTTATCGCGTTTTAAATAAAAATCTCCCATCTCACCCTTTCACCTGGGCGTTCGTTTCGCATTTCGCGAATGAAAAAGGTATTGCCCGGTGCGGCGGGACCGGCACGCTAAGTGCTTTTAATTAATGAAGCGGATTATAAATTCGATCAGCGGGCGAGGGCGAGAAAACGTGTATTATTTGCCCGTCGCGAAACGGACGCGTTGACCCAATTGGAGCGGTTTATGAGCGGATTAATGCACTTTTGTAATTAGAAGTTCAAGACGGCCGCTTTTAAACTCGATGGTTAATTCGAGTGTTTGGTTGGTGTTTTGCATGGATTTAACCTATATTTGTTTTGTCATCCAAGCAGAAATTTTATAATTGGATAATTTAAGCATGTGTTGGGATTATTAAGAAGGATTTATGAATACAAAATTTAAATTAAAACTAACTTGGTTTGTTTGACTAACTATAGTTAGTAAAGCAAGCCAAGTTATTTTTAAAATCTCTGCCTCTTGATCTTGTGCAACATTTTTTAACTTTCTGTGACATCCGTTTTATTCTGTAGATGTAAGTGCTTTTTTTTTTTAAATAAGAATCTTCTACTACATTAAATCTTAAAGTACTTTCAATCACTCTCTGTATCTTTCTGTTTGGCCGATTACAGAAAAATTTTGATCTAGTAAGATTTAATCCACAATTTTGCAAACGACACAAACTTTTATGAGTGTAATAAATCAGTGAAACAAACCAAGTGTTTTAATCAAAGTTCTCCTAATAATTAAATATGTTTCACCACGGGTTAAGTGAGAAATTAATTCAACATACAAACTTTTATATTTAATTAATGTCTTTATCTTTAATTCATAAACACTGTCTCTTTAATTAATTTCTGACTAAACCCCTAGTGAAACATTTTAAACTATAAACTATTAATTAAAACAATTGGTATTGGTGTTATTTCACTGATTTTATTCAATTTTCCGACATTTTGTTCACTCAATTTTCCTTCATTTCACTCGGCGTAAAAATAAAATTACACTATTATTTTTTAATGAGTAAGCGTTTCCAGTTGAAGCCCAGTTCAGGCCGCCGGAAGGTGTACAATTATAAACTTCATTAAATTCTCGCTTCGAAGGGGGGAAAATAGTTGAGCACGCGCGCCCCGGGGGCCTCAAACCAAGGGCGATTTTAATAGATTCCAGTGATTTTATAATGCACATAACTCGGACACACAAATAGAAATTAATTCAACGAAATGCATCCCGTTTCGAAGTTATTATAAAGTGCACGCGAATTTTTGGTAAAAATAATTTAAATTGAATCAAAATTATGAGAAGTGTTTGAATGAAAATATTATTAAATACTATCGCTGCTTTTCTTTAATAGTGGCACAACTAAAAAAAAGTGATTTGTTTTTAATACTGTTATTTAATAATTACAGCTTTTAGAGAGACAAATATAAATACGTGAAAAAAAAAGACAAATCCTGTAAGGATAGAGACTTCAATATTTGAATAAAAGTGTCTTGTAAACTTTTGCAAGCTCCTTCTAAAAAACTATATTTCACTTGTGCCATTATTAAAGCAAAGCAGCGATTTGGGAACTTTTCGAATTAACAATGTTAATATTAAGCTAGAATTATATCCTATATTTATCAACTGTGTTGTGAAACAATTGTTGTAGTACAATGAACATAATTTCAATTCACAATTGTATTAATTGTTTTATTGAAGTGATAGAATAAATGTCATACTTTGTAAATTAAATATGTTTAATATTAAGGTCAAATTATATTATGATTTTCGTATCAAAGAAATATGTTAGTAGAATACTATTATTAGTTAAATAAATAATGTAATAGCATGGTACCCCTAATTTAAGACACTAGATTACATAACCTCAATATCCAGAACAAATTAGGGTTATTTAGAATTATATATTTAAAATACTTTAAATCATAAATGTACATATAGTGGAATTCGGGAGAGATGTTCTATGACTCATTGGTGTGGAATGTGTAGTTCAAATTTTTTAGAGAGTATGTCGACAGTTGTATCTGCAACGATTTTTTCTAGTTGCATCAAATGTTGAGGTTAAATGTCAATGTCATACTATTCAGGTCGCGAGTATACTAGTGTTCTTTCTTTTAGAAAAGTTTTAAATCATAATTTCTTTTGATCTTTTTCTTTTGAGTATACATATCCCAATAATGTGTTGTAGATTTTTAAATATTTGTTGTTTTCTAAAAAGAAGTCAATTTGAAGTTTAAACGAGTGCTTTCCACTCCCAGACTAAGCATTAAGTAAAATTTCGAGTTTAGAAAAGCCTGAAAATTTGGTTTAGTCGCGTAGCGCGAAGCGCGGAGCGGCCAAACCAAATTTTCAGGCTTTTCTAAACTCGAAATTTAACTTCATGTGCCACGCGTATAAAACACTGATTTCAAGCGAAGTTTACTCGTTCACAATATTTCAAGGCTTTTAGTGTTTAATACGCGTGGCGCATCAAGTAAAATTTCGAGTTTAGAAAAGCCTGAAAATGTTACTTCATGCTTAGTCTGGGAGTGGAAAACACTCGTTTTAAGCCTAAAATTAAACATTATGTATATACCTAATAGAAAATTTCCTGCATGTTTACTTAAAAGAAAAATTCCCTGTATTAACAGATTAATCCGATGACCATTCGCCAAATCTACTGAATGCGCATTCGATTCAACTAACTTTTTTGTTTGAGCTTACACAAAATCAACATAAATGCATTATTTATTTCTGTAAATACCTGAACTATTTAGTAGATGTGAAAATGGGAAGTATACCACTTAAACTCACATTTAAAATAATTGTGACATTAATTAAATTAATTTGTTGCTGGGTTTTTGCAGATTTAGTTTTACAAAGACATTGTCAAAATGTGACGTTTAACTTAAAAATTTTGAAGTTGCATACCAAAACATACGTTTTCGCATGTTGCATCTAAAAACAATGGCAGACATATATTGAAGTTTTCTGTCTCTTTTTAAACACGTAATCTGATGACATCAAACTATTGTCGTATTATATGTATTGGTGCATAGAGCACTACAAATCAAGGAAACCATAGGACTCCTCTCGTGAATCGTACCTTACCTATCTAATCAGTATATTTAAAATTCACTTTAAATCAATGTTTGATACGCCTGGCGCATGAAGTAAAATTTCGAGTTTAGAAAAGTCTAAAAATTTGGTTAGGTCGCTCCGCCAAACCAAAAACTTTTTTAATGTCTAGTTAAAGTTTGAAGATTTACAAAGATTTTTCACACAGTGCAAACACCTAAAACTGATTATAAAACGGTTTATAACTAAAATAATAAACAAAATTATAACATTCTATGTAGACTATTTTAATTCTAAACACAACCTTAAAATGTATAGACAGTTAAGTGCTGCTAATGTGTTATGATTTTCCCGTCTACCAAGAATTTTATGATTGTTTTAGTTGAACATATATTAAATTAAAAATAAACGAAATACATTCAATTATTCAATCATTTATTTAATACAAATAAGGATAAAGAATTATTCACATTGGTTTATTGAATACACGACTACTCATTTAGTTTTATTTTCTTCTTTCATGGCATCGCATTAATTAAAGTGTTCATTGTAATCTTAACGAAGGTTTTCCACTCCTTGATTAAGCATGAAATAAATATTTCGAGTTTAGAAATATTTAATTCATGCCTAAGCCTAAAAATCCAGTCCAAATGTTCAGGCTTTGCTAAACTCGAATTTTTTACTTTATGCGCCAGGCGTATGAGACACTTATTTCGTTTAAATTTTCAAAAACACTATCCAACTTTCCAAGGGAATAAAATAAACACAAAATGGATTAGAGATTGCCGTTTGTATACAATATTAAATGTATTTCTAGATTAGACGATATTATTTATTCTATTTTTGGAAAGTTTATTATATGAATTCGATACCTAACGCCATGTAATGCTTTATAGTGGCATCGTCAATAACACGAATGCACAAAGTGCATATACAGGTCACTGTTTCTATCTACCCACAGATAGAAACAGTGACCTGTGACTCTGGTGCCGGAAAACTGAACTTAAATACAATTTTGATATTTGTTTTTTGGTTTCACAAACAGAGTAGAGCTAACGCCATCTAATGCTCCAGATGGCGTTAGCTATCGAATTCAATTAATAGTTTTCACATATTGGCTTGATATAGTCAGAAAAGTTTTGTATTCCTCAGCACTGGGTCAGGAAAGTTTGTATATATATTTTTTTGTAAGCAATTGTAAAAAAGGTAAATCCTTTAAATAAATAAATAAAATAAATATCGTTCTTATTCAGGTTTTTCTAAACTCGAAATATTTACTTCATGTGCCAGGTGTATAAAACACTTATTTCGTTTAAAGTTCTAAACACATTTCATCCAACTTTCCAATGGAATAAAACCAACACAAAATGTATTATAGATTGATATTTTGCGAACTGATTAATTGTTGATTTTTATTTCGTCCCATGTAATTTGCAAAAATATTAAATTGATAGTTAAAACTTACTTTTGATTTGATTACCTCATAAAAGCGCGTCTTTGATACTTTACAACAAATTCACTACAATAATTCATTAGTTATTATGTTATGATTTATCAATTAAAATTTTGTTGCATTCATATTTGCATGTTGTCTTTTCTACATCTCACTGCGCTGGATTTCTAAATTTTCCAATCTCTACTCTTTATCTTTAAATAACACAGACCCTATGTATATTCAGAAAATGCGGACACCCTGTATATAGAAAATATTTGTATTTTGTTTATAGAGGTCTAGTAGAAATTAACTAGCATTAAACTTTAATAATATTATAAGTATGTATGAAATTGCGAATACTTGCTTGTAGAATACTTCAAAACATTAAAAGTCCGATTCTTTACGCAATCTACGAGTACAACAAATGTTTATAATATATTAGTCGGGGTATTAGCTCGGGCAGTAGTTGCTTCAGCGAGTGTTTGATTTAGTTTTTGTAAGACAAACTTTTTTTAGATTGCGTAAAAAAATCGCACTTTTAATGTTTTATAATGATATTAACGGCAATTCTATACATTTTCAAGTTCAAATTTGCACTAAACAAATTCATGTAGGCACTAAACAAAATCAATTTCTCACTAATTACATTCAAGTTGCATTTTAACGGCGACTACTTGATTTTGATTATTGCTAACTTGAATTTGTTTAGTCCAAACTTGAACTTGAAATAGTATAGTAATAAGGCTGTTAGTGTTTTATTCCAAGTTTATTCCAAATGTAATATACCAATTTTAAATGTTATGACTTTAATTTTTTTACCAAAATAGTGTTTTATCCAAGTTTATTTGTTGGAAAGTGCTTAGAGGAGTTATGAATAATGAATAATATTAAGTTTAATTTTTGTTTATTAACATAGTGTTTTACGCAAAGTTTATTTTTTGGAAAGTGCTTAAAAGAGTTATTCACATTTTATTTTAATAAATTAACAAGATGTTAAATCGTGTATTTATTTTTTGATGACTGACACACTCATAATAAACCATTTATGCATATACCAGGATCAAGATTACGAAATGATTTGAAAGAGATGCTTTGAATGGCCGACGAGGAGGGAATATCCGTGCCAGATTTGCATGGCGGTGTTTATCTGGCTTCGATCTAGATGGAAACATGTCGGGCGATTTTTTTTATTTTTTTATTTTCTAGCCGGTTTCAATTAGAGAGTGTGCGCGATTCTAGGAATTGATATGTACATAAATCGGGCTCCTGGGTGGTGAAAAACATACGCCCTCGTGATATTAGATCTCGAGATATGCAGATAGAATTAGCATTCGTCCTTGCTACCAGATTTGATATAATTTAAATGTTACAAGTTTTTTTTATTGCTTGCGAATATCGATCGTTTTTCAATACTAGGTAATACATATCGATCAACTTCTTCCGAAACTTAGTAAGTGCGAAATGTGAAATTTGACGGGAGTACAAAATACTTGTCAATTATTATATAAGCTAAATAATCCTTACGATTTTTTTTTTGTATGGTACGTATAACTTTATCATGAGCGATATAAAATAAGAATTTTGAGAAGATAGTTATACCACAGTATATCATAAGCAGTAGTTGCACTAGATGTCGGCACCTTTGATCTATTGTGGAATGGGTGAACTCGCGCATCGGTTACTGCGGCTCACAGAGAAAGTATAAACTAAGGAGAACATTATCTCTGGAATTTAGTACCACACACAAACACCAGGCGGCAAACGAATTATATGTATTAATTTTTAATAAAATATGTAATCGAAATACAGCAGATACAGTGGAAAATAAGTCGTATAAATTTGGTACAGTCACCAGAAATGAATAAATATGAAAAAAATAAGTAAATGAAATGTTTGGAAAGTTCGTTAAAAAAAAAAAATAACGTGGAACGTCCTTCTGGTGATAGATTAAATAAAAAAATATAGTATAAAACAAATTAGAGTTTAAAAATATTTGCTTTGTTTAATAAAATTAAAATTGATAAATATATATTTAGTAATGAAAGAGTAAATATTTCTTATGAAATGCATTTTATTTACTTTTATTTTATTTTATTTTGGACTTACACACCAAATTAGGTTTTTGGTGAATTTTATATTAAAGTATTAGGGAGAGTTATGATAGTATTGTTTGGTGAAGCGAACAATGACTACAATTATTATTGAGTTGTATTATACTTACTGTTTCAAATATTTATAACGTTTTTTGCACGATAAGACAAGACAAAGAACATTTCTTTGCTATTAATAAGAACAGAAATTTTGAATATTTAGTTGTGAAGACAGCAAGGAAGTTAAAAAAAGGAATTGGCTTTTAAAATAAACAATTTAATAACAATTTCATAAAACAAAAAGGCAACATGTACAAAAAATAGTTTCATAAAATCTTAAAGAACATTATGCACTTAAATATTATGTATTTATATAAAGTTGTTAACAGTATAATAGATTGTCCTAGAATCCTAGAACATATTACCTAATACCAAGTATTTTTCTTTTATTTCAAACCTTCTGCAAGATTTAAAATATTATCCTTTTACAAAATACAAAAGGTCTGAAATAGGATTATAAAAGAGAAAACTACCTGGCATTAGATAATAGAATTTGTTTAGCCTGTCTTCATTACCTGAGTAATGTATTCAGGTAATAAAGACAGGTATATTTGACACAGATTGCTGTAAGGTAATAAAAGAATAACATTTTTCATAATTAAAGGTGTTGCAATTTAAGCAGCTTGCTATTTTTTCTAGAATTTTTATTTTTATTTTTAATTTCATTATTGGAAAATTTAAGAGTAAAAAAAATTCTAACTCTTAAAAATAACGTGTGCAAATAGTGAATACTGAAGTGATCACATGGACTTTCAAATTTAATTGCACTATTATTTATTTCGTTCAATAATAATTTGCCAACATTAGGTTCAATACACAAGCGTGGAAAATTTTGGCAAAATATATAATCAATATTGTGTATGTGAGAAATAAAATTGTCAGAAGGAACGAGCAATTTTCCAAAATTAGAATCACTTTCGCATTCGTATGCCCTAAAATATGTATATAAATTTGACTCAGTTAGTTCTCCTGACCCTATTAATTTTTGAAAACATACATCACAGCGATGTTTCTGTAAACATTTCTTCAAAAAATATCCACTGACATACGTTACACCATTTTGTGTTGGTATATTGAGATTGTAATAGTCAGGATTATCCATATACAGAATTTTAGAAAATATTGGTATTTCTTGAAATACACTTTGAAATATGTCTTTTTTATCATCAATATTTGTTAATACGCCATCAAAATCATCCACACAATTGGAACCCTCGGCACATTGAAAATAATTCAGACAGAATAATTTTTTAAAAGCCCTGCTGAATTGAATAGGGCTTGGTCTATCGCAATTCCCCCCTTGTTGTCGAATAGAACCAAAAAAGTTTTCAAGACAATCTTGATTGATTCGTCTAGTTTTTAAAACATTATTTTCCCTAAATTTAACAATATTCCACAATTGTATCATGGATTTTATGGTAATCTGCCACCCCTTTAAAAACCTCATAGAATTTGTAACATTTTTTCCGTCTTTAAAAACTTTCAAATTTTCAAAAAATGTTATAAATTCTTGAAGCTTTTTAATTTGTAATCCCTCCCCGTTTATTGGTTTATTCAACATTTTACTATTTTTACAAGTGCTCGAATTCAGTATGTCAAAAACCTCGTCTATTTTCGATATAAATACTGCAGTTGACATTGCATGTGCTGGCAATGCATTTAATGAGATGTATGTATCTAAAGCTGCTGCAACAGTCGCACTCATTAATTGTGCAGCATATTTAACTTTCATACGTTCAAAATTTGACGGACTCATGTGGCTCTCTGTTAATTTGGGAGCAAATTTCATTGACCGGTTTTTATCGTTTTCGTAAAACTTCCTGACAAATGAAAAATCCGTTTTTCCACCATTACATTCTATTGATTTATTTAATAAATGATTTCTTGTCGACTTTAATAAATGAGGGGTATCAAAAAAATATAAAATTTTTTTGCCGCTGACAAAAAAATAGTGATTTTCATTAGTCACTCCCAATTGTCTAGAAAATCTGCATGACTTAGTGTACACATTGGTACAAGAAGAAACACAACACGGAAAACGCATAATTACTAAATTCGATGAAGAAAACAAGAAACACACACGTCTGAACTACTCACTGTATGAACAGGAAATACAAATTTTAAACGAAAACGTCAATGTTGACTGAAGCGCAGTAACCTGCGCTAAAATACACCCATTCCGTAAATTTCCACGCAGTGCAACTACTGCTTATGATATACTGTGGTTATACTAGCATTGGTAAATCAGTATTATCTGAATTACGAAGATTTTTTTTGTAATATCTGGACTTACAAGGTTTTCATAGTAGTTGATCGATATACTGATGTATATGTTACTATAAATATACTGGGTGTTTGATAAAAAAAAAACGCCCAACGCCATAACTCTTGTATTTTTAGACCGATTTTATTGATCTAAAAACCAAAGTCAGTGCCGTTTAGATACTAAAAAATGACGAGTATTGATTTTTTTCAATAATAACTTCATTCCCAAGTAAAAGCCAACTCAAGATTTTAAAATGGCTGCTTATAATTTTGTAATTTTATTACATTAGACATTATTTTTCTGAATCCAATAACCCAATTTCTTGTTTTTGTTCAATGTTTTGGTCGATTTTTTTTAAATCTTCTATTTAAAATTACATTTTTTTAAAATTATAATTAGTGAGCCTTGTAAAAACAGTAACAAATGTCATTTATTGTGAGGTTACGCCATTAATAATAACAAAACAACAAATAAGTACCTACATTATAACTTATTGTAGAATAAAAGTAATGGAAAAATGTAAATATTTTGTTATTACAATATTTCGATTATTACTCATTTTATAAGTGTATTTATAACCACAACAATTTAGTGTTTTATACGCGTGTCGCATGAAGTAAAATTTCGAGTTTAGAAAAGCCTTAAAATTTGGTTTGGTCGCGTAGCGCTACGCGACCAAACCAAATTTTAAGGCTTTTCTAAACTCGAAATTTTACTTTATGCTTAGTCTGGGAGTGGAAACACTCGTTCGAACTTTAAATTTACTTCTTTTATAAAATCGACGTATGTAATTTAATAAATCATTCATTGAAATCACAGATAAATATGCAAAATGTTACCTAAAATCAACTTTTAGAATTAACTTTATAATTTGCTCGGCTCTTAATGGGTTAATATTCTATTCCCAAGAAAAACAGTATTTATTAAATATTAAAGTTGCGTTTAATAAAATAATAAACTGTCAATAATTCGACAAAAATCTAGAAATGTCAAAAATCTCGACATGTTGAAAATCTTGTCCACTCCCAGACTAAGCATGAAGTAAAATTTCGAGTTTAGAAAAGCCCCGTATAGAAAATTTGTCGAGGGTCGCACAGCGACCCGAGACAAATTTTCACGGGGTTTTTCTAAACTCGAAATTATACTTCATGCGCCACGCGTATAAATCACTGAAATATTGTAAAGTTTAAAAAATACTAGCCTTTATTTTGTTCAGTTGGTTGACAAATTGTGTTGAATCTTCTAAGCTGATTATACATACTAATTCTATTTATAAATTTTGATCAGTAATAAAAGTTCAATTTTGTTGAAAGGCACACTACATTTATTGCTAAAAAATTATGTGACTAAGATTTATTATAATTTTTTTTTTCTAGCATACATATTAAATTAAATTAACATATCGAGCATAATTGGATTCAGAAAATCAATGTCTAAAATAATAGAATTAGAGAAGTATATGCAGCCATTTAAAAATTTAAACTTGACTATTATTTGGCAATGAAGTTAAATTTGAAAAAAATTATAATTAGCATCAATTTGTGGTATTGAAACTGCGATCGACTTTGTTTTTTAGTTAATTCAAATCGATTAATAAATAACAGAGTTATGGCGTTGGGTATTTTTTATCGAACACCCAGTAAATTGGTGAAAATATTGTTTTCTGGATAACACAAGCAGTTTACATTAGTTCTAATATTAATACGTATAAAATCTATTTTCCTCTCCTTTAGTAAATTGGAGGATTGTGTGAATGAGGCATATGTTGAGTTGTTTATTTTTTGTTCTTGTTGTTGTTGTTGTAAAATAAAGTGAAATAGCTGCAAAGGCGTAACGCCTTCCGCCCACTTTCCTATGAAACGGACGAAATTCCGTATCGGGAAAAGGAGGCGACTCGCCGACGATTAATTAGTTTCACCTTTCCTGAAATAATAATTTACAAAGATCGGGGATTTAATTATTCGGACGTCGCTGCCGGGAACAATTACATTTATGAACTTCCTGATCTCTCTCTATTTCTCTCTCTCTTTTTCACTCATGAAACAAAAAAAGTTCGGTTTCAAATTCGCGTCGCTGGTAATTATTTTTTTGTTAAAAGCATGTTTGATTGATTTGACGGATGTAGCGGGATTTTCGTAGATTAAATCCATTTATCGGAGAATAATATACAAATAGTTGATTTTATTTACCATCATCAAAACTTTGGGACGCCATACATTTAAAACGTGAAAAAGATAGAATTAATCTTCCGAACATTTAATATTCCTCTTTCATGCAATAACGTTGTGTTAACAAAACCTTGGAATTAATTACCATAAAAAGACACACTGCGTTAAAGCCGTGAAGAAGAAAAAATCATCAGATTAAATAAATTATTAATTCCCAATTGACCAATAACATAAAACCCAACAATTTATTATGCAGCTAAACGCCATTGCATAAGTGATTCCGTTTGAGCGGGACGGCGAAAAATATTTCCATAAATACCATACTCCAGTACAATCTATATATCATAAACATCGTAAACATTTGACGTGAAAGTATCAGGCATTAATGCTATTCAAATTTATACTTTTATTACACAATCATAACTATTTAGAATGTATGCTTCATTTAACTAATAACATACAGTTTGTGTATTTTCCTCCCTAACAGTTCTGTATCGATTTTTTTTGATAATTGTGTACATCAATACAACGACACAGAACTGTTAAGGGGGAAAATACACAAACTGCGTTAGCGTATTTTTTATTATTCAAGACAAATACAAACAAAATTAGTGCATTTGCCAACAAATGATTTTAATTTATTTACACGGGACAAATGGGATTTTAAAATTCCCACACAAAAAGTTACACAGCATTGGAATAAAATAACTAATTGATAAAAGGGATCGGGCTGAAATAAAAAAATAAAAACAATTTAACATTGTTTCATGCCTGAAATCCACCTTTGATGTTAAATATGGCTGGATGAATGGGAATTTTTGTTTTACAACAAAATCATTTTGCACATTTGTATGAAACAAACTCGCAATGATTTAATAGAAATATGAATTCTACTTCATATTTTGACTGTATAGTTATTAATATTATAATACAGTTTTGTAAATGCTTTTTTGATGTACTACAAAGTGAATGCCTACAGATAATACCGTTTCTATTATTATTATAATACAGTTATTTGAAAAAATATATCTGTTAGTTGCTTTATCGTGCATTAATTAAGCACTCTTCTAGAATTTGTTTTCTCTATGACTGAACTTCGCCTGTATTTTGTATGTCATGTAATTTCCTCTTTATTTAATTAAAGACAATTTATTATAATTAAATATTGCTTAATGTTTAGGTTGTTGTCGAACAGAAGATGTTCTTTCGTTGCGAATTAAGAGACTTCATTAACAGTTTTAAATAAAGTTGACAAAAAAGTGAAAACAGATGACCGGATTATACGAGGGTTGCCTTTTATATTTCGGGATTGGGCAACCCTAGTGTTGCAATCTGGCAACTAAGAGCTCTATCGTAAAGTTTGACATTTTTGAGGTTATACGTACTCAGAACGTTTTGACATATGAGCGTTATTTGTGTCGTTTACACTAACTTAAAAGATTTATCTCGGCCAAAGAATGGAATTAAATCGTGAACATTTTCGTGCGATTATTATTTACAACTTTCGACGTGGATTAACTCAACAACAGTGCATGGATGAACTTAATTCAATTTTTGGCGATGAAGCTCCATCAAGGACCAGTGTTTATCGATGGTATGGTGAATTCAACCGAGGTCGTAGTTCACTCCAAGACGAATTTCGTGGAGGTCGTCCAAAATCAGTTGTTATTCCGGAAACCATTGATGATGTGCGCAAACAAATATTGCAAGATCGTCATGTGACCTATCGTGAGATTGAGACAACCTTATTCATTAGTGGGACTAGCATACATTCAATATTGCATACACATTTGACTGTCAAAAAAATTCGTTCGCGTTGGATCCCACACAATTTGTCAATCGCTCAAAAAAAGGCTCGTGTCGATTGGTGTAAAGAAATGCTCAAAAATACGATTGCGGTGCTTCGAAACACGTCTATGACATCGTGACAGGTGATGAATCATGGATTTACGCGTATGAGCCCGAAAGTAAACAGCAGTCGACCGTATGGGTGTTTCAAGATGAGCCAAATCCAACAAAAGTTGTTCGCGCACGAAGCACTTCCAAGCAAATGGTCGCCTGTTTTTTCGGAAAAACTGGACATGTCGCAACCGTACCACTAGAACAACGCAGAAGAGTCAATTCTGAGTGGTACACAACCATTTGTTTGCCAGTTGTCATCCAAGAAATCAGGAAAACCAACCGCCGAAAACGGATCACTCTTCACCACGACAATGCGAGCTCCCACACATCGGCTCAAACAACTGCATTTTTGAGCACGCAAAACATCCATTTGATGAGTCATCCGCCATATAGTCCTGACTTGGCACCGAATGACTTCTTTTTATTCCCATCCGTAAAAAATTAAATGAGAGGTCAATGTTTTTCGACATCTGAAGAAGCGGTTGATGCGTTCAGAATGCATGTTTTGGAGATACCTCAATCAGAGTGGCAAAAGTGCTTCGACAATTAGTTCAAATGCATGCAAAAGTGTATAGATATTAATGGGGAATATTTTGAAAAACAGTAAAGCGATGTTCAATGATTAATATTTATTTTTGTTCTCTAATCCCGAAATATAAAAGGCAACCCTCGTAAGGGTGGAAAGTGATGATGTTTATTCTTTCTATAAGGTACGATTCACGAGAGGTGTCCCATGGTTTCCTTGATTTTTAGTGCTTTTTACACCAATACATGTAGTACGAAAATAATTTCATGTTATCAGATTACGTGTGTGAAAAGAGACAAATAACTTCATAATATGTCTGTTATGGTTTTTAAATGGAACATGTGAAAACGTATGTTCCGGTATGCAGTATTAAAATTTTAAATATCAAGAATATGAATTTGTGTTCAGTATTCATTCATTCACCGGAACTATATGCGCGTTTCAGGCTTCAACGCCAACATCAGTATAGTCCCGAACCAGTGCTTGAAGAATACTGAACATATTTGACCATTTATTATAGCCTGTGCAATTTACATATGTAAATTGCACAGGCCATAATAAATGGTCAAAGATGTTCAGTATTCTTCAAGAACTGGTTCGAGACTATACTGAAGATGGCGTTGAAGCCTGAAACGCGTATGGAGTTATCCGGTGAAGGAATGAATATTGGACACAAATTCATATTCTTGATATTTGTATTCTATAAAATAAAGGCCTGTTGTGGACGAACAATTGCTGTATATACACGTTTAGTTTACCAGCTATTGACGATGCTAGTTAAGCTAATGGATATTAGATGGCGTATACGCTGTCGAACATATTAAAATTTTAAGGTTAAACGTCACATATTGATAATGTCTTCGTAAAACTAAATCTGCAAAAACCCAGCCACAAATCGTTTTAATTATTGTGCACAATCGTTTAAATGTGAGTTTAAGTAGTATAATTCCTATTTCCACATCTACTAAATAGTTCAGATATTTACAGAAATAAATAATGTATTTATGTTGATTTTGTATAAGCTCAAACTAAAATGTTAGTTGAATCAAATGGCGCATTCAATAGATTTGGCAAATAGTCATCGGATTAATTTGTTAATACAGGGAATTTTTTTGTTTAAGTATACATACTGGGAATTTAGGTATACATATGCATACGCTTTTTTTTAGAGTTCAATTTGAAGCTTAAAACCAGTGTTTTCCACTCCCAGACTAAGCATAAAGTAAAATTTCGAGTTTAGAAATGCCTGAAAATTTGGTTTGGTCGCTCAGCGCGAAGCGCGGAGCGGCCAAACCAAATTTTCAGGCTTTTCTAAACTCGAAATTTTACTTCATGCGCCACGCGTATTAAACACTGAAAGCACTAAAATATTGTGAATATTGTGATTTCGCTTGAAATCAGTGTCTTATACGCGTGGCGCATGAAGTAAAATTTCGAGTTTAGAAAAGCCTGAAAATTTTGTTTGGTCGCTCCGCGCTTCGCGCTACGCGACCATACCAAATTTTTAGGCTTTTCTAAACTCGAAATTTTACTTCATGCGCCACGCGTATAAAACACTGAAAGCACTAAAATATTGTGAATATTGTGATTTCGCTTGAAATCAGTGTCTTATACGCGTGGCGCATGAAGTAAAATTTCGAGTTTAGAAAAGCCTGAAAATTTTGTTTGGTCGCTCCGCGCTTCGCGCTACGCGACCAAACCAAATTTTCAGGCTTTTCTAAACTCGAAATTTTACTTCATGCTTAGTCTGGGAGTGGAAAACACTCGTTTTAAGCTTTAAATTGACCTCTTTTAAGACGAATATTTAAAAATCTACAATCTAATTAGGATATGTTTACTCTAAAGAAAAAAATCATAAGAAATTATGATTTAAAGAACTTATATACTCGCGACCTAAACAGTATGACATTGCCATGTAACGTCAAAATTTGACATTACTAGGAAAAATCGTTGCGGATACAACTGTCGACCTACTCTCTAAAAAATTTGAAGCACACTTTCCACATCAATGAGTCATTTTCACTCTGTAAACTGTGTAAAACAGAAAAAGAAAATCTGAATAATGTTTAAGTGATCTAGTAGTTTTCTATTTCAAAGTGTCTATAGCTTTTCTGCATTTAAGTCTTTTTCAAATTTCACTTTTAACAAAAATGTATCTTCTTTTACGAATTAAATCTCCTAGGCTTCAAAGCCCTATCGATTAACATCCACAAACAGAAAGAAAGCAAAACATCGCACTAACCTCTTAATTAATAAAAAAAACTGTCCTTGGAATCCAAATGTCTAGTGCTGGATTTTACCTTAAATAATCCGTTAAGCAAATCTTCACTAACCACGTAAAAGATGAGACTATTGTTCAAGATATTTACCAACGAATCAAAACACTAGCACTCATTCTTCTTCTTCTTCTTGCGTAATTAATAGCCATAGCTTTGCTACTTTATTACAGCAATTACTGTCATAGATCTAAAATAAACACTAACACTTGAAAACTCCAAATCAAACTTAAAAACCGATCACTGTTTTTAAAAAACCATAGAAATCCAACACGCCGTGTAAATAATCGACCTCTACTGGAATTAAAAAATGGTGATGTGTCCATCATAGTACTTTCCCCGTAAATTGAGTATAAAATCACTTTTTAAAGTTTGTAAAGAGGCTAATGAATCACCCTGTAGAAAATTGTGTTTGAAAGTTCCCGAAAAACGTTCTTCTTTTTATAACATATTACGAAGTGGTCCTCAATAACTAGATAAAACACACAACTTTTGAAATATCTCAAAAACTAAGAGTGCTATGACAAAAAGTAAGTGAACAATACATCTTCATTTTGTTATTATCTACAACTTTTATTTGAAAGAATTTTTTGTTTGATGAACATTTATTGAAATAATCTGAAAAAACTGAAAAACGCTAGGAGTAAAGTACCACTTCCTGTTTTCCCATGTTCACCAAAAGCTTTTCAGTTCTTCCGATTGTAACAAAAAGCTTAAGATTCAAGTTTCATCTCGATATCTTTAGCGGTTTTTGCGGTACAGCGCACACAGACACACACACAGACACACAGACAGACAGACATTTTTCAAAAATAATCTTATTCGACTCAGGGGACCTCAAAACGGATAATTTCGCTAAAATTTTTGATTCGAAAATTTTCACGAAAACAATACTTTTCCTTTGTATTACATACGGGGGAAAGTAAAAAAAGGTGAATGAATAGAGGCGCTGAATAAAGGTGAATGAATACAGGATTTTCGCCTAGGTTTTTTGCGAGTTTAGTGATAAGTAACTTTATTTGCGATTGAAACCAGTTTGAATGTATGTTGTTTCGTTAAATAATTGCGAATATTTGTACACTTAAATAACAGAGCTAGGAGGGATTTGAATCCTTTTAAAGGATTTAAAAGATGTACTCGTATTAGAATACTTTAGCCAAAAAGGATTAGTAATCCGGATTCGACACGATTATTTAAGAAGATTCGTATTCGATTTCAAATGTAGACAATTGGAATCCTTTTAAAGAGATTCGAATACTCACAAAATTACTCGAATTCTCACAATACATATACAATAAACTCGCTCGGCAGGGTGAATTAAGGAATGCAAGCTATTTTATTTACAATTACTAACCTATAAGAATAAAATATATACAAATAATTGTATTTAGAACACGCTTTCAAAATGATGTATTTTTAGTTTGATGAATAAGAAAAATCGTATATCAGTTATTATTAAGTTATTGTAATGGAAGATTTGCTGCCCCAAAAGCAAATCATAAGTCAATAAATCTATTTTTCCAGTATTTTTTTCTTCCATTTAGGAAAATCAAACCTATTTAAATGATGTAAAGTGTTTAATTTGAGTTGGATTACGACCAGCTCTCCGTGTGAATTTTTTGATCGGGACTACGCCAAATTTTTAGCCTTTTTAAATTCAAAATTTCATTACATGCGCCACGGGTATGATACACTAAAATATTGTGAAATTAAAAATATACTGCTAAATCAGTATTAAAAATATACTGCTAAGCAGAGCTGGGCAAGATTCGAATCATTCAGGATTCGAATCCTGTATTCGAATCCTTTTAGAGGATTCAAAAGAGGCATTCGAATACTTTAGTTCAACTGGATTCGTGATCCGGATTCGTTACATTTTTTTTAAGAGGATTCGTATTCGAATCCAAATGTGGGTGACTCGAATCCTTATAAAAGGAATCGAATATTTATAAAAGGATTCAAATACTTACAAAAGGTTTTCAATCGCTAAAAATAATTCAAATTAATTGTAATTATTAACTTGAAATATGTCTTTTGTGTGTTTTTAAATTTCTCGTAAATCACTGTTTTATAGGCGTGGCGCATGAAGTAAAATTTGGGTTTAGAAAAGCGCAGAAAATTTGTCTTGGGTCGCGCCAAAACCTAATTATTTATGAACATCGTTGATAACAGACTAAATATCTGATTCTCTGTTACTCTGATTAAAAATGTATTTGTGTGGTTTTGTACTTCACTTCAAATCAGTGTTTTGTACGCGTGGCGCATGAAGTAAAATTTCGAGTTTAGAAAAGCCCAGAAAATTTGTCTCAGGTCGCTGCGCGACCTGAGACAAATTTTCACGGGGCTTTTCTAAACTCGAAATTTTACTTCATGCTTAGTCTGGGAGTGGACAACACTCGTTCGAAACTTCATACTGAATGCTTTGAAAAGAACATTAAATGACTGAAATTGTTTTTAAAGATAATAATCTAGTATTCAAAATTTTGTTTAATATTATTTGAAGTAAAACTGACATGGTAGCCACAATCTGAAATGCTAATTTTTTCCGGAATTTCCCTGGTTCAACATTTTTTTCTCTGACCTTTTAATATAACTTTCTTCTGTGGGAAACCCCCATTTCGTTAAATTGTTTTCATTGTTTTTGTCAATATTTAAGTTAATTTTATACATATGCCTTTTTTGTTAGTGTTTTGTACAATTTGAATATAATTCCATGACTTTTCTATGACTTTCCCGGTTTTAATGATATTCAGTGAATTTTTTATTTACTTAATTTTCAGGCATTCGTCGATTTTATAAAAGAGTTCAATTTGAAGTTTTGAACGGGTGTTTCCACTCCCAGGCTAAGCATGAAGTAAAATTTCTAGTTTAGAAAAGCCCCGAGAAAATTTCTCGAGGGTCGCGCAGCGACCCGAGACAAATTTTCTGGGCTTTTCTAAACTCGAAATTTTACTTCATGCACCACGCGTACAAAACACTCATTTTAAGTGAAGTTCAATAACACACAAATACATTTTTAATCAGAGTAACAGGGAATCAGATATTTAGTCTGTTATCAACGATGTTCAGTGGTAAAAATAAATAATTAGGTTTTGAATATTTTTGTTAAAACAACTGGTAACGATATTTATATGTTAATGGTTGCAAAAAAATAATAAAATCAAATTTATTCTTAAAGGATTTGTATTCGTGATTCGAAAAAACAGGATTCGAGTCTGTGATTCGAATCATATTTATCTCTTACGAATCCTTTATTCGAATATTCGTGATTCGAATCATATTAGGTGATTCGGATTCGTGATTCGAATCCTTTTTACGAGGATTCGTCCCAGCTTTGCTGCTAAGGCAGGATAAAAAATATATTGCTTAACAAGAATATTTTGAATATCACAATATTTGAGTGATTTATACGCGTGGCGAATAAAGTAAAATTTCGACTTTAGAAAACCCTGAAAATTTGAAAACACTCGTTAGAAGCTTCAAGTTGAAATACTTTATGGAGACAACGAATTCCAGAAAATGTACTAAACACTGCAATCAACATATCCTGTTGATACACTTAAAAGAAAAACTTCCTATAAAATAATTACACAGGCCAACAAAAAAATTGTGATTCGCATTTTTTGATTATTTTAAGTTTTGGTGGCTAATCTAATAAAGAATCAAGATGGTTTTGTTTCCACCACGCACATTTTTTTATAAAGTTACTAGGTGTCATATTTATAGTTGTTTAGATATTTGCGAATGAAAATTAAATGACATTCTAATAATTGCTACGCCACTGAGATTAAATTGTGTACAAATCAATAGAATAGTATAGGGAAATTCCCGAAAGTAAAATGTAATTGCTGGGATTCCCTGATTTGCAGTCAGACCTTCAAATACAATGATCATAGTTTGAAAATTTGTGGGGATTTGAAAATTGTGGGACTTCTACTAGGACAGCAGTCAGGGTATACAAGTAGACATCAATATTGGAAGAAAAAGTACTAGATAAGAAGAGATAATTTAACTCCCAGATCTATAAAAGTTCTGCACGAAAGTCTTGTTGATCCACAAAAAATCTTGTTACCTCCACTGATTATTAAACTAGGATTAATGAAACAATACGTTAAAGCTTTAAATAAAGATGGAGACTGTTTCAAATACCTTTGTAGAAAATCCCGCTATCTCAGATGCAAAATTAAAGGAAGGAATTTTTGTATGTCCTTAAATAAGGAGATTAACGAAAGATCAAGAATTTGTTAATACCATGACCGAAACTGAAAAAGATTTTTTTGGGAAACAACAAGGATCCTAACTACAAAGAAATTGTGAAAAACATGCTATAGAAATTTATGGAATTGGGATGTAATATGAGCATAAAAGTTCACTTTTTACACTCCCATCTTGATTACTTCCCCGAAAATCTTAGTGATGTGAATGAGGAGCAAGGTAAGAGGTTCCACCAAGACAAAAGAAATAGAACGCAGGTATCAAGGTCAGTGAAATGTTTCAATGATGGCTGATTACTGCTTGTCAATAAAAAGGGACAATCCAGCCCTGGAATACACAAGAAAATCTACTAAACGAAGTTTTTCATCCAAGAGGGAAAGAACTTCTAAAAAAGAAGGAATTAAAGATTGTTTAAGACTTTTTTCAATTCAGTACTATTTGGAATTTGTTTTTGTCTCTGTATCAATAAAAGTAGCGTTTATTTTTACCAATTTTCTTTTCAGTATTGATATAAAAAATCCTCACGTGATAGGGCAAAATGACACTCGGATTTGAATTCAGCAGATTAAAATTATACAAAATTAGATGTCAGATCGAAATCAACTTTTAAAAAGTAAAAATTTGTTGGCCTGTGGAATTTATTTGCACAATAATAATTATTATTCGAATGATTTACCAACTTACCAAACACTGCAATCAACATATTCCGTTGACACACCTAAAAGAAAAACTCCCTATAGGATAATTATTTCTTTACACAATAATAATTATTATTCGAATAAAGCATAAATTTAAACACCATCATACATCATTTACGCGAACTTTTATTAAGCAATCGTTTCAACTTTAATTTTCCGCTCCATTTCCCAAACACCCAATAACACTCAAACGCGCGATTAGTCCAGCAGCACATACGATTGCGATTTATCCGAAAATTAATTCAATACCTCGAAAATGATTTAAGTCCATTATGATTTATGCGCTTTTCGCTTAAAATTAATTAACTCGTGCAGTGCTCGCGTAATGCGCGAAATGAAGCAATTTGCATACAATAAAAACACGTCCATATTTGCGATAAACATAAACTTCTGTCGGACATGAATATTCTATTGTTGTTTGATCGGTTTTGTAATCCGGTAGCCGATTGTTGATGGTTTTAACATGTTGGACATGCGTTGCGGAAAAATAGGTGTGCGCGCTTATTAATTTTAATTGTGATTAATCGTTTCGGCTTTGTGGAAATGTTCAGTCGTTTTTCATTAATTATAACACCGAGTTTTCAACTTGATTAACAACTATAATATTAATAAGTTCATTTAAGTAAAACCATAAAGTGGATTTTTTCTTTTAAGTATACATTTTCCGTGGTATACACTGTAATTATTAGAAATTTATCAGTTTTATAAAAGCGTTGAATTTGAAGCATTTAACGAGTGTTTCCACTCAAAGATTAGGCATGAAGTTAAATTTCGAGTTTAGAAAAGCCCTAAAATTTTCAGGCATTTCTAAAGTCGAAATTTTACTGCATGCGCTACGCGCATAAATGATTTATACTGAAGTTCAAAATTAACTGCTAAAGTTTAATCCCACGTTAATAAATTAGAATGCAGTTACGTTTACAGCCTTTTAACCCATTAATACCGCAACTTTGTTAATTTTCTGCTTATTGAATTTCTAAATAAGTTAATTTTATGCACTGTATGATTTGACCTGATTTGAAAATGTGTGAAGAAATATGTAAATATTTTGTTATTCGAATTTTTTTATTATTATTTATTTTATAAAAGTATTTTTAAGTGTATTTCCATCTCCACAATATTTCAGTGTTTTATACGCGTGGCGCATGAAGTAAAATTTCGAGTTTAGAAAAGCCTGAATTTGGATTTGGACGCTTCGCGTTAAAATCCAAACGCTCAGGCTTTTCTAAACTCAAAATTTACTTTATGCTTAATCTGGGAGTGGAACACTCGTTCTGAAGTTGTACACGAGTTTTTCAACTCCCAGACTAAGCATGAACTGAAATTTCGAGTTTGGCATGAACTGAAATTTCGAATTTGGAAAAGCCTGAACGTTTGGATTTGGACGCAAAGTGCCGAATTTCAACTAAAATCAACTTTTAGAGTTAACTCTATACCTGTTCCGCTGTTAATGGGTTAATATCGTCATAAATTGAGTTTTTAGTAACAATTTTAACAATTTCAAAGAACTGGTAATTATTTTCCTTGCATCTAGCACTATTTATTCAGAGTTTAAAAAAACATTCCCACATTTTCACTTTTATTGAATTGAATCAATTTTTTTCCTCTTTCTCGGAAAAGAATAATTAAGTCGTTAATTCCACATAAACACCACGTCCAGTTCCGCGTATGGAAAACGTTGTAATACACGGTGTCCAAGCCTTCAATTTACGATAACCATTCGAAATTATAGATTACCGGTGGATGTAAGCACCACTTAATGGTTTTAAAAAGGCCATAAATCTAGCAAAGCAAATACCTCAAGGCTGCAATTACCCGGGCCCCATGTTTAATGTTAAGAACCGGAACCGTTTACGCCGCATCAGAATTTATTAAACACCATCGAGATAATAATATTAATATTAATAATATATTAAGTGTCTTGTCCACTTTATATAACCGACATCATAATAAAAAATAAAAAATAATAACATTAAATTAATGAGCTGTATATAAATCAGTACCTATAAACGAATATTGATAACATGAAAACAGTTTTTAACATTGGTCAAGAGATAAAGAAGCATCCAGTGTCCAACAGAAATTGCAACACTCTAAATTTTGTTGTCAAGTTTGGATTTGTTAGAAAATTAATTTAAATGAACTGACTATTAGGAAAGGTTAAATGATAAATTTTAAAAGTTGCCTCAATCCGGGTATCAGGAACACCCGTACGGAAAAGTCTTCATTCATTTTCTTTGAATGATTTGATTTGATTTGATTTTAAAGTTTTGATACGGATGCGCTAGAATAATAAATAATAATATATTCATGTGAAAAAGATAAAAAAAAACACAATATAATTTACAGCTTAAATTTAATATATAGATTACACATACAGAGAATTGTTTTTTAAGGTATACATATTCCAAATTCAGCTTCTTTCCTTTAAATCTTTAGATATTCGTTGTGTTTTTAAATGAGTTTAATTTGAAGCTTTAAAAGAGTGTATTCCACTTCCAGACTAAGCATGAAGTAAAATTTCGAGTTTAGAAAAGCCCCGTGAAAATTTGTCGAGGGTCACTGCGCGACCCGTGACAAATTTTCTGAGCTTTTCTAAACTCGAAATTTTACTTCATGTGCCACTCGTATAAAACACTAAAACATTGTAAAATGTATGTATATTTGAACCTCACTTAAAATCAGTGTTATATACGCGTGGCGCATGAAGTAAAATTTCGAGTATAGATAAGCCCAGAAAGTTTGTCTCGGGTCGCGCAGCGACCCGAGACAAATTTTCACGGGGTTTTTCACAGGGCTTTTCTCGAAATTTTACTTCATGCCTAGTCTGGGAGCGGAAAACACTCGTTTAAGCATCAAATTGAATTGAACTCTTAAAAAAACAAATATCTAATGATTTAAAGAAAATGGGCTGAATTTGGAAAAGGTATACTTTGAAGAAAAACTCCCTGTATGCGAGATTTTACTGACAATAGTGAAATATAGTTAATTAAATATTGTAAATATCGTAACGTGCACCCAGTGCAGTGTTAAAATCCCCCTTTCACATTTATTAATTAATTTCTATACTTCAAAAGTCTTTATAGCTGTAATACACCTATTTTTAATAAATATGATTTAATAACGTCCAAATATTTTTTCAGTGACAGAGCTCTGACATGCAACTGTAATTTATTATAAAATTTTATTGAGTAGTTGCTATTACCTGTTTTTGCTTTTGTAAGCCACAATCTTGTTGGATTATCTCTATTATTTCACTTGCGTTCATGGCGGAAGGGGTCTTAAAAGAAAGCCAAAATTGCTGCTTTCATAATTTATGTCATAAAAATAGGACGTAAATACGTGCCGAAAATACCCATTTCGAGGTTAGTATTGAAATTTTGCTAGAAGGGTGTTCCTGATACCCGGTTTGAGGCTATTTTTTTATTTCCAATATTTTCAATAACACTGATTATTTACAAAATTATGGTTTAGTGGGTTTTTATTGTTGTTCTTTTCTAATTTGGGTACGCTGAATTCGAATCCGGTGCTCATTTGGGCCCAAAGTTACCAGATTTGAAGATATCTTATCTCAAAGTGGTTAAACGGGCCATTTGTGGTATTTTTGGGCCCCCAGTAACTAAACTTTCCGTCTCTTTTGGCCGGCGAGTTATAGCGCGTTTTAAAGACGCAGATCTATACTTTAAGAATCAAAAAAGAGAATACTATTAACTTGCTTAGTTTTTGAGCAATCTCAGAAACCGTGAGCCATGTTTTTGTTTATTTCGCGCGCTCAAAATTAAAAAAAACGAACGGTCCTTTAGAGTCAAAATAAACGCCTTCAGACAGCCGCCGAATCGTCGACGTTTCGCAGGGAAATTTAAAATTGTCAATTGACGATCGAATTTTGATTGGGATCGCATAATACAAGCTAATTCATCGTTATTGTAGGGATCCTCTTTCTTCATCATCATACAAACAAATTACAAATACAAAATGCAGTAATAAAACATTTATTTATAAATAATATAAATAAGATAGGAACGACTAAAACGTCTTCCTCTTCGAGACCTTACAAACAAAAACAAAACCAAACAAAAACAAAACCAAACAAAAACAAAAACATGGCTCACTGTTTTGGAGATTGCGCAAAAACTATGCAAGTTAATTGTATTCTCTTTTTTGATTCTAAAGTATACATCTGTACCCTTAAAATGCGCCATTACTCGCCGGCCAGAAGTCACGAGAAGTTTAGTTACTGGTGGCCCAAAAATGCCACAAATGGCCCATTTTGACCACTTTGAGATGAGATATCACAAAATCTAGTGACTTTAAGCCCAAACGGGCTTTGGATTCGGATTCAGCGTACCCAAATTAGTACAGTACAACAATGAAAACTCACCTAACCAACGCGTGTTTTACAATCTCTTTATCAGTGTAATCGATACAAAAAGATAGTAGGTACTTAACCTTTCCAGCCTAAAATTTGATAGCTAAAATGTCAAGTCAGTGGGCAGAAAGAATTTTATTTTGGTCGATAGCCCTTACTTGGGATCTACATGTTATAGATAATATATATGATTATATTATTAGTGCGATTCTTTGCGCAATCTACAACTGATTTGTCTTACAAGGACAAATTCAAACATTCATTGAATTTTTCTTTATACATAAAAGAAATCAGTTGCAGGTTGCCAAAACAATCGCACTTTTAATATTTTTGAAATATCCTACAACCAAGTGCTGGCAATTTCATTCATACTTTATGTATTTATAGTAACTAATTATTATTTCATGTATTGGAATAAACTGTTAAGCTGCACGTAATCTATGGTTGTTCGTAAGGAATACAGATTTGATAATAAGGGTCTCCCAAAATTCACGCAAGATTTATTTTTGCTCCCTTTGTGAGGTAAAGTGTTGCCAACGAAAAAATAGACAGCGTGACAACTGACAGTTTAGGGTTATTAAACATGAAGCGGAAGTTGGGCTAGAGGTATCATCAGACCAGTCTTATTCGAAAACGAGGCTGGTCGGGCAATAACAGTTAATCGCGATATGATCATCCAGTTTTTTTTAGCCTAGATGCAAGATATGGATGTGAACGACATGTGGTTTCAACAAGACAGTGCTACATGCCATACACCATGAAAAACAATTTAATTACCACGTGAGTAATTTCCTAGTCGTGCAAAATCCCCCATTTTCGTGATCAGAATTGGCCGCTCAGATCATGACACTGTTGGATTTTTTGCTTTGGTGTTTTTTGAAGTCTATGATTTATTCCAACAAACCCACGACCTCCCACGCCTTGGAGGAGAAAATTAAGCGCTGTATCAGCAGAATTCAGCCACATTTATGCAAACCGGTCATGGAAAATGTTAATAAAAAAGTGCGTATGTGCCAGCAAAGTCGTGGAAGCCATGCACTCGATATGCTATTCTATACATAACCCTATACTGTTTACTTTACGAATGAATAAAAAATTACAATTTTTAATTATAAACCTATGCAGTTTTTAACTTAAAAAAAAAATCGTATCGGATCTAAAAACGTGTTAGGTAACTGAAAAAAATTAATATGGAATAAAATAAGTGTTATACCTTACCGAATTTTAAACCTGTGTTTTCTATCAAAATTACTTTTTGCGAGAAAATTGGGACAACTTAGGCACGTAGAAATTAATTCTTAATCTATTATTTTGTTTTCTTTAATGGTCAGAGAAGTACAGATTTGCAAAACGATATAATTACATGAAAATCCCTTCACTCTGTATACAGGGAATGTTTCTTTTAAGTATACATTCCCAATTTTTTTAAATCAATTAATTTAAAGTTTTGAACAAGTGTTTCAACTCCCAGACTAAGCATGAAATAAAATTTCGAGTTTAGAAAAGCCTGAAAATTTGATTTGGTTTTAAACATCTATTTCTTCCAAACGACAAAAGATAGAAACACAATTCCAACGTTCCTTAAAAGAGAAAAGTTCAAATTTTATGAATTTATATAACCATTATGTGTTACACGACACATATCAAAATGGTGGCTCATTTCTTGCCACATACGAATCAGCTGGTCTCTAGTTATCGAATTTACAGCTTTAACAATTCGATGTTGCATATTTTCAAGAAAGGTTTTTGGGCTCCTTTTCGTAAACTGTACGAATACGCTCGACATTTTCATTCGATGTGCGTGGACATCCTGTGCTTTTCTGTTTGCAGATGCAACCATCGTCTACGAATTTTCGATGCCACAGGTAAATCTGCTCAAGACGACGCAGTTGTTTATAAAACTGACGGCGAAAAGCACGTTGAACTTCAATAATGGGCTCTAGTTTTGCTAATTGCAGCACCCAAAATGATTTTTCTTATTCGGTCGCCATTTTGCTACAGACAATTAACAGCGCCAATGCGGCCATAGTTGGAACTTCTGCCTGGACTGTTCAAATTTTAAACTTTCGTCTGTCCAGGAACGTTAGAATTCTGGTTCTAACTTTTGTAATTTGAAAGAAATAAACGTTGGAAATCTGCTCCTTTCTATTGAATAGCCCTGTATATTTATTACGCTTTACATCAAATATTTCTTGACATTTGCAAAATCGCGTGATGAAACTCAATTTTTCAATATTGAATATTCTAAGTAAAATGAATCAATCTTAGCAGTTTATTATGATTAAATTTAATTCAATCAACTTTTTTTATCGAGTTTTAATATTTTATGTGTATAAATCATGCAGTGAAATATCAACGAGTTAAATAATTACACTAAAAGCACGCAGTGATTTCGTTTTTACGATCGAGTTCCATTTGCCTAAACATATTTTTTTAATTTTAATTTACGAGTACCTAATCCCATAAAACTTTCGAATAATGCCAACAGTAAACCTTTATGGCCCAGTTTGTTATTAATATCGATGTTTAAATCAGACTGACACTGGCACCTCCATTAAAGTTTACACTGTTACACAGAATTTTTACAATGTTATCAAATTTAATATTACGTATTGCAAATCGGTTATAGTAAATAAAAATGATATTATATTAAAATCTGAATAAGTCGTTTTAAAAGAATTATGGTAGGTTTAATGCTTTTAGCCTTTAAATCAATTTTGTTACAAAACTTGATCTCCGTATCTTGAGAATTAGAGTTGATTAGCTTATTTTTAACTACACTGATGACATAATTTAATTCAGTGAGAAAAATCCAGTAAAAATTATTAGCTTTAGATCGAGAACAAGCAGTGTAATTTGAACTTTACAATATTTAATTGTAAAATATAAAATTACCAAAATGTTTTTTGTTAAAATGCAAACAATGTCTTAATTAATAAGGCAACTTAAGACAATAAATATCTATTGAAACATCCACTTTCCGTGCACGAGAAGTAGTTGTTTCAATGGATATCTATTGTCTTATTAATTAAGACATTGTTTGAATTTTCACGAAAAAACATTATATATTATGTTTAAAGCGTGCAAGCTATAAGAAGCGTAAGCTTATTTTCTTGAATTCAAATAGTTTTGAATATGAATTATTCTTGTTTAATATTTAATTGTTTTATACGCGTGGCGCATGAAGTAAAATTTCGAGTTTAGAAAAGCCAAATCCAAACGTTCAGGCTTTTCTAAACTCAAAATGCTACTTCATGTTTAACGTGGGATTGGAAACACTCGTCAGAAGCTTCAAATTGAAAATGTGCAGCTTATGGGCATTGGGATATAAATACTTAGTAACTTAATAGGAAAATTCTAGGACACAGTCATCAGAACTGGCTAAATTAGAATATTGAAAATTAGGAAAATTAAAAAAAGTTTTAAACATCATAAAAATATCGAAATATGACAAAGACAATCAATATTGTCAAAGTGCATATAAATTAACAGAAATTATAGAAAAAATGACGATTACTGTCAGAATTATTTAATTCAATAAAATAATCTTGATTTTTATATGACATTACAAAGTTTGTAGAATTCGTTGAAAATGTAGAAGGTTTTGAAAACTATGAAGGTTTCCTAAATAGAAAGACAAAACTTACAATTCTAATAATGGCAAAAGAAAAAACATTAACACAACCATAAAAACTCGTTAATTTATTAAATTAATTACAAACTACTTGTACCAATATTTAATAAAATTAAACAATGTTTAAAAATAAACTATCAAACTCGTATAAATCGTCAAAATTGACAAATTCAAGCACAATACGACGTAATATTGTTATTCTTGCTGAAGAATTTATTTTTATCATAATGTTATCTCTTAATTGTGATTTAATTTTTTTTATTAATCATTAAAATGTTTTAATATTTATTTCTTATTTCTTTTTTGCATTTCAATTGATTTATTGTAACACTGGTATATATTTGTTTGTATTATTTTTTTTAAATAGTGATTCTGTAATAAAGATTATTATTATTGTTACTATTATTATTAATAAATATTATTAAATTCAACAGAAATTGTATAAAATTGACAAAAATCAACAACAAAATAGTGATGTATCCATCATAGCATTTCCTCGTCATTTAATCAATTGATAATCGACATAATAAATTTATTTCACTCTAATCAATCGTTCAAAGATTTCACTTAAAGTCAGTATTTTATACGCGTGGCGCATGAAGTAAAATTTCGAGTTTAGAAAAGCCTAATTTGGCTCGGTCGCTCCGCTGCGCTACGCGCCCGAGCCAAATTTTTAGGCTTTTCTAAACTCGAAATTTTACTTCATGCTTAATCTGGGATTGGAAACACCCGTTAGAAGCTTCAACTTCTCAAGAAAATAAATTATCTCAACGCATCTTCTCAAAATATTTAGCCAAAGTTGAAATAATGCATTAAAATCAATAGTTTTTAGGAGAATCTTTTCATCGAAATAATTGTAAAAAATTGTGATATGTCCATTATAGTACTTTTTCCATTAACTTCCTATTTCAATCAGCAGGGTCTGTTGAAATTTTGTTAGATACTTGAAACCTATACTTTTCAGAAATCCATCTACTTTATTTTTCAATATATTTTTCTTATTCCTGCAAAACAGTTTTCGTAAGCATCACTTATGTGTTCCCTTTTCCACAAAATATTAATCATGTCAAAGTTAAACTACCGTCACTAATATCAATGCTTGCTGATTTAGCTCAAAAAAATATCAAAAAATCTAATTTAAAAAAAATAAATAAATAACTAAAAGGGCTAAAAGTGTATATACATTAAATGCAAATTCTTTGATGCTTTACAACTTTTAATAAAAAGATTTTTTTTTATAAATATAGAATTTTTTAATACGAATATATTTTTAATATGAATTTTTTAATATGAATATACAGGGTAGGCCATTTTAATCAATCCACGCAAATACCTCCGAAGATATATTCGATAGCAAAAATTGACCATAACAAAGGTTGTATGGCTGGTAGGGGGACATCCGATGATGGCCTTTGAAGTGACCTTGAAGTTGACTTTCAAGGTCATCTGAAGACCAACGTACAAATTTTAAATGGCAACCCTGCTTTTTCAATGTTTATTTTGAAAGAGGGTCATCATGTTAGTATGGCTGCATAAATATTTTAATACCTCACATAAAAAATTTTTCGAGAAAAAAAAACTTAAAGAAAATTTTACTAATAGACTTTAATTCAAAAGTTCAATACTTCACTTAAAAAGGAAACTAAACGATATTTCCTGCCACCAACATAATGAAGCCGTAATACGGCAAGCCGTTGACAAAACTAAACAGTACACAATAAAGAAAATTAAAAAAGATGCTCAAAGACATTTCCATTTTGCTGGATACATAAATTAATTCGGCGCTGAAAATCCTGAACTGTTCTTAACAAAACTGTCCTTGGAATATTTTGGCAAGCGGTCTGGATTGTACCTATCATATTATCTCTGTTTGTTGTTTCATGCTCATAAACAACATCTTTCAAATAACCCCATAAATAAAAATCCGGAGAAGTTAAATCTGGTGATCTTGGTGGCCATGCAACAGTTCCACCACGTCCAATCCACCTGTTATGGTAACTCTCATTTAAATAATTTCTAACTATCCGGGCAAAGTGTGGTCCAGCTTCATCCAATTGAACCCACATTCTCAATCTTGTTCGCAAATTCACATTTTCCAGTAGTACTGGGAGTGCATCTCTCAAGAAATTTAAAAAAAATTGCCCATTTACGTTACCGTTGAAAAAATGTGGACCAATCAAATGTCCATCTATGATACCACACCATACATTAAGACTCCAACGATGTTGATTGTTGACCTGTCTATGCCAGTGAGGATTCACGTCAGACCAATAGTGACAATTGTGTCTATTAAGCTGTCCGTTGCTTTTGAAAGTTGCCTCATCGGAAAACATAACATAACGAAAAAAATCGTTCATTATTATTTGTTCTGCCCATTGGCAAAACTCTACGCGCTTCCTCATTTCATTGGGTGTAAGCGCTTGTATTAGCGAGATATGATAGGGGTGATAACGTAGGTTCTTCAATATTCTCAGTGAAGTACGTCTGGTTATGCCAGATTCTCTTTCAATATCATAGCTGCTAATATGAGGATTAATGTGAACCATTCCCAGAACAGTTATTGCACTAACGTCATTTTGGTTATAAATATGTCTTGGTTTAACACGTCGTAAATGTCCTTGTCGGGCTTTCAGATGGATGTTTCGAATTACAGAGTGATTGGGGTGCCGTCTTTGAAGATATCGATTCCGATACAAGATAGCAGCTTGTCAATAGTTACCTCCACATTCTCCTAGAATCAACAGCATATCGACTCTCTCTACCGCCGGATAGTCAGCCATATTTTATTTGATTTGCAGAAGATATATTGTCCAAGTGTTTACTTCTTTAAATGAAATGTCCATTGAAAAATGAACGAATGCATTTTGTAGTGAAATTTTGATTGACCATATTTATTTGCATGACAACCTCAACGACCAATTGTTTATCGCCCCTAAGCTCACGAACAACACTCATTTTGGAATTATTATTTAAAATATTGATCATAATGTAGTACAATTACATATCTAGTTTAATTTTTGAGTTTTTTGAATTAGAATAAGTGAAGTAGGTATTGAAATGATATGTTGGTGGCAGGAAATATCGTTTAGTTTTCTTATTTATTGAAGTATTGAACTTTTGAATTGAAGTCTATTAGTAAAATTTTCTTCAAGTTTTTTCTCGAAAATTTTCTTATGTGAAGTAATAAAATTTTTATGCAGCCGTACTAACATGATGGCCCTCTTTTAAAATAAATATTAAAAAAGTAGGGTTGCCATTTAAAATTTGGAAGTTGGCCTTCAAATGACCTTGAAAGTCAACTTCAAGGTCAGTTTATAGGCCATCATCGAATGTCCCCCTACCAGCCATACAACATTTGTTATAGTCAATTTTCGCTATCGAACATATCTTCGGAGTTATTTGCGTGGATTGATTAAAATGGCCTACCCTGTATATATACGAGGTCTGTTCAGATAATAACCGAACTTTATTTTTTTAAACTTTATTGTTCATATTACACATAATTGGTCCTTGTCCCTTTCAAAGTACCCCCCTCCCCTATTCACACATTTATCCCAGCGGTGTTTCCAATTTGCGAAGCAGTCCTGAATAGCTTTATTTGAGATGGCCTGTAAGGTCAGTGACGAATTTGCTTAGGGCCTATCTAATGTGATGATTGAACTATTGTCTCAATGTTGTAGCCATAAACCCAGCTTTCGTCTCCTGTTATGATTCGTTGCATGAATGATTTATCGTCATTAGCTTGTTCAAAAGTTGCCGACAAATGTCCACTCGTTTTTACTTCTGTTGTTCGGTCATCAAACGAGGAACAAATTTTGCTGCAACTCTACCCATGTTTAATTTTTCTGTCAAAATTACATAACATAACCCAGTTGAGATGCTAACCTCTTCGGCAAATTCTCTGGCAGTCAATCGACGATTTGCACGCAACAGATCGTTAATTTTTTGAACGTGGGAGTCATCAGTTGAAGTGACAAACCTTCCTGGTCTTCAGTTGACCGACGACACTTTTAAATCGTGAAAACCAAGCATGTTTCAAAAGATCAAACGTTTCTGTGAACGTTTTCCCTAGTTTTGCGCAAAACTTTGCGTTGCATCGTTGCTCCAGAAATTGGCACATTTCAAAAATCGAAACTAGCACTTAACACGTTACACTCAAGCAAGAATATCATAAAATATGAACGAGATATCAACAATTCAAGAACATGCTCTTACAATGAAGGTTTATGCACAAGGCAGTGCAGCCAACAGCAAATCATTAAATATCTCCGTTGGCGCGTAATTTAAAATGTTCGGCTGTTATCTGAACAGACCTCGTATTTATTATAAATATTGAGTTTTAATATGAATATGAATTATTATGAATTTATAAAAAAAAAAATTAAAAAAATGCTAAGAGTAAACTACTTCCGGTTTCTGCATTTTCACTAAAAGTTAATCGAATATCGATACTATTGTAGTAAAAAGCTTAAGTTTATAGTATCATCTTAAGAGCTCAATCGGTTTAGACTTTATCCTGGCGATTTAAAGACAGAAGGACAGAATTACAAACAGACCTTTTTTTCAAAAATGGTCCTAATCAACTCAGTGGACCTCAAAATGGATATATCTACTAACATTTTTGATTCGAAAATGTTCTTGAAAACAATACTTTCCAGTTGTTTTAAACATGGGGGAAAGTAACAAACGACTATAATTGACAAAAAATTGATAGAAAAAATGGACAACATTGAGTTGTTGATAAAAGCTGATAAAATCGATAATATTTATAAATTTTACAAATATTTATCGAAATTGATAAATTTAATAAATATATTATAACAATTTTCGAAATTCAAAAATTCTACTAAAACTGACATAGAAAACAAGACTATCTTTTGTCCAGTTACACTCTGCTTGCAGTTTTTATATTTACTTATCGTGTACATAAAGGTTGATCTGTATTTGATGTATGTTAAATAATCTATATTTTGTAACTGGTTTTTAGTAATTATTATTATTAGAATTTTGACTCACATAAAGTAAAAATAATATTGACCCTGAGTGGGTTTGCCTTGGGGAACTTCTGAGGTTTTTATCATGGTCAGGCCGATAAATTCGTAATAATATTCGAGTATTTGTACTAAATTTGATAAAAATGAAATATATAAAAGTAAATCAAACACGAATAGATTTTTATACGCGTGGCGCATGAAGTAAAATTTCGAGTTTAGAAAAGCCTAATTTGGCTCGGTCGCTCCGCTGCGCTACGCGCCCGAGCCAAATTTTCAGGCTTTTCTAAACTCGAAATTTTACTTCATGCTTAACCTGGGATTGGAAACACTCGTTAGAAGCTTCAAATTCCTAAGAAAATAAATTATCTCAGCGCATCTTCTTAAAATATTTAGCCAAAGTTGAAATTATACGATAAAAGTTTTTAGGAGAATGTTTTTATCCAAATAATTGTAAAAAATTGTGATATGTCCATTAGAGTACTTTTTCCATTAAACTTTCAGTTTCAATCAGCAATATTTCAGTGATTGGAAAAGCCTGAAAACTTGTTTTAATGCTTTTCTAAACTGGAAATTTTACTTCGTGCCTAATTTGGGAGTCTAAACACTCGTTTGAAACTTCAAATTAATTGCTTTAAAAAAGTCGATGAATGCCTAAACATTTCTTGGTATATATTATGTATATTTGAAAAAAAATCCCATTATCTAATATAATGAGTAATTCATAGAAATCATAAATAGATGTGTAGAATTTTACCTAAAATCAGCTTTAAGAGCTAACTCTATAACTGCTCGGTCGGTAATGGGTTAATAATGAATACCATTGATCCTTCAATCCTTCCATGCACAATTTTGTTTTAATATTGAATACCATCGATCGTTCAATAAAGATATTCAATACATGTTAATATTGTATCAATAATAAATAACATTGATCATTCAATTAAGACATCGATTGCGCACTTGAAGAATGTTGATTCCTGCTCAACTGACACGAATGAGAATACAAATATATTCTCAATAACGATTTTCATATTTTAATTCTATATTGGGTGCGATAAATTCTTAATAATATTCGAGTATTTGCAGTAAATTTGATGAATATGAAATATTTAAAAGTAAATCAAATACGAATGGATTTTTATTAATTTACAAGATTTTTGTTAATTTTCGATAATAGTTTTCAACACTTTGTGATTTTCAAGTAACACTTATTTACTTATTTACTTTATTTACACAATTTTCATAATATATACATTTCAATTTTTCCGAAAACTTGATCGTACTGGATTGCTATTCCTTTTACATTTTCTATAAAGCAGTAGCTTTGTACTTAATTTTTGTTATATATTCTTAAGAAGACGTTTACCCACGTAAGAGTAATAATAAAGCGTTTTATCCGCTAGTTTAATGTAAGTAACTTGTCAGAGAATGATTTTATATGGTAGTAGGTAATGTCCTTTGTAGCCGTTGTGAATGGAATTTTATGAATAGACTCGGAAGAGAAGACGTGTGTGAGTGTCTTTGCGCGTGGGCCTCTCCTCGTAGTAAAACCAAGTTATCAATTACCCGCCTGTAAAAGTCCGGGCTGTAAACAGTTTTATGGCGGGATCTCTTCCGCCTACCGATAGGTAAACTAACTAAACGTCGGTGAAATCGCTTTTATCGCGTAGGCAGCGGATCATAATTGCGGGCCGTCCCCTGGGGACACGTTCGAGTTGATGCATTTCTAATTAACCCGCCGGACGGACAATGCGTAATTGCCGCAAACTGCACAAATGGGGGCGCCCGATTGTTGTTGTTGCAACTGGAACATCGCGCTGACTAAGGAATACGTTTTAATTAAGAACTTGCAGAATCCGCTCTCGATGGATTCAGTTACGGTCTTTGAGTTAATGACAAAAAGTTGAGCCAACTGTTTATAGAATGATTGCAGAGAAAGAAATAAGTTGTACAAACTGTTTACAGCAGTATTTCCCAACATTTTTTTTTAAATGCATTGTTATAGTTACTTATACGGTAAAATGTCTACCACGTAAAATTTTAATTTCTCATCTGAGGGCCATGGACCCCACTTTGTGATCACACTGGTTAACAGAATGATTTTAAAGATAGAAAACTGTTCCAGAAACTGCTTACAGGATGATTTTAAATTAAAACGCTTAAAACTCAACAAACCCTGTGTGTGTTAAGCAATCGCAAAAAAAACATATTTCATTTTCTTTTATTCACTTGACGTGCTATTATACAATAAATAACAACAATCGTAGCGCGTGTTACATTAAAGATGCAAAAAATAGGGGGCGAACAATAGCGTGAAACATAAACAACGCTTAACTAATAAATCTATCCAAACAAAAAAAGCGCACATACCAAACAAAAAAAAACAAGTAATTACACCTTGTAACTTTCTTATAAACACACATAAAATATAATGTAAACCTCTTTAAGTCTCATTGATTTTCCATTCACTTGCTGAATTTAACTTTTAAACCCACGAAATAAACTTGGGCTTATCAAAAAAGGAAAAACGAACCCTATTTATAATAATTATCTCACGCGAACGGGAACGGCTAATTATTATTACACTGGTTCCACTTTTTTGTTTGTTTTGGAGTTGTAAGGATAATAAAAAGAAAAAGGAAGAAATCATTATGCAAATCTGTGATTCGAAGCGTAAAAGAGGCGACGAGAATTGTCATGAATGGGAATTTATGTAGTTGCAATTTGTTGTTTAACTGGCTTGAATTGTACAGGTTCGTTTTATTTTTTCAAATTTTATAATAAAAAAAACTGAATAATATAAACGTGAATCCTATTTTGAAATTGGTGTTTTGTTTCGAAACAGACTTTCAGTTATATTCTGCGAAACTAACTTAAGCATTCTTCTACAAAAATAACAAATCTGAATCCTTTTGTGGTTTTTTGTGACCTTCTGTGTTTTTCTGCATCTCACTGTGGGCGAATTGCGTAAAAACGCAATAAGTTTCTGATTCTTATCAAAATATTTTTATTTGAAAAGAAACATGATTTCAAATGCTTCTCCTCTAACAATACAACATCACAGTTTAACTTTTTGTCTATAAGTACAAAATTAAGAGCTGTTTATTTACCTTTGTTTAGTTGACCGATAAATACAGCCGCATTTAAAGTTTAGTAAAACAAAAATAGCTTTATTGGCATAATGTATTACGAATTTTAAAAAGCTTAATAAATGTTGTTACTTGTATTTATAATTTGAGCACACATGGAGTTTATCTTTTTGCTATAAATATCCCAATTATTTATCACATATTCGTTGATTTATTTAAGTTTAATTGGAAGCGTTAAATGAGTGTTTTCCACGCTTTGCGCTACGCGACCAAACCAAATTTTCAGGCTTTTCTAAACTCGAAATTTTACTTCATGCTTAGTCTGGGAGTGGAAACACTCGTTTATAGCTGCATATTAAATTCTTTTAGAAAAACGTATGTATATGTATACCTAAAAGACAAAAAGTATACGACACTGATTTCAAGTGAAGTTCACTTGTTCATCACTTGTTCACATTATTTTAGTGGTGTCAGTATTTAATACGCGTAGCGCATGAAGTAAAATGTAAATTATCAGTTATTCGTTGTTTTTTTTAAGTTCAATTTAAAGCGTTAGACAAGTGGTTTGCACTCCCAGATTAAGCATGAGGCAAAATTTCGAATTTAGAAAAGCCTGAAAATTTAGTTTGGTCGCGTAGCGCGAAGCGCGGAGCGGCCAAACTCGAAATTTTACTTCATGCACCACGCGTATAAGATACTGATTTCAATTGAATTTTACGTGTTAACAATATTTCAGTGTTTTCAGTATTAATACGCGTGGTGCATGAAGTAAAATTTCGAGTTTAGAAAAGCCTGAAAATTTGGTTTGGTCGCGTTGCGCGAAGCGCGGATAGGCCAAACCAAATTTTCATGCTTTTCTAAACTCGAAATTTTACTTCATGCGCCACGCGTATTAAACACTGAAAACACTGAAATATTGTTAACAAGTAAACTTCAATTGAAATTTTACTTCATGCTTAGTCTGGGAGTGGAAATACTTGTTTATAGCTTCGAATTGCATTCTTTTAGAGAAAGCGTATGTATATTTAGAAAAAATCCGTAGAGATGGACGTTGATCACATTGTTACACAGCTTTTTTCGTTGCATTAGCTTTAATAATTTTTCAAACGTTTTTATTATTATTCTGTAATCTTTATTTTCATAAAACATAAATATATTTTTTTATAAATATTTCTTTCGTTAGTCCAATCTTTAAATATTTGAGAAATAATGAATGATAGATAGCTTTACCTAAAAGAAATATAAAATTTCATAGAGTAATTTTAAGCAAACATTTGAATTGGTATAAGAAAGTATACATATTAAGTTATCAAAAATTGTTGGAAGTTCAGTTACCAACAATAAATAAAATATGAATTTCATTAAAAACAGAATTTAATATGTATATTTTTTAAAAGATATTTTTGAAATTGCTTTTTTATGAAACGTAATGAATGAAAATAATACGATACTCCTAAAATGTAGTAATTATAGACTATTAACTCATTCTAAAATTATAAATGCAAAAACCATGTTTTTTTACAACTGCTAACTCAGGTTAGCTGAACAGCGATAAATTAAGTTTGTTTAAAAACTCGGTAAATAAAAATATTGTGTTTTAACACAGTTCATGTATAATCAAGTTAGCCAACCTCTATATAAAATTTGGAAACCGTATTTGGATGCTGTTGCTGGATGCGAGACTAGTGATTGGTGTATATTACGACTATCTTACGCTTACCCCACTTCCTATCCAGAGTTTCTCCTTTTCTACTCGATTTCCAGTTCTCCTATAAGCTTGACTCCTCTTTGATTAAAACCTTTCATTAAAGAAGAAATCTCAAAAACCATATTTCTGTACAAATAAAACTACTAGGAAAGTAACGCTGTAAAATCTGACGAGGGATTAAGTACAAATAAACATATTTTGACGATTATCAGAAACGTACGTTTTTTTTAATTATGCACTTTAATTGACCTCATTTTTTGTGGCATTCTGTGTGAATCACTCCATCATTTTTTAAGGTTTTTTGCCTCTTTCTTAAATATCTCTACAATTGAGAGATGCAAAATATCAGAAAGTCTCAGAAAGATTCACACAGGTTCAGAAGGTTACAAAACGTAAAAAGAGATTCAGAAGAATCTTTTTAACGTTTTGTAACCTTCTGCATCTGTGTGAATCTCTTTGAGAATTTCTGACTTTCTGCATCCCTCTTGAATCTGTTTATAACTTCCTGAACCTATTTCTATATTGACGATTGTAAAACTGTAGTTAACACATAATAAATAAATAAAAACCTATCTGTGGCCTTTTGTGGCGTTCGGTGTTTTTCTGAGTCTTTTTGTGTGTGAATTTTCCTGTGGGTTTTTGTGATGTTTTGTGAAGTTTCGTGTGAATCACTCTGTCTCTGAATCACACTTTCTACGTCTTTCTTAAACCTCTCTGTAATTGTCTGAATCTTTCTGAGAATATTTGTGTATTTTATTCTGCATCTGTGAGAATCACTCTGCGATGTCGTGTGACTTTAAACTTCTTTTTTAATCTGTCTTGATTTCTCTGTGACTGTGACGTTCTGAGTGTTTCTATGCCTGTGTGCGTCTTTCTGAATCTTTCTCGAATCTCTCTGTGATTCTCTGAATCTCTCTGTGGCTTTCTGAACTTATCTGTGACTTTTTGTGACGTTCTGGGTTTTTCTGCGCCTTTGTGCGTCTTTCTGAATCTTTTTTCGAATCTCTCTGTAATTCTCTGAATCTCTCTGAGGCTTTCTGAGCTTATCTGTGACTTTTTGGTACGTTCTGCGTTTTTCTGCGCCCGTGTGCGTCTTTCTTGAATCTCTCTGTTATTCTCTGAATCTCTCTGTGGCTTTCTGAACTTATCTGTGACTTTTTGTGACGTTCTGGGTTTTTCTGCGCCTGTGTGCGTCTTTCTCGAATCTCTGTGATTCTCTGAATCCCTCTGTGACTTTCTGGACTTATCTGTGACTTTTTGTGAAGTTCTGGGTTTTTCTGCGCCTGTGTGCGTCTTTCTGAATCTTTTTCGAATCTCTCTGTAATTTTCTGAATCTCTCTGAGGCTTTCTGAGCTTGGCTGTGACTTTTTGTGATGATCTGCGTTTTTCTGCGCCTGTGTGCGTCTTTCTGAATATTTCTCGAATCTCTCTGTGATTCTCTGAATCTCTCTGTGGCATTCTGAACTTATCTGTGACTTTTTGTGAAGTTCTGGGTTTTTCTGCACTTGTGAGTGTCTTTCTAAATATTTCTAGAATTTCTCTGGTATTCTCTGAATCTCTTTGTGGCTTTCTTAACTTATCTGTGACTGTTTGTGACGTTCTGCATTTTTCTGCGCCTGTGTGCGTCTTTCTGAATCTTTCTCGAATCTCTCTGTGATAATCTGAATTTCTCTGAGGCTTTCTGAACTTATCTATGACGTTTTATGACGTTCTGCGTTTTTCTGCGCCTGTGTGCGTTTTTCTGAAACTTTCTTGAATCTCTCTGTGATTCTTTAAATATCTCTGTGGCTTTCTGAACTTATCTGTGACTTTTCGTGACGTTGTGCGTTTTTCTGCGCCTATGTTCGAAGCGGAGCGACCAAACCAAATTTTCGGGCCTTTCTAATTTTTCTAATTGGTTGTTTTTAATAATAATAATAATAGTAATTTATTTTCAAGAAATAAGTAATTACAAGGTAATACATATAAATGAAAATGTATCAGCAAAATACAATTTAGAAAATATAAAGTTAAATAAATAGAAACAAAGTTAGAAAATATAAGAATAAATAAATAGAAACAAAGTTAATAAACGGGAAACAAACAAAAAAAAAACTAAGAGAAAAATGCATATCAACATGAATTTATCCTATTTCGAGAAGGCGATTTTTATTTTATTTATTTCTTTATTTGATATATTTCAGAGTTCGTTCAAGGAGTATAATTCTTTCTGATACAGATATTCATGCAGACATTCCTTAAAGTTCTTAATTTTTTCAATAGATTTAATATTGTACGGCAGACGATTGTAGTACTTCATTGCAGCGTAAGATGGTTCCTTTTCATACATTGATAACCGATGAATCGGCAGCGCAAAGTTATTGTAGTGTCTAGTTTGATAGGTATGTTGATGGGTGGTATTGATGTTTAATTCAGCTTTAAAGTTGTGTACTAAGAGTTCATATATGTACAGCCCGTATAAGGTTAACATTTTATTTGCTTTTAAGCGCCCTCTGCAAGACTGTATAGTGAACAGACGCTGTGCTTGATAACTACAACCATAGTATGTTATACCGTAGCGTAGCCGCGAACAACTTTAAACTTTAGCTTAATAAGGGCAAAATTTGATTTTATATATACATATCTATTTGTATTTTTTATTGAGAGGGTGGATTTCTTTCTTTTTTCTCGGCACATCTTGCAAATAAATAAAACATAAACGTATTTTCGGCGATTGCGGAAACCCTGACCCCTCTGCTTCCGAGTATATATTTAATCGATTCGAATTTTTACGGTCAAACTGAAACGGTGGTATTAAGTGCGGATTGCAGATAAGCCCCATCTGCTCGTTGTAAACTCGCATTCCGTGTGTATTTCAATGTATGTCTACGAGCTTAAATATCTATATATTCGCAGAAAATATCTTTATATGTGTACGTGGAAAATATTTTATTCTGCAAAAATATTTGCTCCGGTTATTTGAAAATACGTTTTGTGAGTGAAGCACGTTAAAGTAGCGATATTTTATAGTTGCGATATTTTATAGTTGCGATCTGAAGATGCATTGTTTAATTGCACCATAGTTAGAAAATATAGTGATTTGAAAACACTTAGTTAAATTTCACTAATATTAATATTAGTGAAATTTAACCAAGTGCTTTCTTTTTCAAATCATAGTCAAATATGTTTCACCACGTGAAAGATGAGAAACTTATTTAAGATATTAAATATCTTGGTTGTTAAACTGTGAAAAGCCTTGTCGGATCAAAACTCAATATTCCTATGAATTATGTGTTAAAACGTATAGTCTGTCTTCTGTGGGCATGTGTGACACGGATAGGAATGCAAAATTTACGGTCTAAACCAGTGATGGGGAAACTACGGCCCGCGGGCCAAGTCCGGCCCGTGGAAAGGTTTAATCCAGCCCGTTTAAGAGTGCCGTCGTGAGAATGTTTGAATGCGTTCTGACTTCGTAATGTGACGACCCGCATAAAAACTACATACCTACGATTAAGCATTATTCTTTGGCCCGCTACGATTGTCTGGTTATTACAAATGGCCCGTCTTAAAAAAAGTTTCCCCACCACTGGTCTAAACAAATATTTCCTCTGTGCTGTGGCGGGTTGCACAAGCAACCAGCGAAATTTGTCGAAAGACACAAAAACTCACAGAGATTCAAATACACTGAAAATTGATAGTCGCCGTATTACTCACAGAATGGCACCACAGAAAACTACTGAAAAGCACATAAATTGAAAGTCACTAAAAGTGGCAGAGATGCATAAAAATACAGAAACTCACAGAAAGGCACGTAATTTGAAAATCGACCAAAAGTCGCAGAGATATGCAGAAAAGTACAAACATAAATTGAAAGTCACGAAAAGTCGCTGAAGTATATAGAAAATATACAGAAACTCACAGAAAAATACATACATTGAAAATTTTAAATCACCAAAATTTGCAGAGGTATACAAAAAAATATAGAAACTTGCAGAAAGGCACATAGATTGAAAATTGATAGTTGTCAAAAGTCGGAGAGATATATAGGAAAGTATTGAGAAAAAAATAAAATGAAAGTCACCAAAAGTTGCAGAGATATGCATAAAAATACAGAAACTCACAGAAAGACACATAAGTTGATAATTGAAGATCACAAAACATCGCAAAGATATGCAGAAAAATATAGAAACTCACAGAAAGGCACATTCATTGAAAAATTGAACGTCAGAAAAAGTCGCAGAGATATACAGAAAAGTACAGAAATGCACATAAATTGAAAGTCACCAAAAGTCGCAGAGATATGTAGAAAAGTATAGAAACTCACATAAATTGAAAATTGAACATCACCAAAAGTTGCAGAGATATGCAGGAAAAATAGAAAGTCACAATAACTCACAGATAGTCACATATAGTGACAATGAAAAAATCACAAAAACTAAGAGATACATTGAAAATTGAGACACAGAAATTCGACAAAAGATGCAAAGAAATGCAGAAAGTCACGAAAAGCTCACAGAGGAGCAGATAGAGTCGGAAAAAACCAAGGGTTAGATTATTTTGATAGGGAACGAAAAATCCCAATCGATCTAGTCATTTTATCCGTTCTATTATTATTTGGTTAGATACATTGAAAATTGAAAGACACAAAAATTCGCCAAAAGATGCAAAGAAACTCACAGAGAGGCAGATAAAGTCGGAACAAATCAAGGGTTGAAATATTTTTATTGGGAACCAAAAGTCACAATAGATCCAGTTATTATATCCTTTTATTATTATTTACTTTATTTTATTAAAATTATAAATCAACGTGTTCATCCGTACGGCTGTTGTTCGTTACTTACAAGCCGCGATAAATCACCTCCTAAATGGAGTCATTTATTATTTGGAAGCGCCGCGCGGCCAAATCGAGTATAAAAATCAACCGTGTGACTTAATTAAGAAACTTTCGGTGTGCAGCGCCGTACAATCAAGACGTTCGCGTCGTCGGCTGGTGGGTGTCCCGTCCCGGGATCTCTCCAGTGGGCGGTTCGTCTCTCACCAGATATTCAGTTGCCTCATTTACATAAACGTCTCGTGTAAATTACGCTCCTACACTCACTTATCCTTATTATCGATTACCATTTACGATATAAACGATAAAGATGAGATCATTTAAAATACAGAGAGGCGAAAAAGATAGCGAGAAAGAGAAGCAGAAAGTCACAGAGGTTGTCAGAATAACGTAAACATACAAAAAGTTATAGATATTCAAGATTTAAGTTATACAGAATCAAGATTCAAGAAAGTTATAGAGATTTAAGAAATATATCAATAAAGTAGTGAAAAATCCCACAGAAAGTACTATAAGGCAGAGAAAGCCATTTGCAGAAAGTTAAAAAAACAGAGCAATTCGCTGAAAAGAGAGAGAGAGAGAGAGAGAGAGAGAGAGAAAGAGAGAGACAGAGAAAGTAAGAAAATCACTGAAAGCCATAGTCACAAAAACACAGACATTTGCAGAAAGTTAAAAAAACAGAGCAATTCGCAGAAAATCACTAAAAGAAACGTAGAAAAAGTAAGAAAATCACAGAAAGCCATCAATAGTCACAAAAACACAGACATTTGCAGAAAGTTAAAAAAACAGAGCAATTCGTAGAAAGTCACTAAGAGAGACGCAGAAAAAGTAAGAAAATTACAGAAAGCCATAAATAGACACAAGTCGGAAAAGTTAACAAATCACCAAACGTTAGAGAGATGTAGAAAGACACAGAAAATCATTCAAACTTGCAGGATAATACAGAAATATACAATACTTGGAGATACAGAAGGGCAGAAAATTACTATGAAGAAAGATGTATAAGGCTACAAATACACAGATAAAGTTGCAGAAAGTGTGTGTTTGTGTTGATATGAATATGTCTAGAACTGTTGATGTCTTTCTGCGGCTAAGTAAATCGTAGTCGCAGAAAGACACAAAAAGTCACAGATACATCCAGAATAACGCAAACATACAGATAGTTGTAAGGGAGAAATAGAAATATATATACAGGAAGTATTTCTTTTCAGTATACATATCCCAATTATACGGTATACGTTTTCAGGTATTCGGTTTTTTTTCAAGAGTTTCATTTAAAGCTTTAAACAAGTGTCATAGAGATAGTCAGAATAACTATTCATAAAAATGTGCCCAGAAAGTGCACCCAAAAGCTTTCTCGTATTAACATTAACGTAATATAATCATAATATTATTTTAAGCATGAAGTAAAATTTCGAGTTTAAAAAAGCCTGAAAATTTTACTTCATGCGCCATGCGTACAAAACACTGAATTATGCTGAAGTTCAAAATATTCTGTTTTAGACTAATGCTTTAACAATATATTTTAAACTTCGCAAATATTTTAAACTTCGCAAAAGACTGAAAATTTGGTGTGGCCGCTCCGCTTCGCGGAGCGACCAAACCAAATTTTAAGGCTTTTCTAAACTCAAAATTTTTCTTTATACTTAGTCTGGGGATGAAAACACTAGTTAGTAACTTCAGGTGAAACTTAACAAAAAAGAATTCTTGAACATTTACAACGTGTGTATACTTAAAAGACAAATTTTTGAAAAGATTTAACTGAAGTTAATAAAACTGGACATTAGTAATTTACAAATGGCAATCGATTTGTTCTTTCTTAAAATTTAATATTACATACTTTGATATACATATTTTATTTGCAGAAATACGTTTTCTTTTTTTATTACATTATGTTAATTTTCATACGACAAAGCTTTTGAGTGCACGTTCTGGGCGAATTTATTATGAATTTGTATAGCCTTTGATTTTGCTCGGGAGTCTGAGGAGTTTTAAAGAGCACGGTTCCTTTTACGTATCAATATTATATTTTTTCTTGTTATTCTATAGCCTTCGGGTGTACGCGGGTTATTCAATACTTTCATAAGAAGTGTAACTCGAGCGCTAGACTCTCCTTTTTATTTCTTTTTTTTTACGTTAAGGAGGAAAATCTTTTTGTTGACATGGGTACAGGGATTTTTAAGATCGTTTATAAATATTATAAATAAACGATCTTAAAAATCACTGAACACATTTTAACAAAGAGAGAGAGAGAGAGAGAGAGAGAGAAAGAGTACATAATCTCCATCTGCTCAATCAATGTTGTAGAGCAGTGGTTCTTAACCTCTTTTTGATCAGGGACCACTGCGATGTTTTTGTCTTAGCAGGGACCACAAGGTGCAAGAATATCAAACTATGTTAACCTTATAATATATTTTAATTAGTAATGGAAATAATCGAGATACCATAACCGAATTTGTATTCGAATATTACATCGATTGTTTTATGAATCATTTACACTAGCGTTTCTTAAATTGTGAGACGTGAGTCAATTTTTGATTGGTCACTAAGTAGATTTTGAAAATCACGTCAAATTATCGTTTTATACGCCTGGCGCATGAAGTAAAATTTCGAGTTTAGAAAAGCCTAAAAATTTGGATTTGCCGAAACGGGCGATTCGCTTCGCTCGCGCGCCCCAGCAAATCTAAATTTTGAGGCTTTGCTAAACTCGAAATTTTACTTCATTCTTAGTCTGAGTGAAAGACACTCGTTAGAATGTTATTAAAGAAATCGATAAAAAATTTGTTTTGTTTTATTGGTTTTATTGAAAACATGATTTTTTCAGTAGCTAAACACAAATTTCCACGAATTTCTATTATTTATCCCATTTTATATGATGTAATAGTTTCGAGAGTTTCTAATATTTACTATATTCTACCAATCATAGCTTATTGCTAGATTTTGAATAATTTGTACAATATTATTAAACTTAACAATTTGTTAATGTTAAAAAAGTCGAATACAACGAATTTTAAAATTTACTATTTTCTACTAATCATAGCTTTTTGCAAGATTTTGGATAATTTATACGAATTTGATTAAACTTATCAATTTGTTAACATTAAAAATATCGAATACAACGATTTTTTTTCTTGAGTTCTAAGCCAAATTTAATCCTAATTTAATTTCATTAAAAAAATGTGCGTTTGAATTATTTTGAAATAATAAACTGAACAACAAAATTAATCCAATTTAATAATTAGTAATTAAATATTTAATATTTCGCGTAGTTTGTCTTTAATATAAGGTAAAATTAATAATAAATTCAATACAGTTATGGGAACTCTATAAAAATATCCTCAATATTTTTGTCACCTGTAATGCTGGTCTACTATTTTTTTTTTGTTGATATAATTTTGATCATTCATTTTAAACAAAAAAGTACGTACTTGTATTTAGGTACTCACTTTAAGAAATTTAAATACCGTTGATATTTCGTAGCTTCTCTCTTAAAAAAATGCAATTTACATTAAAAATAGAGTGCTTAATGCTATGTGAATTATTAATATTTTCCATAAAACAAATCATGCTGGTCCTCGTTTATATATTATTTTAAAATAGATTTCATTTAAAATTAAATGCAGTTTAATAAAGAAAATCAGTAAAAAAAATTAAAACATTTCGTTTGTTGCCTTTTTCTCTAATTTTGGCACAAAATTAGAAAAAGTAACAAGTTGAAGTGTTGTTGAAAAATTGAACAATTTATGGTTTTATGATTAAAAAAATAGCACAAAAAATAAGTACACTTTTCAATACGTTCTGTACATTCTTTAAAAATAAGTAGAAACCGAAACTGATCGGTAAATAAATAATTTATTAAGTGAAGTAATTACGTTTTAATTTTATTTTATTATTGTTTCGCCAAGTGATCAATAAGAAACAATCGACAACTTCAAATAAATTTACAAAAGCTCAAAGTTGTTTTTAACTTAAGAGAACTTATATCTTTAGTTTTATTAAGTTGAAAGAAATAAAAAAATAATCAATTCTGAGGTTTTGTAAATTTATTTGAAGTTATTATTTGAAATTGCCATTTCTTGGTTGCAGAATACTCCAAACATTAAAAGTGCGATTCCTTTCGCAATCTACAACAAATTAGTCTTACAATGACTATATCAAACACTCATTGAAACAACCACTTCCCGGGCTAATATCCTGACTGACATTGAATTATACAACAAGTGTTGTTTAGAGGAAATAGCAAAGCTATACTGATGAGAGATAAATCTCGAAACGCGTCTATAGATGGCCTGAATAGTTTGACCCAAATTGTTACATTTACAGTAGGTTACTGTATGTAACAGCAAACACTTGTATAATTCAATGTCCGTCGGGGTATTAGCCCCAGAAGTAGTTGTTTTAATGAATGATTGCTATAGTCTTTGTAAGACTAACTTGTTGTAGATTTCGAAAAGAATCGCACTTTTAATGATTTTGTTTCATTCAACAGTAGCAACAAAATTGTTGAATATCTGAACAATCTCTGCTAATTTTACAATTTTTAATATTTTATGTTTTAATGCGAATTGTGTACTTTTCAACCATTTCATGTAAATACATTTTAAGGATTATGTAATTTTATTTAAAGTAAAACCACTTTAATCCTTTCAATATTACCACAACATTTATGAATTTTTAATCAATCTCAATTAAATTTACCAAAATTCGGGGTTTATTAGCTTTTGTTTTAGGATAAAAAAAATAAGACATACGTTTGTTGCATTTTTAATTAATTAAGCCAATTTAAACTTTTGTAATTTTCTAACTAAATTGATTTCATGCAATTAGTTTATTTCTTAACAAGATTATCTATACTTTTTCTAGTGCATCTAAAATAATTCGTTTGAAATTTGAACATTTGCTGTATTTATAAATGCGTTCAATTTGAAGCTTCTAAAGAGTGTTTTCTACTCCCTGATTAAGCATGATGTAAAATTTCGAGTTTAGAAAAGCCTGAAAATTTGGATTTGCCGGGGCGCGCGAGCGAAGCGAGTCGCGCCCTGGAAAATCCAAATTTTCAGGCTTTTCTAAACTCGAAATTTTACTTCATGCCCCAACTACGTAAAACACTGATTTATTCTGAAGTTCAATGCTTATTCAGTATTAATTTCATAGTGATGATAATGAACAAGATGTATCTCAAATTTAAATGATGTTTTTGTTATGAATGGTCACAATTTTTTTAAACTCTATTTTTATAAATTCGCTACCCTTGGTAAACACTTAAATATTGTGAAGTTCAAAAATATATATTAATTACATATGTTTGAGTTTTACATCCAACTCGGGTTGATATCACTTTACAATAAACTGCTGATTTAATTTGATTAATGTAAGATTTAATTTTTGATTTATTGGGCAAATTATCAAATCATTCGAGCGATCTCAAAATATTTGACTATTTTTATAATTGAAACAACCCATGGATTCTATATAAATGATACCATCACTAAAATAGATGGAAGATGTGCAAAAAAACTGCTGATTTAATTTGATTTCTATAAGCTTTAATTTTGATTTATTGGGCGAATAATCAAATCATACAAGCGATCTCAAAATGTTCGACTATTTTTATAATTGAAACAACCCATAGATTTCATATGAATGATACTATCACTAAAATAGGTGGAAGATGTGGAAAAAAACGTTTGTTATATCGATGAAATAATAACTAAAAGTAGTAGTGAAAATATCTGATATAAACATCGGGATAATCAATTATTAAAATATCTCGATTAATTCCATCACTAATTTTGATCAAAACTTTTCGACTTCTCTAAATGAATAAATGTTTCTAAAATATTTCGCGGACCATATTTAACTTCTCGCGGACCACCGGTTAAGAACCACTGTTGTAGAGAGTTTTAATAAAAATTGAACCCTTAGTTTAATAAGTGAGATTTTCAACTTTAAGGTTCAATCCCTTCCTCCACAAAAATCTACTTTAATATTTTGAATTGTAAAGTACAACAAATTCACAATTTTAATATGTAATATAATGTAAATATAAATGATATAATTACAAGAATAAACCTTAAATAAAACGAAACTTTTTGAGAACTACAGTTAAACATGTAAATCATAATAATTATCCCTTTAAAAAAGCAAAGCCCGGAAAGAAATAATCCCCGGACGTTAAATATATCTGGCACTTTAAAACTTGGTGCCTGAATTAATTTATTACGAGAGCGCGTACTTCCCCCCTTCGTGTAGCGCAAAAGATGCTACTATTTTATGGCTTATTAACAGATTTAATTAACAAGGCGCTAGTAAAATAACAATGTAGATAAAAAGATGCTTCAACAGGAGTTATGTATAAGACTCGTTCCGAGGATGTGCTGAAATGTTTCAGTTTTTGTTAAGAAAATAGATACGAGTTCAAATTATCTAAAAAAATTAAAATATCAGTGTTGGAGTTTGATTTGAAATTCGGTGTGTGCGTTTGTGTTTGATTTACATTTATTCGAGGTGGAGAATTAGATAAATATAAAGGACTCGAAGTAATATCCCAAAGTAAACCGTCTACCTTTTACACAATTCAAAGCAAACATATCGAAAGAGAAATATTGGAAGTGGGAAACGCGCGCGCTCGGCACTAAATCATCCAATTTGGGAAGTGCACACACACCGAGCAGGAGAAAAAAGAGTGCTGAAAGAGTGAAAAGCTCACAAGAAAATATATAAAATACATCTTATCTGCACATAGAGGGATTTTATCTTTTAACCATTTAAATTATTCGTATTCAAAACTACTAAATTATTAAAAAAATATGAAAACGAATTAAAAGTAATATCAACTTTCTGCAAAAATTTAGTTTCGCTGAGACTTCTCCAAATACTGAAACAATATTTGGAGAAGTCTCAACGAGACTAAATTTTCGCAGACAGTCGATATAAATTTTTTCTATTCCTACCCTGAAATTCATATCATATGTACACACTAAAGTGTAAAGTTGTATTTGAGTTCAGTATTCCGGTACTGGATACCCACAGACGCGTTTCGGACTTCAAGGTCCTCTTCAGTGTGGTCCCGACCAAGTGCTGAGGAATACTGAACATTTCTGTTCAGTATTCCTTAACAATAGGTGGGCACCACACTGAAGAGGACCTTGAAGTCCGAAACGCGTCTGTGGGTATCCGGTGCCGAAATACTGAACTCAAATAGAATTTTGATATTTGTTTTCTGTGGTTACACAGAGTATAGCTCCGTGGACGAAACAATGACCTATATATGCACTTGTGCATTCGTGTCATTGACGATGCCACTACGGAGCGTTAGATGGCGTTAGCTATCCAATCCACTTAAAGTGTAAAGATATATTCCGTATATACCACATAGGGTATAAATATTTGGTTAGTTAAGTTTGTTTACGTGTCCAAGTAACAACTCGGACTGAGTCGATTGAACTTTTGTAAAAGACACATGTCAAGAAATTCCGTCATACGAAAATGTTCAAATGGTCCTTATAATTAATAACATAATGGATAGTATTTCTTGAATAATGGATAGTGATTGTGAAAGTGATGTGTGTACTTCTGTGAAGTTGTCTTAACTTTCTGATAAAGCTAAAGAGCAAGAATACCTGCCCAAAAAACCGCGCGACAAATATTATAATTGCATCTGAAGACCCTAAAAGCCAAAGTATATAATTGCACAATGTTTAAAACTATTATAATATATTAGATGCAAATCTTTCTTAAATGGTATTTATCTTTTGTAAACTTTAAAATAAGTTTTCTTAGAATTAAATTTTATGATCCCTTTGCTTCTAGGATCCTCATAAAAAAAATATAGATTACTGTAATACCAAGAACTTAAACTATATTACTAAGAATCTAATGGTATGTTAAATAAAATAAATAGTTATGAAATTAATATTGAACAACTTACAATACCACTAAATACGTTCACTGTACTTTCCATAATTACATTTTTATGTCCACCAAATAATTATCGTAATAATGTTTACCTATTAGTTTCGTTTTTTCACTAGTCGTAGAAAAAGTTGACTGTAAAACTAGAGTGGATATGTCTTATATCTCACTCGGCATTTGGGGCACTCGCCTAAGGCATCGTGCCCCAAACTCGTGAGATATAAGCATCATATCCACTCTCGTTGTACATGTACCATTAATTCGTTTTTATATTTTGTAAATATTCTGCAAACTATTCGCAAATTCAGTTTTTCTTTATACTAAGTTATTATTTTTGGGTTAAAAATTGAAGAACTGATTAATCCTTTTGTGCGAATCTGAGAAATAAGTCATGTGTTCAGACATTTTCTGAAAATGGTTCGATAGTTTCAATAAATTTGCATTATTGATTTTACTAAAATAAAAAAAAAATATTTGCAAAACATGATACACATAAACAAATTTAAAAAAAAACACTACTAAAATGTATATCCATCACAAGCACCTAAATGCTGAAAAAACTCCCCTTTTAATTAAAATTCTAATTAATGCAAAAAAGTTGCACACTTGCGCAATTTACGTGAAAACTAATTAGAACACGTGTACGCACACATACACTTATAAATAAACCTGACAAAAGGATTTAAATTAAAACGCAATTTATTAATAAATGGACGTTTTTTTGTGTTTATTTATTTTTTGTTATTGGAAAGGGATAAAAATCGATCGATGAATATTTATCAGTCGACCAGGTGCACTTGAGCTGTCATATTATTAAAATATCATTTGATGTATACATCATTTAATTAAAATGGTTCGGTCTATTCTGTATTTAATTACACCTGGGGAATGAATAATGGCTCGTAATGGGTGTATCCCAACCGTACACACAACTTGTTATTAACATTCTTTATGTGTTATGTTATATTGTGGTGTATTTTTTTTTTCTTTTATTTTCATTTTGTTGTCGTTCATTGGGTAAACTGTGCGAGTGGATTGAATAAATTAGTGTTTGTGATGGTTTTATGTTTCATAAAATGCTGAAGATTTCAAATTAAATTCCGAGATTTTAATTTTAAATTAAAACAAAATTATTGTAAAACCTCATTTTTGCAGTTAAAATAATTATCTTATAAAGGCAGTTTTGAAATTTAGATTGAATTATTCGTTTGGAATTTTAAATTTTCGTTGATTTTGTAAATTTTAACATGTTTGGTTAATTAGTCCTAATTTTCACAGTTCAAAAGTTTTTGTAAAACTTTATAATGTGTTTTAGTTTTGACATATTTATGTAAAACAGAAATCATTATTTAAAATTTGTGATTTTTGTTAAATATTGACATACAGGGATTTTTTATTTTAAGAATACTCTCACATATTCCATAAAAAAGTTTATAAAATGAATGAACATATGACCAAACCTAAACAATATATTTTAAAATTCACTTTAAATCAGTGTTTAATACGCGTGGCGCATGAAGTAAAATTTCGAGTTTAGAAAAGCCTTAAAATTTGGTTTGGTCGCGTAGCGCTACGCGCTACGCGACCAAACCAAATTTTCAGGCTTTTCTAAACTCGAAATTTTACTTCATGCTTAATCTGGGATTGGAAACACTCGTTAGAGGTTTCAAATTGAAAGTTTTAAATAAAACAAGGAATATCTTGAATTTTCATCGAAAAATCGTAATATGTATACCTAAACGAAAAAGTAATTGTATTTATATCTTTATTTTATTTATTCCAAAATTTCTGTATTATTTATATTATTATATTTTAACAAATTTTATAATTCTGATACCTATTTATAATAAATTTATAAATTTTTTAATTTTAAATTATAAATAGATCTCGAAAAAAAAATGAACTTAAAGATTATAAATTTAATTAAAAAGAAAGTATTCTAAAATCTAATTTTTGCTGTTAAAAAAATTATATTTTAAAATCAGTTTTAAAATTCTAATTAAATTACTAGTTTGGAATTTTTGATTTTTGTTGATTTTGTAAGTTTTAACATGTTTAGTTAATTTTTCCTGAATTTCACAGATCTAAAGTTTTTATAAAATTCCATGATGTGTTTTAGTTTTGATAATTTTATTTGAACTAGTAATAATTATTTAAAATTTGTGATTTTTGTTAAATATTGAAATGCAGGGACTTTTTTCTTTTAAGAATACTTTCACATATTCCATATAAAAATTTGTATAATTAATGAACATGTGATCAAACCTAAGCAGTATATTTTACACTTCACTTTAAATCAGTGTTTTGTACGCGTGGCGCATGAAGTAAAATTTCGAGTTTAGATAAGCCTGAAAATTTGGTTTGGTCGCGTAGCGCTACGCGCTACGCGACCAAACCAAATTTTCAGGCTTTTCTAAACTCGAAATTTTACTTCATGCTTAATCTGGGATTGGAAACATTTGTTAGAGGTTTCAATTGGATGTTAAAGAATCCACCCTAGGTGTTATTGTTGACATAGAAGGTGCGTTTGATAAAACGACCATACCGAAGATAGGAAACGCGTTAAGCAAGCGCGGAGTGCCATCTAAATTGTGTGAATGGATTGGCAATGCACTGGCCAATCGTATAGTCACAGTGGATCAGGGAAGGGAACGTATAACCTGTAAAATTGACAGAGGCTGTCCTCAGGGAGGTGTTTTATCAACACTAATATGGAACATGGTTCTGGGCAGCCTACTAGACGAATTTCAGCAACTAGGCTTGTTTGTAGCAGCCTATGCTGATGATCTGGCCATATTAGTATGTGGTAAGTTTGAAGACGCCCTATGCGACCAGATGCAAGGAGCTCTAAACATAGTTTCTAGGTGGTGCAATGATCACTCCCTATCGGTAAACCCTGCCAAAACGGAGATGGTCCTGTTTACTAAGAAAAGGAAGGTGTCGAAAAAAGCACCAAAATTATTGAATACGATGTTGCAGTACAGCGACGAGGTGAAATACCTGGGCATCACTCTCGACAGGAAACTGAGCTGGAAAGCGCACATCGACATCAAAACAGACAAAGCTATAAGGGCCTTCTGGCAATGTCGTCGGGCAGTGGGGAAAACCTGGGGTTTGAAACCACGCACGACTCTGTGGTTGTACACAGTTGTCATAAGGCCCATGCTGACTTAAGGAGCTTCAGTTTGGTGGCTCAGAACCAAACAGAAGACCACGAGGAAGTAACTCTCGCAAGTGCAGCGGACAGTCTGTCTTAGTGTAACAGGCGCCATGCACACTACTCCGACGATGGCGATGGAAGTCATGCTATGCCTTCCACCACTTCATATCCACGTGGAGAAGGAGGCCATGGCGACTATACTTCGCCTTCAGTGCAGTGGAATTTGGAACAGTAACAGCTGTGGGGAAGTTAGAGGACACCTCTGGAGGAATGTCTGTAGAGATATACCTCTTTTTGAGGCTGTTAATGACTGCTGTGTACCAACACTAATACGGAACACACCCTACAACGTTGCTGTTCAACCCACTAAGCGGATGAGAGAGTCTGCTATAAGGATCTACACAGATGGATCTAAAAGGAGAGAAGGATCGGGCCCTGGAGTTTTCTCTAAAACCCTAAAAATCCAAGCAAAGGTTCCGATGGGAATTCATGGAACCATCACGCAACTGGAGCTGATGGGAATAACACTTGCGGCTGAGTACATCATAAACCGCAAGGTGACAAATGTAGCCATACTAATCTTAACGGATAGCAGGCAAGCGATTCTGTCTCTGCAGAAAGCCTATGCTCCGTCAGAGACCGAAATAGAGTGCCATGGGAAACTCAGACAGGCAGCAATGCACAACAACATTGAAGTCTGCTGGGTGAAAGGGCATGATACAGACACAGGTAACGGGAGAGATGACGCGCTTGCAAGAGCTGCGGCTGGGATGAATCTACTCTCACCGGAGCCGCTAGTGCGGTTAGCTCCTCTCTCCCTGTGTAACATGTTACAAACCAATGCCCTGGAGAAATTCAGGATGCGTTGAGATGATATTGAGGGCTGCAAGCTCTCTAAAGAAACACTTGTGTATCCCAATGAGAGATCAGCTGCAGGGCTAGAGGGAATCTCAGGCGCTTAACTGCCATCCTTACTGGTTACTGTGAACTAAACGGGCACCTCTATAGGATGGGGATAGTTGACTCCCCATCTTGTAGAGGTTGCAGCATGGAAGACGAGACTGCATGGCATTTTCTTTGTGAGTGCCCGGCACTATCGTCAATCAGGGAATCCATATTGGGTGATAGATGGCCTACAATGGCTTACATAAGAGATCTACCCACCTCAGCTATGCTAGAATACCTAAACAAGGTGGGCTCGCTAAACTGAGGATGGGTGATCTACGGGAGGTGGCACAATGGGCCTAATAAGGCCTAAGTGCAGTGCAGAACTGCACACTCCCCTTTGAACCAGAACCAGAACCAGAGGTTTCAAATTGAAAGATTTTAATAAGACAACGAATATCTTAAATTTTCATCGAAAAATCGTAATATGTATTCATTTCATTTTATTTATTTCAACATTTCTGTACTATTTTTATTTTTATTTTTCAACGTATTTTTCTACCTACCTATTTATAATAAACAAATAAATTAAATTTGATCGATTTAAACGAATAATTACAGACATCCTAAAAATCATAATTGCATTTTCTTTGTTATTAAAATAGCTTGAGTACATCTGTCGGACACTGGGTTTTTTTTTCGACGTTTTTGACCTTTTTGAGAACTTTTTTTAATGGAACTGTCTGCGTTTGTGTGTGACAATGAAGAATCCAATATATATGATTTTATCTAAAACTTACCGTTTAGTCACAATTCGTGTTTTAGGTTAATGTTTCTATGAGGTGTCCCTCTTACCTTATCTTGCAATTTTATGCCACATTTTCAATGTTAACTGAACACACAGCATAATTTCCTTATAAATTGCTACATATCTGCACCAATTTTGATCTTTTACTGTATTTTAACGTGAATACACTACACAAATTTAATGTTAACATCGTTTACATATAAACGGTGACATTTAAGATTTGTTTATCCAAAATTCAATTGTCACCGTTGGTATCGCTATGATTACGTGTGTAAAAACTAGGTGGCGCTAGTACATAATCAAATGCTTTTATTAATTAAATTATATAACAACTAATATTAATATTATCCAATTATTTGATATAAAATAAAGCAATTACACTACATTTAAATGAATTCAGTAATTTATTCATAAGTAAAATCAGTACATCTGACTCGGCGGCCGATAAAGTACATAGCGACTTTATCGACCGGCGAGAGTTATTTGTTTTGAGATGTTTGTTGTAAAACAATTTTTATTGTAGTTTGTAATTGCTGTACATACTTTGTAATTTCTGTACATAATTTTGGTGTAGTCAGTTTGTTATTTAGTGTATTTGTGTCGTTTTTCGTGTCTTTTAGATTAGCGGTAAGTGTTAGATTTGAAATATTAATAATAGCAGTAACAGTTATACATCCTAACTCGGGTCCCCCAATCCAGAAACTCGGCGATCCGCATTATACCGTATTAAATACCTGATCTTAGGCCCCATAGCACACTTTGGCGATTCCATGCACTTCTAGGTTAGGTTAGGTTAGCAGAAAGATTTGCATATAATATATTCCGTTTGTTTCTGGATCTCGCCTAGCCATGCTTTCGTGTTGTTATGTTGCAGTATCAACATTTACATTTTTTATTAATTGCCACTCCTGATTCCTTATTTTAACAGTGTTGCAATAATTTATATCATAAGTAATTCTCTTTTTAATTTTCAAGATGTTTATTGTTAATCTTGCAACAATTATTTCGCCACGCGGTCGCTTCTTCGAGCATTTTATTATTAAATCAAATTAATCTAGTGTTGCAATGCTGTGTCAATGTCAAAGTGAAAAATAATTTCAGGCACATATTAAATATTAACATGCCAAAGATTATCTCTGAATCAAAATGGTTCAAAATTCTGAAATCCTACAAACATTTTAGGCAAAGTAATCCAAATCTACAGCATCACAATATTATAACGATTTTAATAGATATTTTTGGGGTATGTCTAGTATTTTAATTACCATATATATTTAATTAAAGATAATTACGTTTCAGGTAATTTTACGACAAAGACCTGACGAATTGAAATCTACTACTTCTGGCAAACGATCTAAAAACAGCCATTTTTGGAATCACCTAGCTAGAAAAGATCTGCAACAACTAATTTGGCAATATAACTCTAGAAATCAGTATTTTACTTTGAGAGATCTTTTGAATGATATGAAAGAAAATTATGAGTTCCATGGGAGTAGAACAACACTTTATAGGGTTGTTAAAAGTATGGGGGGGGGTATAAATTCAAATTAATTAATGGGCGCAAAATTCTCTGTGAACAAAAACATGTTGTTGCAGCTAAAATTATTTTCCTTAGAAAATTTTTACAGTATCAAAATTCCAGTGAAGATATCCAATTCGTATACCTGGATGAAACATGGATATATCAGAATGGATCCGTGGTTCGACGCTGGGTACATGAAACGGATATAAAAAGTAATCCAACTAAATTCAAAAATGAAGGCAAACGCTTCACCATTCTACATGCTGGGTATAGGGGTGGGTTTTTGGATGGGTGCGATTTTTTATTACATTCGAAAAACAATGACCGAGATTACCACGCCACAATGGATGGTAATACTTTTCAAAATTGGGTGGTTAATCAACTTATTCCTGCTTTGGCTAAGCTTTCAGGGAAATGTGTAGTTATTATGGATAATGCTGCATACCATTCTGTGCAATTAGACAAAACTCCTTCATTTTCTTGTAAGAAATGCGAAATGCAGGAGTGGTTGGTTAAACACAATGTAAAATTCAATCCAAAATTAACCAAAAAGGAACTATGGGCTTTATTTATACCTTTTCGATCAAATGACAAAATTTACGTAGTTGATGACATTTTGAGAAAGAACGGGCACGAAGTTCTTAGATTACCGCCATACCATTGTCAATACAATCCAATTGAAATGACATGGGGGTTTTGTAAGACTTACTACAATAAGCACATAAATTCTAAGCAACCATCTAAGGATCGTGTTCAGAATTTATGGCTTGAGTCTCTCTCAAAATCTACATCCGATATGTGGCAAAATTTCTGTGATCATTGTGAAAAACTTATTTCGGATGACTGGACAAAACACATGGGAACCTTTCTTTTGAAACTATTCTTCCTTTTATTATTTCGCTTGGGGAATCTGGCTCAGAACAAACATCAGAAGATTCAGATGCAGGTTCTCTTGACTAAATAATAAAAGTGGAATGAGGGCTTAAAAATTGTTTGACATGAAAATTATCAGTATCACAAGAGGGTGGGAATAAATTTGCAATTCTACAAAAAAATACTGAGGGCCAACAGAAGAGAGAATGACCAAAATTAAGGTGGATGGATGGAGTTGATCAAAATGTGTTAACGGGAAGACCCAAGCGAGAAATACAAATGGATGACGAAATAAGTTTGCAGAGCCGAATTCATTATATTTGTTATATACAATATTATTGCTGTGTTTGTATGTACAAAAACCAAGTTGTAAATTTTGTTAATCTTAAAACTGAATATTATTATCCTTTTATATCTGAAAATTTGTAAGACAGGCAACAGTGTAAGATCACAATAGTCAGAAATTATAACCTTAAAATCGAACATCTGACAGTAACATTTAAAAACCCTGATTTAAAACACAACCAGCCCCATTTACAATACTTAAACTGTCACTTTTCCATAGCTAGGCGAGATCCAGAAACAAATGGAATATATTATAGTATTTAATGCGTAAGTCTCATGGCTCACTTTAGTGATTCTATACACTTCTAGGTTAGTAGAAAGGTTCATGATAGAATAAATTGATTGTCTCTTTCTAACCATTAGCGATTCCATATATATATCTAGGTTAGGTTAGTATAAAGGTTTATGATAGAATTAATTGCCTACGTTGCACGTATGCACACATTAGCAATTCCATATACGATTTGGTCAGATTAGGTTAGCAGAAAGGTTTATGATATATACTGCCTTTCAAAAAAATCAGAACACAAAGTTTTATTGGACGATTTTAATGAAATTTACAGAATTTGATCATGTAAATGAACGGCATCGATGATCAAAAATCAATTGTTTTGGTTACTATTTAATGGTATTTTTCCTTGATTTCACCATTATGAAGAGCTGCTAATTTTTTAATGTAATTGCTTCTAATATCCAAGTAGCCTCTGAGTAGTTTTACGCTTCAGTTTGTAAAACATAAAACGATGCCCCGTGTTCGTCGGCGTGTACAATATCATCATCTAAGTGAATTTGAAAGGGGTCGCATTATTGGAATGCGAGAAGCGGGTTTTTCGGTTCGGGTAGGTAGGCCGTAGTGTATCGGTGATCGTACGCTGCTGGTCTAGATGGTCCGAAGCTGGGGAGAATCGACGTAGACTTGGATCAGGACGTCCAAAAAGCACCACTGAGCGTGAAGATCGAGCTCTTCGTCTTACAACTTTAAGGGACAGATTTACAACGTCGCGGGCATTGGGAAATGACTGGTTGGCTCTAAATGGCCAAAGAGTATCCATGGCTACTGTTTACAGAAGAATCCGCAGTTTTGGTATAAGATCCTACCGTCCACAATTGTGTCTACCTCTTACTCCGCAGCATCGCAGAGCAAGACTTGATTGGTGCAGGGAAAGACAACATTGGACCCATGAATGGAATAACATTATCTTCAGCGATGAGTCTCGGTTCTGTTTATGGGCTCATGATGGTCGCAGAAGAGTGAGACGTCGACGCGGTGAACGCAGAATTTTACAATTTGCTGTTGAAAGACATACGGCTCTTACACAGGGAGTTATGGTTTGGGGGGCGATAGCATATGGTAGTCGGTCTCCTCTAGTTTTTTTAGAAGCAAGTCTTAACGCGATTCGGTATATTGACAACATTTTACGGCCAGTGTTAGTGCCCTATGTAAATGGCTTGCAGAACCCCATTTTTCAGCAAGATAATGCTCGACCTCACACAGCGGCCATTACAAGATAGTTTTTTGATAGTGCCGAAATCAATTTGTTACCTTGGCCATTTCGTTCTCCAGATCTATCGCCAATAGAACATGTTTGGGATATGATAGGTGTTAGAATAAGTAACTTACAGCGCCCCGCTAACACTGTAATGGAACTTAGAGGTCAAATTATCGAAGTTTGGAATGAAATACCCCAAGTCGATATTGACAGCCTGATTTCTAGCATGCCTCGACGTGTTAATGAGTGTTTGGGAAATCGTGGAGGCCCAACACATTATTAATTTTTATTCATTTGTTTTTTGTTTTTTAAGTTAATTTTTTAATCATCGATACAGTTCGTTTACATGATCAAATTGTGTAAATTTTATTAAAATCGTGCAATAAATACTTGGTGTTCTGATTTTTTTGAAAGGCAGTATAATTAAACATGTGTCTTATTGCACATATTATACCTAATGGGTGTTTTAAGTGCAGCTAACTCAATTTCAACAAAAAATCGACTTAACTCGTTTTTGCGGTAAGCCACAGATTTACACATTCATCATAGTCAAATGAATAATATTTGGGAGCAGCTATTAATTGAGAAACATATTATTAAAGCTTTAGAAAGTGATTATTTTAAAGATAATTTCAATGCGCGTTAAAAAAATCTCTACTTTACCAATTGTATTAAATTTTAACCACGTCACCAGTTAAGGGTTGTCTCTTGAAAGTTGAAAATAAAGTGGTTAGGTTAGTAGCAAGGTTTGCATCTGTATAATTTGCTTATGTCTCTTTACGCACATGGCCCATTTCATTTACTTCTAAATTAGGTTATGTTGGCGTAAGGGTTTGTAACGTTATAAAACTCAAAAAAGTGAATGAACACTGAAACTGTAATCCGAACACAACTAGAACAAATGTGCTGCAACAATGCGGTAATTCGAAAACACTATAAGATCTATAAGATAATAAATTAATAATGAACTATCATAAATGACATTTCTGTCAAATGACATTTTATTTGTTTCACCGCGATGCTGTGCAAATATACACGATTCCATTTGTTTCTGGATCTCGCCTAGCTATGGAAAAGTGACAGTTTAAGTATTGTAAATGGGGCTGGTTGTGTTTTAAATCAGCGTTTTTAAATGTGACTGTCAGATGTTCGATTTTAAGGTTATAATTTCTGACTATTGTGATCTTACACTGTTGCCTGTTTTACAAATTTTCAGATATAAAAGGATAATAATATGCAGTTTTAAGATTAACAAAATTTACTACTTGGTTTTTGTACATACAAACACAGCAATAATATTGTATATAACAAATATAATGAATTCGGCTCTGCAAACTTATTTCGTCATCTATTTGTATTTCTCGCTTGGGTCTTCCCGTTAACACATATTGATCAACACCATCCATCCCCAATGCCATTTCAATTGGATTGTATTGACAATGGTATGGCGGTAATCTAAGAACTTTGTGCCCGCTCTTTCTCAAAATGTCATCAACTACGTAAATTTTGTCATTTGATCGAAAAGGTATAAATAAAGCCCATAGTTCCTTTTTGGTTAATTTTGGATTGAATTTTACATTGTGTTTAACCAACCACTCCTGCATTTCGCATTTCTTACAAGAAAATGAAGGAGTTTTGTCTAATTGCACAGAATGGTATGCAGCATTATCCATAATAACTACACATTTCCCTGAAAGCTTAGCCAAAGCAGGAATAAGTTGATTAACCACCCAATTTTGAAAAGTATTACCATCCGTTGTGGCATGGTAATCTCGGTCATTGTTTTTCGAATGTAATGAAAAATCGCACCCATCCAAAAACCCACCCCTATACCCAGCATGTAGAATGGTGAAGCGTTTGCCTTCATTTTTGAATTTAGTTGGATTACTTTTTATATCCGTTTCATGTACCCAGCGTCGAACCACGGATCCATTCTGATATATCCATGTTTCATCCAGGTATACGAATTGGATATCTTCACTGGAATTTTGATACTGTAAACATTTTCTAAGGAAAATAATTTTAGCTGCAACAACATGTTTTTGTTCACAGAGAATTTTGCGCCCATTAATTAATTTGAATTTATACCCCATACTTTTAACAACCCTATAAAGTGTTGTTCTACTCCCATGGAACTGCATAATTTTCTTTCATATCATTCAAAAGATCTCTCAAAGTAAAATACTGATTTCTAGAGTTATATTGCCAAATTAGTTGTTGCAGACCTTTTCTAGCTAGGTGATTCCAAAAATGGCTGTTTTTAAATCGTTTGCCAGAAGTAGTAGATTTCAATTCGTCAGGTCTTTGTCGTAAAATTAATTGTAATGAAGATCTCCCTACCTGAAACGTAATTATCTTTAATTAAATATATATGATAATTTAAATACTAGACATACCCCAAAAATATCTATTAAAATCGTAATAATATTGTGATGCTGTAGATTTGGATTACTTTGCCTAAAATGTTTGTAGGATTTCAGAATTTGCAACCTTTTTGATTCAGAGATAATCTTTGGCATGTTAATATTTAATATGTGCCTGAAATTATTTTTCACTTTGACATTGACACAGCTTTGCAACACTAGATTAATTTGATTTAATAATAAAATGCTCGAAGAAGCGACCGCGTAGCGAAATAATTGTTGCAAGATTAACAATAAACCTCTTGAAAATTAAAAAGAGGATTACTTATGATATCATAAATTATTGCAACACTGTTAAAATAAGGAATCAGGAGTGCCAAATAATAAAAAATGTAAATGTTGATACTGCAACATAACAACACGAAAGCATGGCTAGGCGAGATCCAGAAACAAATGGAATATATTATATACATATATTTTACTGCATTTATATTGTAATGATTCGACCCTAGGTATTATACAAATTTATAATTTGTATTATTGTTTACGTTGTGTTGTGTATGTAGTAACCCTATTATTTATTTACCAGGTTCGTTGTTTGTGTCAATATGCATTATCGTAAATACTGTGTCTTTATTCCCTTTTAATTTGACTAGGAGGATGTGTGGACAATAAATAAAACAGGATATGAGCTTAACGTATGCAAAGTTTATTGACCTTCCATGACATTTCTAATGAATTGATATGTCTTATATTATTTATATTCACAAAATATATTACCCAACGTTTATGCTTAAAAGTCATGTGCATTTGGTTAAACTCAAAAAAATGTATGACTCTACTTGTGGGAGCAAAATTAACTCGCCCCTGCATTTGCATTACGAGATGGGAAACCCACAAAAACCATCTCGGAGCTAGCATCACACACTCGACACACTTGCGATTAGTTAGTAGGACACTTAGCGCAATACTGACTCGGATTGGCCTTACACATCAATCGACTGGGCCGATTAGTTAGTAGGACATACCTCGTTTTCTCGCTCAGTTCGGCCTTACACATCAACCACCATACACCTCTAACTCGTGTGATTAGTTAGTAGGACACTTAGCGCAATACTGACTCGGATTGGCCTTACACATAAATCGACTGGGCCGATTAGTTAGTAGGACATACCTCGTTTTCTCGCTCAGTTCGGCCTTACACATCAACCACCATACACCCCTCACTCGTGTGATTAGTTAGTAGGACACTTAGCGCAATACTGACTCGGATTGGCCTTACACATCAATCGACTGGGTCGATTAGTTAGTAGGACATACCTCGTTTTCTCGCTCAGGTCGGCCTTACACATCAACCACCATACACCCCTCACTCGTGTGATTAGTTAGTAGGACACAGCGCAATACTGACTCGGATTGGCCTTACACATCAATCGACTGGGTAGATTAGTTAGTAGGACATACCTCGTTTTCTCGCTCAGTTCGGCCTTACACATCAACCACCATACACCCCTCACTCGTGTGATTAGTTAGTAGGACACTTAGCGCAATACTGACTCGGATTGGCCTTACACATCAATCGACTGGGTCGATTAGTTAGTAGGACATACCTCGTTTTCTCGCTCAGGTCGGCCTTACACATCAACCACCATACACCCCTCACTCGTGTGATTAGTTAGTAGGACACAGCGCAATACTGACTCGGATTGGCCTTACACATCAATCGACTGGGTAGATTAGTTAGTAGGACATACCTCGTTTTCTCGCTCAGTTCGGCCTTACACATCAACCACCATACACCCCTCACTCGTGTGATTAGTTAGTAGGACACTTAGCGCAATACTGACTCGGATTGGCCTTACACATCAATCGACTGGGTCGATTAGTTAGTAGGACATACCTCGTTTTCTCGCTCAGGTCGGCCTTACACATCAACCACCATACACCCCTCACTCGTGTGATTAGTTAGTAGGACACAGCGCAATACTGACTCGGATTGGCCTTACACATCAATCGACTGGGTAGATTAGTTAGTAGGACATACCTCGTTTTCTCGCTCAGTTCGGCCTTACACATCAACCACCATACACCCCTCACTCGTGTGATTAGTTAGTAGGACACTAAGCGTAATACTGACTCGGATTGGCCTTACACATCAATCGACTGGGTCGATTAGTTAGTAGGACATACCTCGTTTACTCGCTCAGTTCGGCCTTATACATCAATCACCATACACCCCTCACTCGTGTGATTAGTTAGTAGGACACTTAGCGCAATACTGACTCGGATTGGCCTTACGCATCAATCGACTGGGTCGATTAGTTAGTAGGACATACCTCGTTTTCTCGCTCAGTTCGGCCTTACACATCAACCACCATACACCCCTCACTCGTGTGGTTAGTTAGTAGGACACTTAGCGCAATACTGACTCGGATTGGCCTTACACATCAATCGACTGGGTCAATTAGTTAGTAGGACATACCTCGTTTTCTCGCTCAGTTCGGCCTTACACATCAACCACCATACACCCCTCACTCGTGTAATTAGTTAGTAGGACACTTAGCGCAATACTGACTCGGATTGGCCTTACACATCAATCGACTGGGTCGATTAGTTAGTAGGACATACCTCGTTTTCTCGCTCAGTTCGGCCTTACACATCAACCACCATACACCTCTCACTCGTGTGATTAGTTAGTAGGACACTTAGCGCAATACTGACTCGGATTGGCCTTACACATCAATCGACTGGGTCGATTAGTTAGTAGGACATACCTCGTTTTCTCGCTTAGTTCGGCCTTACACATCAACCACCATACACCCCTCACTCGTGTGATTAGTTAGTAGGACACTTAGCGCAATACTGACTCGGATTGGCCTTACACATCAATCGACTGGGTCGATTAGTTAGTAGGACATACCTCGTTTTCTCGCTTAGTTCGGCCTTACACATCAACCACCATACACCTCTCACTCGTGTGATTAGTTAGTAGGACACTTAGCGCAATACTGACTCGGATTGGCCTTACACATCAATCGACTGGGTCGATTAGTTAGTAGGACATACCTCGTTTTCTCGCTCAGTTCGGCCTTACACATCAACCACCATACACCCCTCACTCGTGTGATTAGTTAGTAGGACACTTAGCGCAATACTGACTCGGATTGGCCTTACACATCAATCGACTGGGTCGATTAGTTAGTAGGACATACCTCGTTTACTCGCTCAGTTCGGCCTTATACATCAATCACCATACACCCCTCACTCGTGTGATTAGTTAGTAGGACACTTAGCGCAATACTGACTCGGATTGGCCTTACGCATCAATCGACTGGGTCGATTAGTTAGTAGGACATACCTCGTTTTCTCGCTCAGTTCGGCCTTACACATCAACCACCATACACCCCTCACTCGTGTGGTTAGTTAGTAGGACACTTAGCGCAATACTGACTCGGATTGGCCTTACACATCAATCGACTGGGTCAATTAGTTAGTAGGACATACCTCGTTTTCTCGCTCAGTTCGGCCTTACACATCAACCACCATACACCCCTCACTCGTGTAATTAGTTAGTAGGACACTTAGCGCAATACTGACTCGGATTGGCCTTACACATCAATCGACTGGGTCGATTAGTTAGTAGGACATACCTCGTTTTCTCGCTCAGTTCGGCCTTACACATCAACCACCATACACCTCTCACTCGTGTGATTAGTTAGTAGGACACTTAGCGCAATACTGACTCGGATTGGCCTTACACATCAATCGACTGGGTCGATTAGTTAGTAGGACATACCTCGTTTTCTCGCTTAGTTCGGCCTTACACATCAACCACCATACACCCCTCACTCGTGTGATTAGTTAGTAGGACACTTAGCGCAATACTGACTCGGATTGGCCTTACACATCAATCGACTGGGTCGATTAGTTAGTAGGACATACCTCGTTTTCTCGCTTAGTTCGGCCTTACACATCAACCACCATACACCCCTCACTCGTGTGATTAGTTAGTAGGACACTTAGCGCAATACTGACTCGGATTGGCCTTACACATCAATCGACTGGGTCGATTAGTTAGTAGGACATACCTCGTTTTCTCGCTCAGGTCGGCCTTACACATCAACCACCATACACCCCTCACTCGTGTGATTAGTTAGTAGGACACAGCGCAATACTGACTCGGATTGGCCTTACACATCAATCGACTGGGTAGATTAGTTAGTAGGACATACCTCGTTTTCTCGCTCAGTTCGGCCTTACACATCAACCACCATACACCCCTCACTCGTGTGATTAGTTAGTAGGACACTTAGCGCAATACTGACTCGGATTGGCCTTACACATCAATCGACTGGGTCGATTAGTTAGTAGGACATACCTCGTTTTCTCGCTCAGGTCGGCCTTACACATCAACCACCATACACCCCTCACTCGTGTGATTAGTTAGTAGGACACAGCGCAATACTGACTCGGATTGGCCTTACACATCAATCGACTGGGTAGATTAGTTAGTAGGACATACCTCGTTTTCTCGCTCAGTTCGGCCTTACACATCAACCACCATACACCCCTCACTCGTGTGATTAGTTAGTAGGACACTAAGCGTAATACTGACTCGGATTGGCCTTACACATCAATCGACTGGGTCGATTAGTTAGTAGGACATACCTCGTTTACTCGCTCAGTTCGGCCTTATACATCAATCACCATACACCCCTCACTCGTGTGATTAGTTAGTAGGACACTTAGCGCAATACTGACTCGGATTGGCCTTACGCATCAATCGACTGGGTCGATTAGTTAGTAGGACATACCTCGTTTTCTCGCTCAGTTCGGCCTTACACATCAACCACCATACACCCCTCACTCGTGTGGTTAGTTAGTAGGACACTTAGCGCAATACTGACTCGGATTGGCCTTACACATCAATCGACTGGGTCAATTAGTTAGTAGGACATACCTCGTTTTCTCGCTCAGTTCGGCCTTACACATCAACCACCATACACCCCTCACTCGTGTAATTAGTTAGTAGGACACTTAGCGCAATACTGACTCGGATTGGCCTTACACATCAATCGACTGGGTCGATTAGTTAGTAGGACATACCTCGTTTTCTCGCTCAGTTCGGCCTTACACATCAACCACCATACACCTCTCACTCGTGTGATTAGTTAGTAGGACACTTAGCGCAATACTGACTCGGATTGGCCTTACACATCAATCGACTGGGTCGATTAGTTAGTAGGACATACCTCGTTTTCTCGCTTAGTTCGGCCTTACACATCAACCACCATACACCCCTCACTCGTGTGATTAGTTAGTAGGACACTTAGCGCAATACTGACTCGGATTGGCCTTACACATCAATCGACTGGGTCGATTAGTTAGTAGGACATACCTCGTTTTCTCGCTTAGTTCGGCCTTACACATCAACCACCATACACCTCTCACTCGTGTGATTAGTTAGTAGGACACTTAGCGCAATACTGACTCGGATTGGCCTTACACATCAATCGACTGGGTCGATTAGTTAGTAGGACATACCTCGTTTTCTCGCTCAGTTCGGCCTTACACATCAACCACCATACACCCCTCACTCGTGTGATTAGTTAGTAGGACACTTAGCGCAATACTGACTCGGATTGGCCTTACACATCAATCGACTGGGTCGATTAGTTAGTAGGACATACCTCGTTTTCTCGCTCAGTTCGGCCTTACACATCAACCACCATACACCTCTCACTCGTGTGATTAGTTAGTAGGACACTTAGCGCAATACTGACTCGGATTGGCCTTACACATCAATCGACTGGGTCGATTAGTTAGTAGGACATACCTCGTTTTCTCGCTCAGTTCGGCTTTACACATCAACCACCATACACCCCTCACTCGTGTGATTAGTTAGTAGGACACTTAGCGCAATACTGACTCGGATTGGCCTTACACATCAATCGACTGGGTCGATTAGTTAGTAGGACATACCTCGTTTTCTCGCTCAGTTCGGCCTTACACATCAACCACCATACACCTCTCACTCTCACCCCCCCCCCCCCCCCATCTTCCTCTTTTCTCAGATGTTTAAATTATTTCGCTGGTTTTGTTTGTTTGATTTTAACTTTGATGGAGAATTAATTTTACTCTTACGTGATAGTCTATCCAGCGCTGTTATCCCTAACTCCATTCTCCATTTTCTAACTCTATTCTGAATACCTAACTCTTTTTATCAACATTACTTCACTAACTCACATCCCACTGAAACTTCCTATTCTCAACTGTCCCCATTTAAATTCAAATACTGACTGTCCTAGTCCCTGTCCCAAAACTAACTGATTTTTAGAATTGTTTCTTTGCTGCTCTCAAAGTTCTCCCCTCCCCAAATTTTGTTGCTTAGACTTTATCTACTACCATATTTGGTCACAAAACCCATCCCTCTCTGACGTCAACGTAATTTCCCTGACTCTGCACACTTGTTGTGTTTGCGTTCGTTAAACCCTGAACTAAATCTTTCTGTATGTCTTAGCATTTCTCCACGCGCCGGTACTTGTTTATTATTTTAAGGCGATGCTGCATTTGTTATTTCTTTCACATAAAAAAAATTTGATCGACTAATGTTATTCTCGTATTTACTGGATGTTGATTTTTCTTTATTATTTTCTTGGGTGATTTTTGTATTAATATTTTAATTTAATTTCGTCAAAAATAATATTTGCACATGACCCCTACTGACCTATTACAATATTAAAATTGTGTATCCATATATACATTAAACATAATACATTTATTGTAACTAATCAACTATAAAATCATAGCGCATGTACATAAAGTACATACATTGATGAAACACACCAAATAAATCATACACTAGCGCCACCTGTTCTTTTTTCATGAAATCATATTAATCGGAGGCATTACACATATTTTATATAAATAGTTGTCAACAATCGTCACTTCTATAGTGTAAAATTAAATCAGTGTATTCGCTTAAAAATTAAGACAAAGTAATAAATTGCGAATAATTCTTTAGAACTAGTGTCTAAGTTGTAATGTGGGTCTATTTTATTCAGGAAATGTGTATAAAATCACACATATGAGCGATAAATAGGTTATCAAAATCGACAACATTAAAAATTATTTACGCTAAAAGGGTAAGTTTTCTAAAAAATTGGACTTCAGATTCGTTATTTTCTCATCAAAATACGTATGTTCAAAAAAAAGTTTAAAAATTGTATTGTCCAGCACATGCGCTTGGCCGTTAAAATTGTCAACATTTACGAATTTTATTGATTGGTAAATTTGTATGTTTGTTGCATTTTATTCAAAATGTATATTCTTTAACAATTTTGAGAAAATGTATTATAATTGGTTTTGATTGCATTTTACTATTTATTTATCAATTCTACGAGTTTTACCAATTTATACAAAATCTACAAATTTTATTGTTCTTTAAATTTGTTCTATGATATTAATAAATTGTGATAATCTCTTTTACTTCTATACATATACAGTTTATCTGTATACCCAATGTTAACTACTTACTAACACTAATTCTGTGATACTAATACATTTTGTGATAATCGGTTTTATTTCTATATATGCATTTTATCTGTACACCTAAATTTAACATATTAATTCTTAATGATTTCGATAGCTAACGCCCTATAATGCTTCATAGTGGCATCGTCAGTGACACGAATGCACAAAGTGCATATACAGGTCACTGTTTCGTCCACGAGCGAGCAGAACTCTGTTTGTGAAACCAGAAAACAAATATCAAAATTGAATTTGTGTTCAGTATTCCGGCACCAGGTACCTACAGACGCGTTTCGGACTTCAAGGTCCTCTTCAGTGTGGTCCCGACCCAGTGCTGAGGAATACTGAACATTTCTGACTATTTCAAGCCAATATGTGAAAACTATTAATGATTTCGATAGCTAACGCCATCTAATGCTTCATAGTGGTCGGGACCACACTGAAGAGGACCTTGAAGTCCGAAACGCGTCTGTGGGTACCTGGTGCCGGAATACTGAACACAAATTCGATTTTGATATTTGTTTTCTGGTTTCACAAACAGAGTTCTGCTCGCTCGTGGACGAAACAGTGACCTGTATATGCACTTTGTGCATTCGTGTCACTGACGATGCCACTATGAAGCATTAGATGGCGTTAGCTATCGAAATCATTAATAGTTTTCACATATTGGCTTGAAATAGTCAGAAATGTTCAGTATTCCTCAGCACTGGGTCGGGACCACACTGAAGAGGACCTTGAAGTCTGAAACGCGTCTGTAGGTACCTGGTGCCGGAATACTGAACACAAATTCAATTTTGATATTAATTCTTACTAATACTAATTCTGTAATAATAATAAACTTTGTGATAATCACTTTTAATTCTATATACCTTTTATCTGTACACCCAATTTTAATATGTCTGGGTTTCGTTATTTCTTCAATACTTACCAACTTATTGTTGTAAATATAGGTGTTTAATTGAATGCATTTGGTTTGTTTCACTAAAGATATTTTATTTCAACTAGTCTCGGCTTAATGCCATTTTCAAGAATGATGTACAAAAGAAACACATTGGTGTTTTGTACATCATTCTTGAAAATGACATTAAGCCGAAACTAGTTGAATTAAAATATTTTTAGTGAAACAAACCAAGTGAATTCAATTAAACACCTATATTGAGTAGAAAGGTTTTACCAAGTGAATAATGAGAAACAAGATATTCTTGTTTGAGTTACGTGAAGGTTAGTTTAATGGTAATTAGTTAAGTTATTCATTTATTCCTTTTACTTCACTTTTTTATTTTAATTCTATATGTACATTTCGGGTACAATGTACCCTTTATCAATAGAAAAAACTAATTGACATTTTGTAAATAAATAAAAATAGAAATACAACTATTTTCACAACCAAGTGCGATTTATTTGAAATCAGATAAAGGCAGGCTAGTTTAAGGAATTAAATTTAAAAGTGGGTTGTTTAAAGGACTTAAATCAAAATTTAGAAGGTTATTCCTATTTTTGTGCATTTCAATTGCTTCTAACATGTTTAGTTGAAAATGGTTAGATTCTTTTAGTAATTTCAAATTATTTATAATAAATTTGTGTCCCGTGGTTAATGTATGATGAGCTATCGCAGATTTATCTGGGTTATGGTTTTTAGTATGGTAAATATGTTCTTTAAACCTAGTTTATTTATTTATTTACAAAATGTCAATTAGTTTTTTCTATTGATAAAGGGTACATTGTACCCGAAATGTACATATAGAATTAAAATAAAAAAGTGAAGTAAAAGGAATAAATGAATAACTTAACTAATTACCAATGAGAAACAAGTTAATAATTATTTCTGTAATTTACAATGGATTTGAGAATATTACACACACATGCAACACGGACCGCTTGGCCATCTCTATCAGATGTTTGTGTTAATCTATTTATTTTCAAATGGTTTTCTTCGATGATTACTCTTGATGTGGTACTTACCCTGCTTGCGTAATGCTTTATTATATATATTTTATTATCTTTATATTCTAGTAATTAAGTTTATATTTCTCTGCGACGATTGTAAAACAATTGCAAAATCACATAATAAACAAAAACAAAAACATTGACGATTTGTACAGTCATGAATTTTTCTTTTATTAATTTCAATGGTGTCTGTTGATATTTGTTTAATAAAGTTTACAAACATTAACAAAGTAATGACGTCTTTAATATGTCATTTACCCAGTGGCGTAGCCAGGATTTTTACATGGGGGTTCTAACTGAAGAGCAGAAAGAAAAAAACAGTTTAGACAGAATAATATAATTTGCTTAAAAAACATATATTTATAATATAATTTCGCGTTAAATCAGGGCGTGTACAAATCCTTACGCACAATTTTTCAATGATTGTAGTAAACGCGCGGCGATTTTAAAATGACAAAATAAAATTAATAACTGCGACTAAGGAGGGGGTTCCAACCTCCCGTAACCCCTTCCTGGCTACACTAATGCATTTACCCCATTTCTCCCCTGTGAATCCGCGCCTAGTTTTATTCTTGTTAAAAGTGTGAGCTAAACTTTCCCTAAGATTACCTCTTTAAAACAACTCTAATCTATTTCATTCAACCAAAAAAAAAATTCCAAAATCTAAAATCTCATTCCGTTATGGACACGTGTTGGTTGGAAATTATTAAATATTTAATTTTTTTCGTCATTTTTGCGAATTGAATAGACGTCGATTTAAATTTAATCGCGCGACGGCTTAGTCACCGAGATAACCGATCAATATACATAAAATGCGAAAAGGATTAAAAATGTACCGGAAATGCTAATATATTCCGACGGTTTTAATGTACGCAAATCTCGTGTTTATGTTAATGGGGGGATTTTTTGCAACGTTATGATCTAATTTCGATGGGATAAATTTAGAAATGAACAAATTCTAGAGACATAGATTAGGATCGAAATGTGGAAAAAATTAATAGTGCGCATATTTAATTAATTTCGAGAATAATAAAGAGATTTTAATTAATTGATTGTATCGACAAAGCTTAGTACTTGTTTAAAATTATTCATCAAGTCAATACTTTGGTTGGGATATTTTGAACTATACTTTGTCTCTAAAGTAGGAGGACCACAACAAATATTCGTTGATTTTTAAAAGAGTTTAGCTATAAACGAGTGATTTCCACTCCCAGACTAAGCATGAAGTAAAATTCCGAGTTTAGAAAAGCCCCGTGAAAATTTATCGAGGGTCGCGCAGCGACCCGAGACAAATTTTCTGAGCTTTTCTAAACTCGAAATTTTACTTCATGCGCCATGCATATAAAACACAGATTTTAAGTAAAGTTCGAATATACATAATATACATATAGTGTTTTATACGCGGGGCACATGAAGTAAAATTTCGAGTTTAGAAAAACCCAGAAAATTTGTCTCGGGTCGCTGTGCGACCCTAAACAAATTTTCACGGGGCTTTTCTAAACTCGAAATTCTACTTCATGCTTAGTCTGGGAGTGGAAAACACTTGTTTAATGCTTTGAATTGAACTAAAAAAAAAAAACAGGAAATATCCGCAATTGTTATATCAATTCCATGGTATGTCAATATTTTTATAAAATCACATTACTTTTTCTAAATTATTTTAGGTGTAAATTTTCTGACATTCGTTAATTTTTAGAAGAGTTTAATTTGAATCTTTAAACGAGTGTTTTCCACTCCCAGGCTAAGCTTGAAGTAAAATTTCGAGTTTAGAAAATCCCCGTGAAAATTTGTCAAGAGTCGCGCAGCGACCTGAGACAAATTTTCTGGGCTTTTCTAAACTCGAAATTTTACTTCATGCGCCACGCGTATAAAACACTAAAATATTGTTAACTCTATGTATATTTGAACCTCACTTAAAATCAGTGTTTTATACGCGTGGTGCATGAAGTAAAATTTCGAGTTTAGAAAAGCCCAGAAAATTTGTCTCGGGTCGCTGCGCGACCCTCGACAAATTTTCACGGGGCTTTTTTAAACTCGAAATTTTACTTCATGCCTAGTCTGGGAGTGGAAAACACTTTTTTAAAGCTTTAAATTGAACTTAAAAAAAAGTATATATCCGCAATTGTTGTATCAATTCCATTGTATGTCATTATTTTCATAAAATCACATTACTTTTTCATAATTATTTAACTTAGAGAAACGTAAAGTGTTAAGTGTGAACATTTATAAATTTAGAAGTTTTCCCTCTACAAAAAAGTAAAATACATTTTGTCTCTAAAATAAATAGGAAAGCCAATATTTGAACACTATAAAATTAACACCCGGTATATATACATATATATATATATATATATATATATATATATATATATATATATATATATAACCTTTATTTGGCATATACCTTTACCAATGACAATTATAATTATTTAAACTAAAATTAACAATACTTTCTTAGATGCACTATGACTATGGTAATAGATATATATGCTTCAGTTTGATTTGGCTTTTAGGCAGCCAATAAATTTGAGTAATTTGATCAGCTGATTTTTGTTGTGGTTCTCCTATTTTTGCGACAAACCATAGTGATGAAAGGCCCCTGAACACTTTCTCGCTTTCGTAAATAAATCGAATTTGAATTAGAATATTAGTATAATTTTTGGCCAGAATCCAAAATTATTCAACGCTGTGTGCTTGGAATTTTCACTCGATTTATTTAAATAAAGTGATTATTTATGTGAACCTCTAATAGCCGTACAATTATCCGGTACGGTATTTATAAAATACAAATAGCGTGCGCCATTCATGGCACGTAAGGGCAGTTAATGTTCTGGGTTCAAGATTCCAACAGTGCATCAAGCCTCGAGGACGAGGAATAAAACGAGCAAAAAGACCACTGGCGCACACACACAACAACAACGGCGCCACTACATTCTCCTGAATTCCTCCACATAAACATAATAAAACGACCGGGCCCGACATAAAAATTCTAAAGTGGAATACACTGACCAATAATATTCTACATACTTTATATTATTATTACACGTATTATTTTAGCGTGTTGTTTCGTGTAAAAAGACGATTGTTTGAGTTAAAGGGAACATTCGAGCGAGGGTTTTCCATTCCTTGTTCAAGTATGGAGTAAATATTTCGGGATTTTTGTAAACTCGAAATATTTACTTTATGCGCCAGGCACGTAAAACACTGATTCATTGTGAGGTTCTAAACTATCATATTTCATCTATAATAACAATAATTTAATACCAAATTAGAGCATTAAAGACGCATTACCTTATTAATAGAAATCATTGGATAATTTGAAAACTGTTGTAGGCTATACATATAGTATTTAATCAAATTTTGAACTATCGTCTAACTAGAGCTTATAATAATAGACAGATTTAGCAACTTCAAAAAGCTCCATTTATCCTTAGTAGAGCATTTTAAAGCTTTCTATTATCGGGAAATAATTGTTTCAATGAGTGTTTGATATAGTCTCGGTAAGACTAACTTGTAGATTGCGAAAAGAATCGCACTTTTATTGTGCGAAAAGAATCGCACTTATCTTTCTATTCTCGTCTATTAATACGACCATCATTCTTTAAAATAATATTAAAAAAAATCGATGAGCCTTTTTAAAGATTAAGTAAACTAAGCAATGAATTAATCACGAGTTAAAATCCAAATGAATCACCCTGTTAGACTCTACGCAAGCCTTCACGCTTCACTATGTTTTAACCCTAATGCGTTATCAGCATACATGCCACTAGGGATTGGAATACCGGTATATCGATTAATCGCCAAAATTGTACCAGGATTTGGCTAATTTTTTACCAGTATTTCGGAAAATTAATTAAGACAGTTTACATGCGTTTCTCGGACTTCGTTAATTCATCTAATGTGAAAATATTCGTTAATGTTATCTTCTTACAAATTTATTAATGATTTTATAGTAAAAATCTGACAATTCTAATACATTATAATTAATGTCAGACTGCAAAGAAAGTTTATTATTATTATTTTTATAATTTTTAATAATAGAAAAATTAGGTCACAGGATAGCCGGTTTTTCTAATATCAAAAAGATTATCTAAGAATATTTACTGATTTTCTTAAAAGTAAATATTTTCATAGAACATTTGAAAGAGGAAGTAAAAAAAAAAATGTTCACCGATTTGTCTAAAATTAATAAAAGTCGCTAAAAATTTGAAATCAAGACCATCATAAAAATAAAGACTGAAATCAAGACCATTAAATAAACAACTAAATCTTTTTTTATTAAATGGTCTTGATTTCAAAAAATGTAAGCTAAGTCTTTATTTTATATAAATATTCTTAGATAATCTTTTTGATATTAGAAAAACCGGCTATCCTGTGACCTAATTTTTCTATTATTTATTTTTTTATTCATTTATAATGAATGAATGCTATTATTTTCATTTGTTCAAAAATCTGATTACCATTGTTATTTTTAATTGTTACTAAGATATAATGGCCTACCGTTAGAAGAAATAATACATAAGTAAAAATAAATCAAAATGTAATTAGTGATAATTCACACGTAAAAATAAAAATATATTTTTTTCTTGTGTTATTTAAATTAAATTTGAAGCATGTGTTTTTTAAGTTCATCATAAGTCAATATTTTATACGCGTGACGCATGAAGTAAAATTTCGAGCTTAGAAATGCCTGAAAATTTGAATTTGCCGGGGCGTGACTCGCTTCGCTCGCGCGCCCCGGCAAATCCAAATTTTCAGGCTTTTCTAAACTCGAAATTTTACTTCATGCTTAACCTGTAAGTGGAAAATACCTGTTATACAAATATTAAAACCTTATTAAGTCATTTGATTTATTGCATAATCAAAATTATTGAATAAAACTGATGATTTTTTTATAAAAGTATACTTTTTATTAACACCTAAAATTCATTTTTCCATAATGTTGACGTGGAAAAATTATGGGTTTTTAAATACAGCGCATGTAATTATGAAAAAAAAAATATATTGGTCCACAGTATCAGCCTTGAGGCACACCAGACGAAACATAAATACATTTATTAAGAAATAACTTAAAAACTATCAATGTTTCGATTACTTGACATATTCTAAAAAAACAATGTCTTCTCAAAATCCACAACAAATTCCATCAATATCCATTAAGGAGCTTTTACCGTATGGGTATTCTAACATTCAATATTACCAAAAAGAGGGATGAATTTAACATAATTCTAACTTCAAACATACATTATTTAATAAAAAAAAAACTCTGTTTTAAATTAATTAAAAATAACGCGTTAAATTTGTGGAAATGTTCTCCTTTAATGGATTTTTAAACATTTAATATTTTCAAAAAAGGAAATGAATTTTATATTATTCTTAGTTTAAACAGAAATTATTCTTATAAAAACATTTCTAATAAAAATGTAATTAAAGTTTATTTTAGGACAATAAATATGTAATACTTTTCCATTATTTATTATACGTATTTATTGACAGTATGTTTTGTAATTTATTACATGTAAAGAATTGTGTAAATCTTTTTGTAATTTAAAACATATCTACATAAATTTTATTATATCTCAAAAATGTTAAGAGGGAGGTTAAGTGATCGGTTGTCAATTTTGGCTCAAACATCGCTTGAACCTCATTGTCACTTTTCAACGTTATATAAGATGGCAGAACGGTTATATTTAAAGGGGGCAAGTCACTTGAACTTCTTATGTCATTTTTTAACGTCACACAGTGGGCGGAAAGGGCCAAAAACCCGCGCATGGGGTATTTCTTTCGAATTTGAAACGAAACATCTTGAAAAATAAGGGTTTTCTAGGGTTTTTGGGGTCGCTGATAACGAATTTGAACCTAGATTTGAAAAATTCAAAATGGCGGATACAATATGGCGGCCGAAAAAATTAAAAATGATCTAAAACCGCTAAAAACCTGTGTATATGTGTTTTTGAGGTTGCTGATAACGAATTTGATACTAGATTTGAAAAATTTAAAATGGCGGATCCAATATGGCTGCCGAAAAAATTAAAAATGATCTAAAACCGCTAAAAACCTGTGTATATGGGTTTTTGAGGTTGCTGATAACGAATTTGACACTAGATTTAAAAAATTCAAAATGGCGGATCCAATATGGCTGCCGAAAAAATTAAAAATGATCTAAAACCGCTAAAAACCTGTGTATATGAGTTTTTGAGGTTGTTGATAACGAATTTGACACTAGATTTGAAAAATTCAAAATGGCGGATCCAATATGGCGGCCAAAAAAAAATTAATCAAACTGTCATCTAAATTTTAGACATTTATCACTATATTGAAACCTCTTGAAATGGTGTCAATTAGCATTAAGTACTTACCAATCGTCCTGCGTCTTTTCTGCGAAATACTGCAAGCGCCGAAATCCTTCACTGGTGGTTGGGCGGTGGTTTCACTTGATCTTTTTTGCGAACCGTATAACTCTCCGTTTAAGTACTCTGAATGACTTCTTTCAAGAGCAGATTCCACTCGCGAACATTTTTTCCACAGTGCTGTTATTTTTGCCACAAAATTTTTCGCTTTATTTTCTTCGAAAACACCTTTTTCTCTTGCAGCATGTTCGATATCTTTGATTATTTCTCATTGTTTCTTATTTGCTGATTTCACATATGTCTTAAAAAAGTATCTGCGATTCAAATCGGAAACGTTTTCGACCGTGTTATCCATGGTACTACGTGATGAACACTGACTTTTAACATTTGAAGAAGTTTGTTTACAGACAGAAATGGGTACACACTACATGTAGAGAGTTTGAAATTCAAAACATTTTAGTTAACGGGTAAAGATGGAGCCACTCTCCATGGCGCGATACAAAAATTTGAAATTCTATATGGTTTAAAAGATAATTGTTAAAACGATTATTATAAATGATCACCCTCAATTTTGTTGAGTTGAGGGTGCCAGTCGACTCAAGAAATTTGTACCATTTATATCAATGATTTATAATTTTCAATAAGTTAAAATGTGTTTATTTTTCCTAATAACATTGGTATATATAGATTTTTGATCCGTCATATTGTATTCACCATTTTTAATTTGAAACATCTGAGCTTCAATTCATACTTAAAGACCCCCAAAACCCCGTGGAAGATACATTTCAGGGAATTTTACCCTGAAACATAGTTGGGACGTTTTCTGTCCCACTACGAGTGAAAGGGTTAATGAGGGGATTCGCAATAAAAAATTCAGCGAAACGTATCCAAAAATGTGTAAATAGGTCTCTCTTCAATTCCGCAAAAGTCCTATGATATATACCAATTGTATAATTAACTATTGTTTAAACAATTAATTTTGCCAAACAAAAACATACTGGTAATTTTGTTTTCAGTTACGTTAAGAATCATTCAGATAGTTTGTCTAAATATAAGCTGGGTTCTGCTTGAGCCTTAATAGGGTAAAAGCTTTAAAAGATAGTTCTCGCTGCTTGCTTTTTTTTTGAAAAATTCGCCATTTCTAAGCTTGCAGGACATTGCAGATGGCACTATATAAACAACGTAGGAAAATGTCCATATTTTAGCGGAATATAAGTGACGCGGAGAAGTTTTGAGAAGTTTTTGAGATCTGCTTTTAGACAGGGGAAGATTAAAAAAATTAACAGTCTAAACTAGCATGTTGTATTGTATCCGTTGGCAACAGCCTTTGGCCAGAAAAATATGTATATATATATATCCCAGAGAAGGTATTGGTTATCGTAGATGTGGTAGAAATCAAGGTATAGTGCTGCAAACAACGATATTCCACATTCTCGAATTATTCCAGTTTCAGACCAATTTCAACTTAAAGTAGTATTTATTTCGGCACTTTTGGGTTTCAAACATCAGTTAGTGGAAAATCTTACTTCTCAATGATTCTAGAGACGGTATTTAGACGTACGAATTATTCGGTGAACCTTTTATTTTTCATCCGATGCGCGCATTTTCACCTCTTTCTGTGCGTCATATTAGATGGCGGAACATTTAAATTGGTTATATGGAAGCAAAACTACTTCAAATCCAGTGAGATTATTGCTTCGATATATTGCTTTCTGTCTTTTACACGTCAAGAGTGACCATTATATAATAAAATGATGAAAATAGAATCTTTAGATAAACTTTTGTTTCCATATAAATAATAAATTACTTTATGTCGAAATAGGCCTTTAAACAACCAATATTTCTGCGGTCTTTATTTGCGGAAATCGCCTTTGTACATAATACCTTTTAATAACAGTAATTTAAGATAAACATAATATAGATTTAATAAAACATAAAACAGTTTACAAAAGTCTACTTCTTCTATGTTGTTACGAAAGGTTCAATGCATATTTTTGTAATAGAACATTTGTAAAATATTATCCTTTAACAACGCTGGAACCGAAGTCCCAATATACAAATTTAACGTGGCCTAACCTCCCTCTTAAGTACAAAAAAAATCTCAAAATGGCTACATATCATAAAAGAGCAATGTTTGTTTCATAAAAATAACTGTAATAATTTTTTTTTTAATTTTTTATTCAGAATATGTAAGAAAATTACACCTTCTTGATGATCAATTGAAAATAACTCAAAAACTATTACAAGTTTTGATAAGAATATATTTATTAAAAAAAAATTCGAAAACTGCTGGTCCGGTGTTTATCTGTTCTCGCTTAATTTAAAAAAGAAACAATTTGCATTATTTATAATATAAACATTTTAAACAGTTGTTTAAATTGATTTTTCTTAAGTTTAGTTTTCCTAAAAACACAAAAAGATATATTGAAATGTACGTTAAATATTTAATTAATTTTTCAAATCAATCTGAGGGTTTCTAAATTGAAGGGCTCAGTGGAAAAGTAGTACAAGTGACATGAGATTTATTTGTGTAAATTGGAGATAAAGTTTAAATTTTATAGAAAAATCTGTGGATGTCTAATCAATAACATTGTATACTATATTGAGAGATACACATATTCAATTGTATCATTTTTTCTATCACTAAATATTAATTTTATTTATAGATATCTATACTTATACTAAGTTTTAAGAAAATCGCACTTATATTACGTTTCCACTGAGCCCCTCAATTATCCAATTAATAATGTTTTGAGCATATTTAAAAATCATATTTCTTTACAAATTGCGTGTCAAGTTTTACTCTTCACTTTCATTAATGCGCATAAAATATAAAATAAATCTGTTTTTATTTAAGTTATCGATATTATTCGATTCAGTATCGTACAATCCTTGATTAAGCATGAAGTAAATGTTTCGAGCGAAGCGGAGCAACCAATCTAAATTTTCAGGCTTTTTTTAAACTCGAAATATTTACTTCATGCGCCAGGCGTATTAATCACTTATTTAAAGTGAAGTTCAAAAATAGACAAGTCATCTTGTATTTATTACCCGATGTTACTAAAAGTGTTAAATATATGAAGTATATGTAGAGGATATTTAGATGAGATATAATACAATTTTTTTGTTCTAAAACTAATTCAAGACTTTTAACCATAAAATAACGATATTGTGATATACCGGTAAATTACTGGTAATCCGGTTTTGATAAATATATCGAAATACCAGTGTTTAAAAATGCCGGTATATTTCTAATCCCTATAGACAGAACATATTATATCTATTTTGGGTTTGGTATAATTTTTTTAGTTATTAAACAAATAATTGTTCTTTTCGTAACTATACCTTATGATTTAATATTTAACAAATTCAGAGAAATATAGCCTTAAATCCTGGCGAATTTCCAATTTTATATACTGGGAACATCCATGATAGAGACATTATTAAAGTTGGTAGGCCTCTCAGACTGATTCTTACACTCCTTTCCTTAGGTTTATACACGAATGGAATAAATGGAGCAGAAGTAACGATACCACGGAAAGTGGCGGCGAACGGGGAGCACATTTCCCACAACCTAACAACTTTCCACAATAAGCAAAAAGAGCCGGTCCATTTCAACGTAACAATTTCTAATAAAGAGCATCTGCTTGTGGTGCGGCCCGCCGCCGATTTCCTAGCCCCCGGACTGGTCGTGGAGCGGCACCGGAGGGACGTGCACGTGAGGGCCAGACCAAAAGCTGCCAACGACTGCCACTTTCAGGGAATCGTTTATGGACAGCCCAGCTCCATGGTGGCGATCTCCGCCTGCGACGGTTTGGTGAGTATCCTCAACCCGGGATGTAATTCGTTATAATGAAAGATCGCATTTTATTGAAGACCGGTTTAATACACACTGAGAATGGAAAATACTTTATAGAACCGTCGCATCATCGGTTAAAAAGTGTCGGTCCCGGACACGGACACTTGATTTATAAAAGGTCCGCCGTGGCCAATCACTCCAAGCGCAAGAGGAAAAAGAAGAGGAGGAAGAACTCCAAGAATTGCGGCACCAGGGAACCTAAACGTATGTCTGAGTAAGTATCATAACAAACTATTATCTTAGGAATTGAAACAACAGAACAACAGACTGTTTTGTTTCCTTAACCTGGCATTAACTTAAGAAAAGATAAGCCACTTTTAGTTTCAATAATTAAGATCAATTACACCAACTAGCAGTAGTCACATCATAAAAAATGTACCTGCAAAATATTTAAATTAAATGTTTACGAGTAGGCCATGACCCTCCCAGGGTTGAAGAGCCAATGGAAGAATTAAAAAAAAAGTTTATTTATATCTGTATGTAGGAGTTAAACTACACCAAGTCACATTTTTGAAAAATTTCAGTGCTATTTACCTCTCGATAGAGGTAATAAATCCTGATTCCAACAGCATAAAAATCGTACTTTAAAAAAATGTGACTTGGAGAAGTTTACCTCCTACATACAGATATAAATACAGGGATTTTTTCTTTTAAGTATGCATGATGATGTTAGTGATAATTTACGTCGGTAATTACTACCGGTAATTTGCCATAAATTACTATATAATACCCAGCTGTTTTGGTAACATTGTTAACATTCTTTCGAGCGCATACACAAGAATTGATAAAATATCAAAAATTACATTCCCAAGGAAAATATTTTTTTTAACTGTTACATAATAATAAAATCTGATTTTCCACTCCTTGATTAGGCATGAAGTAAATATTTCGAGTTTATAAAAGCCTGAAAATTTGGATTGATCGCGTAGCGAAGCGGAACGACTAATCCACATTTTCAGGCTTTTCTAAACTCGAAATATTTACTTCACGCGCCAGGCATATAAAACACTGATTCAGTATAAAGTTCAAAAAGAGATTATAGTAATTTTATATATGTATTTGTGATGTATTTTTTTTAGCAGAAATCAAACAGTTTTTTATTCATAACATCAAGGGAAATATTTGTGTTTTTTTTTTATAAAAAAAAAACAAATTAAGATAAAAAAATGCTATCTAAAATGCAAAAAAACGATTTTACAGACTCCGAAAAAATTACAAATTTCTTATAAACGTTACTTTTATATACAGTTTTAGAAAAGAAAAATTAAAATTACTATTAATTCTAATCTATAATGTGTAGTCCTCTTTAGTACCTCTATCTATTTCATTACTTATAGTTTTAGGGTATTATTACTTAAATTCATTCGTCACTGAATGGTCAAAACCTAAGTCAAAAAATGTAATTTAAACAAAAATGCTCTCCAATGATGTTCTGTTTTGCTGCGTAATTAGTTATTTGTCTAACTTAAAATTACCAATTATTACAATGTTTCCTGTAATATTACCCAGAATATTACCCGGTTATAAATTATTGGTAATTTTATATCACTAATTATACACTTAAATCCTAAAGCAAATTGTTTTTGGCGCTCGAAAATGTTAATATACATCGAGAATTATGTCAATTGCCAATTAAATATATACAGATATTATAATCACATTACATGATTGATTATATATTTTATCTGGATGTTTATTGGACAGGTTTCACACCCCTAATTAAAGATCTATACGCAATCACAATCGCGATATCTTGATTAATAGGGGTAATGTCGTTTGAGTGGGATTTAATCATTTGCACATATATAATTAGGTAACCGAACGCGGTATCAGTTTATCAATATGTCACCATTGTTCACCGTTAATCTGTTATAATATGTATGTACTTGTATGCACACTGGAGTTAATTAATACTTCCAGAGTTGTACCTTTAAATAATCGAAGATAAATGAACACATTCACTACCAGGCTTTCATAAAAAATTCAACAACTGTTGTTTTAACATTTTTTTATTAAATTGAGCAATTGCTAAAAACCTATCACCCGGCTTTTTTCCTTTAGCCCAAAATATCCCGCATCTTAATCATAATTTAAATTCATCCAATCTGTTGACGATATGATTTTATAGAGAAAAGTATAATAAAGCTATCAAAAATGTAGTGTCACTTATACGTGACGCTGGTAGCGGAAGTGTTAATGCAACTTTTTACTCTATACGATGATGGAATCGTATATTGTTAGTAGAAATATTATTTCAGACCTAATAATTAATCTTTTTTTACCTAATCTCATTAACTTTCATCATAATTTGTGTCAATATTTTCTAACCTAACTTTAGTATATCTCATCAAACCTAGCCTAATGCCTTTATTAACTATTGTATCAAAATTGTTAAGAAGGTAGTAAATTACTAGAAATGTTTTTCGAGCACTAAAATAATCTAACCTATCTTAAGTGTCAATATTTTTTAACATATCCTCATTGATAAGCTAGTAGTCTCCTCTAAAGTGACGGGTCGCCACTGGTCAAACAATTCTACTCTCTAATGGGCAACAGAAAGAGACGTTAAATAATTGTAATGCCAATTGTGTCTAGACACCTAAGTAATCGATTATTAAATTCTTGAAAAGGTATTTGTTGTAACTTTTAAATCCAGCTGTGAACTTAATATTCATTCATAAAATGTTGCATACAGGTAACAAGGGATTAGTTTCAAATTATCGGGAAGGACTGGAAATAAGTAAAGCCATAAAGGCGGGCAAACCGTGGTCAACGGCCACCAGGAACTTTGGAATTCCCCGATAATTAAAGCGCTTATTACGTGAAACGCCGACATCTAGTATATAACACCAATTTGTTTCTTTTGTACATCATTCTTGAAAATGGCATTAAGCCAAAACAAGTTAAAATAAAATATCTCTAGTAAAAAAAAAAACAAGTGAATTCAATTAAACACCTATATTTAATATTCATGTTAAAAAAATATCATTAATGAAACATAATGTTCATGTCAGATAATAATTGCACCCAATTCGATTAACTTAATCAGTGATTGGTACTATTTAAAAAAAACAACAATTGCATTTACACAATCCCATATTGTTTACACAATCCCATATTGAGGAGAGACATGTTTAGGATATCTTACAAATTTATACCATTCTTATGTTCTAAAAATTTGACTTAATCAAAGGTTTAATGAATGATTAATGAAGGATTAAAGCTAATCGGTCCATTTGCGCCCCAATGGACCTAAATATTTACAACTACTAGCATAAGTTCAGGACTCAACTTTGATTCTAATAAAATATCATATCAATGAATTTTATTAAAACTTTACTATACCTTTTCAACTTCAAATTGAGAACAAACAACTTCAAATTGGGAGCAAACAATTTCAAATTGGGAACAAACAACTTCAAATTGAAAACAAACAACTTCAAATTGGGATCAAATAGTTTTAAATTGGGAACTAACTATCTCAAAATGGGAATAAACAATTTCAAATTGACTTGGCCGTAAAACAATAACAAATTTTAAAAAAGCAAAAAACATAACAGTAATACACAATGAAACACTTTTAACTTTGTTTGTATAACACGTTTTATTTAATGTGACTGCAGTTTCGACAAATTTTGCTTGTCATTATCAAACATGGAGTAACTTAAACTAGAGGTTTTACAGGTATATATACACAATTACAAAACAGCGGTAAAAATGGGGGTGTACATTAGGTCAACCTGGTCGTTAATTAAGGGAATTCCCGGATTAGCGCGGGCTTTGTGTATCTCTAGTGCTTCTAGCAAATTCATTTTAAAACCTCTAGTTTAAGTTACTCCATGTTTGATAATGACAACCTAAATTGTCGAAACTGCAGTCACATTAAATAAAACGTGTTATACAAACAAAGGTAAAAGTGTTTCATTGTGTAATTAACATGTATAACGAAGTAGAAGCCTTCACAATACAGAATAACAGTAATATTTTACTTAAGTTTTATTTGTCCTGTTCCTATTTTAATTGTCCTGTTCCTATTAAAAAAATGCCATATATAAGTAAAGTTCAAGCGGACAATATTAAAATGCAAATTTGTGCAATGTAAAATAACAAAAAACAACATGGTAGAAAAAGACGTACCAAAATTACAGCTGAACCTCATATATTTATACAACGTTATGGGGAAGAAAATCCGAAAATAACTTAAAGAATTAGAACTCAAATTTCAAGAAAATCATCAAATTGTTGTATCTAAGAAATGTTTACGAAAACATCTGAATGGGATAATGTTTACATTAAAAAACATTCGCAATGAGCCGGAAAGGGCAAATACGAAAGAAAATAAATTATAAAGAACTGAATATACTCAAAAACTTTTGGAATTTTTTTTTGTGGCTGTTGCCTGGTATCACCAGTCTTTATATTTTTGTATCAATTAATTTATTACAATTTACAATCTGTAGTTTTCTACTATTCATTCGGACAATCACATACATTCATACCACATCCAGGGTCACGACGAGAAATTATTTTTCAAATAAAGTCTCCCTGTGCACGGGAATCGAACCCGAATTGTGGCTCGCCGAGCGATACAGCCAGGCGACGTTACCGCTTGGCCACCACCTGCCCAACTTTTACAATATTAAGCTAAAAATATTCCTATAATTTACATGGATGAAACCAATTTGAATCTATTTATATCAAGAAGAAAGGAACGACCAAAGAAGGGAACCCGTTGCTCATATATTTCTGCTGACTGTAGAGGAGCAAACATTCATGTCATTAGATGTATAGGGAATATGGGAAATTAGAAGAAGAGCATTCAAGTGATCAGAAGCAAATTAATTTGTACGACATTGCCTTCAAAACGCTAAAAATATGTATCAGTCAAAAGTCATATTGGTAATTGATAATGCTCCTTGCCATAATTCAATTGAAGAAGTTTTTCAAGAAGATGAATTTAATGGAGATCAAATACTGAGACTCGGACCATACAGGCCAATATATACAGGTATAATGCTATCGAACATGCATGGTCAACCTTAAAAGCTGATGTTAAAAGAGATTTGGCCGTCCAAATGCCAAATATTTTGGCTAAAGAAGACAGAGCAAATATTACTTAAGCCGAGTATCGTCTACAGCGGCTAGAATCTATTTTAATTGATAATTTACGAAACCTAAAAACCTTAATGCGCCAGATACGTTGCTAATAAACCAGATTCTTGCCTAATGCTTTAAAGACGATAGATGCCAATTTCTAATTATTGTTCGGTTATTTAAGTATATTCTGTCCGTTTTTTATAAGATATTGAAAAAATGTATTACAAGAAACAAAACTTAATATTGAAAACAAGGTTTTTTTAACACTTTTAGTAAATAACACACTTGGTTAAGATTTCACTGTTTATTTATTGACACTGCAATAATTGTTTCGCCACACAGTGGCTTCATCAGGCAGATAAATAATAGATTAACTTAAACTAACGCTTTAAGTATATATATATATATATATATATATATATATATATATATATGTATATATATATATACATACACAAATAAATACAAACATTAACATATAGTATATACATATACCTATAACGACAAACAAAGGATAAAATGTCCGGAAAAGTTAAATTAATTAAATAAAGATAAGTATAACATTCAAATTTACAAGTAAATATATACATATACCTACACAAAAACATATAAAAAACATTAACATATGCCATATACCGGGTGTTGACTTGGCGGACGCAACATAGGAAATCCCATGTAAATTTTGAAACGTTCAGATTTTGGCTCCCATATTGATTTTAGAAACAAAATGTATTGACCTTTTTTGTAGAGGGAAAAATTCTGAATTCTGAACTTTACGTTTCTCTAAGTTGAAATAATTAAGAAAAAATAATGTGATTTTATAAAAATAATGAAATGCCATGGAATTCAAACAACAACTGCGGATGTCAAAATGGCAGAAGATATCGTAGTCACTTGCTTAAAGTAAATGTTTTCGAAATGATTTACACTATACAAGAAAAATGTCATTATTTTTATAAAATCACATTACATTTTCTTAATTATTTTAGCTGTAAATTTTTTGACATTCGTTGATTTTTAAAAGAGTTCAATTCGAAGCTTTAAACGAGTGTTTTCCACTCCCAGACAAAGCATGTAGTAAAATTTCGAGTTTAGAAAAGCCCCGTGAAAATTTTCTGGGCTTTTCTAAACTCGAAATTTTACTTCATGCGCCACGCGTATAAAACACAGATTTTAAGTGAGGTTTGAGTATACATAAATTTTACAATATTATAAGGTTTTATACGCGTAGCGCATGAAGTAAAATTTCGAGTTTAGAAAAGCCCAGAAAATTTGCCTCGGGTCGCTGCGCGACCCTCGACAAATTTTCACGGGGCTTTTCTAAACTCGAAATTTTACTTCATGCTTAGTCTGGGAGTGGAAAACACTTGTTTAAAGCTTTAACTTGAACTTTATAAAAAAAACAGGGAATATCCGCAATTGTTGTATCAATTCCATTGTATGTCATTATTTTTATAAAATCACATTACATTTTCTTAATTATTTTAGCTGTAAATTTTTTGACATTCGTTGATTTTTAAAAGAGTTCAATTTGAACCTTTAAACGAGTGTTTTCCACTCCCAGACAAAGAATGAAGTAAAATTTCGAGTTTAGAAAAGCCCCTGAAAATTTGACGAGGGTCGCGCAGCGACCCGAGACAAATTTTCTGGGCTTTTCTAAACTCGAAATTTTACTTCATGCGCCACGCGTATAAAACACAGATTTTAAGTGAGGTTTGAGTATACATAAATTTTACAATATTATAAGGTTTTATACGCGTGGCGCATGAAGTAAAATTTCGAGTTTAGAAAAGCCCAGAAAATTTGCCTCGGGTCGCTGCGCGACCCTCGACAAATTTTCACGGGGATTTTCTAAACTCGAAATTTTACTTCATGCTTAGTCTGGGAGTGGAAAACACTCGTTTAAAGCTTTAAATTGAACTTTAAATAAACAGGGAATACCGCAATTGTTGTATTAATATTATGTCATTATTTTTATAAAATCACATTACCTTTTCTCAATTATTCTAACTTAGAGAAAGGGCAAGTGTTAAGTATGTACATTAATAAATTTAGAATTTTTTCTCTACAAAAAAGTAAAATACATTTTGTCTCTAAAATAAATAGAGAAGCCAATATTTCAACACTTTAAAATTAACATGCGATTTCCTATGTTGCGTCCGCCAAGTCAACACCCGGTACATATATACAACAAGACCAAATTAAGAAAAATTACACAGTACAAAAATGAAAAAATCACACTGATTTTTTTTTTGTCTTTTAACAATAAATTGTGTATTTGCTTTCTTTCCAATTTAAAATTGTTTATTCTCATTATGAAATTGCTAGTTCTCATTTTGAAATTGTTTGTTCCCAATTTGAAATTGTTTGATCCGAATTTGAAGTTATTTGTTCTCAATTTAAAGTTGAAAAGGTATAAATACTACATTCTTTACACCTTATATTATCTTACACATGCTGCAATTATATTTATCCTTAATTTTTTGTAGGTAAAGTAGAAAATCAGTAACAGGTTAAGCTGACTGAACTTCCCTACACTTATAAGAATCAATTATTTTGTATTTTTTTATTTGACAAATAAATGCATTTATTATTATTATTATTATTATTATGAGAATAAAATATGTTGAGATTTATATATCGTAAAATTTCAGAATTGAATGGCAGCGACAAATGGGAAAAATAACGGTTCAAGAGAAAAGACACAAACACAAAGAGAGGATATTTTTTCCAACGTTACACGATGTGAATTTGAAAAATCACAAGTACAAAAAAATCAAGAAGCACCGCCACAAACGATCGGTGAGCAAACCTAGGTACGTGGAGGCCCTGCTCGTCGCGGATTCTTCCATGGTGGAATTTCATGAAGAGGGCGATGTGGAAACGTACCTTTTAACCATAATGAATATGGTAAGTAGGTATCTATTGAAAACCTAACATCTAATTTAAAATCAAAGTTCAAAAGTATCTTGATTTTTATATAAATATCAAAGTATCGGATACTTGTCCGATTTATATTATTTATATATTTTCTTGATAATTATTTATGTTCATAAATATTAATATTATTTAATAGTTATACAGGCAGTTTTTCTTTTAAGTATACATGTCCCAATTACCTCGTATACTCTGTAATTCTTCAGATATTGGTTGTTTTTTTTTATACGAGGTCAATTTGAAGCTTTAAACGAGTGTTTTCCACTCCCAGACAAAGCATGAAGTAAAATTTCGAGTTTAGAAAAGCCTTAAAATTTAGTTTGGTCGCGTAGCGCGTAGCGCTACGCGACTAAACCAAATTTTTAGGCTTTACTAAACTCGAAATTTTACTTCATGCGTCACGCGTATAAAACACTAACCTATTGTAAAGTTCACAATATGTTACTGAAGCAATATGCTAAAGACGAATATTTTGAACTTTACTTAAAATCAGTGTTTTATGCGCGTGGCGCATGAAGTAAAATGTCGAGTTTAGAAAAGCCTGAAAATTTGGTTTGGCCGCTCCAAACCAAACCAAATTTACAGGCTTTTTTAAACTCGAAATTTTACTTCATGCTTTGTCTGGGAGTGGAAAACACCTGTTTATAACTTCAAATTAAACTATTTTAAATAACAAGAAATCTCGGAAAATTTAGTAGTTCAAATGTATATCTAACAAAATATATATTATTGTAAAGTTACTGTTTTCATTTCAAATTTAGACAAATACATTGTTTAATATTCTCTTAAGCTCAAAATAAAAACAATCTTCCAACGATACAAGTTTTTCTGTTTAAAAAGACATGATTTACTGATTAATTTTTTTCATCCATTAATCCTGCACAATCCATATAATTTCTGTTTTCCCGTTTCTTTTAGGTATCTTCTTTATATTTAGACCCGAGTATAGGGAACCTAATTAAGGTGGTCGTGGTGAAAATAATCTTAATCGACGATCCGGTAACAGTTCCAGAATTAAACGTCACGGTGAACGCCGACGTGACCCTGAGGAATTTCTGCAAATGGCAGAAGTCCTTAAACCCGGAAGATGACGCGCACCCTCATCACCACGACGTGGCGATATTAGTCACGAGGAAGGACATATGTGCCAGACAGAACACCCCTTGCAACACCCTGGGTGTGGCGCACGTCGGGGGGATGTGCAAAACGGACAGGAGCTGCAGCGTCAACGAGGATAATGGAATCACACTGGCTCACACGATCGCTCACGAAATGGGACACAAGTAAGAATTATTGTCCACTAAATAATAATCATCACTCAAATGATATAATTTATCTGCGTACTACAGGCTGTCTAAAAATACCCTGTATATTTCAATCATTGCTTTAATTTTAATTATACGCGGTTTGATTGATTCCCCTTTTACAAAATATGCATTATTATTTAACACGCGCGCTGCGTTAATTTCCGTGTAATTTAAATTTAATTTAATTTAACAGTTCTCGAACAATTATGTGTCGCGTTTAATTCGGCATTAATTGTAGTATTGTAAACGCCGCTAATAAAGCAGCTTGGAATGAGATTTAAACTATGCGGATGGATTATGCACATACAATCCAACATCGTTTTTAATTTAATTCGAATAACGCTTTAAAACAATACACGTAAAAATCTGGAGAATAATCAAATCATTGTTAAATCTGGGATTTGAAAACATATACTTTGAATCACTAATAGAACACGGTTTGATTTCCTTTCTTCAGTAATTTATTTTTCACTGTTAGATGTACACTTCTGTGCAATAAATTAAGCACAAGTCTTATAACTATTTTTCACATTATTCTAGTTGTATAATACGGGTCTGTTTTAATTGCCTAGCAACAGTTTTAATAAATGATAAAACACCATAACTTGAAAATAACACCTTTATTAATAAAAACAAAACTAAGATTAATTCTTTACTGATGTTCATCAATCGAGCAATTTGTCTAATAGAAAAACAATCTTCTATTTTAGTTAGTTAGCTCGAATTTTTGAATTGTTGTCTAAATGACGCGGTATTTTGACATTATGAAAATTGACATATTTTCGTAACTAGGAAACTCATCATGTCCGTTTTAAATTTTGTGTTGTGAATTTTATTGCACAGAAGTGTACATTTGGAGTACTTCACATAGCTCATAACAAACAGCCAATATATAGAGGTTTTTAAACTCGTATCGTGGCTGATTTTTATGCATTTTTGAAAATAGGGTCACTGAAAAAATGGTTTTTTTTTATTTTCACCTTTTGATCGTTATACCAACAAATTTGATTGAAAACAGTTGCATGAAAAATAGTCATTGTATGCAAGTTTTATCACAGTTTCTCGGCAAGTTTCGTACCCGTAACGGTCTAAGAACTGGCCCATGTGCTTTGAGAGTTTTTTAAAAGCTGGTAGCAAAATTTGAAGAAAGTGGTTTTGTTGTGGATAAAAATAAATCAGGAAGACCCCCTGTGGCAACAGATGTCGCAGTTGCTAAAGTTTTACAAGAAAGGCAAAATTTAGCAAATGAAAACAAACATGGAACATCTAGTATTGAAGAAAGGTTACTTCTTGTTTAAGAAGAAAATGGCGGCCACATACAACACTTACGATAAATGTGATATTTTTAATAAATCCCATTTCTTTCTGCGCATACAGGCATTTTTAATTTTTAAATTACTCAATAATTGATAAAAATATCAGTATTTCAAAATACGACTTACTTTTGAAAAACCCTATACATTGAAGTATTTATTTATTTTAATGAGAAAAAAAGATTTTCTTCGCATTTTATATTTTATTAGTTCCACAAATAAAAAATTCTTTGATTTTTTGCATCTAAGAAACACGGATTTTCTTTCTGAGATAAGAAACACATTTCGATCTCTTTTTTGAAGAATTTGTTTTTCTGTAGGATATCGCTCTGTATCAATAATCATTTTTCCTTGTCTCAAACAAAGACAATTCTAAATATGCATTTATCGTAAACTAGTAAAGACGTAAAATCAATTTTGTTCCGATTATTTATGACTAGAGCTCGGATTTTTAAGCAAACAGCATATACTGAAAATTAAAAGCATCAACATGAATTATTTAAATGTGTACGAGTTATAGAAAGTTAAGTCATTTGACACTATTTTTTGTCACCTTTTTTGCTTTATTTGAGTTTTAGGTTTTATGCTTATTTTGCATTTATATGCTTATTTGGTGCTTATTTTGTAAAATTTTAGATCGGGACAGTTATTATCTGTGCGATTAAAACACAAACTAATAATTTACTTATGTAGTTTCGTGGTTATCAAACTTTTTTGATGATGAAACCCTTTTTAAGCATTAAATATTTTACGGAGCCCCAAAATAAAATCTGTTCGCCGATTTAATGTAGATTTAATATACTTTGTGTCGCTTCATTTTTAAAAACAATTTTTTTACCTTTGTACTTTTCCTCTTAGACCATGACAGCAGGAAATTCTGACATTTTTAAGCAAATTCTCAGGGATGTCAACCTTTTCAGGAATTTGCTGATATTGTTTTTTCCCTAAAAAAAGTTAATATCCTTGAGAGTTTACTTAAAAATGTCAGAATTTCCTGGTTCCATGGTCTTAGAGGAAACGTACAAGAGTAAACTATTCTTCTTATACGGATTTTGTAATGAAATATTTTGTCCCAACTCTCTAGGCCGGTTTCTCAGAAAAAATAACGTATACGGGTGCTCTGGGACACCCTGTATACAGGATGTTTAGAATTAAGTGCGTACTATTGCTAACTTTGCTATTATTTGAGTTACAGAGTCGGTTAAATGCGGAAAGTAGTAGGAAATTTAATGACAATCACATTGGTCAAATCAGAGAAACAATTGACCGTCGCATTTTTAAGATAAGAAAATAAACGTTTTTTTTTAAATTGAATACCCTGTACATTTTATTACCGATCGATAAAGAAGATTATTCCTAACTATAAATGAGAAAGTTATTCACTTATTTCTGTTTTGTTCACTACAATAAAGAAGCCTTAAAAACAAAAGAGAATTCTAACAAATGACCAAAACAAAGTCTGTTTATTGTATCTGTCAGTCAAATTTAAAGTGATTTTCACTGTTGTATACTTTATTATTCAATTTTTAATATTTTCCAGGCTTCTTGTATATCTAAAATAATCCTTTTCGCTTAAAATAATGCCTTTTTGTGATAAAATAATGCTTTTTTTTCTAAAATTGGTGCGCTTTTTAGAGCGCTTTTTTCAGCATTTTGTGCTTAGAAATCCGAGCTCTATTCATGACAATAGCTACCGAACTTCGTGGGATTTTTTCATTATGTTGCGTAGTTCTTTTCTTATAAATAATTTACTTGCGATTCTCATGACATTTTAGACTTGTTTTTTTTAATGTGCGCCATTCTCGTAAAAATCAATATATTACAAAAAATCCTACCTAGTTCTATATCTATTCTCGTAAGTAATCTAACAAATTTTGTTGTTTTATTGTTACTTAAAAATTGCGAGAGCTGCTGGTCCGTCCATTTATCTCTCGTTAATAAAGGAAATTCTCTACAGTCACCATTTAAAAATGTAAATTATTGTTTATAGTTTATTACATTTGGTTTGGCCGCTCTGCTTTGCGGAGCGACCAAACCAAATGTTCAGGCTTATCTAAACTCGAAATTTTACTTCATGCTTAACCTAGAAATGCCTAAAAAAATACAGCGTATACGTTATGTACAGGGTACACCATTTTCAATGGTTTCTTCAAATAAAGTACTATATATATATATATATATATATATATATATATATATATATGTTAAAACGTAGATTTTCGCGGGCGTAACATGTATCACTGTTTCTTCGGGTTTGGTCCCGCGTATTTTCTTGGCTCTGGTCCATTTTATTTTTAATTCGACGTTTCGATGACGTCGCAGTCATCATCGTCAGGAATAGCTATCAAAATTCCATTGCTCTAGCAACCACTTGTTTGACTTTTACGTACTACTTGAGGCGTGAATTTCTTGTTTGGCTTCGTGTTACTCTTCTGTTTTGTTCTTCTAATGATGTAGTAGTGACAATTTCAATATTATTTTCGGAAGGGGTTGGATTTTGAATTTCTTGGTTGTTGTTCGGAGATAATATATTTTGACCAGAATTTATACAAGTTTTCCAAATTGGTGGTAATTTGGAATTTTCATATTTATTGATTAATTTATAAGCATTCGGAACTTCGTGCCTCCTTCTTTAGGTATTTCAATGTATAATTCTAAGACCAGGTACCAAGGGCAATTATTGACAGAACAAAAGAGAGTAATTTGTAACACACACTATACCTATTTTTCCGATCTTCATGATTTTCGTCTCCTTTTATTGATTTTTGTTTAGTCTGACAATTTCAAAATTTGACTTTATTTTCAAATTTTTTTGTCGATTTCTCTTTATTTTTAAAGTTTTGGTACGCCTATAGATGTCGGTCCATGAGAAGAAATTATTCGGTCCGCCACTCAAAATAGTTTGGGAAGCGCTGCTCTAGAGTGTCCTAACCTCCTTCTTAAATTTCTTGTTTTATTCTTAGTTTTAAGGTTTGTGTGTTGGTTTTTATGGTATTACCTGAAAATGTTCATTCTTTTGAACCATTTAACAACAAAAATCATGTTTCCATTTGTATCTATTTAATGTTATAGGAGTAATTTTGTATATTATGTTTAGAGTGTGTAAACTATAAGAAGCGTAAGCTAATTTTCTCGAATTCATAATTTTTGAATCGGAATTATTCTTGTTATAGGAGTCTTCCAACACAAAATAAAGAGCATTGTTTTAAACAAATACACAACAAAAATAGGATTTTATTTTTGTTGTATATTTGTTCAAAATAATTCTCTATATTTTCTGCTTGAAGACTCCTACAAAATTTAATAGGGTGGATAGTTTTAATTGAGATGCAGATTTTTCCATTCCTTTTATTACAAACCACTGCATTGCAACGAGTTGGAAAAATATTTCCATCATCTCAATGAAGATTTTTTCTTCTTTTCATTTTTACTCTTTGATCGCTGAAAATAATTAACTTCCGTTTGCCATTAAAAATTCATTCGAATTTCTGCGCAGTTTCGGGATGTATCACGACACGGACAAAATCGGCTGCAAGGGAAAAGTGGGCAGCCGACTGCACATAATGACACCAAGTTTCGAGGCCGACACCGTCGAAGTGAGCTGGTCCAGATGTAGCCGGCGAGACGTGACTAATTTTTTGGAGTAAGTACTGTTTATTTTTCCTAGGGAGATTTTCCACCGCGATTCGATTCATTAAACACAGAAATGTAAGAATATTTAGATGTACCCAAATATGTAATTGTGATAATAAAGAAGAAAAATTAAGATACTTACGTATGTTACATATACTTTGATAGAGCGTTGTAACAAATCAAATAAAATAAGATTTAAAGTATTTCATTGTATAATTCAATATCCGAAGGTGTATTTGCACAAGAAGTAGTTGTTTCAATGGATATTTATTGTCTTAAGTTGTCTTATTGATTAAGACACATTGTTTGTATTTTACACGAAAAACATTTTCGTAATTTTATATATTATGAAGATACATAATTCAGTTTTAATTCATAAAAAACACAAAAATAACTACTTAATTTCCCTTATCAATACCTCATACATTTTTAATATTTTCTTTTTATCTCTATCTTTTAATAAATTATAAATATAAATTCACAGGCTATGATTTATGTTATCTGCACAAATTTACTTCCGGTTACATTCATTCTTGCTTTCTTGTCTTCAAAATAAACTTAGTAGTCCCAATAACAGACAGAAGAACGAGACAACAAGGTTTAAAATGCCACATATAATTATAGCTGAAATAAATAATAAGATTATTTCGAGTTCGTATTTTTTTATTATTATCAGAAATTATTCAAAAATAGAGAAACTTATTCAAAATGGAAACAAAGTTTATAACGAACGATCGTTTTAGATAATCCATATACATTCTGTTGACATTTATATTTCCCTTAATGTAAGTTTTTCTGTCTTAGTAATGAACTAGTTCAGTTTAGTCAAGTATAGTTTTAATTCATTTTGTTTGCTCAGAATTTCTTTTATTATTGTTAATAAATGGTTTATACTGTAAATAAATAAATATTTGTTTTCTGGTTTAACATGGACGCAACAATGGCCTCTATGTACACTTTGTGTAATCGTGCCATTGACGAACATTAGATGGCGTAGCTATCGAAACCACTAGGGAAGTAAGTAACGCCGTAAAATTTGACGAAGGATTAAGTTTGATGTGGGTGTTAACGGATTAGGCTGAATAAAATTAAACTATTTTATTTGATTCCAATATTTCGCCTTCATTAGCGGCTTCTTCAGGGAACTGAAATTGTTTTATTTCGATTGTACTAACAGAAATGAAAAGTTTTTTATAGTAAAAGGGCGCAGTTTTACACATATCTGTGCTCCATGACTCATATGTATACTATTTGATTTATTTAATCGTAAATAATGACGGACACAACAATTACAAAAACTAATTTAGTCGCAAATTAAACACTTTTATCACATTTTATATTTCTAGGTTAAGGTAAGCAATCGAAATTCATTAATAGTTTTCACATATTGGCTTGATATAGTCAATATAATAGGAAATATTGAACACAAAGCAATTTCCTAACTTGATCAATACTCATTTTTTTTCAGTAAAGGAATGGGTGAGTGTTTAAAGGACTCCCCCTCGGAAGAATTGGAAGATTACGAGTATCCCGAATTACCAGCGGGGGCTATGTACAACGCTGAATACCAGTGCCGGCTTCAGTTCGGATCCGGGGCCCAGGTTTGCACGCCGCTGAACGAAATCTGCGCTCGTTTGTGGTGCGAGGTTAACGGCACTTGCACGACTCAATTGCGACCGGCAGCTCCGGGCACACATTGCGGAAAACACATGGTAAGTGTTATCGAGAAAGTTTATCCCGGATTAACAAAAAGCGACAATGGCGAGTAATTAGTGGAGACCGCATCCAAGGCAATTTCCATAAGCTACAGAGCCTTCATAAATGATCGAACGTTTTCAAATAACGCGATAAAACATCACAAGCTATTTTTACTATTTGGGGGTGGCAGTAACCGGTAATTTCTCATTGGCGTTCCGATTTCGTTTATGTCAATTTGTATATTTTGCGTTTCTCCGATTTATCTTGTTTTCGCCATTAAAAATAACTTGCGATTGTTTGACGCGTTATTTAAAAACGATTATTTATGAAGGCTCTGTACTAGTAGTAAGAACATATCAATATAACATACAGAGAATTTTTCTGTTAGGTATTCATTAATTCTGTTTTTTTTTTTAAATACTTGGTATTGTTTTACTGATTTATATATTTATAGTGTATAGTAATAAATTGAAATTAAATTAAACATTCGTAATATTTATTAACGTAAGCAAGTTACTGTGTGATACATTTTAACTAGTTAAATAATTAACATCAATAACTTTGTTGTATGTACTTTATATTTTAAAAATAATTAGAATTCGAAAACGATTCGTTTCGTGTATTTTCGTTTGTGGAATTTCGAAAGCGAATTATTCACGTTGTTTCTATATAGCGGTTTGTTTTATTCCATGGATACTATTTATGAATTCTTTAGAAAAGCCCCGGATGCGGGAAAACGCTCCGGATTGCATGAATGAACAATGTTGCACGGTCGCGGACGCGAAATGAAACAAAACCGCACTTTTGATACATTGCATCGCACCCGCGCAGATCCTAAAATGAAAATTTGATATCGCAATTAAATAATTACGATTACCTGGAGAGGAGAAATTGCTGAAGATTAAAATGGTTTACAATAAAATACTTTTTACTTTGTTTGTATGACACTTTTTTTAATTAATGTGACTGCAGTGTCGACAAATTTAGCTTGTCATTATCAAACATGAATCACTTTATGTTTGATAATGACTAGGTAAATTTCTTGAAACTGCAGCCAGAATAAACAAATGAACAAAAGTGTTATACAAACAGAATAAAAAGTGTTTTATTGTGAAATTAACCCGTATAACAAATTTAAATTCTGTAATGTGGACGCTTGTACCTTCACAATGCAGAATTTATAAAGGGTGTTTACCGGGAATCGCATGGTTTTCAAAAAGCCACAAATTTTTAAATTTTGAAACAAAAATATATATTTTTTTAACTATGTGTTCTACAAACTCGGAATTTGAAAAAAAATCTTACAAAAAATTAAGTAGCAAAAATAACATCGCATAGATAGCGCCTTTCTAATTGAACATTTCCAGAAGTTCTCTGAAGTTACACGTTGAATCTTGTAACATTTCTCGTGGAATAGCTTGGATTGGATAGCTTAATTCAACTCTGGTAATGTGCATGGTTTTTCAACGTATAATATTAACGTATTATAAACACGTGATTTCAAGAAACCTAAAAAAAAAGAAGTCCGGGATCGTCAGATCGGGGGACCCGAGGGGCCAAGGAACATTTCCGAAACAAGAGATTACTTTACCAGGAAAGCTTGTCGGACACGTTGCATCAAAATTCGAGCAGTGTGGGCCGTACCTCCATCTTACTGAAGCTATAAGTTAAAGGAAGAAATCCGAAGAGAAATCCAAGCCATTTCACGAGAAATGTTACACGATTCAATACGTAACTTCAGGGAACGTCTGGAAATACGTGTTCAATCGCGCCATCTGCGCGATGTGATTTTTGCTACTTAATTTTTTTAAGATTTTCTTATAATTCCGAGTTTGTAGAACACATTGTTTAAAAGAAATTTTGTTCAAAATTTAAAAATTTGTGGCTTTTTGAAAACCATGCGATTCCCGAATTTACAGAATTTAACATGGAATATTTGCAAGTATTTATTTTTAAAGATGTGATAGAACACAAAATTTTCGATATTCATAATAATTACAAGTTTTTGTTTAATGTAATCTATAGATTGTCACAAAATAGTATATTATATAACACGTGCGCTAAATCAAAGCTCATACACGAGTGCGGAATTTGCTACCTACATCAACCGCAGGTATTTTCGTCACTGAATTATTTTATCCTTTATTGCCAAAAATACTGTATCGCATACTATTTGAAATAAAAAAACAACATAGTTAGGAGGGTTTCACTTTTATAGTTAAACACTGCGACATGTATTATTTAACGGCACCCCTTCGATTTAAATCAGCAAAAACTCAAATCGTTTAATTTCATTCCTTTCTTTAGAACAAACAATTAACTCAATAAATTCATCGACAGTTCTAAAAACAAATCTGACAAATCCACGAGCCAGATGCTTATATTTGTTGGAATGTGAGGATTGCCCCAACATATACGTTGGACAAACTGGGCGTTGTTTCCCAAACCGTATTTCAGACATCAAAAATGCGTTCAGTTTAAGAAAACTTCCTTAACATGTGTCAGTTATTTAATGAAATATCAGTATAATATAAGAGTCGTAAATTCAGTTTCTTGGAAGAATTAGAAATTATTAACAGGTTAATTTCTTTTATTTGCCATTGATGCAATAACACAACAATATTAATTGTTTGCTTATTAAATTACTAAATAAGTTAATATAATACATTGTATTAGTTGACCTGACTTGAGAATGTGTGAAGTAAAATGTTAATGTTCTGATATTTAAATATATTTATCATTTCTTATTTTGAAAAATTATTTTTAAGTGTATTTCTAATTTCACAATATTTCAGTGTATACGCGTGGCGCGGAGCGACCAAACCAAATTTTAAGGCTTTTCTAAACTCGAAATTTTACTTCATGCTTAATCATGGACTGGAAACACTCTTTTAAAACTTCAAATTGAACAATGTTAAAAAAATCGACAAACGCCTAAAAATGTACAGCCTGAGAATGTGCGAAGAAAACTGTAAACAGGTGTTTATTTAAATATTTTCATTATAACTCATTTTAAAAAAGGATTTTTAAGTGTATTTCTAACTTCACAATAATTTAGTGTTGTATACGCGTGGCGCATGAAGTAAAAATTCGAGTTTAGAAAAGCCTGAAAATTTGGTTTGGACGCGTAGCGCTACGCGACCAAACCAAATTTTCAGGCTTTTCTAAACTCGAAATTTTACTTCATGCTTAGTCTGGGATTGGAAACACTAGCTCGAAACTTCAAATTAACCGCTCTTAAATCGACGAATGCCTAAAAATGTACAGCTTATACATTATGTATATTCAAAAGAAAAATACCCAGCATGTAAATAGCAGTGCAGAATATTACCTAAAATCAACTTTTAAAGTTAAGTCTATAACTGCTCGATCGGTAATGGGTTAATAAATGTAACAAAAAAAAGTATTTTATTAAGTGACCAAATAGAAGTTAACAATTCCCCTTTAATTATATTTAGTTTCCTCAAATATTGTCCGTATTAATTTCAGCTTAGTTTCATTAGTATGTAAGCATTTACCTGTAATTTGTTAAATCATTATTCATCTGTTGATGATGCCACTGTGTGGTAAAGCATGTTGCAGTTTTCAACAATAAAAGTAAAACCCTCTCAGCTGTATTATTTTTGTATTTTAAATAGTATTATTTGGAATTTCATCATATATTCACCTCGTTAATTAAATATTTAAATACTATCGCATTCTGTTTTTAACAAACGTAAACCGTTTGTTCATCGTGCGTTGATGAATGTTCGAAAAGAAATCCCTTCTTTGTGCTTTCGAGCTGTCACGTGCCCACACACGAACAAACGTTTCAGCGTGCGTGCGTTTTGTTTGAAATAAAAAAACGCTTCATAAAATAAAACAAGTAAAAATAAAAAAACAACCATGCGTTTAAAATTCACGAAATTCATGTACAAACGTAACATCGGGGAATTTTAATGGAAATCATCTGGGGCACAACGCAACGTTTATTATTAAATTCATAAACCAAAATGAACAAACAGAATGTGGAAATATCACAATGTATTGGTATATTCAATGGTAAAAATCATTAAGTGCTATAAATGCGTTTTCGTGTGTGGTTTTCTATTTTCATAAAATGTAGAGAAATTATATTACTTTAACGTAATCATTCTGGGATGAGCTTCAAGTTTAGGGTGCATTCAATGATTTAATAACTACTAGATCGAGCGTTTGCAGACCCGTTCGTGCTGTGCCGTGGCACCAACATCAGTCCATCCTTTACATACACGAAATCGCTGTTGTTAGAAAAGAATGCTACGAAGTTCGGGCAAAACGCGCGCGTTTACTATGCGCTCTTATGGGAGAATATTAATTAATTCAATTTATTGATCGTATTTTCTTACTAAAACAAACGAATTCGTATTCAAATATTAATAATACCGGGTGACACTATTTAAATAATCCACTAGAATATCTTGACAAATATGTATCGCACAAGAAAAAATGTTCCCAACCAAAGTTTATTGGTTTCGAAGGGGCCGTCCGATCCTGTGAAATTTTCGTCACAAAATATTTCAAGAAACATTTGAAAAAACGCAGTAAAAACAATAAAATCCTCGTCAACACGCATGCAATAGTCATCGTTTTACTCGAACATTGGCTGCTTTCTGTCTAGTTATGTTTCGCTCGATCTATTAGTTAGTAGATCATTGGTCCATACCAAACGAGCTAGGCGTTTACGAACCTTTGGCAATACGATTATTTTTTTTATGTTTAGAAAAATAGGATAATTAAATAATATCGGTTAGCGATTTATTTTGCACGGTATCGCCTATTTTGAGTAGGCTGTTACGTAAACAATATTTTGTTATTGACAATTCTATTGTCAGATTTGTGTGCGTTAACTTATGCAGTTTAATTGATCATGGATACGTTTCCGACGAATTAACGTGTTAATAATACGTGGTTAATAATAATAATAGTATCATTTATTTCCTAACAGGAGACCCATCTACAAGACAATTTTACAATAGAAGAATTATATTTAAAAGAAAACATGAATTTTTAATACAATAATTAATAAAATATTAAACACATAACATATTATAACTTATTAAAAAAATATATTAACATAATGTTTCATTGTACGTTTACAAAAGCTTTATACGAAGTCAATCAGTTGTGAACAGTTAAGACATTCAATTACATTGCAAACTCCAAAAGAAGCTTACTAAGAATTATGTTATCAGATTTGCACTTCCACCCATACAAAATTAAAGTCGTTCACAAGCTAAAATATTCCGATAAACCTGTTCGTGTGGATTTCTGTAGGCGGTTTTTTTTAAATATTGGAGAATGATGAAAATCAAATACATTTTTTTATTGGTGTCAGATGAAGCTCATTTCCATCTTAGTGAATATGTTAACAGGTTGGCCGTTCGAATCAAATACGATTCACATTAAATAGAAATCTATATGCGTAAACAAAAAGTAGCAGTCACCGAGTTAACAAGCAGCACGTCCGCTAATAGGCTGAAGAAAATCCACACCAGCTTTATGAAAAACCACATCATCAATGTTTTCCAGAGTTCCAAGTATTGAAACACCGAATCGTTTTAATATTTGGAATCGTAGGACAATATTTTTTCGAAAAAAATACAGAAACGATTACCATTAATTCTAAAGGTTACATTTATATACTAGAAATATTTTTAAGGCCGAAGTTACGCAAATCTGGGCAAAACCAAGTATGGTTTCAACAAGACGGTGGCACGGCACATACAGCATGGCAAACCTAAATTGCGTTGCAGAGTATATTTCCTGGTCACTTGATATCGAGGTTTGGTGACATAACATGGCTATCCCATTCCCCCGATTAGATGGTTCCTGATTTCTTTTTCTGGGAATATCTGAAGCAAAAGGTCTAGGAGATGCGTCATCGAATAATATAAAACCTTAAAATGCGTATTTCAGAAGAAATAGAATGCATTGGACTAGAATTTGACGGCACCTGATTGCTTTTTGTAGGGATATCTGAAGCTAAAGGTGTAGGAGAGGCGTCCATAAATAATACAAGACCTTAAAATGTCTATTTCAGAAGAAATAGGTATTGAACCAGAATTTGACGGCTCCTGATTTTTTTTTGTAAGGATATCTGAAGCTAAAGGTGTAGGAGAGGCGTCCTTGAATAATACAAGACCTTAAAATTCCTATTTCAGAAGAAATAGGGAGTAAGTATTTGAACAGAATTTATCGACTCCTGATTTATTTTTGTGGGGATATCTGAAACAAAAGGTCTATTAGAGACGTCCTCTAACAATACAAGACCCAAGACCTTTAAATGCGTATTTTAGAAGAAACTCTCTATTTCTTCTAAAATTTGGAACAGAATTGTCGAAAAGAGTAATGCAAAACAGGCAAATATTGCAGTACCTAATCGAGACTCGGTGAGACCATTTAAATGAAGTAATTTTTAGCAACTAAAATCACACAGAATAAATGTGATATTTATCTCAGATTTGTTTCAATCGATTACTTTTTATCCTTAGGCCAGGTCTTGGAAAATAGGTGATATAGTCAACACATTACCTTTTTACCCTGACGCCATTTATTTCTATCTATCTGTTTCCAATCAATAGATTCTGGTTGAAGCAGAACACCTTTAATTGTTTGGCACGTCAAATGTTAAGTTTACGTTTTATTACTATGACATTCATAATGCATAGCAAAATACTGCAATGGCATCGAAATGCCGTCGAAAATGCTCAAAATCATATCAATCTTCATTCCAACTGGTTCAAAACTATTTAAAGAAAAAAATATCTTATGTCCAATAGTGGGCAATAAGTTAACCTTAAAAGTAAGTGAAAGAATAATTTGAAATAATATAAATAACGATGATCGACAGAGATTGAGCACTTACAATTTTTCGTAGAACCAAGAGAAAATTATTTTTATATAAAACGCATATTTTCTTAATTATTATGACTAATCCAATGTGTTAATACCCAATGTAACTGAGGGTTGCTGTTCTAAGGGTTTCCGGTCGTTATTTTTGTTGTTCCTTTTGTAGAAATTATTTGGTTGCCATCTGACAGGTTATGAAATAAATGAAGTAATAAAAAAAGTAGAAATTCGTTTGTGGTGCTGTGTTTTGTTTTTCGTGACGTCAGGATAAAAGGGTAATATGTTGACTATACTAGTTACCGGACCCTAGTTATACATCTAAGTGAAAAATAGAACCAATTTTCTTAGCCACGTTCCGAATCTCATGTCGCAAGTTTGAGCTGACATCCAGACTTCGATAAGCAGACTCGCGCGTTTTATGTTTAGCACGGTAAATAATCACGTTGTCATTTCTCCTTATCCTACACACTACTAATTAAACATTTTATACCCTCTTATTCCCACTGTGCTAAAGAACCAATATGATAAGGAGAAATGGCAATACAATTGCTTAAGTTGCTAAATAAAGCCGCATTAGCGTCAGCACGATGTTGCGACATGAGATTCGCAACTTGGCGCGGATTTCCAACCATAAATAAAAACTAAAGTTTGTTCGCGTTTTTCGATGTTTCACGAGATTTAACATTCGTTCCTGTTTTCAGTTATAGTCTATATCAAAAATGAAATTTGTTCCAGGAGATTTAATATTCGTTCCTGTTTGCAGTTATAGTCTACATCAGGGGTTCTGAACCGGAGGGGCATGCCAGATTAGGGGGGGCGCGGCAAGATATCTGGGGCGGCGCGACAGATTTCCTAAAAAGTAGGTGAAGTTAAATAAGGCTATAATGGTGTTTCAATCTAACTAAACAGCCGAAATTAAAACAGGGAGGAGGGGCGTGGAGTTATGAGGGGGAGCGCGACGTGAGAAAGGTTAAGAACTCCTGGTCTACATTAACACTTTAACCGCTATGCGGTCATTAGGGCCGCTGCGCAATTTACCGCCTACGCCAGAGCGTTCCTACGGCTAAAAAGTTGCTAATATTTATACTACAAATATAGTTCATAATAAGTCTTATAAGTATACAACTTAATTCATTTATCATCATACATTTATTGAAGATACAATAAAATCGTTTGGCAAATGCGGTCGTTTTTGCGTAATATTCACTGGCGGTTGACGTGTTAAAAATAACCGCTGTTCCAGGTTATTTTGTATGTGGACTATAACTGCAAACAGGAACGAATGATTAATCTTGTGGAACATCGGAAAATGCGAATAAATTTTCGATTTTTATTTGCAGTTGGAAATCTGCGCTACGTTGCGAATCTCATGTCGCAACGCCATGCTGACACAACGCGTACATTATATTCGTTTGATATGGTCGCACTCTTAGGATTGATGTGACTTAAAATATTACTTTTTGAATCTTGGAAGTGTTTATCTGGTGGTACATTTTTAATTTAATATAAAGAAAACACTTAACATTTTTATACCATTTTTATTTTACTTTTGTGACTAGTTTCAATTACACGGTAATCATTGTCAAACTAAGTGTTAACATTTACGCGAGGCACTTAGTTTGACAATGATTACCGTGTAATTGAAACTAGTCACAAAAGTAAAATAAAAGTGGTATAAAAAGTTAAGTTATGTTAAGTTAAGTGGTATAAAAAGCTAATCAAAAAGTTTATCTCAACTAAAAAATTATAATGATAATACTAATGTTTTTGTTGAGATAAGCTTTGAGATTATGTTTGTTAATAAATTAATTAATTTTTAGACATTTTCTTTTAATCCTCGGAGATAAAGAAACTTAATTTAAGCGCGCGTTAAAAGTTTTTATCTGTTTTTTTTGTGTGTGTCTGTTTGTGTATTCATGCAAAATTCATCATTATAATCGAGTTGAGCGTTCATGACGGAAGTGAGTGAGTAGTTTTAAAATTAAATGAAAGATAACATTTACGCGGGGCAAACTTCATTAATAAAACAACTGTTTGAGGTGAGAGGCAGAGCGAAGAAGGGAGAAGAAGAAGTCGGGATGAGGCCTTGTTTGTGTTTGCATTAAACTTGATGTAAGATGCATCGCTGAATTTTAATAAGGGATGTACCTTTTGTGAAAGAGATGGATGTTTTCGTGCTAATATCGTTTAATGATGAGTTATGAATAGTGAGATACGCGTCATTTTAATAAGAAAAGTGTCTAGTTTCATTACCGTTATTGGGTGACGTCAGTTATTTACCGAATTACTGGTTAATTGGAAAAAAGTTGGTGAATTTATAATTCCTATTCAATACCATACAGAGAGTTATTCGTTTAGGTATGAATATTTTAATTTCAGCGTATATGCTGAACATTTTTAGATATTCGTTATATATTTTTTCAACAAGAGTTCAATTTGAAGCTTTAAACGACAAAGCATGAAGTAAAATTTCGAGTTTAGAAAAGCCTAAAAATTTGGTTTGGTCAAACCAAATTTTCAGGCTTTTTTAAACTCGAAAATTTACTTCATGCGCCACGCGTATTAAACACTGAAATATTGTGAAATTAAAAATATACTGCGGAATCAGTTAAAAAAATAAACTCGCATATTGTTCACTTGTTTGTTACTATACCATTTATACATTTTTTGTATTTAATCAATTAGATAACCTCTAATCTACTGCCGAATTTTGAAAGCAGGCTTTCCAATCGTATTGTAGTAGTCAAGGCCTGATCTGAATCTTTTTTTTTTCGATCTCACGGTACATGTTATTACATCAGATTACATCAGATCTGTACTTAATCTATAAAGTACAGATCGGATGTAAAGATTATTATTAAATAAGCTGCTAAAGCAGGATTAAAAATATACTGCTACACGAGAATGTTTTAAATTTCATAATATTTCAGCGTTTTATACGCGTGGCGCATGAAGTAAAATTTCGAGTTTAGAAAAGCCTGAAAATTTGGTTTGGTCCCTCCGCTACGCGGAGCGACCAAACCAAATTTGAAGGCTTTTCTAAACTCGAAATTTTACTTCATGCTTTGTCTGGGAGTGGAAAACACTCGTTCAAAACTCTTTCAACAAGATAAGGAATGTCAGAAAATTTACAGCGTATGCATATGTAGGTATACTTTAAGGAAAAATAATGTCAATGCATAGGGAATTTTTATTTTAAGTATATATTTCCAATGCATTATCTATAAATGATCAGGCATTTGTTGTGTTTATAAAAAATGTCAATTTAAAACTTCAGACGAGTGTTTCCACTCCTGGGTTAGGCATGAAGTAAAATTTCGAGTTTAGAAAAGCCTGAAAATTTTGTTTGGTCACGTAGCGAAGTGGAGCGACTAAACCAAATTTTCAGGCTTTTCTAAACTCAATATTTTACTTCATGCGCCACGCCTATAAATCACTGATTTCATGTAAAATGTAAAATAAACTGCTAAATCAGTATTATAAATATACTGGTCGAGCAGGATTAAAAATATACTGCTAAATATAAATATTTTAAATTTCACAATAATTCAGTGTTTTATACGCGTGACGCATGAAGTAAAATTTCCAGTTTAGAAATGCTTGAAAATTTGGTTTGGCCGCGTAGAGCTACGTGACCAAACCAAATTTTCAGGCTTTTCTAAACTCGAAATTTTACTTCATGCTTAACCAAGGAGTGGAAAGACTCGTTTGAAGCTTAAAATTTAACACTGATAAACACAACGAATGTCTAAACATTTAAAGATAATGATCAGGATTTATATACTTAAAAGAATTATTTGCTGTATACTTTATCTTTCTGTAATTACATTATTAATAATCCAGATTAAAAGCAGGGGGGTATTTTTTTATAATCAACAAATTTTGTATACATAAAATTATCCATCTGGTGATTTAGCACTTCCTTTGAAAGATCTTATCCTCGCACTCAGCGAAATGTATTCACTTGATCGCGTGCAATTACCATCGCAATTTAATTCGTTTTAATTAACCCATTAATCGACCAGATGCTATCTGTAATTATACAAAAAAAAAGTGTATTAATGTGCTTCCAGTGGTGTCAGGAGCAGAACTGCGTGCCCATAATGGAGCCCCCCAAGGCGATCGACGGCGGCTGGGGCGAGTGGAGCTCCTGGAGCGAGTGCTCCAGGTCCTGCGGGGCGGGGGTGTCCATCATGCGGCGGGAGTGCGACCACCCCAAACCGGCCGCGGGCGGCAAGTTCTGCGTGGGCGAGAGGAGGCGGTACCGCATATGCAACACGAATCCCTGTCCCGAAGACCAGCCGACCTTCAGAGCGCAACAGTGCACCGGTTTCGATAACAAGACGTACGAGGGGAAACGGTACAAGTGGATGCCTTATTTCGATCAAGGTAAGAATATTTAAATTCATTGTTAATCACAAGATTGACGTTTGTTATGAGAATTAATAACCAAAAAAAAAAAATGCGAATTGCACTATTTTGTTGCGACAAAAATATTTATTATTTATTTTCAATCGATAGACAACACCCTTTTAACGGAAGTATATGAATAAAGGAGACAAAACATAGTAGAGCGGCTAGCCTAGAGTCAAGTCTAGGCAGAGATAATAAGTCAATTAGTATTTAACAGATATAATTAGAGTAAACTCGAATATACCGTATGCAAGTGCATATTTCATTTAAGTCTGCGTAAGTGGATATTTGTCGTCGCCAGGCACGTATTCACGGAGGGAAATTAGGGAACTTCCCATTCTCGCGGAGCGACAAAACCAAATTTTCAGGCTTTTCTAAACTCGAAATTTTACTTCATGCTTAACCTGGGAGTGGACAACACTAGTTTGTAACTTTACCTTGAACCCCATTCAAAAACAACGATAATCTAAAGATTTAAAACAAAAAATTTATGTACGCGTATGTATACAGATAAAGAAAATATATGTATATATATTTTTTTAATTTAACTAAATGACAAATTTATTAATTAAAAATTTTGAATTTTTATAAGGTACCGCAACCTTTGGCCGAATTTTATTTTTGTTTAACATTAAAACAAAATGTATGCATCTCTTAAGAATCTCTAAAAATTTGATCAAGGTATGGCGTTAATTTCACTTTTTTCAAGTGTCAACATTTAATTACTTCTAATACTTCTGTAATTTTATCTTCTATAAGTCTATTTTGATATTTTTTTACAGTGTACATTTATAAAACTAAATCGGTATTCAAAAATATATACTGCCTTTCAAAAAAATCAGAACACCAAGTATTTATTGCACGATTTTAATAAAATGTACACAATTTGATCATGTAAACGAACTGTATCGATGATCAAAAAATCAACTTGAAAAACAAAAAAACAAATGAATAAAAATTAATAATGTGTTGGGCCTCCACGATTTCCCAAACACTCATTAACACGTCGAGGCATGCTAGAAATCAGGCTGTCAATATCGACTTGGGGTATTTCATTCCAAACTTCGATAATTTCACCTCTAAGTTCCATTACAGTGTTAGCGGGGCGCTGTAAGTTACTTATTCTAACACCTATCATATCCCAAACATGTTCTATTGGCGATAGATCTGGAGAACGAGATGGCCAAGGTAACAAATTGATTTCGGCACTATCAAAAAACTGTCTTGTAATGGCCGCTGTGTGAGGTCGAGCATTATCTTGCTGAAAAATGGGGTTCTGCATGGCATTTACATAGGGCACTAACACTGGCCGTAAAATGTTGTCAATATACCGAATCGCGTTAAGACTTGCTTCTAAAAAAACTAGAGGAGACCGACTACCATATGCTATCGCCCCCCAAACCATAACTCCCTGTGTAAGAGTCTTTCAACAGCAAATTGTAAAATTCTGCGTTCACCGCGTCGACGTCTCACTCTTCTGCGACCATCATGAGCCCATAAACAGAACCGAGACTCATCGCGGAGGATAATGTTATTCCATTCATGGGTCCAATGTTGTCTTTCCCTGCATCAATCAAGTCTTACTCTGCGATGCTGCGGAGTAAGAGGTAGACACAATTGTGGACGGTAGGATCTTATACCAAAACTGCGGATTCTTCTGTAAACAGTAGCTATGGATACTCTTTGGCCATTTAGAGCCAACCAGTCATTTCCCAATGCCCGCGACGTTGTAAATCTGTCCCTTAAAGTTGTAAGACGAAGAGCTCGATCTTCACGCTCAGTGGTGCTTCTTGGACGTCCTGATGCAAGTCTACGTCGATTCTCCCCAGCTTCGGACCATCTAGACCAGCAGCGTACGATCACCGATACACTACGGCCTACCCTTTCAGCAATAGCACGAACCGAAAAACCCGCTTCTCGCATTCCAATAATGCGACCCCTTTCAAATTCACTTAGATGATGATATTGTGCACGCCGACAAACACGGGGCATCTTTTTATGTTTTACAAACTGAAACGTCAAACTACTCAGAGGCTACTTGGATATTAGAAGCAATTACATTAAAAAATCAGCAGCTCTTCATAATGGTGAAATCAAGGAAAAATACCATTAAATAGTAACCAAAACAATTGATTTTTTGATCATCGATGCAGTTCATTTACATGATCAAATTCTGTAAATTTCATTAAAATCGTCCAATAAATACTTTGTGTTCTGATTTTTTTGAAAGGCAGTATATATTAATTTTGATTAATTTGCTGTTACTAGAAACAATAAAATTGAGTATTAAAAATTGACGAAAATCATAAAGATTTTAAAAATACTTACAGTTTGTGCTGTAAATTAATACCTCTAACAAATTTTGTCAGTAATTAAAAAGTCATTGTACAAAAATTCAATAATAAAAGTTGGAAAAAAATCAACATACGATTTAGTTAATTTACACAAAACATAATAAAATGTATCAAACTGTACAAAATAAAAATATGTCTCAACTTGTTTCTAATAAATAGCAAACTAAAAATGACAATTTGAAATGGAAATTATATATTGTTGCACAAATTATAGCAAAAACTAGCGGATTATTTAATGAATATAAAAAAATCACTGGATTTTCTGAGAGATAAATATTCTTTAAACAAATATCTCGACTTGTTTTTCTAAAGTATTGTAAATAAATTTAAATTTTAGAAAACTAAAAATTTGTTAATAATAATAAATCCTTTATTTTAAAAATAAACTTAATTCATAAAATGTAATCAAAAATAGATAAACTTTAATCGTTTCTGCAAACAAACATTTAAACATTTGTATTCATTACTTTAAGCCTTATCCAAGAAAATGTTAAAATCTGCATTCGTCATTTTATTGTAGTAAAGTTCAAATTTCAGAAGAAGAAGCAAACTATCGATTTCGTGAGTTCTCAAAATGTTAGGCTCATTAAGAATCATTAAATTTTTAAACATTATATTAATCCTTATGCTTTACATATTTAAATAAACATTGGCCTAATAATGTTTCTTCAACACAGGTGATTTTTTAAGTCAAAGTGACTTGAATATTTTTGTTTTTTAAGATAATAATTGGGATATTAAAATCAACAATTTTAACTTTATTGCATTCAATATACAGGGTGTCCCGTTTTAATTTATCCACTGGAATATCTTGACAAGTATGCATCGTACAAAAAAATGTTTCGAACAAAAGTTTGATGGTTTCAAGGGGGCCATCCGATCCTATGAAACTTTATAGGATCAGCTGCCCCCCTAGAAACCATTAAACTTTTGTTCGAAACATTTTTTTGTACGATGCATTTTTGTCGAGATATTCTAGTGAATAAATTAAAATGGGTCACCCTGTATGTAGTATTACGCTTTATTCAAATCCATTGCTAATGAAGCTTAATGTTTTTCACGAAAATTGTGTATATTTATAATAATATGAAGTATTTATCTGTTCAAAAAAAAACATGAACACGGCCAACTTTCAACTACTCTGACCGCTTTGTAGTGGCAAAAATCATAGCCTACTATCCATTACCTACTCTAAATTCTATCAATTATATTTGAATATAACGCTTTCAAGAAAACCATTATTGGCCGTTTAAATCAGGAAATACAATACTGTGTGTCATAAATGCGCATGCAACATAAATGCAGATCAATTTATCGCCGCTAGGCTCTCAGCCCCTGATACAGACATATTTGATATGTACATTGTAAATATACAAATGTATGTGAAAAATATAAGTAAATCAGTGACGGCTCGTCTAAATAGGCCGCGGGGCTGCGATTAAAAAATACACACAAAAAAACAGAACTTACCTGCTGAATATTTAAAACAGGTGTGTAATTAGGGTGCCAATTTTAATTATTTTATTACATACATACAGTGATTTTTTATTTATAGTGTGCATATTTCGATGCATAAGCTGTAACATTTCAGATATTCTTTCCTTTTTTAATAGCGTTAAATTTGAAGTTTCTAACTGGTGTTTCCACTCCTTGACTAAGCATGAAGTAAAATTTCAAGTTTAGTTTTTTCTAAACTCGAAATTTTACTTCATGCGCCACGCTTGTAAAACACTGAAATATTGCGAAATTAAAGATATACTTCTAAATCAGTATTAGAAAGAAACTGCTGAAACAGAATTCAAAATATACATCTAAACGAAGATATTATAAATTTCACATCATTTTAGTGTTTAATACGCGTGGCGCATAAAGTAAAATTTCGAGTTTAAAAAAGCTTGAAATTTTACTTCATGCTTAATCAAGGATTGAAATCCCTCGTTAGTAGCTTCAAATTGAACTTATTAAAAAAAATCAACGAAAGCCTCAAAACGCATATGTATACTTGAAAGAATAATTCCCTGTATGTTTATGTCTGCAGCCCCATTAATAAAAATTCTCACCAGCCGCCACTGCCTCTATCCCCGATTCAGACATATTTGATATATAAATTGTAAATATACAAATGTATGTGTCGTGAAAAATATAAGTAAATACAAAAATAGAAGCACCTCTCTGACTACTCTTTTGCTTTATCTTTCTCCCTCTGTCAATCTCTCTCTCAAGCACACATCTACTCCATTTTATGTTGTTTCCCGCTCTATTTTCTCTGTATCTTTTTCTGTATTTCTATATATGTAAGTAAATATGAGTAGAATAGAAAAAGTATTGGAAATCCATCGGGTGATGATACACAGGAGATGTATAAATCTGGTGGTGTAATGTTGTATGATATATACATGTTTTTTTTTTTTTTCGATATTCTCTTTTCAGAGGAGCCATGCGAGTTGTACTGCAGTGATGCGAACGACACAGTGATAGTTCCTTGGGGCGAGCACGCCCTGGATGGGACGCCTTGTAACGTCGGCTCGCGGGATATTTGCATTTCAGGAATTTGCAGGGTAAATGGCCTTTTCACCGCACACATACTAACGCTCACAAATACATACCCATATACAAACGCATCACACATCTCGAACGCATTTAGACACTGGTTTTAAATATTATTTGGTTATTTACGCTACAAATAAGATTTATACGATTTTGCAATCTTATTTCTTATCAATTAGAAAGTGGGATGTGATTGGGTTGTCGATTCAACAGCCGCAGAAGACGAATGCGGAATCTGCCAGGGCGATGGAAGCACTTGCGACACCATCAAAGGGCAGTACAAAAAGCAGAGTTTGGGAGCTGGATACAGAGAAATGTTGATAATACCAGGTAATTCTCATAGATATAAAAATTGTTATAATGTACAGAATTCAAAACTTAGTTTTGAAAGAGCCTACAATAACACAAAAAAAAACAAACAGAAAATTAAAACAACGTTAATAATTACGGACCAGTTTCTCAATCCCCGATTATCTCCAAGGTAGATGAAAAATCGGCAGCTCCAGATGCAAAGAGAGATATCAAAATTATAAATTTATGTTTAAATTAAAATTAGTGATCATTAGATTAATCATTCCATTTCAAAATTTTGATTAAATTAACTTTTTTTGTAGTTTGATTTATAGGCGAAGATTTAATCACACAAACAGTAATTAAACTAAAATACTCAGGTATTAGTAACAGGGACGTCGACTAGTGAGTAGGCTTTCTTATTTTAGTAAATGGAAATAAACAATAATCCTGTCGTCGTTTTTTGACATAAAATATCACAATTGATATTCGACGATTTAGGTACACTTCTGTGGAATAAAATTAAGCACACAAAATATGTTATAGTTTAAAACGGACGTCATGAGTTTCCTAGTTACAAAAATATGTAAATATGTCAATTTCCTTAATGTCAAAACGCTGCGTCATTTAGACAACAATTCAAAAATTCGAATTCTAACTAAAATAGAAGATGGTTTTTCTATCTCGGCTTTGGTGTATTTATTACGAACATTTTTTCATAGTTTTGTTTTTTTTAATAAAGGTGATAAAAGTTATGGTGTTTTGTCATTTATTGAGGCTGCTGCTAGGCAATTAACAAAAACCCGAATTATACAACTAGAATTATACAACTAGAATATTGTGCAACAAGACTTGTGCTTAATTTTATTCCACAGAAGTGTACGCCAAAAATGTTGTTTTATATAAAAATGACAATTTGTGAAATTATTTCAGAATTGTAAATTTATGAGAACAAAAATTTTAAATCATATCAAATCGAACATGTACAATTAGAAGCAATAAAATAGAAACTTCTGACAAAATCAATCAATCAAAAAATTGATTGGAGTTATGCCTCTCTAACTTCAATTTGTTTAGCGACAGTGAGTTTTATCAATGACAACAAAATGACACATTTACAAAATTTAAATCTAGCGTTTCCAGTTTTTTCTCCAAATTGTACTACAAAAATGACATCTTATTTACGTCAAGTCAAAGATATCCCTTAATGTCAAACAGGCATCTATCAATAAATATCCAGAATCTATAATTGTTTCGGTCATTTTTTTGAAATTTTTGATCATTTGACAATTGACTTCAACAATTAAAATCTTACGTGGATTACAGTTTTTGACTTGACGCAAATAAGGTGTCGTTTTTGTAGTCATTCGTAGTGATATGACATCAAAAATTTCAATCGTAAAACAATCTCTAATAATGTTATGTCAATTGAAAATGCACCTACATAAATGCCCAGATATATAATATTTTAAAATAGTCTTAAAATAGTCTTAGTGTGAAAATATTATAATCGTCAAAATATATTATAACTGTCATAAATATTTGACTTGTGTAAACATGTAATTATGTATAAACATCAATAAACATTATTATTATTAATAATAATATATCAAAAACGTTATAATTGTCAAAGTATGTCATACATGACAAAATATAAACAACATTATAACCGTAAATATTTTATCACTTTCACACTAAATCTACAGAAACTCGTAAATTGATGAAATGCCAATGGTTAGCTTAACTTAGATTTGGTTAGGTAAGGTTAAATATCACGTTGTCAATTTGAAGACATTTATAGTTTCAGTCGTAGTATATTATGTATTTTTGAAATAGGATCCGTTGACTAAATAAATAAATACAAAAACGACGCGTTATACTGTCATTTGACTTATACAGGGTGTCTCAGACCACCCGTACCAGCCTTTTATTTCGACAACGCTTGGTCGAATGTGACTGGGACTAAAAAATGTATTACCAAAGTGAACCCAAGGAATCTACTAATGAATTTATTTTTTACCGGAATAATCCGGAAGTACCCGGAACCGGAAGTAACTTTAAAATTTCAAATGGCAACATAAGTCGAGTATGGTATTAATTGATAGGTCTTTTTAAAAGAAACAACTTTTATTAAAATGTTCTTTTAATATTTTGCATATTTACAAAAATAAACTAAAAAAACTAAATTGAAAATTAGTTATCCATTCAACACTCAATTTTCTCAAGTATGCTTTGCTCTTTTGTTATGTCAAAATAATTGATGTTCGTGAATATTTGAAGTAAAATAAATTATTATTATCAAAGTATTGAATGTGTCAACATGGTTTTTACAAACCTCGAAGGTTTTGATATGCTGATGATATTAGGTGAAAATGCGGACCAATTATTTGGTTTCCTAAAATACCACACGTGTTGATTATCAACTTCTCTTAACCAATGATGGTTTTCATTACTCCGTTCCTTTTGAATGTCGCCTCATCTGTCCATAAAATGTTGTAATGGAAATTATAATTTTTATGAGACATCTATTCACAAAAATTCAACCTATCTTGAAAATCCCGCTCTTCAAGTTTCTGGTGTAAAGAGATATGGTGCAGATCGAATTTGTTTGTTTTTAAAACTCTCCAAGCAGTAGAGCGACTTATTCCAGCATCGATTTCAATTCTTCTAGTCGAGATGCTCGGGTCCAGACCAATTGCTGCAAGAATATCTGGTGCTCTTTCATCTTGTACACGTTTTCTGATACTTCGACCGTTGTTGTGGCTGGGCTGTAGCTTACTGTCTTAACTCATTCTGCAAGGCGCCGAAAAACATTTTTTGACTGGCTCGTTGAGGGTATCGCTCAACATAAATTCGCTCAGCAGCACGATAGTTTTGGCCGCATTCACCTAATATCATCAGCATATCAAAACCTTCAAGGTTTGAAAGAACAATGTTGACACATTCAATACTTTGATAATAATAATTTATGTTACTTCAAATATTCACGAACATCAATTATTTTGACATAACAAAAAAGCAAAGCCTACTTGAGGAAATTGAGTGTTGCATGGATAACTAATTTTTAATTTAGTTTTTTTTGTTTATTTTTGTAAATATGCAAAATATTAAAAAAACATTTTAATAAAAGTTGTTTCTTTTAAAAAGACCTATCAATTAATACCATACTCGACCTATGTTGCCATTTGAAATTTTAAAGTTACTTCCGGTTCCGGGTACTTCCGGATTATTCCGGTAAAAAATAAATTCATTAGTGGATTCCTTGGGTTCACTTTGGTAATAAAATTTTTTGTCCCAGTCACATTCGACCAAGCTTTGTCGAAATAAAAGGCTGGTACGGGTGGTCTGAGACACCCTGTATATATTATATATTAACAAGACTAACTACATATTGACTATATTGACATTAATTTGACTATATATCGACTAGCTTTATCTTGACAATATTGACTGTTATCAGCATGTGTGTTAATTTTATATCACAAATCAAGTCGAATGTGACGGAAAAGGTCAATCCTCTTACGTCCGGTCATTTTCAACTGTCGTATCAGTATCCATTTTTTTTATATCAAACGTCATCATCGTATTGTGTATGTGTAACTGTAAAAAAACTGTATAAATAACAAAAAGCAAACTAGTCTTGAAATGGTCATTATACATCTATTTCAAATATGACGTCGGTTTGAAAAAACTCGATTTTTATTTCGTTATGTTCAGGTAAAACAATCGAAAATTGGTAAACATCCACTTTTCGCATGTTCTATTTCTAGTCAAGTTTTTATTAGACATCACGTCACCTTTGACGTAACACTTGAGCCCGTCGTTATTTTTTTAACTTTTTTAATACTTGTTTTTGTATTTTTTAAATTTTGGACGAGTAAAAGCCTGGCACATTACCGAATTTATTATATGTTTGACGTCGCTTTTAACAGTTGACGTTTATCGAGACACTCGACGATAAGTCGGCGTAAACAGCTGATATTGATATTTGTCAGTAGTGACAGTTGACATTTAGTTTATTTTGACACATGAATTTAGATCATTATTTATTTATTTATTCATTCAACGGAGTTCATTTAAAAATACATGATATAGTACATTATGACTTAAGTTGGGAGCGTAAATTATATATTTAGCCCTAGGTGTGCGTTTTCCTTACTGCGGCACTGCTACCCTATGCTGTTCTTTGAAGGAAACTATATTTTTATAAGCACAGTTCAAAATGCTGTCGAAAGATAAGCAACTACCTTGAAAATATATCTCAGGAAATCTGTATAAACGGAAAGCTAATATCTAAATCAGAAGTAAAGCATGGTGTACCGCAAGGATCCGTCTTTGGACCTCGGCCTTTCCTAATCTACAAAACTACTATTGTATGCCAATTATTACAATATAATATTATGTTGTATCAGCGTATCCAATAGAATAAAATACTATCATTATAAATTAAGAAAATTACAATAAAATTGTAGGCGGAGTTATTTATTTCGTCAAGGGACACCTAAGTATAGCTCGGATGAGTTTTCAAACCATTGTAATTTTTCTTTCTAAAACAATCTTTCTTGTTAGACGTTACAAGATCAATTTGCCCTCAGTTTTGTATCAATTGGGATTGACGACAGATTGACGGACTGACGAGAGCTATCATAATATTTGATAATCCGTTAGTCTGGTCCGTCTAACTAACAGTTACACGATCAATTCTGTTCATGATCATGGACTGAGCTGACGCCAGATTGACCGAAAGTATGTAAAGTTATTTAAATTAAAAACACTTGGTATTGTTTCACAAATTACACTATACCAAGTGTTTTTAATTTAAATAACTTTACATATTCTAATATGTTTCACTTAGTGCCAGATGAGAAATTAATTCAAGAAATTGACCGAAAGTAGACTATAAGACCTCCGTCTTACAATCTACTTTCTTTTCATTTAAAAATTAGTATTTTCCCCTTGTTTTCGAAGAAAAATTCACATATAAAGCAATTTGCGTATCGTACGTACAAAATGAAATACCTAGAACGTTCAATTAACATTTTTCATTGCAGTTGGATCACGCAATATACGGATCGAAGAGGTCGGATATTCGGAGAATTACATTAGCATCGGAAGCGCCACCAGCAGGAAGTTCTACCTGAATGGAAAGGGGTAAGGAGTAAAGAAAAAAAAAGAGAGTAATTCCGATGGTCGAAGAAATAATTGACGTTTTTTTAAATTTATTTATTTCAGGCACATCACTCTGCCCGGAGAATACACGGTCGCCGGTGCGCAGACTCTCTACGAGAGGGACAACGAATCGGAGAAGATCCGCATTCCGGGTCCGATCCGGGAATCTATATTACTTTATGTGAGTTAAATTCATAAAACCGTCTTAATATAAAATTAAAATACACTACTATAAACTACTATTAATTTTAATAACAGGCTAAAATATACAGGCAAATGTTCTTTTGAGTATCCCGATGAATACGCTATAGATTTTCAGTTACTAATTTTGTTTTTTTTTATGAAACGCGTCCAATAAGAAGTTTGCAACAAGTGTTTTTATTCCCAGGTTAAGCATGAAGTAAAATTTCGAGTTTAGAAAAGCCTGAAAATTTGGATTTGCCGGGGCGCGCGAGCGAAGCGAGTCGCGCCCCAGCAAATTCAAATTTTCAGGCTTTTCTAAACTCGAAATTTTACTTCATGCGCCACGCGTATACAACACTGATGTGAAAATATTCTGGTTAAGTTTTATCTTAGGTTAATAAATATTAAAAATGTAAATTTCGTCTACTAATAAATTACAAAAATGTTATGTATTTAATTTATGTAACGTGAAAAGATGAATATAATTATACTTAATAAAACAATAAGGCCCAATTGCACAACGATTAATTAACTTTAATCATTCACTAACCATTGATTAAACCTTTGATTAAGTCAAAATTCTAGAATATAAGAATGTTATAAATTTGTAAGACATCCTAAACATCTCTTTTATCAAAATGCAACTGTGTAAAGAATTTGTAAATATATCTGTTGTGTTTTTTAAGAAAGTACTTAAAAACGGATTAAGTTAATTGACTTGGGTACAAATGGGCACAACACTTTCTTTACTAAAGTAAAACAAGTGTTAGTGTTTTATTAAGTTTAATTAAATTACAATAAATAGACATGTGTAAAATGTGTGCTTGTAATAATAAATTACAATAAACAGACGTTTGTAAGTTTATTGCCGTAAAATCAAGCATAACAAATATATTTTAAACTTCACTATAAATCAGTGTTGTATACGCGTGGCGCATGAAGTAAAATTTCGAGTTTAGAAAACCCTGAAAATTTGGATTTGCCGAGGCGCGACTCGCTTCGCTCGCGCGCCCCGGCAAATCCAAATTTTCAGGCTTTTCTAAACTCGAAATTTTACTTCATGCTTAACCTAGGAGTGGAAACACTCGTTAGAAGCTTCAAATTAAACGATTTTAATGAAAACAACGAATTCTTGAAAATTCACAGCGTATACATCGGAATTTGTATACCTAAAAGAAAATATCATTGTATATTTTTGCAAATAACCATATGTTTAATTATTTGTAATCCCTGAGATAATATAAAATCAACTAATTCATACAACTACCTTAACTTTAGTTATTAATAATATTATTATACAGGGAGTTTTTCTTTTAAATTCAGCCTATTTTCTGTAAATCTTTAGATATTCCTTGTTTTCTTTTTAAGTACAATTTGAAGCTTTAAACGAGTGTTTTCCACTCCCAGTCTAAGCATAAAGTAAAATTTCGAGTTTAGAAAAGCCCCGTGAAATTTTCTGGGCTTTTCTAAACTCGAAATTTTACTTCATGCGCCACGCGTATAAAACACTAAAATATGAAATTTATGCATATTCGAACTTTACTTGAAATCTGTGTTTTATACATGTGGCGCATAAAGTAAAATTTCGAGTTTAGAAAAGCCCAGAAAATTTGTCTCGGGTCGCTGCGCGACCCGAGACAAATTTTCACGGGGCTTTTCTAAACTCGAAATTTTACTTCATGCTTAGTCTGGGAGTGGAAAACACTCGTTTAAAGCTTCAAAATGTTTTTTTTTTAAACAGCGAATGTCGGAAAATTTACAGCTAATGCATAAATTTACAAAAAAAATCACTTTATCTGTACATGCTAAGTAAACTACACGAAGTCATATTTTTTTAAAATCCCTTTTTTATACTATTGGATCAGGATCTTTACTCTATCAAGAGGTAAATAAATTAAGAACAGCCCCGTGAAAATTTGTCTCGGGTCGCGCAGCGACCCGAGACAAATTTTCTGGGCTTTTCTAAACTCGAAATTTTACTTCATGCGCCACATGTATAAAACACAGATTTCAAGTAAAGTTCGAATATGCATAAATTTCATATTTTAGTATTTTATACGCGTGGCGCATGAAGTAAAATTTAGAGTTTAGAAAAGCCCAGAAAATTTGTCTCGGGTCGCTGCGCGACCCGAGACAAATTTTCACGGGGCTTTTCTAAACTCGAAATTTTACTTCATGCTTAGTCTGGGAGTGGAAAACACTCGTTTAAAGCTTCAAAATGTTTTTTTTAAACAGCGAATGTCGTAAAATTTACAGCTAATGTATAAGTTTACAAACAAAAATCACGTTATCTGTACGTGCTAAGTAAACTACACGAAGTAATATTTTTTTAAAATCCTTTTTTTTGTACTGTTGGATCAGGATCTTTACTCTATCAAGAGGTAAATAGCATTTAAACATTTCATAAAACTGACTTGGTGTAGCTAACCTCCCACATACAAGTATTATTAATAATTAAATTATATTATTATTATATTATTTATTATCATTAATACAAAAACAGATTACTTAATAATCCAAATTTAATTTTAGCGCTCGTAAACTTAATTTATAATTAATTTTTCAAGAGCATTCTCGTTTTTTTTATAAAGATAATAAATCAGCTCCGGGTTAATTTTATTGCGCGGTATTTGAATATGAAAATGTACTTTCCCCACCGCAAATTATCCCCCCGTTTTTTTTTTTTTACGGAGCAATTTTGAAATAAAGCCCTCGTTTCGGGTGGATTGGGGACTGCGGAGGAATGAGAAAGGGCCGGGGGTTTTTCCCTCAGATAATTTCCCGAAGTTTTCGCGAAGTTTTTAAATTATTTTCAACGAGTGCTTTAATTTCAGTCGATCAAAAAATTTAAGACCGGCCAGCGTTAATTAAAACCTTCAGTATTGAACGCACTTTTATATAGACAGAGAATTTTATCTAATAATAAACTGAATTGTCATCAATTTTTGATTTTATATAAACCTGACATTCAAGCATAGATTTCAAAACGATTTTATAGAATTAAAACTATCACTCATAGATTTTCAAATTAATAATAATAAGAAAAATGGTGATGTGTCCATCATAGTACTTTCCCCCGTAAATTGCGTATTAAATCACTTTTAAAATATTTGTAGCATTATTATTTTCAAAATGTCTTCAACTTTTTGATAACTACAACTTTTATTTGAATCATTTTTCAATTGGATCAACACATACTGACACAAACCAATGACTAGATAAAAAACACTATTTATTGAATATCTCAAAAACTAAGAGTGCTATGACGAAAAGTGGATCTACAAAAAAATCTTTAGTTTTTCATTTCCTACAACTTTTATTTGAAACATTTTTCAATTGTATCGACACATACACTGTCACACACCAATAACTAGATAAAACACACAACTTTTGAAATATCTCAAAAACTAAGAGTGCTATGACAAAAAGTAAGTGAACAATACATCTTCATTTTGTTATTATCTACAACTTTTATTTGAAAGAATTTTTTGTTTGATGAATATTTATTGAAATAATCTGAAAAAACTGAAAAACGCTAAGAGTGAAGTACCACTTCCGGTTTTCCGATTTTCACCAAAAGCTTTTCAGTTTTTCCGATTGTAACAAAAAGCTTAAGTTTCAAGTTTCATCTCGATATCTTTAGCGGTTTTTGCGGTACAGCGCACACAGACACACACACAGACACACAGACAGACAGACAGACAGACATTTTTCAAAAATGGTCTTATTCGACTCAGGGGACCTCAAAACGGATATTTCCGCTAAAATTTTTGATTCGAAAATTTTCACGAAAACAATACTTTCCCTTTGTATTGCATACGGGGGAAAGTAAAAATTATTCTTCATTTTTAGTTATTTCAATTTGAGAGTCAAGTTTGAATTGGATATGATACAATTCAAACTTGACTCTCAAATTGAAATAACTGAAAATGTGGATTTATATTTCTTTCAGTGTTATCACACTATGCTTATACAGAGAGTTTTATATGTACAGGGTGGTGCATTCTGGAGGTGCCACATATATAAATAATTAAATGTTTATTTACGGCAGTGCTATTATTACACAAGAATACAATATAGTGAATACAAAAAGCTTAAAAAGAATATAAGTAACAGAAAATACTTTAAAAATATACATGCTTGATTGATTATAACTAAAAATTAAAATTTAAAATTTAAAAATTATATCGACCGAATATAAAATATAACATATTAATACAATATTATATTGAAAAATGATTGAACCTAGAGTTAAATTCTTTATATGACAAACAGATATAAAGAACTTTTATTTGAAGTAAGCGCTACGCGACTAAATCAAACTTTCAGGCTTTTCTAAACTCAAAATTTTACTTCATGCTTATCCTGGAAATAAAAAACAATCTTTTAAAGCTTCAAATTAAATTGAAAAAACAAAAACAACTGTAATTGGGATATGTCTACTTATAAAAAAAACACCAAACATTTTCAATGTTAATTTCTGTATGCTTTGCACTTTAACAAACATTTTAGTTATAAAATAAGTTCTTATTATTTTTGTGTAGATAATTTTTCGTGGTAAAACGTATAATCCTGGCATAAATTACCAATTCACGATGTCGAAACGGGAGGCCCCGAAACAAGTGAAGTACTCGTGGATTTTAGGCGACTGGTCGCAGTGCTCGGTTACGTGTGGGGGCGGCGTGCAGAGTAAGAAGCCCTTGTGCCAGGAATCCGTGATATCCCTGAACTCTTCGGTGGTCGACGGGACTTCAACTGTAGTGGACGAAGCGCTCTGCGAGCCGACCGACGAGCCCGGTTTAATGATGAAGGCATGTAATGAAGAATCGTGTCCTTCGCATTGGTGGTTTGGCCCTTGGCAATCCTGTCCGGTTACTTGCAGTAAAAAGGTACGGAAAAAAACTTCAACTAGGTTTAAAAATGAGAAACTCACCGAACTCCATCTAGTTTATAAAAGAGGAAGCTTACTAAACTCCATCTTGTTTATAAAGGGGGAAGCTTATTAAACTCTATCTAGTTTATAAAAGAGAAAGCTTACTAAACTCAATCTAGTTTTCAGAAAAGGAGCTAAAATAACCTCCTACTAGTTTTTCGAAAATGCAGCTTAATAAACTCCATATAGTTTTCAGAAAAGAAAGCTTACTAAACTCCATCTAGTTTTCAGAAAAGGAACTGTAATAAACTCCACCTAGTTTTAATAATAATAATAATATTTATTTACGGATTAACCATGTCACAGTAATAATGAAGTATAGGTACAATTATTATTTACCTAAGTAAGTACAATACATAAATTACAAAAACATGTATAATTATTTACTTCTAGTTACAAAAAATAACACAATAAAATATTAATAAATTTAAACTTAATAAACTCAATCTACATTTCAAAAAAGAGAACCCACTAAACTCTATCTGCACGTTTCTCAAGTCTATTTCCAAAAATAGCGATTGTATTTCAGATTAGTGAAATGTATTTCCGAATATACCAATTGTATTTCAGATTAATGAAGTGTATTTCAGAGAATATTATTTGTAGCTCAAATTTGTATTTTAGAAAGTATCAAGTGTAGTTCAGAATGTATCAATTGAATTTTAGATTAGTGAAATGTATTTTTAAATATACCAGTTGTAGTTCAGATTAATGAAATGTAATGTGTCTTAAAAAATATTATTTGTAGTTCAAATTGGACATTTGTATTTCAGAATGTATCAATTGTAGTACAGATTCGTCATTTGTATTTCAGAAAATGTAATATGTATTTAAGAAAGTATCATTTGATAATCAACATGTAGTTTTGGACATAATTATTTGTACTTGTAAAAATATGATTTTATATAAAAACTTTATTATCAACAAAAAAATATATAATTAATTGTACCCTTTAAGTTGGGATTTAAAGAGTACAATTTTATTTATTAAAATATAAATGATATTTTCTAAAATACAGATGATTTTTTTCTGAAATACAATTCAAAATTTCTAAAATGTATTTTATCTATCTGAAATTCAATGAATTAACATTTTCTAAAATACATATTGTGTTTCTGAAATACAATTGGTATATTTTTTAATTTATTTTACATGTCTGGAATTTAGTTGATATTTGCTGAAATGAATCTGATATTTTTTGAACTGCACTTGAAGATGGTGTAGTTTTTAGAAATGTAACTATAATAAACTCTATCTAGTTTTCACAAAAAAAAAGCTTAATAAAGTCTATCTAGTTTTCAGAAAAGACAACTTATTAAACTCCATCTAGTTTTCACGGAAGGAACTGTAACAAACTCTACCTAGTTTTCAGAAATAGAAACTTAATAAACTCCATCTACTTTTCAGAAAAGGGAACTTACTAAACTCTCTAGTTTACTGAAAAAGAACTATAATAAACTTCACCTAGTTTTTAAAAAGGGAATCTTAGCATGTTCGCTACTAGCGTCACGTATCTGTCACACATAATTGTTGATAACGTCATTGCACTCTCCAAAATTATATCGTAAGCAAATTAAATGTATTGAAAAAATAAAAAAGATGCGGTATGTTCTGGACTAAAAGACAATCATCTTTTTATTGTTTTTTAAGCAATTGTTAAATTTAATACAAAATTATAAAGACAGTTGTGGAATTTTTCCATGTTGATAAACTTCATCTAGTTTTCAGAAAAGACAGCTTACTAAACTCCATCTGGTTTTCAGAATGAGAGCTGAATAAACTCCATCTAATTTTCAGAAAACAAACTTGCTAAAAAGCTCTATCTTGCTAAGACAGCTTACTAAACTCCATCTGATTTTCAGAATGAGAGCTGAATAAACTCCATCTAATTTTCAGAAAAGAAAGCTTGCTAAAAAGCTGTATCTAGTTTTCAGAAAAAGAACCTTAATAAACTCCATCTAGTTTTTAGGAAAGAAAGGATAACAAACTCCATCTAGTTTTTTTAAAATGAAAGCTTACTAGACTCTATCTGGTGTTAATACGATGTTTAATAAACGATATCTTGTTATGAAATTGTCAAACCATATCCAGTTTTCTAAATATAAATGTCATAAGTTTATATTAAATGTAAAATTACTTTAAATCCGTAATATGTATTATTTAAATTGTATCTTAGTTTTACATTTAATATTTAATGTTTTGAAGTCAAAATAATTTTGAATTCGAAATATACGTATGATTCAATAGTTAATCCTTACTAAACAGCGATTGTTTGTTATTTTTGATGTTTTAAATTTAAAAGCTGCTGAACCCCATCTAGCTTACAAAATATAAATCCTTTAACTGCATTGATTTATCTCTTGTATTTAATCTGATAAAGCTCCATCTACTTCATGGAAGATAAAGCTTCTAGTGTTATTGATTTTATTCAAAAAGCTACACATGGCTCCATCTAGTTGCTAAATGCAAACCTAACCAAATTCCATCGCTAGATGAAGTTTAATAATGTTTTTATATGCTAACAAAAATATGTAACTTCTGGGTGTATTATTTGTTTCTTATATTAGAAATAAAAGGTAAACGCTCACTATTAGAAAATATTTATTGTTTTTCAAAAGCCTCCATCTAGCATTGAGAATCAAAAACTCAACTCTATCGCCAGATGGAGTTTAATAAGGTTCTTGTATGCTAATACACAATCTGTAACTTCTGAATGTATTAATTGTTTTCTGTATTATAAAAAAAACAGCTCATTCAACTCCTTCTTCTTTAAAGAAAGAAAAACGCTCATTATTACAAAATATTTATTGTTTTTCTAAATATAAATAGTGTCCCTGTATTTAAGAGAATAACGCAAACTGGCATCCATCTTGACGCCTTTAGCCGCCAAATTCAAACTAAACCAATCATATTCTATAATGATGGATGCGCGTCCTGTTAATTTGATTTAGTTTTAATTTGGCGCCTAAAGGCGTCAAGATGAATGCCAGTTTGCTTTATTCTCTTAAATACAGGGACACTATCATATGATAACAAAAGGCTCCATCTAGCATTGATAATCAGAAGGATTTTATTGATTGTTTCATACATTAAAACGTAAGCTGCAATAAACTCCTTTTTCATTTGGAAAATTTAAGCTCATGTTACTGTCTTAGTTTACTAAACTTGAAGCTTATTAACCTTTATGTTCCGTAGAAAATGTAAAGCATTTTATAATAAATTATTTAACTTATTTTATAATCATTTTATAAGCTCCTTCTATTTTAAGCAATCTGAATATTTAAATTTTATTATTGTTTAGGAAAAGTTAAGCTTCTATTTCTGATTTAGTTTACAATACTTAAAGCTTATTTACCTGCATGTTTCAAAGAAATTAGAAAGCTACATTGACGTATTTTAAAATCATATTAAACTCCTTCTCTTTTGAGCGATCAGAATATTGAAATTTTAATATTAAATATTTTTTTCAGCAATCTGAATCCGGTATTACTAAGCTGATTTCTTGGGCTATCAAAGTCATTTTAACTTTATAATTTGAATATTCATACAGACTATACATTTCAAAATCTACTTTCCTTAAAAAAACAAAATATTTTTGACTATATAATTAAAACTCTTATTGACCATGATTTCGAATCAATAATATTTTCAGTTTCGTAGACACAAATATTTTAAGTTTCATAATAAGAAATATTGTTTAAATTAATTTATTGTGGTTTAAAAATATTGTAGTATAAACATAAATATTTCAAATATTAATTATTTAAATAAAGATGTTTTTAGTGTAATTCTAAATTCACAATATGTCAGCGTTTTACATGCGTAACGTAGCGCTACACGTTACGCGACCAAACCAAATTTTCAGGCTTTTCTAAACTCGAAATTTTACTTCATGCTTAATCTGGGAGTGGAAACACTCTTTTGGAATTTCAAATTGAACGTTTATATAAAATCGGCGAATCCAGAACATTTTTAGCATTTACATTATATATATTTAATAGAAAAAATCCCAGTGTGTAATATCCCACTGTGCAAAAAACAAACAAATAACGTCAAATCAACGTTGTAGCAACATTAAACGTTGTTTTAATGTTGATGAAACATTACTTAAATAGGTTTGCTTAGTGGGATAATAAGTCATTCATAGAAATCATAAAAATTAGACCAGTATTTTACCTAAAATCAACGTTTAGGGTTAACTCTGTAATTGCTTGGCCGTTAATGGGTTAATACTGAACAATTTCTCTTTATTTTAGAAAATTAATTAATTGAATTAATTTCCGAGTACCTAACGTATAAATGTTAATTTTTCATTGACTTTATAAAATTTCAGGGTGAGAAACAATTCAGAAGGAGGAGCGTAATGTGCGTGGACGAAAACGAGATGGCGCTACCTGACACGTATTGCTCGAGTTCGACGAGGCCTAATTCCATAGATCCCTGCAAGGGTTTGCCTGTTTGCATAGAAAATTAACTTAATTTTTCTAATTAAAAAAATATCACACATGTATATAAACTTAATTAAAACCAACTTACCGCCTAACTGATAGAAGTGTTAGAGAGTTTTACAAAATTAATTAAAAGTATTTTTTTATTCTTTAACACATTCTTAAAACTCTGTACTAGGTCTGTCAGTAACGCAGTTTATCTTAGATTAGTATTGTAACATTAATTTATAAAAATATCGATATTGAAAATCATTCTCTGAAAGCTCAAAGTTTTTTTTATACACACCCACTGAGCAAAAAACAAACAAATAACGTTATATCAACATTGTAAGTAATGTTTTATCAACATTAAACGTTGTTTTAATGTTGATGAAACATTACTTAAATGGATTTGCTCAGTGGGCATATACCGTGTATCCCATCCCGTTTCAAGACACATCATAGGAAATGTCCATATAAAGATTTCAATTTCAGTTAGTATCTCTATTATTGGCCTAAAATTATCAGAATAAAATTTGAATCTTTTGTTTATTTTCAAAGTTTTATTTTTGTTTTCTCTTTAGTTTTATTTAAAATATTGCTTAAAAATAGAGAAAAATAATTTGAAAATAAAATATTTAAAATATTAGTTGCTTTGTAAAGTAAGTAAAAAAAAGTAAATTCAATATTAGAAATAAAAATTTAAATTGAAAAATTAACATGGGAATTCCCCTTGTTGAGTAATCAGTGGAGAGTCAAGTGTTTCTGAGTTCAGTGAGGTTAACTCTGAACAAAAGTTTTGATCTTTATTTTTATTTGTATTGTAATTAGAAAATTCAAACTATCCAGCTTTTTTCATCGTGCTCGTATTTTCTTTATTTAATTTATCGAGTGCAATGCAAACAAATACAGTGTTAAGAATTGCCAAATATAGAATTTTACTAAGAAATATTTAGTATTTGTAATTTTTCATGTGTAAAAAACGATGTTGTAAGTAAATCGTTTCTTACACATGAAAAATTACAAATACTAAATATTTCTCAATGGAATTCTATATTTAGCAAATTCATATTCTTAACGCTTTATTTATTTGCATTATGATTTATTGCATTCAATTTATAAATCATTAAACTTATTATTACAAAATTTATGAAAACCGAACTTTAAGCGATTTCGCTGAACACAATTTTTAAGTTTAGAAAATTTGTTGTACATCAACTTAAAGTTAATTAGCTTTGAGTAGATTTACAGCAAAAATTGTTCTCAGCCAAAGCGCTCAAAGTTCGATTTTCATAAATTATGTTAATTTCCATGATGTTATAAGCTAAGACATTTAGTGAAAAAAACAATTTTGTTTTAGAAAATAATAGGTACCATAGATTCTAAAATATAGAAAAATATCTGTGAATTTTAGAAAATTGTTTTTTTTTTCGAAAATCTGCTTTTTGCCATACCATAGCATTACAACAAATACAATGTAAAATCTTCAGATATTCGTTGTTTCTAAATTTAAGTTCATATTTAACCTTTAATCGAGTGTTTTTTACTCTCAGGCTAAGCATAAAGTAAAATTTCGAGTTTATAAAAGCGTGAAAATTTTGTTTGGTCGCGTAGCGAAAAGAAGCGATTAAACCATATTTTCAGGCTTTTCTAAACTGAAAATTTTACTTCATGCGTCACGCGTATGAATCGCTGATTTCAAGTGAAGTTTATAGTATCATACTAGAACCGTATGCTAAAGGCGTATTTTCCGAACTACACATCGAATCAGGGAGTGAAAAACACTCTTTTAAAGCTTTAAATTGAATTCTTTAAAAAAGCGACGAGTATCAGACAATTTACAGCATATGTATACTTTAAAAAAATAGTATATTACGTAACGAGAGTGGTATGCAGCATATTACATATGAGCGGACATGTTGCGCACGAGCCGCGCAGCGGCGAGTGCAGTATTCCGCGAGTATGTAATTGCCATACTACTCGAGAAACGTACGATACTTTACCTACGCTCTAACAAATAAGAAATGAGAATGAAAGAACAAATTATTTATTGTAATAATTTTTAATAGGACCATGACAATGATGAAAACTAAATTACTACTTGATCAATATACGTGGAATATAGCTGTACATTTTCCGACATTCGTTGTTTTTTAAAAGAGTTCAATTTGAAGCTTTAAACGAGTGTTTTCCACTCCCAAACTAAGCATAAAGTAAAATTTCGAGTTTAGAAAAGCCCCGTGAAAATTTGACGAGGGTCGCGCAGCGACCCGAGACAAATTTTCTGGGCTTTTCTAAACTCGAAATTTTACTTTATGCGCCACGTGTATAAAACACTGATTTCAAGTGAGATTCAAATATACATAGAGTTCACAATATTTTAGTGTTTTATACGCGTGGCGCATGAATTAAAATTTTGAGTTTAGAAAAGCCCAGAAAATTTGTCTCGGGTCGCTGCGCGACCCTCGACAAACTTTCACGGGGCTTTTCTTAACTCGAAATTTTACTTCATGCTTAGTCTGGGAGTGGAAAACACTCGTTTAAAGCTTTATATTGAACTCTTAAAAAAAAACAACGAATAACTAAAGATTTAAAGAAAATAAGCTGAATTTGGAATACGTATACTTTAAAGAAAAACTTCCTGTACATTAAAGAAATGTCATTTGGTTGTACGGTAAGCAATTAGCTGTTTAGCTGTCAGCACGTAATGTACTTGTCAAAGCTATTACGTACATGTGTACGTAATATCAATCATACTTGTCAAGATGGCGTAGGTAAAATTCATTATATATTGTGATACTTCAAATAATTTATATTTTGAGCTATTACAGCATGGTTTTATTGTATCGATTTGTTAGATTAGTTAATCTATTGAAATGCACAATAAAAATGTATTATGATATTTAAAATACAGGTAGTTAGTTTTCAATGTAATTAATGTATTAATTTGTAGCTTAGACTTTATGGATCTCTAATTTTGTAAATAGATACTTACCCACTTGTACGACTTTATTTTTTTATATATACATATACACTTTAATTTTAAATAAAGACTGAGAAGAATTGAGGATTTTTTATTGCTCATAATACTCATTATTGATTTTGTATGTTGACTTTTTATGCCAATAAACGTGTTTTTTTTATTGCTCATAAATAATTTTAACTGAACTAATACTTTAAAAGTTTACACTTTAAAAAATACTTAGTGGATATTACAATAAAAACTAAATTTATTGTAATGTCCACTAAGTGTTTTTTTTTTGTTAAGTGTATACTCTTAACATTTTAGGATTATCTTTATGACTAATCATTTCAGATATCTTAATTTATATTTCTAAAAATGAAGACGAAATAAACATTTAGTGAATTTATTAACGTAAGATTAAACAAAAAATATAAGCAGTTTATTTTGAACTTCACTTGGAATCATTGCTGTATACGGGTGGCGCATGAAGTAAAATTTCGAGTTTAGAAAAGCCTGAAAATTTGGTTTGGTCGCTCCGCGAAGCGGAGCGACCAAACCAAATTTTCAGGCTTTTCTAAACTCGAAATTTTACTTCATGTTTAAACTGGGAGTGGAAAACACTCGTTTAAAACTGCAAATTGAACTCTTTACAAAAACACCGAATATTTGAAGATTTACAGCATACATTTGGGATATGTACACTTAAAAAAAATACAAAATACAAAACATTCTAAATACTACAATTAAGTGATATTCGTGTCAGTTAATACCATAATTAAAGCATTCATAAAATTTAACAAAGTTTTCAAAAAACAGAATTTTAACTTAAAATTATTTCCTAAAATTAACCTGTATATATATTTTTTTTTCAATCTATAATTTGTACAGGAGTGATGTTTGATAACAAATCCAGTAAAGAGACATCGCAATCAGTGAAAGTGCCATTATTGCAGGAAATATTGAATCTGTCATCCTCTAATTGTGGCCTGAAAAAATCATTAAATACCACATGTTAAATGTTTTTTATTTCGGATTAGTTTTTGTGGTACTAAATTTCTAACATTTCGTGTCTTGAAAATGCCGAAGTCCTTCAAGATTACATGATTAGTATTTTTTGTAAGTTCTTTGTGGACGTTTTTTTTATAGATTGTATCTGTTCTCATAAAGAAACTCATACAGGAAAATAGATGTATAGTCCAGTTCACAAGAGGTGTCGTGCGACATTTAAGTTTAAACTAAAATGCTTATAATAATATAAATCCTCTAGTTAAGAGAGTTCAGCATAAGTTACGATTGAGCACACAAAAGCAGAAGAAATAATATTAAAGGATAAATTACACAAAAATAACTTGGTTTGTTTCACTATTTCAGAAATAGTGAAACAAACCAAGTGTTTTTTTTAATATTCATTTTTTTAATATTATTTTTTTAATATTATTGTTTTAATATTAAAATATTAAAAATATAATTAATATAATATTATTAATATTAATTTAATATTATTTCAAAATGTTTCACCAAGTGATAAATGAGAAAGTTATTCAAGAAAAAAAAAAAAAAGAAGAAATAATGTTAATATGAAAATACCTCGAAGTATTATTGTACCATTGATTTTAAATCTGCAATCATAGGACACCTTTCGTAAATTCTACTATGTTTATTAAAATAATGTATATTCTAATTTAACAACAAAACTACTATAAATTTGAGGTTCGAAATGGATAATATCCTCTCCCATATCAATTTCCACCATTTTCTGAACATCAAAACATTTAGAAGTCCTTGAAGATTACATGAATACTGATTCTATTTTAATCGTAAGTCCAAAATACATGAATACTAATTCTGCTTTCTTTGTAATTCCTCTATAGACGTTTTTTTTTAAATTAATTGTATTTGTACTCATATAGAAACTCATACAGACAAACTGCTATTATACTTCTTTACTCATACAGAAAAACTGATATCGATCCCCTTCTTTTTAAATACATACTTTAATATCGCAGCCAATATATCCTTCACCATTGAATCTTCCATTGTGTCAAGATAGTCCTCGGCCTCGCACAGCATCCTCTTTATACAAACGGATCCATTCAGGCCGAATCTAGTCGAGCAAACAACACGTTTATTGCAATATAAATCGAAAATCCTTTACAGTAATAAAGTAGATAAGAAGCGTGATACAAAATTAGAAAACAGAAGAAATTAGGAAATTACTGACAAAGATTTAACAATGAAGAGGAGAAATGGAAACCTAAAATGGAAATTTCAGACTGAGATTTAATAACGAAAAACAGAAATAGAAACCTGGCATTCTCTAAACTAGGCGGGAAATGCGGACATATTTTTATCTGAATGGAGTACATTTATGTCAATAATTAAGTGATTTTCCTAAAACTAACATCACTGCCTTAATTCACCGTTGATAAGTCAAGGAAGTCGTTTCTTAAAATTTTAAAGTAAATGTCCACAAACGTGTTATAATTTTAGCTCAGTTGAATGGAAAAGTTCTACATTGACTCGATATTACAATTATAGAAAAATACAAATCATATCATTAAGTTGTTTCACAATAAAAAATACTTTTTGTTCCTTACTTCACTTTTATTTTTATTCGTTAGATGAGTGCTAAGCACTCATTATCAATAACTAATTAAGTTGTTTCTCATTGATCACTTGGTAAAACATTTATACTGATATATAAGTTTGTAATTGAATTCGCTTCATTGTTTGTTTGCTTGTGTTTCATTAATAATTTTATTAGTTAAACAAACCATGAGAATTTAATTAAAAAAAAAATTATGTATACGTTTTCGAATTACTGCCTATATGCTGTAAATCTTCAAATATTAGCCGTTTATTTTTTAAAGAGTTCAGTTTAAAGCTTTAAACGGGTGTTTTCCAATTGCAGATTCAAAATTAGGTAAAATTTCGAGTTTAGAAAAGCCTAAAAATTTGGTATGGTTGCGTAGCGCTACGCAACAAAACCAAATTTTTAGACTATTCTAAACTCGAAATTTGACTTCATGCGCCACGCGTGTAAAATACTAATTTATTGTGCAATTCAGAATACACGCCTTTAGCATACTGCTTTAGTAGGATACTTTGAACATCACTTAAAATCAGTGTTTTATACGCGTGGCGCATGAAGTAAAATTTCGAGTTTAGAAAAGCCTGAAAATTTGGTTTGGTTGCTCCGCGCTTCGCGCTACGCGACCAAACCAAATTTTCAGGCTTATCTAAACTCGAAATTTTACTTCATGCTTAATCTGGGAGTGGAAAACACCCGTTAAAGCTTCAAATTGAACTCTTTTTAAAACAACGAAAATCGGAAAGTTTACAGCGCATGCATACCGGGTGTTGACTTGGCGGACGCAGCATAGGAAATCCCATGTAAATTTTGAAATGTTCACATTTTGGCTCCCCTATTTATTTTACAAACAAAATGTATTTACCTTTTTTGTAGAGGGAAAAATTCTGAATTCATTCGTGTTAACGTTTATTACTTTACGTTTCTCTAAGTTAAAATAAGGAAGCAAAAATATTGTGATTTTATAAAAATAATGACATGCCATGGAATTAAAACAACAACTCCGGATGTCAAAAAGGCAAAAGATATCGTACTCACTTAATTAAAGTAAATGATTTCAAAATGATGTCATTATTTTTATAAAATCACATTACTTTTTCTTAATTATTTTAGCTGTTAGTTTTCTGACATTCGTTAATTTTTTAAATGAGTTCAATTTGAAGCTATTAACGAGTGTTTTCCACTCCCAGACTAAGCATGAAGTAAAATTTCGAGTTTAGAAAAGCCCCGTGAAAATTTGTCGAGGGTCGCGCAGCGACCCGAGACAAATTTTATGGGCTTTTCTAAACTCGAAATTTTACTTCATGCGCCACGTGTATATAACACAGATTTTAAGTGAGGTTCGAATATACATAAATTTGACAATATTATAAGGTATTATACGCGTAGCGCATGAAGTAAAATTTCGAGTTTAGAAAAGCCCAGAAAATTTTCATGGGGCTTTTCTAAACTCGAAATTTTACTTAATGCTTAGTCTGGGAGTGGATAACACTTGTTTAAAGCTTTAAATTGAACTTTATAAAAAAACAGGGAATATCCGCAATTGTTGTATCAATTCCATTGTATGTTATTATTTTTATAAAATCACATTACATTTTCTTAATTATTATTATTGTTATTATTATTTTAATCTTTTGCCTTTTATACCTTTCGGTGTAAGGCATGAATTTATGTCTTTTATTGTTTTTTTATTATTGTGTTGCCGAGTACAATTCTCTCCATTGTTTCCTGTCTTGTGTTTTGTTCTTTATTCCTTTCCACGGTATACCTTTCTTTTCTGCTCCTTCTTTAACTCCATCAATCCATGTTTTTCTTGGTCTTCCTTTATAGTTTTTTCCTGTTGTTCGAGCTTCAAATATTTTTTTTGTCGTTCTCGTGTCCTCCATTCGACATATATGTCCGAACCATCTTAGTTGTCCCTCGATTATTTTTTCGTTTATATCTCCGATCTCTAAATTTTGTCTGTACGTTTCGTTCCTTATTCTGTCTTTTCTTGTTTTGTTTTCGATTTTCCTGAGGAACCTCATTTCGCTAGCATTAATTTTTGTCTGCTGATTCTTTGTTATCGTCCACGCTTCGCTGCTGTACATTATTGTTGGTCTTATGACTTTTTTTACGATTTCAGTTTTGATTTTGCTGGGTATTTCTTTATTTCCGAAGAAGGTGGTTTATGTCATATTAAATAATTTACCTGCTTTCCTTTTTTTATCCTTAATCTCATCATCTATCTTTCCATTTTTTGATATTATTGTCCCTAAATATTTATACCTATCCACTTGTTTTACTCGTTCCCCTTGTATTTGTATGTTGTGTGTTTTGTCTTGTTTCGAGATTATCATCGTTTTGGTTTTTACCGTATTTATTTTCATGTTAATTTTGTTTAGTTCGTTTGCTAGTATGTCTATGTTATATTGGAGGTTTGTTTCCGTTTCTGCTAGAATGGCCATATCATCAGCAAACATAAGTTCCCCTATCTCTATTTTATTCATTTTCCAATGTCCTACTTTGATTGGCCGCTTCTTAGTTTTTGCAATTTTTATGGCTTCGTCGAGTACGAGTGAGAATATTAGAGGGCTTAGTATGCACCCTTGTTTTACTCCTGACTCAGTGCTAAATTCCAGTGATTCTTCGTTGTTAGTCCTAACTATATTTTTATTGTCGTTGTACAAACTTTTGATTAGCGCTATTGTTGTTTTATTTATCCCTCTTTTCTTTAGAGTATTCCATATATCTTTCCTCCTTATTCTGTCAAATGCCTTTTCCAGGTCAATGAAACACATATGGATATCTCTATTTTTATTTATAAATTTTTCGCTCATCTGGCGTATTACGAATATTAGGTCTTGCGTACTTCTTCCTCGTCTAAATCCGCCTTGGGTATCCTCTATTGTATCCTCTATTTGGTTTCTAATTCTTTTTTCCAGTATTCTTGTCAGAATCTTAGCTGGCACACTCGTGATTGTAATCCCCCTGTAGTTTTTGCAGTCTCTCTTGTCTCTTTTCTTGTATATGGGTAGTATTATCCCTGTTTTCCAGTCTGTTGGTATTTTGACGCTTCTAATTATATTATTAAGATATTATGTAAAGTATGTGATTCCTTCTGGGCCCATATATTTTATCATTTCGGTGGTTACTTCGTCTATCCCTGGAGCTTTTCCGCATTTCAGTTTTTCCATCGCTTCCATAACTTCTACTTCTGTTATGTTTTCCATTTCATGCAGTTCGTTATTATCATCTGGGTCTTCTATTGCGTCTGCCCCCTTTTCGGTTAATTCTTCAAAGTATTGCTTCCATCTTTCCATGATTTTGTCCTCTTCTGTAATTATGTTTCCATTTTCATCTTTTATATTTACCATATTATGTTCTTTTTTTGTTTTAGTTGTTTCAGTGTCCCGTAAAATAGTTTTTGATTCTCTCTGTAGTTTTCGGTCATTTTTCTTCCAAATTTGGTCCATGATTCATGTTTAGCATTTTTAACTAATATTTTGACTTCATTTCTCTTTTCTTTGTATTTTTCATAGTCCACTATTTTTTTGGTATTTAGATATCTTTGCCATGTTTCTTTTTTGTCCTTGATTTTTTGTTGTATATCTTTCGTCCACCATTCCGTTCTCTTAATGACATTATTTGTAATTTTTGTTATACCACAGGTTTCTTTAGCAGCTTCTAGCATATGTTTTTTCAGTATTGCCCACGTTTCCTCCACATCGGTATTTATTTCTCTCTCTTGTATTTTAGTTTTTAATATCTCCTGATATTTATTTTGATATTCTGTCTCTTTTAGCTTATATGTTCTTATTTTTTCTTTTATCTTCTTTCTTCTTTTGTCGGTGTATTCCTTCATTCTTTGTTTTATGTCCATTTTCAACAAATAATGATCGCTTCCTATCTCAGCTTGTCTAGAAACTTTTATATTTTCTACTATATTCCATTTATTTCTGCTAATTAAAAAATAATCTATGATAGACTTTTCCTTCCTTGCCGGTTCCTCTCGAGTGTATTTGTGTATGTTCTTATGTTTAAACTTAGTGTTGGCTATTACTAGATTGTTTTCAATACTCATATCTATTATTCTTTTTCCATTATTGTTTTTAACGTTTTCTCCTTCTGTTCCCATTACTTCTTCTATCCCTTCATTTTTGTTACCCATTCGTCCATTTAGATCTCCCATTATAATTATGTTTTGTGACCCCTCATCTATTTCTTTCTGTAGTTTTTCAAAAAAAATATCTTTTTCTTCTTTTTTTGCATCCTCGATTTCTCCGTATGCGATTATTAGTGACCATGTCTCCTTACCTATCATGTCTATTTCTATTGACAGTATCCTTTCGTTTACATATTTTTCCCTTTTTATATCTTTTAGTCTATCTGGTGCGATTATCAGTCCCACTCCCCCTTTCGCCCTTTCCTTTTCTCCTACTCCTGACCACATCATCCAGTATCCTTTATGAATTCTCTTTATTCCGCTCCCTTTCTTTTTTGTTTCTGTTATACCTAATATTTCTATCCTGTATTTTATCATTTCTTCTATTAGTTCTTCTTCTTTTCCCGTAATGCTTCTTATGTTCCACGTTCCTATTCTCATTTTTGTGAATTCTTTGTCGTCTTTTCTTATTTCTCTTTTCTTTTCTTTGTCTTTATTTTTCTGGCTGTTCTCTTTTCTCGTGTCCTTATTTATTGCTATTGTTGTCCAATTACCTCTGCTTCCCTCGAGTATTAGTTTTTTGTTTTCTCATTATCTTCTTTCTCCATTAGTCCATTTTCTTTGTGGTTCCAGAAGTATTTCTTTCCATTTATAGTCAGTTTTTTGTATGCGACACTGACTCTGTTTCCCTTTTCTTTTTCTTCTTTTGCGATATTCCTAATTTCTCGTTGGATCCTTCTTTCATCTATTGTCATATCGTTATCGATGTATATTTCGGTGGACTTTAGTTTCTTGCTCTTGGCTTTCATTATTTCCTCTTTTTTTTTCTGTTGATTCTAATTCTGCTACCACCATTTCGGTTCTTTCTCCTTTATTAATTTTGTACGCTATGTTTATTTTCGTTTCAATTTTTAGTTCATTCGATATAAATTCTGTTAAAGCTTCCTTTACATTTTTGTTCTCTGATCTGAATCCTTTTACTATTATGTTCTTCCTTTTCTTTTCTCTGTCTTCTTTTTCTAATCTTCTCTCTACTCTTTCTAGTCATTCTTCTATTTTTGCCTTTTCTTGTTCCCACTTTTCCTCTTTATTTTGCATTTCTATTCTCATTTGATTTATTTCTCCTTTTAGTTCATTTGTATTTTTTTCATTTCTTGCATGATGTCCTGAAACATTTTTTTAAGTTCTTCCATTTCTTTCTTGTCTTCGTTCTCACTGCTACTTATTGTTGTTGTTGAGTTTTCTTGTATTTTTGTTTGTTCTGAACCCCTTAAGTGTTTGTTATTCCGGAGGGTGATCTGATTACTTTTTTGCTGTTTCTGAAGATGTTATCTTCTTTATTGCTTTCTATGTCGTCTCTTCCTCTTCTTTTACTCATTTGAGTTTGTTTCTATCTTTACTTACTTAAATTACGTTTATAATTTTATTTAATTTATAATATTCCTCATTTCCGCTACTTTTTGGCGATCCGGCAACCTCGGATTTAATTTTTAACGTGGATTGTCGTTGTTACTGTATGCAACTTGATCTACGCAGCCGCCTAGGCTAAAGGTCATTCACGGGTCGTCCTCTCGGATGTCTAACCTCTACCTTCGTTTTCTTAATCGTCTTTATTTTTCACTTTTTATTTATCCTACCTGTTTTGTAATATCTTATTTGTCCTTTAGTCCACTAACTCGCACCCTTTGCTCGATTTTGCACGAGATGTTCGTATTCAATTATCGGAGCTCACGATGCGCAGTACCCTCACACTGACCGGTTATTTAATTTATTTGCTGTAAATTTTTTGACATTCGTTGATTTTTAAAAGAGTTAAATTTGAAGCTTTAAACGAGTGTTTTCCACTCCCAGACAAAGCATGAAGTAAAATTTCGAGTTTAGAAAAGCCCCTGAAAATTTGTCGAGGGTCGCGCAGCGACCCGAGACAAATTTTCTGGGCTTTTCTAAACTCGAAATTTTACTTCATGCGCCACGCGTATAAAACACAGATTTTAAGTGAGGTTTGAGTATACATAAATTTTACAATATTATAAGGTTTTATACGCGTGGCGCATGAAGTAAAATTTCGAGTTTAGGAAAGCCCAGAAAATTTGCCTCGGGTCGCTGCGCGACCCTCGACAAATTTTCACGGGGCTTTTCTAAACTCGAAATTTTACTTCATGCTTAGTCTGGGATTGGAAAACACTTGTTTAAAGCTTTAAATTAAACTTTAAATTAACAGGGAATATCCGCAATCGTTGTATTAATATTATGTCATTATTTTTATAAAATCATATTACTTTTTCTTAATTATTTTAATTTAGAGAAACGGTAAGTGTTAAGTATGTACATTAATAAATTTAGAATTTTTTTCTCTACAAAAAACTAAAATACATTTTGTCTCTAAAATAAATAGGGAAGCCAATATTTGAACACTTTAAAATTAACATGCGATTTCCTATGTTACGTCCGCCAAGTCAACACCCGGTACATACATATATACAACAAGACCAAATTAATAAAAATTACACAATACAAAAATGAAAAATTTACACTGATTTTTTTTTGTCTTTTAACAATAAATTGTGAGATAAATTTTCTGGGATTTTCTAAACTCGAAATTTTACTTCATGCGCCACGCGAATAAAACACAGATTTTAAGTGAAGTTCGAATATACATAAATTTGACAATATTATAGTGTTTTATACGCGTGGTGCATGAAATAAAATTTCGAGTTTAGAAAAGCCCCGTGAAAATTTGTCGAAGGTCGCGCAGCGACTCGAGACAAATTTTCTGGGCTTTTCTAAACTCGAAATTTTATTTCATTTTACTTCATGCTTAGTCTGGGAGTGGAAAGCACTTATTTATAGCTTTAAATTGAACTATAAAAAACAGGGAATATCCGCAATTGTTGTATCAATTCCATGGTATGTCGTTATTTTTATAAAACCACATTACTTTTTCTTAATTATTCTAACTTACAGAAACGTAAAGTGTTAAGTGTGAACATTAATGAATTTAGAATCTTTCCCTTTACAAAAAAGTAAAATACATTTTGACTCTAAAATAAATAGGGAAGCCGATATTTGAACACTTTAAAATTAACTTGCGATTTCCTATGTTGCGTCCACCAAGTCAACACCCGGTATGTATACTCAAAATTTCCTGTATATTAATAAAAATCATTATTATATAAAAAAATTAAATACGCTTTTAAATTCAAGATTAATAATTATTTCAGATTGTTTTTAGCCGAATTTTATTTCCTTTAAAAATTGTAGAGAAAAGGAGAGAAAGAAATGTAAGATAGTAAGAGAATTTTTTATTTTTCAATAGAAGCAATTTAATTTCAAGCGGAAATTGAATATTCGAAATCGAATGCCATATTTACGCACCCATCCAGTGCAGACGCTAATTGATTAAAAATCTCCCGTCTCTGTCTGTGATGAGGACGGCGACGTCTGAAAATCCTGGTGTCGCTCGGCAGACGGAAGGGCACGTCCATTTCCCCCACCGTATTTATGCCTCTCGGGGTTCTCACCATTACACTTTTAATCACAGAACCCGTCATCTGAAAATTATCGGAAGAACACTATATTATTTAGATATTGTTATAAAAACCCGATAAACGAAAGATGGGAAAGATGGTGAATGCGCCGGGTAGAATTGAAAATTCGCGTTTAAAAATTAAAATCCTTAAGCACGTAGACATTTGACGGAACTTGATGTTTGTTTGTTTTACCATTAAGAAAACGATTGAATATTCTAATCCTGGCTCATTCGCCATTTTTAATCGACAAAGCTAGTGACGGATGTAAAATTTGAAAGGCCCCAGGCGCAATAAGGTCTGATGATAATATTGAGAGGGGCTCAAAATTGAATATTATCGTTAAAGAAAAGCAATTTTCTTGACAGATTAAAAAACGAAATTTCAACAATTTATAAATTATTACTGTTGTTTATAACATAACATGTAATCAAATACATTTAGATGCATTAGGGCATTGTAAACAATTAAAAACCGATAACTGAACCTCAAAAAAGTCAACATATAGTCATGCTTTTGACAATCAGTTGGGTTAATTCGTTTCTCATGGTTATTTATGTCACTTTATACAATTCAGAAAGTTATTATACAGGGTGCGAGTAATGTATGGAATAACAAAATTAAAAATAAACTCAACTGGTTTTCCTAAAAACACTGAAACAGATCGATTGTTATTCGTTAATACGCCTTTTTTGCGCTCTCAGAAATATTGTGACCTCACTAGTGTTTAACGTCTAACATCATCAGCAATTGTTTTAAATAAAATTCGTTCTTTTTTATTTAACAACTTTTGTATAGCTTTTAATTCTCTTTACTGTCACATTTTTTAAATATGCGTTATTTAATCTAAATCAAGATAGACAAACGCAAAAGCGGGCACATCAATAAAAATCGACCTCTTTCAGTGTTTATAAAAGAATCCGTTGAGTTGTTTTTTTTTTTTTTCTTAATATGCCATACTTTACTCGCACCCTGTATATTACAAACGCAAATAAGAGCACATCAATAAGAATCGGCCTCTTCCATCGTTTTTAAAAAAATCCGTTGAATTCGTTTTTTCTTAATATTCCATACTTTACTCGCACCCTGTATATTACGAACATGAAGGAAATAACAGTAGATATTCGTAATTTAATTGAGGGGCTTATTATAATAAAATGATATGCTAGAAGTAAACAGAACTGAGATATATAGGTATTTGATTGAAATTCACTTGGTTTGTTTTACTAATAAATTGTTTTATTTTCAACTAGTTTCGGCTTAATGCCATTTCTTGAAAATGGCATTAAGCCGAAACTAGTTGAAAATAAAACAATTTATTAGTAAAACAAACCAAGTGAATTTCAATCAAATACCTATATATTAATAGAAATGTTTTACCAAGTGATCAATGAGAAACAACTTAACGATAGAACTGAGATATTGGACTTTGAAATTTAGAAAAAAAAAGTGTATTACTATTATATTAAGAATTAATAGTAGATTGTTTGACAAGTTTTGAAAGCTTTGGTTTGCATGCGAATAAGAGCATACTGTGCTGGTTGTGTGTAATATTATAGAATGAGAAAAAATCATATTGGAACAATCAAAAACTGTTGGTTAAAGTCGTAGGTGTGTAGGTAATTTGACCTTCCTAGACATTTAAATCATCGTGATGTTTATAAAATATAAAAATAAAGGGAAAGAAAATCGTAGAACAAGTGCTTCTCAATTTGCTACTTCCGCAAATTCAATAAGCTTATTTAGAAATTGAACGTAATATATTGTTAAATTAATGATGTATCGATAGACTGTAGTGATTTTCTTTGATGTGCAATTTAGAGCAAAAAAATGTAAACATTAGATTTTACCTTTTTTTAAATGTGTGTTTATAAAATTGAAGTTAAAGAGGCATAATTGCAGCACATTTTTTTATGAAAAACAGGACGCTTTATTGTGTCAGAGGCTTCAATTGTAAAATTATAGAATAAGAGAAAATCATATTGCAAAAATCAAAAACTGTTGGTTAAAGTCGTAGGTGTGTAGGTAATTTGATCTTCCTAGACTTTTAAATTATCGTAATATTTATAAAATATAAAAATAAAGGGAAAGAAAATCGTAGAACAAGTGCTTCTCAATTTGCTACTTCCGCAAATTCCGCAAATTCAATAAGCTTATTTAGAAATTGAGCGTAATATATTGTTAAATTATTGATGTATCGATAGATTGTAGTGATTTTCTTTGATGTACAATTTAGAGCAAAAAAATGTAAACCTTAGATTTTACCTTTTTGTAAATGTGTCTTTATAAAATTGAAGTTAAGAAGCCATAATTGCAGCACATTGTTTATGAAAAACAGGACGCTTCATTTTGTCAGGGGTTTCCATTTTTAGCTTCTAATTGTATGTCGACTTTTGTGACTAACTGTATATTTCAGTTTAACAAAAAAATATAAATGTAACGTTCTAATGGGTTAAAATTCTGTCCCCTACCAACGATTACCATTTTCTAAACATTAAATTAAAATTTTATAATTTAAATCCTCACATCCTTAAACAACTTTAAATTTCCCACTCCCATTTCTACGCTAATAATTTCCTAAATATTATACTATAATTATCTAAATCCTCGCTCGCATCTCCGCCTATCTCATACAGAATACCGCCCAGTAATCGTTTTAATCCCCCCTCGTGCATATCCAGTCCGAAATATTATTCAGCGATCGTTTTGATTAATGCGCATCAGGCACGCACCCAAAGCAAATTAATTAAGGGCAATTTATTTTAAAGGCCGAAGATGCTATCGCGAGTATTTATCTTACGACTCGCGGCCCTAAAATTGATTTACAACCAAATTAACAGTACATGTAGCCCAATTCGGGGCAAGCATTAACATCCCAAAAGTGTACTAATTATATACGTATGCGTGGGAAAATAGTCGTAGTTAGAGGAATTATTTATGAAGTGTGAAAATCGCGGGACTAATAAAGTAGAGAAATATGAAGAGTTCAATAATGAATTTGTGCGGGAAATTAAATTTGTTCGAGAAAAAGAGAGGGAGATAGATAGAAATAGATAATAATGTAAGAAATTGTCACTCCTCCAAAAGGAACATTTTAGGAATTCATTATTTTTTCTATAAGTGTGAAATATGAAGTTTCAAACAAGTGTTTCCCCTCCTTGATTAAGCATGAAGAACCAAATTTTCAGGCTTTTCTAAATTCGAAATTTTACTTCATGCGCCACGCGTATACCGGTGAAATATTGTGTAATTCAAAATACTTATATTTATCAGGATATTTTTAATCCTGCTTTAGCAATATATTTTTAATACTGATTTATCAAAATATTTTTAATATCACAATATTGTTAAAAATATAAAATATATTGCTAAATCAGTATTAACAATACACTGCGAAAGCAGGATTAAAAATATACTGCTACACAAGAATATATTAAATTTTACAATATTTCAGTGTTTAATACGCGTGGCGCATGAAATAAAAACCTGGGTGTGGAAACACTCGTTAGTAGCTTCCCAATTATGTACTGTACATTTTTAGATAGTAGTTCTTTCTCTATAAGGGTTCAATTTGAAGTTTTAAACGAATATTTCCCACTTCCAGGTCAGGCATGAAGTAAAATTTGGAGTTTAGAAAAACCTTTAAATTTGGTTTGGTAGCGTAGCGCGTAGAGTGACCAAACCAGGGGGTGTCAACAATATAGGAAATTGCGAAACCAAAATTTCTTCCTTGTCTAACAACAGTATAATGCCTATAGCTCTATTTCACCGATGGTTTACCCAAAGATCACGGCGCCGCACAGTGGTGGATTTTCAAATTTAGCCGAACATTTCGCGAAAAATAAAGTATTTAGAAAAACGAATATTTGTGTAAATATCATTAGTATAATGATCCATTGGTGCGCAGGTAAAAGCATAATCCCCTCAGCCCTCTTTCCTGGTAATTATCGGTACCCAAAGTACACCCTATTGAGACACCGATCATTAGTTGTGTGTACGCTCTCAAACGCATACGTTTTAAATATTTAGTTTTCAGTTGTGTGAAGTGAAATTTTTAAAACAACGATGGATATATATATTCTACTGGTATGTATTTATCATTTGCGTTTATTTGTTTTTTTTATATTTTTATGCAACAATAATAAATAATGACATAAATTACTCATACAATTTTTCATTGTAAATTAAAATTTCTTAAGTATGATAGAGAAAAAGTATATCCCGTACGCAGCGGTACGCATTGGGATTTTTTTCAGTTATAGAGCAACTATTTAACTTATCATATAAACAAAAATTATATGCAGCCACGTGCAACCATTCAAGTAATAAATTTTTTTCAGGCCGCGTAACCGTTCGCCGAAGCGCTCTCTTCAATGTTTGGCGTATGGAGCGCACGGTGGAAGAGAAAAACAGCGCCGTTCAAAAATATATTTTTGATTTAATGAACTTTAATGTTCAAGACCAAAATGAAAATATAAATATATTAAAAGATCAAATACGTTCTTTTACGTCATCTTTAAATTCTATGTGGCAAAAAGTATTTAGAGTGTGTTCCCGATTTGAAAATAATTATGCAGAGTGGCTAAACGAAACACAGACATTTTCTTTGACTGATACAATCGATGAACCTGTACCTGGACCATCTTCGAGAGGGCCGTACAAATCATTTAGTGATTTATCAAATTTTTCGAAAAAAAGAAAAGTTAGGCCATTTATGGAAAATTATTCCGAAGAGGAAATTGCGTTCGCCACTCAGGTTAATTTACGAGCATCTGGAAAGAGGGATAGTGCAGAAATAGTGAACGAGGTTACAACAAATTCACCAACAAGAGGTTCCAGTATTAAGCAGGCTTGGAAATCACCCCAACAAAATGTTCAAAAATATACACCAGAAGAAGCCTTGGCGTTATATATCGACGGAAGATTTACAAAGCATTCCTATAAATTGATACAATCTGGAGCTAAGGTACGTAATGCAAATATTTACCCAAGCTATAATAGTATTTTGAAAGCAAAAAAAGCATGTTATCCCGCAGAAGTTAGTATATCATACACTGAAACTGCTGCAGAAGTTACTTTGCAAGCCTTGGTCGACCATACTAGTCAAAGATTATTCATTTCTCTGGGAAATTTGAGTTCATTTGATGAAATTGGAAACGAGTTTAAAATTATGTACAAATGGGGCTGTGATGGTAGTTCAGGTCACTCATTATATAAGCAAAAATTCTCTAATGAGTCCGAAAGTGATGAATATATATTTTCTGCGTGCTTAGTGCCTCTTCAAATAATATCAATAAAAGATGATAATATTTTATGGCAAAATCCGAAACCATCCTCAACTGGATTTTGTAGACCAATTAAGATTATGTTTGGAAAGGAGTCTAAAGAAATTATAAAACTTGTGGTAAATGATATTGAAAATCAAATTGAAACCATTTTACCAACGAATGTAGAGTTAAACAATATACAAATTATAATTAATCATAGTTTTAAAATGACTATGATTAATGGCAAGACTTATAGCACAGTTATAGACACTTCAACTCAAACGTGTGCTATATGTGGAGCTACCCCTAAAATAATGAATCAATTAGAAAAAGTAAAACATTTACCGAAAATTGAAAAATACTATGATTATGGTATTTCTTCTTTACATGCTTGGATTCGTTCATTAGAATGCATGCTGCATATAGCATATCGTCTCGATATCAAAAAATGGCAAGTTCGATCGATATCAATGAAAAAAAAAACATTAGAAATTACAAAATTAAAAATTCAAAAGAAATTAAAATCTAAATTAGGATTATTAGTTGATGTGGTAAAACCTAATTTCGGAACAACAAATGATGGTAATACTATAAGTCGTTTCTTTGAAGAATATAAGATAACATCAAAAATTACAGGGTTAGACGAAAATTTTTTAAAAAGAATTAAAATAATTTTGCAAGTCATTTCTTGCGGAGAAGCTACAAATATAGAAGCGTTTCGTTTGTATTTGGATGAAACAGCAAAGAAATATATCGAATTATATCCATGGTATTACATGCCTACCTCTTTGCATAAAATTTAATTCATGGTGCGGATATAATTCAATCAGCAACATTGCCAATTGGGATGTTATCCGAAGAGGCACTAGAAGCTCGCAATAAAGATTTAAGGAAATACCGAGAACATCACACTCGAAAATTTTCCCGCTTACAAACCATCACAGACCTATTTCATACATTGTTATATTCTTCTGATCCATATATTTCAACTATATCAAAAAGAAATCATATATCAAGATCTGCTAGAATTAAATCATTTGACGATGAGGCTGTTAAATTGGTACACACTTCAAATAATTTTGATTTATCAGATAATTCAAACTCCGACAGTGATACTGAATAGTTTGGTGTAAATGTGTATTTGCATTATGTACCTAATATCCTGGTTTCAATTGAACATGTGTATATATATTTATGTGTATATAGTGTGTCCATGTATAATATGTATATATAATATATTTGTGTAAATAATGTTGTAAATATATAGTTTTCTAATAATAGAAACATTCTCTAATGCAATTAATTGGATTACCCTTAAACACAAAATAAAATAAAAAAAGATTTTGAACGCGGGGGGGGGGGGGTTACAAAACAATTTGTTTTTTGTTATTTTCATACAAGTCTACAAAATTCGCTAAGACGTTTTATATTTTCGCACAGAATTTCGGGGGGGTTCAAACTCCCATATTCCCCACCCCCCTAGCTACGGCCTTGTGTTTCTAGTATAAAATAAACATGTAATCTTTATAAGAACCATTCCAAGTAAAATAATCTCATATTTTGTTACAAAATTTTAAATTATTTTGAAATATGAGAGTGTTTTCTATATAAATCAGATGGGTAGGGGTTGGTTAAAACTTTTTATTATTTTTTTTTATTTTACGAAGAATGACTCATTATATTTGTTTAAAATAATTAAAAAAAAGATTTTTTTTACAAAAAAATCTTTTGTTTAAAATAATTAAAAAAAAGATTTTTTTTACAAAAAAATCTTTGATTAGGGGTTGGTAGTGGGGTGGAAAATGTGTCCATAACATAAATGACAATTAAATACTTAATTGAAAAAATATTTCTTTCTATTAGACAGAACTAAAAAAAAACAAAACAAATAATAACGAAATGTTCAGTTAAATTTGAAAATCGACCACTGTGCGCCGCCGGCGGCGCCACTAGAAAATTATAATAGGAAACTGTAACTATGCTTTAACAAAAATGCTCTAACAAAAACTCTACAAGTGACACATTTGACATTTGTAATTAATCTGTTGCTCTATTTGCATGTTAGACCGATTTTTCTGGACATTTTTGGAACCAAATTTGCAATAAGAGTCGAGAGAGAGTGAAATATTGCATGATTTGTGGTTGTGCAGAAGATGAAGTAAAGAAATTGTTCTATTTACCACGAAATCCGAAATTGTAATTACTCCAAAGTATTTACAATTACTCATTTCATTCTCATTACCATTACCATTTATATTCACCGAATACTTATATTATTACATAAATTACATAAAGTGAAATCACGTAAGTGAGTTTTGATTTTAGTTTTAAAATATGGGCTATAGCTTAAATATGTAACAATGCACGCTTTTGCACAAGTGATATCTATTTTATAAGGTTTTAATTCAGTTATTACATTAGGAATAAACATTAATGTAGTTGTATGAGTTACGTGAAGGTGTTAAGTCACTTAATTAAGCACAGTTATATTCCTTTCTTCACTTTTCTTTTTCTTTTTTGCTAGATGTACATAGCTAACTAATGGATAACTGATATAGTTAGCTATTGATAATGGGTACTTAGTACCCGAAATGTACATCTAGGAAAAAAGAAAAATAAAAGTGAAGAAAGGAATATAACTGTGTTTAATTAAGGAATAAACATATTCAATATCAGAGCTGGGATGAATCCTCAAAATCAGGATTCGAATCACGAATCTGAATCACCTAATATGATTCGAATCACGAATACTCGAATAAAGGATTCGTAAGTGAAAAATATGATTCGAATCAAAGATTCGAAACCTCATTTTTGAATCACGGATACAAATCCTTTAAAAATAAATTTGAATCTATTATTTGCAACCAGTAATATATTATTCCATCAGTTTCTATTAACTAAATATCTGATTATATAATGATTTTATTTAATGATGATATATGTGTTATTGAACTTCATTTTAAATCTGTGTTTTATACGCGTGGCGCATGAAGTAAAATTTCGAGTTTAAAAAAGCCCCGTGAAAATTTGTCTCGGGTCGCTGCGCGACCCTCGACAAATTTTCTACGCGGGGCTTTTCTAAACTCGAAATTTTACTTCATGCTTAGTCTGGGAGTGGACCGTCAAGATTTTCTACATGTCGAGATTTTCGATATTTCTAGATTTATGTCGATTTATTCACAGTTTGGCATTGTATTAAATGCAACTTTAATATTAAATAAAAACGGTTTTTTTAGGAATAGAATATTCACCCATTAAGAGCCGACCAAATTATAAAGTTAACTCTAAAAGTTAATTTTAGATAAAATTTTGAATCTTTTTCTATGATTTCAATAAATGATTTATTATATTACATACGTCGATTTTTTTAAAAAAGTTAAATTTAAAATTCAAACGAGTGTTGTCCACTCCCAGACTAAGCATGAAGTAAAATTTCGAGTTTAGAAAAGCCCCGCGTAGAAAATTTGTCTCGGGTCGCATAGCGACCCGAGACAAATTTTCGCGGGGCTTTTCTAAACTCGAAATTTTACTTCATGCGCCACACGTATAAAACAATTATTTAAAGTGAAGTTAAAAATGCACTGAAAACCAACCCAACTTCGATATTTTTTCAAAATTAGATGTTTTCTTTCCTATCCATGCTGTAAACCTTCAGATATTCGTTGTTTTCTTGTAAAAAAACTTCGATTCCCTGCATTCCTTGGGTCTCCGAAGACCATGGTTGGTCCTTCGAGCTGTAGCCTTTGTAAAATGGTAATAAACTTAGTAATCTAGAGTGATCCTTCAATTTGAAACTTCTAAGAACCAGTGTTGTCCACTCCCAGACTAAGCATGAAGTAAAATTTCGAGTTTAGAAAAGCCCCGCGTAGAAAATTTGTCGAGGGTCGCGCAGCGACCCGAGACAAATTTTCACGGGGCTTTTCTAAACTCGAAATTTTACTTTATGCGCCACGCGTATAGAACACTGATTTCAAGTGAAGTTAAAAATATACTATTAACGTTATTTATATTTTTCATGGTTAAGTAACCAAATATCCATTCACAAATATTTGAATTATTCGAAAATTTCAATATTTATATTCAAATATGAATAATTTAGTGATTTAAATAATCATATTAGAATATTTAACTAATTGAATTAATCGAATTGGAATCCCAGCCTGAATAGCGATGATTCGAATTATTTAGGAGGATTTGAATCCGTGTATGAGGATTCGAATGCTTTTATAAGGATTCGATTCCTTTTATAAGAATTCGAATCCTTTTAGAAGAATTCGAATCCTTTTATAAGGATTCGAATCCTTTTATAAGGATTCGAATCCTTTTATAAGAATTCGAATCCTTTTATAAGGATTCGAATCATCTACGTCTGGATTCGAATTCGAATCCTTTTAAAAAAATGTAACGAATCCGGATCGCGAATCCGTTTTCACTAAAGTATTCGAATACCTCTGTTGAATCCTCTAAAAGGATTCGAATCCGGGAATCGAATCCTGAATGATTCGAATCCTGCCCAGCTCTGTTTAATATAATGTGATGAGCTTAATCGATTGTGATTTAATCGAACGGCACTTCCTTTTTATGTACGCACAAATGCAGTACCATTTCAACGATTATAACTGATTATGGACATCACTAATATAATGCGTATGCATGTTGTTTCTGTGTAACAAATAAAACATGATAACAAATTAACTTAATTTATTGTTTAATTAGCTCTAAAATGTAGTATATATTAGCTGTTTGCGAAAACCTGGTCTTGTTAATTTGAGACGAGATGTATTAAACTTAAAAAATCCAATTGATCTGTGAATTTGGTAGAATAGATTTTGGTAAACGGCTATAGAAATCCGATAGTTACGAATGTTAATCTTACTTATTAACAAATTGTGAACTAAAATGGAGTAGATTTTTGTTGATGTTGTGACGTTAATTACTGCCCCCTGTGATGTTATATAATCAACCTAAAATCGGATTATGATTGTCAACATTTAATGCTGATATGATGCTTGTTTGCTTGATATCAGCTGATTAAAACAGTGTTTAATTTAAATGTACCATTTTAGATGTGAGACGTGGAAACATATTCTCGGAATTGTATCTGATGTGTCCCGATGCAATGGGAGAATCTGCGACAGGCATTTTTCTAAGGAATGTTTTGTTCCCTTTAATGTAAGTATGCGATTATTACAAGATGCTATCCCATCTCTTTTTGTTGCAGACCTGAGTACTGTTTCTTCAAATATTGACAGTGATTTAATTCCAGTAAAGGTAAATGTGTAACAAGGAAATATGTGCATATTTATAAATGTTTTATTTTAGGTTACATGTAGGGAACCGTCCACGTTATCAACACTTCCTCACATTTATACTCCCCCTAATAGACAGCTCAGAAAGCCTTTGTTTGTTTGTCCAAATATTGACATTACCCCTCAAAATAAAGCTTTAGTAAATACTATTAAAAAAAAGGAACGTCATATCAGGGTATTTCAAAATTGCAAATGTCAGAACCGTGTAGCAGGTCCCATATTTTTTTGTAATAAATTGTTAATAATTTAATATTGCTATATTTGATTTCCCTTCATTTGTATTAATATTTTGTTTTAAATAGAAGTGACTTTATGGATATAATAAATAAATAAAATTAACTTAGTAATGTGTTTTATTTATTGTGTACCCTTAAATAATATTCATAATGAAATTATTGCTTACATCAGTGCAAGCAATAATTTTATTATGGACTTAGATTTAAATGAAATAATATTAGATATAAACGAATTTAAAAAAACTGCTATATTTTGCATTAATCGACTGTCGCGCCACCACAGTGTAGTTTGCCATGTTGCGGCCGCTTTTTCCCCATAGTTGTGCATCTGTAGTTTGTGGACCAAACCAAATGTTCAGACTTTTCTAAACTCCAAATTTTACATCATGCGCCACGCGTATAAGTCACTCATTTCAAGTAATACAGAGAGTTTTATGTAACACCGAACATTTTCATAATGAGAATTTTCCTTTGAAGTATCCATATGCATACGTTGCACATTTTTTGATGCTTGGTTTATTCAAAGAATTTAATTTGAAGCGAGTGTTTTCCACTCCCAGGCTAGGCATGAAGTAAAATTTCGAGTTTAGAAAAGCCTGAAAATTTAGTTTGGTCGCGTAGCGCAAAGCGCGGAACGGCCAATCCAAATTTTCAGGCTTTTCTAAACTCGAAATTTTACTTCATGCGCCACCGGTGCACAACACTGACATATTACGAAGTTTCAAACATACCGCTATACTTTACATTGAATCAGTGGCTTGTACCGGTGGCGCATGAAGTAAAATTTCGAGTTTAGAAAAGCCTGAAAATTTGGTTTGGCCGCTCCGCGCTTCGCGCTACGCGACCAAACCAAATTTTCAGGCTTTTCTAAACTCGAAATTTTACTTCATGCTTAGCCTGGGAGTGGAAAACACTCGCTTAAAGCTTCAAATTGGATTCTTCCGAGCATCGGAAAATGTGCAACGTATGCATATGGATACTTCAAAGAAAAATTCTCGTTATGAAAATGTTCGGTGTTACATAAAACTCTGTGTATATTATATAAATTGTGATTTAACTAAATGTGAAAAAAATCAAGGAGTCACACTTGATAGAAGTATACGTAAAATTGCAGTAACGCAATATTTATGTTTAGCGGGTAATACTCGGTATAGTTATTATTAATATAAAATAATAATAATAATAATAAATGTGTTTCATTTTAATATTTTATTTGAATAAGAATTAATGAAAGTAATAAATTATATTGGATCTAATGTCTGGTTTCACTAACTTCAATTTAATCTTATTCAAAAGTTAAGCTTATTTGTTGATTAAATAGACATTTTCTATCTTATCAACATCCACAAATTTAATCTGATTGATTTTTTTGCATAAATTTCATTATTACTTTATTTTATTCGTGGAATAATAATTTGTCGACTTAACGACATTAATATTTTTAAATCTAAATCTTTATCAATTTTTTTGTGTATCATAATCTTGAAAACATAAATCATTTACACTCCACATTTATTATCTCCGTTGTGGCTTTATTCATGTAATAACTTCAAGTGGGCATATACTAGATTCTTGCCAAATGGAAATTGTACAGCATTTGACTGTCGTTTTTTTTTCTCCCTCTCTCTTTCTCTCGAAAAACAGAGAGTAAAAACAATGGACGTCTACAAACACCGAGCACAAATCCCGGCCTCTTTTTTATTAAGGTTTCTCCCGGGAGTTGCGAGCTTCCGGGTTAATTCTCCGGATAAAACATTTGAATTTTATTCCACGTGAAATGCCCACTTTGGTGTGTGAAAGGATTAATTTTCGGACAGTTTAAGTCCCACTCAATCTGAATCAAGATTTTATATACCTAAGTAAGTAACAAATAATATTGTATGTTCAATAAAAACAACACCTCTTGAGTGCCATGATTTAGTTTATTTTTAAATTTAAGTTTGCTACGCCCCTTAGGAATTGTAGAGTTGTTTGCTAATCATTTTGGTTCAGTTTATAATGCACCCCTACACAATGATACTTTGCCTTTGTCTGTAATATATTCTTACAATCACATTAATTATAGCAAAGGTGATAAAATAAAAATTACAGATGTTCTAAACGAACTAGCCCATTTAAAAGATTCATACTGTACGGGCCCTGATGGTTTACCACAAATTCTGTTAAAACAATGTTCTTTTTCCCTTAGTCGTCCTCTATGGATACTTTATAACCAATCCCTAGTTTCAGGCTGTTTTCCTTCTCTTTGGAAAAGTGCCATAGTTACACCAATTTTTAAAAGCGGCAAAAGAACGTTGTTTCAAACTATCGCTTATACCAAAAATATTTGAAAAATTAATCATTGCACCCCTATCTGAATGTGTACCTAGTGTCCTATCCGATAAGCAACATGGTTTTAGAAGTGGGTGTTCGACTTCCACCAACTTACTGACCTATAGTAATTATATTGTTACAGCCTTAGAAGCGGGATTTGAAGTAGACTCAATATATAACGATTACTCTAAGGCTTTTGACACAGTAGATCATAGCATCCTTCTTTCAAAACTTAAGCTTATAGGAATCGGAGGGTCCATGTTAGATTGGATACAGTCTTACTTATCTGGAAGGTCACAGGCCGTGCGAATTGGTAGTGTTATATCGTCTGAGATACTTGTAACTTCAGGGGTTCCCCAGGGACCTCTTTTATTTAATATCTTTATAAATGATGTGGTTGATTGTTTCCATAATTCCCAGTGCTTGCTATTTGCAGACGATATAAAATTATTTTTACGAATTGCGGATGATAGATCTTCTGCGTTATTACAGGAAGATTTAAATAGATTTTCAGTTTGGTGTACTGACAACCGAATGAATCTTAACCTCAGAAAATTAAATTGCATAACTTTTACTAAAAAAAGGGCCTCGATAATGAGAAATTACTATATCTCTAACGTCCTTTTACTTCGCGTTTCAGTCATTAAAGACTTGGGTGTATTATTGTCTCACAACTGGAACTTTAGCAACCATCTACGCAATATAACTGCTAAGGCTTACCGTGTTCTGGGTTTTTTAAAACGTAACAGCCGAGATTTCTCAAACATTCATACCCTTAAGACCTTGTATGTATCCCTTGTCCGCCCCCACCTTGAGTACTGTTGCACTATTTGGAATCCTTATAGCAAATCGGACGTAAAAATGGTTGAGAGGTTCCAAGTTAAATTTACAAAATTTATATCCTACAAGTTCGGGATTGTCGGCTCCTACAATGACGTCCTACAATTTTTGAATATCCATTCGTTAGAGCAGAGACGAGGGAATGCAGACGTCATGCTAGGATACAATTTAATAAATGGGGCGATTTATTGCCCCTATTTACTTAGCCAACTTAAATTCAATGTGCCAGCTAGAAGTTTGCCTTCCTTCGATCTGTTTCATGTACCATATTGTAGGACGGACTATGGTAAAAATTTTGGTATATCCAGAATCGCCAATAATTGTAACGCCATCAATCCCGACTTTGGTGCTATTAGCAGGAATGCTTTGAAGAAGATCTTCCGACAGGGTAATTAGTCTACATATTTTAATCTGTTGTTTGTTCCTAAATGTGTTGTTTGTTTTATACTTTTTTATGTACCTATATTTATTATGCATTTGTATTTATATTTCATTTATTTTTATATTTAGTTTTATAATATTATTGTACTCAAATGGACATCCGTTAATAAATAAATAAATAAAAGCATCAAACATAAAGACAATTTAACATAAATAATAATTGAGTTTGTCAATAGTTTGCAGAATATTTACAAAATATAAAAAAAAAATTGTTGTTTCAGACGTGTCTCAATGAGACAAAATTTTTTCAGAAAGTCGTGATTAATTTTAATTCGTTTTTATATTTTGTAAAACTTCAAACATAATAATTATAATATATAATTTTAAAGTTGTCAGCTTACAATATTTTCCATGGCACTTTAGAGGATTTTTTTATTGTGTATACGATACTAAATACATGCAACTTAATACCAGGTGATCAAATGAATGTAATATCAAGTAAGAAGTTTGAATTAAGGCGACCACCCTTAATTCAAACTTAGAGTATGATGCAACCAAAACTCTAATTTAAGAGTTACTTAAATTTCAAGGCTACTTAAAGCATAGCTTAATTACAATGGTTCAAGTGGGCATAAAACAAACATTTTGAACACACAGACAAAATAGCGTCTGTGTGTTCAAACATTTTAAGTGGGTTATGTCACAGCCTTTGAACCCCAACTGCAAACAAAAACCAAAGCCTCCTTCAATTATATATTCATTTGATTGTCCGGTGTTTATATGAATTTATTAAATTCCAGTATTTAGTGTAGCCTTCTTAGATTTATTAGATTATTTTTAATAATATTAATAAGTATTAATTAATAATAATAAAATAAAATAAACATTTAAAATTAAATAAATTGTACCAAAAAATTGTAATATTCTAATGAATATTTTTTTTTATAATATCGTATGGGATTTAAATGCAAATTTAGGGTCGAATATCACACCAAGATATTTGCAGGACGAGGAAGGTGAAATTTGATTGTTGCAGCGGGAGATTGAAAATGGGGAGTTATTTGAGCGGCGAAAAACGATCAGGAGTTTGAATTTGTTAGAGTTAATTGAAATCACTTAATTATATTCACTTATTTATTACATAAATGACACGAATAAAGTGATTTTTTTTAAATTTAATTTAGTTACGCGAATTAATTAACGAGAAACAAGTTCAAGATATTTTAAAGAATAACTTTAAAAAATCCTGATCAGTCAATATCTGCGGAAAATTAAACAAACGAACAGCGCAATATTTCATTGATCTAGATCAGTGGTCTCCAAACTACGGCCCGCGGGCCAAATCCGGCCCGCGACTTGCATGAATCCGGCCCGCCATTGTTTGTAATTTTTTTTTTGTAAATGTCATATTTTGGAATATTGTAACAATTGTTCCTTAAATTTTTCATAATTTTATAAAATTAATCGGATCTTGGCCGACTTTATTATGTAGAACTGTATTTGTGGCCCGCGAGACCCAGGATCTAGATTATGAAACGTTATTCTTTCAAAGATTATAATTTTCTTGATACTACTATAAATACTAGATGCGATTTTTTTATGAATTAAATGGATTAATGCCCGGTATTATAAAACGTTTAATTCCCTAAATAAAATTTACTTTAGGAATAAATTAATTTATTCGAAAGATTTCGGTATTATAAGCACAAAATAAATTTATTTAATTAATAAATCTCCCCAGTAAATTATTTGTATGTTTTTAGTAAAGTAAAGTAAATTTTATTCTCTAAATAGTTTGACAGTTAAAAGTCAAAAGTGTATTATATTATTATAATTACTTTAGATTCTACTACTTGTATTTATTATTTTCATTACGGTTAACATGTCTATCATATTATCCGTGTCAGATTTAAGTTCGGTCATAGTATCCCTCCTGACAGTGATTAATTCGAACCACAAGACATTCTAAGAAGTCGAAGACCTAGAGTTTTTCAAATCAGACATAACCAGGGATTTTTATCCTTATGCATACGCTTTTCAAAATTAGTTCCATTTAAAGTTTTAAACGAGTGTTTTTCACTCCCAGACTAAGCATGAAGTAAAATGTCGAGTTTAGAAAAGCCTGAAAATTTGGTTTGGTCGAGTAGCGCGAAGCGCGGAGCGACCAAACCAAATTTTCAGGCTTTTCTAAACTCGAAATGTTACTTCATGCGCCACGCGTATTAAACACTGAAAACACTGAAATATTGTGAACAAGTGAACTTCACTTGAAATCAGTGTCTTGTACGCGTGGCGCATGAAGTAAAATTTCGAGTTTAGAAAAGCCTGAAAATTTGGTTTGGCCGCTCCGCGCTTCGCGCTACGCGACCAAACCAAATTTTCAGGCTTTTCTAAACTCGAAATTTTACTTCATGCTTAGCCTGGGAGTGGAAAACACTCGTTTAAGTCTTTTATAATTTCTAATAAGCTTTCTTTTTCTTGTTCTCTGTAATTTTGTCCTATTCCACGGTTATTCTCCATAATTATAAGGAATTATACTAAATTTCCAATTTGATTGACAATTTAATTTGAAATATTGACAATTCAATTTAACAAATTGGTGGTTCCAGCTATGGCCACAATAAAAATGTATAATTTCGGTCTGTAATCTACTAATTAAATTATTTATTTCTAGAATTGCAATTATTTGGTAGGTTTGCTTTATAATACGCAGTTTTATTTGCCCATTAGTTTACTAGGTAAATAAATTTACTCCACAAATAGTTATCTAATGATTTAATAGTTTATAATACCGGGCATAAATGAAATAATTTAATTTAATGATCATTTTATAGGCTGAAATACCCCGCGGTTGATAACCAATATACAGACATTTAATTTATTTAAGACCAGTGTTTTATACGCGTGGCGCATGAAGTAAAATTTCGAGTTTAGAAAAGCCTTAAAATTTGGTTTGGTCGCGTAGCGCTACGCGCTACGCGACCAAACCAAATTTTAAGGCTTTTCTAAACTCGAAATTTTACTTCATGCTCAGTCTGGGAGTGGAAACACTCGTTTAAAGCTTCAAATTAAAAAAAACAGCGAATGTCGAATAATTTACAGCACATGCATATGTATACTTAAAAGAAATCATTTGGTATGTTTGACTAAAAGCTATATATAGAAACTATTATGTATAGTAACTGTATAAATTATTATGTATAGTATACTGTATAATTTATTGTGTATAGTATAGCGTTTACGGTAATATATTGTGTTTATTTCATTTATTGAATTACAAATTTCATATTTTGTTACAGCTTCAGTTATGTTTATGTTACTGTTTATTCGTTTGTAATCTAGTATTATAATATTATAGTTATAGATATATTGAGTAACTGATTGAAAAAGGTGTCATCTGTTGAATAAATAAACTAATTAATTTATTTCAATTAATTTCAAATCCTAGCTATTATCAAGGAATATACAAGTGATTTTCTGATTAATCACTTGTATATTCCTTGATAATGGCTAGGATTTGAAATTAATTGAAATAAATTAAAGTGAATTAAGATATGGATGAATTAAGATATGGATTTTGCATGCCTGCTTTACATTTTGTTTCACAATTATTTTCTAATGAAAATGAACTAAAAAATATGGTGCAACTTTAAAATTAATCATTTCAGTTGACAAGATTAACGCAACTAAATTTACATAGCATTATGCAAATGGCTGGGAGTAATTACTAAAATGGGTTAATCTGTAACTCACGACAAAATTGCTGCCTTCCGGAAAAGTCAGATATCTTCTTTGCCTCGATAACAGTCTATTCTCGATCTTCGTGGATCTCTCCAACCCACCACACGCGGAAAACAGGAATAAAACCACAAAAGCACACTTAAATTCCATGATTATTAACTGCTGAAAAAAAAACGCCAATTAAATTATTTATATAAAAGTATGTAACTGTAGAAAGAATAATAAATATAAAGCAACGCGGATTGAATTATTTTAAAGAATGTGTGAAGAAAAATAAAATATAGCACAATTTATTTAATAAAGTATTTTTCTTTCGAGTTTAGAAAAGCCTTAAAAGTTGGTTACGCGACCAAACCAAATTTTCAGGCTTTTAGGTACAAAGAGAACATTTTCAGGCATATAGAGTTACGCTCCACAAAGAATATTTTGAATATTTTCTAAGAGATTAACAAAGGTGCGTATATTAGTGTGATAATTATTTGTACCAAATTATATGTTATTGAAATGAAATTAAAATTATGCGTAAACTTGCGTGTGTCTTATTTTTATTAATTATTAATTAATAAACTCCCTAAAATGTTTAACGAAATTGAAATACTTGTGTGTGTTGATTAACTAGACAGTTGTAAGATTTGGTGGTAACTGATTGCGTATTTTTGAACGAAATTGAAATACTTTTGTGTATCGATTAACTGAACAGTTATAAGATTTGTTAGTAGCTGATTGCGTGTTTTTGAACAAAATTCAATGTTATGTGATAATTGTGTAAAAGGGTAAGAGCTTTTATTAAACCAGGTTGAATGTTTTCTAAGAGATTAAAAAAAGGGGGTATTTTAGTGTGATAATTGTCTCCACCAAATTAGGTTGTTAAAAAAAAATAGAATTGTGCGTAAATTTACGTGTGTGACTTGTTTTTAATAATTAATAATCAATAAACACCCTAAAATGTTTAACGAAATTGAAATACTTGTGTGTGCTGATTAACTAGACAAATGTAAGATTTGGTGGTAACTGATTGCGTATTTTTGAACAAAATTAAATGTTATGTAATAATTGTGTAATAGGATAAAAGCATTGTTTACACCAGGTTAAAAATTTTATGAAAGATTAATAATAAGTACGTATTTTAGTGTAATAATTATCTACACCAAAATATATGTTAGTAAACAACAAAAAATTAAAATCATGCGTACATTTACGGGTGTGTAATTCTCTGCAAGGAAATATTTTCTGTGTTGAGTGATAAATTACAATGTATGTTTTGTGTGTGTGTGTGTGTGTGTAAGAAATTTTAATAATTGTGTAAAAGATTAAAAACTTTGTTTAAAAAAGGTTGTTCATTTTCTGAAAGATTTAAAAAAATACGTATTTTAGTGTGATAATTGTCTGTACCAAATTATATGTTAATAAAATAAAAATATAATCATGCGTACATTTACGTGATTCTTTGTGATACTCTGCAAAAAAATATTTTCTGTGTTGATGAGCGATAAGTTACAATGTATGTTTTTTGAGTGTGTGTAAGAAATTTTAACACCTCCTCAATAACTGAACCATTCTGAATTAAAACTGGAATATGGAGCAATGCTGTAGCCGATTGTTACGGTACAAGCGATAATTTGTTGCTCCAATATTTACCAGGGCAGAATTCAAAAAATGATGATGGTGTTGGATTGTAGTCAAAGAATGACGCTAGTTAACATTTTGTTCGTATTCTTGTTACTTAGTTATAGCACATGCGAAAATCAAAAGCATCGGGTTAAGAGAAGAGTTATTTTTAGTAAAAACAGCAAATTATTCGTAAGTACAAAGAATTATATCGTTAAAAAAATTATTTAATAATCTATTAAACAAATATTTATACGTTTTTTTTTTCGAAACAATTTTTTTTTTTAGTATACATATCTCAATGTATAAGCTGCAACATGCATGTTGTTTTATTAAGCGTTCAATTTAAATATTCAACGAGTGTTTCCACTCCCAGACTAAGCATGAAGTAAAATTTCGAGTTTAGAAAAGCCTGAAAATTTGGTTTGGTCGCGTAGCGCGTAGCGCTACGCAACCAAACCAAATTTTCAGGCTTTTCTAAACTCGAAATTTTACTTCATGCGCCACGCATATAAAACACTGATTTCAACTGAAGCTTAAAATATACTGCTTATGTTTATTTATTTTTTCAGTCAACGGAGTCTATTTAAAAAATACATAATATAGTACAAGCAAAAATATAAAATTACACATGAAAATATAATTAAAACTATCATTTAATCTCGCGTTAGTAAATTTAACAAATATTTATTTCATCTTACCCAGTCAGTCCAAATAAATTTCAAATTAAATTAAACATTGTGCTGTATAAATTAAGTTTGTTCAAAATGAACATCTTTGACTTGATCTTGACATTAAAAGTGCCGGGATTCTTTACGCAATCTACAACAAATTCGTCTTACAAATATAAAATCAAACACTTTTTGCAACAACTACCAAAGCTAATCGTCGTCGGGGTGGACGTTGGATACTTTCATTTAGTTTTAGTCGATTTTGTTATTGTTTAACTGTCAAAAACAAATCTCTGTTCTATTATAATGAATTATTGTTATAATAGATGAATTATGTGTTTGAACTTTACAATAAATCAGTAGTTTATACGCTTGGCACATGAAGTAAATATTTTGAGTTTAGAATAGCCTACATTTGGATTTGGACGCTATCCAAATCTAAACATTCAAGCTTTCCTAAACTCAAAATATTTACTTTATGCTTAGTCTGGGATTAGTAATACTTTTAGTAACTTCAAATTTAACGTTTTTAAAAAACAACAACCACCTGACATTTTATAGCGCATATATAGGGATATGTACACTTAATTTAATTTAATTTAATTTATTTACGGAATCTCCAGTTTACAATAGATTAATACATATACATCTTAATACACTTATAAGAACTACTTATACAGGGTGATTTACGACGTCACTTAAGAGGTGTCTTCTAGAGGTCATTTTAAGCCAAAAAGTTCGTATGAATACAGGTCTGATTCTCAAAAATAAGCAAGTTGCGGGAAACTTTAGATTTTTTTAACCTTACACGGCTATTTTTGATAATAGTAGCAGCGTTCAATCAAGGTGGCGCCTGTCATTACATCACTTTTGACGTATCGTAAGCAGTCGATACGTCAAAAGTGATGTAATCTATTTGTGTGTAGGATAAGGTGCCTTATTTGATTTATCTTTCATGCCATTTACATTTCCTACGGAAAAGTATGGCGATATGATGTTTATTTTTGGTTTTGCAAATGGAAAATTAAATAAAAATTAAAATTTTCCACAACTATCTTATTTTTTAAAATCGGGCCTGTGTTCATTTGATTTTTTTTACTTAAAATGACCTCTAGAATACACCCCTTAAGTGACGAGAAAACGTCGTGAATCACCCTGTAGGAGGACTTCTTCTTATATGTATACATATCCCTATGTATGTGCTATAAAATATAAGGTGGTTGTTTTTTACACACGTTAAATTTGAAGTTACTAAAAGTGTTTCCACTCCCAGACTAAGCATGAATAATATTTATGCTTTAAAAAAATATCCTAAATATTTAAACATGAATAAAAAAGCCTCACAAATGATGACAAAGAATTATTCCTAATCATTTTAATATGGATCAAATGTACATACAAATTATAACAAAGGAATTTTACTCAAAATTTAAATATGAACAAATAGAAATGTTATTAATTTTTTGTTTCTAGTTTTGTTTAAATGATAGAGTAAACGTGATTCCATGGCTTGATCGCTAATAAAAAAATCCTTACAAATTATGGCAAACAATTATATATGATGATTTTAATATGAATCAAATTTACTTACTAATTAAATATAACATAGAAATGTTCCTACAAATTGAAATATAAATAAAAAATATTAAAGCTTTGATTTTTTCTAGTTTCGTGTAAATGGTAAAGTAAATGTAATTCCATGGGTGCAAATATTCGCTCATGGTTGGGCGGTGAGGGTCAACTGGGACCTGCCCGACACCCTCCACAGGAGGCACAAATTCTTTAAAAGGGATTTAGAATCAGACGTGCGGAATCTAGAGAGCGAGTAAAAACCTTTTTCCCTTGTATACGCAATTCACTATACTTTTATTTACTTTTATTTTCATTGCAGACACGGCACGAAAGGCTACTCTTGCATTTTGAACAACATGTGCAAAATAGTTGAAAGTATTTCTAGCAGAAATGACGATAATTGTGGAATGTTTTGTGGAGTTGGAAAAATTATCAGCTCGTAAGTAAAATGAGTAGATCCATTCTCCCAGCTTGATTGATTGGAAGTAACGTAAATCGTGGTTTTGATTAAAGTGTGTGTCGTTTGTTTTAGATCAACTGGTGTAGAGAGTGAATTTCTGAAATCAATATTGACAAGCTGTCAATCATTTGAATACACATGTAATAGTATAGTTACATAAGTCGTTAATGCAGGTTTTGTAATATGCTGGGGCTACACTATTCACCTAAAGCCGTTTATTATTAGTACTACAGTGGTGTAAGATTTTTTATTCTATTCAATTTTTGTTCGTTTTATCCAATTTTTGTATAATATTTTTATATCAAAATTTTTTATCAAATTTTGTTATCGAATTTTTTTATCCAATTTTTTATCCAAAATTACGGGAATAGCCCCAATCTATGGATGACGCTTCAAGTGAAAGATGACAAACACAATGAATTTTGAGGCGACAGTCGCTGCCTCAATTGAAAATCAGACGTTTGTAGTATACCCCATATTCCTGATTAATTTTGACTTATCATGGCGGATGACAGGAGTTGTCGCCACTGTGTATAGATTTTTTGTTGGTTTATTTGTTTGGCATAGGTTCTAGCCATTCAGCCACTAACGATGATTGTATTAATTTAACATATATTTGGACGTCACGACACATTCACACCACACCCAGGGACACGACGAGAAATTATTTTTTAAATAAAGTCTCCCCGTGCACGGGAATCGAACCCGAGTTTGTGGCTCGCCGAGCGATACAGCCCGACGACGTTACCGCTCGGCCACCACCTGCCCTACTGTGTATAGTTAAGTCAGTGTAATCGGCACTAGGCATAAATGTGGCCACAGCATTATTATTAAACATTTTATTGTACATAAGTTAAGTAATATTAATAAATTATTTTTTAAATAAATTGTATTATACGCTAAGCCCTTAAAATTCAAATCTTCAGGCTTTTTTAAACTCGAAATTTTACCTAATACTTAATCAAGGAGTAGAAACTCTTGTTATCACCAATAAATCAATAAAATTGAAATAACACAATGGCCAGATTTACTGGTAAACACTCATCTCTCATACACACAGATTGCAATTTATCTGCAGTCCTTGTTAAAAAAGTGCCATAAATATTCTAATAAAATAATCCGACGATTGAATATTTAAATATCGGAACGAATCCGTTTTGATAAGCAGTAATTTATATTCCAAGCGACGACTCTTAATCGCTGGAAGGCTGCCAAAAATCCTCCCCCTGCATTGTATTATGCAAGTTAGGTCATAAAGTTTTTTTTCTCGTCCTCCGCAAAATTTTACTTTTACTCCTGTTTCTTTCAAAAAAAAAATATAATGGGGGGAGGGAAAAAAACAACCAGTGTTGTTGTAAACACTCAATCTTCGGTGATAAATAACTATATAAATATACCAGTATCGTAAACAAAAATAGAGAACGTAAATGTCTTATTATTTACGTTCTGATGTTTTCTTTGCGTCAAAAAATTAGAAAAGCTAAAAGTTTTACATTTTTGAAAATGATGTAAATTCCTCGCGCCAATTATGTGTCTGCATTGACTGATGCGCTGATAGAAAAAAATCAATTATTTTTGGGGTCGGATCGATATAAAATAACGTTTTTACATAGGGTTATAGAGGAGACATTGGCCGATTTTTCGCAGGTAATGCCAGACCTCTACTTTTCTTAAATTTTATTACGGCCCAACTAAAGTTTAAATTTGGTAGTGAAAAGTATCCGTTATTAATTAATTCTCAAAACAGTACTAATTATTAAAATAATAAAACTACATGTCATTTATGCCCGGTATTATAAGCGATTAATAAATCATTGGATAACTATTAGTGGAGTAAATTTATTTACCTAGTAAACTAATGGGCAAATAAAATTGAGTATTATAAAGCAAACCTACCAAATAAATAGCAATTCTAGTAATAAATAATTTAATTAGTAGATTACAGACCGAAAATATACATTTTCATTGTGGCCATAGCTGGAACCACCAATTTGTTAAATTCAATTGTCAATATTTCAAATTAAATTGTCAATCAAATTAGAAATCTAGTATAATTCTTTATAATTATGGAGAATAACCGTGGAATAGGACAGAATTACACAGAACAAGAAAAAGAAAGCTTATTAGAAATTAAAAAATACTTAAACGAGTGTTCTCCACTCCCAGGCTAAGCATGTAGTAAAATTTCGAGTTTAGAAAAGCCTGAAAATTTGGTTTGGTCGCGTAGCGCGAAGCGCGGAGCGGCCAAACCAAATTTTCAGGCTTTTCCAAACTCGAAATTTTACTGCATGCGCCACGCGTACAAGACACTGATTTCAAGTGAAGTTCACTTGTTCACAATATTTCAGTGCTTTCAGTGATAAATGCGCGTGGCGCATGAAGTAGAATTTCGAGTTTAGAAGAGCCTGAAAATTTGGTTTGGTCGCGTAGCGCGAAGCGCGGAGCGGGCAAACCAAATTTTCAGGCTTTTCTAAACTCAAAATTTTACTTCATGCGCCACGCGTACAAGACACTGATTTAAAGTGAAGTTCACTTGTTCACAATATTTCAGTGCTTTCGGTGTTAAATGCGCGTGGCGCATGAAGTAAAATTTCGAGTTTAGAAAAGCCTGAAAATTTGGTTTGGTCGCTCCGCGCTTCGCGCTACGCGACCAAACCAAATTTTCAGGCTTTTCTAAACTCGAAATTTTACTTCATGCTTAGTCTGGGAGTGGAAAACACTCGTTTAAAACTTTAAATGGAACTAATTTTAAAAAAGCGTATGCATAAGTATAAAAATCCCTGGTTATGTCTGATTTGAAAAAGTCTAGGTCTTCGACTCCTTAGAATGTCTTATGGTTCGAATTAATCACTGTCAGGGAAGATACTATGAGCGAACTTAAATCTGACACGGATGATATGGTAGACATGATAACTGTAATGAAATTAATAAATACAAGTAGTAGAATCTAAAGTAATTATAATAATACAATACACTTTTGACTTTTAACTCCTAAATTATTTAGAGAATAAAATTTACTTGGTAGAAAAACAAACAAATAATTTACTTGGGAGGTTTATTAGGGAAATAAAGTTATTTTGTGTTTTTAATACGGAATCCTTTGGAATAAATTAATTTATTCCTAAAGTAAATTTTATTTAGAGAATAAAACGTTTTATAATACCGGGTATTAGTAGCATAATAGAATATTATCCTTGTATCAAAAAATTTGTACGATAAAACGTGTCGTAAAGTTGTGATTTGTTTAAGATAACGCTAATTTTGCGCACCGACTGTCCTTCAGAAATGTTCCAACTTTGAGGGTGAATTGTGCCTTATAGAGTTCATCAAAAAATCTGAAACTTTAGTTTTATGAGTTATAAAGTGTCCTTAATGGAATGCCTAAAGTTATTTTTTCAAATTTTTAATTTTGGTGCAAAAATCGCCAGTGCAATGTCAGGTTGATGGTAAAATATCACCTTGGTCACAAATTGTTTTGAAGATTTCAATTGTCACGTCTCGCTTGTTTTGACATTTAGAGAAACATTAACTTCATCCAAATGTACTCGAGTTCATTTTGCCATCTAAAAACGCGCCGAGTACAAGTACAAAAATAAAGTACTCATGGACTGAGTATCGAGTACACAAAAAGTACTCAGAGTACAAATTGTGAGTACTTGTACTCGAGTACTTCCCAGCTCTGCTGCTTCCAGTATATTTAGCCTGAAATATATCAACTATAGCAAAGAAAATACGCCAGAAATGTTCTAATTAAATGATAAAAGACGAACAGCCAGTGTAGCTGTAAACGATTTTTTATTTACAATTGAGCGCAAACAGTTCATAAAAAGGTGCGAGGTGTTACAGTTGCAAGTGAGTGATGATGATATATGACGAATTTAAAGAATATTGTTACAAATAAATAAACTTCGAGTAATGATAAATACAGTCAAATCTTGATTATAATACGCACACGTGTATCATACGCCAGCTTGATTTTGCGCGAAATTTTTAGAAAAAATTACTACTCGGGTAGAATTTATAAGAAGGGTACCTGATTGCAGATTTGAAGTCCATGGTACAACGTTTCTCTGAGGTATTTTTATATTAACATAATTTCTTCTACTTTTGTGTGCTCAATTGCAATTTATACTAAACTCTCTGGGCCGGTATTCCTGAAACTGATCGAACGATCGGTCGCCCGCCAACAGTCAAATTCACATGTTAAATCTCTATCTAAATGACAGATTTTATACGACCGAATCGTATGACCAATTTCGGGAATACTGGCCCTGAACTAGGGGATTCATATTATTATAGTTATTTTAATTTGAACTTAAATATCACAGGACACCTTCCGTAAACTGTACTATAGGTGTTTTTTTGTATATAGAAAACCTTCATTTTTGCGGACTAAAATTTGAAGAAAAAGTGAGTATCATACTCAAGATTTTACAGTAATTGTTTTTTTTAACTGGTACCTCTTTTTTGAATCGTTAAAAGTCTTGTGTCCAGATATTTAATGAAACTAATTAGATTTAAATCCTGGGTGATTCAAAAACAAGTGTGCTTTATCACAAATTTATTTAGAAATCTCTTATTAAATAACAATATTTTTTAAGGATCAATAATGAAATTACACATTCTTATAATTTCCCTCGCAACACATTTTTCACTCTCTTTAATCCGCGATACGAGTTTCGCGTTATTGTCCCGCCAGAAAAGGGCTCTGGTGTATCAAGAGGGCCTCAACTGGGTTCAAGTGAGTATTAAAAATTTGCTCCGGGAAATTCGAGCAAGGCTTAGGGATTTTTTTTTTTTTTTTGGTTTCGAGATGGTAATCGGCATCGGATTGCCTGTTGAGGTAAAGGACACCAGCATCACCATCGGCGCGGCCGTTAAAAGCTATTACGAGCTGCCGAATAATAGCACTTATTACACTGATCCTTTACAGGATCTCGAGAAAAGAAGGACGATGAGGAAACGGTCTACTTCTAGGTGGGATCTGTATTATGCTATGCAGCATTTTGCAGAAAAGTAAGTTTTTGTATGAATATTGTAAAAATGTAACCTATAATTTATTACTTACCAATTCGAATTTGCACTTAAGTCGATTAATTTAATCAGTGATTAGTTCTTCTTGAAAACACAACATATTTTTACACAATCGCATATTGATAAAAGAGACATGTTTAGTATATCTTACACATTTATAATATTCTTGTTTTGTAGAATTTTGACTTAATCAGAAGTTTAATCAATGAATAGTGGAAAGTTAAAGTTAATCATTCGGGGTGCAAAAGAACCCAAATGTTCAACTTTTTTTTTGTTGAAAAAATTGAAAAAATGTAATCTAGAATATACAAATAATATTATTGAATGAGTTACGTGAATTCTGGATATTTAATTAAAACACTTGGTTTGTTTCACTAGTTTAAATTAGTGAAACAAACCAAGGGTTTTAATTAAATATCCAGAATTAGATTCAAAAATGTGTCACCACGGGTTAAGTGAGAAATTAATTAAACATCGAGTTACGTTTAAATCAAATTTAAGTATAAGTAAATCACTAATAAGCGTTTTTAACACTTTTATTTTACTGTTATACAGGGAGTTGTTCTTTTAAGTATACAATTAAAATTACAGCCTATATGCTGTATATTTTCTGATATTCATTGTTTTTTTTTTAAAGAGTTCAAATGGAAGCGTCAAATGAGTGTTTGCCACTACCAGATTAAGCATGAAGTAAAATTTTGAGTTTAGAAAAGCCTAAAAATTTGGTGTAGTCGCGTAGCGCGTAGCGCTACGCGACCAAACCAAATTTTTAGGCTTTTCTAAACTCGAAATTTTACTTCATGCGCCACGCGTATTAGACACTGAACTCTTGTAAAGTGTTAAATATGCTACTAAGACAGGATGCTAAAGGCGTATATCTTGAACTTCATTTAAAGCCAGTGTTTTATACGCGTGGCGCATGAAGTAAAATTTCGAGTTTAGAAAAGCCTGAAAATTTGGTTTGGCCGCGTAGCGCTACGCGCTACGCAACCAAACCAAATTTTCAGGCTTTTCTAAACTCGAAATTTTACTTCATGCTTAACCTGGGAGCGAAAAACACTCGTTAGAAGCTTGAAATTGAAAGCTATGTGTAAATAACGTCTCTTATACGCTAATAAATGTAAATAGATTATAAATTAACCTAGAATTTATGACTTACCAAATGTTGATGATTTTTTCTAAATATAATGTAATCTAGTATTTACTTATAAAATTTTAATTTATTTTATTAGTATTATCTAAAATATAAATTAATTTTCAAAGGAATACGTATTTTTTCTTGAATTGTCGAAGTTTTATACCACTTATTTTTATAATAAAAGTGCTATAAAAAAGGTAAGTCTTCTTTACATCAAAATAAGTATTTTTATTGATCAATTTGCTATTGTACATGGATTTGACAAGTCATAGAATTATTTAGTACTCATAATATAAGCATATTATACTTCCTAGTGTTTCTTTAAACTACGCTATTATTATTATCAAATATTGGAATTAAATTTGCAGAATAATTCGTGAAATATACAAAAATCAATTAATACAAATATTTTGTCTTCTTAAGAATAGTTGTTTCAGTGCATATTTGAAAACCTTATTGATCCAGAATATTATTATAAGACTTGTAAAATTGATTTGCTTATGTATTACGTAAATATTTAATAATTTACAGATTTGGTTATAAGGATGGCAAATCCTGTTTGTTGAGGATAATTTGCGAATCCTCAAAAGCGCCCTTTGACGCTAAAACTGGATTGTTTGCAGAAATTATGCATCTGATCTTTACGTAAGTGAAAATATCCAATTTATTCTATTACTGAGTATAATTTTTTTCTAATGCTGCGTATTGTTTTCTTTTTTAATTTTAATTTAATAGTCTTAAATAGAGATTGTACATTTGCCGACTTTTTTAATTACTGTTAATTCGGTAAATTTGTTCAATTAAAACTGTTTAGCCGATCATTTACAGAATTGTTGTTTTAAAAAGTAAAAGTCATATTAATTTTAAAAATTAAAGACGTTAAATATTATTGGCATTCACTGACTTGGGTACCTTTAACGAGGGTTTCCACTCCCAGACTAAGCATGAAGTGAAATTTCGAGTTCAGAAAAGCCTGAAAATTTAGATTTGTCGGGGCGCGCGAGCGAAGCGAGTCGCGCCCCTGCAAATCCAAATTTTCAGGCTTTTCTGAACTAAAAATTATACTTTATGCGCCACTCGTATAAAACATTGATTTAATGTGTGGTTTAAAATCCCACACTCATTTTTAGTTATAATAACACGGAGTTAAATTAAATATTGAATTAATTAAACTGTGGAGGCATACATCATTGTCTACCAGGGTTGTTAAAAAAAAAGGTTTTTTTATTTCAATTAAAACAAACAGTTTTTTTAACAAAACGTGTTTTTTTCATTAAAACAGCGTTTAAAACATTAACAATTAAAAATATGTTTAAACGTGTTTAAAACATGTTTAAAACACGTCTAAAACATGTTAAAAACACGTTTAAAACATGTTTAAAACACGTTTAAAACGTGTTTAAAACAGAACATACGGAGCATACATGTCCTGATAATTACAGCGTTTTTTTAAATTTGCGGGAGTTCGTTGTTTCAAAGCGGTTAATTTGAGGATTTTAGCGAGTGTTTTCCACTCCCAGACTAAGCATGAAGTAAAATTTCGAGTTTAGAATAGCCTAAGAATTTGGATTGGCCGCGTAGCGAAGCGGGGCGGCCAATCCAAATTAGGCTTTTCTAAACTCGAAATTTTATTTCATGCGCCACGCTTAACAACACTGATTTACAGTGAAGTTCAAAAAACACACACATACAACAATGATTATAGGCAACCTAATATACGTTGGAGTTATTGGGTTGTCTATAATCACTGTTTTAAACAATTTGTCCAGCGCAGAATTTGCCTTACGTTTTATTCACATCTACATATTAGATTGTTAAAGCCGTATATTTAAACTTAGCGATAATTCAGTGTTCTATACGTATGGCGCATGAAGTAAAATTTCGAGTTTAGAAAAGCCTAATTTGGATTGGCCGCTCCGCTTCGCTACGCGGCCAATCCAAATTTTAAGGCTTTTCTAAACTCGAAATTTTACTTCATGCTCAGTCTGGGAGTGGAAAACTCTCGTTTAGAGATCCAATTTGAAATCTTTTAAAACAACGAATGTCGTAAAATTTACAGTGTATGCATATGTATACCTGAACGAAAAATTCGATGTGTTTAAAAACCACATTTAAAAAAAAACACGCAGTTGTGATATTTTATTGTAATTAAATGTTATGTTTAATAATTTAATTTAAAATTTCTTTAACAATTTAGATAAATTACATAAATGTAAATTAAAAACCTTAATGTAGTATAAAATATAATCTAGCAAATATGTTCGAAACAAAACCGTTTAAGGCACGACGGCTGTTTTTGAACATGTTTAAAACACTGTTTTAAAACAAAGTGTTTAACATAACAACCCTGTTGTCTACACAAAAATGGCACTCAAACTTAGATTGATGATGAGAGCTCAAAGTTGTCGAAACTGTAGTCATAATAAAAACCTTAGTTATACAAACAAAGTTTAAGTGTCTTATTGAACAGTGGGCTTAAGCCTAACTGAATCCCACCTATTGATTCACTTGTTTCTTAATGCATATCTTCTTCATAATTGTATGTTTTAAATTGTATTGAGAACATGTGAATAAAGATTATTATTATTATTTGTATTGAATTAATTGTTTAAAACAATGCTTAAAGGCAACCTAATACCTCTGATGTGTATTGGGCTGCCACTATAGCCACCTCGCCGCCAAATAGGCTGTTTTTAATCACTGTTTTAAACAATTGTTTCAATACACAAAAAGTTATCTGTATGCCGATAAAAAAGCTTTATTTAATTTACTGAAATACGAAAAAAAAACTCATACATTTTGTATTTTAAGTGTATTTTTTACAATTTTCCGGTATTGCGATCTCTAGTTTTTACGTTTGAATTTTTTTAGGCCTTCTTGTACCGATGAAGTTGTTGAAAATAGTCTGGACTTGGAATATCACAGTGCTGAAAAAATAGGGAAGGAAGTTCTGGATTGTGGGAGAGTTTTTCCGTGTGGCGGGGATTTTATAAGTCGATTTAGTCAAGTTTTTATGTGAATTTAATGAGAATTAATAAAATGCGCCCGGGTAATTTTTTTTTAAGATGAAACTTCCGAATATTATAAGTTATGAACATTAATCAAATAAATATGGGTGTTTTTTTTTAAGATAAATCATACGTAAATTCTAATTTTATGTATAGAGCAAAATATTCAATTTGATCCTTCAAGTTGAAGGCCTAAATGGGATATTTGGCCCCAGGCGCAAGTTCTCCTTACTTAGGCGCTGCATTAGATATTTTGTGGTTAATACAAAAAATAAAAATTACCAATGTTTAGTAACTAAAATAGTTGAAGGTCATTTGTTTTTCTCCTGGGGTAATAATTTTACTATAGATTAGCATTCTTTCCGTCGTCAATCCAATTCTTTTTTAAGAAGTTTATTTTTGGCGTCTAAAAGTAAACGCCAAATATAAACTTCTTGAAACAAAAATCGGACTGACGACGAGAAGATAGTAAAATTATTTCTCCAAGAGAAAAACAAATGACCTTCAGCTATTTTAGTTACTTAACATAGGTTATTTCATTTTCTGTATTAACCACAAAATATCTAACGCAGGGCCGCAGTAAGGAACACTTGCGCCCAGCCAAATATCTAATTTGAGCCCTCAATTCGAGGGTATAAATTGGATATTTGGCACAATTATTTTTGAAAGCTACCTCCCTTTAAGGTAAGTTAGGTATATATTTTTCATTTCTTGAAAAAAATAGATGTTAACGCAAACGAAAGAAAAACAGAGAGATTGTGAAGAAATTAATATCCTCTTCTTCTGCCGTTAGAATTTTAAATCGAATTGCTATTAATGAAATAGCATTTCCTCAAAGTTTATTAGAATATGTATTTTTTCATAATATAGGAAATTTATATTTTTTCAGAATCAGTTATTTTCTTTGTTTAATTTATGCCCGGTATTATAAACGATTAATAAATCATAAGATAACTGTTTGTGGAGTAAATTTATTTGCCTAGTAAACTAATGGGCAACTAAAATTGCGTATTATAAAGCAAACCTACCAAATAAATAGCAATTCTAGAAATAAATAGTTTAATTAGTAGATTACAGACCGAAATTATACATTATCATTGTGGCCATAGCTGGAACCACCATTTTTTTAAATTGAATTGTCAATATTTCAAATTAAATTGTCAATCAAATTGGAAATTTAGTACAATTCCTTATAATTATGGAGAATAACCGTGGAATAGGACAGAATTACACAGAACAAGAAAAAGAAAGCTTATTAGAAATTAGAAAATACTTAATCGAATGATTTCCACTCCCAGGCTAAGCATGAAGTAAAATTTCGAGTTTAGAAAAGCCTGAAAATTTGGTTTGGTCGCGTAGCGCGAAGCGCGGAGCGGCCAAACCAAATTTTCAGGCTTTTCTAAACTCGAAATTTTACTTCATGCGCCACGCGTACAAGACACCGATTTCAAGCGAAGTTCACTTGTTCACAATATTTCAGTGTTTTCAGTGTTAAATACGCGTGGTTCATAAAGTAAAATTTCGAGTTTAGAAAATCCTGAAAATTTGGTTTGGTCGCTCCGCGCTTCGCGCTACGCGACCAAACCAAATTTTCAGGCTTTTCTAAACTCGAAATTTTACTTCATGCTTAGTCTGGGAGTGGAAAACACTCGTTTAAAACTTGAAATGGAACTAATTTAAATAAAAGCGTATGCATAAGTATAAAAATCTCTGCTTATGTCTGACTTGACAAACTCTAGGTCTTCGACTCCTTAAAATGCCTTGTGGTTTGAATTAATCACTGTCGGGAAAGATACTATGAGCGAACTTAAATCTGACACGGAAGATATGGTAGACATGATAACCCTTAATGAAATTAATAAATACAAGTAGTAGAATCTAAAGTAATTATAATAATATAATACACTTTTGACTTGAAACTGTCAAATTATGTGGAGAATAAAATTTACTTGGTAGATAAACAAACAAATAATTTACTGGGGAAATTTATTACCCAAATAAAGTTATGTTGTGTATATAATACCGAAATCTTTGGAATAAATTAATTTATTCCTAAAGTAAATTATATTTAAGGAAAGAACGTTTTATAATACCGGGCATTAACTAAATTAAATTTTAATTTAATTTTCTTTAATTTACTGACTTGTAGTTCTAACAAAATAATATATTTAAGGCTGAAAGATGCTATATATATAATTTATTTTGTGTATCACTAACCTAATTTAATTATCGCCAATTTATTTGTCTCCCTTAATAAAAACGTTATCTCTAATATAATTACTGTCACTTCTAAACTATCAATTTGTTTGATCCATCACTCATTGATTTTTATATAATTGGAGCGCTTTCGTGAAGTCGACACTTTAATTTTTTTATTTTCCTCCTTTTTGAGTCGATTGTAATATTTATCTGTGATTGATTTTCAATGACGGCTAACGAGGTTCGAATACAATCGTCGAGTTGAGACTTATATATTCATTCGGTCGGAGCGCGTTTTCGTCGAGATCAATACTCAAGTTTGAATTTATTTTCAGGCGCCTTCAGACGAAATTGCCAGTTTGTTTAAACAGGCAAAGAAAAAAAAGTGAAATGTATTTATTAATTTGACAAAATTGATCAATAATTGGATATTGAACAATTCTGTCAAATAAAATAATTGATTTCACTCTTTTTTCTTCCTTAAATTCAATTATCTTTAGATGGGTTTTTAATTGAAATAAACTTGGTTTATTTTACTAATAATTATTAGTAAAACAAACCAAGTGAGTTTCAATTAAAAACCTATATACTAGTAGAACTGTTTTACAGCAAGAAACAATGTACTAATCAATTATCTTTAATTAAAAAATAATTTACTAACGAGTGTTTACAAACTGTCGGCTGCTTTAAAAAACAAATTACATATCTTAGATTATGTCATACGAAACGGTGAATCTTGGAAACGTCAAATACATTTAATTATATGTCATTAGGTAGTGTCACAGTGCTAAATTTAACTACGACGTATGTTTCTGAAATCAGAACCTACTGGGATGCCGACAGTTTATAGACACTGGTTAGAATAAATAGAATTTAGTGGTTTTGTAAATCAAATTTACTTGGTTTTATTTCACTAATATGTATTTTATTTATATAAATAAATGTTAAAACTGACCATTAATTTCTATACACATGAAACAATAATTTTAATAGAAAACAATTTATGTTGATTGTAAAATTACGAGTACTTTAGGAATTTTTTTGTGATTATTACTCGAATAAATAGACAGTTGAAAGTTTAAAAACTAAGGCTGGGATTTGAATATTATTAATTGAATTAGTAAAGTATTCGAATATTCAAATATGATTATTTCAATCACAAAATTTTGTACATACTTAAATATTTGAGTATCCAAATTAAGTATTCGAATATTTCAACAATTTAGTAATCGAATATTTAAACATTCAAACATTTTAAGTGTCTGAATATATTTTTGAATGAATAATTAAATACTTTAATTTGAAAATTTTTCAGACTTAATAGTTTATTTTAAACTTCGCTTTAAATCAGTGTTTTATACGTATGGCGCATGAAGTAAAATTTCGAGTTTAGAAATGCCTGAAAATTTGGTTTGGGCGCCTAGCGCGTAGCGCTACGCAACCAAACCAAATTTTCAGGCTTTTCTAAACTCGACATTTTACTTCATGCTTAATCTGGAAGTGGAAAACGCTTGTTAGGTATCTATTATAACCTTTAATGACAACACTGATTTGTGAAAGATAATAGAAAACAAACACAAACCGTAGTTATTTTCACAATCTTTATGAATTTCGTTAATTGTCTTGTTTTTATTTTTTTTAAGAATCTGGTGTTGTCGTTGAATGTTTTAATAGATTTTTAACAGGGGTTTTCCAATCCTTGATTAAGCATGAAGTAAATATTCTGAGTTTAGAAAAGGCTAAAAATTTGGTTTGGTCGCTCCGCTAAGCGGAGCGACCAAACCAAATTTTCAGTCTTTTTTAAACTCGAAATATTTACTTCATGCGCCAGGCGTGTAAACGCTGATTTATTAAAAAAAATATACTTAGTTATAGTTATTCTATCACAGGATTCAAATAAAATAATGATACATGTTTTAATTAATGCTAGGATTCTTTTAAATTAAATTAGTTGGATATTTATTAAAAAACATTTAAATATTTGTAGTATTGGAATATTTAAATAATTGAAATATTAGAATGATTACAATACTCGATTTATTACAATATTTGATTATATTTTAGAATGAATATTTAAATAGTTACATTTTATAAATTCCCAGACTTAGTTTAAACGTATATTTATTTTAGTAAAATAATGTTTAATTAAAGACAATTTTTGTTGATTATCATATTTAGTCAAGCCTTTCATCTATCTAGCAACGAACCCTTAAACACTTGTAGTGTAAGAAAAATAAAATTAAAGTTCTGAATAAAAAAAATTGCGTCTTTGAAAATTATTTTACCAGAATAAATAGAAGTTAAAACTGAGCACTAATATCTATTTACTTCAGTCGAAAATATTATAAGAAGACAATTGTCGTTGATTGCAAAATTGCACTAGGAATTTGTTTGTAATAATAATTTTTCCATTATAACGAATAAATCTTAGAATTTATTTGTGATATTAATTTTCCTATTAATACGAATAAATCTTCAATGTAAATTTTCTATTAACAAAAAATGTCAATCAAATCCTTCATGTCATTTTACAACTATCAGAAATTCTCTTTAATAAAAATTATTTGCTAAATAAATACTAGACAATAAAATTCACTACTATTCACTAATTTTCTAACAACAAACAAACATTGTCTTAAATTAAAAACACTTGGAAGTGTTTTTAATTTAAATAACTTTACATATTCTAATAAGTTTCACCAAGTGCCAGATTAGAAATTAATTCAAGAAAAAAGAAACATTGTCTTTTATCAAAATAATTTACTCGAATTAATTGATTCGAAAAAATATAGATAATTCTAAATAGTAGTGAATTCGATGTTAAAATTCACTACAATTCACTAATTTTCTAACAACAACAATTGTCTTATGAAAATAATTAACTCGAATCAATTCGAGAAGTAACAAGCATCATGAACAATGCCTTGAAAACTGTAGAACGATGGTGTGGGAAGGTGGGGCTAAGCGTTAACCCCACCAAGACTACGGTCATCCCCTTCACAAAAAGAAGGAAATGCGCGGGCCTCAAACCCCCAACCTTCTTTAACCAAACTCCACAACTAACCAATGAGGTCAAATATCTAGGTATGTACCTAGATACAAAACTCACATGGAACCGTCAATTAAAGCACACAACCGACAGAGCTGCAAGGACGCTAATGACAACAAAGCGTGCTCTGGGAAAAACATGGGGCCTTAATCTAAAAATGACTATGTGGATATATAATGCAATAGTAAAACCTATGATCACCTACGGATGCACCACTTGGTGGCCACAGAAAAACAAAGTAGAACAAAGTACTGCGCAGGCAGCTCTATCTAGAGTACAGCGACTAGCCTGCTTATGGATAACTGGCGCACTGCGTACAACACCAACAGCCTCAATGGAAACCCTACTAAACCTCCAACCGCTGGACCTAGTGGTTAAAAGCGAGGCCAGACTAGGGGCATATAGGTTGAGGACAACTGGAAACTGGCACCCCACAGGAAACCACTCCAGAATAGAACAGGTAGTTACCAAACCTCTATTACAAATGGGAAGTGACTACATGATACCACGCTACTCCCTGAAGAGACCCTTCACAATAGAATGTGAGGGGGACAATGAGAAGCGCAACCCTTCACCTGGAACCTTGATCTGGTACACCGATGGGTCAAGAAGAGAAGGTGAAGCAGGCGTTGGGATTCACGGCGTAACCCCAAAATGTGACATCTACGTGTCTCTGGGGAGGATGGCAACTGCACAACAAGCCGAGATCTTCGCGATTAACCAATGTACCATGGAAAATCTGCGACGGGGATATAAGAGGCAAAAGATCCTGATCCTCACCGACAGCCAAGCTGCTTTAAGAGCACTCAACAGCTATAAGATCCAATCTGAGCTATCATGGAAGTGCATCCAAAACCTGACGAAACTGGCGACGGAAAACACCGTAACCCTACGCTGGACGCCGGGACACACAGGGGAGGATGGCAACGAGAAAGCCGAAGCTCTGGCAAAGATTGGATCACGCAGACCCTACATTGGACCAGAACCAATGCTACCGATTCCCAAAAAATCAATAAGACCAAGCGCAAAAGAGTGGACCCTAGAAAGACACACCGAGCGCTGGAAAAACCAGACAGGGCATAGACACAGTAAACTACTGATGGAAAAACCCTACCAAGAACTAGCAACTGAGGCCCTCAGACTCAGTAGAAACAACCTTAGAATAGTCACAGGACTGATAACTGGACACTGTACCCTAAGAAAGCTCCTGCATAACATGAAACTGTTCACAGAAGATTCAATATGCAGACTATGCCTGGAAGAGGATGAAGACGCCTCACATGTACTATTCGAGTGCGAGGCACTTTCCACCTGGAGGGAAGCAAACCTTGTCCAAGGGAATCCAAACCACTTCCCGAAGGGAAAGATGATCGAAAGGCTGCTGGGACTAGCCAAGGAAACAGAGCTTTCTGATTAACTACGGTAACGGAAGAAGTACAATAAGCCACACGGCTGCGGTGCTAGGGCAGAAATAACCTTAACTTCCGTTTCTGCCCCTAAAAAAAAAAAAAAAATCGAGAAGTAAATAATTTTTATTGAAGACAATTTCTGATTATTCTAAAATTTCATGAAGGATTTCATTGTGATAAATGTGCCTATTATTACAAACAAATCCTTAATGCAATTTTACAATCAATAAAATGGTTCTTATATGTATATATATATATATATATATATATATATATATATATATATATATATATATATATATATATATATATATATATAGAAATCTTTATTGGCAAATTTTAGTAATATTAATTATACAAAAATATAATACAATTAAATAACATAAAAATTAAATAATTTGCCAATTGGCTATCGACCGTTGGTCTTTCCGCCTGGAATTATAGAGTTCTGTCTTTGTCAGTTATTGTGTAGGAAATGTCTTGATTGCTAATGTCGTCTATTGTCTAGTCAAATGAATTTAATTGTCGTGATCACTAGGGTTATCAAATGAAAAAATGAAATCATGAATTGTAGAGGTAAAACGTTTACGTTTGGGAGTGATATTATGGTTTCGAGGAATGCATAAAGGGTGTAGGAGATTATAAAGGGTGGGGTTTGAGGCAAATTTATCAGCTAAATAGAATAGGCGGGTTTCGATGGGGCTAACTTTTGTTAGTTCGCACAGCAGGAGGTTGGAGGGGTTGTGCAGTGGGTTTTTTGGATTTTGGTAAGCACTCTCAGGGCCGATCTTTCGGCGACTTGTAAATGTTTGAGTGTAGTAGGATGGGGATTGTGGAAGAGGATAGCAGCATAGTCAAGTAAGGGGCGGCATATCATTTTATATATATGAACGGCTGATCTTGTGTTAATTCGTTGTTGTTTGAAGGTCAGACCTTTAAAATGAGGCGCCCGATTCTTGATTTTTGCTTTGAGGATTGTGGAGTGAGCTTTGAAAGTAAGGTTTGGGTCAAAGAGGATACCTAAATATTTGCAAGTGGTTGAAGGGCGGATAACTTGATTGTTTAAATAAATTGAGAATGGGGAGTGGTTTGCTCGGTGAAAAGGGATTGGAAGCTGGGATTTATTAAGGTTTATGGAAATTCGCCATTTCGCAAACCATGTTTGAATGGTGTCGATAAGGCCCTGTAGAGTGCTGAGGGCTCTTAGGTGTATGGGAGCATGTGCAATTAACGCAGTATCATCGGCGTATAGGAGAGGGTAGGCAGATTTATCTAAATAGTTAGGATCGGGGTTGTACATATCATGGACGAGAAGGTTGTAAAGAAATGGTGATAGCGGGGATCCTTGTGGAAGGCCTTGGTCAGGAGTAAAGGCGCTGGAAAAGGTGTGCCGTATTTTTACTTGAGGGATCTGTTGTGCAGGAAACTGTCTAAGAGGTTAATTAGGTGTGGAGGTATATTAAGGGAGCTGCACTTGAACAGCAAGCCCCGTTGCCAAACGCGTTTTGAATGTCTAGGAATAATATGGCAGATTTACGACTTGCTGTTTAACAGTTGGACGTGAGAATGGATAAAGGTAGAGTTGTGGAGCGGTGTTCGAGGAATCCAAACTGGTAGGGAGGGATAAGGTCAGCTATGCAGGACATCAGTTTGTTTTTGATTATGGTTTTGAATAATTTTCCGAGGACTGGGAGAAGGGTGATGGGGCGATAATTGCTAGGATCTAGTGGGTCATTTCCGGGTTTGGGTATACTTTACCCCGCTTCCACTCTGGTGGTAATACCTGGGTAGAGTATATATGATTATATATTTTTAGGATATAGGTGTGGATGTTTGTTGGAAGAGATTTGAGGATAATTCTATGAGTGTTGTCATAACCGGGTGCCGTGTTTTTGCCCTTTTCGAGGTTTTCAAAATATTCTTCCTCCTTTATAGCATCATTTGAGGTAAGAGGTGTTTGGGTTTACATTGTCGAAGAATACATTGTCATAGTCTGTGTGGTCTGTCATTGTGTACGAGTGATTGAAATAAGTCGCAAAGATGTTAGTAATGTCGATATCGTCCGTCACTGTATTTTTTATCATTGGTTCTGTGATTTTTTGGATAAAATCGGTTTTCCGGTACTTGCTGAGTTTTTTAATCTCCTGCCAGTAGTGTTTACCATGTAGGTCGTTTATTTGTTCGCACGATTTTATCCAGAGATCACTTTTGTACTGTGTAATCATCGTATGTATGTCCTTATTTAGTCTGTTGAATTTTTGTTTAAGTGTCATGTCGTCAGTTTGTCTAAAGTCTCTATATAACTGTCGTTTGTATTTAATTAAGTGGAGGATATATTTGGGAAGAGGATATTTGTAGTGTTTTTTGGTTATGGTTGGTGTGTTATCTTTGATAGATTGAGATAGGGTTTCTAGGAAAAGGGAAATTGTGTTAGGGTTAATAGATTCATTTTCGGAGATAAATTTTGTCATTTCGTCGGTCACGTTTGTAATGTCGCAATATTTGAAATTTAAAATGGTCTTGGGCATGGATGGAAGAGGGAAGCAAAAATTAAAAGAATATTGGATAGATAAGTGGTCTGAACATAAATCAGGGACTAGGGTGACATTATCTATAAGGTGTTCGATGTTGCTTGTACAAAGAAGGATATCAGGAGTGGTGGATTGGTTGTTTGACATGATGAATGTGGGACTGGTATGGATACGCACAAAGTTGGAGTTTACTATAAAGGAGGCGAGTTGCTTTGATTTTGTTTTATTAATGTTAAAATCACCGATTACGACAACATGATCATAAAGGGAAGCCTTTGTGAGGATTGTATCTTCAATGGAAGAGGAGTTGTGGATGTATACAAGGAAAATGTGGACTGAGAATTGAGGCAGCTCAATGGTGCAGTGCAGACATTCGTTCATAATATTGTTTATTTTGGGTGGATTTGATTTCAATAATTTTATTTCTGGTCTGGCTGCCACCAATGAGCCACCTCGTTGGTTTTGTTGGGGAGTCGAGAAAGGAATTTGTATGTAGGACCAATTATTAAATAAAAAAGACTTTTTTGTTTTTGTTTCAACCATTATAATGAGATCGATGGGATTGTTGGTAAGGTAATTGGAAACTAGATGGGATTTTAAGGAAAGGGAATTGATATTACCGTATATAAAATTATACGCCGCCATTGTTGCTACTTAGGTGTGAGAGTCTGGTCTGGATGCCGGATAGGGGGGCTGACGACGAATATCTTGTTGCCTAGAAAATCAACATGGATGTCTACATTAAATGAATCGATGAAACGAGCTTTCAGTTTTTTGATAAGTGCGTTTCTATCTGTCACCGTTCGTTCGTTAATCTTTGTCGTGTAGATGTCAATAATGTAATCATGAACAATGTTTGGAGTGTAAATTCATGCCTTTTTTCTTAAGTCCTTGTCAATTTGGGAAGATTTTTTGTTTTGATTCGTAATTTTGATATTAAGGATTCCCTCAATCGGTTGGCGCGGTCTCTTGACGCATTTCGTTGACCATTGGTTCTTTTATTAAAATTATTTTTAAAATCTAAATAAAATCTTCGATGAATAAAACGCAATTCAAGGATTCACTATTTCATTACAAATTATTTCTTTCCCCATTGTATTTGGATCGGGCTGTATGGAATTCGACCCTTTTTTGTTGTTTTCGCCGAAATAGTTTGCGCATTTTATACTTTACTCAGAAATTATGAGCAGGGCTTCGGTACGGTCGGTTTTGAATGCTGTTAAGACGCGAGTAATTTTCAGAAATTTCGGGACCTTTCTACTTAAATTAATTTACCGCGTGTTATAAGGTGCAAGTACGCGTAGGACACATTCGGATTACCTTCCGGTGTTCAACGTAATTAAAACCGTTTGATTCGCGCTTTGATTGTTGGACCTAAAATTAAGTACTTGAGTCAGCGTGATAATAAAAGGTCAGTTAGATCATCTCGTAAAGTCGTTGTTTTTTTATTTCCAGGCTTTACACAAATTTTGAATAATTATTACTATTTTAATGCCCGGTATTATAAACGAGTAATAAATCATTAGATAACTATTTGTGGAGTAAATTTGTTTACCTAGTAAACTAATGGGCAAATAAAATTGCGTATTATATAGCAAACCTACCAAATAAATGGCAATTATAGAAATAAATAATTTAATCAGTAGATTATAGACCGAAATTATACATTTTTCAAATTGAATTGTCAATATTTCAAACTAAATTGTCAATCAAATTGGAAATTTAGTATAATTCCTTATAATTATAGAGAATAACCCTGGAATAAGACAGAATTACACAAAACAAGAAAAAGAAAGCTTATTAGAAATTAGAAAATACTTTAACTAGTGTTTTCCACTCCCAGGCTTAAACATGAAGCAATATTTTGAGTTTAGAAAAGCCTGAAAATTTGGTTTGGTCGCGTAGCGCGAAGCGCGTAGCAGCCAAAACCAAATTTTCAGGCTTTTCTAAACTCGAAATTTTACTTCATGCGCCACGCGTATCAGACAATGATTTCAAGTGAAGTTCACTTGTTCACATTATTTCGGTGTTTTCAGTGTTTTATATGCGTGGCGCATGAAGTAAAATTTCGAGTTTAGAAAAGCCTGAAAATTTGGTTTGGTCGCTCCGCGCTTCGCGCTACGCAACCAAACCAATTTTTCAGGCTTTTTTAAACTCGAAATTTTACTTCATGCTTAGTCTGGGAGTGGAAAACACTCGTTTGAAACTTTAAATGGAACTAATTTTAAAAAAGCGTATGCATAAATATAAAAATCCCTTGTTATGTCTGATTTGAAAAACTCTAGGTCTTCGACTACTTAGAATGTCTTGTGGTTCGAATTAATCACTGTCAGGGAAGATACTATGAGCGAACTTAAATCTGACACGGATGATATGGTAGACATAAAAACCGTAATGAAATTAATAAATACAAGTAGTAGAATCTAAAGTAATTATAATAATATAATACAGATTTGACTTTTAATTGTCAAATTATTTAGAGAAAAAAAATTCTTGGTAGATAAATAAACAAATAATTTACTGGGGAGATTTATTAGCAAAATAAAGTTATTTTGTGTTTATAATACCGAAATCTTTGGAACAAATTAATTTATTCCTAAAGTAAATTTAATTTAGGGAATAAAACGTTCTATAATACCAGGCATAAATAAAATTATCAAAACCAATCAACATAAATTTGTACAAAAACTTCAGAACTATAAAAATTAGGACAAATTGACAAACATTTACCAATTAAATAAAATCTTTAAATAAAACAATTTTATCCTTTCTTCGCAAACATTTGTAAAAAAAGGTTAAAAGTGTTTTATTTCAAGTTATTATCATCTTTGTAGCGCTACGCGGCCAAACCAAATATTCAGGCTTTTCTAAACTCGAAATTTTATCTTATGCGCCACTCGTATAAAACACTGACATATTATGAAAGCGATATATTTCGAACTTCACGGTTAAATCAGTCTTTTATACGCGTCCCGCATGAAGTAATATTTCGCGTTTAGAAAGAGCCTGAAAATTTGGTGTGGTCGCTCCGCTTCGCGGTGTTTATTTAATTTTCGTGGTATAGGAATAACAATGAATATTTTTGAAGGTATATTTTACTTCTATTTTAACAATCAAATGTTTAAACATAGAAATAAACAAGTAACGGTATATAAAAAACATTTTAGAGTTTTGTGGATTTCTTAGAGCAGTGCATATATTATTTACTAAGATGAGGAATCAAACTTTCTTTTACTTATTGAAATGTGCATCGATATTTTCTGCAAGAATTTATAGATATGTACGAGTATAATAAATGTTTTATGATTAGGAATGGTGGATTTTTATTGTTTCATAAATCACCGTGAAATCTCATTTCTCCCCCTCTCTCTTTTCCCTCCGACAGACGACGACGCATTTCCTTGCGTTATTGGAAATCGAACGATATCAGTCAGATAATAATTTTTTAGCACTCTGGAATGATGTTACGGCCTTGGACCGAGGAAAGCTTCGCTAGAATGGGACACCTCTCGCGACGACGCAACGTCGTAAAATGAATAATGGGAATGGTGTTATCCTCGTCAAATACAAATAAGTGCCAATGATACATTCTTTTTATTTTCTTATGTCAAATATATAAAAAATCACGCACACACACGGGCATTTCATTCAATAGAAAGTATTCTTGTATGATTACACATTACAGATACAAAAATATGTTTTCTTTCTTACACAATAATGATAATAGCAAATTGTCTTTAATGGAAAAAAGAAGCCACTAGTATTAAAGTAAAAATATAATGAATCAATTTCTGACTTGAAAGGACTGTGAATGTAAAAACGCTTATGGAGAATCAATGATTTTTTGTGATATGTGTTGCTATCTAATGAACGGTACCGGCCATTTTGAAAGCTTTAACCCGCAAACACCAATCAGTCTATTCTGTACGATTTCCAAACACCATCACAATTAACAGTCCGGTCATCAGAGAGTTCCAGAATAGTTGGCAGTAAACTCCCAACTGTTGTCTGTGATGAACGGCCCGTTTACATTGGGCATTGGGTTGGGAACAGTCCAGTTTACATTGAGCCCCAATGTAAACTAGTAATCCAAATTAAAGAAAAACCATTTAAAATATCTTTTTTCTGTTTTCACGCGATTAACTATATTATTGTTTACTAGATGTTGTGCTTATTAGTTTTGTTGGTTTCTAAATAAAAATATTTTTCCGATGAAATAAATAATTTAATTTTGCACAGAAATTGCGGCGTTTTAGGCCCGTATTCACAGTACCGATGCAATTTGTCATCGATGAGAAGTGACGTCAGTTTACTCCATACGGTTTGGTAAATTCTTCCCAAAATTACATCATTTTAGTGCGATTCTCACTGATAACAAACTACATCGGTGCTGTGAATATAAGCCCTGTTCCCACCTCATTAATTATGTAATTATTTGTTCAAATTAAATACAAAAACCGAAACGTCGTGGCTCAGTATCATTAGATCCATTACAAGTATAATTAATTCTTAGTATTATGTAAATAATTTTTGTTTTAGGTTGACAATTAGGCTTTTTTCCTTTGATAATTGGCCGTTAAAGTGTAAGAAAGAGCGATATCTTTATTCTTAATTATTTTATAGCTCATGATACACCTCCGCACTGCGTGATGCGAAAAAAATAATTCAAAAGGACCTCTAACACTTAAGTAAACAAACACACTCACATCCCCTGTTAACCTCTAAATTATTCATCACTTAGGTATCTAAAATTAAAATCTAATTAAGCTAATAAATAATAATTGAAAAAAAATACTTTATCATTTATTAAACATATTTTTTTGTTAATTTTTGAATTCTTATTGTGTATTTAAAATATATTCCAGACAGATCCTTGACAAGTAGGATACATTTCCGTGCAATTATGCCCCTTATTAGCGGCCTTATCGTACTCGTCCTCGTCGGCGTGCCCCTCGTAAGGCTTCACCCTGAAATCAACAAGTAAACGCGAAAACTTTCATCTCTGATAAGATTCAAGCGGCTCCATAAATTACCGGAATATGGCTTTGATTATCTCCTGCATGAACGTCCCCTTCCCTGAAGAAGCCTGCGTTACCTCGCAGACGGACTTGAGCAGACACGCACGACCGTCTTTACTTTGACTTAAAAAAAAAAACCATTATGATTATGCAAACGTATATTGAGTTTCCTATTCAAGTGATCTATGACTAATTGTAGGCAACAAAAACTACGTATAAAGTGAATGCAAGAATATACCATATGATCTAATAGTTGTATCCTCTAGAAGACTATGCAATTATTTCTAAAAGTATTATGTTGGTAAGAAATTTTTGATAACAATGATAATTACTGCAATTGTCACTGTCAATATTTTGTATTCAAAATACATATATACATAACCTTATCGTCGCGGGTGAAATATCAGGCCGCGTCAGATCACGCAGAATTGTCAGTGGTACCAACTCACATTTAAATGCAAACAAAAGTCACAGCATGTTAGAGAATAAAACTTTTCGCTCATATGGTACGAATATAGAAAGGTAAACTCTGTTTTTTTTAATATGACCAAACTTAGGGTGTATTTACTGCGGATAGTTGCAGTCCTGCCTTAACAGTAGGGTATTTTAAACATCAAATTTTGAGATGTCAATAAATGACTATCAATGTGACAAATTAATCATAATTTGTCAAATAAATTTGTCACGATGCAGAGATGTTCAAAAAAGAGAACGCTACAACTTCCAACTTTACAACACATACAGGGATTTTTTCTTTCAGGTATACTTTCACATATTCCATATAAACATTTGTAAATTTAATGAACATGTGATCAGAACTAAGCAGTATATTTGACTTCACTTTAAATCAGTGTATTAATCGCGTGGCGCATGAAGTAAAATTTCGAGTTTAGAAAAGCCTGATTTGGCTTTTCTAAACTCGAAATTTTACTTCATTCTTAATCTGGGAGTGGAAAACACTCGTTAGAGTTTTTAAATTGAATGTTTTTAATAAGATCACGAATGTCTGAAAATTTACATTGAAAAATCATAACATGTATACCTAAAAGAAACATTCCTTGTATTTAAAACTTTTTAAAAAATTGAACATATAAATGAGCAGATAATAAAGAAGACAGATATTCCTGAGCAAGGAATATTACATGATCCTCCTTTCCTATCTAATCCTCAGTGTCTCAAATACAAGGTTTTTTTTTTATTATTAAATTGGTAGTAGATACAAATAATTTAAGGCGGATATAGGTAAATACATTTGTAATTGTAATCTTTGTGAGTTAATTAAATTGACATATTAATGTCGATTTTCCATCACATAATCTACAAATTAAAAGTTGATTTACAGCATAACATGTGATTAATCTTGTCCTAACCTAAAACACACAACCTTCATCACACAACTAAATTCTTGAAATGTCAAATTTCATTGGTCATACAGATTTTATATTCAATTACCTATTGAAGTGATCTATGTCTAAATTGACAAGACAAATTACTTCATTATAAAAAAGTAAATACAAAAAAATATTAAGTAAATTTGCTACCTGCTATTTTCTGTAAACCTGGATGGACATAAGACCAGTGGCATAGGCGCCCGCAGAATATTTTTCAGGGTCAAAATATAATAATAATAATAATTAGGGGTGTAGCCAAATAAGGGGAAGACTTAAAAAATAATAAAATATCGAAAATAACGAAACAAATAGAAAATCACTTATTTAATAATTGCAATTCTTAAAGTTAAAAAAATAAAATAAAATAATTTTTAAAAATTATTAAAACTGATGAAAATTCCAAAGAGTCAGTAAAATAAATGTAGTAAAATTTATATATGTTTAACAGCGTCAACGCCATCTAATGCCCATTTGCTAAAGTAGCATCGTCAATAGCTGACAAACTAAAACGTTTGTATACAGCAACTGTTCGTCGACAACAGGGCTTTATTTTATTGAATACAAATATCAAGAATAAATAAGTACTGAGCACAAATTTATATTCTTAATGGTAAAATTTACTTATTTTCATAAATATGTTCGCAAAAGCAACACGACACATTTTGACATTACTATGTGTCAAAATGTGTCGAAAAGTGTTAATAATTGAAATGATGGAAAACATTGAGATTAATTATTATTGCAAAATTTCATCAACATTTACAAAATAATCAAATAGTCATTTGTTGTTGTGTTTTTTTTTTTTAAGAAAAAAAAATAAATTGGATTCTATAGAATTAGCTTTCATGAAAATCAGTATAATTTAAATTACTCCTACAAAAATTGAAAAATTAAACATAAAACTTTAGCACAATTTTAATCATTTATACAGGAAGTTTTGTTTTTAAGTATAAATATTCCAAATATAGAGTATATGCTGTACATCTTTAGATATTTATTGTTTTTTTTTTTAAAGAGTTAAATTTGAAGCTTTAAACAAGTGTTAAGTATACATATTCCAAATATAGCGTATATGCTGTAAGTCTTTAGATATTCATTCATTTCGAGTTTAGAAAAGCCTGAAAATTTGATTTGGTCACTCCGCTTCGCGGCTTTTCTTAACATTGAACACTCATTTGATATAAAGTTCAGAATATACGTCTTTAACATACTGCTTTAGTATATTTTGAACTTCAATTGAAACCAGAGTTTTATACGCGTGGCGCATGAAGTAAAATTTCGAGTTTAGAAAAGCCTAATTTGGATTGGTCGCTTCGCTTCGCTACGCGACCAATCTAAATTATCAGGCTTTTCTAAACTCTGAATTTTGCTTCATGCTTAATCTGGGAGTGGAAAACACTCGTTTAAAGCTTAAAAGTGAACTCTTTAAAAAACAACGAATATCTAAAGATTTACAGCAAATACGCCATATTTGGAATATGTATACTTAAAAGAAAAACTCCCTGTATTGATAATTAAAATCCTGCTAAAGTTTCATGTTTGATTTTTCAGTTTTTCTAGGAGTAATATAAATTATGGTGATTATGGTGATCATGAAAGCCAATCTTATACAATCCAATTTATTTATTTCTAAATAGAAGTAATGATACTTTTATGGGTGAGTCAAATTTAGTCATTATAATTATACAAATGTATAGTAAACAATAGTAGATAGACAGGCTTACAAAAATACCTACAACAAACAAAAAGTTGATATTTTTAAATAATTCGATTTTTTATGTATATTTTGTTGATTTCTTCAATTTTCAATATTTAATCAACTGATTTGTTAATGTAACTTTACAATCTGAAAATAAAGGTTTATTCTATTCTGTTCTATTCCATTCTTTTCTATAGTTTTTCTGACTCATGAGTTTTATGGTTTTCGTAAGATTACTTATTTTAAGTTTTTCATTGATTTTCGAATGCCTATTTTAACCAATGTCTGATTTTTATAAGTTTTCGTGACTTTTTTAGGATTTTATTAACTTATAAAATCAATTTCATTTATTAAGTGCACTTTGATAAATAATTATCGGACAATGGTGCAAATATCTTCAATAAATAATTCATTTGATAAATAATGCAACATTCAGGAAATTTTATATTTAGGTATACACATCACGATTTTTCGCTGAAAATTTAAAAACATTCGTTGTTTTTGTATAAGCTTTCAATTTGAGGCTTCTAACGAGTGTTTCCAATCCCAGATTAAGCATGAAGTAAAATTTCGAGTTTAGAAAAGCCTGGAAATTTGGATTGGTCGCGTAGCGTAGCGAAGCGACCAATCCAAATTAGGCCTTTCTAAACTCGAAATTTTACTTCATGCGCCACGCGTATAAACACTGAAATATTGTGAAGTTCAAAATATACTACTTAAGTATGATCTCATGTAGATTAATTTTAAAAAATTTATATGTAATATGTAAAAGTAAAATAAAAAAAAAACAGTATCCTCATAATAATTTTTATATAAATTTAATGAAAGTTACCGTTTTTATTTACATCACTTTGGATGATTTCAACAAATAGCCTAACAGTTGAAAATTTTCCTCAAGCCTAAACATCTACAATCTTAACTTGATTGAACATTTCTCGAAATTGTTGACATTTCTAGGTATCCTACTTACAAAAAAATTGTGTTTGATTTCGACCCCTGTACAAGAATAAGAAACGTACGATAATTATGGAGTTAACAGAGAAACATAACATAGTAAAAACCTATAATGAATAGTATACATATAACGAATAGTATACATATCGCAATACATACGCTGCTAATTTTCAGGCAAATCGCTCAAAATCGTTCAATCTGTCAAAATCATTCAATTTTTTTAAATCGTTGAATTTTTCAAATTCTTTCAATTTGAAACTTTTTACGACTCTACTATCTCTTTTCTAAACTGGAAATTAGTAATACCCTCTATATTAAAATATATGAATTTATTTTAACATTACATTATTTTACCTTACATATAATTTCTAAAATTAATTGGGCCCCCTAAGACGAAATCCTAGGGGGGGGCAAGGCAAGCCCCCCCCCCCTTGCTCATATGTGCGGGCACCTATGACCAGTGGTTCCCAACTTGTGGGTCTACGCAGATGACGTTCGCGTCGTCGTGTTTTATAAAATGTTCATTTTTTAAAATAGTGTTTATTTTAATTATTATAAACTTACGCAGTAAAGAATTTTTCAATTTTCCCATAAAGATCCCGCCTCGTCCTCCTATGAACATGATGATAAATAGGATGTACATACGAACTAACAGCCTCCTTATAAACCCCATTCCTTTTTGTCGCCAGCTGATAAGCGGGCGAGTGAATCAGCGTGCTGTATTTCAAAGGGCTCGATTTCTTGAAATAAGCGGGATTCGAAATTCTGTAGCTATTTATTCTCAAGGGCCGATTGAAGACTTTCTGATATTTCGTGGCAGTTGGAGCATGGGCGTCTTGCGTCGTCCAGCCCCCGGGTTCGTCCACCCGGTGCAGCAACTCCGCCGGCTTCCTAAAGGGCTGGAAGGGGTCGTGCGGAAGCTCCCAGGCCAGGGCGGCCGTTCCACCGATTGTAAAAATTGTGCTCCTTCCGATTATTGGTAAAGTTAGGCAATACACTAAAAATTAATGGTTTCACAGAACCTCGTAAAATAAAGCACAGACAGTCAGTGGGATAGGGAATCCAGGAAACCAAATTATCATTAAAACAAAATCTTACAGATGACATCTCGATACGTAATTTTATTAATAATCATAAATAATCATTCTAAATTAAAAGTACGCTATTAATTGATAGATTTTATTATTTTATTTAAACGTAAAATCCGTATCCAAAATAACTGTCTCGCAATCTAATCTTTGATTCTTTTTTAGCGTCCAAATAATTACATTGGACTGTAAGTCTGTATAATTGTCTGTGATAAGAGGGTATAAAGAAAGACTGGTTTCTAAAAATCAATCACAGAGAATATAATAGTGGTTAATATTATAGGTTTTCATTAGGAAGAATAATATGGTTAATGCTTGTTGCGCTACATACTTGATGGAACCGAATGTACAAATTTGTTGTAGAAAAACACTTGTTTTGTTCCAAAATTTCAATTTCAGTTTAATGGCACGTGGTTCGAAATAAGAATGATCTGTAAAGACCGAAACACGTGTCAGAAAACTAAAAATAAAATTGTGGAACAAAACAAGTGCTTCTCTTCAGTAAATTTGGAAGAATAATTTGAAGATAATTAAATGTGGCATTTTTTAATATGAAAAAAAAATAACAAAAAATTTTTCTGAATATTATAGCATGTGGTTTATTTTCTTACCTAATTGTAGTGAACTGCCCTCTGGAAAAATGAGATACCTCTTTTTCCTCGATAATATTTTCTCTGTGCCGTTCGACCCGTCAGAAAACCCGATTGTCGTTGATAAAATAAGCGATAAATACAAAAATATCTTTTCCATTTTGAGCGTGAAAGTTTGCTGGCGAAATGAAAATAAATCGTAACAGAGGACCGTCCCTCGCTCTCGGCCTAACTGTATTTCACATTTAACTGACACTTAACCGTTGATAATTAACACCAGACAAGCTCTCTCACGCGTAATTCGATTAAGATTCGAGAAAGGACTCGAATGGTGATCACAGTGTATTTATTTAGAAAATAAATTAAAAATTAACAGCTTCATAATTAAATTTATACCGTGTGTCTCGTATAGAGTAAGCCCGAGATGGGAATTAGCGCCCGCAAATCCCAAACTGAAGAAGAAGAAAAGAAAACCTTTTTTTTAACATTTTACAATATAATATACAGGGTCCTGCATCTCACCTCCCGTCTTCTATAGATCAGTTATTAACAGAGCTGGAATGAATTCTCAAAAACAGGATTCGAATCACGAATACGAATCACCTAATATGATTCGAATCACGAATACTCGAATAAAGGATTCGTAAGTAAAAAATTTGATTCGAATCAAAGATTCGAATCCTCATTTTTGAATCACGGATACAAATCCTTTCAAAATAAATTTGAATCTATTATTTGCAACCAGTAATATTTTATTCCATCAGTTTCTATTAACAAAAATGTTCATTTACCGACTAAATATCTGATTATATAATGATTTTAATGAATGATGATATATGTGTTATTGAACTTCATTTTAAATCTGTGTTTTATACGCGTGGCGTATGAAGTAAAATTTCGAGTTTAGAAAGCCCCGTGAAAATTTGTCTAGGGTCGCTGCGCGACCCGAGACAAATTTTCTACGCGGGGCTTTTCTAAACTCGAAATTTTACTTCATGCTTAGTCTGGGAGTGGACCGTCAAGATTTTCTACATGTCGAGATTTTCGATATTTCTAGATTTATGTCGATTTATTCACAGTTTGTTATTGTATTAAATGCAACTTTAATATTAAATAAAAACGTTTTTTTTTTAGGAATAGAATATTCACGAATTAAGAGCCGAGCAAATCATAAAGTTAACTCTAAAAGTTAATTTTAGGTAAAATTTTGCATCTTTTTATATGATTTCAATGAATGATTTATTATATTACATACGTCGATTTTTTAAAAGAGTTAAATTTAAAATTCAAACAAGTGTTGTCCACTCCCAGACTAAGCATGAAGTAAAATTTTGAGTTTAGAAAAGCCCCGCGTAGAAAATTTGTCGAGGGTCGCGCAGCGACCCGAGACAAATTTTCGCGGGGCTTTTCTAAACTCGAAATTTTACTTCATGCGCCACGCGTATAAAACACTGATTTAAAGTGAAGTTAAAAATGCACTGAAAACCAACCCAACTTTGATATTTTTTCAAAATTATACGTTTTCTTTCCTATCCATGCTGTAAACCTTTAGATATTCGTTGTTTTCTTGTAAAGAAACTTCGATTCCCTGTAGTCCTTCGGTCTCCGAAAACCATGATTGGTCCTTCGAGCTGTAGCCTTTGTAAAATGGTAATGAACTTAGTAATCTAGAGTGATCCTTCAATTTGAAACTTCTAAGAACGAGTGTTGTCCACTCCCAGACTAAGCATGAAGTAAAATTTCGAGTTTAGAAAAGCCCCGCGTAGAAAAGTTGTCTCGGGTCGCGCAGCGACCCGAGACAAATTTTCACGGGGCTTTTCTAAACTCGAAATTTTACTTCATGCGCGACGCGTATAAAACACTGATTTCAAGTGAAGTTAAAAATATACTATTAACGTTGGATATTTTTCATGGTTAAGTAACCAAATATTCATTCACAAATATTTGAATTATTCGAAAATTTAAATATTTATATTCAAATATGAATAATTTAGTGATTTAAATATTCATATTAGAATATTTAACTATTTGAAATAATCGAATTCGAATCCCAGCCTTAATAGCGATGATTCGAATTATTTGGGAGGATTTGAATCCGTGTATGAGGATTCGAATCCTTTTATAAGGATTCGATTCCTTTTATAAGGATTCGAATCCTTTTGTAAGAAATCGAATCCTTTTATAAGGATTCGAATCCTTTTATAAGGATTCGAATCCTTTTAAAAGAATTCGAATCATTTTATAAGGATTCGAATCATCTACGTCTGGATTCGAATACGAATCCTTTTAAAAAAAATGTAACGAATCCGGATCACGAATCTGTTTTCACTAAAGTATTCGAATCCCTCTTTTGAATCCTCTAAAAGGATTCGAATCCGGGAATCGAATCCTGAATGATTCGAATCCTGCCCAGCTCTGGTTATTAATTTAGTTAGGATTTTGATATTTGGCAGACTTTGCCTGTATCCTAGGGCGTATTTCAGGAAAATATTTTTGATTATACAGGGTGTCCCAAAAATAGTGTGATAATAATTTGAGTGCCTTTTATGGTTACCTTCATACCATTAAATTTTTATAGAAATCGGTTTAGTGATATTAACCAAAAAAAAATTAAAACTAAAAATATCGGTTTTGCACTATTAATTTAAAAAATGTATAACAATTAAAAATAGTATCTCGTCAATTAAATTATAGAAGGTACTTATTAAAAAAGGTCTAATAGTCCCGATAACTAAGTTTGGTGGATATGAATTATACAGAGTGTGCAAAATTTAGTGTCAAACTTTTTAAACTTTACTGCGCTGTATTTTTCTTATTTAAAATTGGATATATACACATAAACATAAAAAGTTATTTGCAGAAAACTCGTTTTATCTACTAATCCAGTAGCCATTTTAATTAATAAAAATCGAAGGTGGCTTTGAAAAACAATTTATTGACATAACATGTTTTGTAATTAAATTGCATCTCGAAAGGCTTAAAGGATTCACAAGGAACATATTACACATCGTGAATCTAAACATATTACACATCGTGAAAGTACAATGAGATTGAAAAAAAAATGATTCAGAGCAGGCATTGACTACTACAAAACGATTAGCAACACTGATTTCAATTCAATAAAAACAGGAAACTTCAAATAAATTTAAACACAAAACAGTATTCTGAAATTTGTCTTGCCAACCATGTTGTTCTAGTCAAGGCCTACTCTAAATCATGTTTTTTTACGATCGCGTGGTATTAAGTTTTGTATAAAAAATAGTTTTAGTAATAACATTTCATAAAAAACATAACAAAAATACGCATTTCTAAAATTAATCACCTACTAGAACTTATGTTCGATATGTCTTCCGTTCTCTTGGAGGCACAATTGAAGACGAGTATGAAATGACCTTGCAACTCTTCGTAATAGGTCGGGTGTAATGTTGTGAAATGCATTTATGATTCTTTGCTGTATGTTCTCTGGTGTGGTTGGAGGTTCTTGATAAACGATTTCCTTAACGTAGCCCCACAAAATAAAGTATAATTTAGTTAAGTCGGGTGATCGGGGCGGCCATTTACTTGGCCCTCCTCTTCCAATCCACCGATTCGGGTAGGTTGTGTTGAGATGATCCCTGACTTGTAATGAATAATGTGCTGGGGGCTTTATTCTGTTGCAGCCACATTGCATCCCTCGCAGCCATTGGTAAATGTTGACATAATTCTGACAATTGATTTTGCAAAAAGTTCAGATACGTTGGTCCATTCAAATGTCCATTAAAAAAGTGAGGGCCAATAATATGTTCACCAATAATTCCCCCCCCCCCCCCACACATTAATTGCCCTTCTGTGTTGTTGATCAACATGACTAAAAACTCTTGGATTGTGGTCGCAATAATAATGGAAGTTATGACGATTCACAAATCCATTTTTATGAAAGGTGGCCTCATCAGAAAACAAAACCTTATCAAAAAAGTCAACATGTACCCTAATTTTAGTTTGCGCCCAGTTGCAAAATTGGACACGTTGATCAAAATCTTGTTCAAAGAGTTCTTGATGGAACTGGATATGATAGGCATGGAAACGGTTGTCCTTTAAAGTTTGTTGAACGGTTCTTTTGCTTACATCCACGGCAGCAGCGACTCCTTATTGACTAACGGAAGGATGTTCCGTAATTGATAATAGCACAGCCAATTGATTTTCTTCAGTTCGAACCGGCCTATTTCTAACTGGTTTTGTATAGTTTACATTACCCGTATGTATAAATCTCTCCAAAAAGTTTTTCAGGCTCCTGTTGTCTGGATATCGTCGTTCCGGATACCGCTGTGCGTAAACTCGACTTGAAAATCATATCTACGAGATCGTCTCGGTTGTACTTCATGACAACAAATTCTTGGATATAAAGAGCTTAACTCATAATGCTTTTAACTTTTACATTACTAAAGTCAAAATAGGCTTTTGTCACTTTGTTAAACAATAAATTGTTTTTCAAAGCCACCTTCGATTTTACTCATTAAAATTGGATTAGTTGATAAAACGAGTTTTCTGCAAATAACTTTTAATGTGTTAGGAATTGCGATAGGGTTGTAATTAGGAAAAATGTTTGTTCTATAATTCCGCATGGAATGACATAAAAATATACAGGGGGTCTAATTTAAAATAAGAAAAATATAGTGCTTTAAAGTTTGAAAAGTTTAACATTAAATTTTAGACACTCTGTATAATTCATAAGAATAAAACTTGGTTAACGGGACTGTCAGACCTTATTTAATAAGTACATTGTATAATTTTATTAACGAGGCACTATTTTTATTTTTTATTATTTTTTTAAACCAATGGTGCAAAACTGATTTTATTTAGTTTTTATTTTTTTTGCTAAAATTACTAAACCAATTTCTATAAAATGTTAGGGGTATGTAGGTATCCATAGAAGGCACCCAAATAATGAACAAAATATATAGCATGTAATCTAAAAATATATCATAATGACGTCAAACTTTTTTGGGACACCCTGTATAATCAAAAATATTTTCCTGAAATACGCCCTAGGATACAGGTAAAGTCTGCCAAATATCAAAAGCCTAACTTAATTAGTAACTGAGCTACAGAAGACGGGAGGTGAGATGCAGGACCCTGTATAAAAATGCCACGTAACACAACAAAGTCGCTTATTACCTCTGAGATAGACCACCCTTCTCAAAGGTAACAAGCGACTTTGTTGTATTACGTGGCATATCTAAAAAAAATCGCTGAGACACGTCGATTTTTGTTTCGAGGACAACTTTTGATGACATTTTCACCTCCATAACCTCAACTCCCTAACCTAACCTAACTTCGCCCTTCGATTTTAGATAGGAAAAGTGGGTCGAGTAATTTTTCGTTCAAAAGATCTTTTGATTCTGAATAGAACAGTATCATTTGTTTTGGATTTAATTGATTCCTGAGGGAACAGCAATATTTTAAAATTGCAATTTCCTGTTTAACGCCACAAAAAAAGATAACAATCCAGTAAGGAATGTAAGGAATGTAGAATTTGTTACCATAAAAGATACATGATTTAGGCAAGAGAAAATGTCAAAATTTACATGTCAAAACAAATTATAAAATCATGTATTTGAGATGTGGTTGAGATAAATGCACAAAGTTTGTTATAGTCAACACACCACCCTTTTACCCTGACTTTCTATACAAGGAACGACGAATAAAAAGAAATATTATGAATACTAGCACATTGGATTAGTAACAATATTTAAGAAAATATATGTATTTAATAATAATTTTGTCTTGGTTCTGCGAAAAATTGTAAGTGCTCAATCTTTGTGGGCCATTATTATTTCATTTATTTCAAATAATTCTTTCACTTACTTTTATGTTAACTTACCGCCCACTGTTAGAAATCAGATATTATTCTCCTTTATATAGTTTTACCACAGTTAGAATAAAATTGATGATAGGATTTTGAGCATTTTCGTAATTTCGACGCAATTGAAGTATTTTGGCATGCATAATAATTAAACGCACAGATAATATTCGACGTGCCAAACAATTGAAGGTGTTCTGTTTCAACCAGAATCCATTGATTGAAAACAGATAGAAGTTAATGACGTCAGGGTAGAAAGGTAATGTGTTGACTTTACCTCAAACGCCATTTCAATGAAAACGAAAACAAATGACACCGTTGTATTCAGGAGTAAGGAGTAAATAGTTGTTCATTGTGATTAAATACTCCACATAACTCAATTAAACAATTTGTTATTACTATATCTCTATTATTACTGAGAATATCGAAAAATGCTCGGAATAAATTAACCTCATTTTAAAAATTAAACTAAATTTAAATTTTGTCTAATTTGAAACAATGCACAGCTTGCTTTTCAAATTAACACCTTCATAAACTAACTAGACAATAATTAACACATGCATCAATTAAATTCTTAACGGCATTCCCCATTGTTTTCTTCAGTCTAATTCTAATGGTTTTTTTCTAAGGGGGGAAAATTCGTGTGGGTGTTAGGATAATCCGCATACAAACCGCGTTTATTTGTTTTAAAAGTGCAAACATGGCGACGTGCGATGTACATAAAATTTTATGTGTTTTCATCATCATTTCGTGTGTTCGATGTGATGATGAAAACGTAGATAGAATTGAGAAAAGGTCGCTCATTTGGCCTGAAGGTCCGGTCGCTAAAGTTCAGGTAAATCTCTTAATTTTCACAATCCTTATGAGTTTAGTTAATTGTTAATTATGGTTTAGGTCAATTTTCTATGTTTTAAAGATTTCTACGACTTTAACCTTGTTGAGTATCGCCATTTTTCATATTTAGGTTTTGAAATACTCAATCTACTAAATCTAATGTGCATTTTGATAATTTTCACAAGTTCATTATTTTCTATATGTTGTAAATATTCTGCGAAAAATTGACAAATTTCATTTTACTCGTTTCATTATTTTATCAATTTTCTTCATTTTTATAATTTTGCTAGGCTATAATGGGTGCTGGATTTCCAGTAGATTTAGAAGACGAAACGGTGATCGTCGGTATCGTCATCAAGTCGATACACATCGTGCCCCAAAATGCCTCCGACTACACGAACCCCAACATAATTTACGCAAGGAAAAAGCGCTCGACGGCGCCCCCGGCAATATCGCGTTGGGACATTTACAAAACCCTCGAGCAGTACGCGAAAATGTACGGATACGGTGGCAAAGAGTGCGTCCTGAGAGCGATCTGTGAATTATCAGAAACGCCCATTGATAAATCGACCGGAATCATCGAGGAGATTTTGCACACGATTTTCACGTTAGTATAAAACCATATAATATCCATTCAAGTAAAAAGAGAGATAAGCGATGAAATAAGTTTATTTTCATAAAAAGTACTTATCATGTTTCCAGTTATATAAAATGTACCTACATGAATCAACGAATCAACTACAAAACGAAAAATAGGGTAGAATTCACGAGAGGTGTTCTATGATTACAAATTTGAAATCTATGGTACAACTTTTGTTTGAGGTGTTTTCATAATAACATTATTTCTTCTACTTTTGAGTGTTTAATTGCAATTTATAAACTCTTTTAACTAGACTATTTATGATTGATAATTAAAGCACTAACAACCTTTCTTCACACTTTTATTTGAATTACCAAATGTACATTTTAGACACAAAGTGGCCATTATCAATGGATTAATACCACCAAATAAAAGTGTGAAGAAAGGTCATAAGTGCTTTATTTATCAATTAAATTTGATCTTCACGTAACTCACAAAATCAATTTAAACTATTTATACATATAGTCCAGTTCAGAGGTGTCCTGTGATATTAAGTTTATATTAAAATATCTATAATACTATGTATAGTTGTTTTAATTTGAACTTAAATATCACACTACTCGTGAACTGTATAAATTTATCACATTTCAAAAGTGTATTCATTCATTGCCTTCTAATAAACTACTGTTTTTTCTTTGTGGGATGTGTGTGTTTGATGACAAAAAATGGTGTGAAATTTAATTTCTTTTCAGGCCAACGTCAACAAATGAGAGTTTAGATAGTCACAGCGATAATGAGTATTACGCGGCGCAAAAGATGGGGAAGAAGATCAAAGGCGGCTGCGGGGCTTTTTTCCCCTGCTGCGAGGGCAACCTAGTTGATATGTTCTCTTTCGTTTTGCGAAAATGATTGATAATGGCTAATGAAATAAAAATTATTTAAAACAAGACTTCGTGCTTTTATTTATTGCTAATTAATATTAATCTATTCGCGATATTTTTTACGCATTTGCGACGGAAAAGATTTTTAAACAATTTCCCAATTTTTCAAATGCTCTAATTTTGTATGCAATAGCTATACTTATTACAGCGTATGCAGATGTATACTTAAACAAAAAATCCCTTCTATAATTTAAATCACAATAATCGAATTCAAATTATACAGGGAATTGTTCATTTTATTTTTCAAAAGAGTTCAATTAGAATCTATAAAAAAGTATTTTTTACTCCTAGAATAAGCATGAAGTAAAATTTTGAGTTAAGAAAAGCCTGAAAGCCGCGAAATTTTACTTTATGCGCCACGCGCACAAAACACTAATTTGATGTGAAGTTCCGAATGAACATCATTAGAATACTGTTTAACTAGTACATTTCGTACTTCATTTGAAATCAGTGTTTTATACGCGTGGCGCATGAAATAAAAATTTGAGTTTAGAAAAGCCTGAAAATTTGGTTTGGTCGCTCCTCGAAATTTTACTTCATGCGCCACGCGTACAAAACATTCATTTGATATGAAGTCAAGATTGTACACCTTTAGCATACTGCTTAACTAGTACATTTCGAACTTCACTTAAAATTAGTGTTTTATACGCGTGGCGCATGAGGTAAAATTTCGAGTTTAGAAAAGCCTGATCATTTGGTTTGGTCGCTCCGCTTCATGCTTAATCTGGGAATGGAAAACACTTGTTTTAAACTTTAATTTGAACTCTTTGCAAAAATATTTGAAGATTTACAGTTATTAAGATATATAATTAAAAAACTCTTAGTATGAATAATCAAATAATTGCTCAAATCATTACTCAAATGATCACTCGAATAATCACTAGAAAAATTGATCAAATTATCACTCAAATAAACGTTTGAATAGTCACTCGAGAGATCATTCAAATGATTGTTTAAATAATTGCTTGAATGGTAGCTCGAGTGATAGCTCGAATGGTTGCAGATGATAGTCTAACGCAATAACTTACAATTAACAATAGTTATAATAATTAATCAGAAAAGAAATACATATATGGCGTTAACGTGATAATACGAATAATCATATTCGAGTGATTATTCAAAGCAATTTCATATGAATCTCTAGATGTTCGATTATTTTCATAATCGAACTCATCGATTGTTTTCATTTAAATTGTCTAGTGGCGCCTCGTCCATAAGGGCTGCGGGGCCAAAAGAACCAGAACCAATGACTGACAGATTTTTGAATATATCTAAATTTTCGAATTTGGGATGCTATTCTTCTTTATTGGAAGAAGCAGAGTTGAAGGTTTAGAATCATTTTTTTAAGATTAGATTTTTCTTATTAGGCTCAGTACTGGAAGTATTAGGACTCAGTACTTCTAGTATTGAGCCTAATAAGAAAAATCTAATCTTAAAATCTCGTTATAACTATAGATTGCAATTTAGATTGCTTTAAATGTAAAAGTTAGCACAATACCTGGGCAAAATTTTAGATAGATCCATCATTTCAAATTTGATCACTTTTAATAGGCCAATAATTATTGGCCTATTATTATTTTCCCTATTGGTAACAACCGAGTTGGAGATTTAGAAACAATTTTTGGAGACATTTAACTAAGTATTCCCAATTTATAACTTATTAAATCCAGTTTGTTTTCTGTTTTAAAAAAAATAGAGTTCAAGAATCAGATGCAATTGTTTGATTCTGTTTTGGAAGAAGTAGAAGGGAAAATTTGGAGTTATCCAATTTAAGCGCACAATAATTTACCTACAATTTACTTTTAAAAAAGCAACACAATAATTCTCTCTCCTATTTAGACAGAAAATTGTTAAGAATGAACAATAAAACAATATTATACAAAATCACTCACTAAGACATCTCGGAGCTCAATCTCTTGCAGAACCTACTTTCTGTATCAACAAGTTAGATGTTAATAAAAAATCGTGTAAAAAATTTAACAATATGTGTAGGTTGTCAATTGTATTTACGTATGATGAATTAATTTCGCACTTAACCCGTGGTTAATATAAGAATGTTTCTGTACTAATTAAACTACGTAGATGAATCAAATATAAACAAGCCTTTATTTTTTACAGAACTATGTACACATCTCTAAATTATTTTTGTACATAGTGTCCTCTATTTAAAATACATTTCTCCTAAAGTGTTGGAAGTTTTTTTCAACTCCGTTATTATAGAATGAAGCTGGGCAGGTATGTAACCAATTGCGCGCAATCGTTTCCACTTCCTCATTGCTGTCAAATCGCTTGCCTCTAAGAAATCGCAAGGAGACTGGTCTAGACTGTAAGATCGATGTTTAGGTGTTTGTTAGGTAATGGGGGCCTAACATTGTGATGCAGGATTAATACTTAACAGATTTAGGAGGTAGCAGTAGCAAATTACTTTGTTAGTTCGACGTCTGTGTAAGAAATCCACCAGGTTCTCTAGTCCCAAAAACCCGTAACCAACTCAGAAAATCGGATTTTGACTTTCGCTGGCTTTCCTTGGCCTTTACTTATCGCTTGATTTTGATGCACCAAATCTTTTCAAACTTTTTCCATATAATGGTATCTTTTCCAAAGTGGACCAGCAGTCTGCGGTAAATTTTACGATTTCCCAGACAAGAAACTTTAGAACTATGAGTTGCGCAGAAAGACAGGCCCACTCTTCACATTTATTTTTTTAACTACTAAATGAAGGACAGTACAAGCCGGCTGCCTAACTCTAGGCATCCCAACCTAAAGACTAAGCCAAATAACAAATAAATACTATTCCCAACGCTCAGAAAACAAAGGCTCGTTTAAATTTGATCGAACCACATTGTATACAAATCAGAGAATTGATACCAAGTGTTTTAATTAATATGTCATAGTTATTCACTGATGTAATTAAAATTAATAATATAATACTGATTAAAACATTTGGTTTGTTTTACTGATTTTTTTTTTATTTTTAAGTATTAAGTTTTCGGTATAATTACTTACACTATTTCACTCAAATTTAAGCAAAAGTAAATCCTATTGTTTTATCTACATCTAAGTTTCTCTAACATCGTTTATTCCAGTGTTTTTAAATCTTTTTTATGATTCTATGCACATACTTGCTTCTCAAGTAAATTTCCATGGCCACTAAATATTATAATAAACACACGGTATAGTTATATTGTACAATATTTGTACTTGTAAATAATATACGTTTTTACTTTGTTTAACCACTGTTAATTGCACTTAATTCTGTGACTATAGTTTCGGCCATTCTTAAAGTGCAATAAACAGTGGTTAAACTATGTAAAAAAGTGTTTTATTTACAAGTGTATTTAAGATGTACTACAAAGTGAACGCCTACAACACAAAACAGTACAATATTTGTTTTAATTACATGAAGAAGTTAGTGAAATTAAATTTCTTTGAAATCATTGAACTTATTGTTGTCCAATTTTAGAATAGCGGGTTGCATTTGCAAACAACAAAATTCTACTCAAATCAATCTGGTAATAGACAATATATTATCTGTAAACAAATTTTGCTATTTAAAGATTGCACAACTTTAAGTTGCACCATAAAACTGTACATTTTCTGTATAAATAACTCAATTTTGCATCGATTTTGCAAGGGAATCAGTTTTTTTTATTAATTACCAAAGAGGAATAGAGTTGTTACTATTAGGTACTACTACCTAGTATATTTTCTACAAATCCAAATAACCACTACGCTAATTTGTTTGTTGGTTCTAATATAACTTTAAATTTAGAACTGGATTTTTCATTTTTTAAATTAGTCGCTTACACCCCTTTGATTTTAGGTAATTCAATTGTATTCTTCTTTAACACTTCTATTTCATTCAATTATAACATGTGTAAATATCCGCGTATAAATTACTCCACATAGCTTGTTTAATTACCGTTACCCGTTTGTTTATTCAAGTACTTAGTGGGTATTTTCGAAGCGACGTATTTTAGTCAAATATTGTAAATGAACGCGAGAAGTAACTTATTTTACGAACCTACCAACAAAACAAAATAGATAAAAATGAAAGAAAATACAGAATTGTCAGCATTACTAATTTTATTGTTCACATTGCTTCTAGTATCTGAGATGAATGTGGTAAATTGCAAGATATTATCAAGAAAGAAACGATACGTTGCATTCCCAGAAGGTTCGACATTATCTGTAAGTATTTATTCAGTACCTACACAATTTTTCTATCAAATAATAATTTAAATTGCTAAATTAAATGATAAAAATCTTAATTGAATTAATAGTTACAAAAACAGAATAAATAAAAAAGTTTTATATGTTTAATCCGTATGCTTCTATATCGTTAAAGTTAGCCAGCCAGTCGTCGAATTAACTTCTCTTTGTCAATTTTATAATTATATAGACAGAGAATTTTTCTTTTAAGAATACATATCCGGATGATTCTAGCGTTTAGAAAATGTTTAAGAAATTGTTGTTTTTATAAAATCGTTTAATTTGAAGCTTCTAACGAGTTTTTCTACTACTTAGTTAAGCATGAAGTAAAATTTCGAGTTTAGAAAAGCGTGAAAATTTGGAAAGGTCGCGTAGCGAAGCGGCTGTAAATTTTCAGACATTCGTTGATTTTATGAAAACGTGCAATTGAAAGCTTCGAACGAGTGTTTCTACTCCCAGATTAAGCATGAATTAAAATTTCGTGTTTAGAAAAGCCTTAAAATTGGAATTAGAATTTCCATGCTTTTATAAACTCGAAATTTTACGTGGTAATACACTGAAATTTTATTAAATTTAAAATTCTCCTTGAGAATGACGATAAATCAACACTAGTCAGAGAGAATAAAACTTGTAGTGAAAGTGACTTAAATTCAATTATCAATATTGTAAACATTTCATTGAGTGATTAATAAGAACCAAATTGAGGATATTAAAAATGAACTGCTAAAGCAGGATTAACAAGAAAAACTACTAAACAAGAATATTTTTAATTTCACTTGAAATCAGTTCTTTTATACGGGTGGCGCATGAAGTAAAATTTCGAGTTTAGAAAAGCCTGAAAATTTTGTTTAGGCGACCAAACCAAATTTTAAGGCTTTTCTAAACTCGAAATTTTACTTCATGCTTAATTTGGGAGTGTAAACACTCTATCGAAGCTTTTAATTGCATGTTTTCATAAAATCAACGAATGTCTGAAAATTTACAGCGTATACAATGGGAAATGTATACTTAAAAAAAATTCCCTGTATTATCACACTCACGCTAATGAATTATTTATTTAATAAATGCATTAAAGACGTGGGAATAATACATCTCTATGAAATGTTTGAAAAGATAAACTTCCTTTATACAGATTACGTACTTAATTTTAGCGATATAAATGCCTCAGTATGTTTGAAACAACACATTACATTTTTTCACTGTTATATATTTCATCTTATGCTAATAGCCAACCAATTTCCTTCTATAAGCATAAAATACTTTATGAAATAAATATTTCCAATACAAAACTATTTAAATTCGAAAAAAATAAGCTTGCGTTTATTATAGTTTCAAATAAGATTATAAATATTTCATTGTATAATTCAATATTCGGCGGTGTATTTGCACGGAAAGTAGTTGTTTTAATGAATTTTTGTCTAAGTAGTCTTTATTATTTGCAGTTTATACGAACATTATCGTAATTTTATTTTTTCTAAAATATTTCTGCAAATATTCAGCTCTTACAATTTCAACAAGGTAATTTATAGTGGTTTTCCTGCGTGAATAAATTTAGATAGCAATATGCATGACGGCCCAGGCAATCACCAGGCCATCGGAACTTTTCACCGAGGGCCTTAACTGGGGCTTATCGTACGACCTACCCAACAACACGGCCACCATCAAGGAATTCCTGTATCCGAGGCACGTCATACAGCGCAGACACCGCAGGGATTTATATCAGAAATTGGAGGTGATCATGAATTCGTAAGTGACATACGACAACTAAAATTGATATTCCAGCACAAAAAATTTCAATCGTGCGGTTTAAAAGTAACAAAGAAGGCACACAGCTATACTAGATGAGATTTTAACAATATTTATAGGTGAAATTTGTTTAAAAAAGGACTTACACCACTTAAAAGTTTTACATCTCGTCGACAAAAAACGGGTACTTCTTTCCTATATAAGTTTCTGCACAGGTCTGTTAAATCACGTGACTTTTTAAATAAAATTCATCTGTATATTCCATCTTTTGATAGCAAGCACTTTTCTACATTTAATATATTAGTACATAGAACTAATAATGGTCTAACATTTTCTGTCATATTGTATCCAGACGTTTTAATAGAATTTCTTCTTTCTGTAATATATATATATATATATATATATATATATATATATATATATATATTACGACAAACTGAAAACTTTACTGACTTCTTAGATAAAATTAGTCTTTACTGACTTCTTAGATAAAATTAGTCTGTATATTCCATCTTTTGATAGCAATCAGTCTTCTACATTAAATATATTAGTACATAGAACTAATAATGGTCTAAAATTTCCTGTCATATTGTATCCAGATGTTTTAATACTATTTCTTTTTTCTGTGATATGTTTTACTGCCTTAGACCAAATAGCATTGCTATGAGTTGTATTTAATAAAATGTAAGTAATTATTTGGATAGGGTTTTAGTAAAATGTACTACAAATCACATAATCTTCATATTCTATTATTTATATATTATTTTCATATGGTTTATAATTAGTTTACTTAATTTTTAACTATGTTGTCTTCTTATTAGGATATGTTTCCTATTGGACAATAAAGATTTATTATTGTTATTAAAAAAAACGGTTGATGTTTATATTTTTTTAAATTTTGTTCTATACAGAATGGGTTATGATGGCCGAACATGCGTCTTTAGAGCTTTATGTGAAGCTGGTGGCATGTTCTCAAGTAGAGGAAATAACGTTATTGAGGAGATTCTTAGGATTATTTTTGGGTAAGTACAATCAACATTCTATCAGTATCATTTACTTGAACAGTTTTGAAAATTAAATAAGAAGTGGATTATTTCACTACAGTTTTTATTCTCTCCAATTAGTTTAGACTTATCGTCATTCTCAAGAAGTACATAAATGCAGTAGTGAAAGAAACCACGTGACTTTATTTAATTATCAATATTGTTAACATGAGTATTAATAATAATAAGATCGAAACAATTCAAAATAAATTTTTAAAAATAATGCTATTTAAATTAGGTTACAACAAAGATAAAAATATAAATTTAGTTCGTCAGGAGCTTACTATCGATAAATTATGTTGTAGAAGAACTTACGCGGACTTGAGCTTCTTTTATAAATTAATTAGTAACCAAGCGGATTGTTTATATCTATTTAATCAAATTAATTTCTGTATTAACCCTTCGAATCGACAAATCAGACATCCAACACTGTTTTCCATTCCGTTCCATAAATCCGACTACGGTCTTAATAGTCCACTTTCTCGGTTCATGAGTACGTCAAATAAATTATCCCTAAATCCAAATTTCGATCTTTTTGTTAATTCGTATCCTAAATTTATATCTAATCTTAAGCGGTTAAATGTTTGTTGTTCTCTTTAATTTGCCAATTTGTAGACATGTTTTTGTATTTATATATATTTTGTATTTTGAAATTTGAATTGTATTACTATAACATATTATGTATAATGGATTTTTCCGTAAATAAATTAATAAATAAATAAATCCATTGAAAATGGCCACTTAGTGTCCGAAATGTACATTTGGTAATTTAAATAAACTTAAGTGTAAAGAAAGGTTATTAGTGCTTTATTTATCAATTGGTAACATGCCTAATCAAATGATTAATGAGAACCAAATTAAAAATTATCTTAAAAAGACAAAATGTTTTGCAGAAAGTCGATAAAAATTCGGTTTTATATTTTGCAAATTGAAGTTGACAGAACAATTATTTTATTAAGTAATTCCTATATGTATGTATTTTTGTTTTATTGTTACTTCTATTATTTTTTATAGTTTTCCACAGCAGAAGATTTTGGCTTCTGAGCCGGAGGAACATCACGATTATCAAAGGGCGCACCGCGTCGGGAAAGAGCTGGGGGAGGAAGAGTGCTCCTCGAGATTTCCGGGATGTTCCTTCTCGTTACTGGATATGGCTTTGGGGCATTACGGAGATAGCGGTTTGCCCTTTGCCATGTAACTCAAGCTCGATTTTCACACTCAAATAAATAAACTTATATCAAATATACGAGCCCTAATTATTTATTCATTCATTTTTGCCATTCTAAATTTATTAAACATTGATCTCCAAAATTAACAAAATTTTAAATATAGATAAAATTACGAATCTCATCTTACAGAATATTTCAAGGAATAATAAAAGTGCAAAAATAAGAAGACTAAAGACTCATTTAATATACAGATATAATTTGTTTCTTTTATTTGTACTAATTCTGATGCATGTTCTGTAAAATTTCATGCATTCCTCGCATTTTGTAAACCCGTTGAATTTGAAGTTTCGAACTAGTGTTTTCACTCCCAGATTAAGCATGAAGTAAGATTTCGAGTTTAGAAAAGCCTGAAAATTTGGTTTGGTCGCTCCGCGAAGCGGAGCGGCCAAACCAAATTTTCAGGCTTTTCTAAACTCGAAATTTTACTTCATGCGCCACGCGTATAAAATACTGAAAAATTGTAAAATTAAAAATATACTTAATCACTATTCAAAATACACTGCTAAAGTAGAAAAGACTGAATTATTATAAAATTACAAATACACTACTCAATCAATTTTAAAAAAACATACTGTAAAACATGGTTAAAAATATCCTGCTAAACAAGAATATTTCGAACATAACACAATATTTCAGTGTTTTACACGGATGGCGCATGAAGTAAAATTTCGAGTTTACAAAAGCCTGAAAATTTGGTTTGGCCGCTCCGCTTCGCGGAGCGACCAAACCAAATTTTTAGGCTTTTCTAAGCTCGAAATTTTACTTCATGCTTAACCTGGGATTAGAAACACTCGTTAGTAGCTTTTAATTCAACACACAAAAAAACAATGAATGCCTCAAAATGCATATGCCACAGAGTATGTATACTTGAAAGAAAAATTCCCCGTATAGAATAAAATTGCCATCTAGTTTCTTCAAGTAGATATTACCGGCATACTAAATTTTTAATTCAACAATTTATTTCAATATGTCAGACACTTTGTTCTCAATAATCAATTCATTCTTGATAATGGCATAATAAGCCAAAACTAGTAGAAAAAGTGAAACAAAACAAATAATAAATAGCGTACAATAAAATAGTGTAAAGAAAGGAATGAAATAATAAAAAATACTGGAAACAACTTCACGTAACTAATAGAAAAATAATAAAAACAAAGTGAATTCAGTTTAAAAAAAAAACAATATAAATGTATTCCAATTCGCTCTATTAAATACGTAAACAATTTTTAAGAATGTGTTATGATTTTTTTTGAAATCTCTTGTTTCAATTTCTATAATATTCTTCTTTTAGTTACGTGAACTGTTTTATTAATTATTGTAGTAATTCCTTTCTTCACTGATTACTTTTATTATACTAAGTGTACATTTCAAACACTATGTGATCATTTTCAACACATAGTGTTCGAAATGTACATTTAGTATAATAAAAGTAATCAGTAAAGAAAGGAATTACTACAGTAATTAATTTCTATAAATATGTTATTTTTATTTAAAAAAAGTCTTGTTTTCCTTGTCTCGCGACATTTTTTTGTTCGTCTCTAGAATTTAATGTTAAATTAATTTATAGCCCACTTAAATTATATCGAGTGAAATAATTGATGGGCATTCCTCTAACTTTCGAAATCAATTTCAACAACGGCGTTAAAGGCATTCGTCTTCTCAGGGAAGGCAAAGCACAAACTATTCATCACTGCGGGGCTTTCAAACAAAAAAATAACAACTTAAAACATATACTTACACAACAACCAAATAAAAATAGAAAACAGAAACAGTTTGAATACTGGGGACACAAAAAAATGTTGCAATGCAAATAACAATATTGCTGCACAGCTAATAATATAACAGAAAGTAAAAACTTAAAAAAAATGTCTTGAACAAATTTCTAATCTTTCACGTGGTGAAACATATTTAACTATGATTTAAAAAAGAAATCACGTGGTTAAATTTTACTAATATTTTGGTTTTTTATTCCAACTAGTTTCGACTTTGAGTCATTCCTTGAGAATGACTCAAAATCGAAACTATTTGGAATAAAAAACCAAAATATTAGTGAAATTTAATGAAGCATTTTCTTTTCAAAATCGTACTTGAAAAAATTAAAAATACAAAAATGTGTATAATGCTTCTACAAAGCCTTCATAAAACGAACGTTATTTAAATGCCCGGCCAAAACATCGCAAGATATTTTTAATGGTGAAAACAAGATAAATCGGAAAAACGCAACATATACAAATTGGCATAAACGAAATCGGAAAGCCAATGAGAAATTACCGGTTGCTGCCACCCCTAAATAGTATAAACAACTTGCGATGTTTCGGCACATTATTTGAAAACGATCGATCATTTACTATGCAAGCATTAAAAGCACACATCAGTATAAAATGAGTGATTAATGTGAGTTTAAAGCTTATTTAATTCCGCTCTGAGTACGTCCTAAATAAATAAAATTGATTCAGATTTGAAATAATCATTAAAAACCAGTGAAATAATTAATAGTAATTTACAAACCGAGCGCGGGAACTCAATTTTCCCGCATTGACCCACTTTTTTTAAAAACGTGCGGAAAAGGAAAGAATGCCTTAATTTGCGTACGCTTTTTTTCTATAAGCGTTCAATTTGAAGTTTCGAACGAGTGTAGCCACCCCCTGAATAAGCATAAAGTGAAAACATGTTGACAGTTGACGTTTATAAAGGCTGCGGTTTGAAAAGTTGGTGTGGAAAGTTTTCTATTTTCACACTTCTGATTTATTCAGAAATAACGGCAGAAATCAGCGACCCCGCCAATACGCTAGGTACTGAAAAATTAACTTATTAATTGACGAACGGGTATATTCAGCGGTCGCACTTATAACTGTGCGTTTTACCGACTTTTCCACTCTGGTATACCGGGAAATGCGGATTTTCGGTTGTTAATAGAGCGCGTCAAATTCCACTTTTAAAGCGGGGAGCTCAAAAATAGGATTTTAAGTTCTTCAAGTAATTTAAATATAGGACAAAATATGGTTTGATAGTAATAATAAAAGATATATCAAAAATAACACTTGGTTTGTCTTACTATTCACAAATAGTGAAACAAACGCAGTATTATTTTTGATTTATTTAATCTTCAAATTGAAACTGTACAACGGATAGTATTGATATATGAGTACTCAAACGAAAAATTCCCGAGAACAGCCGTCAAAGTTGGTAACATTTTGAAAATTAAAAAAATATATATACACATCATAAAAATATTGGAATATGACAGAAAATTAAATTAAAAGAAATATACGGAAATCTATAAACAAATAACGATTACTAGAAAAATTATTAAAATGTACAGAATTCGTTGAAAAAGTGAAAGTTGTTAAAGACTATAACGATTTCCTAAATTTAAAATTAACAAAACTAACAATTATAATACTGATAAAATAACACACAATTTTGTTAGTATTGAAAATGAACACCTAGTGTTCGAAATGTACATCTAGAATAATAAAAGTTATAAGTGAAGAAAGGAATTACTACAATAATTAATAAAAAAAACACTTCACGTAACTAAATGAAGAAGATTGAAAACCCACAAAACTCGTCAATTTTTAAAATCAACTAAAAATATTTTCACATTCAAGAAAATTAAACAATGTTTTGAAAAAGATTATTAAGTTGATAAAAATCATCAAAATAGACAAATTCAAGAATAATACGACGTCATAGCATTGTTTAATTTAATTGAATGTGACAATATTCCCAGTTGATTGTATAAACCAGTGATGGGGAAACTACGGCCCGTGGGCCAAGTCCGGCCCGCGGAAAGGTTTAATCCGGCCCGTTTAAGAGTGCCGTCGTGAGAATGTTTGAACGCGTTCTTACTTCGTAATGTGACGACCCGCATAAAAACTACCTACCTACGATTAAGCATTATTCTTTGGCCCGCTACGATTGTCTGGTTATTACAAATGGCCCGTCTTAAAAAAAGTTTCCCCACCACTGGTATAAACTATCGATGTTTGTCGGTTGTGTTAAATCTTGTTCTTTATTAGTATTATAATTCTAAGTTCCGTCTTCTAATTTGAAAATAGTTTATTTTAAGAGTAGCCAAAGTCCATTTCTCAATGATATCTTTTTTTACTGTGATAGCAACAAAAAATTGAGAAACAGACTTAGGCGACTTGTAAATTAAGCGGCTCAATTATTAAATTCAACAAAAATTGCAAACGTTGGAAAAGGAAACGACTGAAATTGACAAAAAGTTAAGATAGAAAAAATCATCAAAACTAAAAAAGGTGTAGATTTTTATAAATCGATAAAACTCTTAAACTTAATAAACACATTGTATTTGGATTTGTTTGTATTAATAAAAATAGTATTAATTAATTATTAAAATTAACATTTTAAAAATATTGACAATAATCATAAATAACCAATAACGTGTGTAATAATTCACACTTTCACCAAAAAATTACATGTACAATTATATTGTCATTCTAATTCTGTAATTTTTTATACAAATCGATAAAATATTATTTATTAATTTCTTTACGAGATCCAAGAAACACGTCAGAAATCATTCATAAAAATAGCAAAGAAATTACAAAACTCATGTTTTAAAAATTAATCATTATTGTCAATAAACTCGTCGAAACCAAAATAATCGAAGCAACAAATATAAAAATTAAACGACAAGTAATATGTATAAAAAGTCACACATTCATCAAAAATTCAAATATATATAAATATAACTCACACTTTCACATTAAAATTACATTTACAATGATATTATTATTCGATTTCTATCTTTTTTAATACAAATCGATATAATTTTATTTATTCATTCTTTGCGAGATCGAAATAAACACGTCAAAAATCATTTATAAAAACAGCAAAGAAATTATAAAACACATAAGTTTTAAAAAATATTCATTATTATGAATAAAATTGTCGAAACTAAAATAATCGAAACAACAAACATATCAATTAAACGACCAGTTACATGTATAAAAATTCACAGTTTCATCAAAAATTACAATTATATTATTATTCGATTTCTCTAATTTTTTATCCAAAAAATACGTCAAAAATATATATTAATTAAACGATCAGTTACATGTATGAAAATGCACACTTTTATCAAAAATTACAATTATATTTTAATTCGATTTCTCTAATTTGTTATCCAAAAAATACGTCAAAAATCATTCATAAATAAAGTAAAAAAATCACAAAACATTCATGTCTGATAAACATTGGAAATTGCTGGAATAATTCTTGACGTAACCTAACCTAACTCAATCTCTAGGATCGAGGACACCCTGAAGGGAACATGCTAAGGAGGACCCTATTGGAGACCGTAACCAAATGAAAAATGTTTGGTTTTAGGATTAAAAATTTCGCGCAAAATTTCTAATCCTAAAGCCAAACATTTTTTTAGTTAATAAAACAAAATAAATATACTCATGTCTGATCAACATTTCAAATGAATTGATATTTTGTGGATTGAAACATTGTAGTTTGGAAAAATTGTTTATTTTTATGTATCAATTTCTAGTTACAAATGAATTAAGGAAATGTTTCTAGTCTTTATTTGCTTAAGCATGAAGTCAATATTTGGGGTTTATAACAGTCTGGAAATTCGGATTAGTCGTGAAGCGAGTGTTTCCACTCCTAGACTAATCATGAAGTAATATTTCGAGTTTTGAAAAACCTGAACATTTTCTGGCTTTTTCAAACTCGAAATTTTACTTCATGCGCAACGCGCATTAAACACTGATTTTAAGTAAATTTCAAAATATACTTTTTAAGCAGTATTCTAATTAGTTGTCAAAATTCATAAGTTAAGCAAATCACAAACATATCGTCAAAATAATACAAATTTACTAAAATTAATACAACATTAAAATTGAAAGTCTGAATCAATATTTTAATTATTGGAACATTCTAATTGGGCAAATCGTTTATTCCTTGTATCAATGTCTAGTTACATAATATATAAAATTACGAAAACGTTATTCCTGAAAATGCAAACAATGTCTTAATTAATAAGGCAACTTAAGACTATAAATATCCATTGAATCAACTACTTCCCGTGCAAATACACCTCCGGATATTGAATTATACAATGAAATATTTAAAATCTTATTTATTTTGATTTGTTACAACGCTATATTAAAGTATATGTAACGTTTAGGTCAAATCTCTTCAAGCCAACTAACAAATACAAATTTAAAATGAAAGGAGAAATAACAAAAAATGAAAAGGACTTGGATTAAAACTAATGTCTTAGGCCATCTATAGACGCGTTTCGAGATTTATCTCTCTTCAGTATAGCTTTGCTTATGACGTTTTTAAAAAAAAATTAGGAATAGAATTAAAATAAACTTACTTGGAAAAAGTGTTGTGTGTGGAATGAACAGGTACACAGAAATGGAATGAGCGAAAAATATGGTCGGTATTTATAGGTAAAAAGGGGATTATGTCATTAGCAGGTATGAAGAATGTCAGACCTTATTATTTACCTTACGGTACAGTTCTAGTTACAAATGAATTATAATTATGATGCATTTTTTTATTCTTTGTTTAAACTTTTAATTGCAGACTCATCTAACACTTGGTGAAATATGTTTAACACTGATTTTTTTAAACTTTTCTGTGAAAGACAATTTCAATTTGTTTCACTGTTTGTTTTTATTTAATTTTAATTTGAAAGGACTTATATGTGTCATTGGGTATTTAAAGATGAGGATTGCTGTAATGTAAAACTGTAAGAAGTTAAATTGAAACTGACATTTACAGAATAATAGAAAAAAATCAGTGTCATTGTTTACGTATAAAGTAAATATTTCGAGTTTACAATAACCTGAAAATTTGGATTGGTCGTGAAGCAAGTGTTTCCACTCCCAGGCTAAGCATAAAGTAAAATTTCGAGTTTAGAAAAGCCTGAAAATTTGGTTTGGTCGTTCTGCGAAGCTCAGCGGCCAAACCAAATTTTCAGGCTTTTCTAAACTCGAAATTTTACTTCATGCGCCACGCATATTAAACGCTGATTTTAAGTAATAGTCGAAATATACTGCTCTAGATAATTACTTAAGCAGTATGTTTTGAACTTCATATTAATTCAGTGTTTAATACGGGTGGCGCATGAAGTAAAATTTCGAGTTTAGAAAAGCCTGAAAATTTGGTTTGGTCGCTCCGCGAAGCGGAGCGGCCAAACCAAATTTTCAGGCTTTTCTAAACTCGAAATTTTACTTCATGCTTAGCCTGGGAGTGGAAACACTTGCTTCACGACCAATCCAAATTTTCAGGTTATTCTATACTCGAAATATTTACTTCATACGTAAACAATGACTAGAAAAATCTCTTTCGCGGAGTGATCAAACCAAATTTTTAGGCTTTTCTAAACTCAAAATTTTACTTCATGTTTAGCCTGGTAGTGGAAACACTTGCTTCACGACCAATCCAAATTTTCAGGTTATTTTAATCTCGAGATATTTACTTCATACGTAAACAATGACTAGAAAAATCTCTTTAATTCATTTGTAACTAAAGATTGATAGAAGAAATAAACAATTTTTCTAACTAGATTGTTTCAATAATCAAAGCGCAAGCTAAAGGAACTGCTTATCGAGAAAGCATATTATTCAGTCGGGGAATTTCTGCAGGATGATGTTTAACTACTCATCTCATATTTAACGTTGTAATGATTCGACCCTAGGTATTGTACAAATTTATAATTTGTATTATTGTTTACGTTGTGTTGTGTATGTAGTAACCCTTTTATTTATTTACCAGGTTCGTTGTTTGTGTCAATATGCATTATCGTAAATACTGTGTCTTTATTCCCTTTTAATTTGACTAGGAGGATGTGTGGACAATAAATAAAACAGGATATGAGCTTAACGTATGCAAAGTTTCTTGGCCTTTCATGACATTTCTAATGAATTGGTATGTCTTAGATTATTTATATTCACAAATTATATTACCCAACGTTTATGCTTAAAAGTCATGTGCATTTGGTTAAACTCAAAAAAATGTATGACTCTACTTGTGGGAGCAAAATTAACTAGCCCCTGCATTTGCATTACGAGATGGGAAACCCACAAAAACCATCTCGGAGCTAGCATCACACACTCTACATACTTGCGATTAATTAGTGGGACAATCTCTCACATCGGCCCTACACATCAATCGCCATTCATTTTCGATTAATGAGCGGAACGACCTTTCACCTCGTTCCACTCATAATCGAGTTATTTTTTTCTTGTGGTTAGTTAGTAGGACACTTAGCGCAATACTAACTCGGATTGGCCTAACACATCAATCGACTGTTTCGATTAGTTAGTAGGACATACCTCGTTTTCTCGCTCAATTCGGCCTTACACATCAACCACCATACATCCCTCATTCGTGTGATTAGTTAGTAGGACACTTAGCGCAATACTAACTCGGATTGGCCTAACACATCAATCGACTGTTTCGATTAGTTAGTAGGACATACCTCGTTTTCTCGCTCAATTCGGCCTTACACATAAACCACCATACATCCCTCATTCGTGTGGTTAGTTAGTAGGACACTTAGTGCAATACTAACTCGGATTGGCCTAACACATCAATCGACTATTTCGATTAGTTAGTAGGACATACCTCGTTTTCTCGCTCAATTCGGCCTTACACATCAACCACCATACATCCCTCATTCTCACCCCCCCCCCCCCCCATCTTCCCCCTTTCTCAGATGTTTAAATTATTTCGCTGGTTTTGTTTGTTTGATTTTAACTTAGTCGGTCTGATGTAGAATTAATTTTACACTTACGTGATAGTCTCTCCAACGTTGTTATCCCTAACTCCATTATCCATTCTCTAACTCCATTCTCAATACTTAACTCTTTTAATCAACATTACTTCACTAACTCACATCCCACAGAAACTTATCATTGTCAACTGTCCCCATTTACATTCAAATACTGACTGTCCTAGTCCCTGTCCCAAAACTAACTGATTTTTAGAATCGTTTCTTTGCTGCTCTCAAAGTTCTCCCCTCCCCAAATTTTGTTGCTTAAATTTTATCTACTACCATATATGGTCACCAAACCCTTCCCTCTCTGACGTCAACTTCATTACCCTGACTTTGCACACTTGTTGTCTTTGCGTTCGTTAAACCCTGAACTGAATCTTTCTGTACGTCTTAGCATTTCTCCACGCGCCGGTACTTGTTTATTATTTTAAGGCGATGCTGCATTTGTTATTTCTTTCAGATAAAAAATTTTGATCGACTAATGTCATTCTCGTATTTACTGGATGTTGATTTTTCTTTATTATTTTCTTGGGTGATTTTTGTATTAATATTTTAATTTAATTTCGTCAAAAATAATATTTGCACATGACCCCTACTGACCTATTACAACGTGTCTTTATTCTTAATTAAACTCATTATGTAATCGTTTATATGCTATATGTTATAGTTTCTTATCTGTATGACAAATGCAATACGTGTGAAAACTGTACATGTCTTTTGCTAAATAAATAAATTGAATTGAATTGAATGGAAAATATTAATTCAGACTTTCGGTTTTAATGTTATATTAATTTTTGCGAGCTACGCAACCAAACCAAATTTTAAGGCTTTTCTAAACTCGAAATTTTACTTTATTTTTAGTCTGGGAGTGGAACGCTATTCAAAAACAACGAATGTCTGAAAAGTTACAATGTATATATATAGAAATTTCGTTACAATGTATATATATAGAAATTACCCGCGAAATTTCTAATCCTAAAGCCAGACATTTTTCGGTGATTAAAAAAAATTAAATATATTCACGTCAGATAGGCGTTTGAAATTGCTGGAATAACTCATAACCTAACCTGTTTTTAGAAAACAATTGTTCCCCCTCCTCCAAAATTGCTCTCTGGATTCGCCGCTAATATTAATCTTGTTTTTCTAATTCTTTAGCTGTTGTGAGCAAAGATATCATTATCTATTCGTTAATTCTTATGAAGGCATTATGTTTTACAATTTTGATTTTTACAAGAAAACAAGTGTACAGACTTAGTCGAGGATACAAAAAATTCTAAAAAGCAATTCTTGTACAAGAAAATGAGCTTTCTCGGCACACATCAATCCACCTTAACCCCTTTTCGACTTTCCCGAATCCTACTCGTGATGTTTAACTTCCTTAACCCTCCACTAGTGTTAGAGGAACGAAATTGATGACCATCCATGCCTGAACCTAGGCGTCAAAAACGAGCGGGATTTGCATAACGCGATTAACAAACACGGGGATGAAGTTGGCGATGATCCGCGGGAAATAATATTAGTTGCCATTCATCGAGAGAGAGGCCCGCGGTTCGCACACACGCACACATCCGCGATCCGCCCTCTCCGAGAGTTCGGGCCTCCGACCCGGTATTGACTCGGCCCTTTCGGCCCGCCTCGACTCCCCTCGCCGGCCCAAAGAAGCCGAAGGGATGCTGCACCCCAGTAGCTAGGGATGATACATCCCGCACGCATCTCCCCTTCGAACACGTCCCTCAGTGACGGGTTGCGATCATGGATTATTTACGTTTAATACTTTAGGATATACAAACATGTAAAAGGTACGTTTGGAAAATATTAACACCCTGAAAACACCTCCTTTATTAAAATTGGTTAAAAAAATACAACCCTTGGAGTGATTAAGTTGAAAAGTGGGCGTTCACTACACGGATACGTCAAGATATTGTGTAATTTCAAGCTTTAATCCGTTCTTTTTTTAAATAAACCACGAAAAACGCTGGACAAAATAAAACATAAAGCTGTTTTGTTTACTGGTGTAAGGAGTAAGATCAGATATTCAAGTGATATCGATACTTTTCGAGTGGTAAATATTTACTCGTCCATATCAAGTGTCTCGTTTTACGGACGTTTCACTGGAATATCGATCATGAATGTTACAAAAAATACAGCATAATTAGTTTTATTTTATAAACCGTCTAAATTATTCGAACAATAATTTATTAAAGTTAATTAAATAAAGTGTGTGCGTGATTTTGAACGTCACAATAAATCACCATTTTACGCGCCTGGCGCATCAAGTAAATATTTCGAGTTTAGAAAAGCCTGAAAATTTGGATTGGTCGCGAAACTCGAAATATTTACTTCATGCTTAATCAAGGAGTGGAAAACACTTGATAAAAATATTTTCAATTCATTTTCAACCTGATTGTTATATAAAAATAAAATATATTTAAACAATGAATAAATCATAAATGCTTCTTTATTAGTGTTTGTAGAATACATATCATTTACACATGTCAGGAGTTATAATTTAATTATTGTGTTATTTGTTGCAAATTTCTATCACTTTGACGAAATACGCTAATAGTAGACACTTTTAGAGACACCACTGAGTATTGTATATAGTATCGATTTATTGTAATATCTAGTAATGTTGCTGTATCTGTTTTATTATTAATTAATAAATTAATATGCTAATTGTCTAACAGATACATCTCCAATGTACAGAGGTATTTTTTTAATAAACATGCCTATTTAACTACATTGTAACTTTTTAGGCTGTCGTGATTATTGATTGAAAAGCAGTTAATTTAAAGCTTCTAAAGAGTGTTTCTACTCCCAGACCAAGCATGAAGTAAAATTTCGAGTTTAGAAAAGCTTGAAAATTTGGTTTGGTCGTGTAGCGCGTAGCGCTACGCGACCAAACCAAATTTTCAGGCTTTTCTAAACTCGAAATTTTACTTCATGCGCCACGCATATACACCACTGATTTGGTGTGAAGTTCAAAATATACTGCTTAAGCAATATTCCAAAATAGTACATTTCAAACTACAATTAAAATCAGTGTTTAACACGCGTGGCGCATGAAGTAAAATTTCGAGTTTAGAAAAACCTGAAAATTTGGTTTGGTCGCTCCGCTTCGCGGTGCGACCAAACCAAATTTTCAGGTTTTTCTAAACTCGAAATTTTACTTCATGCTTAGCCTGGGAGTGGAAACACTCGCTTCACGACCAAACCAAACTTTCAGGATTGTCAAAATTCGAAATATTTATGAAGTAAAGTACTGCATATAATATCGACTTGTTGTAATGTCTACTAATGTTGCTGTATCTGTTCTATTATTATTTAATAAATTAATATGCTTCTTGTCTAACAGATACATCTACAATAAACAGAGATTTCTGTTTTAATATACATACCTAGATAACTACATTGTAACTTTTTAGGTTTTCGTGATTTTTTGAATAGAATTTAATTTGAAACTTCTATAGAGTGTTTCCACTCCAAGACTAAGCATGAAGTAAAATTTCGAGTTTAGAAAACCCCAAACCAAATTTTCAGGCTTTTCTAAACTCGAAATTTTACTTCAGGCGCCACGCGTATATACCACTGATTTTTTTGTGAAGTTCAAAATATACTGCTTAAGCAATATTCCAAAACAGTACATTTCTAAATACAATTGAAAACAGTGTTTAATACGCGTGGCGCATGAAGTAAAATTTTCAGGTTTTTCTAAACTCGAAATTTTACTTCATGCTTAGTCTGGGAGTGAAACCACTCACTTCACGACCAAACCAAACTTTCAGGATTGTCAAAATTCGAAATTTTTATGAAGTAAAGTACTGCATATAGTATCGACTTATTGTAATGGCTACTAATGTTGCTGTATCTGTTCTATTATTATTAATAAATTAATATGCTTCTTGTCTAACAGATACATCTACAATAAACATAGATTTGTGTTTTAATATACATACCTAGATAACTACATTGTAACTTTTTAGGTTTTCGTGATTTTTTAATAGAATTTAATTTGAAGCTTCTAAAAAGTGTTTCCACTCCAAGACTAAGCATGAAGTAAAATTTAGAGTTTAGAAAAGCCTGAAAATTTGGTTTGGCGACCAAACCAAATTTTCAGGCTTTTCTAAACTCGAAATTTTACTTCATGCGCCACGCGTATACACCACTGATTTTTTGTGAAGTTCAAAATATACTGCTTAAGCAATATTCCAAAACAGTACATTTCTAAATACAATTGAAAACAGTGTTTAATACGCGTGGCGCATGAAGTAAAATTTCGAGTTTAGAAAAACCTGAAAATTTGGTTTGGCCGCTCCGCTTCGGAACTAGTGATTGATACAAATAATAAATAAATTTTTCCAAACTAAACTATTTCAATACACAAAATATCAATTCAGACTTTCGATTTCAACGTTGTGTTATTTGTTGCAAATTTGTATTACTTTGACGATATGTTTGCGATTCGTTTAACTAATGAATAATGACAACTAATTGGATTGCACATGGAATTCTGTTTGCTTTTGCGCTTGCTGTTAATGCAGGGGATTGTTAATTTAATGACACAAAATAAATGTTCCAATTAGTCGGCACAAAATATTAGTTATATGATAGTTGCAAACCCGTAATAACGCTCATTTGATTAATTTTAAAGTTTAATTAAACAATAATAATAACGCATTTTTTTGAACTGAACTCACAAATAGACACAAATTGCACCAGCCTGGATGTTACAGCTTCGAAATAAAATTATGTTCATTTTAGTTCAGTATTTGGTTAAAAAAATGAATACGATTAACAAAAAAACCAATAAATGATTGTTTTGTAATGATTTGAATGTTTGACACGTATAATAAAATTCGCATGTATTAGGAAAACTAGTAATAAAACTTTTGATGTTTAATTGAGAGTTAAATGTCAAAAAGATGAGTAATTTTAATAAAACAATCGGACGTGTTAGTTGAGAAATGAGTTGATTTGCCTAACGAATCGCACTTTGAATGTGATGGTGTGAAATGATTTTGTTTTAATAAAACCAAACAGAATAGAATTTAAAACCTACGATATACTTAATGATTTATTAAAATGGTGCAAGAGTAATAATCTTATTAAATATTTTTTTTAAACAGTAATATGTGAGTTTTTAACAAAATATAATAAAACCGAACAAAAGTATTTGAGTCGCCCAGATGCAAAACCAGCCATGCGCCGTTTTTTGATTTTGAGATTTTGGTATCCTTGGATTCTACTCGGCTCAGGCTACAATTATAAAAATAAATTGACCTTTAAAATCCATCCTAAACCCTATAAAACTAAGTTTGAAAAATCCTGTAGAATGCAAAGCCTGCTACATTTCTCGGTTATAAAAGAAAGCATATTTTTTCAGTTGCAAGACCTGCTAACGTATTACTTAGTTTTACATAATTTTTCTTGTCCCCATTCGATACAATGCAAATTAGACACTATTTTTTTAATTCACTGATTATAGAGGCTTCTACTTCGTTATACATTGTTGAACATAAATAAAACACTGTTTATCACTTTGTTTGTATAACAATTGGTTTATTTGGTGACTATAGTTTCGATACTACACGTATCATTATCAAACCGTTAGTAACAAAAAACTACAAAGGAACATTATTTATATTTGCAAATTTTCTAATAACAGCGTTAAAGAGGGGGGTGTATTTAAGGTCAAGGTTCCTTTGTAGTTTTTTGTTACTAACGGTTTGATAATGATACGTGTAGTATCGAAACTATAGTCACCAAATAAACCAATTGTTATACAAACAAACTATTTTTTTTAATTTAAAATAGTGCCGCAAAATCAGTTTTTGTCATTTTGCCACAAGTTTGTGGAAACATGTATGGCTGGTTTTGCATCTGGGCGACTCATTTACTTTGATTAAACTAATCATCTATACCAGTGGTCTCCAAACTACGGCCCGCGGGCCAAATCCGGCCCGCGACTTGCATGAATCCGGCCCGCGATTGTTTGTATTTTTGTTGTAAATGTCATATTTTGAAATATTGTAACAATTGTTCCTTAAATTTTTCATAATTTTATAAAATTAATCGGATCTTAGCCGACTTTATTATGTAGAATTGTATTTGTGGCCCGCGAAGAAAATAGTTTGGAGACCCAGGATCTATACAATAGAAAATACAGCATTTGTAGAACTATATATATAAATATTTATATATTGCCGAAAAATAAATGGTTCATATTGTTTTTTGTTTAGTTTAAAAAATATTCTTAAAACATAAAATCTGAAAACTGTATATTTTAGCCTAATGCAATCAATCACGTTTGAATTACAACGTAGAGTATTGGGGTGATTTAACAAATATTTCACGTATATTTGTCGGACAAAAGCGACTAATTATTAAACTAGATCCGCTTACCCCTTACAGGATTGTATTTATTTCCAAAAAGAAATTTACCATGCTATGTATTTATACAGGGTCCTTATATCAAATGAAGTCACTCTGAATAACTCTGTATCTGACGTAGATAGGGTTTTCAGAAAAAAACACATCAATTTTGTTTTCAAGGGGAAACTTGAAAAAACGCTTTTTGAATTTTAGCTTTTACCCCCTTACCCCCAGCCACCCCAAATTTCTAATTTTAAATGGCACCACCCATCGTGTGAGACTTAATTTTAAAGGACCGTCTTTTTCTAAAAAAAGTGAACTGATTTAAATTATTTTTTGTTTGCTGGATAGTAATTTGTATGCTCTTTAAAATGAGGTATCAGACGATGGGGGTGCCATTTAAAATTATAAAGTTGGGGTGGCTGGGAATGAGGGGGTTACAGCTAAAATTCAAAAAACAGTGTTATTCAAGAAAATTGACGTGTTTTTTTTTAAAACCGTATCTACGTCAGATTCAGAGGTTTATCAAACTGAGGGGGTGAAAGTTAAAATTTAAAAAAAACGTGTTTTTCAAGTTCCCCCTTAAAAACAAAATTGACATATTTTTTTACTAAAATCCAGAGTTATTTAGGGTGGCTTCTTTTATAAAAACGTGTTTTTCAAGTTCCCCCTTAAAAACAAAATTGACATATTTTTTTACTAAAATCCAGAGTTATTTAGGGTGGCTCCTTATGAAATGAAGACCCAAATCACTGTAAATAATTCATAGAAATAAACTCAATTAATAAGCATTAAACCAATATCCAGGACATAATACCACACATAATTAAATACCCTCGAAACAATACTCGCACGCGTTTGTCAATAAATCTCCAGAATATGCTGGTATACGACTATACAATATCCTCCCAAAGGTTGTAAGAGACCTCAGCTACATTAAGTTTAATCCTAAATTTGTGTACATCATAAAAAGCATTGTCTAGTAAAATTAATATCTTAGTAATTTTACTAGGCAATGCTTTTTATGATGTACACAAATTTAGGACATTTTTTAATTAACAAATTGTATGTATATATAAACTCGTTTTAGATTAATTAGTCGCTGTACTGGACCAAACCAAATTCTAAAGCTTTTCTAAACTCGAAATTCTGCTTCATGCGCCATGCGTATAAAACAACATTTACAGTGATGTTTAAAATACGCTGCTTAAGTTTGATTTCACAATAATAAATATTTCGAATATTTTCACAATTCAAGGGACTCGAGCAATTTGATTTCGGATCGTTTCTTCTAAGTATTCTTACATATTCTTTAATTTTCTAATGTTTCTGTTCATATTTTTATTAAATATGTACATATTGTGTGTGTATTTTATTTTATTTTTACTGATGTTACCCTTTTGTAAGATGTATTATCTGTTGGGTGATAAATAAATAATTATCCTGAAGAAAATTGCTTAGGCAGTAAATTTTGAACATCACGATATATCAGTGTTTTATACGCGTGGCGCAGGAAGTAAAATTTCGAGTTTAGAAAAGCCTGAAAATTTAGTTTGATCGACCAAACCAAATTTTCAGGCATTTCTAAACTCAAAATTTTACTTCATGCTTAATTTGAGAGTGGTTAAAAGCTACAAATTGAATGTTTTCAAAAACAATGAGTGCCTAAAAATGTACAATGCATATATCGAAGTCTATACATCGTAAAGAAATAATCCCAGTATACAGGAGTTGGATCTGTTGGACAACAACCATATTAATTTATTAATTAATAATAGAACATATACAGCAACGTTACTAGACGTAAAATGAATTGTTACTATATACAGTACTTAGCAGTATTTCTAAAACTGTCTACTGTATCTCTTATCTGGTGGTAACACAATCGGGCAGATACATCAATTAGTATCTTTGTAATAAATTTCTACTTGCTTTTATTTTTTAATGGTCATAACATAACTCATATTGTGTCAATGAGTTATATTGTGATTGCTAAATTTTAGAAATTGCTAAAACTCTCTGCTAACTTCTATTAACAACGGAATTAACTTATTTGATCCCAAGAACTTTTGTTCTAAAATCATTTTGTTTAAATATATATAAATACCGGGTGTTGACTTGGCAGACGCAACATAGGAAATCCCATGTAAATTTCGAAATGTTCAAATTTTGGCTCCCCTATTTATTTTAGAAACAAAATGTATTTACCTTTTTTGTAGAGGGAAAAATTCTGAATTCATTCGTCTTAACGTTTATCTTCATGCGCCACGCTTATAAAACACAGATTTTAAGTGAAAGAATATACATAAATTTGACATAATAATAGTGTTTTATACGCGTGGCGAATGAAGTAAAATTTTGAGTTTAGAAAAGCTCAGAAAATTTGTCTCGGGGCTTTTCTATACTCGAAATTTTACTTCATGCTTAGTCTGGGAGTGGAAAACACTTATTTATAGCTTTAAATTAAACTTTACAAAAAAACAGGGAATATCCGCAACTGTTGTATCAATTCCATGGTATGTCATTATTTTTATAAAATCACATTTCTTTTTCTTAATTATTTTAGCTGTAAATTTTCTGACACTCGTTGATTTTTAAAAGAGTTCAATTTGAAGCTTTAAACGAGTGTTGTCCACTCCCAGACTAAGCATGAAGTAAAATTTCGAGTTTAGAAAAGCCCCGTGAAAATTTGTCGAGGGTCGCGTAGCGACCCGAGACAAATTTTCTGGGCTTTTCTAAACTCGAAATTTTACTTTATGCGCCACGCGTATAAAACACTGATTTCAAACGTGGTTCAAATATACATAAATTTACAATATTTTTGTTTTGTACGCGTGGCGCATGAAGTAAAATTTCGAGTTTAGAAAAGCCCAGAAAATTTGTCTCGGGTCGCTGCGCGACCCTCGACAAATTTTCACGGGGCTTTTCTAAACTCGAAATTTTACTTCATGCTTAGTCTGGGAGTGGAAACACTTGTTTAAAGCTTTAAATTGAACTTAAAAAAAACAAGGAATATCCGCAATTATTGTATCAATTCCATGGTATGTCATTATTTTTATAAAATGACATAACTTTTTTTTAATTATTTCAACTTAGAGAAACGTAAAGTGTTAAGTGTGAACATTCATAAATTTAGAATTGTTCCTTCTACAAAAAAGTGAAATACATTTTGTCTCTATAATAAATAGGGAAGCCAATACTTTTAAATTTACATGCGATTTCCTATGTTGCGTCCGCCAAGTCAACACCCGGTATACATATATATGTATATATGTATATATATATATATATATATATATATATATATATATATATATATATATATATATTATTCAGTTAAAAATGTGTCAATATATTATGCTTTGCAAAAAAACGATTTAAGGTTGCGATTTAAAATAGTGAAAATCAAACGTTTTGGGTAGTAACTAGTTCCAGCACAATGGATGTTCTAATTATGGGACAGCATTGCATGATACATCAAAATAATGCTGAAACTTGTAGAATTTTAATGTCACCAATTTAAAACGATAAAGATATTTAGTTTTGCTCTAAAAAATCTTAAAAATAGCTATTTTTTGAGTGATTTATTTACTCATTTTTAGGCAACAAAAACTTGTGCTACGTAAAATTCAAATGTGTCCGTAAAATCTGCGTTCAATTATCTTATGAATCACTGAAGAAAAAAAACATTATTACTTACTTTTACCGTTTTATGCTGGAAATATAAGTCTTTCTTACTCTAGCTAACGTCTGGAAAGAGTCTGCCTAACCGCAACATTAAAGAAAAGAGAACATGATCTATTTTTCAACTTCTGATAAGAGGTTGTATTTTGTAAAAATATATAAATTTACGGTTTTCGGAGCTGTACTCTAATGAATACGGTGGGATAAAATGGGTTATTGTTTGATTTCCCCGGCGCATTCACCAAATTTTCATTATTCGGTCATATAGAAAAAAGCATTGTTTATACATACATAAACAATGTTCACTTTTGCGACTGCAGTTTTTTTGTAATATATTTTAAACATTCATTCCTCTTGCAATTCTATTATTCAAATGTGCTTAGTTATGTTTTGTTCTTTATTCGAAACATTCAATCTGACTTGATGTGAGATAGGTAAATAAATGGATAAAGCTCGAGCAACGTATAGGAAGCATCAATCAAGAACCGATATCCTGCTTGGTGATATAATCTTTCCATCTACATAGAATCCGTGCGAGGCACTCTCCTCCGAGATAATCGAGTATCAATTAACCGATACCATCGCCTAATATCCTAAACCGATCGAAATAACAAAAGAGAAAATCAAACAATCACTAATATAAATTATAAAAAAAAACAGTCGCACAAAAATACAGTCATTACATCTGTTTATTATGTTTTAAAGTAAATCATATTATAAAAAAAAAACATTAAAAGTGCAGAGATTTTGTACGCAATCTACAACAAATTTGTCTTTTAAAAACTAAATAAAACACTTATTTAAACAACTGCTTCCCAAGGTAATACCCCGACGGATTTGCAGACCCATTTCAAGCTTCTAATGTTATTTCACCCTTGTAAATTCATAGTGCACTATAAATAGTTCAAATGAAAAACATCTCTCTAACTTATTTGTTTTTATTTATTTTGCGATAAATAATAAAATTGTGATAAAAGAACCGTAAGTTTATTATTTCGAATTCAAATAACTTTGTGTTCGAAATAATAATTTGTTTAAATACGTTTTGTAATATAACGTATTTAAACAAATGAATATTTCGAACACAAAGTTATTTGAATTCAAAAGAATAAGCTTACGGTGTATTGGTCTTTTATCACAATTTTATTATTTATTAGAAAAATAAAGACAAATAAATTAGATATAATTTTTTTTTGACAAGCTAGTGATAGTGCAATATGAATTTTCAAAGGTGAAATTACATTAGAAGCTCAAAATGGGTCTATATTTTTATTTATAAAATTTTACACCCACATGATCATAAATAATTAAACTTATAAAATTACTAGTAATTGAATCGTTTGATAAAAGAAGAGTTTTTTATAACTCCAGTTCGTTTTAGGCCCTTATTCCGTTTAAACTTCCATCGGACATTGTATGGTTCTCATAATCCTGTGACACGTATAATATAATATTGTAATGGCTTTATGTTAAATCCTAATTTCTATATTTTTAGGAATTCTTATAGTTTATTGAAACGTCGTTTACGTTTAATTAATCTTGATATTGTTATATTTTTAATTAATTTCTCACTTAACCCGTGGTGAAACATTTTTGAATCTAATACTGGATGATTTAAATTAATTCCTCCTTGAAAATAACCAATGGTCGAAACTAGTCGGAGAAAATATAAATAAGTGAAACAAACCAATATATCGGACACTTTTTTCTCATTAATCACTTGGTAAAACATTTTAAAATATAATGGTTTGTAAATTAAATTCACTTGGTTTTGTTTCACTTATATGTAAATTCCATTTATACATGGTAATGAGTTTTGCTGTACTGGCATTCAATATATCGGACACTTTTTTCTCATTAATCACTTGGTAAAACTTTTAAAATATAATGGTTTGTAAATTAAATTCACTTGGTTTTGTTTCACTTATTCTTGATAATGGCATTAAGCCGAAACTAGTAGAAAATAAAATACATATAAGTGAAACAAAACCAAGTGAATTTAATTTACAAACCATTATATTTTGAAACAAACCAAGTTGATATTGTTAATTAGTATAGTTGCTTTTGTTATAATTTTCACACTATTTTATGTTTTATTAAATTTATATTAAATTTATCTTAAATTACTGTTGTTAAAATGTATTATGTACAAAGGAGATTTCCGTAAATTAATAAATAAATAAATGCAACTAAAATTAACATTCATTGAATGAGTTATTGTGTTTATTTATCAAAATTGTTGATTATTTTGTTGTTTTTTAGTTCCACGCTATGGAGCTGGTGCTCACATGGTTAGTGCTCGGGGGTTTGCCTCTTCTGGTTGTCGCCAATCCAGACGCGAAACGACTCTACGATGACCTGCTGTCGAATTATAATCGTCTCATCCGCCCTGTCGGCAACAACTCGGACCGACTCACCGTCAAAATGGGCCTCAAGTTATCACAACTTATTGATGTGGTAAGTCAACACCCCGAGAATAAAAATACTTAACAGAAACAAAATTATTCGACACATGTCAATATTCACTGAAGTATCTGTTATCAGGTATGATTTTTGTAATATTTGAGCAACAGAATATTGCATTAAAGTTGGTGTTTATGGTGATTTATATTTAAGACATGAAGTGGGGATTCCATAAATAAATACAATGAAATTAAAGACATAAATACAATGAAATTAAAGACATTATATCTACCCCCTAGATATTCACTGAAATATTGGTTTCTGTTTAAAACTGTTTGTTTTTCAATTTAAAAAAACTTAGAACTTTCCTTAAACTAATTTAAGGATAATCTGTTTATTAATAATTCTTTGTCCTTTAATGTAAAATATAGCAATAAAAAAAATTGTAGGGGAATGTAGGGAGTTGTAGGGTACAACTCCCCATGTCCCACAACTCCCAATGTCTCAAAATCCCCCATGTTTTGAGACATGGGAAGTTGCGAGACATGGGGAATTGTGAGACATGAGGAGTTGTGAGACATGGGAAGTTGTGAGACCTGTGCAGCTGTGAGACATGGGAAGTTGTTAGACATGTCAATATTTGCTACACTAGAAAAGTTTTGATTGTTCCAAGTGTCAATTTCCAAGTGTCAATGTCTAAGTGTCAATTTCTCTGCTTGGCACGATCTCAGTATTGGAATATTATTCGTTGCTTCAAAATTCTTTCTAAGCATCTTTCCATATTGAGTTTTCTATTTTTATGTAAAATGTTTTTTCAGCCATTTGTTTTTACAGTATTTTAACTCCCTTTTTAAAGCTGATTAGAAGGTAGATATTAAAAAAATATTATCGGTGGATTACTTTTCATCACATAAAAAGAATTTAGCATGGACATTAGATGCTTCGATAAGTATGCGGCCATTTAGATAATATTTATAAGGGATGTAAGACAAAATTTGTGGAAGTCGTGTGACACCTAATTTTTTATATTTTTCAACCTAAGATCGCATATTTCGTACGTATCTTTAGCATTATTCATGCTTAATTTGAATGTTTCATGCAATTTTGAAGTTATATCGTGTTTTTCCATGATTTTAGTACTAAGGTATAGGCATTATACGGACTGCTTTTTAACATATATTTCATCAGAATTAGCTAAATTTTTAATTTTTATAACTTTAGTAAAAAATAATCATCAAAATATGTCATTTCCTTCTATTTTTAGTCGTGTCTGGTAACTCCCTTTTAGTTTATGTAAACTTAAGCAAAGCATTTTTCTAAAAACCATTTTTACATACCGGGAATTTTTCTTTTAAGAACACATATACATATGCTTTTTTAAAAGAGTTCAATTTGAAGCTTTAAACAAGCGTTTCCACTCCCAGAGTAAGCATGAAGTAAAATTTCGAGTTTAGAAAAGCCTGAAAATTTGGTTTGGTAGCGTAGCGCAAAGCGCGGAGCGACCAAACCAAATTTTCAGGCTTTTCTAAACTCGAAATTTTACTTCATGCGCCACGCGTATTAAACACTGAAAACATTAAAATATTGTGTACCAGTGAAATTCACTTGAAATCAGTGTCTTGTACGCATGGCGCATGAAGTAAAATTTCGAGTTTAGAAAAGCCTGAAAATTTGGTTTGGCCGCTCCGCGCTTCGCGCTACGCGACCAAACCAAATTTTCAGGCTTATCTAAACTCGAAATTTTACTTCATGCTTAGTCTGGGAGTGGAAACGCTCGTTTAAAGCTTTAAATTGAACTCTAAAAAAAGCGTATGCACATAAATACTTAAAAGAAAAATTCCCGGTATGTAAATCCTTATACTTCTAACGAATTGCTTAAGCCAATAGTTGTGTTATTAAGTTTACTACAGATTCTACCTTTTAAACGGGGAAAATACCGATTTCGTAGCGCGAAGCGCGGAGCGCCAAACCAAATTTTCAGGCTTTTCTAAACTCGGAATTTTACTTCATGCGCCACGCGTATTAAACACTAAAAACATTAAAATATTGTGTACCAGTGAACTTCACTTGAAATCAGTGTCTTGTAGGCATGGCGCATGAAGTAAAATTTCGAGTTTAGAAATGCCTGAAGATTTGGTTTGGCCGCTCCGCGCTTCGCGCTACGAGACCAAACCAAATTTTCAGGCTTTTCTAAACTCGAAATTTTACTTCATGCTTAGTCTGGGAGTGGAAACGCTCGTTTAAAGCTTTAAATTGAACTCTAAAAAAAGCGTATGCACATAAATACTTAAATGAAAAATTCCCGGTATGTAAATCCTTATATTTCTAACGAATTGCTTAAGCCAATAGTTGTGTTATTAAATTTACTACAGATTCTACCTTTTAAACGGGCAAAATATCGATTTCGATGGTATTTCTGTCTCAAAAACAAAACCCGTCTCAAAACTCCCCACTCTCCCCTACTTTCCTCAAATTAGTTTAATAATATTTTGTATTTTAAGAACTCGTTTTCCTTATAAAGAAAATTTAACATAAAGAAAAGTTAACTTTGTGTTCTGCAAATATGTTGTCTAATTGAGACAAGTCTCCAAATATTCATTAAAACAACTACTTCTTGAGCTAATACCCCGACAGATATTGAATTATACAATTAATATTTAAGTTACGCGGCAGCTTTACTGTTCTGTGCATAATTTATATGCAAAATGCAACATCAGGTCAAATTATTCTCTCACCAAACTAAATGAACCAACAGAAAATTGAAATAAATTGAAAAATTACAGGGAATAAATATTAATTGTCTTAAGCCATCTATAGACGCGTTTCGAGATTTCCGTCAATAACAATGAAAGCCAAGTAATACATGCAACGTGATTTTGGGAACATTTCCACGTTAAAAGGCTACAAACCATTTGACTATACTCACTGAATAATTTATTAATTACACCAGCTACTAGTTGTTTATACTTGGAAATTCACACAGAAAAAAATTGTTTACAAGGTTTTAAAAAGCTACACAGCTTTCCAATTTCCGGCCATAAACCATTTGACTAAACTCACTTGATAATTTAGTACTCACACTAGATGTTTTCGCGTAGAAAATGTATGTTTATATGGTTTTAAAAAGCGAAGTAGCCTTTCAATTCCTAGAGGGAGGTTAAGGCCATTTTTTTGTTTGCACCTTTTAGCTCGCAACTTAATTAAGGGACGCTGGGAAAAGGGTTGTGTTCAAGGCTGAAAGGGTGAGACCTTGAGTAAAAACTTTTATATACGAATCAATTTAAACATAAAAACAATACAGTCTTATTAAGATGTGGTCCAGGCAAACCAGTGAACGCTACAAATCGATAAATGATATTGCACAAGTGTTAAAACTGTATTAATTTAAATTGACCTGTCTTTGGAAGAAAAATATATTATTAATAATTATATTATTTTGTATTGTGGAGGCTTCTACTTCGTTATATATGTTAATTTATCAATAAAAAACCTTTTAACTTTGTTTGTATAACACAATTTAGTTTTATGTGACTGCAGTTTCGACAAATTTAGCTTGCCATTATCGAACATTAAGTGACTAAAACTAAAACTAAAACAAAACTACGTACAAAATAGGTATACATACAAAAATGGTTAGAGAAAAACGGTTAGAAAAAAACAAATAACAAAACGGCTGTAAAAATTGTTTTTCTCTAACCATTTTTGTATATATACCTGTTTAGTACGTAGTTTTAGTCACTTCATGTTCGATAATGGCAAGCTAAATTTACCGAAACTGCAGTCACATAAAAATAAATTATGTTATACAAACAAAGTTAAAACGTTTTTTTATTAATAAATCTATTAATGGCCATTATGTAATAGATGTTAGCATAAAATTGTGAGATCCCGGTAGTGTAATTAAAAGAAGTTTTATAGAATTAGTAGAATATTTTAAGTCGCTTTACAGAAGTATTTGTTTATAAAAATGCAGAAAGTATTTGTGTATAAAAATTTAATACGTAACTTTTCAATTTCATTTAAAAATTTCATTTGATATAATGAGATAATTCTATCTAACCACATACATATGTTTAATATTCAAAATTACCTCTAGAATTAACAATTCGATTGTTACATTCAGTAATTTTGTTGGTGATAAAGCGAAATAATAGAATCAATGCCCTGCGGAGCTGGTACATTCATTATGTGTTTATGTTAGGGGAAGGTGAATTGTGGAACCCACGCGAGGATAATAAGCGGATATCAGACGACCGCACGTCGTTTTATAACTGATCGAGCGTTTGTAAATAAATACACTTCGTTATCGAATTTCGGAAAACGAGCAATTATCCACGACCGGGCGAGGAATCGAGAGGTATTTCCATCGATTTCCTCATCGGAGTTGGCTGCGGCTAGGATTCGATTTCAACAAGGCCCGATTTGATTTTAAGAGGAAACGCAGATCGGATAACAGAAATAAAAAATTTTAAAAAAGGAAATTTTTCTTTTAAGTATACATACAGGGTGTTCATTTGAAAACTTCCCAACGCGGATTTATGGAAAACCACTGATTAAAAGAAAAAACGCCGAGACACGTCCAAAGATTTCTCAAGGGAGACAACTTTTTAACCAAAAACGACTTCACCCCCTTTTACCCTCTGCCCCCCGGGGTCATCCCCTTAAAAATTTTAAATGACAAGGGGTATCAAGTAATAGCTTGTTTGAAAGGTTTTTCAAAGTGCTTTATTTTGACGTTTGAATTTTTAAAATCGGTCGATTTGTTTACGGAAAAATTAGAAAAATCTTTATTTATCTTAATTTGTTCAGATAGAAAAAAAAAACACACGAAAATTACTTTTTATTTTATTAATAAGTGTTCAAAAACCAACAAAACTTGGCAGCAACCAAATAAAAACCCTAATTTTGTTCGCCTTCTTTTCATCAATACGGAGATAACATTTATTCTTATACCTGTTTAGTTTGGGTTAGTTGGTATGGAAAAGAAACAATTCCATTTGCTGTCAGTTACCTTTGTGACAATCTTGGGATAGTGAAAATAAATCTATTGATTCATATTTTACTTCCAAAATAGTTTACACACTAGCCGAAAGAGTGGAAATTATTCTAATTTATGGTGCCCAAAATCAATGTGCTCGGCAAACTGCCGTCACATTTAACGCCAGACATCCGGACAAGATAACTTCGCATAGGTATGTTTTGGACCTTGTTACTAAATGTACTCAAACTGGATCTGTTGCAAATAAAAAACGTAATCATCGTAGAGTTTTATTAAATGAAGCCGCTCAAATTGAAGTTTTGGGTCATTTTGGCATAAATCCTTATACTTCATTACGCAAAATTGGTGATGCGACTGGTATTTCATTAGGCTCTGTACACACAGTTACTAAATTACATAAATTTCATCCATTCAAAATGCAAATATTGCAAGAGTTAACCTAGGGTGATTTCGATAGGCGAGTTGAGTTTTGTTAACAAATGACTGCAGCGATTAATGATAATACCATTCATGTAAAGAATATCTGCTTCACTGATGAATGCACATTTTATCTAAATGGATTTGTTAATAAGCATAACTGCAGGTATTGGAGAAATGAAAATCCTCATGCTTTTGTAGAAGGGCATACTCAGTACCCCCAAAAAATTAATGTATAGGCAGGCATTTTAGGAAACAAAGTGATTGGGCCATTGTTTATTAATGGGAATTTAAATGGAGGCATTTATTTAGATATGTTGGAAAATACCATCAATCCGCTTATCACTGAAACCATTGAAAACCAAATAGGAGACGATGGAAACCCTATACTTGATGAGGCTGAAATATATTTCCAGCAAGACGGCGCTCCTCCTCACTATGTTCTTCCGGTTTGGCAATGGCTAGACGACGAATTTTCAGGTAAATGGATTGGGCGAAGAGGGCCTATAGAATGGCCTGCTAGATTTCCTGACTTGTCGCCATTAGACTTTTTTCTATGGGGCCATTTAAAATCTATTATGTTCACTCCATCACCGAAAGCTGCCATGATCTCCCACAACATGTTTTTGAAAATGTCCGGCAGGAATTTGAACATCGCCTATATCATTGTTTGGCCAATAACGGGCAACATTTTGAACACTTAATAAAATAAAAATTGATATTTTCGTGTGTTTTTTTTTTCTATCTGAACAAATTAAGATAAATAAAGATTTCTCTAATTTTTCCGTAAACAAATCGACCGATTTTAAAAATTCAAACGTCAAAATAAAGCACTTTGAAAAACCTTTTAAACAAGCTATTACTTGATACCCCTTGTCATTTAAAATTTTTAAGGGAATAACCCCGGGGGGCAGAGGGTAAAAGGGGGTGAAGTCGTTTTTGGTTTAAAAGTTGTCCCCCTTGGGAAATCTTTGGACGTGTCTCGGCGTTTTTTCTTTTAATCAGTGGTTAATAAAATAAAAAATATTTTACAAAATGTCTAGTAAAAGTAACAGGCGAAGTTCAGTTAGCCTAATGACTATTAACTGTTCTTCCACTTAACCTGAAGAATATTAACAGATTATTGCATAAATGGTTCATACAAATAATATTTAATTAAGAAAAAGTACTTTTTTAAAAGTAAAAGTAAAAGTATGTGCGATAAAACGAATTAGGATTAACACTACGATTAACATTAACACTAACATTAACATTAACATTAACGTCACTTTCAAGGCCCATCAAAACTCATCCGCAAGCAAGTGACGACGAAATTCCCGCTTAAAATTTGTCAATGTGAGATTTTTGAGTTGTGTTGGAATTTTATTATATATTTTGTAAATATTGTAACTGAATGATCTCTGAAACAGAGCCGTTTTATGACATGGCGGTGAAATAGTTCCTCTAAATCTCACATTGATATTATGTACATCACATCGATACACGATTCTATCGTAAAGGTAGGGAGGCGTACGATAGAGGATTATTTTATGGTAGAGAGATGCACAATGTAGAATTCGACGTTTCTCCATATTTAGCCACTGTAGTTCGGCAAGTTTATGGGATATGCGTTCGTGCTTACGAATTCCGAAAATTAGACGCATGCAGGAGTTTTGGATTTTCTGAATGCGGTTCTTCGTCACTTGATCTAAACAGGCGTTGTAAACAACATCAGCAAAGTTGAAGTGACTTAAAACGAGTGTGTCACAGAGCAAACGTTTTGTTTTTAAACTTAAATGATGTCTATTCGTGTAAAGCATCTTCAAACTCTGAAATGACTTCCTGATACAGTTACTTATATGCAACTTGAATCGTAAATTAGTATCGATATTTAAACCAAGATTTTTTGCACATTCTACTATGGGTATTGGAGAGTCATCGATTTTCAATTGAAGTTCAGATTTTGCAATTTCGATATATTTTTGTGGGCCAAAAAGCATAACCGATGATTTTCTAGCATTCATTTTTAAAGAATGTTTACGAGAGATATCTACTAATTGCGATAAATCGAAAGATATGTTATTCCCAGCTAGTATTAAGTCATTCGGTTCGAAAGAGTACAGCAGTTGCGTGTCATCCGCGTATAAATTCGCAGTACAATGTTTTAACACGTTAGTAAGCGAAGATGTGTAAATAGAGAATAAGATTGGACCTAAAATAGAACCTTGGGGTACACCGGCTGTAATCTTAACAAAGTCAGAGCTGCTTTTATTTAATACTACTTTTTGAAAACGATTTGTTAAGAAGCTAGCTATAAGATCAATAGCTGAATTTTCGAAACCTATATAGTGAAGTTTACTTATTAGTAAATTATGATTGATGGTATCAAACGCTTTGCTATAATCAAGCAACACGAGACATGTTAGGTGGCCTTTGTCGGTAGCTGCCAAAATTTCATCAGTTATATTAAGCAGTGCCGTAGCACAACTATAGTTTGGTCTGAATCCTGATTGTGTGGAGGGCAATAGTTTGTGGATATTAACAAATTCTTCAATTTGGGTCTGGAGTACTCTTTCTAATAATTTAGAGAGAACGGGCAGTATGCTAATAGGCCTAAGATCTTGAGGGCTGCTGGGATTGTTAACTTTTGGAATAGGTACGATAGTAGCTCGTTTCCAGCACTGCGGAAATATCGACCGTTCAATGCAACTGTTAATAACATGTGTTAAGTATGGAATTATGCACGGACTACAGAATTTGAGCATTTTTATATTAATACCATCAATTCCTGCGGAGTTAGATTTTAAACTAAATAAAATGTTTGTAATTTGCTCCTCAGTGGCTAGTTTAAAGTTAAACTATGCTATGCATTCTCTGTAATAAATATTAATGCATTCGTGGCTTTTATAAAAGTGTTTAATTCAAAACTTTTAACGAGTGTTTCCAATCCTTGATTAAGCATAAAGTAAAATTTCGCGTTTAGAAAAGCCTTAAAATTTGGTTTGGTCGCTCCGCGAAGCGGAGCGGCCAAACCAAATTTTCAGGCTTTTCTAAACGCGAAATTTTACTTCATGCGCCACGCGTACAGAACACTGATTTCAAGTGAAATTCAAAATGCTGCTCAGCTTCGTTTCGACGTTAATATATATTATAAATGTAATCTGAACCAAATTTTCAGGCTTTTCTAAACGCGAAATTTTACTTTTTCTTCTTCTTTCGCATATTTAATGGCCTTGGCATCTAAGCCCTGTTGACCAGTCACAGTATTAATTAAACAAATATTTGTTTAACCATTTGAATAAATAAATAAATAAATATAGGGGTAGTTATTAAACGATAAGGATATAGGACTGATTGTAGTTATTTTGATAATTAGATTATTGGAGTATCGACTGAATTTAAAATTTGGACTAACGCCCTTCCCTAGGGAAGTTAGCAGGTAGCAGTTAGCAGGATGAGGTACACTAGAAGGGAATGTAAGGAATAGGAATATGAAAATGGATGTGACTGAAAGGATGCAAAAGGATAGGAGTCTAACCACGTGCTGGCTTTGCGATTTAATTTTTGCGCAGCGGTCCGACCTGCTCGGGATCTGGACACGGACCGAAATTTTACTTCATGCGCTACGCGTACAAAACAATGATTTTAAGTAAAGTTAAAAATATGCTGCTTAAGTTTGATTTGACGTTAATATATATCATAATTGTAATTAAATTTTCTAAAACCCAAGCATCTGGCGCAATTTGTTCCGGATTGTTTCGTTTAATTATTCTTGCACACTCCAAAGAATATTGATCAATTTTAGAAAGCATTAGATTTAGTTGGATGAAATAAATATTTTTATAAACTATTTAAGGTAGATCAAAAAGCAGTCAGTATATTACAAACTTCGCTTTAAATCAGTCTTTTATACGCGTGGCGCATGAAGTAAAATTTCGAGATTAGAAAAGCCTGAAAATTTGGTTTGGTCGCGTAGTGCTACGCGCTACGCGACCAAACCAAATTTTCAGGCTTTTCTAAACTCGAAATTTTACTTCATGCTTAATCTGAGAGTGGAAACACTCGTTAGAAGTTCAAACGAAACGCCTTTCAAATCCACGAATGTTTGAAAATTTACCGAGTAAATTTCCCTTTAATTTTTATTTTTCTTACAATAATTACTCATTTCATGAAATTTAAATATTTGTAAACTAATATTTTCCATGCGCTATATTCGTACATGCTATAATATAAGCAATTATTTGTACATTATACTAAAGATAAATCCCTTAAATAAATGAAAAACTAAAATCCCAACTCTAGACCCTGTCTCAGCCTCGTGTTTACAATATTTATACCATTTTTTTAACCGATCTCATTAATCGAATTTAATGTATAAAGTTACACAATTCAGCGCTTTCAAATTAGTTGAAACTAAATCACAGTGTATCGAGACCACTCGGAAATCTGATAGCGGAGACAATGATTTTATATGACCGCATAAAGCGCTTGACTTTACGCATGCTGCAGGATTACCATAAAACTAGTTTTAGTGCCCGTTTCGATGGGCCTCGTTCAAACAGAAATGTTCTAATCAGCACCAGATAATCACATTTTCTAATGAATAAATTCCAACTATCATAGATCAAATCGAATAGAAATTAAAGTTTCCAATAACATTCATTTCTCTACAAATCTAGATGTTCGAACATTCGTCGCGATGTTTAGCGAAAAATACAAAACGACAGTATCGAATGATGGAAAAAAAGTTTCTTTCCAAACTAAATATTACAGTATTGAATACCTAATAACTCGCTCGAAACTTTTACTTTTATTGTCAGCCTATAAATTATTCAGCCAACCGCAGAAAAAAAAGTATCTTCGGGAATTTCAACACAAACATACTATTTTGACACTTTTATAAATAACACACTCAGTTAAGATTTACTATTTTAAAACAAAAACAAATAAATATTGTATAGATTTATTTGAAATAAAACAACACAGTTGGGAGGGTTTCACTTTTTATTGTTGAACACTGCAACGTGTTTCACCACACAAGAGCTTCATCAGGCAGATGAAATTATTTCATCTGCCTGATGAAGCCACTGTGTGGTGAAACATGTTACAGTGTTCAACAATAAAAGTGAAACCCTCCCAACTGTGTTGTTTTATTTCAAATAGTATTATGGAGTTCCATCATGTATCCGCCTCATCAATTAAATATTTAGTATAGATTTATTATAGGAATTAAAAAAAAATATTTAACTTGTTATTTCATTGTACCTTTAAACTTTTTCTGTATAATATATAAAATTACGAAAATGTTATTCGAAAAAATGCAAACAATGTCTTAATTAATAAGACAACTTAAGACTATAAATATCCATTGAAACAACTACTTCCCGTGCAAATACACCTCTGGATGTTGAATTATACAATGAAATATTTAAAATCTTATTTAATTTGATTTGTTACAACGCTTTATTAAAGTATATGTAACGTTTAGGTCAAATTCTCTTCAAACCAACTAACAAATACAAATTTAAAATGAAAGGAGAAATAACAAAAAATAAGAAGTGAAAGGACTTGGATTAAAACTAATGTTTTAGGCCATCTATAGACGCGTTTCGAGATTTATCTCTCTTCAGTATAGCTTTGCTTATGACGTCTAAAAAAAATTAGGAATAAAATTAAAATAAATTTACTTGGGAAAAGTGTTGTATGTGGAGTGAACAGGTACACAGAAATGGAATGAGTGAAAAATATGGTCGGTATCTATAGGTAGAAAAGATGGATTATGTCATTAGCAGGTATGAAGAATTATTTACTTTACGGTACAGTTCAAACAAGATAAATTCAAATTCAAAACTATAAGAAGTGTAAGCTTATTTTCTCGAATTCAAATAGTTTTGAATTTGAATTTATCTTGTTTTTCTGTATTTTAAGTATGTTCAGAGAGTTATAGTTTTTTACAGTACGATTTACTATTTTAAAAGAAAAACAAATATATAGTATATATATTTATTATAAAAACTAAATATATGTTTATTAAACTTGTTATTTCACTGCAACTTCAAACGTTTTCTGTATTTTAAATAAGTTCGGAGAGCTTTTTCGTTTTTTTTTACAGTGTGTAATTTTAAAAATGGTAGTTTTACTGTGCAATTCGATGCGATTGCAACATCGATTTTCCCCCCACATACACACACAAAAAACAGAGCATTCACCTTCGATATCGACCTTATCCTTATCGGACAAACGAATCTTTAGACCTCATTGGCATTGCTTCTCATTTGAATAAAATGAGAGAACAAAGCGAACACAAAAAGTGTTCTAAGTATATTCAAACGCGATTATTTTCTCTGTTGTCTTAATAATAGCATTACTTACTTCTCGTCCAGCCTTCTTACTATTTTTAAACATATATGTCCGGTTTCACCAACTTCAATGATATCTCATTTGTTGATTGAAGTTATTTGTCGATTGAAATAGACATTTTTCATGTCATAAACATCAATATCATGTAAATTGATTGAGTTTTTGACATGTGTGTAGCTATTACTAGATTTTAATCGGTTAATAACTATTAGTCGATTTAATTGACGTTGGTGAAACCCGGCACAAGTCTTTTTCTTTTGTCAGTACAATTGTTTAGTTTAGTTTATTGACGGATAATCACCTATTACAATAATATACATAAAAGAAAGAGTATAAGTAAACAATGTGCAAAATATACAGGGTCGCTACAAAGTATGGAAACACGGCTCTCACGTGAAAACGGCTAAAAACAGAACTACCAAAATTGGGATTTCTAAATGGGATATATTCTTGAACAATTTGGCGTGAAAAAATCAAAAATGATTCTCAGGATTTTCACATATGGATGCCATCTTGAATTTTTTTAAATGGAATTCGATTTTTTTTATTTTACAACTTTTATAAACCTTATAATTCTGATTACAACTATATACCTTTTTTTAAAAATACTTGTCTTTTCATCGATAAACCGGACTTTGAACAGTATGGAAACAGCCAAACGAGTACTTTTTCTAAATGCTGCAATACCACAAATGCAAGTTCTATTTTCGATCAAAACTTAAAAAAATATCAAACAGTCAAATGAAAAATAAAATATTAAACAATAAATGATTTTATATTTTACAATATATATATTCAAAGTGCTCTCCATTAACTTCTTGGCAGTAATGAATACGCTGGACAAAGTGTTGTAATGAACTAGTTAAAATATTAGGACGAATATTTGCAATTTCGGTTCTTATGCGTTCTTCTAATTCTTGTATATTGTGTGGCCTGTTGTTATAAACTCGATTTTTCAAATGTCCCCACAGGAAAAAATCAAGTGGAGTTAAATCGGGCGACCTAGCAGGCCATTCAATTGTTCCTCTCCTGCCTATCCATTTGCCGGGAAAAGTTACGTCTAAATATTCACGTACTATTAGTCCGAAATGAGCTGGTGCTCCGTCTTGCTGAAACCATATGTTTTCAGCTGGATTAGCCTGAGTTTCATAATTTGGGAATATTTGTCTAAGTCTGGGAACAACCTGTTCTTGCAAAAGCTGTAAATATGTTTCAGATGTCAAATTGCCATTAATAACAAAAGGGCCGATAATATGCTGCCCAATTATACCACACCAAACATTAATTTTTTGTGGACGCTGCGTATGAATCTGCTCCATCCAATGTGGATTTTTGTTTGACCAGTATCTACAGTTATGGCGGTTAACTTGTCTATTTAAGCAGAAAGTTGATGCATCGGAAAAGAGCACACGGTTAATAAAATTGGCGTCCTGGTATATCCTATTCATCATTGTTTCGCAAAATTGAATTCTGCGATAAAAGTCATTTTCATTCAATTCTTGTAGCAGCTGAATTTTGTAGGGATGATACTTTTCAATTTTCATTATTTTTTGAACTGATCTCCTGCTCATGTTGTTATTGAAAGCCAATTGCTGCTCCGAAGTTTTTGGATTTTCAACTACATCTATCATAAGATTAAATGAATTTTCTTCATTTGTAACAGTTTTTGGTCGTCCAACTTTTGGACGATTTTTAACAGTTCCAGTTTCATTAAACCTATTCCATGTTTTAAATGCAACTGACCTGGAAATAGGTGCTCGATCTGGATGATTTACGTTGAAAAGATTAGCAGCTTCGGCAAAGCTTCGTTTTCTATCCCCACACCCAATCATCATGAGAATCTCTATGCGATCCGTTTCACTCAAATGTGGCATTTTTGCAACAACTAGTTACTTACTATTGTTATTTACAAGTTTGACAGGCTAATGAAAACTGTTTTCAAAGGCAACTATTTTTGTAAGTTAAAATTGTTAATTTTTATTTTTAAGTTTCGACCAAAAATAGAATATTTACAAAACAAATGAATATGAAAAAATAAAAAATGCAAGTTGAAGGCCTTAACCTTTGCAAAATTTCAGGACATTCCGATAAACCGTTCTCAAAATATTTCGCTGTTTCCATACTTTTCAAAGTCCGGTTTATCGATTAAAAGACAAGTATTTTAAAAAAGGGTATATGGTTGTAATCAGAATTAAGGTCTATAAAAGTTGTAAAATAAAAAAAATCGAATTCCATTTAAAAAAATTCAAGATGGCGTCCGTATGTGAAAATTCTGAGAATCATTTTAGATTTTTTCACGCCAAATTGTTCAAGAAAATATCCCATTTAGAAATCCCAATTTTGGTGGTTCTGTTTTTAGCCGTTTTTACGTGAGAGCCGTGTTTCCATACTTTGTAGCGACCCTGTATATACCGGATGTTGACGTGGCGGACGCAACATAGGAAATCGCATGTTAATTTTAAAATGTTCAAATATTGGCTTCCCTATTTATTTTAAAGACAAAATGTATTCACTTTTTTGTAGAGGGAAAAATTCCAAATTTATTAATGATCACACTTAACACTACATTTCTCTAAGTTAAAATAATTAAGAAAAAGTAATGTGATTTTATCAAAATAATGACATAAAATTTTAAGTTCAATTTAAAGCTTTAAACAAGTGTTTTCCACTCCCAGACTAAGCATGAAGTAAAATTTCGAGTTTAGAAAAGCCCCGTGAAAATTTGTCGAGGGTCGCGCAGCGACCCGAGACAAATTTTCTGGGCTTTTCTAAACTCGAAATTTTACTTCATGCGCCACGCGTATAAAACACTATAATATTGTCAAATGTATGTATATTCGAACTTCACTTGAAATCTGTGTTTAATACGCGTGGCGCATAAAGTAAAATTTCGTGTTTAGAAAAGTCCAGAAAATTTGTGGAAAACACTCGTTTAAAGTATCGAATAGAACTATTTTAGAAAACAACGATTATCTAAAGATTTAAAGAAAATAAGCTGTATTTGCTGTACATTTTCAAAAATTTTAATTTTTTTTTAATCTCTGTTTACCCAGATAAAAAAAACACATTGGAATAGTTTTCTTTGAGGCAAACTCATGCAGAAGCTGTAAATTTTCCGACATCCGTTGTTTTTTTAACAATTTCAATTTGAAGCTTTATACGAGTGTTTTCCACTCCCAGACTAAGCATGAATTAAAATTTCGAGTTTAGAAAAGCCCCGTGAAAATTTGTCAAGGGTCGCGCAGCGACCCGAGACAAATTTTCTAGGCTTTACTAAACTCGAAATTTTACTTCATGCGCCACGCGTATAAAACACAAATTTCAAGTGAAATTCAAATATACATAAATTTCACAATATTAAAGTGTGTTATACGGGGGGCGCATGAAGTAAAATTTTGAGTTTAGAAAAGCCCAGAAAATTTTTCTAAACTTGAAATTTTACTTCATGCTTAGTCTGGGAGTGGAAAACACTCGTTTAATGTTTCAAATTGAACTCTTTTAAAAATCAACGAATGTCAGCTAAAATAATTAAGAAAAAGTAATGTGATTTTATAGAAATAATGACATTTTTCTTGTACAGTGTAAATCATTTCGAAAACATTTACTTTAATCAAGTGACTACGATATCTTTTGCCATTTTGACATCTGCAGTTGTTGATTCAATTCCATGGCATGTCATAATTTTTATAAAATCACATTATTTTTTCTTAATTATTTTAACTTACAGAAACGTACTATGATAAACGTTAACACGAATGAATTCAGATTTTTTCCCTCTACAAAAGGGGAGCCAAAATTTGAGCATTTCAAAATTTACATGAGATTTCCTATGTTGCGTCCGCAAAGTCAACACCCGGTATATATATATATATATATATATATATATATATATATATATATATAGAAACTAAATTCATGTAGCCTTAAGAATGCAAATTTAAACTTAATAATATTCAACAACAGTTATCAGAAAAACTAGATAACTAAAAGTAGTAATTTAAATAGAAAAAATAGGAATAATGGGAAAAATGGAGTTAATAATAATATAATGAAAATATAATAAAAGAAATAATATAACTATAATAAAGTATAAAGGATTAATATTACAAACAAATATTTAAATTTATAAGCCGCAAACGATTCTTTTTTTTTAATTTTGGGTTTTACGTCATCTATTTCCGCTGCTAAGGCCAATCATGATGCCGGAGATTAAGTCTACAGCTATCCGGGAATTTTGCGGAACCCGGTGGGAGTTCCAACCCACCGGTAGGGATCTTTAACGTGCACGCAACATCCAGGCAGTACACGGGTCCTACATGCATTTAACGTCATATCCGAGAAGACGGAGTGTTTGGCATTTTTATCCTAACCTATATAAATGCAGACAACTTGTTAGGCCGGTATTTGAACCCCGGTCCGTGGCAAACGATTCTTAAATCTAATAATCGAGTCATCAAATAGATCAAAATTAGGATTAGAATTTAAAATGTTACAGTACTTCATGATTCTATTTATAGGACAAAGCATTGCATAAGTAGTGGTATGTGGCATTAAGCAAAATAATGCTTTGGATCGTGTAATCTTTGTGGAACTAAAGTTAAAGTTTAAATTAGATAACAACACACTACAATCAACAAAACCATTAATTAATTTGATTCATTATTTTGCAAAAGTTTTTTTGACGAACTCATCACTCTGTTTAATAGAGATAGGAAATAGTTTTGAGAAATAGTGAAAGACAATTGACGAAATGATTTCCACGTGCAACCCCTGAAAGGGTATTGCATTCAGAATAGTTGCGTGAGTAAGGCAATATGGGGTAGTACAATATGCCACCTAGGCTGCAGTGCATCAGGATCCGAAAGGAACACGGTCCCCGCAGGAAAAAAAAAATTAAGAAAAGAGGAAGACCAAACGAAAAGGACTGTAATCTTATAAAATATAAACAAAAGTTAAAAACACTCATTGTGCTAGCTCTAAGTTTTGTGACGCTAGGTAAGGACTTTCGGGCCTTTAACAAAAATCGATTTTTAGGGGTTTAAGTTAATTGGCCCCCACCTTATTGCTGAATCTCTTGTAAATGTTACCTTTTTATGTAATGGAAGTTGGATGAATTATTTCCGCTTCTCCCTTTATGTTTTATACGTTGATGACGTTTTCGCCATCTCTAATAGCACCACTAACATAAATAAATTAAAATCGGAATTAAACAATCTTTATCTCAGTATACATTTTACAGTCGAAAACGAAAATAATGGAAAACTCCCCTTTTTAGACATTCTTGTAAATAGAAACAACAATAAGCTAGATTTTAATATATATAGAAAAGCCACCTATACTTTTAAATACATCTATGCATCATCTTCGACACCTATTATATATAAACTATCAGCATTTAGAAGTATGATACACAGAGCAATAAAATTATAACTTTCTGAAGAAAATAGGAAAATAGAATTTAAGTTAATAATAAAAATAGTAAAATTTTTAGATTATAACCCTAATACAATTCAAAAATTATTTAATAAAAATAGAAAAGCTCACAAATTAAAATTAATAACTACTCTACAGTCCCAAGAAAAACAATCTAATAAGTACGCTAGAGTCATATACGTACCTATCTTAAACAATCACATCAATAAGTTATTTAAAAAATTTACCATTACGGCAGCACAATACACAAATTCGAAAATCGGCAGTCTTTTAGGAAAGACATTTAATGTAAGAGACTTCATTGAATAATCGGGAATTTTTTCAATAAAGTGTAATAACTGTGAGAAAGTGTATATCGGTTAAACAACCCGTAATTTAAATATTAGAGTCAAAGAACACAGTTATCATATAAAAAATTCAGAAAAATCAGCAATTGCACACCATAACTTTACAACTGGTCATAAATTTAACATCAACAATATGACACTCCTAAAAGAGTCTAATAAATATCAATTAAATTTGTTGGAAGCTATTGAAATGCGTAAAAATAAAAGTAATTTATTGAATTTCGATTTGAGCCCCTTAAATAATCCGCTTTTAAATTTGTTACCGCCATAAACATAACTCAATAAAATTCAAATGTGAACCCACCCTGGGTCTTCCCTTAATCCTGGTTTTTTTCCTATAATCCACTGTAGGTATGAAGAAGCTGGACAGCAGTTGTTAGAATTAGTTGTTATTGATAATGAGTGCTTAGCACGTGAAATATATATATAACCATTAGAAAATAAAGTGTGAAGAAAGGATACAACATTGTTAATTATTTATTGATTATACTCTTCATGAAACTAAAAAACATATATCTACTATAAACCTAGATGCTCCATATTCGTTTTCATTTGCTAAATTTTGCGTTTGTTGTAAAACTTCAGCAACTGCATCATCTGTTGCCACAGGGGTCTTCCTGATTTTTTTCTTATCCAAAACAGAACCACTTTCTTCAAATTTTGCTATCAGCTACCAGCTTAGACCGTTACGGGTACGAAAACGTACCCAGTCGAAAGCCTGCCGAGAAACAATGTTTACATTACATAATAATAATAGCATTAGACAAGCCAATGCGAGTTTGCAGAGGCAAAACGATTTCTTTTTACAAAAGAAATTGTGTTCTAATGTGAAAAACCTGTGATGACAATTGCATACAATGTTATTTTTTATGCGACTGTTTTTAAACAAATTTGTTGCTATGGCGACCAAAAGGTGAAAATAAAAAAATCCCGTTTTTCTTGTGACCTAATACTGTCCTTATTTTAAATAAAGCATAAAAATCAGCCACGATACGAGTAGTTTAAAATACTACTTACTTTTGAAGAACCTTATACATTATTTAATAATCTTGCATTTTTAACAAACCAAAATCACTTGAGATTTCTATAAACAGAACTGACGTGTTTTTGGTTTCTTTAAGTAGAAGACTGCATAATTGACTCTTGAGACTTCTGAAAATACCACTTACATTTTTGTTTCATTTTTTGGAGATTTGAAATTCAATGGAGAATTTAAAAGGATTTGAAATTATTATTTAAGGTTTGAAAGGATTTAGCATTATTATTCAAATCCGTCTACGCTTCCCAATGTATTGAAATCTCCGACAAATAATACAAGTAACACATGAGTGGTGTTTTCAGATATCTCAAGAATTAACTAAGGAGGCTTTTAGTTCGTTAGACATTGTTATTAACAGAAGTAAAGCACTTAAACGTTTTTTATTAAACTTTCAGTTTGTCTTTTAGTTTAGTTCTCGAAACTATTAGTCACAATCAAAAACCTTGCTTTTTTAAGTAGAAGACTGCATAATTAACTCTTGAGGTTTCTGAAAATACCACTTACATATTTGTTTCATTTGCTGGAGAGTTGAAATTCATTAGAGAGTTTAAAAGGATTTGAAATTATTATTCAAAGTTTTATAGCATTTAGCATTATTATTCAAATCCTTCTAAACTTCCCAATGTATTGAAATCTCCGACAAATGACACAAATAACACATGAGTGGTGTTTTCATAAATCTCAAGAATTAACTGTGGAGGCTTTTAATTCGTTAGACACTGTTACAAGTAAAACACGTTTTTTTTTATTAAACTTTCAGTTTGTCTTTCAGTTTAGTTGTCGAAACTATAGTCAGTCAAAAACCTCAGTTGTGCAAACAAAGTTTAATGCCCGTTTTTACCTAAGTCGATTAACTTAATCAGTGATTATTACTTCTTTAAATCACAACAATTATATTTAGAAATTGTTCACACAATCGCATATTTATTATACAATAATTATTGTTTCTTTGAGTTTCTGTAGGTTCTTTTACAGTTATGAGATTTAGTTTGTCCTTACACAAAAATCATGTTAGGGATATCTTTTAGTAATCTTGAAATAAACATTTACGAAAATCTGAGGTTTCGGTAATTTTTTGTTCTTTTTTTAATTTTGAAAAAAACATTCACAAAAATCTTAGGTTTAAGTGATTTTTTGTCATCTTTTTAATCGGGTTAGATAGAGGAAGGGCAGTTTTGTTGACTTTTATAAATCGCGAGAAAAACATTCACGAAAATCTAAGGTTTCTGTAATTTGTTGTTATCTTTTTAATCGTGTTAGATGAAGAAGTGCAGTTTTGCTTGGCTTTTATAAATCTCGAGAAAAACACTTACAAAAATCTAAGTTTTCGGTAATTTTTTGTTCATTTTTTTTAATATTGAAAACAATATTTACAAAAATCTTAGGTTTCAGTATTTTTTGTCATCTTTTTAATCGCGTTAGATAGATGAAGTGCAGTTTTGTTGGCTTTTATAAATCTCGAGAAAAACATTCACGAAAATCTATGGTTTCTGTAATTTGTTGTTATCTTTTTAATCGTGCTTGATAGAGAAGTGCAGTTTTGCTTGGCTTTTATAAATCTCGAGAAAACATTCACGCAAATCTAAGGTTTCAGTAATTTTTTGTTATCTGTATAATCTCGAGAAAAACATTCACGAAAATCTAAAGTTTCAGTAATTTTTGGTTACCTTTTTAATCGTGTTAGATAGAGAAAGTGCAGTTTTGCTTGGCTTTTATAAATCTCGAGAAAAACATTTACAAAAATATAAGATTTCAGTCATTTTTTATCTTTTTAATCTCGAGAAAATCATTCACAAAAATCCAAGGTTTCGGTAATTTTTTATTATCTATTTATTCTCGAGAAAAACATTCACGAAAATCTAAGGATTCAGTAATTTTTGGTTATGTTTTTAATTGTGTTATATACAGGAACTGCCGTATTACTTGGCTTTTATAAATCTCGAGAAAAACATTTATAAAAATCTAAAATGGGCCCGCCGTGGCCGAGCGGTTGAGCCGCCGGTTTTGCCAAATCGGTCACGGAGGTGATCTGGGTTCGATTCCCAGCGGAGGCGATTCCCAGCGGAGGCGAGTACTTTTTCTAACGAAAACTACTCGTCTCCGGTTCCATGGATGTGTGTGAATGTGTTGTGACGTCCAAATTAGTCTAAATATATGTTAATATAAATCAACGTTAGTGGCTGAATGGTAAAAACCTATGCCAAACAAACAAACAAAAAAAATCTAAGGTTTCAGTAATTTTTTGTTATATTTTTAATCGTGTTAGATAAAGGAAGTGCAGTTTTGCTTGACTTTTATAAATCTCGAAAAGAACATTTACAAAAATCTAAGGATTCAGTAATGTTTTGTTATATTTTTAATCGTGTTAGATTTTGACAATTTTGACAATTTTGCTTAGTTTTTATAAATCTTGAAGAAAACATTTACAAAAATCTAAGGTTTCAGTGATTTTTTGTTATCTTTTTAATCTCGAGAAAATCATTAACGAAAATCTAAGGTTTCAGTGATTTTTTGTTATTTTTTTAATCTCGAAAAAAACATTCACGAAAATCTAAGGTTTCAGTAATCAGTTATCTTTTTTATCGTGTTAGATAGAGGAAGTGCAGTTTTGCTTGGCTTTTATAAATATCGAGAAAAACATTCACAAAAATCTAAGGTTTCAGTACTTTTTTGTTATCTTTTTAATCTCAAGAAAAAAATTCTCGAAAATCTAAGGTTTTAGAAATTTTTTGTTATCTTTTTAATCGTGTGGATGGAGGAAGCGCAGTTTTGCTTGAGACACGTTTTTCGTTCAGAAAAAAAATATCTTAAATATCTTTCCTCGAAATCCAAGACCTGAGTTCAGAAAAGAATTTAAAATTACTGTTTTTCTTAGGGAACGGTATTTTTTCCGACGAGGAATTTATGGTATCTTCTAGAATTAAATATGAATAAAATACTTTGTACTCAATCTGACGTATAACAAAGACGGACCTCAAATTTAGTAGGTCTTGAGATATTCATGAAAGTGCTATTACTGACAGCCATGTTAGGGATATCTTACAAATTTATAACGTCCTTATATTGTATAATTTTGACCTAATCAGGGGTTTAATCAAATATTAGTGAATTAAAGTTAATCAGTCGGGATGCAAATTGGTATAGGCCCTTTTGCATCCAGGCTGATTATTTTTAATCATTCACTAATCATTGAATAAGTCAAATCTCTAGAATATAAGAATTTTATAGATTTGTAAGATATTCTAAACATAAAAGAGACATGTTTAGGATATCTTACAAATTTACAAATAATATTCTTATATTCTAGAGATTTGACTTAATCAACGTGTTCAAAAGAAATTTAAAGTTAATACACTTAGCGGATGATATCGTAAACGCTTAATTTAGTTAAAAATTTAAAGTACGCTATTAATTGATAAATGTTATTATTTTATTTAAACGTAAAAGTCTCCTAGATTCCAAAAACTGTCTCACAATCTAATCCTTGATTTTATTTTAAGCGTCCGAATGATTACATTGGACTGTATGTTTAAACAATTGTCTGTGATTAAATGTAAAACCATTACTGCATAGAAGAATTATGATAGACTTGTGTGTCTTAAAAAAACTTACTTTGGGATTGATTCATTGGTTAGAGCTCGTGTCATAGGGGGAAGGTACCCCAAATGCACTTCCAGCTAGCTCAGGGGTTTAGGGGTGGAGAGCACGAGCAACTAGTCCTTAAAACACCGATCCAAAAACAACAAATTTATTTACACAAAAAAAACAGCAAAAAAACCACAGTACAAAAAAAACACAGCACCAAATAATGACTAATACGTAGGCATAGTAGGCGTGGACCGTGGCAGGCTGGTCGTCAGAAATGGTGAGTGGCGGCAGCAAAATCCGGACGTAAACGGAAAAGTCCGGTATACGACGATAAGGTCCGGACGGCTTCAGAAAAGTCCGGATGTATTCGGAAGGCGTCGACGGAGTCCGGAGAGCAGAGATAAAGACCGGCGGCGTCGTCGGGAGTCGAGCGGTATCGGAAAAAGTCCGGAGGGTTCCGGAAAGCATCGACCAAAGGCTGCTTTGGCAGTAACGAAGACCGAAGCGGTGGCAGGCGGCACAGGGAGCAGTTCCGGTTCTTCTGATTAGTGCACTTGTACTAATCAAAGACAATTTGACAAAAAAAAAACACAACACGAGGTTGTCAAAAAAAACATATACACAGACTTGTTATTGCTTTTGTTACTGGTTTGCCACCGCTGCAGAAGTGTCGTCCTCCATTATTTAAATGCCGAAAACGAGGGTGGAGAGGGGTAGTTTTCTTGGTGGACGTGATCAGCCGGCCGAAATTCGCCGAATCCGTCGCAATTACTGAATTCGAGGAATCTCGAAAATTTCAGAATATCATCTAATCCGTTCTTCGGAAAGGAGAATGCAAAAGATTACATAAATCCCTTTCCCGAAAAACGGACTGCCGCTGGTCATCAATCCTCCCTCAAGGAGGTCTGCTTGGAATGCACTCCAGGTGCTCGGACTCTAGTCTTACAAATTACCCAAGATAATCCCCGATCGGTTTTCAGGTAATTGCTGGGGATAAACTCATTTTATATACAAACAAAATTGAAATTAGAAATTTAATTTTTGTTGCCGATGATTGAAAGAATCGCCGGTAACACTCGTTGGTCGGTTACAGTTTATAGTTGCTATAGTAGATAGAAGTAGAAGATATCAATCAACATTTAAAGTTAAATTTCATTCTAACAATCATGGTTATAACAGTACAATGTCTCGATTATCTAGATTTGGTAATATTCAATTAGCCAATTACAGTTCGTATTTATTCACTATGTCGCCAAACTAAACAAAGTAAAGTTCTAAAACTATTCCTTATTTGAGTGAAGTTTAAGATTTGTTATTATTAATAATTAATTCAAATGTATATTCATTTATTTTATAACATATTGCGCATTGTACATTTATATACAGCGATTTTTTCTTTTAAGTATAAATATCCCAATTTTATTCTGTAAATCTTCAGATATTTGTTGTTTTTTTTAAAAGAGTTCAATTCAAAGCTATAAACGAGTGTTTTCCACTCCCAGGCTAAGCATGAAGTAAAATTTCGAGTTTAGAAAAGCCTGAAAATTTGGTTTGGTCGCTCCGCGAAGCGGAGCGGCCAAACCAAATTTTTAGGCTTTTCTAAACTCGAAATTTTACTTCATGCGCCACGCGTATCAGACACTGATTTCAAGTGAAGTTCATTTGGTTACAATATTTTAGGGTTTTTAGTATTTAATGCGCGTTTGCTTATATTTGCGGAATTTTGTTTATTTATATGTGTTTATGTTATTATTAGTTAATACTTAACTAATTTTTAATTTAAAAAATATTATTTTGTTAATTTATGTAAACAGTGATTACCGTAAAATAAATTATTATTATTATTAATCAATGATTAGTGAATGATTAAAGACAATCATCAATATGCGATTGTGTAAACAATTTGTAAATAAAATTATTGTTTTTTTTTAAGTACTAATCACTGATTAAGTTAATCAACTTAGGTGCAAATGCTAAATAATTTCAAACCGCTTTAACCCTTTTGAAACACTGTCATGTATATTGATTTTTCAATCTGTACAACACAAGAAAAGAGCACTTTTTCTTTATTACAGAAATCTAAATTACTTTTTATCTCTTTTAGCATAAGAATTTCAGATCCTCACAATTATAAAACATTCCTTTTAGGGTCAAATCTTAAATATGCTAGTGGGCAAATATTTCAGAAATCTTAAGTTCTAGTCAAGCCTTTTTTAAAATTGCCCCGCATATGATACCTCCGGGAAATTATTTAATTTAGATCCTGAAAATTATAAAATATTCCTTTTTTGGTCAAATCTTAATTATGCTAATGTGCAAATATTTCAGAAATCTTAAGTGCTCGTCAAGCCTTTTTTTTTAAATTGCCCCGCAAATGAAATCTCAGCGAAATTGTTTAATTCTCTTGTGAGCCCGTTTGGCATGCACACTCACACATCAAAGGGCTTTTGTGCACACAGATTCGAACTGAGGCATAAAAGGGAAACGTCACGGCCAGAAGACGCCTCCGAACTAAGTAGCAACAGACCGAAGTTTAATTCGACTAATGTGCTCCCGCTTTAATTGGCCGTGAATGTTTTCACAACACGACAATCTTGACTTCACGGTGAAAAGTCAATCGTTGCTGTTTTGTTTAGCACGGTTTAATAAAAAAGGTGAATTTGAAGATTCTAACGAGTGTTTTCCACTCCCAGGTTAAGCATGAAGTAAAATTTCGAGTTTAGAAAAGCCTGAAAATTTGGTTTGGTCGCTCCGCTTAGCGGAGCGACCAAACCAAATTTTCAGGCTTTTCTAAACTCGAAATTTTACTTCATGCGCCACTCGTATAAAACACTGATTTCAAGTGAAGTTCAAAATATGCTGCTTAAGTTTAATTTCACGTTAATATATATTACAAATGTTTATTTCGTGTAACCAAATTTACACTAAATTATAATGAAGTTCAAAATATATATTGCTCTTAAGTTTAATCTCACTTCAAATATTATACAAAGATTTATTTCATGTAACCAAATCTAGCGCTTTCAAAATTGAATCAATATTGTTTGCGATATGCAAGAATAATTAAACGAAACAATACAAAACAAACTGGACAAGTTGCTTGAATTTTAGAAAAAAAAAATACACGAAATAAAAATGTGTAATATATAATTAACATGAAATCAAACTAAGGCAGTATATTTTAAACATCAACTGAAATCAGTGTTTTGTACGCGTCGCGCATGAAGTAAAATTTCGAGTTTAGAAAAGCCTGAAAATTTGGTTTGGTCGACCAAACCAAATTTTCAGGCTTTTCTAAACTCGAAATTTTACTTCATGCTTAGTCTGGGAGTGGAAACACTCGTTAGAAGCTTTAAATTAACCGCGAAAACAACGAACTCTTGCAAATTTACCAACGCTGTATTTATCGGGTTATGCGTACTTTTTATCGGGATATGTGTACTATAAAATTATAAATACTTTATTTTCTTTAAGTAACTCACACAATCCACATTTATAATATATATTTTAGTTTTAGTTTGAAATATATCTGTATGTGGGAGGTAAACTACACTAACTTATATTTTTTTTTTTAATTTTACAATACAAAACAAATTGGACAAGTTGCTTGAATTTAAAAAAAAAACACGAAATAAAAATGTGTAATATATATTAACATGAAATCAAGCTAAAGCAGTATATTTTAAACATCAACTGAAATCAGTGTTTTGTACGCGTGGCGCATGAAGTAAAATTTCGAGTTTAGAAAAGCCTGAAAATTTGGTTTGGTCGCTCCGCGAAGCGGAGCGACCAAACCAAATTTTCAGGCTTTTCTAAACTCGAAATTTTACTTCATGCTTAGTCTGGGAGTGGAAACACTCGTTAGAAGCTTTAGATTAACCGCGAAAACCACGAACTTTTGCAAATTTACCAACGCTGTATTTATCGGGTTATGTGTACTTTTTTATTGGCATATGTGTACTATAAAATTATAAATACTTTATTTTCTTTAAGTAACTTACTCAATCCACATTTATAATATATATGTTAGTTTTATAGGAATATGGTTTTTTGAGTTAAAGATATAAATTAAACTTGGATGAAAACACTAACACTTTCTTTACAATAAGTTTTTATTTTTCTAGATGTACATTTCGAATACTAAGTACTCATTATCAATAGCTTTCTGTTAGTTTTAGTTTGAAATATATCTGTATGTGAGAGGTAAACTACACTAACACATATTTTTTTTAATTTTACAGTGCTATTTGCCTCTTGGTCAACCGAAAAATCTTGATTCCAATAGTATAAAAAAACGTATAGTAAGAAAATGTGACTTGCTGTAGTTTACCTCCGACATACAGGAATATAAACACATTTACTCTAATTGTTTATAAGAAAACTCCATTGTAAGGCATTTGTAATTGTCTGTTGGGAAAGAGGATTATTTAGTTTGGGGTCGCGGATTCGAATCCCACCGGGTGGAGTCATTTTAAAGTACAAAGTGATTCCACCTGGGTCCATTGATGTATGTAAATGTGTTTGTGGCGTGTAAATATAGTAAATTACAAAATACAAAAGTGAAATGGTAGAATGGTTTAAAACCAATATAAAATAAATGTATTAAAAAAATATTTAGTTTTTATCATTACAATGGTATTTTTCTTAAATTAAGTATTTTTCATGTGAATTTATGACCAAGTGACATAATTAAATCATTCCACTTGTAAATGAATCCTCACCGAGAAATCAAATTAAAATCTAAGTGGTGTGCCTACAGACAAACGCTAATTGCTCTCAATCAAGCACCTTGTTAAAAGGTAAATAATTAAGCCATGCGCAATATTAACCGTAAAACTGGAAGGTAATTTAATTGCCGATCGCGAGTGTAATAATTAAATTACTATACACGAATGGGTCAATAAACATTTCATTCTGCAGAGCGAATGAATGTTTTTTATTTCTTCTCATTTTGATTGTATTGCTCATTAAGGGATATTTTATATCTTCATATAAACGCGTGGTCAGTGATGCGATTTTAATGATTTTAAAAGAACCTTTTGAATTATCTACTATACAGGGTGGTTGATGTTTCAGTGTCCAGCTTATATCTATTAAAATATCAAAGATAAAGAAAAAAATGTATTATGAAACTTATCATATGAAACGTGATCTACAAAATGAAATACATAATTTTTTTCCATGACCTACACATTTTCTGGAAAAATGACAGCAATTATTTTTTCATATAAAATGCCCTGTATGTGTTTTGAGAATCAGATTCTTAAATAAATTCTCTTTACAATGATTTATCACAAGTACTACTTGGCTTTTATTTACTTATTTATTAAATTAACGGTACAACACCTTTTTACAGAATAATTAAATAATATTAATTAATTAGTATTATCTATGACATTAATAATTAAGGTATCCATGCCCTGTTTTAAATATAAATTAAGCTACAAAATAATAAACTGAATTATTTATATACTAAACATGCAGGTTAGTTTACGCTTTAATTGGTAATGTTCAATATTAAAAATATCGATATAAATTCAAATTCAAAACTATTTGAATTCGAGAAAATAAGCTTACGCTTCTTATAGTTTGCACACTTTAAACATAATATATAAAATTACGAAAAAACTATTCGTGAAAATGCAAACAGTGTCTTAATTATATATTATGTTTAAAGTGTGCAAACTATAAGAAGCGTAAGCTTATTTTCTCGAACTATAAGAAGCGTAAGCTTATTTTCTCGAATTCAAATAGTTTTGAATTTGAATTTATCTTGTTTGAACTGTACCGTAAGGTAAATAATAAGGTCTCACATTCTTCATACCTGCTAATGACATAATCCCCTTTTTTACCTATAAATACCGACCATCATTTTCACTTATTCCATTTTTGTGTACCTGTTCATTCCACACACAACACTTTTTCCAAGTAAGTTTGTTTTAATTTAATTCCTAATTTATTAAACGTCATAAGCAAAGCTATACTGAAGAGAGATAAATCTCGAAACGCGTCTATAGATGGCCTAAGACATTAGTTTTAATCCAAGTCCATTCACTTCTAATTTGTTGCTATCTCTCCTTTTATTTTTGTATTGTTAGTTGATTTGAAGAGAATTTGACCTAAACGTTACATATACTTTAATAGAGCGTTGTAACAAATTAAATTAAATAAGATTTTAAATACTTCATTGTATAATTCAATATCCGGAGGTGTATTTGCACGGGAAGTAGTTGTTTCAATGGATATTTATCGTCTTAAATTGTTTTATTAATTAAGACACTGTTTGCATTTTCACGAATAGTTTTTTCGTAATTTTATATATTATTCAAAATATCGATTCCTTCATTAGAGAGATATTCGTTACCTAGGGACATTAATCGGGAAATCGAGTTTTGTAAACCAAGAGATGTTTAATGTCTCTCTAGGTAAAATAGCTGATTTTGGTGAGTTCGCCTTCAAGGAACGGAAAATGATACATTATCTAATAATAAAGGTGAATCCAAAGATCTATTTATAATTCCATGGAGAGTGCACAAATCAGCCATTTTTCGACGATTTTCAAGAGATATAATATTAATAGTATTATATTCCACTCTATCGTGTTGCACACCTTGTTTATATTCCATACATCGAAGAAATTTATTTTGAACAGATTCGATAATTTTTATGTTAGTATGCCTTGTAAAGAAATTATTGTAGTCATGTGATATTGTTTCATTTATTGTAACTGCTTGTCAAATTTGATCATATTACCAAATACTTGTCACATTTAATTCTTTTAGTAAAATGGTACTTGTGATAAATCATTGTAAACAGAATTTTATTAAGAATCTGATTCTCAAAAATATTCAGGGCATCCCGTTTAAAAAAATAAATGTTGACTTTTTCTGTCAAATAGGTTGGCCATTAAAAAATGTTCTATCTTATAGATCACATTGCATATGATAAGTTTCATGCTAACCATTATTTGTATCTTCAATATTTTAGCAGATATAAGCTGGACACTCAAAAATCAGCCACTCTGTATACAGGGTGGGCCATCTGATGGTTTCTTTTTAAATCATAGGTTATTTTGACACTGACATCTCTTTCCCGCTCGAAATCTTGAGACAAAGTCGGTATCATTCCTCCGCGGTACGAAATAAGTCGCTTTACGCTTGAACAACGGGAAATGTTGCAAACTTATTTCCACAATGAGTGCTGTGTAGCCCAAACAGTGCGTTTGTTGAAAAGACGTTTTGGCCGAAATGAATCACCCACCGCGCCTGCTGTACGCAAGTTTGTGCAAAAAGTTCGTGAGACTGGCATGCTAGTGGACAACACTCATGGTCCTCGTTCTCGTACGGTGCGCACAGACGAGAATGTGGCTGCTGTAACCGAGAGTGTGAGACTCAATCCACGAACATCAAGTCGCCCTCGATCTCAACAGCTCAACATTGCACGCACTAGCCTGAGGAGAATTCTGCACAAAGATCTCGGATTATTCGCTTACAAGGTCCAATTGACTCAGCAATTGAAGGCGCATGACCATCCGCTTCGATATCGCTTCCCAGTTTGGGCCTTAGAGCAGCTTGAATTGGACAACGATTTTGGGCGAAAAATCATCTTTTCTGACGAGGCTCATTTTCATCTTGGCGGCTACGTTAACAAACAAAATTAATGCATCTGGGGCTCGCCAAACCCGCACGTTATTGTCGAGAAGCCAATGCATCCCCGGAGAGTGACCGTTTGGTGCGGATTGTGGAGTGGTGGCATCATTGGACCATTTTTCTTTGAAAATGAGGCTGGAAACAACGTTTCGGTCAACGGTGAGCGTTACAGAGCCATGTAATCCGACTTTTTTTTAATGAAATTGAAGACATGGATTTGGACGACCTCTGGTTCATGCAGGATGGCGCGCCATGCCACACAGCTTATGCTTCAATCGATCTTTTGCGCACCAAATTCCCAAATCGTGTTATCAGCCGTTTTGGCGATGTCAATTGGCCGCCTCGGAGCTGCGATTTGACATCTTTCGATTTTGTTTGTGGGGAACCGTGAAGGACCGATGTTATTCCAAGAATCCAGAAACGATTCAAGCACTTCAGGCCAATATCATCCAAGCAATTCGTGAGCTACAGCTCGAAACCATCAGCAAGGAAAAATTGGAGTGACAGAATGCGCTACTGCGAAGCCAGCCGATGCAGCCACTTGAACTAAGTAGTAATAAAGCCATAATACATGGAATACATTTAATTTTGTTCATTTTATTGCATTTTTAAAATGAAACCACTAGATGGCCCACCCGTTATGTATCGTAAGTTCAATAAAAAGAAAATCTCTAGAGTGCCATGATTTATTTTTTTTTCAATTTACACGCTTTGTCACACGCTTTAGGAACTGACATATAAAACGTCAAACATATTAATTATAATATATAATATCAGAGTTGCCAAAATACAATAGTTTCCATGGTACTCTAGAGGTTTTTTTATTAAATTTCTATAGAAATTTGCAATCAACAAAAATTATTTGGACTACAAAATAATTAGAAACTCTAAAGATCTCTCAAAATAAATTGGTTATTTAAAAAAACAAAAATTCTGAAAGCTCCGAGTTATAATATCACAAGAGCATCGAAAATAATCGATTATTTTACGAGTAACGAGACATAATCTGCGAAAAACAACAAGAGCGTAGCTTGAATGGTATATTAAGGATTATGACGAGTGAAAAATAATCATTATTTTTTAATGCTCGAATGGTATTCGTTACGATTGTATATGCAGGTATTCAGCAGAGTGTTCGTCCGAAGTCTGCTAAAAAATCTTATTTTCGCTCTTCACAAAATGCCAAAAACTGCTTCTAAATGTATTTGTGCATTCAATAATTAAAAACTTTAATGATCTATCAAAATAAATTGGTTATTTAAAAGAACAAATATTCTGAAAGCTTACCTATTTAAAAAACAAAAATTCTGAGAGTTTGCTTATTTAAATAGTAAAAACTTCAACATCCGTTTAACTATTATTTGTTTGAACAAAAGAGACTCAAATCTTTACTAATTTACAATTAACTTTAATTCTATATTTCTGAAGTTTATAAATTTATAAAATGTTACTGTGTATGTTAATAAGGTCGCGTACCCAAAAGGGTTAAACGGATTATCGCGAGCGAGGAATTATTCATTTTGAGATGCAAGCCTCTGAACGTGACTCTGAATCAGAGTTTGGGGGTGATGAGTAATTATTTAGTTCACCAACTGGAATCATGGGAAATTGGAGGAGACGACGGCAAACCAGGGGCTTTTTCCCGACGTGGCTCTATCTAATTGTAAATCGAACTGTCTGTTCGGCTGTAAAGAAAAAGAGATGAAGTGAAAGAATAGGGGAAAAACAGGGAAGTTTAATTGAACCGCCTTGTTACATACTAGTGCACACTAGAAATATATTTTTTTGCGGGGTGTTGGGGGTCTATGTATTTTTTAATTGTGGCAATATTCTCATTGATGTATATATCTCCTCTGAAAGTTTATCATAATTTTTTGAAGAAACATACTTGAATTGTAATCATTCATTACCTCGAATAAAACAAACGAATGTGGATTGTTTATTATTGTACTAAAAAACAAAATATGTTTCCTTTAAAGTACATACCAGGAATTTTGCTTTCAAGTATACATAAGCATACGTTTTATTTAAAGAGTTCAATTTGAAGCTATAAACGAGCGTTTTCACTCCCAGACTAAGCATGAAGTAAAATTTCGAGTTTAGAAAAGCCTGAAATTTTGGTTTGGGCGCGAGCGCGAAGCGCGGAGCGACCAAACCAAATTTTCAGGCTTTTTTAAACTCGAAATTTTACTTCATGCGCCACGCGTATTAGGCACTGAAAACACTGCAATATTGTATACAAGTCAATTTCACTTGAAAGCAGTGTCTTATACGCGTGGCGCATGAAGTAAAATTTCGAGTTTAGAAAAGCCTGAAAATTTGGTTTGGCCGCTCCGCTTCGCGGAGCGACCAAACCAAATTTTCAGGCTCTTCTAAACTCGAAATTTTACTTCATGCTTAACCTGGGAATGGACAACACTCGTTTAAAGCTTCAAATTGAACTATTTTAAAAAAATATGATTTACAGCATATAATTGGGATATGTATACTTGAAAGAAAAACTCCCTGTATGTATATCCCGAAAATTACAACATTTGGACATTTTTCAGGAATTTGTTGCTCTCGCGGTTAATTTAAAGCTTCTAACAAGATTCCCAGATTAAGCTTGAAGTAAAATTTCGAGTTTAGAGAAGCCTGAAAATTTGGTTTGGTCGCTCCGCGAAGCGGAGGGACCAAACCAAATTTCAGGCTTTTCTAAACTCGAAATTTTACTTCATGCGCCCCGCGTACAAAACACTGATTTCAAGTAAAGTTCAAAATATACTGCTTAAGTTTGATTTCACGTTAATTTATATTACAAATATTCATTTAGCGTAACCAAATATTCTAAAACTCAAGGATCTGGTGCACTGTGTTTTGAATTGTTTCTTTTACTTATTCTTGCAATCCCAAAGAAAATCGATTGAATTTTGAAAGCGCTTTGGTTACATGAAATAGATATTTGTATAATTTATTGAAGTAAAATGAAACCTAAGAGCAGTATTCATATATCCACTTTAAATCAGTGTTTTGTACGCGTGGCGCATGAAGTAAAATCTTGAGTTTAGAAAAGCCTGAAAATTTGGTTTGGCCGCGACCAAACCAAATTTTCAGGCTTTTCTATACTCTAAATTTTACTTCATGCTTACCCTGGGAGTGGACAACACTTGTTAGGCTTCATATTTAAAGCGCTTTAATGAAAATCGAAATATGTATAAATTAAATTTAATCAATTGAGTTAAGTGAAGATCAAATTAAATTGACGAATTACTGTTTTATAATAACCTTTCTTTCTTAAGATATGTATACCTAATTGAAAAATTCCCTGTATCAATCGACTGTATTTATCAATAACAATGTATAGAAATGAGTATTCTATTTTAAAAGAAAAAAAGAAACATCAAAATCAACATTTACATATTAAAATAATTAACGTGTCGTATACCTTACTGTATAAGTTAAAAGTTTTCATATCTGAACTCCCGAAGATTAGTATAATTGTTTTGTCATTTCAAAAGAATAGACATTTTATGATTTGAAAAGGTAAACACTTGGTTAAATTTCACTAATAATTTTAGTGAATAAATTTCACTAAAATTATTAGTGAAATTTAACCAAGTTGTCTTTTAAGAAAACCAAGAGTTTTTTTTTTCAAATCATAGTTAAATATGTGTCACCACGTGAAAGATGAGAAACTTGTTTAAGATATAGAAATTTTATGCTTATCTGAAGTTCAGAGATGATCTGAAATTTAAATATTCACGCAAGTGTTCTTTATATTATCATATTCATCGTTTCCTTAAAATAACCCCTTTTAAATTTCTCACTTAATCAAACTTCACACACTCGCAATAGTCCTCATTCTAGACATTCCAAAAAACTTTTGTCTGTGTGATCAAATTATTTTTTGTCTTTTTCTGGGCAAATTATAGATGTAAATATTTATGGTAATAGATGATCCAATAAAGAAGTTATAAATGAGTTTTCGCCTGGAACTATGCAAAGCGTCTGACTAGTTTCTGCAGTGCGCTCGGCGAAATGTAAATCAAATAACCAATTTAAACTTTCTGCGAAAGGGGGGGAACACTCGCTCCGGACTTATACGGCTCTAGTCCAATAGTGTTCTGTTTACACAACACAAATGCGAGTCCATTCCTTTTTTTGCCTCGCTTGTTAGATATAATGCTGAATTTGGGATTTGTTTGCAGTTTGTTAACAGATGTATGAATAGGCAGAATTAATATATCAAACCCTTGCGACAAAAGTGACGCAAGTTTACTAAAGCGAAAAATAACCTTTCACCAAGGTCAGTTGAATCAACCAAGTTATTCATCGATTAAAATCTAAGGTAGGATTCACGAGAGGTGTCCCATGGTTTCCTTGATTTGTAGTGTTTTCTGTACCAATACATGTAATACGAAAATAGTTTCATGTCATCAGATTGCGTGTGTGAAAAGAGACAGAAAACTTCATAATTTATCTGCTTTGGTTCTTTGATGGAACATACGAAAACGTATGTTTCGGTATGCAGCTTTAAAATTTTAAGATTAAACGTCACATTTTGACAATGTCTTCGTAAAAATAAATCTGCAAAAACCCACCCACAAATAATTTTAAATAATATGCACAATCATTTTAAAAGTGAGTTTAAATTGTATAATTTCAATGTTCACATCTACTAAATAGTTCAGGTATTTACAGAAATAATAAATGCATTTATGTTGATTTTGTGTAAGCTCAAATTCCGTAGATTTGGCAAATAGTCATCGGATTAATCTGTTAATACAGGGAATTTTTCTTTTAAGTATACATACAGGGAATTTTCTATTAGGAATTCATTTGCATACGCTTTTTTTTTAAGTATTCAATTTGAAGCTTAAAACGAGTGTTTCCACTCCCAGACTAAGCATGAAGTAAAATTTCGAGTTTAGAAAAGCCTGAAAATTTGATTTGGCCGCGTAGCGCGAAGCGCGGAGCGGCCAAACCAAATTTTCAGGCTTTTCTAAACTCGAAATTTTACTTCATGCGCCACGCGAATTAAACACTAAAAGCACTGAAATATTGTGAACGAGTAAACTTCCCCTAAAATCAGTGTCTTGTACGCGTGGCGCATGAAGTAAAATTTCGAGTTTAGAAAAGCCTGAAAATTTGGTTTGGCCGCTCCGCGCTTCGCGCTACGCGGCCAAACCAAATTTTCAGGCTTTTCTAAACTCGAAATTTTACTTCATGCTTAACCTGGGAGTGGAAAACACTCGTTTAAACTTCAAATTGACGTCTTTTAAGAAAACAACGAATATTTAAAAATCTAATTTATATATTCAAAAATAAAAGTCTTTTCAGTAATGACAGTGACAAACTTTACAACACAAGAAATGAGAACATTAAACAACCGATGCACAGGCTCACGATAACGGAAAAGAACGCTATGCATTGATGCATAACGTTTTATAACGCGCTACCTACGAAAATCAAAAATGGTGATTCACTTAAAAAATTTAAGACATCGGTTTTTAATCTCCTCGTTGAAGCAGAATTATATGCCCTGAGTGATTATTTTGAAGCTTGTAAATAATAGATATATACATATACTTGTTACGCTGACACAATTTCATCAATGTTCTTCCAGAATTATATTTTACATTTGTAAGCATTATTGAAATAAAGTTTGTTTATTATTATTATTATTACAACACATAATTGGGATATAAAAAAACAAAAGAAATTTAACATTGGTTTTTAACATTGGTTTTAATATTGGTTGCCCCGCATCCACCTTAGGTGTACAGGACAATTTTTAAAATGAAATGAATTGGGCAAGTACAGAGAAAGAAGCAGATTTATTAAAATTATTATTAAATTCCGTATTATAATAAGGAAAAATTAGGTACATGCTAACAGGCTCAGAATATAAGTTTCTCAATATAGCGGCTTAGTTCCTACCTGAATAAAAATCCAAGTGAAATCGTCTACCTCAATACATGCGCTTTAAGTTGATTTTAATCACAGTGTACTATTATCGCAAGTACGTGTAGACATTCTCTGAATATTCACAAGAAATTATGATTTAAAGCGTTTCTAAAAGAAAGAACACTAATATACCTGCGACCTAAACAGTATGACATTGTCATGTAACGTCAAAATTTGATACAACTAGGAAAAATCGTTGCATATGCAACGGTCGACATACTCTCTAAAAAAATTGAACCACTCATTCCACATCAATGAGTCATAGGACATCTCTCCCGAATCCTACTATAGTAATAGCAGAGCTGGGCAGGAATCGAATCATTCAGGATTCGAATCCTGGATTCGAATCCTTTCAGACGATTCAAAAGAGGTATTCGAATTCTTTAGTTAAACTGGATTCGTGATCCGGATTCGTTACACTTTTTTAAAAGGATTCGTATTCGAATCCAAATGCTGGTGATTCGAATCCAAATGCTGGTGATTCGAATCCTCATCAAAGGATTCGAATCCTCAAAAAGGATTCGAATCCTCGTAAAAGTATTCGAATCCTCATAAAAGGATTCGAATATTTACAAAAGGATTCGAATCGTCAAAAATAATTAATAAGGATTAACATGAACAATTTGTTTTGTATGTTTTTAAATTTCTCGTTAAATCACTGTTTTATACGCGTGGCGCATGAAGTAAAATTTTGAGTTTAGAAAAGCCCCGTGAAAATTTGTCGAGGGTCGCTGCGCGACCCTCGACAAATTTTCTACGCGAGGCTTTTCTAAACTCGAAATTTTACTTCATGCTTAGTCTGGGAGTGGACGACACTCGTTTGTAAGTGATAAAATTAATTAAATTAATGATTTGAGTCAAATTTGACATTTTAATAAATTTTGATGATTTTTGCCAGATTTGAGATATTTAATTGTTTTTCGGTAATGTCGCCAAATATAACATTTTAATGAATATGAATTGACGTGTCCAATCAAATTTTTACACTTAATATGTCGATTCATAACATTTTTATAAGATTTTCAACAAATCGATATTTTCATAAAATTATCGTCATTTCGAGATTTTCGTCGATTAATCCAATTTTTATCAAATTTTGCAATATTTCCTCAATTTTCCCTAATTTATCGAATGTTGATGAAATTTTCAATATTTCGAGATTTTTAATTAATTTATAAAAATGTTTATCAGATTTTCAACATATCTTGAGTTTTGATATTTTGTCAGTTTTATCGAATTATAGAATTTTGATGAAATTTTCGATATTTCGAAATTTTCTCGTCAAATATATAAAATGTATGTAAGATTTTCAATATTTTTATTCAGATTTGTAACGATATTCAAAAATTATTGAATCATTATTTGAACACACAAATTTGAGATTTTTTTTTCTACAAGACATATTTAATCATTTTTGACATTGAATGACATTTTTGATCTTTTTTACCTTTTGAGATGACATTTTTGACAAAAGATTATATTCTTGATATTAGACTACGTTTTCTGACATTAGATGACATGTTTTACATTAGATGTTACTTTTGATAAACAATGACATTTTTTACTTTTCTACTATTTCTGATGTTGACATTAAATGACGTATTTGACATTAGATGGCAGTTCGGACATGTTATATTTTTTTACTTTGACATTTGATATTTTTGATATTACATATTTACTTGTTTTACATTAGATAACAATTTTTATATTATTAGATAACTTTTTTGACATTATTACTGATTTTTAACAGAAATTTTCGTTTTTGTAAAAACGTTTTTGTCAAACTGTCGCGTTCTGACATAAAATGATAATTTTGTCTTAAATCGATTTTATCAACACGCCGAATTTTTGACGTTTTTGATATTTTTTACATTTACGAGATGACATTTTGGTCATTTTTTTGTTTTTGGCAATTTTAAATAATTTTGACATATTTTGATAACTTTTAAAACTGAAAACAGTTTTAATATGTTTTTATATATTTAACTTTACTTGAAACCAGTGTTTCGCGTGGCGCATGAAGTAAAATTTCGAGTTTAGAAAAGCCCCGTGAAAATTTGTCCCTCGACAAATTTTCTACACGGGAGTAGAGACACTCGTTCGTAAATTTTCGGATTATCATAAAGTTGTGTATTTATTTAAAAAAAAATCTTTCTCGGTTTATTGAACAAAATCAAAAGAGCTAAGGTGAAAAGTGTTTAGGTAAAAGTGGTTTATTTTTTCGTTGGCTACAACTTTTGTTTAAAACATTTTTTCATTTAGACGTCGAAAGCCATAATCGGTGAGTTGTTGATGTCCACTAGATTTTTTAGTTTCTAATTCAAAAACAAAAGAGCTGTGGTGAAGAGTGTTTAGGTAAAAGAGGTATATTTTTTCGTTAGCTACTACTTTTGTTTCAAACATTTTTTGACTTGGACGTTGAAAGCCATAGTAAAATTCGTTTATTAAAAAATCATCTAATGATTTCTGGTGATTTTTAACGCAAGACTTTTAGATATTTGATGGTATAATTAATATTGAATTACTGAAATAAGTATTTATTTTTAATATATTCGTAAATATACGGTAAACAATGTAAAATATTTATTTAATTAAAATATTTAGAAAATAACAATACAATAAATTTTATATTATTAATATACTGGGTGTCCGTATTTCAACAGAATGTATGGGGATTTCGGTTATTTAAAGACCCTAGGACCCATAATTTGCTTACATATCACCCCTGAAGACGGGCATCCGACGATACATACTTTAACAGTTGTGAGATATTTTAAAGTAACGAGTGTCTTCCACTCCCAGACTAAGCATGAAGTAAAATTTCGAGTTTAGAAAAGCCCCTCGTAGAAAATTTGTCGAGGGTCGCGCAGCGACCCGAGACAAATTTTCACGGGGCTTTTCTAAACTCGAAATTTTACTTCATGCGCCACGCATTTAAACCATTGATTTGAAGTGTAGTTCAAAAACACACAAATACATATTTAACCAGAGTAACACAAAAATTAAGTCTGTTATCAACGATGTTCAGTGTTAATAATAAATAACTAGGTTGTGAATATTTTTGTTAAAACAACTGATAACGATATTTATATGTTAATGGTTGTAAAATAATAATAAAATCAAATTTATTCTTAAACGATTTGTATTCGTGATTCGAAAAAACAGGATTCGAATCATATTTATCTCTTACGAATCCTTTATTCGAGTATTCCTGATTCGAATCATATTAGGTGATTCGGATTCGTGATTCGAATCCTTTTAACGAGGATTCGTCCCAGCTCTGAGTAATAGTTACATGCAGGTCAAAAAATCAATCAATTCGCATAACATTGATGTTTATGACATGAAAAATGTCTATTCCAATCAACAAATAAATTTAATCAACAAATAAGATTTAATTAAACTTAGTGACAGCGGACATTAATCCTTTAAACAACTCACTTTTGAATTTAATCCCTTAAACTAGCCGGCCTTTATCTGATTTCAAATGAATCGCACTTGTTTACGTAAGTACTCGTAATTTTATATTTATTTTGAAACATGTCATTTCGTCTATTAAAAAAATGCATCATCAACGTTAGTTAAATCATCAACGTTAGTTAAATCTTATTCAGAGATTAAATTTATTTGACGATTGAAACAGACGTTTTCCGTGTCATAAACGTAAAAAAATATGAACTGATTGATTTTTTAGCATGTACCTAACTATTACTTGATTTTATTCAGTTATAATATCACAAGAGCATCGAAAATAATCGATTATTTTGCGAGTAACGAGACATAATCTGCGAAAAACAACAAGAGCGTAGCTTGAATGGTATTTTAAGGATTATGACGAGTGAAAATAATCATTATTTTTTAATGTTCGAATGGTATTCGTTACGATTGTATATGCAGGTATTTAGCAGTGTTCGTCCGAAATCTGCTAAAAAATCTTATTTTCGCTCTTCACAAAATGCCAAAAACTGCTTTTAAATGTATTTGTGCATTCACCGTGTTCCCGGGCGTTAAAGATTCAATCGTTTCACTTATTTCTAAACCTAAAAGCTTTTCCGAAGCGATTCATTGCGACTTTAATTGACGTTTGTTGAGAAATACAAAGCTTTCTTGTTATGACAGTTATTAAATCATGACTCTAGATTTATATTATTATCCATTATTTTTGCTTTGTTGGACCCACCGAAAAAACAAAGTGATTATACCACTTCGCCAAGGGTATATCCGGTTATCTATACCTGGTAACTAAGTAACATTTGTAATATTTGTCGATTTAACTGACGTTGGTGAAACCCGACATAAGAGTTTTAATAAAAAAAAGTTAAGATAAAGGAAATTACTACAAATTTACAACTAATCCTGCAAGTCCCCAACAAGAATATCTTTGTTCACTGTGGAGGCTTCTACTTCGTTATACATCATTATTTACACAAATAAGACGAGGATAACTGAGGATTTTATTGTGACTATAGTTTCGACAACTTTAACTTGTCATTATCAAACATAAAGTAATTTAAAACAAACAATTCGTCAGGTATATATACGAAAAAATTACGGTTACAAAACGGCTTTAAAAATGGGGGTGTATATTAGGTCAAGCTGGTGGTTTTTTCATATATATACCTGACGAATTGTTTGTTTTAAATTAGTTTATGTTTGATAATGAAAAAGTTAAAGTTGTCGAAACTATAGTCACAATAAAATCCTCAGTTATACAAACAAAGTTAAATGTCTTATTTGTGTAAGAATATCTTTGTTTCTAACATAATAGAATATGATTTTAAAACAAAACACTTTGTTAAATTGCACTAACATCTAACAAAGTCTATTGTTTTAAACATAATAAATAAAAAATTATTTCACCGCGTGAAAGATAAGAAACTTTGATTTAAAAAACAAAGCAAACCCAAAACTGATAAATTTAAAAAGTGCGGAGTGTATGAAATCCAGTGCGACGATTGTGACTCAATATACGAGGGGGATTCGTAAAATAAGGTTCCCTATGCTGCTGAGAAATAATGGGACGTGCTGGGAGAAATGTAAAACACTGTCTTACACTGTCAAATCTCCCTCTCTCTATTCCCACCTCTCCCGCCACGCTACTTCGCTCAATGCCGGCCTAGCAGCCTTCGAAGATGGAACTCTCTATCGCTGTTACCGCCAGATGCAAAATTCGCGCTGTGATACGTTTTTTAAGTGCAAAACGGATTTCACCTATTGACATTCATCGTCAATTAATCGAAGTTTATGGGAAAAATTGCATATCTGTTTAACATATTCGCAAATGGCGCAGAGAATTCAGTGAAGGCCGTACAGAAATTCACAATCAAAACAGGCGCGGAAGGCCTTTAGTTTCAGATAAAATTGTCGAACAAGTTGAGAGAATATTGCTTGAAGATCGGAGGATCACTATTAACGAACTTGCTTTCTGTATTTCTGAGACTTCCAACACTACAATTCATAGGATTTTAACCGAAAAATTAGGCTATCACAAAGTGTGTGCACGGTGGGTACCGTGAATGCTCACAGAAAATCACAAACAGCAACGTGTCGAGTGTTCCCGGCAGTTTCTGCAACAATGTGAAAACAACAAGGAAGAATTCTTGGATTCCATTGTTACAGGCGGCGAAACATGGGCGTATCACTTTACCCCCGAAACCAGCAGCAATCACGTGAATGGCGTCACTCAACTTCGCCTAAGCCGAAGAAGTTTAAACAAACACAGTCTGCTGGGAAAGTCATGGCAACCGTCTTTTGGGGCGGGAAGAGTCTGCTTTTGATCGACTTTTTGCCTCACAACAGTAAACTCCGACAGATATTGTGACACATTAAGAAAACTGAAACGTGTGATCCAGAACCGCCGGAGAGGAAGATTGTCCAGTGGTGTTATTCTTCTCCATGATAACGCTCGACTTCATGTCTCACAACAAATTCAAGAACTGTTGAGAGATTTTGGTCGGACTGTTGTGTCCCGACCTAGCCCCGAGTGATTATCACTTATTCCCAATATTAAAGGAACACTTAGGTGGTTTACGCTTCAATACCGATGATGAAGTCAAGGAAGAGGTTACTCGATTCCTCAAAGGATTGGAGGTAGAATTCTATAACATGGGGATAGAAAAACTGGAGCATAGTCTACAAAATTATTTGAACAGAAATGGCGATTATGTAGAAAAATAGCATAAGTTTTACGCTTTAAAATGATGTACAACACAAAGAACCAAAATATAGCTGTCTATTATTAAAAATCATGGGAACCTTATTTTACGAATCTCCCTTGTACATTGGCCAAACCGGGAGGCATTTCAAAAAACGATTGGAAGAACACAAAGCTTCAATCCTAAATAAAAAATATTGTACTGGGTTAGCTAAATTGTATTGACAATTATCACTTCTTTAATAACCAAACGCTAACTATTTTATACACAGGCAATAAAGGACGTCATCTCAACTATCGCGAAGGGCTGGAAATCCAGAAAGCAATAAAACAGGGAAAACTAATAGTTAATGACATCGAAGATCTGTGGAGCTCACCCATCATGACAGCCCTTATTGTCTAACCATAAAATTTAAATTAACCTCTCTCTTATATACCGGGTGACCCATTTTAATTTATCCACTGGAATATCTTGTGAAATATGCATCGTAGAAAAAAATATTCCAAACAAAAGTTTAATGGTTTCGAGGGGGCCAACCGATCCTATAAAATGTTCGTCACCCCCACTCCCCGGGGGGTGGGAGAGGGGGGCAACTTTAGAATCTTAAATAGGAACCCCTATTTTTTATTTCAGATTCAGATTATACACCAAAAATGACGTAGGTTTTATACGAGAATTTTTTTTGAATTCGTGATAGATGGCGCTGTATTCGCTTAATTTATCCATTAGATTATCTCGACAAATATGCATCGTACAAATAAATGTCTCGAACAAAAGTTTAATGGTTTCGAAGTGGCCATCCGATCCGATGAAATGTTCGCCACGACTACCCTCCCGGGGGTGGAGGAGGGGGGCAACTTTGAATTCTTAAATAGGAACCCCTATTTTGTATTTCTGATTCGGATTCTACGGCAAATATTATGTAGGTTTTATCCAAAACATTTTTTTGAATTCTTGATAGATGGCGGTGTAGTCGCAAAAATGAAGACGTTTCCGGAAAAAATGAAAAATTGCCTTCAAAAAATCAAAACAAACAATTCGACGACGCTTGCTTGGGTATTTTAATTCCGACTAGTTTTTCTGACACTTCGTACACAAACCTCGATGTCTTGTGACGTGAGAACTGAGAACGCTTTGTAGAAGAATCCGGAATGAGCGATTATTCTCCGAATGAAACGGTGGATATTCTCCTTGTCCTAGGAGAATGTCGCCATTCTTATCGAAGAGCTGCGGCATTATACAGAAGACGATTTCCCCAACGGCAGCATCATCCCAATCATTCAGCGATTCGTCATATTGAATCGAGATGTAGGAGAGGAAATATTCAACGTCGACAGCGAAACCCCATCAATGATCATCGTATGAATCCGCGCATTTTAACAGTTTTAGCGATGATCCATTTGAACCCCCAGATATCACTTCGCGAAATACAGCACCAAATTGGCATCCCGAGAGAGACTGCGAGAAGATATTTAAAACACTCGAAGTATCAACCGTACCACGTGTGTTTGAACCAGGCATTAAGTGAACAGGATCATGAACAACGGCAAATGTTTTGTCAGTGGGCAATACAGCAAATGCAGAATGACGCAGACTTTTTCAAATTCGTGATGTTTTCTGACGAGGCTACATTCCGCAGTGACGGGTTATTGAATCTCCATAACAGTCACTATTGGTCGCCGGAAAACCCTCAGTGGATGAAGCAAGTGGACCACCAACACCGCTGGACTGTGAATGTGTGGTGCGGTATTGTCAACGGGTACTTAATCGGTCCATATTTTTTCGAGGGCACTGTAACCGGTGCGAATTACTTGAATTTTCTTCGAGACGATCTTCCCGGCTTAATCGAACATGTGGATCTGGAGACAAGGATGAGACTGTGGTTTCAGCAAGATGGTGCTCCTCCACATTTTGCAAATATAGTGAAAACATATTTAGACCAAACGTATCCTGGCAAGTGGATAGGGAGAGGGGGTACAATTAGATGGCCAGCAAGGTCACCAGATCTGACAGCTCCCGACTTCTACTTGTGGGGGTTCCTGAAAGATACTGTCTATCGAGAAAGACCAACTACTAGAGACGACATTATTCAAAGGATCCAAGCTGCGTGCAACAGTATTCCGCGCAACACCCTTTTGCATACAGTGAGGAATTTTGAACGTCGAATTCATCTTTGTCATGAGAACAATGGTGCGACTTTTGAGCATCTAATTGCTTAAATGGCTGTTGAAATATCAGCCCTTGTTAGGGCTACTTGATGTACAAAAGAATTATTGTAAAAAGACTAATGTTTAAATAAATTTAAAAAATCCGACCTAACATGCCGGCGGTAAGATGACGCTTCCTATGTCGATAGTGAACAAAATTATGAATAGGTATTTTGTGTTGTAATCCGTCTGCCCGTTGACAAAAAACAAGATTTATTTATCCACCAGGAGTTAAAAAGACTCGTGAAGTATATTTTACATACTTATTATTACTTATTTTCATTCCACGACTCACGGTCTCCGTAAATGCCGTTGAAAAACTAGTCGGAATTAAAATACCCAAGCAAGCGTCGTCGAATTGTTTGTTTTGATTTTTTGAAGGCAATTTTTCATTTTTTCCGGAAACGTCTTCATTTTTGCGACTACACCGCCATCTATCAAGAATTCAAAAAAATGTTTTGGATAAAACCTACATAATATTTGCCGTAGAATCTGAATCAGAAATACAAAATAGGGGTTCCTATTTAAGAATTCAAAGTTGCCCCCCTCCTCCACCCCCGGGAGGGTAGTCGTGGCGAACATTTCATGGGATCGGATGGCCACCTCGAAACCATTAAACTTTTGTTCGAGACATTTATTTGTACCATGCATATTTGTCGAGATAATCTAATGGATAAATTAAGCGAATACAGCGCCATCTATCACGAATTCAAAAAAATTCTCCTATAAAACCTACGTCATTTTTGGTGTATAATCTGAATCTGAAATAAAAAATAGGGATTCCTATTTAAGATTCTAAAGTTGCCCCCCTCTCCCACCCCCCGGGGAGTGGGGGTGACGAACATTTTATAGGATCGGTTGGCCCCCTCGAAACCATTAAACTTTTGTTTGGAATATTTTTTTTCTACGATGCATATTTCACAAGATATTCCAGTGGATAAATTAAAATGGGTCACCCGGTATAATGTTTTTAAAAATGTAATTTCCTGTACTCCTTGAGAATGACTCAAAGTCGATACTAGTTGGAATAAAAAACCAAAATATTAGTGAAATTTAACCAAGTTTTTTTTTAATCATAGTTAAATACCCACGTGAAACATGAAAAATTTGTTCAAGATAAGAAACTTATTCAACATATAAAATAATCATTCTTGATAATGGCATTACGCCGAAACTAGTAGAAAAATAAAATACATATAAGTGGAACAAAACCAAGTGAATTTATATCTTGAAGAAGTTTCTCAGCTTTCACGTGGTTAGTCAAATTTCACTAATATTAGTGTAATAAATATTAGTGAAATTTAACCAAGTGTTTTCATTAATAAATCAAGTGAATTTAATTTACAAAACCAATATATTTGAAAATGTTTTACTAAGTTATTAATGAGAAAAAAGTATCCGATATAATTTTGAAAAATGCTAAGCTTTTAATGACTTATAAAATAATATATACAAAATTCAATAATATTGCCATTATTCAAAAAACAGGGTTTCGAACTTCTGTCGCCCAGTTTGCAGGAATTCCAGGAATTTTGTATGTATTTAAATAATTTCATCGTGCAGAATAATTCGAGAAAATTCGCTTGTATTTTTAATTAAACGCTTGAATAAAAAAATGCGATCGTAATTTAAAAACTGCAGGGTATTTCGAGAAAATTGTTCTTTGTGTTTATTTAAATTTACTAGAGTCGTTAATTGCGTTTGCATGTGCGCTGTTATTACAAACTATTATTAATTATTCTGCACGAGAGCGTCGCAGTTTTCAGGCTGAAAAAAGTTGGGATGGTTTAAGTAGAAATAACAGCAGAAAAATAAAGTATAGAGAGCTCTACAAGTCAGAAAAGTTTGTTGAAGAGATTGGATTCAGTAAAGTTGTATGAAATATGAAGTGTCAGAATAAAATACTACTCATAATAATTTTACCGTTTAAGTAATTTTTTTTTAAGTATAGATTTTTCTATACTTGTAGGTACACATATCGCGATTTATCGCTGTAAATTTTCAGATGTTCGTCATTTTTATAAAAGATTTCAGTCTAACCCATTAAGCGCCATTGATGCATACACGCAACATTATTAATGTTTTGTTAATTAAATTACTAAATAAGTTAATTTGATATATTATATTATTTGACCTGACTTGAAAATGTATAAATAAAAAGTAAATATTTTGTTATTTAAATATTTCGGTTTTTACTCGTTTCAAAAAAACATATATATATATATATATACATATATATATATATATATATATATATATATATATATATACTGACAGTGAACGTGACATGTATCACTCAGTATATAAAAAAGCTCCTGAGGATGGCAGAAGTGATGCTGCCGAAACGTAGAGCGGAAATAAATCAATTAACGGGAAAGCAGCCCAAAAACCTCCAGCCAGTTATATATATATATATATATATATATATATATATATATATATATATATATATATCAGTGTATTTCTAACTTCACAATATTTCAGTGTTTTATACGCGTGGCGCATGAAGTAAAATTTCGAGTTTAGAAAAGCCTGAAAATTTGGTTTGGCCGCTCCGCTTCGCGGAGCGACCAAACCAAATTTTAAGGCTTTTCTAAACTCGAAATTTTACTTCATGCTTAGTCTGGGAGTGGAAACACTTGTATTAAACTTCATATTGCACGTTTGTATATACAATCGACTAATACCTGAAAATTTACAGCGTATACATTATGTATATTTCAAAGAAAAATTCACAGTATGTAATACGATAAGTCGTTCATAGAAATCATAAAAATAAGTGCAGAATTTTACCTAAAATCAATGTTTCGAGTTGACTCTATAATTGCTTGGCCGTTAATATGGTAAAGCCTCTAACGCGTGTTTCCAATGCTTGATTAAGTATGAAGGAAAATTTCGAGTTTAGAACAGCAAATTTTCAGGCTTTTCTAAACTAGAAATATTCCTTCATGCACCAGGCGTATACAAACTGAAATACTCTAAACTTAAAAATATACTGTTTTCGCATACTGATTTAGAAGTAAATTTCAAAATTTACTGTGAATCATTTTTTTATAAGCGCGGCGCATGAAGTGTAACAATTTCGAGTTTAGAAAAGCCTGAAAATTTGGTTTGGCCGATCCGCTTCGCGGAGCGACCAAACCAGATTTTAAGGCTTTTCTAAACTCGAATTTCACTCCATGCTTAATCTGAGAGTAGAAAACACTCGTTAGTAGCTTCAAATTGAACTCATTAATAATTAATTAATAATGAATGCCTCAAAATTCATTAACATCAGGATATATATATATTTGAAAGAAAACTTCACAACATGATAAATGAGAAAATTTAACTGAAGCTATAAAAAATAATCATGATAGTCGTATTCTAAAAGTGCGAAGTTTACTTAATCCATAAAAATCTATTAAATTTTTTATCAAAAATTAGTTTTACCTTGATATTTGGCTTAAATATTCATTATTCAGACATTAACGTGGAAATACCTAAAAAATATAGATCGAGTATTTTCTATTTCAGATATTTGGAATTAAAAGTTGCATGCGAAATGTCATAAAATCCATTCATAATGTTATGTTATAATTTATTGAAAATTGCGAAACTTTTACTTCATCTTAGACGTACGATCGCACGGATTATTTAAAACATGATTTAGAGTAGGCCTTGAGTTATAAATTAGATTGGCACTACTGACTGTTACCACATAGTTTAGCATAACCTCAAATTTATTCCATCATCCAATTCAAGGTACGTCGATCGGCATAACATATATGAACACATATGTGTTACAAGGTATGACAGAATTGAATCTTTCCATGTTTCCCCTACCTCTTTCCCCGCTGTCCTTAGTTCGTATGAGAGAGAACAATGACGTTGTATTTGGTTACGTTTTTGAGTCTATCATAACCTCTCTTTCCGGTTTCGCTGTACTTTCATAAATAGATTTTTTCATATTTAGTGTTAAAAATAAGTGTTATTAAAATAAGACTTTGTGTTAGTGATAAGTGTAATTAAAATAATAGTTTGTTACGTGTATTTAAATTTTTTAAAATACGTTGACGTTGATTATAAGAATTAATTATTTTAATTACTAATATTAAGTTATTAAACATTACAATGATTTAAAAAGAGAAATCTCTTAAATAAAATAAAATGCAAAGAGGATAGATTTTCTTTATTCCATTCTATATTCAGCCTATTTTCTGCAAATCTTTAGATATTATCTGTTTTTTTTTAAGTTCAGTTTAAAGCTTTAAACAAGTGTTTTCTACTCCCAGACTAAGCATGAAGTAAAATTTCGAGTTTAGAAAAGCCCCGTGAAAATTTGTCGAGGGTCGCGCAGCGACCCGAGACAAATTTTCTGGGCTTTTCTAAACTCGAAATTTTACTTCATGCGCCAAGCGTATAAAACACTAAAATATTGTGATATTTATGTAAATTCGAACTTCGCTTGAAATCTGTGTTTTATACGCTTGGCGCATGAAGTAAAATTTCAAGTTTAGAAAAGCCCAGAAAATTTGTAATTATCTAAATCATAAGAAAACCACATTTAAATTCAGCGCGCATTTGTGACGCAAACGATCTTTACCCCCACTCCAAAGTCTTGGATTCTGTCGATCCTTCCTACCCTATACTCGACCATCCTTGCATTCAATTAGCATTCAGGGCAACCGCACAAAAAAAAATGCCGCCTACTCTAAATCATAATTTAAATGATCGCACGGTAAAGGGTGATTTATGTAATATCAGGTCTTCAGTAAAAACACGATCGAGTTGGCTGTAACATTTTCAAAACTTTGTGAAGTAGGTCGTTTGTGAATTCGTCAATCGCTCCTGTCAATGTGAATCTAACCCAGTTTTATAAAAGTTTTTTTTATTTTATTCGGTATTTCAATGAACCTCACACGAAGGAAAATAAGCAGGTAAGTCGTATTTTTTGTTTGTTTTGTTTTTGTTTATAGAAGGGATTAACACAATCTGACATTTATGTCAGGTATGACAAAACGTAAATTAAACTGCGTCTTCACTTTTTCGTTCCATTTCCTTTTATCAAAAAAGCAATGCCTCCTCGATCGTGTTTTAAATATTAGGTGTTCATTTAACCTAATATTTATAATTCACAGTAATAAACAAAAGAATTACGAAACGGGCGTTACATGATAATTGATAATTTTTTTGACACATTAATCGTCACTTTCGACAAATTATTTTAATTATTTTTTATTATCCTTTTTAGAATGTATATTTTGAATTACATAATTAACCAAAAGTAATGATAGACAAAAATCTGTGAATATTAGTTAATAAATTAATATATACAGATTTTTGTCTAATTAATAAATCATGTTGAGAAGAGCCGCATGCATTGCCGATCACTGGTCTGACCTAATGAATTTGCACCTTAAAAATTCTGTGGTGATGACAACGTGACCACACAGTTTTTCCCCACTCACTCACGAAAAACGAAAACAGTTTACATTCAATTTCCACCGACCTTCCCTCACCAATAACTTATTAAATTTATCTCGGTTATGGCTTGACAAGTTTCAGCGCAATCAATCACACCGCCCTTCGTTTATTCTCAGCCTAGCCGGGGGGAAGGGAGGGGAAGAGAAGACAATAAATCACCCCCTTTACAACACAATATCTTGAAGGCTGAATTCTGGATTAACCCGATTGTCGTTAATAATTGAGGTCCTGCACTATTTAAATTCGCGCTCGGTAGATCAATCATCGGGTTGAAGTGTTTACATTAAATTTCCCGAAATCCTGAAATCCTTCGCGGTGGAGTTGGGTTGTCCTATTCTTTTTTTTTATTTCAAAGGACGCACGTGCGAGATTTATTGCCGGGGATGTATTAATCCCTACCGGTTTTGCGGGGATAATGAAGTTTTCGTGTATTGTGGAGTTTGTTGGGTTTGTTTTGACAGGTAGGAAATATTCATTTATATACACTGCTCCAAGAAATTAACACACCACCTGCAATTTCTCGAAAATTTTGGAAATGTGCATTATTTTCGTGTATTTCACATAACCGTCTTTGAAATGATGTAGAATGCTTTGAGTCTTGAATTAAATTTGATAGGTTGCAAAAAAATTAAATGAAATAAACACAAAGCTAAACTTAAAAAGTTAACATTTTCAAGAAATTGGTGCGTTAATTTCTTGGAGCAGTGTACAAAGTTTACATTTTATCATCATAAATACAAATCAAATCAGTGTCATAAATATTTAATCAATGATTAAAAACACGCACCAAAACTAGCGATGGTAATTTACATCGCCGGGATTCGATAATTTCAACCGGAAGCCAATAATCCGGCTCGGCTGGCGCTCGGCATGATCCGCGTTTCCGCTTTTCGGGGATGCGGCAAATTTTATTCGAGGGCGCTTCTAATTTAATCGGAAATAGTATCGCCCGGTGATGATTCAACCCCCTCACCCTCTCGGCAAGGGGCCCTTTAAAATTGATGCAACCCCCGCTTCGCTTTATATCTACTTGCTTGCACTCAGCGCTTGCAGCTGCTATTGACATTTCATTAAAGACGAGAATAAGTGTGTATAATCAGACTTCGAATTGTCAATGTCACTCCCGGATGTTAATTGTGTCACGTGATAAAATCAGAAGAAATTTAGGTTATGATGAGTTGACCCGGCGCATTCACCATTAATAATAATAATTTATATCACGGCAATCACCTTTTACATATATTAACAAAATATTATTTCTTAAATTTAAAAATAGTTGAGTACAAACTCATAGTAACATAAATAGATATAAGAAAACAAAATTCCGCAAAAAAAAATAGACAAATATAAGATAACTATTAGGAATTTTATTTCACAAAAAAAATGCAATTACAGTTTGTGCCGTAATTTCAAACAAAGATAGTATACCAAGGGTGGTGATGAAATGGAAAACGGTTATCTTAGCTTATAGCATCCTTTTAAAATAATTTTGTCAACGTCAAATTACAAGCCATACTGACATCAACTATTTGGGATGCATATACATTTCTGTGCAATAAAATTAAGCACAAGTCTCATAACTATTTTTCACAATATTTTAGTTGTATAATTCGGGTCTGTGTTAATTGCCTAGCAGCAGATTCAATAAATGATAAAACACTATAACTTGAAAATAACACCTTTATTAAAAACCAAAACTAAGACCTGTTGGAAAAAACGCTCATAATTAAAACAACAAAGCCGAAATAGAAAAACAATCTTCTATTTTAGTTAGAATTCAAGTTATTAAATTGTTGTCTAAATGACGCAGCATTTTGACATTAAGGAAATTGTCATATTTACATACTTTCGTAACTAGGAAACATATCATGTCCGTTTTAAACTGAAAAATATTTTTTCTACTCCTATTTGTGAAATACAATTTTACACATCGATAAAAATGTGTGAAATTTGATTTTTCATACCGATGCGTGAAGTACAATGCAATTCTTATGGGATTTATTTCACGCACCGCTGCCATAAGAGCCAATACACTTTTCAGCATCGGTGGAAAATTTTTAGATGGCGGTGATTTTTTAAATGACACATGTCATTTAGTTAAGTTTGTGCTGTTTTGTGTGTTGGTGAACATTGGTGAACGTTAAAATGCAGACATCACTATCTCCAGAGAGGCCTAATACCCCACCAAGGATTATTGAGGCAGCAAACGCTGCTAGTTCGTCGCTGTTGCCGAAAAAATCTCTTGATATTTATGAAAATATTTATAAAAAATTTATGGAACGGCGCACTGAACATGAAATTAATTCATTTTCGGAAAACGTAATTTTAACATATCTCGCAGAACTGGCGACAAAATTCCAGCCCTCAACACTTTGGAGTCACTATTCAATATTGAAGAGTACAATAAATGTCAACCATAACATAAACATTGGTAATTATACTAAAGTAATATCATTTTTAAAGAGAAAAAGTGAAGGATATACTCCAAAGAAATCTCGAGTTTTGGATAAAGAACATATCCTTAAATTTATAAATGAAGCACCCGATAATATATATTTATTAAATAAGGTAAGTGGAATGCAGCATAGTTTTCAAAATTCTTATTTATTTTCTTACTATAGGTCGTTTTAATTTTTGGACATGCTGGTGCCCTGAGAAAAGACGAATTATATAAATTGGATGTAGAGGATATTCAAGATTTTGGATCATCTCTTCTCATAGTTGTACCTGACACTAAAACTAAAATTTCAAGAAAATTTGCTGTAACACTACATTTAGAATACTACAGAAAATACTTAACTCCACGCCCTAAAATTTACTCTGAAAAGAAATTTTTCATTAATTATCAAAACGGAAAATGTACCCGTCAAGTTATCGACATTAATAAAATTGGAAAGGTGCCCGCAGATGTTGCAAAATTTTTAAAATTTCCAAATCCTGAGCAATATACCGGCCATTGCTTTAGGCGTTCTTCTGCAACTCTGTTAGTTGAAGCTGGTGCCGATCTGTTAACTTTAATAAAGCACGGAGGCTGGAAAAGTTCTGCTGTTGCAGAAAGTTATGTTGAAAACTCGATATCAAAGAAGCAAGATGTTTCAAACAAAATTTTGAATATTAGCAATAATAATAACAATAGTTGTCTAAATACTACATCCAACGAAAGTTCTAGTGTAATGTACCTAACCAACTGCACTGTAACAATTAATAATAATTATTATAAAGATAAATAAATACTTTACGTTAATAGTTTGTTTGTGTTTTGGAATTTATTAAATCGTGTAGTCGTAGAAAATGTATAGTGTGTAACACGTGCGTGAAGACTTTTTTACACTCGCGTGGTTGCTTCACTCGCTTCGCTCGTTTCGCTCGTTTCGCAATCTTCACGCTTGTGTAAAAAAGTCTACTTCACGCACTAGATACACAATATACTATTGTGTGCTATGTGTGCTATTGCACAGATAATGGATGCTGGCGTAAGTATTGGTACATACAGTGAATTTTTCTTTTAGGTAAACATATGCATAAGCTGTAAATTTTCCGACATTTGTTGTTTTTTAATAGAGCTCAATTTGAAGCTTTAAACGAGTGTTTTCCACTGCCAGACTAAGCATTAAGTAAAATTTCGAGTTTAGAAAAGCCTCGTGAAAATTTTCTGGGCTTTTCTTTACTCGAAATTTTACTTCATGCGCCACGCGTATAAAACACAGATTTCAAGTGAAGTTCAAATATAATAAATATTACAATATTTTAGTGTTTTATACGCGTGGCGCATGAAGTGAAATTTCGAATTTAGAAAAGCCCAGAAAATTTGTCTCGGGTTGCTGCGCGACCCTCGACAAATTTTCACGGGGCTTTTCTAAACTCGAAATTTTACTTCATGCTTAGTCTGGGAGTGGAAAACACTCGTTTAAAGCTTCAAATTAACCTTTTTAAAAAACAAGGAATATCTAAAGATATACAGAAAATAAATCTTGGGTGAATTTTTACAGATTCTGTAATATTTTACTTCTTAACTTGCTTACAAATTTTCTTATTGAGTATTTATCCATTGATATTTCCTGTGCAAATTCACCGCCGGGTGTTGAATTATACTATATAATATTTAAAATATTATTTGATTTGTTATAAGGCTCTTTCTAAGTCCTTTTCATTTATAATTTCTTGTCATTTCTCCTTTCATTTTTATTTGTTAGTTGATTTGAAAAGAATTTGACCTAAATATTACATATACTTTATTACTATTTAAAATTTAATTTGATTTGTTACCATGCTCTATATTATAACAAATCAAATAAGATTTTAAATATTTTAATAGGTATTTATTGTCTCAGGTAGTCTTATTATTGTTTGTATTTTATACGGACATTGTCGTAATAACAATTTATTTTATTAATTTACAACACGAGTTTTGACATATAGATCGAGTTAAGAAATATCAATGGATGTTTACTCAATAAAACAAATTGTATAATATTTAAAAATTCAATTTACATTTTATACGAACGTTGTCGTAATTTTATATATGTATTATGTTTAAAGTGTGCAAACTATAAGACGCGTAAGCTTATTTTTTCGAGTTCAAATAGTTTTGAATTGGAAATATTCTTGTTGAAAATAAATGTTGGTATTAAACATAATATAATAATTATATTCGAGTCATTATTCGCTTCTAAAAATTGTCTCTTTCTCCTAATTTTATCTTAAGCCCTATTCAAACTCTGTTTATATCTTTATCTCTCTCTCTCTCTTTCTCTCTATCTCTCTCTATCTCTCTCCACCTCCAATTCGCTTTCTTTCTGCCTCCCTTTTTATTTCTATCTGTCTTTCCTTTCATTATTCTCTCTCCGCATCATCCTTTTTAACCAGTCGATATGGAATATAATAAAATTTAAAATTCGCTTGGAAGGACGGTTTTATGGCTACTATAGATTTATCACGGGCTGTTTGGTCCGCGGATTCGGGCGACGACGGGACGACGACTTTTTTCGCCACGAATTTGCTTTCCATAAAACCGCATTTGCATATTTTAACATAATAACCGGCCAGATGAATACGCGCGTTCGCGACATTTTTCCCCCGAGCAGAACAATTCCATACATTCAATTTCATCCAAAACACAATAAATTCTCCACACGCCCACAAGAAATGTCAATATATTCATTCAAATATTCAATTGAGGATTTATCATATATTCAATATTTATATTCAATTCAGTTAAAGTAATATAAAAGGTGCAATACTTTTAGAACAATAGTATCATTCAATTTTGAAACTCAAACTAAAACGATTTGCATTTTCAAAATATACAGGGTGTTTTTAAATTGATGCGAAACGTTTTAATGGGTGATTTTTCAGCAAAAATGAAGGCAGGTTTTTTGTTCAAAAACTCTTCCTCTCCAAGTTACAGAAAATGCCATTCTTTCAATAAAGTCTTATTTAGAAAATAGTATGACTTCATTTGACTTGATTGTTCTTAACAAATAATAACCAATCTTTGAAATATGAAAAATGACCCTATGTATTATTTTATCTTTTTGTGATGAAACAAACAATTTTAGGAGCCTACTTGATTTTTCTTAACAAATAATAACCAATCTCTGAATTATGACAAATGACCCTATGTATTACTTTATCTTTCTGTGATCAAACAAACAATTTTAGGAGAAAATTTCAAGAGACAAAAAAGTTGCTGATTGAATCCCTCCATTTAAACCATGTTTTGAAATAGAAAAGTGTAGACGCATTAAAAAGTTCTGATGCAAACTATTGTAGGGGTTGGTTTTTTCACCTCCTTGTAATAACATTTTAGGGTTACAAAAATCGGCAAAAAGGACCATTTTATTAGGAACAGTTATCTGCAAAATTTCATTCCTCTAAATTCTTCCATAGTGGATATATGAAATAAAAACAATGTTGTTCCCTTAACTTGGAGAGGAAGGAGTTTTAAACAGAAAATTATATGAAAATCTTAGGTAAAAAGACTACTAAGATAATAAATATCCATTGTAACAACTACTTACTGTGCAAATACACCGCCGGAAATTGAATTGTACTAGTGTAATGAATTATTTGAAAATCTTATTTAGTTAGTTACAAGGGTATGATAATATACAAGGATTTTTTATTTAAGTATACATATCTCGATAGTGTTAGTGAGAGGCACTCTTGAGTACACCGTTTTGAGCTTTTTAAATGATGTATCAGTTGAAAAGACCTGTGAAATGTCAGGTATACAATTAAAAGAATCTAATATTTTTATAATAGCTTTATATAGATCTCCGAACGGTAACTACTCAGATTTTATTAATATTTTAGAAAATGTACTTGAACGTCTAAGCATCGGTACAAATGTAATTTACGTGTGTGGTGATTTTAATGTGTCTTTTAATTCAATTGATAAAAAAGCTTTACAACTATGCAATCTGTTTGCTTGTTATGGGTTACTTAAAGCCACAGATCAAGCGACTAGACAGGGTGCTTGTTTAGATAATATATTTTTAAACTGCTATAACGATACTGACATAAATAAAGCTAAAGTAGTTAATATTGGGGTCTCCGATCATTTAGGCTTGTGTATTGATATTAACCACACTAAATTGAATACAAAAAGAAGAATAAGACCAATTACACAATCAGGGAAATATAACCTCTATAACATTATTAATAGTTATGATTGGGGGGAGATACAAATTAAAGAAACTGATATAAATGTCGCTTGAGCAACTTTAATTAATATAGTCAGTCAATCATACAAAACTGCATTCCCGGAAAGGCAAGTACAAGTTACTAATAATACTAGTAATATTCAATAGTTTGGACCCAAACTCAAACAAATGAGGAACCGATTACATTTGCTCCGTGACATTAGAAACAAACACAGAAATGAAAGCACGGAATCGCAATATAAAGCGCTCAATAGAAAATATAAATTACTTATAAGGGAACAACAGAAACAATCTAATGAACATTACATAAACTCATCCGTAAATAGTCACAAAGCAATCTGGGATGTTATTAAGTCTAAACAACAAAAAAATACTGATAATACTTAAGAGGTTATGATTACTCCGAATGAATTTAATGAGTATTTTGCAACGATTGCAGAAAATATTATTAATACCATCCCTGATTGTGGTGACGATCCTATAGTAATGATGTCCTGTGCAAATGTACAAAAAAACTGGCATTACTTCAAATTTGAAGAAGTATCTTGTGCAAAAGTCCGCGATACAATTTTAAATCTTAAAAACAAAAGTAGTAGCGACATATATGGACTAAATATCTGTGCAATAAAAGTGGTAATTGATATTTTGGTAAGCCCAATTACCCAATTAATAAATAAATCAATAAGAACAGGTGTATTTCCAGACTCGTTAAAGATCGCCAAATGTATTCCAATTTTTAAAAAAGGAGATGAAAATGACAAAAATGATTACCGACCAATTTCGATCTTGCCCATTTTCTCTAAAATGATCGAGTTAATAATGAGCAAATAACTATTTTCTTGGAATCTAATAATATTTTATCAAACTCTCAGTTTGGTTTTAGGCGTGGAAGGTCAACAACATCAGCAATCACTTCTTTTGTTAACAACATCATAGATGCTTTCGAAAAAGGCGATATAATGATAAGTAAACTCCTAGATCTAAGCAAAGCTTTTGATTGTGTCTCAAGACCAATTCTTTTAAGGAAGTTATATTCTTACAACTTCAGCCCGGAAAGCTGTAGATTACTTATGTCTTACATGTCAAATAGAAGCCAACATGTTGTATTTAATAATAACATGTCACATGAACGCAAAATCACGCATGGTGTGGCACAAGGGTCTATCTTGGGCCCGCTTCTATTTCTAATATATATTAATGACCTCCCAACCCAGTGTCCCGATATCCTAAATGTCCTATACGCTGATGACACAACTATATCACTGTGTGGAAATCATATTGAAGAAACGAGAGCGAGTTTAGATAGCGTAATCATGAGAGCAAACTGTTGGTTCGACTGCAACAAACTGAAATTGAATGCTAACAAAACAGTTGAATTAGCATTTTCTCTTAAGAAAACTGAAGTAACCGAGAAACAATTGGTTAAGTTTTTAGGTATTGTTATAGATACGCAGTTGACTTGGGAAGCACAGGGTTTGGCGCTAGAGACAAAATTGGCAAGAAATGTATATATGTTGAGAAATCTCTCACGATCAGTGAATACACAAATAATATTAAATGCATACTATGCCTACATACATACACTCATAGCGTATGGCATCATACTGTGGGGTCATTCACCAATACTGAAGGATGTATTTAAGCTTCAAAGAAAAGCAATTCGTGTAATGTCCGGTATCAACTATAGAACTGACTGCAGAGAAAACTTTATACAGCTTAAGATTCTCACTGTCCCTTGTATGTATATCTTGGAGTGTCTAGTCTATATTAGAAACAATCTAGATGCTTATGCATGGAATAAGGACTATCATATGTATGAAACGCGTGCTAGAAATCATTTACGAATAAGTAAGTTCCGCTTATCAAAGGCCAGGACAGGCACAAGATATTATTGTATCAGTTTCTTTAATATATTGCCCAGTAATATACAACAACTAGACCCTAAGCTTTATAAAAAGTGGTGTAAAAACTACTTAACTAACCAAGCATTCTACTCATTTGATGAGTTCTTGTCAACTCCCTTTGTGTAGAGTAGTATATACTGTAATATTTTAGTTTTATTATACTTTACTCATCATTTTAAAAATAATTGTTTCGTGTATTTAATTAATTTATATTGTAATTTTAATATCATGTTTTAAGTGTCATATTTATTTATTTCATTATACAATTGAAATTTTAATGTGTTTTTAATTTGGAATGTTTTTATTACAATTTTAAATGTAAATTTACAATTGTAGTAAATGTAGCTTTTGATATATCTTATATTATTTATCGGTAATTCATTTGTACATTTTAGACAAAATTATATCTCATCTGCTATTACCGTGATTACTCTAAATTTAATTCCTAAGATCTATGACCTGTGTAAAACATGTAAATATTATTACCACCAATAAGCATTATTATTATTATTATATATACGCTGTATTTGTTCCAGCATTCCTTCTCTTTGCATATGCATACGCTTTTTCTTAATGAATTCAATTTGAAGCTTAAACGAGTGTTATCCATTCCCAGATTAAGCATGAAGTAAAATTTCGAGTTTAAAAAAGCCTGAACATTTAGATTTGGACGCGAAGCCTTCAAATCCAAGTTCAGGCTTTTCTAAACTCGAAATTTTACCTCATGCGCAACGCGTATAAAATACTGAAAACACTGAAATATTGTGAACAAGTGAACTTCACTTTAAATCAGTGTCTTACATGCGTGGCGCATGAAGTAAAATTTCGAGTTTAGAAAAGCCTGAAAATTTGGTTTGGTCGCTCCGCTACGCGGAGCGACCAAACCAAATTTTAAGGCTTTTCTAAACTCGAAATTTTACTTCATGCTTAACCTAGGAGTGGAAAACACTCGTTTAAAGCTTCAAATTGAACACTTTAAGAAAACAACGAACATCTAAAAATTGCAGACTACACATCGGGATATATACAGAGAGTTTTTCTTCTATGTATACATACCCCAATTATAGCGTATATCTTCAGATATTCGTCGATTTCTCAAAATAGTTCAATTTTAAACGAGTGTTTTCCACTCCCAGATTAAGCATGAAGTAAAATTTCGAGTTTAGAAAAGCCTTAAAATTTGGTTTGGTCGCTCCGCGTAGCGGAGCGACCAAACCAAATTTTCAGGCTTTTCTAAACTCGAAATTTTACTTCATGCGCCACGCGTGTAAGACACTGATTTGAAGTGAAGTTCACTTGTTCACAATATTTCTGTGTTTTCAGTATTTTATACGCGTTGCGCATGAAGTAAAATATCGAAATTTTGAATTTAGATTTTGGTCTAAATTTAATTTGATGTACAAGATTTTTTCCTTTTAAGTATACATATGCAAAGGTTTTTTTGTAAAGAGTTTAATTTGAAGCCTTAACGAGTGTTACCCACTTCTAGATTAAGCATGAAGTAAAATTTTGAGTTTAGAAAAGCCTGAACGTTTGGCTTTTCTAAACTAGAAATTTTACTTCATGCTTAATCTGTAAGTGGATAACACTGGTTAAAGCTGTAAATTGAACTCTATTAAAAAAATCTTATGCATATGTATATTTAAAGGAAAAAACTCTGTATGTTACAATATCTCAATGTTTTCAGTATTTTATAGGCGTGGCGCGTAAAGTAAAATTTCGTGTTTAGAAAAGCCAAATGTTCAGGCTTTTTTAAACTCAAAATGTTACTTCATGCTTAATCTGGAAGTGGATAACACTCGTTAAGGCTTCAAATTAAACTCTTTACAAAAAAACCTTTGCATATGTATACTTAAAAGGAAAAAATCCTGTACATCAAATTAAAAAAAAGCCAGATAGATTCCAAAAGAATAACTATTACGTATTTTTTATCTATTATGTGTATCTTTGATTAATTCTGTGTTTGATAGTGTAATTTGCGGTGGATGGAAATACATTCCAGATGAGTCGTTCTCCGTATTCAGGGATGATCTTTTATTCGAATCGGTGCAATCGTCCGTTTTTCGGTTGAGCGAGTTTTGTTTGACCTAAAATCCTATCCGGCGATAACATAAATCGGCGCTGGTCGTTCAACTTGAGCATAATGCAAACGTTTAAGTCCACGACTTTTCCCTTTGTTTACTTTGGAAATTGCACCCTGGTTTCACTCCTCAATGTCATTCCAACAAAAACAAATCACATCTTTATAAATCATCAAGAAAATTATTCTTATCTAATGGGTACTAAAATAATTAAAGATAATCATAATTCTGATATGAAAACAATGGCTGTATAGATCTTAACGATTGTTTTAACTCAATTATATAAAAATGTTGACATTCTTCGTCTAAAGGAGCAGCTATACTTCAGAGTAATATACTCAATGACATTAGAAGCGTAACACCCAGAAGGAGTTATTATTTTAACTTGATTTTTTGCCAGTATGGTAGTCTTATATCAAGAATAAAATGATTACATTTTCAAGAAATTTTATTAAAAAACAATCTAAAAAAAATTAATAATGTGTTTGGCGACCCCTTTGCTGTATACACTCCTGTAGACGTCTGGGCGTCGACAAAATAAGATGGTCGATGTCTTCTTGAGGCATCTCGTTCCAAGCAACTTGAATTTCATCGATCAACTGTGCTAGAGTCTGTGGAGGATGGCGCAAAGAGAATATTCTTCTTCCCATGATATCCCACACATGTTCAATGGGATTTAAATCCGGCGAACGGGGCGGCCACGCCAAAACATTAACACCAGCTTCATTAAGAAAGTTCATAGTTCGACGAGCAATATGGGGACGTGCGTTATCTTGTTGAAAAAGTACGTCTGGGCGGCCATCTAAATAAGGCCACAAAGTCGGTCGTATGACGTCTTCAACATAACGCGCAGCTGTCATACTGCCTCGAATGAATACAAGAGGTGATCGACTACCATAAGCAATAGCCCCCCAAACCATTACTTCAGCAGTCCTGTGTACATGCCTCTCAATAGCAAACCTAAGATCAGGTCGTTCTCCACGGTAGCGTCGTACCCTTCTACGGCCATCATGCGTGCCTAGACAAAATCGTGATTCATCGCTGAATACGACATCGTGCCATTCTGCCTCCCAATGCTGCCGTTCTCTGCACCAGTCCAACCTTTGGCGACAGTGTCTCGCTGTTAAAGGAAGCACTAATCTTGGACGGTACGAAAGAAGCCCAAAGGATTGAATGCGGCGATATAAGGTTCGTATACTAACGGGCCTACCTTCTTCTCCAATCCATTGATCACCGATTTGACGCGTAGTAGCGAAACGGTCTCGCAGGGCTATTTGTCTTAGGCGCCGATCTTGACGTTCTGTGGTACGCCTTGGTTGACCAATTGGTCTTCTTCTTGCTCCTCTACCTTCTTCTGTCGATACCTGATACACACGTATTACAGTTGCTGCAGTGGAATCAATACGGCGGGCAATTTCGCGATAGGACATACCGACATCTCGATAAGCAACAACTCGACCCCGGTCAAAATCGCTCAAATGGTGATTTTGTGGACGTCTTCGGACTCGAGGCATTTTATTTAAGCTTAACACACTCAACGGAAACACGAAAACTAAAAACATCTGTACTAAACAGCTCATATAAATAGTTTTATCAAAAAAGAAAAAGTGAAATATATTTTTTTTCACAATAAATATAAAAGGCACAAGGTTGAAATTGTTATCAATGTATGCTTTAAATATAGTCACTCTGTTGCTAAAATATGAATTCAAAAAAAATCATTCCTTCTTGGTGTTACACTTCTAATGTCATTGAGTATATTTAATTTAAACAATACATTAAAGTCAATATTACTTTCAAGTATTGTAGCTTCTTAAGGTGAAGAATACAAGAAATGATTCTTTTGAGTATACATACTGCGAGCTTTCTGTTATGTATACATATGCATACGCTTTTTTTTAAGAGCTCAATTTAAAGCGGAGTGACCAAACCAAATTTTCAGGCTTTTCTATACTCGAAATTTTACTTTATGCGCCACGCGTGTTAAACACTAAAAGCACTAAAATATTGTGAACGAGCAAACTTCGCTTAAAATCAGTGTCTTATACGCGTGGCGCATGAAGTAAAATTTCGAGCTTAGAAAAGCCTGAAAATTTGGTTTGGTCGCTCCGCGCTTCGCGCTACGCGACCAAACCAAATTTTCAGGCTTTTCTAAACTCGAAATTTTACTTTATGCTTAACCTGGGAGTGGAAAACACTCGTTATAACTTTAAATTGACCTCTTTTAAGAAAACAACGAATATTTAAAAATCTACAACACATAATGGGATATGTATACTCAAATAAAAAACTTCACGTATGAAAATATATACACTAATTATTAATTCTCTGATTTTAGTTTAAATAAAACACTTATTACTTTCAAAAACCCTTATTATACTAGCTACAATTGTTGCGCTACACTGTGCCTTCCTCAGGGGAAGAATAATTATTCTAAAATCAAAGTGAAAATAAGCTTCTGACTGTTATCTGCCTCAACAATTAAGTTAATGATCATTAATTATATCTTATTTTGTTTGTTTCAGAATTTGAAGAGTCAAATAATGACGACGAACGTGTGGGTGGAACAGGTAACAAAAAAAACATGTAGTAGTTTTGAACTTTTGATGTTTAGAAGATTTCGCAGCGGAGAATGTGATTTTTCTTTTCGATAAAAAAAATTAATATTGCGGGGGATGGCGAAAGCACTTATGTGTGTTGAAATGCTGCAGGAATGGAACGATTATAAGCTCAAGTGGAATCCCGACGACTACGGCGGGGTGGAGACGCTGCACGTCCCTTCCGAACACATATGGCTTCCAGATATAGTACTTTATAACAAGTGAGACACGCAAAATAATACTCCAAGAATTTTATACTATTTAAAATTCAAATTAAATCTTGAATTTTTCAGCATTACTCGTACTGAAATACTAAAAACTTAATCTATTTTTCTGATACCTTATTGGTAATTAAAAACATTAAAAGTGCTATTCTTTTCGCAATCTACAAAAAAATTGTCTTACAAAGACTTGATCAAACAGTTATTGAAGTGTTTGATATAATCTTTGTAAAACAAATTTGTTTTTTGTTTTGAAGGATTCTACAACCAAGTAACTGACTGATTTTTGTGTGTTGTATTTTTGTTGCTACATAGTGCCGATGGGAATTATGAAGTGACGATAATGACGAAGGCTATCCTGCACCACACTGGCAAAGTGGTATGGAAACCGCCTGCCATCTACAAGTCGTTCTGCGAAATCGACGTCGAGTACTTCCCGTTCGATGAGCAGACTTGCTTCATGAAATTCGGATCCTGGACATATGATGGATACATGGTATACTCTTTTTTTTTATACTACCAATTAATTTCCCGAGTTAATTGATAATTATTCAAAATTAGGAATTAGTTTTTTTAAACATCAATGCCCGTTTGCACCTAAGTCGAATCAGTGATTAGTACTTTTTAAAAACACATCAATTGTATTTACACGTCCAAAAGTTTAGGATATATTACAAATTTATAATATTCTTATGTTTTACAAAATTGACCTAATCAGAGGTTTAATCAATGATTAGTGAATGATTAAAGGTAATCGGTCGGGGTGCAAATGGACCTAACTGCGATTCTTTAAGAATCTACAACAAATTCGTCTTACGAGGACTAAATCAAACACTCATTGAAACAACTACTTTCTGAGCTAATACCCCGACGGACAACAAGTGTTTGTTGGTACATACAGTAACCTACTGCAAATGTACCAATTCAGGTCAAATTATTCAGGCCATCTATATTATTTTTTTAAGAGAACTACAAAAAAAATTATATTTAGAACATTACAATTACAACACATCACATACATCTACGTAAATATGGTACGAATTTTTCTCGTTAAAAAAATTGTCTTCCTCGGCTAAGACTTCAAGTCAGATTTTCACTGTGGAAGATTAGTTTAGTCCAGTGGTCTCCAAACTACGGCCCGCGGGCCAAATCCGGCCCGCGACTTGCATGAATCCGGCCCGCGATTGTTTGTAATTTTTTTTGTAAATGTCATATTTTGAAATATTGTAACAATTGTTCCTTAAATTTTTCATAATTTTATAAAATTAATCGGATCTTAGCCGACTTTATTATGTAGAATTGTATTTGTGGCCCGCGAAGAAGATAGTTTGGAGACCCAGGGTTTAGTCTAACCGCGGCCCACCATTGCCCAAAATAATATTTTACAACGCTCTCATTTGTTGCTTCTTTGAACTTCTTGAAGTTTCGTACAGGGAATTTTTCTTGTAAATATACATACAACATAAATCTCGCGTCCTAAAAACATGAGCAACTTGCTTTGAGATATGCAAGTATGCCGAAGAGCTAAAATCCCTATATGCACTCACTGTGAAATAGCAATAAATGAAATAATACTCTCTTTTCAAAAAACCTTGAACTAATTTAAACTAATCACTTCCGATTTTCGGATTTTAACCAAAAGCTCTGGATATCCTACGATGGTAGAATTAAAGAAAACGAAGACAAAAAATAAAAAGACATAGATCTAGACTCTTGTTTCTACAGCTATACTTACAAATTTACAATTTCAAATTTGTAAGTATATCTTGATGCCGAAAAGGTTTAGAACTACTGATCTAAACTATCTAAGCTGTAGAAACTAGAATCTAGGTCTATGTTCAGCTTGAGGGACAAACTCGGCCAATAAAAGAATGTTGATTGTTATTGTATCGAAACGTTGGGAGGCCCAAAATGAATAACAATTGCGGACACGAACCTTCAGTGAAATTTGTGAAAGAACCCTGAACATCGTACAAAAGAAGATGAGGCAAGTCTTAGCCAAATTACGTGCCATTGAGGATAATGGCTTGTTATCAGTTATGTGATTAGTTTTCATGTTCAAATATTGAAAGTTAACCATTTATATTTAAATTATAATAAAGTTTTGTTATTTTGCTTATTTAGCCTGTTCCTTATTTCAAGTCAAAAAATGTATATCACACAAGAGTCCAGAGGCTGAAGTCTAAATATTATAATATTTAGAGGTCAGCCTCTACACTGTTATGAGATACCGTGCGATCGTTTAAAACATGATTTAAAGTAGGCTTTGAGTTTTAAATTAGATTGGCACTACTGACTGTTAACACATAATTTAGCATAACCTCAAATTTATTCCACCATTCAGTTAGCATTCTGGGCAACCGCACAAAAAAAATGCTGCCTACTCTAAATCATAGTTTAAACCACATATGGGCAACCCCCGGCCCGCGGGCCGGATCCGGCCCGCTGTAAGATATGATCCGGCCCGCGAGACATTTTGAAAAAACCCAATTAAAAAAATATTACATTAGGTACTTATACTCACGGGAGTGACAGTGAGGCGGCAAACATCAAATTCTTTGATGTTTGCCGCCTCACTCTTTGATAATCACCGCCACTCGACTTGCTCGATCAAATTCTTTGAGGTTTGCCGCCTCACGGGCGACACATCAAAAGATTTATTGCTTCTCAATTATTCTAAATAAACTAGTTTAGATTATATCCAGATTATTCGTTCATTTTGCCTATATAAGCGGGTGGATGGCCCGAACGTTAGTTCAGTTCTATTTGAGCTACCGAGGTGATAACTTGGACAAGCGATATCCTAGCGAACTGCTCGAGCCGTCAACTTGCTTTGTGACTTTGTGTGCATCTTGAGTGGTTACTAACTATAGTTTGTTATTAAGTTTATTGAACGAAAAGTAAACAAAAATGATGTCTGGTGGAAAGAAACGAAAAGTAGATACAGAGGGTCGCCATTTTCAAGAAAAATGGACTGAAGAATTCTATTTTATCTTGCACAATGGTAAGCCTATTTGTTTGCTGTGTAATGAATCCATTTCAGTAATGAAAGAATTCAATATAAAGAGGCATTACTCAACTAAGCATGCTACGCTGCACTCACTGACAGGACAATTAAGAACAGACAAAATCCAGAAGCTTACCACAAATTTGGAAAAACAGCAACAAATGTTTCATAAACAAAGAACACAACTTGATAATGTTGTGAAAGCTAGTTTTATAGTTAGCTCAAAATTGGCAAAGGCATTAAAACCATTTGCCGAAGGAGAATTTATCAAGGAGTGTATGTTAGAAGTTTGCGGTATTATGTGTCCTGAAAAGAAAAAAGAATTTGAAAAAATAGTTCAAGGCGTTTTTGGATGAAATATCAGCTGAATATAACGACGTAACATATTATTGTGAAATTAGATGGCTGAGCAAAGGAATAATGTTGAAACGGTTTTACGCGCTAAGAAATGAGATAGCAGACTTTATGAAAATAAAAGATAAACCACCATCTGAATTAAGTGACCCAAAATGGATATGTGACTTAGCATTTCTGGTCGATCTTGCAGGCTATTTGAATGATTTAAATTTGAAACTTCAAAAACAAGGACAGTTAGTAAATGATTTGTACAGCCATTTAAAAGCGTTTCAGATCAAACTACGCTTGTGGGAGTCACAGATGCTGTCTGGTAACAGTTACCATTTCAACACGCTCTCTGCGTATGAAAATATTGCTATGCTCAATATGCTAAAGAACTCAAGTTACTGTCGGAACAATTTTCGAACAGATTTTGCGACTTAAAAAACATAGAAGACTGTTTCAGTTTATTTGCTACTCCTACAACATATATTGTACAAAATGCTCCAATACACTTACAAATGGAGTTGATCGAGATTCAAGAAAACTCACTCCTAAAATCCAAATTTGAAGACGTAGAGTTGTGCGATTTCTACAAAAAAATACCTAGAAGAAGACAATTTTCCGCAGCTTAGAAAATTCGCAAGAAGATTGATTTGTGCGTTTGGCAGTACTTATAAATGCGAACAGTTCTTTTCATTGATGAAAGTTAATAAATCAACACATCGTACAAGACTGACTGACGATAATTTGGAAAATTAGTCTTTGTGTCAGTGGAATTAATCCAAATATCGATGGATTAGTTTCCCAAATTCAAGCTCAAGTGTCTCATTGATTTCGGTGTATTTAACTTTCGTAGTTTGTAACAATTGCAAATTTAACGATTTAATTATGATGTACCATTTTTTTAAATTTCATTTTGTTGTTTTAATAAATTGTACTATAATAACATTGTCGTATTATTTCATGTCTAATATCTACCGCAAAAAATATTATCACTACTTTAAAATGCACTAAGTACTTTTAAACGCGGCCCGCGAACGTATTTGCACGCTAAAGTTTGGCCTTCAACATGTCAAAGGTTGCCCATACCTGGTTTAAACGATCGCACGGTATAAGTCTCTACTCTATTTATCTAGTCTAGAGACAACAGTCTAGACTGTCTAGAGCAGGAGTGTCCAACCGTTTACCTTCATTGGGCCACATTCGCCAAAGACAAGTTGTCTTGAGCCGCAATAAAAAAACATATTATTAACACTAAAACTCATTAATGACAGACCTACCATCTGATTCCGTATTATTCTAATTAATCGTTTTTATTACTTGCGTGTTTTTGAACTTTACTTTAAATCAGTGTTTTATACGCCTGGCGCATGAAGTAAAATTTCGAGTTTAGAAAAGCCTGAAAATTTGGATTTGTCGGGGCGCGACTCGCTTCGCTCGCGCGCCCCGACAAATCCAAATTTTCAGGCTTTTCTAAACTCAAAATTTTACTTCATGCTTAATCTGGGATGGAAGACACTCGATAAATTTATGTCATTAAATGTCATTAATTTTTCATGTATTCAACGACTTTTACCTACAAAACAACGATATTGTGATTTTTCGGAAAATTATCAGTTAACCAGTTTTCAATCACAAATTTCGTCGCGCAATTTGAAATTGAAAAAAATGTATATGTATGGAAACTCAATGTTGATAAATACGCAAAAGCTAATAGCCACTGACGCGTCATTGTTTTTAACAAAACTCTTAAAAATTATAAAATTGGATCATTTTTTGTAATACGAAATACTAACGACTGAAAAAATAATCAAATTAATTGGTAGATTACGTTAAGAAATGCATGACATATTACTGTATCTGAATAGATTACTTTATTTAGTTATAATAAACAATGTATTAATAAAATTGACAATACGTTTATTTCAACGTTTGAATAAATTAAATTCAACACCAGAAATCTTTTGAAAAATGGCACATGGTGCCTGAAATGTGTATATTTATTTATTTATTCATTCAACGGAGTCCATTTTAAAAATACATAAAATAGTACAATATAGAATTTAAATAAAATAATAAAGTTAAAGGAATATAACTACTTTTAATCTACTAGAAATATAAGTGCACATTGCATTTAAAGATTTGTTGAAACGAATTCAATATTAGATTATTTATAAAAAAATAATATTTATAAAATGCAAAATAAAGTTGATTTTTTTATGGGAAAGAAATCAATCGATTGACCAATTGAGAAAAATTAATATTTCGTCTGAAACTCCAAATAATTGAATGTGAAATTTTAATATAATTAACCGAAAAAGTTAAGAAAAGAATTAGTTTTAATTCAAGAAACAACAAATTCGATAAATTGAAAATAAAATTACAAAACCTCAAAATTACAAGAAACCTAAAAATGAAAAATTATTGAGTCAAGAAGACTAAAAAAATAACATTCAGATTTTGATATAATTATTAGAAATAGAAATAAATCGATACTATTTTTATTTAATACAGAAAATATCGATGAATTAAAAATAGCATTACAAAAGGACTAAAAATCGATTCCGATTAAAATTACAAAAACTCAAACATGACTATAATAATGCAAATAATCAATATTTCGTTTAAAATACAATTTGGGGGTATTTGTTGTTCAAATTAAAAAATAATGTTACAAAAAATCGATTTACTAGAACCTAACTTAAAGAAGCTCAAAGTTTATTAAACATTTTTAAATTAGAGAAAATTTGGGTAAACTGAAGGTCTTTTACAATTTTTAATTTTGTGGTTAAATGAAAAATATCGTATTCTAATACATCCGAGTGTCCATTATTATGTTTGTTGTAAAGTGAATAAATAAGAGATTTATTACAAAATTCCTGCAAACATTTGATTCGCACTAACGTTTTAAAAATAAAAAATCATAGAAATTATAAAAAGAAATTGTACACGATCAAAATTCGACTAAAAATTTACAGTTATAAAGATTAATAAATTGTTTGAAATGAACATTACAATAATAGGAAAATTAGTACAGAATGGTTGGACACCCCTGGTTTAGAGATTCCGGCTTAGAGCCTTGGTCTAAAGTCCAGCGCGAGCTCAGAGAACTTAAAGACTATCTGAGTCTGAATTCCACAACCAGTAGTGGTTCTAAATATTTTATGATTTGCAAAGCACTTACAAACTTTAAAAAAAAATGCGATAAATAATATTTTTTTAGCATATAACACAAGTCTACTGTGAATTTAGTGCCAGAAAGACTAATGCGGTTTTTGAGAATACTCATCATGCTGATTGTAACTGAATATTTTTTGTATGATCATACATGTAGTTTAGGAGGTATGAGAAGTCCAAAAAGATAATTGTACGTATTTATTACTATTTATTTTAATATTGGACACCGAGAAAGCTTTGATTTCGTGATTCCTTTGTGTAAGATTTATTAGGACAGACTCGCATGATCATCCTTCATGTGCTCATTCCAACGGCCTTGATACCTTGCTTCAATATTTTTTTAGGTCTTTGTGGGAGAGGTTCCACCAGTTATTCCTCACTGTAAGAGACAAGGCTTTCGGAAAATTTGTCCAAATAGCTTTGAAGACTTGATTGCTTATATTGCACACTCCAACATGCTTTGCACCAGTTCAGGATAATTTGCCGACTTGTGATTTCCTAAACAATTATTGACGAGATCGACAAATGAAATCCAGGCTAACAATTCTAAAAGATTCATGGAAAGCACGAAATAATGCCTGTCGAAAATACCACCTATTACTTTCTCCTTAACTGTATGTTTTTGAGTTTACGTGAAGTGATTATTACACATAAAAAGACTGTTATTCCTTACTTTACTTATTATTTGTATCGTTAGAAATCTACATCTAACTATACAAATAAAAAGTGAAGTAAGGAATAACAGTCGTTTTATATGTACTTTCTTCTTACTTAAACAATATAAACAAAATATTGGCCATTTTTGTCTATGGGTATTACACATTGTCTTAGTGGACCTAACTTTATGTACAATGAAGGCAAAATTATTCTATCTCTAATAGTGGGTTTATGGTATTCTGCTTTCCAATGTTAAATTTCCTTCTTCCAAACCAGTATTTTTTACTCCAATGTGCGCTTTTATCCCTGTTACTCCACAAGCAGAGTAAATATATGAACTTTGTATGACTGCTTTGCTGTCCCAGTAAAAAAGTTAATATGTTTGGATGTCCCCACTATCTTAAATATCCGTTACATATTTTGCAAGTACAATTTGGAACCCAAAGTTTATTAGCATCTTCAATTATTAGGTTAAAGTAAATAAGCATTTTGCACTATTTTAAAGATAGATTTCTGACACTTTGCTACAAACGTAATAAAATGTATTTGCATCGTTAAACAGGATCGTCTTGATGTCGATATTATTATATAATTTATTTTTTCAAGTATTAAATCACGCGATAATAATAATAAACTTTTAACACAACTGATCACGAAAAAAAATATAAACAATTGCGGGTGGCTAGACAACTGTATATAGTTTTAAATTTTTTATGTCACTAATAGTTTTACCAAGTCTTATGCAATAGAAGTATACTTAAATTTTAACATCACCAATTTTTTTATTTAATTTTGTAGACCTGTGTAATGTTTATGTATTTTTATGATTAGGTTGATTTAAGACATCTATCGCAGGCCCAGAATTCGAACGACATAGACGTAGGAATAGACTTGCAGGACTACTACATATCAGTAGAATGGGACATAATGCGGGTGCCGGCGGTGCGCAACGAGAAGTTCTACAGCTGCTGCGAGGAGCCCTACCCGGATATCATCTTCAACATAACCCTCCGACGAAAGACACTCTTCTATACGGTGAACCTGATCATACCGTGCGTGGGCATCTCGTTCCTCTCCATCCTCGTGTTCTACCTGCCGTCGGACTCCGGCGAGAAGGTCTCGCTCTCCATCTCGATCCTCCTCTCCCTCACTGTGTTCTTCTTGTTACTGGTGGAGATCATTCCGCCCACTTCCATAACCGTGCCTCTCCTGGGTAAATACCTCCTCTTCACAATGCTGCTCTGCACTCTCTCGGTGGTCATCACCATCGCGGTGCTCAACGTCAACTTTAGGTCGCCGGTCACGCACAAGCTCGCCCCCTGGGTGCGGTTCCTCTTTATCGGTGTGCTTCCTAAGTTCTTGTTCATTGAACGTCCGGAGAAGGACGACGAGGACGATAATAAGGGGAACGAGTCCGTTCTGACCGACGTCATCCACGTCCCCTCGATGCTGGACAAGTGCAAGAGCTCTTTCGACAGCTTCGACTTGGGGCTGCCGCCGCCCTCTAGGTTCGACGTGGCCGCTTCGGGGGGCATCGGCCCGTGCTTCGGGGAGCCCCCCTTTCCGGCGATGCCCCTCTCAGGGGGCGACGAGGACCTCTACAGCCCGGCCAGCTGTAGGACCAACATGGACGCCGTCGGCGACACCAGTCCCACTTTCGATAAAGTAGGTCTGCACGATATGGAGAAGACCATGGCGGATTCGAAATTCATTGCTCAACACGTTAAAAATAAAGACAAATTCGAAAACGTAAGTTCAAATTAATACAATCAGAGTGATTATATAAGCGTGAGAACTATTTCCTAAAATATCTAAAGCGGTCGCGTATTCAGCTCTTGGTTCTGGGGGGATAACAACAACGAAAAATGCCTATAAAACGAGAAATAAGCTCAGTTTTACAGAAAGTAGCAGGAAATATTTTTTTTTATGTCTATGAAAGAAAGAAAAAGTTTAGTCTTATAAAAAGTAACAGGGAATTGTATAGAAGTAAATTGAGATATTCGTTGCTTTTGAAAGGGGTTTAAGTTGAAGCTATACACGAATGTTTTCCACTCCCAGATTAAGCAAGAAGTAAAATTTCGAGTTTAGAAAAGCCTTAAAGTTTAGTTTGGTCGCTCCACGCAGCGAGGCGACCTAACCAAATTTTCAGGCTTTCTAAACTCGAAATTTTACTTCATGCGCCAGGCGTACAAAACACTGAAGTAATGCAATGTTCAACACATACATCTTTAATATTCTGTTTTAGTAGTATATTTTAGACTTCAATTGAAATCAATGTTTTATACGCGTGGTGCTTGAAGTAAAATTTCGAGTTTAGAAAAGCCTGAAAATTTGGTTTGGTCGCGTAGCGCGTTTAAGGCTTTTCTAAACTCGAAATTTTACTTCAAGCTTAACCTGGGAGTGGAAATACTTGTTGAAGCTTTAAATGACAGCGCTTTTAAAAACAGCGAATCCCAAAAAAACAACAAATTCAAAACGAAAGCATTTCTAACATTTGTCATCATCACCACACTAATTACTCACTTTTATTCCACTCATAGGTAGAAGAAGATTGGAAATACGTCGCGATGGTACTAGACAGACTATTCCTGTGGATTTTCACGCTCGCCTGCGTTGTGGGCACGGCAATGATCATCTTCAAAGCACCCTCGTTATACGACAGCACGAAACCGATCGACATACTAATCTCAAAAGTGGCCAAAAAGAAAATGGCGCTGCTCAAAATGGTCCCCGAGGAATTATAAACAAACAAACCATCAATCTCTCACAACACACAACAAAGAAAATAAACTCGAACCCCCACACACTCACACACACGAAAACATACGCAACATGTTAATTGTTATGCGCCCCGAAATAACACTTATAAAAATGATGCGATAACGATGATAATCACTAAACATAGAGAATAATAAGGAAATAAAAATAAAAAAAATTGTTTTGTTATCAATAATAACTATTATTATTATTATTATTATATGATGTTGATGCTGTTTCATTTTTATTAAAAAAAAAGGGAAAAGAAAATAATGTAGAATAGTCACATGATATTGAATAAAACTTTTACATTAAAACCATATTTAACTATTATTGACTTTCAACCCACTGAGCAAACCCAGTTAAGTAATGTTTCATCAACGTTTAATGTTGATATAAAGTTACTTGTTTGTTTTTTAGGTCACTTAGAAAAAAAAATATAATCTTTAAGCGAAATAACAAAATGTAATGTTCAAATATTACTTAAATCTATTTACTCAGTGGGAAATGTATATTAAAAATCATACGTGGATTGTGTATAAAAATAATAACAGACAAATAAATTGGGACAATAAAAAGCACGTTGATGAAGTTAAATTACTCATGTAAATAAATAAATAAACGGATCATGTCCTCAATGTGTTAAATGTTTAAATAAATATATAGTAATATGTTAAATTAATCAATTTAAACAAGTTTTTGCTAATCTAAGATAACACAAGCATGTCCTAAATGTAATGATAATTAATAAACAGTGTCTGAGGCTCCTCGGAAGGGTCTACTAGCAAATTAGAAGAAGTTATAAATGAAGTCGCTTTAAAGGTAAAAATTATTGTTATTAAGTTTCTGTGTGCTAAATTAGTTTTACTTTAAATCGCTTAAACAATAAATCTAAAGTGCTCAAATTAAACAAATAGTAAATGGATAATAAAAACAAACGCCATTTTGACGTTCGTGGTGTGGATTACACTTATAGAATTTTGAGAAAGCGAAATCGCCTCAATTACCAAATAAAACCGTCAAGATTTCTTAAAAATTGTACTTACCTTTTACCGCTTTGATTCGCTGATTGAATTTGAAACTACAATTAAGTTGGCAGCTATTAATCAACAATGCAAAAAAACTATTCCAATCAAAACAAAAATCAAATGCTTTGGTAATATTTCTATTTTAGTACTAAATAAGTTCTACTTTAAATCACATAGAAAATTAATCTAAAGTGCTTCGATTAAACAAACAGTTTATTACAAACAAACACCATTTTGACTTTTGTACTGTTATAGAATTTCCAGGAAGTGAAATCGATTCAATTACCAAATAAAACCGTCGAGGATTTAAAAAAAAATGTACATACCTTTTACGAAAGATTCTATTCTTGGATCTAAGATACTGTTTGCTTAATTTTTACGCGCACAAACGAAATAATCAACGAAAAATTCTCTAACAGTTGGCAGTAAACTCCCAACTGTTGCCTCTGGTGAACGAGCCTAATAAAAACAAAAATTGAACACTAACGTCAAATTTTCGAGAAGCAAAATTGGCACAAATATGTGCAAAACAGGCAAGATCTTTAACAAGAAAATGTATTGGTCTCAAATCTAAGCGAAAAAAAAAATAAAATTTGTTATTCTCAAAACCAATATAAAGGGAAATTAATACATGCAGATGACAAACGCAAAATATTCTCTTCAATATGGAAACATCTATGCAAGGCCGTAGCGAGGGGGAGAAATATTTGTGGATATATATTGATAATGATAATCAAAAAACGACAAGTAATATAATTTTGTAATTTACAATTTACTCGTAGCGCCATCTGTTATTTATGACACGACTTCATAAAAATGTATATGATAAAAACGATTCATTTTCTTTACAAATAAACAACTAAAATATGAAACATATTAAGGAGTTACGAAACTCATTATCCACTATTATAATTTAAAGCGCGTTTTGCAGTATTATCTACATGTCAGCATTCTTTGAATTTATGCCTAACCCTTCCATCACTAGATGGCCTTACATTAAATGTACGTATTTGGTTGCCTATGTTGTTCAGTTTAACAACGAATTATTTGTACACAACAAATATTTACGCAAAATTATCTGTATTTAACTTAATTGCTCAATCTCATAAAAAATGTAAGTTCAATTTAGTAATAATAACACACCTTGATTAATTTAATAGTGCACATACTTAAAAATTTTAAAAAATACGCAGTTAATTTATTCTAATTAATAATTTCAACACGCAATTTTCTTTGTTTGATAACCAATAATTTACACATCATTTTATGTAAGTGATTTTTGTTTACAATAATTACGTTTAATAATTATGTAACAAATCACATTGTTTTTGTGTGTGTAAATTTAGAAAATAGAGATCGAGACTTGCTTTGGAGAAATGTCAAAAAAACAGGTGATGTAATTTGATTGTTTTTTCACGCATTCAGCTGTTTGATTTATTTATGCACGATTTTTCTCACTTCAAAAAAATTAATATGTAATTAATGCATTAACCTTTAATTGTTGTAATTTCAATTAGCGCGCTTTTTCAGTCGATTTTAACTTCCCATTTGTTGATTTTCGCGAACAGGTGCGCCACCTGTTAACCGCAGGTCGGAACGTCTGTCGAAAGTTTTTGTAAACAAGTGAAAGAAACGTCAAACGTCGAAAACCTGAATTTAGCCAGGTCCGAGAGAAAATTAATTGGCCACGGGGCTCTGGAGGACACAAAAAAATGCGCCGTTTGCTCAACGTGTAATTACCCGAGAGGTTTCCGCACGGCGACGACAATATTTTCGGAGAGTCGAGGAAAAAAATAATCAAAACCAACAGCACCCAGGGGTACACACAACACACACAAGACGATGACTCATCCAGTGTTTTTGCTCAGGTAAATTAAGATTGTTGTTGATCGTCTCACTCAATTGGCGTTCAATTTGTTGCTTGATTAATTCATGCGAGGATTGTATTTATATTCTCATCAGTTTGGCTGGATGCTAATTGATAAAACCTACACACATTCATGTGTGCTCTGAAACGGAGACTTCCTCTTCATTATCTGATTATTGTGTGTATTTTTACAGTGAAGTTAGTGATTTTTATGGTGTGGAACTGTTAAAATGGTGATTTTTTTATGTAAATGCAGTCTTGTTGGTTATTCGTTTGTTTTCATGTTAATTCATTACTCGTTTGCAGCTATTATTTTAACAGAACTATTAGATTCAAAAATTAATTTGTTGTGGTACTTGCATTTAAAGAGGAATCCTTCAGATTATTTGTTTAATTTAATGTCAAATTTGTTTTCTGAATTTTTCAACGAAAGATAAATCTTTCGACTGATTTTTCGTTGTGTATGTTACAGATATTCGTTTTGATTAAAAGTGCCTTATGTAGGTGGTGAATTAAAATAGTTAGTGATGGATGAACGTAGGGTGGCGGATTATTTCGTCGTTGCCGGGCTGGCCGACGAATCCGAGCTCCTTGATGACACTGCTTTATCTGATGCGGGGCACTTCAAGCCGGGCTATAACCAAGATCCCATCACGGATATCAGTGTGATTTTTCCGTCATTGGATGAAACGGTGCCCCCGGGTTACGAAGTCATCGAACGCACGCCTACCGGATTAAGTGCCGATTTGAACCATGGAAGTTTGCGGAGCATCGAGTGTTATCTGTGTTTCCGAAGGGGGAGAGATAAACCGCCATTAGTAGACATCGGTAAGTGATTTTTTGAATCCCTCTTTTTTTTTAAGGCGAGTGGGTTTTCACAATAATTTAAATTTTAAATGAAATTTGATTAGACCAGTTTGAAAGTATTTAAATTTACCTATAGTAATATGAGATGACAAACAATCTCTATTCAAGGGAAAGCATTGATGCAATTAATTTCCTAATGACTAATATAAAGGTTAGTAATTGAGTATTTCATGAAAGGATTCTGTTGCCGATGACTTATTTAAAGAACACTTTAAGCAAAAACAAACTCAGTTATCAGTTTTATTACTGTATTATCAGGAAATGAGAGTGTTATCTAAACAGTGTTTAGAGAAAAAAAATAATTTAGCATTCAGAAGATAAACTCTCTGTATTACTGTTTTCCAGTGCTAATATTTATGCTCGTGGTATATTTTAATAAAAACTAGACATTCCTCATCTTTCTCATTAGGATAAACTCTGAAACAGAATTTTGTAGCTGACACTTTCAACACAATTACTTATGTTATTATTGATTATTTCTGTTATTTAATTGTGATTATCAAAACAATAATAGTAGGTAATCACACAGATCTATTTATATAACTTTCACCAAGCATTGTCATTTACTTTTTTATGAACTCACTCACACATCCAGGTGCAAGACCTTGTACTTTTTCCAATAATGTGTGTGCCAATGTTAAGCTTTGCTTGCTTCACTGACCTCGATTGTCTTTAATGATACATATTTATTATGTCCTTTTTGTTAATGGAATAAAAATTTACTCTTAATATTGGAAAGGGGGAAATAGTGTAATATTACAAATAATACTAGTGTTATTAATTTTATTTTTCAACTACAACATAGTTACTTCTTGTCGGGCATTTCAGTTGTAGGAGAGGCAAACTAATCTTTTAGGTTAGAATTATGATATGACAGTCATTGTTGCCAAATCTTACATATCTTTATTTATGCTGATATGATGTTTGCTTGAATTCCTGGCCACATTCTAATATATAATGTCTCTTAGAAATTCAGACTTCTTGAAATATTACGGATTCACACCATGATTGTATGAAAAGAAATCATTTTGTTTCCTTCTTGAAAATTATAGGTGTTATGTATGATGGTAAGGAGTACCTCATGCAGGATGCGGGTGTCGTGAGCAAGAGCGTGGGTGGCAGGATTGCCAACGTGAACAACTCGACGGCTCGCACTTTCATTACATATCGCAGGGGATCGCCCACGATGCCCTGCAACGCCCTGGTCGTGACGGACATTTGCGTCGTCATAGCCAGTAAGGGAGAATCGCCCCCGCATGCCTTCTGCTGTATAAACAAAAATCTGAACAAGGGCATCGTCGGCAGTGACGTCTTTTTGTGCTACAAAAAATCAATGAACAGGTCCAGACTGTTAACGTATAATCCATCCGTAATATGCAGGTAAATTATAAATAGAACACATTAATGAAAGCTCTGAATTGTTTTGTTTGGGTTGAATAGATTTTTTTAATCAAGTAGATGTGTCCTTAAAACTATCTTTCCTTAAGAGTAGTATTTTTTGAGGTTGTGTAGGATTATCCTTAAAATGTTTGTGTATTGGTAGTTTATAATTTAAATTGATGTATTTATTTAGGTATCCCATGGGAGATTTAGATCATTTCCCCTTTCCCGATTCCGTTCCATTATTCTGCCTTCCGATGGGCGCCAGTTTAGAGGTGTGGCCTCAGGAGGCGACGCAGCCGAGTACAGTCTTTAGTACGTTTGTACTAACAGTGTCCGATGCCAAACACAAGGTATACGGCTCGGCTGTGACGTTTTATGAGAAATATCCCCTGGAAAGGCTCACCGAGGAGCAGGCTGAGATGCTCAAGTACGAACCCGACGCCGGATTTAACCTGCACGCCAGCAAGAGCATCTGCGTGCTGTCCCATTTTCCGTTTTCGATGACGTTCGAGAAGTGGCTCACGTTTTTATATGTAAGTGAATTTTGCTTGTTTACAAGTAGAATAAGGTTATGCATTTGACTACTTACATCCATTTAAAATAGACTGTTTTATTGTTTTGTATAACTTTTATTTAATTTGTATTCGTAAAACTTATACAATCAGTGAATGGCTTTTAATGAGATTATTTTAACATTACTATTTAATGAGGTTATTTTAATATTACTATTTAATGACGGTATTTTAACATTACTATTTAATGACGGTATTTTAACATTACTATTTAATGATGTTATTTTGACATTACTATCTAATAAATTAATTATTAATACAGGAAATGGTGTCGAGCGGAGAAACTCATCCAATCCCGATCGAACGCTACATTGTCCAACTGTTGGACGAAGTGCCCTTTCCCGCACCTCGAACATGGCTCCAATTATCTCCCGACAGCACCGAGCGTCTAATAATGACTCAACCCGAGGACTTGCCGCTCCCGAGAAGCGCTGCCTGTTTCCGCCACTTACTCACGAATTTAGGCTCTGAAAACAGCCTGCTGTTATTACTACTAGCGCTGACGGAACAAAAAATCTTAATACACTCACTCCGGCCAGATACGCTAACGGCAGTTGCAGAAGCGGTTTCGTCCTTACTATTCCCGTTTAAATGGCAATGTCCGTATATTCCGCTGTGCCCATTGGGGCTTGTGGAGGTTCTACACGCTCCTTTGCCATTTTTAATCGGGGTCGATTCGAGGTTTTTCGATTTATATGATCCTCCGGTGGATGTGAGCTGTGTAGATTTGGACACTAATATTATAACGGTTAGTGAGACGCAGAGGAGCCTCTTGAATATTAGGTTATTGCCGAAGAAGGCGGCGAAGCAGCTTAAGTCGACTTTGGATCGCCTGTACATTAAGCTACAGGATAATAAAATTAATTACAGCGCTCCGGAAGAGGATTTAGAATTGGAATTTCAGAAACGACGGAGAGAAGTAATTATTAATTTACTTAACAATCACTTTTTCACCTACAACGTTTTATGGTATGCTGATAAAACACTGATTTAACGTTAAGTTTAAAATATACTGCTTTAGCATACAGTTCTAGTAGTATATTTTGAACTTCACTTAAAATCAGTGTTTTATACCGGTGGCGCACAAAGTAAAATTTCGAGTTTAGAAAAGCCTGAACATTTTTAGCCTTTTCTAAACTCGAAATTTTACTTCATGCTTAATCTCCGAGTGGAAACAATTGTTAGAAGCTTCAAATTGAACACTTCGAGTATCTAAAAACTTACAAAGGACACATCGGAATATGTATACTTAAAAGAAAAATTCCCCCAATACAGAGCAACATTTTATTCTTATTTATTTTTTCTTAAATAGCAATTACAAGAATTAGAAATCCAGGAAGCTTTCTTAAAATTCATGGCGACCACTTTAAAAGGCTACCGGTCTTATCTGTTGCCGATAACGAAAGCTCCGACGGTGGGAACGACGGATCCTCAGGCCTTATTTCAGCTGAACGAATTTTTGCGATCCAGGGATAAGGCACACCACAAGTTCTTCTCTTTGCTGATGCACACTCAGATGTTCATCAGGTTCATCGAGGAGAGGAGTTTTGTCGCCGATGGCGATCAAGGTTTGGCCTTTTTCGATGAGTGCACGGAGAGGCTGAGTCACGAGGACGAGGATATCAAGTTGTTGGAGTTAGACTTGGCACACAAGAGCGAGAGGACGGTGTTTTTGTTGCCTCCAGAACCTGCTTCGAATAGTGAGTTCAAATATAAATTTTTCTTGTATCAATTGCCATTATAGATCAAATATTGGCTAAATTCGACTTATATTATTGGTCATTGTGGATGTGTCGAAAAAAGGCAAAAGGAACGTAAAATGTAGAAAGTCATATAAAACTCATATTTTTTAAATGTCAAAAACGGCATTAAATGTCGAATGTGTCAAAAGTGTGAATTATGTCAAAATGATATAAAATGTCAAAACTTTTATTTACTACTTTTAGTACTTACCACTTTTAGTAAGTAAGAATTTTTGAAAATGTTCATGATCTCACATTTTGCAAGATTATTAACATTTTATTACTTTATGAGATAATTCACATTTTAGTTTAACTTTACAATTTGATATACAACAAAACCCAACCTTACCCAACTTCCTAATTTAGCATAGTTGGGTTAGATAACAAGTTGTGAAGTTGGGTTGGATGATACATTGCATCTAACCCAACATCACAGCATGTTATCTAACCCAACTACACTAAATCGTGAAGTTGGGTTAGGTTCAATAATAACCTAACCTAATTTTACAATTCGACGACAAATCGTAAATTCAAAGAATGCAAAAGATGCGGGATATTCTAGGCTAAAGGACAATTGCTTTGTCATAGGTGTTTAGCAATTTTTAAATTTAATAAAAAATAATGAACTCAACAGGTGATGAATTTTCCTCTGAAAACCTGGGAGGGAAAATATTAAAATATCGTTTAAAACGTAAAAAAAATTGAAGACGATATATAATGTGTGTTACAGGTGGTCCATATACCTACAATGAATTTCTATTGGATCCGATGCTTCTAATAAGCAACAGTAAAAAACGCAACCACTTGTCCTCGCTGTATCAAAACAGTGTTGCGCCGGGATCGCCAATGGCTCGGCGGACAAAACACGAAATTAAATCCGCTCAAAAGTTGGCAAGGTATAAAACAGAATTTTTTTAAATCTTGGATTATGTTAATCACCGTTTTTAATACATTTAGAAAGTATGTGAAGCAGCCGGAACTCTGGGCGAAGTGTTTGAGCGGCACCTGCTACACCCTTTACTTTATGACGCTACCATCTTTTCTGTATTTAAACGTGGGAAAAGAGCGGGTTTTGTTGCAACAGGCATATGATTTGTTAGTCAAGGCGACTCAGCAGAAATTAGCTTGCGATGAAGTGTGTTATAGGCTGATGATGCAGTTGTGTGGGGAGTATTCAAAGCCGTTGCTTGCCGTAAAATTGCTTCTGTTGATGAAACGGACCGGAATTCAACCAAATGCGTTGACTTACGGGTAAATGAAAATAATATATATATATATATATAATCGATTACCTCTTTTTCCAAATGGTGTCGGGGTCTGAAATAATATATTGCACAAATTTGTTCTTATACACAAACAAACTTTCAGTTTATACAATCGGTGTGTGTTGGAAGCGAAATGGCCTGCTCAATCGAGCTCTAGTTTACTTTTATGGAACAAACTGCGGTGCGTTGTGTTGGGCGCGGCGCGCTTCCGTCGCGCCGCTATCAGGCACGCCGCCCGGCGTCAAAGCGCCTCCATGGAGGGCACCAACAACCTCCTCGACGCCGGCGATAGGGTCGCTTCCCGCTCCTCCCTCGACTCCCACGAAACCGTCCAAAACGACGCCGGCGTTTTTGATAAACTCTGCACGCGCGTCGTCAGTATCGTCAAAGGCGGAATCACCAACGGTTCCGATCATCCAGATTCTAACACTGAAATCCCTTCGGAAAGCGAAGAAATCGATCAGATGGAGGATATCAACGTGACGTTCACGCCGCCGGAGAGTCCGTCCGAGTATATGAGGATGTTATCCAGATCGGAGAGTGCGTGTGACGCGTTGATTTTGGATAAGTTCCAGCAGAGTAATAAGAAGAACTGTTCGAGGACGTTGCAGTTCAACGGCAGTTCTGAGGATAAGGAAGAGAAGTTGTCTCCTACCAAGTACGTTCGAGTAATGTTCATTTGAATGCAAAGGAATGTGTACCTTATTAATGACAGTTGAATTACCACTTATCTTTATTAATATTTTCGAAACTTTGTAGAAATTCATTATTATTAGTACAAACAGGCCGAGCAAGCGTGCAAAAGTAGCTTAAAAATTTAATACATAACAAAAAATGCAATTTACGTTGCAGTGTCACCCCCTCGGATTTAAGTATAATTGTAGACATAAAACACTCAAAGGCTCTACGGTGTATTTAGAGTCTTGTGTACCTTATTAATGACAGTTGAATTACCACTTATGTTTATTAATATTTTCAAAACTTTGTAGGAATTCATAATTATTAGTACAAACAGGCCGAGCAAGCGTGCAAAAGTAGCTTGAAAATTTATTACATAGCAAAAAATGCAATTTACGTTGCAGTGTCCCCCTTGGATTTAAGTATAATCGTTGACATAAAACACTGAAAGGCTCTACGGTGGATTTAGAGTCTATTTTTGGATGAAACTTAATATAGATTGATCTCAGATTTACGAATAATATTCAAAGTTTTATTTTTATTACTTAGATCGTGTTCACGTACGTTAGTGCTGGAAAACGATCCGTTGGGAGCATTAAACGATGACTTACCTCTACCCACATCAATTACCCCTCCACCAGAAACCAACGCGAACTTGACCGGTACTTTCCCGCTCAACGACGAGCCCATTTTGTTCCGCAACTCTGTGCAAAGATCCGCCACTTTCGAAGGAAGCCCGCCCGCCCAGAGCAAAATCCATCGCTCTGAAACGGTCCCCGCAGCTACCGTTGCTTCCAGTTTGGCCAGCCTTGGATCTAGCATCAAAATGAACTTTGGGTAAGTGTGAAAATAAATATTCATGTGAATTAATCAAAGGGTAAGCAGAGATGATTGACGCACAGATCGATGTTGTGGAATTATTAATGTTTGAAAGAGTTTATGTTCGATGTTGCGAAATTTATAAAAAGGGTATTCAAAAGTTAATCAATACAGATGTAGAGTAAGCAGTAATTAATGCAAACTTAAAGTAAGATGGACTACAGTTAGCCTTGAAGTATATGCTCTACAATTGAATGTTTGTGATAGCCTACTTGAACACCCTATTAGCAAGGTTCGGACAATATACAGGATATATCTCTTACCGTTTAGAAGATACCCATGCATCAACTGCTAAATCGAGACCCTGTATATTATCAGATATTTATTATTATGATATATCTCCTAATCCTGAATCAAACATCATGAATTTCGATGATGAGCCATTAATTAACCTAATATGCTAAGATTGCTAAGTATTTTTCAATTTAAAAGCAGCTAAAATGTTTAATTTGTTACTATTTTGTAGCCAACTGCTTTTTTTTGTAATAAATAAAAATAAAATGAATAAGTTATATGTATTATACATGGAATTTTTGTTGTTTTTGGTTACACGACCAAACTAAATTTTCAGGCTTTTCTAAACACGAAATTTTACTTCATGCTTAGCTTGGGAGTGGAAAACACTTGTTTAAAGCTTTTGAACTCTTTAAAAAAAAAACGAATGTCTAAAAATGTATTTAGTATGCATACGAATAGCATACTAAATAAATTTGGTCGCTTTGCTACGTGACCAAACTAAATTTTCATGCCTAACCTGCGAGTGGAAAACACTCGTTTAAAACTTCAAATTGACCTTATTTGAAAAACAACCAATATCTCAAAATGTACAGCCTATATAATTGCGACATGCACACTTAATATAGAAAAATCCTGTATAATTAATAAATATTAATATTTATAAACAAGAATAATTATCAAGAAGTTGATATATTTCAGATAAATATCCAATATTTTGATATTTATATAAATATCAAGATATTTCCGAACCCTGTCTAATAGTCGTCCTTTTTTTTTTGTTATGCATGCTTATTCGGCAGGCTTCCGTTATTGCACGTAGCATTTGCGATTGTTCTTTTAGCCGTTACTCACCCGCTAGACTGTCGTTCCGAAAGATCGATCATATCACGATGACACAACAGATGATCGAAAGTGCCTTAAATAATTTCAGGTATGTATACATTGGAAGCAAAACATAATAAAAACAAAACCAAAATGTCTAGTTACCCAAGGCCGCTATAGATAAGAAGAAAGTTATAATAAATGTAACACAAAATGCATGCAAACCCCACACGCAGTCAAAACAAAATAAATAAACACTGCAATGAGTGTTGTAATACAAGTATGTAATTTATTTTTGCATGCATTTTACGTCGAAAGAAATAAAATAATTGGATTTTTTCCTTGTAACACTTGTTTATTATTCTATCTTTATGTGTTTCGTTGTTTAATGTTGTCGTTGTTGTTGTTCCTGTTCCGTTTCGGGTATAGTCCGAGTAGTTTGACCAGTAAAAAGTCCAACGAATTAATACAAGGCGGTATAAGTTCGTTAAAGTCGGCGGCCAACACGATGGCGAAAAAGCTGGACGAGATCAAGGAAGCCATCTCAACATCAACCACTTCGACTCCGGTGAAAATGTACTCCGGTGATAGATTAGCGGCCGGAGATGCTGTCGAAGGTGAGGGCGAGTCAACCGACGGCAGTGAAGGTGGCGACAGACACCGGAAAATCTCCATGGATTGCAACAGCTACAGAGGGAGCTACGCTAATTTGAGGGACTGCGATGATTTACCCGATAGTTTATTTCCTGTGCCGCTTGAAACAAATAGTGGTAAGTTTTATGAATAAATACTCCAAATCAGGGATGTTGCAGATATCAGCATCCGCAATCGCAGAAGTTCCGCATTAGTTTTAGCATATGTAATAAATCAATAGGGCCTTTTACACGTACACTCTTTCAAGGACGATTGAATGCCATACGCCGAGAGTCGACGCAAAAGTGTACGTGTAAATGCAACTTTTGCGTCGAAGAAAGAGTCACTTCTACGTCGAGAAAAGATTCAAGGAAAGAGTGGAGTGCGTTTAATTCTGCATCACGGTCCACCATGACGCAAAACAGAGGCTCTTAATTTCGTTCCACTTTTGTGTCGAGGATTGAACGCCACTCCTATATAGCGTTTAATTTTCGACACAAAAATGGGGTTGAAAAAGTACATCTTTTAGCCGGTGCGCCACGCTTTCCTCTACGCAGAAATGCAGGCAAGAGCGCCGTTCAATTGTCGACTAAAGAGTGTTCGTGTAAAGGGCCCTCTTGCGGAGCTTTTGCTTATAGTAATGAAGATAATTTATTTCAAATGCAATATATAGATTTGTATTGGTAATTATTTATCCATAATTTATTGAATTATTAGATAGTGAGATGGACATTAACCTAACCTCGTGCTCGCAATGCCACAACTGCTCCGCGATTTTATACGACGAGGACATAATGACGAATTGGGCCGCCGAGGATTCCAACCTTAACACCGTCTGCCAGGTGTGCAGAAAGCCGACGGTTCCCTTCCTCACCGTTTCCATAAAACAAAAAGATCAACCCCCTCTGGAACCCTTCAGTGTACCATACTTGAACCCCTTGGTTCTCTGCAAGGAACTCGAGAATATCTTAGCGCAAGAGGGCGATTTGAGTTTGGCTGAGGCGAAGTTCGTCGAAGAGCACCCGATTATTTATTGGAACTTAGTTTGGGCTCTGGAGCGGATCAACGTGCAGACGCACTTGCCTAATTTGTGCTTAAAGAGCAGGTCGAGCAGTAGTAAGAGTGATGTCTCAGAATTCAAGAGTAAAGATGTTACTGATGATGAGGTGAAGGGGGATAAGGAAGAAGAGGAGGGAGATGATGAGGAGAAAGGCGAAGTGGATGTTGGTGTTATGCAACCGGTGGAAGAAGGTGCCGATCCACTCACTAAAGAATTGGCGACTTTAGGTAAGTTTTTGTAGATTTATATTATTATTCGCAACTTAATAATTTGCTTTTCCTTTAAAAAAAAATGCAGTTTTGCAAAAATTGGAACCACGTGAGTACTTTCGACGCATTCATGTCTATTGAGTTTATTTTCAATGTCCTATTAACACCGTTAATTCGTACACAATATTTTACAGAAAATTATTTTGAGTATACAATTTAATATGGAACAATAAACGTCTCTTTCGCAGAACATTTAATAGCGTCCGTCAACGTGAAATGCATGTGGGATGATCCTCGACTCTATGGTGACAAGCACCCGATGTACCTGCTCTGGCAACAAAAAGACAGTCGGCCTGAACAAAACAATCCGAGGTATGTAAACATTTTCACTAACCTAAACAGGTAATTTTGATACAAAATTTTAAAGTTTAAAGACATTAAACGTTTAAAAAATCCTTTGGTATAATTAGATATTCCTATATTTACTGTTATTTTTAAATTATATAATCAATCACTAACAAAACACGGTTTGACTTCCTTTCTTCACTAATTTATTTGCTGTTAGATGTACATTTCAAGGACCATGTACTCTTTTTCAATAACTGAAGAAATGAAATAATCAAACCGTGTTTTATTAGATGTTACTAATTTATCGCATTGTCAATTACTTTTTTTTTTATTCAACATTTAGATTCATAATGCAGCGTATAATGAGTTCAGTCCATTGCAACGACTTACTCGATCCTCTGAAAAGGCTGGCGAGCGAACGGCAGCGATCTCAACGAAACCCCGACGAGAACTCCGTCACGATAAGCCCCTGCATATCCATCTACAGGGACATCCTGTTCCTAACCTGCAAAGCGGTCGGCCGGCCTTACATAGACTTGAACGCGTTCGACCGTGAATACACAATGGCCTTTTCCCGCATCCCTGAAAACGCCGGCAAGCTATACGGCCCGCAGGACTACCCACTGTCCCTCGGGGCGATTTACTGTCGGCAATATTTCAGACCTTTATTAGTACCGTGATTCATTTTAAATTAAAATTAAATTCCGCGGTTATTATCGTTTTAATTGTTTAAACGATCAAATGAATGGGTTTTACTTAAAACAAATAAAAAAGCGCGCAGGTTTAAATGATCAAAATTATTTAAGTGAGAGGAAAAAGCATGGCCTTTGTTTGTTCGTCATATTTGGAGGTTATGTTTGATTGGTGCACTGTCAATTTTAAATTCGGTTCGATTCGAGCTAGTGATTGTTTTTTTATATGTATATGTTATGTTTAAAATTGATTAAGTTTCAGTTTTTAAAAAGACGGTTGTGTAAAGAAATTATGCAATGAAATAAAAACTGTTGGTTAAAAATGTTATTTGGATTTCATTTTTAATCCAACAATTCATGTTTTTTTTACAGCAGGAAAGATTGCATTCGGAAAGTGAAAATATTGTAATTTTTTCAAAGAAAATATTTTATTGTGTTCCTTTTCTTTTACAAAGAGACAACCTATAAAACCAAAAAAAGCGCAAACACACGAAAGTGAACCACCGACACTGTTCCTCTGCACTCGACTTAAACTAATGATTGGTTTTTACACAATTTATATTTTTTTTTCCATTTTATAAAAGTTGCCTTATGTAAAACGCGGTATTGGAATTCTTTTAAACATCTCTATATACAAATAAATAGGATAAATTAGGTATAATACAGATTTACATTGAGTATAAATTGCACAGCCGTCACTGCTAAGATATCAAGAGTTCCAGCGCTTTGTCTCTGTCGTTGTCACACTGCAACAGAGCTGATGACACTTTCTTTTCAGTGAAGCCCAAATCCAATAATTGGCTCATCGCTAATAAATGTTCGATAATCTAAAATGAACAAAAATGTTATTAACAGAAAAAAAACAATAATAAACTGTAGGCATTCGTAGGGGTGGCCTCATTGGCCTGTACCACCGCGACCTTTTCAGATCTATTGTGGATAAAAAAAAAAAAACTGTAGGCATACATATGCCACACCCTCTATACTGAAAAAATCTATCCAAACTAAACAGCTAGTACTTTTATCAGAATAATATAAATTCAAATTTTTATTAGCTGTGATATTTAGGGCCAGTTGCAGCTAACATGTTGAACTGGTTCAACTCGGAACTTAGTTCAAAAACACGTTAGAACAATAGAAACTGTCATCTTGAACTTGAGTTCAGTTTGAACCCAAGTTGAACGTTTCTGGTACAGCTGAGATTTCCTTTATCAGCTCTCATATATACTGTTTCACTTCTCTCTTTTAAAACTGTTAAACATTTTATTAGTCATTTTTACAGACCCCACACTAACACTTACTGGAGGTATTGTTTTAATTTTGTGAAATATATTTATTTAATAAGTTTTTTAAGCAAGTTCAATTTGAAGTTTTAAGGAGTGTTTTCCACTCCCAGATTAAACATGAAGTAAAATGTTGAGTTTAGAAAAGCCTGAAAATTTTGTTTGGTCACGTAGCGGAGTGAACAAAACAAATTTTCAGGCTTTTCTCAACTCAAAATTTTACTTCATATGCCACCAGTATAAAACACTGATTTCAACTGAAGGTTAAAATATACTACTAAAACTGTATATTTAAGCAGTATATTTTGAACTTAACGTTAAATCAGTGTTTTATACCGGTGGCGCATAAAGTAAAATTTCGAGTTAAAAATTTTACTTCATGCTTAGTCTGGAAGTGGAAAATACTCATTGAAAGCTTCAAATTGTTTAGGAGGTATTGTTTTAATTTTGGGAAACTTTTTTTAATTTATTTAATTTCCAAACGAAATTTAAATTAAAAAATTCATTTTAAACGGCATACATTACTTCTCTATTTCTAGAGTGGGAGGCAATGGTGAGGGTGGTGAGGTACAAGATGAGATTGTGGGAAATGGAGGAAGAGAGATTGGTGAAGGATGTATGGGTGACGAGTGTGTGTGGGGGTGAGGGTAGATGGAGGGGGGAGAGGAGGAAAATGTATGAGAGGGTAGGGCTGTCGGAGGCGAAGGTAATGGAATGGCTAGGAAATGGGGTGAAGGTGGATGAGTGGGTGAGGGGGAAAGGGAAGGAGGTGGAAGGGCAAGAAAGGCAAGGGCGTATTGAGAGAAGTGAGTATAATGATATGTATGGGAGGTGGCAGGTGTATGGAAGAGTGCCGAAGTATTTGATAGAGAAGGGATGGGGTAGAGAGGATAGGGTGATTGTGGCAAGGGCGAGGTGTGGATCGGAGGAGAGAGGAAGGAAAGTATGGATGGGGGAAGAATATGGAAGGTGTGTGTTGTGTGGACAGGGGAAGGATACGTGGGGACACTTGGCGGAGGAATGTGAGGGGGTGAAAGAGGAGTGGCTGGGAGCGAAAGGGAATAGAAGGGTAGTGGAGTGGATGAGAGAGGATGGGATCGGGGTAAGGACGTTGGAAAAGCTGGGGAGGGAGAGGGAAAAGAGAAGGGAGGGTAAGAGGGATACGGAAATGGAGAAATAACGAATGAATTGTAAATAGTCTGTAAGATGTTGAGATATGCCAATAAAGGTCTTTTTTTTTTTTTTTACTTCTCTATTTTTTAGAAATGGTAAAAATGCTAGAAAATAAGTTCTTAACTAAATTTACTAACCTTTTTATCATCATCCCCGAGATTCTTACAAGCCCTTGCTACTCTAGCCAGTGGAAACCCCATAGAACTGATTCTCTTACAAACATCCTGCAGACCCATCGAAAGCTGCTCGAATGGATTCTCCAAACCGTCCGAATTCGCACTAACCGAAGAGGCATTCCCCTCTGTCGCTAAATTAATATTAGTAATCCTCATGTTGCTCAGCTCATTTTGCAACGCCCTCATTATATCCGGCACATTCTTAAACGGCTTATTATCATCAACAACCGAAGAAGAAACATTCGTAGAAACATCAGTTTTACTTGAATAACTCGTGTTGTAATTATAAGTATTGTTATAAGAGGAAACTTCGGGGGTGTAATAATTAAACCCATTACTGTAAACGGACGTCACTGGGTAGCTTTGACTTGACCCGTGAGGGGTCTGATAATTGTAAAACTTCATTCCGGAAGGTGGGTACGTTTGTAAATTATTCGCAACAGGATAATTCGTTTGCGTTAAAGTAACATTTGTTCGTTCGTTTTGTAAGACTAATTTTAACTCTTCTAAATCGTTAATCGTGTTCAGCTCGACGTTATCGAACGGGCTGCAAGTGTCGGGCTCGAAATCTGAGATGTTAATGGGGCTTTTCTCGTTACTCATACAACTATTCGTTTGAGCACTCAAAGGAATAGGAGTTAAAATGCTCGTGTAGTTATTCCCGCTAACTTGAGTCGGGATTAAAACACCTCCACTGGTGTAATTCTGTTTCGTTTCTAAGTTAATATCATTAATCTGATTCAATTCCATCTCTTTCTTTTTTAAAATCTCCTCGTCGACCCGTTTTCTCCGTTCCTCTTTTATTTTATCTAATTTTTCCTTACGGTCTATGGCTATTAAGTTTCTGGCCGTCCGCCATTCTTTCATTTTTTCTTTTATCGTAGCTTCTAGGGAAAAATCGTAGATGGGCAAGTTGTCTTGAAGCTGCTTATTTAACGAGATCCGCTGGGAGTAAGTCGTGGCTAAGTTTATTCGTGGCGGTGGTTTGTATTTTTCTGATATTTTTACTTTAATGCCGTCCATGTAATTGGAATTGTTTTCAGCTTTGGACATGTTTTATTTTATTTTAAATCGTCTGGAATATAAATCACCAAATTAACAATGGGCAATTTGTTGTTTCAATGAAACATTGAATTGAAGGGAAACTTTTAATTAACTAACAGAAAATCTTTATAAATGCCTAACTTAAGATTGATTTCTATAAACATGACTAGTTTTATCCTATTTTCAAGGATACACCTGCCATTCGTTATTCTCAAGACTCTTTCAAAACTTCCAGTCTTATGCAAATAATAATTCAATAAACACAGACGTTCATGAATCACCTCAAATCGCTGAATTAAACGAAAACATGGACTTACCTCTACTAGTTTCGTCTATTCTTTTTGTTCGTGTCGATTTTTACGCTAGTGAACGGTTTGAATCACATTTTTCAGGTGGTTTTCTTGCATCCTGCGGCTCTGGAAGAGCGACGGTCTGGCGACGAGAAATATGCGAGCGAGACTTCTTGTTATTTTTCACTATTGTATTATTTGGTCTTGTCATGTCATAAGGAATTTTTTGCAGTAAATTTGGAGATTTTACTTGTGGGAGGTTGTCAGTTAAGGATTTGTTGAGGGTTGCCAACTGTGGGGTGTGGAAAAGCACTAGTCGCACTAGTGGACTTTTGCGTAGAGAGCAAAACAAGATGGAAAAGTTAGGTTATGTAAAGCGACATCTGGCGGGGTAAAGTCTGAACTTAGTTTAGATTTGAACAGCGGGAAGTTTAAATGAATTTTTAAATTAATTTAAACCAACTTTACTGTCAGGCAAGTTTCATAAATATTTAAAACTGAGTATAAAAACATTATATCAAACTGTAATTTAACTCAAGATGAATCCTTTGTAATTACGAAGACTTAAAAAAAGGTTGTTAAATTTGGTTATTTTTAATTAATGTTATATTTAGTAATATAAAAAATACCAGAAAAATGAAAAAGAAGAGCTTTCCTAAACTCAACTGGTTTTAAATGAAGATCAAAATATGCGTCTTGAGCGTACTGCTTTAGTAGCATATTGTGAACTTCACATGACATCAATGTTTATTACGAGTAGCGCATAGAGTAAAATTTCGTGTTTAGAAAATAATGAAAATTTTACTTTAAACTTAACTTGGGAGTGGAAAAACTCGTTTAAAGCTTTAAAATAAGTTCTTTTAAAAAGCAGCAAAAAATCTCTGTATGTTGATTGATTAATAAAAACACTGATAGAGAAATACTCATGATATTTTCTTATTTGTTTCAGCTGAGATTTCTTTCTTAATTTGCATTCCAACAATTTAATGCTTAATGTAAGTATTAAATATAAAGTATTATCTTAACGTATTTTTGTAAGTATTAGAATTACACTCTGGATTTAAAGAAGTGAACAAATGATTTCTAATCGAAATCTTTAATGCGATTTCATTTTGGTTATTTCTTCTTGACGTGTTTCTAATAGATTGTTTTTAATTATTTTCTCCTTATCTGCTAGTTCTCCAGTTTGTTTAACAACTGTGTTTTTTCAAATAAATTTCTGTTTTGTGATATCTTGAGTAAACATTTGCTAAGGCCTGTGAATACACTTTGATTACAATGTAATCTGTAAACATGATCAATAATCTATAGAATATAAATGATTGTGTATTTAAACGATATGTTTTCATATGATTTGTTACATTAAAATAATTGGAAACGATTTAAAAAAATTAATTAAATTACAGGAAACAGTAAGGGCTTAAATTACTGATTCCTGTAATTGTAGATAATACAGGAAATGGTAATTTTGCCTTCTAGTTTTTTGCATTACCGGCAATGTCTGTAAAAGAGATGTGCTATCACTAAATATTTTCTATGATTTAGTTCTGTCAATGATATGAAACAAAAATCACTGATTGAATTGAAACTCTTTTAACCTTGTTTTGAGTTGAGACAACGCGTAATTAACGATCGGTTAATCAAATCGTGATCGATTCATGTTTATAAATTCTCTGATTTAATTTATGAACGGTGAAAACGTAAAGGGTGGGTGTGAATAATGGGGATCAGTGATTGGTCAGCCTGCGTGCACTGACAGTACGATCCCTGACACAAAACTTGACAACTTTTGTTGCTGTGTGTTTTTTCCGTGCTTGATTACATTAATTAAACCGACTAATTCAGTGGACGTAAATGTGTTTAATTGCTTGCCTCATCGAGCGCGCGACGGGTTACGCTCTAAGTATGCTTGGATAGCGAACGGGCCCCCCGACGGACAAGGTGCGAACACCCTGATAACGTTTTTCCCCCAAAACTCCGAAAAACTCAGCGCTCGTCGGTTACTGGATTTGGACAGTCAGGATGACCGAGTACAAGTTGGTAGTTGTGGGGGCCGGCGGTGTGGGCAAGTCCGCGCTCACAATACAGTTGATACAGAACCATTTTGTGGACGAGTACGACCCGACGATAGAGGATTCATATAGGAAACAGGTGGTTATCGATGGGGAGACGTGTTTGTTGGATATTCTGGACACGGCCGGGCAGGAGGAGTACAGTGCGATGCGGGATCAGTACATGAGGACGGGCGAGGGGTTCCTGCTGGTGTTCGCTGTTAACTCAGCGAAGAGCTTCGAGGATATCGGCACCTACAGGGAGCAGATCAAGAGGGTGAAGGACGCTGAGGAGGTGCCGATGGTTTTAGTTGGGAATAAATGTGATCTCTCGGCGTGGGCTGTCGATATGACTCAAGCACGAGAAGTTAGTAATACTTTTTTTACATAAATCCAAACTAAAGAAATGATATTTATACAATAATCATAGATTGTATTTTAAACGAGTTTAATTTGAAGCTTTAAACAAGTGTTTTCCACTCCCAGATTAAACATGAAGTAAATTTTTAGGAATTTCTAAACTCGAAATTTTACTTCATGCGCCACTTGTATAAAATACTGATACCAATTGATGATCAAAAGATACTAATAAAACTGTATGCTAAAGCAGTATATTTTAAACTTTAACGTTAAGTCAGTGGTTTTATGCCGGTGGCGCATGAAGTAAAATTTCGAGAAATTTTACTTCATCCTTAGTCTGGGAATAGAAAACGCTTGTAAAAAAAAAAAGAAAAAGACCTTTATTGGCATAATACTCTATTACATCCATATCTACACTAATCACTGCCCCCTCTCTTCCTTCTGCTTTCCCTCTCGTCCCCTAACTTCTCCAGCGTTCTTACCCCGGCCCCATCCTCTCTCATCCATTCCGTCACTCTTCTATTCCCTCTTATTCCCACCCATTCCTCCTTCACCCCCTCGCACTTCTCTGCCAGATGGCTCCACGTATCCCTCCCCCGTTCATACATTACACACCTCCCATACTCTTCCCCCATCCACACCTTCCTTCCTCTCTCCTTCGACCCACACCTCGCCCTCGCCAGCACCACCCTTTCCTCCCTACTCCATTCCCCCTCCATCAAATACCTCGGCATTCTCCCATGTACCTGCCACCTCCCGTACCTATCGTTGTATTCACTCCTCTCTATATACCCTTGCCTTTCCTGATCTTCCACCTCCTTCTCCTTCTCTTTCACCCACGCATCCATCTTTACCCCATTCCCCAGCCACTCCATCACCTTCACCTCCGACAAACCCACCCTCTCATACATTCTCCTTCTCTCGCTCCTCCATTTACCCTCTCTCCGATTCACGCACGCCACCCAAACCGCCTTCACCAATCTCTCTTCCTCCAGGTCCCATAACTTCATCTCATACCTAGCCATTCTCACCATTTCCTCACACTCTAGCTTCTCTCTATTCGTTTCCTGTAGTACTATGTATCCGGGTGTCGACCTTTCCAACCCCCCAAACACTTGTATAAAGTTTCAAATTGCTTAAAATATTACGAATGTCGGTAAATTTTCTTTGTATGTAAAAAAAATATCCTGTATTTTTGTAGAACAAAAATATGTTTAGGTTTTTATGGAGATAATTCAAAGAATTACAGTCTAAATTTATTGTATTTAAACACAAACGATTTGTATTAAAATAAAAGCAATTTTTTCTATACATTCTCGAGGATTAGTTAGTTTTTGTAAAGTTTATTAGTAAACTTATTTAATACCTGATAAAATACAATCACAGTAAGACTACGTGTTATTCCATATTTTAGGAGAGCAAAAATTCAAAACTGAATTTTGTAAATAACATCAAATAATGTTTCTCGTAGATTTTACAGAGTGATCTTTATGAAATCTTTGTTTTTCTCCTACAAAAATTTAATACTGTATACTTAACCTTGGGCTATGTGTTTATTGTTAATTCTATTGCAAATTTGTGTTTTTAATCATTTTTTATTGACTCAGGTTATCTTATCTGATAATTACACAACTACTACACGTAGTGTGCATGAATTGCGAATCTTATTTTTCACTAGATGAATTTTGTTTTTTACAATATTACCAAAGAGTAACTTTTTCTTTAATTAACCTCATTTATTTTATTATGAAACAATATTTTTAATTAATATAAACCAAAATTACACGTCTAAATTGTTAAATCAAATTTTTATATATATTAACTTATATTTGTTTATTAAAAGTTATAATTTTATACAAATTACACCATTGAAGGTATTTCTTTTTCCTGGTTGAAAATCATTAATTTCACTGAGTCAACTCTCAATTAGATGTGTGTAAGTAAGTGGGTTGACTCATTAATTTGCTCATCCTGTAATTATTTACATTTTTTCACAAATAAAGTGAATAATATTTTAATTTTTTGTAAATGTTCCCTGTTATTTATTATATGCTGCAAATATTGAGATTAAAACTAAATGCTTATGTAAATAAACACCAACATTAAAACAGGGTTACAAATTTTAATTTATGTATAGATATAAGACATTGATCCCCAATTCTCTTAGGCTTCGAAAAGTAGTGATAGTATCAATGATTTTATTTCTTCAAGAAATTATCATTGATTTAGAGGCCTTTTTGCTTGCATTTTCTGTCACTTTTGTAACTATAACGACTTTTCAGATCGCCAAGCAGTACGGTGTGCCGTTCGTGGAAACATCAGCCAAGACGAGGATGGGAGTGGACGACGCCTTCTACACCCTCGTCAGGGAGATACGCAAGGACAAGTCAAGGGGCAAGCGCAAAGACAAGTTCGTGAACATACGCGGCAGGGGGCCGTTCCAGTTCAAATGCGCCATCCTCTAAATTATATTTAAAGTAAACAACAACAACAATATAAAAAAAACAACAAAAAGTCACACGTCACACACACACAAATATAAGAGAGAAAAGAAAAAAACGCACACACGCACATAAAAGATTGAAGAATCACACACAAAAAACAGTATATTTATTCATTTGTATACAGTGTGTTTTCTATAAGTTTGAACATATTGTTGGTTTAAAGGTGAGAGTTGTTAAGTAGAAATTACTGTCACTTAATGATTTTTATTGTTGATTTAATGGAGAAAGTCAGCTTAAACTGTATGCTAAAGCAGTATATTTTAAACTTAACGTTAAATCAGTGTTTTATACCGGTGGCGCAGGAAGTAAAATTTTGAGTTTAGAGAAGCCTGAAATTTTACTTTATTCTTAGTCTGGGAGTGAAAAACACTCGTTTTAAAGCTTCGTTGGTTTAAAAATTGAAAACTAATGAAATAATTTGTAGAAATATGTAAACTACGATAATTTTCGCTATATTTTGTATGTTCAGAGTTAAATTAAAATCACTGTGTATTTCTAAAATAAATATAAAACAATTTTATATACACAGTAGATATTGATATAAAAACAATATATTGATTAATATCTTCTGTATTATATAGTATTGTTGATATATTGTTAAACTTCCGTGAGTGCAAAACAATCGACCCTCTTTCTTCCCTCCCTCTTCGCCCCACTCTCTTTCTAAACGTAAAAAGTGTGATAGTGTTTAGCGCTCGTGTTTGTGATTTTTAATCGGAACTCAGTGCGTGAAAAATTTGTACGTTTGATGTATACATAATTAGAAAAACAAATAAAAAAACAAACGGAAAAGCAGCGGCTTTTCTTTCTAATTACACACAATTGAAATAATCCGAGCAACACTTTGCTTTAATCGCATAACCAAACAAAAATATTCCGACTAAAGAAAAGTTGCTTCCACTCTTAATTTTAATTCTAACGGGAATAGAAACCTCCAGAGAAAGCAATTAATTAAACACACACATTCAAACGGTAAATAAAGAAACATATATTTTTGAAAAGAAAAAAATTGACACAGCGCACAGTTGTGATTTATCCTTTTTTTTGTGGAGAAAAAACGTTGTACATACATTTTAAGGTTACATTATATATATAAACGCATAAATCTCCCTAATATAAAGGGGCAAGTGAAAATTCATTCAATTTAGCTTATGAGATTCGTAGTCTTCTTACACACACATACACACATCATGTCGATGCCTATATACATATATATTTAAAAAAATATAGAGTATACATATATAATAAATATATATTCAAACATATTTTCATACCTTAAAAGGAGAAGAAGAAGAAGAAAAATCAGAGGTGAATTACAGTAATTTTTTGTTTTCCGTAGCCTGTAGCAATAAGACGGCGAAATCTAGGCAGATGTTTTACGGGTTGGAAATTTGTAACTTACGCACATGCACACACACACGATTAAAAGGAAAACAAAAGAAAAACATTGTGCCTTTAAAGTGTTTTCTGGGTTTTCGGTTTTCACGCAATTTAATTCCGACGATGATACTTCCAAATAAGAAGATTGTTTAAAGCGTGAACTTAGAAAAGTTACAGTTTCTCTCCGCATGCCGTTGATTAGATTTGACATTTTCACTTTCAGGAAGAAAAATTATTCAAAATACGGGATTGAGAAATTGAATTTTCAGAATGTTTTGTTTGTGAATTATTAGTTAGCCACACATTTTTGTTTCAGGATAGGCCATGAAAAGCAATCGTTTTGTTTTAGAGCAGGCCATAAAATAAAAATTGTTGTTTTAGTCAAATCAGTATAAATGACGTTAGAACTGTTTCAGTTTAGTTTTTACTAACATGTTTGAGTTCTGTAAAAAGTAAACTCAAACAAAAACAGTAGAAAAATAAATGTATTGATTTCATCAATAAATTAGAGCTTGTAGTGACATTTTTATTGTTTTATGTCACGTTGAATGCATCTCGCCACAGTTTAAAATAACATTTTTATTTGCTCTATGATTTTAAATTTTTCATCTCTGAATTAGAGACATTTTTATTGTTTGAATGAATTAGAAGCATTTTTATTGTTTAAATGTTGTTTTAAATTGAGTTCATCTCTAAGCCACAGTTCAAAATAACATATTCATTTGTTCTAATGTGATTTTAAACCGTGTTTGTCCCTATACCGCTGTTCAAATAGCATTTTCAATCTAAACCACGGTTTAAATAGACCGTTTCCATTGTTTTTATTTCACTTACTCTGAGACGGCTAGGATAAAAATTATTGTTTTTCATGGCCTTCTCTGAAACAAAATGTTTGTGGGTCTTTTCTGAAATAACTAGATTAACAATTATTGGTATTTTCATAGCCTGCTTATATTTAGTGTGGCTCCTATGTTTTAAACAAGCAGTTGTTTTAACTTTGAGGTTTTTTTAGAGAATCGGTTCTTTTTTCTTAGTTTTTGTCTGGCGAGTGAATTTGTTAAATTTAATTAATTCAACTGCATTAGTCTTTAATCTGCGTAAAAATAATAAATCCAACTGAGTGTAATTGATTGTGTAAATGTGGTTTTTTGCTGTGTATTCATCTACTTATACTTATAGATATAAACACACTGTAATTTTCCTCTACACCTCGATTTCGATGCTATTAATAAAAAAAAAGTTATTGTATATTTAAAGACTTATGGATGTGACTGTTTATTACATACAGAAGACTACACTCGACGATGATGAAAATCTTTCTTAATGTTATTATTACTAACCTAGTTATAATTTGCCTTTATAAACTAAGTGAATGTAGCGATTTAGTTTTAGATGAGAATTGTCTTACTAATGAATAAAAAAAAAAAACAACAACTCTATCCTATTAATAAAAAAAACAATGTTAAATTATCCAAGAAGAATGCGGTTATTTTTAATAAAATTTTAAGGTTATATTCGATATGAATGATTTATTCTTTTCTTTTAGTTTCTTTAATTACACCTTTAATACTGATTCAAATCTTGTTTAAAGCAATTATGAAGATGAATTTGTATTCCGTAATTTTTTAGGCATTAACGATTGTTTTTAAGCAGTGGAGAATATTAATCTTCGTAAGTACTTCAAATATTTTCTTAAAATTAAGAAGATATTGAATATTCTTTTTCTCTCTTCAATATGAATTTGCATTTAATCATTTTTCTGTAGATGGTTGGTAGATGGGCAAGACTGATAAAAATAAAATTGATATTTTCATGTAGCTCGATTACTGATGTTACTGACATGGTATTTTAGTTAGATATTAAATAGTATTTAGTCTAACCTAAAACTTTAGTTTCTGGCTGGTTCCTAAGGTAAGATATTAGATCTGATCTTAGATTAATTACTGATGTTACTAGCATGGTATTTTAGTTAGATATCAAATAGTATCTGATAACTAGTCTAACCTAAAACTTAGCTTAGATAACATACTAAAATTAGGTTGGCTCCTGTTATTAGAGTTGTTCATTACTTAAAAATAAGACAGTATATCAGGTTAGGTTAGTTGGCAGTTTCAATCGTTAGGCTATACACGATTCCATTTGTTTCTGGATCTCGCCTAGCTATGGAAAAGTGACAGTTTAAGTATTGTAAATGGGGCTGGTTGTGTTTTAAATCAGGGTTTTTAAATGTCACTGTCAGATGTTCGATTTTAAGGTTATAATTTCTGACTATTGTGATCTTACACTGTTGCCTGTTTTACAAATTTTCAGATATAAAAGGATAATAATATGCAGTTTTAAGATTAACAAAATTTACTACTTGGTTTTTGTACATACAAACACAGCAATAATATTGTATATAACAAATATAATGAATTCGGCTCTGCAAACTTATTTCGTCATCCATTTGTATTTCTCGCTTGGGTCTTCCCGTTAACACATTTTGATCAACTCCATCCATCCACCTTAATTTTGGTCATTCTCTCTTCTGTTGGCCCTCAGTATTTTTTTGTAGAATTGCAAATTTATTCCCACCCTCTTGTGATACTGATAATTTTCATGTCAAACAATTTTTAAGCCCTCATTCCACTTTTATTATTTAGTCAAGAGAACCTGCATCTGAATCTTCTGATGTTTGTTCTGAGCCAGATTCCCCAAGCGAAATAATAAAAGGAGGAATGGTTTCAAAAGAAAGGTTCCCCATGTGTTTTGTCCAGTCATCCGAAATAAGTTTTTCACAATGATCACAGAAATGTTGCCACATATCGGATGTACATTTTGAGAGAGACTCAAGCCATAAATTCTGAACACGATCCTTAGATGGTTGCTTAGAATTTATGTGCTTATTGTAGTAAGTCTTACAAAACCCCCATGCCATTTTAATTGGATTGTATTGACAATGGTATGGCGGTAATCTAAGAACTTCGTGCCCGTTCTTTCTCAAAATGTCATCAACTACGTAAATTTTGTCATTTGATCGAAAAGGTATAAATAAAGCCCATAGTTCCTTTTTGGTTAATTTTGGATTGAATTTTACATTGTGTTTAACCAACCACTCCTGCATTTCGCATTTCTTACAAGAAAATGAAGGAGTTTTGTCTAATTGCACAGAATGGTATGGAGCATTATCCATAATAACTACACATTTCCCTGAAAGCTTAGCCAAAGCAGGAATAAGTTGATTAACCACCCAATTTTGAAAAGTATTACCATCCATTGTGGCATGGTAATCTCGGTCATTGTTTTTCGAATGTAATAAAAAATCGCACCCATCCAAAAACCCACCCCTATACCCAGCATGTAGAATGGTGAAGCGTTTGCCTTCATTTTTGAATTTAGTTGGATTACTTTTTATATCCGTTTCATGTACCCAGCGTCGAACCACGGATCCATTCTGATATATCCATGTTTCATCCAGGTATACGAATTGGATATCTTCACTGGAATTTTGATACTGTAAACATTTTCTAAGGAAAATAATTTTAGCTGCAACAACATGTTTTTGTTCACAGAGAATTTTGCGCCCATTAATTAATTAATTTGAATTTATACCCCATATTTTTAACAACCCTATAAAGTGTTGTTTTACTCCCATGGAACTCATAATTTTCTTTCATATCATTCAAAAGATCTCTCAAAGTAAAATACTGATTTCTAGAGTTATATTGCCAAATTAGTTGTTGCAGATCTTTTCTAGCTAGGTGATTCCAAAAATGGCTGTTTTTAGATCGTTTGCCAGAAGTAGTAGATTTCAATTCGTCAGGTCTTTGTCGTAAAATTAATTGTAATGAAGATCTCCCTACCTGAAACGTAATTATCTTTAATTAAATATATATGATAATTAAAATACTAGACATACCCCAAAAATATCTATTAAAATCGTAATAATATTGTGATGCTGTAGATTTGGATTACTTTGCCTAAAGTGTTTGTAGGATTTCAGAATTTGTAACCTTTTTGATTTAGAGATAATCTTTGGCATGTTAATTTTTAATATGTGCCTGAAATTATTTTTCACTTTGACATTGACACAGCATTGCAACACTAGATTAATTTGATTTAATAATAAAATGCTCGAAGAAGCGACCGCGTGGCGAAATAATTGTTGCAAGATTAACAATAAACCTCTTGAAAATTAAAAAGAGGATTACTTATGATATCATAAATTATTGCAACACTGTTAAAATAAGGAATCAGGAGTGGCAATTGATAAAAAATGTAAATGTTGATACTGCAACATAACAACACGAAAGCATGGCTAGGCGAGATCCAGAAACAAATGGAATATATTATATTTAGGATGGGTTAATTGGCAGGTATAAACTAACCAAAGTAACTAGCCTTCAAAAACCCGTCCAACACTAATCAACATTCAGCTTTTGAATTTTGATTCACAACGTATACATTTTGACCTTTCTAGCGTTAAAACAAAGTTTAATTATGTATGTACAATTATTGTGAGTTCTACGAAAATCTGGCATTCGGTTAATTTTTTTAAGCAAGCCTGTCCATTTTTGAACGTCATATTTGACCTTCGAAAAATATATCAACTTTGAACTTGTATATTTTGGTTTACATCGCATACATTTTGCCAGTTTTATTCATTTATGAACAATTATTCTGAGATTTTTAAAAATCTGGAGTTCGTTAACTTTTGTATTTTGGTTTACAGAGCATATATTTTGCACTTTTTTGGTTTGAAAACAAAGTTTATTTATTTACAAACAATTTTGAGATTTGTTAAAATCTTGACTTCGGTTAATTTTTTATATTTTTTTAAGCAAATCAGTATTTTTCAGAACGTTTGACCCTCGAAAAATATGTTAACTCTGAAGTATTGTATTTTGGTTTACAAGGTATACATTTTGACCTTTTTTTTTGGCTTGAATCAAAGTTTATTAATTTATGAATAATTATTGTGAGATTGGGTAAAATCTAGCGTTAGGTTAATTTGTTTTTAAACAAATCAATATTTTTTCAGAACGTTTAACGCTTAAAAAATGTGTCAACTTTGAACTTCTGTATTTTGGTTTACAGAGCATACATTTTTGGCTTGAAAACAAAGTTAATGGATTTATGACCAATTATTGTGAGATTTGATAAAATCTGAAGTTCGTTGAATTTTTTATGTCCTACCACTACATTATTTGCAATTGATAGACCTCCATTTTGTAACGTTACTGGACTTATAATGAAATACTGCGACAAATTTTTCATAATGGCCCGGTAATTATTTTATATACTTCTTTGTTGTCATTGTAATATGGTTCGAAATGACAAAAAATGAAATGTCAGACAGAATGAAAATTCAATTTATTTAAACGAAAAATTCTACATGACTATTTATCATAGCCAATATTAAACATACAATTCGTAAAAGAACCCGAAATAAGAGGGGCAACTGAACTTGAAACATTAACCGATTTATTAGTTTGAATATTGGACATCGTCGATGTCGGTGCAAGAAATTCATCTCTCGATGATTCAGCAATCAATGTCGCATTATTGATTTTCGATTGCATATTAGCATCTACATAGCTTTGTGCAATGCTTCTGCTCTTCCAGCCTCCTAAACGTTGCAAATTTTCTATGCTGCCTCCAGCATCTGATTGTAACGTTGCAGCAGTACGCCTAAAGCAATGCCCAGTATATTTAGACGCTTCTGGCAAACCTAAATTTTTTGCTGGTATACTACCAAATTTATTTTTGCCAACGGACTGTAGTGTACATTTTTTCTTCTGGTAATTAAGAAAAAAATTATCTATATTGCAATTCTTGGGTCTCAGCAACATGTACTTTCTTATGAGACTAACAGCATTAATTTCATTATCCTGTATAACTACAAAGCTCCTTGGTTGACCATTTTTACTATACGGAATTGTAATTTCAATGTTTGAAACCATATCTTTAACATTTCCAACTTTCATTTGTAGAAATTCATGACGCCTACATGCGCCGAAAATGCCTATCACCAAAATTACCATATCCAAAAGATATTCATCAACAGGGGCAGTTTTTAAAAATAACACTACCTGTTCCCGCGACAAAACTTTTGATTTTTTAAGTACATAATTTTTTGAATTTTGTTTTAAAAACGCATCTAATTCCAAAAATGTTTCAGAAATATTTACCAATTTCTTAGCCATCATTTGCTCCTTCAGCATCCAATACTTGGTCCACAACGAATTAAGAGCAATGTTCTCGAATAATTCTTGGAAATATCCCAATAAGACCATTTCATTAATTTCCGCTATATCGTGAATATCGGACCATTCTTTAAAATGATCAAATTCCTTTTCGTAGGCTTCTTTTGATTTTATTGGCACTAACGCTTCTCTGGCTTTATTTACTCGATGCAACACATCTTCTGGTAAATTGCTTGTAGCCATTACACGTTTCAAGTAAACTATTTACTCCGTCAAATATTACAAATATTTGAGTGTCAACATGACAGCTGATACTACGATTCATGTGGAATAAAATACTGATCATATTTCTCGTTTTAAATTAATAAACAGGTAGGACATAAAATGTTGAAGGCACCACAGAGCGTTAGTAGGAAATAATGCCCTACAACCCGTACAACGACGTACAACCCTCGGGCCAGAGGCCCTCGGGCTGTACACTGTCGACGGCAGGCATTATTTCCTTACTAAGCAAATAAGATTTTCTTCAGACTCTCGAAATATGTGTTAACTTTGAACTTTCTTTTGTTAAGTTGGACGCCAGAGAGTTGAGTAACCATCAACTACTTTGGATTAGGTGGCTGCTAGCTTAATTTAGCTAGATTTAGCTTAGGTAATCTGGCATCAACTAATTTGACCTGAGTAACTGCTTAATGTAGCTTGGGTAATGTTATCTGCCATATTAGGTTATATGACAGACTAAAATTATCCCAACTAGACTGTAAAGTTAGGTTATCTCATATGTAAATGTATCTCTAACTTAGGTTTATTATGAATTGTTCTGCATAAGTCAGTTACCAGTTACTTATCTCAGTTTGATCAATCCGCTTGTTTGATCCTTGAGATACTCGATCTTACTTATCCCTAGTTTTTAACATTCATATTGAAAATTAATTAGTTTTTTTAATTTGGAAATTTCATACATAAAAAATACAGTACAATATCATGGATCTTGTTTGAAAATCTGCTTTGTTGAAACTTATGTCGTCGTCTAGAGCAGATCCAAGTTACTAACATAATTTCCGCATTTCGGAAAACCTTTGGGGGGTTTTTTGGGATCTCCAACTTTAATCACCAGAGCCATTCCCATCTCCATGTGGGTTTCAATGTGACAGTGCACTAACCAATATCCTGAAAAAGAAGAAAGAATATTTAGATCAATTATTATAAAAAATAAAATGTTTAAATATATTAGATTACAAATACATGGACTATTTTAAATATGCGTATCCTATTTTATACGCAAATTTTTGGGCTTTGGTTGTTTTTCAGAAACGTTCAATTTTATGCTTTTAACGAGTGTTTCCACTCCTAGATTAAGCATGAAGTAAAATTTTGAGTTTAGAAAAGCCTGAAAATTGGTTTAATCGTGTAGCGCGTAGCGCTACACGACCAAACCAAATTTTCAGGCTTTTCTAAACTCGAAATTTTACTTCATGCGCCACGCGTATAAAACACTTATTTCAAGTGAAGTTTGCACTATACTTTTAAATCAGTATGCTAAAGCACTATATTTTGAAATTAAGAGTATTTCAGTGTCTTATACGCCTGGTGTATAAATCCAAATGTTCAGGTTTTTCTAAACACGAAATTTTATTTTATGATTAATCAAGGAGTGAAAATACTCATAGAAACTTAAAACTGAAATGTTTTAAAAACAATGAAACGTGACATTTACATTATACTGGCTTAGGGGTATATTTTGATCTTTATTTAAACTCAGTGTTTTATACGCGTGGCGCATGAAGAAAAATTTCGATTCAGGTTTTTCTAAACTCGAAATTTTACTTCATGCTTAATCTGGGAGTGGAAATCCTCGCTAGAAGCTTCAAATTGAACGTTTGAACAACAAATATCTAAAAAATCACAAAGTACACATCAGAATATGCGTACTTTAAAGAAAAATTAGGTGTATGCCGCTTACATTCAAAAATACATTCCCAATGCTCTAAATTTAGAAGATATACGTTATTTTCTTAGACAAAATTTGTTTCAATCTAATTTGAAATTGCCTATTTTCAATTTGATTTAATTTAATCCAAATTTGATTGTAGTGATTGTATTTAAACTGACAGCTATGTTTGAAATCTTAATTTTAAGTTATTCATTCTCAATTTGATATTGATTAGTCCCGATTTAAAGTTGAAACAGTACAGTTTGCTCTGCAAATTGCATTTCATTATTTACCTGGATTTGACGCTCTGAATCTGACAATGGAATATCCTCCAGTCGGTGGTGTGATTGTGTCCTTCAAAGGTGGATCGTTGAAGTTCCTTTTCAGCTCGTTCAAGGCGTCCATCGTTTTGATTCGTTCGTAAGTAACTTTTCCGTGGAGTTTCTCGCTGGCCAACACATAAACATAGTGTCCGTGAAAGTGCATCGGGTGGAAAATGAACGGAAAGGTTTCTGCTATCAAAACTAACTCCACCCGACTGTTTAAAGGAATCTAAAATTGGTAAATATACATAGTGTTAACCGCCAAACCTGGATATTGTGCTATTTCGATTAAATTTGTACTTGTAACGAGTGTTTTCACTCTTTGGTTAAGCACGAAATGAAATTTCGAGTTTAGAAAAAAAGTTTGGTCACGTAGCGTAGACTAGAAATGCAATTTTCGCTGTATTACTGTTACCACTTATAAATGTTTTGGTATAAGTTACGTAATGATAAATTTAATATTAAATGAAACAAGTAATCCGTTTTCTCTGAGTTTAGTACAACTATTGAAAATGTTCACTAGGTGAACGAAATGTACATCTAGTGATTAAGAGGGCCAATTTTTGCTGGTAGTGTGTTTCCATGGGTACGAGATGGCGCAGAAATAGCAAAATTGCTGAAAATAGTTTTAACTATGTATTGGTTTATAGTGCCTGCCGAATTTTATCGCAACGAATAATAAAAATTATTAGTGAGGAGCGTGCTGTTTGTTTGTTTAGATAGCACCGGGCGAATGAATGGGTATTACATATCAGTAGACAAGACAACTGGATAAATAAATATTCACGATTTTAATTTTAATCTACAAACATTCAACTGTTTTTGCTTGTCTTATTTCCAATACTAATTTTTATTACATAATTATAAAAATATATTACATATAAACATTTATTTATGTATATATATAATAATAATATTAATAGAGTTTAATGTCTAGAATTTTATGCTCTTTTATAGTGATGGAATGTCATGGTAAACATGTTTAAATTTGCCAGAATTTTGAAAAAATTGTCGAAAAACGATGCAATGTTAAAATTTAAAAACAATGTCAAAAAGTGATAAAATGTCAAGAAATATTGAAATTTGACAACAATTTTAAGTATGTGAAAAGTGATAATCTATAATAAAATACTGTATTAAATATTTAAAACTTTATAATTAATCAGTGTTTTTATGCGCGTGGCGCATGAAGTAAAATTTCGAGTTGAGAAAAGCCAGAATTTGGATTTGGACGCTACGCCTCCAAATCCAAATTCTTACGGCTTTTCTCAACTCGAAATTTTACTTCATGCTTAGTCTGGGAGTGGAAAACATATTTTCATTAGTTTACAAAATCTTGGGGGTTTCTAAGTTTTTGTCCAATATTTAAAATCTTGTCAATTTTCGTGAATTTCTAAGATTTTAATTATTTTCAAAAATTTTACAAATCGTGAATTTTTCAACACGTTTGTTAGTTTTCAAACTTTTTTTTAACTTCCAAGTATTATAACAATTTTCAAAATTTTGCATTTTGCAAGATAATTGCTGATTTTCAAATTTCGCTTCTTTCGTTACTTTTTTAAACTTTGACACCTTTCATGTACTTCCTAGATTTTTTTTAACTAAAAAAAAATGCCGGTATTCATGAATTTTCTAGATCTCGTTAATTTTCGGGCTCGTAAATTTCAAAACGTTTATTAATTGTTAACGATTAATATAACGTCTAAATTAATTAATCGATGCTGAATCCATAACCATTTCATCTTTGAAGTTTCACTTCAGTTCAAACAAACGAGCTACTAGCGATTACAACTTTATGTTGAAAGCTTTTTTATTATTGTCAAAACAAATGAAAACTATACCGAATTTCGCACACTGTCAATCTTTGAAATTTCGCTCTAACTATCAAAACAGGTGATGCACTCGAGATGTCAAAAAGTGACACACAATGTGTATAGTACGTTAAAAAGTAATGAAACTTTAAGTTACTTTATCAAGTTTAGGTTATGTTAGGTTAGATTTCGGTTTGTCAAACTAGGTTAGGTTTGATATCACTCAAATAAAGTTAGGTTAGATACTCTGTGGACTAAATATCCGCTCACGCCAACTTACGTCAACTGTCACTATAATTCAAATGTCGGTTAATGCCTCTGTCAAGTATCATTAATAACCTAGCTGTCAAAACACAAGCAATGCACTCGACATCTCAAAAAGTGACATACAATTTGGATAGTACGTTAAACAGTGATGGAACTTTAAGAGTTACGTTATTTAGGTTAGGTTAGATTTCGCCTTGTCAAGTTAGGTTAGGTTAGATAACACTCTATCAAATGAGTTTAGGTTAAATATCACTCTGTGGACTAAATGTTGGCTCACGCCAACTTATATCAACTGTCACTATAGTTCAAATGTCTGTTAATGTTTATGTAAACTGTCATTATAGTTCAAATGTCGATTAACGCCGACTTATGTAAATGTAGTTCAAATATGGGTTGATGCCGATCTACATGTGGGTTAGCTGTCATTATAGTCAGAATGCCAGCTAACGCCGACGTGTCTTGTTGTCAGCTTATATTATATGTCCTTGCAGAATTATGTAACTTTTTTGTAAAGGGAAAAATTCTGAATGTATTAATATTCACACTTTAATTAAGAAAAAGTAATGTGATTTTATAAAAATAATGACATAATTGAAACAATTGCGGATGTCAAAATAGCACAAGATATTGCTGTCGCTTGATTAAAAGGCAGAAAACATATCACAAACATCCTGATAACTGTGGTCTGCATAATACCACTTAATTAGAAGGATTTTTCTTGTGTAGTGTAAATCATTTCGAAAACATTTACTGACAGCGATCAAATGACAGCGATATCTTTTACCATTTTGACATCTACAATTGTTGTTTTAATTCCATGGCATGTCATTATTTTTTATAAAATCACATTAGTTTTTCTACACTATTTCAACTTATAGAAACTTAAACGTAAACATAAATGAGTTCAGAATTTTTCCCTCTACAAAAAAAGGTAAATACATTTTGTTTCTAAAATAATTAGGGGGGCCAATATTTGAACATTTCAAAATTTACATGGGATTTCCTATGTTGCGTCCGCCATGTCGAAGAACATCAAAATGATGGAAAATGTAGAACGTGACATAGAATGTATAAAAAAATCTCATAAACTGTAGAAAGTATTCTAACCATTTTTAAATTCTTCAATACCTTGCATTTTTTGAATGTCAAATGTGTCAAAAATAGTGTTAAATGTCGAATGTGTCAAAAGTGTGAATTACATAAGTTAATAAGAGATGGCATGTCAAAAGATTAGTCTACAGTTGCTTACGTTAGATATACAACTGTCAACTTAGGTTAGATGACAGTGAAGTTGGGTTGTAGGTTAGATTAGTCAACAGTTGCATATGTTAGGTATGCTAACTTCACTAACTGTCATCTAACCTAACCAGTTATACATATCTTGATTTTCCCTGTACATTTTCAGATGATCGTTGTTTTATTATAAGTTTTTAATTTGAAGCATCTATGAAGTTTAGAAAAGCCTGCAAATTTTGGTTCTGTTGCTAATCAAATTTTGCAGGCTTTTCTAAACTTTAAATTTTACTTCATGCACCACCCGTAACAACACCGATTTAAGGTGACGTTCAAAATACACTGTTTAAGCACTATTCTGAAGCTATATATTTTGAACTTCACTTAAAATTAGAGTTTTATATCGGTGGGGCATGAAGTAAAATTTCGAGTTTAGAAAAGCCTGAAAATTTGGTTTGGTCGCTCAGCTTCGCTACGCGACCTAACCAAATTTTCAGGCTTTTTTAAACTCGAAAATTTACTTTATGCTTAACCTGGGAGTGGAAACACTCGTTTGAAGCTTCAAATAGAACCTTTTTAAAAACGATTATCTGAAAATGTACAGAGTAAACATCTGGATATGTTTACTTAAACGAAAAATTCTCCGTGTGCAACTTTCAACCAGAGCTGGGACGAATTCTCGTTAAAAGGATTCGAATCACGAATCCAAATCACCTAATATGATTTGAATCACGAATACTCGAATTCGTAAGAGATAAATATGATTCGAATCAAAGATTCGAATCCTGTTTTTTTCGATTCACGAATACAAATCGTTTAAGAATAAATTTGATCTTATTATTTTTTTACAATCATTAACGTATAAATATCGTTATCAGTTGTTTTAACAAAAATATTCAAAACCTAATTATTTATTATTAACACTGAACATCGTTGATAACAGATTAAATATCTGTGTTACTCTGATTAAAGATGTATTTGTGTGTTTTTGAACTACACTTCAAATCAGTGGTTTATACGCGTGGCGCATGAAGTAAAATTTCGAGTTTAGAAAAGCCCCGTGAAAATTTGTCTCGAGTCGCTGCGCGACCCTCGACAAATTTTCTACGCGGGGCTTTTCTAAACTCGAAATTTTACTTCATGCTTAGTCTGGGAATGGAAGACACTCGTTACTTTAAAATATGTCACAACTGTTAAAGTATCTATCGTCGGATGCCCGTCTTCAGGGGCGATATGTAAGCAAATTATGGGTCTTAGGAGTTGCCAAATAAGTGAGTTACTCAACTGTTTCCAAGGCACTCTTTGAAAAACCAAAAGATTAAAATTTTACATATAAAATGTACAATAAACTATAAGTGTTATACATCAGTGAATTCAGTAAAAAATTCCTTCCAAATGATATGAAAATCCAAAATGGCGCCCATAAGAAAAACAAAAGTTAGCTATGGTCCCTAGGTAAATGTTATAGTTATCTTAAAATAAAATATGTTACTAGATTTATCGTGTTTATATATATATATATGTTTATCGATTTATCATGGTTAGTGCCTATAATGTCAAAGTTGTAAATGTCTGGATTCAATAGTTTTTGAATAAAAAAATAAAAACTAATTTTCAAAAAATTCGTTTTTCGACATCTCATTAACGAAAGAAGATATTTCAAACTTGTTTTTATATTATTATTGGGCCCTAAGGGCAGGTGGTGGCCGAGCGGTAACGTCGTCGGGCTGTATCGCTCGGCGAGCCACAAACTCGGGTTAGATTCCCGTACACGGGGAGACTTTATTTAAAAATAATTTCTCGTCGTGACCCTGGGTGTGGTATGAATGTGAGTGTTTGTCCGTATTAAATAATAGCATACTACAAATTGTAATGTTAACAATTAAAAATACAAATATAAATAAATGATGTTGGCTAATGGGCAAGTTCCCAAGGCCAGGCAAAAGCCAAAAAAAAAAAAATTGGGCCCTAAATTACACAACTTTGCCCCAATTTAACTGACTCTCTATCTCTTTAAATAACCGAGATCCCCATACATCCTGTTGAAATACGGACACCCTGTCTAATAATAATATCAATAATATAAAACTTATTGTATTGTTATTTCCTAAATATTTTAATTAAATAAATATTCTACATTGTTTACCGTATACTTACGAATATATTAAAAAATAAATACTTATTTCAGTAATTTAATATTAATTATACCATCAAATGTCTAAAAGTCTTGTGTTAAAAGTCACCAGAAATCATTAGATGTTTTTTTTATTTAAAGAATTTTAAAATTCTTTTGACTTACACGTCGAAACCATAGTAGTTCGACGTCCAAGTCAAAAAATGTTTCAAACAAAAGTTGTAGCCAACGAAAAAATAAACCTCGTTTACCTAAACACTTTTCACCTCAGCTCTTTTGTTTTTGTTTAATAAACCGAGAAAGATTTTTTTGAAAATAAATACACAACTTTATGACAACTTTATGATAATTCGAAAATTTACGAACGAGTGTCTTCCACTCCCAGACTAAGCATATAGTAAAATTTCGAGTTTAGAAAAGCCCCGCGTAGACAATTTTCACGGGGCTTTTCTAAACTCGAAATTTTACTTTATGAGCCACGCGTATTAAACACTGATTTCAAGTAAAGTTAAAAATATAAAAACATATTAAAACTGTTTTCAGTTTTAAAAGTTATCAAGATATGTCAAAATTATTTAAAATTACCAAAAACATCAACATCTTTCTGTCATCTCGTAAATATAAAAAATATTAAAAACGTCAAAAATTCGGCATGTTGATAAAATCGATTTACGTCAAAATTATCATTTTATGTCAGTACGTGACAGTTTGACAAAAACGAAAATTTCTGTCAAAATCAGTAATAATGTCAAAAAAGTTATCTAATAATATAAAAATTGTCATCTAATGTAAAACAAGTAAATATATAATATCAAAAATGTCAAATGTCAAAATTGTCGTCTAATGTCAAAAAAGTAAAAAAATAGAAGATGTCAGAACTGCATTCTAATGTCAAATACGTCATTTAATGTCAACATCAAAAATACTAAAAATGTAAAAAAATTTAATTGTTTATCAAAAGTAACATCTAATGTGAAACATGTCATCTAATGTCAAGAAACGTAGTCTAATATCAAGAATATAATCTATTGTCAAAAATGCCATCTTAAAAGGTGAAAAAGATCAAAAATGTCATTCAATGTCAAAAATGATTAAATATGTCTTGAAGAAAAAAAAATCTCAAATTTGTGTGTTCAAATAATGATCCAATAATTTTTGAAAATCGTTACAAATCTGATTAAAAATATTGAAAATCTTACATATAAACATTTTATATAATGTGAAGAGAAAATCTCGAAATACCGAAAATTTTATCAAAATTTTATAATTCGATAAAAAATGACAAAATATCAATAATCAAGATATGTTGAAAATCTGATAAACATTTTCATAAATTAATTAAAAATCTCGAAATATTGAAAATTTCATCAACATTCGATAAATTGAGGAAAATTGAGGAAATATTGCAAAATCTGATGAATCGACGAAAATCTCGAAATGATAATTTTATGAAAATATCGATTTGTTGAAAATCTTATAAAAATGGTATAAATCGACATGCTAAGTGTAAACATTTGATTGGGAATGTCAATTCATATGAAAATGGTCAAAATATAATTCGAAACGTCATAAATGTCAATAAGTGTGAAAATTGTCAAAATATGATATGATTGCTGCTAACGTCAATAATATTAATTTGTGCGAACATTTTCAGAATACGATTGAATACGTCGAACATTAAAAATATCACATTTGAGGGAATTATTTAAAATACAATTAAAAATGTCAAATTTGACGGAAATTATTGAAATTTATCAAATTGTCGAAGCTGACAGAAATCATCGAAATTCATCAACATGTTATATTTGGCGAAATTACCGAAAAACAATTAAAAATCTCAAATTTGACACAAATCATTAATTTACTTGATTTTTGATTTTATCACTTACAAACGAGTGTAGTCCACTCCCAGACTAAGCATGAAGTAAAATATCGAGTTTAGAAAAGCCCCGCGTAGAAAATTTGTGAGACAAATTTTCACGGGGCTTTTCTAAATTTTACTTCATGCGCCACACGCATAAAACAGTGATTTAACGAGAAATTTAAAAACATGCAAAACAAATTTTTCATGTTAATCCTCACGATTAATTCTAATTATTTTTGACGATTCGAATCCTTTTGTAACTATTCGAATCCTTTTGTAAGTATTCGAATCCTTTTATAAATATTGGAATCCTTTTATGAGGATTCGAATCTTTTTATTATTATTATTTAATCTATACGTTCTTTTACCTTTCGGTGTCGAACTAATATTATTACATTTAATCTAGATTTTTTGTTGACTTTTCAATTCTCAATTCATCTTTTCCATTCCTCCCTATTTTATGAGGATTCGAATCCTTTTACGAGGATTCGAATCCTTTTATGAGGATTCGAATCTCCCGCATTTGGATTCGAAAACGAATCCTTTTAAAAAAGTGTAACGAATCCGGATTACGAATCCAGTTTAACTAATATATTGAAAGCACAAAATAAGCGAATACAGGCAGATATCTGACAGAGTACTTCTGATTAAATTCAAAAATGAAAACATGTTTATAAATAATATTATAATAGCATATGGCCCCAATGAAGATACGAAAACTGATAAAAAGGATGAATTTTGGAATATGCTAAGTAAAATTACAGATGAATGCAAAGATGATGTCATAATTGTGGGTGATTTAAATTCAAGGGTAGGGAAAAGGGATGACATATATAAGAATGTGCTTGGAAATTACGGAGAAGACACAAGAAATAACAATGGGAAGAGATTACTCAAATATTGCACATTAAATAACTTAATTATTACAAACACTTGGTTTAAACATAAACATATACATACATATACAAGGGAAATGACGAGTCGAAATGAAAAATCTATAATAGACTAAATATTGATTGACAAAGAAAAATTAAAATTAGTCAAAGATGTTAGAGTAAGGAGGGGACCTGAAATTGGAAGTGACCATTACTTGTTGACGTTACAAACAAAAGATATTAGTCACAATATAACACCAGACCATACAAAATTCAAAAAGACAGAATTTGTTTCCATTAAAACACATAAATTAAATGAAACAGAGGTGGCCCAAAAGTACCGGGAAAAACAAGAGGAAAATTGGGGAAAAATTAACATAGAGAAAGATACTGCTAAACTATGGAACAACTTTCAAGAAATTATACTGCAAACAGCGTCGGACGTATGCGGCACATCTAGGAAAAGAAATGACCAAAAGCAGACGGCATGGTGGACAGAAAATATTAAAAATGAAATAAAAGACAAAAAACAACTTTGGCAATTATACCTAAATAACAGAACAAGCGAAAACTATGAAAAATATAAGAAGAGTAGACAAAAAGTTAAACTTGAAATAAAAAGAGAAAAAGCAGCAATGTGGGAAAAATTTGGAAATAAAATGGAAACAGAAAGCAAAGCAAACACAAAGTTGTTTTATGGAGCGCTAAAGAGAATGAGGAACAACAAAACCAAAGATAGTACTACAAACATAAAGAACGACAAAAACGAATTACTGACAGGTGATGATGAAATCATGAACAGGTGGAAAGAATATTTCGAAAAACTATTAAGTAATAATGAAAATGAAAAGGAACAAAATCAGGAATTTAAAAGGCCTAGTCGAGAACCAGAAATTATAGAACAAGAGTTAAAACAGGTAATAGACAAACTAAAAAATGGAAAGGCGGCAGGAAGAGACAGAATAACCGCAGAAATGATAAAAAAGATGGACAGCGCAGGATATAAAATACTATTAAAAATATTCAACGTGGTGTGGAAGGAGGAGACAATTCCCTCGGAATGGACAGAAACCTTACTTATCCCAATATATAAGAGCGGTGACAAACTGAGCTGCAACAACTATAGAGGAATCAACCTGTTGAATATGGTAATGAAAATACTGGAACAAATAATAGAGAGAAGAATTCGTAAGAAAATAGAGAAGAAGTTGCACGACTCACAGTGTGGATTTAGGAAAGGTCGAAGTATACAAGACCACATATTTACTATAAGACAACTGACAGAAAAAATGCATGACCAATAAAGAAATATGTACCTAGCGTTTATAGACATACAAAAAGCTTTTGATACAGTAAGAAGAGAAGAAATATGGAAAATCCTAGACAAGACCGGACTAGATCACAAATTAATAAGACTAACAAAGGAAATATACGAGAAAAATACAACATACATAATTCATAACAACAGAGAATCAAAACCCATCAAGATTAAGGAAGGATTAAGACAGGGAGGTGGACTAAGCCCATTACTATTTATCATATTTATGAACGAAATTATAACAATATGTAACAAGGAGGCAAAGAAGATTAATGTAGGATACTATAAGATGAATAGTGTGGCAATATCCGAAGGTGTCTTTGCAGATGACGTGGTGATATATGGTAATAGTAGTGGGGACTTAGAACACAATCTGAAAGTATGGAAATCGACATTAGAACAATACGAACTGACAATGAACCAAAATAAGACAAAGGTAATGGTTATAGGGCAAGATGAAGAACTGAGAATAAACATAGAAGGTGTACAAATACAACAAGTTGAAAACTACAAATATCTTGACATAAATATACATACAACGGGAAAAGGCGAACTAGAAATAAACAAAAGAATCGAGAGCACTTTAAAACTGTTTTATGCAATGAAGAAAAAGTTCATATGCAACAAAAATATTTCAAACAAAACAAAAATGACAGTCTTTAAGACAATATATAGACCGGTTTTAACGTTCGGTTGCGAGACGTGGAACTTAAGTGCAGAACAAAAAAGTAAAATACAAGCTGTCGAAATGAAATATCTAAGATGTGTGAGAGGGGTTACAAAAATGGACAGAATTAGAAATACAAAGATACGAGAAGACCTGGAAGCAGAAGAAGTACTAGAATTCATAAAAAAAGACAGTTGAGTTGGTTTGGACACATACACAGAATGGAAGATAACAGGATAACAAAGAAAGTTTGGCTAGCCAGAACAACGAAGAAAAGAAGACAAGAAAGACGTGGAACGACAATATAAGTTTAATATTGCAAGAATACGGGACAACACTGGAACAGGCACGGAAAATAGCTACAAATAAAAAAGACTGGGTCAAATTTGTCTATAAATAGTGAACATACTTATTATTTTGTAAAGTATTATTTTGTAAATATTTTGTATATACTCAACACCCGAAAGGGTAATAGGGACTTTGATAATATATATATATATATATATATATATATATAAATATATATATATATATATATATATATATATAAATATATATATATATATATATATATATATATATATATATTGAAATGCCTCTTTTGAATCCTCTAAAAGGATTCGAATCCAGGATTCGAATCCTGAATGATTCGAATCTTGCCCAGCTCTGCTGTCAACTAACCTAACCTATAACCCAACAGCAAACATATCCAACTGTCATCTAACTCACACTAACATACACAACAGAGCTATCTAGAATGCTGTTACTTAACTGTCACTGTCAAAACTCTTGAGAAATGTAAGCTCATTAAACATTTTAAAAATTCATGACTTACTACTTTTAAAATTTACCACTTTTAGTAAGTCAGTCTCATACATTTTTTAAACTTTCAAGAACTCAATTTTTTTGACCTAATTCACATTTCAGTTAATTCTAAGTATTACTTTAAAGTAAGAAAATTAATGAAAATCTCGATATCTTAAAAATCTAACAAAAATTAAACGAGTGTCGTCCACTCCCAGACTGAGCATGAAGTAAAATTTCGAGTTTAGAAAAGCCCCGCGTAGAAAATTTGTCGAGGGTCGCGCAGCGACCTGAGACAAATTTTCACGGGGCTTTTCTAAACTCGAAATTTTACTTCATGCGCCACGCGTACAAAACACTGATTTCAAGTAAAGCTAAAAATGCACTGAAAACAACCCAACTTCGATATTTTTTAAAAATTGGATGTTTTCTTTCCTATCCATGCTGTAAACCTTTAGATATTCGTTGTTTTTTTTTGTAAAAAAACTTCAATTCCCTGTAGTCCTTCGATCTCCGAAGACCATGATTGGTCCTACGAGCTGTAGCCTTTGTAAAATGGTCCTTTGAGTAATAAACTTAGTAATCTAGAGTGATCCTTGAATTTGAAACTTCTGAGAACGAGCGTTTTCCACTCCCAGACTAAGCATGAAGTAAAATTTCGAGTTTAGAAAAGCCCCGCGTAGAAAATTTGTCGAGGGTCGCGCAGCGACCCGAGACAAATTTTCACGGGGCTTTTCTAAACTCGAAATTTTACTTCATGCGCCACGCGCACAAAACACTGATTTATTCCAAAGCTCAAAATATATTGATCATGTATGTACATTTACAAATCATAGCATAAATAAATATATTTAGTCAATTTTCAGCGTACTGTAATAAATAATTGAGAAATCAGAATTCCATATGTGCGGGCGCCTACATTATCATAATAAATGTTGATTGATACTAAATAAGTCAGAAATACCTAGTACGCTAAATATTCACGGGACCTAAAAAACGTTAAGTTGACTCTGTGTCTCGGTGATCAAATCGCCGAGTGGCGCACATTCAATTTGGTAAATTATAAATGAAAAAAGATTTTTTCCGACTCAGCATTTGAATCAATATTTACTGGCATTCCACATTCCTATTCGAGACAAGAATCCAGAAATACAATTATATTTACAAAATGTGTTGGGAAATGTTTTAACAACGTCTTTCTTTGTTGTGTATCAATAACATAATGAATGAATGAACGGTCCGCATTCGCAACATTCGCAACTGAAAGTCGGGAGCCAGGAGCCCGTGTCGCGACAAATGCCGTACACGAATTCTACATATGAATCCTAATTTATTTTCACGTGTTTTTAGAAATCACAGTTTATTTTTAAAATATTACTATAAAGGCACGATGCTGCCCCCTATTTATTGAAAGTATAATCAGAATTTACATTGCTCTTATGGAGATTTTTAAGCAACGATTAATTTTATTTATCATTTATTTTAGATCAATCTATTTAATACAACATGCTTATAATAATTACCTCAATAAATTGAAGCAATATGAAGAAGAAATAATGTTTCCTATGGAAGTAATACTCGGATTTATGTAATCATTTTACAGTGTTCCATTACTTAATTTATGTTTAATTTAAGAATCATTTTTTATGAATAATAAATAGTGTCAATTTATTCATAAAGCTTCAATGTACAATATGTATAAGTTTCTATGCTCTATTTTCATAATTGTGAAAGATTAATCGTTGTTCGTTCTTATGGCCAAATAACATGTAAATTTCCGATCTTAAAATAAACCAGTGGAGAAAAAGGATTACTTGTTTTATTTAATATCACTCATAAGTTTCGAATATTTTAATCGTTTTTTAAATCCTTGTATTATTAATTAAATTACCTCAACCACATGTGTACATTCACATAATGTTGTGCCCTCGCAATTTTCCATGTTTTCCCTATTGCAAGTCTTAACATCGCCACTGTTGCTGCCCAAAAGAGTCGTAGAGGGCATCCGGAAGGTGATGTTATTGAAAACAGGAGTTGACGAAATTAAAGCCGACGTGTCTTTGAAAGCGTCGATCGGTTGCATGATCATGTTGAACGATAGCAAATATTTGAAATCCGGCGTTCCTTTCAGAGTCTCGTCCATTTTCTCGAGCGATTTGATTTTCGCGTAAGGGACGCACAAATGCGAATCTGAATCTTTGTTTATACAATTGAACTCCTAAAATACAAACGGAATTAATTCACTAGTTCTAGTTTAGTTCTTGGTTTAAAAACAAGTTATCATCAAATGTGGGCTATTTGAATAAAAGGTTTTAACACAGAGTACGTAATTTTATAGTTACTCAATGGTTTTAGGTAGACATTCGAGACATTATCATTCAAGATAAATTCAAATTCAAAACTATTTGAATTCGAGAAAATAAGCTTACGCTCCTTACAGTTTGCACACTTTAAACATAATATGTAAAATTACGAAAATGTTATTCGTGAAAATGCAAGCGATGTTAGTTTTACCTTTCACTTCTAATTTTTTGTTATTTCTCCTTTCATTTTAAATTTGTATTTGTTAGTTGGTTTGAAGAGTTTGACATAAACGTTACATATACTTTAATAGAGCGTTGTAACAAATCAAATTAAATAAGATTTTAAATATTTCATTGAATAATTCAATATCCGGAGGTGTATTTGCACGGGAAGTAGTTGTTTCAATGGATATTTATTGTCTTAAGTTGTCTTATTAATTAAGACATTGTTTGCATTTTCACGAATAATATTTTCGTAATTTTATATACAGTAGAACCTCGCTATACCGGGCCTCGAGATACTGTGATTCGGATATATCGGGGTCATTTTTCAGGTTTCTTTTTTTTTTAAAAGATGTTACTTTTAACAATTGACTGCGTACCGCCCTGATTAGGTAAAACGTTCCGGCGTCATTATTGTATTATATAGTATGTCTTGTTATGTAGGTGGCTACTGCACATATGTATATATATATATATATATATATATATATATATATATACAGTCTGTTTGATTTATTGTGACACAGCACATATGTCCGTTATTAGTACAGATAGAAAAAAAAGTTAAAGACAAAAGTTTTATTATTTTTTATGATCTATTCAATCGTAATGTCAGAAAAAACAGTTGAAATTCAAATAAACACGTGAAAGCTATTACTTTCATTTTCTTTAATGGAATACCCTGTATACTTTATTTATTTCAAATAGGCATTAATATTAGCCTTATAATGATACCACATAAGTACCCCTTTATTATAGAAATAACACAACAATTGCCAATAAATGAAATTTATCAGTTGACATGAATAACTATTTAAAGTGTCTGTTCAAAGCGACGTCCGTTGTTTGCAATACATTCTTCACATCTCTTCATTAAATTTCGTCGTGCCTTTTGCAACATCCGTGGTTTGGCCAGATGCCATACGAATACGATTTTTCAGATCGTCTAGATTTTCTGGACGAGTAACATAAACTTTTTGCTTTAAAAATTCCCAAATAAAAAAATCTAAAATAGACAGATCTGGCGATCTTGCTGGCCAGTTTATGGGGCCACCATTTGCAATCAATTTCAAACCAAACTTTCTTTCCAAAATATCTTTGACATTTCTTGCGTAATGGGGAGGAGCTCCATCTTGTTGGAACCACATATCTCGACGTATTTCTAGGGGGATATCATCTAAATAATCTTCAAATTCTATCGTAAGAAAGTTGGCATATCGCTCCGCATTCAACGTTCCTTGATAAAAAAATGGTCCTATTATGGTATCACCTAACACACCAAGCCACACATTAACTGCAAATCTTTGTTGGAATCTGCATTCTCGAATTTGACCTGGATTCTCAGTATCCTAGTAATGGTCGTTTTTTCGGTTGGAGATTCCGTTGTTGTTGAAATTTGATTCATCACTCCAAAGAATTAAATTTAATAAATGTTGATTGTTGCTAAGCCAATTACAGAATACTATCCTCCTGTCAGAATCGCCATCTCTTAAACCTTGTACTAACTTAATTTTATATGGTCTCATTTTATGTTTTCTCAGAATAGAAAATATTTTATGCATACTTATTCCTAAGTCAGCCACTGCTTCGCGTATTGAATTACGTGGATGTGCTCTAAAATAGGCCAATATCAATACTTCATTATTATCTTCTCTTTCTTGTCTTCTCCTTCGTAATTTATTATTAAAACACCCATTTCTCCGTAAATTTTGTTCAAGTCTTGCAAAAGTGCAATAATGTGGTTGTCTTCTTTCTGGATACATGTTTCCATAAGTGATACTAGCTTCTCTAGAATTATCGTTGCATCTAACGAAGACCTTTAGCATATCCATTTTTTCATCATTAGAATAGTAATTATCACCCATCTCTAAAGATTTGAATCAACAACACGCAAGACGGGAAGTTACTACACCACTTTGACATTAAAGCGTTAACAAATTGTTTTATGTCAATTGTTATCCATGGCAACTGATAAATTTCATTTATTTGCAATTGTCGCGTTATTTGTATAATGAAGGGGTACTTATGTGGTATCATTATAAAGCTAAAGTTATTACCTATTTGAAATAAACAAAATATACAAGGTGTTCTATTAAAGAAAATGAAGCTAATAGCTTTCACGTGTTTATTTGATTTTCAATTGTTTTTCTGACAATGCTACTGAAATGAAAAATACTAAAACTATTGTCTTCAACTTTTTTTTCTATCTGTACTAATAACGGACATATGTGCTGTGTCACAATAAATCAAACAGACTGTATATATATGCGCGTGTGTGTATGTGACTATTATACAAATTACATATATTCGGATATACCGTGTTTTGCTTATATCGTGCTAGGTATAGCCAAAAGCCATCCCGGTATAACGAGGTTCTACTGTATTACATTATCATCCGTTCAAACCAGCGGCGGCTCGCAGCCTAACTTTAGGGTAGGCCAGAGACCCAAGGTAATATGTATACATTATTGAAAGGTGACTTTGTTGTGCAATTCCTTGTATTTATAAAGTGCGATCCCAACTTCAAATTTTGTGTGCTTTGGCGGTGTGGCCGACCCTGAAGTTAGGCTGCGAGCCGTCGCCGGTTCAAATATTCGATTTATCCAATAAGTAAAAATAATATTAAATAATTTATTTTCCAAAAACTGTACACCAATGTACAGATTAGTGAAAAACTTGAGATTCAATTTCAAATTTACTCTGTTTACTTATTGCACGAAAATAGTTGATCATGCAATTTCTAAAAAAAGTAAAATTAAAATTTACTCTCAAGTTTTTCACCAATCTGTACATTCGTGTACAGTTTTTAGAAAATTAATATTTAATATTGTTGTTTTGAGATTGTTTTATTAACAGAAAACCCTTAGAAGATAATGTGATGAATTATTAATTAACAAAAGTGTCACATTTAAAATCTGTCCTTCATCTCTCATAATAGCCTATTATAAGGAATTTGTTAAATTATATTAACATATCATATAACAAATTTCTGGAACTTTAAAAGGACAAGACTACTGCTTATCAGATCACGTTGGAATACACATCAAAATGCTCAAAACAGCCTCGATGGGAACAAATACTGTTAGAATGGTAAGACCCATCACGGAAAGGGGTAAATTTAAGTTATACCATATATTGCAAAATACCGACTTCTATTACCTCGATAAATGCCAGTGTCCAGATTCAGCTTTCGCAGACTTTATTTACTTATTGGAAACACATTTTTTTTAATTGCTTTCCTTTAAAGAAACTAAAAACCTTGAACAACAATATCGTCTGGTACAACAATGATCTAAAACAAATGCGTGAAACTCTCTTCTTTATGAAAGAGGCTAGTTCTCGATCATTTGATTTAAAGGCAATTTATTCAAAATACAAAACCGAATATAAAATTGCACTTCAGCATGCAAAAAAAGAGGCAAATCTAAATTACATTAAGAGCTCCAATAACAAACCAAAGGCAATGTGGTCATTAATAAAAAGAAACTCTAACTGTGATAAACCAAACTGTAATATAGATCCTAATGATTTTAACACATACTTTACTACGATAGCTGAATCTACTCTAATTAATCATCCTCAGTCAAATTTAGACCCACTGATGCTTATAAATCCACATACTATCGGTAACAATTTCTTCTCCTTCAGAGAGGTAAGTGAAGTCGAAGTTAGAGAGTCGATTGTATCCCTAAAAAACTCGAACTCAAGAGACATATATGGTATGACATGTGGATCCATTAAATACATAAAATGTCCGTTAACAAAACTGATAAATAACTGCATTCGAAATAATGTTTTCCCAACAAGTTTAAAACTAGCTACTGTCATCCCTCTGCATAAAAAGGGTTCGCATGCTGATGTTGATAATTATCGTCCAATTTCGCTATTGCCTATATTATCAAAAATTTTTGAAAAATTGCTCCTAAAACAAATACTGAATTTTCTGGAGGAAAACGATGTATTAAGCGATAATCAATATGGCTTTCGGAGGGAACGTTCAACTACCGACGCGGTTTGAGCTCTTGTTGAGGAATTGATCTATGGCTTAGAAGCTGGCCAATATACAGCAGCATTATTTTTTGACCTCAGTAAGGCTTTTGTATTTCTGTAATTTCTATAATTCTATAATTTCAGTCCCGAGAGCTGTCGTTTAATGACTTCCTACCTCTAGAATAGAACACAACAAGTCAAAGTTAAGGAGCAGACATCAAATTTTGCAACAGTGTCATGCGACGTGCCGCAGGGGTCGATATTAGGACCACTCCTGTTCCTAATATATGTAAACGACCTACCGGCCTATATAGAAGAAGGACACACTTTAATGTACGCAGACGATACGACATCTATAAATAGAGGCACAGATTTGCAAAACACACTGCAAGAGAGAGAGCTCATAAACAAGCAGGCATTAGCGTGGTTTAATTCCAATAAACTCTCGCTAAACACTGCAAAGACGGTTCGCCTTTTATTTACGCTTAAATCAAGCAATAACGAACATGGACATTGCAGATTTTTAGGCATCAACATCGACTCTAAATTGAGCTGGAGGGAGCATGAAAAGGTACTTAGTCTGGCACTTAGTAGGACTACTTTCCTGCTTAGGAATTTGAGTAGCAATCTTGACAAACCCGCACTACTCACCGCCTATCATGCTCTTTTCCAGTCGAAAATTCAATATTGCATACTTGTTTGGGGACACTCTAGTATAGCCCCTAGGATATTCGGCCTACAACGTCGAGCAGTTCGAGTAATAGCGGGCATAGGTTACAGAGACAACTGCGAGGATGTCTTCAGGAGTCATGGGATACTTACGTTACCCAGTTTGTACATATTCGAATGCTTGCTACATGTTCATAAAAACGTAGATCATTACAAAAAAACTGATCAAGTACATAAACACAGCACGAGAGGTTGTGAGCACATTTATCAAGAACAATTACGGCTATCTAAGTCTAGGAGTGGTGATCATTTTTATGGGCCTAAATTATATAACTATCTACCTCAGGCTGTAAAGTCTCTCCCCCATATAAAGTTCAGGAAAAGTGTAAAGGCATATTTAATATCCAAGGCTTTCTTGGAACCAAATAATTGGTGCTTTTTATTGATTTTTTTTTAAATGGTTTTAACATGTAGTATTATGTAAAGTATTTATTGTGTATCTGGTATTTTATATTTTCACGTTTGTATTAACTTAACTTTTTTACCTTATTTGTATTGACGTTTGTAAACCTTTGGTGACAGCAAGAATACATTTACTAACTTACTTACTATTTGATTAGACGTAATAAATATTTGTAAAATGTAAATATTAACCTAACATCAAACTTAAGCAGTACATTTTGTAGTGCTTTAAATCAGTGTTTTTAAAAGCGTTCATTTTGAAACTTAAAACGAGTGTTTTCACTCCCAAATTAAGCATGAAGTGAAATTTCGAGTTTAAAAAAGCCTGAAAATTTGGTTTGATCACGTAGCAAAGCGGAGCAATCAAACCAAATTTTCAGGCTTTTCTAAACTCGAAATTTTACTTCATGCGCCAGGCGTTTACAACACTGACATGCTCTGAAGTTCAAAATATACGGCTTGAAAATTCTGCTGTTGTATATTTTGAACTTCACCTGAAATCAGTGATTTACACGCGTGGCGTATGAAGTAAAATTTCGAGTTTAGAAAAGCCTGAAAATTTGGTTTGGCCGCTCCGCGCTACGCGACCAAACCAAATTTTCAGGCTTTTCTAAACTCGAAATTTTACTTCATGCTTAATCTGAGAGTGGAAACACTCGTTTTAAGTTTCTAAATGAACGCTTTTAAAAACAATGGATGCCTGAAATGTTGCAGCGTATGCATCGAGATGTGTACGCTTAAATACAAAAAATCCTGTATGATATGTAATATATTTTAAAAGATCATAGAAAACTGAAAATAATTAACATTAGCACTCTGTAAAGAAATAATGACAACCGAGACTCAGTAATATTAGTTCTAATTTGGTTCTCATTGATCACTTGATGAGAAAATTATACTAATATTTAACTTGATTTAAAGGCACCTGGTTAGTTTCACTAAACAAATAACCAAGTGGCTTTAATTCAAGTTTAATCTTAATATAAATTAATAAATTCATTGTAAATTTAACAATTAATTATATTGAAAAAAATAGAGTTAATAACATAAATATACAGGGTGTTGACTTGGCGGATGCAACATAGGAAATCCCATGTAAATTTTGAAATGTTCAAATTTTGGCTCCCCTGTTTATTTTAGAGACAAAATGTATTTACCTTTTTACGTTTATCACATTACGTTTCTCTGAGTTAAAATAACCAAGAAAAAATAATGTGATTTTATATAAATAATGACATGCCATGGAATTGAAACCACAACTGCGGATGCAAAATAGCAAAAGATATCGTAGTCACTTAATTATAGTAAATGTTTTCGAAATGATTTACACTATACAAGAAATATGTCATTATTTTTATAAAATCACATTACTATTTCTTAATTATTTTAGCTGTTAATTTTCTGACATTCGTTGATTTTTTATAGAGTTCAATTTGAAGCTTTAAACGAGTGTTTTCCACTCCCAAACTAAGCATGAAGTAATATTTCGAGTTTAAAGAAGCCCCGTGAAAATTTGTCAGGGTCGCACAGCGACCCGAGACAAATTTTCTGGGCTTTTCTAAACTAGAAATTTTACTCCATGCGCCACGCGTATAAAACACAGATTATAAGTGAATTTCGAATATACATAAATTTGACAATATTATAGTGTTTTATACCCGTGGCGCATGAAGTAAAATTTCGAGTTTAGAAAAGCCCAGAAAATTTGTCTCGGGTCGCTGCGCGACCCGAGACAAATTTTCACGGGGCTTTTCTAAACTCGAAATTTTACTTCATGCTTAGTCTAGGAGTGGAAAACACTTGTTTAAAGCTTTAAATTGAACTGTAAAAAAAAACAGGGAATATCCGCAATTGTTGTATCAATTCCATGGTATGTCATTATTTTTATAAAATCACATTACTTTTTCTTAATTATTTTAGCTGTTAATTTTCTGACATTCGTTGATTTTTAAAAAAGTTTAATTTGAAGTTTTAAACGAGTGTTTTCCACTCCCAGACTAAGCATGAAGTAAAATTTCGAATTTAGAAAAGCCCCGTGAAAATTTGTCGTGGGTCGCGGAGCGACCCGAGACAAATTTTCTGGGCTTTTCTAAACTCGAAATTTTACTTCATGCGCCACGCGCATAAAACACAGATTTTAAGTGAAGTTCGAATATACATAAATTTGACAATAATATTGTGTTTTATACGCGTGGCGCATGAAGTAAATTTTCGAGTTTAGAAAAGCCCAGAAAATTTGTCTCGGGTCGCTGCGCGACCCTCGACAAATTTTCACGGGGCTTTTCTAAACTCGAAATTTTACTTTATGCTTAGTCTGGGAGTGGAAAACACTTGTTTAAAGCTTTAAATTAAACTTAAAAGAAAATCAGGGAATATCCGCAATTGTTGTATCAATTCCATGGTATGTCACATTACTTTTTTTTAAATTATTTTAGCTTAGAGAAACGTAAAGTGTTTGGTGTGAATATTAATAAATTTAGAATTTTTCCCTTTACAAAAAAGTGAAAACATTTTGTCTCTAAAATAAATAGGAAAGCCAATATTTGAACACTTTAAAATTAACCTGCTATTTCCTATGTTGCGTCTGCCAAGTCAACACCCGGTATATATTTGTTTTTTTTCTGAATGAATAATCAAAATTTGATTTAAATCTTAAAATTGTGTCGCAATTTTTTTTCTTTCGACGAAAAGTTATTTTTACAAAAAGTTTAGCTTGACCTATAAACACTATTTTCTGTAAGAAGTAATTACAATGAAGTATTTATGTCAATTTTAGACTTAAATACTTTATTGTAATTACTGTTGTCATGCATTACAGTATTGCCGAAATGCTATGTTTAATGCTACTATTTACATTATTGCTTATTTTATCTTAGCCCAACTCTTTTTTGATATATTTTTATTTTGTTATGGTTATTATTTAAATTGAATCAATAATTCAGGATAGCAAAGAAAAGTGAAGTACAAGTAATTATAATTTTAGAGATAAATGTTATTGAAAAAATTTATTTGTAATCGTGAATTAAATCTATAATCAATTTAAGATATAAAATATAAAAACGAATTAAAATGAATATCGACTTTCTGCAAAATGTTTGTCTCATTGAGACAAGTCTCCAAATATTCATTGAAACAACTACTTCTCGAGCTAATACCCCGACAGATATTGAATTATATTGCAGAAAGTCGATATTAATTTTAATTTGTTTTTATATTTTATAAATATTCTGCAAACTATTGACAAACGCAATTTTTCTTTATGTTAAATTGTCTTTATGTTAAATTTAAGATATGATTATAAAAATAGTATTCTTAAGTCATGCTAATATATTTTTGAAAAGAATGATTTTCGTGTCGAAAATGGGTAATAAATAAATTTAATTTAGGTCTTATTAATAAATACGTGTTCCTACAAGAGCAATAATCTGACAACAAATAGATTATTCAAAAAAAGTTAAATTAATATAAATGTTACTATAATTTTATTTGAACTATTCATGAAAGAAATTTAAACAATTGACGTAAACTTTGTTTACATTCTATTATCAGCGCAGTTGGCTTATTTTTTCTCTTTATATTGGCACGATATAATGATTGAAGTACGTTGTTTACCTATAATTTCAACAAAACGTTGCCAAACATTGTGGCAAAATGCCAAAAGTAATATTTTTGCATGTGAATATCTCTCGATATTATAAAAAGCAACACTCTAATTCACATAACCAAAAAAATGCAACGACAACCAAATTGTTCGAACTTTTTTACTACCAACAAAAATGCAGCTCTAACAAAGCCTACTGCGGTGAGGATAAAATTTAAATAGAGTTTACCTTATTTTCGTTTAATTTTAATCATTTAAGGAAACCGTATCAAATGTGAATGATTTTAGTGAGCAATATGCATTTGTTTCTAGTGTTCCTATTCAGGAAAATGGGCCTAATTTTTTTCTTGATTTTACTAATTTGGCAAGTGATATTTTTTCTTTATTTCATTTTTTTTTATTGATAATACGATGACATTTTTTCCTTGTTAATATTTTTAACCTCTAAAGGGGTTTAAAAGGTTAATATTTAACAAGGAAAAAATGTATTATCAACAAAAAAACGAAAAATAACAAATATCACTTGCCAAATTAGTAAAATCAAGAAAAAAATGTTCACAGTTGTTAATAACCATTTGTTCCAGGCTTTTATTTATTTTTATAAACGTTTAATATGTATTTACCAATTTAATCCTCAATATCAATCGCCAATATTAACATAATTTCCGGTTAACTAACATTTTACTTAAAAATACGCCCCAACCCTGCGCATCTACCACAAGTATGTTTCATTTGAAATAGTTGCTTACATGTATAAGTACTTGAATATTAAAAAAAATAAGTGCTAACCTCACCCACGGTTTTCCCATAATTTCTTTAGAAATAAGTAGGGCCGATCGTCGCTGACCGAAAATTCAAGATTCCCACAAATTCTCTCTATCCCCACCATACCTACCCATGAAACGGCGATGATTTCCGAAGTACACACAATGAAAGATACCGCCAGGTTTTGAAGTGTAAATGCTAAATGAGTTAAAGATAAAAGTCATTAAGTACGTGATAAATCAACATCACTTAATGACTTTTACCTTTAAATAGAAAATATTAAGTTTGTTTTATTTAAGTAATAACAGCATTATGGACTAAAATTCAGTTTAGATTCACAGCTATTTTTCGCCCAAGTTTTATGGATATTTAATGGATTGATATGACTTTTTTATCATAATAGAAAGGCAGAAAAAGTGTTTTTGATGTGATTAGACTTACCGTCTTAATATTATATGTAAATCTCATTGAATCTCTTTGCGCACATTAGAGATTCAACATGCTTCTAAGCAAGGCCATAGCCAGAAAAAAAATCGGAGGGGGTTATAAAAACTTCGAAGGGGGGGTTAATCAAGTTAATTAATCAAGGAATTCAGACCGTTATTTTTTTCGTTCCGGAAAAAATAATATGATATGATGATTTAAATATTAAGAATATGGAAAAGTGTCTCAAACTAAATTTGTTCTACTTTTAATATTATTATCGCCTTTAAAAATTAAATATTTTTTCATTTTTTCGCTATATCTTAGTAAATATCTAGCACATCTCAGCAGTATATATTTTCAACTTTACTTCAAATCAGTGGTTTATACGCGTGGCGCATAAGGTAAAAGTTCGAGTTTAGAAAAGCCCTGTGAAAATTTGTCTCGGGTCGCTGCGCGACCTTCGACAATTTTTCTACGCGGGGCTTTTCTAAACTCGATATTTTACTATATTTTTATTCAGATTTAGAACAATTTTCAAAAATTATTTCGTAATTTATCAAATTTATCAATATATTCGGAAATTATTTGAACACACAAATTTGATTATTTTTTCATCAAGACATACTTTCTTGCTGTCGGAAAAATTAACGACAATTCAGGTAAATACTGACGAATCTCGAAAAAATCGACAAAAAAAATCTGGTGATAAATTTGATAAAAACTTAAATGTAAAAATTTCGGGAGGAGGGGGGGGGGCGGATTTGTGATCCGGATTCGTAAATTGTTTTTTTTTAAGATTCGTATTCGAATGCAGATTTAGGTGATTAGAATCCCTACAATAGGATTTTAATCCTGCATCCTTGTGTTTTTAAACTTAACGTTAATCAGTGTTTTATAATCCTGCCGCAAGTAACATTTCGAGTTTAGAAAAGCCTCAAAATTTGGATTTGAAAATGTACTTTTAAAAAAATCTATGTTCTGCAATTGAAAGTAATTTATTATCGAATAAGTTAGTTTAGTTCATTTTATTTAAAGTAAAAGTGATGCTTATAATAAAAAATATTATTATTAAGCTAGGGTTTCCGCTTCCAGATTAAGCGTAAAGTAAAACTTCGAGTTTAGAAAAGCCTGAAAATTTTGTTTGGTGGTATAGCGCTTCGCGCTACGCGACCGAACCAAATTTTCAGGTTTTTCTAAACTCGAAATTTTACTTTATGCACCAGGCGTATTAAACACTGATTTGACGTGAAGTTTAAAAAACATTCATCCTTTATCATGAACATAACACGGATTAGCTATTTAGTCTATTATCAATGATGTTTAGTATTAATAATGAATAATTAAGTTTTGAACATTTTTGTTAATAAAAACTGGCAGCGTTGTTAAAAATCTTATTACTTTGGAGAAGAAAAAAATTAAAATAATTTGTATCCAGTTTTTCGAATTACGCATATAAATTCTGATATTTAATTCGAATGATTTTTCTCTTACGAATCCTTTGTTTGAGTATTCGTGATTTGAATTATAATAGGTGATTCGGATCTATGATTTAAACATTTTTTTTCCTCCCACCTCTGACACTTAGGTAGTAACCTTAACCTTATTTTTAAGTACAATATTTCGTACTAGATATGACAATAACAAGCGCCTAACAACGAATATCTCGTATCAAAAACGTAATTTTCGATAACAAATTTTGAGCAAACAACTTTCCTGCCTTTCTTTCATCGCAAAATATATCATATGTTCAATAAAAAAAAAAACCTCTAGAGTGCCATGATTTTATCTTTTTTAATATTTAAATTGGCTACATGCTTTACGAATTGACATATAAAACGTCAAACATAATAACTATAATGTATAATTTCATAGTTGCCAACCTACAATATTTTCCATGGCACTCTAGAGATTTTATTTTATTGAACATACTATACCTACCATACCATTAAATATGCATTACAATAAAAAAAAAATAGTCAAATAATCCCTATGCAGCTAAACAGAATTCCAGCCGCATTTTGCAATATCAAGCTATACTACACTACAAAAAATGAACATTTATTATCAATATTATTTGTTCACTCAGCTTCTGTTTTATTTGTGGTACATTTGTGGGTGTACACTCACATAATCTCAAAAACACCGATCGCAACACCTAGAAAGGCCTTTCAGTCTCTTCTTTTGTTCTATTCCCGATAAAATAAAAACAATTATACGATTTGTACTTATTGCGAATAGCACATTGTTATCATTTTCTTTTAGACACATGTTTCGGGGTAATATCACGTAATCTTCGACCATTCGATAACCGGTAACGGTAAACGGTAAATATAGAAGATGAATTTTCTTTTAGAGTAAACGGCAAGTAGATATTATTTGTAACTAAACAGTTTAAATTTTGTGTAATAAATGTTGAATTTTGTTTAACTGAAAATAAATAGTTTCATCTACAAAAATATTTAGCATGTAGAAAAAAATGCCTGAAACATATAGCATGAAAACATAATAATATCGGAAATCAACGAAACGCGAACGGCGACAGGTATACGAAAATAACAACGGACACGGGTATAGCGGCTAAGTGCTCGCTACGATTTTTGGACATCTGAATCTCGAGGAGCTGTAGTGAGTCTTCGGGTTCTTCCGTGAGAAACTGCTTTCCTCGCCCCGCCGAGGACTAAGAAATATTTTCGGCCAGGAACGGTCGACCCGAATAAGTATCCTGCACTCTTTTTGTGTTTAATCAATAAGCTATTGATAATGAGCACACAGTGCTCGAAATGTAGGTATATTTAGCGTAAATAAATGTTTTTAGTGAAGAAAGTGAAACGTACTATTGGTGGATGCGCCGGGACATGGCTCTCAAACCAAAATTTGGGAAACTTTTTTTAAAAAACTGTTTCGCATGTTCTTGTTTTTACTTGACTTTATCGAACTTTTTAATAAGTTTCTCATCAGTTTTAACAAACCTATTCAAACTAGTTCCCTATCAACTAGATTCAGAACCTTTAATTGCACTTATTTTTTTTTAATAGCCGTAAATTTACGTAAATATTTAGAATAATTACAAGAAAGTTTGTGCTTGGCAATGCTGGAAATATATTGTTCCATGAGCCTGGATCGTCTGTGTACTTTAAAATCGCGTGGGTTGCGGATTGAAAGCAGACGGAACCTCCTTGGAACGTCATTTTGTGGCTCGAGCCGCATTTCTTATCAGCCTTTAGAATGAAATCGGACCTTTCCCCTGGTGTCACTGTTGTCTTCCGGACTTTGAAACAAAAAAGATAATTACCCAAGTTATACAAAGTTTATTAGTTAAGTCTCTTATTACAATAAAAAAGATAATATTCACTCAGAGTTAACATATCCCCTCCGAGCAAAAGAACATTAAGGTGATTATTTATTGATGACATATTAAAATGGGAAATTAAATAATGTTTGATCAACGTTATAACATAACACATTGACATTATAACATAAAACATTGATAATACATTGATTTACCTTCTATTGACTCAATGTCGTTTCCATCAGTGCTGACTATTTCCATTACATGATTTTCTATTGTTAGGGATATCGCGCAAGGAAGTGCTCCAGCGTGGATTACTCGAAAACGATAGCGACGATCCTAAAAAAAAAACTTAACAAACTTGATTTTCAATTAATAAGTGTATTTTTTGGTATTTATAAAAAACAGTTTTTAAGGCGTCTATAAAAACAAGTGTGTTTAAGTAGTCTGTAAAATTAAGTGTTATTAAGTGTTCTATAAATACAACTTTATAAGGATGGTGATAGAGCAAACATAAAAAATTACTGAGGTATAACCATACAGTCTACTTTACCAAAAATATTAGATTACTTCGTGTCAAAGCAAGTAATGTGGGCTTGTAGGCATACTATTTGTGATGAACAAACAACAACATGGCTTTTTGGAGGGAAAATATACGATTAGTAATTTATTGTCATAACAATGTTATTTGTTAAACTTGTTAGAGATAAAATACCAAGTAGACGCTATTTATACTGACTTTTCTAAAGCCTTCGATCGTGTTAACCATAAGTTATTACTAAACAAATTATCCGGGTTTGGCTTTAGCGAAATAGTAGTTCAATGGTTTAAAAGCTTTCTTTTATCTCATAGGCAGTATGTGAAAATTGACAACTTCTTATCTAATATGATTTATTTTACCTCAGAAGTACCTCAAGGTTCCCACTGAGGGCCCATTTTGTTTTTACTTTTTATTAATGTTATCAGCCAGTGTACCCGCTTTTCTAAATGTCTTATGTTTGCTGATGATTGAAAATTGTTTTCAATAATACGGAGTGTTAATGATAGTATCGCACTTCAATATGACATTAACAACATTATATCTTGGTGTAGTGTAAATAAACCTAATTTAAATATTAAAAAATGTTTATCAATTTCGTTTAGTCGTTGAAAATTGTTGAAATTTACCTACACCTGACCTTAGATGTATTGATGAAGTTCGGGATTTAGGGATTCGTTTTGACTGTAGATTGACCTTTTCTTCTCATATCATTTCAATTTGTAACAGAGCTTGTAAAACACTTGGTGCAATAAGTATATATTCTTTTAATTTTTCAATTCAAACTATTAAACTCTTATATATCACATTAGTAAGGTGTCAACTTGAATATGGCTCGATAATTTGGAATCCGTTCTAAGCTATACACTGTAACGAGATAGTAGCTGTGCAAGGTACATTTTTGAGAATGATTTCATCTAAGTTAGGAATATCTTACGTCAATTTTAGTCATTCAAATATGCTACAAACTTCAAATTTAACATCTTTAAAGTATAGGCGGATTATATATGATGTATCATATGGCTTCAAATTAATTAATGGTTTTGTGTGTGTGTTGTTATTTAATTTAAACTTCAACTTTTGTTCCACGAAGATTATACGATCCAAAGCATTATTTCGCTTAATGCCGCATACCACTAATTATGCAATGCATAGTCCTATAAATAGAATTGTGAAGTATTGTAACATTTTAAATTCTAATCCTAATTTTGATGTATTTGATGACTCGATGATTAGATCTAAGAATCGTTTGAGGCTCAAAGATTTAAATATTTATTTGTAATACTGATCCTTTATACTTTATTTTTGTTATATTATTTCCTTTTTTAATTTTTATTATATTATTATTAACTCCATTTTTTCTATATTTTTTCTATTTAAATTAATACTTGCAGTTATCTAGTTTTCCTGATAACTCTTGTTGAATATTATTAAGTTTTTAAGAATGTAAATTTTCTTAAGGTTATATGAATTTAATTTCTATATACATATATTTTATTGTATATTGTTTACTTATACTTTTTCTTTTGTGTATATTATTGTAATAGGTGATTATCCGTCAATAAACTAAACTAAACTAAACTGTTTCTATGGTATCTACAAAGAGGATATCCTATAATAATATCCTCTTTGGTATTCATTAAAATATTTAATTTTTAAAGTATCTATAAAAACTATTTTCTAAGGAATAAAGTCCAATGGCTGATGATCAAGCAGTATTTAATAGTATTATATTTTATTAAGCTTTGAAAATGTACCTTTTTGACTTTAAACGTAGGTTCGGTGATGTGATATTTGGGAGATGATTTGCCGTAGCCGTTCACCAAAATGGGAAACGATAGATCCTTGAATTTTCCCAATCTTTCGACGCTATAATGGGATTCCGTTGGATTGGCCATCCAGTCTGTCACGATGATCACGTGATCGGGCTCATCGAAATCGTAACGACCGCTGATTTTATTGTCGCTTTCTGTGTCCCTCGCAATCAAAGCCCCATAAAAACCATTCACTCGCTGAAAACCTAAATATATCTAGTGTTAATCTTCTTTTGAAACTTTCAAATAACATTTTTTATTGTAATAAAATATGTTGATTAAAATAAAGGTTGTGCAATTCTTATAAGAATGTCAGAGTTATCAAATAGTAAATGAATAATTTCTACAATTTATTTCTCATTTGGCAATTGGTGAAATATATATTAGGTTATTCCTTTGAAAATGGTCTAACAAACCGAAACTATTCTGAATAAAGTTTATAATTTGTAAAACAACGCCAAGTGTTTTTCCTCTCAATAGCTTTACATAGTAAGTTAAGCTTAAATTGTAACTAAAAAGTAGTGGAAATGGAAAATATTTTGTACAGATTTTGTAATTAAATTAACAGATATTACTAAAAAATATAACACTTGTATAATCCAATGTCCGTCTTTGTAAAACTATTTGCTGTAGATTGCGTAAAGAATTGCACTTTTAATGTTTTTAAGTATTCTACAACCAAGTATTGGCAATTTCATTTATACCTTAAGAAATAAGGTACGATTCACATGGATCCCTTATTTTGTAGTGCTTTCTGCACCAATACATGTAATACTAAAATAGTTTGATGTCATCAGATTACGTGTATGAAAAGAGACAGAAAACTTCATAATATGTCTGATATGGTTTTTACATGGAACATGCGAAAACGTTTGTTCCGGTATGCAGCTTTAAAATTTTAAGGTTAAACGTCACATTTTGACAATGTCTTCGTAAAACTAAATCTGCAAAAACACAGCCACAAATCATTTAAATTAATGTGCACAATCGTTTTAAATGTGAGTTTAGGTGGTATAATTCCAATTTCCACATCTACTAAATAGTTCAGGTATTTACAGAAATAAAGAATGCATTTAGGTTGATTTTGTGTAAGCTCAAACGAAAAGGTTAGTTGAATCGAATGCGCATTCAGTAAATTTGACAAATAGTTATCAGATTAATCTGTTAATACAGGGAATTTTTCTTTTAAGTATACATACAGGGAATTTTCTATTAGGTATACATATGCATACGCTTTTTTCTAAAGAGTTTAATTTGAAGCTTAAAAGGAGTGTTTTCCACTCCCAGACTAAGCATGAAGTAAAATTTCGGGTCAAGGTGCATGTGCTGGACAGTACAATTTTTAAAGTTTTTTTTTAAACATATGTATTTTGATGAGAAAATAACGAATCCGAAGTCTGATTTTTTAGAAAACTTACTGTTTAAGCGAAATTAATTTTTAAAGGGGTCGATTTTGATAAACTATTTATCGCTCATATGTGTGATTTTATACACATTTCCTGAATAAAATAGACTCACATTACAACTTAGACACAAGCTCTAAAGTATTATTCGCAATTTATTACTTTGTCTTAATTTTTAAGTAAATATACTGATTTAATTTTACACTATAAAAGTGACGTTTGTTGACAACTATCAATATAAAATATGTGTAATACCGACTACTCTCTTAGACTGATATAATTTCATAAAATAAGAACAGATGGCGCTAGTGTATGATTTATTTGGTTTGTTTCATCAATGTATGTACTTTATGTACATGCGCTATGATTTTATAGTTTATTAGTTAAAATAAATGTATTATGTTTAATGTATATATGAATACACAATTTTAATATAAATGCAGTAAAATATATGTAAATTTGCACAACATCGCGGTGGAACAAATAAAATGTCATTTGACAGAAATGTCATTTATGATAGTTCATTATTAATTTATTATCTTATAGTTCTTATAGTGTTTTCGGATTACCGCATTGCTGCTGCACATTTGTTCTAGCTGTGTTCGGATTACAGTTTCAGTGTTTAATTTTTTCGAGTTTTATAACGTTACAAACTTTTATGTCAACATATCCTAATTTAGAAGTAAATCAAATTGGACAACCCTTAACTGGTGACGTGGTTAAAATATAATACAATTGGTAAAGTAGAGTTTATCTTTAGAATGATCACTTTCTAAAGCTTTTATAATATGTTTCTAAATGAGTAGCTGCTCCCAAATATTGTTCATTCGACTATGTTGGATGTGTAAATCTGTGGCTTACCACAAAAACTAGTTAAGTCGATTTTTTGTCGAAATTGAGTTAGCTGCACTTAAAATACCCATTAGGTATAATGTGTGCAATAAGACACGTTTAATTATATCATAAACCTTTCTGCTAACCTAACCTGACCAAATAGTATGTGGAATTGCTAACGTGTGCAAGCGTGCAACTTAGGCAATTAATTCTATCATAAACCTTTATACTAACCTAACCTAAATATATATGGAATCGCTAATGTTTAGAAAGAGACTTAAACAAGCCTAAGATCACGTATCAAATACGGTATCATGCGGCCGGCCCGAGTTAGGATGTATAACTGTTACTGCTGTTAATAATATTTTAAATCAAATACTTACCGTTAATCTAAAAGACACGAGAAAAGACACAAATACACTAAATAACAGACTACAGTAAAATTATGTAAGAAAATTACAAAGTATGTACAGCAATTACAATCCACAATAAAAATTGTTTTACAACAAACATCTCAAAACAAATGACTCTCGCCGGTCGACAAGGTCGCTATCTACTTTATCGGCCGCCTAGTCAGATGTACAGATTTCACTTATGAATAAATTACTGCATTCATTCAAATGTAGACTAATTGCTTTATTTTATATAAACTAATTGGAAAATATTATTATTATTTGTTATATAGTATTATTAATAAAAGCATTTGATTGTGTACTAGCGCCACCTAGTTTTTACACACGTAATCATGGCGATACCAGCGGTGACAATTGAATTTTGGATAAACAAATCTCAAATGTCACCGTTTATATGGTAATGATGTTAACACTAAATTTGTGTAGTGTATTCAAGTTAAAATACAAGTGAAAGATCAAAATTGGTGCAGATATGCAGCAATTTATAAGGAAGTTATGCTGTGTATTCAGTTTACACTGGAAATGTGGCATAAAATTGCAAGAAAAGGCAAGAAGGACATCTCATTAAAACATTAACCTACTAAACGGTAAGTTTTAGACAAAAACATATATTGGATTCTTCATTGTCACACACAAACGCAGACAGTTCCATGAAAAAAAGTTCTCAAAAAGATCAAAAACGTCGAAAAAAAAACCCAGTGTCCAATACATGCACTCAAGCCAATTTTCAGGCTTTTGTAAATTCGAAATTTTACTTTATGCGCCACGCGTATTAAATACTGAAAGCACTGAAATATTGTAAACGAGTAAACTTCGCTTGGAATCAGTGCCTTATACGCGTGGCGCATGAAGTAAAATTTCGAGTTTAGAAAAGCCTGAAAATTTGGTTTTGTCGCTCCGCGCTTCGCGCTACGCGACAAAACCAAATTTTCAGGCTTTTCTAAACTCGAAATTTTACTTCATGCCTAACCTGGGAGTTAAACTTTAAATTGACCTCTTTTAAAAAGACAACGAATATTTTAAAATCTACAACACGTAATTGCGATATATATACTCACAAGAAAAAAAACACAAGAAATTATGATTTTTTTTTATTTTGGGTTTTACGTCATCTATTTCCGCTGCTAAGGCCAATCATGACGCCGGAGATTAGGTCTACAGCTATCCGGGAATTTTGCCTAACCCGGTGGGAGTTCCAACCCACCGGTAGGGATCTTTAACGTGCACGCAACATCCAGCCAGTACACGGGTCCTACATGCATTTAAACGTCATATCCGAGAAGACGGAGTGTTTGGCATTTTTATCCTAACCTATATAAATGCAGACAACTTGTTAGGCCGGTATTTGAACCCCGGTCCGTGGCGTGGCAGTACAACACTAACCACTACACCACCAAGCTGCCCAAAATTATGATTAAAAGCTTTTCTAAAAGAAAGTACACTAATATACTCGCGACCTAAACAGTATGACATTGTCATGTAACGTCAAATTTGACACAACTAGAAAAAATCGTTGCAGATACAACTGTCGACATACTCTCTAAAAAATTTGAACCACACATTCCATATCAATGGGTCATACGACACATCTCCCAAATTCCACTATATATATATATTTTTAAAATGAGTATGATTTTTATTCAGTATTATTTTATTTACATTAGTTTAAATAATAATTATTAATTACCTGAATGACTATGATAAAAATGCGTGCCTGATTGAGTTGCCAAAAAACGGTATTGGAAGCTGGTCATTGGATTAATCGGGCATTGCGTTACCATTGGAACTCCATCCATAAACGGGGTTTTAACTTGATGTTGTCCATGCCAGTGGATTGATGTAGTTTGATCTATCAGGTGATTTTTCACATTGACTCTAATTTCATCTCCTTTACAAACCTACAAAAAAAATTTTAAGTAAAAGACCTTTTAGAGAGTCTCGTACAAAAAATGCAAACACATGAGTTTTTATTATAAGTTCAGTTAATCGAATTTAAAAATCGAGCGTAGGGTCTATTCAAAGCTGCATACTTCGGCTGTCGTTTGCTTTGTATTTTATGAACTTAGTCAGTTTTTGAAGTTATGCTTAATTGTTTAAATATTGTATTTAAATTAAATTAAAGTAGCAAAATTGACTTAAAATGTAAGCTCCGATTTAAGCGTTAAAACAATTGCACATTGCGTAACTTTACCTACTATTTGCTTTTAGTTTCTTAAATGGATAGATTTTCTGAAAAAAATGACGCTTAATTGTTTTTTTATAATAATTGTAACACGTCGAGTGAAAAAGCAGCGAATTTAACTTAAAATTTAAGCGTTAAAACAATTGTATATTATGACAATCCAAAGCCTTAACCTTTAGCTGACGTATTATTCTTGGGTCATTAAAATGTCTTGTTTTAAATAAAATTGTGATAACATCTTTGATACATTGTGGAACATATTTTATACATATTTTCTATTATTATTATTAATATATTGTTTTACTTTATGTATGTGTATATATATATATATATATATATATACAGAGAGTTTTTATAACACCGAACATTTTCAACCAATACAATTTGACACCTTTAAGCTAGTATTAGACGACACTATTTTCTTATACAAGAAAATAGTATACTATTTTCTATCATGGTGTAATACACAAAATAAGACCAAATGCAAATCGTGTACAGTTTTTTATAATAGAAATAGGACATGTTCTATTTGGTACACCATGATAGAAAATAGTATATGTTTTTCTTTCAAGTATACATGTCCCAATTACAGCGTATATGCCGTAAATCTTAAGATAATCGAGCTTTTCTTCTGAGAGATCAATTTGAAACTTAAAATGAGTGTGTTCCACTCCCAGACTAAGCATGAAGTAAAATTTCGAGTTTAGAAAAGCCTGAAAATTTGGTTTGGTCGCGTAGCGCGAAGCGCGGAGCGGCCAAACCAAATTTTCAGGCTTTTCTAAACTCGAAATTTTACCTCATGCGCCACCGTAGCAAAACACTGACATATTATGAAGTTTAAAACACACCGCTAAACTTTATATTGAACCAGTGTTGTGTACAGGTGGCGCATGAAGTAAAATTTCGAGTTTAGAAAAGCCTGAAAATTTGGTTTGGCCGCTCCGCGCTTCGCGCTACGCTACCAAACCAAATTTTCAGGCTTTTCTAAACTCGAAATTTTACTTCATGCTTAGCCTGGGAGTGAAAACACTCGTTTGAAGCATCAAATTAAATTCATTTAATAAAACCAGCGTCGAAAAATTTACGACGTATGCATATGTATACTTAAAAGAAAAAATCTCATTATAAACATGTTCGGTGTTACATAAAACTCTCTGTATATACATATATATATATATATATATATATATATATATATATATATATATATATATATATATATATATATACCGGGTGACCCATTTTAATTTATCCACTGGAATATCTTGTGAAATATGCATCGTAGAAAAAAATATTCCAAACAAAAGTTTAATAGTTTCGAGGGGGCCAACCGATCCTATAAAATGTTCGTCACCCCCACTCCCCGGGGGTGGGAGAGGGGGGCAACTTTAGAATCTTAAATAGGAATCCCTATTTTTTATTTCAGATTCAGATTATACACCAAAAATGACGTAGGTTTTATGCGAGAATTTTTTTTGAATTCGTGATAGATGGCGCTGTATTCGCTTAATTTATCCATTAGATTATCTCGACAAATATGCATCGTACAAATAAATGTCTCGAACAAAAGTTTAATGGTTTCGAGGTGGCCATCCGATCCCATGAAATGTTCGCCACGACTACCCTCCCGGGGGTGGAGGAGGTGGGCAACTTTGAATTCTTAAATAGGAGCCCCTATTTTGTATTTCTGATTCGGATTCTACGGCAAATATTATGTAGGTTTTATCCAAAACATTTTTTTGAATTCTTGATAGATGGCGGTGTAGTCGCAAAAATGAAGACATTTCCGGAAAAAATGAAAAATTGCCTTCAAAAAATCAAAACAAACAATTCGACGACGCTTGCTTGGGTATTTTAATTCCAACTAGTTTTTCAACGGCATTTACGGGGACCGTGAGTCGTGGAATGAAAATAAGTAATAATAAGTATGTAAAATATACTTTACGAGTCTTTTTAACTCCTGGTAGATAAATAAATCTTGTTTTTTGTCAACGGGCAGACGGATTGCAACACAAAATACCTATTCACAATTTTGTTCACTATTGACATAGGAAGCGTCATCTTACCGCCGGCATGTTAGGTCGGATTTTTTAAATTTATTTAAACATTAGTCTTTTTACAATAATTCTATTGTACATCAAGTAGCCCTTAAAAGGGCTGACATTTCAACAGCCATTTAAGCAATTAGATGCTCAAAAGTCGCACCATTGTTCTCATGACAAAGATGAATTCGACGTTCAAAATTCCTCACTGTATGCAAAAGGGTGTTGCGCGGAATACTGTTGCACGCAGCTTGGATCCTTTGAATCATGTCGTCTCTAGTAGTTGGTCTTTCTCGATAGACAGTATCTTTCAGGAACCCCCACAAGTAGAAGTCGGGAGCTGTCAGATCTGGTGACCTTGCTGGCCATCTAATTGTACCCCCTCTCCCTATCCACTTGCCAGGATACGTTTGGTCTAAATATGTTTTCACTATATTTGCAAAATGTGGAGGAGCACCATCTTGCTGAAACCACAGTCTCATCCTTGTCTCCAGATCCACATGTTCGATTAAGCCGGGAAGATCGTCTCGAAGAAAATTCAAGTAATTCGCACCGGTTACAGTGCCCTCGAAAAAATATGGACCGATTAAGTACCCGTTGACAATACCGCACCACACATTCACAGTCCAGCGGTGTTGGTGGTCCACTTGCTTCATCCACTGAGGGTTTTCCGGCGACCAATAGTGACTGTTATGGAGATTCAATAACCCGTCACTGCGGAATGTAGCCTCGTCACAAAACATCACGAATTTGAAAAAGTCTGCGTCATTCTGCATTTGCTGTATTGCCCACTGACAAAACATTTGCCGTTGTTCATGATCCTGTTCACTTAATGCCTGATTCAAACACACGTTGTACGGGTGATACTTCGAGTGATTTAAATATCTTCTCGCAGTCTCTCTCGGGATGCCAATTTGGTGCTGTATTTCGCGAAGTGATATCTGGGGGTTCAAATGGATCATCGCTAAAACTTTTAAAATGCGCGGATTCATACGATGATCATTGATGGGGTTTCGCTGTCGACGTTGAATATTTCCTCTCCTACATCTCGATTCAATATGACGAATCGCTGAATGATTGGGATTATGCTGCCGTTGAGGAAATCGTCTTCTGTATAATGCCGCAGCTCTTCGATAAGAATGGCGACATTCTCCTAGGACAAGGAGAATATCCACCGTTTCATTCGGAGAATAATCGCTCATTCCGGATTCTTCTACTAAGCGTTCTCAGTTCTCACATCACAAGACATCGAGGTTTGTGTACGAAGTGTCAGAAAAACTAGTCGGAATTAAAATACCCAAGCAAGCGTCGTCGAATTGTTTGTTTTGATTTTTTGAAGGCAATTTTTCATTTTTTCCGGAAATGTCTTCATTTTTGCGACTACACCGCCATCTATCAAGAATTCAAAAAAATGTTTATGATAAAACCTACATAATATTTGCCGTAGAATCCGAATCAGAAATACAAAATAGGGGTTCCTATTTAAGAATTCAAAGTTGCCCCCCTCCTCCACCCCTGGGAGGGTAGTCGTGGCGAAGATTTCATGGGATCGGATGGCCACCTCGAAACCATTAAACTTTTGTTCGAGACATTTATTTGTACGATGCATATTTGTCGAGATAATCTAATGGATAAATTAAGCGAATACAGCGCCATCTATCACGAATTCAAAAAAAATTCTCGTATAAAACCTACGTCATTTTTGGTGTATAATCTGAATCTGAAATAAAAAATAGGGGTTCCTATTTAAGATTCTAAAGTTGCCCCCCTCTCCCACCCCCCGGGGAGTGGGGGTGACGAACATTTTATAGGATCGGTTGGCCCCCTCGAAACCATTAAACTTTTGTTTGGAATATTTTTTTCTACGATGCATATTTCACAAGATATTCCAGTGGATAAATTAAAATGGGTCACCCGGTATATACAGGGTGGACCACGAATAACGCCCATTAAAAGTTTTTGGGGTTCCTGACAAAGGAAAAATTTGAAAAAATTCTACATTGCACGGTTGAACGCGATCACCTCATGGAAAATATTTCGACTTTCTATCACTTCCGGTTGTACCGGAAATGGCTATCAACTTTGTTATTTTAAATAGAACATCCTATATATTAATTTTTTTTAGATTCCTCGTTCAATTGTCTATTCTCTCATATGAATTTATGTCCACTTAACTCTTACAGTTTTTGAGTTAAAAATTTATTTGTCAAATATTGACCTCAAATATGCCTATAACTTCTAGTAGGGACAAGATAGACAGACGAGCGGCATCTTGAATTGTTACTTATAGATCCCTCTAGAATTAAAAAAATTGACAACTGTCAATTTTGACAATAGGTATTTCAAAAATGTCAATATTTCAGTGCCCACTTAAAAACATCATAATTCAATGTTTTCAAATGGAATGACCAATATTTTATCTCATATGGTGATTGGCAAGACAATTTGCAACATAAAAGTATTATGTCTCCCTATATCTAGAGCAAGTAGTTTTTGAGTTATTTCGAAATTTCTTTCCTCCCAGAATGCTTGCACAATTGAATAATTCCTGTACTATTCACACGTGCACCATAGTAGGCTACTGTCAATATTCGCTGAACCGAATCTGTCAATATTTTTGAACGCTCCGTTCGAGTAATATTAAAATGAATAAGTATACCAATCAAGAAATTATGAATTTATTCGTCAAACATGGTCAGTGCGACAGAATTGTTGAGAGAACTTGCAGAATTTTCAACAAAACTTACCCACACTTACCGCCGATGGATAGAAGAATATTTAGAAGACTGGAGTCAAATTTTGTACAATTTGGAAAACTAAACGCAGAAAAAAAATCAACCAAAGCCAATAACGCAAAACGAGGAAGTTCAAGTGAATGTTTTGGCTTATTTTTAAGCAAATCCACGCGCATCCACCCGTAGTTGCCAGGAGGATTTGGGAGTAGGCAGAACATCACTGCGAAGAATTTTGAAAATATATCGTATGCATAATTATAAATTTAATTTGGTGCAAGAATTATTTCCTTAAGATGCAGTGAACAGGATTGATTTTGGTGAGTTTTTGTTGGTTAAAAATCAAGAAGACAATGACTTTTTTAAAAAAATTATTTGGACCGATGAATCAAATTTCTCTCGTGAAGGTATTTTCAATAGAAAAAACAATCACATGTGGTGAACTCAAAATCCACATGCAACGCTTGTACATAAATCCCAACACACATTTAGTTTCAACGTATTTTGCCTTTTGATGGACACGCGTGTTACTATTTATTTGTACCACGAAAGATTAAATAGTGGTAGATATTTACAAATTTTAAGAAATTTTGTAGAGAATTTTTTGGATTTAAGGATAAGTTCATGGTATCAGCTCGATGGAGCCCCAGCTCATTGCACACACGAAATATCGCAGCAACTGACGAAGATAGATGGATTAGATAGAAGGTTAGGTCCGTGGAACTGGCCCGCTAGATCTCCAGATCTTACTCCACTCGACTTATTTCTTTGGGGTCGTATAAAAAATAAAGTTTATGCCACTGTCGTCAATACCCGAGAAGAATTGGAAGCAAGGGTGCGAGCTGCATTCGCGGAATTAAGTGCAGAAGAAATTAGGCGAGCAACAACAGAGGGTGTCGCAACACGTGCTGCACAGTGCTTATACGTTAATGGTCATCATTTCGAACAATTGTTATAATTTTTTTTTCTGTTCTTGCATTTAATTATTCGTTTGAAAATTACTATATTTCAATCTTCTTGCTTTTGTCTTGTTTGTAAGTTGTAAGTGTGGATAAGTTTCGTTGAAACAACAATTCTGTCGCACTAGCCATATATGACGAATAAATTCATAATTTCTCGATTGCTACACTTATTTATTATAATATTACTCGAAGAGTTGAAAAATATTGACACGTTGGAAACGAATTTTTCTAGATTCGGTTCAGTGAATATTGACAGTAGCCTAGTATGGTGCATGTGTGAATTGTACAGGAATTATTCAATTGTGCAAACATTCTGGGAGGAAAGAAATTTCGAAATAACTCAAAAACTACTTGCTCTAGATATAGGGAGACATAATACTTTTATGTTGCAAATTGTCTTGCCAATCACCATATGAGATAAAATATTGGTCATTCCATTTGAAAACATTTAATTATGATGTTTTTAAGTGGGCACTGAAATATTGACATTTTTGAAATACCTATTGTCAAAATAGACAGATGTCAATTTTTTTAATTCTAGAGGGATCTATAAGTAACAATTCAAGATGCCGCTCGTCTGTCTATCTTGTTCCTACTAGAAGTTATAGGCATATTTGAGGTCAATATTTGACAAATAAATTTTTAACTCAAAAACTGTAAGAGTTAAGTGGACATAAATTCATATGAGAGGGTAGACAATTGAACGGGGAATCTAAAAAAAACTTAATATATAGTATGTTCTATTTAAAATAACAAAGTTGGTAGCCATTTCCGGTACAACCGGAAGTGATAGAAAGTCGAAATATGTTCCATGAGGTGATCGCATTCAACCGTGTAATGTAGAATTTTTTCAAATTCTTCCTCTGTCAGGAACCCCGAAAACTTTTAATGGGCGTTATTCGTGGCCCACCCTGTATATATATATATATATATATATATATATGTATATATATATATATATATATATATATATATATATACATATATATATATATATATATATATATATACATATATATATATATATATATATACATATATATATATATATATATATATACATATATATATACATATATATATATATATATATATATATATATATATATTACCTGAGATTACCTTACCACTCTTAATTTTGAATTGTCAAACCACTTGGGATAAAGATGTTCAAAGTTTATGTTGAATAGTTGACTTATTTGTGCATTATATTGTTTATGATGATTAATGTAAATGCTTACAATTTTTGTAGAAAGGAGATTTCCGTAAATAAATTAATTAATTAATTAATAACTTGAGCGAATGATTTTTGAATATTGCGTAACTTCCCACTGAGCAAAAAACAAACAAATAACGTTATATAAACATTGTATCGTATGTTCAATAAAATACAACCTCTAGAGTGTCATGATTTTATCTTTTTTTAATTTTAAGTTGGCTACACGCTTTAGGTATTGACATATAACATGTCAGACATAATAATTTTAATGTATAATTTTATAGTTGCTAACCTACAATATTTTCCATGGCACTCTTGAGGATTTATTTTATTGAACATACGAAAGCAACATTGATCGTTGTTTCAATGAAACATTACTAAATTGTGTTTGCTCAGTGGGTTCACCTACTATTTGCTTTTTGTTTTTTTTTTAATATAGATTTTCTGAAAAAATTGACGCTTAATTGCTTTCTTTTTATTAGTTTTAACACGTAGAGTGAAAAGGCAACGAATTTAACTTAAAATTTAAGCGTTAAAACAATTTAACATTACGACAATCCAAAGCCTTGACCCTTAGCTGTCGTATTATGTTTGTTTCATTAAAATGTCATGTTTTAAAAAAAAGTTGTGATTAATAACTTGAACGAATGATTTTTTTAATATATTTAATACGAAGTGCGAAAAATATTAAAAATGTTAGCCTTGATTTAAGCTTATAAACAAGTGAGTATTGTGTCGATTCAAAGCTACATTTTTTGGCTGTCGCTTACATTTTGTTTCATGAAAATGTCAAGTTTTTTAATAAAGTAGTACTTAATTTTTTGAGTCAACTAATTTTATTAAATGTAATATACATAAAAAATTGATTTTGACTTTAAATTTAAAAGTTGGCTTAAGCGTAAGAACAATTGAGCTTAATATAATTTCAAAGCTGCATTTTTTGGTTTTAGTTTGATTTTTGTTTAGTGAAAATGTCAAGTTTTTTAATAAAGTAGCACTTAATTGTTTGAGTCGGCAATTTTTATTAACTGTATTACACAGAGTGAAAAAAAATTGTGAGTTAATATAAGTGGAAGAACAATTGAGCTTACAATAATTTCAGTGCTGTATTCTTTGGCTCAAGTTTGCTTTTTGTTTATTGAAAATGTTAAGTTTGTGAAAAAAGTTGTGTTTAATTATTTGAGCGAGCGATTTCTATTAAAGTTAATATGCTAAGTGAAAAAAAAAACAGTGGTTTTGGTTTACTATTTAGGCCTGGATTTGAACTTAAAAACAAACAAGCTTTACGTCAATTGAAAGCCGTCGGCTATTAGTTGCTTGTTGTTTCATGAAAATGTTGGGGTTTTGAAAAAGTGATGGTTGGTATTTAATGCGAGCGAACTTTTTTAAATAATAATAATAACTTCTAAATATATTTTGTTTTACTCAGACAATTTGTATGTAATAAAATATGTATATGTATATACCGGGTGTTCGAGATAAAACGCCCGACGCCATAACTCTTGTGTTTATTGACCGATTTTATTAAACTAAAAACCAAAGTTAATGGCCGCTTGGATACCAGAAAATGACATAAATATTGATTTCTTTAATAATAACTTCATTCCCAAATAATAGCCAACTTAAGATTTTTAAATGCCTATAATTTTTTAATTTTATTATATTAGACATTATTTTTCTGAATCCAATTATGCCAAATTTCTTGTTTTTGTTCAATGTTTTGGTCGATTTTTTTTAAATCTTCTATCTATTAAAATTATAATTTTTAAAAATTATAATTAGTGTGCCTTCTAAAAAAAATGACAAATGTCATTTATTGTGAGGATATGCGATTAACGATAGCGAAACAACCAATAAGTACCTACGTAACAACTTAATGTAGAATAAAAGTTAAGGAAAAATATAAATATTTTGTTATTTCAATATTTCGATTATTACATTTTTCAAGTGTATCTGTAAATTTAGAACATTTCAGTGTTTTATAAGCCTGGCGCATGAAGTAAAATTTCGAGTTTAGAAAAGCCTGAAAATTTGGTTTGGTCGCGTAGCGCTACGCGCTACACGACCAAACCAAATTTTAAGGCTTTTCTAAACCCGAAATTTTACTTCATGCTTAGTCTGGGAGTGGAAACACTCGTTCGAAATTTAAATTTTCCTCTTTTATAAAATCGACGCATGTAATATAATAAATCATTCATGCAAATCAAAAAAGATGCAAAATTGTACCTTAAATCAACTTTTAGAGTCAACTTTATAATTTGCTCGGCTCTTAATGGGTTAATATTTTGTTGTTTTTTCTAAGACAAAAAGTATTTATTAAATAGTAAAGTTACATTTAATATAATAACAAACTGAATAAATCGACAAAAATCTCGAAATATCGAAAATCTGGACATGTTGAAAATCTTATCGGTCCACTCCCAGACTAAGCATGAAGTAAAATTTCGAGTTTAGAAAATCCTCGCGTAGAAAATTTGTCAAGGGTCGCGCAGCGACCCGAGTCAAATTTTCACGGAGCTTTTCTAAACTCAAAATTTTACTCCATGTGCCACGCGTATAAAACACTGAAATATTGTAGTTTCAAAAATACTAGCCTTTATTTTGATTGTGTTGAATTTTCTAAGCTGATTGATTATACATACTAATTCTATTAAATTTGTATCAGTATTAAAACTCCAATTTTGTTTCAAGGCACATTACATTTATTGCAAAAAAATCATGTGAGCAAGATTTATTATAATTTTTTTCTAGCATAAATATTAAATTAAAGTCGACATATCAAGCATAATTGGATTCAGAAAAACAATGTCCGATATAAAAAATAAGAAAAGTATATGCAGCCATTTTAAAATTTAAAGTTGATTATTATTTGGCAATGATGTTAATTTTGAAGAAATATATAATTAGTGTCAATTTATGGTATTGTAACTGCGATTGACTTTGTTTTTTAGTTCAAATAAATCGATCAATAAATAACAGAGTTATGGCGTTGGGCGTTTTTTATCGAACACCCGGTATAGATAAAATTGAGTCTCTTTATCATTTAGAAGATTAACACTGAGTTGCGAACGGCTGACTAAACTGATTGAAATATTGATGGAAAATTTTGTATCAACAATGTACCTATCTTAAATTATTATATTTAAAAATATTAAAAAATGTCTAGTAGAAATGTTTCGATTTTAATTATTCTATTTTGAAATAGTCTAAATTAAGATAGAAATACGCGATACTGGGTGTACCAAGAGTAAAGCATTGTTTTTTTTTGTCAGTCAAAATTCTTCAATTTCATACAGTTTAATTAAAATAATAAGGTGGTGGCCGAGCGGTAACGTCACCGGGCTGTATCGCTCGGGGAGCCACAATTCGGGTTGATTCCCGTGCCTGGGATACTTTATTTGAAAATAAAGTCCCGCCATGACCCTGGGTGTGGTATGAATGTGTGTGTTTGTCCGAATGAGAATTAGTAATAAATTGAAATTGTGAAATTATTACAAAAATATATACATAAATGATGTTGGCTAATGGGCAAGTTCGCAAGGCCAGCCAAAAGCCAAACCACAAAAAAAAATAATAGAAGACAATTAAATTAATTTAAATTATAAATAGATTTTAATTTAATTTTTTATTCACAATTTACGACGACGTTTGTAATACATAATTCGTTAAATTTTTCTTTATTTTGTCACTGTTTTTACATGATCAAGGAATGTTTACTATATGCAGAATATGTGTATAGTATTTTTAATACCTATTTAGAAGTAACAGTTGTTTTAGTGACTTGACGTACGCAGCTTCTTAAACACACACACACACACACAAAATTAGGTTAGGAACTTGTCATGTCAAATGGCCGACATCTAAACCATTATTCTAAGGGGATTGGTGGAGTAACTTGATATTCAAAACAACCAGTGGCAGCGTAGGATCACACATATTAATTAATTACATAATTGTCCGGTATTATAAACGACTAATAAATCATTAGATATCTATTTGTGGAGTAAATTCATTTACCTATTAATCTATTGGGCAAATAAAAATGCGTATTATAAAGCAAACCTACCAAATAAACAGCAATTCTAGAAATAATTAATTTAATTAGTAGATTACAGACCGAAATTATACATTTTCATTGTGGCCATAGCTGGAACCACCAATTTGTTAGATTGAATTGTCAATATTTCAAATTAAATTGTCAATCAAATTGGAAATTTAGTATAATCCCTTATAATTATGGAGAATAACCGTGGAATAGGACAGAATTACACAGAACAAGAAAAAGAAAGCTTATTAGAAATTATAAAAGACTTAAACGAGTGCTTTCCACTCCCAGGCTAAGCATGAAGTAACATTTCGAGTTTAGAAAAGCCTGAAAATTTGGTTTGGTCGCGTAGCGCGAAGCGCGGAGCGGCCAAACCAAATTTTCAGGGTTTTCTAAACTCGAAATTTTACTTCATGCGCCACGCATACAAGACACTAATTTCAAGTGAAGTTAACTTGTTCACAATATTTTAGTGCTTTCAGTGTTAAATACGCATGGCGCATTGAGTAAAATTTCGAGTTTAGAAAAGTTTGAAAATTTGGTTTGGTCGCTCCGCGCTTCGCGCTACGCGACCAAACCAAATTTCCAGGCTTTTCTAAACTCGAAATTTTACTTCATGCTTAGTCTGGGAGTGGAAAACACTCGTTTAAAACTTTAAATGCAACTAATTTTAAAAATGCGTATGCATAAGTATAAAAATTCCTAGTTATGTCTGATTTAAAAAAACTCTAGGTCTTCGATTCCTTGGAATGTCTTGTGGTTCGAATTAATCACTGTCAGGGAAGATACTATGAGCGAACTTAAATCTGACACGGATGATATGGTAGACATGATAACCGTAATGAAATTAATAAACCCAGGTAGTAGAATCTAAAGTAATTATTATAATATAATACACTTTTGACTTTTAACTGTCAAATTATTTAGAGAATAAAATTTACTTAGCAGAAAAACAAACAAATAATTTACTGGGGAGATTTATTAGCCAAATAAAGTTATTTTGTGTTTATAATACCGAAATCTTTGGAATAAATGAATTTATTCCTAAAGTAAATTTTATTTAGGGAATAAAATGTTTTATAATACCGGGCATAAGTATTAGCTTTTTGGATTCATGGGAATATCGCATTTTGTATTTTTGCGCTAGTTAATGACATTAACTAACGTGAGATTAAAATCTCCTATTGTTATCATGTCATGCATGTGTAATAAATTACCACCCTGTTGTGATATTCTGCACGACTCTGTTAAATCGTTGATGAACAATCTGTCAAATAGCTGTCACACTCACGAGCGTCTTCATATTGTTTAGATTTAAATTTATTTATGTACATACATACATTGTTTATTGTATTATCATTGTCTTGTAATTGGGAAAATTCCTGTTGGGCAATAAATATTTATTATTATTATTATTATTAACAGACATCAAACTTTTGACGTAACATTTATTTAGTAATCGACGTTTATTTTTGTTGGTAATTTTTTGTTTCATCTGATTAATGATTGATAAATAAGGATGGGGTTATTACAAATGGATATTAAAAATACTATACATACATTTCAATATTTTCAAAGAAATCAGAATTTTTATTTTTAGATGTTCCTGTTTAATTTGATAGATTTTAGAGGTTTAAACCATTAATTAGAGGAATTTCGTTTTTTGAGTTACGAAAAACAAGGAAACTATACTTGGAATGAAAACACCAACACTTTCTTCGCAATAATTTTTATTTTGTGTGAAATGTACATTTAACAAAATAAAAATGATTGTAACGAAAGTATTAGTGTTTTTATTGTAAGTCTAGTTTGTTGTGATTACTTTATATGTGAAATTAAAGAAAAGATCAATTGTATCAAATTTGCTAAATTTTTCTGAATATATTTCGCAAAACCTTGATAAACGTAAACAGGTAGACATAATATATATGGATTTTGCAAAAGCAAAAATCCATATATATTATATATATATATATATATATATATATATATATCCTCTCTCGGGATGCCAATTTGGTGCTGTATTTCGCGAAGTGATATCTGGGGGTTCCAATGGATCATCGCTAAAACTGTTAAAATGCGCGGATTCATACGATGATCATTGATGGGGTTTCGCTGTCGACGTTGAATATTTCCTCTCCTACATCTCGATTCAATATGACGAATCGCTGAATGATTGGGATGATGCTGCCGTTGGGGAAATCGTCTTCTGTATAATGCCGCAGCTCTTTGATAAGAATAGCGACATTCTCCTAGGACAAGGAGAATATCCACCGTTTCATTCGGAGAATAATCGCTCATTCCGGATTCTTCTACAAAGCGTTCTCAGTTCTTACGTCACAAGACATCGAGGTTTGTATACGAAGTGTCAGAAAAACTAGTCGGAATTAAAATACCCAAGCAAGCGTCGTCGAATTGTTTGTTTTGATTTTTTTAAGGAAAATTTTTCATTTTTTCCGGAAACGTCTTCATTTTTGCGACTACACCGCCATCTATCAAGAATTCAAAAAAATGTTTTGGATAAAACCTGCATAATATTTGCCGTAGAATCCGAATCAGAAATACAAAATAGGGGTTCCTATTTAAGAATTCAAAGTTTCCCCCCTCCTCCACCCCCGGGAGGGTAGTCGTGGTGAACAATTTATGGGATCGGATGGCCACCTCGAAACGATTAAACTTTTGTTCGAGATATTTATTTGTACGATGCATATTTGTCGAGATAATCTAATGGATAAATTAAGCGAATACAGCGCCATCTATCACGAATTAAAAAAAAAATCTCGTATAAAACCTACGTCATTTTTGGTGTATAATCTGAATCTGAAATAAAAAATAGGGATTCCTATTTAAGATTCTAAAGTTGCCCCCCTCTCCCACCCCCCGGGGAGTGGGGGCGACGAACATTTTATAGGATCGGTTGGCCCCCTCGAAACCATTAAACTTTTGTTTGGAATATTTTTTTCTACGATGCATATTTCACAAGATATTCCAGTGGATAAATTAAAATGGGTCACCCGGTATATATATATATATATATATATATATATATATATATATATATATATATATATATATATATAACATATGAAGAACTTCTAAGAATATTTAATTTATTTTTGCATGGTGGTATTAATAACACTATTGATGATCCGAATATTCTGTCAAAGATTAATTTTCTTGTTCCACGAACCTCTTCTCGCCACAATAGATTATCTTATTTCTCTATACCTAATACGCATGCGTATGCAAATTCACCACTAAATACGATGTTCCAAATATGTAATGATATTTCTCATGATGTGGATATATTTCATATGCCAAGAACATCACTTATTAATGCTGTAACTAAACTGCCATGAAAAATATTTTTATATTATCTATATAAGAATTGTTTTTTTTGTTAAAATTATCTGTGTATTTATTTAATTATTTGTTTAAAATTTAGATTGTAGTATCTAGTCCCTGTAATAGGATTGCATGTCTGTTGGGAAAATAAACTTTATTATTATTATTATTATTATCAAATATTTTGATTGTAGCGAAAGTATTAGTGTTTTTATTTTAAGTCTAATTCGTTGTCATTACTTTATATGTGAAATTAAATACAATAATAAAAAACAAATTGAATGGATTCGAAGAATAGAAAATCCACGACTTCTTAATATTTTGTTTTGTGATTATTTCCTACCTGTATTGCTGGTCCTGGTAATTGTCTATTTACAGTAGTAATTATAACTTGCTTGTTATCAGCAACTATGCAATGTTTACTATAACTTTTGCAATATCTATCTTCAAGGGTGAACATTCGCTCAATAACAAAATCGTATTCGCAAATCATGCTTATTCCATTGCACTCCCTTATACATGAATGATTTGAATAATCTGAAAAAATAACGATGGAAAATTAATACAAAAATGTTTTGCGTGAGAAATTAATTTAAGATACAGCGATTTTTTCTTTTATGCATATGTATACTTAAAAGAAAAATTCCCGGTGATTACAGCGTTTGGTGAGTTTTCAGACATTCGTTGGTTTTATAAAATCTTTTAATTTCGAGCTTCTAACGAGTGTTTCCAATCCCAGAATAAGCATGAAGTAAAATTTCGAGTTTAGAAAAGCCCCGTGAAAATTTGTCTCGGGTCGCGCAGCGACCCGAGACAAATTTTCTGGGCTTTTCTAAACTCGAAATTTTACTTCATGCGCCACGCGTATAAAACACTTATTTTAAGTAAAGTTCAAAATAACTATTGCGCCTCGGCAAATCCAAATTTTCAGGCTTTTCTAAACTCGAAATTTTACTTCATGCGTATACTCATTTTAAGTGAAGTTCAAAATAACTATTCAAGTTTAATCTCAGGTAAATAAATATTTAATAGCTGAGGCTGTTACTTGGTGAAATTCCATATCAGCACTTTTAGTAATAAACACACTTAGTTAAGATTTCACTGTTTATTAGTTGACACTGCAACAATTGTTTTGCCATACAGTGGCTTCATCAGGCAGATGAATGATCATTGATTTGCCTGATGAAGCCACTGTGTGGCGAAACAATGATTGCAGTGTCAACTAATAAACAGTGAAATCTTAACCGAGTGTGTTATTTACTAAAAATGTTAATAAATATTGCAAATGTAATAAATTATTTAAAAATTCAAAGAATAGTTTTTGAGTTACTTTGCTGGTCATTTAAACATAAGAAAATGTGTATTTTTATCCATTTTTAAGGTAAATTCAAATTGAAAACTCAATGTTAAAACAATGTTAAATTTTTCTATGAATAGTCAAGTGTTTCTTAAATTGTTATTTTAAAATAGTTCAAAATCAAAAAATTTCCGTTCATTATTTTTTTATGTTTCTCGTAGATTTTCTTACTCCAAAATTGTTTTACAAATTTTCTCTTACATGAAAATGACACTAAAAATGTCGAAACTTGAGTGTTCTTTTAATAAAAATATATAGTGGTATTAAACTTAACCAAATTATTCTATTCACTATTTGAAATGAAACAGCACAAAGTAAAGGTCTCAACAATCTTGATGTTAATTTTCTCTAAGTAGTTAATTTTTTGAAATACTGAAAGAAATTATATAATAATAATAATAATGATTTTAATCTGTTGTTTGTCTCATTTTTAGTCTGTGGTTTGTCTTATTTTAAGTCAGTTTTATATTCATATTTTTTTTATATAGAGTGCTCATTGTGATATACATATTAATATTGTTATAGTTTATAGTACTTAAATGTATATTGATTGTACAAAGATGATACCGTAAATAAATTAATGAATCAATAAATATTTTGAATTGTGGAGGCTTCTACTTCGTTATACATGTTAATTTTACACAATAAAACACTTTTAACTTTGTTTGTATAACACAATTTATTTTTATGTGACTGCAGTTTCGGCAAATTCAGCTTGCCATTATCAAACATGAAGTGTTTGATAATGGCATGAACATGAAGTGTTTGATAATGGCAAGCTGAATTTGCCGAAACTGCAGTCACATAAAAATAAATTGTGTTATACAAACAAAGTTAAAAGTGTTTTATTGTGTTGAATCAATAAATAATCACACAGTTTTTTTTAATTTGTTAAATTTAAATTTAAAATACTCACCTTCAAATGTAATAGCAAAACTACCCAAAGACAACAAACACACTACAAATAAATGCAAGCAAAAATTCATGTTTTTCTTATTCGTAAGCAGTATAAAACAATATTGAAATCCAAAAAGTTGAATGGATTTTAAGTTGCCTTTTCCTAAAATATAATATTCAAATTTAAAGATCCACAATGTTTTTTTTTTTTACATGCGTCCCAATTCGTCACTCGTGTTAATGAATAAATAACTTAACCGCAAATGTATGTTAAATGTCGTTTCACAATTAATTAAATATGTATCGGGGTAATTAGTGACTTGCTTTAATATTATAATACATTAAAAACACGTGATTTCGAATAAAATAACGAGCGAGCGTTTAATAAAATAAAGTACTTAATTAATGGGTAAAAGGAAAGGTATGGATGTTGGCGTATGCGGATGATGTGGTGTTGGTTGCAAGAGAGTATGAAGGAATGAAAGAGATGTTGAAGAGAGTGGAGAGGTTTATGGATAAAAGGGGAATGAATGTGAATGTAGGGAAAACGAAGTGGGTGAAGTTTAGAAATAAAGGGAAGGAGGGGAAGGTGAAAGAATTGGAGTGGAAGGGGTAGTTATTGAGAGGGTGAAGAGTTTCAAGTATTTGGGGTTTTGGTTTAAAGGAACGGGAGGGTATGAGGAGCATGTGAGGTGGGTGCAGGGTAAGGTGAGGAAGGCGTGGGGAATAGCGTGGGGCAAGTGGGGGAAGTGGATGGGGAACAATGTGACGGTTGCGTGTAAGATATGGGATGCGTGTGTAAGAGCAGTGCTAATGTATGGAGTGGAAGTGTGGGGGACGAGAGGGTACGAGGTGATAGAGAGGGAGCAGATGTGGTTCCTGAAGCACATGTTGGGGGTGGAAAGGTCCACGCCCAGCTACATAGTGCTTCAGGAGACCAACAGAGAGAGGCTAGAGTGGGAGGCAATGGTGAGGGTGGTGAGGTACGAGATGAGATTGTGGGAACTGGATGAAGAGAGATTGGTGAAGGATGTATGGGTGACGAGTGTGTGTGGGGGTGAGGGTAGATGGAGGGGGGAGAGGAGGAAAATGTATGAGAGGGTAGGGCTGTCGGAGGCGAAGGTAATGGAATGGCTAGGAAATGGGGTGAAGGTGGATGAGTGGGTGAGGGGGAAAGGGAAGGAGGTGGAAGGGCAGGAAAGGCAAGGGTGTATTGACAGAAGTCAGTATAATGATATGAGGTGGCAGGTGTATGGGAGGGTGCCGAAGTATTTGATAGAGAAGGGATGGGGTAGAGAGGATAGGGTGATTGTGGCAAGGGCGAGGTGTGGATCGGAGGAGAGAGGAAGGAAAGTATGGATGGGGGAAGAGTATGGAAGGTGTGTGTTGTGTGAACAGGGGAAGGATACGTGGTGACACTTGGCGGAGGAATGTGAGGGGGTGAAAGAGGAGTGGCTGGAAGCGAAAGGGAATAGATGGGTAGTGGAGTAGATGAGGGAGGATGTGAGCGGGGTAAGGACGTTGGAATAGCTGGGGAGGGAGAGGGAAAAGAGAAGGGAGGGTTAGAGGGATACGGGAATGTAGTGAGGTAATCAAATGTAAATGTGTAATCAAATGTAAAGGTGTGCAGATATGCCAAGAAAGGTCTTTTTTTTTTACTTAATTACACTTTTTTTTGTTAAATACTGTATTTTCACTTGGCAGCAAGGTTGTTATGTTTAAAATACTTTATTTAAAACAGTGTTTTAAACATGTTTAAAAACAGCCGTCGTGTTTTAAACGGTTTTGTTTTAAACATGTTTGAAATCTTTAATTTGTTTAAAACATGTTTTAGATGTTAAATTTGTTTAAAACGTTTTTTTTAGTATCTTCAATTTGTTAAATTATATTTTATACTACTTCATTCAGATTTTTTGTTTACTTTTTTAAAATTTAGCTAAATTCTCGAAGATTTTTCAAATTACATTATTAATGTGATTTTTAAATACAGGGAATTTTTCTTTCAGGTATACATATGCATACACTGTAAATTTTACGACATTGGTTGTTTTTTTAGAAGATTTCAATTTGAATCGTTAAACGAGAAATCCCTCGTTTAAAGATTAAAATTGATTCGAATTTCTTTTGAGTAATTACAGCGTTTTTTTAAATTTGCAGGAATTCGTGGATTTAAAGCGGTTAATTTAAGGCTTTTAACGAGTGTTTTCCACTCCCAGACTAAGCTTGAAGTAAAATTTCGAGTTTAGAAAAGCCTGAAAATTTGGATTGGCCGCGTAGCGAAGCGGAGCGGCTAATCCAAATTAGGCTTTTCTAAACTCGAAATTTTACTTCATGCGCCACACGTATAGAACACTGAAATATCGTAAAGTCTGAAATATACGGCTTTAGCAATCTAATATGTATATGTGAATAAAACATAAATCATATTCTGCGCTGAACAAATTGTTTAAAATATGGATTGTAGGCAACCCAATAACGTATATTAGGATGCCTATATTCGTTGTTGTATGTGTGTTTTTTGAACTTCACTGTAAATTAGTGTTTTTAAGCGTGGCGCATGAAGTAAAATTTCGAGTTTAGAAAAGCCTAATTTGGATTGACCGCTCCGCTTCGCTACGCGGCCAATCCAAATTCTTAGGCTTTTCTAAACTCGAAATTGTACTTCATGCTTAGTCTGGGAGTGGAAAACACTCGTAAAAAGCCTTAAATTAACCGCTTTGAAACTACGAATTCCTACAAATTTAAAAATCGCTGTTTATTTATTATCGGTATATGTATACTCAAAAGAAAAATGCCCTGTATATTTTGTTTTAAACACGTTTTAAGCGTGTTTTAAACATATTTTAAACACGTTTTAAAGATAATTGTTTGATTTTAGTTATGTGGAGTATTTAATCACAATGAAAAAACTGTTTTTATTCCTTACTTCACTTTTATTTTTATGTGTTAGATGTACATTTCGAGTGCTAAGCACTCATTATCAATAACTAATGCATTAGTTATTGATAATGAGTGCTTAGCACTCGAAATGTACATTTAACACATAAAAATAAAAGTGAAGTAAGGAATAAAAACAGTTTTTTCATTGTGACGTTTTAAAGATGTCTTTCATTGTTAATGTTTTAAAGGATGTTTTAATGATAAATAACAGGTTTTTTTAAATAACTGTTTGTTTTAATTAAAATGAAAAAAAAAACGTTTTTTTAACAATCCTACTTGGCAGACTATTTATTTATAAAATGGAATAGATTTCAAATTACTTATTTATGAAATTAACTTTGAGCGAGTGTTTAATAAAATGAAGTACTTAATTACACATTTTTTTGTTAAAATACTGTATTGTCACTTAAGAGACAATTTATTTATAAAATAAAATAGATTTAAAATTGTTTATTTATAAAATTAAGTTTGTTTTTTAGCAAATAAAATAATAATATCTCAATCATATTTTCTAAAATTATGAGACAGCGGAATTTCTTACAAAGTTCGGTGGATTTAAGGAAAGGCTTTTGTTTGAAATTTCCAAAAAAGAAGAAAACAATCAATTTTACTCAGGATTCACGTACAGGGAATTTTTCTTTTAAGTATACATATCGTGATATTTACGCTGTAATTGTTCAGGCATTCGTTGTTTTTCGAAAATCGTTCAATTTGAATCTTCTAACGGGTGTTTCCAATCCCAGAAGTACAATTTTCGAGTCTATAAAAGCCTAACCAAACTAAATTTTCAGGCTTTTAAAACTCGAAATTTTATTTCATGCGCCACCAGTATAATACACTGAAATAAATTAATACACCGTACAATCGTTTAAATTATGATTTAGAGTAAGCGGCATTTTTTATGCGGTTACCCTGAATGATGGAATAAATTTAAGGTTATGGTAAACTATGTGTTAACAGTCAGTAGTGCCAATCTAATTTAAAATTGAAAGCCTACTCTAAATCATGTTTTAAATGATCGCACGGTACATATTTGAAATAATATTAAACGCATTTTATTCTTCACTAAAGAAAATTGATTATTAACTCTTAGTCAATTTGGAAAATATTAAAATTATCTTCTCTTAATTAGCGTGTTCTATCAGAAATGAATTGATCTTTAAATCTACTCAAGACTCATTCATTTCATACACAGGGATTTTTTTCTTTTTAGTACTCTTTCAAATATTAAATATAAATATTTTTAGAATTAATTATCTTGAAATCAAAACTATATACAGAAAGTTTTATGTAACACCGAACATTTTTATAACGAGCATTTTTTAGGTATACATAAGAATACGTTGTGCATTTGCCGACGCTCGGTTTATTAAAAGATTTGAAGCTTTAAGCGAGTGTTTTCCTTTCCCAGGCTAAGCATGAAGTAAAATTTCGAGTTTAGAAAAGCCTGAAAATTTGGTTTGCTCGCGTAGCGCAAAGCGCGGAGCGGCCAAACCAAATTTTCAGGCTTTTCTAAACTCGAAATTTAACTTCATGCGCCACCGGTACAAAACACTGATGTAATGTAAAGTTTAGCGGTGTGTTTTAAATTTCATAGTATGTCAGTGTTTTGTACCGGTGGCGCATGAAGTAAAATTTCGAGTTTAGAAAAGCCTGAAAATTTGGTTTGCTCGCGTAGCGCAAAGCGCGGAGCGGCCAAACCAAATTTTCAGGCTTTCCTAAACTCGAAATTTAACTTCATGCGCCACCGGTACAAAACACTGATGTAATGTAAAGTTTAGCGGTGTGTTTTAAATTTCATAGTATGTCAGTGTTTTGTACCGGTGGCGCATGAAGTAAAATTTCGAGTTTAGAAAAGCCTGAAAATTTGGTTTGGCCGCTCCGCGCTTCGCGCTACGCGACCAAACCAAATTTTCAGGCTTTTCTAAACTCGAAATTTTACTTCATGCTTAGTCTGGGAGTAGAACACACTCATTTCAAGTTTCAAATTGAGCTCTGTTAAAAAACAAGAAGTATCTAAAGATGTACGGTGCATACGCTGTAATTGTGACATGTATACTTAAAAGAAAAACTCCCTGTATGTACAAGTTGAGGCTTTAATTGCAATTAATTGGCTTCAAGTCGTATAGGCAACCCAATTTACACATAACTTATAAATTAAAGGTGCCAAATTGTATTGGATGAAAATGTTCGGTGTTACATAAAACTCTCTACATATATAGTATATTTTTAACGTCACTTTAAATTAGTGTTTTATACACATGGCGCATGAAGTAAAATTTCGAGTTTAGAAAAGCCTGAACATTTTCAGGCTTTTCTAAACTCAAAATTTTACTTCATGCTTAATCTAGGATTGGATACACTCGTTAAAAGCTTCAAATTGAAAGGTTTTATAAAAACAACGAATGTCTGAAAATTAACATCGAAAAATCGGGGTATGTAACACTTTTATAAATATAACGAATTCTTGAAAACCCACCAAACGCTGTAATCAAAAGCTGTAATCACCGGTAGTGTTTTGCGATGGTTTGCTCGAGTAAATTAACACGTAATATTAGGTGTTCAGTCAAAAACCCGATTGAATTGGCTATGAAAATTTTAAAACATTGTGAAGTAGGTCATACGTGAATTTGTCAGTCGCTCCTGTCAATTTTATTCTAAACTAGTTTTAACAAAGTTTTTTTTATTTCATTAGATATTTTAATGCCCACTCACATGAAAGAAGAAAAAACAACGCAAAAACTATGAGAAGAACAAGGTATATTAATAAGCTACTGTTTAATACAATCTGACATTTATGTCAGGTATGACAAAACGTAAATTAAGCTGCGACTTCACTTTTCCTTGCATCAAAAAAGCAACGCCTTTTCGATCGGATTTTTAAATGTACTCCTGTTAGGAGGTAACCCTCGCCTGGGTGCGAGTATTACCTTGGCGCCCCCAGGTAATTCAGAAAGGACCCATATAATGCTTATTCACAATTTGGCATTAAAAACTGTATCGACTGGAATAGACAATTTTAATTTGAGAGCTTACAAACAACACATTTTGTCATGTTATAATTTATTTACATACAAAATTAGATACTAAAAATAAGAAAAATATACATTTATAAAAAATCCACTTTTCGTGCTTTTGCATTGGCAAAATCCTTAATAATGTCACTGCTTCGATGCGCATTTTGTGTTCAATACTAATTAACGCTAAATTAGTTAGTCTACTTTGCCATAATGTGGATCTAAAATAATTTTGTATCAATTTTAATTTTGATTAAGTAAAAAGAATTATTAATAAAATTGAATAAAACTGTAAAATTCTTTGAACAATTGCCTTAAATTTGCAATTGTTGTAGGACATTTCCGATTTAAAAAAAAATTGTATTTACTTCAGCACTAAAGTTTATTTTTAATACTCCTTTAGTTTATTTGCCTCGGCCTAGAGTCGTAATAAAAAGATCAACTTTCGTGCCTTGATAAAAAACAATAACTATTTCATCGATAGTACACATTTACAATTGCCGCGCAGCCAAATTAAAGGCGCCCCGCCGCATGCAGGCGATCGCCATTTTTAGCACTGTCTTTTTTTGAACGAAGCACTTGATGTACTAGAGTTAGTAGGTAGAGTTTGTATTTAGCAAGCACAGAAGCACACACACGAAGCACGCGCGGAAATTCTCAAAAAAAATGGTTATGTAAGGGAATAATCGTACGGTGGTACGAGTAAACCTACACAGTGATGGAATTGAATCGGTCAATCATTAATCACTCAAAGTCAAACAAACAGCTAAGGTCCAGATCTTCGGCGCCCCCCAGGACTTGGCGCCCGGGTGCTGTGCTCCCCTTGCACCATAGGGTGGGCCGCCCCTGAATGTCTAAATTAATTTTTCTGGAATTATGAGCCAAAGTTAAAAATTATATAAAGATCGTGGGGTTCAAGAGCCCTTTTTTTCCTGGAATTTTAGTAAACTATAATTAATATATATTTTTGTTTATTTGTATATGTATACACGCATACGGCCATGTAATTAATCTATTTTACATATTGTCTTGTAATTGGGATGTAATTTTTCTGTTGGGCAATAAAGACTTATTATTATTATTATTATTATTAAATATACTGCAACTTTCTAGTTTCTGCATTAAATTTAGTTTTTTCGTAATTCAGCACATACAAATAATTTTACTGAAATTATGAGCCAAAGTTCAAAAATATACTAAGATCCTGGAATTTAGTAGCCTTTTGCCTTGTAATTTTAGTAAGCAATAATTAATATTCTGTAACCTTGTAGTTTCTGCATTGAATTTGAACTTTTTCATAATTGAAAATGAAAACCCCTGACTAATTAAGCCGCCTGTTTTTCATAAAAAAATGTGTTGTAATTTTGCCTCTATCTTCAATTCATTCACTGACAGTGACGTTTTATAAATGTTTAATGACAACAAAAAATGGAAACCCTAAAATGTGTCTTATTTACAAAATGAAAGTTTCAGGGTTTCCATTTTTTGCTCCAAATTGTACACAGAATAACCAATAACAAAATTAATCTAGAGTATTTATCCAAACATTCACCAGTAGAAAATTCACCGTGGATTCAATGTGAAGAATTCACTTAATTGTTTTTTTTTTGCTGCAGCCATAAAATTTTGTATGAATCTGAAAATACGCTCGAACAATTTCCCACAATATGCGAAAAATGTTCAAAATCGTATTTTCCTTCAATTACATGCTAATTGTAAACAAACATAAAAAATATAAATTTCATCGTACATTTTCAGCATTTTTCGCAGGATGTTTATAAAGAGTGGAGTATTGAAATAAGTGCATTGTATTTTTTTAGTTAGTTAGAATGAACGTGGCAATCAATCGGTAGGTCGAAATTATGCGCACGTTGAAGATTTTTTCGTTTGTTCTGACGTTTTGGTTTTGCAATGGTTTACTGGAATTTCCAGGTAATAAACACGAACTATTTTAAAAAAACGGACTTGTGGCAATAAGACCCTAGGTATTATACAAATTTATAATTAATATATGTTTTGTGTTATTTTTGTAGTAGTCCGTGAATTCTTTACTTAATGTTTTTTGTGTCAGTATACGTTATCGTGAATACTCTGCCTTTATTCCTTTTTTTAATATGATCGAAGGATGTGGTGCCATAAATTAAACAGGATGCGAGTTTAATTTATTGACTTAATTATGACATTTCTAAGGAATTGGTATTTCTTAAATTGGGATTTCTCCAGAACGAAATACTATGATTTTCGAGAGTTTGCTAGCGAAACTAGGAGTAAGCGGGTGTAGGACGCACAAATGTTAAGATAAAGTTCTTTCGGAGACTTACCATTTAGCCGCAAATTGTATTTTAAGTTCCAATTTTGAGGTTATATAGGTAGGTATTTTCGGGTAAATAAGCACATTACAGGGATAAATTGTACACATGATAAAATTATTTCCAAAATTATGACGTAAATAATCAAAATTGTAGTATTATCTTTAGTTATACAGCCAAAATCAAGATATTAATTTTACACTAAATGTGACGTGTACTAACGTTTATTTAAAATAATGGATATATAAATTGGATCCATTAGAAAATTACAAATATTTTAATTCATAATATAAAAAAGTAGATGGCGAGACCTTTACGCGGAAACGATAATATGATATTGTACCATTACTTTTTCGTAAATTGATCTCGTAACAATATCACATATACTGTAATTATAAAATCACCATGTACTCAGTTATGTATAAAATTATAGTAAACACTTAACTTTTGATTTTCAATAAATTCACATTTGCCGTTTACGAAAATCAACCCGGGTTGCAGCAGTGGAGTAACAACAACAATTTTGTTGTTACTCCACTGCTGCAACCCGAGTTGATTTTTTCGGCCATCAACAAACTAGAAATTATGGTTATAGAAGTTAGAGACAAATTAGAATATTTCAATTATAAAATTAATTTTTCTCGTTATAATCGCAGTCATTGGAAGAACATTTTAGTAAGGATATTTTATCAACCGCAAATTAGATGCCGCAAATCTATTTTTGTACACCAAAAGTTAAAACACTCATAATCTAAAGATAGATAATAATCAATCTAGAATTTTATATCCATTATTTAAATAATTAACACTGATAACTTTTTTGTATTCACGTTTTATTTTAAACTGTGAGTTAGTGAGTTAGTTTGATAATGGCTCGCTGTTGAGCCGAAACTAGTCACAGTTTAAAATAAAAAGTGAATAAAAAAAAAGTAATCAGTGTTAATTATTAAAATATTTACAATGTTTCACAAAGTAACCGCCTCCACCACAAGATACTATATCCATTAGTTTAAATAAACGTCAGTAGAAGTCACATTTAGTGTGAAATTAATATTGTGATTTTGGCTGTATAAATGAATATAATACTACAATTTGGATTATTTACGTCATAATATTGGCGATAATTTCATCATGTGTACAATTTATACCTGTAATTTGCTTATTTGCGCAAAAATACCAACGTGTATAACCACAAAATTGGAACTTAAAATACAATTTGCGGCGGTACGGTAAGTCTCCGAAAGAACTTTATCTTAACATTTGTGCGTCCTACATATGTCTACAACCGGCTTAATTTAAAAAATTTCAAAAATAGGAGTATTTCGATCTGGAGAAACCCCCTTAAATTATTTATATTTACTAAATATTCCATCAAACGTTTATGCTTAGAAGTCAAACTCAAAAACTGCATGACTCTACTTCTGGGAGCAACATTAACTAACCCCTGCATTTGCATTACTAGATGGGAAACCCACAAAAAACAGTGTAATTAACTAGTAGGTGCACAATTCTGGAGCACGACCTTGCACGTTAATTATTTAGATTACACGTCAATTACGTGTTAATTATTCAGACAATTAACTAGTCAAACTCAAAAACTGCATGACTCTACTTGTGGGAGCTAAATTAAATAACCCCTGCATTTGTATTACAAGATGGAAAATTCACAAACTAGTGGGTGCACAACTCTGGAGTACGACCTTGCACGTTAGTTATTTAGATAACACGTCAATTACTTGTCAATTATTCAGACAATTAACAGACAATGAATACTCCTCCGTGTTCCACGTTTAGTTCGACCTTGCACGTTAATTATTTTGTTTTCTTCAACCCTTTTTTTTAGTTTTCCCTTTGACAATTTTCCTTTGCAATCTTTCTACTGATTTTTTTTCACCCAATTTCTCCTTACACTTTTTCTTTGGGACCGATTAATGTGATGTAATTTTTGCACATGACTCATTACAGAATCAGACTCAATAACTAACATGAAATAAATTAAATATCGTTATTGTGATATTTGCAGAGTATTTTTTTAAATAGGATTTTATGAAATAATGAAATCAAATAAGTTTATTATTAATGTGATTAATGTGATGTAATATTTGCATATGACCCCCATCGACTCATTACAGAATTAGACACAATTACTAACATGAAATAAATAAAATATTGTTTTTGTGATATTTGCAGAGTATTTTTGAAATAGGATTTTATGAAACAATTAAATCAAATCAAGTTTATTATTACCACAGAACATTGATATCGTATGTTCAATATTGTAGATTGGTAACTCTGAAATTATACATTATAAATATTATGCCTGACGTTTTATATGTCAATTCATAAATCGTATAGCCAACTTAAATTTAAAAAAGATTAAATCATGGCACCCTAAAGGTTTTTTTAATTGAACATTCGATACATATTGTGGGTTCGTCAACTATTAGATAAAATTATTAGATAAAAACATTAATAATTAGAGGGAATTGGTACAAAAAGGACATAGTCCTTACATGTTAAAAAGAAAATACTTAAAAATCAATCAAGCAGTGTACAACAATAAAAGTGACAATCTCCTAACTATGTTGTTTTTATTTCAAATAAACAATCAATTTTTTTCTGATTCGTGATTTTAAACTTTTCTTGTTTTTTGTTTCTTAAGATTATACAAATCATTCCTGTAAAAGACTTTGCAATGGAACCAGAATGAAATGCTCGTATGAATTCACGCTTGAAGTGATGCTTTCCATGGAGGCTAACAATTGCAAAAGATGCTTGGGTTCAAACGTTTCGGACTGCTTGAATCCGGATTGTGTGGTCGTTGACGGAAGGGAAAAACTCGTGTACACGATAAATAGACAAATTCCCGGACCACAAATTGAAGTAATATATTTTTTCTTATCCACAATTGAAATAATGATAAAATTTTAATTATGCATTTAACAGACATTAATTGCTAATTACTCTAAATTCTTAGAAAATGTTTAAAATTCGTTAAAAGCAAATGATAAGGAAAATGAAACGAAAGTATGTTGTCATTCATTCGAAAATTGTTTTTTTTTATTGTTTACTATTGCGTAAGATTGCAAATATTTTATTCATTACTATTATTCTTAAAATACCTATGTGGTTTTAATATTTACACTTTTAAAATATATTCAATGACATTAGAAGCGTAACACCCAGAAGGAGTTATTATTTTAACTTGATTTTTTGCCAGTATGGTAGTCTTACATCAAGAATAAAATGATTACATTTTCAAGAAATTTTATTAAAAAACAATCTAAAAAAAAATTTATAATGTGTTTGGCGACCCCTTTGCTGTATACACTCCTGTAGACGTCTGGGCATCGACAAAATGAGATGGTCGATGTCTTCTTGAGGCATCTCGTTCCAAGCAACTGTGCTAGAGTCTGTGGAGGATGGTGCAAAGAGAATATTCTTCTTCCCATGATATCCCACACATGTTCAATGGGATTTAAATCCGGCGAACGGGGCGGCCACGCCAAAACATTAACACCAGCTTCATTAAGAAAGTTCATAGTTCGACGAGCAATATGGGGACGTGCGTTATCTTGTTGAAAAAGTACGTCTGGGCGGCCATCTAAATAAGGCAACAAAGTCGGTCGTATGACGTCTTCAACATAACGCGCAGCTGTCATACTGCCTCGAATGAATACAAGAGGTGATCGACTACCATAAGCAATAGCCCCCCAAACCATTACTCCAGCAGTCCTGTGTACATGCCTCTCAATAGCAAACCTAAGATCAGGTCGTTCTCCACGGTAGCGTCGTACCCTTCTACGGCCATCATGCGTGCCTAGACAAAATCGTGATTCATCGCTGAATACGACATCGTGCCATTCTGCCTCCCAATGCTGCCGTTCTCTGCACCAGTCCAACCTTTGGCGACAGTGTCTCGCCGTTAAAGGAAGCACTAATCTTGGACGGTACGAAAGAAGCCCAAAGGATTGAATGCGGCGATATAAGGTTCGCATACTAACGGGCCTACCTTCTTCTCCAATCCATTGATCACCGATTTGACGCGTAGTAGCGAAACGGTCTCGTAGGGCTATTTGTCTTAAGCGCCGATCTTGACGTTCTGTGGTACGCCTTGGTTGACCAATTGGTCTTCTTCTTGCTCCTCTACCTTCTTCTGTCCATACCTGATACACACGTATTACAGTTGCTGCAGTGGAATCAATACGGCGGGCAATTTCGCGATAGGACATACCGACATCTCGATAAGCAACAACTCGACCCCGGTCAAAATCGCTCAAATGGTGATATTGTGGACGTCTTCGGACTCGAGGCATTTTATTTAAGCTTAACACACTCAACGGAAACACGAAAACTAAAAACATCTGTACTAAACAGCTCATATAAATAGTTTTATCAAAAAAGAAAAAGTGAAATTTGTTTTTTTTCACAATAAATATAAAAGGCACAAGGTTGAAATTGTTATCAATGTATGCTTTAAATATAGTCACTCTGTTGCTAAAATATGAATTCAAAAAAATCATTCCTTCTTGGTGTTACGCTTCTAATGTCATTGAGTATATAATATACTAGTTGAATGCGCACGCAACATTGATGCGCTTTTTACCGGAAAATCGAAATTTGCATGATTTTTTAAAGTACATTTTCGATTTATATGCAATTTATATGCTTATTTAAAATACATTTTAAATTGCCATGCAGTTTTCATGCTTTTTTAAAGTACTTTTTAAATGCACATACAATTTGCTTGCTTTTTTAACCCATTATAACTTTATTATTTTCTTGTTAATTAAATTACTAAATAAGTTAATTTGATATTTTACTATTATTTGACCTGACTTTAAAAAGTATGAAAAAAAGGTAAATATTTTGTTATTTAAATATTTCGCTTATTACTCATTAAAAAATAAAAAAGGCAGTGTATTTCTAACTTCACAATAGTTCAGTGTTTAATACGCGTGGCGCATGAAGTAACATTTCGAGTTTAGAAAAGCCCCGTGAAAATTTGTCTCGGGTCGCTGCGCGACCTCCGACAAATTTTCTACGCGGGGCTTTTCCAAACTCGAAATTTTACTTCATACTTAGTCTGGGAGTAGAAACACTCGTTCTAAACTGCATATTGCACGTTTTTTATATAAAATCGACGAATGCCTGAAAGTTTACAGCGTATACATTATGTTTATTTAAAAGAAAAATTCACAGTATGTAATACAATAAGTCATTCATAGAAATCAAAAAAGTGCAGAATTGGGTCTTAATTCAACTTTTAGAGTCAACTCTATCACTGCTCGGCTAATAATAGGTTAAAGCAAATTTTAAATTTACATGCATTAAATGTTCAAAATATTTTTCTTACTTGTGTATATCTAATTGTTTTTCTATGAAAAGGTTTGCAAAGGGGATTTAATAAGCGTTTTAGTAAAAAATAATTTAATAGACGCTACAACGACGATTCACTGGCATGGCCAGCATCAAAGAAACACGCCTTTTATGGATGGAGTTCCGATGATAACGCAATGTCCAATCCAACCTGGGACAAAATTCCTTTACGAATTTGAAGCAACGCAAGAAGGCACACACTTCTACCACTCACACTCTGGTACTAAAAAAATATTATTTAATATGTAGTTATTGAGAGAAAAAACACTTCGTACTGTTCACACATTAAAAATTTTATTCCGGCTAGTTTCGGTTTGTTAGACCATTTTTTAAGGAATGTTTTTTCCCTCAATAACTTTATGCAGTATAATATGTTTCGCCAAGTGCAGGTGAGAGATTTATTAAAAAAATAATATTTAATATTTGAAGGAAATCAGAAATATTGCTATAGTTTTAAATGATTAGAATATACAGGCATTTTTTCTTTTAAGTATACACATACTTACGCTTTTTTTTAGGAGTTCAATTTGTAGCTTTGAACGACTGTTTTCCACTCCCAGGTTAAGCATGAAGTAAAATTTCGAGTTTAGAAAAGCCTGAAAATTTGGTTGGGTCGCGTAGCGCGAAGCGCGGAGCGACCAAACCAAATGTTCAGGCTTTTCTAAACTCGAAATTTTACTTCATGCGCCACGCGTATAAGACCCTGATTTCTAGCAAAGTTTACTCTTTCACAGTATTTCAGTGCTTTCAGTGTTTAATACGCGTGGCGCATGAAGTAAAATTTTGAGTTTAGAGAAGCCTGAAAATTTGGTTTGGCCGCTCCGCGCTTCGCGCTACGCGACCAAACCAAATGTTCAGGCTTTTCTAAACTCGAAATTTTACTTCATGCTTAGTCTGGGAGTGTAAAACACTCGTTTTAAGCTTCAAATTGAACTATATAAAAAAAGCGCGGCGAAGCGGAGCGACCAAACCAAATTTTCGGGCTTTTCTAAACTCAAAAATTTTACTTCATGCGCTACGCGTATTAAACACTGAAAACACTGAAATATTGTTAACGGGTGAAGTTCACTTGAAATCAGTGTCTTATTGACGTGGCCCACGCATGAAGTATAATTTCAAGTTTAGAAAAGCCTGAACGTTTGGGTTTTAGACGCATAGCGTGGAAATCCAAATTTAGGCTTTTCTAAACTTGAAATTTTACTTCATGCGCCACGTGTATTAAACACCGAAAATACTGAAATATTGTGAACAAGTGAACTTCAATTGAAATCAGTGTGTTATACGCGTGGCGCATGAAGTAAAATTTCGAGTTTAGAAAAGCCTAAAAATTTGGTTTGGTCGCGTAGCGCTACGCGCTACGCGACCAAACCAAATTTACAGGCTTTTCTAAACTCGAAATTTTACTTCATGCTTAGTCTGGGAATAGAAACACTCGTTTTAAGCTTCAAATTGAATCGTTTTAGAAAGGCAACGAATATTTGAAAATTTACAGCAAATAATTGGGATGTATGTGTACTTAAATAAAAAACTCACTGTACATATTTAATGTTTGCACGTTATTAAAATGCCATAAAATACCAATCCATACAATTTCGGAAATATCAATTATACGCTAAAGTACAAAAAATAATCGCTGAAAATAGTTTTTGAGAATTCTCTTGAAAATTAATTGTAATAAATTCAAAACAAATACTTGGAAAAATATAGCGGAATTCGGGAGAGATGTCCTATGACTCATGGATGTGGAATATGTGTTTCAATTTTTTTAGAGAGTATGCCGACAGTTGTATCTGCAACGATTTTTCCTAGTTGTGTCAAATTTTGACGTTACATGACAATGTCATTCTGTTTAGGTCGCGAGTATATTAGTGTTCTTTCTTTTAGAAAAGCTTTAAATCATAATTTCTTGTGATTTTTTGCTTTTGAGTATACATATCCCAATTACGTGTTGTAGATTTTTAAATATTCGTTCTTTTCTTAATAGAGGTCAATTTAAAGTTTAAACAAGTGTTTTTCACTCCCAGGTTAAACATGAAGTAAAATTTCGAGTTTAGAAAAGCCTGAAAATTTGGTTTAGTCGCTTAGCGCGAAGCACGGAGCGACCAAGCCAAATTTTTAGGCTTTTTTAAACTCGAAATTTTACTTCAAGCGCCATGCGTATAAGACACTGATTTCAAGCGAAGTTTACTCTTTCACAATATTTCAGTGCTTTCAGTATTTAATACGCGTGGCGCATGAAGTAAAATTTCGAGTTTAGAAAAGCCTGAAAATTTGGTTTGGCCGCTCCGCGCTACGCGACCAAACATAATTTTCAGGCTTTTCTAAACTCGAAATTTTACTTCAAGCGCCACGCGTATAAGACACTGATTTCAAGCGAAGTTTACTCTTTCACAATATTTCAGTGCTTTCAGTATTTAATACGCGTGGCGCATGAAGTAAAATTTCGAGTTTAGAAAAGCCTGAAAATTTGGTTTGGCCGCTCCGCGCTTCGCGCTACGCGACCAAACCGAATTTTCAGGCTCTTCTAAACTCGAAATTTTACTTCATGCTTAGTCTGGGATTGGAAAACACTCGTTTAAAGTTTCAAATTGAACTATTTAAAAAAATGCGTATGCATATGTATACCTAATAGAAAAATCCCTGTATGTATACTTAAAATGCTGGTAATATAGACAATTACAGGCCCATAGCTATTTTATCAAATTTTTCGAAAATATTTGAGCAAATACTATTTACAATTATATATAATCATGTTAAGAAATACATATCAAATAATCTACATGGTTTTTTATCGGGTCGCTCAACAGTTACAAATTTAGCAATAATCACATAAACGTTATCCGAGTCCCTAGATTGTAGTGGCCAAACTGATGTAATTTATACAGACTTTTCGCGTGCATTTGACACTTTAGACCACAATATCTTGATTGAAAAATTAAGTATCTTTGGTTTCGCCACCAATCTACTTGAGTTTATATATTCATACTTAAATTATAGGTCTAATTGTGTATTTTTCAATGGATTTAAATCATCGCAATTTATTTCAACATCAGATGTCCCCTAAGGATCCAATCTAGGGCCTCTATTATTCGTTTTATATATTGACGACTTAATTAGTTCCATGTCTTGTCCAGTTTTAGCATTCGCGGATGATTTTAAAATTTACACTAATGTTAATTGCTCAAATACTTGTCAATTACTTCAGCAAAATATTAGTTCAATTTTTAGCTGGTGCAATGCGAACAACCTAAAACTAAATACCGACAAATGTTATGTTGTTTCTTTTCACCGCAAACAAAATCCGTATCTTCAGAACTACACAATAAATGGAACAATTCTCGAAAAGAAGTCTGAAGTTAGGGATCTGGGTGTGCTGTTTGATGAACAACTTAGCTTCACTAATCACGTGTACAACATAACCTCGTCGGCAATGAAGATGTTAGGCTTCATTATGCGCACTTCTAATAATTTTACAGATATTAACGTCCTGAAATCACTATATAATGCATTTGTTCACACTAAACTGGAATATGCATCAGTTATATGGTATCCGCTATACATGAATCTGTCTCTTGTAGTCGAACGAGTTCAAAGGCGGTTTTTGAAATTTTAATCATATAAACTCACCGGTATCTATCCACCTCGTAATATTGACTACAGTACCCTGCTCATGGAAAACAATGTTATGTCACTTATGGACCGCAGAAATTCTTGTAGTGCTATCTGTTTAAAGAAACTAATCAACAATACCCTGGATTGTGATTGGCTCCTGGCTAAGGTTAATTTTAATATTCCGCGTATATCATCACGCCATAGCAATACGTTTTTAACTCCTAGGTGTAGAACTAATATCCTTACCAAAGTCCCGCTAACACACATGTGTCGTAATGCCAATCGCCATTTTGATGACATTTTCAGTTCGTAGCAGATCATTTCATTTTTGTCTCTCTGGTGTTTGGGATAGTATTATTTAAAAATATTTTATTTTTCTTCCTTTTCTATGATATTAAATTATTATTTACTTTTAATGTTATTTCAACATTTTAAGTTAAGGTTAACAGATTTTATTTTTATTTTTCTAATTAGTTTTTGTTTTTCATGCGTATATGTGCGTATATGTGTGTGTTTGTATGCACATACATATAAATAATTTTCTTTCCTTTTGTATTTTTACTGTTCATTGCAACTTATGCTGTTTTTTTTAGAATTTATCTATTTAGTATTTATTTAAAATTTAGGGTTAACAGATTTTGCTTTAATTGGATCATTTTTGTTTTACATATATATACTTAATAATTAATTTTCTATACTTTTTGTATTTATAATGATCACTATAATTTATCCTGTTTTTATTTTTCTAAATTTCTCTATTTAGTTTATATTTTATTTACATATATATTTTATATTTGATTTTTCTTTAAATTTTGTATTTATGAAGATCAATGTAATTTGTCCTGTTTTGGTTTTTCCGTTGGACAATAAAGACTATATTATTATTATTATTATTATTAAAAGAAAAATTCCCTGTATTAACAGATTAATCCGATGACTATTTGCCAAATCTACTGAATGCACATTCGATTCAACTAACATTTTTGTTTGAGCTTACACTAAATCAGCATAAAAGCATTATTTATTTCTGTAAATACCTGAACTATTTAGTAGATGTGGAAATTGGAATTATACCACTTTAACTCATATTTGAAACGATTGTACACATTAATTAAAATGATTTGTGGCTTGGTTTTTGTAAATTTAGTTTTACGAAGACATTGTCAAAATGTGACGTTTAACCTTAAAATTTTAAAGCTGCATATCTAAAAACCATATCAGACATATTATGAAGTTTTCTGTCTCTTTTCACACACGTAATCTAATGACATCAAACTATTATCGTATTATATTAGTGCAGAAAGCACTACAAATCAAGGAAACCATGGGACACCTTTCGTGAATCGTACCTTACTTGTTAATCCTAAGGATCCTCTATTTTTTTATAATTAAGGTTTCCAAAGAATGGATGGACTTTCTGGAGCTTTGGTCGTAAAAATCCCTGATGAGGATAATAAAATACGACAACATTACGATTATGACTTATCAGAGCATGTGATTCAAGTGACAGATTGGACGATTAGAGAAGGAATCTTCGCATTCCTAAACGAAGTCAGACATAAAGTTTACAAGATGGCCAACATTGCGATTTTGATCAACGGTTTCGGAAGCAATCATACAAATAACGTTCCTATACCAATTTTTGAAGTCAAAAAGGTAAACATAATATTTTTTAAATGTACACTTCTATTCAAATATAAAACGTGCACTTATTGTTTTACATTACAAACCGGGTTTTTGTACTTGTACGCTTTTTTATTGAACTGTGCACGAAGTCAACATTAGCGTGCCTTTCATTAGTTAGGTAAAATTGCCGGTAATTTTAACACGTTGGTCGCCACCTTCATAGCAATAAAAATATTACTTCAGGCCCCTGCTTAAGTTTTTCTTCCAATTATACAGAATAATAAAGCAAACATTTGAAGAGACATAAACGTTTTTAAGCGTTCAAGCCACCTAGTTTATAAAAACGGCAAAACAGACAGTGCAGTTTTGAAAGGCTATTAAAAAAACGGCCCAATTTAAAGAAATGGGGTTTATTTTTTCTTAATCGGTACATCATGGCGTTTTATGCATTAAGTCTTGAAGATGACATCAGAAAGATGATGACCCCCAGCAGCGATACATTGATGAAGGCGATTTCTGAAAATTTCGGCCGCATTTTGGCACATCTCGATGGGTATAGCGGCGATTTCCTCCCGAATTCGATCACTGAGTTCTTCCAAGGTGCGAGGTCGATGCCTAAAAACCTTTTCCTTCAGTTAGCCCCACAGGAAGAAGTCGCAAATGCTCAGATCAGGGGAGCGTGCGGGCCACTCCACATCACCTCTCAGAGAAACAAGGCGCCCAGTGAACACCTGTCGCAGTTTCTTCATTGAAACTCGATCAGTATGGGCCGTAGCCCCGCCCTGCTGAAACCAGATCTGCTTCCTCCATCAGTTCTTCCAATCGAGGTTGAGAAAAATTTTCCAACATGAAAGCATACCGTTGAGTAGTGACAGTTACGGTTCGTCCGTCCTCTTAAAAAAAATAAGGCCCAATCACCCCAAATTTGGAAATCGCACACCACACGGTGACTTTTGCGGAGTGGAGGAGTCTCTCGTGAAGTTGCCTTGGGTTATTTACAGCCCAGTATCGAAAATTTTGTTTATTCACCCCTCCACAGAGATGGAAGTGGGCCTCGTAACTACTGAAAAAAGTTGACCTCGCATGGATCCGGTTCAACATTTCTTGGGAGCGATTCATGCGGTTTTCATAATCAGGGGGCATTAACTTTTGAACAAGCATCATCTTGTAGGGGTGGAATGAGTCTTCATGCAATATCCGTGTTAGAGCATGCAGTTGCATGCTTCCGGGCAGAGCGCGTAGGTGACCGTTCGATAGCTTCTTTTACTCTTGCTACATTTTTGGGTGTTCTTACCGTTTTGGGTCTTCCTTAACCCCTACGTCTTTGTGTGGAAACAGTTTCTTTTAATGTACTCACCCAACTCGCGATTAAATTACAGTGAGGGACGGATTCACGACGCGCAAGATTGAAATGCAGCCGGAAGGCCCGCTGGGTGGCGACGGCAAAACGGCCATTTTTAAGAAACGTGCGGACTGCGAAGCCCCGATGTTCTATAGACCAAATCATGGTAACGACTAAAAACGGCACGACCCCCCCGACACAATGATATCCCTCCCAGGTAGGTACCCCCACCACACGGGATGTACTGGGCGTTCCAAACTGCACTGTCTGTTGCTGCACCCTGTATGTCTATATAGTTATACTAGTTCCGCGGCGCGGGCAGCACGATGCTCTAAAAGTTGTTTCTTGATGCGGCACAAGGTACATGCCGCGGGGCCTAAACGCAAATTTAACTGCGGCACAAGCGATCAACGTGTAAAGTTAGGATTATTCTCGGTAAAATAAACATATAGAAATGCCGATAGCTAACGTGATCTATTGCTCTCTGACAAAGCAATAGATGGCGTTAACTACAGACACATCACATTAACATTAGTTTACTATGCTTTAAATAACTTTATTTTTACAGGATTTTAGATACCGTTTTAGGGTAATCAACAGTGGGTCATCTTCTTGCCAGATTACAATAAGCATTGATAAGCATAATTTAAGTGTTGCAAGTCTTGATGGAAATGATATTATTCCACAAGAAGGTAATTTTCAATTCATTAAAGCAGTCTGCTAAACTTAGGAAGGAAGACCTTTATAAACGATCAAACATACTTTTTTTAACTTCAATATAAATGAGTGTTTTATATGCGTGAAGCATAAAGCCTGCGTCAAGCCTGAATATATTTACTAAATTCCAACAAATTTTCAAGTTGAACTTCTTACGATCACTCCTGGAGAACGCTACGATTTCATCCTCACCGCGAATCAAGTAGAAGATTTCTACTGGATTAGAGCGACAGGAGACACCCAATGTTTAGGCCTCAAAAGTTTAGCTTTACTTCAATACAAAGCAGAAAACATCACGATGGTTCCAACGAAAAGCACAGCAGTTTCAGACACAAAACGCTCAATAGTAAATTAAAATTAAATCCTTATAATATACTTAGTATCGAGAGGAGTAAGGATTTCTTACCGGTCGAAGACAATTCTTTGGAGGAGGAGCAAGCGACGACTCCATTTATTGTCTGAGACCGGTTTTGTACTTACTGTTCGATACGCTTATCACGTTTTTTTGCACGATCGGAGATGGACATTTCTTTGCAATTAAATTAATTACGGGCCAGTTGCACCAAACACGTTGCAGTGGTTCAACTCTGAACTCAAGTGATATTAGAACAGTAGGAACTGTTATTTTGAACTCAAGTTTAGCTTGACTCGAGTTCAACATTTTTCATGCAGCTAGGCCTATATCACTGACGTTTTATCAAATTTGATTCTAATTTCAATTCTAATTGAGTTTGTAAAGTTGGTTAAATAACTTTACATATTCTAATATATTTCACCAAGTGCCAGATGAGAAATTAATTCAAGAAAAAAAAAATCTAATTAAGTTGTTTTTATCAGTTGCTATGAATTTTAAGTTATATGTGCAGTTAGTTCACTGAACAATAAGAATTTTTGAGTTTAACTAAAACTTAAGATGCACTTACCGATTTGTTATTCATAGAAACTTAATAAACACAACCTGCCGTCCTGGAAACATGTATTAAAAAAGAATCGATCGTGCAAAATATCAAATAAACATCCATTTAATTGTTTGATCAAGGTTGAATGGGCTAAGAAATCAATGAATTAACCTTTCAGGGAATAAATTGTTTTGGAGCACCTTCTAATGATAAAAACTGTTACACCTTCAAAAATTTAACGTCAGTCGAAGAAATGCCCCCGGTTTTGAAAAAGGAACCGGATTTTAAGTATACGATTGGTTTGGAAATGAAACTACTAAATCTGGCAGCTTACGATGATTTAAGTAATAAATCCATGGTCAATCCTCTGTTCAACAACATTTCAACAACAAAGCCTTCTAGCAATCTCTTAGAAAGCGGGAATAATTATGAATTTTGTAACCGCGAGCATTTGATGAATTGCGATGAAGAAAAAGAACTTTGCGAGTGTCTACACGTTGTTGAGGTTTGTAATTAATTAATAATTTGTTTTTTCGAAAGCAAAAAATACTCAAATAAAAACCAGGCCCAGAACTTTGCCAGTGTCTACAAATTGTTGAGGTTTATGTAATTCATAAATAATTGTTTTATTCGCAAGCAAAATATGCTTATTTAAAACCAGACCCGGATACAAGCGACAGGACATCGGAAAAATTTCCGGTATTCTGCACTGTGTGCCTGATCTAGCCCAACGCAAATTGGGGGTTACCCATAAAAAAATCAAATTCAGCTTTAAATAACCTTCAAGGTCAGGATCAAAGTCAAATCTAAGACCATATAAAAGTGTAAAATATTTATTCACATCAAAAAGTTCCTATGCAATATCCTTCTAACTCTTCGGTTAATGATTTTATGTCTCATGTATAATTTTAATGTGTTTTATAACACCTATGCTTGTATACTTGTGTATCTTTAATATCGTATGTTCAATAAAAGAAACCTCTAGAGTGCCATGATTTAATATTTTTGTATATTTAAGTTGGCTACACACTTTAGGAATTGTCATATAAAACGTCAGACACAATAATTATAATGTATAACTTCAGAGCTGGCAACCTACAATATATTTCATGGCACTCTAGAGATTTTATTTTATTAAACATACGATATAAACCAATAGACATGTTCAATCTGTTATTTATGTAGCTTACTGAACCAATAAACAAACGAAATATTAAATGAAATAAAACACTTTAACTTTGTTTGTATAACACACTATTTTTATTTTCGTGACTGCAGTTTCGGCAATTCAACTTGCCATTATCAAACAGAGTAACTTAAATTACGGTATGGTACAGGTATATATACACAAAATGGTTATTTACAAAATAGCATTAAAAATGGGGGTATACACTAGATCGACCTGGTCGTTAATTAGGGGGATTCCCGGATTAGCGCGGGCTTTCTGTATCTCCAGGGATTCTAGGAGGTTCATTTTTCGGCCCTTTTCGGCATAATGGACACATCCTCGCCAAAAGAGTGGTTTTCATTTTTCTATTTGATTAAGCCGAAAAGAGCGCTGATGTTCTTTGAGCCGAGTGCTGGTCGTAATTTTAGCACTCGGCTCAAAGAACATCAGCGCTCTTTTCGGCGTAATCAAATAGAAAAATCAAATTTCGCCAAACATCTAATCGATGAAAACCATTCTTGTGGCGAGGATGTACTTAAGATCATCCATTATGCCGAAAAGGGCCAAAAAATGAACCTCCTAGAATCCCTGGAGATACAGAAAGCCCGCGCTAATCCGGGAATCCCTCTAATTAACGACCAGGTCGATCTAGTGTATACCCCCATTTTTAATGCTATTTTGTAAATAACCATTTTGTGTATATATACCTGTACCATACCGTAATTTAAGTTACTCTGTTTGATAATGGCAAGTTGAATTGCCGAAACTGCAGTCACGAAAATAAAAATAGTGTGTTATACAAACAAAGTTAAAGTGTTTTATTTCATTGAATTAACATGTATAACGAAGTAGAAGCCTCCACAGTTCATAAACGAAATATTGCCAATGTTCCAAAAATTTTCGATTTGTTCCACTGTGTGCCGCTAACCTCGACGCTCTTCTATGTTGTTTTTCTGAATTCACATCAAATTTAAAACGAGAATTCGAAGTTTAATTAAACTTATTTTTGATTTGATTTAGATTTCTTTTTTGCTGATTCCTAGTGTGAAATTTATTTATTGTTTCCTAATTGTCATTAATTTTTGTTTGTTTTAGATTCCGTTTAATAGTAGTGTTGAATTGATTTTGGTCGCTCTGGTTAACGGGCAAATTTTCCATCCGATCCATCTGCACGGGTTTAATTTCCGAGTTCTGGCTGTTGAGACGTTCGACAGGGTGATGACAGTTGCTGAAATTGAAGACATGGACAGGAAAGGGTTGTTAAAGAGAAACTTCAACAATCCTCCAATTAAAGATACTTTAACCCCGCCAGGTTTTGGGTACAGCATAATTAGATTCACTGCTGATAATCCAGGTAATGAAACAGATTGTTGAAAAAAAGGATAAACAAAGAGGAATCAAATCAAAATCTAAGTAAGAGAATCTTATCAAAAAAAAAAAAATTAAAGAAGATTTTATTCAAGGTTACAGAATGAAGATTTTGTAAAATTAAAATACATTTCATTATTCAAAATCAAACAATGAGGATTGGATTTGTTCAGTGTTTAACACCGGACACACACAGACGCGTCGGTGTTTAAAAAATGTAATTTTTTTCTAATTTTATTTTTTTTTAATTTCTCAGATTTCTAATACTAAAAATCGACATCTACGTGGATTTTTGTTATTAGTCTTGTAAAAAATAAAAATCAAACATTTTTCCTTTGTATAAAATCAAAGTAAAATAAAGAGGATTTCATCAAATCAAATTAGATGTTATCATTTCAAACTTAGATAGGTTTTAATAAAATAAAAATGAAAGAGTATATAATAAAATCCTGTTTCGTAATCGGAATTGTATGCTTTGGGCAAGACTGATAAGACATAATTAATATTTGTAATATATTTTGTAAAGGATATATACTTTACAATAATTGAGTGTTGTATACGCGTGGCGCATGAAGTAAAATTTCGAGTTTAGAATAGCCTGAAATTTTGGTTTGGTCGCTCCGCTTCGCGGAGCGACCAACCCAAATTTTCAGGCTTTTCTAAACTCGAAATTTTACTTCATGCTTAGTCTGGCAGTGGAAACACTCATTAGTGGCATCAAATTGTACATTTATACAAAAGTTGATCAAATGCCTAAACATTTATTAAATGGAATCAAATTTAAAACATCAAAATTAAAAATTCCACTGCAAATAAGATATGCGAGTAAATTTATTGTTTTTTTTTGTTTTAGGATATTGGATCTTGCATTGTCACTTGGAATATCACATGGAACTAGGAATGAGCATGACGTTCAAAGTAGGCGAGCCAAATCCCCCTCCAAGGAATTTTCCAAAATGCGGGGATTATACTGAAAGCACTTTTGATTTCAAGAAACAATCTTAATCCAACATTTGCTTACTCGTTGATACAGAATCACTTTAAAAATACAGATATCATTTATTTTCCAGAAATAAATTGTTTCTTTGACTTATCCCAAAATATTTTGATTTTGAGATAAAGAAAACACTTTAAACAAATGTTTTCTCAATAATGAAAATGTAGTATTCGTGGACTTTCGTGTGAATGTTAAGAAGATATTGCTCTTTCAAAACATACCAAAAACAGAAAATATGCCAAATTTTGTATTGTGGAGGCTTCTACTTCATTATACATGCTAATTTATTAATAAAAAAACGGTTTAACTTTGTTTGTATAACACAATTTATTTTTATGTGACTGCAGTTTCGGCAAATTTAGCTTGCCATTATCAAACATATAGTGTTTATGTTACTATATGTTTGATAATGGCAAGCTAAATTTGCCGAAACTGCAGTCACATAAAAATTTAAAAAAAATAAATAAATTGTGTTATACAAACAAAGTTAAACCGTTTTTTATTAAGAAAATATGCCATCAACAGAATTCGAGTTATTTTTAATTAAAATTCGAACACCTAGATTTTGAGGAAATATTTAGGTAAATTAAAATTTAAAACATTCACAACGTGAAAATCCGGTGAGATATCTTCATTTAATTTCGTATGGATGTTAAAAAGACATTGCTCTTTTGGAAAAATACAAATACACCATCGAGAGTTTCCGAGTTATTTTCAATTGAAAAAGTTGAACTGTATGGAAATATTTAGGTCAATTTAAGTTTTAAACATTCACAACATAGAAATTCTTGAATAAATCGTCATGGAATTTCGTGTTTATGTTAAGAAGGCGTTGCTTTTTCAGAATATACCAAAAGCAAAAATACGCTATCGACAGTTTTTGGGTTGTTTTCAATTGAAAGTCAAAAAAGTTGAATTTTATGAAAATATTTAGTTAAATTAAAATTTATAACATTCACAATATAAAAATTCTCTGTGAAATCTTCATAAAATTTCGTGCGGAAGTCAAAAAGATATTGTTCTTTTAGAATATGCCAAAAACAAGAGCTATTTTCAATTGAAAGTCAAAAAAGTAGAATTTTATGGAAATATTTAGGTAAATTAAAGTTTAAATCATTCACAACATAGAAATTCTTTAAAAAATCTCTATGGAACTTTATGTGGATGGTTAAAAAGACATTGCTCTTTCAGAATATGCTAAAAACAAAATACACAACATCGACAGTTTTTAAGATACTTTCAATTGAAAGTCGAAAAAGTAGAATTTTGTGGAAATATTTAGTTTAATTGTCTAAAACATTTACAACATAAAAACTGTTTGAAAAATCTTCATGGAATTTAGTATGGATATTAAGAAGACATTATTCTTTCGAACTATGTCAAAAACAAAAACCGCTATTGACAGTTTTTGAGCAATTTTCAGTTAGAAGTCGAATAAGTTGAATTTTGTGGAAATATTTAGGTAAATTACAGTTTTAAACATAGACATTCTTTGTGCAATCTTCATAAAATTTCATGTAAATGTTAAGAAGATATTGCTTTTTCAGAATATGCTAAGAATAGAAAATGCGCCGTCGATAGTTTTCCAGTTATTTTCAGTTGAAAGTCGAAAAAGTAGAATTTTATGGAATTATTTAGGTGAGTTAGAGTTAAAAACATTCACAAAACACAAATCCTTCGATAAATCTTCATGAAATTTTATGTGGACGTTGAAAAGACATTGTTGTTTTAAAATATGCTAAAAACAAAAAATTATCTATCGACAGTTTTTGAACTATTTTCAATTGAATGTCGAAAAAATTGAATTTTATCAAAATATTTAGATAAAATAAAGTTTAAATCATTCACAACATTAGAATGCTTTGAAAAATCGTCATGGAATTTCATGTGGGTGTTAAGAAGACATTGCAATTTTAGAATATGACAAAAAAAATAAAGAAATATGAAATATTTGACAGTTTTTGAGTTATTTTCAATTGAAAGTCGAAAAAGTTGAAATTGTATTCAAGTATTTAGGTAAACTGAAGTTTAAAATATTCACAATATGGAAATTCTCAAAGAAATCTTGCTAAAAACAAAATATAAACCATTTTTTTTTCAATTGAATGTGGAAATTAAAGTTGAAACATTCGCCATAACTTCGAAACGAGTTTCAGTAAATTCTGGGGTTCCCCAAGAAACCCACTTTGGGGCGATATTGTTTATACTTTTTGTGAACGAAACTTTGAATAAGTGTTTCCATTCCTTGATTAAGCCTGAAAATTTGGATTTACCGGCGCGCGAGTGAAGTGAGGCGCGCGATGGCAAATCCAAATTTTTAGGCTCTACCTAACTCGAAATTTTACTTCATGCACCACGCATTCGACACTGATTTTAAGTAAAGTTCACTTCTTCACAATATTTTGGTGTTTTCAGTGCTTAATACGCGCGGCGCATAGTTTAAAATATACTGCTTAAGATATGTACCTTTACTTTTATAGAAAGAAAGTTGCTTAAGTATTTTTCATTGTATGTATACTAACATAACTTAGGAATAAATAATTTTTTGTAATACAAAAATATTTTTTCTTTGCCTTTTATTATAAAAAGCGATCTCTGCAATTGTAAATTAGAAAACTTTGATTGATAGTCCGTAAATAATTATTAAAAATAATTAATAATAAGAATCAAAATATTTGAAGTCCTTGATAAATGTACGCGTATTTACTTAACCGACCTTACAAATAGTTTGCTTATTTATAAACGATCTCATAAATTATCGATAAAATTTATAACACTTCGACATACCTGATCATCTACGAGACACAGTATAAACGCAAATAAACAGTTCTCAAAATTTGAAAAATACATGGAAAATTAAGAAAATTAATTTTTTCGGGTGTTGCTGGTATTGATAGTTAAATAAAAGTAGCTTGGTTCGCTCCACTACTGTTTATTCAATTATAAATGTTGTAAATATGTTTCATCGAGTGATTAATGAGTACCAAATCGAAAATAGGTTTTACTGAGATGTACAAATATTTTGTGTACACTCCCTTAAAAACCTGTTCATTAATTCAAGTACACCCTGCGTACTTTAAATCAAAGACTTTTAGGAAAGTTATATTAACTCGTATCGTTTTAGGTTTTGTATAAAAAATGTATATACACGTTTGTGTTTTAATATATTTATTAAAATCTCGTTTTCAATAATCGAAATTTCCGCAAGTCGGGAAATTTCTCGGCGTTTCGTTAATCCTGTCTGTCGGTCCTCCCACCAATAAAACCATCGCCATGCCTTCTTCAGAATGGAAATCAACGTGGCAATGCAAGAACCAATACCCTAGAAAAAAGTATTATTTATATATTTAATTGTATAATTTTATGAGATGTGTTGTTTTCTATTAGATTAGCGGTTTTATTTAATCTAAAATAACAATATTTAACAAAAATAGCGTTAAATGATTATTCCGGAGCGTATTCATTATCTACTTCAATTACTGTTTGCCATTTGCTTAGCAGTCAGTCCATTTCACGGTCGAAGAAATTGCTGTTCTTAGATGGTCGAATGGTCCAGCTATGGTTGTCAAGCTTTCGTTCTCTTCCACGGCTAAAAAAAGTGCCTAGTCGTCGAAATTTGATGGTCGAACTTTTCGTTCTTTAGGTTTGTATCGCCCAATTTAAACTTCTTAAACCATCTTTTGCTGATTGTTCCTTCGCCAAAAAGTTCGCAGAGATCATGAAAAGGCTATGCTGCTTTGCAACATTTCTCGACGTGGTAGAGTATAATGTGGCGAATATGAATATGATTTTCGATACGCATTTTCATAAATTGAAAAGAAAGGATTATTTTTATCAGAAGAAATTAAACAAAACACCATTTTTTACAGAAATTAAAGGCCATAAAACATTTTGCGCCGACCTAATATAATTTTATGAACAACGTTTTTACTTTTGTTTTACACAAAATGGTCTTTTATTTTATAAAGTGCTTTATTGTACCTGGATTATCCGCTACGAATCGTATGATGGTGTAACCGCCATCTGGAACGGCGACGGTGTCTTTAAGAATGGGAGAATTGTAGTTCCTCATGAGTCTTCCTTGTGAATCTAAACGACGAACAGTTGCTATATCGACGCTATCGCCCAGTTTCTCTTGCCCAATCACTCTGAAACTGTAACCGTGAAGATGCATCGGATGGCTGAGCTCCAGCAATACACCCAAGTCGACGAAAATTAGTTCAACTATATTATTCCTAGGAATCTATAAAATAATCGAAGAATTATTTTAGTAGGGAAGAAAGATACAAGTTTTCAGGATTAAAATCCTATCCAGCTCTGATCGATATACACTTAAAAGACATTCTCTGTACGTGTAATCCTACTAATTTGATTTGTACCTGTAGGACATGTGTGCATTCGCAGAACGTTCCATTGCAGTTCAGTTTACTTTCGTAATTGCACCAACTATTGGCGCTTGCTGAAGGATTCGTAAGCAGAGGAGACGTAGTTGGTGTGTAAGCAATCTCGTTGATGAAAGGCGTCACCAATTCCTCGTAGGCCTTCACTGATTCATACCTAACCTTAACGTAATTGTAACTATCGTAACCTATGTAATATTTAAAATCTGGATTATTAGTAGCTAAGTTACTAGACATCCTGTCTAGCGCTGTTAGGTTATAATACTGTATGCAGTTGTTTAAGTTTGGTGGATGGACACAATTCACATGCTAAAAACAACAAATAAAAGGAGTTTAGTTTTAGATCTTGATTACAACCGTCTACAACTGAGATAGTAAGTACTTAAACTTAGATCACAGACAATTATACAGACAGTCCGTCGAATGTAATTAGTTGGATACCAAAAAAAAAATGGAATTGAGGATAATTGCGAAACAGATTTTGGAGTCTAGGAGGCTTTCACTTTTAAATAAAAAAAATAATATATATCAATTGATAGCGTACTGTAAATCTAGAATTATTATATCTCATTATTAATGAAACTAAAAATGGAGATGCCATCTGTAAGATTTTGTTTTAATCATAATTTGGTTTTCTGGGTTCCCTATCCCATTGACTGTCTGTATAATTGTCTGTACTTAGATGGATGGGAATGCAAGTTCCAATTACTCACGGTTCCTTGTCTTGGTGCCGTCGTGAAAGCAATCTCTCTTTCAGGGGCGCCTTCGTATTCCAAAATGGCTAAACTGCTCCTGTTGCAAATTAAAGATCCTGTAAACCTAATTCCGTAAAGAGCCGCGTTTTGGTTGGCATTTAAAATAAAGTCGTAACGTTCTCCGTTTACTAGAGTTAACGTATCAGCTAAAATAAAACATAAATTAGAATCTTAATTATAAAGTAAATACACAATTTTATATACCTGTAACAGGATTTATGTCTTTTCCATCAGTACTTATAACGGTAATTCTGTGACCATCAATACTCATTGTAATTGGACAAACCTGGTTTCCAGCGTGGATTACTCTGATCCTATATCTTGTACCCTAAATTAAATAATGTGTTTAAATTTTTGAAGACTAAACTGCATGGATTGTTAAGTCCTGAAAATATATCGAGTGTCCAAAAACGATTGAAGTGCTAGATAGCTGTGGAATCAACATGAATGTCGATTCTTACTTCTCTAAAACAGCTTATGACTTAACATACATCAAATTCAATAATTGTGAATTAAGAATCGACATTCATTTTTGATTTCACAGCCACCCAAGACTTAAATAATTGTTGGACATACGATAGATATAATTGAAACGTTTTGTTTACCCGTTTGACTTTGAATCTTTTGGGTGGGACAGAATTTGTTCCGTTCGGACCGAAACCGTTGACCAAAATTCCGCTAATCATATCGTCGTAAAATATTGTCGTCCTTAAATATCTTATAAAAGCGATGTCTGCTGGTTGCGACAGCCAATCCAAAAGACTAATCACATGCTCATTCAAATCCTCGTCGTAAAGATTAACGCTTGAGGTTTTGAAGGGATTTACACCATCAGGTTGTCTTACAATCAGATGACCGTAAAGACCATCAGCTCTTTGAGATCCTAGAAACAAAAAGTGATGGAAGCAAGTGGTTTTAAAAACAAGAATGGGTAGTCCATACTCTGCAAAGACCATCAAATCTTTGAGATACTAAAGAGAAAATATATAAAATGAGGTTGCAATGATCCATACTCCATGAAGACCGTTAGATCTTTGAGATACTAATAAGAAAATATGTAAAACGAGGTTGCAATGAAAACTAGAGCTACTATTTTACATACTTTGTTAGTGTCTTAAAGATCTCATGGTTTCTATGGACTACTAATCTATAAAAAAATGGTTTTTATATAAATTATGTTTTTTTGGGCCTATGGAAACAAAATTACCCTAAAGGAACATCAAAAAACTTCTAATAACTGTACCTGCATGTGAGTGGTAAAAATGTGTTCCAGCTTCAGTAGCAGTAAATCTGTACCGGAATCTCGCTGGTGGGAGAATTGGACACTGCGTTACCATAGGAACGCCGTCCATAAAAGGTGTGGCTCGTTGATGCTGGCCGTGCCAATGCATTGTCGTCGTTTCTGGATTGATCAAATTCTTCACATAAGCGTCAATTACATCACCTTGACAAACCTGCAGAAAACGCCCATTAAGTTATTGCCTAAAATATACTACATTATTTTTTTTATAATTACACTTATGGTAGGACCAGGAAGGTAACCATTAACTGTCCTTAGCATCCTCTGAGAACCATCTCCGGGTATGCACTGAGGATTGTTACAATCATTTCTATTTCCTGTTGTGCAGGCCAAACAATCTGGTTGCATCGTGTAGAAGTAATCTATGGTCAGATTATACCTGCAAACCCTGGTAGCACCAGTGCACTTTCTAGTACACTCATGATTGCTATAATCTAAAAAACAAATTAGGAAAGGAAAAGTACAGACAAGTCTTTAAATTGCTGGATCTAAGATTGTTAATCTAGATCCAGCAATTTTTCTTAGTGAATGTGTTTCAAAGAGCACACTAAATTGTCAATCTTGGATCCTTCAAGAAATATTTAGGCCCGGTTGTACCAGAAACCTTAAACTCGAGTTCAAGCTGAATTTAAATTAAAGATGACAGTTCCTATTTTTCTAATATCACTTTGAAGTCGAATTCAGAGTTGAACCAGTTCAATGTGTTTGGTGCAAATGGCATTTAATAAAACCTAATTCTCATAACTAAATTTCTGGATGATCTCTAACAAATTTGGATTTTGTAAACAATAACCAAATATGTGATTGGTCTCCAAGAATGGTACATGCAAGAATAAGAAGGTCTAAATCTGTGGTTCTTAACGCTGGGGCAAGGGCAAGTTGAGTTATAAAAAAAGGCAAGTTGAGTTATAAAAAAAGGCAAGTTAAGTTATAAAAAAATGAGTCCAATTGAGATTAATAGTGTTTTAACCCATTAACGGCTAAGCAATTATAGAGTTAACTGTAAAAGTTGATTTTAGTTAAAATTCTGCACTTCTTTTTGTGATGTCTATGAATGGCTTATTGTATTACATACTGTAAATGTTTCTTTCAAATATACGTAATGTACACGCTGTAAATGTTTAAGCATTCGTCGATTTTATATAAAAACATGCAATATGAAGTTTAGAACGAGTGTTTCCACTCCCAGACTAAGCATGAAGTAAAATTTCGAGTTTAGAAATTAGGTATAAAACTCTGGTTTTAGGTGAAGTTCAAAATATACGTCTTTAGAATAGTGCTTTAGTAGCATATTGTCAACTCACAATAATTAAGTGTTTTGTACGCTTGACGCATGAAGTAAAATTTAAGGCTTTTTCTAAACTTGAAATGTTACTTCATGCTTAATCTGGGAGTGAAGAACACTCGTTTAAAGCTTCAACAGAAACGCTTTTGACAAAACAACAAATATTTACAGATTTGCAGCATTCACCCTGCAATTGTAAATATAATTTAAATGAGTGCAATCGCTCAACTGTCATTACAGACCAAATGCTAATTAAGGTTAATTTGTATCAACTGTCGTTATAGATCAAATATTGGCTGAATTCGACTTATGTCATATGGAAAATGTCAAAAGTGACGTAGAATGTGAAAAGTAAGAAAATGTCAAAAATCATAAAACTGCTATCGCGTAGAAAGTTATATAAAACTCATCTTTTCTAAATGTCAAATGTAGTATTGAATGTCGAATGTGTCAAAAAGGTATAAAATGTCAAAAATCATTGTAACCAATCGCTTAAAAATTTCACTTGAAGTTCGTGTTTTATACGCGTGGCGCATGAAGTAAAATTTCGAGTTTAGAAAAGCCTAAAAATTTGGTTTGGTCGCTCCGCGCTTCGCGCTACGCGACCAAACCAAATTTTCAGGCTTTTCTAAACTCGAAATTTTACTTCATGCTTAGTCTGGGAGTGAAAAATACTCTTATCGTTTCACCATTAAAACAATTGATAATTGATTATTATTATTTTATTGACGGAGATAGTTCTATAATGTTAAAACAGTATGTTAATGTTGATGCAAGTTTAAGATGAAACAGTTGTTGTTTTTTATGTCAGATGTCAAAAGAAAAATCACAGTTGATCAAAGGACTAAACGTCAAAATGCCATTTTAGTCAAAATACAATCCATGTTACAATAGTCATTTAATGATAAAATACTGTCGTGGGCAGTCAAAAGCCTAAGTGATTTTAAAACAAAATTTTATTTATATTTTAATGTGTTAATTTTATACGTTAAACTATATTATGTATTTTCAAATGGCTGAATAAAATAAAATAAAATTGCGAAATGGTCAACAAAGAATTGACACAGTAATGTCCCAATAGTTACGGATTTTCTATTAGGTCACGTAAAGTCAAAATGTCATGATGGCCAAAAGATGTGCTAGGTTTGGTTGGGTCATTTTCTAAGTTGAAAAATAAATGAAATAATAACACAAAATAAAATTTCATAATGGTCAATAAGCAATTGACACAGTAATGTAATTATAATATAGGACATTTATTTAACTCACGTAAAGTCAAAATGTCATGATGTCTTCAGGTAGAAAAATAACTTTTCTCTCGTCACAACTTGTCATCTAATCTAACTTAATTTTACTTAAATTATAAACGAAAAAAATTGTCAGAACTATCCTAAAATTTCATAGTTGGCAAAAATTGTTATTTCGTGTTCGAAATATCAAAATATACCCAAAAAACGACAATTTTATTTATATAAAATTGCGCTATTTTTGTGCACAATTCGATATTTGCAACACGGAATAAGAATGATAAAAATATTGAAAAATGACAAATTGTATTAATTTGTTAAAACTGTCGTTATAGATCAAATATCAACTGAATCCTATGTCGTATAAAAAGGTCAAAAAAGACGTAGAATGAGGAAAGTGACAAAATGTCAAAAAGCATTTCATCGTATAGTAAGATATATGAAACTCATATTTTTCAAATGACAAAAAATGTGTCGAAAGTGTAAATTATGTTCAAAAGATATGAAATGTCATAAACATTTTTTAAAATTTTTAGTACTTAGATTACGTACTTGTAATTTGCGTCGAGTATTTGTACTCAATACTCGAGTACATTTTATTTGTATGAACAGCTCTGTCACCAATGAAAATGAACGTAACAAATGTGGTGCGATTCCAATGTGCAACGCCGCATACGTGAAATATCTGTTTCCACGTATGCGGTACACAAATATGGCGACTAGAAATGCTTATTGGTAATGTCATTACAACTAATCGACATACCATTTAAATCAGCAATATTAAATGAATAGTATTATACAAAAATATAATGTAGGGTAAAATTCAGGAGAGGTGTCCTATGATTACAGATTTAATCTATGGTACATCTTTTCTTTGAGGTATTTTAAGATTAACATTATTTCTTCTACTTTTGTGTGTTCAAGTGCAACTTATACTAAACTCTCTTAACTTTATTCCAACTATCCACTAAGCAAACGCATTCAAGTAATGTTTCAGCAACATTAAAACAACGTTTAATGTTGCTACAATGTTAATATTACGTTATATGTTTTGTTTTTTGCTCAGTGGGTTGTTCCGGTTTTAGACCATTTTCAAAGGAATGTACAGAAAAATTATTAGGTATTTATACAAATATTTTTGTTTTAGGTAATAAGGGAAGTTGAAATTGGGGAATTCCAAATCTCCTCGTTGTCGTTTACATAATAATTTTAAAATTTTGCATTCAGGTAATAAGGGATTCACACTAATTCTAAAAGAAAGCTGGAGATTAACAGGGCCATAAAAATGGGGAAAAATATCGTAAACGACAACGAGGAGATTTGGAATTCTCAAATTTCGACTTCCCTTATAACCTAAAACAAAAATATTTGTATATATACCTAGACAATAATTTGTCTGTACATTCTTTTAAAAATTAGAGCATTTTTACACCGAAACTAGTCGGAATAAAGTTTTAATTTAAGAAACAATACCAAGTGTTTTTAATTTTAATAACTTTAACATTGTAATACCTAATTATTAGAAGTTTCTGTATTCAATATTCTGTACTTTTAATTTCACATATTTATCTCCGGTTTTGACAACAATAAACGATGAAATAACTGTTTTTGATCTTCACATCAAATTAGCGTTTTATGCATGAGTTTAGCAAATTTGGATTTGCCGGTGCACGACTCGCCTGCGCGCCCCGGAAAAAATGTCCAGGCTTTTCTAAACTCGAAATTTTACTTTATGCTTAACCTGGGACTAGACCTTAACAATGTTAGTTATGTTTTATTCACTTTAAATTTCATGATTTTTTTTTAAATTTTAAGTAGTCTCTTGTATGATTTGTTTATGTATTTTTATTTTGTAATAAAAAAATATTTACCTGGATAAATTGCTTGTCCCAAACACGAGCTGATTAATAAAGGTAAAATCAGCAATCCAACCTTCATATTGCCGCAAAACTGAAATAGTCGCGGTTTTTTTTCCAGTTATATAGACGCGTGTTTTTTATCACTGACATTCGATGTTTTAACATTTTTCAAATTTCCCAAACAAACCAAATACTTTTTTCGGTATTTGATGCCTGCACAAGCGAACTAAATGGGTTTCAAACTTGACTTTTAGATTGCCGTTCGGAATTTCGATTGGACATCGCTGAAATGTTCAAACATTCAGCATAACTTTTTTTTTGATAAATTCAAGATAAAGTAATAAGAAAGATTGAATGAAGGAAAATTGGAGAGAACTTTATTTTCAGCGGCGGCTCGCAGTTTAACTTCAGGGTAGGCCAGAGACCTAAGGTAACATGTATCCGTTATTGAAAGGTAATTTTGTTGTGCAATTCCTTGTATTTATAAAGCGCGATCCCAACCTCAAATTTTGTGTGCCATGGCGCTGTGGCCTACCCTGAAGTTAGGCTGCGAGCCGTCGCTGTTTATTTTAGATATTAATTAAACCTCAGATTTTATTCTCATTAGGCCCGTTCATCAAAATGTTCAACATTCAACATCCTGAACGGTACTCCGCTCGGTTTATTTCGGTCTATTTCGACGATTGCAAAAATCTCAAACACGTTCACGATTAACAATCCGGATATCAGAGATTTCTCCAACAGTTGGCAGTAAACTCCCAACTTTTGTCTCTGCTGTACGGGCCCAGTAATAAGAAGGTTTAAATAAATGAATGTTATACAAAAATTTATTCAGGGTGTTACTTTAAGGTAAGAACAAAGATTGAATAAAGGAACGTTGGAGAAAACTCTATTTTGGATGTTACTTAAGCCTCAGATTTGATTCTAAGTAATAAGAAAAATTGAATGAAGGAACGTTGGAGAAAATGTTATTTTAGATGTTACTTTAACCTCAGATTTGATTCTTTGTTTGCAACGCTATTAATTTCGAAATGTTATTAATTTTAATAGATATGAATAAATAGCATAAAAACCATTAGTATCGATTTTGCAATTTAGACAAGAATTTTGTTTGTCGATGTAAAGCATTATAAAGCCAGATTATTTTTAAAAATATTTTACATTGATAAACAAAATTCTTGTATGAATATCAAAACAGAAATTAATGGCTTACATGCCATTTATTCTGGTTTACTAAAATAAAATAAACAACATTGCGAAATTATTAGCGCTAGGTATTCAGTTACAAGAAAACGGTAATTATATATTTACAAATTTTTTACGACTGCATTTTGACATGATTTCTTTTATATAATAAGCCTAGAAACACAGGGAGTTTTTCTTTTAAGTATACATATCCCAATTATATGCTGTAAATCTTCAGATACTGGTTGTTTTATTAAAAGAGTTCAATTTGAAGTTTCAAACGAATGTTTTCCAGTCCCAGGTTAAGCATGAAGTAAAATTTCGAGTTTAGAGAGGCCTTAATATTTGGTTTGGTCGCTTTGTGCAGTACATTTTGAGACATTCTATGTTTTTTAAAGAGTTCAATTTGAAGCTTTAAGCAAGTAATTTCCACTCCCAGACTAAGCATAAAGTAAAATTTCGAGTTTAGAAACGCCTTAAAAATTGGTTTGGTCGCTCTGCGTAGCGGAGCGACCAAACCAAATTTTTAGGCTTTTCAAAACTCGAAATTTTACTTCATGCGCCACGCTTATAAAAACACTGGTTTTAAGTAAAGTTCAAAATATACTTCTTTAGTACACTACATTAGAAAAGCCTGAAAATTTTAAGAGTTTTCTAAACTCGAAATTTAGTTTAGCCTGGGAGTGGAAAGCCAGTGTTTTCCACTCCCAGGCTAAGCAAGAAGTAAAATTTCGAGTTTATAAAACTCTTCAAAATAAACTCTTCAAAAAAACAACGAATGTCTGAAAATGTACTGCACAATATGCATATGTATACTTAAAATAAAAATTCCCTGTATGTAAGTATTTCCATTTTGTTTTCTTATAATCTTTTCTTTTAAATCTTTTTTAATTATAAAATATCTAAAATCTTTATGGTTAAAGTTTTGCAAACTAAAAAAAAACGTAAGCTTATTCTCCCAAATTCAAATCGTTTTAAATTTGAAATATTTATGTTTTTTTTTTAATTATGGTATCTTTTCTATGAAAAAATATCTTTGTATTTATTTATTTTAAATTTTTGCCCTGAAGTAGCTAACAAAATTTCGTGAAGTATTGGCATTATAATAAAAATAAAGTTCTGGTTTAGTTTATAGTACCTACATGTAGGTACTATAAACTAAACCAGAACTTTATTTTTATATATCTATTTATATAGTACCTACATGTAGGTACTATAAACTAAATCAGAATTTTATTTTTATTATAATGCCAATATTTCGCGAAATTTTTTTAGCTACTTCAGGTCAAAAATACATGTATGTATAATTTGTTGAATACTGAATTTAGTGAAATATTGGCATTATAATAAAATTAAAGTTCTGGTTTAACTTACTCGTATAATTACATGTATTATTTGTTGAAACCTGCCGATTTCCCCAAAACGTTACGGAGCGAATAATTTTGTTTGTTTATTAACAATAATCAAAAGAAATTCCTAAGCTTGTTGCTTCTTCCTCTTTTTTTTCTAATTTCACAATAAATCTTTTGTTTTATCACAATCCGTGTGCGACTATTATTTTGAACTAACATTATAATTATATTCACGTTTGCATTTTCTGGAAATTCTACTTTTAATGATGTCCGAATAAAATTTATATCGTGATAGCCTCCAGAAAGTTTTCCCATGATTATTTTCTGGAGGCTATAAGATCGCGAAATAATTGCATACTGCCGTGTGTGTATTTCATGTTTACGTGTCAATTTATTGAAAATCATCGGGCAAGGATTTAATTTCGTTGCAACTTTATAAAAATGTAAGATTATTGTGTATTTTTAATTGTAATCAGCTCCATGTAATTTATTTATTAAACAGTTTTTAACTTTGCCCCATATGTAAAACAAAGCTAAAGTATTGTTTTCGCGAAAATTCTCTAATTTGACAGCTCTTAAAAATTATTGTTAGTATTCAATATTCTCCCCTCTCTCTGTAATACCACTGGGCAAAGTCATGACAACCAAAGAGCATTCACATTTGGGCTGCGTCGGCTGTACATCCATTTTAAGGTTGATTAAGACCATTTTTTAAAAAGGTCTGTCTGTCTCCATTAAATAGCCTAAGCCGATAGAAATGCCACTATAAACTTAAGCTTTTTATTACAATCCTTGGTTTCGAAAAACTTTTGGTAAAAATCTTAAAAGAGAAAGGGGTTGTTTCTTAGCATTTTTTTTTTCACCAGTTACATTTAAAAGTCCATGGTTTTTTCAGCGGATTTGTGTTTCGATTAGAGATGCAACGGATAGTGATTTGGCCGGATAACCGGATACCGGATATTCGGCAACAGTGTACGCCGGATAGCCGAATATCCGGCAGCCGGATAAATAACTAGTTCCCGCGCAAAAAGACACGCTCGGGCTTATTTATTTGCCCGATCGGGGAAGTCCGCTGCATCTTACGTGGCACTTGTCTGGGTACTCAGTCGCACAGTTGCCGGTTTTAACTGTTTAACGAGACCTAAATAATTAAATCAAAATAAAAAATGAATACAGTGACGTTAAAGAAATCACCAATTTGGCAGTGTTTTGTGAGGTGTGAAAACGATGCTAAATTTGCTGTGTGTTCGCTGTGCAAATCAAAAATTTCTCGCGGCGGAGATGGAAAAAAGGCAGGTACATCAGCTATGAGGAACCATTTAAAACACAAACATGTTGAACAATTTAATAATATGTTCGCCGTTCCTTCTACAAGCAACACTGCTGCTGCTAGTTCAATGAGAAATAAATGTAATGTACTAAAAAAACAATTTACCCTGGAGGAAACGCTGGAAAAAAATGTATTTTGGGATATTAATGATATTAAAGTGAGAAAATATCATTTTTTAATAGCGGAGATGATTGCTTTAGATAATGAGCCAGTGTCCATTGTAGAACGACAGGGATTTATTAGGCTAATTAAAAACGCGCTACCACGTTATAAAATTTCAAGCCGAACTTACATTGTCGAAAAAATTTTGCCAGATATATATGATCGAATCTATGGTAAAATTGAAAGTACTATTTCAAAGGCTTCGGCAGTCTCTATAACATCAGACATATGGACATGCTTGCATAATAATGCGTCATTCATATGTTTTACGGCTTATTGGTTGTCACCTGATTTTAAATTGATGCATGCTGTTTTGGAAATTAAGCCATTTTTATTGTCTCATACGGGTGAAAATATTGCCAAAGAATTAAATATTATTGCGGCTCGTTGGAAGATTTCACTCACCAAACTACATTTACTTGTGCATGATAGTGGAGCTAACATGATAAAAGGTGTTAGAGATGCTGAATTTAATTCTGCTAAATGTTTTATACATACGCTTTAACTGGTTGTCAATCAGTCTTTAAAGGCCCAGACTGAAGTTATTGACATGATAAGTACTTCTAGACGAATTGTCACACATTTTAATCATTCGGGCGGTACACAACTTAAACTAAAAACAATCCAAAAAGAAATGAATTTACCCGAACATTTGTTAGTACAAGATGTTAGTACACGGTGGAATTCTACTTATTATTTGCTAGAACGTTTACTAGAACAGAAACGAGCTATTGTTCTATATATTTCTGATAACAATAATGTCAATAACTTAACGCCCGACCAGTGGATTCTTTTAGAACAATCTATTGAATTACTGAAACCTTTCGAAGAAATTACAAAAATTAGCAGTTCAGGAACCTCATGTATATCAGAAGTTATCCCGCATGTGGCCGCATTAACAAGATATTTGAATAAGAAGGAGACTGCCAAACAAACTCTAAAAATAACAAATATGAGAGCAGTTTTAAAGAACGCGATTGAACAACGATTTAACATAAAATACTTACACGGATATAAATTTTACCTAATTTTAACTCTCCTCGACCCACAATTTAAAATGAACTTTTTTGGGTTAATCGATGCAGAGATGGTACGCCAAGAAATTTAATTAGAGGGGCTAAAAATTAGTTGTGATGACTCATCAAGCAGTGGCAGTGATTCGCCGCCCAGCAAAAGAATAAATTTGGGGATAAACGATACTACACAAACACATAATCTCTTTTGGGAATGTTTTGACGAAATGATCAAGGAAAATAACCTCGGTACACAAGAAAAAAATTCAATTGCTAAAGAGCTGGACCTTTATTTAAAAACACCTTGACTTGATCGGACTAGCAATCCATTTGAATGGTGGGCAGTTTATCATCTGCAATTTCCTATTTTGGCAAATTTAGCAAATTTAGCAAAGAAATATCTTTCATCGCCGTGCAGCAGCGTCTATAGTGAAAGGCTGTTTTCGGAAGCTGGCATTGTTTATGAAACGAACGCTGAAAAACTAATTATTATAAACCATAATTTGCCGTTGATTAATTTTGAATATTAAAATAAACTTTGCATATGTAAAATTATGTTTAATTGAAATTGTTGTTAGTTAATATACAGGGTGAGTTTTTTTCGATGTTCTCTATGGGGATCTCGGAAACTATAAGAGATAGAAAAACGGTTAAATGGGGAAAGAAGTGTAGTTTTATAGGACTAATAAAATGACACTTTCAAAATATTTGAAAAAGTCAAGGGTAACTAGATATTTTGACTAAAGTAAAATGTGTCAATTTTTTGAAATCAATATATCTCTATTATTATCATAGATAGAAAAAAACTGTAAGGGACAAAGTTGTAGAAAATTTTACACAGATTAATAACAAAAAATCAAAAAAAAAATTCGCCCATATTTTGGGAGATATGACACAAACTTACCTTTTTTTAAATGGAAACAATAGTTGGCTATGACTTTATTAAAAGGGCTATTTTTTTCCTTCAAAGATAAGATAAGTTTGTGTCATATCTCCCAAAATATGGGCGAAATTTTTTATTTTGATTTTTTATTATTAATCTGTGTAAAATTTTCTACAACTTTGTCCTTTACAGTTTTTTTCTATCTATGATAATAATGGAGATATATTGATTTCAAAAAATTGACACATTTTACTTTATTCAAAATATCTAGTTACCCTTGACTTTTTCAAATATTTTGAAAGTGTCATTTTATTCGTCCTATAAAACTACACTTCTTTCCCCATTTAACCGTTTTTCTATCTCTTATAGTTTCCGAGATCCCCATAGGGAACATCGAAAAAAACTCACCCTTTATATACATATTTGATAAAAAAAAAAACAGTTCATTTCAATGTTTTTTATTGCTTGGTAAGATTTATTAATTTTTATTTTCGTCTTACAAAATTTAATAATGTACCACAAATTGTATTTTCCCAAAAACTTAGCACCTACAAATTTTCCTAAAAACTGAAACATAAAATTTCACCGCGATACGTTATGTGGTTACTTGTAGAGCGAAATCAGACACAAACATTTTCAAAACGGACATTTCCGATGAAATTGGCCATTCGAAAATGGTTACGTTCACAATACTTTATAACTTAAATCAAGTATCCGGCATTCGGCCGAATAGTAAGTCACTATCCGGTATCCGGCCGGATAGTGAATAACTAGCCGGATAGGCCGCATTCCGGATAATAACCGAATATCCGTTGCAACTCTAGTTTCGATGACTTAAAAAAATTATAAAATGAATTTAATTCTTGAAATAATTCTGTGTAATTTATTTATCTGAGATTTTTTCACCATAAATTAACATCTACATTAATCTACGAGTGTCGATATTCTACAAAAAAATGTAGATGCAAAAATGTTGTATCATTCATATACCATCAGGAGGCAATTAAAAAAATGGACATTTGGCAACATCGCGTTTACTGGCTGCCATGTTTTTTTTATTAATTTTAGCGGGGTTCATTTACAGACGTACATGCAATGTAAAAGAGAGTATGATTAAATATGTCGAAAAGAGCCTCTTTGGAAGTAGTCTAGATAAGCGTGCCGTCCTGAAAGATATTGTCGAAGCGTCTGGATTGTCGTAGTTGAGTGATTTATGTTAACTGCAGTACTGCGGCGTTTTTTCTTATAATAATACAGCATAATTTACTTCATTTATTTTGTTCGAAATGAAGCCCATCTGCTTCTAAGCACAGTTGCAATCTCTTTTGTATCGTATTCATTACTCACCCCAGTATTTCTGGTGTCACTTTCCGTGCTGCAGCGTCAATTCTTTTTCTAACTTCGTCAGAATTTTGTAAAGGCGTAACGTAAACGGTTTTTTGAATGAAACCCCAAACGAAATAATGTAATATATTGAGATCGGGTGAGTTCGGAGGCTAAACAATAGGACCAGCACGACCAATCCAACTGTTTATGAACTAAAAAATAAATTGATTGTGAGTTACGTGAAGATCAAATTAATTTGACGAATAAAGTGTTACCGGCGTGTCATTTTGACACGTCGTAACTCGTTTAATTTTTAATCCGCGATATAAATTTCTTCAATTTAACATCGGATCCCATTGCATTTCATTTCATTTGATATTATAAGAAAAATTAAACGTAATTTAATTCGAAAATCCGTTAAGTTCGTAAAGAAATGTTTTCCTTTTTGTATTGTTAATAGGGTCATAAAACAATAAACCGCCGGCGTATTTTCGGGATAGGTAATAAAACCTTTTCGGTCCAGATTAGCAAAATCTCCGAATTTCAGTTTCGGATTAACAAAACCTTCAAAGCTCAGCTGGACAAGCAATAAAACCAAAATTTCCTAATATTTCGAAATTCCCAAATTCGTCCGATCGGGAGTAATAATATCCCGAACGTGGGGATTGCGTAGAACACCGGCTTACAGACAACAAAAGGGAAGATTATGCCCACTGTTACCGCCCGGTGTTCCAGTCCCGAAAATACGTCGACCCTAATTAAGGCACGGTAAAATATTTCTATAGTGTACAGTTTTAACAAAACATATTTTTCTCCAATATAATTTAATTAAACATACTCTTAATTAATCTAACTTATTCTAATCTGATGCCTTAATCGAATTTGTACATATTCATAAGTTGAAATATAATTTCAATCAGACTTTAAAATCAGTTTTCCTTTTGTATATATTTCATTAATTAACTATGTCACGTAATTTGAGTACACGCATTAATCGTGACGTTTATTTTCGAACATCATATATGTAGGTATAGTTTGTATATGTATTATTAATAGTTTAGACAAACATTTTTATTTTTAACATTTCATTTTAAATTCATGAAAGTGCTAAAAGAGCACCAGACCGTCAATCAGCGCTCCACCAAAAACAAAAACACCAAATAGTACACAAATGTACAAAATTAAAAGACTAAGCAAATTATAAAAATATTTGAAAATATTCGTATAATTTGCAAAATCAGAGACGTGTCACTCTCAATTCCGCTGTTGCTAAAATGACGCTTAGCAAATCAGCGTCGAGCATTGGATCAGCCAATGAGAATTGAGAGTGATCATCCACGCCAAGGGTTGACCAATATAAAGTTAAAAAAAAAGTTGATTAAGAGATGGAAAAATTTTACAAAAAAAATTATGTTTAGACAAACAAGTTAAATAAAAATAATTTAAAATCTCATAAATTTAAAAAAACTATTAACTGAAATTACCGTCGATCGGTCACCACCAAATACACGACTTGGACTTGACACTTTGAAAACACTTGCATGGGTAATACTTCGAAGAATACTTTTTGAAGACGTTTTGAATACTGAGAGAATACTGAATATTTTCTGGCCGTCGTGCGACTTTATAGCCCGAAAATTCACCAGGGGATGAGTTGGGGGTAGCAGATCCCTGGAAGGGTATCTTCACCCTTACCTCATTGGTTAAGTACGTGGTAGGGATGCTTACTCCCCGAGGCCCATTGGTCAACCCTTGGCGTGGATGATCACTCTCAATTCTCATTGGCTGATCCAATGCTCGACGCTGATTTGCTGAGCGTCATTTTAGCAACAGCGGAATTGAGAGTGACACGTCTCTGATTTTGCAAATTATACGAATATTTTCAAATATTTTTATAATTTGCTTAGTCTTTTAATTTTGTACATTTGTGTACTATTTGGTGTTTTTATTTTTTGTGGAGCGTTGATTGACGGCCTGGTGCTCTTTTAGCACTTTCATGAATTTAAAACAAAATGTTAAAAATAAAAATGTTTGTCTAAACCAGGGGTCTCTAAACTACGGCCCAAAGGCCACATCCGGCCCGCGGACAGATTTTGTCCGTCCCGCGGAGAGCTAGCATACTTGAAAACTCCTTTTAGAGAACATATTTTTTATAGCAAATTAAATTTAGTTTACTGAAGTATTCTAATTTTATGTTGAATAATTACACTGGTCTGCAAAAACATTTTTTTTTCGAGCCCTGACACCATTCCTGCTGATTCTTATGTAAAATGACCTCCTGAATCCGAATATGACCTCTGTTTTCCCCCATCACCCACCGTTTTCGGGGGAGGCCCCCCCACCTATTTTTATCACTTTTCGATAATTTGGAGGGATGAATAGGATTATTTTAGCCTTTACATTTCTTCTGAGGGGCTAGAGAGGTGAAAAGTTCCAAAACATGAACATTTGTAGCAAGGAGGTAGATTTGGGGGGGGGGGGGGATTTGCCCCCTTAAATTGTAAAAAAATCATTAAAAATTATCAATTTTTCCGTTTTTTTTGCAGTTTTTTCACTTATTTTCTACATATTCCAGCTTTCATTCCCCCTCATCCTCCCCCAAACACCCCCAAATAATAAAAATATACATATATTGCAACAATATATAGCAACAATAATAAAAATGTATAGCAACAGTTCGGAAGATTCACTGTACCACGCTGGCGCTCTCAATACTCCCCCCGTTTCCCCCATCCATTGGAGGGGTGAAAAGGATTATTTTAGCTGTAAAGAATAATTAAAAAAAGTAAAATAATAAATGTAAAATAATAAATGTAAATAATAATAAATAACTAAGATAAGTACCTTCATTTGGTGCTTGCTTTCCTTTTGTACCCTGAGGTAGAAGTTTCTCGTATCAAAAACCAGCAGTACTCTGCTAACATGCTCGCATTCCACTTCCCCGAAAATCTCCTCTCGAACTTAGAGATGTCTTGATAAAACCGTTCCCCGTGTTCATCCGAAACTGCTCCTAAATTTTCAGGGAAGAAGTCCAGGTGTGAGTGAAGGAAATGCACTTTAAGAGACATGTTACACCCCATGGCCTTGTACGCTGACAGCAATTCCTCGACATGAGCGACATAATCATCACTTTTGTTGTTACCCAAAAAGTTCTCACACACGTTTTGGAATGCAATCCAAGCTCGTTTTTCTTTTCGATTCAGGTGTTCAATAAACGTCGAATCTTGGAAAAGTTGTCTAATCTGGGGGCCCACGAAAACTCCTTCCTTGATTTTAGCCTCACTAAGACGAGGGAATCTAGTTTTCAAAAATTGAAATGCATCACCGGTCTTGTCCATTGCTTTCACAAACTGTTTGATCAATCCGAGTTTGATGTGCAAAGGCGGCAAGTAAATATTTTCCTTCGGGACCAGAGGATCGTGAGCGACGTTTTTCTGACCGGGAGTAAAACTTTCTCGCAGAGGCCAGTTCCGTACGATGAAATGTTTGTCTCGGGCTCGGCTGTCCCATTCGCATAGGAAGCAGCAGTATTCTGTGAAGCCCGATTGCAGGCCCATGAGTAGAGCAACAACTTTTAAGTCAGCGCAAAGTTTCCAATTATAATCATGGTATTTGATTTTATCAAGGATCCGGCTGATGTTTTCGTACGTCTCCTTCATATCCACAGAGTATGCAACCGGGAGTAATGGTAACTCATTCCCATTGGCCAATAGGACAACTTTCAAGCTTGTCTTTGATGAGTTTATAAACAGTCTCCATTTGTCTGGGTCACATGGCATCTTCAGTTCTATCATCAATGCATTTGAATTAGGGCAGAACACTAAGCCTTCATCTGCCGAAAAAAGTAATTTCAGGGTTGACTGCCTAGTCCTGTAAGAAGAGATTTTTACACCCTTTTCTAAGAGATTCCACTGCTGAAGTCGAGATCCAAGAAGTTGAGATTTACTCTTAGGTAACTCCAAATCCCTGACGAGATCATTCAATTCCGACTGAGTAACGAGGTGAGGTTTTCGATGAGCTGAATCAGCAGAACACTCTTCATCATCGGTGAACATATCATAAGATGGTCCAGGCTGTGGCTCAGTCTTTCAAATCCGTTTCTGGCTCTAGAGTATAGGTTTTTGGGGGCACTGGGATTGGCAAAGATTCGTTGTGAGGAACTGGTCTTAGAGCTAAAGGGATATTAGGATACTGAATTGTATGCTTACTTTTGCTAGATAACCCGACGGTGGAAGTCATACAAAAGTAACAATCTGTGAGATGACAGCGAGGTTCGCGCCAAACCATGGGCACAGCAAATGGCATTGATTTACGGGTACCTTTGAGCCATTTGGTCAAGCTACTGTAACAAGTAGTGCAGCAAACTGTTGAAGCCCAATTCTTGTCCTGATCGCCAACTTGGCAATCAAAGTAAAATTTATAAGCAGTTTTAAGAAGCGGAGAAAGGGGTTTTCGTTGCGCTTTTAAAGTCAATTCCCCGCAAACATAGCAGAAGCTATCGGGATGATTTTCACACTCGCATAATTAAACAGTAAATAAATGCTCGATATTAATCACAACTCACACGCACGTACTGTAATTCACTTGGAAAAAGCCGGAATTAAAAAATTTCTACCGTTATACACAATTTAAACAACTTGGATAAGTGATAAAAATAGGTGGGGGGCCTCCCCCGAAAACGGTGGGTGATGGGGGAAAACGGGGGTCATATTCGGATTCAGGACCGATTTTCATGCCGACCAGTGTTATTAATATGACATCTACATTGATATGGTCATGGGCTAACTACTCATAACATTGTTGTAGGCTTATTGTTATTGTTTTTGTGATAAGTTGGATAAAGAAACACAGAATTGTAATGAGTAAAGACATGTATAATATGCAGAAAATTTAACTTCAGTATATAATAACTAACAAATTATTGAAATGAATCCAACTAACATTTTATACATTTTAAATAAAAACATAACTTATAACAAGCATAATGACATATGAAATACTAATGAGATTTATGTAATTGAGATTTTCCACTGACAATAGTTTGTAGTTGTGGACTAATTTTACTTGTACCAATTATTAAAAGAGATTTAAGATGTTCATCAGTTAATTTAGATCTGTAAACATTTTTTATGTACTTCATTTTGGAGAAGGTCTTCTCACACAAATAAGTAGTACCAAAAACAGAAAACAGCCCACGAGCAAATTTATGCAAATTATCAAATTGTGTCAGTGGAAGACCCTTATAAAATTCCAACAAAGATGAGTTTTGATATTTGTTCTTAATTATATCACTGCACTGTAGATCAATCAGTTCCATTTGAAGTTCCGGGGCTAGGGTTTCCATGTCAGTATCAAAAGGATTCTGAAAAATCTTAATTTGATTCGCAATGGCATCAAAGTCCGAGAAACGAGTATCAATTTTTTTTTTCAAAGCACTCAAAGTTTCGATAGCAAAATCGATAGGAAACTCAGTCTCAGTGGTGTGGCTGAATATTTCACATGTTTTCAAATGTGAAAAACATTTACTTCGTAGTTGTGATTGAAACAGTATCAATTTCTTCCGGATTGATTTGATATTAGTGTATAAATCAGGAAGATGCTGGTTTTCTCCTTGCAATCTCAAATTCAGTTCGTTCACATGTTTTGTCAAATCAACATAGAATGCTAACTTCCACAGCCATGCGTTGTTTTGTAATTCAGTAAGAGGGCGATGCTTTTCATTCAAAAAAATTTCGATCACTGCTCGAAGTTCAAAAAAGCGCCTAAGGACTTTCCCACAACTAAGCCAACGTACAGCAGTATGATAAGGTAAGTCATTTTCTCCAATCTCTTCAATAAATTGTCGGAAATTAACAGTTGATATGACTGGTTTCAGAACTTCAGACATATCCAAACATTTTCCGCACAAAGACTGTTGATGAATGATACAATGTAAGACTAATAGTTTTGAACCACCGTCAGCCTTTGACACAAGAGCGACCACTCCTTTATCTTTCCCACTCATGTTTTTGCCTCCATCAGTTGTAATACATTTCAAGTTTTTCCATCTAAGGTTCTTTTGATTAATGGCCATTTCAACTCCTTTAAAAATATCTGTACCAGTGGTTGTGCCATGAATACTATACATATCAAGAAGTTCTTCATGCACTTCATAGCTTTTATCTACTCCTCGAATATAAATCAAGACCTGAGCAGTATCTGACACATCCGTTGACTCATCCAAGGCCAAAGAAAACCACTCAACATGTCCATTTGTGTCGAACAGTTGAGAGGATATATTTTCAGCGATGTTTTCTACCCTTCGAGCCACAGTGTTTGCTGACATACTGACAGTTTTTAATAAATTTACCTTTTCAGGGCACATTTCTTCGGCTACTGCAATTATGCATTCCTTGATCATTTCTCCATCGGTAAATGGTTTTCCACGTTTTGCAATTTCAAGAGCCACACGAAAGCTGGCACGAGTTGCAGCCTCTTGTTCAGTTTTGAGTTTTGTAAATGAAGATTGCTGCGATTTCAATCCGCGCTTCATAGCTTCGAATTTTTCTGCCCGCAAACTACCTGTATATTTTGAGTAATTTTGAAAATGTTTTGTTTCATAATGACGTTTAATGTTATATTCCTTGAGAACGGCTATGCTTTCATTGCAAATCAAACATAGCGCCTTGTTACTGGACTCAATTACGAAATACTGAATGTTCCACTGATCTTTGAATTTTCTGCATTCACTATCAATTTTTCGCTTCATTTCCATACTACTAAATCACACACAAAAGCAACAATTCAAATCAAAATACTGTTACAAAGATGTCTTAAACTTAAACACGCACAAACACGTTTTAAGGAGGTACGCACTATTTTATTTCACAACAGTGTCATAGGAACTGACTTGTGGTTGCACCACTAGCCTTCTTATATATTCCAATTACTGCTATCTAGAAGTGAGTGGAAGACACCAGAACTTTCTCGAACCAACAAGATTATTCTGTACATGCTATTGGCGCCATCTGTTAGCGATAGAAGGTACTACCTATTTCCGCTTGTGTCCACCAGATATCGTGTCACGTTACTCCTCATGGCTCGTACTCTACGACCAATCTAAAAATTACAGATAATGACAGGAAAATTAATAATATGCAGTGTTGCCGTTTTGCGGACTTTAGTCCGATTTGCAGCCGTTTTTAAACGTTGCGTACTTTTTCGGACATTTTTTTTTCATCAGTGGACTATTTCACTTTTTACCACCAGCAACAATGATAATATGGTTTTGGCCCTCGGAACTTACTGGAGTAATCAGTATGGCCCTAAGGCTGGAAAGTTTGGAGACCCAGGGTCTAAACTATTAATAATACATATACAAAATATACCTACATATATGATGTTCGAAAATAAACGTCACGATTAATGCGTGTACTCAAATTACGTGACATAGTTAATTAATGAAATATATACAAAAGGAAAACTGATTTTAAAGTCTGATTGGAATTATATTTCAACTTATGAATATGTACAAATTCGATTAAGGCATCAGATTAGAATAAGTTAAATTAATTAAGAGTATGTTTAATTAAATTATGTTGGAGAAAAATAGGTTTTGTTAAAACTGTACACTATAGAAATATTTTACGATGCCTTAATTAGGGTAGACGTATTTTCGGGACTGGAACACCGGGAGGTAACAGTGGGCATGATCTTCCCTTTTGTTGTCTGTAAGCTGGTGTTCTTCGCAATCCGCACGTTCGGGATATTAATAATCCCGATCGGACGGATTTGGGAATTTCGAAAAATTAGGAAATTTTGGTTTTATTGCTTGTCCAGCTGAGCTTTGACGATTTTGTTAATCCGAAACTGAAATTCGGAGATTTTGCTAATCTGGACCGAAAAGGTTTTATTACCTATCCCGAAAATACGCCGGCGGTTTATTGTTTTATGACCCTATTAACAATACAAAAAGGAAAACATTTCTTTACGAACTTAACGGATTTTCGAATTAAATTACGTTTAATTTTTCTTATAATATCAAATGAAATGAAATGCAATGGGATCAGATGTTAAATTGAAGACATTTATATCGCGGATTAAAAATTAATGGAGTTACGACGTGTCAAAATGACACGCCGTTAACAAAAGCACTAATAACCTTTCTTCCACTTTTATTTGAATTACCAAATGTACATTTTGGACACAAAGTGTTAATCCATTGATAATGGTCACTTTGTGTCCGAAATGTACATTTGGTAATTCAAATAAAAGTGTGAAGAAAGGTTATTAGTGCTTTATTCGTCAAATTGTTAATGAACTGCTCGTCCAATCAGTCTTTTACAATACGGATAAAACGAGAAGGGGCTAGAGATCATGCACGTAAATCATATTTGCTCGTAAATTCAACGGCAACTCATCAATAATTTGTTTCAGGGCATTGATGTAATCATTATCATGAAGACGATGTGGTAAGTAAATTGGTTCTACAACAGTCTGGTTTATATTGCCTAGCCAAACATTAGCGAAAAACCTTCTTTGGTAACCATGTTCTCGAACTTTGCGCGGATTTATATCAGCCCAATAGTGACTGTTGCGATAGTTAAAGACCCATTCTCTGGTAAACATACTCTCATCGCTCTAAAGAATACATGAGTCGCCTATTTCCAAAAACCCCTAAATCTATTGTTTTGCAATGGATTTAGGGGTTTTTGGAAATAAAATACGTTTCATAGAAGGGCTGCACCTTCGTGAGATATTATGGATTAAGAAGGTTTTCTTGTAGGACCAAATTAACGGTCTTTTTACTGGGGATATCTAATGTGGCAGCTTTTTGTCTGGTACGTACGGTGGGATTTTATTCTATTGCACTTAGATCTTGCTCTTCAAGTTGTACTGTGCGCCTTTGCCATGGCCGACCATTGTTCACATTTTTGGGGACAAACATACCCGTTTCACGTAGTCGTTAATCCAGCCTTCAAGATACATTTTTAGAAGGATACCTCCGATTTTGAAACCGTGCTCGATATTCTAGTTTTGCTATGTACCATGTACATGTTGGGGTACTTTTTAAACATAAAATCCATTATAAATGAACAAAACAATAAAACGAAAATAACACAGAAACGCAAAAACACTGAAATGCGGAAACTAATACAAACTGATAACAACGAGATAATAAGATTTGGCACAAAATTGGAACAAACAAGTTTAAATGAATTCGTAACAGGAAGTGTCCAAAGTTGTCTTTGACGTACGCGGAAGTCGACGTTGTCGGCTGTAATTTATATGAAAATAAGCTAATTAAGAAGTGTTAAAAACACACGTTTAAGATTGTACACACTGGCGAATAATCTTCATACTAGTCATTCTACCGAAATTGCAGGGCAATAAGTCTTAATTAATAAGACTACTAAAGCAATAAATATCCATTGAAACAACTACTTTCCATGCATCGCCGTATATTGAATTATATTGGCATATACAGAATACGAAGTAAAAAGACAAGCTAGAGAAAAAAATCGAAATTTTTTACGTAAATTAGCAGACAATTTAAATCTATTTAAAACAAGTAATATTATAAGAAAGCTTAGTCATTGGAATGAAATTTAAAACTATCTAAAATAAGTAATATTAGAGGAAAGTTGAAGGTATAAAGTTTTTGTTGTTTTATATGTAAACAAATAATAAAGGTCTGAACTGAATCAGCAGATCTTTAAGAAAAAGATAAAAGAAACAGTAGACTCATCAAACATTTATTTTTACGAAAGTCGGAATATAATTTAAATCTATCAAAAATAAAGAATATTAGAGAAAAGCTTAGAGGTATAAAGTTTTTGTTGTTTTATATGTGAACAAAAAAGCACTAAGCAGAAGAAACACAAGAGAAAGAAAGGAAAATTACAAAAGTTAAATCTCAAACTGTTTTTATGTGCAAAGATAAAATAAAGATTTCAACTAAATCGACATATATTCTTTATGTAGTAGTGAAGAAAAAAGACACACTATAGTCTATTTAAAAACTAGAAGGAGTAAGTGCCAAAGCCCAATTTACGCTATAAAAAGTTACCAGAACACTAGATAAATTTGGCGTCAATTTTAAATAATTTCATAATTACTCTTTAAATAAAATCAAATATCCATTTTGTACTTCTTAATTGTGGTTAAGTATTTTCTTTTCCATCGTACGATATCGTCATTTTAATTAAAATGCTTATACGGCATCTCGCCATATATCTGTGAAATAAAACATATTTACATTATGTTCATAATATAATATGGAATTTATATAATAATGTGTCTCTATCAGAGCCGGAACGAATCCTCGTAAAAAGGATTCGAATCACGTAATATGATTCTAATCACGGATACTCGAATAAAGGATTCGGAAGGGATAAATATGATTCGAATCAAAGATTCGAATCCTGTTTTTTCGAATAACGAATACAAATCCTTTAAGAATAAGTTTGACGTTATTATTTTTTTGCAACCATTAATATATAAATATTGTTACCAGTTGTTTTAACAAAAATATTCAAAACCTAATTATTTATTATTTCCACTGAACATCGTTGATAACAGACTAAATATCTGACTCCCTGTTACTCTGGTTAAAGATGTATTTGTGTGTTTCTGAACTCCACTTCAAATCAGTGGTTTGTACGCGTGGCGCATGAAGTAAAATTTCGAGTTTAGAAAAGCCCGAAAATTTGTCTCGGGTCGCTGCGCGACCCTCGACAAATTTTCACGGGGCTTTTCTAAACTCGAAATTTTACTTCATGCTTAGCCTGGGAGTGGAAACACTCGTTCAAAACTTCAAATTGAGCTCTATTATAAAATCGACTAATGCCTGAAATTAACGTAATTAAAAAATTCATTGAATATCATTAAAACCGGGAAAGTCAGAGAAAAGTCATGGAATTATTTTCAAATTGACCAAAACACTAACAAAAAAGCCATATGATATTATTAAATTTGTCAAAATCAGCAGGCAAATTACAAAACACGTAAAAATTTATAAAATTAACTTAAATATTGGCAAAAACAATGAAAACTATTAAACAGAATGGGGGTTTCCCACAGAAGAAAGTTATATTAAAAGGCCAGGGAAAAAATCTTTAGTCAGGGAAATGTCGGAAAAATTTAACATTTCAGATTGTGGCTACCATATCAGTTTTACTTCAAACAATATTAAAGAAAATTTTGAAAACTAGATTATTATATTTGAAAACATTTTCAATCATTTAATGTTCTTATCAAAGCATTCACTTTGAAGTTTCGAACGAGAGTTTCCACTCCTAGACTAAGCATGAAGTAAAATTTCGAGTTTAGAAAAGCCCCGTGAAAATTTGTCGAGGGTCGCGCAGCGACCCGAGACAAATTTTCTGGGCTTTTCTAAACTCGAAATTTTACTTCATGCGCCACGCGCATAAAACAGTGATTTAACGAGAAATTTAAAAACACAAAAAATCAGTTTTCATGTTATTCCTCACAATAAATTCGAATTATTTTTGACAATTCAAATCTTTTTGTAAGTATTCGAATCCTTTTACAAGGATTCGAATCCTTTTATAAGGATTCGAATTACCCACATTTAGACTCGAATACGAATCCTCTTAAAAAAATTTAACGAATCCGGATCACGAATCCAGTTGAACTAAAGTATTCGAATGCCTCTTTTGAATCCTCTATAAGGATTCGAATCCTGAATGACTCGAATCCTGCCCAGCTTTGGTCTCTATCTTACTTAAAATTGATTTGTTTCATAAAACTATACAAGGTAGAACAACTCATCTTCGGGATGCTTGCATGATCGTTTACTTCTTTTAAAACTTTATTCAAAGTTGGCAGTTTATTTTTATAGAAGAAACTATGCACGAATCTCTTCACTACGTCATCAAAACTTATATTTATGTCCTCCAAGCTGTTTGCGGCTACAAATCTCTCCGGATTTCTTATATTCGCTAATGGTACGATAGACAGTGGAATTTACAACTGCTAAAAATTAAAATGTTTATTATTTGATGCATATTCTTATGCTATTTGATATCTCACCTACTGCACCAACAATGTCTGATACAACAGCAGACATTTTCATATGTGGATCATCTGTTATCATCTGCTTATACATATTTACTATGCACTTTTTTTCAGACAGATATAAGTGACCCAAATCCAACTCTTACGCTTTTTTGGAGGTGAAGGTGATATTATCACCGAGCTTGTACTGGGCCCATAATCCATCACAACAATATAAACAAAACTAACTTTTAACTAGGCTAAAGAAACACCGCACAAAAGGTTATTACGAAACAGACAAAGTTGCAACTCGATAACCCTTCGAATTAAGGTTATGTCAGCTGTTGCGTCTAATAATGACGTAATTAGCATAGTGTAAAATGGGCGCGCTCTCGGCCAATCAGAGTTGTAGGTTTTGGCGCGTAAAATTTAAAACGCTCCTCCTAGTTATTAAACAGATTATAGAGATAAAAAACACATTGTTTTAAGAAATTTGACACAAAATCTAAAATTATTAATTGTATTAAATGAATTAAAAGTAAATAAAATAAAGCTTCAAATTAAAAAAAACTTAATGCGCAAACAAAAACATAATTAAAGTAAATGAGCAAATTTTTACTGATACGAAAAAACAAGTTAAACTTTATATAAAAAAAGTAAGGATAATTAAACTTGGCCCCCAGAAATAATAAATAAAGTTGTAAAGACCCTTGAAACCATAACCTAATTTTAATAGAAATTAAACAATTTTGGTGCATAAGTGGGTCCCATCAAAAAACGATTAACTAATCTACAGACTAAAACAAATAATACGTTGACGAATATGCCAAAGGAAAAGGAAAACACGAAAAATAATACAACTAAAGATAAACTAATAAAAAGAACACCTAAAGGGGAAAAGAAGATAATAAAACTTGGTACTTGGAATGTAAGAGGCTTAAAAAATAAGGAAATGGAAATGATAAACGAAATTAAATTCTCAGAAATAGCAATTTTAGCACTGACAGAGACAAAGAAAAAAGGTCAAGGAGTAATAACATATGATAATGGCGATTTATTGATATACAGTGGGGTGGATGAGAAAGACAGGGCTCGCGCAGGAGTTGCTTGTCTAGTAAAGGAGAAACTCATCAAGAGAGTGAAGGGATGGAAACAAATAAACGAGAGAATATTAAACATTGAGATAGAGGTAGAGGGAAATAAATTAACGGCAAATATAATAATTTGCTATGGACCGGATGAGGATGCAAAGATTGCAGTGAAGAGAGAGTTCTATGAAAAATTACAAGAAGTGGTTGAAGAATGCTTGGGTATGGTTATTATCATGGGGGACTTGAATGCTAGAGTTGGAAATAACATCGAGGAATGGGGTAGTGTAATTGGAAGATATGGAGAGGATAAACTGAACAGAAACGGGAAACTACTGCTAGAATTCTGCGTTGATAACCATTTGGTCATAACAAACACACAATATCAGCATAAAAGAATACACAAAATAACCAGAGAATGTATAGCTAGAAACGAGCAATCAATTATAGATTATGTAATAGTAAATAATGCATATAGGAACAGAATATTGAATACACGTGTAAAGAGGGGGTATGAAATCGGTAGTGATCATTACCTACTTGAAGCTGCATTAAGAATGGAAAACACATATGATGAGAAGGACAAATGGAAGGGTAAAGTATGTGAGCATAAAATTAAAACATATAAGTTAAGAGATGAAACAATACTCAAAGAATATATAACACTCGTAGAAAGAAAGCTATCAAACCCAAGTAAAAGCAATGATAACTTAGAAGAAGAATGGAAATATTTTAGAAATACGATAATCAAAGCAGCGGAAGAATGTTGTGGAAAAGTTAGAGTGGATGGAAAACGGAAGCTAACCCACTGGTGGAGCAACGAATTAAAAGAAGAAATTAGAAAGAAAAAGAAACTTTGGAGAAACCATCTTGCAAAGAGAACAGAGGAAACGTATACTAAATATAAGGAACAAAGAACAATTGTAAAGCGCTGGGTTAAGAAAGTAAAAACAGAAGACATGGATAAAGTGGGGGAAGTACTAGAGCAAAATAAAAGAGACAACATAAAACTTTTGTACAAAACATTAAATGGGATAAAAGGCAAGAAATGGGAAGCATCCAGGTACATAAAATGCAAAAATGGGAAACCGAAAATAACCAAATAGTGGAGCGGTGGACAGAATATTTCATAGAGTTACTGATGAGTGACACGACTAATGAAGGGGAAAGAGATAAAGTGACCAGAATAGAGGACCGAACAATAACAAAAATACCTATCACTGTAAATGAGGTAAAAAACGCGTTGAATAAGATAAAGATAGGAAAATCAGCCGGGTGTGATGGAATAGCTCCAGAGATGATCAAATATTTAGGAGAAAATGGGATCGAGTGGCTACGTCACATATATAATAAAGTGTGGCAGTTAAAGGAAATTCCTGAAGAATGGGCTACCGCCATCATTGTGCCTGTACACAAGAAAGGAAGTCCATCAAAGTGCGACAATTATAGGGGCATATCTCTATTGTGCATAGTGACAAAAGTATTCGAGAGGATTCTGGAGAGGAGGTTAAGAGCAGAGGTCGAAGATAAACTACAACAAGAGCAAAGTGGATTTAGAGAGGAACCATAGCACACAAGACCACTTGTTCATTATGCAGCAGATTATAGAGAAGGCCCTAAGTAAGAACAAAACTATATTTATGTGCTTTATTGACACTGAAAAGGCATTCGATACCATCAAACGGGACACAATATGGGAAACGAAAGAAGTAAATTCTGAACTTATCGATGCAATTAAAAGTTTGTATCAGAAGACAATTAATAAAATTAGAGTGAACAACGTAATGTCAAAGGAATTTCTAACTACCGAAGGGGTGAGACAGGGAAGTGCTCTGAGCCCTCTACTCTTTATATCAACGATGGACGAAATAATCAAGGAATGCAAGAAGGAAATCAAGAAATACTATATAGGTTAGCATAATTTAAAACCGATAAATATAGAATGCTGTATGTTTGCGGATGATATTGTACTGCTGGCAGACACGGAGGAAAAGCTGGAGCACAATCTATTGATATACAATAAAACAGCAAAAAAGTATGGACTAAAGTTAAACAAAACAAAAACACAAGTATTAAGGATAACAGGAGATGAGGGAGAAAGAAATAAACCAGTAAATATAGCTGTAGAAGGTCAGAGGATAGAGGAAGCAGAAATATACAAATACCTGGGAACAACAATAAATAGAAAGGGTACACAAGAAGATGACATCAATAACAGGATTGAAGCTTGCAATAGACTTTTTTACGCGCTATGTAATAGAAGGTTTCTGCTGAATAAAAACATAAAACGGGATACAAAAATTAAGGTGTATCAAACAATCTACCTGCCAACGTTATTATACGGATGCGAAAACTGGATATTAACAGAAAGACAACAAAAAAGACTAGAAGCGACACAGATGAAATACCTAAGGCTAATCACAAACACGAAGAGAACTGACAAAGTCCGCAACACAAAAATCAGAGGGGATTTGAATACCAACCACGTATTAGAGGAAATCGCAAAACGAAAACTGGGATGGTTGGGACACCTAGTGAGAATGAGCGATGCAAGACCAACAAAGACAGTTTGGAAAACAAGAGCTACTGGGAGAAATAGAAGAGGAAGACCTAGGAAGGGATGGAACGAAGGATTGGTGGAGATTTTAAGGTCAAGAAAGTTAAAATGGGAAGAGGCACTGAAAACAGCTCAAAATAGGGAATTGCGGAGAGCAGTTACAAGGAACAACCAGGAAGAGCCATGAATGAAGAAAAGAGTACGAGTTAGTATACCTCGACACCCATTGAGGGTAAAAGAGGTTAATATATATATATATATATATATATATATATATATATATATATATATATATATATATATATATATATAAACATATATAAACATATATATATATAAACATATATATATATATATATAAACATATATAAACAATTTGATAATGAATCTGAAAAAAGGTTTTTTTTATAGAAAAAAGTTATAATTTAATCTTTTTTATTTTCAATTATGAGAATAATATAATATCAGTGTCATACGCGTGGCACATAAAGTAAAATTTCGAGTTTAGAAAAGCCTGAAAATTTGGTTTGTTACTCTTTGTTAAAAACATGAAATGCGGACAAAACGCATTTTGTCTAGACAAAACACGAATTGTCTAAGGTTTTTAGACAAAAGCCTAATAAAGTTTCATTTGTCTGAAACTTTATTAGGCTTTTGTCTAAAAACCTTAGACAATTCGTGTTTTGTCTAGACAAAATGCGTTTTGTCCGCATTTCACACATTGCCTAGACAGAATGTATTTAAGGGCTTTTAGAAGATGTATTCTTGGATTTTACATTGAAATAAAAAGTACTGAAGACATTACTTCATTTAATAAAGAAAGTGAAAATTATTTATAAGGAGTGCATTTTGAACTTCAGTTAAAATCAGTGTTTTATACGCGTGGCACATGAAGTCAAATTTCGAGTTTAGAAAATACTAAAAATTTTGGTTTGCAGGGGCACGCGAGCGTACAGCTAAAAATTTAAAGTGAAAATGAAAATATATCTTAGATTTAATCTCATATTAGATTTTCTATTAATGTGTGATCAAACGTAAGTATTTGATCTCACATTAAGAGAAAATCGAATGTGGGATTAGACTTAACAAGTATATTTTTATCTTCTTCACTTTACATCAGTGCTTTGTACGGGTGGCGCATCAAGTAAAACTTAGATACTTTTAGTAAATAACACACTTGGTTAAGATTTCACTGTTTATTGATTGACACTGTAACAATTGTTTCGCCACACAGTGGCTTCATCAGGCAGATTATTATTCATCTGCCTGATGAAGCCACTGTGTGGCGAAACAATTGTTGCAGTGTCAATCAATAAACAGTGAAACTTAACCAAGTGTATTATTTACTAAAAGTGTTGATATGGAATTTCACGAAGTAACAGCCTCAACTATTAAATTATTAAAGTTTAGAGTTTAGAAAATCCTGAAAATTTGGATTTGCAAGGGCGCGACTCGCTTCGATTGCGCGCCCCTGCAAATCCAAATTTTCAGGCTTTTCTAAACTCGAAATTTTACTTTATGCTTAACCTGGGAGTGGACAGCACTCGTTGAAATGTTTAAATTGAACTCTTTTAAAAAAACAACGAACATCTGAAAATTAACAGCACATAATTGCGATATTTCCTGTGTAAGAGAATATATTATTATCACTGTCAAAAGACAGACAGACAGATTTATATGACGACCAAAAAATTATGTTTGTTGAAAATATAAAAACAATAATTCTTTCACAACATTTATTACCGATAGACAGACTTATAGAACTTATATTTGATTTGTTTAAATAAGATTTCGAATATTTCATTCATTCAATATCCGGCGGTGTATTTGCACGGCAACTAGTTGTTACAATGCATATTTATTGTCTGCGTAGTCTTATTAATTAAGATTGATTGTTTGCAGTTTATAGAAAGATTATAGTAATTTTACATATGAGTGCTCTAACTACAGAGTCACATTCTTCACTTTTGAAAACTTTTGGTAAATTGCAAAAAACACGTGTACTTTAACATGGCGGACAGAAAAAAACCGACAACCCAATTTTCACATAAAGTGAAAAATGTGAGTTTTGCAGTTAGATGTAACGTTTAAAGGTATGCAAACTAAAAAAATCATAAACTTATTCTTTAAAAATCCAAAAAGTTTTGAATTTAAAATATTCATAAAATATCTATTTATTAACGTTCAATTACGTTCTTTTTTATGTTCGATATTACCTGAAAGGGTAATTAAGCGGCACTTTGTGGACAATTTTATCTAAAATATTTTCAATTTCTGCAGAAACGTCACACATGCCAACATAATCTATGCAAAAGCGTGCAAAAACTGTAAACAAAACAACAGTATCAAAAATTCAACGGTTCATTTTATCTATTCCTACATAATAAATATTTACAATATATCACATTTCATTCTCTTAATGTACACTTTGTTTTGTATTATTGAATCACAATAGGCATATATTATTGCAGCCAAAAGATGAGGGATGTTAACATGAATAAATAAGCGTTGATGATTGATTTGGTTGATGATGATGATTTTAGGTTTAAATGCGTGTATTGGTTGAAAGATCCACATTGCGGAAAATCATGAGGAATCGGCGGCATTTCTTCGTTTTCGCCAAATTTGAAGACTAGAGACATTCCGACCTCGACGTGGAATTCAATGTGGCAGTGGAAAATCCAATATCCTGAAAATTTACAGATTGAATTTATGTTTTGATGTAATCTGTGTATAAAATTGGTGATTTTCCGCTTTAGAAATAAATGAATAAATATAAAAAAAATCTATTTTAAGAATAATAAAACATACTAAAAATGTATCTTGAGCAAGTTTCTCATCTTTCACGCGGTGAAACATATTTAACTATGATTTAAAAATGAAAACACTTGGTTAAATTTCGCAGCTATTGAAAGCTATTATTGACAGCTATTATCGCTGATGTTGTAAAATGTAGTTGACAGTTGTGATATATTTTAAGCTAACGAGTGTCTTTCACTCCCAGACTAAGCATGAAGTAAAATTTCGAGTTTAGAAAAGCCTTAAAATTTGGTTTGGTCCAAACCAAATTTTCAGGCTTTTCTAAACTCGAAATTTTACTTCATGCGCCACGCGTACACAACACTGATTTGAAGTAAAGTTCAAAACATACTGCCAAAGTTTGACCTCACGTTTTAATACCTAAAATTGCATATAGTTGTAGTTATCTTAAATAATATTAGTGAAATTTAACCAAGTGTTTTCTTTTTTAAATCATACTAAAAATTTATTAAATAAAAAATTAACGTCACTATTTTGAATAAAAGGAAGTTTCCTCAATCAAAAAAAGAAACTATTTAGTGAAGTGAATGTGAATGTTTGAACTGTTTTTATTACTAAATTAACGTTTGATGATATTAAAAATAAACCCAAAAATATATTAACAATAAAAAGAATCCTACCCTATTTTGATATTTACAGGATTTGCTAAATATTAATTAAAACAAAACAAAAAAAATTAGGTTAAATTAAATAACAATAATTCATTTTCAAAAGAAAACACATGGTTAAATTTTACCAATATTATTTAAGATAACTAACACTATATGCAGTTTCTATTTTGACAAATTTAATATTATATGGCTTTTTTGTTAGCGTTTTAGTCAATTTGAATATAATTCCATGACTTATCTCTGACTTTACCGGTTTTAATGATATTCAGTGAATTTTGTATTTACGTAAATTTCAGGCCTTAGTCGATTTTATAATAGAGTTCAATTTGAAGTTAAGAACGAGTGTTTCCATTCCCAGGCTAAGCATGAAGTAAAATTTCGAGTTTAGAAAAGCCCCGTGAAAATTTGTCGAGGGTCGCGCAGCGACCCGAGACAAATTTTCAGGCTTTTCTAAACTCGAAATTTTACTTCATGCGCCACGCGTACACAACACTGATTTAGAGTAAAGTTCAAAACATACTGCCAAAGTTTGACCTCACGTTTTAATACCTAAAATTGCATATAGTGTTAGTTATCTTAAATAATATTAGTGAAATTTAACCAAGTGTTTTATTTTATAAATCATAATAAAAATGTATTAAATAAAAAATTAACTACACTATTTTGAATAAAAGAAAGTTTCCTCAATTAAAAAAAGAAACTATTTAGTGAAGTGAATGTGAATTTTTGAACTGTTTTTATTACTAAATTAACGTTTGATGATATTAAAAATAAACCCAAAAATATATTAACAATAAAAAGAATCCTACGACAAATTTTCAGGCTTTTCTAAACTCGAAATTTTACTTCATGCGCCACGCGTACAAAACACTGATTTGAAGTGAAGTTCAGAACACACAAATACATCTTTAACTAGAGTAACACTATATGCAATTTTAGGTACTAAAACGTAAGGTCAAACTTTAGCAGTATGTTTTGAACTTTACTTTAAATCAGTGTTGGGTTCGCGTGGCGCATGAAGTAAAATTTCGAGTTTAGAAAAGCCTGAAAGTTTTCGCGTGGCGCATGAAGTAAAATTTCGAGTTTAGAAAAGCCTGAAAATTTGGTTTGGTCGCTCCGCTTCGCGGAGCGAACAAACCAAATTTTAAGGCTTTTCTAAACTCGAAATTTTACTTCATGCTTAGTCTGGGAGTGGAAGACACTCGTTAGCTTAAAATATATCACAACTGTCAACTGCATTTTACAACATGAGCGATAATAGCTGTCAACAATAGTTGAAATGTAAATTTTATAGGACGTCGTGTAATTTATGACATAAAATGTAACTTGTGCCTTCTATGTTCTTAAAAAGTTGATCTAATGTTTTATCATTTTATTAATATTTATTATAGAAATGTGAAAAATAGTTTTTGTTGATAAACGTCGTTTTCCAAATTAGAAATGTCAATTGAATTATAAAATATCGAGAGACAAAGAAAACACAATCTGAAGAAGTTACTGCATGAAATTGCATATATATTGGTTATCAATTTAAGCTAATTTGTTGAATAATCGTCGGAATCATTAGAATTTAAAATTGTTTTCTTTTATTGACGGACCCTGCATAATATTTTTTGAAATGTTATCACATGTAATACCACTAGTTATTTGACATTTTTGGAAAGACTTTGTTTTTAACGAAGGTTTGGTCGCGTAGCGCGTAGCGCTACGTGACCAAACCAAATTTTCGGGCTTTTCTAAACTCGAAATTTTACTTCATGTGCCACGCGCATAAAACACTGAAATATTGTGAGGTTTAAAATATACTGCTATAACAGCAATTTAAAGCAGAATATTTTTAACTTCACAATAAATCAGTGTTTTATTAGCCTAAGGCATGACATTTTACTTCCTGTTGAAAAACACTCATTAGAAGCTTCAAATTAAACGATTTTTAAAAACAGCGCTTGATTGAATTTTTTTTAAGAAACAAGTTTGTAATGGATACATATACAGGGAGTTTTTCTTTTAGATATATGTACATATCTCAATATGCGATACACACTGTGAATCCTCACACATTCGTTGTTTTTTTATAAAACTTTAAATTAAAGCATTAAATGAGTGTTTTCCACTCCCAGACTAAGCATGAAGTAAAATTTCAAGTTTAGAAAAGCCCCGTGAAAATTTGTCGAGGGTTGCGCAGCGACCCGAGACAAATTTTCTGGGCTTTTCTAAACTCGAAATTTTACTTCATGCGCCACGCGTATATAACACTGATTTCAACTGGAGTTTAAAGTATACTACAAAAGTAGTATGCTAAAGATGTATATTCTGGACTGCACATCAAATCAGTGTTTTATACGCGTGGCGCATGAAGTAAAATTTCGAGTTTAGAAAGGCTTTTCTAAACCCGAAATTTTACTTCATGCTTAGTCTGGGAGTGGAAAACACTCATTTAATGCTTCAATTTAAAGTTTTCTAAAAAACAACGAATGTCTGAAGATTTATAGTGTGTGTCGCATATTGAGATATGTACATATACCTAAAAGAAAAACTCCCTGTATATACAGATTAAGCATGAAGTAAAATTTCGAGTTTAGAAACGCCAAGTTTGTAATAAATACATATTGCATTCGTTGTAAATTTTCTGACATTTGTTGTTTTTTTAATGAGTTTAATTTAAAGCTTTCAATGAGTATTTTCCACTCCCAGATTAAGCATGAAGTAAAATTTCAAGTTTAGAAACGCCAAGTTTACAAACTTGGCGTTTCTAAACTTGAAATTTTACTTCATGCTTAATCTGGGAGTGAAAAGTACTCATTGAAAGCTTTAAATTAAACTCATTAAAAAAACAACAAATGTCAGAAAATTTACAACGAATGCATATGTATTCTTAAAAGAAAAAATCTCTGTAAATAACAAATAAAATACTAATTATTACATAATTATGGAAGAATCGTTAACTATAATCTATTACTTAATAAAATTGTGTTTGTAAAATAAGCTGGAAATCCTAAAATTAACATAAATAAAATAAAATCAGTTTGAACTCTTCATTCTCGAATCTTTAACTATTATTCATTCTGTAATAAAATTGTGTTTCTAAAGTAAGCTTGAAATCGTAAAATTACCACAAATAAAATGTAGTTACCTTAAACTGTTCATTTTTGAATGTTGGATGCGTTTACATCGTGGATTGTTTACGATTTTCTAATGATGAAAACACCTAACTTTTTTATACTACTTTTCTTTGACTTTACTTATATGTCTAGTTTCAATTACACGGTAATCATTATTAATCTAGTTTACATAGTTTGATAATATTTACCGTGTAATTAAAACTTGTCACATAAGTAAAGTAAAATATAAGTAGTATACAAAAGTTAAGTGTTTTCTTCATATCAAAATTAAACTATTCAGTTACGAGTAATAATATAATAAAAATACAATTTATTCATGTTATTAACTCTTTCTAGTCTTACATTTGTCATCATAAAAAAAATAGTTTTGTTAAAATGGAACATGCAATAAAAAATAAGTACAAAAAGAGGAACGCGGTAACTAGCTATTGAACTTTTACCTATAATTGGGACAATTTTGTAATGATTATAAGTTGATCAATTTCATTAGGTATTTTATTTACGAATAATAACTACTATTACCTCAAATTCAAACGTTGTTTTATTGATTTCTGGTTATTTTTTTTTATTATTTTTTGCGAGCTAAGTAAGTTATGGTATTATGTATTTTATGTTTCACTAAGAAGGACGTATAACAATGTTCACTTTTGCGGTAGTTTGATAACCCCTTACCATGTTCTTACTGCGGCGCATTGCATGCTTTACGTTTGGGGCGGCCCTTTACCCCCAATTGTGGTCTACGTTGTGGCCGGGCAGACCGATTTAACTGTCACCGAGAAATCCTCAAAGAGGAACGCCACCACAATTACGATACATCCGAAATACAACAAAATTACAATGGCTAATGATGTAGCTATCATATTAGTAAGTACAGAAAAAAAAATGAAATATATAAGGTATTGTGCTAGCCATAAGAACTAGTTTCATAATTGCAACTACTAACAACTGCATAGTTATTTGTGATTAAACTAACGAGTGTCTATAAACTGTCGGCATCTCGGTCGCTTAGTTGTCTAACAATGGAACGAGATGAAACTGTCTCTGAAAAAGGCACGAGCTCGTAGAGCGAGTGACTTTTTCTGACAGTTTCATCGAGTTGAATTGCATAAGACAACTAAGCTTGAGTGGGGTTTTCTCCAGAACGGAATACTAATATTTTTGAGAGTTTGCCAGCGGAACTGGAAGTAAGCATATGTGGGACGCACAAATGTTAGGATAAAGTTCTTTCGCAAACTTACCGTTTTGCCGCAAATTGTATTTTAAGTTCCAATTTTAAGGTTATATAAGTTGGTATATTTGGGTAAATAAGCACATTACAGGAATTAATTGTACACATGATGAAATTATTTCCAAAATTATGACGTAAATAATCAAAATTGTATTATTATCTTTATTTATACAGCCACAATCACGATATTTATTTTACACTATAATCTGTTTAATAACTAGGAGGAGCGTTTTAAATTTCACGCGCCAAAACCTCTGATTGGCCGAGAGCGCGCCCATTTTACACTATGCTAATTACATAATTATTAGACGCAACAGCTGACATAACCTTAATTCGAAGTGTTACCGAGTTGCAACTTTGTTTCGTAATAACCTTTTGTGCGGTGTTTCTTTAGCATAGTTAAAAGTTTTGTTTATATTGTTGTGATGGATTATGGACCCAGTACAAGCTCGGTGATAATATCACTTTTACCTCCAAAAAAGCGTAAGAAGATTTGGGTCATTTATATCTGTTTGAAAAACAGTGCATAATAAAAATGTAGAAGCAGATGATAACAGATGATCCACATATGAAAATGGCTGCTGTTGTATCAGACATTGTTGGTGCAGTAGGTGAGATATCAAATAGCATAATATATGCATCAAATAATAAAATGTTTAATTTTTAGGAGTTGTAAATTCCACTGTCTATCGTACCATTAGCGAATATAAAAAATCCGAAGAGACTTGTAGCCCTAAACAGCTTGGAGGACATGTGCATAGTTTCTTCTATAAAAATGAACTGCCAACTTTGAATAAAGTTTTAAAAGAAGTAAATCATTCAGGATTCGAATCCTGGATTCGAATCCTTTTAGAGGATTCAAAAGAGGCATTCGAATACTTTAGTTCAACTGGATTCGTGATCCGGTTTCGTTACATTATTTTAAGAGGATTCGTATTCGTGTCTAAATGTGGGTGATTCGAATCCTTATAAAAGAATTCGAATCCTTGTAAAAGGATTCGGATACATACAAAAGGATTTAAATCGTCCAAAATAATTCGAATTAATTGTAAGGAATAACATGAAAAATGTGTTTTTAAATTTCACGTTAAATCACTGTTTTATGCACGTGGCGCATAACGTAAAATTTCGAGTTTAGAAAAGCCCAGAAAATTTGTCTCGGGTCGCTGCGACAAATTTTCATGGGGCTTTTCTAAACTCGAAATTTTACTTCATGCTTAGTCTGGGAGTGGAAACGCTCGTTCGAAACTTCAAACTGAATGATTTGATAAGAACATTAAATGATTAAAAATGTTTTTAAAAATAATAATCTAGTTTTCAAAATTTTGTTTAATATTGTTTGAAGTAAAACTGAAATGGTAGCCACAATCTGAAATGTTAAATTTTTCCGACATTTTCCTGACTAAAGATTTTTTCCCTGGCCTTTTAATATAATTTTCTTCGGTGGGAAACCCCCATTCTGTTTAATAGTTTTCATTGTTTTTGCCAATATTTGAGTTAGTTTTATAAATTTGTACGTGTTTTGTAATTTGCCTGCTGATTTTGACAAATTTAATATTATATGGCTTTTTTGTTAGTGTTTTAGTCAATTTGAATATAATTCCATGACTTTTCTCTGACTTTACCGGTTTTAATGATATTCAGTGAATTTTGTATTTGCGTAAATTTCAGGCCTTAGTCGATTTTATAATAGAGTTCAATTTGAAGTTAAGAACGAGTGTTTCCACTCCCAGGCTAAGCATGAAGTAAAATTTCGAGTTTAGAAAAGCCCCGTGAAAATTTGTCGAGGGTCGCGCAGCGACCCGAGACAAATTTTCGGGCTTTTCTAAACTCGAAATTTTACTTTATGCGCCACGCGTACAAAACACTGATTTGAAGTGGAGTTCAGAACACACAAATACATCTTTAACTAGAGTAACAGGGAGTCAGATATTTAGTCGGTTATCAACGATGTTCAGTGGTAATAATAAATAATTAGGTTTTGAATATTTTTGATAAAACAACTGCTAACGATATTTATATATTAATGGTTGCAAAAAAATAATAAAATCAAATTTATTCTTAAAGGATTTGTATTCGTGATTCGAAAAAACAGGATTCGAATCTTCGATTCGAATCATATTTATATCTTACGAATCCTTTATTCGAGTATTCATGATTCGAATCATGTTAGGTGATTTTGATTCGTGATTCGAATCCTTTTTACGAGGATTCGTGCCAGCTCTGATAGAGACACAATATTATATAAATTCCATATTATATTATGAACATAATGTAAATATGTTTTATTTCACAGACGAGATGCCGTATAAGCATTTTAAGCATTTTAATTGAACTGACGATATCGTACGATGGAAAAGAAAATACTTGACCACAATTAAAAAGAAGAAAATTTATATTTGATTTTATTTAAAGAGTAATTATTAAATTATTTAAAATTGCCGCCAAATTTATCTAGTGATATTTCTGGTAACTTTTTATAGTGTAAATTGGGCTTTGGCACTTACTCCTAGTTTTTAAATAGACTATAAATATGACGTGTACTGACGTTTATTTAAAATAATGGATATGTAAATTGGATCCATTAGAAAATAACAAATATTTTAATTTATGATATAAATAAAGTAGATGGCGCTACCTTTACGTGGAAACGAGAATATTATGATATTGTACTATTACTTTTTAGTAAATTGTTCTCGTAACAATATCACATATACTGTAATTATAAAATCACCATGTACTCAGTTATGTACAGGGTGGGGCAGAAAAACCTATCCGATTTCAAAACGTTATAAAATTAAAACCACTCAACTTGACAAAACATTTTTTTTATTAACATATCGCAAATTCTATGCCATTTTTAAATTTTAGTTTTGAAAAGCACATCACTCAAATGTCGTCCTTGGGAGCGGATACACTGATTTAGGCGTTCGCGGTAGGTTTCCATGACTTTCACCGTCATCTCCACAGGAATTTCTTCAATTGCCCGAGCAATTTCCCTTCGTAAAGCAAGAAGGGTCCTTGGTCGATGCTAGAATACCTTCGATTTGAGGTAACCCCAAAGGAAGAAGTCACATGAACTGAGATCCGGTGAGCGCGGCGGCCAGCCAATATCACCTCTCAGAGAAATGAGGCGTCCGGGAAACATTTCCCTGAGAATGTCCATTGATCGTCGCGATGTGTAAGCGGTTGCACCATCCTGTTGAAACCACACATTTTCCACGCAATTTTCTTCCATTTTGGGTTGAAGAACATTTTCCAGCATGAAACAATAGCGCTCGCTGTTGACCGTTACGGTTTGCCCATTTTCTTCAAAAAAGTAAGGCCCCCAGACGCCTAGGCGGGAAAGAGCACACCACACAGTCACTTTTGGGCTATGGAGGGGTTTCTGATGGATTTCCCGAGGATTTTCGTCACTCCAATATCGAAAATTCTGCCTGTTTACGGCGCCACAAAGGTGAAAATGGGCTTCGTCCGTGAAGAGCACATCGTCTATTGGGAGTTCTCGGAGATCGCGACACAGGTTCATACGGGTTTTAAAATTCCTTTCAATTAATTCCTGTGCAACAACCAGTTTGTAGGGATGCATTTTGAGGTCCCGGTGCAAAATTCGCCTGCGGTTGGAAATCGCCAAAGCGAGCGAATGTTTTCGTGCCGAACGACGCGGGGAACGTTCAATCGCGGCTCTCACATTGGCCACGTTTTCAGGTCCTGTTGCTGTCCTGGGACGTCCAGGCGACTTCTTTTTCAATGCTGAACCCGTCTGTCGATAATTTGACACCGACACTTTAATCGTAGCGTGATGTGGAACAGGATCATGACGCCCGAGTCCGAAATTAATTCGAAGAGCACGTTGTGTAGCAATTATCGAACCGTCGTTTTCGATAAACCGTTCAATAACAAAAGCACGATGTTCCCCAGACCAAGGCATGTTGACTAATGACAAATGGCATAAAACCGGCTTTCTAACGATTTTTACCCCACTACTCTACCGGTTCCCTCTTCTGAGAAAAAGGGATTTGAAATCGGATAGCTTTTTCTGCCCCTCCCTGTATAAAATTATAGTAAACACTTAACTTTTGATTTGCAATAAATTCACATTTGCCGTTTACAAAAATCAACTCGGGTTGCAGCAGTGGAGTAACAACAAAATTGTTGGCCATCAACGCAACTAGAAATTATGGTTATAGAAGTTATAAACAAATTAGAATATTTCAATTACAAAATTAATTTTGTACGTTATAATCCCAGTCACTGGAAAAACCTTTTAGTAAGCTGATCTTTTTTAAAATTTTAATACACTTTGCGGAATATATTTTTTTAAACCAAAAGCTAAAATCCTCATAACCTAAACATGAACAATCAATCTAGAATTATATATCTATTAGTTTAAATAAACGTCAGATTTAGTGTGAAATTAATATTGTGATTTTCTCTGTATAAATGAAGATAATACTACAATTTGGATTAATTACGTCATAATTTTGGAGATAATTTTATTATGTGTACAATTTATACCTGTAATATGCTTATTCACCCGAAAATACCAACGTATATCACCTCAAAATCGGAGCTTAAAATACGATTTGCGGCTAAATGGTAAGTCTCCGAAAGAACTTTATGCTAACATTTGTGTGTCCCACACATGTCTACACCTGACTCAATTTAAAACAATTCAAAAATCGGAGTATTTCGATCTAGAGAGTAACCATTAATGTCAATTCGTAGTTGGGGACGTTCCAAAGAATATGCAATGTTTCTAAACATAATTATGGTTTCGAACCGTGTTTGTTGGAATTGTTTTCTTCAAAAATGTATCAACTTTTTGATCTGTGTTACTTCCGAAGCGATTCATTATAAAATTAATGAATAAATATGACAGCTAACAGATTTACATACGCAATAAAAAAAAATCGATAAGACAAATTTGGAAAGACGATTTTGGAAAGACCACTGCGATAGCGAATGTTTTCTCGGAAAGACCATATGACAATCAATCACAATCCGTTATTTAGATTTGAATTAAATAATCACATTTAAGTAATGCTTTATCAACACTAAAACAACGTTTAATATTGTTACAACGTTGATAAGTTTATCGTTTATTTTTGTTTCAAAATACCTGGATTTGAAGCGTTCAATCTAAGGATGGTGTATCCGCCATCTGGGACAGTGACCGTGTCTTTGACTGGTGGATCAACTAGGTTCCTTTTGAGAAGGCCTTTTGCGTCCAGTTCTTTGACTTCTTCTATCGTTACATTCGAGCCTAGTCTTTCTAATCCGACAACTCTGAACGAATGCCCGTGAAGATGGAATGGATGGTTAGCATCGTAAGCGAATCCTGTATCCACTAGGATTAATTCCACTATTGAATTAAGTTTCACCTATACAAAAAAAAACAGAAAAATAGAAATATAATAATTGAATCGAGATAAAGAATAAAATGTTTAAAATAATAATAACATGAACAACAGCTATGTATTTATATTTTATATTTAAATGAAGATTAAACAAAAAATATATATCTAAATAAGGAACGTGTTAAACTAAAAGCACTTGTAAGTGAAACAAAACCAATATGAGTTCAACATATTTTTACTTTCCCCCGTATGTAATACAAAGGGAAAGTATTGTTTTCGTGAAAATTTTCGAATCAAAAATTTTAGCGAAATATCCGTTTTGAGGTCCCCTGAGTCGAATAAGACCATTTTTGAAAAATGTCTGTCTGTCTGTCTGTGTGTCTGTGTGTGTGCCTGCGTGCGCTGTACCGCAAAAACCGCTAAAGATATCGAGATGAAACTTGAAACTTAAGCTTTTTGTTACAATCGGAAGAACTGAATAGCTTTTGGTGAAAATCGGAAAAGCGGAAGTGGTACTTTACTCTTAGCGTTTTTCAGTTTTTCAGATTTTTTCAATAAATGTTCATCAAGCAAAAAATTCTTTCAAATAAAAGTTGTAGATAATAACAAAATGAAGATGTATTGTTCACTTACTTTTTGTCATAGCACTCTTAGTTTTTGAGATATTTCAAAAGTTGTGTGTTTTATCTAGATATTGGTGTGTGACAGTGTATGTGTCGATACAATTGAAAAATGTTTCAAATAAAAGTTGTAGAAAATAAAAAACTAAAGATTTTTTGTGGACTCATTTTTTGTCATAGCACTCTTAGTTTTTGAGATATTTAATAAATAGTGTTTTTATCTAGTCATTGATTTGTGTCAGTGTGTGTGTTGATACAATTGGAAAATGTTTTAAATAAAAGTTGTAGGTAATAAGATATTAAAGATTTTTTGTATCTTCACTTTTTGTCATAGCACTCTTAGTTATTGAGATATTCAATAAATAGTGTTTTTTATGTAGTCATTGGTTTGTGTCAGTATGTGTTGATCCAATTGAAAAATGTTTCAAATAAAAGTTGTAGTTATCAAAAAGTTGAAGACATTTTGAAAATAATAATGCTACAAATATTTTAAAAGTGATTTAATACGCAATTTACGGGGGAAAGTACTATGATGGACACATCACCATTTTTTGCCTCGTGCTCTGGTCAAAATTCTTGCTGTGCACCCGTAATTTTATATGTTTAGTTGTACTATATTATGTATTTTTTAAAAGGACTGCGTTGACAAAATCAATAAATAAATGTATGGAATTTAAACGAAAATAAAACAGAACACATACTTGTAAAACATGAGTACATTGACAAAATTCCTCAACGCAATCTTTCCCAGCTAAAGTCGTTTCGTTGCACAACATATCGCTGCTTATGAAATCCCTCCCTGATAAAAGAGGAAACGGAAGGTGCTTGAATGATATCCTGTTCAATTGCGGTGTCAAGACTTGGTTTTTCGGATTCGACACTGCAAAAAAAACAAATTTAGCTATAGTAAAAATATTGTATGAATTATAAATTAAACTGTAGTAAAAATTTTTATACTCCTATCAATAATAAGTCATACTATAGTAATAAATAATCGATGAATTATTATTTAAACTGTAAGTTATAGTTATGCTGTAGTAAAAAACTATATACAGAGACTTATGTAACACCGAACATTTTTATCCAATACAATTTGACACCTTTATTTTGTAAGTTATGTGTAAATTGGGTTGCCTATATGACCATTAAAAATTGTAGCCAATCAATTGCAATTAATGCCTCAACTTGTACACACAGGGAGATTTTCTTTCAAGTATACATGTCCCAATTACACCGCATATGTCGTAAATCTTTAGATACTCGTTGTTAAAGAAATCAATTTGAAACTTAAAATGAGTGTGTTCCACTCCCAGAGTAAGCATGAAGTAAAATTTCTAGTTTAGAAAAGCCTGAAAATTTGGTTTGGTCGCGTAGCGTGAAGCGCGAAGCGGCCAAACCAAATTTTCAGGCTTTTCTAAACTCGAAATTTTACTTCATGCGCCACCGACACAAAACACTGACATATTACGAAGTTTAAAACACACCGCTAAACTTTACATTGCATCAGTGTTTTGTACCGGTGGCACATGAAATAAAATTTCGAGTTTAGAAAAGCCTGAAAATTTGGTTTGGCCGCTCCGCGCTTCACGCTACGCGACCAAACCAAATTTTCAGGCTTTTCTAAACTCGAAATTTTACTTCATGCTTAGTCTGGGAGTGGAAAACACTCGTTTAAAGCTTAAAATTAATTCTTTTAACAAACCGAGCGTCGGCAAATGTACAACGTATGCCTATGTATACTTAAAAGAAAAATTCTCGTTATGAAAATGTTCGGTGTTACATAAAACTCTCTGTATGAATTATTAGTTAAACTATAGTCAAAACAGGGTGTGCCGCTAATGTAGGGAAATAGTTTAACTATATAATCTTGAGATAAAAATGATAAAATGATTTAACACAACTTATTTATACCCAAAACTTTACGGTTGAGTCGGAATTAGTCTTAAAAGTTTAAAAAATAGTATTAATTTTATTTGTAACGATTGAGCGCTATATTCAATCTAACTGATATTTATTATAGTTGATTATTATGATATAACACATCATTTAGGTTATTATGGCCATAATATGATTGATAAGAAGTATGAAAAACAGTAGACCACAACATAAAAACTAAAATATGTTTTTACTGGCGCACCTTATAAAAATTTAAAAAATATTACTTTAAAGACTGGTTCATTTGAAAACTTTTTTGTCTTTTAATAATGTTTGATATTTTGTACGGTTTTGCCACAAAAATATAAAATATTAATATGGTATCCTCAATTTCCTTGGCAAAATCCTAATACGAGCAACATACAGTGATTTTTTCTTTTAGGTAAACATATTCATAAACTGTAAATTTTCCGACATTCGTTGTTTTTTAAAAGAGTTCAATTTGAAGTTTTAAACGAGTGTTTTCCACTCCCAGACTAAGCATGAAGTAAAATTTCGAGTTTAGAAAAGCCCCGTGAGTATTTGTCGAGGGTCGCGCAGCGACCCGAGACAAATTTTCTGGGCTTTTCTAAACTCGAAATTTTACTTCATGCGCCACACGTACAAAACTAAAATATTGTGAAATGTATGTATATTTGAACCTCAATTGAAATCAGTGTTTTATACGCGTGGCGCATGAAGTAAAATTTCGAGTTTAGAATAGCCCAGAAAATTTGTCTCGGGTCGCTGCGCGACCCTCGACAAATTTTCACGGGGCTTTTCTAAACTCGAAATTTTACTTCATGCTTAGTCTGGGAGTGGAAAACACTCGTTTGAAGTTTCGAATAGAACTCTTTTAAAAAACAACGAATATCTAAAGATTTAAAGAAAATAAGCTGAAATTGCTGTAAATTTTCGGTATTTGTATTTTGGTATACAAATCCCTGTTTACCCAGATAAAAAAAAAAACGCATTAGAACAGTTTTCTTTGAGGTAAACATATGCATAAGCTGTAAATTTTCCGACATCCGTTGTTTTTTTAACAATTTCAATTTGAAGCTTTAAACGAGTGTTTTCCACTGCCAGACTAAGCATGAAGTTAAATTTCGAGTTTAGAAAAGCCCCGTGAAGTATTTGTCGAGGGTCGCGCAGCGACCCGAGACAAATTTTCTGGGCTTTTCTAAACGTGAAATTTTACTTCATGCGCCACACGTACAAAACTAAAATATTGTGAAATGTATGTATATTTGAACCTCATTTGAAATCAGTGTTTTATACGCGTGGCGCATGAAGTAAAATTTCGAGTTTAGAAAAGCCCAGAAAATTTGTCTCAGGTCGCTGCGCGACCCTCGACAAATTTTCACGGGGCTTTTCTAAACTCGAAATTTTACTTCATGCTTAGTCTGGGAGTGAAAACACTCGTTTAAAGCTTCAAATTGAACTATTTTAAAAAACAACTAATGTCGGAAAATTTACAGCTTATGCATATGTTTACCTAAAAAAAAAAATCACTGTATGTTGCTTGTATTAGGATTTTCTGCTAAGGAAATTGAGGATACCATATTCATATTTTATATTTTTGTGGCAAAACTGTACAAAATATCTAACTCAAATTAAGAAGAATACTATGGACAAAACAAAAACTGTAATTATTTATTTGATACTTACTATTATGAAAACCGTAATGTGGTGATTTGTGATAATGCGGGTTGTTGATTTTGTAAAAGTCGTAATAAATGAAAAACTTCTCGTCTGGAATTTCCTGCAAAGACCCGTCCCATTCGTCAAGGGCTTTCAATTGGGGTATCGTTATTGTATCATCTGATTCAGTGCCCTTATTGATTGGATTTAATTGCTGAAATTACATAAAACAACCTGAAAATTCATCCATATTCGCAGCTTAACGTTTTATAGATCAAAATAAATATCTAAGCCCGGCGCATGCGCTAAAATTGTTCCTATTCATTTTCCTATCTGAATGCAGAAATATTCTGTTTAGAAATAAACCTCATAGATTTTCAAAAGAAAAAATGATATTTTAAAAATAAAGTTCATAGATTATTAAAACGAAAAAATTATATTTTTGAAATATAGCTCAAAGATTTTCAAAAAAAATGGTATTTTGGAAATAAAGCTCATAGATTTTAAAAAGAAGAAATTATATTTTAGAAAACAATCTCATATATTTTCGAAACAAAAATTGATATGTTAGATACAAAGCTCATAGATTTAAAAAAATATATATACACTTACGTGCAAAGAAAACGGCCTACCCATTATTTATTTTTTATTTTTTTATAATAGCATTACTTTTGAAATACTGCGAATAAAACTTTTGGTATTGTACGATTAAATAGGCTGTCAAAGTAAAGAAAAAATTAACATATGGTACTTATCAGTTTATTTAATTAACAATAACCATCACAAATGAAATTTATAGATATGCTGTCCATTCGACAATATGCATAAACTATTCAGATGTCTACATTTTTCCACTGTTTTTGCTTTTTTGTTTTGATCTTCAGTGGATGTGGGAATTAACCTACTGAAAGTTGCTGTGTTCATTATGGTTTTAAGTGCTGTAGATTGTGCAAAAGCTGTAGCTATTTTTTGAAAATTTGCGATGTCAGTTGTATGTGGCCAGAGTGCTTAAAGTCAGCCGTTCAACCGTTCAATGTCTATTTGGTAGTCTATTTTATAATAAAATACAAAACGTTTTGTAGTAGTATTGCAACAGTGATTTTACTATAAAAAATTAAAACGAATGGGTGGGCCGATTTCTATGCACTTGAGTATATTTTAGAAATAAAGCTCATAGATTTTCAAAAGAAAAATTGATATGTTACATATAAAGCTCATAAATTAAAAAAATGGTATTGTACAGAGAATTTTGTTTTTTAAATAGGTGTACATATCTTAATTTATCCGCAGTGAATTTTTAGGTATTCGTTGAATTTATAAATGGGTTTAATTCAAAGTTTCTAACGAGTGTTTCCACTCCCTGGTTAAGCATGAAGTAAAATTTCGAGAATTTCGAGTTCGAGTGCAAATGGAAATTTTCAGGCTTTTCTAAACTCGAAATTTTACCTCATGCGCCACCCATACAAAACACTGATGTTAAGTGAATATAAAAATATACTTGTTAAGTTTGATCCAATATTAGATTTTCTATAAAAAAAATACATAATATAGTACAACTAAAAATTTTAAGTAAAAATAAAAATATATCCTAAGTTTAATCTCACATTAGATTTTTTATTAATGTGAGATCAAACGTAGGCATTTGATCGCGCGTACGTTTGATTTTACATTAATAGAAAATATAATGTGAGATTAATGCTAACATATATTTTTATTTTTACTTTAAATTTTTAGTTGCACTATATTGTGTATTGTTTAAATGGACTTTGTTGACTAAATAAATAAATCAGTATTTTATACGGGTAGCGAATAAAGTACATATGTTTATAACCGAATCTTGCGCTATCAAAATCAGAGCAATTTTCTTGGAAGTATTAAATAAATTAGTTGAGAGAAACGTTATCTTGAGGAGCTTGAATTTTAACAGATTTGATTACAGAAAATAAGCATATGTAATATTTATTAACGTGAGTTAAAAGTAACCTTTACGTTAAATCAGTGTTTTATATGCGTGGCGCATGAAGTAAAATTTCGAGTTTAGAAAAGCCTGAAAATTTGGTTTGGTCGCGTAGCGCTACGCGCTACACGACCAAACCAAATTCTCAGGCTTTTCTAAACTCGAAATTTTACTTCATGCTTAACCAGGGAGTGGAAGCACTCGTTATAAATTTACAATTAACCTCTATTATTAAAATAACGAATTCCTGCAAATTTCATAAATGCTGTAATTATTGGGATTTTTCTACTTAAATAAAATCCCTGTATGTTTTTGCAATTATTATATGCTTACCAATCCTGTTGGTCTTGAAGATTCATAAGTAGGAACATCCCCTTCAGGAAATTCATCGGCTTTTGTTCCTTCGTACTGCAGAATGGCGACTTGATGAGCGCTGGTGAAGCGTTCATCGCAATCCATTAAGCCTCTGAAGTTTATCCAGTAAAGTTCTTCCGGTTGATTGGCTTTTAAGATAAAGTCGAATCTTTCACCAGCATACGTCACTAATGAATCAACTGTGGTTTTTAAAATAAAATAAAATGGTTATTCGTTGCAAAAGAACAAATTTCTTCAGAAATACCTTCAATAGGTTCAAAATCACTTCCATCTGAACTAATGGCGATCATTGTGTGGTTAACTATGGACATTTCGACTGGGCAATTGAGGAAGCCAGCGTTGACGATTCTGAATCTATATCTAAAACCCTAAATTAAAAAACAAAGAACAATAGTAATTTTTATAGTTATCAAATTTCATTAGATTTCGTCTACACCCTAGGTCTCCAAACTATCTTCTTCGCGGGCCACAAATACAATTCTACATAATAAAGTCGGCCAAGATCCGATTAATTTTATAAAATTAGGAACAATTTTTACACTATTTCAAAATATGACATTTACAAAAAAAATACAAACAATCGCGGGCCGGATTCATGCAAGTCGCGGGCCGGATTTGGCCCGCGGGCCGTAGTTTGGAGACCACTGGTCTACACAATGTCGCTTTTTAAAACATTTTCATAGTTGAATTTGTGTTTAGTATTCCGGCACCGGGTACTCACATGGCCTGTATGCACACTCTGTGTAATCTTGCTGTATGTGCACTTTGTATACATATAGCATACAGTAATGCCACTATAGAAAATTAGATGGCTTAGCTATGGAAATTCATTTATTATTTTCATGATATAAGCGTGTCGTGAATGAGTTTCTTATCTTTCTCGATAGATTGCGATAGATGCGATAGATGTCCTACTAGCTAATCACAAGAATTTACACATTGTGTGCATACAGTATAATGTAATGCCACTATAGAAAATTAGATGGCGTAGCTATCGAATTTCATTTATTATTTTCATTGTATTAACATGTCGTAAATGAGTTTCTCATCTTTCTCGATAGATTGCGATAGATGCAATAGATGTCCTACTAACTAATTACAAGAATGCGGAATATACAGGGTGTCTACGCTAAACCGTTCGTTAAAAGTTTATGGGGTTACCGTTGCACTAAAAATTTGAAAAAAATCCTTGTCATACGGTTGAATCAGTTCTCCTCATGTGAAATATTTTCTACTTTATATCTCTTCCGGCTCCACCGAAAGAAGCACCAAATTTGTTATTTTGAATAGAATGCCCTATATATTAGTAATTTTTTGGATTCCTCGTTTAAATTGCAACACATTTTATTCGAACATATGCACACTTATCTCTTATAGTTTTCAAGAAAAAAAAAATCTAAAATGCTGACCTCAAAAAGGCATCTTGAAATCTATCTGTAACTTCTCTTAAGCGCCACCTTTCGCTCATTGATCTTGTAGTTGTTTTTTAATTGTATTTATTAGCTAATTGTAACTTGAATTTTATAACTATCATGTGCATTGTATTATTTGTTATATGTTTAATTTACACACACTTATTATACAGGGTGAGTCGGGAGGAGCGCACCAAACTCTAGGAGTGTATTATACACGTGAAAATAATGTAAATAAACTCATTTGTTCTTATCCGATTTTCATTTGTTTTCAAGTTATGGCGTAATTAAAAATGTTCATCTAGCTTTCCACTTCTATCTGAATTTTAACATTATCAAAGTATGCCATGTTCGAGGCTTATAAACATTTGATAATTCTGACGTTTTGATGAACTGTCAGTGTACGGTGAACAGTAACTGGACGTTTAAGTTCGAATTAATGTGATTGTTAGTGTTGCAAAATGCCACATACTTATTCAAATTTAGAATATGCAAATATGGTGTTTGTATATGATTTCTGTGATGGAAATGCTACAGCTGCTGTTGAAGAATATCGTGAACGTTTTCCACACCAAAGACATCCTGATAAAAACATATTTATTAGAGTTTTCAACAAATTGTGCGAGACTGGTAAGCTTCCCAGTGCTAACATAACATATGAGCGCGCTGCTCGACAAGGTTTTGTAGAAGTAGAAAATATTCTGCATCTAGTAGAAGAAGATGCAACTACTAGCTCACGGAGAATTGCCACTCAATTGGCAATTCCACAAAAAAGAGTGATGAACACGCTACACGAGCAAGGCTTATATCCTTATCACGTTCAGAGAGTACAGCACCTACAACCAGGGGATTACGCTAACCGTACGGAATTTTGTCGGTGGATAAATAATAATCATCGTAATGTATCGAAGCAGAAAATGTTTAGAAGTCAATGGCGGTATTTTTGAACATTTGTTGAAAGAACGCTATGATTAAGAATTTTTTTTTGTATAATAACTTGTTTATTTGTTAATATGCTATAACTTGAAAACAAATAAAAATCGGATAAGAACAAATGAGTTTTTTTACATTATTTTCACGTGTATAATACACTCCTAGAGTTTGGTGCGCTCCTCCCGACTCACCCTGTATATATATTTAATGTAAAATGGAGATTTCCGTACAAATAAATAAATAAATACAACGTTTTAGGTTATTGTGTATGTTATGATCTGTTGATTTTGCGCATATTTTGTACTAGTTTATATATATATTTTTATATCAATGGCAATTAATTGTAACATTTCATTGTATGGTTAAATGTACGGTAGGTGGTTGTTTCAATGGATATTTATTGTCTTTTTAAGTGGTCTTATTAATTGGGACTAATTGTTTGCAGATTAAACGAAAATAATTTAGTTATTTGTTTATCTTTGGAATTTATTATTTTTTTTAGAATATAGATTTAGTTAATTTTATTTACTTAGGAACTTGTTTTAAGTTAAAATATTGTTAAAAATGGTTTGTACCGTAAATAAATAAATAAACTAAACTAATACGATAAAAATAAGATTTATATTTGTACTTATACCTAGAGGATGCCTCTATGAGTAAATTAATTGGAAACTGTCAATTTTGACAATAAGTGTTCTTAAAATGTCATTATCTAAGTGCCCTCTTCAATATCTAGTAATTCAATTTTTTTTAATGCAAAGACCCATTTTTTTATCACATGGTACGATTAGGGGGAAAAGTTCCTACAAAAAAATATTATACAACTATACTCGTAAAGCAAGTAGTTTTCGAATTATTTCGAAAGCCATAGTCGGTGAGTTGTTGTTGAATTTTTCGATTGGGTCGATAATAACGCTACAGTTGGTGAGTGAGATTACTAAATGAATAAATCTGGGCTAGACTTTCTCGTTTCTGGATCAAAAACAAAATAGCTAAGGTAAACATTGTTTATAAAAAAATTGTGTGTTTTTTCGTTAGCTACAACTTTTATTTGAGACATTTTTTGATTAGGTTAATGTGTTTCTATATTTTTCACTTCACTTGAAATCAGTGGTTTATATGCGTGGCGCATAAAGTAAAATTTCGAGTTTAGAAAAGCCCCGTGAAAATTTGTCTCGGGTCGCTGCGCGACCCTCGACAAATTTTCTACGAGGGGCTTTTCTAAACTCGAAATTTTACTTCATGCTTAGTCTGGGAGTGGAAGACACTCGTTCGTAAATTTTCGTATTTCCATAAAGTTGTTGTTTTTTCGTTGTCTGCAACATTTGTTTGAAGCTTTGTTTGATTGAATCGATAATAAAGCTACAATTGATGAGTGAACAAAAACAAAAGAGCTGAGGTGAAAAGTGTTTAGGTAAAAGTGGTTCATTTTTTTCATTGGCTACAACTTTTGTTTAAAACTTTTTTGGTAATACTAAATTGTCGTGTAATTGGGAATGTTTTCTGTTGGGCAATGACCATTATTATTAATATTAAAACAGTAAACACTGTTGCTAACAGTAAACCATCAAATGTCTAAAAAGTCTTCTGTTAAAAATCACCATAAATCATTACATTATTCGGTTTTTTAATAAACAATTTCAAATATGTTAACAACAAAAAACTTTGAAATAATTAGTAACTTTCTGAGACTGAAGAATTTTCAAAAATATTTTCTTTTTCTTTTTTGGCATATATTTGCTAATTTTATAAATTTAATGCTTACTTATTCCTCGATGTATTAGATTACTTTATAGTTTTTCAAAAAATGTTTTGAACAAAAGTTGTAGGTAATGAAAAAACACACAACTTTTACCTAAACACTTTTCACCTTAACTCTTTTGTTAATGATCACTATACGAAAAAGCCTAGGGGAGATATTTATTTGATATTCACTTACAAATTGCTGCTTTATTATAGGTAACTAATCAAAAAAAGTTTCACACAAAAGATAATAAAAAACCCAACACAAAATTTTATATAATCACTTTTCACCTCAGTTCTTCTGTTTATGAACTAGAAACTAAAAAAACTAGTTTAGATCAACAACTCACCGACTATGGCTTTCGACGTCTCAATCAAAAAATGTTTCAAACAAAAGTTGTAGCCAATGAGAAAATAAACCACTTTTACATTAACACTTTTTACCTCAGCTCTTTTGTTTTTGTTCAATTAACCTAGGAAGATTTATTTGATATATTTTGCTAATCACTCATTAACTGTAGCTATTTTATCGATTCAATCAAACAAAAATTGCAGACTACAAAAAAATACACAACTTTATGATAATTCGAAAATTTACGAACGAATGTCTTCCACTCCTAGACTAAGCATGAAGTAAAATTTCGAGTTTAGAAAAGCCCCGCGTAGAAAATTTGTCGAGGGTCGCGCAGCGACCCGAGACAAATTTTCACGGGGCTTTTCTAAACTCGAAATTTTACTTCATGCGCCACGCGTATTAAACACTGATTTCAAGTGAAGTTAAAAATATAGAAACACATTAACTTAATCAAAAAATATCTCAAATAAAAGCTGTAGCCAACGAAAAAACCCACTGTTCGGTGTAAATCGGGTTGCGGGCTCTCCAACCCAATCATCCCGTTTTATCGCCACCATATCTTTCGGTTTTACCCAATCCTAAATAACCATATAGTGTAACTCTTGCATCGGGCGAGAGAAGACGGCCTCCGCGCCTCAACAGTTTTAAATAGTTTTGCCTCCGGCTTTTGTACCTGCCTCCGGCTTTAGTAACTGCCCCCGGCTATAGACTTGCCTCCGGCTTTAATAGTGCAACCCCAAAGGAAGTAGAAGACCAGAAGAGAGCCGCCAGTCCTCTTCAAGACCGTACGAGGCTTAAGGTTAGTTCCTTTTTTCCACAATTAATCCTCCCGGATTGGAGACGCCACCCCCCCTGGTACGCTATTACAAAGCTACCAAACACCCACAAATTTTGTATAAACAATTTTTACCTTAGCTATTTTGTTTTTAATCAAGAAACAAGAAAGTCTGGCTCAGATTTATTCCTTTAGTAATCTTACTTACCAACTGTAGCGTTATTATCAACCGAATCGAAAATTCAACAACAATAATTCGTTTTTTTTGTCGCATTTATGCAGGGTATAATGTGCGCATAAGTCGCAATTGAATTTTAGTAGGCAAGTAGTATGCTTTCGTTTTGTTGCGATTGTATTGCGAAATGTCAAATAAGAAAAAGAATTAGTACAAAGTTTTACAGAAATCAACAAAAGGAGTTATTTCACAAATCAACAAATTATCAATTTATTCTTTATACATGGCAACTGCTTGAACCAAATTTGATTCCAAATCTTGTTTTATTCATCGGCGGCAAATGTGGATAAGTTTCATTAAATACTCTACATGTTCAAGTAACATTGCTATTGCCGTTGCCATGTATCGTATGTTCAATAAAAAAAAAAAACTCTAGCGTGCCATGATTTTATCTTTAGTTTAATTTAAGTTGGCTACACGGTTTAGGAATTGACATATAAAACGTCAGACATAATAATTATAGTGTATAATTTCAGAGTTGCCAACCTACAATATTTTCCATGGCACTCTAATTTTTTTTTTTGTTTGTTTTATTGGCCTTGGTAACTATGACCATTAGCCATCAATTTTATTGTTTTTACTAATTCTATATCGAAATTACATCTAGGACGCCACAACACATTCACACTACAACCATGGACCCGGATGGAATCATTTATTGTTCATAAATGATTCCACCGGACGGGACTAGAACCCGCGACCTCTGGGTCTGTGGGCAGGGTCTCTACCCACTCGGCCACCGAGGCCCCATGGCACTCTAATGGTTTTATTTTATTGAACATACAATATAAAGAATACATTGATAATTTGTTTATTTGTGTAATTATTTATTTTGTTGATTTTTGTATAACTTTTTACTAATTGTTTTTATTATTTGACATTTCACATTACAATCGCGACAAAACAAAAGCATACTACTTGCCTACAAAAATTTAATTGCGACTTATGCGCGCATTATTCCCTGCATGAATGCGACTAAAAACGAATCTTCGAAATAATTCGAAAATTACTTGCTTTGCGAGTATAGTTGTATAATACTTTTTTTGTGGGAAATTTTTCTCTCAATCGTACCATGTGATAAAAAATAAGTCATCCTATTGAAATAAATTGAATTACGAGATATTGAAGAGGGCACTTCGATATTGACGTTTTAAGAACACTTATTGTCAAAATTGACAGTTTCTAATTACTTTACTCATAGAGGCATCTAGGTACAAGTAGAGATATAAATCATATTTTCATCTTATTCTTAAGAGAAGTTACGGACAGATTTCAAGATGCCTTTTAGAGACCAACATTTTAGAAATATTATTTTTTTTTTTGAAAACTATAAGAGATATGTGTGCATATGTTCGAATAAAATATATTGCAATTAAAACAAGGAATCCAAAAAATTACTAATAGATAGGGTGTTCTATTTAAAATAACAAATTTGGTGCTTCTTCCGATGGAACCGGAAGTGATATAAAGTTGAAAATATGTCACACGAGGAGAACTGATTCAACCGAATGTCAAGGATTTTTTTTCAAATTTTTGATGCAACGGAAACCCCATAAACTTTTAACGAACGGTTTAGCGTAGACACCCTGTATGTGTGGTTGATGTGTAAGGCCAACTAAAGCCTACTAACTAATCGAACGAGTTCGATTGATCTGTAAGGCTATGCTAAATTAGTATTGCGATAGATGTCCTACTAACTAATCACAAGAATGACGAATTTGATTATGAGTGGACCGAGGTAAAAGTTTGTTCCACTGACTAAGTGTGATGAGTGAGTGTGTGATGTTAGCTCAGGGATGGTTTTTGTGGGTTTACCATCTCAAAACAAAGAAAAACACTTGGTTAAATTTCACTAATATCATTCCTCGAGAATGACTCAAAGTCAAAACTGGTTGGAGTAAAGAAAGAAAATATTAGTGAAATTTAACTAAGTATTTTTAAAATCTAACTTTACATTTTAGTGTTTTATACGCGTGACGCATGGAGCAAAATTTCGAGTTTAGAAAAGCCTGAATTTGAATTTGGACGCTTCGTGTTCAAATGCACGCATTCAAGCTTTTCTAAACTCGAAATTTAACTTCATGGTTAGTCTGGAAGTGAAAAAAACCCGTTCGAAACTTCAAATTAAACGCTTTTATAATATCGACGAATGTCTGAACATTTCGGTCAATTTGAAGTTTATCGAAACTCCAATCAATATTTCGTTCTTCCTGATTATATTTGTCTTTATTATTTGTTAGTATTTACCTTTTGGACGAAGAATCTAGCCAGTGGCGTGCTCGAAGCATTTGTGAAGTCGTGTAAACCTAAGCCGTTTATGAGCAAATTTGCAGGTTTATTATCCCCAATGCTGTGATAATGCGAGACGAACATGTCTAAGCTTAAGCCAACGTCCCAATCCAAAAGTGAGATCACGTGTGCAGTTTTGTCGAAATCGTAAAGTTTCGTATGAGGGTCCGACTCTTCTGGGATTCTTACTATGAATGGACCGAAAGCACCATCGCCTCTTTGCATTCCTATAAATCAAATTATGAAAAAAATCAATTTCTATATTGTTATACATCATAATTCACAAATGAAACACTTTTAACTTTTAAGTTATACAAACAAAGTTAAAAAGTGTTGTTTTACTAAATTTTTATATTAACCAATCGGTGCACTCAACCCATCAGTGGGTATTTATAAAAATACAGGGAGTTTATCTTTAAAGTATACGTTTTCCAAATTCAGCTTATTTTCTTTAAATCTTTAGATATTCGTGTTTTTTTTAAAGAGTTCAATTTGAAGCTTTAAACGAGTGGCTTCCACTCCCAGACTAAGCATGAAGTAAAATTTCGAGTTTAGAAAAGCCCCGTGAAAATTTGTCGAGGGTCGCGCAGCGACCCGAGACAAATTTTCTGGGCTTTTCTAAACTCGAAATTTTATTTCATGCGCCACGCGTAAAAACGCTGATTTCAAGTAAGGTTTAAATATACATAAATATCACAATATTTTAGTGTTTTATGCGCGTGGCGCATGAAGTAAAATTTCGAGTTTAGAAAAGCCCAGAAAATTTGTCTCGGGTCGCTGCGCGACCCTCGACAAATTTTCACGGGGCTTTTCTTAACTCGAAATTTTACTTCATGCTTAGTCTGGGAGTGGAAAACACTCGTTTAAAGTTTCGAATTGAACTCCTGTAAAAACAAAACGAATATCTAAAGATTTAAAGAAAATAAGCTGAATCTGGAATACGTATTCTTTAAAGAAAAACTATATACATATATATATATATATATCTATATATATATATATATATATACATATATATATATATATATATATTATATATTATATATATATATATTATATATATATATATATTATATATATATATATATATATATATATATATATATATATATATATATATATAATATATATATATATATATATATATATATATTATATATATATATATATATATATATATATATATATATATATATATATATATTATATATATATATATATATATATATATATATTATATATATATATATATATATATATTATATATATATATATATATATATATATATTATATATATATATATATATATATAAGGGTTAAACTGTTAACGGTGGAGGCTTTTACTTCGTTATACTTCATTATTCACAAATATAACACCCATTTTTAACGCAATTATAAGACCTTTATTTATAGTATATATGCCTGTCTAATTGTTATTATAAATCACTTTGACTTTGAAAATGACAAATTAAAGTTGTTTAAACTATAGTCACTTAATAAAGTCTTAGTTATACATACAAAGTTAAAATCGTGTTTCATTTGTTTTATATATATATATATATATATATATATATATATATATATATATATATATATACAGGGTGACATAGAAATAAGTACATTGCATAGTGCCACACAATGGAGGACACTAAAATAAGAAAAACAGTTCCTATGAACATATGTCCGCAAGGCCTTCGATTAAAAGATACGGGGTGTTGATTTTTCATTTTTTTTTATTTATTTGCAAAAATAATGATAAATAACAATTAAATAATGTGTCATAATGACACTTGTCAAACTAATGTAATAATTGTTTGAGGTATTTTGTGTTCGTCATTAAGTTTTTCATTGGTTTTCTCACTGATTATTCAAAATTGCTTTCAGAAATGGTTCGCTACACTTTTGAAGAATACAGGGACATGATTATGTGTTACGGCGAAGATAGATCAAATTCTTACGAAGCTCAACGTATCTATCGAGAAAGATATCCTTTAAGACAAGTTCCTAATGTTCGAACATTTATTGATGTGCATAGGCGTTTGGGAGAAGATGGCTGTTTTAGAAAACCAAAATTGAATAGTGGGGTTTCCAGAACTCGTCGCACTGTGCGAAACGAAGAAACTGTTTTACGAATGGTAGAAAATAATCCGAGAACAAGCACCTTCTAAGTTCAGCGGTGCGAAACCTTGACCGTGAATCAGTTAGACAAATTTTCAAGAAACAACTTCTTCGCCCATATCATTTACAAAAAATTCATTCACTATTGGAACATGACTTTTTTCCTCGTATACAATTTTGCGAATGGTTGCAATACCAAAGACAAAACATTATTTCATCAATTTTGTTTACTGACGAAGCTGGTTTTAGTCGTGATGGTATTCTGAACCTACATAACTTGCACCATTGGAGTGATGAAAATCCTCATCAAACTGTAATTCGAAGTCACCAATATGGGTTTTCTATTAATGTGTGGGCAGGTATAATTGACAATTACTTAATTGGCCCATTCCGATTGCCCAATCGATTGACAGGTGCACTGTATCGAAATTTCTTGGAGAATGATTTAAACACATTATTAGAGAATGTCCCATTGGCCATTATTGGAAGAATGTATTACATGCATGATGGGGCGCCAGCTCACTTTTCTCGAGTGGCAAGGGACCTTTTTGGATAGGAGATTTGGAAATACGTGGATTGGTCGAATGGGGCCGTTACCATGGCCAGCTCGTAGTCCCGACTTTAATCCTCTCGATTTTTCATTTTAAGGATTTATGAAAAATGAAGTTTATGCTGTAGAAATACATAATGAAGAACAATTATGGATACGAATTATGGAATCGGCAGATAGATTTCGTAATAACCCAGGAATATTTCAAATATGCCGTCAATCATTAAGAAGAAGAATGGAAAAATGTATTGAAGTACAAGGGCAACAATTTGAACATCTTCTAAAAACTTAATGTTTTGTTTTAATTAATCATATTTTTCATCAAACCATTAAAATTTAATTGTTGAAGTATTTATCATTGTTTTTGCAACTAAATAAAAAAAAAATAAAATTCAACACCCCGTATCTTTTAACCGAAGGCCTTGCGGACCCATGTTTCTAGGAACCTTTTTTTCTTATTTTAGTGTCCTCCATTGTGTGGCACTATGCAATGTACTTTTTTTTATGTCACCCGGTATATATATATATATATATATATATATATATATACATATATATATATATATATATATATATACATATATATATATATATATATACATATATATATATATATATATATATATATATATATATATATATATCTATGCTACAGACAAAACTTTGTCTAGATAAAACACGAATTATCTAAGGTTTTTAGACAATAGCTTAGTAAAGTAATATAGAGCATTTATCTGCCATTTCACACATTGGACAATATGCGCTGTATTTAAGGGCTATTAGAAAATGCGTTCTTAGATTTGACATTGAAATAAAAAGTACTGAAAACATAACTTAATTAAATAAACAAAGTAACAAATTATTTATAAGGAGTGTATTCTGAACCTTACTTTAAATCAGTCTTTTATACGCGTGGCGCATGAAGTAAAATTTCGAGTGTAGAAAAGCCTGAAAATTTGGATTTGCAGAGGCGCGACTCGCTTCGCTCGCGCGCCCCTGCAAATCCAAATTTTCAGGCTTTTCTAAACTCGAAATTTTACTTCATGCTTAATCTGGGAGTGGAAAACACTCGATTAGGACTTCAAATTAAACTGTTTTAAAGAACAAACGATTATTATAAAAGTTACAGCTTATGCATACATGCATGTATATTTAAAATAAAAATTCCCAGTATGTTTACCAACTTTAGTGGTAGCAAAAGCCACCGTCAGGGCCGAAAGGGTTAAAATAAAAATGCCCTATTTACTGAAAAAAAATCCTTGTATATATTATCAAAAACACTTGTACCCTTACGGGATAGGGGTATAAAGTCTACAATAATTTAAATCTAAATTTAATATTTATAAATAATAATTTAAAACGATGAGTATAAAATCGTGTTTGATATGATCCAAATAATAATTACTCAAGTATAAAGAATTGTTTACGGAAATGAATAAGAATTTCGATGTTCATTAATTGTTAGAAACGATGTAATTCCAGGGTATTGAAAAAATGGAAAAAGAATAAAAATCTCGAAGACATCATTAAACATTGGCATTGATGGGAAATTACGATAATTTAACGCGTTGTGTCGCAATTTCACGCAGATACACGCAAAATCCTTGAAATGCGCAATTAATTTACATCTCGTAACTTAACAATTGCAAGAACATTCACTAAGCTATACAGGGTGTCACAGTAAAACTATTCCTAATTTTTAAAAATGTTAGAGGACACAGAAATAAACATTTTTTTATTAATAAACCTGTGTCCGAAAATTTTTCGGTGTCAAGATAAACCAGAGATCTTAAAATAATCTCAATTACAACAGGAAAGAGTAGTTACTAAATAGAATCAGGTAAGTTAACGAACAATTATTAAATAGTACTGCATTATACTTTATAAAAATTACATATGTTCGAAAGCGTAAACGCCATCAATTGCTCATTAGCTTAAGCAGCTTTCGAAGGCCATAATAAATGGTCAAAGATGTTCAGTATTCTCCAAGTACTGGTTCGGGACTACACTGATGATGGCGTTGAAGCCTGAAACGCGTATATAGTTATCCGGTGAATGAATGAGTACTGAACACAAATTCATATTCTTGATATTTATAAAAATTGTTCGAAGTACCATTTTGGATACACAAGTAGGCAAGATGCATTTCTGCAAATTCAATATTTGTAAATTGATGCATTTTCAGTCAAGCACACATTTTTCCAATAAACATTAATTTGCAAGACGCAACATAACAACGAAAATAATTTATGATTTTTAAAGGTTGCTATGATTCGAAATTTCCGGACACAAGTTTATTAATATATAAAATGTTTATTTTAGTGTCCTCTAGCTTTTCTGAAAATTACACCTCTGACACCCTGTATACCCATTTAGAGAAAATATCTAACTAAATCAAGGAATTCTTTGCACGTGCATTTGCACGATTTCTAAGTTAGTATAATTTAAAAATGTCACATTCTTACAAAGAATTGCAAACTATTAACAATAAAAAACAGATAATTTAGACTCAAATTTTATACAAAAATGGACATACAGAGAGTTTTATGTAACACCGAACATTTTGAAATTAAGACCCTGTATATAATAAGTATAATTGAAATTGCTATAAGTATGAATATAATTGCTATAAGTATGAATGGAATTGCTATACGTATGAATGAAATTGCTTATACTTGGTTGTACAATACGTTAAAACATTAAAAGTATTTTTTAATTTAATTCTTTGAACGAATTTTGTATATAATTATTTTCTAAACATACAGAGAGTTTTATGTAACACCGAACATTTTCATAAGAGAATTTTTCTTTGAAGTATCCATATGCATACGTTGCATATGTTCCGATGCTCGGTTTATTATAAGAATCTAATTTGAAGCTTTAAGCAAGTGTTTTCCACTCCTAGGCTAGGCATGAAGTAAAATTTCGAGTTTAGAAAAGCCTGAGCGTTTGGATTTGGACGCGTAGCGTCCAAATCCAAACTCAGGCTTTTCTAAACTCGAAATTTTACTTCATGCGCCACCGGTACAAATCACTGATTCAATGTAAAGTTTAGCGGTGTGTTTTAAACTTCGTATTATGTCAGTGTTTTGTACCGGTGGCGCATGAAGTAAAATTTCGAGTTTAGAAAAGCCTGAAAATTTGGTTTGGCCGCTCCGCGCTTCGCGCTACGCGACCAAACCAAATTTTCAGGCTTTTCTAAACTCGAAATTTTACTTCATGCTTAGCCTGGGATTGGAAAACACTCGCTTAAAGCTTCAAATTAAATTCTTTTAATAAACCAAGCATCGAAAAATGTGCGCATACGTTGCACATTTTTCGATACTTCAAAGAAAAATTCTCTTATGAAAATGTTCGGTGTTACATAAAACTCTCTGTATGTTTAGAAAATAATTATAAACAAAATTCGTTCAAAGAATTAAATTACAAATTACTTTAAATATCTCGAAGTATTGTAAAACCAAGTATAATCAATTTCATTAATACGTATAGCAATTCCATTCATACTTATACCAATTCTATTCATACATATAGCAATTTCAATTATACTTATTATATACAGGGTCTTAATTTCAAAAGGAGCCACTCTGAATAACTCTGGATCTGACGTAGATAGGGTTTTAAAAAAAAAACACGTCAATTTTGTCTTCAAGGAGGAACTTGAAAACCACTGTGTTTTCAATTTTAACTTTCACCCCCTCACTCCTAGCCACCCCAACTTTATAATTTATAATTTATAATTTAAATGGCACCCCCATCGTGTGATACCTCATTTTAAAGGGCATACAAATTACTATCCAGTAAACAAAAAATAACTGTATGTTTTTGAGTTTACGTGAAGTGATTATTACACTAATAAAGACTGTTATTCCGTACTTCACTTTTTATTTTTATCTTTAGATGTACATTTCGAGACACAAAGTGCTCATTATCAATAACAAACTAATAATGAGCACTTTGTGTCTCGAAATGTACATCCAACGATAAAAATAAAAAGTAAGGTAAGGAATAACAGTCTTTATTAGTGAAACAAAAAATAAATGAAATCAGTTCATTTGGATAGTAATTTGTATGCCGTTTGAAACGAGGTATCACACAATGGGGGTGCCATTTGAAATTTTAAAGTTGGGACGGCTAGGGGTAAGGGGGCAAGAGTTAAAATTCAAAAAACAGTGTTTTTCAAGTTCCCCCTTGAAAACAAAATGTACGTGTTTTTTCTCAAAACCCTATCTACTGGAGATCCAGAGTATTCAGGGCGGCCCCTTTTGAAATAAAGCCCCTGTATACAAATTACTAGTAATAAAATTCATAATAAAATTTAGAATCAACTTTAGGCTGATATTATACAAACAATTCTTACAGAAACAAAACTACAAAGTGTTAAATTACTGTACCTATATTTTTATATTCCATGTATGTTGCTGTAAAATGGTTGATCCGTGAATAAATATTATTATTATTATTATTATTAACCTCTACTTCGGTATAGATCATTATTTACACAAATAAGACACTTAAACTTTGTTTATATAACTGAGGGTTTTTATTTTGACTATACTTTCGACAACTTTAACTTTCTTTACTCCTAGTTTGATAATGACAAGTTAAAGTTGTCGAAACTATACAGGGTGAGGCATTTAATGTGTTTTTCGCAAATATTTCGAAAACAAAGCATTTTACGCAGAAATGGCCTGTGTGAAAAATAATCATACAGAATAATTTTTATATTTTTAGGAATTCTTATAGTTTATTCAAACGTCGTTTATGTTTAATTAATCTTGATATTGTTAATTAGTATAGTTGCTTTTGTTATATTTTTCACACTATTTTATGTTTTATTAAATCTATTAAATTACTGTTGTTAAAATGTATTGTAAACAAAGAAGATTTCCGTAAATTAATAAATAAATAAATTATGTATTGTTATATATATATTCTGTGCTGTTGTCGTTAAAACAATGTGAATTATTTTTTTTAACGAGAACCCCTATATTTGATTGCAGATTCAGATTCCTCGTAAAAAAATAAGAATAATTTATTTAATTCATTTTTTGTCAGCTTGATAGATGGCGCTGTAATCGCGAAAAGTGATAATGCATTCGGATGTTCGTGTGATTTGCAGGTAGATTCAGTTTGAGATATATTGGCTGAAAAAAACAAAGAAAGTGTTCGAAACAGGAAGAAGACGTATTACAAAAGTCGTTTTTTATTTTGGTTTAGTTAAAGAAATTATCCACAAAACATGAAATATTAGTCAAATTGCAGTAATTTTTTATAAAGTAAAATGATACAATTTTTAATCGCGAAACTGTTAACGCTACTTGTCATTTGTACGTACTGACACTCTACAAACAAGCGTTTCATTTTGAGAACCAGGACATCTTTAATGCTTCACCTATCTCGATTACAGCACTATCTATCAGGCTGACAAAAAAATAAGTTAAGTAAATGTTTCTTATGTTTTTACGAGGAATCCGAAACTGGAATCAAAAATAGGAATTCTCGTTAAAAAAAAACTAGTTGGTCTTGTTTTAGCGACAACAACGCCAACTGTGATAAAACCAATATTACATAATTATGGCCCCCTTCTGCACGATTATTTTTAACTTAGGTCATTTTTGCGTAAAATGCCCCACCCTGTAATGACAATAAAAACCTCAGTTATACAAACAAAGTTTAAGTGTCTTATTTGTGTAAAATTACAAAGTGCAATCAATAAAATACCAAATATATTCAGTATTAATTTATTTAATAAAAGACTAACACTTTCTTCACTAAAAAACATTTATTTTTGCTAAATGTACATTTCGAACACTACGTGCTCATTATCAATAGTTTACAGTAAGCTATTCATAATGAGCACGTAGTGTTCGAAATGTACATTTAGCGAAAATAAATGTTTTTTAGTGAAGAAAGTGTTAGTCTTTTATTAAGTAAATTATATTCAACTCTTCACGTAACTCAATCCAAATACATATTCAGTATTAATTCGAAACAGGAATTAGAAACTTTTTGTCTGCAGTTTAACATACCAGTATGTGAATGCCAAAAATGCGTTCCTGCGTTCAAGGCGGAAAAATTGTAGGTAAAACTCGTTCCCGGTTGAATCGGGCATTGGGTTACAAAAGGTACACCATCCATGTATGGTGTATCTCTTTGATGATGCCCATGCCAGTGGATTGTCGTGGTTTCGCCCATCAGGTGATTTTCAACTTCTACAATCACACGATCACCTAAACATACCTGGAATAATTGAATATTTGCTATTATAAAACGATCTGCGCTTAATTAATTGTTAGACATTCGCTGCTTTTCAAAAATCGTTTAATTTGAAGCATAAAACGAGTGTTTCCACTCCCAGGTTGAGCATGAAGTAAAATTTCGAGTTTAGAAAAGCCTGAAAATTTGGTTTGGTCGCGTAGCGCGAAGCGCGGAGCGACCAAACCAAATTTTCAGGCTTTTCTAAACTCGAAATTTTACTTCATGCGCCACGCGTGTACAACACTAATTTAGTTTTAAGTTCAAAATACACTCCTTAGATATGCACCTTTAGTTTTTATAAATTACTCAGATTGTTTTTATGTTTGAGTTATCTTTTAATTGAAATTGAAAGTATGTAACATTCAAAACGGTTAGTTTTTATACTTAACTATTTTTATAAGTTGGGTATAAAAATAATCGTTTTGAATGTATTATACTTTCAATTTCAATCAACAGATTTAAAATTTATAGAAATAGTTGAGCATAAACAATAATATTCTTGAATTTAATTGATAACGACATTTTATTAGTTAAAGAAGACGAAGAGTTCTTATAAATTAAAGAAGAAGAAGAAACGTAACCATAAATTACTCAGATTGTTTTTATGTTTGAGTTATGTGTTAATTGAAATTGAAAGTACGAGGGTAGATTGAAAAGTTTCCGGAATGGGCAAGAGATGGCGCGCGTATCGTGAAATTGTTATGATGGTTGTCAAGGCTAACCTATTTTAGGTAAGCTGTCAAATTTGCAGACACGTGCGTCGTTCCGTTTTTGTTTACTAGGATATCTTGTGAAGCAAGTCAGGCACCTTTGGAAAAATGGATAAAAACGAATTTCGTGCAGTCATCAAACATTTCTGGATGGATGGGAAAATGGCGACGGAGATACGAAATATTTTGCAGGAAGTTCATAGCACATCCACACCTTCATTTTCGACTATTAGTTTCTAGGTGAGCGAGTTCAAACGTGGCCGTACGAGCACCAAGGATGAACCACGCAGTGGACGGCCAAAAACGGCCACAAATGAAGAAATGGTCGACAAAGTCCATGATCTCGTGTTAGCCGATCGACGAGTGAAGTTGCGCGAAATAGTAGAGACCACGGGCATCTCATATGAACGTGTGCCAAATATCGTGCACGAACATTTGGGCATGAGGAAGCTGTCGGCGCGATGGGTGCCGCGTTTGCTGACTATGGACAACAAGCGAAATCGTGTGACCACTTCGAAAGAGTGTTTGGCCTTGTTAAAGCGTAATCCAACGGATTTTTTTCGCCGATTCGTGACAGTGGACGAAACATGGATCCACCATTACACACCAGAAACCAAGCAGCAGTCGAAACAGTGGATTTCTCCAGGCGAATCTGCTCCGAAGAAGGCAAAGACTGTCCCATCGGCAGGAAAGGTCATGGCCACCGTTTTTTGGGATTCGCAAGGTGTGATACACATTGACTTTTTGCAGAAGGGAGGAACTATCACGGGACAATACTACAGCGATTTATTGGATCAATTCAACGGCATATTGAAGGAGAAACGGCCTCATTTGCAGCGGAAAAAAGTGCTCTTCCACCACGACAACGCGCCGGCCCATTCATCCCGAATCGCCAATGCTAAATTGGTTGAATTGGGCTACGCATCCCCCGTACTCTCCAGACCTGGCCCCGTGCGACTTCTTTTTGTTCACAAACATGAAGACTTGGCTCGGAGGCAAGCGCTTTACGTCAAATGAGGAGGTCATCGCCGCCACTAAAGCTTATTTTGCAGAATTCCCGAAATCATATTTTTCTGAAGGCTTAAAAAAGTTGGAGCACCGCTGGGAAAAGTGTATCGCCCTGCAAGGGTACTATGTTGAAAAACAAAACATAAAACCTGTTCAATTACTGCGTTTTCTTGCCCGTTCCGGAAACTTTTCAATCTACCCTCGTATGTAACATTCAAAATGACTATTTCTTATATTTAACTATTTTTATATGTTAAGTATAAAAAAATCGTTTTGAATGTTTTATACTTTTAATTTTAACTAACACATAGATTTAAAATTTATAAAAATAGTTAACTATAAAAAATAATGGTCTTGAATTTAATTAATGACATTATTTTTATAAATAAAAGCAGAAAAAGAAATCTAACTACAAACAGTTCAGATTACAAAATAAAGGTCCTTAATCTATAAAAACAGTTGAGTACAAAAAATCGTTCTGAATGTTTTAAACTTGCAATTTGAATTAACACTCAGTTTTAAAATGTCTAACAATAGTTGAGCATAAAAAATAATGATCTTGAATTTAAATTAATAACAACGTTTTTATGAATTAGAGAAGAAGAAGAAGAAACAACCAGAAATAGTTGACCATACAAAATAATGGTCTTGAATCTATAAAAATAGTTGTTAAGTAAAAAGAAGTCCTTTTGAATGTTTTACACTTTCAATGTTATTTAACACATAGTTTTAAAATTTATAGAAATAGTTCAGCATAAACAATAATGTTCTTGAATTTAATATTAACCACATTTTTATGAATTATAGAAGAAGAAACCTAACCAGAAATAGTTGAGCATACTAAATTATGGTCTTGAATCTGCCGGGTGTTGATTTGGCGGACGCAACATAGGAAATCCCATGTAATTTTAGAAACAAAATGTATTGTTGTATCAATTCTATGGTATGTCATTATTTTTATAAAATCACATTACTTTTTCTTAATTATTTTAGCTGTAAATTTACTGACATTCGTTGATTTTTAAAAGAGTTCAATTTGAAGCCTTAAACGAGTGTTTTCTACTCCCAGACTAAGCATGAAGTAAAACTTCGAGTTTAGAAAAGCCCAGAAAATTTGTCTCGGGTCGCTGCGCGACCCTCGACAAATTTTCACGGGGCTTTTCTAAACTCGAAATTTTACTTCATGCTTAGTTTGGGAGTGAAAAACACTTGTTTAAAGCTTCTTTTAGACGCGTGGCGCATGAAGTAAAATTTCGAGTTTAGAAAAGCCCAGAAAATTTGTCTCGGGTCGCTGCGCGACCCTCGACAAATTTTCACGGGGCTTTTCTAAACTCGAAATTTTACTTCATGCTTAGTCTGGGAGTGAAAAACACTTGTTTAAAGCTTTAAATTGAACCTAAAAAAAACAGGGAATATCCGCAATTGTATTCAATTCCATGGTATGTCATTATTTTTATAAATCACATTACTTTTTCTAAATTATTTTAACTTAGAGGAACGTAAAGTGTTAAGTGTGAACATTAATAAATTTAGAATTTTTCCCTCTACAAAAATGTGAAATACATTTTGTCTCTAAAATAAATAGGGAAGCCAATATTTGAACACATTAAAATTACCATGCGATTTCCTCCAAGTCAACACCCGGTATAAATATAGTTAAGTAATCGTTTTAAATGTTTTGCACTTTTAATTTTAATTAAAACATAATTTTAAAATTTATAGCAATAGTTGAGCATTAACAATAATTGTCTTGAATTGAATTAATAACGACGATTTTAGAAATAGTTGAGCATAAACAATAATGTTCTTGAATTTAATTAATAACAACATTTTTATAAATTCAAGAAGAAAAACTCTAACCAGAAATACTTGAGCATACAAAATAATAGTCTTGAATTTAATTAATAACCACATTTATAGGAATTAAAGAAGAAAATTCATGTTTTGTGTCTTACATTTTAGTTATATGTTTTTGGCTCTACATTGTAAATGGCTTGTCCGTTAATAAAGAATTATTATTATTATTAAAAGGAAATCGAACCAGAAATAGTTGAGCATACTAAATTATGGTCTTGAATCTATAAAAATAGTTACGTAAAAAAATCGTTTTGAATGTTTTGCACTTTTAATTTCAATTAACACATAGTTTTAAAATTCATAGAAATAGTTGAGCATAAAAAATAATAGTCTTGAATTTAATTCACAACATTTTTATGAATTAAAGAAAAAGAATAAACCTAACCAGAAATAGTTAAGTATACAAAATAATGGTCTTGAACTTTATTAATAACCACTTTTTATGAATTTATTTATTTATTTATTTATTTATTAAAGAAGAAGAAGAAGAAGAAACCCAACCAGCATAACAATAATTTATTGCGTTACATCACCTTGCATATAAATACGTATGAAGTATGAAGATGTTCCCTGAATGCATAAATTACTCTAATCATTATTTTGTTTGTGTGAGTGTGAACATTTACATTGTATCACATGTAATCGACTTAATTGTGCAATGAATACATTAATACAATGTTAAACAATTACCTAGGTAGTTTCAATAAATGGGAAGTGTAGAAAAAATAACTGTTAATTTTCGTCGTTTAAATAAAATCTTGTACGAAATTTTAGACTGCAGCATCAGAATTAAGAAGATTAATTTTATTTTGTTTTTTTTGAATAAATAAATATACTGGCAAATAATTATCTGTGTAACACAAAGTAATAAATGGGAAGTGTAGACAAAATAACTGTTAATTTTCGACGTTTAAATAAAATCTTGAACGAAATTTTAGACTGCAGCATCAGAATTAAGAAGATTAATTTTATTTTGTTTTTTTGAATAAATAAATATACTGGCAAATAATTATCTGTGTAACACTAATAACTGTTAATTTTCGGCTTTTAACCCATGTAATAACACATTATTATATTTTTTAATATACTAACTAAATAAGTTTTTTTTGACATATCGTATTATTTGACCTGACTTGAGAATGTGTAAAGAAATGTAAATATTTTGTTACATAAATATTTCTCGTTGAAAAAAACAATGTATGTATTTGTCAGTGTATTTCTAACTTCACAATATTTCAGTATTTAATATGCGTGGCGCATGAAGTAAAATTTCGAGTTTAGAAAAGCCCAGAAAATTTGTCTCGGGTCGCTGCGCGACCCTCCACAAATTTTCACGGGGCTTTTCTAAACTCGAAATTTTACTTCATGCTTAGTCTGGGAATGGAAAACACTCTTTCGAAACTTTTAATTGAGCACTTTTATAATATTTACGAATGTCTGAACATTTACTGCGTAAACATTATGTATAGTTTAAAGAAAAATTACTAACTAAATAAGTTTATTTGATACATTGTATTATTTGACGACCTAAGAATGTGTGAAGAATAATGTAAATATTTTGTAATTCACATACTTCGATTATTATGCGTTTAAAAACAAAATTCAGCTAAATTCTCACTTCACAATATTTCACTGTTTTATACGCATGGCGCATTAAGTAAAATTTCGAGTTTAGAAAAGCCTGAATTTGGATTTGGACGCTATGCATCCAAATTCGAACGTTCAAGCTTTTCTAAACTCAAAATGTTACTTCATGTTTAGTCTGGGAGGGGAAAACACTCGTTCGAAGCTTCAAATTTAAAACTTTTATAATATTGACAAATGTCTAAGCTTTAGTGTCAACATTATGTAGAAATTACTAACTAAATAAGTTTATTTTGTATATTGTATTATTTAACCTGACTTGAGAATGTGTGAAGAAAAATGTAAATATTTTGATATTTAAATATTTCGATTATTACTCGATTCAAAAACAAAATTCATGATTACTTAAGACTATCTTAAACTATTATAAACATATCGTGAACTCTACAATATTTGAGTGTTTTACACACGTGGTGTATAAAGTAAAATTTCGAGTTTAGAAATGCCTGAATTTGGAAACGTGAAACGTGCAGGCTTTTCTAAACTCGAAATTTTACTTCATGCTCAGTCTGGCAGTGGAAAACACTCGTTCGAATCTTCAAGCTGAATGTTATAATAATATCGACGAAATGTTCAGACATTCGTCGATATTAATTTGAAGTTTCGAACGAGTGTTTCCACTCCCAGACTAAGCATGAAGTAAAATTCGAGTTTAGAAAAGCCTGAAATTCAGGCTTTTCTAAACTCAAAATTTTACTTCATGCGCCACTCGTATGAAACACTGAAGTATAAAGGAAAAATCCTAGTATGTAGTATAATAAGTTATTCATAGAAATCATAAAAATTAGGGCAGAATTTTAGAGAAAATAAACTTTTTAAGTTAAGTCTATAATTACTCAGCCGTTAATGAGTTAAAAATCTTACACTAGATTTCAATCTAAACCTTATTTTATTTTTATGCAATTTAGATGGATATCTATTTTGATTTCTTGAATTGACCTCGATGCAATTCTTCGGGTCGAAGAACCTGCTGGAAAATCCAGATTGCTCGAGGCGTGTGCGTAAATAACATTGCAAGAGCTGAGCTAAGCTTGTGACGTAGAGAGCTCGTTCTCTGCAGGTTTTTTGCAAATTGGCAAAAAGGAGGAAACGATTAATCTCTAAAAAAAGGCTCGAGACGACGGTGTAAAGAAAAGTCTATTAAAATTCTTGTCGTTTGACGTCATTTGAAAATGTCTCAGGTCATTTTCTAGGAAATATAAATATATGTAAGCTTTTTAATCCTTACCTCGATTGTGGGACCTGGTACCATTCGATTTATAGAAACAATCGTTCTTCTGGTACCATCCCCTATTACACAATCCGGCCGAAAGCAGTCTTCTTGAACTTCTGGGCAGGAGTAGCAAGCTTTGCTCATGGTCTGGTACCATTCCACCATGAAATTGTAATGGCACACCATCGGATCTGCGCCCTTAATGCACGCCCTTTTGCATGGGTGCTCGATGTTGTAAGGTACGTATTCTATCACGGTATCATTTTGAATTATCGGACCCTCTAGAAAAATACAAAACAAGATTTACTAAAAATTACCACTCAATCAATCAATTTATAAAATACCAGTTGTTTTTTTTTTCTAACGAAAATCACGCACTTAAACAAATACCAGTAAGAAAATCGAAACAAGATTTACAATAGTTAATTTTTGCTGAAATTATTGATAAATTAATATTCTTTGCATTAAAGTTGGAAAAAACAAAATCTTACATTTATAAACGAAATTACAAACGTTAAAAGTTAAGACAAAAAGTGATACGAAATTACAGAAAATCAATGTTTCATTTCTTAACTTGTAAAAGAAAACAACTTCTAAATACCTAAAAATAAGTATAAATAGTAAATTTAGCTGAGATTATTGATAAATAATAAATATTCTTTGTAAAAATGTTGTAAAAAACCAAATCTAACAATTATAAACAAAATTACAGACGGTCAAATTTGACACAAAAAGTGATTCAAAATTACAGAAAATCAATGTTTAATTTCTCAACTTGTAAAAGAAAACAACTTCTAAACACTTAAACTTTATCAAATATCAGCAACAAAATCAAAATTAGATTTACAAATGTTAAATTTAGCAGAAATTATTGATAAATTCATTATTTATAAATAATTTCTTCTTTGTAATAACGTTGAAAAAAAACAAAATCTAACAATTATAAACAAAATTATAGACAACAATAATTCTAATTCAAAAATATTTGAACTCGATAAAATAAGCTTACGCTTTTTATAGTTTGCACACTTTAAACATAATATATGTTTGTTTGTGATATTATATATTTTAACTTAATTATTACTTTTAACTTATTTTAGACTAAGCATTATGTATTTATTTTAAATGGATATCCGTAAATAAACAATAATCATGTATATAAAATTACGAAAATATTATTTGTGTAAAATGCAAACAATGTGTCTTAATTAATAAGACAACTTAAGACAATGAATATTTATTGTCTTAGGTTGTCTTATTAACTAAGACACATTGTTTACATTTTACACAAAAACATTTTCGTAATTTTATATACTAAAATTACAGACGTTCAAACTTGACACAAAAAGTGATGCGAAATGACAGAAAATCAATGGTTTATTTTTCAACCTCTAAAACAAAACAATTCTAAATACTTTTATAAGCAAGGAAATTGAAACAAGATTTACAAATGTTAAATTAACTAAGATTATTGATAAATAATTAATATTCTTTGTATTAACGTTGGAAAAAATAAAATCTAACAATTATAAACAAAATTACATACGTTCAATGTTGACACAAAAAGTGATGTGAAATTACAGAATATCAATGTTTTATTTTTTAACTTGTAAAAGAAAATAAATTCTAATAAATCTTTATGAAATTTTGTGTAGATATTAAAAAGATATTGCTCTTTAAGAAATTGCCAAAACAAAAAATACACTATCGACAGTTTTCGTATTATTTTCAATTGAAAGTCGAAAAAAGTAGAATTTTAAGGAAATATTTAGGTGAATTAAAGTTTAAAACATTTACAACTTCTTTAAAAAGTCTTTATAGAATTTTGTGCGGGTATTAAAAGGACATTGCTCTTTCAGAAAATGTCAAAAACAAAAAATATGCTATTGACACGAGTTATTTTCAATTGAAAGTCGGAAAGGCAGATTTTTATGGACAATTTGGGTAAAGTTTAAAATATTCACAACCTGGAAATTCTTTGAGAAATCTGAATGGAATTTCGTGTGAATGTAAGGAAAACATTGCTCTTTGTCTTAACGTAGAAAATATTAAAATCCTCAATTTATAAACAAAATTACTTTAGTTATGATGTTTTTTTATACATATGGAAACTTACATTGCTCTTTGTCTTAACGTAGAAAATCTTAAAATCCTCAATTTATAAACAAAATTACTTTAGTTATGATGTTTTTTTATACATATGGAAACTTAAAATGCCCGAATATTTACAAAATGAAGGTATTAATTTAAATAAAATCATTGCTGGTTGGTGAGGATAGTATAATCTTTGTTTTGATGTTTGAAAAAACAAAATTGAGCTACAGCAAGTGGAATTACAGGAGCTCGAATTTGATTAAAACTTTAAAGGAGATACAAAAAATGTGCTTTATTTAACACCGCGTAAAATAAATTTAACCAACGTGAGATTTCAACATTTATCTTTGGCTTAACGTTGAAAATCATAAAATCCTCAATTTAGAAACAAAATTACTTTAGTTATGATGTTTTTTATATACAGGGTTGTTCAAAATAAAGGAACAGATTTTAAACATTTATTTCTTCCAAACTACAAAAGATAGAAACACAATTCCAACGTTCCTGGAAAGAGACAAATTCAATTTTTTATGCATTCAATATGAGCACCATGTGTTTCCTGTGCTGCGGATTTTTTCGGGCTCCTTTCGTAAACTGTACGAATACGCTCGACATTTTCATTCGATGTGCGTGGACATCCCGTGATTTTCTGTTTGTAGATGCAACCATCGTTTACGAATTTTTGATGCCACTGGCAAATCTGCTTATGACGATGCGGTAAAAAAACACGTTAAACTTCAATAATGGACTCTAGTTTTGCTAATTGCAGCACACAAAGTGCTTATTCTTGTTATATCGCCATTTTACTACGGACAATCAAAATGACAAGCAACAGCGCCAATGTGGCCGTGGTTGGAACTTCTATTTGGACTGTACAAATTTTAAACTGTTGTCTGTCCAGGAACGTTGGAATTATAGTTCTACCTTTTGTAGTTTAGAAGAAATAAATATTTTAAATCTGTTCCTTCTATTTGAATAGCCCTGTATATGGAAACTCGCGTTATTTTAAAAATGCATGAACATTTACAAAATGAAGAAATTAATTTAAATAAAATCATTGCTGGTTGGTGAAGATTGTATAATCTTTGTTTTGATGTTTGAAAAAACAAACTCGAGCTACAGCAAGTGGAATTACAGGGGCTCGAATTTGATTAAAACTTTAAAGAAAATTTAAAAAAATGTGATTTATTTTACACCGCGTAAAAAAATTGAACCAACGTGAACTTTGAATGCAACAAGCAAACATAATTGGGGAATGATAAAACTTTATTCTGCCGTTAGAAGGAACAAAATTTAATAACTAGAAAAAGGATTGCAAGGACTCAAAGTCGATTCAAATTTTGCAGAAGAAATAAAATTGTAATTTATTTTGTGTTGCGTAAAAGAAAATCGAAACAACGTAAGATTTCAATGAAACAAGCAAAGATTGTTAGGGAACAATAAAACTTTATTTTACTATTAGAACGAACAAAATCTAAGTATTAGAAGTGGAATTACAGGGGCTCAAAGTCGATTGAAATTTTGAAGTCGAAATAAAATTCTGATCTATTTTGCATCGCGTGAAAAAAAAAATCCAAAAAACTTGATATTTTAATGAAACAAACAAAAATTGTTGGGAAATGATAAAACTTTATTTTACCGTTAAAACGAATAAAATCGAACTACTAGAAGAGAAATTACAGTGGCTTAATGTCTATTGAAATTCTGAAGACGAAATAAATGTTATACAAGAATAAATGTAAAGTTTTATTACGAATCTCGTAAAAAGTCTTGAAATCTCAATTATTTGATGAAACTAACAGAAATTGTTAAGGAATTATTAAACTTCGTCTTGTCGTTGGAGAAAACAAAATGTAACAACCAAAAGCGAAATTGCAGAAGCTTAAATATTATTCAAGAAAATGTAGTTTTATACAAGAATAAATTTAAAGTTTTATTACGAATCTCTTAAAAAGTCTTGAAATCTTAATATTTTGATGAACGATAAAACTTTATTCTACTGTTAGAACGAACAAAATCTAACAACTAGAAGTGGAATTATATGGGCTCAAAGTCGAAGGAAATTTTGAAGTCGAAATGAAATTCTGATCTATTTTGTATCGCATGGAAAAAAAATCCAAAAACCTGAGATTTCAATGAAACAAACAAAAGTTGTTGGGAAATGATAAAACTTTATTTTACCGTTAAAACGAACAAAATCGAACCACTAGAAGTGAAATTACAGTGGCTCAAAGTCTATTGAAATTCTGAAGACGAAATAAATCTTATACAAGAATAAATGTAAAGTTTTATTACAAATTTCGTAAAAAGTCTTGAAATCTCAATTATTTTATGAAACTAACAGAAACTGTTAAGGAATTATTAAACTTCGTCTTGTAACAACCAAAAGCGAAATTGCAGTCTTGAAATCTCAATTATTTGATAAATCTAACAGAAATTGTTAAGGAATTATTAAACTTCGTCTTGTAACAACCAAAAGCGAAATTGCAGGGGCTTAAATATTATTCAAGAAAATACAAGAATAAATTTGAAGTTTTATTACAAATCTCGTAAAAAGTCTTGAAATCTCAATATTTTGATGAAACTCACAGAAATTGTTAGGGAATTAATAAACTTCGTCTTATCGTTAAAAAAAAAACAAAATGTAACAATCAAAAGCGAAATTGCTTAAATATTATTCAAGAAAATTAAAGCCGACAAAACCTAGAATTTTTAAGAAATTAACATAGATTTTTGAGGATTGATTAAACTTTCTCTGAACGTTGGGAAAGATAATATCCTCAAATTACACAAACAGACAAAATTACTTCAGTCATGATGTTTTTTTTTTATGTGGAACTTTTGTTTATGTGGAACGTTATTTTAAAAACGCATGAACATTTTTATTGAATTGTGCATATTATGATTTTAAAGATTTTTTAGAAGCTGGTTTTGAAGATCTGTAATTGTGTTGTCAAAGTGTGTTCTATTTTATTCAAAATTAAGTTTTAAGATTTTATATTTAAGTGATTCTATTGTATTCTGAGCTGTGTTAATACTATGTATGTTTAGCACCAATAAACATTATTATTATTACAAAATGAAGAAATTCATTTAAATAAAATCATTGTTGTTATTTGTTGTTATTCTGTATCAACAATATGATGGTCATATTGCACCACAGATATATTAACATTTCTCACGTGCCGAAAAAAACTAAAAAACAAACAATCAACAACAAAAATCTCCTTGTATGTAAATGTGCAATACTCGTACAAATCACATGTGCGAATGTATGAAACAATGGGCGACTAATAAAAAAACCGTTAATCAAATAATTACTCACCTGAATAAGTGTCGTTAATTGTTGCATTATTGGCTGAAAGTGCTGCAAGGAGAAGTGTTGCGTACGCGTAGATTTTCATTGTACCTAAACATTAATTTGAAAATACAAATGTCTATTAAGTGTTTGTGTGTGTGCATTAAATAGTTTGCAAGATAAGAATTTTTAATTGCGCTAATAATGCGCTGAATACTTTAAAGTTTTGCGCTGATAATGGAGTTTAAAGTTTGATAAAAAATCAAAATCTAGGACTTAAATTCAACAACAATAAAAGTGTAACTAAACAAAAATGAATTTTAATCTATTTATTATCAATAAAAACAAGTGCTAGGTTTAAATTTTGTTTTGATGAATATACAGGAAATTTTTCTTCCGTAAATCTTTAAATATTCGTTGCTTGTTAACAGAGTGCCATTTAAAGCTTTAAACGAGTGTATTCCACTCCCAGGTTAAGCATGAAGTAAAATTTCGAGTTTAGAAAAGCCTGAAAATTTGGTTTGGTCGCGTAGCGCGAAGCGCGGAGCGGCCAAACCAAATTTTCAGGCTTTTCTAAACTCGAAATTTTACTTCATGCGCCACGCGTATAAAACACTGGTTCTAAGTTAGGTTTGAAATATTCGTCTTTCTTGTACTGCTTTAATGGCATTTATTTAAATTTAATATAAATATTTTAATTATTACTCGTTTAAAAAATAAACCTTTTCAGTGTGTTTCTAACTTCACAATATTTCAGTCTTTTATACGCGTGGCGCATGAAGTAAAATTTCGAGTTTAGAAAAACCTGAAAATTTGGTTTGGTCGCGTAGCGCTACGCGACCAAACCAAATTTTCAGGTTTTTCTAAACTCGAAATTTTACTTCATGCTTAGTCTGGGAGTGGAAAACACTCGTTTAATGCTACAAATTGAACTCTTTAAAAAAAAACAACAAATATCTAAAGATTTACAGCATATAATTGGGAGATGTATACTTAAAAGAAAAAATCCCTGTATAAAATTATATTAAATGTATACACCATTTATAAGCAAAACGTTTAATCAATATTATGACAACATAAAACATTGTATTAATATTGATTAGACGTTACACACTGAGCAAAGACATTTAAAAAATGTTTCATCAACATTAAAGCAACATTTAATGTTGCTACAACGTTGATATAACACAAATTAAAACTTTGTTTCATTGTTGATTGTAACATTTAATAAATATTAATGATTAAACGTTACAATCAACAATAAAACAAAGTTATAATTTTTAAATTAGGACATTATTTATAAAGATAATGTTTAATAAACATTAAGCAACATAAAACGTTGTTTCAATATTGCTTAAACCTTACAATCAACAATAAAACAAAGTTGTATATTTTAGATTTGGATTTTATTTATAAAGATAACGTTTAATTAACATTATGACAACATGAAACGTTGTTTTAAAGTTGGTTAAACGTTACAATCAACATTAAAACAAAGTTGTAATTTTTAAATTTGGATGTTATTATAAAGATAACGTTAAATTAAAAAAAACCTTTTCAGTGTGTTTCCAACTTCATAATATATCAGTGTTTTATACGCGTGGCGCATGAAGTAAAATTTCGAGTTTAGAAAAACCTGAAAATTTGGTTTGGTCGCGTAGCGCTACGCGCTACGCGACCAAACCAAATTTTCAGATTTTTCTAAACCCGAAATTTTACTTCATGCTTAGTCTGGGAGTGGAAAACACTCGTTTAATGCTTCAAATTGGACTCTTTTAAAAAAACAACGAATATCTAAAGATTTACAGCATATAATTGGGAGATGTATACTTAATAGAAAAAGTCCCTGTATAAAATTATATTAAATTAGTATAACGTTTAATTTATAAGCATAACGTTTAATCAACATTATAACAACATAAATCATTGTATTAATATTGATTAGACGTTACCCACTGAGCAAAGACATTTAAAAAATGTTTTATCAACATTAAAGCAACGTTTAATGTTGCTACAATGTTGATATAACACAAATTAAAACTGTGTTTTCTTGTTGATTGTAACGTTTAATCAATATTAATGATTAAACGTTACAATCAACAATAAAACAAAGTTTTAATTTTTAAATTATTACATTATTTATAAAGATAATGTTTAATCAACATTATAACAACATAAAACGTTGTTTTAATATTGCTTAAACCTTGCAATCAACAATAAAACAAAGTTGTAATTTTTATATTTGGATTTTATTAATAAAAATAACGTTTAATCAACTTTGTAACAACATAAAACGTTGTTTTAATGTTGGTTAAACGTTACAATCAACATTGAAACAAAGTTGTAATTTTTAAATTTAGATTTTATTGTAAAGATAACGTTAAATTAAAAACAACCTTCTCAGTGTGTTTCTAACTTCAAAATATATCAGTGTTTTATAAGCGTGGCGCATGAAGTAAAATTTCGAGTTTAGAAAAACCTGAAAACTTGGTTTGATCGCGTAGCGCTACGCGCTACGCGACCAAACCAAATTTTCAGGTTTTTCTAAACTCGAAATTTTACTTCATGCTTAGTTTGGGAGTGAAAAACACTCGTTTAATGCTTTCAATTGAACTCTTTTAAAAAAACAACGAATATCTAAAGATTTACAGCATATAATTGGGAGATGTATACTTAATAGAAACAGTCCCTGTATAAAATTATATTAAATTAGTATAACGTTTAATTTATAAGCATAACGTTTAATCAACATTATAACAACATAAAACATTGTATTAATATTGATTAGACGCTACCCACTGAGCAGAGACATTTAAAAAATGTTTCATCAACATTAAAGCAACGTTTAATGTTGCTACAATGTTGATATAACACAAATTAAAACTTTGTTTTATTGTTGATTGTAACGTTTAATCAATATTAATGATTAAACGTTACAATCAACAATAAAACAAAGTTTTAATTTTTAAATTATTACATTATTTATAAAGATAATGTTTAATCAACATTATAACAACATAAAACGTTGTTTTAATATTGCTTAAACCTTGCAATCAACAATAAAACAAAGTTGTAATTTTTATATTTGGATTTAATTAATAAAGATAACGTTTAATCAACTTTGTAACAACATAAAACGTTGTTTTAATGTTGGTTAAACGTTACAATCAACATTGAAACAAAGTTGTAATTTTTAAATTTAGATTTTATTGTAAAGATAACGTTAAATTAAATATAACCTTCTCAGTGTGTTTCTAACTTCAAAATATATCAGTGTTTTATGAGCGTGGCGCATGAAGTAAAATTTCGAGTTTAGAAAAACCTGAAAATTTGGTTTTGTCGCGTAGCGCTACGCGCTACGCGACAAAACCAAATTTTCAGGTTTTTCTAAACTCGAAATTTTACTTCATGCTTAGTCTGGGAGTGAAAAACACTCGTTTAATGCTTTAAATTGAACTCTTTTAAAAAACAACGAATATCTAAAGATTTACAGCATATAATTGGGAGATGTATACTTAATAGAAAAAGTCCCTGTATAAAATTATATTAAATTAGTGTAACGTTTAATTTATAAGCATAACGTTTAATCAACATTATAACAACATAAAACATTGTATTAATATTGATTAGACGTTACCCACTGAGCAAAGACATTTAAAAAATGTTTCATCAACATTAAAGCAACGTTTAATGTTGCTTCAATGTTGATATAACACAAATTAAAACTTTGTTTTATTGTTGATTGTAACGTTTAATCAATATTAATGATTAAACGTTACAATCAACAATAAAACAAAGTTTTAATTTTTAAATTATTACATTATTTATAAAGATAATGTTTAATCAACATGATAACAACATAAAATGTTGTTTTAATATTGCTTAAACCTTGCAATCAACAATAAAACAAAGTTGTAATTTTTATATTTGGATTTTATTTATAAAGATAACGTTTAATCAACTTTGTAACAACATAAAACGTTGTTTTAATGTGGGTTAAACGTTACAATCAACATTGAAACAAAGTTGTAATTTTTAAATTTAGATTATATGGTAAAGATAACGTTAAATTAAAAATAACCTGCTCAGTGTGTTTCTAACTTCAAAATATATCAGTGTTTTATAAGCGTGGCGCATGAAGTAAAATTTCGAGTTTAGAAAAACCTGAAAATTTGGTTTGGTCGCGTAGCGCTACGCGCTACGCGACAAAACCAAATTTTCAGGTTTTTCTAAACTCGAAATTTTACTTCATGCTTAGTCTGGGAGTGAAAAACACTCGTTTCATGCTTTGAATTGAACTCTTTTAAAAAAACAACGAATATCCAAAGATTTACAGCATATAATTGGGAGATGTATACTTAATAGAAAATTATATTAAATTAGTATAACGTTGAATTTATAAGCATAACTTTTAATCAACATTATAACAACATAAAACATTGTGTTAATATTGATTAGACGTTACCACTGAGCAAAGACATTTAAAAAAAGGTTTCATCAACATTAAAACAACAGTTAATGTTGCTACAATGTTGATATAACATTGTTTGTTTTTTGCTCAATAGGTACAATCAACATTAAAACAAAGCTATAATTTTTAAATTAGGTCGGTATTTTTAAAGATTACGTTTAATCAACTTTATAACAACAGAAAACGTTGTTTAAATGTTTATTGAACGTGACAATCAACATTAAAATAAAGTTGTAATTTTAATGTTTAATCAACATTAAAACCACCTTTCATATTTATATATTGTTACTCAAACGTTATTTGTTTGTTTTGTTTCTGCTCAGTAGGATATAAAACTTGGGTTATTTAAAACTTATCAATCTATTTTAATATTTAAAATATTTTCACTCAACCCGTGATAGAACATATTTAATTAAAAATAAAAAGCAATGAAACAAACCAAGTGTTTTAATCAAAGTTCTACTATTATTCTATAATTTATTACAGCGTGTTTAGCTCTTTAGTGTATTTCAAAATGTATTCTGACGCAACTTATTTTTGTGTGTGTGTGCCTAATAATAATTTTGTGATTAAGAGTAAACGACTATCACCTTCAACGACAAGTTTTCCATTACAAAATTACGCGCATACATCGTTTAGAACTTTTAAAAGTAATTATGTGTTCGGTTAGCCTTAATGACTATTTTGTAACTCAATTGTTTGACAATGACATTATATTGATGCTACAAATTGTGAAATCTGTTAAATACTCTTCAAAGGATGAATATTTTATTAGATAAAAAAATACAAAAACATAGGTACAAACACAATTTTAAGTTACTAGAATAAAATACAAGAAGGAACAACGAAATATAAATAAAAACACGGTAAGGTAATGACTAAATAAATATATAATAAAAATGAATAATTAAAATAACTCCTAAAGGTCGAAAATAGTCGGAGTAAATATAAAATCAGTGAAAAAAACCAAATGTTTTAATTAAATATACCATAATATAATTATGGTATATTTAATTAAAACATTTGGTTTCTTTAAGTGTGAAAAATCATTAAATATATAATTTAATAAAGCACTGAGCAAAAATAATTTTAATCATGTTTAGCAGCAGTTATGAGAAACATTGCTGTAATGTTAATTAATTCACTACAGAAACGTTTGAAGTTTATTTGTTGAACTTTATCTCAGAAAAACATTGAAACGTTCTTGTAATGGCGATTAAACAAAAACATGATTTGCTGGTGCAATATTGATTAAATATTACAAAAACGTTTCAAGTTTATTTATTAATATTTATCTAAGCACTGAGCAAAAATAATTCAAATAATGTTTACCAGCAGTTATTAGAAACATTACTGTAATGTTAACTCAACACTAGAAAAACGTTTGAAGTTTAATTATTAAAATTTATTTAAGAAAAACCATGAAACGTTCTTGTAATGGCGATTAAACAAAAACATGAATTGCTGGTGCAATATTGATTAAATATTACAAAAACGTTTCAAGTTTATTTATTAATATTTATCTAAGCACTGAGCACAAATAGTTCAAATAATGTTTAGCAGCAGTTATTAGAAACATTGCTGTAATGTTAACTCAACACTAGAAAAACGTTTGAAGTTTAATTATTAAAATTTATTTAAGAAAAAACATGAAACGTTCTTGTAATGGCGATTAAACAAAAACATGAATTGCTGTTGCAATATTGATTAAATATTACAAAAAAGTTTCAAGTTTATTTATTATTATTTATCACTGAGCAAAAATATTTTGAATAATGTTTAGCAGCAGTCATAAGAAACATTGCTGTAATGCTAATTAATAATAATAATAATAATAATAAATATTTATTGCCCAACAGGAAATTTCCCAATTACAAGACAATGATAATATGTATGATAAAATATATGTATGTACATAAATAAATTTAAATCTAAACAATATGAAGACGCTCGTGAGTGTGACAGCTATTTGACAGATTCTTCATCAACGATTTAACAGAGTCGTGCAGAATATCACAACAGGGTGGTAATTTATTACACATGCATGACATGATAACAATAGGAGATTTTAATCTCACGTTAGTCCTATGGTTTGGGATGCTAAACATAGGTTTTTGCCTGCTGCAAAAAACTGGAATATGCAGCCCAATCTGATTTAATAATTCTGGTGAATCTATTTCATTGTGTAATAATTTATGCATAAATAAGATAGATGCCTTATGCCTACGATATTCAAGAGAGTCTAAACTAAATTTATTGAGTAGTATGTCATGATCAAATCCTCTTACTCGATAGTATCCTTCAGTTTTATGAAATAAAAATTTTAAAAACCTGCGTTGTACGCTTTCAATCATCTTTATTTGGTTCTGAGTTTGAGGAAACCAAACACTACAAAAACGTTTGAAGTTTATTTATTAAAATTTATTTAAGAAAAACCATGAAACGTTGTTGTAACGTTCCAAGTTTATTTATTAATATTTCTCTAAGCACTAAGCAAAAATAGTTCAAATAATGTTTAGCAGCAGCTATTATAAACATTGCTGTAATGTTAATTCAATTCTACAAAAACGCCTGAAGTTTATTTATTAAAATTTATTTAAGAAAAACCATGAAACGTTCTTGTAATGGCGATTAAACAAAAACATGAATTGCTGTTGAAATATTGATTAAATATTACAAAAAAGTTTCAAGTTTATTTATTATTATTTATCTAAGCACTGAGCAAAAATATTTTGAATAATGTTTAGCAGCAGTCATTAGAAACTTTGCTGTAATACTAATTAAACACCACAAAAACGTTTGAAGTTTATTTATTAAAATTTATTTAAGAAAAACCATGAAACGTTGTTGTAACGTTCCAAGTTTATTTATTAATATTTCTCTAAGCACTAAGCAGACATAATTCAAATAATGTTTAGCAGCAGCTATTAGAAACATTGCTGTAATGTTAATTCAATACTACAAAAATGTCTGAAGTTTATTTATTAAAATTTATTTAAGAAAAACCATGAAACGTTCTTGTAATGGCGATTAAACAAAAACATGAATTACCGTTGTAATATTGATTAAATATCCCAAAAACATTTTAAGTTTATTTTTTAATATTTATCTTAGATTAAATAAATACATGAATTGCTGTTGTAACGTTGATTAAACATGTGAATTAATTATTCTTATTTTAAAATATATTTTTTATATTTACAGGACACGCCTTCAACATTTAATAAGTAATTTTATTGTTACAGAATTATTCTAATTTAATTATTATTATATTTTTATATGTATCAAGCTTATGTTTTGTTTTTGTCTTGTAATTGAGAAATGTTTCCTGTTGGACAATAAATGGATTATTATTATTATGGATTATTACTGAAATGTGTTAATAATTATTATAAAAACAATAACAAAAGATTGTACGACATTTTTACCACTCCATTTTTACCACCATAATTTTTTACCACCAATTCTTTTTACCACTCCGGTTTTACTACCATATATTATTTACTACTAATTTTTTACCATTAGTTATCTTACAAATATTTCTGAAGTATTTACAATTCTGTATAAAACATTCATTCGGCTCTATTTTTGATATCTTCGTGGAAGATATGCCTGACGCTTTCCAAGAAATTGCAGATTATTTTGAGGATAATTATATAAGAGGCAGACCCGCGAGAGGAAGACGTCGTGCAACTGCACCTAGGTATTTTATGATACTGTGATACTATGATACTGTGATTTCTTATCGATTATTTATTCAGGTACCCACCAAGGCTGTGGAACATGTACGAGGCCGTGCTGCAAAACAAGTCAAGAACTAACAACATGAGCGAGGGGTGGCACAATCGGTTCGCAGTAGTCGTCGGCAAGGATCATCCCAGCCTCTACGCGTTCTTGGCGGAGTTGCAGAAGGAGCAAGGGGATACTAAGACGATGCTTCGAGAGTTGGACTTGGGAAGAAAAATTAAGAGGACTGAAAATCTGTCCAGCGTCAAAGCGGAAGAACGAATTTCCAACATCGTGCGCGATTATGAAACCCGTAAAGACGAAGACGAATTTATTGCTAAGTATCTTAGGACCGTTGGTCACAACATCCAATTTGGATGTACCCAATTATGATGTAAATCAAGAAAAATATGATTTGTAATAAAATATGATGGTAATAAAATGGTGGAAAAAAATATAGTGGTACAAAAATATAGTGGTAAATATAGAGTGGTAAAAATGGAATGGTAAAAATGACCCCTAACGATAACAAAAGCATATCTAAAACGAGCTATGTTTCAATTTGTTATTATTTATATAATAATGTAATAAATACTGTATGTTAAATTTTAAAGAAACCTGTAGAGTGCCAAGATTTAATCTTTTCTTTAAAATTAAGTTGACTACACGTTTAGGAATTGTCATATATAATTTGAGAGTTGCCAACTTATAATCTGTTTAATAACTAGGAGGAGTGTTTTAAATTTCACGCGCCAAAACCTACAACTCTGATTTGCCGAGAGCGCGCCCATATTACACTATGCTAATTACGTCATTATTAGACGCAACAGCTGACATAACCTTAATTCGAAGCGTTACCGAGTTGCAACTTTATCTGTTTCGTAATAACCTTTCTTTAGCATAATTAAAAGTTAGTTTTGCCTATATTGTTGAGATGGATTATGGACCCAGTACAAGCTCGGTGATAATATCACCTTCACCTCTAAAAAAGCGTAAGAAGTTGGATTTGGGTCATTTATATCTGTACTTTAAATCAGTGTTTTGTACGCGTGGCGCATGAAGTAAAATTTCGAGTTTAGAAAAAACAGTGCATAATAAATATGTATAAGCAGATGATAACAGATGATCCACATATGAAAATGACTGCTGTTGTATCAGACATTGTTGGTGCAGTAGGTGAGATATCAAATAGCATAAGAATATGCATTAAATAATAAAATGTTTAATTTTAGGAGTTGTAAATTCCACTATCTATCGTACCATTAGCGAATATAAGAAATCCGCAGAGATTTGTAGCCCTAAACAGCTTGGAGGACATAATTACAAGTTTTAATGACGTAGTAGAGAAATCCGTCCATAGTTTCTTCTATAAAAATGAACTGCCAACTTTGAATAAAGTTTTAAAAGAAGTAAACGATCATGCAGGCATGCCAAAGATGATTCGTTGTACCTTGTATAGTTTTATGAAACAAATTAATTTTAAGTAAGATAGAGACCAGAGCTGGGCAGGATTCGAATTATTCAGGATTCGAATCATGGATTCAAATTCTTTTAGAGGATTCAAAAGAGGCATTCGAATACTTTAGTTTAACTGGATTCATGATCCGGATTCGTTACATTTTTTTAAGAGGATTCGTATTCGAGTCTAAATGTGGGTGATTCGAATCCTTATAAAAGGATTCGAATCCTTGTAAGAGGATTCGAATACTTACAAAAGGATTTGAATCGTCAAAAATAATTCGAATGAATTGTGAGGAATAACATAAAAAATCCTTAAAAAATAAATTTGTATTTATTATTTTTTTGCAACCATTAGTATATAAATATTGTTACCAGTTGTTTTAACAAAAATATTCAAAACCTAATTATTTATTCATACCACTGAACATCGTTGATAACAGACCAAATATCTGACTCCCTGTTACTCTAGTTAAAGATGTATTTGTGTGGTCCTGAACTAGACTTTAAATCAGTGTTTTGTACGCGTGGCGCATGAAGTAAAATTTCGAGTTTAGAAAAGCCCAGAAAATTTGTCTCGGGTCGCTGCGCGACCCTCGACAAATTTTCACGGGGCTTTTCTAAACTCGAAATTTTACTCCATGCTTAGTCTGGGAGTGGAAACGCTTGTTCGAAACTTCAAAGTGAATGCTTTGATAAGAACATTAAATAATTGAAAATGTTTTTAAAGATAATTATCTAGTTTTCAAAAATTTGTTTAATATTGTTTGAAGTAAAACTGACATAGTAGCCATAATCTGTAATATTAAATTTTTCCGACATTTCCCTGACTAAAGATTTTTTGCTTGGCTTTTTAATATAACTTTCTTCTATGGAAAACCCCCATTTTGTTTAATAGTTTTCATTGTTTTTGCCAATATTTAAGTTAATTTTATAAATGTTTACGTGTTTTGTAATTTGCCTGCTGATTTTGACAAATTTAATAATATCATATGGCTTTTTGTTAATGTTTTGGTCAATTTAAATATAATTTCATGACTTTTCTCTAACTTTTCCGGTTTTAATGATATTCAGTGAATTTTTTATTTACGTAAATTTCAGGCATTAGTCGACTTTATAAAGAGTTCAATTTGAAGTTTTGAACCAGTGTTTCCACTCTCAGGCTAAGCATGAAGTAAAATTTCGAGTTTAGAAAAGCCCCGTGAAAATTTGTCTCGGGTCGCGCAGCGACCCGAGACAAATTTTCGGGCTTTTCTAAACTCGAAATTTTACTTCATGCGCCACGCGTACAAACCACTGATTTAAAGTCTAGTTCAGGAACACACAAATACATCTTCAACTAGAGTAACAGGGAGTCAGATATTTTGTCTGTTATCAAGGATGTTCAGTGGTATAAATAAATAATTAGGTTTTGAATATTTTTGTTAGAACAACTGGTAACGATATTTGTATACTAATGGTTGCAAAAAAATAATAAATACAAATTTATTTTTTAAGGATTTGTATTCGTGATTTGAAGAAACAGGAATCGAAAATTCAAATCATATTTATCTTTTGCGAATCTTTTATTCGAGTATTCGGGGTTCGAATCATATTATATGATTCGGATTCGTGATTCGAATCCTTTTTACGAGGATTCGTCCAAGCTCTGATAGAGACACATTATTATATAAATTCCATATTATATTATGAACATAATGTAAATATGTTGTATTTCACAGATATATGGCGAGATGCCGTATAAGCATTTTAATTGAACTGACGATATCGTACAATGGAAAAGAAAATACTTAACCATAATTAAGAAGTACAAAACGGATATTTGATTTTATATAAAGAGTAATTATGAAATTATTTAAAATTGCCGCCAAATTTATCTAGTAATATTTCTGGTAACTTTTTATAGTGTCAATTGGGCTTTCGCACTTACTCCTTCTAGCTTTTAAACAGACTATAGAGTATATTCCATGGCACTCTAGAAGTTTAATTTTATCAAACATATAATACCTTTATTTATTATAAAAATGATTAGTATTAGTTACTTTATATATGTTTCTTTTAGTTAAGATCAATATACCAGAGAAATGTATATTGATCTTAACATAACTAAATGAAACGTATATAAAGTAACTAATACTAATCACTTTTATAATAAATAAAGGTATCGTATGTTTGATAAAATAAAACCTCTAGAGTTCCATTGAATATACTCTAAGTTGGCAAGTCTGAAATTATACATTAATTTGAATTAAAGAAATAAATAGATTATTATTATTATTATTATGGATTATTACTGAAATGTGGTAATGGTTATTATAAAAACAATAACAAAAGCATATCTAAAGCCAGCTATGCTTCAATTTGTTATTGTTTATATAATGATGTAATAAATACCGTATGTTAAATTTAAAAAAAAAACTAGTGGCAAGATATTTCTTTTTAAATGTAAGTTTATATAATGATGTAATAAATACCGTATGTTAAATTTAAAAAAAAAACTCTAGTGGCAAGATTTTTTTTTTTAGATTAAGCATATCTAAAGCCAGCTATGCTTCAATTTGTAATTGTTTATATAATAATGTAATAAATACCGTATGTTAAATTAAAAAAAAAAAAACTCTAGTGGCAACATTTTTCTTTTTAAATGTAAGTTAGCTACACGCTTTAGGAATTGTCATATAAAGTTTAAGTTTATTGAACGGAATCTCCGTTTACAAAAAATAAACAAATATCACTTACAATAGTAAATAATTAAATAAATGTTATTGCTACAAATACAAAAAATATAATATAAAATTAAACGTCATAACATAATAAATTTAATGCATAATTTCAGAGTTGCCAACTTAGAATATATTCTATGGCATTCTAGAGGTTTTATTTTTATTAAACATACAAAACCTTTATTTATTATAAAAATGATTAGTATTAGTTACTTTATATATTATTATTATTATTATTCTTTATTTACGGAATTCACCTTTTTTACAATTGAAATTAACAACATTAAAGCAATAAATAACATGTAGGAATAAAATATTGAATTAAAAGATAAATATAAATAATTATGATCACTGGTCATTGTATGAAATTTGTCAACTTAATGCGCCTTAATCGGTTTTTAAACTGCGGCAGTGAAGATGTGAATGTATATGTTTCATTTAGTTATAAGTTAAGATCAATATACCAGAGAAATGTATATTGATTTTAACTTATAACTAAAAGAAACGTATATAAAGTAACTAATACTAATCATTTTTATAATAAATAAAGGAATCGTATGTTTGATAAAATAAAACCTCTAGAGTGCCATGGAATATACTCTAAGTTGGCAAGTCTGAAATTATACATTAATTTGAATTAAAGAAATAAATAGATTATTATTATTATTATGGATTATTACTGAAATGTGGTAATGGTTATTATAAAAACAATAATAAAAGCATATCTAAAGCCAGCTATGCTTCAATTTGTTATTGTTTATATAATGATGTAATAAATACCGTATGTTAAATTTAAAAAAAAACTCTAGTGGCAACATTTTTCTTTTTAAATGTAAGTTAGCTACACGCTTTAGGAATTGTCATATAAAGTTTAAGTTTATTGAACGGAATCTCCATTTACAAAAAATAAACAAATATCACTTACAATAGTAAATAATTAAATAAATGTTATTACTACAAATACAAAAAATATAATATAAAATAAAACGTCATAACATAATAAATTTAATGCATAATTTCAGAGTTGCCAACTTAGAATATATTCTATGGCATTCTAGAGGTTTTATTTTTATTAAACATACAAAACCTTTATTTATTATAAAAATGATTAGTATTAGTTACTTTACATATACTTTTGTTTTAGTTATAAGTTAAAATCAATATACATTTCTCTGTCATTAGAATTAATTCTGTTGAGAAATAAACCATTATTATTATATTACATTATTACGAAAATATTAAATAAATCAATCATTGGAAATAAGAATCAAACCGTTATTATTATATTAAATTATTACAAAAATATTAAATAAATCAACCATTGCCAGCTAGAGTTATGAATTAAATTATTATCATGTTTGATAATGACAAGCTAAATTTATCGAAACTGCAGTCACAATAATATTAAATTAATGTTTTTGTAAATGGTCCGCCGTATATTAATAAATAAATAAATAAATAAATATTTTCCTTTGTAGTTAGGCTTAATTTATATTTGTTATAGGTTATAGGTTTAAGTTGATTTATTGTGTACCATTTCTTGTTTTCACATTACTATATTTCCTTTGTAATTAGGCTTAGGTCTGTTAAGGAAATAAACAAATAAATAAAGTATTATACAAACAAAGTAAAAAGTGTTTTATTGTATTATATAAATGATAACATGATATATCATGTGCTTTGTATTATTTGTTATATGTTTAATTTACACACACTTATTATATATATATTTAATGTAAAATGGAGATTTCCGTACAAATAAATAAATAAATAACAAATTCAAACATTGCCAGTTTTATTTATGATGTATTTGCCAAATGCACATTTTTAACATCTACGGTGAATTTTTGAAATTGGCTTCCGTCTAATTCATTCATACATTTCAAATATTAAATAAAACCATACCTTTTAAAATATGCAAATAACTTGCCAGCTATTTCCAAAACACTTCACTAGCACACAAATATTCGCATGTGCTGTTTTTTTTTTATAAATTCACTCATAAACTTTCTTATCACAAATTTACCAAAAATTTGAAACAGTCTTGTTGCGCGAGCGAATGTCGAAAATGCACAGAAGCTGAGCAGAGTCTCAATGGTGTTTATGGTGTTTTGAAGAGCAGGTGAGAATGGTAGGGATGGGACTGGAAATTGGAATACCCACGGCACACCGAGTCCGGCAATAAATAGAGACACCCATGAATTAAATTGTTTTACACAAAAAAAACCCATTTAATCACACAATAAACACTTCAAATTATCTTTATGTTTTCAATACAAATTACATTTAATGATGAACTGCATTAAAAACTGGATAATCACAAGATTAAAATGATATCCGAATGTTTTTAATTAAAATTAAATTATAAGTAGGGTTTTGCTGAAAGCGGCAGTTTTCATGTATTTATTTATTTTAGATTTTTGCCCTGAAGAAGCTAATAAATAATTCAACAAATAATAACAAAGTAGAAACCTCTACCGTTCATAACAAATAATTAGCGAAATATTGGCACTATTCAAATAAAGTTTTCTGCTTAACTTATACGTATAATTTTTTGAAAAGTGCTGCTTTCGAATGTCATTTAAAGTTAAATGTAAAATTTGTAAATAAATAAATAAAAGCACTAGATAATCACACAATAACAGTAACGGGATGTTTTCAATAAAAATAAATTCTTAGATCTTTTTGTTTCCAATACAAATTGCATTATCAATTGTATTAAAATCTGAATTAAAATTATATCCGAATGTTTTCAATTAAAATACATGCTGTAATAGTATATTGTACAATGAGCATATAATGATAGCTATTAATCACGAGAACGATGTTTACAAAACGAGCCGAAGGCGAGTGAAGCAAGTCGTTCGAGTGATTAATAGTCATTATATGCGAGTTATACACTATACTTTGTTTACAATAACAACAATATATAACACAACATTTATTATATATATATATATATATATTTATCAAATACGCATCAGTTTTAATGGTCAGTTTTGTTTTATAATAATTTGAGAGATAAATTATGACAGATTGCGGTATTATGATATGAAAGTGTAATAGGGTTAATTTCACTTTAACACAAATATGAACAACTGTTCAACAATAAATAATATTCACACAGTCTACCCTTTCGCCAAAATTACATAGAAACACGCTCTTTGCACAAAAAACGAACTCTTCCGTTTGGATTGAGTTTTCACGGTGTTAACGTTTGTTCCGCTTTAAAAAAAACACTCGCGGCGGATAGAAGCACAATTGTTTAACCGATTTGAGAGTGATTTATGTTTACAAACGTGATTTACGCCAGTTAAACTAGTGAGATCGGGGGGAATGTTGAGGCGATTTACGCGCGTTAAACTAGTGAGAACGGCGGGGATGTTGACGCGATTACTTCGTACTTTAACAAAATTTCGTCGACGACGTCATCACCATTATGCTCAAATGTAAGACAAAAGAAGCTGATTTTACTAGCACAGCGCTGTTACTGCATAGCGGCAAAAAATCGAACTTGGTAATAGCTTATATTCGTATTTAAAAACCAAATTTAACATGCAAATCCTGTGTTTAATGTACTTGAGTGTTAAATGCACCCAATTTATGCTGCCCACACAATTAAATAATGCACATATTATAAGATTGTCGGGAACAAAATATGTAAATATATAAAAAAACTGGATAATCACACAATAAAAGTAACATCGGAATGTTCTCAATACAAATAAATTCTTAGATCTTTATGTTTTCAATACTAATTGCATTATTGATGAATTTTATTACTTCTTAATAAAATTTATCAATAAAATGATATCCGAATGTTTTCAATTAAAATAAAATGCTGTAAAATATGTAAATAAATAAATAATTGCATATTTTCACATTAAAAGTAACATTAGAACGTTCTCAATAAAATTAAATTGTTGGTATTTTATTTATACTATTACAAAATAAGTGAATTTGATATACATAGGTATATTAAATTCACTTATTTTATAATTGTATAAATAAAATACCAACAATGTATTATGTATTATTTGACTTGACAATATTTGGAGAAAAAAATAAATATTTTGATTATTACTCATGTTAAAAAAGTAATTTAAGTGTATTTCTAACTTCACAATATTTCAGTGTTTTATACGCGTGGCGCATGAAGTAAAATTTCGAGTTTAGAAAAGCCTGAAAATTTGGTTTGGCCGCTCCGCTTCGCGGAGCGACCAAACCAAATTTTCAGGCTTTTCTAAACTCGAAATTTTACTTCATGCTTAGTCTGGGAGTGGAAACACTCGTTCGATATTTCAAATTGAACGTTTCTAAAAAATCGGCGTATGCTTAAAAATTTACAGCGTATACATTATGTATATTTAAAGTAATCATTCTCAGTATGTGATACAATAAGTGATTCATAAAAATCATAAAAATAATTGGAGAATTTTACCTAAAATCAGCTTTTAGAGTTAACTCTATAATTGCTCGGCCGTTAATGGGTTTATTTAAAAACTGAAATAACTGTTAAAATTACAAATAAATATGTCTTTCGTTAAAACTTTATAAACCTTGGAACATCGTTAATTAAATAAAATTCGTTGTAAATGTAAATTTGCATAGATACACGTAGTTTTTGTTATCTCCTAAAAAAAGTGCAAATATTTATTCGATGTCGAGTCATAGGAATTTTGTACTTTATTAGCAGTGAGAAATAAATACTTAAATCAGGATAATCTGTGTAATAGAGACGCAGCCAGGGGGTGTGTAAAAAAAGTAAAGAAAGAAAATTATGTTTGTATTACAAATAGAAAATAATTTATTCCTAAATAATAATAGTAAATATGCAATAAAAAAAAAAACTTAAAAAAAGTTACCTTTCTATTAAAGTATATTGCAGTATATTTTATACTTTGCATTAAATCAGTGTTTTATACGCGTGGCGCATGAAGTAAAATTTCGAGTTTAGAAAAGCCTGAAAATTTGGATTTGCTGGCGCGACTCGCTTCGCTCGCGCGCCGGCAAATCCAAATTTTCAGGCTTTTCTAAACTCGAAATTTTACTTCATGCTTAACCTGGGAGTAAATACACTTGTTCGATGTTTCATACACAAAAAATATAAATAACATTGGCCCAAAGTGGGTTTCTTGAGGAACCCCAGAAGTTTATTCAATAATTCTTTTTAAAATTAGAGACACAAAGCCCTAAAATAATAATAATAATAATAATAATATAATTTATTTTCATTTGTAAATTACATACAGTTGTTCATCACTAAACAATACATGCATTCAAAAGGAAAACGTCATAATCCAGCTGAAGGGTGTAAACTAAAATGTACCTATTTGAATATAAACAATAATTAGACATAGACAATTTCTTTAAACAAAAAATTCTTCAATTGTATATAAACTTTTTTCAAGCAATAATTTTTTAAGTTTTCGTTTGAAAATTATAAGAGATGCACTGTCTTTAATTTCATGAGGCAAACAGTTATAGATTTTGGAACCGTTATAAATGATCCCCTTTTTAAATAGGGTGGTTTTATGAGCTGGTGGTTGAAGGTGATTTTTATATCTGGTATGGTAGTTGTGTTGCGCTGATGGAAATAGATGAGTGTTTTGTCGAACAAATAAGGCTACTTCATATATATACGTTGAAGCTAATGTTAAAATACCGCAATCTTTGAATCCTTGGCGACAAGAGTCCATAGGCTTTATAGAACTTAGTGCTCTGACGACACGTTTTTGAATCACGAACAGACGTTGAAATAACAGTTTTTTACAGCGTCCATATTGCATTATCCCATAGCGCATATGGGAATGAAAATAGGCATAATATGCGGTCAATGTAATGTGTTTTGAGCACTTTTTATTTATCGATTTAATTAGAAAGCATATTCTACTCAGTTTCACTGCTAAAGTTTCAATATGCTGTTCCCAGCTTAGTTTGAAGTCGATAGTAAGTCCTAATAAGTTCATCATAGTTGATATTAGTGTATCTTGGCCATCCAATAGGAAATTTGTTGGTACCTCCAAATTGGATCTCCCGTTTCTAAATAAGAAACAGCATGTCTTATCTGAATTTAGAGTTAGTTTGTTTTTTGGCACCATGTCTTTATTTGCAAGTAAGTGTATTGCGTTTCAACTATGACTTGATCGACTCTTTGACCACTGATAATAGCGGTCGTATCATCAGCATACACGACCATACCACTTGACCGCATATTATGCCTACAACTCACAATATCGTTTATGAAGATATTAAATAAAATTGGTCCTAAAATGGAGCCCTGAGGGACCCCCATTTCAACGGGGAGTGGCGTTGAAGTCCCATTGCCGTATGATACTGATTGTACTCTTTCACTAAGATATGATTTTAGTAATTGCAGACATACACCTCTAATACCATATCTTTCTAATTTCAATAAAAGTATACTATGGCTAACCGTATCGAATGCTCTAGTCAGATCTATAGCCAAGCCCATTGCGCATTCACGCTCATCAATGGTTTTTCTGATATTACTAAGAGCTGCAGTTAAAGCGGTGTCTGTATTTTTTTGTTTTTGAAAACCATGTTGCATATCTGTTATAATATTATTTTTAACACAAAAGTCATTTAGCCGTATATTTATAGCTTGCTCCAATATTTTCGAAAATACCGGCAAAATGCAAATAGGTCTGTAATTTTCTATTTTGTTAGGTGAATCCGTTTTAAACAAAGGTTTAACTTTAGCTTTTTTTAAACAGGTGGGAAACAGACCTGTGTCAATTACTCGATTAAATAAATATTTTAATGGTGTGGCTAGTGGAACAATGGCATGTTTTATTATGTTAGGTGAGAGATCATCAATATCTGTACTGGTACTATTGTTCATTTTCATAGTTATATCTATAATTTCCTTTTCTGATACAGGAAACAAGAAAATAGAATTGTTGTTCCATTTAATCGCTTTGCAGATGAAATCTGTGTCAATAGATACGCTATCCAATTCTTGACGTAATTTTATAGGAATGTCTGTGAAATAATTATTGAAGGTCTCTGCGGCCTCTTCTTCCGAAAGCATAGAACCATTGTGTTCAATGGTTTCAGTGCTTCTAGATTTACAGTTTTGATTCGACTTAATTATGCTCCAAATTGATTTAGATTTATTCTTTGCATTGGTAACTTGTGCGTCATAGAACGCTCTACTTGACAAATTCATTTTATTTTTGAGATCAGCTTTTAGTTGCTTACTATATTTTTTAAACATTGGGTATTTAGTTGCCAACTCTGCAAAGGCACTAAACCTGTCTCTAGCTTGAATAATGTCGGCAGTAATCCACATGTCTGTTTTAGGTTTGGTTTTATGTAGAACTTTTTTTAATGGAAAACATTGGAAATAATGCGATTTAACAATATTTACAAAATGTTCAAATGACTTGTCCACGCTCATGGAATTGAAGACAGTATTCCAGCCTTGTAAACCTAGAGACTCAATGAATATATTAATATTTGTCTGACTGAAAAAACGTTTATATGTACAATTTTTGATTAAACTAGTTGTAATTTCTAATTTTATTATTTGTGAGCTGTGATCGGAGAGATGAAAATTTTTACAAAGGATTAATGAAATAGCTGTGTTACAATTTGTGAATATATTGTCAATACATGTATTGGTATTGTTATAATGAACTCGAGTTGTTTCATTGATTGTGGGAGATAAATTAAAACATAACATGGTATCTAACAACTCTAAGAGAGGATTGTTCCATAATATTAATATTGAAATCTCCCCCTATTATGATATTATATTTGTTACAGTCTATACTATTTAAAATATTTGATAATATCTGGAAAAAGTCATGTGTGGCACACGGAGGTCGATACACCGATATAAAAATGTAATTTTTATGCTGAACGGCACAACATTCCAGTTCATTTTCCACAGATAATTTATTAATGTCCTCCCTATTTGTCGCATGGAAGTCTGAACGACAGTAAATGGCAGATCCACCATGCTTTTTTACTTTCCTACAGTACACAGCTATTAAATTAAAGTTCGAAATTTGAACTTGAGAAATATGACTATCACTTAACCAATGTTCTGTAATAAGAGGAACAGTGGGCGCAATATCTTTTAAAACAGTTTCAATATGTAGTGTTTTGTTAGAAATACATTGTACATTCTGATGCATAATTAAAATTTAAGTAGATGTTACATTGGACTTATTATTTACATTATTTATTGCTTTACTAGTGATCTCTTGTTTTCTGGGTTGTCTTAATCCGTGATAGAAAAAACCGTTCAACCAAAACGCCATTTGGGCAAAGATCCTGTTTTTTAATATCTTCTAAGCGGGAAAAAGGTATTGAGACTTTAAAAAAATATCTTCGAATTTAACTCAAGTTATATAACAAACTGGTTGAGGTATTTAACTATTTCTTGAAAAATGTTAAAATGTATAAAATTAACTTTAACCTCAATTGTATTTACGGAATCTCCTTTATAATCAATTTACAATCATTTATATACTTGTATATAACAATCATGAAAATATTCATGTCGGAAAATTTACAGTGTATGCATATGTATACCTAAAATTACATTTATACACACATATTTGATTTCAATTGGAATCTTTAAACGAGGGTTTTCCACTCCCAGACTAAGCATGAAGTAAAATTTCGAGTTTAGAAAAGCCTGAAAATTTGGATTGGCCGCGTAGCGAAACGGAGAGGCTAATCCAAATTAGGCTTTTCTAAACTCGAAATTTTACTTCATGCGCCACACGTATAAAGCACTGAAATATCGCAAAGTTTAAAATATACGGCTTTGATAATCCAATATGTAGATGTGAATATAACGTGAGTCAAATTCTACGCTAAACAAATTGTTTAAAACAGTAATTATAGGCAACCCAATAACTGTAACGTATATTAGGCTGCCTATATTCGTTGTTGTGTATGTGTATTTTTTGAACTTCAGTGTAAATCAGTGTTTTTAAGCGTGGCGCATGAAGTAAAATTTCGAGTTTAGAAAAGCCTAATTTGGATTGGCCGCTCCGCTTCGCTACGCGGCCAATCCAAATTCTCAGGCTTTTCTAAACTCGAAATTTTACTTCATGCTTAGTCTGGGAGTGGAAAACACTCGTTAAAAGCCTCAAATTAACCGCTTTTAAACAACGAATTCCCGCAAATTTAAAAAATGCTGTAATTATCGGAATATGTATACTCAAAAGAAAAATGCCCCGTATGTTTTGTTTTAAACATGTTGTAAACATGTTTTAATCACATTTTAAACATGTTTTTTATTGTTAATGTTTTAAACGCTGTTTCAATGAAAAAAACACGTTTTGTTGAAAAAAACTGTGTTCGCGTCAAATCGCGAATGTGTTTTATATATTTTGTGTTTTTTATATTAAATAAATAAATAAACCTTTATTCAAGGATGTGCCATTTTACAGAATATATAAATATTTTACAAAATAACAATTTAACACACAAAAGATAGAAACAATAACATTAATGACAACAGAGTAATCTTTTAACAATTCTCATATACTGGGGAAATGTATTAGAAAAAATATCAAAGTCATGATAAATTAATAAAGAATTAGCTGTACGCATAAGACGTGTAGTTGGAGTGTGGAAATCATAATTTGTGTTATGGAACGGTATGCGAAACAGCGGCGGGTTCCGACATAGGCGATTGTCAAAGTTTACAGAAAAACACATGCGAGAAAGAAGAGCCGGCATTGGATGTCCCCATTAAATAGTTTGTAAAGTAATGACATATCAGCAAAGTACCGCCTGCAACATAGTTGATCAATATTTAAATCAACGCTAACATTTACATTATTTACATTATTATGTCTCGACTTAAATGCTAGATATTTAATAAATTTGCTTTGAACATCTTCAATACGTTTGATATAAATCTTTTGATATGGACTCCATACACATGAAGCGTATTCTAGATGCGAACGAACGTATGCAAAATATACAATTTTAAATGACAATACCGATAGATCCCTAGACAAACGTTTAATATACCCTAGCATTTTAGTCGCGCGATTACATATAAAATTAATATGATGTTCGAAATTGAGTTTAGCGCCAAACCAAACCCCAAGGTCCTTCATTATATTAACTTTTGAAACCATTTTGCCATCAATATGGTAATTAAAATCGCATGTTACTATCTCACGTGAAAACGTTAGAGATTTACACCTGTCAATATTGAAACTGAGACCGTTTAAAATGCACCAGTTAGCTAAGGAGGAAAGATCATTTTGAAGTAAAAGACAATCACCAATATCACGTATTTCTCTAAATAACTTTAGATCATCAGCAAATAATAAAAAAATTGAGTATTTAATTGATAAAGAGATGTCATTAATAAAAATAAGGAATAATAATGGACCACAGTGCGATCCCTGGGGTACCCCAGAAGGAACGCAGAAGATGTCAGAGAGATGGTTTTTTTATTTTGACACATTGTGAACGGCCCTGTAAAAAGCTCCGAAACGATGAGATGACTGATTGGTTAACTCTTAATGCACTTAATTTTGATAATAAGGTATTATGTGATACCTTATCAAAAGCTTTAGAGAAGTCCAAATACACCGTGTCAACTGAACACCTATTTTCCATAGAGTTAGTAATATAATCTTGAAAACACAATAACTTGGAAGTGGTAGACCGGCCTCTACGAAAACCATGATGTCAATTAAAACATGTCTAGTCATCCATTCCAGTTTTGATGATATAAGTTTATCTAAAAGGTTGGGTATACAAGATTGTATTGTGATACCTCTATAATTAAAAATATTGTCTATACTGCCTGATTTAAAAATAGGTGTTACATAACTTCTTTTCTATATGTTGGGAAAGATACTTTTATTTAAAGAATAATTAAAAATTAGGAAAAGAGGTGTAGTTAATAAATAAATACATTTTTTATAAAAATAGAGGGGCACCATCGGGCCCTGGGTTACTATTAGCTTTAATAGATTCAATGCCACTAATCACTTCACTTTTAGTGATATTCCAAGGAACATCAATCACTTCTTTGTCAAAATTCTGCATAGGTATGTTTGACGTTGAATCGTAATTGTAAACTGATGAAAAAAAAATCGCAAAAAGAGTTACGCACTCCGAACCGTCACTGCTAATTGGTTAAGCATAATTATAATTTAAATAAGAAAATCTAAAAAAATAAATAAATAAATGTTTAATAATTACAATATTCAATTGTAAGATAAAGTACAACAGATCAAATATCACATAACTATAGATTAAATATGACAAATAAATTGAATTCTATTTAAATTCAGTGAACTTTGTGATCTGTTAATTTTGCACATATTGTCTTAATTTTCTTTTTATTTTATATCAACTACAGTTATTTTTATTCTGTCCATTTTTGTACATTTTTAGTTTAAAGCTTTCACTAAATGTAATGGAGTTTTATTTTTATAAAATTTAAACAATACAATTATTGCTTGAAAAACCTAGTAAATATATTTGAATACTGTATTATTTGTAAAAAAAAACAATATAATTTTCTTTATACTTAGTAAACAACACAAAGTGTACAATTGCGGGTGTGTAATTTTATTAAAATCGTTCGATTTTATATTTTTAACTTTAGTACAAACTGTATTGATATTAATATTTATTCAAACATATTTGAATTCTGTATAAAATATTTACTTTTGTAAAAAAAACAAAATAGTTTTCTTTAAATTTAGTAAACATTTATTGTACACTTTGAGACTGTGTAATTTTATTAAAATCGTTCCATTTTTTTTATTTTCAACGTCTTTAATTTTGTATAATATCTAATTAATTTCTATAATATCATGAATTTCATTTAAATAAACAAAAACACAAAACGGAAGAAAATTGCATAATTTGTGAGGCTTTTTTAGTGTAATATTTGCATTATTTTTGAAAAATTGAAGACATATGAAGTGTAGTTTGTTCTTTCTATTGTTTATTGATTGTTATTTGAAATAAAAAAACATATTCTGTGTAAAATTAAAGAGCGTTCTTTGTGACCTCTGTAAATCATCAAAATACACTCCATAAAGTGCTGCCGTTTCTTGCATTTTTCTTTAAACACAAAGTATTTTCTGTAAAATTATGTTATTGTAAAATGACGTCATCATCGATAATAGTATTGTAATTTTTGTAAATAGATAAAATTCATAAAAGTAATTCTAAAAAAATCTTCAACATTAATGAAAATAGTTAAACAAATCGAAATATTATATTATAAATATTTTATAATATTCTAAAAAGGAAAAAAAACAGAAATTTTAAATAAAATCAACAAAACAAACAAATAGGAATTTGCTTTTTTGAGTTACGTAAAGATTTAAAGTAAACTCAGAATGAAAACACTAACACTTTCTTCACAATAATTTGTATGTTTCTCTGAAAAAATAAAAATTATTTTGAAGAAAGTGTTGGTGTTTTCATTCAAAGTTTAAAACAAACAAACTTTAAAAAACACGTCAAAATGTTTAAATTTGATAAAGAAAAACACTTGTTATGTTCCATGGTTCTATTTTCAGTTTCCTGACACGTGCTTGGGCTTTACAGATTAAATATTACAAATCAATAACATTTTTAAAAATTTATAATTTCAACTAAAAATATATTATATTAGGCATGTTTTTCTGATTTGTGTATATTTTCGTAGAAAAATTGACGAAATTTAATTGCCTCCAAACAAATTGACGATATTAATTAAAAAATATACAGGATGACTTTTTTTTCATGTTCTCTATGGGGATTTAGGAAACTATAAGAGATAATAGAGAAACGGATAATTGGGCAAAGTAGTGCAGTTTTACGAGCTGAATAGAAAGCCACTTCGGAAATTTTCGAAAAAGTTAAGGGTAACTATATTTTGAAAAACGTGATAAACGTCCATTTTTTAAATCGAATTTTCTTAGTTATCAAAAGAGATAGAAACTGTAAATGGCAAAGTTTTGGCTAATTTTACACTAAATAATAAAATGTTATCAGATATTTTCCATTGGCACTCATTTTTGAGACATAACACAAATATGCATTTTTTTAAATGGAAACCATAGTTAGCTATGTCATCATTAAAGCGGATTTTTTGTTGTCTTAAAACTGTTATGTCACTTAACATATTTATTTATAAATATAACTGAGTTATTTACAATTTTGTAATTTATTTACAACAAAAAAATAGTTATCCATGAAATAATGACATTAATAAAACAAATGCGATTGTTTGTAAGAAATAGTTTCATTGTTCAATTTTTATCAATTAATTTAGTGTTCAAAACAACTGGTTTTTTTATAGACATATTTTCCTACCAATTTCTAATTCTACACATAACTTTCAAAAAAATTTATTTGACAAAAATTTAACTACTATATTACAAAATGCCGCAATTGTTTTATAATTGTTATTTTTTCATGGCTAACTATTTTATTGGTATGAAAAAATTGTTAATAACTCAGTTATTTGTATAAATAAGTATGTCAAGTGACATATCAGTTTAAAGATATTAAAAATCTGTTTTAATGGTGATATAGCCAACTATAATTTCCGTATAAAAAAAATGCAGGTTTGTGTTATATCGCAAAAACTAGTGTCGATTCAAAATATCTGATAACATTTTATTATTTTGTGTAAAATTATCTAAAACTTTGCCTTTTACAGTTATTTTCTATCTCTTTTAATAACTGAGAAAAATCAATTTGAAAAAATCGACACTTTTCACATTTTTCAAAATATCTAGTTACCCTTGACTTTTTCGAACATTTCAGAAGTGGCTTTTTATTCAGTTCGTAAAACTGCACTACTTTGCCCATTTAACCGTTTCTCTATTTCTTATACTTTACGAGATCCCCATAGAGAATATGGAAAAAAACTCAGCTTGTATTTACTATTATTGTCAAGGTCAAAAATGAAGAGGCAATAAATTAATGAAATAAAAAACCCAAGTAAATGTAAGTATGTATTTTAGTTTAATTTATTACTTTGAGATCTTCATATTGGTTTGAGTGTTCAATAGTATTTGAATTAGTGTTTTCCATTTCTTGATTAAGCATGAAGTAAATATTTTGAGTTTAGAATAGCCTGAAAATTTGGATTTCCATAATAAATTAAAATATAAATGTACAAATTTTAAACGCCAAAATCCTATCACATTTTTCCCAGTGAGCAAAAAACAAACAAATAACGTTATATCAACATTGTAGCAACATTAAACGTTGTTTTAATGTTGATGAAACATTGCTTAAATGGATTTGCTCAGTGGGTTATTGCATGCAAAATTAATCGTTCCAAATTGTTTACAATTCCTTTAATAAACTTTAAGTAATTACGTTTTCCAATTTAGAATGTATCGTGTTTTGGCTTTATTGTGTTAAGACAAAAGAAAATAGAATATAAATGTGAAAATAATCACCTGTCTCATTTTAAAAATTTTCTGTGAATATATTTATTGCATACTTTACTGTATTTAATGCAGTGTATTGTGAAAGAACCCGTATAAAATATTCAACAGATTATACGACCTACATCAAAACGATTACTTAAATACACACAAGTTGTTTGAACGGACATACATAAAAGTATATACACATTTTTTATTTATTTATTCACGGGAGTCCCCTTTTACAAAGTATATGTACAAACTATTAATAATTATTATTTATACTTATAGACAATTCAGAGTATACAGGGTAGGCCATTTTAATCAATCCACGCAAATAACTCCGAAGATATATTCGATAGCGAAAATTGACCATAACAAATGTTGTATGGCTGGTAGGGGGACATTCGATGATGGCCTTTAAACTGACCTTGAAGTTGAATTTCAAGGTCATTTGAATTCCAACTTCCAAATTATAAATGGCAACCCTACTTTTTTAATATTTATTTTGATAGAGGGCCATAATGTTAGTACGGCTGCATGAAAATTTTAATACTTCACATAAGAAAATTTTCGAGAAAAAACTTGAAGAAAATTTTACTAATAGACTTCAATTCAAAAGTTCAATACTTCATTAAATAAGAAAACTAAACGATATTTCCTGCCACCAACATATCATTTCAATACCTACTTCACTTATTCTAATTCAAAAAACTCAAAAATTAAACTAGATATGTAATTGTACTACATTATGATCAATATTTTAAATAAACATTCAAAAATGAGTGTTGTTCGTGATAAACAATTGGTCGTTGAGGTTGTCATGCAAATAAATAGTGTCAATCAAAATTTCACTACAAAATGCATTCGTTCATTTTTCAATGGAAATTTCATTTGAAGAAGTAAACACTTGGACAAGATATCTTCTGCAAATCAAATAAAATATGGCTGACTATCCGGCGGTAGAGAGAGTCGATATGCTGTTGATTCTAAGAGAATGTGGAGGTAACTATCGAAAAGCTGCTATCTTGTATCGGAATCGATATCTTCAAAGACGGCACCCCAATCACTCTGTAATTCGAAACATCCATCTGAAAGCCCGACAAGGACATTTACGACGTGTTAAACCAAGACATATTTATAACCAAAATGACGTTAGTGCCATAACTGTTCTGGGAATGGTTCACATTAATCCTCATATTAGCAGCTATGATATTGAAAGAGAATCTGGCATACCCAGACGTACTTCACTGAGAATATTGAAGAGCCTACGTTATCACCCCTATCATATCTCGCTAACACAAGCGCTTACACCCAATGATATGAGGAAGCGCGTAGAGTTTTGCCAATGGGCAGAACAAATAATAATGAACGATCCCATTTTTTGTCGTTATGTTATGTTTTCCGATGAGGCAACTTTCAAAAGCAACGGACAGCTTAATAGACACAATTGTCACTATTGGTCTGACGTGAATCCTCACTGGCATAGACAGGTCAACAATCAACATCGTTGGAGTCTTAATGTATGGTGTGGTATCATAGATGGACATTTGATTGGTCCACATTTTTTCAACGTAACGTAACGTAAATGTGCAATTTTTTTTAAATTTCTTGAGAGATGCACTCCCAGTACTACTGGAAAATGTGAATTTGCGAACAAGATTGAGAATGTGGGTTAAATTGGATGGAGCTGGACCACACTTTGCCCGGATAGTTAGAAATTATTTAAATGAGAGTTACCATAACAGGTGGATTGGACGTGGTGGAACTGTTGCATGGCCACCAAGATCACCAGATTTAACTTCTCCGGATTTTTATTTATGGGGTTATTTGAAAGATGTTGTTTATGAGCATGAAACAACAAACAGAGATAATATGATAGGTACAATCCAGACCGCTTGCCAAAATATTCCAAGGACAGTTTTGTTAAGAACAGTTCAGGACTTTCAGCGCCGAATTAATTTATGTATCCAGCAAAATGGAAATGTCATTGAGCATCTTTTTTAATTTTCTTTATTGTGTATTGTTTAGTTTTGTCAACGGCTTGCCGTATTACGGCTTCATTATGTTGGTGGCAGGAAATATCGTTTAGTTTCCTTTTTAAGTGAAGTATTGAACTTTTGAATTAAAGTCTATTAGTAAAATTTTCTTTAAGTTTTTTTTTCTCGAAAATTTTCTTATGTGAGGTATTAAAATATTTATGCAGCCATACTAACATGATGACCCTCTTTCAAAATAAACATTAAAAAAGCAGGGTTGCCATTTAAAATTTGTAAGTTGGTCTTCAGATGACCTTGAAAGTCAACTTCAAGGTCACTTTAAAGGCCATCATCGGATGTCCCCCTACCAGCCATACAACCATTGTTATGGTCAATTTTTTTTTTCCTGCGACAAGGGGTTACCATGGAGGAGGCCCGAGCACAAGCCGTAATTCCCCTTAATCCTCCCAACTCCAAAGAAGCGGGCCACAACAAAAGGCCCAGGTCCGATGGCAGTACCCCGGAGAAAAAAGCTCCAACTAAGAGGGTGAAGGCGGGGGAAAGACCTACCGGCAATCAGACCGCAAAGGCTGAGGCTGGAGGCTCCAGACCTCGCACCTCTCCCTCTGCTGCTTCCTCCTCGGGAGCAGCAATAAAACGGGCAGAGGCTACCAAATCAAGGCCTCCCCGTAAATCAACTGAAGGCGAAGGTCCGAAGCCTTCCTTCAGTCAGGCAGCAGGGAGCATACGGGTAGGTATAATGCCTAGTAAGTTCCCTGAGGCGTTAGCTGATGCGAATCAACTAACAATGCTTCAGGAAGCAATCCTGGATAAAATTGTGGAGCTAAAGGAAGGGGACATTCGCCCAAAATTCCTAAGCTCCAACAATAGATCAGGATGGCTTATGTTGGTATGCGCGGATAAGGCCACTGCAGACTGGCTAAAGTCCGTCGTGCCAGCACTAAAACCGTGGGATGGCGCCTTGCTGAAGTATGTGGAAGAAAAAGATTTTCCACATACGGATATAGTAATTGGCTACTTCCCATCGAGCGCAGGATACTCCAATGAGAGGATACTGCAGCTTTTAGAGGCCCAAAACAGCCTCAAAGCCTCACAAAGCTGGAGGGTGCTAAGGAGAACCTCCAATGGCCCCACAGTAGAGCTCGCCCTATCAGTGGACAGCATATCGTCGGCAAGCCTCAAAGAGGCTGCATATAGGGTGAGCTACAAATTCGGCCACATACAATTAAGGCCGAAAAGGACCACGGGGGCAGATAAGACAGCCCCACAAAATGAGCCCGAAAAAGCGGATGCTCCAAAAATCATGGAGCTGGAGAACGCTCCAGAAACCATGGAGCTAGAGGAAAGGACGGAAGAGATGCCCTACTCACCAGCTTCCGCACCCAATGCCGAGAAGGAGGTTGGACCGGCAAAAAACAACAAGCCGGACAGCCCATCCGTAGCAGGTGAGGGGATCGGAGAAACTGGCCCCAGGGGAAAAGGAACACTGAGTCCTGCCCCCGGAAAGCCAAAATGACCCGATCACCTCAAAAACTAACTTGCGTCCAAATAAACCTCCACCATGCTAAAGCGGCCTCGAGCGTACTTTCAAAGAGGTTTATTAAGGAGCAGTTAGACATCGGGCTCATTCAAGAGCCCTGGACCAGAAGAGGCCAAATTATGGGACTCCAATCCAAAAACTGTAAGTTGATCTATAGTACCTTACACAATAACGTTAGGGCCGCTTTGTTATTCAAAGCCGGCACTAACTAACTCCAGAATTCATCACGAGAGATCTGGTCACAGCACAAATTAGAGTCACTAAGGGGACGAGCAAGAGGACAATCATTATAGCCTCGGCCTACTTCCCGGGTGACTCCACATCCCCTCCACCAGAAGAGGTCAAACGCCTCATCACCTGGTGCAGGAAGGAAAACAAACACCTGGTCCTGGGCTGCGACGCCAACGCGCACCACATTGTATGGGGCAGTACGGACACCAACAGAAGAGGTGAGTTCCTGCTAGACTATGTTTTAGGTGAAAACTTAGATATAGTCAATAAGGGCAATAAACCTACTTTTATCACATCAGTTAGAAAGGAGGTATTAGACATCTCCCTAGCTGATAATTACATAAGCCAGTACATACAAAACTGGCACGTCTCAGATTACGTCTCACTATCAGACCATCAGCATATACGGTTTGACATCGATAGTGGTAATAACCACATCAATGGATTCAGAAATCCCAAAAATACCGACTGGGAGGCCTACCAAGAGCGCCTTACGTCGGAACTTGCGGGACCACTGAATCCTATTGAAACAGTCGAGCAGCTAGAAGCAGCATCGACACAATTACAAGATGTAATCAACATCGCTTACGAAAGTAGTTGTCCACTAAAGCAAAGGGCTGTTGTTAGAGAAGTGCCCTGGTGGAACAGCGAACTCGCGAGCCTAAAGGCCAAAACTAGGCGTACTTTTAATAGGGCTAAAGCCTCTGGACAGTGGGAGGAGTACAGAAAGGCCCTTACGGAGTACAACAAAGAACTGAGAAAATCCAAAAGGAAAACTTGGAGGACTTTCTGCGAGGGGATAGATGATCTACCTCCCGCACAACGCCTCCAAAAAGTCCTTGCAAAGGATCACACGAACGGTATTGGACTACTAAAAAAGTCCAACGGTGAATACACTGGAACCCTAAAAGAAAGTCTAAGAGTACTCCTAGAAGCTCACTTTCCTGGGTCCCAGGCAATTAACAGTGAAGACTTACCTGCCATCGGCTTTGAGGTAGAAGAACGCCCTACCAGAGAAAGCAAAAAACTGGCAACAAAGATCTTCACTCCAAGCATAATAACATGGGCGATCAACGGCTTCAAGCCGTTCAAATCCGCGGGGGCAGATGGCATCTTTCCAGCCCTTTTGCAAAGGGCAAGGGAGGAGTTATTACCACGTCTCACGCAAATTTTCAGAGCTAGCTACTCTCTTGGGTATATCCCCAAGCAGTGGAGGGAGGTGGCGGTGGTGTTTAAACCAAAGGCTGGCAAACGCGAAATTGACGAGCCTAAGTCATATCGCCCCATAAGCCTCACCTCCTTTCTCCTAAAATCAATGGAGAAAATCATTGATAGAAATATCAAAGGGAAAGCTCTTCAGTCGTTTCCCCTTCACAAACACCAATTTGCCTATCAAGCAGGCAAATCAACAACAAATGCCCTTCACACACTAACAAGTGTAATAGAGAAGAGCATCGCAAGCAAAGAAGTGGCTCTATGCGCATTCTTGGACATCGAAGGTGCATTTGACAACACCTCCTATGAATCCATAGACACGGCCACCAAATCAAGAGGAATTGATGCCTCCACATCCAAATGGATCCATGCTATGCTCAAAGGTCGTAGGATCACACTGTCCATTAGCGATGAATCGGCAACTGTGTTCGCAGTAAAGGGGTGCCCACAAGGCGGGGTTCTATCGCCCCTGCTGTGGTCACTAGTTGTCGATGAGCTAATATCGGTGTTATCCAACGACGGTTTTGACGTACAAGGCTATGCTGACGACATCGTCATCATAGTCAGGGGAAAGCATGACGATACGGTGTCCAACCGCATGCAGTCAGCCCTTCGGAAAGTAAGTACATGGTGCGTGCAGAAGGGGCTCACTATCAATCCCAACAAGACTGTAATTGTCCCATTTACAGGTCGTAGAAAATTAAATCTTAAGGCACTAACCATGAATGGGACACTCATTGGGCTTTCCAACACAGTTAAATATCTCGGCCTCACCTTTTACCAGAGGCTAAACTGGAAAACCCATGTGGATAACATCAATGCCAAAGCAGTAAGGGCAATATGGGCTTGCCGCAGGCTATTTGGCAAACGATGGGGTTTACACCCCAAGATGATATACTGGCTTTTCATCACGGTGATAAGACCAATAATCACCTATGGTTCCATTGTCTGGTGGACGAAGACAACGGAGATCACAACCCAAGCAAGGCTTAGCAAGGTTCAACGGCTGGCATGTTTGGGCATCACAGGGGCTATGAACACCTGCCCCACTGGAGCAATGGAGGCTATGCTAAATCTCACACCTCTGCATCTGCACGGGAAAAGGGAAGCAGCACTAGACGCATTAAGAATAATCCAGACAGACACCAAAATTTGGATACCTTAACGGGCACCTAAAAATCCTCAACACTGTGTGTGAAAGAGCGATATACATGCCCAAAGACTACATGTCAACTGACTACGACTTCGACACAACGATTGAAGTGGCCATCCATGGCCGCCATGATGTTGGAGCGAGGGTCAAGCAGTTACAAGGCTCCTCGATAGTTTGGTTCACTGACGGATCCAAAACTAAAAACGGAGTCGGAATCGGTATCACTGGCCCTCGATGCGAGCTATCAAGGGCCTTGGGACGATCCCCATCGATATTTCAGGCAGAAATCGAGGCCCTGAACACATGCGCCCACATATGTTTAGACAGGGGATACAACAAACAGAGGGTTTGCATCTGCTCAGACAGTCAAGCTGCATTAAAGGCAATAAAATCGCCTACATGCAAGTCTAAATCTGTCTGGGAGTGCATGCTATCCCTAAAGCAGCTGGCTAGGAACAACAGAGTCAAACTGGTCTGGGTTCCGGGACACGCAGGGATCAAAGGCAATGAAATTGCCGACAACCTTGCCAAGGAAGGGTCCAAGACTCCATTTGTCGGACCAGAACCTTACAGTGGAATAACTAAAGTCCGCATCAAGGGGATGATCCGGGAATGGGAAGATGCTGCCAAAAGTGCTCACCTGAGAGACACGCCTGGTCTGCGGCAGGCGAAAAGGTTCATCGCCTTCTCTGCCGTAAGAGCCGGACAGTTTCTCAGGTTAAGCAAGGGCAACCTAAGGCTCATAACCGGCCTTCTAACTGGACACTGTCCTCTGAAGTACCACCTCACCAAGATGGGTCAGACAACTGATGCCAACTGCAGGTTCTGCAACGAGGCACAAGAAACAGCAGAGCACCTACTTTGTGAATGCCCTGCCTTGTCCCTTCAAAGAGGGAACTACCTGTCATCGGCCACTTTAAACACCGAGGAACTGGTACACATTAACCCTCAAGTTATAGTAGACTTCATAAGAAGTCTAGACATTGAGGGACTCAAGTAGGTCAGGGATAGTTACAAAAGATCTTTTAGGTCGAGGTAACTTCGAAAGGCCCAGAGGCCACACGACCCACCGACCCCATACCATACCATACCATATGGTCAATTTTTGCTATCGAATATATCTTCGGAGATATTTGCGTGGATTGATTAAAATGGCCTACCCTGTATATAACAGGTAGGGGGACATTTCTTCCACTCCATTTTTTTCACTCTATTTCTTCCGCTCTATTTCTTCCACCGCACTTTTCTTCCGCCAAGACTATTCTTCCACCAAGACGTTTCTTCCATCAAATTTTCACTGCGCCGCCGAGTGCCGTTGTGTGTAAAAGTAAATATAATGTTCTGTGTAGGTAAAAGCATATGACTTTTATCCAATACCCCCTTGGACCACAAATACTTAACCGTGGTTAAGCCATTTCAGAGACATTCCAGAGCAGTGATAAGTGAAGCATCCACCTCCAGAACAGAGTCATGGCTGAAGCAGAGCAGGTCGGGTATACACACCCTGACTGCTCTCTTCACTGGACACTGCCGCCTACGGCACCATCTGCACAAAATGGGACTGAGTGATAACACGGAGTGTCGCCTGTGCCTAGAAGATGATGAAACAGCAGAGCACGTTATTTGTGCCTGCCCCGCTGGAAATCAGCTCAGGCTCACAGTGCTCGGACAATCCATACTAACACTGAAGGACCTTGACAAGATTCCACCCGACAAGCTCGTAGACTTCATCAAGAGGTTGGGCTTGGAGGGTGAACTATAAGGACACGCGACTGGCCTTAAATTGTGAGCCACAATAGACCCTCGCGGTCGCAGTGGAGGGCCGTATAGCGACCCACTCACTTTGGAAAAAAAAAAAAAAAAAAAAAAAAAAAAAAAAGCCATTTCTACTAGTTTGTGGTTTAAGTAGAAGGTTTCAAATTGAATACATTGCTTAAGTATCTTTGCACACGCTAGCGATTTTACATACTTCTAGGTTTGGTTAGGTTAGGTTAGTAAAAAGGTTTGCAATAGAATAAATTGCGCGAGTCATTTTGCTCCCGATGCCTGTTCCACATACTTTTAGGTTAGGTTAGGTTAGGAGAAAGGTTTGCTATAGAATACATTGCGCAAGTCTCTTTGCGAACGATGCCTGTGCCACATACTTCTAGATTAGGTTAGGTTAGGAGAAAGGTTTGCAATAGAATAAACTGCTTCTGTCTCTTTGGGCACTGTCCCCATCGTGAACGAGATCATTCGCGACGCTCAAAAGTGTCGATTATCAAAGTTACAAAGACTTGTTAGGTTGTTTACTTTGAAGTTGGCTATAGACGTCAAATTTTGAATGTTTGAATAAAAAAAGTGGAACCAGAAATAGCGGAACTAAATTAGTGGAAAAAAAGAATTCGGAGGAAAATATGTACAGTGGAAAAAAGAATTGGTGGAAGAAAAGTACTGGTGAAAGTAATGGAGTGGAAAAAATGGGGTACAATCTATATAACACTATATATACATATTTTGTTTGTTTATATCTAAAAAAAAAATCTATATAATTAGTAGTTTCTCCAATAACCATTATATTTATACAGCTAATTTTTCTTTTAAATATACATATTTCTGTAAATTTGTGTGCATTTGTTGTTTTTAAGAAAATTTTCCATTTGAAGCTTTAAACGAGTGTTTTTCACTTGCAGATTAAGCATGAAGTAAAATTTCGAGTTTAAAAAAAGCCTGAAAATTTAGTTTGATCGCTCAGCTTCGTGGAACGACCAAACCAAATTTTCAGGCTTTAATTGTTGTATCAATTTCATGCTATGTCATTATTTTTATAAAATCACATTACATTTTCTTCATTATTTTAGCTGTTAATTTACTGATATTCGTTGATTTTAAAAGAGTTCAATTTAAAACTTTAAACAAGTGTTTTCCACTCCCAGATTAAGCATGAAGTAAAATTTCTAGTTCAGAAAAGCCCAGCGACCCGAGACAAATTTTCTGGGCTTTTCTAAACTCGAAATTTTACTTCATGCGCCACGCGTCTAAAACACTATAATATTGTCAAATTTATGTATATTCGAACTCCACCTAAAATCTGTGTTTTATGCGCAATTTTTGTATCAATTCCATGGTATGTCATTATTTGTATAAAATCACATAACTTTTTCTTACTTATTTTAGCTGTTAATTTTCTGACATTCGTTGATTTTAAAAGAGTTTAATTTAAAGCTTTAGATGAGTGTTTTCCACTCCCAGACTAAGCATGAAGTAAAATTTCGTGTTTAGAAAAGCCCCGTGAAAATTTGTCGAGGATCGCGCAGCGACCCGAGATAAATTTTCTGGGCTTTTCTAAACTCGAAATTTTACTTCATGCGCCACGCGTATAAAACACCGATTTTAAGTGAAGTTAGAATACACATAAATTTGACAATACTATAGTGTTTTGTGCGCGTGGCGCATGAAGTAAAATTTCGAGTTTAGAAAAGCCCAGAAAATATGTCTCGGTTCGCTGCGCGACCCTCGACAAATTTTCACGGGGCTTTTCTAAACTCGAAATTTTACTATATGCTTAGCCTGGGAGTGGAAAACACTTGTTTAAAGCTTTATATTGAAATTTAGAAAAAAACAATCAATATCCGCAACTGTATCAATTCCATGGTGTGTCATTATTTTTATAAAATCACATTACTTTTTCTCAATTATTTTAGCTGTTAATTTTCTGACATTCGTTGATTTTAAAAGAGTTTAATTTAAAGCTTTAAACGAGTGTTTTCCACCGCCAGATTAATCATAAAGTAAAATTTCGAGTTCGAACCGAGACATATTTTCTGGGCTTTTCTAAACTCGAAATTTTACTTCATGCGCCACGCGTACAGAACACTATAGTATTGTTAAATTTATGTGTATTCTAACTTCACTTAAAATCGGTGTTTTATACGCGTGGCGCATGAAGTAAAATTTCGAGTTTAGAAAACCCCAGAAAATTTATCTCGGGTCGCTTTAAGCAGGTGTTTTCCACTCCCAGGCTAAGCATGAAGTAAAATTTCGAGTTTAGAAAAGCCCTGTGAAAATTTGTCGAGGGTCGCGCAGCGACCCGAGACAAATTTTCTGGGCTTTTCTAAACTCGAAATTTTACTTCATGCGCCACGCGTACAAAACACTATAGTATTGTCAAATTTATGTGTATTCTAACTTCACTTAAAATCGGTGTTTTATACGCGTGGCGCATGAAGTAAAATTTCGAGTTTAGAAAACCCCAGAAAATTTATCTCAGGTCGCTTTAAGCAGGTGTTTTCCACTCCCAGGCTAAGCATGAAGTAAAATTTCGAGTTTAGAAAAGCCCCGTGAAAATTTGTCGAGGGTAGCGCAGCGACCCGAGACAAATTTTCTGGGCTTTTCTAAACTCGAAATTTTACTTCATGCGCCACGCGTATAAAACACCGATTTTAAATGAAGTTAGAATATACATAAATTTAACAATATTATAGTGTTTTGTACGCGTGGCGCATGAAGTAAAATTTCGAGTTTAGAAAAGCCAAGAAAATTTGTCTCGGGTCGCTGCGCGACCCTCGACAAATTTTCACAGGGCTTTTCTAAACTCGAAATTTTACTTCATGCTTAGCCTGGGAGTGGATAACATCTGTTTAAAGCTTTAAATTGAACTTTAGAAAAAAACAGGGAATATCCGCAATTGTTGTATCAATTTCATGGTATGTCATTATTTTTATAAAATCACATTACTTTTTCTTAATTATTTTAACTTTGAGAAACGTAAAGTGTTAAGTGTGAAGATTTGTAAATTTAGAATTTTTCCCTCTACAAAAAAGTGAAATACATTTTGTCTCTAAAATGAATAGGGACGCCAATATTTGAACACTTTAAAATTAACATGCGATTTCCTATGTTGCGTCCGCCAAGTCAACGCCCGGTATAATTTAATCTTTATTTAAATAATTTTATAATGTAATTTATAATGAATGTATAATATAATGTTAATTCAATTAATTTTATAATTTAACTTATAATGAATGTATAATTTAATGTTTATTCAATTAATTGTACCATCTATCAAAACAAAATTTATCTAAAGTTTAAAACGAGGTTGATAATTTAAATCTCAAAAAATATTGGTTCAAATTGTGTACCATGTATTTATGTAGAAATGTTTAAACTAAAATAAATGGAATGGTAATATTTACATTAGGCATTCATGACCAACTTCACGCCTTTTCTATTATTTCTGTTACAATGTACCTAAAATTGATATGTGTATGCAATGTTTACATTTTATTTTTTTTAGAAATACTTTCATAATCTCTGCCGTAAAATTACCTCGCAACGTGAGATCCTTAATGCGTACTTACCATTGAAAAAAATGGTAAACGCGAACAAATATTGCACACACAATTTGCAATTTTAAACAGCGACTCGTTGCATAATAAATGACGGTAAATGAGGTTAGAGAGAATGAAAAATAAAAATTCTATAATTAATAATAAATTATAATATCTTTAAAAAATATTTTTAAGAAATCATAGAACTCATTCCATTTAGCTAGGCGAGAACTTGTAATATAGGACCATACATAAAATTAAAGCGACTTTTTTTACTTATTAAAAGTAAATTTCGGTATCAAGATGCCATAATTTTTAAGCAAATTACTTAATTAGTCATATAGATAAACTCCACTGGTATTAAAATGTCTATCCATATGTTCGCATTCGTCGCCTAGTTAAATGGAATAAGCTCTACCAGTTATACCGGGTGTAACGCAAAACAAGATCACCCCCACTGAGCAAAGAAACGTTGCAAGACACGTTGCATCAATGTTACCGCGCAACAGGAAACGTTGCGTTTTAAGTTGTATGAATGTTGAATAAACGTTGAATAAACGCTGAATATCCGCCTGCAGGAACACTGAATGCTAACGGTCAAAGATAAATGTTGCTGCACCGTTGACAAAGCAACGCCTACGCAACACGAGCGATTACTCTGATTTGTATGCAACCCAACATACGAATGTATGAATGTATGTTAAGTTGCATACGATGAATGCATAGAATCCGTATTGTATACAACCCGATGTGCAGCATTTAAGTGAACGTTATAGGAAGGTTTCTCACGTAATTTCAATGCAGAATTTATTTCTAGGTTTAAATGGGTCAAAAAATACAAATATATATTAGTAACAAGAAAACAATAAAATGAACGGTCTTAGAAAAAGTAATGTATAGTCTAGGGGAGACAGTGCCCCGGAACCTAAGTACCTAGTACCCTCCCACTAAGCAAAAAACAAACAGATAACGTTATATCAACATTGTAGCAACATTAAACGTTGTTTTAATGTCGTTGAAACATTACTTAAATAGATTTGCTCAGTGGGCGTAAACTCTGAAAACATTAAAATATTGTTAACAAGTGCATGAACTTTAATTGAAATCAGCAGCTTATACGCGTGGCGCATGAAGTAAAATTTCGAGTTTAGAAAAGCCCTGAAAATTTGTCTCGGGTCGCTGCGCGACCCTCGACAAATTTTCACGGGGCTTTTCTAAACTCGAAATTTTACTTCATGCTTAGTCTGGGAGTGGGAAACACTCGTTTAAAGCTTTTAGTTGAACTCTTAAAAAACAACGAATATCTGAAAATGTACAGCATATAATTGGGACATGTTTACTTGAATGAAAAACTCTCTGAATGTTCAATGTCCATGAAATGTGTAAACCACGATGCTGCATTACAGCAGCAGTTTCAACAATTATGCAATGTTAAAAATGCAATGTTACCATTTTCAATATATATCCAATGTATACAATACAATGTTGCATAAAAGTCAAATTGTAATGATTATAAAGGGTGTCCCAACAAGAGCGCCGGATTTAATTATAAAGAAAAACATATTTATTTTTTGAATTAAGCAAACATTTTTGTTTCAACATAAAGAAAAATAGTTCCGATTAAACATGAAATACAACATCAGGCAAATGGCCACCACGAAACCTCTGGCACAGGGTTACTCTTTTGTTGAAATTTTGAATAACGTTTTCGCATAAATGTGGCTGTATTTCACCAATAACGCGCCGGATTTCCTCTTTAAGACGTTGAACTGTTTCAGGCTTATTTGCATACACCTTTTGCTTCACATAGCCCCAAAAAAAAAGTCCATCGGCGTTAGATCGCACGATCTTGGTGGCCAATGTTGATCGCCAAATCGAGAAATGACACGGCCTGGAAATTTGGTCTGCAGTAACACCATTGTTTCACGTGCTGTGTGGCAGGTCGCACCGTCTTGTTGGAAAAACATGTGCTCCACATCAATTACATCCAATTCGGGCCACAAAAACTCCGTTAACATTTCCCGATACCGCACACCATTAACAGTTAGCGCATTTCCAGCCGCATTTTCAAAGAAATACGGCCCAATCACTCCGTCAGCCCAAAATGCGCACCAAACCGTTACTCGCACCCCAAATCCGACAGTTTTGTTTATTTACGTATCCGTCGAGTTGAAAATGTGCCTCATGTGAAAAAATGATTTTCTTCGAAAAATCCGGATTAATTTGATGATGTTCCAACACTCAATCAGCAAATCCACGGCGCTGCTCATGGTTTCTTGGCTTGATTTCTTGCACCAATTGAATCTTGTACGCGTGCAAATGCAGATCTTTTACCAAAATTCGTTGCATAGTGGTTCTGGAAATGTTTAATTCTTGACCACGATGCCGAATGGAAGTTCCTGGATTCTCGGCCACAGATTTCGAGTGACCGACAAGGACGACGACGAACAATGGTCTTCTGATCCATCAGCGTAAATTTGGTCTCAAATTTTGTAATTAAACGCCTCACTGTCGATTCAGTTGGCGCATAATGGCGACCGAAAACTTGACGTAATATGCGAATTGTTTTCGCAAAACTTTCACCATTTTTGTAATGTGTTTTTACAATAATTAAACGTAGTTCGTTTGAATACTTCTCCATATTCTTAAATCGCGTGATCTGTACTTGACAACTGTCAAAAAAAAATCACCGTACAACTCGTATTAACAAAATGGCGGCAAGTTTAAATCCGGCGCTCTTGTTGGGACACCCTTTATAACGCTGTGTTACTTTGCCGCAATATTTTTGAAATGTTATAAAACAATGTTGAATTTTAGTATTATGTTTAACAGTTCGGTAATGTATATAAATCAATATTACACGGAAAACGTTTATACAATGTTTGTAACGTTGCTAAAACTTTGTTGTAATAATTTGAATTCAATGTGTTATTTTAGTATCATGTTCAATATTCGTGCAATATTTAATATGTTTCCGTGTTCAGTGGGCCTTTAGTTTTTTTTTATCAATTGAGATATCAATTTGAAATTTTCTACATTTATATTAAAAACTATTTAGAGTTCAGTGGTGATTATGAAACTATAATAGCACTTCCAGTTTCACCGGAAGTGACTTCAATTTTGAAATGTCAAATTGAACACCCTATATATTTTTCTATTTTCGGGTACAGAATCTAATTTCACATTCTAATCAATTGTTAAAAAAAGTAAAAAATTACTAGTGTCATATTTTTTGTCAAAAAATAATAGTTTATCTAGGTTGTTGTGATCACCCTAATATTTTTTGTTTCGTATCATAGACGTGTATAAAACAAATATTACCAACTTTTGTTTCTTAATTTGGCCAACAGATTGTAATTCGATCGTTTTTTTTAATAACTCAATGTTTTCAAATGGCGACATCGCAGGTCATTATGATTTTTTAAAAGGTTAGCATACCACCTATCTAAATGTATTTATTTGAAACTTGGAAAAAACTAAAAAAAATAAAAGTAATTAATTTGGTAACTACGGTATATTTTTATCACAAAGGCCAAGTTTAAATAACAATGAAATATTTAGTAGGCTATGTTTGGCATTTAAAACAATGAAATGAATGATAAATCAATGAACTAAAAAACAAAACTTGTTTTTATCTAACAAATCCATTTGTCCGTGTATATTTTTATGGTAAGAATTTATTAAAATGTCTTACAATCAAACTGAAAAAGTGGATACGTTATTAATATATGAAGAATGTAGAAAAAATGTGAACATTTGAATAGGTAGTATATTAACATTTAACAAAATCATATTGATCCGCCATGTTGCCATTTTAAAAAATAGAGTTTAAAAAAAACGATCGAATTACAATTTAAAGGCATCTGTTGGCCAAATTAGGAAACAAAAGTTGGTAATATTTGTTTTGTACACGTCTATGACGAAACAAAAGATATTAGGGTGATCACAGCAACCTACCCACTGAACAAACCAGTGACGGCTCGTCAGGGACGGCAGGGTCGGCCGGGCCGTACCGCTAAATTTGATTGAACAAAAATTATAAATTTCTATTATCTCAGCAATAAATATTGCGCATTTTTTGTAATAAATATACAGCAGGCTAATACGTAGTAATAATATTAAGCACTCAGTAAAAGGCCGATAAATGCAGGAATTTATTTTTTATAATATGTGTTTACTAAGCAATTTCGTATCCGCAAAATCGGCCAGCCGTAGATTTTCAAATTATGAAGATTAATGCAAGCGCTCCGTCGTCACGAGTGTCCGTGCAGTTTCTATCGTTACATGTCCCCTGCAGGGTGAACGTACGTCCGCAAATGGTTTACTCGAGTACGGTAAATTTGCTGGGGCTGTACTCGCCGTTCTTTCACACAGTACACCGATGCCTATGTCAGCCTATGTGTCGATGCGCACTTTAAATTCGGTTACGTTACCGATTTGTATTCTAGAACTAGTGGATTTATTTACCAATGTATTTCTGATTATTTTCAGACCAATAATCTACCGGTATTAAAAAAAAACAGTTAAAAAAATGTATTTTTTTATTGGGTTTTACTTTTGCCTGGCCTTGGGAACTTGCCCATTAGCCAACATCATTTTATTTATATTTATATGTGTTTTATTTCTTTAACTTATTGCTAATTACCTATAACTATATATTTGGACGTCACAACACATTCACACACACCCATGGACTCCGGGACGAATATTTTTCGTTAGAAAAATTACTCGCCCCGGCTGGAAATCGAACCCAGATCACCGCCGTAAACGATTGGCGAAACCAGCGGCTCAACCGCTCGGCCACGGCGGGCCCTTAAAAAAATGTTATTCGTCGTAAATTTTATTTAAGAAAAGATTACGCAGACAAAACACAGTTTAATGTTAAATTTCCAAAATTTACTTTAAATTAACGCTAAGACATATGTTTCGTTTCTAAACGAAATCAAATATATATTTTGTAAATATTCTACAAACAATCGGCTGGTTCAATTGCACTTTATATTAAATTCAAATAGAGTGGAAATTTCCAAATTTATAGGATAGAATTTTACTTTAAATTATTGCTGAATCATAAAAGTTCTATGATTAAAATCATATTTACTTACAAGTTGGTTAGACACTTACTGAACAAACACATTAAGGTGATGTTTCATCAACATTAAAATAACGTTTAATGTTGCTACAATGTTGATATAACGTTATTTGTTTCTTATTTGCTCAGTGGGCTGTTAAAGTATTAAATAAAGTTCACTTCACAATTTTTTAGAGGCTTCTACTTCATTGTACATGTTAATTTATCAATAAAAACGTTTTAACTTTGTTTGTATAACACTATTTATTTTAACGTTAAAAAAAATATTGTTATACAAATAAAGTTAAAACGTTCCCACTGAGCAAACACAATTAAGTAATGTTTTATCAACATTTAAGCAACGTTTAATGTTGCTACAATGTTGATATAACGTTATTTGTTTGTTTTATGCTCAGTGGGCTGTTCAATAAAGTATTAAATAAAGTTGACTTCACAAATTTTGTATTATGGAGGCTTCTACTTCATTGTACATATTAATTTATTAATAAAAACGTTTTAACTTTGTTGGTATAACACTATTTATTTTAATGTTAAAATAAATATTGTTATACAAAGAAAGTTAAAACATTCCCACTGAGCAAACACAATTAAGTAATGTTTTATCAACATTAACGCAACGTTTAATGTTGCTACAATGTTGATATAACTTTATTTGTTTGTTTTTTGATCAGTGGGTTTTTTATTAATGAATTTTACTTTATTTAACTTTTGGTTGTGAATAAAAATCTAGTTTGCTTATAAAATTTGAAGTTTTTGTATTATCTTCCTATGAGTTATCAATAAACATTTAAATGTTTAAGGTATATTTTAAAATTCACACTAAATCAGTGTTGTGTACGCCTGGCGCATGAAGTAAAATTTCGAGTTAAGAAAAGCCTGAAAATTTGGATTTGCAGGAGCGCGACTCGCTTCGCTCGCGCGCCCCTGCAAATCCAAATTTTCAGGCTTTTCTAAACTCGAAATTTTACTTCATGCTTAGTCTGGGAGTGGAAAACAGTCGTTAGTAGCTTCAGATTGAACGCTTATAGAAAACCAACGAATGCATAAATAATAATTTAGGTAACTTGTGCGTGAAGTAGGGCTTTTGGGCACGGGCCTTTAAGCCTAAAAGCTTTTCACGCAAGTTGCCTACAATATGTGACCTACGACCTTTTATACATAAAACAATTACATTGGCATAAATGTTTTTGTCATAAAACAAATATATGTAAATAAATAGAATGTCTATTAAACAAAGTCTTTTGCATTTCTGAAAAACCTTTTAGCTGAGACCGGAGTAGCATTGGCGCTGTGATCATCATAATAGTAGTGTACCTTTATGTAAGAGAGTACCGCAATTGATAAGACCCAAGGTACGTCGATGGGCGTAACACATATGAACACATATGTGTTACAAGGTATGACAGAATCAGTGTTGCAACTCTAGACTGCCAGATATATGAAAATTTCATCTAAAAAATCACCAGAAATCACCAGATTTTATGTTTTGTTACAACATGAATAAACCAAATACAAATTAACAGAACAACACTATTTAACGTTAATCAATAAAAAACGTATAATAAGTAAAGATGCATTATCCTATAATTTTACTATTGTTATGATCAAGGCCATAGCTAGGGGGAGGGGGATATGGGGGTTCAAAACCTCCCCGAAATTTCCAAAATGTTAAATTTTACTATGTAAAAGCTGCCCCGTTAGGGCCCCCCCCCCCGAATTTTTTTACTGGCTACGGCCTTGGTTATGGTAGTATAATTATAATAGTATTATGTACAGGGTGTCCTATTAGTGCGTTCTCGGAGGATATCTTGACTCACGTTGAAGAAGCAAAAAACGGAAGTTGTTTCCTACTGAGCAAATCCATTTAAGTAATGTTTCATAAACATTAAAACAACGTTTAATGTTGCTACAATGTTGATATAACGTTATATGTTTGTTTTTTGCTCAGTGGGTTAGTTTTAAGAGCTCTTTTAATAACTCCGAAGCAGTATGACTTAGACCGAATGTTTTTATTAAAAGGATACTCAATTTCATGAATGATTCAAAAACCAAATAATATACAGGGTGATCCATTTAAAATGAACAAGTTGCATCCCTTACTGTCTTTATGGCGCAATGGTATGGTACATACATCAAAATATTTTTAGCTTATGCAGTTCTTAAAACTAAGCAACTTTAGTGAAAACACTCTTTTTCTATCTTTAACGTGAGCCGATATATCCTTCAAGAACACACTAATGCGACACCCTGTGTAGAACTCAATGCTAAGATTCAACAGCTATGAACATTTAGTTATCTTTAACAAATCTGTATTGAAATTAGGCTGGATAGTATTTGCTTAGGTTAAAACACAATTAATAATAATAATAATAATGTTTATTTCCAAAAATAATGTAAATACATATTTGGCTTTGTCGAACACGAGATATATAAAGTATACTTAATGATTAAAATTATCTGTATAATTATAAACTAAAACTAAATATGTGATCAAGTATATAAAAATATGTCTATTGTATTAAAATATATGGGAATAAATAAAATAATAATTTAGGTTTGGTTTGACAACATGTACTAAATTTGAGTCTAATACCAAGAAGATTGTAGGATTCAACTCCCATTTTCCTTTAAAAAAATATACGTAAAACGAGCAAAAACCATATTTTTACTGATAAACTTAAACCAGATTGAGATAGAAAAAAATGTAGATTATTTAACATATATCTGACTCAACATGATATTTAATAATATCTAAATGTTAGATTAGATATGATTACAGTTGGGTTAATGATAACAGTTAAGTTAGATAACAAATTAAGTTAGATATGATAATATGGTGCATGTTATCATATCTAACCTAATCTAACTCTCTATTTCACATGGTAAAAAGTTAGGTTAAATTGAAAACAGTTGCAAAAGTTAGGTTAGATTGAATAATAGTTACATAAGTTAAGGTAACTAATAGCTATCTAAGCTATTATAACTTTCATAGTAGTCTATCAAACTTCAGAAAATGTTGTTTAGGTTATTTTAAGTAGCCGAGTATTAAACCCCGTTTAGAAACGAGCTCGGTTCAAATTTATCAATGCGACTAATTCCAACTAATTCATAAGCAAATTTTGTTTTTGAAGGATAGAGAAAAACATTTCTTAACTCAGAAATTTTGTTGAAGTTTCAAAGAGTGTTAAACCATCAACACCTTGTATATGGCACCTGTCATCTCATATATATACTCTATACACAATATATTCATATATATATATATATATACCAGATAAGAAATAACAGCGCATTAGGTCATGATGTAAAAGTTATTTTTTCATCAAGTGAGTGTGCAAGGAGGACAGAAGACGACGACGATCGTTTCGCTCTTTTTATGAGCTCCTCAGGCCGCCACATCCATCTTTCCATACACACTCACTTGATATTTAGAAGTTGTATATATACTGATTTCGCTAACCATAAGCCGGTATTGACGTCAGTATTTATAATTGCTACTGCATTGATAAGGGCATTGATCTCATTTTGCTTCTACAGTTAGTTTCGGTTTTTAGTTTAAACCATCGACTAGCATCGGAGCGGCGAAAAACCCGAACCAATGCGATGATAATATTCAGAGCGCCGAATTAAATTAAATAAATTAGAATTAACGACCTGCTTTTTAGTACCAGATAAGAAATAACAGCGCATTAGGTCATGATGTAAAAGTTATTTTTTCATCAAGTGAGTGTGCAAGGAGGACAGAAGACGACGACGATCGTTTCGCTCTTTTTATGAGCTCCTCAGGCCGCCACATCCATCTTTCCATACACACTCACTTGATATTTAGAAGTTGTATATATACTGATTTCGCTAACCATAAGCCGGTATTGACGTCAGTATTTATAATTAGCGGTTAGCGAAATCAGTATATATACAACTTCTAAATATCAAGTGAGTGTGTATGGAAAGATGGATGTGGCGGCCTGAGGAGCTCATAAAAAGAGCGAAACGATCGTCGTCGTCTTCTGTCCTCCTTGCACACTCACTTGATGAAAAAATAACTTTTACATCATGACCTAATGCGCTGTTATTTCTTATCTGGTACTAAAAAGCAGGTCGTTAATTCTAATTTATTTAATTTAATTCGGCGCTCTGAATATTATCATCGCATTGGTTCGGGTTTCTCGCCGCTCCGATGCTAGTCGATGGTTTAAACTAAAAACCGAAACTAACTGTAGAAGCAAAATGAGATCAATGCCCTTATCAATGCAGTAGCAATTATAAATACTGACGTCAATACCGGCTTATGGTTAGCGAAATCAGTATATATATATATATATATATATATATATATATATATATATATATATATATATATATATATATATATATATATATATATATATATATATATATATATATATATATATATATATATAAACGGAGCCCCCGGAAAGAAATAAATCAAAAAAAGCACATTTTGGATTCCTCTTCATTTAAAAACTTGAAATTTGACAATATATGTACAAGTTATATATTTATACCACACATTTACATTTTTAATTCCCGTTTAAATTCCCTTATCGTACACAATTCAAATCGAACTACTGAAAAATCCGAATTATCTCATAATATATATTGAATTTGTGTTCCAAATACCGCTCGTATTTATATATGTAAATATATATATTTATAAAAAAAATCATAAATCCCCCCGCACGACCCATTCAAGCACTACATAACTGTGTGTGTATTTACAATCTAAAGAGTTCTTTTTCCTTGTTAATCTTCTTTTTTTTGTTTGTTTTGTTTTAAAGCTATGTTCACTAATACAAAAAAATCACGTATAACGTAAATTCGCACCGTCCACGCTGTTATGGCGAGTGATGGACGAGGATTAAACAATAAATAATTAAAAAATATAGTATGTATATGTATAAACGTACACCTACTTATTCCATAACAATAAAAATTAGTGCCGTAGTTTATTACTTTTCTTTTAAATATATTTATAAAAAGGCAAACTTAATTAATTAATTCAATTGTATTCATTATCGGGTTATTTTGTTTGTATGTACAAAAGCTTATAAATTGAATTAAATTGTACATAACATGTAACCACCAAAGTTAGATTAAAAGTTAGGTTAACTTACGGCTGAGCTTTTGTAGCAATTCTAATTAAATGAATATACGTAGTTGGCATTTCAGCTAGGGTTAGGTTAGAAGATAGATTGTGAAATTAGTTTAGGTTAGGTTAGGTTATGTATACAAGTTAAGTTAACTGAGCTTTTGTAGCAGTTCTAATTAAATAAATAATGTTATTAGCGTTTGAGTTAGGGATAGGTTAGATGATACATCGTGAAATTAGTTTAGGTTATGCGTAACAATTTTCAGGTTAGGTTAAATTACCAATTTCTTAAGTTAAGTTGGACGTCAGTTATTGATTATTAATTTGATCTAACTTAATACTAGTTTCATTAATAAGTTACGTTATGTCGTCTGTATCTGTTTTTAGGTTATGTTGGATCTCAATTTGTCAGGTTAAGTTAGTGAAGAGTTAGATTTTAAAAGCGTTCAATTTGAAGCTTTAAACGAGTGTTTTCCACTCCCAGACTAAGCATGAAGTAAAATTTCGAGTTTAGAAAAGCCCTGTGAAAATTTGTCGAGGGTCGCGCAGCGACCCGAGACAAATTTTCTGGGCTTTTCTAAACTCGAAATTTTACTTCATGCGCCACGCGTACAAAACAATGATTTCCAGTGAAGTTTGAAATATACTCTTTAGAAATGTAAGTTTATGATTCATTGGGACATGGAAATTTTTCTGAATGTAAGGATAGATATTTGCGAATGTTAATAGTTTTGACAGTATTTTGGCTTGTTGGACTATTTTATCTTTAATCGCTTTCTGATGACAGTTAATCACTAGATTGCCACTAAAAACATCCAACAAACACTAGAATTAAGCCACGCCTGAATCACAAACAGTTTGTCTGAATCTGAAAGTTGAAACCACCAGATTTCATAATTTGTAATTGTCTAACATTAGTTGGAACACTATGCTTCAACAAACGTCAGGTACAAACGTCATTTCGCCAAATATAACGCGTGCGTTTTATTTGTTTATATGGTTGTGTTTGACAATTCAGTGGTTCTTTTCACACATAATTAATTTACCCCATTACCAGGGGTAACATAATAGTTATGTTTTAATTTAGTGTACAATGATTTAGTTTGAATTTGGCGCCTAAAGGCGTCAAAATGGATGCCAGTTTGCACTACTCTCTTAAAAACAGGGACACTACATAATAGAATTTGAAAAAGAAGTTTTTTGTTTTTATTTATTTATATTAAATAATTATTTTTAATTTCACAGGTATTTGTAATGATTTAAATATTCTGCGACTATTATTTCACTTTAAATTTTGGATAAATATGTTTTTTCAGTGTTATCCCACTGAGCAAATCCATTAAAGTAATGTTTCATCAACATTAAAACAACGTTAAATGTTGTTACAATGTTGATATAACGTTATTTGTTTGTTTTTTGCTCAGTGGAATAAATAACAGATAATAAAAACTGTTTAAAAAAGTAAGCCCCGTTTGAAATGCATTGGCCATTTTAACACTAGTGCTCAAAAGTAGAGCTGCGCCATGCATAATTGAAACTTTTTGGTAAGGTCGTAGATCAAAGTGTTTAAAAAAAGTAATTCCCATTTAAAATGCATTGGTCATTTAAGCACTAATGCTGAAAAGTATAGAGCTTCGCGCATATTAATCGATGCATAAATGAAGCTGTTTTGGTGAGGTCGTAGATAAAATAAACTCTGTTTTTTTTATTATGACCAAACTTAGGGTGTATTTACTGCGAACGGTTGCAGTCCTGCTTTAACAGTAGGGTATTTTAAACATCAAACTTTGAGATGTTGGTAAATGATTATTAATGTGACAAATAAATCATAATTTGTCAAAAAAATTGTCACAATGCAGAGATTTTCGCAAAAGAGAATGCTACAACTTCCAACTTTACAACACATACCTTTTAAATATACTTTTACATATTCCATATAAACATTTGTAAAATTAATGAACTAAACAAAACGAAGTCGAAATATATTTTAAACTTCACTTTAAATCAATGTTTTATACGCGTGGCGCATGAAGTAAAATTTCGAGTTTAGAAAAGCCTGATTTGGCTTGGTCGCTCCGCTGCGCTACGCAACCAAGCCAAATTTTCAGGCTTTTCTAAACTCGAAATTTTACTTCATGCTTAGTCTGGAAGTGGAAAATACTCGATAGCGTTTTTAAATCGAAAGTTTTTAATAAGATCACGAATGTCTGAAAATATACATTTAAAAATCGTAACATGTATACCTAAAAGAAACCTTCCTTGTATTTAGAACTTTTTAAAATTACAACCTATTAATGGGCAGATAATAAAGAAGACAGCTATTTCTGAGCAAGGAATATTGCCTGATCCTCCTATCCTACCTGATCCTCAAAGATACTTTATTGAAATGGTAGTGGTTATAATATATTCCATTTGTTTCTGGATCTCGCCTAGCCATGCTTTCGTGTTGTTATGTTGCAGTATCAACATTTACATTTTTTATTAATTGCCACTCCTGATTCCTTATTTTAACAGTGTTGCAATAATTTATGATATCATAAGTAATCCTCTTTTTAATTTTCAAGAGGTTTATTGTTAATCTTGCAACAATTATTTCGCCACGCGGTCGCTTCTTCGAGCATTTTATTATTAAATCAAATTAATCTAGTGTTGCAATGCTGTGTCAATGTCAAAGTGAAAAATAATTTCAGGCACATATTAATTAAATATTAACATGCCAAAGATTATCTATGAATCAAAAAGGTTACAAATTCTGAAATCCTACAAACATTTTAGGCAAAGTAATCCAAATCTACAGCATCACAATATTATTACGATTTTAATAGATATTTTTGGGGTATATCTAGTATTTTAATTATCATATATATTTAATTAAAAATAATTACGTTTCAGGTAGGGAGATCTTCATTACAATTAATTTTACGACAAAGACCTGACGAATTGAAATCTACTACTTCTGGCAAACGATCTAAAAGCCATTTTTGGAATCACCTAGCTAGAAAAGATCTGCAACAACTAATTTGGCAATATAACTCTAGAAATCAGTATTTTACTTTGAGAGATCTTTTGAATGATATGAAAGAAAATTATGAGTTCCATGGGAGTAGAACAACACTTTATAGGGTTGTTAAAAGTATGGGGTATAAATTCAAATTAATTAATGGGCGCAAAATTCTCTGTGGACAAAAACATGTTGTTGCAGCTAAAATTATTTTCCTTAGAAAATTTTTACAGTATCAAAATTCCAGTGAAGATATCCAATTCGTATAGCTGGATGAAACATGGATATATCAGAATGGATCCGTGGTTCGACGCTGGGTACATGAAACGGATGTAAAAAGTAATCCAACTAAATTCAAAAATGAAGGCAAACGCTTCACCATTCTACATGCTGGGTATAGGGGTGGGTTTTTGGATGGGTGCGATTTTTTATTACATTCGAAAAACAATGACCGAGATTACCATGCCACAATGGATGGTAATACTTTTCAAAATTGGGTGGTTAATCAACTTATTCCTGCTTTGGCTAAGCTTTCAGGGAAATGTGTAGTTATTATGGATAATGCTGCATACCATTCTGTGCAATTAGACAAAACTCCTTCATTTTCTTGTAAGAAATGCGAAATGCAGGAGTGGTTGGTTAAACACAATGTAAAATTCAATCCAAAATTAACCAAAAAGGAACTATGGGCTTTATTTATACCTTTTCGATCAAATGACAAAATTTACGTAGTTGATGACATTTTGAGAAAGAACGGGCACGAAGTTCTTAGATTACCGCCATACCATTGTCAATACAATCCAATTGAAATGGCATGGGGGTTTTGTAAGACTTACTACAATAAGCACATACATTCTAAGCAACCATCTAAGGATCGTGTTCAGAATTTATGGCTTGAGTCTCTCTCAAAATGTACATCCGATATGTGGCAAAATTTCTGTGATCATTGTGAAAAACTTATTTCGGATGACTGGACAAAACACATGGGGAACCTTTCTTTTTAAACCATTCCTCCTTTTATTATTTCGCTTGGGGAATCTGGCTCAGAACAAACATCAGAAGATTCAGATGCAGGTTCTCTTGACTAAATAATAAAAGTGGAATGAGGGCTTAAAAATTGTTTGACATGAAAATTATCAGTATCACAAGAGGGTGGGAATAAATTTGCAATTCTACAAAAAAATACTGAGGGCCAACAGAAGAGAGAATGACCAAAATTAAGGTGGATAGATGGAGTTGATCAAAATGTGTTAGCAGGAAGACCCAAGCGAGAAATACAAATGGATGACGAAATAAGTTTGCAGAGCCGAATTCATTATATTTGTTATATACAATATTATTGCTGTGTTTGTATGTACAAAAACCAAGTAGTAAATTTTGTTAATCTTAAAACTGCATATTATTATCCTTTTATATCTGAAAATTTGTAAAACAGGCAACAGTGTAAGATCACAATAGTCAGAAATTATAACCTTAAAATCGAACATCTGACAGTGACATTTAAAAACCCTGATTTAAAACACAACCAGCCCCATTTACAATACTTAAACTGTCACTTTTCCATAGCTAGGCGAGATCCAGAAACAAATGGAATATATCATACAAATCATTTGAGGCGGTGGTAGGTAATTACATTTGTAATCGTAATCTTTGTAAGTTAATTGAATTGTCATATAATGTCAGATTTCCCTTCACATAACCTACAAATTTAAAGTTGATTTACAGCATAACATTTGATTAATCTTGTCCTAACCTAAAACACACAACCTGCATCACACCACTAAATACTTGAAATGTCAAATTTGATTGGTCATATTGAAAAATAAACAGATTATACCTGTATATTAAATGTAAGAAACGATTTTATTCGCTCCAGAGCATTGCATATCCAGCTACGCCACTGTATTTTATATAAAATACAAAAGCATAATTTTCATTAAATACGCAATTAAAATCTGCGCTATACATAATAATTTACGAGCAATTAAAAGCGCCTGTGTTAATTATTGCACAAATTAATCCGTGTAAAAATGATTGAAAGTGAGCGGTAGTAAAATAAATAATGTTTAGAACAATGAGAGATTTTATCTTTGGCTCGTTTCGCGGAATGAGACGCGGTTTTTCTTAATTGCTAGTTTTGAAATTGAATACCGACAAAGACGAATTGGATTGGCAATTTTTGTTAGCGCGATTAGAATTAAGAGAAACTAATTCATTTAACACGATGATGTGCGGATTTTGATGTCATTGAAAGTGTTTGAGAATTTTTGTTTGGAATGAATTTACAATCAAATTAACGCGCAAACTATAATTTAACACTGTAATAAATTTATTTACATTTTCTTATTCTTTAACGCTGTAATAAATTTAATTACATCTCGACTTTTATAGCTTGCAAATTTAAACAATAAAACACTAGAAACAATTTTACGTAACTAAAAGAAGAATACAATTATTGGGAAGGTTTTAGGGAAAGCGGCAGTTTTTCAAAAAATTATGCGTATAAGTTAACCAGAAAACTTTATTTTCATAGTGCCAATATTTTGCGAAATATTGGCACCATTAAAATGAAGTTTTCTGGTTAACTTATATGTACTTTTAGAAAAACTGCCGCTTTCCTAAAAACCTTACTAATAATTTTATTCTTCTTTTACTTACGTAAAAAAAAATTAAGGAATGCCCAAACACTGATTAAAATATTGAGCTAATTATTCTTAATTAAATTAATAACTAACGATTTATTGAATATTCAATATTCTTATTTCTTACTCTATTTATATGTTTTTCAAATTAATATTATGTTTATCTTATATCACTATTTTTAATTGTGTATTGATGTATAAAGGAGATTTCCGTTGATAAATAAAATAAAAATAAAAAATAAATTGAATTACATCTCGACTTTTATAGTTTGCCAATTTAAACAATAAAACACTTTGTTTCTAGTGTTTTATTGTTTAAATTGGCAAGCTATAAAAGTCGAGATGTAATTAAATTTATTACAGCGTTAAAGAATAAGAAATAAGAATATTGAATATTCAATAAAACGTTAGTTATTAATTTAATTAAGAGTAATTAGCTCAATATTTTAATCAGTGTTTAGGCATTCCTTAATTTTTATTTATGTACGGATAATTGTTTAATAGGCGAAAGCAGGAAATTTTTAGCAACAAGTGAAAATGCCTTGAGAAATAAATCTCAATTTCTCGCGTGCTTGAATTTTTAGAACTTGTAGAAAGTGGGAAATCCCTTGGCAATTAGTATGCAGATAAAATCAATGATAACGAAATTGAGAAAATGTTTTTAACATATGAGATTATGACGAAATAACCTGTGTAAATCTACCGTTAGTAATAATAATAATATTAATAATAATACAATAATAATAAATTATTTTATTTACAACGAAATAACCTGTGTAAATCTACCGTTAATAATAATAATAATAATAATAAATTATTTACAATTACATATGGTGAATTTTTTTTTTAGGTAAACATAAGCTGTAAATTTTCCAATATTCGTTGTTTTTTAAAACAGTTAAATTTGAAGCTTTAAACCAGTGTTTTTCACTCCCAGACTAAGCATGAAGTAAAATTTCGAGTTTAGAAAAGCCCCGTAAAAATTTGTCGAGGGTCGCGCAGCGACCCGAGAAAAATTTTTTGGGCTTTCTAAACTCAAAATTTTACTTCATGCGCCACGCGTATAGAACACTGATTTCAAGTGAGGTTCAAATATTTTCACAGTATTTTTGTTTTGTACGCGTGGCGCATGAAGTAAAATTTCGAATTTAGAAAAGCCCAGAAAATTTGTCTCGAATCGCTGCGCGACCCTCGACAAATTTTCACGGGGCTTTACTATACTTGAAATTTTACTTCATGCTTAGTCTGGGAGTGGAAAACACTTGTTTAAAGCTTTAAATTGAACTTTTAAAAAAACAAGGAATATATGAAATTGTTGTATCAATTCCATGGTATGTCATTATTTTTATAAAATCTCATTACTTTTTCTTAATTATTTTAGCTGTAAATTTTCTAACATTCATTGATTTTTAAAAGAGTTCAACTTGAAGCATTAAACGAGTGTTTTCCACTCCCAGACTAAGCATGAAGTAAGATTTCGAGTTTAGAAAAGCCCCGTGAAAAATTGTTGAGGGTCGCGCAGCGACCCGAGACCAATTTTCTGGGCTTTTCTAAACTCGAAATTTTACTTCATGCGCCACGCGTATAAAACACTGATTTCAAGTGAGGTATACTTAATACCTAAATTTGACAATATCATAGTGTTTTATACGCGTGGCGCATGAAGTAAAATTTCGAGTTTAGAAAAGCCCAGAAAATTTGTCTCGGGTCGCTGCGCGACCCTCGACAAATTTTCACGGGGCTTTTCTAAACTCGAAATTTTACTTCATGCTTAGTCTGGGAGTGGAAAATAGGAATATCTAAAGTTTTACAGGAAATAGGCTGAATTTAGAATACGTATACTTAGAAGAAAAACTCCCTGTATATAAAATATACATTTGTAGTGTAAACCCACTAAGCAAACACAATTAAGTAATGTTTCATCAACATTAAAACAACGTTTAATGTTGCTACAATGTTGATATAGCGTTATTTGTTTGTTTTTTGCTTAGTGGGAAACGTCACACAGAAAATACATTAAATTATTTCTAGTATCTGAATTAAACTATTGTTTAACAAAAAATTACGATAATAAATACTGTTCTAAATCACAGAGCATATTAAATAGCTAAATGCATACTATTTAATGTGCTCTGTGATTTATAACCTTATTCCTTATTAAAATTTTGTGGAAAAAATAATAGTTTAATTTAGATAGTTTGTTATATTCTTGAATGTTTCTTATACTAACCGGTAGACTTTTGTGAAAGCAATGAAATATTATTATTATGTAAAATTATTCGTTATTTAATTAAAGGAAAAGAAAAAAATAACAAACAACACATTAATCAAAAACAATATTAGTTTCGAATTTGACTCGTGTATACCTATTACTTTTTGGTGGGATTTTGAGAAAATCGCCTGAAGCAAATTGGAAATGTGTATTTGATTGTAATTACGTCAGGTATAAATTCACTAAACCTGTTTGATAATTTGAGGCGAAAATATTAAAGATGATCCCCCTCGGGTTAGGAAATACCTCGCGAAAAAGTACAAACCGAACCGCGATGATTCATTTTTAATTTACGACTCCGTAAACACTTATGATAATTAGTTTGATTAATGTAAAACTTCGACTTTGAATAACGTTTCCTGTAAAATGTATGAACTCGTCGAAAAATCATAAAAATCACTTTCGATGTATACATTTTTATTTAGTGCGATACAAAACAATATATCTTTACTTTAATTCTCCTGCTGAGCAAATCCATTTAAGTAATGTTTCATCAACATTAATAGAACGTTTAATGTTGCTACAATGTTGATATAACGTTATTTGTTTGTTTTTTGCTCAGTAGGCTCATTGATCACTTAATAAAAGATAAGATAAAAGAATTTAAATTATTGGAGGCATTTCTGGCAGAGTCCATAAAGTTAAATTTATATATATATATATATATATATATATATATATATATATATACATATATATATATACATATATATATATACATATATATACATATATATATATATATATATATATATATATATATATATATATACCGAGTGTCTGGGATAAGGGGAGAACATAGGGATTTAACGTGTAAAATTAAATATGCGTAATTATTAGCTCCCCTATTAATTTTAGAGAAAAATCGCAAAGGAATATTTTTTAGAGTATTAAAAACTGTATTAAATGTAACAATTTAATTTGCGTTTGTACCAGAATTCACCTCAAAAATAATAAAAATAAGTTGAACAATCTACCATTTAATAAAAACCCTTGCCATGAGTTTGACAAATGTCATGTTATAGTGAAAATAATTTAGCTACTTAGATATCAATTTACGCAATATAATTTTATGAATTATAATCTGAGTTATTCCAATGAAGAGAGGGTATTCATTATAAAAACATTTTACAGTGGCGTCAGTTTACGCAGAGTTCGTGACTTATTTTCGGTTAAATTTAATAATCGACCAATTCCGTCTGTATCAACAATTACCAAGTTTGTGAACAAGTTTGAAAATACAGCAAGTGTAGCGGCAGATGATTCAAAAGGTATTTTAATAGTCCAATTTTAACAAATATTAATTCAAAAACATTAACCTTACAGACAAACGGAACAGAAGATGCAACAATGAATTGGAAGAATGAGTTTTGGGTTTGATAAATGCTGAACCAATAACTAGCATACCATGTATTGCTCGTGAGTGCAACGTGTCTAAATTCTCTGTACAAAAGATTCTGAAGAAGCATGGATATCATCCCTACAAACATCAATGTCATCAGGAGATACTTACTAGTGGGTGAAAAAAACAGGCGTGTATTCTGTGAAGTAATGCAGGATTGATCAAACACAGACCGAAACTTTTTGCAGTCTATCTGTTTTACTGATGAATGCACGTTAACTCTTAATAACGAGCCCAACACACAGAACACGCGATACTTGACCCAGGAAAATCCACGGATATGCTTACAAACTAGAACCCAGTTCCCGCAACAAATAAATATTTGGGCTGGTACTTTTAAGAATAATATTATTGGGCCATTTAAAATTCATGGAAATTTAAATTCGAATTCGTATTTAGACCTTTTAATCGACCAGGTTGGCCCTGCGTTAGAAGAAGTTGCAAGTGAAAATCAGGAGATATGGTGTCAGCATGATGGATGTCCGGCCCATTATGGTATAAATGTGAGGGTATATTTAAATGCTAATTTTCCCAATTGTTGGATTGGTCGCGGTGGCACCATCAACTGGCCACCAAGATCTCCTGATTTATCACCATGCGATTTCTATTTATGGGATCACCTAAAAAACAAAATTTATAAAAAACGCCATCCAAATATTGAATCTTTGCGGGAAGCAATTTTTGTGGATTGCAGATTAATTACAGATAGGCACTTGGCTAATGTAAGGCATTTTATAACAGATTGGGTTATTGTTTACACCAGAATGGAGAACTTTTTGAGTACTTGCTCTAACATTTCCCATTGGACGTAGATATAGTAAAATAAAAATTTGAACAAAAATAAATCACGAACTGTTTGTAATCTGACACCACCATAAATTATCTTGGTAATGAATAAATGATCTTTCTTCCACTAATTAAGTGTTATTATTATGATTTATCGCAAACGACAAGCATGCATTAATTATTTTTCATCATTTATATTTCTTTGATAGCATTTCGATTAAATGGATTCTGGTACAAGCGTAAATTAAATCGATACATTTAGTACAATTTTTAATACTCTAAAAAATATTCCTTTACGATTTTTACATGTTAAATTCCTATGTTCGCCCCTTATCCCAGACACTCGGTATATATATATATATATATATATATATATATACTGCCTTTCAAAAAAATCAGAACACCAAGTATTTATTGCAGGATTTTAATAAAATTTACACAATTTGATCATGTAAACGAACTGTATCTATGATCAAAAAATCAACTTGAAAAACAAAAAAACAAATGAATAAAAATTAATAATGTGTTGGGCCTCCACGATTTCCCAAACAGGCATGCTAGAAATCAGGCTGTCAATATCGACTTAGGGTATTTCATTCCAAACTTTGATAATTTGACCTCTAAGTTCCATTACAGTGTTAGCAGGGCGCTGTAAGTTACTTATTCTAACACCTATCATATCCCAAACATGTTCTATTGGCGATAGATCTGGAGAACGAGATGGCCAAGGTAACAAATTGATTTCGGCACTATCAAAAAACTGTCTTGTAATGGCCGCTGTGTGAGGTCGAGCATTATCTTGCTGAAAAAGGGGGTTCTGCAAGCCATTTACATAGGGCACTAACACTGGCCGTAAAATGTTGTCAATATACCGAATCGCGTTAAGACTTGCTTCTAAAAAAACTAAAGGAGACCGTCTACCATATGCTATCGCCCCCCAAACCATAACTCCCTGTGTAAGAGCCGTATGTCTTTCAACAGCAAATTGTAAAATTCTGCGTTCACCGCGTCGACGTCTCACTCTTCTGCGACCATCATGAGCCCATAAACAGAACCGAGACTCATCGCTGAAGATAATGTTATTCCATTCATGGGTCCAATGTTGTCTTTCCCTGCACCAATCAAGTCTTGCTCTGCGATGCTGCAGAGTAGGAGGTAGACACAATTGTGGACGGTAGGATCTTATACCAAAACTGCGGATTCTTCTGTAAACAGTAGCCATAGATACTCTTTGGCCATTTAGAGCCAACCAGTCATTTCCCAATGCCCGCGACGTTGTAAATCTGTCCCTTAAAGTTGTAAGACGAAGAGCTCGATCTTCACGCTCAGTGGTGCTTCTTGGACGTCCTGATCCAAGTCTACGTCGATTCTCCCCAGCTTCGGACCATCTAGACCAGCAGCGTACGATCACCGATACACTACGGCCTACCCTTTCAGCAATAGCACGAACCGAAAAACCCGCTTCTCGCATTCCAATAATGCGACCCCTTTCAAATTCACTTAGATGATGATATTGTGCACGCCGACGAACACGGGGCATCTTTTTATGTTTTACAAACTGAAACGTCAAACTACTCAGAGGCTACTTGGATATTAGAAGCAATTACATTAAAAAATCAGCAGCTCTTCATAATAGTGAAATCAAGGAAAAATACCATTAAATAGTAACCAAAACAATTGATTTTTTGATCATCGATGCAGTTCATTTACATGATCAAATTCTGTTAATTTCATTAAAATCGTCCAATAAATACTTTGTGTTCTGATATTTTTGAAAGGCAGTATATATATATATATATATATATATATATATATATATATATATATATATATATATATATATATTAGGGTGTTTCGAAAAAAATCGAAACAGCTGGCTCACCGCTTAAATCAAAGATTTTGGTCTACAATAGATGTGGGCAAAAGCATTTGCGATTGAAAAGATTTTTAGAGGGTCCCCCGAGCCCCCAAACATGCCATTTTTAGCCCCTTTTTTAGATAATCGGCCAAAAACTTGCCTTATAGTCATCGGATCAAGGCGAATATTTTATATTTTGTGCCCAGATGAATATACTACAAGCGAAATATGCAAAACCTAACATGGCGTTAGGTCTAGGTGAGCTACGGATTTTTTTAATAACTTTTTTTCACGATTTTGAAGGGTTTTTTCACCTTTTTTTGTTAAAAAGTGGGTTTTAACGACAAGAAATCAAGTTGCACCCGCGATAATTTGTCCTGAGAAGTATATTGAATAATGTAAGCATGCGAACTGCGTATCTCACCCACGTCCGATTGTGTGGCAAACCTTCAAAATCGTGAAAAAAGTTATTTAAAAAATTCGTAGCTCACCCAGACCTAACGCCAAGTTAGGTTTTGCATATTTCGCTTGTAGTATATTCATCTGGGCACAAGATATAAAATACTCGCCTTGATCCGATGACTATAAGGCACGTTTTTGGCCGATTATCTAAAAAAGGGGCTAAAAATGGCATGTTTGGGGGCTCGGGGGACCCTCTAAATATTTTTTCAATCGCAAATGCTTTTGCCCACATTTATTGTAGACCAAAATTTTTGATTTAAGCGATGAGCCAGCTGTTTCGATTTTTTTCGAAACACCCTAATATATATATACAAAGGAGATTTCCGTAAATTAATAAATAAATAAATAAATATATATCATCAGATATCTATCATGATATATATCGATATTAATAAACTGCGGTTTATATCATGGATATTTATGGAATGCACAAAACCATAAAACTGCGCGTCGCCGGGTATTCCCCCATTTCTAGAATATTCCCAGTTGGAGTTTTTTGAATTAATTAAAGAAATTCTAACAGCAACAATAGCGGCACTTTTCATCAATTGGTTTAGTGCAATTAAAATTACAAATTGATTGGGAAACTAGAACGCCAAACTTGTTTTTATTTAAATATTTAAATTGTAAAAATGTTTCTAAAGATTGCAACCCACTGAGCAAATAAATTTAAGTAATGTTTGAACAACATTAAAACAACGTTTAATGTTATTACAATGTTGATATAACGTTATTTGTTTGTTTTTTGCTTAGTGGGAATTTAAGCTGGATTTGGAAAGATGCTTCTATTCTTGAATCAAACATCATAGATTTTTCCAACGATAGCCCATTAATTAACCTAATATAGTAAGTAGTTTTACAATTTAAAAGCAGCTTAAATGTTGTAGTTTTTACTATTTTGTAACTGTGTTTTTTTTCTAACAAATACAAATAAAATAAATAAAATATGTGTATTATACAAGAAAGTTTTATTTTAAATATACATATGCATACGCTGTAAATTTTCCAACTCTCGTTGTTTTTTACAAGAGTTCAATTTAAAGCTTTAAACGAGTGTTTTCCACTCCCAGACTAAACATGAAGTAAAATTTCGAGTTTAGAAAAGCCTAAAAGTTTGGATTTGCCGGGACGCGTGTAATGTACCTATTAATTAATTTATATATATATATTGTTATTTTCATATTTCCTATTTCTTATTTCTGATAATGATATGAATCGTTTGTTTACTTTGTTAATCTCTTCAGCTTCGTGAAAATATCATTACCAGAACTACGTTTGTACAAGAGGGCACAGATAACCCTGGGAAGAACAAATAATCAATTAGTTTCCAAATAATACAAAGTTCACCCCGGCTTATGCGTGCCCCCACTTATCTAATATTATCATTCCTTTCATTATTGTAAATTACTATTTTCCAAGACACTTCTATTTCTGATCTTATACGAAACACTCTTAATTCTACGATTATACAAATTCGGCATTCGTTGTACTTATAAAATTTATTTAATCATCGACAGTAAATACAGGGTGTCCCCGAATGGTCTGTACAACGCTCTACCACATATTCTCTGAAACAAAATAAGACGATTTAACTAAACTTATCTCTATCCAAAAGTGGTTCCTAAGCCATCTACGAGGCCTCAAAGACATTATTTTTTTTCATTATTTTTCAAATATTTTTATTTTGGACTTAGGTAAGAAAACCTAATTTGGCACATTTAATAACATTGATACCATGCACTTTTTGCGAAATGTTTCTTTATCCTACGTTTAAAGTAAGTGGTCAAACTAGGACCATCGACTTCTTAAGATACCTAAATATTTTTATTCTCAACAGGTCAAATCATAAGGAATACTTTTTTTCTGCAAGATCATTCAATTTTACGTATTTTTTGTCTCTTATAAAATTTTGCTATTTTCCCCACAAAAAAATATTTATATTTGTCAAAAATAAGTAATAAAATTATGAACAATATTGCTTCTCAAAACAATTATCAAAGTAGAAATAAAGATAGGTACCTAACAATAAACACAAATTTATTAGTTTCACAACAAATGGTCAAACTGATTGCCATTTTCAGCAATACAACAATTTACACGTCGCAAAAAATTAAAAGGGACACGTTGTAAAACACCAACATTGTTTTTAACTGTTTGAAACGCATTCTGTATTCGCGCCCATAATTCGTCGTGCGTGTTTATGGGCTTACCATAAACAATAGATTTAATAGTTCCCCACAAAAAAAGTCCATTGGGGTGAAATCCGGAGAACGTGGAGGCCAAGGCACTGGTGCGTCATTGCCTCTCCCAATCCATTTACCGGGATACTTTTGGTTTAAAAAAGTACGCATTTTAATTTTTGGCGACGTGTAAATTGTTGAATTGCTGAAAATGGCAATCAGCTTGAACATTTGTTGTGAAACTAATAAATTTGTGTTTATTGTTAGGTACCTATCTTTATTTCTACTTTGTTAATTGTTTTGAGAAGCAAAATATTGTTCATAATTTTATTACTTTTTTTTGACAAATAAAAATATTTTTTTGTGGGGAAAATAGCAAAATTTTATAAGAGACAAAAAATACGTAAAATTGAATGATCTTGCAGAAAAAAAGTATTCCTTATGATTTGACCTGTTGAATAAAAAGATTTAGGTATCTTAAGAAGTCGATGGTCCTAGTTTGACCACTTACTTTAAACGTAGGATAAAGAAACATATCGCAAAAAGTGCATGGTATCAATGTAATTAAATGTGCCAAATTAGGTTTTCTTACCTAATTCAAAAATAAAAATATTTGAAAAATAATGAAAAAAAATAATATCTTTGAGGCCTCGTAGATGGCTTAGGAACCACTTTTGGATAGAGATAAGTTTAGTTAAATCGTCTTATTTTGTTTCAGAGAATATGTGGTAGAGCGTTGTACAGACCATTCGGGGACACCCTGTATAATACGTTTAAAGTTTAAATATTATATATACGTTATTAAACCATCACTAATCCCCGCTCGACCATTACACGCGCGAGCGAAGCGAGTCGCGCCACGGCAAATCCAAATTTTCAGGCTTTCCTAAACTCGAAATTTTACTTCATGCGCCACGCGTATAATACACTGATTTAAGGTGAATATACTGCTCAAATTTGATCTCACGGTAAAAAATAGTACATATTTTAATTTCTTAAATCTTAAATAATATGAGTATTTTGAACAATTTGCTTACGGATTGTTTCTTTTAATTATTCTTACATACTCAAAGAATATGTTAAAGGCTTTTCTAAACTCGAAACTTTACTTCATGCTCAATCTGGGATTGGACAACACTCGTTTAAAGCTTCAAGTTTAACATTTAAACAACTAATATCTGGAAATTTACGGCATATATGCTGTTTTTGAGACATATATACTTAAAAGAAAAACTCGGTGTATAATTAATAAATAATACAAATATTAATATTCATGAGCAGAAATAACTATCAGGAAGTTAATATATATCGGATAAAAAAACCGGATGTTCGAGAAAAAACGCCCAACGCGATAACTCTGTTATTTATTGAGCGATTTGATTGAACTAAAAACCAAAGGCAATAATCGTTTAAATACTAAGAAATGACATTAATACTATTTTTTTCAATAATAACTTCATTGCCAAATAATAGCCTACTTAAAATTTTTAAACAGCTGTCTGTCATTTTTTATTTGTATTACATTAGACATTATTTTTCTGAATCTAATAATGCCCTATATGTTGTTTTTCAAAAATATTGTCGTCGAAAATAAATTGAAATAAATCTTCTATTTAAAATTCTATTTTTAAAACTAAAATAAGTGTGCCTTGGAAAAAATATTTAAATACACAAATTTTAAAAGTTCGGACTTCCCTTTCAACCAATGCCTGTAGCGCATGAAGTAAAATTTCGAGTTTAGAAAAGCCCCGTGAAAATTTGTCTGGGAGTGGAAAACACTCGTTTGATTATGTCAAACCTGAATAGTTAAACATAACCTTACAATAAATGACATTTTTTCACTTTTTTTCCAAGGCACACTAATTATAATTTTTGAAAAATTTAATTTCAAATAGAACGTTTGTTTTAATTTTGTTTTGACAACAATATTTTTGAAAAACAACATATTGCTCATTATTGGGTGCAGAAACATAATGTCTAACGATGAAACGAGTGTTTTGCACTCCCAGACTAAGCATGATGTAAAATTTCGAGTTTAGAAAAGCCCCGCGTAGAAAATTTGTCGAGGGTCGCGCAGCGACCCGAGACAAATTTTCACGGGGCTTTTCTAAACTCGAAATTTTACTTCATGCGCCACGTGCATAAAACATTGGTTCAAAAAGAAGTCCGAACTTTTAACATTGATGTATTCCAATATTTTTTTCCAAGGCACACTAATTTTGTTTTTAAAAAATATAATAATTTTAAATAGAAGATTTATTTCAATTTATTTTCGACGGCAGTATTTTTAAAAAACAATAAATTTGGCATTATTGAATTAAGATAAATAATGTCTAATGTAATAAAAATTAAAATTACAGGCTACTGTTTAAAAATTTTAAGTTAGTTATTATTAGGCAATGAAATTATTATTGAAAAAGATCGATATTTATGTCATTACTTAGTATTTAAACGGCCATTGCCTTTGGTTTCTAGTTCAATAAAATCGATCAATAAATAACAAAGCTATCGCGTTTTATATATCCAATATTTATATAAATATTCTGATATTTCCGAACCCTGCTTTCTGGTACATTGTGAAACCAAGAATTTCAACATTGTTTTTAAAACCGCTTGAACTTCACGATATTTAAAAACAAAATACATTAAACAGTCTGAACAAATATTTCAATTCAGAGAATTTGCTCACCCAAAGTTTGCCTTCCTTATTATGCACTTTAAATTGGCTTCTTTCCAGCCATAAACAACCACATTTGATGAAAAAACAAACATTTTTGCCACAAACAATACATTATATGTATCCAAAATGGCCCGGGAATTTTATTGTATCACGCAAGGAAATAGAACCCGTAATTAACCATAAATCGTAAATGTTGAGTAACGCGAAAAAACCTATTTTCAGAAGGGATCCCCAGAGATTTATTCCGTTGCGGTTTCGAATTAACGATTTTCAATCAGCGCGCTGCGCTGCAGCGAAAACGTGAACATTAAATTACCGTTGATCCTAATGACAGTGATTTAACTTTCAATATTTGCGGAGATTAATCTTAATTTGTGGTTGACGTTGGTGCAATTAATAACGCTTCTGGAATAACAACTTTAACGATCTTTTTAAAGATGAATGAAATAATGAATGTTAACAAATCACCTTTACAGATCCTCTCATATTTGCATACAGCATTAAATCTTTCGAATAAATGGAAAATACAATATTTAAATGGAATAGTACTTCAACAATAACATTACTTAATACAAATGTTCCTTGAATAAAATTGTAAACAATTATTAAAATGTTGACTGTGGTAAGTGTTATACACACATGCCCCTGGGACACTTACCACAGTCAACATGCTAATAACTGTTTACATACATGTACAAAAATTAACGCAGTCAACATATTAAGTTGCTACTATAATATTCGCAGAAAGACCCTTTAGTTTTGTTCACCTAATTTTTGTTAAATTACCAAAGTCATGTTTATGATTAGGATTAATTTATTTAGAATGAGTAAAGGTACAGGATAAAAACAGACACATTTCTAATTACCTAAATATATTCACAAGAAATTAATCTACTAGAAAGCATTTATAAATTAATCATCGGGTGGGATTCCCAGCTCTTCGTCTGTCCATTTAGATGCATCTGGATAGTCAAACTCACCCTAAAAATTAAAACAATATTTCCAATCACAAGAAATGAACATATTTCAAAAACTGTCAAAAGAAAATTCACAGGCCCGTGTTCCTATCTCATAACCATAAGTATATTTCGAATTAAACGCTATCTTAAATTCGAAAAAATTTGCTTACGCTTTCAGTTTCTCAGCAGGACATTAAATTAGAAATATAAAATTACATGAAAATTCGCCATTAACGCAAAAAGTAGGTCTTAATTAATAAGACTACTAAAACAATAAATATAGTAGTTGTTTCAATAGATATTTATTGTCTTAATAGTCTTATTAGTTAAGACCTACTGTTTGCAGTTTATACAAATTTTCTCGTAATTTTATATTTGACATCATATCTTATAGGTGATAATAGCACATTTAAATCAGTTTCTAAATCTGACTTTAGAGGTTGTTTAAATGTCACTCTAAACGATACATCTTCTTTGTCCAACGACTGTAAGAGTAATTTAAAGTACCACATAAATAAAATAATAATAAAAAACATTTATTTCCCAACAGAAATTATACATCCATTCACAGGAAAAATGTATAAAAACCACTTAAATAAGGTGTAAACATCAGGAATATAGAAATAAAATGAAGTCAGGGCTTAGCAAAAAATGAGACCTTTTAGAAGAGTATTATGTTCAGGGCACCTCTGGTCATATCTTGGAACACATCAAAATGCACTTTTATCACTAAACGTGAGGTATAAATATCGAGGACCTTAGAGAGCAAACACACTTTTATTGCACAACTCGCTGTTGAGCAATTTTTAAATAGCAAGATGCATTTACAAACAACAAAATGTCAGTTAAATCGATTTGTTAATTGTCAATTAATTGTTTGTAAATTAATGTTGCTACATTTATTTACAAACAATAAATTGACAATTAACAAATCGATTTAAGTGACATTTTGTTGTTTGCAAATGCATCTTGCTATTTAAAATTTGCACAACAAAAAATTACAACTGAAAATGTATAAGTATTAAGGCCAATTCACAATCAAAACGAAAACGAGAACTGAACGGAAAGCAACTTGAATTATAGACTTTCCATATTAACATGCACAACCGAGCGCCTTCTCGTTCTCGGGCCTGAAAACGGGAGGTTACCCGTATAGTGCCTGTAGCAAATAATTCAAATTGCTTCTCATTCTAGTTCTCGTTTTAGTTCCCGTTCCAATTCTCATTTCCGTTTTGATTGTGAACCGGCCTTAAAAGTAAAATTAGTATTTCGGATAAGTATTTTGGAAGACACGTAATACAATGGAATACTCACGATAACATGTCCAGGTTCAGTGAATAAATGCCACAGCACCCACCACCAGGCGAATCCAGCGACGATCTCAGCCGACATCGTGATAAATTTAGGTGGTGGCGGTGGGCCTACACGGTAATTCCATCTAAAAACAACACATTTCTTATTAAAGTCGTACACACGTATTCCTCTGTGGATTAATATCGGTTCAATAGCAAAATAATCTTTATAAAAATTACATAACATAACCTCACTTACTCGTGCCCGTTGCGAACAGTGTTTATAACGTTTGAATTTTTCTGCAGCAACTTTAAGCCCCTCGCAATATTAATTCCTCTAGAAATTAACATTTTGTTGCAGTTTTCACAATTCCAGCCCTTAAAATTTTCAGTTTGACAATCCACTTGACATAATTAAATTCTGAAATGCCAACTTAATTTGGTAAAAGTCAATAATTTTGTATTACAGGAAATGGTAATAATAACAGAAAAATGTAATTTGTAATCATTACAGAAAACTGTTATTTGTTATCATTACAGAAAACTGTAATTTATACCAGAAATCTATAACAATTATAGAAATCTTTAATTTCGTTATTCTAATGGAAACTGTAAATATTGCAGAAAACATTAACTTTAGTTCGAATAATAATCATTAGATGTCAGTGCAAACATTACAGAAAACTACAATTACTTTTAAGGGGATTCTACCGGTATGACGTCACAGCGGTTTCTGCTGGGCGGATCACATACATCTCTTATCTGTGCCCCGATCAAGTGAATGCTTTAAGCCCCACCGATCGTCTAAATTTAGATTTTTCGCCGGTTAATGCGCCGCGCGATAAGCCATAGGGCACAGGGCCCACTGCGATTTTGCCCATGTGTAATTCCCGAAGTCGAATGCCGTCCCATGTTTTTTCTCTGTTGTACACATTATTGGGAGATTAATAATGCCCTTGTTGTTCAAAGGAGATTCTTAATTTCCTAATAATGTGTGTAACGGAGAAAAAGCATGAGGCGGCAATCGACACATACGGCTGCTGTCATTACCAGAGCTGGGACGAATCCTCGTAAAAAGGATTCGAATCACGAATCCGAATCACCTAATATGATTCGAATCACGAATACTCGCATAAAGGATTCGTGCGAGATATATATGATTCGAATCAAAGATTCGAATCCTGTTTTTTCGAATCACGAATACAAATCCTTTAAGAATAAATTTGATTTTATTTTTTTTTTTCAACCATTTATATATAAATATCGTTACCAGTTGTTTTAACAAAAATATTAAAAACCTAATTATTTTTTCTTAACACTAAACATCGTTGAACAGACTAAACATCTGATTCCCTGTTACTCTGATTAAAGTTGTATTTGTGTGTTACTGAACTTCACTTCAAATCAGTGTTTTGTACGCGTGGCGCATAAAGTAAAATTTCGAGTTTAGAAAAGCCCAGAAAATTTGTCTCGGGTCGCTGCGCGACCCTCGCCAAATTTTCACGGGGCTTTTCTAAACTCGAAATTTTACTTCATGCTTAGTCTGGGAGTGGAAAACAGTCTTGTATATAATATCGATAACTTTTGATAAACACTTGCTTTCTTGATTTAGAAAAAAAACAATCGACTTTTTCTTTTAGATACTTTATGGATCACCCTGTATAAAAACAAATACGCCCATCTTGTAGATCTCGCCACAATAGCCTAAATGAGTGTATTATACTTTTCCGTAGCTCGAATAGTTTTTGACGTTTTTTGTCAAAGTTGAAAAATGCCGAGAATTTACGCGAGCGCGCTCGCTTTTTTGTATTTCGCAAAAGTTGCGAATAACTCAATAACTAATGGGAATGCAGAAAAGTTGTTAGAATGAAAGTTTTAGATAATAAAATTTAAGATAATTTTTCTATCTTCAAGTTTTTTTGTACCTGTCTTTTTTCTTGGAGAAAATCGACACTTTGTTGAAAGCTTCGTAAAAAACTTATAATTTTCACAGAATCATGAAATAACTTCTTAGAACTATTTATTGGAATTTGTGTATGTTTTTGAACTTCGGGATAAATCAGCGTTTTACGCGCGTGGCGCATGAAGTAAAATTTCGAGTTTAGAAAAGCCCAGAAAATTTGTCTCGGGTCGCTGCGCGACCCTCGACAAATTTTCACAGGGCTTTTCTAAACTCGAAATTTTACTTCATGCTTAGTTTGGGTGTGGAAAACAGTCTTGTATATAAAATTGATAACTTTTGATAAACGCTCGCCTTCTTGATTTTGAAAAAAAAAATCGACTTTTTCTTTTAGATACTTTATGGATCACCCTGTATAAAAACAAATACGCCCATCTTGTAGATCTCGCCACAATAGCCTAAATGCATGTATTATACTTTTCTGTAGCTCGAATAGTATTTGAATTATAACGTTTTTTGTCAAAATTGAAGAAAGTCGAGAATTTACGCTATTTTTTATTTCGCAAAAGTTGCGAATAACTCAATAACTAATGGGAATACAAAAATATCGCTCAAATAAAAGTTTTAGATAAGAAAATTTTGGACAATTTTTCTATCTTTAAGTTTTTTCGTAACTATCTTCTTTCTTAGAGAATAATAACAGCTTGGTGAAAGATTCTTAAAAACTTATAATTTTTAAAAATCATGGAATAACTTAATTTTGCGCATTACTGAAAAAATATATCATTAGTAATTAGTAATATTTAATGTCGTTTTTATTGTGCACGTTGATAGAGATGATAAAGTTTGTTAATAATCTAAGCATTATAACATAAAATCAATTTATATGTACAGAGAGTTTAAAGTTTAGTGACCACGATTTTTGTGAACAACAATAATTTGTCAACACTTTTAGTAAATGAAACACTTGATTAAGATTTCACTGTTTATTAGTTGACACTGCAACACTTGTTTTGCCACACAGGCAGATAAATGATGACAATTTTTCAGTTGAAACAATTAAAAATGTTCGAAATAAAAATAAACACATTAATCACTGCACGCTGTTTAAGTTCCAATTGAAAAAAAACATATTGGCAAAAAAATAGTTGCAGTCCTCTTGATGACGGTGCTATGACAATTGAAAATGTCAAAGTTGGTTTAAAAAATTTCGTCAAAGAAAAATTTCGTTAGATTATGAAAGCAACCATGGCAGTGTAATGAAGAGACACTAAAAATAGATTTGCCAACTGCTTTTTAATCAAAACTTGAAGAATTTTATAATAGAGAAATAAAAACTCTATCAAAACGTTGCTTTGGAAAACAAATTACATATCTCAGATTATGCTATACGAAACGGTAAAACGGGGTAAGTGTGTTCTTAATTATCTAGAAATTGTCCAATACTTGCATAGATTTGAAGTTTTTTTGGCGCCCAACCTGGGGCCATGCTAACGCTGGGCCCTTGTTGGGCGCCATAAATTGTGAAAGTAAAAGTTAAAAACTTCACACTGATTAGTGTTTCGACGCGTGGTACATGACGTAAAATTTCAAGTTTAGAAAAGATTTAGTTTGGACGCTACAGGTCTAAATCAAAACGCTTAGGCTTTTCTAAACTAAAAAATTTACTTTATGCTTAAGCTAAGAGTGGAGAGCACTCGTTTAAAAATACTTAAAACGCTTGCATTTGAGGTTTTTTGGCGCCCAACCTGGACCCAGGCTAACGCTGTGGCCCCTAGTTAGGCAAGCATCTAAATTTAAAACTTTCCACTGAATCAGCGTTTTGTACGCATGGTGCATGAAGTAAAATTTTCAATTTAGAAAAGCCTGAGTTTGGATTTGGACGTTCAGGCTTTCCTAAACTCGAAATTTTACTTCATGCTTTGTCTAGGAGTAGAAAACACTCGTTTAAGCTTCAAAATGAACGCTTAATAATTTTTGTCAACTTACTGATTAATAACTAAACACGCTTTAATTTGATTCGTTTATTTTAATTATATAGGTAATTTGCAATTCTTAATAAATATACATATATTTATTAAGAATTGAAAATTACCCGTGATTCAATAAATTAATTAATCTAAACCAGTTTACCGATATTTCACCGAGAAATCATGATATCGTTGTTTCAGGGGTGTTTCATTAAATACGTTACGTGGATAATTAATAGAATTTAAAGATTTACCTTCACCAAGTGTCTTCCACTCCCAGACTAAGCATGAAGTAAAATTTCGGGTTTAGAAAAGCCCCGTGAAAATTTGTCGAGGGTCGCGCAGCGACCCGAGACAAATTTTCTCGGCTTTTCTAAACCCGAAATGTTACTTCATGCGCCATGCGTATAAAACAACGAATTAACGATAAATTTAAAAACACAAAACACACATGTACAAATTCCGATTGAATCTCAAGAATCACGAGATTTTCAACAACTAGACAACAACGCTAGATGAAGATAAATTTCAAGTTTAGATTTGGTTTGGTAGTGTAACTTTTGTAAACACGAAATTTTACTTCATGCGCCAAGCGCATAAAACACTGATTTAACGTGAAGTTTAAAATGTATAGCTTTAGTATACTGCTGTAGCAGTAAAATCTAAACTTCACAATATTTCAGTGTTTTATACGAGTGGTGTTTGGAGTAAAGTTTCGAGTTTAAAAAAGGCTGAACATTTGGTTCAGGTTATTTGAAATTCCAAATTTTACTTCATGCTTAATCAAGGAGTGGAAACACTAAAAGTTTTTAATTGATCACTTTTATAAATACAACAAAAGCCTGAACATTTACAGAGTACGCATCGGGATATGTTTTTATACTTAAAATAAAAACTCCCTGTATATATTCACTCAAATTTACATTACTTACCTATTCATTTTTTGTTTAGCTCGTGTTATTCGTCCCAACGTACACAATTGTCTATACACACTAACAATAAAAACTATAACACAATTCAACTAACAAAAATAATAAGTTGACACTAATAAAAAAAAACTAAAAACTGAACAATATAACTAATAAGAAAAGTCTTCGAAATGCAACGCACGGAAATCGATAAATGGTCAGAAATTCTTTAAGTACTGAAGGTCACAAGAACAGTGTCAAGGGTTTTCGAAAAATACGCGCACATGTTTGTTTATATTTCGTCTCTCTCACGCACAAGTCCGCACAACACACTCGTCTTCCATACAATTGGCTCACGCGGTCGGGGCGGCCGCTCTCGTGTGTCACGTATCAACTTAACATTTTACCAAATATTGCACTTTTTTTAAATTGCTATTTCTCCGTTATTTGTTAAAATATTTTAGTTATTTTAATTGATTTGTATTTAAGAATTTAATTCAAACAATTTGTCGGATCGATTTTTTTTTTGGATTAAAATATCTAAAATAAAATTCTGTTACACAAAAACTATAAATGAGAAAAAAAAGGATCCGACAAAAATTTTATAATTAAATCTAGTATACGCATACAAAAATTCAAATTTTTGGACCATAAATAAAGAAGTTTTTGAAATATAGGCGGTGAAGTCCCCTTAAACTTATAATAAAGGAATAGTGGTGAAAAATATGAAAAAAAAGTGTTTACGTAAATTAAACATGAAGGGATATTTAAATAATTGGATAACTATTTACCGAGATGGGGCCCGTTCATCAGAGACAACAGATGGAAGTTTACTGCCAACTGTTGGAGAATTCTCTGATGACCGGATTGTTTATCGTGAACGTGTTTGAGATTTTTGCAATCGTAAGAAATAGGCCGACCGGAGTACGGCTCATTAGATACCAAAATACATCACAAACAAATACAAACATGTTGAATGTTAAACATTTTGATGAACGGGCCCATGTTCAGGATATCTTCCAAATTTATGAAATTCTTGTATTATAGTATTTTCACTTAATTAGAGATTCACTTAATGATTAGTCGATGATTAAAGTTAATAAGTCAATGTGCAAAGGGGCCTAAGAATTAGTAAAATGTAATTCTATTAATTATTAAATTTGATGCAGAAGAAAAACATGGCGGTATTGATTGATGTATTTACATCTTTATAACAAATAAAAATACAGGTAGAGGTACACATATAAGTATAATTTAAGATATAGGCATTTAAATAATGCATTTGTTCAAGAAATATAACTTTATTAAAATGTTTAATAATACTTTATGTGTTGATAATTTAACCAATTTAATTCTTGGTTGGTACTTTAATAGAAATGGTCTTCACTTCTAGGTATTCTTTTAACGAATCCTCGCCCCTAAAAAAGCATTAAACAAAATAAAATCAAACCACAGGAAAAACCTAATTTCGAAAACGTACAATTCTCTTCCAGTTCCAGACTGCTTGTAGCCACCGAACGGAGCTTGAGGTACAACGGCATCATAACAATTCACCCTGTTTAATAAAGACATGTGTAAATACTTTAAAAATTATTTTCAAATTTAAAAGACTGTGTTACCAGACAGAGCCAGCTTGAACAGCTTGAGCAAAAGTCAGAGCATTGTCCAAATTTTGGGTGACACATCCAGCTGCCAAACCGTAGGCCGTGTTGTTAGCTCTTTCGATCACTTCATCGATTGTTTTGAATTTTATTATGGATTGTACTGGACCGAAAATCTAAAAAAAAAGATTATGTTTAAATTTAAAAAAAAGTCATTGATGCAATAACGCAACATTATTAATTGAATTGTTAGTTAAATTACTAAATAAATTAATACAATGTGTCAAGTATTATTTGACCTGACTTGAGAATGCGTGAACAAAAATGTAAATATTGAATCATTCGAAATTTTTATTATTCTTCATTTTAAAAAAGTATTTATAAGTGTGTTTCTAACTTCACAATATTTCAGTGTTTCATACGCGTGCCGCATGAAATCAAATTTCGAGTTTAGAAAAAGCTTGAAAATTGTTTTGGTTGCTTAGCGCTACGCGACCAAACCAAATTTTCAGACGTTTCTAAACTCAAAATGTTACTTCATGCTTAATCTGAGAGTGGAAACACTCTCTTGAAACTTTAAATTGAACGTTTTTATAAAACCGATGAATGCCTGAAAACTTACAGCGTGTACATTATGGATATTTAAATGATAAATTTCCAGTTTGTAATATAATAAGTTAATCATAGAAATCATAAAGAGAAGTGCAGAATTTTATCTAAAACCAACTTCTAACTCAAACTCTATAATTACTCGACCATTATTAATAGGTTACACTAAATTAGTCAGCATTGTAATGTTGTATTTATAATGCTTAAATCTTGAAACTGTGTACTAAAATATGGAATTGCTTACTTCTTCTTTAGCAATATGCATATCATCTGTAACGTTTGAGAAAACTGTGGGCTCGACGAAATATCCTTCGCTTCCAAATCGTTTTCCCCCGGTGTTACAAGTAGCTCCTTGTTGTTTGCCGCTTTCTATCAGCCTCAAAACCTTCTCAAACATCTCTTTGTCGACTTGAGGCCCTTGCTGAATGCCCTGCGCGAAGGGATCTCCAACTTTGCGCGCTTTCGCCATAGCAGTCGCCTTGTTGACGAATTTATCGTAAATTCCGGACTGCACAAAAGTCCTCGAACCAGCGCAGCAATTTTGACCGTGATTCGCGAAAATAGCGTTGTGGGCTATTTCCACGGCTTCGTCCACTTAGAAAAAAGTGTTGATGTTATTTAAGTGAAATGTTGCTTTTAATTACTTACAATTGGCATCATCGAAGATTACAAGCGGACTTTTTCCTCCTAATTCGAGTCCAACTTTTTTCAGGTTTGTATTAGCCGCGTATTGCATTATCAAGTGTCCCACCTGAAATGTTTCTATTATGAAATTTGTTTCGATTGCTAAACAAAAGTTTCCTTAAAACTTTGAATCCATAATTCTCGGAGGCATTTACTTCGTCAATATGTGAGTAAATGAAATTTCATATAACAGTGATTAAGTATAAAATTGTAACCTCTGTTGATCCAGTAAAGGCGATTTTGCTAACATCTGGATGTTGGGCAATGGCTGCACCAGCAGTTGGACCGTAGCCAGGCAAGACATTGATGACTCCTGCTGGAAAGCCCGCTTCTTTTGCCAATGCGGCTAAAGCTAGGGCTGTTAACGGGGTTTGTTCAGCTGGTTTTAAGACCAAAGTACAGCCGGTTGCCAAAGCCGGGCCCCATTTCCACGCCAGCATCAAAATGGGATAGTTCCAGGGGGTGATTTGCCCCACGACTCCAACTGGCTCTTTTCTCGTCATTGTTAAGAAATTCCCATCTGAAGAAGACACAAAAGAATATTTTACATTAAAGCATGAACACACATTTTAAATAAAATCCGAAATTGTCTTTACTTATAAAAAGAAATGAGATAAACATTTATTTCCATCTGAGGAATACACAAAAGATCCTTGCACATCAAAGAATGAAAAACATTTTAAATAAAAATCCGAAATTGTCATTACGTATATCAAAGAAGTAAAATAAACATTTGTCATTTGTAACTTTTTGAAATAAAACAACACAGTAGGGAGGGTTTCACTTTCATTGTTGAACACTCCAACATGTTCACAGTGACTTCAACAGGCAGATGAAGTGGCTTCATTAGGCAGACGTGACAGTGATTTTTATAGTTTGCTTCCGAAATTATAAAATCTGAAATCACAAAACTTACCTGAGGGAATAGTATTTCCGTGGATCTTATCGGCCCATCCAGCATAGTATCTAAACGTATCAATTGCACATTGTATGTCGAAAACAGAATCATCATAAGGCTTTCCATTATCGAGTGATTCTAGTGATGCTAATCCTGCTATATCTCTTTCCAGTAAAGCTGCCAACTAAAATTTTGTAACTCTAATTAGTGGAAAACCATTAAGTTTCAAAAAAATGTAGTGTTCCCTAGGCGCGGCTCGTGACCTCTCTGTAGGCGAGGCAACAAGCTTCTCCTTATTAAAAGGTCGCATGATCTACCCGTAAGCCGTATCTGGCAATAGCCATGTTGGTCACGAGCGGCGACTGGTGATCTCATTATTTAATTACGACCTACTTTGTATAATAATTTTCCTTTGGCTGAAGCATCCATGTTCCTCCATTCTGAACCCCTGGCAAACGCCTTTTTGGCAGCTTTTACAGCAATGTCTACATCGGCTTTGTCAGCCTCTGATACATCAATAATTTTCTTCTCATTTGCTGGATTAATTGTAGGAAAGCATTTTCCACTCACGGATTCCACAAATTCATTGTTGATGAATAACTAAATGTAAATACATAGTTGAATTATTGAAAATACTACAATAAGTATCGATTATAATAGAGTTTTAAGATTCCACTAAACATGATATAAAATACAGAACAAGTATCCTCTAAAGCAGTGGTTCTCAACATTCTATATTAATTCACAACACCTAAACATAAAATATGAAAATTTCAAGGTTCGCTGTTTTCAATTTGATAAGATGTTTATACTTTATACAAACGATCAACTTCAGATAATAAAAGATGAAATAGCCGTTTTTGAACTTCACATTAAGTCAGTGTTGTATACGCCTGGTACATGAAGTAACATTTAAAGTTTAGAAACGCCTGAAAGTTTGGATTTGGTAAACTCAAAATTTTACTTCATGCTTAATCAAGGAGTGGACAACACTCGCTAGAATTTTATTTTATTTCATAAGTATACATATCTATGTTACTGTATGCTGTAAATCTTCAGATATTCGTTTTTTTTTACAAAAGTTCAATTTGAAGCTTTAAACGAGTGTTTTCCATTCCTAGTTTAAGCATTAAGAAATATTTTGAGTTTAGGGAAGCCTGAAAATTTGGTTCGGTCACGTAGCGAAGTGTAGCAACCAAACCAAATGTTCCGGCTTTTCTAAACTCAAAATTTTTCTTTATGCGCCACGTGTGTTAAAATTCCCTATATGATATTTATCAATTTAATGTTATCTCTTTTAAACTTGAATTAAATTGTACAATTTTGTTGAATTTAACTTACATAAGAATTCAATGTAAACCTGCATGTTATAAAACAATACCATATAAATTAAGGTAATTTATTCCCAAAGCATGTTGCATGTCTCATTAAATATTCAACAGTTAATGCGAAATTTATTTATTTGTCTTTTTATTTAATACCTTAAACAAATTCTGCTATACAGGTTGTTCTAAATTATCGGGCCACGATTGGTAATTTTATTTTCTTAGGAGCTACGAAGTCGGTTAAATTAGCAAACTAGTAGTATTTTTTACGTACATTACGATAGTGTAAAGAGAAAAACAGATGAACCTCAGGTTTCTGATTTATTCGCAAAAACAACATTTTTTTTAAAGGGATGCCCCGTATATTTTGACATATTTAGAAAGAGAAACACAATCTCTCTTTCTAGATATGTCAAAATATACGGGGCGTCCCTTAAAAAAAATGTTGATTTTGCGAATAAATCAGAAACCTGAGGTTCATCTGTTTTTCTGTTTACACTATCGTAATGTACGTAAAAAAATACTACTAGTTTGCTAATTTAACCGATTTCGTAGCTCCAAAGAAAATAAAGTTACCAATGGTGGCCCGATAATTTAGAACAACCTGTATAGCAGAATTTGTTTAAGGTATTAAATGAAAAGACAAATGAATAAATTTCGCATTAACTGTTGAATATTTAATGAGACATGCAACATGCTTTGGGAATAAATTATCTTAATTTATATGGTATTTTTTCATAACATGCAGGTTTCTATTGAATTCTTATGTAAGTTAAATTCAACAAAATTGTACATAAAGAACATAAACAAAAAAGTCTAAATAAATGATTATAATAAAGTTGAAGATAAAGGAGATCTGGGCCATTAAATACTGCATATTTTATAACAGGATTACCTACTCAAAATCAAAATGGCGATAAACAAACTATGTCGTATGTTGTCAAACTATCCAGGCTTATTGACGTTTAGCCAATTTTCTTGTATTATAGTAATTTTTCCATGCTTTTTCGGCATAACGAGAAATGTGACATGTTAGAGTGTTATTTATCATTTTCAAAAATGCATTAGTTAAGTATTTAATAATTTTTTTTTGTTCTAATTTAAAACTTTATACTTTCCTTAAATAGCTATTAATTACCTAGGTAATTATTTTAAATACACGAACACCAAATTTGAGTAAATTGTAAAACAACCATTTTTTCAATCACGTTTTGGGATAATCATTCAATCACCAGCCTTTTTTTGTTCGTCTATTTCTTCTCTTTCTAAATATGTCAAAATATACAAGGCATCCCAAATATAACAAAGCTACTAATAGTGGCCCGATAATTTAGAACACCCTGTATATGTCAACACAAGATGAGAATTTTAAGACTCTCATTATCTAAGCGTCCAATTTGAAACTTCTAACAAGTGTTTTCCACTCCCAGATTAAGCAGGAAATAAAATTTCGAGTTTAGAAAAGCCAGAAAATTTGGATTGGCTGGGGCGCGCGAGCAAAGCGACTCGCGCTCCGTTAAATTAAAATTTTCAGGCTTTTCTAAACTCTAAATTTTTACTTGATGCGCCACGCGTATAAAACACTGATTTAAAGCGAAGTTCAAAATATACTGCCAGATATCTGTGTTTATTATTCACAGCTCGCATACATTTTATGTTCATAAATTTTACAAGTGTTTACGCACTGAGCAAACACACTGAAGTAATGTTTCAACAACATTAATACAACTTTTAATGTTGTTACAATGTTGATATTACGTTATTTGTTTTTTTTGCTCAGTGGGTATTTTGTCTAACCCAATATTTTCTAAATTCATAATTACGAAGAAAAAAACATTGAATATCAAGGAAAACAAACAATACTATTTTAATATCCGTTCATTACTCTTTTATTAATCACTGTAGTTGTAAAAATACAAATTTTGCAATCAATATTTTTGTTATTAACTTATATACTTATTATATTTCTGTGATTGACGTGTGAAAACCTTGATAGCAGCCTTAAAGGAAACAAATATTAATATACTAAATTACCTTTGTATATTTAATCTTCGGATTCCTGTTGGCCATATTTTTCTCTCGTTCTTTTTTTTATTATATATCAGGTAGAATTAAAACCTTCTCAAACCACAACGTTCACAAACAGAATGCCAGACCGACACAATAATTTCGTCATTTATATATAGAACGAGATTTCTGCCCCACCACACTCGCCGAATTAACACATTGCAGACAATTTTTTGTATTACCTCAAATCAACATTTTTGCGTCGGCAAATAAAAATGTATAACGTAAAAAAAAGATAATTTATCAATCCCGTGATAAGACAAAATAAACTGAATTGTATGTTAGGGATGGATTTGAAGGTTGTGGATGCTGTTGCCGGCAGGTATTGATTTTCAGAGCAAAAAAACGAACACAGCTTATAAAATTTTGATAAATACTTGTTGCTTTGATTAATCATGAAAATGTCAATCAAATCTGGTTTACAAATAACTCACGTATAATATACAGGGTGATTCATCAGCCTTTTTTACAAACTGTGGCAATGAAGAGTAAATTTAATTTCATGAGAAAATGTTCATATAACGCAGGTGCTATCTTTCTTTGTTTAAAAGTTATAGCACGTTTACAATTTTGAAGTTGAAAAAACGTAGTAGTCATGATTTAACAAAACAAAATTTAGTAACTATTATTTCAAATAATTACCTGTCAAAAATTGTTTGGTTATAGTAATAGTTTCTGTCACTCTTTGTGAATTAATTACGCGTGCAAGGGAGTTTAATTTGTCGTTACCAATTATGTGTTCAGGAAAATGGATCAATTTTTGAACACTTAATGCAGGTACATTTTGCTTTCTGTTTGTTACAATAGATGGGTGCGATTTCTGTTTGTTACAATAACTGTTCTCGATTTCTTTAATTTATAATTACCAATTAGTGTTCATAGAGACAATATTTTAAAAGTGCTTAACTTCAGAACAAAGAAAGGTAGAACCTGCGTGCATATGAACATTTCTTCATGAAATTAAATCTACATTCATTGTCAAAGTTTGTAAAGAGACTAAGGAATCACCCTGTATATTGTGCAAACTATAACATTAATAATTTCAAATTTAAGTAAAAAATAAAATAGAATCAAAGACATGATGTTTTCTTTTTCATTTATAAAGAATTCATTAAGACAATAAAAAAATGTAAAAAAAACATGGACGCCCGCTCATATGGGCAAGGGGGAGCACTTACTTAACTATTTAACTTAATTATTTATTACAGTACGCTCAAAATCGACCAAAAATATATTTATGTATGCTATGATTTCTAAATGTACGTACATAATCAATATATACTGCCTTTCAAAAAAATCAGAACACCAAGTATTTATTGGACGATTTTAATGAAATTTACAGAATTTGATCATGTAAATGAACTGCATCGATGATCAAATTGTTTTGGTTACTATTTAATGGTATTTTTCCTTGATTTCACCATTATGAAGAGCTGCTGATTTTTTAATGTAATTGCTTCTAATATCCAAGTAGCCTCTGAGTAGTTTGACGTTTCAGTTTGTAAAACATAAAAAGATGCCCCGTGTTCGTCGGCGTGCACAATATCATCATCTAAGTGAATTTGAAAGGGGTCGCATTATTGGAATGCGAGAAGCGGGTTTTTCGGTTCGTGCTATTGCTGAAAGGGTAGGCCGTAGTGTATCGGTGATCGTACGCTGCTGGTCTAGATGGTCCGAAGCTGGGGAGAATCGACGTAGACTTGGATCAGGACGTCCAAGAAGCACCACTGAGCGTGAAGATCGAGCTCTTCGTCTTACAACTTTAAGGGACAGATTTACAACGTCGCGGGCATTGGGAAATGACTGGTTGGCTCTAAATGGCCAAAGAGTATCTATGGCTACTGTTTACAGAAGAATCCGCAGTTTTGGTATAAGATCCTACCGTCCACAATTGTGTCTACCTCCTACTCCGCAGCATCGCAGAGCAAGACTTGATTGGTGCAGGGAAAGACAACATTGGACCCATGAATGGAATAACATTATCTTCAGCGATGAGTCTCGGTTCTGTTTATGGGCTCATGATGGTCGCAGAAGAGTGAGACGTCGACGCGGTGAACGCAGAATTTTACAATTTGCTGTTGAAAGACATACGGCTCTTACACAGGGAGTTATGGTTTGGGGGGCGATAGCATATGGTAGACGGTCTCCTTTAGTTTTTTTAGAAGCAAGTCTTAACGCGATTCGGTATATTGACAACATTTTACGGCCAGTGTTAGTGCCCTATGTAAATGGCTTGCAGAACCCCCTTTTTCAGCAAGATAATGCTCGACCTCACACAGCGGCCATTACAAGACAGTTTTTTGATAGTGCCGAAATCAATTTGTTACCTTGGCCATCTCGTTCTCCAGATCTATCGCCAATAGAACATGTTTGGGATATGATAGGTGTTAGAATAAGTAACTTACAGCGCCCCGCTAACACTGTAATGGAACTCAGAGGTCAAATTATCGAAGTTTGGAATGAAATACCCCAAGTCGATATTGACAGCCTGATTTCTAGCATGCCTCGACGTGTTAATGAGTGTTTGGGAAATCGTGGAGGCCCAACACATTATTAATTTTTATTCATTTGTTTTTTTTGTTTTTCAAGTTGATTTTTTGATCATCGATACAGTTCGTTTACATGATCATGATGTGTAAATTTTATTAAAATCGTGCAATAAATACTTGGTGTTCTGATTTTTTTGAAAGGCAGTATATTTTTAGCTTTAGAATAAAGCAGTTTTTTATACGCGTGGCGCATGAAGTAAACTGTTCAAGCTTTTCGACACACGAAATTTTATTTCATGGTTAATCTAGGAGTGGAAAGCACTCGTTTAGTTTAAGGCTTTAAATTGAACGCTTTAAAAAATCACGAATTCTTGAAAGTTTACAGTATACATATTTCAATATATCTTAAAAACTAATATTTAGGAATTCCTTCGTAATAATCTAATCTTCTAAAATTGACATTAGAATTTTATATTCTAAAGATCTTAATAATTTTATATTTATTATTTTTAAGTTACTCCACAATTTTCGCTAATTTCATCATTCGTTTGACATTTCATCACATTTAGACATTTTCAAAAAAAATAATTATTTTACATATCTCGCATATTTTAATTTTTTGATATTTCTTCATTTTTCGACTTTCTTTAGAATTTTCGTAAATTTCAACATATATCACCTTTTTCCAGTATTTTGTATTTGAACGCTGCGCGTCTAAATACAAATTCTTCGGCCTTTTCTCAACTCGAAATTTTACTTCATGCGATTATCACTTTTCGACATATTTCAAAATGTTGTCAAACTTTAATATTTCTTGACATTTCATCACTTTTCGAGATTGTTTTTGACATTTTCTCAAATTTAAACATTTCATCGTTTTTCGAGTTTTCGATTTTTTCAAAATTCTGGCAAACTTCAACATTTTTACATTAACATTTCATTACTTCCATGGTTTGTGCACCACTGAAAGACCATTATATTCTAGATAAAGACAATAAACTCTTATTATTATTATCTATTATTATAGATAAAGACTATAAACTTATATTATTATTATTATATTTTGCCCCCCTGCCCCTGTCAAAAATTCTACTGGCGCCCATACAAAAACCCCATTGTTAAATGAAACCTGAGAGAATTTAAGTAATTATTCATTACGGAAATGATAACAAATCTTTCTTTAATTGTTGCAATTTGGGATAAATTGATCTCAACGAATGAAGAATAATTTAAAAATTATAGGCTGTATACGAATGCTAAATACTTCGTAAACATACATGTGCGTGAGCGCGGTCGCAACCTTCCATTGTGGACATGAATAATTTACGACATTATCACTAATAATGTCGATTATTACAAGATTTTTTGTAATAAGACCAACAATCATAAATGATATTATTAACAAAATTATGTTACCGAAAACGGGACGATAAATTTACCAACTCACAGCAAAAATGCCAATTTTAACATGAAACGCATCATTGGCCCGTTCATCAAAATGTTTAACATTCAACATGTTTGGGTTTGTTTGTGATGCATGTTGGTATCTGATGAACGGTACTCGGCCATTTTGAAAACTTTAACCGGTCAACATCATTCTGTATGATTGCAAAAATCCGGTCATGAGAGAATTCCCCAACAATTGGCAGGTAACTCCCAACTGTTGTCTTTCATGAGCGAGTCCATTGAGTTGGTATAAGAGTAAAAATGTTTCTGACACTTTTTTTAGAGTTATCAGATTTCATCTAATTGTCATATTTAAAGGATTTAATAGCTATTCGCCTTAGTAAATAATTTTAAGACTCTATTAAGCATGTTAATTTTACCTTATTAATAAACGCTAAATTTTAAGAACACTTTGTTTGAACTCTGACTTAATTGCACATACAGATTATTAATAGAATTATATGTGTGTAACAGAAATGTTTAGAAGAATTAGTGCTGAATAAATATTGAATGGATTAAGATACTTAAAACATATTTATAGAAAATGGGAGGAGAAATATTGATATTGTATGCTTAGTAGGTTTATAAAACTGTTCTGCAAGGCCTAATAATTAACATAAAAGTTGTGTATTCTTTTTAATCAGAGAGACATTTTTATGCAATTACAAATACATTTATATTTAATTTAGTTTTTTTTAAATAGTGGGTTAGTCTGAGATATTGACCTATGGTCTTTCTGCCCACTTTTTTAAATGTTTATACAGATCTACAATTTTTGTGTAGAAACTAAATACAGGGATTTTTTCTTAATTAGTAGACCCCTGCACAGGCCGACTTTTTTGGGCCCGGCCCGTTCATAAAATAATTGTCTTGAGCTCGGCCCGGGTAAATATTAAGGGGAATATAACAGTGGTCTGAAATTTAATGTCAGGTTTATTTAAAAACTAAAGATCCAAGAAAGTTGAAATTTTGACAGCGTATATAAAGCTCAATTATCTAGTAAAATATCGAAGTATTTTTTTTTTTAACAATTTGCTTTCAGAGGTATGAAAAAAATAATGTTATATTTTTCAAAATTAAAAAAAATATGCCCATATCTTACTAGTTTATACTATAAGGAATATAATGTGAACATTTCATAAGGATGCGATAGCTCATGCCCGAGTCAGGTTAAAATAAAAATCTTAAAAAGTAAGACCGTAAAATACCGCCGCCTTGCGGATCTTCTCTTAGTTGAACGCGTTGTACACTCATCTGCACAATTATTGGAGGGGCGAGCAGCATGCGGCCAGCGTTTATCCCTGGGCCGGTGAACGCTGCGCGGCTTCGCGTTTGTTTTTATTTTCTTTTCTCAATCATAGTTAACAAAAACGGCTCGCGTCGTTAGCATTTATTCTCGTAAAATTAATATTTCGCAATTATAATCGATATTTTATTGTACTAGTGTTTTATTTTTATGCTTTCTGACTACTAATGGAATAAGTATTTTTTTATACTGCATGTTCACTAATATAGAAAACACGAAATCTTTCACTAATTTAAATAAAGATGCGTAATATACCTTTAATATTGACTTTAATTATTATTTGACAGTGTCGGTATTATTAAATTATTTTTAAAGTGTTTTAAGGTGATTAATAAGCAGAAGCAATCGAATAACAATCAGTCTTGTTCAAATCATTATTTCTTCTTAAATCTTCGTTGTTAAAACAGTTGTTAAATTCCATTAAACTTCTCGCAATAAAACTATTAAAGTAAATTGTAAAGTTTCTAGCAATCGGACCTATTTGAACCAACTGCGACTTCATCAACGAATCAATGATATCAAAACTATAAGAATAGTGAGAATAACGTCACCAATATGACGTTGTCGTAGATTAATGTTACGAATCAACTATTTTTTACTGAGCACAGGTAATATATGTTTGACGAATGTTTACAAAAATGTAGGGTTTAACTGCGTGCATATTCATTGTTAATTATTTTAGAAAAAATAGAACTATAATAATAATAAGGTAGTTATTATAATGCATTTCAAATAACAAGCTTCTTGCTCAACATTGCACCGAACGCAATATATTTTATTTCAAATTTGGCTGATTTATGATGAGTCATATTTTGATAGTAAGTAAATAAGGAATAAATGAATTGTAATTGAATGTTATTGCAATCCTCTATTTATACACATCATCATTTTGTAAACCCTGTACTAATTATAAAAAAACAGGGCAGCTGTCCGTTTAATTTTTTTCAATCTATTATTTATTTGTTGCATTCATAAAAACTAGAATATTGGATAAAATAAAAATTGAAATTCTCCCCAAAATCTGGGGTATTTACCCAATTTGGCAGAGGCCAAATTAATACACATTATTTTCATGGCCATAGCAGTTATCAAAGATAATATTCCTATATAAAAAATATCATTGAAAATCCTATGTTCCGTTTTTTTCATATACAGAGAGTTTTATATAACACCGAACATGTTCATCCAATACAATTTTGACCTTTTATTTTTAAGTTGTGTGTAAATTAGGTTGCCTCTATGACCATTAAAAACTGTAGCCAATCAATCGCAATTAATGCCTCAACTTGTACACACAGGGAGTTTTTCTTTCAAGTATACATGTGAGAATTACACGGTATATGTCGTAAATCTTTAGATACTCGTTGTTAAAAAAAATAATTTGAAACTTGAAATGAGTGTGTTCCACTCCCAGACTAAGCATGAAGTAAAATTTCGAGTTTAGAAAAGCCTGAAAATTTGGTTTGGTAGCGTAGCGCGAAGCGCGGAGCGGCCAAACTAAATGTTCAGGCTTTTCTAAACTCGAAATTTTACTTCATGCGCCACCGGTACAAAACACTGACAAATTACGAAGTTTAAAACACACCGATAAACTTTCTATTGCATCAGTGTTTAGTACCGGTGGCGCATGAAGTAAAATTTCGAGTTTAGAAAAGCCTGAAAATTTGGTTTGGCCGCTCCGCGCTTCGCGCTACGCGACCAAACCAAATTTTCAGGCTTTTCTAAACTCGAAATTTTACTTCATGCTTAGCCTGGGAGTGGAAAACACTCGTTTAAAGCTTCAAATTAAATTCTTTTAATAATCCTAGCATCGGCAAATGTTCAACGTATGCTTCTGTATACTTAAAAGACAAATTCTCGTTATGAAAATGTTCGGTGTTACATAAAACTCTCTGTATATCCGGCATATAAATATTCACAAGAAGCTTATTAACATGAATTATTTTATTATTAATTTTTAAGAAATAATCTCTAATTTAATAAAATAAAACACATAGTTTGTTCAGCTGTCGAAACTGGAGTCTTAAAAGTAAAAATAATTAGTTATAATGACAAGAATAAGAATCATCGGTTTTGTAAATACCGAAAAATAACACAGGATCGCTTTCTAACGAATTGAAAACAATACATAGCTTGTATGTATTATCAGCGTGTTTAAATAATACGAATCGACACTTTCCTTCGATCCGTCTTTTTTATACGCTTTTTTTTTCGTCTATTCCACGCGACGCGAGATCCTATCCGTTCATGCCAAGGAGCAATACACAAATGCACAGTGAATTGCCGCTTTTCTCTTTGACTGTATTCGCCCCACTTGTCCTGTAAATTTGGCATCGGATGAGCTACTCTAAACTATGTGGGTCTTTCCAACACGATCGGCGTGTTACACTGCGCTAATCCCCTTAATATCCGGTGAATATTTTAGTCTGAATAATTCAAAAACTTAACAGAGTTTCAAAACACTAGTTTATAAAGATTTATCACAATTGTTATTATATATATTTACTTGTTTATAGATATAGTTTTGGAATAAAAATAAAAACAAACTGCAGTGCTCTACTTTTAATATAATTAATAAAAAAAATTGTATTTATTTTTATTGTTACAGATCCACAATTTTCGTGCGAAAACTGCCAGCGAATTTTTCAAAGTAAATTTCCGAAATTCGTTATTTTTTAAGAGTTCAATTTGAAGCTTTAAACAAGTGATGATGACTAAGCATGAAATAAAATTTCGAGTTTAGAAAAGCCTGAAAATTTGGTTTAATCGTGTAACAAAGCGGAGCGACCAAACCAAATGTTCAGGTTTTTCTAAACTCGAAATTTCCCTTCATGCGCCACTGGTATAAAACACTGATTTAACTTTAAGTTCAAAATATACTGCTTTAGCATACATACATATATTTAGAACTTCACTTGAAATCAGTGTTCTATACAAGTGGTGTATGAAGTAAAATTTTCAGACTTTTCTAAACTCGAAATTATACTTCATGCTTAGCTTGGGAGTGGAAAATACTTGTTCAAAGCTGTATGGTTTAGTAGAGGTTCATAAAAATGTTCTGTATTGCCTATTAATAAATAAAAACATGTATTATTTTTTTTTATTATTAATAAACATCTACAATTTTGTGCATAAACTAAATACAGGGAATTTTTCTTCGCTACACGACTAAACCAAACTTTCTGGCTTTTTCAAACTCAAAATTTTACTTCACCTGGGAGTGGAAAACACTTGTTTAAATCATCATATTGAACTCTAAAACATGAAGATTTATTAAAATTTCTTTTTACCATCTCTAAAGTGAGAAAGTAAAAAAACTCTACCTGGTGATTTTTTTTATCGCATCTTGCTAGTAGTAACATTTGTTGTATTGTTTCGAGTATAAATGGACTGAATTTATTAGTTTGTTACTTAAAATACTTACCTTTAAGCAAGCCCCCAATATTTCTGAAAGCGTTAATTCATAAAGAAAAACTTTTATCGAAGTTCGAAATTTTTTATTAAAAATATAATATATAAGCATCTATAATACATGTAAATCTAATGAATAAAATATAATTAATGTAATTTTTTACATTCATAAATTGATTAAGAATAATTATTTACAGTTTTCTATATTAAGTCAGCGCTACTCGCTATATAAAACCATGTCATCGATGCATTTAACCGCATCGAATTCATTCAAATACACCAAATTTGTCCGGATTTGGTATACGCTGACACCATTTGCCTACACAAAATTATAGAAATTAAAACGAATGAATTAAAAGTAACAATATAACCTACCAGAGCAAAGTTTATAAAAGCCGTAGTCGGATTTTCGTTCCCGTCGAAAACGTGCGTCGCCAAAACATAATGCAGGTCCAACAGAGGCGGCAGCGCCTTCCACTTATCGTCTGCGTTCAACATCTTCGATACCTGCTGCAAACAATCCGGCGTGAACTGAATCACCTGCCCGTAGAGATCCCGAATCTCGTCTTCCGAAAAGTGCTCTAATTTAACCTCTGTGTCGGTCTAGACAAATAATTTTTTTACAGGCATTAATTTAAAATAAAAAATGACCATTACTAAGGCCCAGTTGTACCAAAAACGTTAAACTGAGTTCATCTCTGAACTTGGGTTGATCACTGAACTCGAGTTCATCTCGAAACTAGAGTTCATGATGACAGTTCCTATTATTGTAATGTCAACTTGAGTTCAGAGATGATCCAGTTGAACGTGTTTAGTGCAACTGGCCCTAAGTAACTTTTAAACTGAAAATCAGCCCGATTACGTACCTCAAACTAAGTTTAACAGCACGTTATCCTCAAATAAAACGTTAAATGACGACTTGGTATTCTGTATCTTCGCAAACCTTTATCACGCTCAAAGTTGAGCGCCATGACACCTGTTGAATTTTACAGTTTGCGTTCGAAAATTACACACACCAAAATCGTCGATATCATGATAAAATATTGTTTACGGATGTGGATGAAGTGAACTTTGGGGGTTTAGTAAATATTTGTAAGAATAATGAGGAAAACAATTATTTGTAGCCCTATTTTTAGGTTTTATATTTTTAAACGAATTATGATACTAAATAAAATCTCTTTGTGTTCATTTAATAGTATTGTAAGTGTCTGCAATATGATGGATGTTAGAGTTTTTTTTGTCTTTGTTTTACTAGTTGAAAATATTATCACCCTCTCTCTCGAAGACAGTATCAAAACTTTCTTCTCTTTTAACGTTGACCGATCAACATATGTATCGATACAGAATACAAAATTTTACACAAACGTCACTACGCCTGTTATCTTCAACCTTTATCTTAACATAACAGTCAACTGTTAAACTTATCGTTTGAGGTATGGATTTGGGTTGGATGTTTTACAAAATTTCACACTCACCTCAACCCGCTCATCGTCTGACTCAGGTTCTTCTTTGATAGAGCTTTCGTCATACACACCCATGGAAATCTAAATAATTGTAACAAGTAATGTTCAATTGTTTTTGCAAATGTCGTATGTTTCAAGGCAAATACCAATAAATAGTAAAACTTGCTTAGAAAACATTGTTTGAGGTTAGTTTAGATCATATTATTTGAAATTAGGTTGGATCATATAATTTAAGGTTAGGTTAGATCATGTAAATTAGGATTAGGTTAGATCATGTAAATTAGGGTTAGGTTAGATCATGTAAATTAGGGTTAGGTTAGATCATGTAAATTAGGGTTAGGTTAGATCATGTAAATTAGGGTTAGGTTAGATCATGTAAATTAGGGTTAGGTTAGATCATGTAAATTAGGGTTAGGTTAGATCATGTAAATTAGGGTTAGGTTAGATCATGTAAATTAGGGTTAGGTTGGATCATATTATTTAAGGTTAGGTTGGATCATGTAATTTAAGGTTATTTTAGACCGTTATTTAAGGTTAGGTTAGATCATATAATAGAAATATCCAGAATGCTGTTATTCGATGATCTCGAGCGTTGGCGCGCACACTAGGCGTGCGTCACCGCTTTCTTAGTTCTAGGGACAGCTTTTTCGTGTATTTCATTTCTACTGTGTTTTCTCAGTTTTTGCTAAGTGTTTTGTTTCAATATCAATTTAACTAATTGCAGTAAGAATGAATCACATTGGTTTATATTTTGATTACAGCAATGAGTAATTACGGTGCAGCTGATCATTCAACTAACAGCATTCTAGATATCTCTATTTAAGGTTAGGTTAAATCATGTTATTTAAGGTTAGCTTAGAACTTGTTGTTTAAAGTAATGTCAGATTATCTTGCTAAGTTTAAACCACTTTTGTGAAATCTTGTTTATGATTTTATTAGGTCACTTACCAATTTGCCTTCTATCAATTTACACATCTCTACAGCTAACTCCTCATTGGAACTCCTGGCGGCCGATAAACAAGAAGTCTCGGCAAAATTCTTGGTCGTCAAGTCGATTTTAGTGTTGTCAATGAGGTATTTGACAATATCACGGCTGGCCGGGTTCATCCGGTGGACGCACATGTGCACCAGATTATCGCCGGACTTGCGTGCGATCACGTTCACGTCGGCCCCAGCTTTGCACAACGCTTGCACCGCTTTTAGGTTATCAGCGAAAACTGCCAATTGCAGCGCAGTGTCACCACCTGTGTACGTGATATTAAGAAAATCATTGCCAAGTCGATTGATTTATTTTGATGTACTTACGATCGCAAGTTATGTCGATGTAATTTTTGACATTCGGACTTTTTAGAATCTCCTCGTACTTGAAATCTTTTTCTATGGCTAAGTGCAGGGGGGTGAGACCGTCGCAATTCTTAATCGAGAGATCCATGACTTCGGCAAGTGTGGAAAGGTAAAAATCATAACCTTTTTCAATGGCTATGTGCAATACCGTGTATTGACTCTTATTGATAGCATTTAATAGGTGCACCAGTTTAAATTTAATCAACAATTTTAAGATTTCCTTTAATTTCTCTGTTTTCACAAATGGCAAATACATGTAAGATAAATGTAGTGCGCTAAAAAAATATAATTATTTATTATTAGCATTAATAAAGCTTTAATTGTCATAACTATCATCGATATTAAATAATTAATAAAAATAATATTACTAACTTATTCCCATTTGCGTCGACTCGTTTCCCAATAAAAGTTTCCAACATTTTAATAATTCTCTGCTCTGGAGGATTTGTCTTCAAAAATGAGTCCAACTCTTTAAAAACTCTTAATATCAACTTTTCTGCCTCCGGCCAAGTTTTGTTCAATGGGCTAAATAACAAAGAAAAAACAGTAAAACCATGTTCACATTTTAGTCTAACCGCAGTAAGCTTGTTTTTTTCCGTTGTATTGGCATGTTATATTTTTGATAGTAATGATTGAAGTATGTTGTTAACCTATAACTTCAATAAAACGTTGCCAAACATTGTGGCAAAATGCCAAATGTAATATTTTAACATGTGAATGAGAGATATAAAATGCAACATTGCAATTCATATAACCAAAAAATGCACTGACAACCAAATTGTTAGTAACTTATTTTACTGCCAACAAAAATGTCACCCTAACAAAGCCTACTATCCTTTTCAAAAAGCGAGGCATGTCACTTTGAAGTTAAATATTTTGAAGTCGATGGGGTCGATTGTTTTGAAATTTAAACCACATAAAGATACATCATTTGTACATGTGATGATTTTTTTTTTTAAATTTTAATGTCAAAGATAATATATATTCGGCGTATGTTTACCAAAAAAAGGTAGTGTTTTTTCATGAACTTTTCAACGGTCGAGTTTCATTGCGTGTATCTCCGTTATAAAATATTTAAGATTAATGAAAAAAATAAGGTGGTTACTAGAATCTATTTCGAATGTGATGGATTAAACAAAATATGTTAAATATTTTTATTAGCACAATTATAGCGTAAAAAATGAAAATCACAATCTCGGTTATTAAAAATTGGATTAAAATGGGACTTGGCATAACGTATGTGTACATTTTATGTGATGAATAATTGAATACTATCCTTAAAAAAAGTACAGGTGTATCATTAAAATCGAGGTGTTTTTATATCGAAATCAGTTTTCAGGCCGTAGAGAGAGATGCTTGTTTTAAGGTGTGTAACAAAATTCTGTCTGTTATCTTCAAAAAATACATTATAGCGAATTTTTAAATAAACCATTACAAATGTAAAATTTAAAAAAATACATTATCAAAAAAATATATAAAATATAATTATAACTTTATGTTTTGGAAAACTTTATAGTGGTTTTATATATACATATAATATTATACATACAATATACATATATACAAAAATAGGTACCTACCTACTTTTTGTAAACAGCCACCCCCCTGGGTGCACGCCTGTTATATACATATAAACAAAAATAGGTACTTGCTTACTTTTTGTAAAAAGTTTTACTTGGATTAAAATTTAGAATGACATAATCCGATCACAAAACTGCAATAACTATTTTTACCACCGTAAAAATTCCACAATTTATTACAGCCATTAAAGGTTGTATCAAATTAGCCGAAAAGGGATTACGGGATTAGACGACCTATTTGTCTATTACGTAAGGATGTTTGTAATCAAGGGTTCTATTTCTGTGTTTACACTTTCGTTAATTCTCGAAAAGGCTATAAAGGGATTATTGGTTGTTTTGACAAGAGGTACTAAGAAACGTTTTGTTATGAAGGTGAGTTTTTGCAAGGAGTTATTAGACGTACTGTGATGAGTTTCTATTTGGAAAAGTCTTTTCCATCCGTTCAAATAGTTCATGAAAAACTGAAAGAAGATATTGCCGATTTACCCAAGTTTTCATCTACCACTTTATACAGACTTTTAATTAAATTGAATTTCAAGTATATGAAACTGAATTTAATGGAGAGCAACACAACTTCTGCAGCACGTGGACATTTCTTAAATAAAATGAAACGATATCGAAATGATAACTGGAAAATATTTTATACGGACGAGACTTGGTGTGGAGCAGCCAACCACTCTAAAAAATTTGGTTGGTGTGAAGATCTGTTCACACCATACCGGATGAAAAACGAGACAATTATAATTACTACAGAGGTACCATCCAGGAAATAAATGGATACCGTGGTGGAATAATAACTCCATTGGGAGCTGGAAAAAGAGTAATTATTCTCCACATAGGGAGTGAAGATGGTTTTTTGGATGGATGTATGAAGTGTTTTATTGGCAACAAAAATTCTAATGACTACCACGATGAGATGAATGCCAAACATTTTGAAGAATGGTTTAGACATGTTCTGATAATTATACCACATAATTCAGTGATAGTCATTGACCAAGCACCTTATCACACTATGTTGCATCCAGATTTTAGAAATCCAACAACTGCATGGAGAAAGGCAAACATAGTTGACTGGCTTATTAAAAAGAATGTACGATTGCCATCCGAATACGATTCATTTGACGAAATGTCAAGACCCGCACTGTTATCATTGGCAAAGGTGCACCATTATCCAAAAATGTATCTATTAGATAAAATAGCAGAAGAGGTTAGAGGAGAATCTGTTAAACTTATTTGGTTACCAGTAGCTCACTGTGAGTTTAATGCGATAGAGCTAATTTGGTCATTTGTTAAAAATTATGTGGCAAAAAAGAACAAAACAATGCAATGAAGCCATGGGAAACGTTCCTGATACTTTGTGGCCTAATTGTATAAGACATACAAAGAAAATTGAAGACGATTATATAAAAAAAGATCATTTGGTTGATGTCGCAGTGGAACCATTAATTATTAATATTAGAGCGGATGAATCGACAGACAGCAAAACCGGTAGTGAAAGCGAAAGTGAATCTGGGTAACTTTAATGACAATTGTGTTTCTTATATTTATGTAAAATTATATTTTTGTTCTAAATTCTTATTAATAATTTATTTTTGTCCTTGTTTTAAATTTTTATTCATTTCTACATTTAACAAATGTTAAATAAATACATTAATAATTTTAATATTTAATATTTATCTTATATTTTTTGTCTTTTATATAGTACATTTTTATTATTTTATAATATTTATTTTATATTTGTTGTATTGTATTTTTCTTGAAACATATTTTTTATTTTAATTTTAATATTGTATATACCGTGCGTTTTATTTAAGTATGGCCATAGTGATTTACATGGTAAAAATTGTATCGCATGTTAACTTCTGTTGTCGAACAAAGAAACATTTTTTGTTTTTATCAATAAATCAATAAACTTTCTTGTGATGTTATGACATTTACTTGTTAGTAATAATAATCATTATGACATTTTCGCCAAGTTTATTTTATTTACATAATAATTTGTCTTATTTATTTCAACTTTGAAACCGTCTCTTTAATGTTTATTTTTAAAAAATATTATGAAGATAATACACGTTTATTTTAATTAAGTATTTCTTTAATCCACCATCCCATTATCGTGGTTGTAAATATAAATATTATAAAATAAATCCAATTGTCAATAACTGCTGTCTTCCCTTTCGTTATAAACTTTTCATCATCGTCCGCATCGTAACGACGATGAACCGAGCGGGACCCCCTCTATTCCCCACGCCTCACTTTCACCGTCATAATTTTATATCTCTTCGAACAATTTTTAATCCACTAAAAATCGAATATTTGATATATTCATAATTTGTTTTATACATTTTGCAATATAATTGTGTAATATATAATATCTGTTATTTGTATGTAAATTGATTGTAAAATAACCAAGAACTTTTTTTTTAATTGGGGGATTAAGGGTGGACACATTTAATTTTTATTTGCGTCGTTATATAAATATAAGTCTGATCTATTACATGTATTTTTTTCAATTTCTTATATGTAGCCAATCAATTTATATAAAATGTTAAAGTTGATCTTAGTAAAAATCCACAAAAATGTAGGTACCCTTTTAAACATTTTTATTAATATCTCAGTAAATAAATGTGATAAAAATTTGATTTTCTCAAAATAAATGAGGAACATTCCAAGGAATGTAGATACGTATTTATATATTTTCCAAGATTTATTCTTTTGAAAATACAGCATCCGAAAGTGACATGCCTCGCTTTTTGAAAAGGATAGTAGTGTGGTAAGAATAAGAGTTTAGTTTAATTTCCTCAAATCAAAATTTAATCATTTTACACTCTAAAACATAACGGAACGTTTTTTTAAAACTTACTGTAATTTATGGGTTGTGTCTGTTTGGAACACACCGAGGTCCTCCATGGCAACAGATTCAAACAGCATATGGAATTCCTCAGAATCGACGGCTTTGGCGGCCTCCGCAAGATCCTTTGAGTCTAAAAAGGGGTCGAGTTCGTTTAACGTGCTAGGAATTTCTGAGCTAGAGAAACTCGTCGAACTGTTGTACACCCTGGGGCGTTTCCTGCGGGAAAACCTGTCTGGGTGATATGTGAACTCTAGTGGGACACTCTTTGCGCCGTCTGTCGGCCTTTCCAACTCGATGTAAACTTTTACGTCCTCCTGGATGTTCGCGTCTCTGTATGCTGGAATTCTGTTAATACGTAATTGTTATGAGTGACAGAATCCAAGATTTATTTAATTATGGAAAATTGTTTTTTATGTTATTCATTTCTGAGTATAGAGTAAGGTTATTATGTATTGAATGATGTCAATCAACTACTTCTGAAACCTCATAAGTAATAGATAAAATACTTATTAAGAATGGCTCATAATAAAATTATATGTACTTTAAATTAAAAAAATTTGAAGCATTACGCAGTTCATACAATTAACTACTGCCTTATTAATAGATGTTAGCACACAGCTGTTAGACTGTACACTAAGGATGATGTTAACATTTTCGTATTAATAAAACATTTAAGTAATTTACTATTGTTAGTTTACAACTTATAATTTAATAAAATGGTACTCCTAGTTTAAGACATAAAATTTGATTAAAATTCTTTAAAATTTGTTTACTGTTGGCACTAGGTGGTGCAAAGCCAGGACCTCCAAGTGCAGGATAATCAAAACCAACTAGCATTAAACTATAATGATATTAGTGGTAATTCTATTAATAAGGCTGCTAGTATTGTCTCCTCTAAATTTTGCGTTTAGGACTTAAAAAGTTTCGAAAGTAGTTGATCGATATTCTCTTTAAGAATAAAAAAATGTCACCAAAAAATCACTTCATTTTAACAAAACAGTGGGATATTAATCAAGTGTCACTATTGACTCTAGGTTTATTTATTTTTACTGCACTAAATTGATCTGAGTTCAAGTTTGTGACATCACCTGTTAAAGTTAGTGTAATTTCACAATTACAAATGTCCAGTTCATATAACAGACTCAAAGCAAAAAGTTCGTCTAACACACAAACCTAACGAGAAACGGTTCGAGATTATATGTCAACATGTCTTACGTGGCAACAATAGCATATTGGTGGTGAACATCGTTCTCGTTGTGTTTTGCATATGCAGCCCAGATTTCATTGTCGTCCTCATCCATCTCAAAAAGTCGAACTTTTATATTTTCTATGTTTGGAATAAAAATCAAGATAAATTAGAAAGGTCAGATTTGCAGATACAAACAACGGTTGGAAAGGGAGAGGAATGCAGAGCTTAGGTTAACTATTGGTTAGGATAAACAGTAAAAATTTAGGTTAGATAACAACAAAGAGAAAAAGGTTAAGTTTTCCGTCAGTGAATACTTACTTTTCGTTACTTTTTCTACTAATAAAAATATTTCTTTATTGCCGCATGCTGGACTCGAAGATCGACTCATCCTCGTTATTTTCAGTTCCCCTGTGAGCGCGCTCTCTAGAAATAATTGAATAAAAAATGGATTCTAATTTAAAATATTCATTCATCTCTCTCTTACTTAAGTTACTTATAGCGTGCGAGTAAACTGGTGGAGTAATTAATTCCATAATTCCATTTTTATCTTCAAAAGCATCAAAGCGCAAACACACAATATTTAGGTTAAGTGATTTAGATTCATCATTCGCCTCACGTTGCAACTAAATAAAATAAACAAATATTAGAGGCTGAAAGTACTTAGTTATTTATAACTGTCTACAAAGTGTGATAAATAGTTAACAGCCTTATTAATAGATGTCAACATTCAGGCTTTAATACAGTTCTCAGAGTGATTTTAAGATTTTAGTATTAATAAAACATTTTAATAGATTACTATTGTTTACAACTTATAATATAATAGTATGGTACCCTTAGTTTAAGGCACAAAATCTGTTTTATACGTAACCTCAAACCATATAACAAAGTAGGGTTATTTCAAATTTATTCGATTATAATACTACAAATCATAAATGTTTTACCTATCTTATTAGTATATTTTGAATTTCACTTTTGAGTTACGAAAAGCCTGAAAATTTGGATTTTAACACTACGTTTCTTTTTTTTTGTTAAGTATACATATGCATACCATTTTTTCAATTTAAAGGTTTAAACGAGTGTTCTCCACTCCCAGATTAAGCATGAAGTAAAATTTTGAGTTTAGAAGAGCCTGAAAATTTTGGAATTTTTAGGCTTTACTAAACTTGAAATTTTACTTCATGCGCCACCAGTATAAAACACTGATTTCAAGTGGTTTAAAATATACTACTAAAACTGTATGCTAATGCAGTACATTTTGAACTTAACGTTAAATCGGTGTTTTATACTGGTGGCACATGAAGTAAAATTTCGAGTTTAGAAAAGCATGAAATTTTACTTCTTGATTCAATCGAATAATTCAGCAGAAGAAATACACAAATACATACAAAAACAGTAATATTACTATAAATTTAACTACACTAAACGCTAGAACACACACAAATGCGATGTTGCCAATTTAGAACCAAATAATAACATATAATTTGTTCTATTAATAAGAAATATTAGTATCATGTTTGAGTATGAGTAGAAATTAACTAGCATTAAACTATAATGATATTAACAACAACTCTATTAATAAGGCTGTTAAAGTTTATTTCAAAAATAATTCCTTGTTCTATTTGCATTCTTTTAGATTTACCTCTGATAGTTCAGAAGTTTTCAAGTCTCTGCTTCTGCCTTCATTTCTTCTAATCTGTTCCAACATAAGTTTCTGTTTTTTCTTGAACATTTCCCCTAAAAGGAACTTTTTCGCCGTGTGTATAATTCCCATATTGTTAAACCTAAATAATATTTCATTATTACTCTCATTCAACAACTCTTAACAGTTTTTTTCAGCCTTACACAATATCCTGGTTTTCCGGATGCTCAATCCTCTTATCGTGCGGATCATCGACTTCTTCGCTTCCGCACTTCTGCACCAAACGGTGAGCGTGCGGCTGCCACAGTTCCGGGCCAGTGTGCGGATTCCATTGATACAACGAACATCGCACAACGGCGGGTCTGTTAAAGTTCCTTAACTGCAGAGAAGAAATGCATTTTAAGAAGAAATTAATTTTAATGTCTTTATTGTGAAATATAAAATGTACTAACTCGAACTGTTGGATAAGTTTGTTTGCGGTTTCGTTCGCTCGTATTTCCGCATAACGAGCCGTGCGTCCCCGCCATTTCAGATTTATACCGGAAACGGAATTTTTCAACCGGCTGTTCTATTATTTCCAAGTACGGCATATCGGCTAAACACAAACAACATTTTAATTTATCTAAATAATTGACAATCAAAATGATATTTAAGTTCAATTATTATTATCGAGATTCATTGACCATATTTAAGGATGGGATAATTAGAATTAATTCAAATATTCAAATATTGAAATATGAATATTTTAATCACTAAATTATTCATAAATTTTAATACATGAATATCCAATTGTTTGAATATTAAAATAATCGAATATGTTTTTGAATGAATATTCAAATATTTAAATACTTGAATATATTTTTGAATGAATATTCAAATATTTAAAATTCCTATCCTTAATAATAATGATCAGTTGTTACATTTTTTAACTAAAAAACATTTGTTGTTTAAAGCTATTTAATTTAGCAAAATTCGTAATAATCCTCATGTCGGATAAAAATGTACTCCTATTATTTTATCTAGTAAAATGTGTTTGTTTATCTAGAACAAATAATTATTATAAAAGTAATAAAAGATTGATAAAATAATTTCAAACAAAACTGGAACAAGGTCAAAATTAGACGTAGTAAATGATAAACTAAATAATGTAAAGTGGTAATTTCTACATCCACTTGTTCATAGCTACAATGAGTCACGGGAAAAATAATTACAAACAAGTACAGTTTGAGAGGTATGAGTCAAATTAAATGATGAAGTAAATAATAAAAAGTGGTAATTTCTACATCCATTCGTAGAAACAATGACTCATAGGAAAATAATTATAAACAAGCGCAGTTTGAGAGGCATGAAAATACTTAGTTTAGAAAATAAAATTATTCACTTACATTGATCATCCAGGACCATGCCTTGCGTGACATATTGTGGAACGATTTGCGAACCGGTGTAAGTGTACATCAGGGGAGATCTCGAACCCTCTGAGCTGGACATGGGTGGAGTTGGGAGATTCGTGTACCCACTCATTTCTGCAGCAATCAGCAATAAATATCTCAAAGTTGACAAAATAATTCAATTAAATTTGAGGAAAAATCACACACCATTTTCCACGTATGGTTCATAGTGTTGAACATATTGCGCGACGCTCAAGGGTTCCATCATGTTTGTCTGTTGTTGCAAAGGAGCGAGTTTATTCGCGAAAAGTTAGACGCAAAATGATACGTAATAAAAATGTGTACCCACCATAATTCTAGAAAAGTAATTCCCCTCGAAACAAAGGATTTCCACTGCGTCAGCTGGGTCACGTGGACGCTTGGTATTCCCCGAGCGTAATGATATTTAGCAAGAATGCTGGCTTGAATATTGTTGCGAGCACTAGCGTTGATATTTTATTTCTTGTTGTAATGTTTCGTCAGTTATGTTAGGTTATTGAAAGCCACCGGGGAATTCCTAAATAAGTAACTGAAATTACACATGTATTTATTTAGATTGGCAGTACTTTTTGAGAACACATCATTTTATTCGCTTTGCCTTAAATTCCATAATTAAATACCACATCAATGATTTTGTTTAAGTTGGCCACCCTTTTGTGTTCTAATTACAAGTTGGCAACTCTTTTGAGTACAAATAATAAGCTGGCAACATTTTTGAGTTCTAATATTAAGTTGGCGACACTGTTGAGGATAATATTAAGTTCGCAACAAAACTAACATTAAGCTGGCAACAATTTTGAGTATTCGTATTAGGTTGGCGGAGACATGTTGGCGACACTTTTGAGGGTGAACTATAAGTTAGCAACACTTTCGGGGCCTTTTGTTCCTCCATACAAACTTCTTACAATTTAATTTATTTTCTTCCCTACAGTCATTTTAATTAGTTTAACAATTACAGCCTCAAATGAATTGGGGTGAGTTACGTGATGATGATAATAACTTAAAATAAAACACTTTTCTTCACAAATTTATTCTATACTAGATGTATATTTCAGACACAAAGTGACCATTATTAATGGTTTGATTACTATTTCAAATTACAGCCTTATTAATAGATGTTAGCCTACAGCTTTAACACGGTTCTAAGGATGATATTAATATTTTCTTATTAATGAAAAAGTTTTAGTAGATTACTATTGTTAGTTTACTACTAAAGATTTCGCGACTAAATAAAATTTTAAGACTATTTTTGTTTTGCTCCCATTTTTTCAATTTTGGGAGGAAATTGGGGTCTCTGTTTCGTTAGAGTTTATTTTTTTGGAAATAAATGTATCAATAAAAAATAAATTATTTATTTTCTATTAAATAAATTGCTATACATTTATTTACACATAAGTACTTCAGAGGAAATATTTTGTGTGCTCGCCTCGGACGAGAAGAGCGTTGTTCTCCTTTTTGCGAATTTCTGCCTCCAAAAATGCCATTTTTTTACCGACACGTAGAGTGTTTGACGTTATGATTATCTCATCACCTATCGTCGCACCACCTACATACCTAAAATAACATAATAGAAAAGTTTATTAGACTTAGGGACAGTTGCACCAAACACGTTGAACTGGTTTAATTCTACACTCGAGTTCAAAGTGACATTAGAACAATAGGAACTATCATCTTCAACTCAAGTTCAGCTTGAACTCGAGTTCAACATTTTTGGTGCAACTGGGCCTTAATAATATAAGAAATATATTAATAGAAACATTATTATAGTGAACATATGTTGTGCAGTAAATTTTTCTTTGAAATGACTTTATATTGGTAACACACATTCGAACAATGTTGTTCTTTTTTAAACTTACGTTAAATTAATGTTAATTGAAACACTAAATTTTCCAAAATGACTGTCGTGTGTCATTAAACCAAGGCTAGAAATTGTGTCGATTAAAGTCGCCGAAAAACCACCGTGTAAAATGCCCATACTGTTAACGTGTTCCGGTTCTATTTTTAACGATCCAGCAATCGAGCCTTTATCGGCCGAAAGAAATTTAACCTAGAATAATCACCGATGAAAGAAAGGCGGAAGGAAAATTAAATTCCCTTTTTGAAGTTTGCCTACCTGTTTAACTGTATGATCGTAGCCCCCAAAATTTTTCAAAAACTTTGCCAAAAATTTTCTCTTAGGCATTTTTAAAATTGAAAAATTCTTTATATAATTTATAAAGTCAGAATTAAGTTCACTTAATTATAACGCAGTTATATTCCTTTCTTCACTTTTATTTTTCGATGATGAATGAATTTAGTTGATTAGTTACTTTCTCTAAATTCACTGAACTAATCTAACATCGATAAACAAAGCACTAATAACCTTTCTTTACTCAATCAATTTAATCTAACGTCCATTAAAATTAAGCTTATCTGTTTCATGTACAAATGTTACATACAATGTGTGCAACCTAACATAACACTCACAAATAAACAGCTCGTAGATTATATTCAAGGTTGTATTAAATAAGAGTAATATAATTTGATATATACTAATTACTCAATGGTAATACTATGAAAATTCTTTATTTGGCATACAAATAGGAGTAATAATTAAAATCAATTACTTACACTAAATTAATGTTGACTGAAACGCTGGCTTTTTCCCCGACATTGTGTGTTAACAAAGCAGCACTGGAAATAATGTCGACCAGTGTAGCAGAAAATCCCCCGTGCAGGCCTCCGATTGGATTTGTGTGCTCTTTCTCGACAATGAGAGACGCAGTGCAAGATCCATTATCCGCAGTCAAGAATTTAACCTAAAAAAAAACTAAACTTTGCAAAACTAACAACCAATACACACTAACTTTTCAGTTAGTTATCAGTTGATATTAAAATTAAAGATTCCATTAATCATCCACTCATTAAATCTTTCATCCAGCCAATACTTAAAAAACTTAAACTAATTTTAATTATTATTTCACAAATACTGTGACTGTCAACAGAGCATTAATCATTACGAAACAATAAAGAAGAGGACACTAACACTAACTTTTATTAATAGTATATTAGTTATTTGTACTTACTTTTTGTGTGACAGCATCGAATGTCTTTGTGTTTTTAAAAAATTGTGATATGACTTTTGCTTTTGTCATTATTTTGTATATTTATGTAATAAATATGCAGACGTTCTGTTTCTAGGTTATTTTTACAATGATGTAATGTGGAAAGAAATCTGTTTGATTTTAGATTTGGAATTTTTATTGCTGAGTCGTGTTGAGCAATTTGCATTCTCATTTTTTGTAAGGCTATTAAATGAATACATACAGGTATTTTTTTTTTAAGTATACTTTTTGTAATATATTGAATACGCTGTAAGTCTTCAGATGTTGTCCTTTTTGTTAAGAGTTCAAATTAATACTTTAACTGAATGTTTTTCACTCCCAGGTTAAGCATAAAGTAACATTTCGAGTTTGAGTCTGAAAATGTTCTAAACTTGAAATTTGACACCATGCGTCACACGTATAAAATGCTGATTTCAAGCAAAGTTTCGAATATTTTATACTTTACAATAACACAGTGTTTTATACGCGTGGTGCGTGAAGTAAAATTTGGAGTTTAGAAAAGCCTGAAAATTTTCAGGCTTTTCTAAACTCAAAATTTTACTTTATGCCTAATCTGGGAGTGGAAAACACTCACTTAAAGTATCAATTTCAACTCTTAACAAAAACGATGAACATCTGAAGATTAACAGCGTATAAAGTATATTATGAAAAGTATACTTAAAGGAAAAATCCCTGTATGTATTCATTTAATAACCAAACTTTAGGGCTTTTCTAAACTTGAAATTTTACTTCATGCCTGTGAGTGGAAAACAACACTTCTTTTAAGCTTGAATTTGAATTGCTTAAAAAAACAATTAAACAAGAAATGTCATACATAAAACAAAAATTCCCTGTATAATGCTTTTAATTATTTGTAATTACATTAATCATGTAGGTATGTTGATTTATTTTAATTTTGTTTTTGTGTAGTTAATAGTTTTGCGACCACAAAGTTTTTATTGTAATTACATTTAATTGTTTTGAAGTTATTTCAATAATGATTTTAATTAAGCATTTTACTTCGATTAAGTTGATGCGGTGCAAGTGGGTATAATTCATTTAATTTTCAATTAAAAATTTCCAATGAATTTATTATTGATAATAAAAAGTTTTATGTCCGGTATCACCAACTTCAATTAAATCTTATTCGTAGATTAAATTTATTTGTTGACTGGAATAGACAGTTTCTGTGTCATAAACATCATTGTCATGTGAACTGATTAATTTTTTCACATGTACGCAACTATTACCAGATTTTAATCGATACATAACTATTGGTCGAATTAACTGAGGTTGGTGAAATCCGGCATTAGTTTATCATTTTACAAAAGACAGTAACGCCAAACTTGCTTGTTCCCTGGTAACCGACTGCGCTACTGGGCAATAAGCCCGTTTAGCGTTGACGTTAGCCCTAATAACTCATGTAATGTAATTTTCAGTAGTAGGTATTATTCAATGTGATTGTTAATTAATTATATTTTAATTACATAAATTAAAAATAGATTATTTATCTATTTTGTTTATTCGAATTAATAAAAGCATTGCGTACTAAACAATTAAAATAAAATAGTTTCATAAACATAAACAACCACATTTCGTAACAAAGCATTTTGTATTTATTCAGTTAATAAATAATTAATTCTAATAACGTGTGTTCATCATATACATATATTTTTTTTAATACAAGCATTTTGCACAAACAATCGAACAACCAAGGAATGGAACCATTTTCGAAAGGTACTGCAGTTTCGGTAGAAAAGCTACGATCACGTACAAAAGTAGCATCGCGTATAATTAATTGATCTCCTTAAGTGTACGTTCATTTTTTTAACATTTAAGTGCGAAGATCCAGGACTTCCAACGGTGCATTCGTTTCGATTTTCACATGATTCGCCGCCTTAAAATAATTTCTTGTTTGTAAAATACGGAATACATTTAAAAATACGATTTTTTACCATGAATAGAGGAGGGTCTGTTGGGTGCGGGTGGAATCCTGTATTTCGACAGTTGGCTATGAAAGTCAGGCCATGGCTCGGTGTTAATATAAATATCCCTGTACTAAAAAATCACAAGATTAACATATGATCGATTTCTGCTGTTGATAAAAATGTTTACTCGTTATATTTTGGAGCACAAACAATCGCAATAGCTTCCGGCATCAATAATTGATAAGGACAATGCGTGTGTAGGTCGACACTCGATAAAAACGCCGTCTGTGTGGGGTGTGTCTGAAATTAAAAACGATAAAAAATGTGCATTTCGAACACACAGTGAAGGAAGGAATAAAAGAATACAAGAAACAATTCCACATAACTTAAAGAAGAATATTGATAAAAAATTGAGTCGCCTATTTTCAAAAGCCCCTAAATCAATTTTTTTCAAATGGATTTAGGGCTTTTTGGAAATGGCGACTCAATTATCTTAAAAATAAAAACTTTAATCATTACATGAATCCACCCAATCGTAATTAAGTTAAGCTGATCCTGATAATCGAAAATCTCCTCTTCGTTCATCGTCGTGCATGAATCAGACGTTCCTTTCTGTTTCGGCACAATCATGTGCGTGATGATCAATTGATTATGTTCCTGAAATTTTTGAGGTTATAAAGAAAATACGCAGGAGGGTTATTCGAGTAATGTCCACGTACTAAAGTACCTGCTAGTACGCCACACGTCTCGACGTTGCTCATTGTGTTGTGCTTGGCGAGCATCAGGAATTTCGGCATTAGGTTACCTGGAACGACCACTGTTCTCAAACCGGTAGATGATATCGAAGTTATCGATGGTTTGCTACTTCGATCGACCACAGGTTGAAAATTCTCACTAAAATTAATATTCATAAAATGAAACAAAAATATTGATGTTTTTCCAGAGTTGCTTGTGTATTTAAAAAGTGGGCGCATTCAACTGTTGAGAGTTTGATGCCAACAATTGAAGAATTTTCTGGTAAATGTACTGTCAACAGCCAGCGCATTCATCATTTTTGCAAGTGAAAAAAATAGTCTGATTGGTGTTAAATTAAGCACTTAATTTAACGATGCCATGGACTTGATAGAGGTTACGTGGAATTTTAGGTTAGAAGAAAGTAAGATGCCCGGAGTAGCGTTTACCAGATACCAACCAAACGCACAATTGTTTAGATTACACATAAAATTTAAAATATCTAACCTTTCTCTCAAAGAAGTACTCGGCGTTTTAAAATCTCTTGGAGTTTCATCAACGATACTCGGATCTGGATACGTAATATTGTCAATGCTAGCCGGGGGCAAAACATCCACGGTTTTCTTCCAACTGGTCTCCGTAGGCACTGGCTTAATCTCCTCCTTAATTCTCACCTTCTCCCTCTCTTTAATCTTCCTCAACTCCTCCTCTTCTTTTTCTTTGATGACCTAAAATAATCCATCCGAGTAATTCGGGCACTCTCATTAGTGAGAAAAATTAAAATATTTCAATTCTGCTCATATACTCTCATTATACAGGGTGGAGCAGAGGAAATGTGTGTTTTTCACAATTGGATAACTGAAACCTCGTTTTGTTAAAAAAATTAAAACTTGCATTCAGTAATAGCACTTTCATTGCCAGACACATAGTTGCATCCTCTCCTGAAAGTTACGCACGGCTCTCTCCAACATATTGTTCAGAATAGCTTCAATTTCGTAACAAAGGGAAATCTTCAAGTCATCGATTGTGCGGGGCTCTTCCTGCATACATAAGCTATTCCGAAGAACATGTTGAAAATAGTTGTGCTTAACTTTTAGGAGAGGATCCAACTATTTATCTGACTAGGACGTCATCTCGAAGACATTATTTTGCCAAAATAATGAATGTATGTAATAGTATGTAGGTATAGATTTCAAAAAAGCAATAAAAGTACTAGTACTGAATGCAAGTTTATATTTATTTAATAAAACCAGGTGTCAGTTATCCAATTGTGAAAAGCTTTTTTTCTACTCCACCCTGTATTAGCAGAATTGAAATGTTTTAATATTTCTCAGTAATAAATTCATTTAAAAAAAAATTATCTTTTTCATTCCAATTTTTACCTTATGTAGATTGTATTCTTTGGTGTATTGTTGTAACAATTCGCCTTTGATCTTTTCGGCACGGGGTAAAATCTCCCGTAATTTTAGTTGGTTGTCCTGCTTTAAGCCCACAGGCACCTGATTGAAATCCGGATGCTTCCGGATTTTCTCCAGAAATAAGGTCATGTATTTCATGTAAAGCACGAAAGCACTTTCCAAATTCCCTTCCTCGTAATAAACGGTCGCCATTCTGACCATTTCAATACCCGACCTGTAGTATCTATTAAATCAAGAAGAATCTTATCAAACAATTGTCTAAATAAATAATTAACACGATGGATAATAAAAGACAGCAAAGAATTCATAATAACGGGTATTTATTCATTGATAATGAACGCAACGTTAATAATTACCTTTTGGGTGGAATGTGTGGATCGATCTCGATGGCATTACTGCAGTTGGACAAAATCTTGAGCCTGTCTTGCGGCGCCATTGGGGCATCTTTATCCTTTCTCGTTGACATTATCTTTAATCACCGTAAACGTTCCACAAATTCGTAACAAAATCACAAAAAGACAACACTACCTTTAAGGTTATGTCATTGATTTGACGTTTCTTCATTTAAATTTCTTGGTGTAATCATTACTAACATAACTACTTAATTAAGAATAATTGATTTATTCAGATTTATTAATTAACTATTGTAAAAACTATAATAAAATACAATAAATATGTAGAAATACATAAACAATAAAATAATCTTTGAAGCAAATCAAATTGTTTATATAATGTGTCATCTATGGATTTAGTTACAATTTTCAGTTGGCATGATTGCTACCTGAAGTTTGAAATTGTTATAAACATAACCTCAAAATATACAAACTATAAAAATTTAATAAATCGCAACAAATAAACCATTAGAACAATATGGAATTAGTAGAAATGGAATCAGAAGGTTGGGATTATTAAGTTTCCTTTTATAAACCATAAAATTAATTTTCATTACAGATGAATCGGATTTAATTTGTGGAATTTGTGGTAACCCGCACAAATGCAACGAGTGCACTCTAATTAAATTCAACCAGCACGTAAAAGACACCCCTATACCTTCAAAAGCTAGATTATCTATCCCAGCTAATTTAAAAATTGAAAAAATGTCTGACAATTCATTTACAGTAATCACTCAAGAAATGATAGAACAAGGGACACGATTTGGACCCTTTGAAGCAAACAAAATCTTTACTTTAGAACCGACTGTTGTGTTTCCCCTTAGGTTATTTCAAGGGGATGATTATTTTAAGGAGTACTATTTGGACACGTCGAATGAGTTTGAGTGCAACTGGATGCATTTCGTGCAACCTGCTTGTAATTACCAGGAGCAGAACTTGGTTTGTTATGAAGACGAGAATAGGGTTTATTTTATTTCAATAAGAGAGATTATACCAGGGGAGCATTTGAAGGTTTGGTACGGCGAGTATTACGCGAAGAAAATGTGTAAGGAAGTTTTAAAACCTGAGATCAACGAGAATGAGTTTGAAGATCAAAATGTTGGTGAGTTTATCAAAAATCAAATGAATTTTATAAAAAATATTCGTCTAATGCTAAAAATATATAGTCATAGTACGGCAAACATTATTTGCCTATGTGCACTCAATAGGTTCGTGGCGATCCCACTATTTGTCGCTCCTTCTCTGCACGTCTGTCCAACTTAAATTTGCTTTTAAACATAATTTAAATTAATTACTAATTGTTTTATAGACATAAATGAATTAGTAAGGGATCAACAAAAAATCCCCGATAGGAAAATCTGGATTTGCAAGTTTTGCGGGAAACAAGATAACAAGGTTATAGATTTCGCGAACCACATTCTAGAGCATTACACTTTGCAACTAAGGAAAATCTGCGAGATTTGCAAGGAAGCATTTCGAACAAGACAAGTATTGATTATGTTCACAAAACAAAATTGGGAATTTTTAAAATTAAATTATTTCAGAATTTAAAAAAGCACATGCGGATGAACCACTTTAAAGAAACCTCACTGGGGGATAAAATCGCCTTGGATTTGAAGAAAACGGGCGAATTTAAAAACGATGCAGTTGGCAGAGTCGATGTTTTGGGAGGGCCTCTATTGAACGAGGTCGCTTCGGATAATTTTGAGAATACAAACGCGCTTTTGGAGCACATGATGTTGCCGTGTTTCGATATTGAGCAGACGAATGTTATGTTAGATAACGAGAATTTGAATTTGGGGGTTGAGAGTTTGCTCAATGAGAATTTCGAATTGGACATCGAAGAAACAAGTGATAAGTTTGTGTGTGATATTTGCTTGAAGAGTTTCAATAAATTGAAGTTTTTAATAACGCACATCGTTCGACATACTGGGAAATTTACTTGTAATCAGTGTTCAAAGGTATGAGTTTATTTTCCTACTTAAAATAAATGCATACAGGTAATTTTTCTTTTAAGTATACATATCTCGATGCATTCAATTTAATGTTTCGAACAGGTGTATCCACTCCCTGATTAAGCATGAAGTAAAATTTCGAGTTTGGAAAAGCCTGAAAATTTGATTAGGTCACCTAACCAAATTTTTAGGCAACAAATGAACCATTGTTTTCATGGACCATAAAATTAATTTTCATTACAGAGGAATCGGATTTCATTTTAGTAACCCTCACAAATTTCAAAAATCACTTTTAAAACTAATGATATGTATTGATATTTTAATTATAAAAGTCGCAGTTTTAAAAATGTATTATTTTTCATTTAGATTGTTTTGGTGAAACAAAAAATTATTTTCAGGTATTTGCCAGAAAGGAAAACTTCGATTCTCACAGCTGCCAAAACACAGAACTGATCAAATGCCCGCAATGTGATTCGGTGTTCGCAAACCAAAAATACCTGACAAGGCACGTTTCAATGTCGCACAATTTGCAATTTACATGCACCGCCGAATGCAGGCGGTCTTTCACTTCGCAGAAAATCCTCGACGAGCATAAGTGCAAGACAACTTTCACTTGCACTATTTGCGAAAAGGAATATAATAATGCAAAGAGTTTGAACAGACATAAAAAAATGCACAATGCAAGAGAGCGGGTTAAAGAAGTCACAGTGTGCGAGGTTTGTTCGAAGCAATATTCGAGTAAGAAGCACTTGATGCAGCACATGAAGGTTCATGAGAAAAGTTACGAGTGCGAGGTTTGTTGCAAGAAGTTTGTTAGGTTGAGTACTTATAAAGATCACATGAATATGCATAGTAATTCGGTAAGTTTATTTTATTCTACACTTCATTCATTTATGATAATCTTGAGGAGGAAATTCCATTTTTATTTTAAACTTATAATTGTTCGCAGTCTCAGTAATAGAATTCCTATAATATGATTATACAGAGTGTTCATAAATGATCGAACGTTTACAAAAAATGCGCCAAAACATTCGAGGTTTTTAATAGTGACAAGATAAATCCGAGAAACAAAAAATATACAAATTGACATAAACGAAATCAAACCGCCATTGGGAAACTACCTGTTACTGCCACCCCCAAATAATAAAAATAACTTGTGTTGTTTTGGTGAATTATTATAAACGTTCAATTATTTACGAAGGCTCTGTAGTGTTTTTTATTGTTTTATTACCTACCTTTCTTTGCTTTATTTTATTGTATGCTATATGCGTTTAATTTTTACTAGACCTATAAAAACACGATCTACTTTTTTATCAGAATATTATTATTACAGCAAATGCACGAGTGTTTAGAATGTTCGCGAAAATTCACATCGAAGAAAAACTTGAACGCCCACAGAATGACACACGAAAACAAATTCATCCACAACTGCACCGAGTGCTCGCATAAGTTCCGACAAAAGAGCAATTTGTCGAAACATTTCGCCCGCGTCCACCGCCGTGTCTGCCCTACCTGTGACCAAGAATTCGCTAATCCCGACCAACTCAAGCAGCACATGTTCATCCACTTTGAAAAATACTACAAGTGCCCCGTCTGCAAAGTCATTCTGAAACTGCGCAGCTCGCTAATCAGACACGTCAAGAATAAACACTCAGGATCTGGCGTTGATTTAACGAAAATCCAATCCATTGCTTATGAAAACACAGAGAATATTGATAATAATAATTTGCTTAATGTCGATGAGATAAATAATACTAATTACCAAAAGAATGATAATAATTGCAATAACCACCAAGAGAATAATAATAACTGTCAGGATATTGTTGATTTGTTGGATTTAAAAGAGAACACAATGCAGGATATTGAAAGCAATTTGGATTTTATCGTTAATAATTACGATCCGAATTTTAATCAGGCGGAGACAAGTAAAAACCTGGAAGACGCTGAAACGGTTCTCGATTTTAACAGTTTGGAAATGGATTTCGAGCAGAATTTCAACATTCATCAGAACATGACTATTGCCAGTCAGGAAGTTTGCTTGTCGATGCCCGAATTGACGCAAATGGAGCAAAATATTACGCTCGGTATTAAATATTTTATCAAATACAACGATGAAGATAAATATCAATTTGTATTATTTCAGGGGAGAACGCGTATATTTTAGAAAATGGTACAATTGTGGAGCCGAGGGAACAGGGTCAAGTTGTTTTGTATATTTTAGATCAAAAGGATCAAAAAGTTTAAGTTTGCTTCTCCATTACGCATCTACTATCCATTAATAAGCCCAACAAAATGATTATTTTTTCACATGCTAAGGCTTGAATCAATAATTTTTGATTCATGGATAGTGAGCATGTTAAGTCTCTTACGAATGGTTGTGATATTTAAAATATGTTATTACTTAAGCCTAAGTACAATAAACCTATCAAATGACGTTTTATTTAATGTTGAAATAAATTTATATATTTCTTATCTACATATTATGTTTTCAATCAAATTTCCCTTTCGTGTTTGTTTTTAATTTAAACCAATTTTATACTAACCCGTTTATGTTCATTTTACATGAACCGTTTATTAGAAAAAAAATTACGTGTACAATCTAAGCCTAAGAATTTTGAAAATTGAGATATGAATAACATGTTCGAATATGTTTTTGAATTAATATCGCAATATTTGAATTTTAAAAATTCCCAGCATTAATCAAAACATGCATCCTTATTTTATTTTAATCTTGTGGTGGATTAACAGTAATTAAGTATGTTTTTGAACTTCACATTAAATCAGTGTTTAAACGACTGGATGAAGTAAATATCTCGAGTTTAGAAAAGCCTGAAAATTTGGATTGGTCGCTCAGCTTTGCGGAGCGACCAATCCAAATTTTAAGGCTTTTCTAAACTCGAAATATTTTCTTCATGTTTAACCAGGGAGTGGAAAATACTTGTTCAATAACTATTAAAACCTTTAATGACAACACTGAATTCTTAAGGCTGCGATCCTGCGAGTGTGTTTCAGTTAAAGAATATTAACGGTAGCACGATTTACAAAAAAAAAAAAAAAATAGGAATAGTTACTTAATTTAATTACCCATAAGGTAGAATACTTTTAGTTTTGAAAATAAAAAATAAAAAAATTAAATGTTTTTTAAAATTCAATTATAAATAGAAAATGATATTTAATCATCACGAAAAATACCACAATGGATGTGGAAAATCTGTCTCTTTACATATCCACTTCAATAAACTACAAAATATAGCTTTTTATACCCGTTAATATGGTCCAAGTATCAATGGAAAAAATCTGGTTTGTTTAAAAAAGGCGCCATTGTTTTCATCGTGTACCAGCCGCTGTTAGTTCAGCCGATTTCCGATAGGTGATTGAATGTTAGCTGGAGTAGAAGATATACAACTAAACACAAATGTGTAACAACCTCGTCCACCGCCCGTTTTCCAGCGCTAGTGAGCTGTTGGTAGACAGATCGCACGACGTATAGCGGTTCTATACGATGGGTTATTCGTGTCATTCGGATTATTGCAGAAATGAAATCATGCGATGCCGATGCATACACTGAAATATAGTAATTACTATATTTCAGTGGATGCATAGCGTTGGGACGCGCGGGACGAGCGTATGTACAAAAAAAAACAAGATTACGCAGCTGATGCAAAGCATCTCGCTACGGATTCAATAACTTTATGCAGTCCTATTTATAAATAATTATCATGCTAATTTAGTCAATAAGTTAAAGATATTGAGGTCGGCACTTTAAAAATATAAACATACATACATAGAAACATATACGCCGAGAAGATGATTGCCGGTAGATCGTTCCTGTACGTTGCCCTAGGAACCATTGTTTATAACCTGTTTTTTAATACAATAAATCTGCTTCGAATTTTCAATTACCAAGGGTGTGTTTTTAGATGTTTTCTCTGGGGATCTCGGAAAGTATACTAATAAGAGAAACTGTTAAATCGGTATTATAGTGCAGCCAAACAAATTTGTTAAATCGTCACCATTAACATTAGGTATAGCGTACATCTTTTTAAGATAAATGTATACCATTTGAATTGTAGGCACGACCCTAAGGAATATCTTATAAAAGAGAAAAGCCGTCTTTTTAATAATATCAAACTATGGGATTCCTAAAAAATTGAATTATATTTGAATAAACTAAATTTCTGATACAAATGTCTTAATAAAATGAGTAGGTTATTAAAAGATATAGAACTAAAACTGTAATAGGCAACGTTTTAGATACTTCTACATTATGTTTTGTTTACAGTTTCTTCTATCTCCTATAATCGAGAAATATCGTCAATTATTACATTTTTCAAAATGTCTAGTTAACCTTAACTTGTATGACACTCTTAAAACAGCACTACTTTGCCCATTTGATCATTTCTCTATCTATTATAGTTGAAAGAAATCCCAATAGAGACCATCAAACAAAAACTCTCCCTGTATACAAATTTTGAGTACTAAAGGAAAAGAAGAAGAAAAACAAATAAATAATAAGATAAATTCAAATTCAAAACTATTTGAATTCGAGAAAATAAGCTTACGCTTCTTATAGTTTGCATACTTTAAACATAATATATAAAATTACGAAAAAACTATTCGTGAAAATGCAAACAGTGTCTTAATTAATAAAACAATTTAAGACGATAAATATCCATTGAAACAACTACTTCCTGTGCAAATACACCTCCGGATATTGAATTATACAATGAAATATTTAAAATCTTATTTAATTTGATTTGTTACAACGCTCTATTAAAGTATATGTAACGTTTAGGTCAAATTCTCTACAAACCAACTAACAAATACAAATTTAAAATGAAAGGAGAGATAGCAACAAATTACAAGTGAAAGGACTTGGATTAAAACTAATGTCTTAGGCCATCTATAGACGCGTTTTGAGATTTATCTCTCTTCAGTATAGCTTTGCTTATGACGTTTAAAAAAATTAGGAATAAAATTAAAACAAACTTACTTGGAAAAAGTGTTGTGTGTGGAATGAACAGGTACACAGAAATGGAATGAGTGAAAATGATGGTCGGTATTTATAGGTAAAAAAGGGGATTATGTCATTAGCAGGTATGAAGAGTGTGAGACCTTATTATTTACCTTACTAGTTTTGAATTTGAATTTATCTTGTTTGAACTGTACCGTAAGGTAAATAATAAGGTCTCACATTCTTCATACCTGCTAATGACATAATCCCCTTTTTTACCTATAAATACAGACCATCATTTTCACTTATTCCATTTTTGTGTACCTGTTCATTCCACACACAACACTTTTTCCAAGTAAGTTTGTTTTAATTTAATTCCTAATTTATTAAACGTCATAAGCAAAGCTATACTGAAGAGAGATAAATCTCGAAACGCGTCTATAGATGGCCTAAGACATTAGTTTTAATCCAAGTCCATTCACTTCTAATTTGTTGCTATCTCTCCTTTTATTTTTGTATTGTTAGTTGATTTGAAGAGAATTTGACCTAAACGTTACATATACTTTAATAGAGCGTTGTAACAAATCAAATTAAATAAGATTTTAAATATTTCATTGTATAATTCAATATCCGGAGGTGTATTTGCACGGGAAGTAGTTGTTTCAATGGATATTTATCGTCTTAAATTGTCTTATTAATTAAGACACTGTTTGCATTTTCACGAATAGTTTTTTCGTAATTTAAATAAATAATAAATGAATGAAGGATGCATTATTTAATAATTATATTTATTGCAACAATCAATTTTATTTATTGAATTTCATTAAATACATATCAGTAAATATACAAAAAAATCACAAAAAAATGAACACTCCATCCTTAAACTTGTATGTATCCCAGTCAAATGCATAAACATGCATATACCGGGTGACACATACATATCAGTGCCGGATCTAGAAAATTTCTCAGGGGGGGGGGGGGGCAAGTCAGCCTCTTGCCGCCCCTGTAGCTGTTTCACTTTTTAAAATAACAGGATAAAAGTAATTCTGCGGCCCGGTGCAGTTGCCAGTTTTGCCTCCACGTCAATCCCGTACGGGGTGCTGTTACGCTTGAATTTGCCGCCCCCCTGAACTTGGCGCCCGGGGCGACATTAGGTTGACACAATATTGAAATACAACTTGAAAAACAAAAATTGTACAAGTTGACACATTATTGTATCAAATTGATACAATACTGTGACCTAACCTGCAATTGTGAAAGAAAGAACCGAGGATTTCGCGGTTTTGGGGACCTGGTCCCAGAATTAAGAATTAAATTAGTCTTTATTGTAAATAAATTCTTATTTCACATTAAATTAATACTTTAACTTTTTACCAGCATTCAAAAATCAAGTGTTTGTCAGACCTGACACCTGTGTAGAGTGTCAAACATCAACTAGTTCCCGTTACAAATGCGCAAACTATTGATGTTATTCAGGGCATAAACAATATTGTGTCTATATTAATTATAAATAATGTGTCTATTTTTGCAATATATATTGTGTCTATATTGTACGCAGTTTGAATATTAATCAATTTTATTCTGGATTTCGACATCATTGTGTCTAGATTGAATATTATTATTGTATCATTCTTCGCATTCAATATTGTGTCTATGTTGTATGCAGTTTGAATAACAGTTTCAATCTATATACAAGATATACATGTTGACACAATATTGCTACAAGAAATATTTCTACTAGGGAATATTTCATGAAATCTGAAAATTAACAAAATACGTTATGATTGTTTTAAATTGAAACTTTGAGTGAAATAATAATTTAAAAAGAAACCTGATTTGTTTGTAGTTTCAGCGGCTGTGAAACTCTTTTTTAATAATTTCTGGCAAAATTGAAATTTTAAAGAAATTAATCAGTTTTTCTTCCATTTTGGATTGCCAAAAATCATCATCCTTATAAATTTGTTCGAAAAAAAATAGATGTCGCGTTGTTAACATAAACAATGAAATAACAAAATTGCCTGTTAGCGATATGGAGTTGTCCTTGGACCTACAAATATGAATGGATCTATTAATTAATATCTTAAATGCACTGTACAAAGAAAATAACAATAGTATTCGCTATTATAATTTTACCTGATAATAATAGTCATGATTTCTTTTTAGCCGTAACTCATTATTTTTAAACTCCAGGCATATCATATTTCTTTTTGAAGCTTCTTCTAAAGAAATTCCTAGTTTCGAAACTTTCCACATACATTTCACTTCCACTATTCCATCATTTTCAATCAAACCTACATGTTATTAACAAACTAATCTTATTTTTTCATAATTAATCCAGGGGCGTCTCTGGGTGCTTTTTATTTAATACTAATAAGAGACACCAGTTCGATATTTGTATTTCGATAGAGGAATAAAATATACATTTTTTGTCCGTCGCAGTTTTTGCTATACCTCGCTACGTTTTAAAACAGCTCTAGATGTATTTACATTAATAAGCACGGAATTGTGTAAATGTGTCACTAAGTATGATATATGAGATACTGCCCTGTATCTTACCAACGAAACGTTTCCGCGCACACATTAATAGGACATTTTTTGTTTATTCCTCAAACTACCGATTCAAATATACTAGTAAAAATAGTATGTTCGTAAAATATTTATGGCGCTTCCGAAACTCAATTGAGGAAAATTATTCAAATGGATTTTTCCGATCCCCATAGGTATATATATTATTAGGCGGAACCACGTTTAAATTGTTATTTATTAAATAGATTTATTCGAAATCATCATCCAACTCGGCCATAATTGAAACAACAACAAACGAATAGATTAGAGAACGTACCCCGTTTTTTTTTTAAATTATTTATAAATAAGTAACCTTAACGACAGTCTCTAAATACACAATAAATAGGAAATTATAAGGATTTTTTTAACGACAGTCGTTAATTATTAACGAAAGGTAAATTATAAGGCCCATTGTATGGTTATCCAGTTGGCTGTTGCATCCTATAATTTTTGTTATAATCATGATTCCATTACTAGCCAACAATATTAATTTTATATGCAGTACTTGAGCAGAAGACTACTTTTGATAAATAATTATTATCTTGCTTCTCTCCGTATTTAAATAAATGTGCGCCGCGCGTCGCCGATGCTATAAATGATTTTTATCAAATATAAATTGTATTTAGCTTCCCACACCACCGCTGTATTTTCATGAGTCAGGCTCGAGGCACACGAGCGCGCTGCCCAAATCAAAACGCAAACAAAATTTGCTTCAGATGCTCGAGCCGCTCGAGCACTGCGTATATCGCATAAATATGTTTGTGTGTAGAAATGCCGAATACGTTCGGGTAGCCATGCCTCGTGTATGCACACTCAATTTTATCTATCGCTGAATTTGTCGACGTGGGTTCATGAACTGGCAGGAACGGATGGGTTTGCTTCTCGGCTCGTTTATTTAATTTTTACAATCTCCAATATAACATATGCAACTTAATCTCACTTGTGTACGGAAAATGCCTACGGGATCATGGCCTTAAAGAAAATTGGAAACAAACTCAAACTGTAGTTATCTTCATCTTTAATACAATCCAGCTTAATACTTCGCTTTGAATGTAAAAATCATTAAGCACACTTGATATCAATATTATTTAATGAATTTTACCTTACATTAGATATACATTTAGGACAGATGTCTGTGCGATCATTTAAATTATAAATTAGAGTCAGCAGCATTTTTGTTTTTGTGCGTTTGCCCATAATGCTAATTCAATGATGAAATAAATTTGAGGTTATGGTGAACTATGTGTTAACAGGCAGAAGTGCCAATCTAATTTAAAATTCAAAGCGTACTCTAACTTATATTTTAAATGATCGCACGATATTCCAATAAATTTAGCCTGGAGAGATGGATGTGAATTTAGTTTCCCAGTTATTGCGTTTAATTAGCTTGAAATAAATCGTTTCCGATTGTAATTTTGCGCAATGCGCGCGTTCCAATTTACGCGACTCGTTTGAATAAATTAAAACGCGCGCGCGGAGATGAAAAAAAAGTGCGCGAAATTGGGTACGAAAACATTGCACCAATTATTTGATTTATCGTTGTTAATAAATTTCGTTGAATGGGCGATAGAAAGTGGTACGGTTTGTCATACACTATGTTATTTAATTACTATAAATATTATACTACTATTAAATACTTTGACTAGGGTGGAGCACGAGACGAAAATGTATGCCAAATTTTGTTTAAATCTGTCAATTTCGAGTTTATAAAAGTTTATACCGAGTGTTTTCCACTTCCAGATTAAGCATGAAGTAAAATTTCGAGTTTAGAAAAGCTTGAAAATTTGGTTTGGTCGCGTAGCGCGTAGCGCTACGCGACCAAACCAAATTTTCAAGCTTTTCTAAACTTGAAATTTTACTTCATGCGCCACGCGTATAAAACACTGATTTAATGTAAAGTTCAAAATATTACGTATATTTTTAAAAATGTATAAAATAATATGTACTAATATTTTTTATGTGTTGTAAGACTTTTACTTTATTAAAAGAAGTATTAAATACAAATAGTTTTTAAAAATACTGTCCCACTGAGCAAAGAATCGTTGCACAACACGTTGCATCAATGTTACCGCGTAACATGAAACGTTGCGTTTTAAGTTAGATGAATCTTGAAAAAACGCTAAATGTCCGCCTGTAGGAAATGTTACTGCAACAGTATTGTATGCAACCCAACGTACTGCAATTAAGTGCACTGTATGCAGCTCAACATACAAATGTATGTACGTTAAGTTGCGTACGATGAATGCATAAAAATCCGTAATGTATGCAACTCGATGTACATAATTAAGTGCACGTTATGTTTCTCTTGTAATTTCAATAGAATACTTATTTCTGTTTTTTTTATCCAGTTATAAAAAGGCTGATTTTATACAGAGTGAACAGAAAATGAGTATAATGCTTTACGTTGCATGCCTTGTTAATTTTGAGTAAAAAAATTTAATAACGGATGGGAGGGGGGTTGCCAACAAGAAAACATGTCTATAAAAGAAGAAAAAAATGCATAAATGATAGAATCGCGCATTCTAGGAGGGGCAGTACCCTCTATACTTAAATAATTCGTTTTGTTCGAAAGCTTATAATTTACTTAATTTTAATATTTTTTTCATACTATAATATACACCATGTTGCATTACAGTTATATGTTTAATATACATAAAATGTGTAAACCACAATGTTGCAGCACAGCAACAGTTTGCATAATTGAGTTGCCTATTTCAAAAAACCTCTACATTTTTTCAAATGGATTTAGGGGTTTTTGGAAGTAGGCGACTCAATTATACAATGTTACAATTTTCAATATTCATTTAATCTTCACAATACAATGTTGCATAAACGTTAAATTGTAATGATTAGCTGACTTTGTGTTGCTTTGACACAATATTTTTGAAATGTTATAAAACAATGTTGAATTTTAGTATAATTTTCAGCATTTACGTTTTTTTTTTCTTAGTAGGATTCCACTCAGGAAAAAACAAATAACGTTATATCAACATTGTAGCAGCATTAAACGTTGTTTTATTGATAATGAAACGTTACTCAAATATGTTTGCTCAGTGAGGATATTGTTTTTAGTTGATTCATTTCAATTTCTTGAAAAAAAACGATTTTATTTTGAAACGTTGATTTATTAGTGTGTTATGAAAAGATCATCTTACTCACCCGAATTTGATCTATTGGGAATTTTGGGCAGAAACAAAAATTTAAATAAATCAATTAATTATTGCGCAAGCCCGTGGAAAACACGATACGCATTTTATGTTGCAATTCGGAATAGTTTTGAGACTTCAAAGAGCCGAAAAGTGGATTATTTTCAAGCGCAAAATGAAATTATGTAACACTTATATTAAAGGACAAAAATATTACAAAATTTCGAGAGGAATATCGCTGGGTTAAAATTATTATTATAAGAGCGGTTTTTTCCCTAAACCCTATTTGCTTTATAACTCAAGCAGACCAATTTTATTACACGTAATTTATTCTTCGTACAATTAATTTACCAAATTGGAGGCAATTATGTCACCATATCAGCTTTCGACAGATCAAAGGAAATTTATATTGTTTCACCAAACGGAGTAAAAAAAATGGAGCCATAATTTATACTAGTTTTTGTGTTGTAGTTGTTGATGTTGGCGTGAACATGTATTGTGCGTCCTGCGACTGCTTTACATATTTGAAGTGGTATTAAGTGAAGCAATAATATGTTGAAATCTGCAGAAAAATGTTGGTGTATCCTCTTATATAAACCGAGTTCTTCGCCTTTTTGGAGTCAGTGTACATCGTACAGGTCGCACATAAAGTTCATCACAAAATATAAATATGATATCTCAAGTAAGTTTTAAATTTCATATAATAATATCGGGTGTCCAAGAATTATTGAAGTCCTGGGTGACTCAAACATGAATGTCGATTTAAAAAAAATAGGTTGTACCATCGGCGGAAACAAAATGTTGTCACATGTAACATTTTTTTAGTGTGTGTCAAACTTTGAACAGTTAATTGTCATTTGATCTATCAAAAATAAAAATCTCTTCCTCTTTCGATAAGTCCTTTCATTTGTATTTTCATTATCACTCAATATTATAACCTCTCTTTAAAAAACCCGACTTAACTGGCATAAATTTGGTGATGTTTGACATTATCCAACTTTCAATTTGTCCCAACATTTTATGTTCACCGATGGTACCATAAGAAACGTCAGATTAAATAATTTTTAAGTAAGAATCGATATTAATTTTTCATTCCACAGCCACAGAGGACTTCAATAATTGTTGGACACCCGATATAATAATAGAATTAGCAGCAAAAAATGGAAACCCTAGAATTTACATTTTGTAAATGTGATTTTTGTTGTCATTAAACATTTTTAAAACGTCACAGTCAGTGAATTAATTAAAGTTAGAGAGGCATAATTACAACACATTTATTTTATGAACCACTTGATTTGTTATTTTTTTGCTCCTAATTGTACCTACACAGGATTTATATTAATTGAGCAAAAATAAAATTTTTTTAATATCGGGAAAATTTTGAAATGCCGATCAAACATTAATTTTTGTTTTGAGAAGTCCATTTAATCCTAGAGAATAAAGTTATTTCTTTTATAATGAAGTTATATTCTTTTAAGTTTACATATCCCAATTACAGCGTGTAATCTGTGAATGTTCAATTTTAAGCTTAAACGAGGGTTTTCCACTCCCAGGTTAAGCATGAAGTAAAATTTCGAGTTTAGAAAAGCCTTAAAATTTGGTTTGGTCGCGTAGCGCGTAGCGCTACGCGACCAAACCAAATTTTAAGGCTTTTCTAAACTCGAAATTTTACTTCATGCGCCACGCGTACAAAACACTAGTTTTAGGTGAAGTTCAAAATATATGTCTTTAGAATTATTTAAATATTTCGATTATTACTCATTTAAAAAATAATGATTTTAGTGTATTTCTTACTTCACAATATTTCAGTGTTGTATACGCGTGGCGCATGAAGAAAAATGTTGAGTTTCGAAAAGCCTGAAAATATGGGTTAGTCGTTCCGCTTTGCTACCAAACCAAATTTTCAGGCTTTTCTAAACTCGAAATTTTACTTCATTCTTAATCTGAAGTGGAAAACACTCGTTTAAAGCTTCGTATTGAATTCTTTTCAAAAACGACGAATGTCGGAAAATTTACAGCATATGCACATGTATACACAAAAGAAACATTATCTGTATTAATTTTTGTATTACAGATCGTAGCTTTTGTTGCTTTCGTAGCATATGCTCAATCTATCGAATTAGGACATGCTCCTGCATACGCCACCTACAGCACTCATTTGCAACCGGAAGTTCATGCTCATGTAGCTCACTATGAATCTGTAGCTCCAGTAGCTCAATACACTCACGTAGCCCCAGTAGCTCAATATACTCACGTAGCTCCAGTAGCTCAATATACTCACGTAGCTCCAGTAGCTCAGTATGCTCACGTAGCTCCAGTACTCAAAACCATCCACCATGAAGAATACGCCGATGCTCACCCGCAATACTCTTTCAATTATGGAGTCCATGATGGGCACACCCATGATATTAAGGATCAACATGAGGAGCGCGATGGAGATGTTGTTAAAGGACATTATTCTCTTGTCCAACCTGATGGTATTAAGCGTACCGTCCACTATACTGCTGATCACCATAACGGATTCAATGCTCAAGTTGAGTATTCTGGACATGCTGCTCATCCACAGATTGTTGAGAAAGCCATCATCCCTGCGTACCATCATTAAAAAAAATGATTATTTTTGTGTAAAGAAGATGTATGTTTTTAATAAAATTTATTTTAAGTTGAGGTTTTTATGTACTTTTGTTACCTTTTTATTCGTAAGTTGAGTTTAGTGTTTCTTACTTCAAAGTAGATTTCATGTTCCTTTTAACCATGAGCCAAGTTTACTGAAGAAGTAACATTTTCACTTAATTGATCAGAGTTGGTTACGCATGAGAACCATTTTCACTTGATTGATAAGAGTTGGTTACGCATGAATAACATTTCCACTTGATTGATCAGAGTTGGTTACCCATGAGTAATATTTTCATTTGATTGATCAGAGTTGGTTATGCATGAGTAACATTTTCACTTGATTGATCAGAGTTGGTTACGCATGAGTAACATTTTCACTTGATTGATCGGAGTTGGTTACCCATAAGTAATATTTTCATCTGATTCATCAGAGTTGGTTACGCATGAGTAACATTTTCACTTGATTGATAAGAGTTGGTTACGCATGAATAACATTTTCATTTGATTAATTAGATTTGTTTTTTTTTTCCTGTGGGGGCCGTCTTCCTTTCGGATCCGGATGCACTGCAGCCTAGGTGGCTTATTGTACTGCCCCAATATTATTACACTCACGCAACTATTCCGAACTCGATGCCCTACACTAGCTTGTGCAAGTCCTTCAGAGGTTGCTCGTGGAAATCATTTGGTTCCATTTGTCTGTTCCTAAATATGAGCCGTCTTTTGCTCTCCAGCGCATTGCACCTGAACAGAACGTGCATTGCTGTTTCCGGTGCCGTATTACAGAGGCGACAGTTGGTGTCGCCGTTGTATAGCCCGATTTTCCTTAGATGCTCTTTAACAGTCATGTGGCCTGTGAGCAGTCCTATGGTTGTTTTCAGCTGTGCCCTACTCAATGTTAGTAGTCCTGCAGCTTGGCTTGAGTTAGGCCCTTTTACTATGGTTATGGCCTGGTTAAGGCCTGGTCTGTTTTCCCAGTATTCCTTGTGTTTGTTGCGAGTCCACTTCCTGACTTCAAGGCGACTCGACTTTTTTGTTATGCCCAAGGCAGGTTCGGGTCCCATAAATGAAATAGTGGCTCCCGGCCTTGCTAGCTCGTCAGCTTTTTCATTACCCGCAATACCAGAGTGACCCGGCGTCCAGACAAGCGTAACCTTGTTCTGTCTCGCTAGGTCATTCAGGGTATTGAAGTCTCTTTTGACTCTGGAGAGCCTTCAGTGCCGCCTGGCTATCGGACATGATATAGATTTGCCTGTTTCGACAGTCCTTCTCTATGCTGGTTCTCGCACATTCTATGATTGCGAATATTTCTGCTTGAAAGACTGATGCCAGGCTACCCAATGGTTGAGCATAGCCTGTCCTCATGTTTTCATTATAGATTCCTGATCCAGTACCTGTGGTTGATTTAGAACCGTCCGTGTACCAGATCACACTTTGTTTGTGTATATCTTCCCTAAAGCCGTTCCATTCGTTGCGGTCTGGAATAGTGACTTTAAAGAGTGAATTTTCAAGATATCTGACTACCATATGATCCGACCTCATTTGCAGGAGAGGTCCCCCTATGTCTGTCAAGAGTCTTCTGTGTGGGGTATCAACTCTTACGTTGACCAGATTTGGTTACGCAGAAGTAAAATTTTCACTTGATTGATAAGAGTTGGTTACGCATGAGTAACATTTTCACTTGATTGATCAGAGTTGGTTACCCATGAGTAATATTTTCATCTGATTGATCAGAGTTGGTTACGCATGAGTAACATTTTCACTTGATTGATAAGAGTTGGTTACGCATGAATAACATTTTCACTTGATTGATTAGAGTTGGTTACGTAGAAGTAAAATTTTCACTTGATTGATAAGAGTTGGTTACGCATGAGTAACATTTTCATTTGATTGATCGGAGTTGGTTACCCCTGCGTGATATCTTCATTTGATTGATCAGAGTTGGTATCGTATGAGTAACATTTTCACTTGATTGATCAAAGTTGGTTACGCATGAGTAACATTTTCACTAGATTGATTAGAGTTGGTTACGCATGAGTAACATTTTCACTTGATTGATCAGAGTTGGTTACCCCTGCGTGATATCTTCATTTGATTGATCAGAGTTGGTAACGTATGAGTAATATTTTCACTTGATTGATCAAAGTTGGTTACGCATGAGTAACATTTTCACTTGCTTGATCAGAGTTGGTTACGCATGAGTAACATTTTCACTAGATTGATCAAAGTTGGTTACACATGAGTAACATTTTCAATTGATTGATCAGAGTTGGTTACGCATGACTAACATTTTCACTTGATTGATCAAAGTTGGTTATGCATGAGTAACATTTTGACTAGATTGATCAGAGTTGGTTACGCATGAGTAACATTTTTACTTGATTGATCAAAGTTTGTTACGCATGAGTAACATTTTTAGTAGATTGATTAGAGTTGGTTGCGCATGAATAACATTTTCACTTGATTGATCATAGTTGGTTACGTATGAGCAAAATTTTCACTAGATTAATCATTGGTCATTGAAACATTCACTTTATCCCTTTTCTTTAGAAATATTCCATATCATTGGCGCTATTGTTTCCATCACGTCTACACAAGGCATTCGTTAATAACGTATGATGTGATATTCTAATTGAAGGAAACTTGTTACACACTTCTGAATTTATATAGATCAGTATGATATTTTAAAAATATTGATATAACTCGTTACCGTGCAAAACCCTTTTAAGAATTTTAGTATGCATGGTATCAATATACAGGGATTTTTTCTTTTAAGTGTACATATGCATAGATACGCTGTATATCTTCAGATATTCATTGTTTTTGAAAAGATTTTAAACTGAAGCTTTAAACGAGTGTTTTCCACTCCCAGACTAAGCATGAAGTAAAATTTAGAGTTTAGAAAAGCCCCGTGAAAATTTGTCGAGGGTCGCGCAGCGACCCGAGACAAATTTTCTGGGCTTTTCTAAACTCGAAATTTTACTTCATGCGCCACGCGTATAAAACACTAAAATATTGTGAAATTTATGTATATAAACTTTACTTCAAATCGGGAGGGGATGAGAATGAAGGAGGGAGGAATGAAAGAAGCAGATATGACAGAGCAGGAGACTTTAAAGAGGAGGAACTGGAAAGAGTTCTCCAAGGAATAAAGGGAGGTAAAGCGGCGGGGCCGGACGGGATCCAGGGGGAGGCTTGGAAATGGTGCAGTTTAGAGGGGAAGGGGGCTATACTGAAGATATTAAATAGTATATGGCGGGGCGACGAACAGTTCCCAGAGGAATGGAGGGAGGGGATAATTGTACCAGTACATAAAGCGGGGGATGAGAGGGACCCAAATAACTATAGGGGCATTACCTTGATGGACACGCTGTATAAGGTGATGATGGCAATGGTCAAGGAAAGATTGGAGGAGGAAGTGGAAGAAAAGGGATTGCTACCGGAAATACAAGCTGGGTTCAGAAAGGGAAGGGCAACAGTTGACCACATAACTACTCTGGACTGTATAATTGAGAGAGAGATGGCGAGGAAGGAAAAAGTGTACTTGTTATTCGTGGATTTAAAAGCGGAGTATGATTCGGTGGAGAGAAAGCTGTTAGTAGAGTGTTTGAAAGGTAAGGGTGTATCAAGGCAAATTGTAGACTGGGTGAGTGAGGTCTACAGGGAGACGTGAAGCAAGGTAAGAGTGGGTGAGTGTGAGTCAGAGAGGATCAAGGTAGTGCGTGGATTGAGACAAGGATGCCCTTTGAGTCCACTACTATTCAACCTGTTTGTAGCGGATATGGAGAAGGTGTTGGTGAGGGGGCAGGCAGGGGGGATAGTGGTGGGAAAAATGAAAATATGGACCCTGGCGTATGCGGACGATGTTGTAGTTATTGCTAGAACGATGAGTGAACTGAATGAGATGAAAGGGAGACTTGAGAAGTATTTTAATAAAAGGGAGCTGATTGTGAGTGTGATGAAAACTGAATGGATGGTATGCAAGAATGCGGGCGGAAGAAGAAAGGAAGAGGAATTGAAGTGGATGGGAGAGAGGCTGGAAAGGGTGAGAGAGTTTAAATATTTAGGGTTCATATTTTTGGAAAATGGAGGCTGGAAGAAACATATAGACTTTGTGTGTAAGAAAGCAAGAATGGCAATGGGAAGAATGCGGAAGGTATAGGAGGAAAGGTTAGGGGGAAATGTATGAATGCAACCCAAATAATACACTGTTTTAATGACAATCGTATATTTAGTAACTCCCAGCATGGATTTCTGAAGGGTAAAAGTGTTGAAACAGCACTGTTTGACTATCTACAAGCTATTTATTCATGCTTAGACAAAGGGGATCTGGTTTGTGGTGTGTTCCTGGATTTATCCAGGGCATTTGATACAATCGAACACACGATACTCTTAACTAAACTATTCCACTATGGAATCAAAGAAACTGAAAATAAGTTAATAAAATCATACCTACTGAACAGAAAACAGACTGTGAAGATAAGAGATTCATCGAGTGGGTCGAATGTATTATCAGATGTCCTGGATATCAATAAGGGCATTCCGCAGGGCAGTATTCTGGGCCCTCTTCTATTCATAATTTTTATGAATGACATAAGTGTTGGCATGGAGGATACTTGTCGATTTCTTAACTACGCAGACGACACTAATATATTACTGTCTAGTGCGGAGTATACGGGTATAAAAAGCCAAGGCAATGTTGCTATGCAATCGACAGAAACATGGCTCATAAATAATGGACTGATTCTAAAAACATTAAAAACCAATTGCACTTTTTTCAAAATAAGTCAGAGAATAAGTACTCCAGAATCAATTTCGCTAAATAATAAAATCTATTCGTTCACATCCCATTCTAAATTTTTAGGTATAACGATGGACGAAACACTAAATTATAAAGAACATGTAGATATATTAGGGAAAAAGCTCAACAAAGCATGTTATGGGTTGAGAATTCTATCAAAAAATGCAAATATTGAAATAGCGAGAATATTCTATTACTCTTATTTCTATTCAAACCTAAAATATGGCATAATATTCTGGGGTCATAGTAGTGCCATACATTCTTTATTTGTGACGCAAAAGAGGGCACTGCGTATTATGTACAAACTTAAATATGACAGCAGTTGCAGGGGCTACTTCAAACGTGCGAACATACTGACTTGCTACGGAGTGTACATATTTGAATGCATCAAGTTCTTGTGGAAACATAGACACTTATTTGAGCAGCATCGTTTGAGAGATGTATATAGTACGAGACATGGAGTTGAGTATAGTTATCCTGCTCATAAATCAAGTTTTTTTGAGAAAGGACCTCATTACACTTGTCTCAAGCTTTTTAATCATCTCCCCAAAGAGATAAAGAAAGCAAAGTCATACACGGCAATGAAAAAATCACTCTACAATCAACTTGTAGCATTAGAACCATATAATATGGATGAATTCTATTGTACAAATTAAATATGTAAATATACATTGTATTTTTTTTTTGTTGACTTGTTTTCGTGTAATTGTTGTATAATTGTATTGTACTGTAATTCCATTGGAAATAAATTTGTTATTATTATTATCATTATTATTATTATTAAACTGGTATGGTGGAATGCGTGTATAAGGGCAATAATAATGTATGCGTCAGAAGTATGGGGAGTAACTGGGCAGGAAAAAGTAGAAAGGCTACACCTGCAGTACTTAAAAAGCATTATAGGAGTAGAGGTTACAACACCAAGTTATATAGTGCTGCAGGAGTGCCAAAGAATGACAGTGGAATGGGAGACAGCAAGGAGAGTAGTAAAGTTTGAGAGAAAGATAAGTATGTTAGGGGAAGAAAGGTTGGTAAAAGAAGCATGGGGTGTGTGTTATAGGGAATGGCAGAGGAATGCGAGCAGGGCAAGGTGGATGACTGAAAGGGAGAGGCTGTATCATAAAGTAGGGTGGTCGTGGCTAGTAGTGGAGCAGAAAATAGCGTCGGGGGAGAGGCTAGAAATAGAGTATGGGAAGAGAGCAGGTGATGTCGAGAAGCAAGTACGACAAGATCGGATAGATCGGAGTAGCTCTAACCCACATTACAGAGAAGTGCAGGTGATGGTTGGGCCCCCGCGTTATTTTCAAAGACTGAACAAGGAAGAGGTTCGGCTACTGGCACGATTTAGATGTGGGAACGAGGAAAGAGGAATGAAATGGTGGATGGGAGAAGAATATATGAAGTGTGTGTTTTGGGGGATAGAGAAGGATGAATGGGAGCACTGGACGAGGGAATGTACGGGTTTGCAAGTAACGGAAGGGATTAAAGGTATGAGTCGAAATAAAAGTGTGTGTGAGAGCGGAGAGGGTATGGGCGCGATAATGGAAGTGGTAAATCAAAGGCCAGGGAGGAGTAGCTAGGGAAAGGAGGACATAGGAAGAGGAGGATTAAGCTTTAGTTAATAACTTAATTAAACACAGTTATATTCCTTTCTTCACTTTTATTTTTCTTGCTAGATGTACATTTCGGGTACTAAGTACCCATTATCAATAGCTAACTGCTATTGATAATGGGTACTTAGTACCCGAAATGTACATCTAGCAAGAAAAATAAAAGTGAAGAAAGGAATATAACTGTGTTTAATTAAGTGACTTAACACCTTCACGTAACTCATACAACTACATTAATTTAGTTAATAAGTTTACTTTATAAGTTAAGAGTGAATTGTTAATTTATTGCTTTTTAAATAATTAGATTTGGAAGTGCTAGGGTTATATACCAAATAAAGGTTATTTATATACTTCAAATCTGTGTTTTATACGCGTGGCGCATGAAGTAAAATTTCGAGTTTAGAAAAGCCCAGAAAATTTGTCTCGGGTCGCTGCGCGACCCTCGCCAAATTTTCACGGGGCTTTTCTAAACTCGAAATTTTACTTCATGCTTAGCCTGGGAGTGGAAAACACTCGTTTAATGCTTCAAATTAAACTCTTAAAAAAAAACAACGAATACTAAAGATTTATAGCATATACGCTGTAATTGGGATATGTATACTTAAAAGAAAATCTCTCTGTATACGAATCAAACTAAACATATTGATCATTCATCTGATTGATGAAGTCAATGTGTGGTAAAACAGTTGTTGCAGTATTAAGTAATAAACATTGAAATCTTAAATAAGTATGTTACTTACTAAAGTGTTGATATGCAATTTTACCAAGTAACAGCCTCAGTGATGAAAATGTTAAAGCAATTTTACTTTTTTAATATAAATAATTTATTTATTAAACAACGCAACAATATTCATACAGAATCATAACTTAATGATGGTAAGCTGGGGCTAAAATTACTTTCTTTTCAATTTGTGGATGAGCGGCGTGTCCTTTGTACTCAACTTGAGCGTTGAATCCGTTCTTATGATCAGCATTGTAGTGAACAGTACGGGTAACACCATCGGGTTGCACAAGAGAGTAGTAACCCTTTACAACATCTCCATCGCGTTCTTCGTGTTGGTTCTTGATGTCATGGGTGTGGGTGTCCTTAACTCCGTATTCGAAAGAGTAGTGTGGGTGAGCATCAGCGTAGATTTCCTTGTGGATTGGAGCTACATGAGCTACGTGAGCTACTGGTGCGTAATGAGCTACTGGAGCAACATGAGCGTAATGAGCAACTGGAGCTACGTGAGCGATGTGAGCAACTGGAGCTACATGAACAGCATGAGCAGCTGGAGCCAGATGTTGACTTACTGAAGAGTAAGATGTGGCGTGTCCTAATTCTACGGCCTGAGCGTAAGCGACAAAGGCTACAATAGCTACGATCTGTAATTAATAAATAAACATATAGTTCACATATATATTAATTGTCAATATCGAAATTCCAGCAAAAAATCACCAGGTATAATAAATACATTTTATTCAATCACCCTTATAACTTACTAGATTCTGACATATTAATGTGATGTTAGAGTTCATGAAGCGTAGCAGTGCTTCATTTAAAAATTTCAGTTTTTATATTTCCAATACAACTATTGGAAATAAAAAAAATTAAATTTTTAAATGAAACACTGTTCATATAATAATAAACTAATATAATTATGAATTTTGATCATCTGTAAAAGAAATGTCAATTAACTATTAAAATCACTAATTGTTTGATTTGAGTTATGTGGAGTATTTAATCACAATGAAAAAACTGTTTTTATTCCTTACTTCACTTTTATTTTTATGTGTTAGATGTACATTTCGAGTGCTAAGCACTCATTATCAATAACTAATGCTCTTACAAACTAGGTGCGCAATTATATATACCTGAACAAAAATGGTGGAAACGGGAAAACCTAAATATAATTACATTTGTGTCGCAAGGTTGAATAACATTAAGGGGATTACATTATGGACTGTTGAGGGGATTACGATTTTTCGGGTTTTTCAAGAGATTTAAGAGTGGATTGTCTAACGGGCTTAAATCGAAATTCAATAATTTATCTTTCTGTTTGTGCATTTCTATGGCCTCCAACATATTTAATCGGAAATGTGATGATTGTTTTAGTAATTTAATATTATGTTTAGAAAAAGAATGTCCTGTCTTTAAATTATGGTCAGCTAAAGCGGATTTATCTATGTTTCTATTTTTGACGTGGTATATGTGTTCTTTGAATCTTTTTAACAAATTCCTTTGGGTTTGGCCTATGTAACATTTGTCACACTCATTGCATGCAATTGAATATATTCACAATTCTTCATCCACGCATTTTAAACATAAACTCTCAGCTTTTAATAGTATGATATTTAGAACCCTAAATCTGCCTCTTTCAACAGAAAATAGAAAAACAGAACTAACACTAATAAGAAAAATAGCAATTTCATTAGGTTACAAAAACTGCACAATCAACAAACTAATTAATAAACACAAAAGAAACCAAAAATTAAACTTGACCACAAATCTCACACCGCTTAAAGAAAGAAAAAACAACAAATTTGCTAGGTTTATATACAACAACAGCACGGTTAACCAATTTTCAAAGCTCCTGAGTAAATTCAATATGACTCCTGCATTTTATAATAACAACAAATTAAGATCATTACTAGGCAATCAATTTACAAAAAGGAGCCACTTAGAAGAGTCCGGAATTTATTCAATTGCATGCAATGAGTGTGACAAATGTTACATAGGCCAAACCCAAAGGAATTTGTTAAAAAGATTCAAAGAACACATATACCACGTCAAAAATAGAAACATAGATAAATCCGCTTTAGCTGACCATAATTTAAAGACAATACATTCTTTTTCTAAACATAATATTAAATTACTAAAACAATCATCACATTTCCGATTAAATATGTTGGAGGTCATAGAAATGCACAAACAGAAAGATAAATTATTGAATTTCGATTTAAGCCCGTTAGACAATCCACTCTTAAATCTCTTGAAAAACCCGAAAAATCGTAATCCCCTCAACAGTCCATAATGTAATCCCCTTAATGTTATTCAACCTTGCGACACAAATGTAATTATATTTAGGTTTTCCCGTTTCCACCATTTTTGTTCAGGTATATATAATTGCGCACCTAGTTTGTAAGAGCATTAGTTATTGATAATGAGTGCTTAGCACTCGAAATGTACATCTAACACATAAAAATAAAAGTGAAGTAAGGAATAAAAACAGTTTTTTCATTGTAACTATTAAAATAACAACAAAATATGATTGAATTAATTTAAATAATTTATTAAAGAATTTCTTTGTAAGACTAACTTGTTGTAGATTGCGAAAAGAATCGCACTTTTAATGTTTAAAGAATTTCTGTTTTATCAAACCATAAACTATAACTCTCAGGGTTACTTTCTCAATCTGTTTGGTTGGTTAATGTAATAATAATAGGTGGAATGTTGTTTAAAGCACATTTTCCTATTAACTTTTCCCAGTGTTCTTTTATTATTTTTTCGCAGTATAATATCTGCAAATTAATTTAATTCAATATTGAAAATGATGATTTCAAAATTAAGACATAAACCTTACATCAAAAATCCGAGAAGCTCTTTCACAAAGCTCTTTCTTGTTGAAATTCTTCTTTTGAGTTTTTAAATCTTCAATGTATCTGACCACTGATGTTTTTTTTTCCCGAAGGGATAAAATAACACTAGGTTTTCGATTTTTTGCTAAGACTTCATCCTGTTTAGACATTTTAATGAGAATGAAGAGCGTCAATTTCAAAATAAAAATTGATATAACAATGTCACTAAGACATTTAGGACTAATTACTAACATTTACCAAAATCATTATTCTAAAATGTTGTATTTTGCCAACTGAAGAACAATTTTAAAATTATATAAAAATCAAATGAACTTTAATAATTGATTAAGGACTAATTGTACTAGACACGTTCAAAGTGACATCATAACAATAGAAACTGTTGAGTTCAGTTTGAACTTGAGTTCAGTTTGAACTCGAGTTCAACGTTTCTGGTGCAACGGGGACTAAAAGTAACTGTATTTGATTATGTTTTACTGTACCACAAACATCATCCAATATAAATATGAATAAAATTGCAAATACTTGGTTCTAGAATTTAGTCTTCGTAAGATTGTTATAGATTGCGTAAAGAATCTGATCGTTAAATGTTTTTTTTTTTAATTTTTATATTGGTAATATAAGACTTACTTTAGAGAACATGTTTACTGTTTCTTTGTTGGATTGAAACTGTACTCAATTGTATCAGACAGCTACTTTATATACCTTCGAAAGTGAGACAAAATTGGAATCGGGCCTGCGTTTCGAAATTAATTTGAATATTATCATTCATCGTAATCAATCGAAAAAAATGCAAATTCGTATTATTTCAGCTTCGACTCATTAAGGTGTCAAGTTCGGTTTGAAATCAAATTTCCCATAGTCTTAGCACAGACTTATTAATTTATGTTCATTTATTTCTATCTGTAAACATTTGTTTGTATCTGTGAGCTTGTCACCTAAATAAAGCATTTAAATTAAGTTTTTAAAAATACATTTGTATTGTCAAAATAGTTTGAAAATTAGAGCATAAAGGAACTAAGCGGAACACAATTTTAATCATAGTTTTTTTTTTCACAGGATATCGTTTTCGTAGCTTAGCTTAAAATTGATTCAAGTAAAATGTAATTTATACCAGAGCTGGGACGAATCCTCGTAAAAAAGATTCGAATCACGAATCCGAATCACCTAATATGATCCGAATCACGAATACTCGAATAAAGGATTCGTAAGAGATAAATATGATTCGAATCAAAGATTCGAATCCTGTTTTTCCAATCACGAATACAAATCCTTTAAAAATAAATTTGATTTTATTCTTTTTTTGCAACTAATAACATACAAATATCGTTACCAGTTGTTTTAACAAAAATATTCAAAACTTAATTATTTATTAAGAACATTGAACATCTTTGATAAGAGACTAAATAGCTAATTCCCTGTTACTCTTATTAAAGATGTATTTGTGTGTTTCTGAACTTCACTTCAAACAAGTGTTTTATACGCGTGACGCATGAAGTAAAATTTCGAGTTTAGAAAAGCCCGAAAATTTGTCTCGGGTCGCTGCGCGACCCTCGACAAATTTTCACGGGGCTTTTCTAAACTCGAAATTTTACTTCATGCTTAGCCTGGGAGTGGAAACACCCGTTTAGAACATCAAATTGATCTCCTTTATAAAATCGACGAGTGGCTGAAAATTACGCATATAAAAAATTCACTGAATATCATTAAAGCCGGGATAATCAGAGAAAAGTCAAGGAATTATATTCAAATTGACCAAAACACTAACAAAAAAGCCATATAATATTATTAAATTTGTCAAAATCAGCAGGCAAGTTACAAATCAAGAAAAAGTTTATAAAATTACCTTAAATATTGACAAAAATAATGAAAACAATTTAACAAAATGGGGGTTGAATCAGGGAAATTTCGGAAAAATTTACCACTTCAGATTGTGGCTACCATGTCAGTTTTACTTCAAATAATATTAAACAGAATTTCGAAAACTAGATTATTATCTTTAAAAACATTTTCAGTCATTTGATGTTCTTATCAAAGCATTCAGTTTGAAGTTTCGAACATTACATACTGTTGAGGAGATTACAATTTTTTTGGAACTTGTAAAAGGTTTAACAACGAGTTCTCTAAAGGGCTTAAATCAAAATTTAATAATTTATCTTTATATTTGTGATTATCGATGGCTTCCAACATATTTAATCGAAAATGTGAAGATTGTTTTAATAATTTAATATTGTCGGTTGAAAAATAATGTCCTGTTTTTAAATTATGGTAAGCTTAAGTGGATTTATCTATGTTTTTATTTTTGACATGGCATGTATATACAGAGAGTTTTATATAACACCGAACCTTTAATTTTTAGGTTATGTGTAAATTGGGTTGCCTATATGACCATTACAAAATGTAGCTAATCAATTGCAATTAATGCCTCAACTTGTACGTACAAGGAGTTTTTCTTTAAAGTATACATGTCCCAATTACAGCGTATATGCCGTAAATCTTTAGATAATCGTTGTTTTTTTAAAAGGAGTTCAATTTGAAACTTAAAATGAGTGTGTTTCACTCCCAGACTAAGCATGAAGTAAAATTTCGAGTTTAGAAAGGCCTGAAAATTTGGAAAAGTTTCAGGCTTTTCTAAACTCGAAATTTTACTTCATGCGCCACCGGTACAAAACACTGACATATTACGAAGTTTAAAACATACGGCTGAACTTTACATTGAATCAATGTTTTGTGCCGGTGGCGCATGAAGTAAAATTTCGAGTTTAGAAAAGCCTGAAAATTTGGTTTGGTCGCTCCGTTTCACTACGAGACCAAACCAAATTTTCAGGCTTTTCTAAACTCGAAATTTTACTTCATGCTTTGCCTGGGAGTGGAAGACACTCGTTTAAAGCTTCAAATTGTATTCTTTTAATAAACCGAGCGTGGTAAAATGTACATCGTCTGCAGATGTATACTTAAAAAAAAATTCTCGTTATAAATATGTTCGGTGTTACATAGAACTCTCTGTATGTTCTTTAAATCTTTTTAACAGGGTCCTTTGGGTTTGGCCTATGTAACATTTGTCACACTCATTGCACGCAATTGAATAAATTTCGGACTCGGACTTGTTGTTCTTTTTGTAAGTTGATTGCGTGATAATGATCTTAATTTGTTGTTATTATAGAATGCAGGAGTCATATTTAATTTATTTAGGAGCTTTGCAAATTGGTTAACAGTTCTGTGGTTATATACCGTTCGTTTTTTTAAAGTGCTCACCATTGAGATCTCTTAAACAAATGATGATACAAAGTTGGTCAAATTGGACAAAAGTTTTTATATTTGATACTGAGTAAGAATACGTCAACAAATTTCAGCTAACATTATTTATTTTGAAAATGCAGTGAAAATTTCAAATGGATATTATTATGAGTGTTTTCATTATTAAATCATAGTTAAATATGTTTCACCACGTGAAAGATGAGAAACTTGTTCAAGATATGGATATTATTAATTTATTTTTATTGTAACTTTGTTATTTGATGCAATAGAGATCTGTAACTTGCTGTGTACCATAAACGTCATCAGAGAAATACACAGATTTAATGCAAGGTGTCCCATTTTCTAGATACAACACCTATTTTTAGTTTTCTTGTGGCGGCCATATTTAATTTTTGTACCATTGAAAAGAATAAGAAAAAAATGTGTGAAATCATGTAAGACAATTTTAAATAATTATTAGTTAAACAATTGAATAAAATATGACAATTTTTGTTTTATCAAGTCGGCCGTTTTGGAATTTTAGATTAGATCAAAAAAACTAATTGACATATAACACATGATTTCGTACTAATTTTTCTTGATCTTATCTAAAAATCCAATATGGCCGACTTGATAAAACAAAATCTGTAATATTCTATTCAATTGTTTTAACTAATTGACATGTCGCACATGATTTCGCACTGCTTTTTCTTGATCCTTTCAATGGTATAAAAATGCAATATTGCCGCCATTACACAACTAAAAATAGGTGTTGTATCTAGAAAATGGAGCACCTTGTATAAAATATGTTAATTCCTGTGTATTTCTCTTGGGGCTTTTATGGTGCATAGAAAATGACAGATCTCTATCGCATTAAATGACAAAGTTTTAATAAAAATAAATTATCATCCATTTTTACATTTTTCGCTATATTTTTAAAACAAATGATATTAGCTGAAATATGTTGACATATTCTTACTTAGTATCAAATATTGCAACTTTTGTCTAATTTGACCAACTTGGTAGCATTATTGGTTTACAAGATCCTAATGGTGAGGACGATAAAAAACGAACAAACCTCCACTCCCAGACTAAGCATGAAGTAAAATTTCGAGTTTAGAAAAGCCCCGTGAAAATTTGTCGAGGGTCGCGCAGCGACCCGAGACACATTTTCGGGCTTTTCTAAACTCGAAATTTTACTTCATGCGCCACAAGTATAAAACAGTGATTTAACGAAAATTTTAAAAACAAACGAAGACATTTTTTCGTGTTAATCCTTACAATTAATTCGAATTATTTTTGACGATTCAAATCCCTTTGTAAGTATTCGAATGCTTTTATAAATATTGGAATCCTTTTATAAATATTTGAATCCTTTTATAAGGATTCGAAACACCCACATTTGGATTCGAATACGAATCCTCTTATAAAAATGTAATGAACCCGGATCAGGAATCCGGTGGAACTAAAGTATTCGAATGCCTCTTTTGAATCCTCTAAAAGGATCCGAATCCCGAATTCGAATTCTGAATGATTCAAATCCTGCCCAGCTCTGATTTATACTAAACTAGAGTTTGTAAAGTGACTGCCCACTAAACAAAAAACAAACAAATAATGTTATTTCAACATTGTAGCAACATTAAACGTTGTTTTAACGTTGATGAAACATTACTTAAATGTGTTTGCTCAGTGGGTGACTTTTTCAGTTACCGAAAATTCGGCAAATTAGATAATTTACCCGTAAATCAAAATTTCGTTATTTTAGGGGTAAAAGTCATTAAGTACGTGGGTAATTAATTAATAGCGTTTAATGACCGACTCTAATTTCCAACAATATCCAAAAATTACGCAGCGTTACAATTAGTTACATAATTTCCTTTCCCTTCGCGAGGTATGCGCGTGGCCTTGGCCCTGCTTATGTAAGAATTTCGAATTCCGAATTCTGAATTTCCTCCTCGCTTCGCGACCCAATTATTACCAACAGACAGACACACGTGCGTGCAAGATGTTTCTGTCTTTTTTTTTTCTTTTCCACCGGTTGATCAATATTAAATTTGGTCCATTTCATTCTGGTTTCCTTTCTATAAAGCTATCGCAACAGCTCAACTTGACCCATTTCTGTGGATCATGTGGGCTCTAAATTCACACTTTCCTTTCCATTGTCGCGTTTTTTACTCAGTCCGGCGTTACCGCATAAGTGAATTTTGTCCGACCTTGACTGACGGCCTTACTTTCCTTACGATTCTCCAAGCACTCCAAAAGCTTAATCGAATTTGTCTAGATGGATTAGCTTGTATTTAGAATAATTGTGTCAACTGACTTATTAATGAATTTGTGATTAGTAGGCTGTTTTAGAGCTTATAGTCAGGCCTAACACGGTTTGATAATAACATCCATAAATAAGTCAGTTGATATATTTATGTGTCCTTTAAAGGACAATTTTCCAATTGTGTTACTTTGCACCCATACAATTGTATGGGCGTAAAGTAACAAAATTGGGAAATAAATCAAATGTATTGATTTTCTTAGAAGACGAAGAAGAATGCAGAATTTTCATCAGTGACTTTATTTAATCTGTATTTAACACTGAATTTGTACAAATTGTTAAGTATTTATTACAGATTTGTGTGTACCTAATGGATTTGCTTGTAATTTGAATAATCATTTGCATTTTTCTGGTAGCGCCCGATATTCAAATTAATTTCGAAATTAGAATCAACGCAAAAGTCGCGTTACTTTCGATAATATATAAGACGGCTCTTGCGGATTGATTTTTATAGTTTCATTCAACTTCAGATCGAAACAACAACTATAAACATGTTCTTCAAAGTAAGTATTAAAATATATATTTCACTCTAATATACAACACACATCATATCGTATAGATTATAAAATTTACTTTTCTCTTGTAATTAAGAGGATTTATGATTTATACACATAGAGAGATAACATAAGTCAAACAGTTTTTCTTCTAAATTGATTTTTTTAAACAATTATTTCAGGTTTTGATCTTTGTAGCTCTTGTAGCTTACACTTACGCTGTTGAAGAATCCCATGCTTCTTCCTACTCATCAGTCAGCTTCCACCCAATCGCCGCTACTCATGCTGTAGTAGCTCCAGTGGCTCACATCGCTCATGTTGCTCCAATCGCTCACGTAGCTCATTACGCTCCAGTAGCCCAAGTAGCTCATTATGCTCCAGTCGCCCACGTAGCTCCAGTCCACAAGGAAATCTACGCTGATGCTCACCCACATTACTCTTTTGAATATGGAGTTAAGGATACCCACACCCATGACATCAAGAACCAACATGAGGAACGCGATGGGGATGTTGTAAAGGGGTTCTACTCTCTTGAGCAACCTGATGGTGTTACCCGTACTGTTCACTACAATGCTGATCATAAAAATGGCTTCAACGCTCAAGTTGAGTACAAAGGACATGCCGCTCATCCACAAATTGAAAAGAAAGTCGTCTTGACTCAAGCCTACCATCATTAAGTCGTTACTATGTTTTTGATTATTATTTTGTTGTGCAATTTTATTAAATAAAAAATTATTTATATATAAAATTATAGAAAATATTTATTTTGATTATTCAACACGGTAAACCAAAATACTTGACGTAAAATTTCAGTCACAAGTAGCTCTAATTACAATCTTTATAGAGTAATTGAAGTTTTGTGTAGTTTTTTTTATTAATGTAATGTGCGGTAAGAATGATTGCAAATTTTTAGGAATTACTTAAAACTATTAGATTTTATTATCTATTATGCAATAGCAAAATATCCCGTAAAAAATGTATGGCATAGAAAGTAAAGATGGATTTTTTCATAAAATATGTAATTAAGTAATTAATGAAGATTTGCTTTAAAAGAAAATGTTTCACCAAGTGATAAGTGAGAAAATTATTCAAGAAAGAAGTAATTAATTTGGTGTATATTAATACTTAAGCATAAGCATATACTAAATTAATTTCCTAATTACATAATTTATGAAAAAAATCTATAAATATTCACCAAAAATTTGTTTATAGTGAAAATGATTGTAAATTTGAATCGACAAAATTGAATATTATGCCGGAACCCGGCGCATTCATCAAAAATTAAATTATGAAAAGGGTGCTGATTTTATCATTTAAAATATAGATACGTATACTCTGTTTTTTTTTTAATATGATTAAACTTAGAGTGTATTTACTGCGAACAGTTGCAGTCCTGCTTTAACAGTAGGGTATTTTAAACATTACATTTTGAGATGTTGGTAAATGTATATTTATGTGACAAATAAATCATAATTTGTCAAATAAATTGTCACGATGCAGAGAGTTTCAAAAAGAGAACGCTAGAGCTTTCAAGTTTACAACACATAGAAGGTTTTTTCCATTTAAGTATACTTTCATATATTCCATATAAACATTTGTAAACTTAATGAACATGCGATCAAAACTAAGCAGTATATTTTGAACTTCACTTTAAATCAGTGTTTTATACGCGCGGCGCATGAAGTAAAATTTCGAGTTTAGAAAAGCCTGATTTGGTCGCTCCGCTGCGCTACGCGACCAAGCCAAATTTTCAGGCTTTTCTAAACTCGAAATTTTACTTCATGCTTAATCTGGGAGTGGAAAACACTCGTTTAATTCTTCGAATTGAATGTTTTTATAGAAACAACAAATGACTAAAATGTATTTTAAAAAATCTATTTTTCATAATGGGACATGATTCAATATAAAATAAATAAGATTTGTTTGATATTATTCGAAATTTAAATTTTTTAACGGATTAGACCATTTATACAACAATAATATATACCTGTAAAAATACAATACATTTATTTATTTTTAAGAAGAAAAATTAAAAATAAAAATAAAAATACCGCTATCAGTCGCTAACCCCGAGATGACAACAATGGCACTACCTTACCCCTTTTACAAAACGGATAAATCTTGATGGCTCATCACAGAACAGATCGCAGTTTGGATGGCTCACTAGTGAGTTCGCCGTACGCATAAGGTGAGAGAGGGGGCTGTTAAACCCATAATTGGTATGGTGGAAAGGTATGCGAAAAAGCGGAGGGTTGCGGCTTGTACGACCATCAGACCTAAATGCAAAATTTATTTTGAAGAGCAACGGGGGACAACGATACTTCCATTAACAATAGCAAATAATAACGACACATCTGCGAAATGACGCCTGCAGCACAGATTATCAATGTTTGACAGTATATTTAAATTGTGATTAAAGTCTGGTTTAGATCTTAAATGTTTAATGAACTTATTTTGAACAGTCTCAATTTGCTTGATAAATGTTTGTTGATAAGGTGACCATATACAAGATGCATATTCAAGATGGGAGTGAACATATGTAAAGTAAACAAGTTTTAGAGAAGAGCCCGACAAATCGTTAGACATCCGCTTGATGTACCCAAGCATTTTCGAGGCGCGGTTACATATAAACTAAATATAATGTTGGAAGTTAAATTTATGACAGAATCAAACACATAAGTCTTTAATTAACTCTGTTCTTGCTATAGTCTTCTCTTCAATCATATAATTAAAGTTGGTCAGGGTTTTCTTACGAGAAAATGTAATGCAATTACATTTATACAGATTGAATTGAAGCCCATTGGAGCGACACTAGTCAGCTACTAGAGACATATCGCTTCGGAGTAGGGAGCAATAATCGATAGAGTGTATTTCTTTAAATATTTTGAAATCGTCTGCAAACAACAAAAATCGTGAGTGATGTATTAATTGAGAAATGTCATTAATAAACAGAAGAAACAATAAGTGGCCGCAGTGGGATCCCTGGGGAACACCAGATGGGACCAAGAAAGCATTAGAGAAATAATTTCTTATTTTGAAGCATTGACTACGATTAGATAGAAAACTTTGTAGCCAAGATATAGTAGAGTGGTTAAAGCCCATAGATTTTAATTTAAATAATAGAACCGCATGGCAAACTTTGTCAAATGCCTTTGACATATCTAAATAAATAGCATCAACTGCGAAGCTATTGAAAGAGTTACCTATAATTTTTACTTTCCCCGTATGTAAACAAAGAAAAAGTATTGTTTTCATGATTTTTTTTGTTTGATTTAGTCTTTGTACGACACATTTGTTGTAGATTGCTTAAAGAATCGCACTTGTCTGGAATTACAAATGTAGATAAAATTAATTGTAAGGTATAGTGAAATTCGGAAGAGATGTCCTATGACTCATTGATGTGGTTCAAATTTTTTAGAGAGTATGTCTACACTTATATCTGCAACGATTTTTCCTAGTTGTATCAAATTTTGACGTTACCTGACAATGTTATACTGTCTAGGTCGTGAGTATATTACTGTTCTTTCTTTTAGAAAAGCTTTAAATCATAATTTCTTGTGAATTTTTTCTTTTGAGTATACATATCCTAATTACGTGTTGTAGATTTTTAAATATTCGTCGTTTTCTTAAAAGAGGTCAATTTAAAGTTTAAACCAGTGTTTTCCACTCCCAGGTTAAGCATGATGTAAAATTTCGAGTTTAGAAAAGCCTGGAAATTTGGTTTGGTCGCGTAGCGCGAAGCGCGGAGCGACTAAACCAAATTTTCAGGCTTTTCTAAACTCGAAATTTTACTTCATGCACCACGCGTATAAGACAGTGATTTTAAGCGAAGTTTACTCGTTCACAATATTTCAGTGCTTTCAGTGTTTACATCGCGTGGCGCATAAAGTAAAATTTCGAGTTTAGAAAAGCCTGAAAATTTGGTTTGGCCGCTCCGCGCTTCGCGCTACGCGACCAAACCAAATTTTCAGGCTTTCTAAACTCGAAATTTTACTTCATGCTTAGTCTGGGAGTGGAAAACACTCGTTTTTAGCTTAAATTGAACGCTTTAAAGAAAGCGTATGCATATGTATAACTAATAGAAAATTCCCTGTATGTATACTTAAAAGAAAAATTTCCTGTATTAACAGATCAATCTTAGAACTACTTGCCAAATCTACTGAATGCGCAGTCGATTCAACTAACAATTTTGTTTGAGCTTACACAAAATCAACATAAATGCATTATTTATTTCTGTAAATACCTGAAATATTCAATAGATGTGGAAATTGGAATTATACCACAAATTTTCAGGCTTTTTTAAACTCGAAATTTTGCTTCATGCTTAGTCTAGGAGTCGAAAACACTTGTTTTGAGCTTCAAATTGAAAAATCACTTTTAAAACAATTGTGCACATTAATTAAACTGATTTGCGACTGGGTTTTCGCAGATTTAGTTTACAAAGATATAGTCAAAATGTGACGTTTAACCTTAACATTTTAAAGCTGCATACCGGAACATACGTTTATTAGAGGGAACATGCGAATGTTTCCTCTAATAACCATAGCAGATATATTATGAAGTTTTCTGTCTCTTTTCACACACGTAATCTGATGACATCAAACTATTTTCGTATTACATGTATTGGTGCAGAAAGCACTACAAATCAAGGAAACCATGGGACACCTCCCGTGAATCGTACCTTATGTTTGTTTTTATTGGAATGAATAAACAGTGAGTTTAATGTAAAATAAATATATTTAAAAGAACAACTTATTTACAATAGCATAATGAATCGATATGAATTAATGATGGTAGACTGGGGCGAGGATGGTTTTGTGAGCTACTTGTGGGTGAGCAGCGTGTCCTTTGTACTCAACTTGAGCGTTGAATCCGTTGTGGTGATCAGCAGTGTAGTGGACAGTACGGGTGACACCATCAGGTTGGACAAGGGTGTAGAATCCCTTTACAACATCCCCATCGCGTTCCTCGTGTTGGTTCTTGATGTCATGAGTGTGGGTATCCTTAACTCCATATTCGAAAGAGTAGTGTGGGTGAGCATCAGCGTAGATTTCCTTGTGGATTGGAGCAACATGAGCTACGTGAGCTACTGGGGCGTAATGAGCTACTGGAGCGGCAATATGAGCTACATGGGCGAGTGGGGCGGCGTGGGAAATGTGGTTGTTGACTGAGGAGTAGGAGCTGGCGTGGGAGGGGACTGGAGCGATGTGAGCTACTGGAGCATAATGAGCAACTGGAGCTACATGGATGGCGTGAGCAGCAGGGGCGATGTGCTGGTTGACAGATGAGTAGGAGCTAGCATGGCCTAATTCAATAGCTTGAGCGTAAGCTACGAAAGCTACTACAGCAAGTACCTTAAATAAATCAAGAGGCAATTATTAATAAATTAAATTGGATCAAAAGACCGTTGGTCGATAGTCCAGACAGACTAACAAATTATTATTGTATAAAAATTAAACAAAAATGTGAAATATATTAACAAATTTTAATTGTCTGAATAAAGATGTTCCATACGAGGAGTCTTCGAACAAAAGGTAACATTTCCATCGTAGCTATTTTTTGAGAAATCACTAAAATATGATTATATGTACTTCTTGTTCGAAAATGGATATTTTGACTCAGTTTTTCTATGGAAATTGTTACTATTTGATACGCCAAGTTCAACCAAAATGTGTAGTTCATGAATTTACATACGATTCTGCAAAAAAAGCAACAAGCCAAAAAGTGGATATGTTACCTTTGGTTCGAACACTCCTCATATAATATTATATTAATATACCCAGTTTATTTAGTTCAATGAAAATGTAATTCAAATTTATGTACGATTATTTCTAATAATCAATAATTGATATTAATTTCAGTTTACTTTTATTTAATGAACTTATAATGAATTCATTATTAATGATTCGTGTTAATAAAATAAATAATGTTCACTTACTTTAGCGAACATGTTTATTGTTTGTTGTGTAGTCGAGAGAAGTATGCTTGTAAACGTTCGGGCGTTCGCTTTATATAGTGAAATGAAAGTACTGCCCACTAAATACAAATTTGTCGCACTATTTCAACATGCTGTTAAAAATTACTCCACACCGGCAACCTCAAATTGTCATTAACAGGGACGGAATCGCATTTCTTTTTATTAACGCGCGCGTGTTTATGGTAAATAGATAAATTGGCCCGGTTGTTGTATAATACACAGAGCGCAAATTAATTATATAGACACTTTAAAGAAATTCAATCTTTATTTGAGCACACGCACGTGTGGATTTCCCAATAGGCGCCACGAATAAGGGGGTGAAATTTTTAACAATGGTTCTTAACTTTTCTTACCTTGGCACACCCAAACACCCCACTGAGCAAAAAACAAACAAATAACGTATTGTCAACATTGTAGCAACATTAAACGTTGTTTTAATGTTGATAAAACATTACTTAAATGAATTCGTTCAGTGGGACATAATATGAATATGATATGGCACCATGAGTTTAATTTAATATTTATTCTATATGCAAACGAGCAACTCTTTCGCAGATTTTCTCGCGGTGTTAAGAAGTGCTCTATGAGATTGGACATGTATTGTAATAGAATATATAAAATTAGGACAATATTATGTTTAAAGTGTGTAAACTATAAGGAGCGTAAGCTTGTTTTCTCGAATCCAAATAGTTTTGACATTAAAATTACACTTATGCTGTTATGTAATACCATTTCGTTTAATGTCATTTTCGACGTTTCAATGGTAACAGTAACTTCTGATTTTAAACATTAATGTTGATAACATTAATGTTTAAAATCAAAAAGTACCATTTTCAAATGCAAAATTACATTTACAACTATCATTTTTTAGTCAGAGGTTAGTGAGAGGTATGTATTTATGTTAGAATGTAACTTCAAGATTAATTATTTGAAATAAAACAACGCAGTTGGGAGGGTTTCACTTTTATTGTTGAACACTGCAACATGTTTCACCACACAGTGGCTTCATCTGCCTGATGAAGCCACTGTGTGGTGAAACATGTTGCAGTGTTCAACAATAAAAGTGAAACCCTCCCAACTGCGTTGTTTTATTTCAAATAGTATTATGGAGTTTCATCATGTATCCGCCTCATCAATTAAATATTCAACATTAATTGATTTTAAGTGTGATTTTTATTATTTTCCCTAAAATTCTGATAAAAATGTTCATTAACATTCAATTGAAAATAACTTTTTTTATTGAGTTTTTTTTTTAAATTAACAATGGACTGTTTTTTAAATGATTATGACATCAGGTTTGAAGCTTTAAAAGATTGTTTTCCACTCCCAGACTAAGCAGGAAGTCAAATTTCGAGTTTAGAAAAGACCCGTGAAAATTTGTCTCGGGTAGTACGTACGGTCCACACGGAAGAAAATATCCAACGTGTTGTGGATAGTGTGCAGGACAGTCCAGAAAAATCAACAAGAAGACGTTCGGCACAACTGGGGCTATCGAGGAGGTCCGTTCAGAGGATTTTGGCCACATTGCACATATTCCCGTATAAGGTTCAGCTTGTGCAAGAATTGAAGCCGATAGACTGCCAACAACGGCTTGATTATGCCATTTCATTCCGACAAAAAGCAGAAGAAAATCGCGATTTCATTAACAATTTGATTATGAGCGATGAAGCCCATTTCCAATTGATTGCAAAGCAAAATTGCTGGATATGGGCTACGGAGAATCCAAGAACAGTTCATCAGCGACAATTACACCTACTTAAGTGTACTGTTTGGTGCGGTGTATTGTCTGAAAGGATCATTGGTCCATATTTTTTTGAAAATGCACATGGTGCCTCAGTTGCGGTTAATGGTGCTGAATATCGAACGATGCTGGACAATTTTTTGATGCCAGCTGTAGAAAACCATCCACAGTTGTGGTTCCAACAAGATGGAGCCACAGCCCACACTGCAAGGGACACAATGGCTCTGTTACGGGACCTCTTTGGCGAACGCATTATTTCGCGCAGAAGCGATTTCAATTGGCCCCCACGTTCACCGGATTTAACAGCTCCAGACTGTTTTCTTTGGGGTTATTTGAAAGAAAGGGTATACGTAAATAAGCCAGTGACCATACCAGAGCCAAAACAAAACATTCGCAATGAAATTCAAGCCATAACACCGGAAATTTTACGAAAACTTATGGAAAATGTACTGGTAAGAGCACGAATGTGCGAAACCGAAAATGGCCACCACTTGCGGGATATAATGTTTCATACTTAAGCCAAAAATATTCCCCATTAATATACTGTATAACAAAAAAGTAATAATAATAATTAACCATTAAATAAAAAAGTTATTAAACATTCAAACCATATCGGTAGTTTTGCGTCACCCTGTACACAACTGACGTTTGTTATGCAATGACGGCGACAAAGAAAAAACATGTATTTTTAATCACCGGAAAAACTAGATTTCGTTTTTACTAAATAATAAAAATAATTTATTTGCATTTTATTTTTTTGTGGTAAAACCATACAAGATATTAAACATTATTAAGAGACAAAAAAGCTTTTAAATGAACCAATCTTTCAAGATGTATTTTTTAAATTTCTATAAGGTGCGCCAATAAAAACATATTTTAGTTTTTATGCTGTGGTACTTTTGTTTATTATACTTCTTGTCAATCAATGATGACCATAATAACTGAAATCGTGTGTTATTATGATAATCAACCATAATAAATTTTAGTTGGATCGAATATAACTTTCAATTGTTATAAATAAAAATAATATTATATTTTTAAACTTTATAGACTAATTCCTGCTTAACCGTAAACTTTTGGATATATACATAAGTTATGTTAAATCATCATATTTTAATCGCTGGAATCTATGACTAAGCCATTTCCTCACATTAATGGGACACCCTGTATAATTCTAACGAGTGCCTTCCACTCCCAGATTAAGCATGAAGTAAAATTTCAAGTTTAGAAAAGCGTGACAATTTGGATTTGCCAGGGCGCGTGAGCGAAGCGAGTCGCGCCCCGGCAAATCCAAATTTTCACGCTTTTCTAAACTCGAAATTTTACTTCATGCGCCACGCGTATAAAACACCGATTTAAAGTGAAATTTAAAATATAAAGTACTTATATAATTTAAAATGTCTGATTTAAATTTATGAATTTTCGGATCTTTGGCTTCGATGGAGCCCCTTTCCTCCTTACTGCGGCCCTGCATCTGAACAAAAAATGTAACCATTATTTGTACTTGTTTTTGTAGAACTTAAGTAATATAGGTTTATGAAACTAAATACTAAGTCAAATCCCCCCCTCCGAATCGCAAATAGCTATCTACGCCACTGATTTGATTATATTGAAAAATTAATAAAAATTGCACAGTTGAGGAAATGTCAAAGATTGCACTATAATTTAATTATATTGACTATACTTTAATTACGTTTTAATGTGTAATTTTATATTTTTACTTGTACAATATTATGTATTTTGTAAATGGACTCTGTTGAATGAATAAATAAATAAATAAATACTAAAATCGTTAACTACATGTTGATTGCTATTTGATTTGTTGTATTGACTATCTATATCTTGACGATTTTGACCGCAATTCTGTTATTTGACTATACTGAAAATACAAACTGCATATTTATTTATTTCTCAACAGAAATATATTTCCTGTAATTGGATTAATTTCTGCTGGGTAATAACTAAATAAATATGTAATATTTTGAGTATAGTCAAATAACAGAAACTTCAAAATACATTTAATAAACACAACTACAAAATAAAAACGATACTAACGTATACATACCAAGTATTTTTCTTTTATTATGGGTATACATATCCCGAATTGTAAATGTTCTAACATTCGATTTTTAAAAGTGTTCGATTTGAAACTTCTCACGAGTGTTTCCACTCCCAGACTAAGCATGAAGTAAAATTTTAGGTTTAGAAAAGCCTGAAAATTTGGTTTGGTCGCGTAGCGAAGCGGAGCGACCAAACCATATTTTTAGGCTTTTCTAAACTCTATATTTTACTTCATGCGTCAGAAGCATAAAACACTGAAATATTGTAAAATTTATAATATACTCCTAAATCGGTATTAAAAATAAACTGCTAAAGAAGGATAAATATTATATTGCTGAGCAAGAATATCTTGAATTTCACTATATTTTAGTGTTTTATACGAGTGGCGCATAAAGTAAAATTTCAAGTTCTGAAAAGTCTGAAAATTTGGCTTGGTCGCTCCAAACCAAATTTTCACACTTTTCTAAATTCGAAATTTTACTTCATGCTTAATTAGGGATTGCAAAAAACTCGTTAGTAGCTTCAAATTGAACTCATTAAAAGAAATAAGGAGCGCATGAAAATTTTTAATTTTATGTTTGATCTTAGGTTTAATATATTTTACAAATGGCTTTCGTTGATTTGAACAAAAAAATAAATTATCTTACAAATGTTTATTTTGTCTAATTTAATGTTGCGCCTTTAAAATTCAAGCGCCTGGAGCAGTTTGCTCCAACTGCTCCACTGTAGCTACGCCTCTTTACAGAACCATACTTGACGCACTGAAGAATTCAATTTTTAAGTAATATTAATCAATATGATAGAACATTTAAATATTTCTTACTCAGAGGGAAATGCCAATAATAACACAGGTCGACATGATTTTTGTAACATTATTGAAGTGTTTATTTTTATGTTTTATTTACTTCATATAACAAACAATATAAATATTAAATATTTTTTGTTTAATGCAACACACTTGAAATTAATTCTAGTAACCACTTTATTTTGTTCATTAATTTTAAAAATGTTATACTGAAGATACATGCAGTTAACCCATTAACGGCCGAGCAGTGATAGAGTTAACTCTAAAAGTTGAATTAAGGTCCAATTCTACACTTTTTTTATGATCTCTATTAATGACTTATTGTATTACATACTGTAAATTTTTTTTAATATACATAATGTACACGCTGTACGTTGTCAGGCATTTATCGATTTTATATAAAAACGTGCAATATGAAGTTTAGAACAAGTGTCTTCCACTCCCAGACTAAGCAGGAAGTAACATTTCGAGTTTAGAAAAGCCCCGCGTAGAAAATTTGTAGAGGGTCGCGCAGCGACCCTCGACAAATTTTCACGGGGCTTTTCTAAACTCGAAATTTTACTTCATGCGCCACGCGTACAAAACACTGAAATATTGTGAAGTTAGAAATACACTGACTTTTTTTTATAACGCTGAGTATTAAGCGAAATACTTAAATAACAAAATATTTACCTTTTTCTTCATACATTTTCAAGTCAGATCAAATAATATAACATATCAAATTAACTTATTTAGTAATTTAATTAACAAAAAATTTAATTAACAAAAAATAATAATTTGTCTCGGGTCGCTGCGCGACCGTCTACAAATTTTTTACGCGGGGCTTTTCTAAACTCGAAATTTTACTTCATGCGCCACGCGTACAAAACACTGAAATATTATGAAGTTAGAAATACAGTGACTTTTTTTTTATAATGAGTACTAAGCGAAATATTTAAATAACAAAATATTTACCTTTTTCCTCATTCATTTTCAAGTCAGATCAAATAATATAACATATATATAACTTTTCCTCTCTGTGGAATTTATCGGTGTGACTAATTAAATGATTTCTCTAAAAATAATTACACTGCAACACTGTAATTGATAAGTAAGTGATAGAGTTAACTCTAGAAGTTGAATTAAGGTCCAATTCTGCACTTCTTTTATGATTTCTATGAATGACTTATTGTATTACATACTGTGAGTTATTCTTTTAAATATACATAATGTACACGCTGTAAACTGTCAGGCAGTCGTCGATTTTATATAAAAACGTGAAATATAAAGTTTAAAACGAGTGTCTTCCACTCCCAGACTAAGCATGAAGTAAAATTTCGAGTTTAGAAAAGCCCCGCGTAGAAAATTTGTCTCGGGTCGCGCAGCGACCCGAGACAAATTTTCACGGGGCTTTTCTAAACTCGAAATTTTACTTCATGCGCCACGCGTACAAAACACTGAAATATTGTGAAGTTAGAAATACACTGACTTTTTTTTATAACGCTGAGTATTAAGCGAAATATTTAAATAACAAAATATTTACCTTTTTCTTCATACATTTTCAAGTGAGATCAAATAATATAACATATCAAATTAACTTATTTAGTAATTTAATTAACAAAAAAATAATAATGTTACGTGTATGCATCAATGGCGCTTAATGGGTTAAACTCGACCGTTTTGAAGAGTGCATGACAAAACACTAATTTTTTTTGTAAATATACGTCGAGCATGTATTATTTTTGCAAATACAATTATAAAAAAAATCAGTATATCTAGAAATGATGTATCTTTATGTGATTTAAAATTGAAAACAATCGACCCCACAGAATTTAAAATATTTTACTACAAATTGACATGGTTTTTTGTAGAAATAGCGTAGTTATTGAAATTATTACTTTTCTTATATGTGATACAAAGAAAAAGTATTATTATTTGTCAATATTTTCAAATGAAAAATGTTATCTTTATGTAACATTCTATTATTTTTTAATGAACGTGATTCTTAATAAAATGTCTTTGCTAAATTGTAACATGTTTTACATGTTAATATTAACCCACTGAGCAAAAAACAAACAAATAACGTTATATCAACATTGCAGCAACATTAAACGTTGTTTTAATGTTGATGAAACATTACTTAAATGGATTTGCTCAGTGGGAAATATACATTAAAAAATATTACGTCTTATTTTTCGACTACCAACACCGCTAACAATAAAACTGGAACATTAAAAAATATTTCGTTTGTTTATTCGACTACTAATCCCCTGTAGCAATAAAACTGTACATGATAGTGCATATCATTTTCGGATTTAGTACCACGAAATACTTTATATGCACCTATTTTCATAAATGTTACTTGAAAAGAGTTTACATTTATTGACCAATGTAAAAATTACTAATAATAAATATTTACCAACATATATATTAACTGTCAAGTGTAATTTACGTTTAAGGAAATTAATACACTCGTGTACAAAAAATGACCGAAACATAAACCGACACAATCCTTAAACTGGAGCACATTCCTTCATATTAAGTAACGCTTGCGACAAGTCTGAACGAGCAGTGATATAATTCACCTATTAATCATGAATACCTGACTTAGTGCAAATACGAAAAAAAAAGAGGACATTAAAGAACGTACTGTCCCTGTGTAATTCCGCAATTTTGGGTGTCAGCGCCTTGTGGTATTGAAATTTCGACGCATTTCGACACATCCACATGCGTTTGGCGAGTTACTTTCATTGGCGAATATAAAGAGCCAGTTTGGGGCTTTTCGGTACAGTTTCAGGTTGTTTTACAAAGAAGAAACATGTTCTCTAAAGTAAGTACATATAACAATAATTATAATCCAAATATAACAATTGGTTCTCTTTTGTAACATTCAAATTAATAAAATGACAAACAGAAACATTAATTACATTTCTAAACTGCATATATATATATATATATATATATATATATATATATATATATATATATATATATATATGTATCACTGTTTCTTCGGGTTTGGTCCCGCGTATTTTCTTGGCTCTGGTCCATTATATTTTTAATATAATGGACCAGAGCCATACATGTTACGCCCGCGAAAATCTACGTTTTAACATATATATATATATATATATATATATATATATATATATATATATATATATAAAAATAAATAATTTTACACATACATAGAATTTTTCTTTAAAGTGTGCACATTCTGTTGCATGCGCTGTAAAATTTGAGGCAGTCATTGCTTTTTTTAAAGCGTTCAATTTAAAGTTTCGAACGAGTGTTTCCACTAGCAGATAAAGCATGACGAAAAATTTCGAGTTTAGAAAAGCCTGAAAATTTGGCTTGGTCGCGTAGCGAAGCGGAGCGGCCAAACCAATTTTTCAGGCTTTTCTAAACTCGAAATTTTTCTTCATGCGCCAGGCGTACAAAACACTGAAATAGTGTAAAATTAAAAATATATTGCTAAATCAGTATTAAAAATAAACTGCTAACGCATTGCAGTATTAAAAATATGCCAAAGAATAATATTTTAAATTTCACAATATTTCAGTGTTTTACACGTGTGGCGCATGAAGTAAAATTTCGCTACGCGCTACGGGACCAAACCAAATTTTAAGGCTTTTCTAAACTCGAAATTTTACTTCATGCTTAATCATGGATTGGAAACACTTGTTAGTAGCTTCAAATTGAACTCATTCAAAAAAACAACGAATACCTCACAATACATCGAGATGTGTATAGTTGAAACAAAAATTCCCTGTAATTTTTTATACCAGGCTGAAAGACCTAGGTCAATGGACAATTCTGTAATATCTGTATTAAAAAGGTACTAATAATATAATTTTATTTCAATTAATCTATACTATGTTTGCTTTCAGGTACTTGCTGTAGTAGCTTTTGTAGCGTACGCTCAAGCTATTGAATTAGGCCATGCTAGCTCCTACTCGTCTGTCAACCAGCACATCGCCCCTGCTGCTCACGCTATTCATGTAGCTCCAGTTGCTCAATATGCCCACGTAGCTCCAGTCGCAATCAAGACCTCCCACGCCAGCTCTTACTCCTCAGTCAACAACCACATCTCCCACGCCGCCCCACTCGCCCATGTAGCTCATATTGCCGCTCCAGTAGCTCAATACGCCCCAGTAGCTCACGTAGCTCATGTAGCTCCAATCCACAAGGAAATCTACGCTGATGCTCACCCACATTATTCTTTTGAGTATGGAGTTAAGGACACCCACACCCATGACATCAAGAACCAACACGAGGAACGCGATGGGGATGTTGTAAAGGGATTCTACACCCTTGTCCAACCTGATGGTGTCACCCGTACTGTCCACTATACCGCTGATCACCACAACGGATTCAACGCTCAAGTTGAGTACAAAGGACACGCTGCTCACCCACAAGTAGCCCACAAGGCCATCCTCGCCCCAGTCTACCATCACTAAGTCAAATTATGTTCTTGTTATTATTCTAAATAAATTATTTATTAATTAAAAGTTGCTCGAATTTTATTTCAAATAGCTTTGAAATCAACCACAATCTATTACAATCAATTGTTTTCAACTGGTATTAGCAAAATGAATAAAAAGAAGAAGAACAACAAAAATAACAAATAAAACAAGAAGTAAAAGTGCTGTCTAAGCTTTAAAAGAACGTACAGCACAATTTGTAAACATACAAAAACAAGCGAAACAGAAAAAAACATAAGTAAATTAAAACCAAAATTGACATTTCACAAGGGCTAATGTAAACTTTCATAATGTAAACATTATGTGTCAGGGATTAAAAATATACCGACTTCATCGTTATTTATTGTTAAAAGTCTTTAAGTGAGTTGTAAATTTATAATTAGTGGACATAAATCAAATTCGAAACAGGAATTGACCTTAATTTTAAATAAGGATGCAAGAAGCTCCGGATAACCAACGAACTATTCCCTTGAATATAATACAACAACCCCAAAAAGGAGAAGAAAGTACTGACATTTTTTATGGTACTATAAAAAAGGCTGTTACGTTGATTTATGGATTTTTAGTATCTTGCGATCATTTAAACTATGATTTAAATTAGACGGAATTTTTTTGTGCGGTTGCCCAGAATGCTTATTGAATGATGGGATACATTTAAGGTTATGGTAAAATATGTATTAACAGTCAGTAGTGCTAATCTAGTTTAAAATTCAAAACCTACTCTAAAATATGTTTTAAACGATTGCATAGTATTATTTACTTCTGTATTGAATATGTAACTACACAGCAGAGCTGGGACGAATCCTCGGAAAAAGGATTCGAATCACGAATCCGAATCACCTAATATGATTCGAATCACGAATACTCGAATGACGGATTCGTAAGAGGTAAATATGATTCGAATCAAAGATTCGAATCCTGTTTTTTCGAATCACGAATACAAATCCTTTAAGAATAAATGTGATTTTAATTTTTTTTTTCAACCATTTATATATAAATATCGTTACCAGTTGTTTTAAGAAAAATATTTAAAACCTAATTATTTTAATTAACACTGAACATCGTTGATAACAGACTAAACATCTGATTCCCTGTTACTCTGATTAAAGATGTATTTGTATGTTTCTGAACTTCACTTTAAATCAGTGTTTTGTACGCGTGGCGCATGAAGTAAAATTTCGAGTTTAGAAAAGCCCGAAAATTTGTCTCGGGTCGCTGCGCGACCCTCGACAAATTTTCACGGGGCTTTTCTAAACTCGAAATTTTACTCCATGCTTAGTCTGGGAGTGGAAAGCAGTTTTGTATATAATATTGATAACTTTTGATAAACACTCGCCTTCTTAATATAAATAAAAAACAACTGACTTTTTCTTTTAGATTCTTTATGGATCACCCTGTATTAAAACAAATACGCCCATCTTGTAGATCTTGCCACAATGGCCTAAATGCATATATTATATTTTTCTGTAGATCGAATAGTTTATTTAGTTATAACGTTTTTTGTCAAAGTTGAAAAATGCCGAGAATTTACGCGAGCGCGCTCGCTTTTTTGTATTTCGCAAAAGTTCGAATAACTCAATAACTAATGGGAATGCAGAAAAGTTGTTAGCATGAAAGTTTTTGATAATAAAATTTTGGATAATTTTTCTATCTTGAAATTTTTTCGTAGCTATCTTATTTCTTGGAGAAAAATCAACAGTTTGTTGAAAGCTACGTAAAAACTTATAATTTTTACAAAATCATGGAATAACTTCTTAGAACTATTTATTGGAATGTGTGTGTGTTTTTAAACTTCGGGATAAATCAGCGTTTTACACGCGTGGCGCATGAAGTAAAATTTCGAGTTTAGAAAAGCCTGAAAATTTGGTTTGGTAATTTTACTTCATGCTTAGCCTGGAAGTGGAAAACAGTCTTGTATATAGTATTAATAACTTTTGATAACCACTCGCCTTCTTGATTTAGAAAAAAAACAATCGACTTATTCTTTTAGACACTTTATAGATCACCCTGTATAAAAACAAACACGCCCATCTTGTAGATATCGCCGCAACAGCCTAAATGCATGTATTATACTTTTCTGTAGCTCGAATAGTTTTTGAGTTATAACGTTTTTTGTCAAAATTGAGGAAAGTCGAGAATATACGCTTTTTCGTATTTCGCAAGAGTTGCGAATAACTCAATAACTAATGGTAATACAAAAAAATCGTTCAAACAAAAGTTTTAGATAAGAAAATTTTGGACAATTTTTCTATCTCTAAGTTTTTTCGTAACTATCTTCTTTCTTAGAGAACAATAACAATTCACTAAAAGATTTTTAAAAACTTATAATTTTTAAAAATCATGGAATAACTTGATTTTTCGCATTACTGAAAAATTATATATCATTACTAATTACTAATATTTAATGTCGTTTATATTGTGCTCGTTGATGGAGATGATAAAGTTTGTTAATAATCTAAGCATTATAACAAAAACATTTTATATGTACAGAGAGTTTAAAGTTAAATGGCCAATTTTTCAACACTTTTAGTAAATAACACACTTGGTTACGATTTAACTGTTTATTAGTTGACACTGCAATACTTGTTTTGCCACACAGGCAGATAAATGATGACAATTTTTCAGTTGAAACGATTAAAAATTATCGAAATGAAAATAAACACATTAATCACTGAACGCTGTATAAGTTCCAATTGAAAAAAAAAACAAATTGGGAAAAAAATAGTTGCAGTCCTCTCGATGAAGGTGCTATGACAATTGAAAATGTCAAAGTTGGTTTAAAAAAATTCGTCACAGAAAAATTTCATTACATTATGAAAGCAACCATTGCAGTGTATCCAGCCATGGCAGTGTAAACTGAACAAAAAATCATAATGAAGAGACACTAAAAATGGATTTGCCAACTGTTTTTTAATCAAAAGTTGAAGAATTTTATAATAGAGAAATAAAAAACTTTATCTAAACGTTGGCTAGAAGTAGTTGGAAATGATAGCAATTAAATTATAACGAGTGTCTATAAACTGTCGGCATCTCGGTTGCTTTGAAAAACAAATTACATATCTCAGATTATGCCATACGAAACGGTAACGCGGTGTAAGTGTGTTCTTAATTATCTAGAAATTGTTCAATACTTGCATAGATTTGAGGTTTTTTTGGCGCCCAACCTGGGGCCATGCTAACGCTAAGCCCTTGTTGGGCGCCATAAATTGTGAAAGTAAAAGTTAAAAACTTCACACTGATTAGTGTTTCGTACGCGTGGCACATGAAGTAAAATTTCAAGTTTAGAAAAGATTGAGTTTGGACGCTACGGGTCTAAATCAGAACGCTCAGGCTTTTCTAAACTCAAAATTTTACTATATGCTTAAGCATTTGAGGTTTTTTGGCGCCCAACCTGGGGCCAGGCTAACGCTGTGGCCCCTAGTTGGGCGCCATAAATCGCAAGCATCTAAATTTAGAACTTTCCACTGAATCAGCGTTTTGTACGCGTGGTGCATGGAGTAAAATTTTTAGTTTAGAAAAGCCTGAGTTTGGATTTGGACGTTCAGGCTTTTCTAAACTCGAAATTTTACTTCATGCTTTGTCTGGGAGTGGAAAACACTCGTTTAAGCTTCAAAATGAACGCTTAATAATTTTTTTTAACTTATTGATTAATAACTAAATACGCTTTAACTTGATTCGTACATTTTTTATACAGGGTAATTATACGGGTAATTTACCCGGTATTCAATAAATTAATGAATCTAAACCGGTTTACCGACATTTTACCGGGAAATCATGATTTCGTTGTTTCAGGTGTAAAATTCATTAAGTACGTTACGTGGATAATTAATAGAATTTAAAGATTTACCTTTACTAAGTGTTTTCCACTCCCAGACTAAGCATGAAGTAAAATTTCGGGTTTAGAAAAGCCCAGTGAAAATTTGTCGAGGGTTGCGCAGCGACCCGAGACAAATTTTCTGGGCTTTTCTAAACCCGAAATTTTACTTCATGCGCCACGCGTATAAAACAGTGATTTAACGAGAAATTTAAAAACACACAAAATTATTTTTGACGATTCAAATCCTTTTGTAAGTATTCGAATCCTTTTATAAATATTCGAATCCTTTTATAAAGATTCGAATCCTTTCATAAGGACTCGAATCCTTTCATAAGGATTCGAATCCTTTTATATGGATTCGAATCACCCACCTTTGGATTCGAATACGACTCTTTTTAAAAAAATGTAACGAATCCGGATCACGAATCCAGTTGAACTAAAGTATTCGAATGCCTCTTTTGAATCAACTAAAAGGATTCGAATCCAGGATTCGAATCCTGAATGATTCGAATCCAGCCCAGCTCTGCTACACAGTAAACGCCTCTAAGTTTCAAGAATCAACTGAATTTAGGTGGAACATCATATTATGTCGAAGTTTTGTTTGGATCATTTTGTCTCTAGACGAAGTAAGCTGTATTGCACTTGAATAAAATATAATTAATGAAGTTTAATTCTCGTACTCTGAGAACAATCAAGTCTTAGTTTAAAACCATTTTTTCATAAAGGAGAGGGTATTTAGATAATATCCTACTTAAGGTAACAATATAGTGTTTATTTATGTAATTAAAATGGCCTTATTTACAATGATATCGTATCTCTACAATTTACAAAAATCAGTGGTGGATGTCTGAACCTTCTTTGTGTTGAACGTCTGAAGCTTCTTTGTGTTGAACTTGTGGATGTACAGCGTGTCCTTTGTATTCAACATGAGCGTTGAATCCATTCTTGTGATCACCGTTGTAATGTACAGTACGAGTAACACCATCAGGTTGGACAAGAGAGTAGTAACCCTTTACAACATCCCCATCGCGTTCTTCGTGTTGATTCTTGAAGTCATGGGTGTGGGTGTCTTTAACTCCGTACTCGAAAGAGTAGTGTGGGTGAGCGTCAGCGTATTCTTCGTGTTGGACTGGAGCAACATGCGCAATTGGGGCGTAATGGGCTACTGGGACAGCGTGAGCAACATGAGCGATTGGAGCAGCATGAGCGATTGGTGCAGCGTGAACAATTGGCGCAGCTTGAGCAATTGGAGAAGTATAAGCAATTGGAGCAGCATTAGCAATTGGCGCAGCATGAACAATTGGAACAGCATGAGTAATTGGAGAAGCATGAGCTATTGGAGCAACATTAGCTTCATGAGTGATGTGGTTGGTTACTGAAGCATAAGATGTAGCTTTTGACAGGGCTTCTTTGACTAGAGTTGGAGCTACATGGGCTACCGCTACTGGAGCTACATGAACGATGGGAGCAGTATGAGTAATTGGCGCACCATGAGCGATTGGAGCAACTAAAGCAGCGTGGGCAACTGGAGCTTCATGAGTGATGTGGTTGGTTACCGAAGCATACGAAGTAGCTTTTAAGTGGTTTTCTTTGATTGGAGTTGGAGCTACATGAGCTACAGCTACTGGAGCCTCATGAACTGGTGCTACATGCGCGATAGGAGCAGAATGTTCTACATGAGCTACTGGTGTAACAGCTACTTTAGTTAATGGAACTCCATGGGTTGTGTAGTATCCAAGACCTAATTCAACAGCGCTTACCGAAGCCAAGATGGCAACTACAAAAACTACCTGTAAACCAAACAAATAATTTAATCAACTGAGCACTGTAATAAAAAATGTTTGTGCTTAAATTAAATGTAATTAAATCAAAGCTTCATATTTTTAAAATCGTTAAAATTGAATTAAAAATATAATAATAAGTATAAATAAAATTGCCAAATCGGTTGCAGAACACTTCAAATATTAAATGTGCGATTCTTTACGCAATGTACAACATGTTAGTCTTACAAAGATTAAATTAAACACTCATTGAAAAATGTAATTATGAATAATAATAAAAGTACGTTGAATAAAATCCAGGACATTTACCTTTGTGTACATAATTATCTATTTTGTGATTGTTCGAGTGATCGATGGATACTGACACCAAAAATTTGGGTGCTCCTTTTATATTCATAAACGACGTAAAAGTAATTCGAATCTCCGTAAAGTGTTGCGTAACGGCGAATGCAAAAATTGAATGCAGAAATCATTTCTTTGTCCTTTTTAAAGTTGCATTAAATGGCAAATTAGTCCTGCTCCAGATAAAATTATTCATACAAAAAGAAAAGATTCTTGAGCGTACTCCCACACCAATTTCGTATTGATTTAATAAAAATATAAACCTTCTAAATTCATTCATCTGATTTTGGATGCTACGCTTTGCTCCATCTTCAAATAGTTTAATCTTAATCAAACACTCGTTAGAAGCTTCTAATTGAATATAACGAAGGTTTAATATCACACGGTATATTCTTGTAATCCTATTATCTAATATGTAATCGCATGTAATTTTGTTACTAGTCGATTAAATAATATCCATAACGAATTTATTGAATGGATTTCATTAAAAAAATAAAACAAGCACATTGGATATTACATTTAGAGTGACGAATCAAAAAATGCCTTACTTAAATATTGCTAATTATATTGGCTTCGTGTCTTGTGAGTTAATCGAAAGGAAATTCAGTTAATTAGGTTAGAAAATGCTATCCAAAATGTACTTGTAATTTGCCGATTTTAACCGGGATTTCTGCCCTTGTGTATACATATCTCCTATGTAATCATATCCCCTATGTATACATATCCCATATGTATGATTTAATGCGAGTCAATTTCATTGATTAAAATTGTTTAAAATAGTGATTATAGGTCTATAATCGTTGTTATGTGGGATTTTGAACTCCACTTTAAACCTGTGTTTAATATGCGTGACACATGAAGTAAAATTTCGAGTTTAGAAAAGCCTGAAAATTTGGTTTGGTCAAAAACCAAAAACTCGAAATGTTACTTTATGCTTAATCTGGGAGTGGACGACACTCGTTAAAGGTAAGTCATTGAATGCTGATCGTTTTCCATCTATTTAATGCCATTTACCCTTAAAACTACGATACTCTCATATACCGATATATTATATGTACGCTGGTTTTGATTCACAAATTCAACGCATTACCGGTAATTGATAAATTCCGTACATTTATGATCGCTAGTATTTAATAACTATGTTGAATATTGCAAAACAGGGAACATACAAATTATTAATGTTTTTGTAAGATTGTCTTTTACTGTTTGGTTCTGAGAGAGACAACACGTAATTAACTTATGCTGGTTTGAACCATAATTTAAAGATCCTTTAAATTTATACTATTTCTGGAGAGAATGAGTGTTAATTATTACAAAAAAAATGGCTGTTGAATGCAAGGCTTTCTTAGATTTAAACAAATGCAATTTGCAATTTTTATAAGAACAGATTTATTTAGATAGAACTCGTTCCATTTAACTAGGCGAAAAATGCGTTCATCTTTTCATCTCTGTGGAATTTATCGGTGTGACTAATTAAATGATTTCTCTAAAAATAATTACACAGCAACTCTGTAATTGATAAGTCAAACAAATCGCTTTTTAGGACTGAAATTAACTACTTAGAAATTATGTAATTACTGAGTAACATTTTAATCAACACATTTAATAAATGAAAAAAAACAGGAGCCAATTATATTCTAAGCGTCGATTGTAGATAATTAAAATGCCTCATGGCGAAAATAGTTCTATTCCATTGAGTTATTATGTTTTCTCATTTGAATTATGGATGTATACATTATCCTAATAGCTCAATTAATTATGAGAACCTTCTATAAAAACTTATTTAGTGGGAATTTAATCTTTGACGCTCTTTAAATATAAGTAAAAGAAATAAATAATTAATATAATTTATTAATTGTTGAATAAAGATGGTCATATATACAATGATTTTCAATGAAACATTAAATATTTAATGATGATAAACTGGAGCTACAATTTTGTGAGCTACTTGTGGGTGAGCAGCGTGTCCTTTGTACTCAACTTGAGCATTGAATCCGTTGTGGTGATCGGCGGTGTAGTGGACAGTACGGGTTACACCATCAGGTTGGACAAGGGTGTAGAATCCCTTTACAACATCACCATCGCGTTCCTCGTGTTGGTTCTTGATGTCATGGGTGTGAGTGTCCTTAACTCCATATTCGAAAGAGTAGTGTGGGTGAGCATCAGCGTAAATTTCCTTGTGGATTGGAGCTACATGAGCTACGTGAGCTACTGGGGCGTAATGAGCTACTGGGGCGGAAATATGAGCTACATGGGCGAGTGGGGCGGCGTGGGAAATATGGTTGTTAACTGAGGAGTAAGAGCTAGCGTGGGAAGCGATTGGAGCGATGTGAGCTACTGGAGCATAATGAGCAACTGGAGCGACGTGAGCGATGTGAGCTACTGGGGCGACGTGAGCTACATGAGCAATTGGAGCGATAGCTACTTTTTTGAGTGGCTCAATATGAGAGGTGACTGAGGAGTAAGAAGTGGCATGGCCTAATTCAATAGCTTGGGCATAAGCTACGAAGGCAATTACAGCTACAATCTGAAATATAATAATATAAATTAAATTCAAGAATGAAAATATAAACATCACTTTGATTATTTTCGGTCCTGTACGCTTATTAGTTCAAAATTATCTTTAATATAGTCATTTATTGGGTTGCCATTTTAAATAAACTGAAATAATTTGGTAGATAATTACAGTTGACAGTTGATATCAAATCGATTGACTATTGACTATTGTACTCGTAACACATTTAAACCATGTCAGAATGCTGTTTTTTTCAACATAAAAAAAAATGAAACAATAAAAATATCGTTAATAATTGGTTTGTATTATTGGTAATTCAATTAATTTATGCTATTTTGTAATGGAAAATGTAATTACCTTTGAGAACATTTTTGTATTGGTGGTTTTGTTGGAGTGAATGATCAATTGATAGTGACTGTCCGGTGTCCGCGCTTTTTATACATATTGGAGCACGTAAAAGTAAGACAAGTTTCGTGATATTGTTGCGAAATAATTACTGCAGAATTTCTTATTATGTTAATGCACACACACACACACAGACAAAAACCGAAAATGATAATTTATGACCTTCGAAGTGAAAGAACTAAAATAAACGATTTTCCTATAATTTATCAAAGAAATGAACTCATAAATTTGCAGAACAAACAAAACTCATAATGCTTGCAGAACATTAAATATAAAATGTAAAATGACGAGACCATTTGTATAGATCGCATGTTTATACGAATTTTCTTGAGTGTCTATAAACCGTCGGCATCTCGGTTGCTTTGAAAAAAAATTACATATCTTAGATTAAGTCATACGATTCGGTGAATCTTGGTGAATAAATTTAATCATATGTCTAATTACGATGTCTGTTTCTGAAATCAGAATCTAGTTTATAGACACTTGACAATTCATATCAAATTAACTCAATTTATTGTATATATTGAGTAAACGTCTCACTTGAAAAATATATCAAAAATCCCCAATTCTATAGTAATTGATATTATTTTTTTTTACTTGATTTCATTCTTTATTTACTAAATTCAATTAAAATCTATGTTTTACACGCGTGGCGCATGAAGTAAAATTTCGAGTTTAGAAAAGCCCAAAAAATTTGTCTCGGGTCGCTGCGCGACCCGAGACAAATTTTCCCGGGGCTTTTCTAAACTCGAAATTTTACTTCATGCTTAGTCTGGGAGTGGACACCTTTGTTTAAAAAATCAAATAAAACATTACAATAAAAGATAAATATTAAACAATGTTTCAAATAAAAGTTGGAGATGACACTTTTTTTATAAAAGAAGAATCCTCTGAAATGTGTTTAATTTAATTTAGGTACCTATGTAGGCAAGTCTTAATTAAATTGAACATTAGTAACAATTGTGGAATGATTAAGATTTAACAACATCGAAAATATCTTGAAAATTGGTGAAAAGAATAATATATTTCAAAAAATATTGAAATCGTAGGTATTGATAACTAAATATAAGGACTGTCAGCAATATTTTGTACATAGAAACTGGAAAAAAGAAAAATTGGAAAAACGAAATCTTTAAAATCTCCAAGTATAACATTAGTCGTAAAGCTTAAAAATTGCGAAGACTCGTATGGCCAAGATTGTTATACAATACAGAGCTGGGCAGGATTCGAATCATTCAGGATTCGAATCCTGGATTCGAATCCTCTTAGAGGATTCAAATGAGGCATTCGAATACTTTAGTTTAACTGGATTCGTGATCCAGATTCGTTACGTATTTTTAAGAGGATTCTTATTCGAATCCAAATGCGGGTGATTCGAATCCTTATAAAAGGATTCGAATATTTATAGAAGGATTCGAATACTTACAAAAGGATTTTAATCGTCAAAAATAATTCGAATTAATTGTGAGGATTAACATGAAAAATGTCTTTTGTGTGTTTTTAAAATTCTCATTAAATCACTGTTTTATACGCGTGGCGCATGAAGTAAAATTTCGAGTTTAGAAAAGCCCAGAAAATTTGTCTCGGGTCGCTGCGCGACCCTCGACAAATTTTCACGGGGCATTTCTAAACTCGAAATTTTACTTTATGCTTAGTCTAGGAGTGGAGAACACTCGTTTAAAGCTTTGAATTGAACTAAAAAAAAAACAAGGAATATCTAAAGATTTGCAGAAAATAGGCTGTTTTGCGGAAAAAAAAACTATTTCTACTAGCAGAAACAATTAGCACTATAACCAGGCAGAACTTCTAGCTTCAGCAGACGAGGCCTGTACTAGTACTACTAAGTACTATTAGCCGAAAGAACCACTACTACAAACTGTAACGTTTACTTTTTTTCAGTTAAAAACAATTTGCCTACTAGCAGAAAGAACTGCCGCTATTAGCAGACAGAGCTTCTAGTTCCGTAGACGGAGCCTGTACTACTACTACTACTAGTAGCAGAAAAAACTAGTGGTAGTAGAATAAAAAACTACTATTAAGCTGAAAGAACGACCAAGACCAAAAAAATCGGAGGGGGTTATAAAAAATTCGTGGTGGGGCTTAGGGAAAAAATATTGTTTTTGCTCTTACTGTCCCGCTTTTACATACAAACATTTATCATTTTTAACATTTCTGGAGGGGTTTGAACCCCCACATCCCCCCCCCTCGGCTACGGTCTTGAGAACAACTGCTACTAGCTAAAAGAATTACTACAGCAGAAAGAACTACCACTATTAACGGAACTTCTAGTTCAGATGGTTCTAGCTTCAGATGTCTTGCCATCAGCAGACGGAACCTGTAGTACAGGTTTCGTCCGTACTAGTAGTAGAAAGACCTACTCGTAGTAGAAGGAACAAAATAGTAGTTGTTCTTTCTACTACTGAAAGGACGAACGCTACTAGCACAAAGAAATTGTACTACTAGCTGAAATAATTACTACTACAGATTAGATATGGGAAGTTCGAATCTTTTAGGTGATTCGAATCAACCGAATCATTTCTTAAAAGTGATTCGTTCTTTATGAATCGTTCGTAAACGAATCACTTATAACAATGATAATAATAATAATAATAACCGACAACAAGTCGAGATAAAATAGAAAATAATAATAATAATAATGCACCCTTGACATCGACACACGAAAACGGATGCATCTCTTTAGGAGTTTACATCCAAAGTCGTCCGTCTCACGGCTTTATCTCCCAGGCCATCTGGGAGGCCGTGGTCTCTTAGCGCTGGAGTGCCTCCACGATAGAGTGGTCCTGGGTACGGCTTGTAAGGTCGTACAAAGTTCTGACCCCCTGCTCCGCATGGTGCGAGAGCACGAACAAACAGGGGCCGGGGCATTTATCTTAAAGGCAGCACATAAGGCAGCTGAACACCTCGGTTTAAACTTCGATAACGGTCAGGGAGTACTCGCTACGCTCAATCCTGACCAGTTAAGAGTCCAGCTGAAAACCGCTAAAGTCCAAAAGCTGCTTCAACGCCACATGGACAAGCCAATGCATTCCGTCTTCTTTAAGAACATAGAAGAACTTGGCTTGTCCAAGCAGCTAACGTTTGGATTCCTGCGAGCAGCTGGACTAAAGTCAGAAACTGAGGGCTTCATCATAGCTTGTCAAGACGGTGTACATAACACCCTGGTCTACCGTAGCCGCATTATGGGTGTAGATGTCCCGGATATACGCTGTAGGGCGTGTCACGCGGCGCCGGAGACAATAATGCATCTGCTATCTTCATGCAGAGCATATGCGTCTTCGGCCTACATCCATAGACATAACGCGGCGCTACGAGTACTATATTACCACCTCAGGCACTCGTACGGTATCGACGAAACACCAGTGCTGCCATATGCCCCGGATGATATTGAGTCCGTAGTGGAGAATGAGAGGTGCCGAATATATTGGAACTTCTCATTCCCAACGCTCAGGCAAATACGAGCAAACAAGCCTGACGCAGTCCTCCTCGACCACCATCTAAAAACGATGTTTTTCATCGACTTCTCTGCACCAGCAGAGACAAACATCGTTTTAAAAGAGGAGGAAAACGGACGAAATATCAGGATCTTTTGTACGACATGAGCAGACTCTACCCAGGCCACACTGTTAAGTTGATGGTATTAATCGTCGGTGCTCTAGGCGGCATCAATGGCTCAATGCTGAACAACCTTAAGGCCATACCAGCATGTAGCGACACCGCACACTCCCTTATCGGAGGGATGCAGAAGGCCGTGATACTGGGTTCACTACGTCTACTGAAATCACACACCGTTAGGCACCACTAGTTACCCCACTTCCAGGCTTGGAGGAGGTAACTAGGGGATATATTTTACACCCTCTCCACATGAAATCAGAGGCATGTGAGTGTAGAGGGTGACCATTCAATTAAAAAAGAAATTAATCAATTAACTACGCGCAATAATAATAATACTAATAGTAATAATAATAATGATAATAGGGCAGCTTGGTGTTGTAGTGGTTAGAGTGTTGTACTGCCACGTCACGGACCGGGGTTCAAATACCGGCCTAATAAGTTGTCTGCATTTATATAGGTTAGAATAAAAATGCCAAACACCACGTCTTTTCGGATATGACGTTAAATGCATGTAGGATCCGTGTACTGCCTGGATGTTGCGTGGACGTTAAAGATCTCTACCGGTGGGTTGGAACTCCCTCCGGGTTCGGCAAAATTCTCGGATAGCTGTAGACCTAATCTCCGGCGTCATGATTGGCCTTAGCAGAGGAAATAGATGCCGTAAAACCCAAAATAAAAAAAAATAAAAAAATAATGATAATAATATATGTTCGTTCCATACCGAACGGCGCCGAGATAGACGGCCGACCCAATAACATCTGTAAAACGAACGAATACCGTTTTAAGGCAATTGACTTGTATAATTTAAGCAAAGATGATAGGTTTATTCGAAAGATATGTCTATAAAAAATAAAGCAAATATATACAAATTTAACAACAATTCAAAATGTTTTGTTATATTTATTTTTAAATTATCAAATAATTTTGCCTTTTCAGTAGTAAAGCTGATCCAAATAAAACTTCGAAATACTGAACTCAAATACAATTTTGATATTTGTTTTCTGTGGTTACACAGAGTGTAGCTCCGTAGACGAAACAGTGACCTATATATGCACTTGTGCATTCGTGTCATTGACGATGCCACTATGGACCGTTAGATGGCGTTAGCTATCCAATTCACTTAAGACTTCGGTGGCTCGAATTCATCTTGTAGATATTCTGTGATTTGTCTTATAAGTAGAGAACAAACATTAGCTGATAAAATTACGCGTCGAGTCGTAAAAAATACCAATAAAGGCAGGCGCAGCGGGTTCGATTCTGCAAGTCGTGAAAAATCGTTTCGGGCGGATTCAGACAACATGTCGAGCAAACGCATTAGTCATTCGACTCGGGCGGATTCAGATTCGGATCGAATGTACAAGCGGAGTTGATGTTGTTTGCGGATTCGAGCAGACGCAATAGTCATCCAATTCGGGCGGATTTAGATTCAGATCTAATGTACCAGCGGAGTTGATGTTGTGCGCGGATTCGAGCAAACGCATTAGTCATCCGATTCGGGCGGATTCGAACAAACGCATTAGTCATCCGATTCGGGCGGATTCAGATTCAGATCGAATGTACCAGCGGAGTTGATGTTGTGCGCGGATTCGAACCAACGCATTAGTCATCCAATTCGGGCGGATTCAGATTCAGATCTCATGTACAAAGCGGAATTGAAGTTGCGCGTAGATTCGAACAAACGCATTAGTCATCCGATTCGGGCGGATTCAGATTCAGATCGAATTTACCAGCGGAGTTGATGTTGTGCGCGGATTCGAGCAAACGCATTAGTCATCCGATTCGGCGGATTCGAACAAACGCATTAGTCATCCGATTAGGGCGGATTCAGATTCAGATCGAATGTACCAGCGGAGTTGATGTTGTGCGCGGATTCGAACCAACGCATTAGTCATCCAATTCGGGAGGATTCAGATTCAGATCTCATGTACAGGGTGGCCTAATTTCGATGTTGCTTATGGGCATCTCGGTTAATATAAGAGTTAGAAAAAAACCGATGGCGCAATCGCGATCTCTTTTTTTGAGCCTAGGATAATGCCGAAAACAAAAATGCAACATCTTGTTTCTTTTCAGAAGTTATGGGGCAAAATTGGGTTTTCTTGATTTTTAACTTTAATTAATATCTTGCGTAATTTGTAAGATAGACAAAAACTATAAATATCTTCCTGAGACTTTTTTTAGTAGGATCCAGTAGCGTAGGTATTTTTTTATTTGATGCACACATTTTCGAGTTATAGCTAAATTATTTTTTTTAAATGTAAATCATAGTTGGCTTTGACACAGTTGATAAGAGTGTTTTTTACTGATTTCAAAAATATATACTTTTGTGAATTTATCTTAAAAAACAATGTTACTATAGAGTAGAAACCAGCTTTTAATCTGCTAAATAATATAATACGGAAGAAAATAGCCATTTTTGATCATTTGCATGCTCAAATTTCTACTCTATAGTAACACTGTTTTTTAAGATAAATTTACACAACTTTATATTTTTAAAATCAGTGAAAAGCACTCTTATCAACTATGTTAAAGCCAACTATGATTTACATTTAAAAAAAAACTAATTTGGCCATAACTCGAAAATGTGTGCATAAAATAAAAAAATACCTACGCTACTGGATCCTACTAAAAAAAGTGCCTTCAGAAGGTATTTATAGTTTTTATCTATCTTACAAATTACGCAAGATATTAATTAAAGTTAAAAATCAAAAAAACCCGATTTTGCCCTATAGCTTCTGAAAAAAACAATATGGTGCATTGCTATTTTTGCCATTATCCTAGTCTCAAAAAAAGAGATCGCGACTGCGCCTTCGGATTGTTTGTTACTTTTATATTTACCGAGATACCCACAAGCAACATCGAAATTAAACCACCCTGCACAAAGCGGAGTTGAAGTTGCGCGCGGATTCGAGCAAACGAATTAGTCATCCGATTCGGGCAGATTCAGACCGCATGTATAAATCCGAATCGGGAATATAATTCCGCTCGACCAAAATCGTTCGGTCGGTCGTCTCGAGTGAATGAATCATTAACGAATCAATTCTTCTTGAAATACGGAATCAGTTCATTTAAATCTATTTTAACGAATCATTCACGAACGACATATCTACTACAGATAGAAACCTTCAATTTTTAACAGAACACGCTATTTCTACTAGCAGAAACAACTACTGCTATTGGCAGACAGGGCTTCTGGTTCAGATGGTTCTAGCTTCAAATCTTGCCACCGACAGATGAAGCCTGTGCTACTACTAGTAGCAGAAAGACCTAGCAGTCGTTTTTTTATAGGAAAAAAACACTATTTCTACTAGCAGAAAGAACTACTGCTATTGACAGAGCATCTAGTTCAGATGGTTTTGGCTTATCGTGTCTTGCCACCAGCAGACGGAGATTGTACTACAACTAGTTGTAGAGAGTCCTAGTAATAGTAGAAGGAACAAAATAGTAGTTGTTTCATCTACTACTAAAAGGACAATTGCTGCTAGCAGAAAGAACTTGTACTACTAGCTAAAAGATGGAAAGTTTACTTCATTTAACATAAAACGCATTTCTACTAGAAGATGATAAATTCATGTTTTTTCTATGTCGCCGCTATTGTTTAACAAACGTCAATTGTGTATAATATTAATTAACGAGTGTTTTTTCAGAATTAATTGTTATCTTCATTCCTTCCTTTTAAGTATAAGTATTCCAAATTCAGCCTATTTTCTGTACATCTGTAGATATTGCATGTTTTTTTTTAAGTTCAATTTCAAGCTTTAAATGAGTGTTTTCCACTCCCAGGCTAAGCATGAAGTAAAATTTCGAGTTTAGAAAAGCCCCGTGAAAATTTATCGAGGGTCGCGCAGCGACACGAGACAAATTTTCGGGCTTTTCTAAACTCGAAATTTTACTTCATGCGCCACGAGTACAAAACACTGATTTGAAGTGAAGTTCAGAAACAAACAAATATATCATTAATGAGAGTAACAGGGAATCAGATATTTAGTCTGTTATCAACGATGTTCAGTGTTAATAATAATTAATTAGGTTTTGAATATTTGTTTTAAAACAACTGGTAACGATATTTATATATTAATGGTTGTAATAAAATGAAATTTATTCTTAAAGGATTTGTATTCGTGATTCGAAATAACAGGATTCGAATCTTTGAGTCGAATCATATTTATCTCTTACGAATCCTTTATTCGAGTATTCGTGATTCGAATCATATTAGGTGATTCGGATTCGTGATTGAATCCTTTTTACGAGGATTCGTCCCAGCTATGATACAATAGAATGTTTTTCTGTACAAAATGTTGACAAGAATCATTAACATTTACAGTATATTGTACAACGAGCATATAATGATAGCTATTAATCACGAGAACTAGGTTTGCGGAACGAGCCAAAGGCCATTATACGCGAGTTATGCACTATACTTTGTTCACGACAACAACGATATATAACACAACATTTATTATATATATTTATCAAATACATACATTGCGAATACTCATCAAGTCAATGATGAGTATGTTGAAGATATACTACAGAAATGATCCTGTGAAGTATGATCTTCATGGTAGGTTTTGTTTTATAATAATTGGACAGATAAATGATGACAGATTGCGGTACCATGATTTGAATGTGTAATACGGTTAATTCCACTTTACCACAAATACGAACAATCGTTCAACAATAAATAATACTCACATAATCTACCCTTTCGCATAAGCTACGTAGAAACACGCTCTTAGCACAAAAAACGAACTCATTCGTTTGGATGGAGTTTTCACGGTGTTAACGTTTGTTCCGCTTTCAAAAAAACACACGCGACGGATAGAAGCACAATTGTTTAACCGATTTGAGAATGATTTATGTTTACAAACGTGTTTTACGCGGGTTAAACTAGTGAGAACGGAGGAGATGTTGACGCGTTACTTCGTACTTTAAAAAAATTGGCGTCGACTACGTCTTCAATACCATGGTAAAAAAGACAAAAGCAGCTGATTTAACTAGCACAGCGCTGTTACTGCATAGCGGCAAAAAATCTAACTAGGCAATTATTTATATTCGTGTTAAAAAACCACATTTAACACGCAAATCCCGTGTTTAATGTACTTAAGTGTTAAATGCACCCCATTTATGCTGCCCACACAATTAAATAATGCTATATTATGTGCATTATTTAATTGTGTGGGCAGCATAAATGGGGTGCATTTAACGTATTGTCGTAAACAACGAAAATTGATGAAAAGTTGTACAATCAAGTTCAAGAATATTACTTTAAATAAACTTAATATATCACATTAAGTATGGAACTTATCCAAACTGTCATACCCTAATTTGACTGTAGCTTTAATGAGTATCATTATTTTACGACATATTTCATGCAGTGGCGTAGATGTAAGGCGGGGATTTATGGGAGAATGAAATTAAAGGCTCTATTTCTGTCAGCGATTTATTTTGTTATTATATTTATTTTACTTTTATATACATCTAAGAGAAAAATATAACATTTATGTACTTGTTTTTGTAGAGCTTGAGAAAATTAAATTTGTAAAACTACATACCAAGTCAAAAAATCATAATGTAAATGACTGAAATAAAACACGATCGTTTGAGAATTTTCACAGTTTTTAATGTCAAACACTGCGACAATTGTTTCGCCACACAGTGGCTTCATCAGGCAGATGAGTAATGTCGCAGTGTTCGACATTAAAAACTGTGAAAATTCTCAAACGATCGTGTTTTATTTCCTACATATTATGGAATTTCACCAAGTAACAGCCTCATCTATCCAATATTTAAATGACTGATATATAATCAATGGAGTATGAGTAGCGTAGACAGTGGATATAATTAAAAAAAATCCTAATGTATAATGATTTATAAAATAATTGTTATATTAATTAACAAAATTTTTAAGTACACTTGTTAGTAATTGTGTTAAATAATAATATTTATTTATGTTATTTCGTGTTTTTTGTTGTTGCCGTATGTTATATATTTACTATAGATTTAAGTATATCTTTGTAGGACACTATTTTATGACTTGTCCTGTCTGTAATCCTTTTGTATCTAAACAAATTAATCAATAAACGAATTTCTTGCTCTATTGTTACACCTGGAGTAATTTGATCTGAAATATGTAGGTAAACTAAAAAAAATCGCTGTATATACGTCGTATATCTACAAAGTAACTTTTGTTTGACTGATTAAAGAAAACAAATACATACTCAGAAAAAAATATTATGGTGACCGATTCCGGTCTTATGGGGAAAGGGGGGCTCACGCAATTAAACCTATGTATACATAAAGAGAGTTTTATGTAAAACCGAACATTTTCATATAATACAATTTGACACCTTTCATTTTTAAGTTATCTGTAAATTGGGTTGCCTATATGACCATTACAAATTGTAGCCAATCAATCGCAATTAATGCTTCAACTTGTACATACATGAAGTTTTTCTTTCAAGTATACATGCTCCAATTACAACGTATATGCCGTACATTTTTAGATATTCGTTGTTTTTTTTTTTAAAGTTCAATTTGAAACTTAAAATGAGTGATTCCACTCCCAGAGTAAAATTTATTTTGAGTTTAGAAAAGCCTGAAAATTTGGTTTGGTCGCGTAGCGCGAAGCGCGGAGCGGCCAAACCAAATTTTCAGGCTTTTCTAATCTCAAAATTTTACTTCATGCGCCACCGGTACAAAACACTGACATTTTACGAAGTTCAAAACACACCGCTAAACTTTACATTGAATCAGTGTTTTGTACCGGTGGCGCATGAAGTAAAATTTCGAGTTTAGAAAAGCCTGAAAATTTGGTTTGGCCGCTCCGCGCTTCGCGCTACACGACCAAACCAAATTTTCAGGCTTTTCTAAACTCGAAATGTTACTTCATGCTTAGCCTGGGAGTGGAAACACTCGTTTAAAGCTTTAAATTGAATTCTTTTAATAAACCGATCGTCGGAAAATGTACGAACGTATGCACATATATATTTAAAAGAATAATTCTCGTTATGAAAATGCTCGGTATTACATAAAACTCTCTGTATATGTTACAGACAAAACAGGAAATTGGATATAACGCGAAATGTCTACTGCTCATATAGTACGAATTAAAAAAATAATTTCGGGTTTTGTTAAGTTTAGACAAGTCCTAACATGCTAAGTGTCATAAAAATGTCAAATTTGTAAAGCTGTAATAACGGAAGCTCAAGCTTAATCGAAATTAATTAAAATATAAGAACATTGTGCATTATTTTGACGCTCGCAGAATAATAAAGAAATAAAAAGAAATGAACAATTTGTAAGAAAATATTAATTTCTTTGTTTTTTATGTAAAAAAACAACAACAAAATTGAGCCGATAAAGTTAGAGGAGCTAAATGTTAGGACTACATTTTGAAAAATACGAGACATTCTTCCACTTTTTTCCGAAATCATAAAATAAACCGATCAAACAAAATAAAACAAAACAAGTACTACAAAACATCACTTCGTCTTATAAACAAATTGACAAATTATTTATAAGGAGTATATTTTAAACTTCACTTTAAATCAGTGTTTTATACGCGTGGCGCATGAAGTCAAATTTCGAGTTTAGAAAAGCCTGTTTTATACGCGTGGCGCATGAAGTAATATTTCGAGTTTAGAAAAGCCTGAAAATTTGGATTTGCCTGTGCGCGACGCGCTTTGCTTGCGCGCCCCGACAAATCCAAATTTTCAAGCTTTTCTTAACTCGAAATTTGACTTCACGCTTAATCTGGGTGTGGAAACACTCGTTAAAAGTTTAAATTGAACGCTTTTATAAAAAAACCTTGCATAAAAAATCTACTTTTTATAAGTTTTATAATCACTTTCAATTATAAGAAGTAGATTTTTTTATACAACGTAATTATAAAAGCGTTCAATTTGAAACTTCTAATGAGTATTTCCGTTCCCAGACTAAGCATGAAGTAAAATTTGACTTTAGAAAAGCCTGAAAATTCTGATTCGATTCATTTGGCAAATCCAAATTTTCAGGCTTTTCTAAACTCGAAATTTGACTTCACTGATTTCGAGTGAAGTTCAAGCCCGCGAGCCACCTCCCCTGGGTGCGCGCTTTTAATCACCCTGTACGCTTGTATCATTTCACTTATAGATCTATTCTTAGGGCAGGTGGTGGCCGAGCGGTAACGTCGCCGGGCTGTATCGCTCGGCGAGCCACAAATTCGGGTTCGATTCTCGTGCACGGGGAGACTTTATTTCAAAAATAATATCTCGTCGTGACCCTGGGTGTAGTATGAATGCGTGTGATTGTCCGAATGAATAGTTAAATACTACAAATTGTAAATTGTAATAACATTAATTGATACAAACATATATAGATTGATGATGGCAAGGCCAGGCAACAGCCAAAAAAAAAAAGATCTATTCTCAATATTTCAAACAAATGGCAACCTGTTTATAGCAAATTACATCAAAGTTTTAATTATTGTTCATTTTTCTCAAATATGTATCTAGAATTACATTAATAAAAACTTTTTATTGGTAAATATGACAAGCATTGGCTGATAAATTTAAATTTTACTGGTAGTTACAATAATATAATATAATAATGTAATATAATAAATAAAACAATAAAAATTGAATTTGAGTTCAGTATGCCGCACTAGATACCCACAGATGCGTTTAGGACTTTAAGGACCTCTTCAATGTGGTCCCGATCCAGTGCTGAGGAATACTGAACATTTCTGACTATATCAAGTCAATATGTGAACACTGTTAAATGAATTCGATAGCTAACGCCATCTACTGCCCCATAGTGGCATCGTCAATGAATGAAAGAATTTAACAAATAGCAGAAGATACAAAGAATATTAAAGCAAACTTGATACATAATTTTGAGCACCTTTCAACGAAAATACAAAACATAATAGAGAACAACGAATCTATATGTAAGATAAAAAGAAGAGAAGAAAACCCATGGATCACAGATAAAATAATAAATCAAATAAACTTAAGAAACAAAATGCAGAAAAAACTCTAAAACACCCCACCAATACAATAAAAAAGGATGCTTACTACAATCAAACAGCAAAACTAATAAAACAAACCAAAACACACTACTATCAAAATAAATTTGAAATTAATAAAAACAATCACAGTAGCTTATGGAAGGAAATTAACAAGCAAATTAAATGCAAGAAAGAAAGTGATCACCACATAAACACTATACGCAAAGAAGACGACACACTAACGAATAACAGCCAAGAGATAGCGAACGAAATAAACGAATTCTTCGCAAATGTAGGAAAAACCCTTGCCGAAAAACAAATAAAACACTCAAAGTTAAAATCGGAAACGACAATTACTACAAGTCAATTAGAGAATATGCAATTGAAACATATAACACACTCAGAATTAGATAAAAAAATGGTGATGTGTCCATCATAGTACTTTCCCCCGTAAATTGCGTATTAAATCACTTTTAAAATATTTGTAGCATTATTATTTTCAAAATGTCTTCAACTTTTTAATAACTACAACTTTTATTTGAAACATTTTTCAATTGGATCAACACATACTGACACAAACCAATGACTAGATAAAAAACACTATTTATTGAATATCTTAAAAACTAAGAGTGCTATGACAAAAAGTGAAGATACAAAATATCTTTAATATTTTATTACCTACAACTTTTATTTGAAACATTTTCCAATTGTATCATTACACACACACTGACACAAATCAATGACTAGATAAAAAACACTATTTATTAAATATATCAAAAACTAAGAGTGCTATGACAAAAAGTAAGTGAACAATACATCTTCATTTTGTTATTATCTACAACTTTTATTTGAAATAATTTTTTGTTTGATGAACATTTATTGAAAAAATCTGAAAAAACTGAAATACGCTAAGAGTAAAGTACCACTTCCGGTTTTCCGATTTTCACCAAAAGCTTTTCAGTTCTTCCGATTGTAACAAAAAGCTTAAGTTTCAAGTTTCATCTCGATATCTTTAGCGGTTTTTGCGGTACAGCGCACACAGACACACACACAGACACACAGACACACAGACAGACAGACATTTTTCAAAAATGGTCTTATTCGGCTCAGGGGACCTCAAAACGGATATTTCCGCTAAAATTTTTGATTCGAAAATTTTCACGAAAACAATACTTTCCCTTTGTATTACATACGGGGGAAAGTAAAAAGGGGATAAAACAGATGCAGAAAACTATAGACCAATATCACTATTATCGACATTAAACAAAATATTGGAAAAAAACAATTCAAATCCAAATCAGCGACCACCTAACTACACACAATATCATCCACAAAAACCAATACGCATTCCAAAAAAACTGCGGAACAACATCGGCCGCAAACGATCTAATTCACTTTATTAAAACAAATATAGAGAAGAAAAAAGTAGTGGCAGCATTATTCATTGATATGAAAAAGGCGTTCGACACCATCTCCAAAGGAAAAATGGCAGAAAAACTCAACGCTATAGGAATAAAAAACAAAGAACTAAATCTAATAACAGCATACTTAGCAAAAAGGCCACAAACAACCCGAATAAATAAAAAAGAAAGTAAACCAGCAGAAGCCGAATATGGTATACCACAGGTGGTAACATACCCCCCATACTGTATATAACATACACCAATGACTTTTTCGAACAAGAATTGAAAGGACACTCGTTTATCTATGCAGACGACACCTGCATAGTTTACACAGAAAACTCATACGAAGAAATACAGACAAATATAAACCTGGATATACAAATATTACAAAAATGGTACTTTAACAACTTATTAACCATAAACGAGGCAAAGACAGAATATATGATTTTCAACAACAATCAGAAAGTAAAATTAAATATAAAAATAAACGAAACAACAATCAAACAAATCAATCAAGTAAACTATGTTGGATTAACAATACAAGATAATCTGAAATGGGATGAACACATAAATAAGATAATAAAAAATGGTGATGTGTCCATCATAGTACTTTCCCCGGAAATTGCGTATTAAATCACTTTTTAAAGTTTGTAAAGAGGCTAATGAATCACCCTGTAGAAAATTGTGTTTAAAAGTTCCCGAAAAACGTTCTTCTTTTTATAACATATTACGAAGTGGTCCTCAATAACAAGATAAAACAAACAACTTTTGAAATATCTCAAAAACTAAGAGTGCTATAACAAAAAGTAAATGAACAATACATCTTCATTTTGTTATTATCTACAACTTTTATTTGAAAGAATTTTTTGATTTATGAACATTTATTGAAAAAATCTAAAAAAACTGAAAAACGCTAAGAGTAAAGTACCGCTTCCGGTTTTCCGATTTTTACCAAAAGCTTTTCAGTTCTTCCGATTGTAACAAAAAGCTTAAGTTTCAAGTTTCATCTCGATATCTTTAGCGGTTTTTGCGGTACAGCGCACACAGACACACACACACACACAGACAGACAGACAGACAGACATTTTTCAAAAATGGTCTTATGCGACTCAGGGGACCTCAAAACGGATATTTCCGCTAAAATTTTTGATTCGAAAATTTTCACGAAAACAATACTTTCCCTTTGTATTACATACGGGGGAAAGTAAAAAGAACGCAAAAACTATAGCTGCACTAACAAAAATCAGAAAATACATTCCAGAAAATAATAGAAAACAAATATACAACGCACTTTTCACTTCACAGAACATATATTTGAACAACATTTGGGGTGACACAACACAGAAAAACATAAACAAACTACAAACTCAACAAAATAAAATACTTAAAATAATACATAATCTACACAAAAGAACACACACCGAACAGTTATACACACAAACCCAAGAACTAAATGTAAAAAACATGATCAAACTCAGCCACTTATTACTAATACATAAAATAAATAACAAATTTATCAAATCAAATATTCAAATAACAACAAACAAGCACATCCACGACTACAAGACCAGAAGAAAATCAGATATTCGACCGGAAAAATTCACAACAAAGAAGAACACGTTATCGTTAACAACACAAACAATACACGAATACAATAAACTTGAAGAATACATAATAAAACTAAATTACACAGCCTACAAACTAAAAATAAAAAATTAAATATTAAACAACAACATCAAATAAAAAAAACATGAATAAAAAAGGAGCACAGAAGAAGAAAAAATTCAAATTCCCTCAATACCGTTAGCCCGAGATGGGAGTCAACGCCCACAAATCCCGAGGTAAGGACGAAGGGAAGAAGACCTGGACAAGTTAATTTACAACAATATTATAATGTTTTTTATATCTATATATATATATATATATATATATATATATATATATATATATACAGGGTGTCCCATTAGTGCGGTCTCGGAAGATATCTCAGCTCTCGTTAAAGATAGAAAAAAAATGTTTTCACAAAATTTGCTTGATTTTAAGAGTTGCATAACCTAAAATTATTTTCAAATATACAGGGTGTCCCATAATTCCATACTTAATACCAACTTTGTTATTTTAAATAGAACACCCTATATATTATTTTTTTATTTGATCCGCCTTTAAATAACCTACACAAAGATATATCATTATTGGCACTTTAGGTAATTCGTTACTTAAAAAAAAAATATTTTTTGAAAATTTTGGCAGTTTTAGTACTTTACTTAAAAATTCACTGTGTTCGTATTTTTTAAGATACCAGTCTGAAATTTTACACACATATGCAGCAAAGAATGCTCTATCCATTGACTATAACATATTTTAATATTACTTATAAAACCTAGTAAAAAACTACCCTCGAATATTTAATATTTAAAATGTACATTACTTCATTTTTTCAAATAGGACATCCTATATTTTTTTATTTTATCAAATCCGCAATAAAAAATGCTTTATTTCTTGTACAATATACCCTATATCTATTTTCATTAGTTTTGGAGATATTAACATTTTTCTGTCAAATATGGGAAATTAGGTCACAATCAGCATTAAATTAGTCTTTAAAGGTTGTCTAACTTTAATGGTATTTAGATATTTCAGTTTTACTTTACTTTATTTATTTATGACATATTATAATTACATTTATAATATCAAAGTAAACAATATAAACAAATTTTGTCATTTTTTAATATATCATGAATGCAATAAAGGAGGCCATGAAAAACAATTGATAAAGTAAACAAACGTATTTATTTGACATACAGATAAATAAAGTGCTGTTAACACTATTATTAATATTATTGAATTTTTGATAACGCAATAATGAATTTTTCAAAAGAAGAATTAATAAAAATGACATACGATTTGGGTGCAAGTGAAGAAAATTGTTTTCTTGCAAGTCGAATATATGCACAAAAGTATCCAAATGCGGAACGGCATCCTAATGCAGCAGCGTTTGTGAGATTGAAGAACCGATTTGAAAGCACAGGAAGTATCATGTACCCTCTAAAATTAAAGAGAAAGAAAAGGACAACGAAAGAAGAGAATGAACATTTGGTAATTCAGTCCATTGTTGAGAACCCTCAAATTTCTTCCCGCCAGTTAGAAAAACAACTTGATATTCCCAAATCAACAATAAACAAAATAACAAAGAGATTCAAATTTCATCCCTATCACGTTCAGTTGGTGCAGGAATTAGGTGAGAATGATTTTTTAAAAAGATTGGATTTTTGTAATTGGGCGTTACAAAAACATCAAGTTGAACCGAACTTTTTTAACAATATTTTGTTTACCGACGAAGCGATATTCCATAGAAATGGTTTCGTTAATAGACACAATTATCATTATTACGATGACCATAACCCGAACCATATTGTTTGTATAAACCATCAACATAAATGGTCTCTTAATGTTTGGGCTGGAATTATTGGGAATAGGATTATTGGTCCGAATATCTTTAATGGAAATGTTACTGGTGATACGTTTTTAAATTTTCTTCAAATCAGTTCGAAACCTGGTTGGATGAATTGCCGTTAAGAACGTTACAAAATGCATGGTTACAATTAGATGGCGCACCACCACACTATAGTCGACAAGTTAAACAATATTTAGACCAAACTTTTCCTAACAAATGGATTGGAAGAGGAGGACCAATTCCATGGCCAGCGAGGTCACCCGATTTAACAAAACTGGACTTTTTTTTATGGGGTGTTGTGAAGGAAGAAGTTTATAAAATACCTGCAACAACACAAGAGGATATGAAAAATAGAATTAGTAATGTTATGCGTGCCATTACTGTAGACAACTTAGTAAGTGTCAATCAAAGCTTCATACGGAGGCTTCAAGTGTGCCAAAACCAAAATGGAGGCCATATCGAACACTTAATATAATTATCAAATTCATTATATGCTAATCTGTTAATATTAATACGGTTTACTTGTTTCCATTGTCGTTATATTGTTTACTTTGATATTATAAATGTAATTATATTATGTCATAAATAAATGATTTGAAGTAAAACTGAAATATCTAAATACCATTAAAGTTAGACGTCCATTAGAGATTAATTAAATGCTGATTGTGGCCTAATTTCCCATATATGACAGGAAAATGTTAATATCTCAAAAACTAATAAAAATAGATATAGGGTATGTTATACAAAAAATAAAGCATTTTTCATTGCGGATCTGATAAAGTAAAGAAATATAGGGTGTCCCATTTAAGAAAATTAAGTTATGTACATTTTAATTTTTAAATATTAGAAGGTAGTTTTTTATTAGGTTTTATAAGTAATATTATAATGTGTTATAGTCAATGGATAGAGCATTCTTTACTGCATATGTGTGTAAAATTACAGACTGATATCTTAAAAAATAAGGACACAGTGAATTTTTAAGTAAAGTACTAAAACTGCCAAAATTTTCAAAAAATATTTTTTTCTGAAGTAACAAATAACCTAAAGTGCCAATAATGATATATCTTTGTGTAGGTTATTTAAAGGCGGATCAAATAAAAAATAATATATAGGGTGTTCCATTTAAAATAACAAAGTTGGTATTAAGTATGGAATAATGGGACACCCTGTATATTTGAAAATAATTTTAGGTTATGCAGCTCTTAAAATCAAGCAAATTTGGTGAAAACATTTTTTTCTTTAACGAGAGCTGAGATATCTTCCGAGACCGCACTAATGGGACACCCTGTATATATATATATATATATATATATATATATATATATATATATATATATATATATATCAGAGCTGGGATGAATCTTCAAAAACAGGATTCGAATCACGAATCCGAATCACCTAATATGATTCGAATCACGAATACTCGAATAAAGGATTCGTAAGTGAAAAATATGATTCGAATCAAAGATTCGAATCCTCACTTTTGAATCACGGATACAAATCCTTTAAAAATAAATTTGAATCTATCATTTGCAACCAGTAAAATTTTATTCCATCAGTTTCTATTAACAAAAATGTTCATTTACCGACTAAATATCTAATTAAATAATGATTTTAATTAATGATGATGTATGTGTTATTGAACTTTATTTTAAATTAGTGTTTTATACGCGTGGCGCATGAAGTAAATTTTCGAGTTTAGAAAAGCTCCGTGAAAATTTGTCTCGGGTCGCTGCGCGACTCTCGACAAATTTTCTACGTGGGGCTTTTCTAAACTCGAAATTTTACTTCATGCTTAGTCTGGGAGTGGACAACACTCGTTCCTAGAAGGATCACTCTAGATTACTAAGTTTATTACCATTTTACAAAGGCTACAGCTCGAAGGACCAATCATGGTCATCGGAGACCGAAGAACTACAAGGAATCTAAGTTTCTTAACGAGAAAACAACGAATATCTGAAGGTTTACAGCATGGATAGGAAAGAAAACATCCAATTTTGAAAAAATATCGAAGTTGGGTTGGTTTTCAGTGCGTTTTTAACTTCACTTTTAATCAGTGTTTTATACGCGTGGCGCATGAAGTAAAATTTCGAGTTTAGAAAAGCCCCGTGAAAATTTGTCTCGGGTCGCTGCGCGACCCTCGACAAATTTTCTACGCGGGGCTTTTCTAAACTCGAAATTTTACTTCATGCTTAGTCTGGGAGTGGACCGTCAAGATTTTCTACATGTCGAGATTTTCTATATTTCTAGATTTTTGTCGATTTATTCACAGTTTGTTATTATATTAAATGCAACTTTAATATTAAATAAATATGGTTTTTCTTAGGAATAGAATATTCACCCATTAAGAGCCGAGCAAATTATAAAGTTAAATCTAATAGTTAATTTTAGGTAAAATTTTGCATCTTTTTCTATGATTTCAATTAATGATTTATTATATTACATACGTCGATTTTATAAAAGAGTTAAGCATGAAGTAAAATTTCGAGTTTAGAAAAGCCCCGCGTAGAATATTTGTCGAGGTTCGTGCAGCGGCCCGAGACAAATGTTTGCTCTGATTTAAAGTAAAGTTAAACATGCACTGAAAACCAACTCAACTTGGATATTTTTTTAAAATTGGATGTTTACTTTCCTATCCATGCTGTAAACCTTTAGATATTCGTTGTTTTCTTGTAAAAAAACTTCGAGAGACCGACGGACTACAGGTATCCTTCGGTCTCCGAAGACCATGATTGGTCCTTCGAGCTGTAGCCTTTGTAAAATGGTAATAAACTTAGTAATCTAGAGTGATCCTTAATTTGAAACTTCTAAGAACGAGTCTTGTCCACTCCCAGACTAAGCATGAAGTAAAATTTCGAGTTTAGAAAAGCCCCGCGTAGAAAATTTGTCGAGGGTCGCGCAGCGACCCGAGACAAATTTTCACGGGGCTTTTTTAAACTCGAAATTTTACTTCATGCGCCACGTGTATATAACACTGATTTCAAGTGAAGTTAAAAATATACTATTAAGGTTGGAAATTTTTCATGCTTAAGTAACCAAGTATGTATTCACAAATATTTGAATTATTCGAAAATGAAAATATTTATATTATGAATAATTTAGTGACTTAAATATTCATATTAGAATATTACGCAAACAGTAAATAATATTTTGCATCGTAGAGAAAAATAACTGTTAAACCTTGCAAAATATTTAGATTAGGTAAAAGAGGTGATAATAATAAACCGCGGCCTTTAAAAAATAATATTCGAATCTAAAGCAGCTGCTCTTTCTGTACTGAGCAGCAATAAAAAGACTGGCAACGACGAAATCATTTTTTATGCTGACAAAACCAAATTACAGCATGAATTTTACAAAAAACTGAAACGTGAGCTTGAAACCAGAAAGGCAAACGGAGAATCAGATTTAAAAATTGTGTACAGGAATGGGAATCCCTACTTGACCAAAGCTGCTCAACAATGAGATCTATCGCCCACAGGAAACTTTTCAGCTTGCTACCAAAATGTTAGAGGCAGGGCTGTGGAGTCGGAGTCGGAGTCGTGGAGTCGGAGTTTAGGTATTTTGGTCGGAGTCGAAGTCGCGGAGTCGAAAATTAGTTACGACTCCGACTCCGGACAAATCGAAATAAAAAGTACAAGATGGACGAAAATTGAGCGTAACACTTCAGGTAACGCTATTCGTTAATCGTAATTTAAAAATGCTGTACCTATAGCTTCTTATTAAGTCTCGATAGGCATTTAAATTCTAAATATATGATTAAAAATAGGTATTTTTTAATATATTTTGTGTAAAATTATTGGTTTTACATATAATAATAAATTATGTCTAATTTGTAACGTTTAAAAATAATATAGTGTTACTGGGCTTATTGAATTAACACGATTATTAGTGCATTTTTAAATAATTAATTTTGATAATTTTCTTCGACTGTTACATTTTTTTTTATAGAGTGTCTTCTCTTTGTATAAAAAGCCGGTCGGTGAGTGATAGTGGCTTAACGAATCATAATTAATATCGTAGAATTTTAAAATTATCAATTATGATCACGTTAATCCTTAAAAAAAATACATGTTAATTTTGCATTTGAACTTCTTGTACATACATGTGGTTTTTAATAGTACCCTTTAATCCTTATGATTTCCTAATAATCACCGGAGTCGAAGTCGGACGTTGAAGCTGGAGTCGTTTTATCTTAAATTGAGGAGTCGGAGTCGGATACCGACTCCACAGCCCTGGTTAGAGGTCTGAATACCAAGCTAGTGGAATTTTTCAACAACGTTTTGTGTCACAATTATGACTTCATTTTTATAACGGAATCCTGGCTTACGGATAGTGTTAGTGATAGTGAACTGCTTGGTGATAACTATAAAATATTTAGATCGGATCGCGATGTAGTTCGTACCGGAAGATCTAGGGGCGGCGGTGTTTTAGTGGCTGCGAAACATACAATAAGTATCGATAGTGTATCTACGGAACATATCAAAACAAAAATTCTACTAATCGATCTGTTAATATGTAAAGTTAAACTTCATTGTATTTGCTTTTATATTGTTGTTGTTTACATACCACCAGATACTCTAATTGCTGATATTAGTTTATTCTTTAATGAAATAATGCTATTTAAATTTAACGATAATTCGATTATATTTATAGGAGATTTTAATTGTCCTTCTCTAACAACGGGGCCGTTGTCTGATAAAGCACTGTATATTTCTAATGCTTGCTCGTTCTTGGGTTTGCAACAATTGAATAAGATAACGAATTGTGCAGGAAATACTCTGGATTTGGTTTACACTAATTTAGATTGTCTTATTCAAAGAGATCTTGATCCATTACTCCCTGAAGATGTATTTCATCCCGCTTTCACATTATCCGTTCAATATAATCGGAACATGTCTCCTATTAATATTAGTCGAATGAAATTCAACTTTAGAAAAGGTGATTATGTTTCCTTGTATTCTCACTTAGGTTCAGTAGATTGGACTTTTCTTCAGACGTACTCTAATGCTGAGTTGGCTCTTGACGAGTTCTATAAAATCGTTAACTACAGTCTACATCAATTTATTCCTAAAGTTAAACCTAAAGATAGACATGTATACCCAGTTTGGTTCACACGAGATATAATCCAACTTCTTAAAGAGAAAAGTTATTATCGTAAACATATTGATCGCGATGCAACTGCACTGCACCATTTTAAGAAAATAAGGTCACTGATAAAAATTAAAATCAGAAGTGCTAATAGAAAATATATTAACGACATAGAAAATCAACTCACTGAAAATCCAAAACACTTTTGGTCATTTATTAACTCAAAAAAATCTAATCCGTCTAGGTTTCCTTCTGAAATGACGTACAATGATGAAACATTTAAAACACCGGTTGATATAGCAGATGGGTTTAGACACTTTTTTGAATCAGTTTTTTTACCACAATCTCAGTCTACTTTAAATATAAATCTAAATCACAGTAATATTCCTAATTTTAAATTTAACGAAATTTCATATAAAACAATTCGTAAGCATTTACAGAAACTACCTAACAAGTTTTCTTCAGGCTGTAATGAAATACCAGCTTTTATACTGAAAAATTGTGCGTCTGTGCTGAGTCATCCGCTTTCAATTATTTTTAATATGTCTGTTAGTAATTGTATATTTCCCGATCAATTAAAAGTTGCATCAATATGTCCTATTCCGAAAACATCATTGAATCGCTCTAATCTTGAAAACTACAGACCGATAGCTTTACTTTCGCATATAGCTAAAATATTTGAAAAAACCCTGTATGATCAAATTTATTCACATGTGTCACCATATTTATCACAGTATCAACATGGTTTTGTGCCTAAGCGTTCTACCGTCACTAATTTAGCTATTATTACCCACGATATAGCAAATTCATTAGATTCTACTGGACATATTGATGTAATTTATACCGATATGTCTAAAGCTTTTGACAGGGTGGACCATAGTCTTTTGTTAGAAAAGCTAAAGTATTTTGGCTTTTGTTCTAATTCAAGTTCACTTTTGGCGTCGTATCTCTCTTGCCGTGAATCCTATGTTACAGTTAACAATTTTAAGTCTATGTCGTATTTTCCGACTTCTGGGGTTCCGCAAGGATCTATCTTGGGCCCACTTCTTTTTAATCTTTTTATTAATGATCTGTCAAGCGCACTAAATTGTAAACATTTATTATACGCAGATGATTTAAAGATCTATTCTACCATTAATACTATTGATGATTGTTTACGTTTGCAAAACCAACTAAATATTATCTCTAACTGGTGTAACAACAACAACCTTAATCTTAATCCTGATAAATGTAAATATATGACATTCACTAAAAAACTAAATACATTACATCGAATTACACAATTAACAATAGTGATATCGAACGAGTGCGATCTTTTAAGGACTTAGGCGTATGGTTTGATTAAAAACTTACATTCAACAATCATGTAGAAATGCTTGTAAAGAGTTCTTTTAAGGCATTGGGATTTATTCATCGAAATTCTGCAAATTTACAGAATCCTAATGCCTTAAAATCTCTGTTCAATGTATATGTGAGGTCAAAGTTGGAGTATGGATCATTGATTTGGCATCCCCAGACCCAGCAGCAAATCAACCTGGTTGAAAGTGTTCAACGCAAATTCGCTAAGTTCTTGTACTTCAAAAATACTGGTAATTACCCGGCAAGAGACTGTGACCATGTGTTATTGCTTGATCGATTTGAACTCGAATCACTTAAACAAAGACGAAATAAATCATGTGTTTCATTTTTATATAAATTAATTCTCAATCATATCGACTGTGCTGACATTTTACAACTAGTCAATTTTCATACTCCGTCTTTCAATAGTAGAAATAAGTCTACATTTTATGTAAATTTTAATAGAACTGTGACCGGTTCAAAATATATATATATATATATATATATATATATATATATATATATATTGCTGTAAATAAAGAATTTATTGTTAAAAATAAAAACAATATCACATGACTACATTAATTAGGCATAATTCAAAACCCAAGTAGTATTTGTGATACATTATTGTAAAAAGAATTTAAATAAGAATCTGAATCTCAAAATTTATACAGGGCATTCCATTAAAAAATTAAATTTTGAAATTTTTCCGGAAAATAGGTAGGCCATGGAAATAAATAACATGTTCCATCTTGTTGATTACGTTACACATGATAAGTTTCATAGAAAACCTTTTTCTGTATCAGTAATATTTTAGCAGATATATGCTAGACAAAATCAGCCACCCTGTATAATATTAATAGAATTTTTGTTATCCACATGCGCAAAATAACATTAGTTTATATGACTGCTTGTTATCAGTATTATTTAACACCGATTTGATTATTTTTTTTCGACAACGACAGATAAACTTTGGATGAGTGTAAACATCCTTATCTAATGTGAAAAAAATAGAAATCATTCTATCAAATATATCCAATAATAAACAGTGAATTTGTAAAACACCAGATTTTGTGAGATCATTTGAATATGTACTGTATTTCGTGAATGACTGAAAATACTCTGTGTTTAATCAAAGTGAAAAATATATACTGCGATTCGTGAAGACACTTTATTTCTTGTAAGTTCAGGTTTAAGTTTAGTCAAACTTTATATTTGTGTGAAAACACTTTGCTTTCAATCGACAAACTGCATTTTCGATCAATCTATTTAATACAACATGTTTATATAAATTACCTCAATAAATTAGAGCATTGGTCTCCAAACTACGGCCCGCGGGCCAAATCCGGCCCGCGACTTGCATGAATCCGGCCCGCGATTGTTTGTAATTTTTTTTGTAAATGTCATATTTTGAAATATTGTAACAATTGTTCCTTAAATTTTTCATAATTTTATAAAAATAATCGGATCTTGGCCGACTTTATTATGTAGAATTGTATTTGTGGCCCGCGAAGAAGATAGTTTGGAGACCCAGGAATTAGAGCAATATGAAGAAGAAATAATGTTTCCAATGAAAGCATTTCAAGGATTTATGTGATAGTTTGAGAGTGTTCCATTATTTAATTTATATTTAATTTAAGAACCATTTTTTTTAAATTAATACTGCAAATTTATTCGCAAAGCTTTAATGTACAATATGTATAAGTTGTAAAGATCTATTCCGACCTTAAATTTAAATGTACACCGCGCGCATTTTATTAAGAATTATGATAAAAGACCATATTACGTAAATATTGTAATTGAGACCCAATCGATTTACCGATTTAAGCATAGTTTATTTAGAATTCATCCAATGACAATAAAAAAATATTTGTCTTGAAATTAATTTGGATTTTGTTACAGTGCGCTACGTGGAGTTTTATTTTAAATGGCCCCAAGCGAGTTCAAAAAATCCTCTCTTGGATTTATATACCCGGAAAACAGGGATTCAAGAGATAAAAGCGGAGATTTGTGGTTGCTAGATAAACAGAAACACGATGGAGCCGAAGGTTATTGGAGAATACACGACGATATTTACGATTTAACCAATTTCGTAGACAAGCATCCGGGTGGAAAATTTTGGATAGATATAACAAAAGTAAGAATACTACTATACTTTTTTTATTAAACATAAACCGTTTCCTTTAATTTTAAATAAGTAATAGTTGATTTTATTCTTGAATAAGTTTCTCATCTTTCACGTGGTGTCAATTTTTCTTTTAAGTATACATATCCCAATTACAGCGTATATTCTATAAATATTCGCACATTCGTTTTTCTTTGAAAAAAGTTCAAATTTAAGCTGCAAACGAGTGTATTCCACTCCCAGATTAAGCATGAGGTAAAATTTCGAGTTTAGAAAAGCCTGAAAATTTGGTTTGGTCGCGTAGCGAAGCGAAGCGACCAAACCAAATTTTTAGGCTTTTCTAAACTCGAAATTTTACTTCATGCGCCACATGTATAAAACACTAACACTGTAAAGTAAGCAGTATATTTTGAATTTTGATATAAACAAAACACTTATGCCACTTTTTATTAAATAAAAGTGGTATAAAAAAGTTAAGTGTTTTCTTTATATCAAAATTGAAAATGTACAACGAAGTGAACGCCTCCAAAATTCAAGAAGTATATTTTGAACTTCACTTGAATCCGTGTTTTGTACGCGTAGGGCATGAAGTAAAATTTCGAGTTTAGACAAGCCTGAAAATTTGGTTTGGTCGACCAAACCAAATTTTAAGGCTTTTCTAAACTCGAAATTTTACTTCATGCTTAATCTGGGAGTGGAAAACAATGAATGTCGGAAAATTGGCAGTGTATGCATATGCATATTTAAAAAAAACAATCCCTGTTTTTAACTATGATTTAAAAAAGAAAACACTTGGTTAAATTTGACCATTATTTTGTTTTTTTATTCTAACTAGTGTCAACTTTGAGACATTCTCAAGGACTTAAAGTCAAAACTAGTTGGAATAAGAAACCAAAACATAAAAAAATTAACCAAGTGTTTTCTTTTCAAATCATAAGTCATTTTAATTATCACGAGATTACTTTTTTTGCAGGGAACAGATATCACAGAAGCTTTCGAAACACACCATGTTTTCTCGATAGCTGAAGCAATGCTGAAAAAGTTCTACTTAAAGAAAGCCACCACGAAAAGACACGCTCCTTACACTTTTCATGAAGATGGTTTTTACAGGACTCTAAAAAAGAACGCTAGAGAGGAGTTAACCAAAATGCCCGATGCTAAAATTTGGAAATCCAACGCGATTATCGACTCGCTTTTAATCATGACGTTTATGTTCGCAATATTATCTAGTAATTGCAGTTCGTTTTTGTTGATGTTTTTATCTAGCGCTTGTTTCTGTTTTACGGTTATTGCCGCGCACAGCTATTTCCATCAGAAAGATAATTTCAGGATGTATTATTTTCAATTGTCGTTTTTAACAGTCAGGTAAGAAACTATTTAATTTCATATACAAATTCCGTTCTGTACGCTGTAAATTTTCAAGCCAGTGGCGGCCGGTGGGCAACTTCATGTGAAACAAAAATGCCAAGGTAATGCATCTCAGAATTAAATGGTGCACTTGTTGGGCTGCTAAACGCAGCCATTATTGACGCAGTTCCGTGACGTAAGGAGCATTGATAAACAAGTAATAATTCTTTAATAACAATACTTTATTTCGTGCTATTACATTTTAGTGTACACAGGTCATGGTTCATGTTAAAAATTACACAATTAAGGATAATCACTAACACTGCGATAATATCAATTAAATAAAATAAAGGGTGTATGTAAAACAGTACAACATCTTAAAATAATAAATGAATAATATCAATAAATATAAAGTAATAAGTGTATATAGGACAGTACAACATGTTAAAATAGTAAATGGATAATGTCAATATATATATAAAATAATAAAGTGTATATAGAACAGTACAACATAATAAAATAATGAAAGATGATATCAATAAATATAAAAAACGGATACGTAGTCCTTTTAACCTCATTTTTTGTATCTTGGATTTGAGCCTCACATGAAGTTAAGCCGCGAGCTGCCAGTGGTTCACGCATTCGTTGTTTTAAGAAAAATCCAATTTGAAGGTTATAACGAGTGTTTCTAATCTTTGACTAAGCATGAAGAAAAATTTCATGTTTAGAAAAAGCTGCAAATCCAATTTCTTTTAATGAATTCTGTTGTAGAGACTGGAGGATAAGTCATGCCTTAAGCCATCACTTGTGGACCAACACGATTTACGACTTGGAAATATCGAGTTTTGAGCCGATTTTGGAGTACCTGCCGATTAAAAATAAGAAAATATCTTCGGTTATAATCGCACCGATCACCTGGTTAATACTTTTTCATATGACACTCATAATGAGGTGAGAAAATTTTGATTTAGCAAATAGATGGAAGTAATGTTTGCACACACGGATTTTGTTTTAAGTATACATATCCCGATGCATACGCTGTGAATTTTCAGGCATTCATAGTTTTTAAAAATCTATTAATTTGAAACTTCTAACGAGTGTTTTCCACTCCCTGTTTAAGCATGAAGTAAAATGTCTAGTTTAGAAAACCATTAAAATTTGGTTTGGTCGCGCTACGCGACCAAACCAAATTTTTAGGCTTTTCTAAACTCGAAATTATACTTCCCACGCGTGCCACGCGTATTAAACACTGATTTGAAGTAAAGTTTAAAATATACCGTTTGAATGATGTAAAGCTTAAAATATACAGTTTTAATGATGTAAAGTTTAAAATATACAGTTTTAATGATGTAAAGTTTAAAATATACCGTCTTAATAATGTAAAGTTTAAAATTTACTGTTTTAATGACATAAAGTTTAAAATATTTCGTTTTAACATACTGATTAGAAGTATTTTTCAAACTTTACTTTAAATCAGTGTTTTATACGCGTGGCGCATGAAGTAAAATTTCGAGTTTAGATCAGCCTGATAATTTGGTTTGGCGGAGCGACCAAACCAAATTTTCAGCCTTTTCTAAACTCGAAATTTTACTTCATGCTTAAACAGAGAGTGGAAAACACTCGTTTGTAGCTTTTAAATGGAATAATTTTCGAACACTATCATTGCCTGAAAATTTAACGCGTATGCACGAGGATACTTAAAAGAAAAATGCCCTGTATTTGTGTAATGTTGATATAGTAGTTATATTTGATCCTTTAACATTCTGTTTCTAAAAATGTAGATTATGGAAGGTTAAAGTGTCAGATCTTCCAATAAATAACGTAATTCCGCTAAGTCTTCCAATGGCAATGTATGTTATTGGATCGGATTCAGTTTTTGCAGTTTTCCTAAAATGGAACGCTATTGTGCTTATGGCAAGTTTCCTGTTCGGACTGATTGGCTTAAATGCTGGACATCATCATCCGGAAAGTTTTCATGATGGAGATGCTACCAGGTAAAATAATGTCAGAACATTTATCTCTAATATTTATTTTGAAATAAAGTCACTTGGTTTATTTCTATTTACCGTGCGATCATTTAAAACTTGATTAAGAGTAGGCTTAGAATTTTAAATTAGGTTGGCACTACTGACCGTTAAAACATAGTTTACCATAACCTCAAATTCATTCCATTATTCAATTAACATTCTGGGCTATTGCACAAAAAAATGCCGCCTACTCTAAATCATAATTTAAATGATCGCACGGTATTATATTTTTTGCAGAGAGAATTCTATATACACAAATAAAACAATTAACTTTGTTTGTATAACTGAGAATTTTATTATGACTATAGTTTCGACAACTTTAACTTGTCATTATCAAACATAAAGTAATTTAAAACAAACAATTCGTCAGGTATACAGGGTGTCTACGCTAAACCGTTCGTTAAAAGTTTATGGGGTTGCCGTTGCACTAAAAATTTGTAAAAAATCCTTGTCATATGGTTGAATCAGCTCTCCTCATGTGAATTATTTTCAACTTTATATCACTTCCGGTTCCACCGGAGGTAGCACCAAGTTTGTTATATTAAATGGAATACCCTATATATTAGTAATTTTTTGGGTTTCTCGTTTAAATTGCAACATATTTTATTCGAACATATGTACACTTATCTCTTATAGTTGTCAAGAAAAAAATATATTTTTAAAATTCTTACCTCTAAAAAGCATCTTGAAATCTGTCTGTAACTTTTCTTAAGAATAAGATAAAAATATGATTTATATCTCTACTTGTATCTAGAAGATGCCTCTATGATTGAAATAATTGAAAACTGTCAATTTTCACAATAAGTGTTCTTAAAATGTCAATATCTAAGTGCCCTTTTCAATATTTAGTAATTCAATTTTTTTAAATGGAATGACCCTATTTTTATCACATGGTACGATTGGGGGGAAAATTTCCTACAAAAAAGTATTATAAAACTATACTCCTAAAGCAAGTAGTTTTCGAATTATTTTGAAAATTCGTTTTTCGTCGCATTAATGCAGGGAATATTGCGCGCATAAGTCGCAATTGAATTTTAGTAGGCCAGTAGTATGCTTTTGTTTTGTCGCGATTGTATTGCGAAATGTCAAATAATAAAAAGAATTAGTACAAAGTTTTACAGAAATCAACAAAATGAATAATTACACAAATCAACAAAGTGTCAATTCATTCTTTATACATGGCAACTGCCAATTGAACAAAATTTTATTCCAATCTTCTAAATCTTGTTTCATTCATCGGCGATAAATGTGGATAAGTTTCATTAAATACTCTACATGTTCGAGTACCAATTCTATCGCAGTTGCCATGTATAAAGAATAAATTGATAATTTGTTGATGGGTGTATTTATTCATTTTGTTGATTTCTGTTTAACTTTGTACTAATTGTTTTTATTATTTGACATTTCGCATCATATAAGCGACAAAACAAAAGCATTACTACTTGCCTACTAAAATTCAGTTGCGACTTATGCGCGCATTATTCCCTGCATAAATGCGACGAAAAACGAATCTTCGAAATAATTCTAAAACCACTTGCTTTAGGAGTATAGTTGTTAATACTTGTTTGTAGGAAATGTTCCCCCCAATCGTACCATGTGATAAAAAATTTGTCATTCCTTACATTAAAAAAAATTGAATTAGGAGATATTACAGAGGGCACTTCGATATTGACATTTTAAGAACACTTATTGTGAAAATTGACAGTTTCCAATTAATACACTCATAGAGCCATCCTCTAGGTACAAGTAGAGATATAAATCATATTTTTATCTTACTCTTAAGAGAAGTTACAGATAGATTTCAAGATGCCTTTAAGAGGTCAACATTTTAGAAATATTTTTTTACTTGAAAACTATAAGAGATAAGTGTACATATGTTCGAATAAAATATGTTGCAATTTAAACGATGAATCCAAAAAATTACTAATATATAGGGTGTTCCATTTAAAATAACAAATTTGGTGCAACTTCCGGTGAAATCGGAAGTGATATAAAGTTGAAAATATTTCACATGAGAAGAACTGATTCAACCGTATGACAAGAATATTTTTCAAATTTTTAGTGCAACGGCAACTCCATAAACTTTTAACGAACGGTTTAGCGTAGACACCCTGTATATACGAAAAAATTACGGTTACAAAACGGCTTTAAAAATGGGGGTGTATATTAGGTCAAGCTGGTCGTTTATTTATTATTTATTTTCGGCTAAATGTATTATTGACAGTACATCCTCGGCAAAAGAAAAGAAAATTTATAGAAAACCTACATTTAGTGACCGTGTTATCCCTAATTCTTCGAATCACCCACGAAAACATAAATTGTCCGCGTTCAATTCAATGATATACCGTGCTTTCAACATTCCACTCTCTGAAACAGCTTTTGAAAAAGAAATTGATATAATTAAAAGTATAGCCATTTCAAATGGCTATACTTCAGCATTAATAGACTCATTGATTAATAAATATAGAATGAAAAAAGTAACTAAGTATATATATGCAGGCAAGGACACATCTAAAAAGGAACAAATATTCAGATCCCTTACCTACTTTGGTGACATCTCATTACAAATTAAAAGTATTTTATCTAAACATAACATTTCAATAGCCTTTAAACCTTTTACAAAAATTAGATACAGTATTTTTAATCCGAAAACAAAAATACCCAGTGCTCACAGATCAGGGATATATAAACTAACTTGTAGCGATTGTAAAGGAGTATATATTGGTCAATCTGGTCGTAATTGTAAAATCAGACTCAAGGAGCATCTTAGCTCTTTTCGGCTTAATTTGATTGATAAGTCGTCATTCGCTAGACATATGATTGAAAACAATCATACTTTTGGCGAGGATGTACTGTCAATAATACATTTAGCCGAAAAGGGTCGTAAGATGGACCTCCTGGAGTCTCTGGAAATTCACAGAGCACGCGCTAATCCGGAAATTCCCGTAATAAACGACCAGCTTGACCTAATATACACCTCCATTTTTAAAGCCGTTATGTAACCGTAGTTTTTTCGTATATATACCTGACGAATTGTTTGTTTGAAATTACTTTATGTTTGATAATGACAAGTTAAAATTGTCTTATTTGTGTAAATTATGATGTATATCGAAGTAGAAGCCTCCACAGTGAACATAATTCTATATTTTCTTTGCTGAAATGGAATTGAGTAATACATTATATAGTTTTTTTATGGAACAGCATCATACAATAAATAACATAGTTTCATCACCTTGAAATCACTGCTCATATCAGCAATAATTGCAAAATATATAGGGAACCCCTGACCCCTACACTTTTTTCAGGTTTTTCAATTATTTGAAGGCATGATAATCTTTCGCTTTTCTAACATACAGGATGTTTCGTGTAAGAGAAAACTCTATGATTTTGTAACCAAATACACGTAGTTCTATTACATTATAAATTGGGTTGAATTTATAGCCAACTCTTACGTGAAAATTTTTGTATATATCAAAAATACCATATGAGCGAAAAGTTTGATCCTCTAGCATGCCATGACTTTTGTTTGCGTTCAAATTGGAGCTGGTACCACTGATAAATCCGCACGAACTGACGCGCCCCGGCATTTGTCGCGCGACGGTAAGGTTAAGTATGTACCCACTGAGCAAATCCATTTAAGTAATGTTTCATCAACATTAAAACAACGTTTAATGTTGCTACAATGTTGATATAACGTTATTTGTTTGTTTTTTGCTCAGTGGGTATGTATTTTGTATACAAAATATTTACAGTGACAATGCAGTGAGAATTATTATTGGTTTCAATAATTTGTTACCAACATAATGTTTTTTCGAAATAATTTCATAGCCTTCTAGAGGATACAATTTTTAAACCATATAGTACAACGCTGCAAATGTATATTGAGAAGTAGCACAGTTTATATATATCCAGTTAGCCAGTCTCTATATAAAATTTGGTAACAACGTGTAGACAGCGCCGCAGTAAGGAAAAACGGCGCCTGGGGCCATAATCCAATTGCCCCCTTCCCCCCTTTCTTTAATAATATTAGTCACATTTGCGCCTGGCCTTTATGATTCGTCTCTTTTACGCTACGTTTTAATTCGCGATTAGGAGCGCTCTAACATAAATGGCGATGAAACCTTCTCAGTGAACGCAATTACAAACTTATACAATTCTGTATATTTTCAAAACAAAGCGTATTTAATCATTAATCAATAAGTTAAAAAAATTAATTAGCGTTCATTTTGAAGCTTTCAACAGTGTTTTTCAGACCTAGATGAAGTAAAATTTCGTCTTTAAAAAAGCCTGAGTTTGGATTTGGATGCTACGCGTCCAAAACCAAACTCAGGCTTTTCTAAACTTGAAATGTTACTTTATGCGCTACAAAGCACTGATTCAGTGGGAAGTTTTACTCTCGCAATTTATGGCGCCCAACAAGGGCCAAGCTCAAAATTTGGACGCTCGCGATGTATGGCGCCCAATTAGGGGCTACAGCGTTAGCCTGGCTTCACGTTGGGCACCAAAAAAACCTCATCCAAGCGTTTCTAGTATTTCTAAGCGAGTGTTTTTCACTCCCAGATTAAGCATGAAGTAAAATTTTGAGCTGGTATATATACAGGGTGAACGAAAAGGTATGGCTAAACCTTCAGGAAACATTTCGCACACATAGAGGCAGACAATATGTTATATAGCAGGGGTGTTCAACCTTCTGTCATACGCGAGTTACTTTTGCATATCATCGAAAGATTATAGATAATAAAAACAAATAAAAAACAGTACATAAATATTCCTCAAAATTTCTTGTAAATTGCTCAAATTTTGATAGGGCGATATTTGGTTAAAATTTATTGAACATAAGCAGTATATATCTTACTTTACAATATGGTCAGTGTTTTATACGCGCGGCGCATGAAGTAAAATTTCGAGTTTAGAAAAGCCTGAGTTTGGATTTGGACGCTACGCCACGTCCAAATCCAAACGCTCAGGCTTTTCTAAACTCGAAATTTTACTTCATGCTTAGTCTGGGAGTGGAAAACACTTGGTAAGGGTAAATCTTTCAATTCTATTAATTATCCACGTAACGTATTTAATGAATTTTACCCCTGAAACAACGGTATCGTCATTTCTCGGTGAATTATCTGTAAACCGACTTAGATTCACTAATTTATTGAATCACGGGTAATTTACAATTCTTAATAAGTATATAAAAAATTTTACGACAAAAACTAAAGCGTATTTAGTCATTAATAAATAAGTTTAAAAAATAAGAATTAATAAGCGTTAATTTTGAAGCTTAAACGAGTGTTTACCACTCCCAGACAAAGCATGAAGTAAAATTTCGAGTTAAGAAAAGCCTGAGCGTTTAGATTTGGACGCGTCCAAATCCAAACTCAGGCTTTTCTAAACTCTAAATTTTACTTCATGCGCCAAGCGTACGAAACGCTGATTCAGTGGGAAGTTTTAAATTTAGATGCTTGCGATTTATGGCGCCAAACTAGAAGTCACAGCGTTAGCCTGGCCCCACGTTGGGCGCCAAAAAACTAGAAATGCAAGGGTTTTAAGTATTTTTAAACAAGTTTTCTCCACTCCCGGCTTAAGCATGAAGTAAAATTTTGAGTTTAGAAAAGCCTGAGCGTTTGGATTTAGACCCGTAGCGTCCCAACTTAATTTTTTCTAAACTTGAAATTTTAGTTCATGCGCCACGCGTACGAAACTCTAATTCAATGTGAAGTTTTTAACTATTACTTTCGCAGTTTATGGCGCCCAACAAGGGCCCAGCGTCAGTATTGGACAATTTCTAGATAATTAACAACACACTTACACCTTTTAAGATGTTGGACAATTTGTAGATGACAGAATTACTAGTGTGGGACAATTTGTAGATAACAAAGAACTTACTCCTTACCTTGAGTTAAGGTTTAGTAAAAAGATCGTAATATTTTAAAGTAATCTTGTTCGGAAAATTATAAATAAATCATGAATTAAAACGTGCCATATGCAAAAGGTCGTAAGTACTAAATGACATATTTTACAGGAGAAACATAAAACGAGAATGAAAGTACTATGGCACTTATGACGTGTTGATAATTGAGTCCCAATTTCTGGCCCGCTTCAGTTATTAAATCAATTCCAAAAGCTCTCTGTCTGTATGTTATAGGTGATATATTTTTAATAAATATTTCGGCGCCTTTCCGTAAGGTGCGTCTGGGGCCGTCGCCCCCTTCGCCCCCCCCTCCCCTTACTGCGGTGCTGAGCACAGTTTATATATATCCAGTTAGCTTTTCTCTATGTAAAATTTGGTAACCGCGTTTGGATGCTGCATCCAGAAGCGAGACCGGTGATTGATGTATATAGTCGTCTGTCTTACTCTTACCCCACATCCTGACCATCGTCTCTCATTTTCTACTCGATTTCTAGTTCTCTCATAAGCATTGGCTTCCCTTGGTAGTAGTATTAAAACACGCACACTAAAATATTTTGTATTTATATTTTAGGGAAGATTTGGATTGGGGTATCCTTCAACTAGACACAGTAATCGATAAAACCGAAACGTACGCATCGCACTTTTTGAGTTTGATCAGCTTCGGCGATCACGCCATGCACCATTTCTTCCCGACTTTGGATCCCGGCACGTTGCAATATCTTCATCCGGTTTTCGAGAAGACGCTTAAGCAATTCGGAGTCGATTTGCGGTTGTTGCCGCAAATTCATCTGATCAAGGGGCAGTTTCAGCAGCTCCTCAAAAACAAACCCAGTGAAAACGTTCCCGATTTATTGAAATACAGTAAATAACCATTGGTATTGTTGGGCTATTGTTTTATCTCAGATATCGATCAACTACTTCCGAAACCTCGTATGTCTAAAATGAAAAATTTTACAAGAGATACAAAATACTAATTTATTATATGAGCTGCGCAGTCCATAAATTTAAATTTAAATTTAAATTTAATTTATTTACGGAAATCACCTATCTACAAAAATTATAAGCATTTACAGGACACATCATAAATAATAAATAAATTAAGAAATATGATACGTATATGTTGATCATGAGCGATTTTTAATAAGTATTTTGAGTAGATGTTTATACCAATATTGGTGAATTAATAATATCTGACATACGAGGCATTTTTCTGTAAAATCGGCACTTACGAGGTTAGGAAGTAGTTGATCGATATGTTGTTTATTCTATTAAATTTATATAAAAAAATGACGTTTTAATTTTTTAAATATTATTTTATTAATTAACAAGGTGATCATACATATGTAACATAACAGCGAGTGATGAGTTGATTAACTAATTTTAATGTGCGATCAATACTTTCTTCTCTGGATGAACAGCGTGTCCTTTGTATTCAACATTGGCGTTGAATCCATTTTTGTGATCAGCAGTGTAGTGGACTGTACGGGTGACACCATCAGGTTGAACAAGAGAGTAGTAACCCTTGACGACATCTCCATCGCGTTCCTCATGTTGGTTCTTGATGTCATGAGTGTGGGTGTCCTTAACTCCATACTCGAAAGAGTAGTGTGGATGAGCGTCAGCGTAGATTTCTTTGTGAACAACTGGAGCTACGTGAGCAATCGGCGAGTAGTGAGCCACATGAGCAATTGGGGCGACGTGAGCAACTGGAGCAGCGTGAGCGATTTGGTGGCTGACTGAGGAGTAGGAGCTAGCATGAGAAGCGACTGGAGCAGCAACGTGGGCGATGTGAGCCAGTGGAGCTACGTGAGCTACATGAGCAACGTGAGCTACTGGGGCTACATGCGCAACGTGAGCTACTGGGGCGTAATGAGCGACTGGAGCAACATGAGCGTAGTGGGCGATGTGAGCAACTGGGGCTACGTGAGCAACGTGAGCTACTGGTGCGAGAGCAACCTTTTGAACAGCGTTAGCATGTTTTGTGATTGAGGTGTAGGAAGTAGCGTGGCCTAATTCAACAGCTTGAACACAAGCTACGAAGGCAATAACAGCTAATACCTAAAATAGAGAAAATTTAATAACAAAAAATCCTAATGTTGAAAACTGCAATGATCTTAGTCACACTATTCTGAGCCCTGAATAATGACTTACTACTTAAAAAAGTGTCATTCTTCCAGAAATGAGCTAATATAGCCTGCTCAATAGTAGAATTTTAATAACACTTTAGTAAATAACATATTAAGAGAAAGTTGCACCAAACACGTTGAACTGGTTCAATTCTGAACTCGGGTTCAAAGTGACATTAGAATAATAGGAGCTGTCATCTTGAACTTAAGTTCAGCTTGAACTCGAGTTCAACGTTTTTGGTGCAACTGGGCCTTAGACTTTCTGCAAAAATTATGTCTCGTTAAGACTTCTCCAAAAAAAATCGATATTAATTGTAATTCGTTTTTATATTTTGTAAATATTCTGCGAACTATTGACAAATTTAATTCTTCCTTATGTAACACTTAGTTTAAATTTCACTACTTAATAGTTGACACTGCAACAATTGCTTTACCTGATAGTGGCTTCATCAGGCAGATGAATGAATTTTAATACTCGTGAGCAGTAGTTAACTAAAAAAAATTATATATTTTTAAATTATATCTAGCTTACCTTTGTAAACATTTTATTATGTATATTTTAATGGGACTGAATGTCGAATTTGATACTGACCGTCTGGACCGCTGGGGCTTTTTATATATGAAAAACGAACGTAAAAGTAAACAACGTCTTGTGATATTGTTACGAAATAATTACTTCAGGCGGGCGAGCAGAAATTTTTGTTGAATATGTTAATGCCTTTATCGAAATGCACTCTTTCTGTCACGTCCTTCGACCCAATAAATTCACGTTTGCTTCATCGATCTGGTTCTCGTTGAGATATGCAGATATCATCGGACAATTAATTCGGTTCGATTGCGTAAGATTAATTTCATTAACCAACTGAATTTTACAAAAACAAATGCGGTATAACAGTTATTTCTAGAAATTTTAAATTTAGCTTCTTATCAGAGGTTTAATAAATTGCGAAGAATCTATTAATTTCTTAATAATGGTTCGCATGATATCTTAAAAAATTGCTCGAATAATATGTCGGAAGAACGCTCGAATGATCAATTAAATGATTACTCGAATATAAACTACGATAATATTCGTATACATATATCGCCAACGATTAGTCTTAATTAATAAAACTACTAAGACTACAAATATCCATTGAAACGACCACTTCGCGTGCACATACACCGCCGAATATTGAATTACACAACAAAACATATAATATCTTATTTGTTGTTACAAAGCTATCAACGATAGTATATACAGGGCAGAGCTGGGATGAATCCTCAAAAACAGGATTCGAATCATGAATCCGAATCACCTATTATGATTCGATCCACGAATACTCGAATAAAGGATTCGTAAGTGAAAAATATGATTCGAATCAAAGATTCGAATCCTCATTTTTGAATCACGGATACAAATCCTTTAAAAACAAATTTGAATCTATTATTTGCAACCAGTATCATTTTATTCCATCACTTTCTCTTAGCAAAAATGTTCATTCACCGACTAAATATCTGATTAAATAATGATTTTAATTAATGATGATATATGTGTTATTGAACTTCATTTTAAATCAGTGTTTTATACGCGTGGCGCATGAAGTAAAATTTCGAGTTTAGAAAAGCCCCGTGAAAATTTGTCTCGGGTCGCTGCGCGACCCTCGACAAATTTTCTACGCGGGGCTTTTCTAAACTCGAAATTTTACTTCATGCTTAGTCTGGGAGTGGACCGTCAAGATTTTCTACATGTCGAGATTTTCGATATTTCTAGATTTTTGTCGATTTATTCAGTTTGTTATTATATTAAATGCAACTTTAATATTAAATAAATACAGTTTTTCTTAGGAATACAATATTCACCAATTAAGAGCCGAGCAAATTATAAAGGTAACTCTAAAAGTTAATTTTAGGTAAAATTTTGTATCTTTTTCTATGATTTCAACGAATGATTTATTATATTATACAGGGTGTCCGTATTTCGAGGAAATGCATGGGGATCTCGGTTATTTGAAGAGTTAGAGAGTTGGTTAAATTAGGGCAAAAAACTATTTTTTTCAAATTTCGTTTTTATTTTTTTATTCAAAAACTATTGTATCTAGGAATTTGCAACTTTTACATTATACAGGCACTTTTTAATCAGGAATTTAGTTGTGTACTTACATTTAAAATAACTTTAATATCTTCTCCAGAACCATAGCCAACTTTTGTTTTTCTTATAGGCGCCATATTGGATATTCATATTTTTGGAAAGAACTTTTTTTTCTGAATTCAACGGTATATCACACTTATAATTTATTCTGCGTTTCATTTGAAACAAAGCAACCTTTTGTTTATTTTTAAGAGTGCCTTGAAAACAGTTGCACATTTTAAAATTCCTGAGGCCTACAACTATATTTTTTAGGGAAGGAACCAGAATAATCACTCTGCTGCTTGATGAAGTTTTTCATAATATTAAATAATAAGAAACAAATTAATTAAATATATTTTGAACTAAAATTATCACAAACTTAGAGTAAGTGTTCGAATATATCACCATTGACCTCCAAACATAATTCTAGTCTTTTCCTTAATTTTTGGACTGCCCGAAAAATGTCTCTTCTTCTTAATTGCTGAATGGTAACTATTATAATTCTTCTTAAATCGTCTTTGTCCTCTGGAATAGTTTTATAAACTTTTTCTTTTATAGCTCCCCAAAGAAAATAATCTAGAGGTGACAAATCAGGTGAGCGAGCTGGCCAACGTATATCACCATTATTTGCCATAACTTTATTTGGAAACATTTCGGACAGACAATTAGCGACAATTTGGCTGTTGTGAGGTGGTGCACCATCTTGTTGAAACCATACATTTCTTAACATATTTAAGGGGATGTTATTGTCTACGTAATCTCTTAAAAATGTTCTTAAAAAATCGTGATATCTCTGTGAATTTAATGTATCTTCGTAAATGTATGGACCTACAATATTGTCTCCCAAAATACCGACCCATACATTTAGTCCGAATCGCACTTGTCGTCGTCTTTCTTCATGTTGTCTAGGATTATTTATACTCCACACATGTTCATTATGCCAATTGAATATCCCTGTGTTGGTAAAACGGCATTCGTCAGACCATATCACATTTGACAAGAAATTCGGATTTTCGTTTAATTTTCCCAATAAAATACGACAAAAGTCCATCCTTCGTCTAGCATCTCCAGGATGGAGAGCTTGAGTAACTTTAATTTTGAATGGGCGATATTTATTTTTTTTCAAAATTCTCCATACGTATTGAAACGTCACACCAAACTGGTTCGCTAGTTCTCTCGTTGAGGAAGACGGGTTATCTTGAATCTAGGGGAATAAATATTATCTTATTGTAATTAAAATGAAATCATTTTACCGCTTGCAAAATTTGGTTTTCATTTTCATGGGGTTGGTGATATCCATATCTTTGTCGTGGCTTTATGAAGGAACCATATTCCAATAAATTTGTATGTAGTTTTATGAAATGACTTTCACTTGGCTGTTGCCTTTCTGGATAGCGCTGTAGATAGACTTCGGATGAAATACGTACATTTTTGTTTGAAGTATAATAAACTTCGATCATATCTCGTTTTTCTTGGTTCGAAAACACCATTTTTAACTTTATTTTATGTATTATGTATAATGATCGTATCTTATTGATACATCAATAACTGAATAACGTATCAATATTATTGTTTCCAAGGCACTCTTTACAAAAAAAAAGGTTGCTATGTTTCAAATGAAACGCAGAATAAATTATAAGTGTGATATACCGTTTAATTCAGAAAAAAAAGTTCTTTCTAAAAATATGAAAATCCAATATGGCGCCCATAAGAAAAACAAAAGTTGGCTATGGTTCCGGGGAAGATATTAAAGTTATTTTAAATGTAAGTACACTACTAAATTCCTGATTAAAAAGTGCCTGTATAATGTAAAAGTTGCAAATTCCTAGATCCAATAGTTTTTGAATAAAAAAATAAAAACGAAATTTGAAAAAAATAGTTTTTTGGCAATATCTCGAAAACAAAAAAAGATATTTTAAATCTGTTTCGGATTATTGTTGGGCTACAAATTTCACATATTTGCCCTAATTTAACCAACTCTCTAACTCTTCAAATAACCGAGATCCCCATGCATTTCCTCGAAATACGGACACCCTGTATACGTCGATTTTATAAATGAGTTAAATTAAAAGTTCAAACGAGTGTTGTCCACTCCCAGACTAAGCATGAAGTAAAATTTCGAGTTTAGAAAAGCCCCGCGTAGAAAATTTGTCGAGGGTCGCGCAGCGACCCGAGACAAATTTTCACGGGGCTTTTCTAAACTCGAAATTTTACTTCATGCGCCACGCGTATAAAACACTGCCCCGTGAAAATTTGTCTCGGGTCGCTGCGCGACCCTCGACAAATTTTCTACGCGGGGCTTTTCTAAACTCGAAATTTTACTTCATGCGCCACGCGTATAAAACACTGATTTCAAGTGAAGTTAAAAATATACTATTAAGGTTGGAAATGTTTAATGGTTAAGTAACCAAATATACATTCATAAATATTTGAATTATTCGAAAATTTAAATATTTATATTTAAATACAAATAATTTAGTGATTTAAATATTCATATTAGAATATTTAACTATTTGAATTAATCGAATTCGAATCCCAGCCTAAATAGCGATGATTCGAATTATTTGGGAGGATTTGAATCCGTGTATGAGGATATATTTTATAAGGATTCGAATCCTTTTATAAAGATTCGAATCCTTTTATAAGGATTCGAATCCTTTTATAAGGATTCGAATCCTTTTATAAGAATTCGAATCCTTTTATAAGGATTCGAATCATCTACGTCTGGATTCGAATACGAATCATTTAAAAAATGTAACGAATCCGGATCACGAATCCTTTTTCACTAAAGTATTCGAATACCTCTTTTGAATCCTCTAAAAGGATTCGAATCCGGGAATCGAATCCTGAATGATTCGAATCCGGGAATCGAATCCTGAATGATTCGAATCCTGCCCAGCTCTGATACAGGGTGCCCGTATTTCAATAGAATGTATGGGGATCTCAGTTATTTGAAGAGATAGAGAGTCGGTTAAACTGGGACAAAGTTGCGTATATTTGAGCCCAATAATAATCTAAAAACAAATTTGAAATATCTTCTTTTGTTTTTAAGATATTGTCAAAAAACGGATTTTTTGAAATGTTGTTTTCATTTTTTTATTCAAAAATTATTGAATCCTGACATGTACAACTTTGACATTATACAGGCACTTTGTAACGAGAAATCTAGTAACATATTTTATTTTAAGATAACTATTACATTTACCCAGGGACCATAGCCAACTTTTGTTTTTCTTAGAGGCGCCATTTTGGATTTTTATATTTTTTGGAAGAATAGTTGTTTCTGAATTCAATGATGTTACACAGTTATAGTTTATTGTACATTTTATATGTAAAATTTTAATCTTTTATTTTTTGTAAAGAGTGCCCTGGAAACAGTTGAGTAACTCACACATTTAACAACTTCTAGGGCTCATAATTTGCTGATTAATTACTGTACAGATAGAAAATGTATTTGTTTATAAACGAAATACTGGTGTGACATTTTGAATCTTAATAAATTGCTTGACTGTCTTTGGACTATCATATGATTTTGTCATATTATATTTTTATTGACCGTGTTTAGACTCTTGTAACTGTAAGTGGCTTGATTGACTATCTTTTGACTATGCTAGGATTTTGTCTGATTATGTCTCTCTATGGACTGTATTTCAGCTATTGTGATGTTATGTTTGTAAGTCAATTAAATCGCTATATCAAATACAGCCAATATAGTGATTTAATGACAAAATACTAATACGATATATATTTTAACAGTTGTGATGTATTTTAAACTAATGAGGGTCTTCCACTCCCAGACTAAGCATGAAGTAAAATTTCGAGTTTAGAAAAGCCCCGCGTAGAAAATTTGTCGAGGGTCGCGCAACGACCCGAGATAAATTTTTACGGTGCTTTTCTAAACTCGAAATTTTACTTCATGCGCCACATGTATAAACCACTGATTTACAGTAAAGTTAAAAATATATAACGCTTAGATGTGATGGTGATCAATATTTATTGAGATGTAGCGAAAAATGCAAGAAATATTTTTTTATGAATAATAATAAAAGTAGAATAAATTTAGTTTGTGCAACTTTTCCAAACTGTTGAAATTTAAGTCATTATATCTTTAACGGGGAAAGAGCTATGATGGACACATCACCATTTTTTTACTTTATGTTTTGTGTGGCAACCGATACTTATTATTATTATTACAAAATATTGACAGTTATTAATTAATTTTGACTGCTAACAATGATTGACTGCAGTCAATATTTTATTGATTAATAGAGATGACGTCATTGTTTCCAAGGCACTCTTTGCAAAAAAGAAAATATTATAATTTTAAATCTCAAATCTAAAATAAATTATAAGTGTGATACATCACCGAGTTCAGAAAAAAATATCCTTTCAAAAAATATGAAAATCCAAAATGGCGCCTATAAGAAAAGCAAAAGTTGGCTATGGTTCCCGGGTAAATGTAATAGTTATCTTAAAAAAAATGCTATTAGATTCCTCATTAAAAAGTGCCTCTATACTGTCAAAGTTCTAAATGTCCAGATTCAGTAATTTTTGAATAAAAAAATAAACGATTTGTCAAAATATCAGTTTTTCTTGTTGATATCTCGAAAACAAAAGAGATATTTCAAAACTGGGTTCAGATTATTGTTAGGCCCTAAAATACGCAACTTTATTCCAACCGACGCTCTATCTCTTCAAATAACTGAGATCCTCATACATTCTGTCAAAATACGGACACCCTGTATAAGTTTTAGGTTAAATTTTCTTCAAATTAACTAACGAACAATAAAAAAAAGACACATTGAACAGCAAACATACCTAACATATGCTACTGAATTCCCCTTTAAACTGCCTCTTTCACATTTCCGTCATTCAGTCATTTTGGAATCTGCGCAAAAAACTGCACCTATTTATTTTCAAACACAAAACCTTGCATATTAGTGTAATCATCATTTATTAAGTGACGAATTCTAAAAAAATCTTATTTTAAATACGTTGATAACGGATGTTCAAACGCTATTATATTAATTGAGAATAGACATGTGATAAAATAATTGAACTCTATTTAACGTTATCATAATCTCAAACACAATAATAATCACTGTTAATTAAATTATATCCATATATCATTTCGTGGCAAGATATATATGATTATTGGAATTAAGTTACACTTAATTCGAAATTAATTTGAATGCGATTTACATAAATTATCATACGAGCGCACGGATTCAATTTAGGAAACGATAAAAATTATGAAATGCCGTAAGTAGCGCCATTTGCATATGTTTAAAGTTGAATACTGGAGTTATTTCAATTGGAGCATATTTCTTTTGCGTCTTGTACATTTATTATTAGTGTTTTTTAATGTGTATATCAATACATACGCTAGATTTTTTCAATGTTAGAAATTGTCTCTTTGAGTTCGGAAATTTACATATTATTTGGCCAAAAGAACGAACAACGATTAATCTTGCACAATAATGAAAATAAAGCATTGAAACTAATACATACTGTACATTGTATTGTAAGTTGGTTTGAAGAGAATTTGACCTAAATGTTACATATACTTTAATAGAGCGTTGTAACAAATCAAATTAAATAAGATTTTAAATATTTCATTGTATAATTCAATATCCGGAGGTGTATTTGCACGGGAAGTAGTTGTTTCAATGGATATTTGTCGTCTTAAATTGTCTTATTAATGAAGACACTGTTTGCATTTTCACGAATAGTTTTTCGTAATTTTATATATTATGTTTAAAGTGTGCAAACTATAAGAAGCGTAAGCTTATTTTCTCGAATTCAAATAGTTTTGAATTTGAATTTATCTTGTTTGTACTGTACATTGAATCTTTGCGAATGATTCTTACATTTATTGGGGTTTCAGAGAGGAGTGAATTAATATGTAGAGTTCTATTCAATAAAAAAGCGTACACTTACTGTTCTACAGTCTAAATGTTGATTATAATTCGAGTGATTGCTATGGTAATACTTTTAAATGTGACAAATTACTGATAGAGTTAAAAAATGCCAGAATCACATTAGCAAAAGACCATCGCAATTGGGTTCAGTAGTTGTACGCTTTTTTATTGAATAGGCCTCTACATATACAGGGCTTTCATTAATTCCCGAACCCCACGTGACTAAATTTAAAATTGCCGCGTAAATTATTGTATTTGTACGTTGGAGGCTTTGAAAAAAGTAACCAAACGTTACTAAAGTCAAATTTGACATAAACGTTTATGCGCAGTGCATCGTTAAACCAACCTTTGAGATCTTAGAAGATTCGCCCGGAATTTTCAGGTAAGCAAAAATTGTTTAATTATTCTGAAACATTGAGTTTTATTTCTATTTATTTTGCAGAGTCAATTTGCTAGGATAAGCAAATACTGCGAAAATGGTATTTACAACGAAAAAATTAATAAAAATTAGTTACATTTTTGAAGATGAGCCTATTTTTTAATCATTTTAAATATAATATTTTCAGTCGTCATAAAAATACGCCGGCGAATAAATATTTTTAAATCTAGGGAATTTTTGTGTGAGCCATACCACCTTATACATTTGGTTGCCTATTATTTTTGGTCACGTGGGGTTCGGGAATTAATGAAAGCCCGGTATAATATACAGGTAATTTTTAATTTTAGCCGTATATTTGGAACATCACAATATTTAAGCGTTTTATACGCGTGACGGATGAAGTAAAATTTCGAGTTTAGAAAAGCCCGAAATCTGGATTGGTTGCTCCGCTTCGCTTTTCAAAAACTCGAAATTTTACTTTATGCTTAACCAGCGAATGGAAACCCTCGTTCGAAACTTAATTATTAGTTTTTAACGAGAGTATCAACTTACTGATTAAGGATGAAGACAAATTTCTGGGTGCGTGTACCTAAAAAAAAAATGTGTATGTAAATAGCGAATGCTGAATACTAAACACAAATTCAATTTTGATGTTTCTTTTCTTGTTTCACAAACAGAGTTATAGTAGCCTGTATGTACACTATTACACTAAGTGTACATACAGGCTGCTATAACTCTGTTTGTGAAACCAGAAAACAAACATCAGAATTGAATTTGTGTTCAGTATTTAGCATTCGCAATTTTCATTAACATTTTTCTGCCGTTGACGATGCCAGTATAGAGCATTGGATGGCCTAGCTGTCGAAATTCATTGTTAATAATTATTCGAGTAGTATGGCTCAGAATCATGGACGCTTACACACAGGCAAAAACATGCACCATAAACACAATGAAGTGAAAGGAGGTTTCTTAGAAAAATAGAGGGAAAAAACAAGACATTTTTATAAGAAATACCATATTCAGGAAGAACTTGGAAATAGCGTTAGCCTGACCCCACGTTGGGCGCCAATAAAACTCAAATTTAAGCGTTCATAGTATTTTTAAACGTGTGTTTTTTACTCCCAGATTAAATATGAAGTAAAATTTTGAACTGGTATATATACAGGGTAAACGAAAAGGCAAGGCCAAACCTTCAGGAAACATTCCGCACACATAGAGGAAGAAAATATGTTATATAGCAGGGGTGTTCAACCTTTTGTCATACGCGAGCTACTTATTTGGCGATCGACCGGTTATAGATCATAAAAACAATTAATAAACAGTATATACATTTTTTTTTTATAAGTATTCCTTAAAATTTATTGTAAATTGCTCGAATTTTGATAGCGCAAGATTTGGTTAAAATTTATTAAACTGTTCACTGTGGAGGCTTCTACTTCGTTATACATCATTATTTACACAAATAAGACAATTAACTTTGTTTGTATAACTGAAGATTTTATTGTGACTATAGTTTCGACAACTTTAACTTGTCATTATCAAACATAAAGTAATTTAAAACAAACAATTCGTCAGGTATATATACGAAAAAATTACGGTTACAAAATGGCTTTAAAAATGGGGGTGTATATTAGGTCAAGCTGGTCAATTATATATATATATATCTCCAACTTCACAATATGGTCAGTGTTTTATACGCGTAGCGCATGAAGTAAAATTTCGAGTTTAGAAAAGCCCCGTGAAAATTTGTCTCGGGTCGCTGCGCGACCCTCGACAAATTTTCTACGCGGGGCTTTTCTAAACTCGAAATTTTACTTCATGCTTAGTCTGGGAGTGGAAGACACTGGTTAGTTTAAAATACATCACAACTGTTCAAATGTGTATCGTAATTGTCACAAAGAAAAACAATAACATGGCGATCTCATTATAGTTCTATTCAAACTCGTGTCAAGTTGGCACGATTGCTTCAATATCGGCTTGCGGCAACTTATGTCAACTGTCATTATAGTTCAAATTGCGGCTATCGCCGACTTATGTCAACTGATATTATAGTCCAAATGTCGGCTGGCGTCGACTTGCATGTCAACTGTCATTATAGTCCAAATGTCGGCTGACGCCGACTTATGTTAAGTTGGCGCGATGGACTAAATCAACTGTCAATATATTTCAAATGTCGGCTGCCGCCGACTTATATCAACTATTGTTATAGTCGAAATGTCGGCTGGCACCGACTTGTATGTCAACTGTCATTATAGTCCAAATGTCGGCTAACCGACACAAAAGTGAATATACATTAAATGCTAATTTTTCTATTATCTACAACTTTTCTTAACAAGATTTTCTTATATAGTAGGAAAAAATAATTTAAAACCTAGTCAAACTCTATTCGGAACTAAGTCGTTGCGATTGGTCACAAGTTAACTCGAAGGTGAATTTGGAGGACGGTGTTGATGCTTTTTATACCACTTTGTATTCTTGTTTTGATAAATATGTCCCTTTACACAAACAATACAAAAGTCAATTTCCTTGCTGGTTTACCGCTGACGTTATTCATAGTATCAAAGTAAAATACATTAAACGTAAACTATACTTACGCACTAAAAGTCCAAACTCATTAGAGCAGTTTCGAGCAGCTAGGTCTCAAAGCAAACGCCATATAACTACAGCTTATAAGGATTATATTAATAACATATCCTCCAACATTTCAACTAATCCGAAGCAATTCTGGTCATTTATTAATTCAAAAAAACGCACTACTCGTATTCCTGGTGTCATGCAACACAATGGTTTCACACTAGATTCGCCTGTTCCTATTGTAAACGCTTTTGCTGATTTTTTCAATAACGTATATACTAGTGCTTCACAAATTAATACGCTTCCTGATACGCACAATAATTTCCCTGTTATTAACATATCGTCAATTAATTCCGATGTTATTCATCATGCCATATGTCGCTTGAATAATACAATGTCCTGCGGCGCAGATGGAATTCCAAGTTTTTTAATAAAAGATGCTGTTTTTCTCTTAATAAATCCACTTTAAACAATTTTTAACCTTATTCTTAAATCATCGATATTTCCGTCAGTTTGGAAAGAATCAAAAATATGTCCAGTGCTTAAGTCTGGTGATTCCAAGGAAATCGCTAACTATCGACCCATTTCCTTGCTGTCAAATTTCGCAAAAGTATTTGAAACAGTCATTTACAATTACATTTATCCAAAGGTTAAAAATTATATTTCTACAAATCAGCATGGCTTTGTGGAAGGTAGATCTACGACGACCAATTTGTGTTGCTTTAGTGAATATGTCTGCAGTGAGCTCGATCGTAAGGGTCAGGTTGACTGTATATATACGGATCTTGCTAAGGCATTCGACCGTGTCGATCATACTATACTCCTAAATAAACTTGGAAATTACGGATTTCATGTCAACCTGATTAACTTATTCAAATCTTATCTATCTGACCGCCATCTATATGTCTCAATCAATGGTTTCTCATCTAAAGCGTTTGTTGCTCGTTCGGGTGTACCCCAGGGATCCAATTTGGGGCCATTATTATTCCTTCTCTTTGTTAATGACCTTAGTGTTTTACTAGATTGTAACCATTTATTATTTGCAGATGATCTTAAAATATTTTCTAATATTGAAACACAATCTTCCTGTCTAAATTTACAAAATATGCTTGATACAATTGCTGCATGGTGCTGTGATAATCATTTAACTCTAAACATTGCTAAATGTAAAGTAGTTACTTATTCGCGTAAACGTAATCCAATGTTATTCAGATATTCCATTGGAAATCAACCTTTGAAAAGACTCTCAACTTTTAAAGACCTTGGTGTTACCTTCGATGCTCACTTCTTCAAGTACCTGTGGTATAAAAGGCATGGAAACTATCCTCCGCAGGGTTTCAGCCACGACTTGCTTTTAAATGAGTTTGATGCGGTCTCGCTACAATCACGGAGAAATATTCTGGGTCAATTATTTTTATTTAAAATCCTTCACAACATGATTGATTGTCCAGACCTTTTATTTAAAATTAACTTTAATATCCCTAGGTTATCTAGTCGACATTATATGTGCTTCCATATCAACACTGCGCGGTCTAATGTCCTTGAATTCTCTTCATTGCGTCGTATCTGCGCATGTCACAATAATCTCGATTGTGACATATTTAACTGTAGTCGGAGAGAATTCAAGGCATTAATTTCTAGTGTGGAATTTAACATTTAAGGTTAAGGTTTTTTTTTACACTTAATTTAATTTAATTTATTTAGCTTGTAAATTATATATACATTTCCTTATATATATATATATATATATATATATATATATATATTTAACATTTTTATTCAAATGATTATTTTAGTTTATATTTGTTACTCTGTAATTGGGTTTTTGCCTGTTGGGTAATAAAGATTATTATTATTATTATTATTAAAAATCTAAAAAATACTTCCGGTTTCCGCATTTTTACCAAAAGTTGATCGGATACTACTATTGTAATAAAAAGCTTAAGTTTATAGTGTCATCTTAACAGCTCAATCGGCTTAGACTTTATCGTGGCGACATAGATATAGAATTACAGACAGACAATTTTACATAAAAATAATGGGAGAGGAGACAATAATTATAGGACTTTTTGAAGGTAGGATCTCAAAAAAAAAGAAATGAAGATCCAGAAAACTGTGCCTAGAATTCTAGAATTGATAAAAACAGCGACAGAAAAATGGGCATCAACTGGAAAGAAGTGGAAAAAGCAACTCAAAATAGAAAAGAGCGGAAAGAAATTTGGAAAAAAAGCGACGAAGGACATCAACTGAAAAGAAGTGGAGAATAGTAAATAATGCAAAGAAATCGAAAAGAAAACCGATGGAGGGCGTCAACTGCAAGATAGTGGGAAAAGCAAGTCAGAATAGAAAATAATGGAAAGAAATTTGGAAAAAATCCGATAGAGGGCATCAACTGGAAGGAAGTGGAAGAAACAACTCGGAATAGAAAAGAATGGAAAGACATTTGGAAAAGAAAACCGATGGAGTAACTCAACCACATCCAGCCTTACACCCGAAAGGGCAGAAAGACATCAAGATTTAATCTGTAAATAAATAAAGTTATTGAAGTATGGTATCTGTAAATAAATAAAGCTATTAAAGTATAGTAGGAACAAAATACGTTTTTGACACAAGAAGACTGAATGGTTTTTATTCAATTTTTATTAAACCTATTTAAAATGTTCGTATTTACAAATGGCGAATGATTACAGAGGTAGATATTAATGATGGTATACTGGAGCTAAAACTTTGGTAGCTACAATCTTGTGGGCTACTTGTGGGTGAGCAGCGTGTCCTTTGTACTCAACTTGAGCGTTAAATCCGTTGTGGTGATCAGCGGTGTAGTGGACAGTACGGGTGACACCATCAGGTTGGACAAGGGTGTAGAATCCCTTTACAACATCTCCATCGCGTTCCTCGTGTTGGTTCTTGATGTCATGGGTGTGTGCGTCCTTAACTCCGTATTCGAAAGAGTAGTGTGGGTGAGCATCAGCGTAGATTTCCTTTTGGATTGGAGCAACATGAGCTACTGGGGCATAATGGGCTACTGGAGCGGCGATGTGAGCTACGTGAGCTACTGGGGCGGCGTAGTGAGCTATTGGGGCAGCGTAGTGAGCTACTGGAGCGGCGTGGGAGATGTGGTTGTTGACTGAAGAATAAGAGCTGGCGTGGGAAGCGATGTGAGCTACTGGAGCAATGTGGGCTACTGGAGAGACGTGAGCTACATGAGCAATTGGAGCATAAGCTACCTTCTTCACTGGCTCAATATGGGAGGTTACTGAGGAGTAAGAAGTGGCATGTCCTAATTCGATAGCTTGGGCGCAAGCTACAAAAGCAATTACAGCTACAACCTAAAAATCAACGAAATATTAGTACCGTCCTACATAATAATTATATCAACACTTTAGTTAAGATAACACTATTTATTAGCAGACACTGCAACAATTGTTTCACCATACAGCGGCTTCATTAGGCAGATGAATGATGATGAATGAAATAGTAAAATCTTAACTAATGTCCAAATCCAAATGACTAGGGGGGAAAAATGGCTATATTCAAGTTCACGAGAGATGTTCTGTGGTATTTTGTATAAAATTTGAATAAATTTAATAACATAAATCCCCTAGTTTAAAGAAATTAGCACTAATTAGTTGCATTTAAGCAAACTAAAAAAAGAAGAAATCATGTCAATATGAAAAGATTTCAAAGAAAAGCTGTACTATGGAATAAAAGTCTGTAAACACATGACACCTCTCATGAATTCTACTATATGTATCTATATTATTATTTACTGTCATTGAAATCACGATTTAATATTAGACTGATAAGGATAATATACTAGTAGTCCAATTTGGGCAAATAAATGTTAAAATAATCATTGACAGATCTTTAAATAAATCCAACTGCCACTGCTTCTGTATAACTACTATCTTAGATCAATTTTAAGTGAAGTGATTCAATTTGAATAATATTTTTTGAAGAATTCAAGCATTTCCTGAAATACTCAGAATCATTGAATTTTTTCAATTTTAAATTTACCTTTGAGAACATCTTGTTGACTACTCAGTAAAGCAAATGATCAACTGATACCAAACCAACAGCGCTCACCTCTTTTATACAAGCGCGAAAAAGTGTAAAAGTATACAATTTTTGGGCGTCGCTTGCGAAACCCCGATTCCGAATACATAATCACGAGACCTTGCTGAGACAATCTGTCCAGCGTTTCGCGATTGTAACGAAGTCATTAATCCGTAATGAAATCACTAATTTAATTGTAAAGAAATCATTGCGTTATCCAAAGTGACAGATGGTGCCCAGAGGATCTGGCACCAGGAAAAATTGCTTGTTATCGTGTTTGAATCGAAATAGACACCTTTTTGGGCTATTATTAAAGCGTGACACGGCTTGTAAATTTGTAACCTCCAGCGTTCGCGAATGTACGATAATAAAATTAACAATCAATTATGTTGGTTGTTTGTAATTGATTGTTAAATGATATAAATTACAAATGATTCGTTTAATTGATTGATTTGATTTTTTTATATGGTGCTGTAATAATATCGCTTGGTTAAAATTATATGATTTTATGTTACAAACACTAAAAATGGAAGCAAATATATTTAAAGATTTAGTTATTTAACCCATTAACAGCAAAGCAATTATAGAGCTAATTCTAAAAGTTGATTTTATGTAAAACTCCGCATAAATCTTTTCGCTTACCATATAAGCGAAAAAAATTATCCTCTAGCAAGCCATGACTTTCGTTTGCATTTAAATGTAAGTTGGTACCACTGACAAATCATCATAACCTGACGTGGCCCGACATTTGACGCGCGACGATAAGGTTATATATGTGTGTATTTTATATAGAAAAAATTGACACTGACAATTGCAGTAGAATTATTATTGTTTTAAATAATTTGTTACCAACATAATATTTTTAATAAATTATTTTATAGCCTTCTAGAGTATGAAACGTTTAGATCATATGGTATTATATTGCACACTGGCAAGTTTTTTATTAAATATACATAATCTAATAATAATCTGTACATTTTCAGACATTCGACGATTTTGTAAAAGAGTTCAATTTGAAGTTTCGAACGAGTGTTTCCACTCCCAGACTAAGCATGAAGTAAAATTTCGAGTTTAGAAAAGCCTGAAAATTTGGTTTGGTCGCTTCGCGAAGCGAAGCGGCAAAACCAAATTTTCAGGCTTTTCTAAACTCGAAATTTTACTTCATGCGCCACGCGTATAAAACACTAAAATATTGCGAAATTAGAAATACACTTAAAAATACGTTTTTAAAATATGTAATAATCAATATATTTAAATAACAAAATATTTATATATTTCTTCACACATTCTCAAGTCAGGTCAAATAATACAATGCATCAATTAACTTATTTAGTAATTTAATAAGCAAATAATTAATATGTTGCGTTATTGAACCAATGGCGCTTAATGGGTTAAAAACACCATCAGCCTTATTAATAGACATTAGCATTTAGTTTTAACACAGTTCTAAGGATGATATTAACGGATTAATAAAACGTTTTAGTAAGTTACTAATGTTAGTTTACAACTAATAATTTAATAGCCCTACTCTAAGTCTTATACATAACCTCAATTGTCATAACAATATAAGGTTATTTAGAATTTATTAAATAATGCAATAAATCATAAATATACAAACCTTATCAGTATATTTTGAACTTCACTGGAAATCAGTGATTTATACGCGTGGCGCATGAAGTAAAATTTCGAGTTTAGAAAAGCCTGAAAATTTCTTCGCGGAGCGACCAAACCAAATTTTCAGGCTTTTCTAAACTCGAAATGTTACTTTATGCTTAGTCTGGGAGTGGAAACACTCGTTCTAAACTTCAAATTGAACTTTTTTACAAAATCTTCTAATGTCTGAAAATTTACAGATTATTATTAGATTATGTATATAAATCGCGTTTAGACCCAGTTGCAAATTATCCAACATTTTATTCAATTCAAAAGACAAAATTAATCCTTTAAAGAAATCAGGTGTTTATGAAATCCCTTGTTCCGAATGCAATAGTGTGTATGTAGGCCAAACCGGTCGTAGTTTCGAAAAGAGATATTCGGAACATTTTCGCGCATTTAGATTGAACCAAGACTCCAGTTCCTTTTCTAACCACGTATTAGAGTGCAAACATTCATTTCCAGAAATAAATAAAATTAAAATTTTACATAACTGTACCAAAGGCACAAAGCTTAACCTGCTCGAATCCGCCGAAATTTTCAAACGAACCAAGAACCCCCTAGTTAATCTGTTAAACGAACAAACCGATTTAGTGTACACGCCGCTCTTTGAAATCCTTTAATGTGTAAATCTGTGTACCTGTTTAACCTAATTTGTTTTGCTACCCTCACTCTAAATTGTTTTACCTGTATAAATGTAACCCCCCTTTGTAATTTGTTTCACTTGATAATGACCGTCAAACGTCGAAACTTAAGTCGTGAATTTATGTGTATATTTGTGTAATATAATATATATACATACAATAAATATTTTGTGGTAAAAACATAGTAAGTGTTTGATTCAGTGATCATGAATTACCACGTAGTTACGGTCGCAACCATCATTAAGATTATGTATATTTAATAGAAAACTTCCCAGTGTGTAATATAATACCATATGATCTTAACGTTTTATACTACGTGACCAAATGAAAATTATTGGGCCCGTTCATCATTCATCAATGTTCAACATTCAACATCTTTGGATTTGTTTGTGATGTATGTTGGTATCTAATGGACGGTACTCCAGTCGGTCTATTTTGTACGATTGCAAAAATCCCAAACACGTTCATGATTAACAATCCGGTCATTACATAATTCCCCAATAGTTGGCAGTAAACCCTCAACTGTTGTCTCTGATGAACGGGCCCATTATTGTTTTTAATTATTTGTTAACAACATAAATTTTTTTAGAAATAATTTCACAGCCCTCTAAAGGATAAAACTTTCAGATCATATGGGATATACATACTTCAGAATTTTAGAAGTGGCGAAATTCTTATAAAATAGACAAACATTATTAGATCTAAGAAAATTAAGAAAAACAACGAATGCTTAAACATTTATCAAGTATCCATCGAGATATACATACTTAAAATACATATCTTAAGGCCATGTAAATGATTTTAATGATATATGCACTTCTATGTACTTATATTACACATATGTTTCACGCGAAAATAATATATCATTTAATTTCGTTCGATTTGACAGGTGCTCCAAATAAATTACACATATTTTCTTCTGTTAATTATAATATTTCACACGTATTACATAAATAATTTGCATAGTTCGATTTTTGCACCTCTGACAAATTATTACATAAATATTCTATATATCACGTACTTTTTTTATATTGTCATCAAATTTGGAACTTAAAACTATTATATAAGTTCGTAATAAATGTAGGTCAAGGCTGATTGATTTTATTAACGATCCAATGAGTTTATTAAAAGAGTTAATTACTTAACTACAACGTTTCTGTTCTGATTACCTTCTTTGGAAATATATTCTTTTTGATTGAGTCTAGAAGAAAATTGTGCTAACCAATAAAACGAATCAAAAAATTAACATTTTTCTGTCTCATCTAATAATTTATTAATAAAACATAATGCTTTTTGTAATAGAATTTGATAGAATTCATTAGTATAATTCGCCCAGATGCAAAACCAGCCATACGTGTTTTGACAAATTTATGGCAAAATGACGGAAACCGATTTTGCAGCGTCTTTTAAATAAACCAAAATAGTGTTGAATGGACAACGCCCATTCAACACTATTTTGGTTTATTTAAAAGAATGGGAACAAGAAAAATTATGTAAAACTAAGTAAAAAGTTGGCAGGATTTGCAGCTGAACAAATATGTCAGCTTTTGCAACCGAGAAATGTAGCAGGTTTTGCATTCGACAGGATTTTTTAAACATAATTTTAAAACAATAAAACACTTTTAACTTTGTTTGTATAACACAATTTATTTTTATGTGACTGCAGTTTCGGCAAATTCAGCTTGCCATTATCAAACATGAAGACTTCATGTTTGATAATAGCAAGCTGAATTTGCCGAAACTGCAGTCACATAAAAATAAATTGTGTTATACAAACAAAGTTAAAAGTGTTTTATTGTGTTAAATTAACATGTATAACGAAGTAGAAGCCTCCACAATTCAAAATATAATTTTAAAAGGTTTAGGAAGGGTTTTGAAGATCGATTTATTTTTAAAATTGTAGCCTAAGACGAGTAGAAAAAACCTCAAAATAAAAAAAAAGATGTTTGGCTGGTTTTGCATCTGGGCGACTTAATTATTCTGTGATGTTTTTTGTATGATTTATTTAATAGGGATATTTATACGCTATCCACTTTCCTTGTTATCATGTCTTTTTTATTTTAATATATTTTTTTATCTGTAGTGATGAAATTTGTTTATTCATTTTGTTATGTTTAAATTTACAATTTTAAGATTGATTTGTATATTTTTTTGTAAAAAGGAAATACTGTTTATTATAGAAACCTAAATCGATAAACCACTTCATATTTGATAATGGCAAGCTACATTTGCTGAAACTGCAGTCACGTAAAAATAAATAGTGTTATACAAACAAAGTTAAAACATTTATTTGTTGTTAAACTTAAATCTTAAAACTCTCCACTAACACCTATCAATAAAGCAGGAAAAACTTCCGTCAAAACACATTGCATCAAGTGAAGAAATGTAATTTGGACCACCGTCCTTGGAAGTTGGTAAAATAATAGTAAACAGGCTGTTTACTATCTATATACAAAATACTTAATTACTTTCACTTTTAAACAAATTCCTTAATATAAAGAAAAAATTAACATAAAGAAAAATTGAGTTTGCCAATAGTTTGCAGAATATTTACAAAATATAGAAACGAATTAAAATGAATATCGACTTTCTACAAAAATGTAATCTCATTGAAACAAGTCTCCATATATTCATTGAAACAACTACCGCTCGACAGATATTGAATTATACAATGAATATTTGAGTTACACGACAGATTTACTGTTCTATGCATAATTTATATGCAAAATGCAACATCAGGTCAAATTATTCTCTCATCAAACTAAATGAACCAACAGGAAATCAAAATAAATTTAAAAAATTATAGGAAATGAATTTTAATTGAGAGAATCTTAGGCGATCTTAAATTCTTTAATTATTTAATCAGTGAAAGGTAATTTTATTTATTACAAAATTCCACCCACGAGCCCTCGAAACTGAATTTATACAAATTATTTATAGGCCAAACTTTTACATGCACATTACTCAAACCATGTTTTATTGTGATTGTCTTGTTGTTGCTGTTGTTGTTGTTACATAATTATTAATAAACTACACAAGAGCAATAAATAATCTTTGACAAATCAGATAACACAAAACCCATTCAAAGCGTTACACGCTTCTAAATCGCCCCACTTAGATAAATCAAAATCAAATCGATTTGGAGTGAATATTGTAATCTTAAAAACAAGCTTCCGCATTTGAAGAGAAACAGTGTGATTGCGACGACACGGAAATGTATAAAATCTTCCGATTTCTATCTCTTTCCTAAAATGTTGGAGGGTAAGGGGAAAGAGACCGAGCACTCAATGGGTAATCCACTAAAGCAGGGATCTCCAAACTTATTCCTTTGCGGGCCACATATACAATTCTACATAACCAAATGGGCCAAGATCCGAATTATTGTATAAGCATTTTTTAAAACTTTAATAGACAATTATATTTTTGTTTACTGTTACATAATGATGATAATTATTAAAGTAATTTATTTAAAAATAATGAATAACAGTCTATTTTGTACTCCACATCAAATCGGTGTTTTATGTGTGGCGCATGAAGTAAAATTTCGAGTTTAGAAAAGCCTAAAAATGTGGAAAAACAAACTTGCAAATAACTCAATGACTAAAGGGAATACAGAAAAGTTATTTATTTCAATAACTTTTCAGTATTCCCTTTAGTCATTGAGTTATTTGCAAGTTTGTTTTTCCACATTTTTAGGCTTTTCTAAACTCGAAATTTTACTTCATGCGCCACACATAAAACACCGATTTGATGTGGAGTTCAAAATAGACTGTTATTCATTATTAAGTTTTAGATCATTAAATTTTGGATAATTTATCTATCCACAAATTTTTTTGTAGCTATCTTTTTTCTTGGAGAAAAATGACAGTTAATTTGGATTTAGTCGCTAACTCAATGACTAATAGAAATACAGAAAAATTGTTCAGACTAAAGTTTTAGATAATTAAATTTTGGACAATTTTTCTATCTTAAAATTTTTTCGTAGCTACCTTTCTTCTTGGATAAAAACGACAGTTGTTGATAGATTCACAAAAACTTATAATTTTCACAAAATCATTGAATAACTGCTTAGAACTATTTATTGGAATTTGTGTATGTTTTTGAACTTCAGGGTAGATTAGCGATTTACGCGCGTGGCGCATGAAGTAAAATTTCGAGTTTAGAAAAGCCTATAACCAAATTTTAAGGCTTTTCTAAACTCGAAATTTTACTTCATGCTTAGTCTGGGAGTGGAAAACACTATTATATATAATATTGATAACTTTGATAAATTCTTGCCTTCTTGATTTAAAAAAAACAAATGAGTTTTTATTTTAGATACTTTATGGATTACTCTGTATACAAATAAATAAGCCCAACTTGTAGATCTCGTTGAAATAGCTGAAATGAATGTATTATACGTTTCTGTAGCTCTATTCGTTTTTGAGTTATAACGTTTTTGTTAAAACTAAAAAAGGCGAGAATTTACGCGACTGCGCTGGCTTTTTTGTATTTCGCAAACATTGAGAATGACTCAATAACTAATGGGAATACAGAAACATTTTCAAAATAAAAGTTTTTAATAATAAAATTTTGGACAGTTTTCCTATCATTAAGTTTATTCGTAACTATCTTTTTTCTTAGAGAAAACCGACTGTTTGTTGAAAGATTCGTAAAAACTTATAATTTACACAAAATCAACAACATCCAACATACACAAGTTCTAATAAATACTTCTAAAAAGTTATTTAGAACTATTTATTGCAATTTGTGTATATTTTTAAGCTTCAGGATAAATCAGCGTATTACGCGCGTGGCGCATGAAGTAAAATTTCGAATTTAGAAAAGCCTGAAAATTTGGTTTGGCCGCTCCGCGCTTCGCGCTACGCGACCAAACCAAATTTTCAGGCTTTTCTAAACTCGAAATTTTACTTCATGCTTAGTCTGGGCGTGGAAAACACTCTTATATATAATATTGATAACTTTGATAAACACTCGTTGTCTTGATTCAAAATAAAAACAATTGAAATGTTCTTTTAGATACCTTATGGATGATCCTGTATGAAAATGAATATGCCCAGCTTATAGATCTCGTCGAAATAGCCGAAATGACAATGTATTATACTTTTCGGTAGCCTAAGTAGTTTCTGGTTTATACCGTTTTTTCTTGTGAAAATTAAAAAAGTCCAGACTTTACGCGCATTTTTGTATTTGGAAAAGTTGCGAATATCTCAATAACTAATCAGAATACAGAAAAATAGTTTAAACAATAGTTTTAGATGATAAAATTTTGGACCATTTTTCTATCTTTACGATTTTTCGTAACTATCTTCTTTATTAGAGAAAAATAAGTTTGTTGTAAGATTCTTAAAAACTATGGAATAACTTATTTATTATTTATTGGAATTTGTGTGTATTTTATGTCTAACTTTAAAGTACCAATTGTTACCATGTTTTCGATAATATTATTGGGCTTAAAGGAAGATCAATCACAGAAAAGGTTTACACCGAATGCCGTGGATGATCTAAGTCCCTTTGACAAATTAAATTGTATTGTTAAGTTAGTTTTCTACAGAATTTAATTTTATATTATTGTAAAAATGCAGTTTGTTGATAGATTCGCAAAAACTTATAATTTTTACAAAATCATGGATTAACTTCTTAGAACTATTTATTGGAATTTGTGTAATTTTTTGAACTTCGGGATTAATTAGCGTTTTACGAACTTCGAACTTCGAGTTTAGAAAAGCCTAAAAATGTATTATTATTATTACCCAATTTTAAATCACCGGTAATGTTACATCACTAATTGTATAATTATTTATATACGCCACGTGAATTAAACACCTTTATTCACTCAAAGAAATGATTTCACTCGCGCCGAGGCGCTCGTGAAATCAAAAATCTTTTCGTGAATAAAATCGTGTTTAATTCACTTGATGTATAATATTTATAAAAAATGTTAGCACTAAATCGTTTTAAAAATATTTCATATACGCAAAATGTATCTCTAGTCGCGGGCCAAAATCATGATAGCGCGGGCCGGATTTGGCCCGCGGGCCATAGTTTGGAGACCCCTGCACTAAAGGTATACAGAAAATAGGCTGAATTTGGAATGCGTATACTTCAAAGAAAAACACTATGCATATAATATTATTTTTAACTAGTTTCAGCTGAATACAACAAACCAAGTAAGAATTTCTTGAATAATAAAACAATTTATTATTACAACAAACGAAGTGATCGTTTTTTAATTAATTATCTAAAATTTTTTGCATTGTACAATAATTACTCCGAAGGTCTTTGATATTTATGCAATAACTCTCGTGTTTTATGTAATGTACGGTAATTACAAGTGAAATGTGCATTATTATTTAATTTCGGAAAACGAAAAAAATGTCGGAATCGATGTTAAGTTCAAGTTAATCAGTTTACTTTCTCGATTTTGTGGACATTGGGCGCGATAATCGCGGATTGCTTTCATGCTCTGTTAAGTTTAACAGCCTGACCCAGAGACGGCGAGGAAATATTACTTAATATTTAATTCTAGTGATCTACCAAATTAATTAACAAGAAAGAGAGAGACGCAGAGAAAATTAGCGAAATCTCCACAAAGGTTTAGTCAGGATCAAATCAACCAAAAGAAAATTACTTGCAGTTAACCTCGAGTTCAGTTAATCTCAAGATAATTTTGAACCCGAGTTTAACGAGAACCAGTTCTCGTTTATTTTTTCTTAAGTTGACAGTTAATAATCTAGGGGTTTTTTAGTTTAGTCGTACAGAGAATTTTTCTTTTAAGTACACATATCTTGATGCATACTTTATAAATATTGAAGTATTCGTTTTTAAAAAATTGTTCAATTTGAAACTTCCAACGAGTGTTTTTACTCGTTGGTTAAGCATGAAGAAAAATTTCGAGTTTAGAAAAGCCAGAAAATTTGGTTTGGTTGCTCCGCGAAGCAGAGCCGCCAAACCAGGCGCATAAAGCACTGATTTAACGTGAACTTAAAAGTATTCTGCTTTAACATATTGTTTTAGCAGTATATTTTAAACTTTACAATACCTCAGTGGCGCATGAAGTAAAATTTCGAGTTTAGAAAAGCCTGAAAATTTGTCGAGGGTCGCTGCGCGACCCTCGACAAATTTTCACGGGGCTTTTCTAAACTCGAAATTTTACTTCATGCTAAGTCTGGGAGTGGAAAACACTCGTTAAATTGAACTCTTAAAAAAAACAACGAATAACTTAAGATTTAAAGAAAATAAGCTGAATTTGGAATACGAATACTTTAAAGAAAAACTCCCTGTATGTTCACAGAAGTAAATAATGTAATATGTGTTTATCAAATATTATTAACAAGAATCATAAATAAAATTTAAAAAAATTAGTAATATTGTCAAAGTAAATTAAAGTAAGAAATCATGAAAAAATACCAATGCTGTCAAGTATTATAAAAATCTTGAAAATTTTTAATGTCAATAAAATTCTAGAATATTTATAAAAATCATTATTGTTTAAATTTATGTATTTTATATTGGGAATGGAATAATGGAAATGGAATAATGGGAATAATAATGAAAACTGTCAACATTTATAATAAATAATGAAAGCAATAAGTTTTGTCAATGCTAACTAAAATTAACAAACACTAATTGATAAAATAAACTAGAAATCTTCGAAATTGACACATTATATAATATTAAAATGTTTAAAAAAACCACAATATTGAAAAAATTATTAAAATTAACTTAATCAACAAAAGATTCGAAATTGACACATTATATAATATTAAAATTTTATAAAAAAATGATAATATTGAAAAAATTATTGAAATTAACTTAATCAACAAAAGATTCGAAATTGACAAATTATATAATACACTGCGCCGCAAAATTAACGCAAAATTCTAAATTTCGTTTAAAAATTAATTTTATTGTTTTTTATTTATTTTTCTCCATTTTTTCCCGAAGTGGTTCCTAATAGATACTTATTAAAACTAATTTGCTTATTTGTGAACAAAAAATGAGAAAATAAACAACAAACTGCAATAATACAAAAAAATAATGATTCTTCTGATCCGCAAAATAGCGTGTAACAGTCGTACAGTTGGTCTTAATAGCGAGTATTGCCTCCTCGAGCATTGATGACAGCTCGCATCCTTCGTGGCATACTGTCAATGAAACTTCTGACTTCTTGCTGCTCAATTTCTTCCCACACTTGCGTTAATCTGAGTGTTAACTCTGGAAGGTTTGCAGGAGGTTGCTGCAAGTCTTTAATCTTCTGCCATACAATGTCCCACAGATGCTCTATGGGATTGAGGTCGTGACTTCGTGCTGGCCAGTTCATACGAACAATTCCCACATGGTCAAAGTACTGGTTCACAATTCCTGCGATATGCGGCCTGGCGTTATCTTGCATAAAAAGGAAATTATCCCCAATAAATGGGGCAAATGGTACAACATGATGCTCAAGCACCTCTTCGATGTATCGATGTGCATTTAACCGACCACCATTAATGTGTACCAACGCTGTTGTTGCTTGCGACGTGATGCCTGCCCATACCATGACAGAGCCTCCACCATATTGCACCGTTCCTCGTATGCACGCCTGGCTGTATCTTTCACCAGGACGTCGATATACTCTTCTACGGCGGTCGTCACTATACAGAGAAAATCTGGACTCGTCACTAAACATTCCTCTACCCCAATCAGCATTGTTCCAATTAAGGTGTTCTTGTGCAAACCTTAAGCGCTCTCGTCGGTGCTCTCTGGTTAACAAAGGACCTTTAGCGGCTTGATAGGGTCGAAGATCAACTTCAGCAAGTCTTCTTCTGACCGTATCCTGACTTAGTCGACGACCATAGGTTAGAACAAATTGTTGTTGCAGGTAAGTGCTCGTTAGGAATCGTTGCCTTAAACTTTGAAGTTACATAAATCTGTCTTCTCTCGGCGTTGTCATTCTTTTTCGACCCTGGCCGCGTCTTCTTTCGTGACGTCCTGTTTATCTGAAGCGGGAAAGAACTCGCGATATCGTGGAATTAGCAACATGCAAACGTTGGGCAATGTAAGTTGCAGTAAACCCTTCTTCTTGCAGTGCCACTACAACAGCACATTCTTCATGTGTAAGATTTCTTGAAACTCGTCCAGGGAGATTAATTTTTGTTTGTTTTTACAATTTTTGTTTTTAGCCTTCTAATACATATTTCCAGTTTTTGTGATAAACAGAAAAAGAGAAGAAGGCTCAATTCAGGAAAAACAATAAAATTAATTTTTTTAAACAAAATTTCGAATTTTGTGTTAATTTTGCGGCGCAGTGTATTAAAATGTTATAAAAAAACGATAATATTGGAAACATTATTAAAATTAGCCTAATCAACAAAAGATTGTCAATATGACAATATATTTATAATAATGAAAACTGTCAACATTTAAAATAAATAATGAAAGCAATAAGTCAATACTAACAAAAAGTATCAAACACTAATTAATAAAATAAACGAAAAATGACGGAAATCTTTGAAATTGAAATTCAAAAATAATACGACGTCATAATTATTAATAATCAACAAACAAAATTTCTAAAAAAATTTCAAATATCAAAAATGAACCAAAACTGACAAAAAATCGCGAGCATTTATAAATAAATATAATATTTGTAATTTATAATTTTTCTACCGGATGCTGACTTGGCGGACGCAACATAGGAAATCGCATGTTAATTTTAAAGTGTTCAAATATTGGCTTCCCTATTTATTTTAGAGACAATGCGCCACGATCATGCGCCATGCGTATAAAACACTATAATATTGTCAAATTTATGTATATTCGAGCTTCACTTTAAATCTGTGTTTTATACGCGTGGCGCATGAAGTAACATTTCGAGTTTAGAAAAGCCCAGAAAATTTGTCTCGGGTCGCTGCACGGGGCTTTTCTAAACTCGAAATTTTACTTCATGCTTAGTCTGGGAGTGGAAAACACTCGTTTAAAGCTTCAAATGGAACTCTTTTAAAAATCAACGAATGTCAGAAAATTAACAGCTAAAATTATTAAGAAAAAGTAATGTGATTTTATAAAAATAATGACATGTTTCCTGTATAGTGTAAATCATTTCGAAAACATTTACTTTAATCAAGTGACTACGATATCTTTTGCCATTTTGACATCCGCAGTTGTTGTTTCAATTCTATGGCATGTCAATATTTTAATAAAATCACATTATTTTTTCTTAATTATTTTAACTTAGAGAAACGCAAAGTGATAAACGTTAACACGAATGAAATCAGAATTTTTCCTTCTACAAAAAAGGTAAATACATTTTGTTTCTAAAATAAATAGGGAAGCCAAAATTTGAACATTTCAAAATTTCCATGGGATTTCCTATGTTGCGTCCGCCAAGTCAACACCCGGTATATCGATTAAATTCATAGAAGTCATTCTAAACAAATTAAAGAAAATCAATATTAAGAAACCTTGGCAAATACGTCAAAATCTTAGAAATTTACAAAAATACCAATTCTAACACAAAAAAATATATTTATATTTTTTCCTATTTCTGTATTTTTCTCGTAAAACTATGATAAAATTTCATTGAATCCAAACAAAACATCAAAATTATAATAATTTTTATTTTACGTAAAACAAACAAACAATTATAAGCATTGACAATAATTTTTAAAATTGTTAAAATTAACACAAATTTACCAAATAAAAAAATATATAAAAGTTGTTAATTTCTAAATTTCTGCAGAAAAAAAAAAACTAATGACCAAAATGGACGGACAAAGAAATAGTAGTTACAAAATGAATGAATTCACTAAACAATACAAAAAGTATTTTAAGTGCCAGGCATAATAAACACTGTATATTTTTGAGTTTACGTGAAGTGAAAAAAGATTATTTCTCCTTACTTTTCACTTTTTATTTGTATCGTTAGATGTACAGGGTGAGCGAATCTCGATGTCTCAGCTCTATTATACGAGGGTTGCCTTTTATATTTCGGGATTAGAGAACAAAAATAAATATTAATCATTGAAAATCGCTTTACTGTTTTTTTAAAATATTCCCCATTAAGATCTATACACTTTTGCATGCGTTTGAACCAATTGTCGAAGCACTTTTGCCACTCTGATTGAGGTATCTCCAAAACATGCATTCTGAACGCATCAACCGCTTCTTCAGGTGTCGAAAAACGTTGACCTCTCATTTTATTTTTTACGGATGGGAATAAAAAGAAGTCATTCGGTGCCAAGTCAGGACTATATGGCGGATGACTCATCAAATCGATGTTTTGCGTGCTCAAAAATGCAGTTGTTTGAGCCGAGAGTGAGAGGGAGAAAGTAAACAGCAGTCGACCGTATGGGTGTTTCAAGATGAGCCAAATCCAACAAAAGTTGTTCGCGCACGAAGCACTTCCAAGCAAATGGTTGCCTGTTTTTTTCGAAAAAACTGGAAATATCGCAACTGTACTACTAGAACAACGCAGAACAGTCAATTCTGAGTGGTACACAACCATTTGTTTGCCAGTTGTCATCCAAGAAATCAGGAAAACCAACCGCCGAAAACGGATCACTCTTCACCACGACAATGCGGCGGTTGGTTTTCCTGATTTCTTGGATGACAACTGGCAAACAAATGGTTGTGTACCACTCAGAATTGACTGTTCTGCGTTGTTCTAGTGGTACGGTTGCGATATGTCCAGTTTTTCCGAAAAAACAGGCAACCATTTGCTTGGAAGTGCTTCGTGCGCGAACAACTTTTGTTGGATTTGGCTCATCTTGAAACACCCATACGGTCGACTGCTGTTTACTTTCGGGCTCATACGCGTAAATCCATGATTCATCACCTGTCACGATGTCATAGACGTGTTTCGAAGCACCGCAATCGTATTTTTTTGAGCATTTCTTTGCACTAATCGACACGAGCCTTTTTTTGAGCGATTGACAAATTGTGTGGGATCCAACGCGAACAAATTTTTTTGACAGTCAAATGTTCATGCAATATTGAATGTATGCTGGTCCCACTAATGCCTAAGGTTGTCTCAATCTCACGATAGGTCACATGACGATCTTGCAATATTTGTTTGCGCACAGCATCAATGGTTTCCGGAACAACAACTGATTTTGGACGACCTCCACGAAATTCGTCTTGGAGTGAACTACGACCTCGGTTGAATTCACCATACCATCGATAAACACTGGTCCTTGATGGAGCTTCATCGCCAAAAATTGAATTAAGTTCATCCATGCACTGTTGAGTTAATCCACGTCGAAAGTTGTAAAAAATAATCGCACGAAAATGTTCACGATTTAATTCCATTCTTTAGCCGAGATAAATCTTTTAAGTTAGTGTAAACGACACAAATAACGCTCATATGTCAAAACGTTCTGAGTACGTATAACCTCAAAAATGTCAAACTTTACGATAGAGCTCTCAGTTGCCAGATTGCAACACTAGGGTTGCCCAATCCCGAAATATAAAAGGCAACCCTCGTAAGAAAAGGAAAAGCGATAGAAAAAAATCTGAAAAGCGGTTCATAAATGGGATTGAGTAAGGTCCATTTTAAGCCAAAATTACATATTTCTCTAAATTTAGAAACTGGAGTAATGACGTCATCGATTTTTTTTTCCCAGAAACATACCTATATTTTTGGATATTTAAAAAGAACTGATTTTTCTGAACAAACTTAGTAGAGAAAAAAAATATGTTATCTTCTTCCGTTAAAAAATTATAAGCAAACTTAGAAGAAAGTATTATCGAAAATTCACAATTGTCACGATTTAAACAAGTAGCCTTTGGAAGCAAATATCAAAGTCGCATCTATCAATAATGAAACATAATTAATTAATATTATTAATTATCATTAATTAAACATTAAAAATCACATAATATGTTACAATATTACTATTATTTATTCAATAATCTACGGATTTCTCCTTTTAACAACATTACAAAAAATATATAAAAACAAAATGATAATACGCATAAGTTACAATAAATATATATCGCGCTTAACACTAAACAAAAAACAGTAAACAAATTAATATAGAAAGAAACAAAGTATGTAACCACTGCAATAAAATTTCAATGTAACCACATGTTACTTCTAAACAAGGTTGTTAAAAAAAAGTTTTATTTTTATTTTAATTAAAACAAACAGTTTTTCTTTTAAAAAAGTGTTTTTTCTTTCATCGAAACGGCGTTTAAAACATCAACGATTAAAAACATGTTTAAAACGTGTCAGAGTTTCTTTTCAGTATACATATCCCGATAATTATAGCGTTTTGTAAATTTGCGGGAATTGGTTGTTTCAAAGCGGTTAATTTAGAGCTTTTAACGAGTGTTTTCCACTCCCAGACTAAGCATGAAGTAAAATTTCGAGTTTAGAAAAGCCTAAAATTTGGATTGGCCGCGTAGCGAAGCGAAGCGGCCAATCCAAATTAGGCATTTCTAAACTCGAAATTTTACTTCATGCGCCACGCTTAAAAACACAGACTTACAGTGAACTTCAAAAACACACACATACAACAACAATTATAGGCAACCTGATATACGTTAAAGGTATTGGGTTGCCTATAATCACTGTTTTAAACAATTTGTTCGGTACAGAATTTGACTTACGTTTTATTCACATCTACATATTAGATTGCTAAAGCCGTATATTTTTAACTTTGCGATATTTCAGTGTTTTATACGTGTGGCGCATGAAGTAAAATTTCAAGTTAAGAAAAGCCTAATTTGGATTGGCCGCTCCGCTTCGCTACGCGGCCAATCCAAATTTTCAAAATGAAAAACCGTCGTTTAAAGATTCAAATTGAAATCTTTAAAAAATGCAACGAATGTCGTAAAATTTACAGTGTATGCATACGTATAGCTGAAAGAAAAATTTCCCGTATTTTAAAATAACATTACTGCACACACAGTTGTGATATTTTATTGTAATAAAATGTTAAGTTTATTAATGTACTTTGAAATATCTTCAACAATTTAGTTAAAATTTAAAAATGTAAACAAAAAATCTTAAAAATATATAATTTAGCAAATTTAAAATAATAAAAATAACGTTTAAAACAAAGTTAACGTTTAAAACATGTTTTAAACAAATTTACGAAAAATACTATACGGCAAAAGTATCAACTCTATTTATTTTAGTCATAAATTATACAATAAAAAAAACTAATAAATAGGTTTATGATTAATCGCCTAACCGGAAACATTTAAAGTGCTACAAGAAGAAGAAATCCTAAAAATGAGGTCCGATTTCACTAAAATCGTACACCCATCCCGCAGATTCAAAATAATCATACCACAGCAGAGTGAATGGACAAATGGAACATACCCGGGAACGAGTAAAGGAACCATCTGGTACACAGACGGGTCCAAAAACACTAAAGGAACCGGAGCTGGTATCTATGGAGGCTGTAACCGGAGCAAACAATTCACGGTTGCTCTGGGGAAACATGCCTCCATCTTCCAGGCTGAAGTGGCCGCCATTGACTGGTGTGCCCACCACATAATGGAGTCGGGACTCAACAAAGGACCAATTACCATTATGTCGGACAGCCAGGCAGCCCTAAAAGCGCTAGCCTCGCCGATAGTTCAGTCCAGACTGGTTATAGACTGCATAAACAGGCTGGACGCACTGGCGAAAACAACAAAAACACAGCTAGTATGGATACCCAAGGACCAAGGAATTATTGGACACTTGGGGGCCGACTTGCTGGCCAAACAAGGGGCAACAGGTGAATTTATAGGACCTGAACCCGCTTTCGGAATACCACATGAAACCGGAAAGGAAATAATCCGACGCAAGTTAGCAGAGGAGCATACAAAGGCATGGCACAACCAAATGGGAATGAGGCACACGAGACTCTTCCTAGATGGCCCGGTACCTGATAGCGCATTAGCGCTGTCAGGACTGAGCAGAATGAAACTAAGGAAAATCACAGGACTAGTTACTGGGCACTGTGACCTGAATAAGCACAAACATAGGATGGGTCTTGTGAAAAGCCCCCTATGCCGTGGGTGCTTGGAAGAAGAGGAAACTCCCCAACACCTACTGTGCACATGCGAAGCCTATAAACGGCAACGCACGGAGCAACTCGGGAAGCCCGTGCTTCCTGACGAACAGCTCAAGAACAGCTCAAGAACATCCCCTGGGCCAAACTTCTGGACTTCTTAGAAGACACAGGAATATACAGGGAGTAAAATAACCAGAGGAGCACAAAAGGACCACGGAGACCGTAGTGCAGGGACGCTAAGCGATACCACCTCATGTGGAACAAAAAAAAAATCGCCTAAAGAGCGTTTCCAATCTCAGATTAAGTATGAAGTAAAATTCGAGTTTAGAAAAACCTAAAAATTTGGCTCGGTCGCGTAGCGAAGCGGAGCGACCGAGCCAAATTAGGCTTTTCTAAACTCGAAATTTTACTTTATGCGCCACGAGTATAAAACGCTGATTTAATGTGAAATAGTCTTTAACCAATTAACAAGTAAAATACGTTTAGTATGTCAATCATCAGTTGTTTAAATGACGGGGAAAGTGCTATGATGGACACCATCATTTTTTGTACTTATTTTTATATAATTATGTTCTATTTGTAATACAAAAAAGCTGCGCTTCTCGTTTTCTAATATATAAAATGTTTTTTTTTTATTGTCAATTTTATATCAAATATTTTACATATTTGACAAATGTCTTTTTCCTTAAAAAAAATCATTGGTTGGTTCGAAACCAAGGAGTAATGAGAACCACCATAACGAGGCAATGCTTAAGAAATATCGTTAGATTAGATAAATAATTATTATTATACATGAAACAAAATACTAACTCAAATCCCCCTCTCCCCCATCACAAAAAGCGATCTACGCCACTGGGACCAGACCATATTGAAGAGGAACAAGAAGCCCTGAACGCGTCTGGAATTCAGAGAACTATTAATAATAAGTACGTAGTACTCGAAATGTACATCTAGGAAAATAAAAATTATTGTGAAGAAAGTGTTAGTGTCTTCATTCCAAGTTTGTAATTCATGTTAATATCAATTATTTTGTTCAAGTATTGATGTGATAAAAAATTGAATTAAAGTTAATATAAATAATTTCTATTCAGCACATATTAGAGAATATTTTTTTCTTATCATATACTTATTACACTGCAACCTACTTAAAACTGTTCCTATATATTTCTCTAATTGAAACGCGCGCTCGGAATTTTTACGTTTCATTAAAATCAGGTGTTCTTTTTTTTCGACTCGCCTATTGAGCAAACCAATTTCCCAATTGCTCGCACACGCGTAGAAAAAATCTTTTTCTTAATTGATGGAATTTACATAAACAAACCTAACGTCAATTAATTTAATCCCAAAAAACGATAATTCATTATTGTTAAATAGCGTCGAAAATTTTGGGGAAAATGGGTTAGCGGAGCAATTAATCTTATGTAAATGCGTTCAATTTTAGTTTTATGTAAGTGTGAGATGTTTATGAAATTAAATCAAATTTAGGTAGCTTAGCACTTTCGCTGCAGAAGACAGAAGACGAACATATTTTTGTCCTAGAGTTTTTGAAAAACGAAATTGAAAGAGAGCAAAAATTAGAAAAATAAAATCTAAGTAATTATTTAAGAGCAGTCGGAAGCAGGGCGCACCCAGAAATCTATCTTATGGGCTTGGGGGAGAGGCTCACCCCGGTCTTATAGGAGCGCACACGCATTTAAACCTATGTGTTTAAGTCGAAATACTACAATTTAGTTAGTCTTGGGGGGCTCTAGCCCCCCTGGGTGCGCGCTTGGGAAAAAGAGGGCCTCTCCAAAATATCTAAACCAGCAAATTTTGAAGAGAGACACCCTCTACAAGCACGAAAGTATAATGGAAGATAAGAAACTCCAATTTATGGGGTGTTGATGTTGCAATTTATGACCTTATCTGAATAGCAGGTAGTTTCCCTTTTTTCCCTTTTTAGAGCGTTTTAAACGGTCGTTCATGTTTATTTGATGACTCCAACAATTTAACACATTAATCAATATGTTATGCAATGGTATTATTTGGTTACATTTTAATCGAATCAATTAAATAAAGCACGCTAACCTAGCAATAAAAAAATGCAAAATAAGGTTATGATTGATCATCTAACGAGTGTTTCCAATCCCAGATTAAGCATGAAGTAAAATTTTGAGTTTTACTTCATGCGAGACGCGTATAAAACGCTGATTTAATGTGAAATGGACCAACCAATTAACAAGTGAAATACGTTTAGTATGCCAATCATGAATTGTTGAAATGAGGGAAAAAGTGCTACAATGTACTTGTACTTGTTTTTGTATAACTTTAGAAAAATAAATTAATGAAACAACATACTAACTCAAATAATTCCCTTCCCCCAATCACAAAAAGCTATCTACGCCACTAAAACAAGGTATGTATGATCGTATTTATTAAAAACAAATAATAGCAATATATTTTAACAGTGGTTAATTACCGTGGTTAATTTTTCGTTCTATTATATTCTTATAACGGGTTGGATGAGTGTTTTAATATAAATTAAGATAACACAAGAGGTTCTTGATGGTCTTTAAAAAATAGATCTGCAAACATTTTCGAGATATTATTTTTTATTAATTAAAAAATCCTCATTTATAAACTCAAATTTCTCAAAAAATATAGGTTTAATCCAAAATAATTATTGAGCATTACTCACTGAACTCTTCGCATTCTAATCGAAAAATTAAACAAAACAACTTTTATTTATAAAAAAAAAAACTTGCCATTTACGTTTTGTATATATTTGAACAGAATGTAAGGGGATCTCGGTTATTTGAAGAGATAGAGAGTCGGTTAAGTTGAGGCAAAGTTGCGTAATTTAGTGCCCAATAATAATCTAAAAAAATTTGAAATATCTTCTTTCATTTTTGAGGTATTGTCAAAAAACGGATTTTTTGAAATTTCGTTTTTTTTTGTTTTATTCAAAAACTTTTGAATTCAGACATTTACAACTTTGACATTACACCATAGCCAACTTTTGTTTTTCTTATGGGCGCCATTTTGGATTTTCATATTTTTTGGAAGAATATTTTTTCCTGAATTTAATGATGTATCACACTTATAGTTTTTAGTGCAATTTAAAGTCAATTTAAAGTTAAAGAAAACTAACCATCTTAATCCATTTTAATAGTTTCATATGTAATTTACATTTAAATTAACGACGTGAACACCATCTACTGTCAATAGCAGTAACGATACTACTCAAAAATTGGCAGCAGATGGCGCTCACATCGTCAATTTATATGTAAATTACACATAACTACTAAAATGGTTATAGATGTTTGGTTTTTTTCTGGATTTTAAAATGCACAATCAATTGACATTTATAATAGTCATTCTGTGAGTACAATAGACAAGACTATTGACAGTAGATGGCGTTCACGTCGTCATCCTAAATGTAAATTACATATGACTATTAAAATTGTCAATTTATAGTGCAATTTGAAATCCAGAAGAAAACTAACCATCTTTATTCATTTGAATAGTCTCATATGTAATTTACATTTAAATTAACGACGTGAATTCCATCTACTGTCAATAGCTGTAACAATACTACTCAAAAATTGGCAGCAGATGGCGTTCACATCGTCAATTTATATGAAAATAACATATGACTACTAAAATGGTTATCGAAGTTCAGTTTTCTTCTGGATTTAAAAATGCACAATCAATTGACATTTATAATAGTCATTCTGTGAGTACCATCGACAATGCTATTTTTTTTTAAATTCAATGATGTATCACACATATAGTCTATTGTACAGGGTGAGCGAAACTCGATGTCTCAGCTCTATTATATGAAAAGGAAAAACGATAGAAAAAATCTGAAATCTAAAATCAAATGACAACAAAACAATATTTGTCAACCATTAGTTTAATTATTGACAGATGCGGCTTTGTTATTTGCTTCCAAAGGCTACTTGTTTAGGTCGTGACAATTGTGAATTTTTGAGAATACTTTCTTTTAAGTTTGCTTCTAATTTTTTAACGAAAGAAGATAGCAAATTTTTGTCTCTACAAAATTTATTCAGAAAAATTGTCTCTTTTGACATATATAAAAATATAGGTATGTTTCTGGGGAAAAAATTTACGATGACGTCATTACTTCAGTTTCAAAATTTAGAAAAATATGCAATTTTGGATTAAAATGGACCTTACTCAATTCCATTTATGAACCTCTTTTCAGATTTTTTCTATCGTATTTCCTTTTCTAATAATAGAGCTGAGACATCAAGTTTCGCTCACCCTGTACATTTTATATGTAAAATGTCATTCTTTTGTTTTTTTGTAAATAGTGCCTAAAAAACAGTTGAGTAACTCACTTATTTGACAACTCCTTAGACCCATAATTTGCTTACATATCACCCCTGAAGACGGGCATTAAACGATATATATTTTACCAATTGTGATGTATTTTAAACTAACGAGTGTCTTCCACTCCCAGACTAAGCATGAAGTAAAATTTCGAGTTTAGAAAAGCCCCGCGTAGAAAATTTCTCGAGGGTCGCGCAGCGACCCGAGACAAATTTTCACGGGGCTTTTCTAAACTCGAAATTTTACTTCATGCGCCACGCGTATAAAACACTGATTTAAAGTGAATTTAAAAACTCACTGAAAACCAACACAACTTCGATATTTTTCAAAATTGGATGTGTTCTTTTCTATCCATGCTGTAAACCTTCAGATATTCGTTATTTTCTTGTAAAAAAACTTCGATTCGATGTAGTCCTTCGGTCTCCGGAGACCATGATTGGTCCTTCGAGCTGTAGCCTTTGTAAAATGGTAATAAACTTAGTAATCTAGAGTGATCTTTCAATTTGAAACTTCTAAGAACGAGTGTTGTCCACTCCCAGACTAAGCATGAAGTAAAATTTCGAGTTTAGAAAAGCCCCGCGTAGAAAATTTGTCGAGGGTCGCGCAGCGACACGAGACATATTTTCACGGGGCTTTTCTAAACTCGAAATTTTACTTCATGCGCCACGCGTATAAACCACTGATTTGCAGTAAAGTTAAAAATATATAACGCTTAGATGTGATGATGATCAATATTTACCAAGATGTAAACGTCAGATACGTTTTAAAAAATGTTATTGACCTAAAATTGTACACGTAGACATAATTCTCGGCTTTATTTTACAAATGTCGTATTAATTATAATTACATTTTAAATAATTTAATAAATATTAAATAAATCTTCCTATCAAAACCACCCCAAACCGGACAAAGGATAACGCTACGCGCCGGCTGAAAACAGACGGACTTCTTACTACCTGCTAATATCGGGTTGACATTGACACCGAAAAATGCGGTTGGTGTTCATAATGGATTACCCCTTGAGTGCTCGGTCTCTTTCCCCTTACCCTCCAACATTTTAGGAAAGAGATAGAAATCGGAAGATTTTAGACTTTTTGGTCTGGTCGCGGAAAAAGCTCAAAACTTTAATGAAAACGATTTCGAGCAGGTTTATTTGATTCTGGATGTTTTAGAGTATCTTTGAGACAATAAAAAAAAATCGACTTTTTGAAAATTCTACACTATGAAATGACATTTTTGCGTTTGAAATTTAAAGTCGACACTAGAAAAAAGAATAGATTTTCATTCCTTTCTTATTTTTTCACTTTTCTCTCTCTTTTAATTTCGTTTTCCGAGAACGCCAGGAGAGTTGAGCAATTAAGGTAAGTCTGAGTTGAGCGCGAGCGCTAAGTGATCGATTAGATAATAAGCCGCCTATCATGTAATACGATCTTAATGATTTCGCTCTTATTTAGAGTGATCGGGTAATGTGTAATTGTTCGTCATTTAAATTATATCATTAACGGTTTCTCGTGTAATATTACAAGTTTTGTAGAAACGAACATAGCGTGATTCTCTGAGAATTGTTGGTTAAGAGTTGAATGAAAGCTCGAGAGAGAATAAATGTATTTTAAATCACGTTTTCTTATTTTAAGAATCAAATTATTTAATTGATGGAATGATTATTTTTTCTGTTATTTTTATTTATATATCAAATACAATAAAATTGCTGCGATCAAAAAGACTTAAGGTCGATACCCCAATACAAATCAAATACAAGGAAGCTTTTAGAATTCTAAATTTCCACTTATTTAGAATTATGCACGTATTTACTTGAAACGAGACAAAGAGTTGAAAAAATTCATCAACAATTATATATTAATAAATATCTAATTCTTATTTGATTTTCTTATCTATATTCGAATTCACTAAATTTACTGCAAAAACTCGAATTATTCGAGTACATGAATATAGATAAGTAAATCAAATACGAATTAGGTTTTTATTAATTCGAGTCAAATATACATGTCTCAATGTGAACTCTGTAACTCTGTAGACATTCTTTATTTTAACCCTTGTGTACACGGATAGGTACACCCGTACCTATTTCGTTTTTAACAATTGTTTTAGTATTGTTCCTTTAAATTTAAATAGTTGGGCTTCATTGATATCTTAGATTTAGTAAAAGTAAAGGTACTTACCAGTAAAAAAATCTATCTAAAATGTGTGAATGGATTGGCAATGCACTGGCCAATCGTATAGTCACAGTGGAACAGGGAAGGGAACGTATAACCTGTAAAATTGACAGAGGCTGTCCTCAGGGAGGTGTTTTATCACCACTATTATGGAACATGGTTCTGGACAGCCTACTAGACGAATTTCAGCAACTAGGCTTGTTTGTGACAGCCTATTCTGATGATCTGGCCATATTAGTACGTGGCAAATTTGAAGACGCCCTATGCGACCAGATGCAAGCAGCTCTAAACATAGTTTTTAGGTGGTGCAATGATCACTCCCTATCGGTAAACCCTGCCAAAACGGAGATGGTCCTGTTCACCAAGAAAAGGAAGGTGTCGAAAAAAGCACCAAAATTATTGAATACGATGTTGCAGTACAGCGACGAAGTGAAATACCTGGGCATCACTCTCTCTCGACAGGAAACTGAGCTAGAAAGCGCACATCGACATAAAAACAGACAAAGCTATGAGGGCCTTCTGGCAATGTCGTCGGGCAGTGGGGAAAACTTGGGGTTTGAAACCACGCACGACTCTGTGGTTGTACACAGTTGTCATAAGGCCCATGCTGACTTACGGAGCTTCAGTTTGGTGGCCCAGAACCAAACAGAAGACCACGAGGAAGCAACTCTCGCTAGTGCAGCGGACAGTCTGTCTTAGTGTAACAGGCGCCATTCACACTACTCCGACGATGGCGATGGAAGTCATGCTATGCCTTCCACCACTTGATATCCACGTGGAGAAGGAGGCCATGGCGACTATACTTCGCCTTCAGTGCAGTGGGATTTGGAACAGTAACAGCTGTGGGGAAGTTAAGGGACACATCTGGAGGAATGTCTATAGAGATATACCTCTATTAGAGGCTGTTAATGACTGCTGTGTACCAACACTAATACGGAACACACCCTAAAACGTTACTGTTCAACCCACTAAGCGGATGAGAGAGTCTGCTATAAGGATCTACACAGATGGATCTAAAAGGAGAGAAGGATCGGGCCTTGGAGTTTTCTCTAAAACCCTAAAAATCCAAGCAAAGATTCCGATGGGAATTTATGGAACCATCACGCAACTGGAGCTGATGGGAATAACACTTGCGGCTGAGTACATCATAAACCGCAAGGTGACAAATGTAGCCATACTAATCTTAACGGATAGCAGGCAAGCGATTCTGTCTCTGCAGAAAGCCTATGCTTCGTCAGAGACCGAAATAGAGTGCCACTAGAAACTCAGACAGGCAGCAATGCACAACAACATTGAAGTCTGCTGGGTGAAAGGGCATGATACAGACACAGGTAACGGGAGAGCTGACGCGCTGGCAAGAGCTGCGGCTGGAATGAATTTACTCTCACAGGAGCCGCTAGTACGCTTAGCTCCTCTCTCCCTGTGTAACATGTTACAAACCAATGCCCTGGAGAAATTCAGGATGCGTTGGGATGATATCGAGGGCTGCAAGCTCTCTAAGGAAACACTTGTGTATCCCAATGAGAGATCAGCGAAACGGTACCTGCAGCTGGCTAGAGGGAATCTCAGGCGCTTAACTGCCATCCTTACTGGTCACTGTGGACTAAACGGGCACCTATATAGGATGGGGATAGTTGACTCCCCATCTTGTAGAGGTTGCAGCATGGAAAACGAGACTGCATGGCATTTTCTTTGTGAATGCCCGGCACTATCGTCAATCAGGGAGTCCATATTGGGTGATAGATGGCCTATAATGGCCTACATAAGAGATCTACACACCTCAGCTATGCTAGAATACCTAAACAAGGTGGGCTGGCTAACCTGAGGATGGGTGATCTACGGGAGGTGACACAATGGGCCTAATGAGGCCTAAGTGCAGTGCAGAACTGCACACTCCCCTTTGAACCAGAACCAGAACCAACCCAACCTCAAATTTTGTGTGCTTTGGCGCTGTGGCCGACCCTGAAGTTAGGCTGCGAGCCGTCGCTGGTTCAAATATTCGATTTATCCAATAAGTAAGTAGTAAGTAGTAAGTAGCTGTAAATCTTTAGATATTCCTTGTTTTTTTAAGTTCAAGTTGAAGCTTTAAATGAGTGTTTTCCACTCCCAGACTAAGCATGAAGTAAAATTTCGAGTTTAGAAAAGCCCCGTGAAAATTTGTAGAGGGTCGCGCAGCGACCCGAGACAAATTTTCTGGGCTTTTCTAAACTCGAAATTTTACTTCATGCGCCACGCGTATAAAACACTAAAATATTGTGAAATTTATATATATTCGTATTTCACTTGAAATCTGTGGTTTATACGCGTGGCGCATGAAGTAAAATTTCGGGTTTAGAAAAGCCCAGAAATTTTGTCTCGGGTCGCTGCGCGACCCTCGACAAATTTTCACGGGGCTTTTCTAAACTCGAAATTTTACTTCATGCTTAGTCTGGGAGTGGAAAACACTCATTTAAAGCTTCCAATTGAACTTAAAAAAACAAGGAATATCTAAAGATTTACAGAAAATAGGTTGAATTTGGAATACTTATACTTAAAAGAAAACTTCCTGTATATACAAATAAAACATTTCCAGAAGAAAGTTATTGTTACTGCAAAAACGTTCAGCAAAAATATTAAAGGGAAAAGTATTTGGTATTTAGTGAAACTCATTTCGTAAATCGGGAAATCTTTTGACTAATATTTGACAAGGTGAAACATATTTGGGATATAGTGAATCTCATTTGATCAATAGTAAAATGCAACAGAAAAACCGTGTAATTGAATTCAAGACATTCATTTATGTTCTGGGATTGTACTTTGTGACTAGATGGAATTTCAGAATTGCTTGATCCAACAGCAACAGGAACATTCTCCATGGAAGTATGCTCCTAGCTCAGTGTGAAGAAAATCTCCACGTCTGTGCTTGTTTCATGCATAGTACTTGAAGATCATTCACTAATACTAGGAAGAAATAAAGAGAAATAATGTAGACACACTGGTTTTAAATGTGGTTTTGACTGCAGATTTAATTAAAAGAATACACAATGGCTTAAAAACTTAAAATATTGCATAAACTTACGGTTTTAATTATTTATGTTAGCGCCCATCCCCAAAGATTCAGAATTGCTTAATCCAACAACGGGGATATACTCCATGAAAAAATGCTCCTAGTTCAGTATGATGAAAATATCCACGACCATGGATATTTAGTATACTTGAAGATTATCCACAAGTACTAGGAAGAAAAAAGAGAAATAATGTAGTAACACTCTGGTTTTAAATTTGTTTGACTGTAGACTTATTTAAAATAATACACAATAGGTTAAAATTTAAAAATATACATACTTACGGTTGTAATTATTTTTATTTATTAACGCTCATCTCGAAACGATTTCGTCTTCTTTCCGACGGATCTGACAGCTGTTGATTCAAAACGAGCTCACGTTAGAAATTGCGGGAAATTTAAAGTTCCGACATATGCGCCCTCCCATCGAGTGGGTCGGTCAACTATATATGTGAACTTACAGAATTATATAGAGTCGACTGGGTCTGGGCAAGGCTAATTAGAAGTAAACTATTCCCCAAGCAGGGTAATTCCCGAATTAACTTGTTCACGCATGCCCAATCCGAATTAAACTCTGACGGTACATAAAGGTACGCCTGTACCTATCCGTGTATTAGCAGATAATTTTTTATCCGTGTACACAAGGGTTAAAAAAAAACGTTTAATTTGAAGTTTCTGACGAGGGTTTCCACTCCTTGGTTTAGCCAGAAGGACAATAATTCTGAAATATTGTGATGTTAAAGTATTCTGCTAAAACAATATGCTAAAGCAAAATATTTTCCACTTAACGTTAAAAAAGTTGAAGAAATTCATTTCGTGTTTTAAGCGCCTGGCGCATTAAGAAAAGGCTTTTCTAAACTCGAAATTTTCCTTTATGCTTAACCAAGGAGTGGAAACACTCGCAAGAAGTTTCAAATTGAACAATGAATGAATGCATTGAGATATGTGTACTTAAATGAAACATTGCCTGTATGATTAAACTAAAAATGTAGTTTGCAAAATAAGTGGTCGTTATAAGGATTTTTTTTTAAATTCTTCGAAAATTAACAGAATCGACATAAAATTCAATATTTTGAATAGGTCAAAAATTTATTTCATAAAAAGGAAATTTCGTTGCATTTAACAAAAGTTTTAAAAATCTTCAAACATCTACAAAACTTTTTACAAAAAAAAAAAATTGAAGTTAATTTGAAATAAGAGGCAAAATATGACAAAATATGTGCAAAATCAACAGATCAAAAATTCATTGAACTTATAATATAATTACACAGGATTTAATAAATTTTAACTTCAAGGAAAATTTAAATATCTCAAGTAGTTTTTTATATAGATTGTCCCTAATTTTTAAGGAAAATAACACAGGTTTACAAAAAAAAAAATAGTCCGGACTATTTGACCGGACCATGGTATCCCGGGGTATTTTTGCGTCCTGAATCCGATCCCGGGGTCAGCTGAGCCCCATCACGTCAGAAAAACGAGATTTCAAGGTCACTTAGAGTTTAAAATGGTCATTTTTTGGAACTGAACCCGGGACAATGTTGCCGCATGAAATTAGTTCGTGTTTTCGATCTGGGGGCACCACTATACAAAGCGACCCATTTCTCGATTTATAACAACACTATAAAACGAATATTATTGAGATATATGAAAAATGTTATAAATAAAATATATTAAATGTTTTTTTTAATTAGGCGGAATGCATTCCGTTTTTTGATTACATAAAATTGATGATTTTAAAATCCATTATAAAACAAATATAAAAAAATAAAATGCATTGAGCATATATCAGTAATAAAATAGGCTTATTTTGTACAATCAAGTATCTAAATGTTTATTATAATTTAATTAACAACGAACTACTGTTTTTGTATTTAGGCAACTCAATATACACTGCCAGCTTCAAATCCATTAGCTCTATCTTTTTCTCCATTGGAGTAGCACTGTTAACCTCTCGAGTGAGCTTTCACAAGCGACTGGTTTCTGTTGGTCATTTAATCAAGTGTTTTCGGCTATACATTCTATTTATTTTAAAGAGAGAAGAACTCAGGCTATTCCGACACCTTAACTCCAACTTCCCCGGAAGTGGAAAATCACTCGGGAAAATGGCTAAGTGCTTGAAGAATAGAGAGTCTTTCTGTGTTCTGTGTGGGGAATATCATCTTAAGACGAACTTGGTGAATTTCACAGAGACCATATCTGCACAATTTAAGTCGTGTTTTCCCAATTCCGAAGGTCCAGATAACAACCCATGGGCCCCAAAAGTTCTTTGTCGCACATGCCAAGCGCGTTTGAGATGTTGGCAGACTGGCTCTAGGAAAATGATGTTTTCTTCTCCTATGACCTGGCGGGAACCAGAAAATCACGAACGCGATTGCTACTTTTGCAGAAACGTTAAGCCTGGGTTAAATTCCAGGAAAGGAAAATCGCTGAATTACGTGGTCAACTCGTCGGTTACCATGCCAGTGATAGCTGATGTTGACCTTGATGAACGTATGGTTGTTGATGGCGAAGATGAAGGAGGTAAGGAAATAGAACCGGAGCAAAATGAAGGGGAGTTCTCACAATCTCCAATCGACGTGGACGATGACAGCGAGAATGATCAACTCAAGAATTCAAAGTGGAATCAAATGGAACTCAATGACTTGGTTCGAGATCCGGGGCTATCTAACGACCAGTCTGAACTGTTAGCTTCTCGTTTAAAAGAAAGAGGTTCTCTGGAGAAAGGAACAATCGGGACATATTACAGAAATAGGGATGAGCCTTTCCGGAAATATTATGACCAGCATGATTCATTAGTATTTTGCAGAGATATATGTAGAAGGTATATTCGGCGAATTCGGAGTTGAACTTGATTCGGATGATTGGCGGCTATTCATTGATTCCTCAAACAGGAGTTTGAAAGCTGTTTTGTTGAACAATGGCAATAACCTCTCGTCAATTCCAATAGCTTACTCGACGATATTGAGTGAGAACTACTGCAATCTGGACTATTTGCTCCAAAAAATTAATTACAGCAGGTACAAATGGAAAATATGTACGGATTTGAAGGTAGTAACAATACTTTTGGGACAACAGAGTGGATTTACAAAATACCCTTGTTTTCTCTGTGAATGGGATAGTCGAGCTCGTGATGAGCATTATGAAAGGAAGGTTTGGCCATCAAGGGAGAATTTTCTTGTTGGTCAGAAGAACATAGAGCAAGAACAGTTAGTGGATCCTAAAAGTATTTTACTACCTCCGCTCCATATTAAATTAGGGTTGATAAAACAATTCATCAAGGCTCTTAAAAAAAGAAGTAGCGAAGCCTTCCAATATCTCTACAAAAAATTCCCAAAGTTGTCAGATGCCAAAATCAAAGAAGGGGTTTTCAATGGGCCGCAAATAAGGGAACTTATAAAAGATCCAGAATTCCCGAAGACGATGACGGTGGATGAGGAAGAAGCATGGAAGAGCTTCGTGAATGTTGCCCACAAATTTCTTGGAAACAATAAAGACCCAAACTATAGGAAATTGGTGGAGGGCTTGCTCGGAATTACAAAGCTATTGGATGTTTGATGAGCTTGAAGGTCCATTTCTTGGATTCACATTTGGACAATTTCCCAGAAAACCTTGGACATTATAGCGAAGAACAAGGTGAAAGATTTCACCAAGATATAAAAGAGATGGAAAGACGCTACCAAGGTTTCTGGGACATCAACATGTTGGCAGACTACTGCTGGAACTTGAAGAGGGATACGACCAAGGGGCATAAGAGAAAGGCACTTAGAAGGAGTTTTGAGCAAACCTGCAGACCCCATAAACAAGCGCGGAAAGATTGAAAAATTAGGTGGGAGAAAAGTGAGAGGCAAGGGGACTCACTGTAAACAAGCACCTCGAAGGGAACAGAATCTGCAAAAATTGGGAGGGAGAAAAGTTAGAGGCAAGGGGACTCACTGTAAACAAGCACCCCGAAGAGACCAGAATCTGCAAAAATTGGGAGGGAGAAAAGTGAGAGGTAAGGGGACTCACTGTAAACAAGCACCCCGAAGGGAACAGAATCTGCAACGTCCACGTCGTTGTTCCTGGGTGATGCTAATAGCAGAGTTCAGTTTAATAGCAGGGCTGGGTTCCCTGTCAATATCTCACAGCGAACGGATCGCCGGAATTGGATGCCTTGACAGGGAGATCGAAATCCGCGAGATAAAACAATCATGGCAACATTTTATCCACTGGGGTGGCACTTGATAATCCCGATCGAGATTTAGGTCTCCTTGCCGAGGTTTGGAAGATATTCAAGACCTAAACAGTTACCCTCTAACTTAACAGATCACCTGAGAAATTGTCCCGGGTCCAGTTCCAAAAAATGACCATTTTAACCTCTAAGTGACCTTGAAATCTCGTTTTTCTGACGTGATGGGGCTCAGCTGACCCCGGGATCGGATTCAGGACGCAAAAATACCCCGGGATACCATGGTCCGGTCAAATAGTCCGGACTTTTTTTTTTGTAAGCCTGTGTAATTGTTGTATAAGGATTAAAATTATAATAAAACGTAAGTAAGTAAAGTATACAAATGTTTGTGCATTTCATTCAATTTTGTTAGAAATTACGTTTGTACTAAATTAATTAATTCTCTTGGATATCTTAAAAAATTAAACAGGGTATTTCAACAAGGATGGATAGCTCGATATTTCCCCTAATATTAAAGATACGACAAAATGTTTGAGAAACAAGTTGCATAAAATCATTTTCTTCATAAAATTAAATTATATTCGCATATACAGGATGTCTCATAATTCCTGGACGCCACACAGCTTTGTTATTTTAAATGAGACACCCCATATATTATTAACTTTTTGGATTCCTCATTTAGAATGAATGCCAGTTTGTTAATATAACAACTAGCCTAAATCGTACTATTTTAGAGTTATTCGATATTTTTGGAAAAAAATACGTTTGTAATAGTTTCGTAAACCTAAAATATCTCTGGAAGTAAATAAGATAGAGAATTGCACTTTTCGTAGTTCTTTCGTCCAGGGAAGGTGCTGTCGTTAAGACTACAAAGTGACTCTGTTAAAGTTAGGAGGCTATGAAATAAAAACAGTTGAATTTAAAAAAAATCAATCAGCTGTAACTTGATTATTTCAAATTACACCATCTGACTTTTTTTATATCTTTCGACTTAAAATGTAATTCTCCTTCTAGTAACTCATTAAGCGCCATTGATGCGTGCACGCAACATTATTATTTGTTTGTTAATTAAATTACTAAATAAGTTAATTTGGTATGTTATATTATTTACTTGACGAAAATGTTTGAAGAAAAAGGTAAATATTTTGTTATTTAAATATTTCGCTTATTACTCATTAAAAAAAATGTCAGTGTATTTCTAACTTCAAGATATTTCAGTGTTTTATACGCGTGGCGCATGAAGTAAAATTTCGAGTTTAGAAAAGCCCCGTGAAAATTTGTCTCGGGTCGCTGCGCGACCCTCGACAAATTTTCTACGCGGGGCTTTTCTAAACTCGAAATTTTACTTCATGCTTAGTCTGGGAGTGGAAACACTCATTCTAAACTTCACAATGCACGTTTTATACATTATGTATATTTAAAAAAAATCACAGTATGCAATACAATAAATAAGTCATTCATAGAAATCATAAAAAAAGTGCAAATTTGAACCTAAATTCAACTTTTAAAGTTAACTCTATCACTGCTCTGCCGTTAATGGGTTAAATTAACCAAAAATTATCCGTACTTTTTAAAATTGAAAAATAAATATTTTACATCTATAAATAAATATTCTTATCTTAATCGAAAGAGAATAAAATGTGTAATTCAATAGGGTCAAAAAAATTACATGGTACCATTTAAAAAAATCAAGTTACACTTGATTAAACAATTATAAATTCAACTGCTTTTATTTCATAGCTATCTAACTCCATCTTTATTACTCTATAGTTTTAATGGTAGCGCCTTCCTGAAAAGAATGACAAACTTCAACTTTTTATTTTATTTAGTTTCAGAGATATTTTAGGTTTATGAAACCACCACAAGCGTCAATTATTTACAAAAATGTTGAATAACTTTGAAATGGTAGGTCTTGGATCAAATGATTGATCCAAGACCTACCATTTCAAAGTTATTCAACATTTTTGTAAATAATTGACGTTTGTGGTGGTTTCATAAATCTAAAATATCTCTGAAACTAAATAAATAAACAAAATAGCATTCATTTTTAATAAGGAACCCAAAAAGTTAATAATGTATGGGGTGTCCTATTTAAGATAATAAAGTTGTGTCAAGAAATTACGGAACACCCTGTATATGCAACAATATTTTTATGTTATGAAGTAAATGATTTCCTTTAATTTATATCTGAAACAGTCTTAAGTATTTTCAATACTAAGAGAAAGGTCGAGCTTTCCGTCCTCGCTAAAACACCCTGTATATTTTTTATTGTTATTGTTAAATTAACAATCCAAAAATCCCATGCGTTCTATAAATCTAAAGTCATTTGTAGATTGTTAGGATTATCTCTCTAATCGTGAAAAAAGTACCTTAATTTCGAAACCAGTTTCCGTAACTTCTGTGGTTCCCTAAGGAACGCACTATAGGCCAATATTATTTATTTTTTTTGGGAACAAAACTTCTAACGAGTGTTTTCACTCCCAGACTAAGCATGAAGTAAAATTTCGAGTTTAGAAAATTTGAATATGAATATTACTTTATGCGCCACGCGTATAAAACACTGATCTAATGCAAAGTTCAAAATATACTGCTTAGGATGTCTACCTTTATTTTTATAGCAAGATTAAGTTTTTAAAGTTATTTTTGTAAATAAATATTTAACGTTTGACGTTATGTTACTTATACTTAACATAACGTCAAAATAACTCTGTTGACTGTGTATTCACTATTGTGATATTTTGATTGTAAGTTACAAGTTCGACTGTCTTTTGACTATTGCAGTATTTTCATATAATAATAATAATAATAATGTTTATTGCCCAACAGGAAACAAATTCCTAATTACAAGACAATTTAGTATAAACAAACAAGTTTTAAAACTATGAACTAAAAATAATAACATTTTAATAACATTTTACTTCGTAATTAACAAAATTCTAATAAGGATGTCAATGGTTGAAAAAATACGTCACAAGTTGGTGGAAGTTGATTAAACGAATTGCAGATCACATTAATAGGCGATTTTAATCCAAAATTTGTTCTATTATACATAATATTAAATGTGGTCTTATATCTACTATTGAAAGATGGAATATGCAAGCCAACTAGCTGCAAAATATCAGGGCTGATCTATCATGCAGAAGCTTGTGTAAGAAGGTGATGCTTTGTCTGTGACGTCGGCATTTAAGAGATTCTACATTAAATTTATCTAGCAGTAGTGAATGATCACAGCCTCTGTCAGGATAAAATCCCTCAACTTTCAAGTGCAAAAACTTCAGAAACTTACGTTGAACACTTTCTACTAGGTTAATCTGAAGTTGAGTTTGAGGATACCAAATTATAGATGCATATTCCAACTTGGAACGGACATAAACATTAAATAGAGATTTCAAAGCATTAGGATTTCGCAAATTTGTAGAATTTCGAAGTATAAATCCTAATGCTTTAAAGGAACTCTTTAAGAGTGGTTGAACATGAGGATTAAATGTAATATTGTCATCAAACCAAATCCCTAAATCTTTGAAGACTGTGACTTGCTCAATAGAATTATTGCTAACTATATAATTAAATGAGATTGGTTTAGATTTTTTGGTAAAGGATATGAATTTGCTCTTATTGCTATTTAAATTAAGATTATTAATACTACACCAATTCGAGATAACATCAAGTTGATTTTGTAAGCGTTGACAGTCAGCAATGTTAGCAATTGTTGAGTAAATCTTTAGGTCGTCCACGTATAAGAGGTGTTTACACTTTAATAAATCAGAAAGATCATTTATAAAAAGGTTAAAAAGTAAGGGACCCAAAATCGAGCCTTGGGGTACCCCTGAACTTGGAAAGTATGAGTCCGATTTAAAGTTATTTATTGCGACATACGTTTCACGGTCTGTAAGATAAGATGCTATAAGCGAGGTTGAATTGTCACAAAAACCAAAGTAGCTAAGTTTACCTATTAACAATTGATGGTCCACCCTGTCAAACGCTTATGACATATCAGTATATATTACATCAATTTTATTTACTCGATCAACTGTATGTTGACTATTGTGACATTTTAACTGTAAACCACTAGTTTGACTGTCTTTTGACTATAACAGTATTTTCATATTAATTACATGATCGACTTCCACTGTCTTCTGACTATGACAGTATTTTCATATTATTCACTCGTTTGACTGTATGTTGACTATTTTGACTGTAAAGCACTAGTTTGACTGCCTTTTAACTATAATAGTATTTCGTTCTAATCACTAGGTCGACTGTATTTTAACTATTGTGATATTTTGACTGTAAGTCACTAGTTCGACTGTCTTTTGACTATTATAGAGTTTTCATAATAATCACCAGAGCAACTGTTTTTTCAACAATTATGACATTTTGACCTTAAGTTACTTGATCGACTGTCTTTTGACTATAACAGTATTTTCTATATTTTGACTATTGCCAAGGCCGTAGCCAGAAGGGGGGGGGGGGGTATATAGGGGCTTAAAGCCCCCCTCCGAAATTTTCATTTTTGTGCTATGTAAATGCTACTCCCCCCGTAAGGTCGAAAACAAAATGTTTACCATTAAAACCGTCCTCGAAATTTAAATATACCCCTCCGATTTTCTTTTCTGGCTATGGCCTTGACTATTGCAACATTTTGATGGTATGTTAGTCAATTATTTTTTGACTAGGACAGTATTTCACATTAATCATTCTGTCGACTGTGTTTCGACAATTATGATATTTTGACTGTAAGTCACTTGGTCGACTGTTCTTTTATTATGACAGTGTTTTCACATTAAATCACGTTATCTACAGTACTTCGACCATTACGGCATTTTGACTTTTGGTCACCTGGCTAGCCGCCGTTTTACTGACAGTATTGCACATTTAATCACTCTGTCGGCAGTATTTTGACCATTATGATATTTTGACTATTGTGATATTTTGACTGTAAGTAACGAGTGTCTTCCACTTCCAGATTAAGCATGAAGTAAAATTTCGAGTTTAGAAAAGCGTGACAATTTGGATTTGCCAGGGCGCGCGAGCGAAGCGAGTCGCGCCGTGGCAAATCCAAATTTTTACGCTTTTCTAAACTCGAAATTTTACTTCATGCGCCACCCATATAAAACACCGATTGAATGGAAAATTTAAAATATAGGTTACTTACATAATTTAAAATTTCTGATATAAATTTATGAAATTTGATGTGCCGTGGGCCTCAGGGAGGTTGATCCCCTAAATCTCCTTCCCTCCAAATTACGTAACTGATAAGAATGACTAATAAACGATAAACGACACTGATTTTCAATAAATAATCAAGTGGCGATTAAAGGCGTGTAATCGGTGAAAGTGAGGATCAAGATATGAATAATAATATCTGGTACATATGGTAATTAAGTCGTTTAGATTATTCGCATGAAAGATTATTTCTGCTTTGGTAATTCGGACTCCGACCTCTGAAGTTCAATAAAACATAAACTCTGAGGATTATATCAGAAAACAAAATCAATTAGATTCAGTTTTGAATTTTGTTGATATTCTTCTTTAATGAAAATCAAATTTGAATTATGTTGATGTTCTTCAAGAAAATTAAACACTGAGGCCTGAATATATCAGAAAAAAAAATAAAAATTTAATTGAATTCAACTTTGAACCTTGTTGATATTCCTCTTGAATGAATGGAATTTCTCGCACATTTTCCACCTTGACACTGACTTCTGAGTGCGTCGCTTCGGAAGCGAACAACCGTGACGACCTTCGCGAATAAATTACCGATCCGTAGTAAAGCGGATTCCATTCATTCTCTCTTCCACAAAAACGCGCGTTTCGCGTAATACTTTCTTTTCGATTGATGAAGAGTTACAACACGACCATTAGCGGACACGCCCTGGGCCGCTTAACCGAGCGCAATTAGCGCCCGAGGCCGCCGCCGGTTCGCAACTGTGTCGCCCCTTCGAATGTTTGCAATTGGATCAATTAGATCGATCGTTTAATTCAATTATAATTTAGCGAACAATGACGATAATAAGTATTAAGAAGTGATTGATGGAAATGGCGGTTGTGATTGATTGCAGTTATTTGAATCTTATTGACCTCAAAATAATTAAATTTAGCATGTTTACAAGTTATATTGCACATGTCACTCTTTGAAGGTATATTAGATTTTTTTTTATCAAGATTCAACCACCTTTTAATTATATTATTTGTTGCTTAGGTGGGTTATCATTGAGCTACTAACGTAATTACAGTTACTGTGATGGAAGTAAATCCACATTTTTGGATTACCATTTTTCTTTGAAATCCTTAACACAGGCGACCAACCGGAAACCCCGGGAAAGTCAGAGAAAAAAATAGGGGATTTTATTCATCGGGAACAGTCACAGAAATTAGCGAAGTCAGGGATTTTTTAAATTATTAATACTAATACACATGCAAATAATGTACTAACTTGAAAAAACTCGAGGGCAAAGAAGAAAAAAATTAGGTGGAAAGACCTAAGGTGGATAATCTGTTTGACAAACAAAAAAAAACACTTATAAGTATGTATTAGTTAAACTACATGTATATTTTATTTTATCAAATAAAAATGATGATGCAAATAATGCGATTAAATAATTGACAAATTGTTAGTTCTGTTCGGAGCACGAATTTGACACATAACATTTTAAATTGGTCGCCACCATGTTAACAGGTCTGTGAGTATGTTTGTTTATTTAAGAGTTACAGATCCCTTTGAACAATTTCTTTTGCATCGCTGTGCGGAGATGTATCATGATTTAGATAAAACATTTAGAAGATATTGTTTTCTCATACACAGCTAAATATCTATGAACAGCCAAATATCTATCAGATCTGTAGCTACGCCACTGATTATGTCTTACATTCTTAGATGAATTTCTTTCTAGTTATCATAAAAAACAACAACTAAAGAGCGACATTCTTTTAATCTTGAACCATATGTAGTCAACTCTAGATGAACTTGTTTCATTTCCTATAAATTGCATAATGCTAATAGGACTTCAGTCCATATGGAGTAACATCATTATTTTGCATTTCTTTGTAACAACTCCCCATGTTGGAAAAAACCTTAAGTTGAAAACGTGATTATTATGTAACTATTATGTTTAATAAATATCTGTGTATTATTTATCCACGCACTCGAATCGTATGAGTATTAGAAATAATAATAATTGATAGGTCAATAATTTAGTTAACAAGCGTGAATTTCCTGTATTTATTAATCGAATTTGAATGATAGAGATTTTAATTTGGCAATATATGATAGCTATAATAACTAAGTCTAAAAAAATTTTGTTAGTGGCGCAGCTACCGTGGATTGTAATTGAAGCAAACAAGAAGCGGATCCAGAGAGTAATTTTGGGGGAGAGGGGGCAATTATATTTCTTTTTTGTTTTCTATATTAGTGTTTACCATATACAAGTAAATGTGTTACACAGGTCAATAAATAAATGTACATGTATTTATCTATTTTATATTGTACTGTCTATTTATTTAGCAATTATTATTTATTTGAAATAAAACAACACAGTTGGGAGGGTTTCACTTTTATTGTTGAACACTGCAACATGTTTCACCACACAGTGGCTTCATCAGGCAGATGACATCATTATTTCATCTGCCTGATGAAGCCACTGTGTGGTGAAACATGTTGCAGTGTTCAACAATAAAAGTGAAACCCTCCCAACTGTGTTGTTTTATTTCAAATAGTATTATGGAGTTTTATCATGTATCCGCCTCATCAATTAAATAAATAAATTATTATTTGTATGTAAACTTAACTATTAAAATTAATAATGCACTTATTTACTAGTACCGATGCTTTTAAATTGTCTGGTCTGAAGTATTCTACAGCTGGTAATAGTAAAAGATACAGACTATTGGTGCTTATAGAGAGCTTAACTATAGTTAGGAATTGGAATATTTCCAAAAGTTTCAAAATGATCTAGACCAGGAATCTCTAAACTATGACTCGTGATTTCCGTAAGTCCAACAGTTAATTTTGCAGTTTTTTGAAAATAATTATACAATTATTTTAATGTTAACCCACTTGATTATGTAGAATTGTACATATAGCCTGGAAAGAAAATGTTTAAAAACCCTGCTGCTTAATAGGATTTAAAAGAGGTATTCAAATACTTTCTATTTTCTATTTTCTATTGAAAGTGAGTGGGTAGTTATGCTACCCTCCACTGCGACCGCAAGGATCTATTGTGGCTCACAATTAAGGTCGAACATCCGACCTTACAGCTCACCTTCCAAGTCCATCTTCTTGATGAAGTCAAGGATCTTGTCAGGTGAAGTTTTTTCCAGGTCCTTCAGGTTTAGCTTCGGTGTGCCAAACACCGTGGTCCTGATCTGGTCGCCAGCTGGACAGGCACATATGACGTGCTCTGCTGTTTCATCATCCTCTAGGCATAGGCGGCACTCAGTGGTGTCGCTTAGTCCTAGTTTATTAAGGTGATGCCTTAGACGGCTGTGTCCAGTGAAGAGAGCAGTTAATGTGTGAACATCTCATCTGCTCAGCTTCAACCATGAGGCCGTCCTGGAGGCAGATGGTCCACTTGTTACCGCTCTGAAATATCTCATCCCAGGGCGGTTTTGCCAGAAATCCTGTGCCTCGTGTCTCATCCATCCGTTGTTACGGTCTCTAGCTGTTGATCTGGGTATCCCCAGAGCGGGTTCTGGTCCGATGTAGGCTGTACGCGCCCCCTCTCTGGCTAGGGAATGGGCTAATTCGTTTCCCTTCAGAGTGGCTTGGCACCCACATCAGACTGACCCCGTTTACCTGTGCCATTTGGCAGAGGGGTTCCTTGCAGTTCCGTACAGCCAGCGAGGAGCATCTAGAAGATGCCAGGGCCCTAAGGGCCGCCTAGCTGTCCGAACATATTTTTATTGTCCTGCCCGCCCAACACTTTGAAAGGATTTCGTGGGCGCACATTTCAATGGCGTATATTTCAGCCTGAAGTATGGTAGCATACCTGCCAAGGCTGTAGTAAAGTTCAGTCCTTGGTCCGACGACTGAGGCTCCTGTTCTAGTGGACAGTTTTGAGCCGTTAGTGTACCAGTAAGAATCAGCCTTTTCTGGGGTGATTTTGTGTCGCTCCCAGTCGTCCCTGCTTGGGAACAGGACCTTGTACGGCTGATCCTCGCAGTAGTCCGTGACTGCGTAGTCAGTCCTCATACTTAGGGTGTCATCCGCCTCAATGGCAGTTGACAGCCCATTTGGTATGAAGACTATCACCTTCGGATCCAATAGGGCCGCGTGGTGATATCGATACGTTGCTAATCTGGCTTCGCCCTGTATTAGGATATGCAGGGGGGTGAGGTTCAGTAGCATTTCTAGAGCCGCTGATGGGGTAGTGCGTATGGCTCCAGTTACCGCCACTGTCGCCATTCTCTGCAGTGAGGAGAGCCTTGATATGGCCGTTTTTCGAGTTGTAATCGGCCACCAGGCGATACTGCCATAGGTTGTTATTGGTTTTATGACCGAACCATATAGCCAGTACATTTGCTTGGGGTTTAATCCCCATGACTTCCCGCAAATTTTATGGCACGTCCACAGGGCGTACCTTGCTTTGCGAATTGTCTTGTCCAAGTGGGAGTTCCAGTTCAGCGATTTATCCAGGGTGATTCCTAGATACTTCGCCTCCTCCACAAATGGTATGGTTTCTCCCCGTAGAGTAAGAGGTCTCACTTTCAGGATCCTCTTTCTCGTGAACGGGACAACTAATGTTTTGCTAGGGTTTACTTTTAATCGTTTCCCTATACACCAGTTCTGAGTCGCATCCAGTGCCTCCTGCATGGCTTCACAGATTTGGTTTTCATCCGTGCCCCTTGCAAGAATGACTATGTCATCAGCATACGCTTGCACTTCGACAAATACTTTCAAATACTTTAGTGAATTCGTTATATTATTCTAAGAGGATTCGTATTTGAATCCATGATTCGAATCCAAGGATTCGAATACTTAGAAAAGGATTCGAATCCTCCAAAGAGATATGAACTATCGAAAATAACTTGAGTTGATTGTGAAGATTTGCATAAAAATGTGTGTTTTTAAACTTCACGTTAAATCAGTGTTTACTATATTAATCCCGGGCTAACAATACCTCGATATGCAGATGACCTGACCATTCTAGTGAGCGGGAAGTTTGGGACCACTGTATCTAACTTGATGCAAAGGGCACTAAATACCGTAGAAAGATGGTGCAAAGACGAAGGGTTAGTTGTAAACCCGGCCAAAACAGTGATCGTCCCTTTCACTAGGAGACGAAAAAACGATGACCTAAAATCTTTACGTATGTATGGAATGACAGTCCCCATCAAAAATGAAGTACAATATCTAGGGGTCATACTTGATACTAAATGGAACTTCAACTTCCACCTAGAGAACAACACCAAAAAACCACGAGACCAGAAAAATGGTAGGACGCACATTAGGACTGAGACCCAGTATGACACTGAACACAGTAGTCGTAAAACACATAGTGACGTACGCTGCGCTTGCATGGGCATAAAAAACAAACCAAGATCGCAGCCGTAAAACTTGAGAAAGTGCAAAGACAGCTGTGTCTGCTGATAACTGGAGCGATGAGAACAACGCCCACAGCAGCCATGGAACAAATATTATCGCTTCCGCCACTACATCTATATGTTATGATGGAAGCTAGACAGGCAGCCTACAAGCTGCGCATAAAGGAACACACTTTAAATGTAGGAGCATCAAAACCAGCAACATTTAAAGTGCTACAAGAAGAAGAAACCTTAAAACTGAGGTCCGATTTCACTAAAATCGTACACCCATCCAGGCGGTTCAAAGTAACCATACCACAGCGAAGTGAATGGGCAAGTGGAACATACTCGGGAACTTCTGAAGGAACTATCTGGTATACAGACGGGGCCAAAAAGACAAAACCAATCGGGGCTGGAATCTATGGAGGCTGCAACCGGAGCAAACAATTTACGGTTTCTCTGGGGAAACATGCCTCCATCTTCCAGGCTGAAATAGCCACCATTGACTGGTGTGCTCATCACATAATGGAATCGGGACACAACAAAGGACTAATTACCATTATGTCCGACAGCCAGGCAGCCCTAAAAGCGCTAGCCTTGCCGATGGTGCACTCCAGGCTAGTTGTGGCCTGCATAGACAGGCTGGACGCACTGTCGACAACAATAAAAACACAGCTAGTATGGATACCCAAGGACCAAAGAATTATTGGACACTTGGAGGCCGAGTTGCTGGCTAAACAAGGGGCATCAGGGGAATATATAGGACCTGAACCCGCTCTCAGAATACCTCATGAAACCAGGAAGCAAATAACCTGACGCAAGTAAGCAGCGGAGCACAAAAAAACATGACCCAACCAAAAGGAAATGAAGCACACAAGACTCATCCTAGATGGTCCGGTACCTAACAGCTGTCAGGACTGAGTTGAATAAAACTACAAAGAATCACAGGACTAATCGCTGGACACTATGACCTGAATAAGCATAAACATAGGATGGGAATTAAAAAAAAACCCTATGTCGTGGGTGTTTTTAAGAGGAGGAAACTCCCCAACACCTACTGTGTACATGCGAAGCCTATAAAAGGCAACGCACGGAGCGATTCGGGAAGCCTGTACTTCCTGAAATAGAGCTCAAGAAATCCCCCTGGCTGAAACTCCTGAACCTTATAGAAGACACAGGAGTGCACAGGGAGTAAACCATCCAGAGGCGCACAAAAGGACCACGGAGACTGCAGTGCAAGGACGCTAAGCGACACCACCTCATGTGACAAATAAATGCCCCGATGGGAAATAGTTGGTTCAATGAATATTTGGAAAAGTCTCAAAGACAAGAAAATCTATAAATTCGCTCTTAATCACTGCTCCAAGAAATAAATGCATCATCTTACAATTTCTTAAAGAAATTAGCTTTTAAAGTTTAGCTGTGTGTTTAATTTTTTTTGCAACCTATCAAAATAAACAGAAGAAGCATTCTTTGTTATTTCAAAGATACTAAGGTGAAATACACAAAAATAGTATACGTTACTACAATTTACAAAAAATTGCAAGTGGTGCCTTGATTTCTTGGATAAGTGTATTTAAAAAAAAATATGTTGCAAATAATTGGCAAATTTAATTTAATTGTATCTAGATTATATTAAAGTGCAGTTGTATAATCATCATTATCAAAAATTAGTTGAATCCATGAATATTAGTAGTGTCGGTTCAGAGTGACATACATAAATTACATGAAACAATTTAAAAATAACCAAACATTTAAAAATTATCCTAAAATACACAGACTACACGTTACGCACTTGTACGTACTTTCTAAATGCGGCTTAAACGCATTTTATAATTTACGCGATCCCCGGCGTACGTGCAAAATTATGAATCGGTAATAATCCTGTTTCTATATGTGTATGGCTAAGTGTGTGTCCCTTTAATTGCAGGTGCTCGCATTTCTGGAGCAGCGTGGGGCAATGTTAAACCGCTTTCGTAATCTCTTTGCAAAATTGGGAGTTTTACTTTTACATCGCGGATACGTATAAAAAGACAAGTCCGTACTTACGATGTCAGTACAGTTGAAACGATCTTACTGAAACCAACAATGTTCTCTAAAGTAAGTCAGAAGACAATAATAATAATATCCTAATAAATAATAACTAGTAATAATATTAATAAAATATTTCACTGATTTCCCAAGTACACTGACTTTCATGAGTAATTCAATCGGTCATTTTTAAAAAGGGTCATCTTCTCAATTCGAAAAAATACCTTTTTGCTAAATACAGTCCCTTAATACCTTTACTAGGGCATTCCATATAAAAATGAGCAATAACTACTATGCTTATGACGCTTAATAATCTTAAAAAAATGTACGTTGACCGAACTAACAATGTATAATGGAATTCGGGATAGGTGTCCTATGACTAATTGGTGTGGATGTGTGGTTTAAATTTTTGAGCGAGTATGTCGACAGTTGTATCTGCAACAATTTTTCCTAGTTGTGTCAAATTTTGACGTTACATGACAATGTCATACTGTTTAGGTCGCGAGTATATTAGTGTTATTTTTTTTAGAAAAGCTTTAAATCATAATTTCTTGTGATTTTTTTTTGAGTATACGTATTCCAATTACGTGTTGTAGATTTTTCAATATTCGTTGTTTTCTTAAAAGAGGTTAATTTGAAGTTTAAACGAGTGTTTTCCACTCCCAGGTTAAGCATGAAGTAAAATTTCGAGTTTAGAAAAGCCTGAAAATTTGGTTTGGTCGCGTAGCGCGAAGCGCGGAGCGATCAAACCAAATTTTCAGGCTTTTCTAAACTCGAAATTTTACTTCATGCGCCACGCGTATAAAACACTGATTTCAAGCGAAGTTTTCTCGTTCACAATATTTCAATGCTTTCACTGTTTTTTAAGCGTGGCGCATGAAGTAACATTTCGAGTTTAGAAAAGCCTGAAAATTTTACTTCATGCTTAACCTGGGAGTGGAAAACACTGTGTTATCCACTCCCGGATTAAGCATGAAGTAAAATTTCGAGTTTAGAAATGCCTGAAAATTTGGTTTGGTCGCGTAGCGCGAAGCGCGGAGCGACCAAACCAAATTTTCAGGCTTTTCTAAACTCGAAATTTTACTTCATGTGCCACGCGTATAAGACACTGATTTCAAGCGAAGTTTTCTCGTTCACAATATTTCAATGATTTCAGTGTTTTTTACGCGTGGCGCATGAAGTAAAATTTCGAGTTTAGAAAACCCTAAAAATTTGGTTTGGCCGAGTAGCGCTTCGCGCTACGCGACGAAACCAAATTTTCAGGCTTTTCTAAACTCGAAATTTTACTTCATGCTTAGTCTGGGAGTGGAAAACACTCGTTTTAAGCTTCACATTGAACTCTCTAAAAAAGCGTATGCATATGTACACCTAATAAAAAAATTCCTGTATGTATACTTAAAAGCTTTTCTTTTGAGTATACATACAGGGAATTTTATATTAGGTGTACATATGCATACGCTTTTTTAAAGAGTTCAATGTGAAGCTTAAAACGAGTGGTTTCCCTGTATTAATTTCAACTTTTTATTCAGCATACATCCATTTCGATTCAGTAATGTAATATTAGAAGATCAATTTGAACTTTGAACTTTTGGGAACTTATTCTGTTCAAGGGTTCGTAATTCCTCAGCTCTTAGTGATTTACCAGATGATTTAACTGGCGCGATCTACCAATGAAACGATTTGACATACACGAATAGATTTATCTGATTTAAATTAATTTCTAATTGTTTAGATTATTGTTGTTATCGCTCTCGTGGCTTGCGTACAAGCCATCGAGTTAGGACACGCCAGTTCTTATACCAGCGTCAACCACCACGTCACCCCAGTTCACAAAGTCGCCGTAGCTCACGTCGCTCCAGTCCATGTAGCTCACGTCGCTCCAGTCCACGTAGCTCACGTCGCTCCGGTATCCCACGCCAGCTCCTATTCCTCAGTCAACAACCACATTACCCACGCCGCTCCAGTAGCTCATGTCGCCCATGTAGCTCCCGTTCATGTAGCTCACGTCGCTCCAGTAGCTCATTATGCTCCAGTACACAAAGAAGTCTACGCTGACGCTCACCCGCGCTACTCTTTCGAATATGGAGTTAAGGACACCCACACTCATGACATCAAGAACCAACACGAGGAACGCGACGGGGATGTCGTGAAGGGTTACTACACCCTTGTGCAACCTGATGGTGTTACCCGCACTGTTCACTACACTGCTGATCACCACAACGGATTCAACGCTCATGTTGAGTACAAGGGACACGCTGTCCATCCAGAAGTGCAGCACAAAGCCATCATCGCCGCTCCGGTTTACCATCATGGTCATCATTAATCTCGCCTATTGTTGATATCGTTGTTAGTTTTTTAAATTATCATTAAATATATATTATATTCATCATATTATTTTCTATTATTATCATTGTAACAATTACAGTCGTTACTTTTATATTTTAAAAATATCCTAGATTTATTTTCTTCATAATTTTTGTATTTATAATTATCTAAAGCAGGGGTTCTCAACCTTCTTCAGGTCACGCTCCTCCTCATAACTCCACGCCCCCCATCCCTGATTTAATTTGGTTTTTTTAGTTAGATTGAAACACTATTATAGCCTTATTTCACTCCACCTACTCTTAGGAAATTGTTCACGCCCCCCATGATATCTTGCCGCTACTCCCTAATGTGGCGTGCCCCCCGGTTGAGAAACCCTCATCTAAAGGGTGTTTCAACAAGACGGATCAAGACAATGTTATTTGTATTTTCAAATTTCTGCATGGTTGGCAACAGAGCTGGGCAGGATTCGAATCATTCAGTATTCGAATCCTGGATTCGAATCCTTTTAGAGGATTCAAAAGAGGCATTCGAATACTTTAGTTCAACTGGATTCGTGATCCGGATTCATTACATTTTTTTAAGAGGATTCGTATTCGAATCCAAATGTGGGTGATTCGAATCCATATAAAAGGATTCGAATCCTTATAAAAGGATTCGAATCTTTATGAAAGGATTCGAATATTTATAAAAGGATTCGAATATTTATAAAAGGATTCGAATATTTATAAAAGGATTCGAATACTTACAAAAGGATTCGAATACTTACAAAAGGATTTGAATCGTCAAAAATAATTCGAATTAATTGTAAGGATTAACATAAAAAAATGTATTTTGTGTGTTTTAAAATTTCTCGTTAAATCGCTGTTTTATACGCGTTGCGCATGAAGTAAAATTTCGGGTTTAGAAAAGCCCAGAAAATTTGTCTCGGGTCGCTGCGCGACCCTCGACAAATTTTCACGGTGCTTTTCTAAACCCGAAATTTTACTTCATGCTTAGTCTGGGAGTGGAAAACACTTAGTAAAGGTAAATCTTTAAATTCTATTAATTATCCACGTAACGTATTTAATGAATTTTATCCCTGAAACAACGATATCATGATTTCTCGGTGAAATATCGGTAAGCCGGTTTAGATTCATTAATTTATTGAATCACGGGTAATTTTAATTACCCTGTATAAAAAATGTACGAATAAAATTAAAGCGTATTTAGTTATTAATCAATAAGTTAAAAAAAATATTAAGCGTTCATTTTGAAGCTTAAACGAGTGTTTTCCACTCCCAGACAAAGCATGAAGTAAAATTTCGAGTTTAGGAAAGCCTGAACGTCCAAATCCAAACTCAGGCTTTTCTAAACTGAAAATTTTACTTCATGCACCACGCGTACAAAACGCTGATTCAGTGGAAAGTTTTAAATTTAGATGCTTGCGATTTATGGCGCCCAACTAGGGGCCATAGCGTTAGCCTGGCTCCAGGTTGGGCGCCAAAAAACCTCAAATGCAAGCGTTTTCAGTATTTTTAAACGAGTGCTCTCCACTCTTAGCTTAAGCATAAAGTAAAATTTTCAGTTTAGAAAAGCCTGAGCGTTTTGATTTAGACCCGTAGCGTCCAAACTCAATCTTTTCTAAACTTGAAATTTTACATCATGTGCCACGCGTACGAAACACTAATCAGTGTGAAGTTTTTAACTTTTACTTTCACAATTTATGGTGCCCAACAAGAGCCCAGCGTTAGCATGGCCCCAGACTGGGCGCCAAAGAAACTTCAAATCTATACAAGTATTGGACAATTTCTAGATAATTAAGAACACACTTACACCGTTTTACCGTTTCGTATAACATAATCTGAGATATGTAATTTATTTTCGAAAGCAACGTTTTGATGGAGTTTTTATTTCTCTATTATAAAATTCTTCAAGTTTTGATTAAAAAGCAGTTGGCAAGTCCATTTTTAGTGTCTCTTCATTATAATTATTTGTTCAGTTTACACTGCCATGGCTGGATACACTGCCATGGTTGCTTTCATAATCTAATGAAATTTTTCTGTTTATCAAAAGTTATCAATTTTATACACAAGACCGTTTTCCACTCCCAGACTAAGCATGAAGTAAAATTTCTAGTTTAGAAAAGCCTGAAAATTTGGATTGGTCGCGTAGCGCTACGCGACCAAACCAAACTTTCAGGCTTATCTAAACTCGAAATTTTACTTCATGCGCCACGCGCGTAAAACGCTGATTTATCCCGAAGTTCAAAAACATACACAAATTCCAATAAATAGTTCTAAGAAGTTATTCCATGATTTTGTGAAAATTATTAGTTTTTTACGAAGCTTTCAACAAACAGTCGATTTTCTCCAAGAAAAAAGATAGCTACGAAAAAACTTGAGATAGAAAAATTATCCTAAATTTTTTTATCTAAAACTTTCATTTTAACAACTTTTCTGCATTCTCATTAGTTATTGAGTTATTCAAAACTCGCGTAAATCTCGGTATTTTTCAACTTTGACAAAAAACGTTATAACTCAAAAACTATTCAAGCTACAGAAAAGTATAATACACGCATTTAGGCTATTGTGGCGAGATCTACAAGATGGGCGTATTTGTTTTTATACAGGGTGATCCATAAAGTATCTAAAAGAAAAAGTCGATTGTTTTCTTTTTTCTAAATCAAGAAAGCGAATGTATCAAAAGTTATCGATATTATAAACAAGACTGTTTTCCACTCCCAGACTAAGCATGAAGTAAAATTTCGAGTTTAGAAAAGCCCCGTGAAAATTTGTCGAGGGTCGCGCAGCGACCCGAGGCAAATTTTCGGGCTTTTCTAAACTCGAAATTTTACTTCACGCGCCACGCGTACAAAAGACTGATTTGAAGTGAAGTTCAGAAACACACAAATGCATCTTTAATCAGAGTAACAGGGAATCAGATGTTTAATCTGTTATCAACGATGTTTAGTGTTGATAATAAATAATTAGGTTTTAAATATTTTTGTTAAAACAACTGGTAACGATATTTATATATATAAATGGTTGAAAAAAAAATCAAATTTATTCTCAAAAGATTTGTATTCGTGATTCGTAAAAACAGGATTCGAATCTTTGATTCGAATCATATTTATCTCTTACGAATCCTTTATTCTAGTATTCGTGATTCGAATCATATTAGGTGATTCGGATTCGTGATTCGAATCCTTTTTACGAGGATTCATCCCAGCTCTAGTTGGCAATTATCTGTAAAAGATACCATTCGGTAAGGCTTTGATAGCACACCTCCACTCGATGGTCAATATTTTTGACTATATCTCTGCATAATTGCATAAATATGCCTTATTATCCTCTCCTTTATATGTTGAATTGCTGTTGGCTTATTGGCATAGATCTTACTCTTGAGATAACCCCAAAGGAAGAATTTCAAAGGCGTCAAATCACACGATCTGATGCCCAATTGATTTCGCTGTTTTGAGAGATGATACGACCTGGCAACTTCTCATTCAATAAAGCTATTGTTGCATTGTCTGTATGGCCTGTGGCGCCTTCCTCTTGAAACCAAAAATCGTCAACATCCATAGCATCCAATTCAGGCCCTAAAAACTTGGTTATCGTGACATAGTAACACTCACAATTCACCGTAACAGAATTCACGGCATCATTTTCAAAGGAATACGATCCAATAATTCCGAAAGCAAAAAATGCAAACTAAACAGAGACCTTTTGTGGATGCTTTTCAAGAATTCTCTTAGGATTTTCATCCGCCCAAATGCGGTAATTTTGCTAACCAAAAAAATCGAGAGGGGCGCGAAATGCATTTTTGTTTGAACGCCCATTTTCGTAATAAACTTTAATAGTTTTAACACGTTGTTCGATTGTAAATCTTTCTATGGTTAAAATTGCCGAAGACTGAACTTGATTATCAAAACAAGATGTCAAAAAACCGGTGCGTTTAAGCCTTATTCACATTTTACGTCGATTCAAGCTATTGGAATACCCTTTATAATTTGCTGGTTATGGAGAATATCGAAAAATATTTCAATATGAAATTATAGATCTCGTCGAAATACATACTCTGTAAATTTTCCGACGTCCGTTTTTTTACAGGAGTTCAAATTGAAGCTCTAAGCGAGTGTTTTCCACTCCCAGACTAAGCATAAAGTAAAATTTCGAGTTTAGAAAAGCCTGAAAATTTGGTTTGGTCGCGTAGCGCGAAGCGCGGAGCGGCCAAACCAAATTTTCAGGCTTTTCTAAACTCGAAATTTTACTTTATGCGCCACGCGTATTAAACACTGAAAGCACTGAAATATTGTAAATGGGTAATCTTCGCTTGAAATAAGTGTTTTATACGCGTGGCGCATGAAGTAAAATTTCGAGTTTAGAAAAGCCTGAACCAAAACCAAATTTTCAGGCTTTTCTAAACTCGAAATTTTACTTCATGCTTAATCTGGGAGTGGAGACACTCGTTAGGCGTAAATTTCAAACAAATAATTTAACAGAAGAAAAACATAAACAAAACCAATGTAACATAACCTCTAAATGACTTGATTACAATGAAGTTACAACACATGAATTTTATCAATAATTTAAAACTAACTAATTGCATGTATATTTTGTTCTATTAATACAAAATGTTAGTATCGTGTTTGTATGGGTCTAGTAGAAATTAACTAGCATACATCTATAATGATATTAACGACAATTCTATTAAAAGGGGTGTTTGGCCATGTAAAATTTGTATGTTGAGACTACGGTTCCAGTGTTGTTTTAAGATAATAGTTTACAAATGTTCTTTTACAAAGATATGCATTGAAACTTTGGCGGAAACAGATTTATTTTAACTTTTTTATTTAACGCAGAAATATTTTTTATTCAGAGGTCTATTTCGAAATAAAGTAATTTATTATTTATAAGGAAATAAAAGTTCATAAAAAGATTCCATTTCCACTATTTTATTATATAATGGTAAAAACCAAATTTTCAGGCTTTACTAAACTAGAAATTTTACTTCATGTGCCACGCGTATAAAACACTGATTTCAAGTGAAGTTTAAAATATACTGATTGGGTATGTAGATTTATAGAATTATTAAATAAATTCTTAATAACCCTATTTAATTTTATTTGTCAAATCAACGGAAGCCATTCATAAAAACACATAAATATAAACATTAATTACAATAGTTTAGGTATAAAACTCAAAACTTGCTTAGATCTAATACTTAGTAATTAGATTCCCACTGAGCAAAAAACAAACAAATAACGTTATATCAACAATGTAGCAACATTAAACGTTGTTTAAATGTTAATAAAACATTACTTAAATGGATTTGCTCAGTGGGTTTAAGATAGTTTTAAAGTTATTTCGTTATGACAATTTAGGTTATGTATAAGACTGAACTAGGGATAGGATGCTATTATTAAATAATTAGTTGTAATCTAACAATAGTAATCTACTAAAATGTTTTATTAATCCAAAAATGTTAATATCATACCTAGAACCGAGTTAAAGCTGTATGCTGCGTCTATTAATAAGGATGTAGATTTTTAACATGTATTAGATACAAGTATGCTAAACTTGGAAAGAAAACACTAAGAGTATGCTAAATAAAGTAGTGGCGGCCGGTGGCCAACTTCATGTGAAACAAACACTCAAAGGTAATTCATCCCGGAATTAAAAGGTGCGCTCGTTACGCTGCTAAATGCATGTATTAATGACGCATCCTGTGACGCAAAAGCATTGATAAACAGAATGTATACGTAGTGCATTCAACCTCGTTTTTTCTATCTTGGATTTAAGCCTCACATGAAGTTAGGCGCGAACTGCCAGTGATATAAAGATTATGCACCCCTTATTACAATAATAATAATATTTGAAATTCTGAATACATTATTGCCTCATGAACTAATGCTCCTTTTAAAAATATTCAATGTTTTTTAAGTACATTAATTATATTTTTTATACATTCATGTATAAAAAATATAATTAATAACCTAACCTAACCTAACTCCATTTCTCAATTTTTTTATGTTGACTCTAATAACCTTTATAATTTGAGGTTTTCAGTCATAAAAACAATGTTTGGTTGTGTATATTCATAATATATATTATATATTTTGAATATACTTAACCAGAAACTGTTATTTATGTCAGAAAACCTCAAATTATTAAGATTATTTCAGTTAACAACAATAAATTGAGAAATGGAGTAAAGTCACTTTCAACATAAAAGGCTCATACAACATTTTTTTTTTATGTTGTATGTACATCATTCTTAAAAATTACATTAAACCAAAACTGGTTTAAAATAAAATAATTTATTAGTAAAACAAACCAAGTGAATTCAATTAAAAACCTATACAGCGTGTAATCGAACTAATGTACATCCTCTTAAGGGCCTATACACAAAATATTTTGACACCAATTGCAGCAAAAATAAAATCGGAAAAAAATATTGGATTTTTCATAATTTTTCATGCATTTTTTACTTTTTGAGAACTTCTGATTACCTGTGTTCATGATATTTTTCGTGGATGCGTAAGTTGTTGTATTTTTTATTTACTTTTACTACTGCGAGGCGCATAAATCACTTCGCACGCACTAAACACGCACGCTGTCTCGAATGACTAGATGAAACTAGGTCACTCATTTGTGGTTTTGTTTATTTACTGTTACTACTGCGAGACGTATAAATCACTTAGCACGCACTACACACACACACACACACACACACACACACTGTCTAGAATTACTAGATGAAACTGGGTCACGTATAAAAAAAATCACAATAAGTGTTCAAATTGACGTCCGCCGCACTCAATGCACATTTGGGCTCTACGTATCCAATTTGCACGAACAGTAGCAAACATTTCACGAGGTTTTTCACGAATGGTATTATCCGCGGCGTTTACTCGTTGTATCAGCATTTCAGCATTGTCAATTTCCGTAGTGTAGACTTCACTTTTAAAGTATCCCCAAAGAAAAAAATCTAAGGGGTTTAAATCCGGACTTCTTGGAGGCAGGGCCTCCACGACCAACCCAACGTCCTGGAAACTCATCATCCAAATATCTTCTAACGCGCCTTTCATAGTGAGCTGGCGCACTATCTTGCAAATACCACATTCTTCTAAGAACCGCTAAGGGTACAGTTTCTAGAAGATCTAAAAGGTCATCTTGCAAAAATCGTAAATATCGTTCTCCATTCAAATTAAATGGGAACATAAATGGCCCAATTAATTGATCATTTAAAATACCTGCCCAGATATTAAGGGAGAAGCGATGCTGGAAATGAGTTCTACGCGTAACACGAGGATTTTCTATTGCATAAACATGCATATTATGGAAATTAAAACTTCCATTACGCGTAAAGCACGATTCGTCAGTCACTAAAATGTCTTTGGTAAAGTTAGGATTTTGAACATTTTGTGCCAAAATCCATTGACAAAATGCAATTCTTTTGGGAAAATCATGGGGTTGAAGATGTTGTACACGCTGGTAGTGATACGGATAAAAATTATTGTCTCGTATATTCTATTCTATTGAAAGTGAGTGGGTAGTTATGCTACCCTCCACTGCGACCGCAAGGATCTATTGTGGCTCACAATTAAGGTCGAACATCCGACCTTACAGCTCACCTTCCAAGTCCATCTTCTTGATGAAGTCAAGGATCTTGTCAGGTGAAGTTTTTTCCAGGTCCTTCAGGTTTAGCTTCGGTGTGCCAAACACCGTGGTCCTGATCTGCTCGCCAGCTGGACAGGCACATATGACGTGCTCTGCTGTTTCATCATCCTCTAGGCATAGGCGGCACTCAGTGGTGTCGCTTAGTCCTAGTTTATTAAGGTGATGCCTTAGACGGCAGTGTCCAGTGAAGAGAGCAGTTAATGTGTGAACATCTGATCTGCTCAGCTTCAACCATGAGGCCGTCCTGGCCGCAGATGGTTGTTACCGCTCTGAAATGTCTCATCCCAGGGCGGTTTTGCCAGAAATCCTGTGCCTCGTGTCTCATCCATCCGTTGTTACGGTCTCTAGCTGTTGTTCTGGGTATCCCCAGAGCGGGTTCTGGTCCGATGTAGGCTGTACGCGCCCCCTCTCTGGCTAGGGAATCGGCTAATTCGTTTCCCTTCACGCCAGAGTGGCTTGGCTTCCACATCAGACTGACCCCGTTTACCTGTGCCATTTGGCAGAGGGCTTCCTTGCAGTTCCGTACAGCCAGCGAGGAGCATCTAGAAGATGCCAGGGCCCTAAGGGCCGCCTGGCTGTCCGAACATATTTTTATTGTCCTGCCCGCCCAACCCTTTGAAAGGATTTCGTGGGCGCACATTTCAATGGCGTATATTTCAGCCTGAAGTATGGTAGCATACCTGCCAAGGCTGTAGTAAAGTTCAGTCCTTGGTCCGACGACTGAGGCTCCTGTTCCAGTGGACAGTTTTGAGCCGTCAGTGTACCAGTAGGAATCAGCCTTTTCTGGGGTGATTTTGTGTCGCTCCCAGTCGTCCTTGCTTGGGAACAGGACCTTGTACGGCTGATCCTCGCAGTAGTCTATGACTGCGTAGTCAGTCCTCATACTTAGGGTGTCATCCGCCTCAATGGCAGTTGACAGCCCATTTGGTATGAAGACTATCACCATTGTCTCGTATAACACTGCTGACAAATGTGTGCGATACATTTAGCTGAGCGGCGATAATACGAGTACTTAAAACAGGATCCGCTTCCAACAGATTAAAAATTTCATCTTCCGCTCGCAAATATCGCATTGGACGGTCACCACCTCCGGCGGCTCCGGCGACGGCGACGGGCTGCAAACTTCCAGTGTCGCGTGCTCTTTGTAATAAATTTCTAAATCGGTTTGGCGGTGGTAAGTGTCGTTCAGGAAATCGCTCTTGATAAATTCTTACAGCTTCCGCGGAATTACACCGAGTTTCACTGTAAATAAGAAACATGTCTGCCAATTCAATGTTTAAATAAACGTATCGCGCCATGTTACAACATGTAGATGTTTCATGGAATAAGTTTCACCATAGACTAAACAGCAAACTATTTTTATGTTTAAAAATCATCCACCCTCGCCGCTCTTATCTAAACATTTCAATAAGAGTGGAGATAAAGTGAAGTGTGAACCTAATAAGGAAAAATATTGAATTTCATTAACACGGTTAGAAAATATTCGGAATTTAGTCAGCAATGGGTACTTATGAAAACGATAACATAGACATAATTCTTCACAATCTGACCCACTTTTCTCTGGATGGTGTAATTCGATATCCAAATCGTTTAAAAACTACCAGTCTATGTGGAATCTCTCTTAAAATACGCAATGTACGCATATACCAGATACCACAAACATGTGGCCTATTATTATTAACTATTTTTAATAATTATTTGTGAGCTATCTACTAAAGGTATGGTAATTTCAAATTCAGGTATTGTTTATTTAAACGCTGCCCCTTATGTGGTAGAGAGCCTGTACAGTAGTTCGTTTACACGCTGTATATTAAGAGAAATGTTTTATCAAGTCATCAGTAAGAAACAAGTCAATGATATATATTGAGTAATTATAGAATTAATATCTGTATGAGTTCATTAAGATTTTGTTGTAATCCGAAAAAAGCGAATTATTGTAGAGTAAGTTAAAATTTATCACTGACCTTATCGGTATATAATTTTGATAGCTAAAAGTGCAAATTCTTTATAATGTTAGATAAACTGTATTAGTGACTTCATTTTGGACAAAACAATGAATAAATAAAGTTCTCTTGATTTATTAAGCGGGACACGCAGCGCACACCGCGATCCGGGCCATTACACCATTGGCGGGAGCGCCTCATTTGAATGCAGCGCTCGGGTAAAAAAATCATATCCAAATAGTTTTAAACTGCCCATACTTTTGAAAACGGAAAATTTCTTAGGAAGGATCAGGGTATAACATATATTTTTTTTAAGAAAATTAAAACATGAGTATTTGATTAGTTTTTGAGATATGTTATATTTATTAAAAAAAATCTATATAAATAAAGTTTTTTCGTTTTGGAAAAAAATGTATTTTAAATTTTGAACATTTAAGTACAAAAAAGTACAGAATAACTTTTTTTGTATAGGTAACGGTTAAACTAAAACTAAACTAAAAGTTTATATTGTTATAACTTTTGACACAATAATTTGTTTAACCTCTAATAACAACCAAAAACCATGTTTTGATAGCCTTTATATTATATGTTAAATTCGCTAAAATCCCTGATGTACCCCCAAAAAGTGTGCACTTATTTATGGAATGGCCGATGATAAAATCTTCGCATAAACCTCAAATGCCACACCACTGCTCAATTATAAACAAAGAACTTCTTCCTTCCGCACAATTGAAACCCCTCAAGTTGGCCACATTCAAGAGCGACAACTTCGCGCCAGTCTGTCTCTGTCTCTCATGTCTGTCTGACAGTTACACACACACACACACACATCTTATTTTGACACGAAAAAGTGCGTTGCACAAGAAAACACGCTGAAAAAATTCCAAGACGATAAAATGCATTCCACGCCGTGAATAACAAAAACAAACCGAACGCAAACGCACGAAAATCGAATCGACAGCACAAATCGTGAGTACACGCGCATTGAGAATTTTTGATAAAACCAGCGCGACTCCTCGCGCTTACGTTTATTACCTCGAGTAGATTCATTCACGAAGGTTCGATTAATCTCAATTAATAGTAAAGTAGGTAGTTGATGGTTGATAAATAAAAGGGAATAAATAGTTCAAGGTTTGTTGGGTTATTCTATAAATACACCTGTTTAAATTAAGAATTAAGTGCGGTGCGTTGGTTTTTTTAACCCTACTATTTATTACATCCGGACGTTCAATTCAATTCATCTTGTTAATTGTAATAATCACTCTTGTATCATAATTTATCTTGTTAACTGTAATAATCACTCTTGTATCTTAATTAATCTTCTTTAATTTTTGTTTTCTTCGATTGCTCGATGCAGATTTCGTTTAATTCATATTGTTAATTGAAATAATCACTCTTGTATCATAATTCATCTTGTTAATTGTAATAATCACTCTTATATCATAATTAATCTTCTTTATCTTTGTTTTCTTTGATTATTCGATGCAGATTTCGTTCAATTCATCTTGTTAATTATAATAATCATTCTTATATTTTCAGCTCTTTATTATCATAAATAATTTTTGTTTTCTCCGATTGTTTGAGGCCGATTTCATTCAATTCATCTTGTTTATTGTAATAATCACTTTTATATTTTTAGCTCATTACCCACTGAGCAAATCCATTTAAGTAAAGTTTCATCAACATTAAAACAAACTTTAATGTTGCTACAATGTTGATATAAAGTTAATAATTGTTTGTTTTTTGCTCAGTGGGTATTATCTTGTTGTCTTTGATTGTTTGATGCATATTTTCGATGAATTCATCTTGTTAAGTGTAATTTAAATGTTCAGTTCTTTATTATCACAATTAGTTTTTGTTTGATATAGATTTCGTTGAATTCATCTTGTTAATTGTAATAATCGCTCTTTATGTTTTCAGTTATTTATTATCGCAATTAATTTTTTTTTCTTCGATTGTTTGACGCAGATTTCGTTCTTTGGTCGGGGACTCTTCTCTTTCGGAAAAAAATGGTGGACTTCCAGATGCTGAAACGATCCAGACTGTTGCACCTGTGTTTTGCTATATCGTATTTTTCATCCGGACTTATTATAAATTTTATACAATGTATTTTATATCTGACGTTACACAAGATCAACAAGACCGTTTACAGGAAGGTGAATTATTACCTGTGCTGTTCACTCTACTCACGTAAGTAACTCGTTGCTAATTAATATTCCTCGTGAGTTGTTACTTACCTCTTTCATTGACAAAATTTAAAAATTAATTAAATTTATTTGATTGAAGTTAAAGGGTCATATGATTTTCCCTTTTTTAAGGCTTTCGTTAACTAAATAATTGATCAGAGTTAGTGAAAACGTTAAAATTGACATTTATAACAGGGTTTGTCCCTGTTATAAATGTCAATTTTGACGTTTTCACTAACTGATCAAGTATTTAGTTAACGAAAGCCTTAAAAAAGGGAAAATCATATGACCCTTAGTGTTTTATTGGATTTAATTACACTTTAACTTCAATCAAATAAATTTATTTCAATGAAATATTTGGAAAAGTCGCAACGACACTAAATTTTTGCAGAAAGTCGATATTAATATCGACAGTTTTTAATTTTAACGAAAGGGAAATCATACTGACCTAACAGGTCTTCACTTTTAGGGTAGAAAGTGTTGGTGTTTTTTTAAGATATGAATACTTCACGTAACTCAAACTAAATACAGAAGTTAAAGCAGTTTAAATGTAAGAAAATCTTGTTTTTCCCCATATATTCCATATCTAATCACTAACATTTAAATTAAAGAATGAGTGTTTACTCGTTTAATTTAAACTTTAGAGATTTGATGTGAACGATACTTCAAATTTGTAGAAAAAAAAACTTGATAAACTTATTGTTCGAAAAGAGCATTTTCTTAATTATCATACATTAATATGCTTAATTCCTGAACGGTGAATATTCATTTTGGTTGTATGTAAATGTGAAAAAACTCAGTTAGTTTGCTGACTTTTACGTCTCATACAATGATATCAGAGAGGTCCAAAGTGCACTGATCCATTTTGTTTTTCTTTCTTTAAATGCACTCAAACACAATTATCAGCTTTATTAAAGGACCGAGTGTTCCATTATTGTTGCCTTCAATTTTAATCGAGACGTATTTCACTTATTAAAATCAAATCGGTGAATATTGTAAGTTCGAAATATACTAATTGTCTAAAAATGAGTAATGTAGAGTATTTAATGACAATGAAAAACTTAATTAAAATATACTAATTGTTTAATTAAGTTATGTAGAGTATTTAATCATAATGAACAAATTTAAATATACTTATTGTTCAATTGAGTGAGTTGTGGTGTTTAATTGAGTTGTGAATGAAAAACTTTGTATTCCTTCACTTTTATAAAGTGAAGAGTAAAGTAAGGAATAAAAGTTTTTCATTATCGAAATGTACTGTTTAATCACAATATTTTAGTGTATTATACCGGTGGCGCATGAAGTAAAATTTCGAGTTTAGAATAGCCTGAAAATTTGGTTAGGTTACTACGCTTCGCTACGTGACCTAACCAAATTTTCAGGCTTTTCTAAACTCGAAATTTTACTTCATGCTTAGTCTGGGAGTGGACACACTCATTAAAAGCAACAAATTGAACAATTTCGTAGAATCGATTTGATTTATGAAAATTTACAAAGTGAAGTGTGATTTATTGCAAAGTTTGAAAAAATAAATTTGATTCAGTTTATGTAATTTTCTTGAAAATCAGCTTAATACTTAACGCATTCAAAATAATTAATCACACATTTATATCTTATTAAAAGGCGAGTCAAGTGTGTTGATAATTGAATGATTGGAAGTTTTAACCTTCTGGTTCTGGTGCAAAGGGGAGTGTGCAGTTCTGCACTGCACTTAGGCCTCATTAGGCCCATTGTGCCACCTCCCGTAGATCACCCATCCTCAGTTTAGCCAGCCCACCTTGTTTAGGTATTCTAGCATAGCTGAGGTGGGTAGATCTCTTATGTAGGCCATCTATCACCCAATATAGACTCCCTGATTGACGATAGTGCCGGGCATTCACAAAGAAAATGCCATGCAGTCTCGTCTTCCATGCTGCAACCTCTACAAGATGGGGAGTCAACTATCCCCATCCTATAGAGGTGCCCGTTTAGTCCACAGTGACCAGTAAGGATGGCAGTTAAGCGCCTGAGATTCTCTCTAGCCAGCTGCAGGTACCGTTTCGCTGATCTCTCATTGGGATACACAAGTGTTTCCTTAGAGAGCTTGCAGCCCTCGATATCATCCCAACGCATCCTGAATTTCTCCAGGGCATTGGTTTGTAACATGTTACACAGGGAGAGAGGAGCTAATCGCACTAGCGGCTCCGGTGAGAGTAGATTCATCCCAGCCGCAGCTCTTGCCAGCGCTTCAGCTCTCCCGTTACCTGTGTCTGTATCATGCCCTTTCACCCAGCAGACTTCAATGTTGTTGTGCATTGCTGCCTGTCTGAGTTTCCCGTGGCACTCTATTTCGGTCTCTGACGAAGTATAGGCTTTCTGCAGAGACAGAATCGCTTGCCTGCTATCCGTTAAGATTAGTATGGCTACATTTGTCACCTTGCGGTTTATGATGTACTCAGCCGCAAGTGTTATTCCCATCAGCTCTAGTTGCGTGATGGTTCCATGAATTCCCATCGGAATTTTTGCTTGGATTTTTAGGGTTTTAGAGAAAACTCCAAGGCCCGATCCTTCTCTCCTTTTAGATCCATCTGTGTAGATCCTTATAGCAGACTCTCTCATCCGCTTAGTGGGTTGAACAGTAACGTTGTAGGGTGTGGTCCGTATTAGTGTTGGTACACAGCAGTCAATAACTCTAAAAGAGGTATATCTCTACAGACATTCCTCCAGAGGTGTCCTCTAACTTCCCCCAGCTGTTACTGTTCCAAATCCCACTGCACTGAAGGCGAAGTATAGTCGCCATGGCCTCCTTCTCCAGCCTCTAAAAGAGGTATATCTCTACAGATATTCCTCCAGAGGTGTCCTCTAACTTCCCCACAGCTGTTACTGTTCCAAATCCCACTGCACTAAAGGCGAAGTATAGTCGCCATGGCCTCCTTCTCCACGTGGATATCAAGTGGTGGAAGGCATAGCATGACTTCTATCGCCATCGTCGGAGTAGTGTGCATGGCGCCTGTTACACTAAGACAGACTGTCCGCTGCACTTGCGAGAGTTGCTTCCTCGTGGTCTTCTGTTTGGTTCTGGGCCACCAAACTGAAGCTCCGTAAGTCAGCATGGGCCTTATGACAACTGTGTACAACCACAGAGTCGTGCGTGGTTTCAAACCTCAGGTTTTCCCCACTGCCCGACGACATTGCCAGAAGGCCCTTATAGCTTTGTCTGTTTTGATGTCGATGTGCGCTTTCCAGCTCAGTTTCCTGTCGAGAGTGATGCCCAGGTATTTCACCTCGTCGCTGTACTGCAACATCGTATTCAATAATTTTGATGCTTTTTTCGACACCTTCCTTTTCTTGGTGAACAGGACCATCTCCGCTTTGGCAGGGTTTACCGATAGGGAGTGATCATTGCACCACCTAGAAACTATGTTTAGAGCTCCTTGCATCTGGTCGCATAGGGCGTCTTCAAACTTGCCACATACTAATATGGCCAGATCATCAGCATAGGCTGTCACAAACAAGCCTAGTTGCTGAAGTTCGTCTAGTAGGCTGTCCAGAACCATGTTCCATAATAGTGGTGATAAAACACCTCCCTGAGGACAGCCTCTGTCAATTTTACAGGTTATACGTTCCCTTCCCTGTTCCACTGTGACTATACGATTGGCCAGTGCATTGCCAATCCATACACACATTTTAGATGGTACTCTGCGCTTGCTTAGCGCATTTCCTATCTTCGGTATGGTCGTTTTATCAAACGCACCTTCTATGTCAACAAAAACACCTAGGGTGGATTCTTTAACATCCAATGTTCTCTCGATTCTGCTCACTACACTACGCAGGGCTGAATCAGTGGACCTCCCCCGTGTGTATGCATGTTGTGTCGCCATCAGCGGCTGTCTGACTAGAGCTGATGTTCTTATATGCCATTCACAAATCCTTTCCTGTCTTTTAAGGAGAAACGAGGAAAGTGTAATTGATCTGTATGCCTTGGGAGCAGTATAGTCTGCTCTACCGGGCTTCGGTATGAAAACAACCCTGGCTCGTTTCCAGACCTTAGGGACACATCCCAGCGCCAAACTGGACCGAAACAGCATCATTACAAACCCAGCTAGTTCATCCCGTCCCCACTGTAGCAGGGCGGGAAAGATGCCGTCGGGTCCGGGTGCTTTAAAGGCGGAAAAGCTTGCAATTGCTCTAAGGGTGTTTTCTTCATTTATCACTTCATGAGCCAGTTCCCAGTCTTCTGGTATTGCCGAAGTGATTTCAACCACATCCTTAGATTGCGTAGATAGTAAAGTGCATCCAGGGAAGTGAGTCTTGAGCAATAGTTGCAGACTTTCATGGAGGTCGTCAGTCATGGTGCCGTCCTCTTTCTTCAGGACTCCCACAGATTGATGGTGGTCCTGTGATAGAGTCTTCTTAAGTCTGCTAACTTCTTGAGTGCTTTCAATTCCTTCGCAGAAGGTACGCCATAACGCTCTTTGACATTGCCTTATGAGCTTTTTGTACTCTCTAAGGCGGACCTTGTAAATGGTCCAGTCGGAGGTCTTTGGAGCGTTGTGCTCTATTGAATGCTTTCCTGGCCTCATCTTTTAAGGAGTTGAGATCTGGGCACTACCATGGGGTTTCCGTCCCTGTCTCAGGCCTCCTCTTAAGTGGGCAGGACAGTTTATATGCCCTAAGAATCTTTGCCTGCACTTCCTCCGCTAGGAGGTCTAGGCTGGCACAGTCCTTAGGGCATTGCTTCTTTATATCCTGCAAACCCTCACCAAGGTGCATACGGTATGCATCCTTATCCGTAAGTCTCAGATTCCGGTAAGGTTTGCTCGGACTCAATTTTAGGCCCAGTTGAAAAGTGATCCATCTGTGGTCAGACATGGACGCTTCCCGACTGACCTCCCATTTATCTATAATGTTAGAGATACCAATGGTAGCCAGTGTGATATCAATCACTGTCTGGCAACGCGTATTCACGAAAGTGGGTTCCGTCCCATGATTGAGTATTTCTAAATTATTACTAACTAAATAGTCATGTAAAGACTTACCTCTTCTATCAGAAGCTCTGCTCCCCCATGAGATATGGTGTGCATTTGAGTCGCAGCCCATGATTAGTGGTAGTCCCTCCTTCCTGCAATACTCAACAAGCCCTTCCATTCCCCTTGTAGGGGGCGGAAGGGTGGAGTCTCCAGGTAGGTAGACCGCCGCCAGAACTGCGTCTTTCCCTTTGCCCATCACTCCACAAATTTTCACCACAGTAGTATCACCATCGGAAAGTTGTGGCAGCAGGTGGGCTTCTATTTGCCTAGGTGCGTAGATGGCAGTCCTAGGTTAGTTTTAACCTCAAATTTACATTTAATTAATGTTTATTTTATACACTACAAATGCAATAATGACACAATACCAATAAAAAACTTAAAATATACTTATTGCTTAATTGAGTTGTGGAGTTTAATTGAGTTGTGAATCAAAAACTTTTTATCCCTTCACTTTTATAAAGTAAAAAGTGAAGTAAGGAATAAAAAGTTTTGTTATTGTCGAAATGTACTGTTTACTTCACAATATTTCAATGTTTTATACCGGTGGCGCATGAAGTAAAATTTCGAGTTTAGTAAAGCCTGAAAATTTGGTTAGGTCACTCCGCTTCGCTACGTGACCTAACCAAATTTTCAGGCTTTTCTAAACTCGAAATTTTACTTCATGCTTAGTCTGGGATTGGACACACTCATTAGAAGCAACAAATTGAACGATTTTATAAAATCAACGAAAAGCCTAAAAATTTGGTTAGGTGTAAAGTGAAGTAAGGAATAAAAAGTTTTGTTATTGTCGAAATGTACTGTTTACCTTACAATATTTCAGTGTTTTATACCGGTGGCGCATGAAGTAAAATTTCGAGTTTAGAAAAGCCTGAAAGCCTGAAAGCCTGGTTAGGTCACTCCGCTTCGCTACGTGACCTAACCAAATTTTCAGGCTTTTCTAAACTCGAAATTTTACTTCATGCTTAGTCTGGGATTGGACACACTCGTTAGAAGCAACAAATTGAACGGTTTTATAAAATCAACGAACTCGTGAAAATTTACAATGTGAAGTGTAATTTATTACGAAGTCCATTTGATCGAATTTGTGTAATTTTCTCGAAAATCAGCTTAACGGCGTACTTATTCAGAATAATTAATTACAAGTTTATATTTTATTAAAAGGCCATTGTGTTGGTAATTGAACAATTGGAGTTTTTAACCATACATTTACATTTAATAATTGGTTATTTAACGCACTGCAAATGCAATAATGACACATAATTCTCGTTCTGTCGAGCATAAAAAAGCTTTAAAAACAAATTGTTCGCACTTGAATAGAAATTGTAGTGTTTGTTTCACGTAAACATCAATTTGTAAAGTGTAAAGTACAATAAATTAATCTGTCTTATTTTTTTTTTTTTAATAATTCCAACGGTAAATTATGAGTTTTGGTTGTTGTTCATTTTTTTGTTAAATTTGGTGTTGTCATTAAAGGTTTTAATAGTTTTCTAACAAATGTTATCCACTCACTGATTAAGCATGAAGTAAATATTTCAGGCTTTACTAAACTCGAAGTATTTACTTCATGCGCCACGCGTGCAAACACCGATTTAATGTGTAGTCCAAAAAAATACTTATTGTTAATCCATCACAATATTAAAATAAAATGTGGATAGATTTTTGTATATATTTCTTTTTACAGTGAACAATTTGGACAAACATAAATAAACTTATTATAAATTAACATAATAAAGGAAATATTTGATACACGTTTTGATTAACGCTGTCAATTTTTCTAATTAAAGCATTCAAATATTCATTCGAAATCAAATATTCGAAAGACAAATGTAGGCAAACAATAAAGCAAATATTAGATACACGTTTTGATTACATTTTTAATTAAATAATCATGAACGTGTAAAGTCTAAAGTACAGTAAATACATTTATTTCACACCAATATTAGGTAAACTTCCTAATATTGGTGTGAAATAAATTTATATCATTTTACGAAATACAGTAACACTAACGTCTATGCTAAACTTACTTGTTGCCGGGTAATGCATTTGGTTACCTGGCAATAAACAAATTTAGTGTAGACATTAGTGTTACTTACTCTTTCATAAAACAATAAACTAAAACTATTGGTGTGAAATAAATGTATTGTAACGATAAACTAAAACTTTCCACAAATACACAAATAAGACAATTAACTTTGTATAACTGAGGATTTTATTGTGACTATAGTTTCGACAACTTTAACTTGTCATTATCAAACATAAAGTTTAAACTTTCCATTCATTATTTATTTATGCATTCTTTTTTCTTAATATTTTTAAACTAAATAAAGTCACAAAAGCACAAATAAGAAAATAAGAAAACGGAGTGTTATTTGTTTTAAATAAAACAACCTTGTTTTTCAAAAAACACGACGACTAAACACTATCTGTTGCCCATTTGCTAAGTGGCATCGTCAGTACCTTGTTTTTCAATTTAAATGAGAAATAAATATAAAATACGCGGAGTTCCGTTCTGCGGACATCGATCGTGAGTTGTGCGTTCCATCCCTGCTTGCGTTTGACCCACACGTGGTTGTTTCACAAATCCTTTTTCATCCTCTCTATTTTATTCTTTGCAATCACCTATATCCTGACAATCCTTTCATTTATTACCCATCTTGGCAACTATTATATATTCCATTTGTTTCTGGATCTCGCCTAGCTATGGAAAAGTGACAGTTTAAGTATTGTAAATGGGGCTGGTTGTGTTTTAAATCAGGGTTTTTAAATGTCACTGTCAGATGTTCGATTTTAAGGTTATAATTTCTGACTATTGTGATCTTACACTGTTGCCTGTTTTACAAATTTTCAGATATAAAAGGATAATAATATGCAGTTTTAAGATTAACAAAATTTACTACTTGGTTTTTGTACATACAAACACAGCAATAATATTGTATATAACAAATATAATGAATTCGGCTCTGCAAACTTATTTCGTCATCCATTTGTATTTCTCGCTTGGGTCTTCCCGTTAACACATTTTGATCAACTCCATCCATCCACCTTAATTTTGGTCATTCTCTCTTCTGTTGGCCCTCAGTATTTTTTTGTAGAATTGCAAATTTATTCCCACCCTCTTGTGATACTGATAATTTTCATGTCAAACAATTTTTAAGCCCTCATTCCACTTTTATTATTTAGTCAAGAGAACCTGCATCTGAATCTTCTGATGTTTGTTCTGAGCCAGATTCCCCAAGCGAAATAATAAAAGGAGGAATGGTTTCAAAAGAAAGGTTCCCCATGTGTTTTGTCCAGTCATCCGAAATAAGTTTTTCACAATGATCACAGAAATGTTGCCACATATCGGATGTACATTTTGAGAGAGACTCAAGCCATAAATTCTGAACACGATCCTTAGATGGTTGCTTAGAATTTATGTGCTTATTGTAGTAAGTCTTACAAAACCCCCATGCCATTTCAATTGGATTGTATTGACAATGGTATGGCGGTAATCTAAGAACTTCGTGCCCGTTCTTTCTCAAAATGTCATCAACTACGTAAATTTTGTCATTTGATCGAAAAGGTATAAATAAAGCCCATAGTTCCTTTTTGGTTAATTTTGGATTGAATTTTACATTGTGTTTAACCAACCACTCCTGCATTTCGCATTTCTTACAAGAAAATGAAGGAGTTTTGTCTAATTGCACAGAATGGTGAAATAATTGTTGCAAGATTAACAATAAACCTCTTCAAAATTAAAAAGAGGATTACTTATGATATCATAAATTATTGCAACACTGTTAAAATAAGGAATCAGGAGTGGCAACTAATAAAAAATGTAAATGTTGATACTGCAACATAACAACACGAAAGCATGGCTAGGCGAGATCCAGAAACAAATGGAATTGTGTATACGTGTGTTTTTTCCGTAAACCCCTTTCTATTCCTCGGGGATAGCGAAACTCTATTTATTAAACTATTTATTACATTATACAAAATTACTGTGACTAGTCAACAGGGCCTAGTAGCCGAGGCCATAAATTACGCAGAAGAAGAAGAAGAAAATACGCGTAATAATAGTTAAAACAAAACCTTTCATTTTTTTTCAATTTAATTAAAAACAAATTTAAAAACACGCATAAAAATAGTTAAAACAAAACTGTTTAAATTGCAATGCTCGGTTTTATACATTTACAGTAAATTATGAATGCATAATTGTATGTTTACATCATAAAAGAAATTAATAAATTCCCCGATAACGAAGTTATTATTATATTACTTTTATCAAATGCAACATATTTTACATGCATACACTCCGAACAAATTTTAATATCTGAGTAAAAAAAAAGTTATTTAAAGATAATTTTTCAGAATGGAGAAAGAAACTATTCAAATTTCAGCAGAGACACGACAAAATTCTTGTTTGAAATAATTCAGTTGTTCATATTTTTGTTGTTTAACCAAGAAATAACTGTATTGTTTTGAGTTTACGTGAAGTGATTAAAAACAAATAGAAAGACTGTTATTCCTTACCCTTCCTCCGTTCCTTAAAAAGTGAAGTAAGGAATAACAGTCTTTCTATTTGTAACCAAGAAATGATTAGATTTTAATAAAGTAATTTAAATTGCTTAAATTAAATGTATCGTATGTTCAATAGAAAAAAATCTCTAGAGTGCCATAAATAATATTCTAGGTTGCTAACTCTGAAATTATATACCGTGCAAACATTTAAAATATAAATTAAGGTGGGCTTAGGTTTTTAAATTAGATTTTTTTTATTTATTTATTTATTTGACGGAAGATCCATTTTACAAAATACATTTTAACAAAATTTTATAACTACGAGAAGAATACAGTAATACTTATACATAAAATAAACTTACAATACTAAGATAAATAACAAACATTTATACGCTTAAGTTTGCTGATGAACTGTGAGGGTGAGAAGCAATTAAAAATATCAAAATTTGGAATCAGTGATAGTTTATTTGCTGTATGCATAAACCTTGTAAGTGGACTATTATTATTATTGTAAGTGGACTATTATTCCCATAATTGGCACCAGAGCTGGGATGAATCCTCAAAAACAGGATTCGAATCACGAATCCGAATCACCTAATATGATTCGAATCACGAATACTCGAATAAAGGATTCGTAAGTGAAAAATATGATTCGAATCAAAGATACGAACCCTCATTTTTGAATCACGGATACAAATCCTTTAAAAATAAATTTGAATCTATTATTTGCAACCAGTAATATTTTATTCCATCAGTTTCTATTAACAAAAATGTACATTTACCGACTAAATATCTGATTATATAATGATTTTAATGAATGATGATATATGTGTTATTGAACTTCATTTTAAATCTGTGTTTTATACGCGTGGCGCATGTAGTAAAATTTCGAGTTTAGAAAAGCCCCGTGAAAATTTGTCTCGGGTCGCTGCGCGACCCTCGACAAATTTTCTACGCGGGGCTTTTTTAAACTCGAAATTTTACTTCATGCTTAGTCTGGGAGTGGACAACACTCGTTCTTAGAAGTTTCAAATTAAAGGATCACTCTAGATTACTAAGTTTATTGTTTATGTTTCTTTATTAACGGAATCTCCTTTTACAAAAAATAAACAAATCTAACTTATAATAGTAAATATTTAAATAAATAATATTGCTGCAAATACAAAAAATAAAAATATTAAAATTAAAAAGAATATACTAAAAATAAATACACATATGTATATACATACATATATATACACACATACATACATATATGCATACATACATACATACACACATACATACATACACACACCTACACACACCAATATCCCCATTAATTAAATCACGCAAAATACATAACTGAATAATTATACTAATATATATTTTTTTTTTATCAAATCATATACAAATGGTTACATCAAGATGATTCAACCGTCTCCTAAATTGTTCAATCGGTTCATTAAAAATATTCAAATTATAATTCGCAGAAATTACATTTAGGTTTCTCATGATTCTTGTTATTGGGTTATTTAAACCATAATTCGTATTATGAAATGGTAGTCTGAACAAATCTTTGAATCTCGTATTTCTTGATACATTAAATTGAAATGAATATAACAGATAGTTACAATCAACAAGCCCATTAATAAGTCTGAAACCAAAATTTAGGTCAATTACTATTCGCCTAGTTTTTAATGGTTTTAAATTCAGAAGAGTTAACATATTCGAATGGCTAAAGTCAATTCTACGGTAACCCAATTTAAAATTAACAATTCTCAAAAATTTACTCTGTACCATTTCAATTTTGTACGACCATTTTTCATATGTAGGATTCCAAATAATAGAGCCGTATTCAAGTTTAGATCTAACTAAAGATATGTACAACAACCTACTAGTATTTGCATTAAATAAGGATGAGAATCAGGATGATAATCAGACCGAGAGTTTTGAGAGAGTTAGATACAAGGTTGTTGATATGCGGAATAAATGTCAATCTATTTTCAAAAATTATACCAAGATCTTTAATATTTTCAGTAGTACTTAGTATTTGTTTATTTAAATGATACATAAACGGTATTGATATTGAACGGCAAAATGATATGGTAGTACATTTAGAGATATTTAAATGTAACTTATTGGAAGTACACCAATGTGAGAGACGAGTTAAATCATCTTGTAGCATAATACAATCATCAACATTTTTAATAATATAAAATAGTTTTAAGTCGTCTGCGAATAGTAGATAATTTGAGTACCGAAAAGATATCCCAATGTCGTTAATAAAAAGTAGAAACAAAATTGGAGCGCAATGGGATCCTTGAGGTACCCCAGATGTTACATTGATTGTGTTGACAGATAGTTATGAATCTTAACATATTGAAAGCGCGATGTAAGAAAACTTTGAAGCCAGTTAATTACAAGATTTCCGAAGCCTAGTTTTTTGAGTTTGTTCAACAGTAGAACATGGTTAACACAATCAAACGCTTTCGAGAAATCGGTATAAATAGCATCAACTTGATAACCGTTCTCAAAAGCGTTTAATAAAAATGTTTGATAGCACAATAAATTGCTGATCGTTGATCGATTTTCCATGAACCCATGTTGTTCCTCACATATGACATGTTTGCAAGCCCACATCAATTGCTTAGAAACAATACTATCTAGCAGTTTAGGAATTGTAGATTGTATTGTATTACCATTTTACAAAGGCTACAGCTCGAAGGACCAATCATGGTCTTCGAAGACCGAAGGACTACAGGGAATCGAAGTTTATTTACAAGAAAACAACGAATATCTTAAGGTTTACAGCATGGATAGAAAAGAAAACATCCAATTTTGAAAAAATATCGAAGTTGGGTTGATTTTCAGTGCGTTTTTAACTTCACTTTAAATCAGTGTTTTATACGCGTGGCGCATGAAGTAAAATTTCGAGTTTAGAAAAGCCCCGTGAAAATTTGTCTCGGGTCGCTGCACGACCCTCGACAAATTTTCTACGCGGGGCTTTTCTAAACTCAAAATTTTACTTCATGCTTAGTCTGGGAGTGGACCGTCAAGATTTTCTACATGTCAAGATTTTCGATATTTCTAGATTTATGTCGATTTATTCACAGTTTGTTATTGTATTAAATGCAACTTTAATATTAAATAAAAACGGTTTTTTTTAGGAATAGAATATTCACCCATTAAGAGCCGACCAAATTATAAAGTTAACTCTAAAAGTTAATTTTAGATAACATTTTGAATCTTTTTCTTTTGAATGATTTATTATATTACATACGTCGATTTTTTAAAAAAGTTAAATTTAAAATTGAAACGAGTGTTGTCCACTCCCAGACTAAGCATGAAGTAAAATTTCGAGTTTAGAAAAGCCCCGCGTAGAAAATTTGTCGAGTGTCGCGCAGCGACCCGAGACAAATTTTCACGGGGCTTTTCTAAACTCGAAATTTTACTTCATGCGCCACGCGTAAAAAACACTGATTTAAAGTGAAGTTAAAAATGCACTGAAAACCAACCCAACTTCGATATTTTTTCAAAATTAGATGTTTTCTTTCCTATCCATGCTGTAAACCTTCAGATATTCGTTGTTTTCTTGTAAAAAAACTTCGATTCCCTGCAGTCCTTCGGTCTCCGAAGACCATGGTTGGTCCTTCAAGCTGTAGCCTTTGTAAAATGGTAATAAACTTAGTAATCTAGAGTGATCCTTCAATTTGAAACTTCTAAGAACCAGTGTTGTCCACTCCCAGACTAAGCATGAAGTAAAATTTCGAGTTTAGAAAAGCCCCGCGTAGAAAATTTGTCTCGGGTCGCGCAGCGACCCGAGACAAATTTTCACGGGGCTTTTCTAAACTCGAAATTTTACTTCATGCGCCACGCGTATAGAACACTGATTTCAAGTGAAGTTAAAAATATACTATTAACGTTGGATATTTTTCATGGTTAAGTAACCAAATATCCATTCACAAATATTTGAATTATTCGAAAATGTCAATATTTATATTCAAATATGAATAATTTATTATTTATTTATTTATTCCTTTGCCTATCTACCTTTCGGTGTAAGGCTATGAATAATTTAGTGATTTAAATATTCATATTAGAATATTTAACTATTTGAATTATTTGAATTCGAATCCCAGCCTGAATAGCGATGATTCGAATTATTTAGGAGGATTTTAATCCGTGTATGAGGATTCGAATGCTTTTATAAGGATTCGATTCCTTTTATAAGGATTCGAATCTTTTTATAAGGATTCGAATCCTTTTATAAGGATTCGAATTCTTTTATAAGAATTCGAATCATCTACGTCTGGATTCGAATACGAATCCTTTTAAAAAAATGTAACGAATCCGGATCACGAATCCGTTTTCACTAAAGTATTCGAATACCTCTGTTGAATCCTCTAAAAGGATTCGAATCCGGGAATCGAATCCTGAATGATTCGAATCCTGCCCAGCTCTGATTGGCACTACTAACTGTTAGCGCACAGTTTACCATAACCTCAAATGAGAGTTCCGTTCTGGACCCCGAATAGAGCGGACGTCGAGCGTGAGTTGTGCGTTCCATCCCTGCTCGCATTGACCTACCCGTGGTTGTTTCACAAATCCTTTTTCATCCTCTCTAATTCATCCTTTACAATCATTTATATCCTGACAATCCCTCCATTTATTACCCATTATTGCAACTATGTATGTATTTTCCGTAAATCCCTTTTCTTTCCTCGGGGATAGCGAAACTCTATTTATTAAATTATACAAAATTACTGTGACTGGTCAACAGGGCCTAGTAGTCGTAATAGTAGCAGAAGAAGAAGAATAACCTCAAATTTATTCCATCATTGAATTAGCATTCTGGGTTAATGCACAAAACAAATGCCGCCTACTCTAATTTGTAATTTAAAGATCACACGGTATTATAATAATTATGCCTGACGTTTTATATAATAATAATATTTATTACCGAACAGGAAATCCCCATTACAGTGTAATATTACAAAAAGATAAAGTCTTAAAATAATACATGTAAAGAGAACAAAATTACCAAAAATGAAAATATGATAATAAAGCGTATAGCCAGCTTAATTAAAAAAAAAGATTAAATCATTGCCTTTAGAGGTTTTTTTATTTATTGTACATACAATATTTTCTGTTTAGATTAGGAACAGAAATAATTTTAACTTAAAAGAGTTAATCATTTTCTAATGCAGAATAGGAGTCAAAATATAACTAATTAGAAATGTTATCAGTTATTAAATTTAGTTTTTAAACTGTCAGTGCAATTATTGACGATGCAATCATCCTAGATAATAATCTATCAATTGATTTATTGATAAAATTAATTTATAATTTTTTTTTAAGTGCACTCGTACTTTGTTGTTTCAAATATCCTCAAATTGTGTAATTGATAAGGATTTTTGTCCGATAATTAATTTGCTGTGAATAAAAGATAAGATAATTCTTTGGTTCAACCGCAAAACAAGTTGAGTACGCTGGAACTGATTTTGGCCTGATAATTGATTGCCGTTTATAAAAGATAAGATCAAATCGACAATTCTTAGTTTCAACGGTAAAACTCATTAAGTGCACTGGGAATTAATCGAACAATGTTTTATTATTTTATAGTTCTACATGAATAATTTTTGTGTTATGATGCTACAAAGCAGTGTCCTAAAGGAATTATCGACTAATGCCGGGTTTATGAGATGTTTAACGTTTAAGGAAATGATGCCTTAGCTCACACGTGTTTTAAGTGCTTCAGAATCTGTATGCACTTAACGGGAGGGTAGCAAAGAAGTACTTACAAGAACGGTCGCCTAGATGTAGCTAAACTCGCATTTTCGACCGACATTGGTGCAATAAATTATAGAGAGATTTGTGGTCTTTCCACAAAACCCATTTATTGTCCCCAATAATGTATTTATTAACCTTTGTGTTAGCCGTACCTGTTTTCTTTGGGCAATGAACTTGAATACCCTCAATAAAATTATAATCATTTTACAACCTTGTAGCTACCGAATCTGCAGTAGAGTAACCCCGCGCTCCAACCCCCGCAGGTTGGAGGGGTGCGACAAAGTCGCTTAATCGTTTCTTCTTCAGCTCGCACAATATGCTAATTTTTATACCTGCTTTCTCTGGAGGGCAAAAATAATCTTTTTGGTATATTTTCTTCGAACCGATACTGATCCAGGTTTAGCTGGTTTTTCTATTGGAATTTCAATTTAATCTCTCTCTTCCACTATCCCACAAGTTGAACAATTTTAAAATACGAGTAGTAAACTTTTGTAGAAAATCGATTCTCAATAATATTCGTATTTTTCAATCTTACCTAGTGATTTTAAAAAAAAACGGCGCTCGTTTCGAGAAGCGCTCCTCATAGCGTTATTTGAACAGATATTAATTATTTCTATTTAATTTGAAAAAAATACAGGGTGAAAACCTTAACTGGAATAAATTCGGTATTTATGAAATGAGAAGTTCCAGAAAAAAATCCTCGGACAGGTCGATTTTTGTTTGTTATTCCGGCAAGTTTTTAAAATAGAAACATTTTTTTTTATTTCACTAAATTTATAGCCCTTTTCATTCTCTTTACGACCATGTAAAAATATTTAGTTTTTTAAAAAAAAAATATTTCAAAAATTAAACAAAAAATGTTTTTTTATAAATTTATTAATGTAACAAATGTTCAAAATGAGTACCGTTTCTTTCTTGGCAAATAGCCAATCGGTGATAAATTCCATCCCTTACATTTTGAAACAGTTCCGGAGGGCAGCTTGGTGGTGTAGTGGTTAGAGTGTTGTACTGCCACGCCACGGACCGGGGTTCAAATACCGGCCTAACAAGTTGTCTGCATTTATATAGGTTAGGATAAAAATGCCAAACACTCCGTCTTCTCGGATATGACGTTAAATGCATGTAGGACCCGTGTACTGCCTGGATGTTGCGTGCACGTTAAAGATCCCTACCGGTGGGTTGGAACTCCCACCGGGTTCGGCAAAATTCCCGGATAGCTGTAAACCTAATCTCCGGCGTCATGATTGGCCTTAGCAGCGGAAATAGATGACGTAAAAACCCAAAAATAAAAAATAAAAAAACAGTTCCGGTAAAATGTATAAGTTTTTCTTTACGAATTTTTGTTTAATTTTTTAAATAAAAAAAATCAAAAAAAACAAAATACTTTTACATGGTCGTAAAGAGAATGAAAAGGGCTACAAATTTGTGGAAATAAAAAAAAATTGTTTCTATTTAACAAAAAATGCCTATGACGTCATACATAAGAGGCTAGTGACGTCATACTTGTTTTGAAGACGATAAAAAGTGTGCACTAAGGAACAAAAATCGACCTTTCCAAGGATTTTTTTCTGGAACTTCTCATTTCATAAATACCGAATTTATTCCAGTTAAGGTTTCCACCCTGTATATTTATTTTTAATTAATCAATTTTAGAGACAAATACTCAGAATGTTTACGAAAACACAAAAAAACTGCTATAAATATGGACATTTGATATTCATGTGAACACCCGGAAATTATAACATAGATATATAACAAAAATCAGGTTTTACCGAAAATTAACGCTAATCTTCTGTACTGGGGGTAAGCTGCAATGTTGAATTATATAACGAGCAAAATTTCAAATTAATATCTCAAATAAGAAACAAATTGTTGGAGGTATATAGCATATATACCGGGTGTAATATAAAACTGAGTTTTTTTATTTTTTGCGATATCAATTTAAAATGTAGTAAGTTTATAATAAACACAATTTCTACAACAATATAAAATTATTATTATGAAAAATCAAGCTTCCCCTCTTCGCTGAAACACCCTGTGTGTATGTATAGCCTGTTCTATACATTAAATTGGATATGTACTTAACTGTTTATAAAACAAGCAGTTAAATAAAATTAAATAGTTAGCATAGAAAATGATTCATTTTAAATGGTAAAACTGGACTGTCCATTTTCTAAACCGTCAGGCAAGAATATATTTTAATAAGCATTCGGTTTCTCGTCGATGGTGAAATTCTTTAGTTATTTGAGAAAAAAAAAACTATTATACAGCCCAACGAAGGGTCAGCCGAGCCATCTCATTTATGGCCTCCAATAAATCTTCGGTTCTTCAGACAAGTGACCGTTATATGACGACCGTATAAACGCCAACACAGAAACATCTTTTAATAAAATTGCTTATCAATATGCAAAGAATTTCAGCTATTTATTAACGGATTGCGATAAAATTGGCCTCAATTAAAGCATAATTATTGTGTTTATGCTACTACAAAAAATGAACAATCTGTTATACAAATGAATTAGAAAAAGGTGGCAAAACTGTGATAAACAACATAATTTTTTTAATTAAGAGCAAATAACTTCTTTATACATGATGTGAATTTTATCAAATTTACTCATGACATGTAACAATGCCATAGCTACTACTCTGTAAAACTTCGGTATTTTATAAAAGTATTTACTCAAAATTCTTTGCATTAACCTTATTTCTTTGTTTAAAGTCAGAACTAAAATTGTTTTGAATATACATAATTCTTATGATTAGGATAATAATATATGTTGCAGTCGTTAATTTATTTATTTAAATAAAGTGTAAGGGATTGATTAAACAAAGCAAGAAATGCAGTGCTACCCTCCCCTTAAGGTCTAAAAATTTTAGATTAAGTGTTTGCATGTCGATATTGCTAACTATTTAATCACAAATTTGTGAAAATACTCTTTTACAAGTAATTCATACAATTAACAGAGAAGAAATTTTAAATTATCATTAATCATTTTCAATTCCTCCTTTATACCGCTAACAATTCTGCCAAATCGATAAAATTACTTGACTATCATGTTGTGATAATTGACTCAGTAAATCTGACTTCACTGTGCTTGAATAATATAGCACGCATTCAGAAAGTGTTGGTGCAAAAAATATGTGCAGAAATGGTTCTGCACATATTTTTTGCAGGGATTTTGTTTGTTGTTGTGTCCATCATGGGCAAAGGCTACTGGCAAATGTTTACATATTTTAATAGGGATTTTTATTTCATGCACGATGGTGGCATGGCAATAATTTTAAATGGATATTTGATAGTTTTAGAGTATACTAGGTATATAGTTGGTCATAGTATTCTAAATAGTTACGTAAAAAAAAAGATTTGTTTCGCCGAAAAATCACATATTAAATGATCCTTAAGGGGTTAATGATATTTAAGGAAAGTAGAAAGTAGAGAACTCTTAAACATTAAACGTTAATTCTTAAAATCCTTAAACACCGTATAAATGTGTTTGTAAGAACTTGTACATTCTATTTCGCTTAAATGCTAAACCTTAAACGTCTTATAAACCCTGTATAAATGTGCATTCATTTTTATTATTCTAGTTTTTGCTTTGTTTTTCTTTCAAGCGTATGAAAATTTATCCGCATTTTCCACCTGTAATTGTTATATAATTAATTTCTTATCGGGAGAGACCCGGGACATGTAATTATTTGATAACCATCAAATTTTCTGTGTTTAAACAATTTTCTGTCATGCAATGGAAAAATTTTAAATATATCATTGATTTTCTACGTTTTTTTTCCAACTTAGTCCAGACAATGAATATATTGTAAAGTATATAGAATATGGGAGAATTTTTGACTTCAGGACTTTGTTAGGAGTAGTTAGTATGTAAAAGTCTAAAAGTCCCAGCCCCCGGGAAGTGAGTTAAAAGTAGGAAGGGGGCCGAAAGGACTCATTTTTTGGTTTTTTGCTAATATCTCAGAAACGGCACATATAGAAAAAATGTTTTAAATAAAAGTGAAGGCTAATTAAATTTCCTATAAAATTGTTTTTATACCTATTTGTCGAATTCCCAACGGTCTCAGAGATATTAGCAAAAAACCAAAAAATTAGTCCTTTCGACCCCCAAAGGACTCATTTTTTTGTTTTTTGCTAATATCTCGGAAACGGCACATATAGAAAAAATGTTTTAAAGAAAAGTGAAGGCTAATTAAATTTCCTATAAAATTGTTTCTATACCTATTTGTCGCATTCCCAACCGTTTCCGAGATATTAGCAACAAACCAAAAAATGAATCTTTTCGACCCCCAAAGGACTCATTTTTTGGTTTTTTGCTAATATCTCGGAAACGGTACATATAGAAAAAAATGTTTTAAATAAAAGTAAAGGCTAATTAAATTTCCTATAAAATTGTTTCTATACCTATTTGTCGAATTCCCAACGGTTTCTGAGATATAACTTATTGAAAATTGATAATTTTCAACGATAATTGCCAGCTAACGAGCAAATGGGCATTGGACAGGAGAGGACAGTTGGTTAGAAAGAGCACGGGAACCCCCTTCACCTGGGTGTGAGGATGAGGGTAGGCCTCCCTTTTAAACAATTTTCTTTTCTTCTTTATTTAAAATATAATTTTTCTGCACGCACTGTTTCCGAAATGAAAAACCAAAAATATGGGACCTTTCAACCCCCCTCTCACCTTTAGCTCACCTCCCAGGGGCGGGACTTTTAGTATGTTTACCTACTAACTACTTCTAACAAAGTTCTGAAGTGAAAAATTCTCCCATATTCTATATACTTTACAATATATTCATTGTCTGAACTAAGTTGGGAAAAAACGTAGAAAATCAATAATATATTTAAAATTTTGCCATTGCATGACAGAAAATATTCCATGCACTCTACACCCATCTTTTGAGCACTTATTGACTGCACTAACTGTATTGTTGTGTTACTAATTCATACGTTTTTCAGAAAATCTTATTACAATTTGCGTTAGACAAGAATAGCTCATTCATAGGTGAATGTAATTAACCCTTTTGTATGGTAATAGGAATGCTATTGGTGTATTGATTGCGCAAGTTGAAATTGCGAATGCTTTGTGAAATTAATGGAAAAGTATTGTGCTTGGATAGAAAGGATTTTTTTAATAAATGCGGGGTCGATTGTAAATTTACCAACGTTTTCAATTACCCCTAATTCGGTACATTTTTAAATCAATGCAAGTTTATTGGTAAATCAGAATAGCGTTGTTTTAAGGGGTAAACGAAGGTTTTCGCTAAGGCTGGAATTCAAATACGAATAATTCAAATATGAATATTTCAATCACTAAATTATTATATGTACATCTTTATTTACAGATAAAATAAAGGTAATAATGTATAATTACAAGAAATAAATTTATTATTATTTTCTGTATATACCTATAATGTGTAAAGGTCAATGAATAATTGTTATAATTATTTAAATATTTGAATATCCAAATATTAAATATTTAAATATCCTAATAATTCAAATATTTGAAAATCTTTTTGAATGAATAATTCAATTTTGAACATTTTTAAAACTTTACTTGAAATCAGCGTTTTGTACGCCTGGCGCATGAAGTAAAATTTCGAGTTTAGAAAAGCCTGAAAATTTGGATTTGCCGGGCTCGCTTCGCTCCGCCCGGCAAATCCAAATTTTCAGGCTTTTCTAAACTCGAAATTTTACTTCATGCTTAACCAAGGAGTGGAAAACACTTGTTAGACATCTATTCAAACTTTTAATGACAATACTGATTTCTTAATAAAAGTGGGTAACAAGCACGGACTGTAGTTATTTTCAATATCTTTATGAGTTTTTTTTTTTTAATTCAGTGTTGTCATTAAAAGTTTTGATTGTTTTTCAACAAGGGTTTACCACTAATTCATTCAAATAATCGCATCACTAATTTTGTTATTTAACTAGAACATAAATTAACGAGGACCTTAACTAGAACCAGTGCAAACACATATTAGTCTTTTGACTGCGATAGTATTTCATCATTAAATGACTATTGTGACATTTCGACTGTAAGTTACTTGGTCGACTGTATTTTCAGCTATAATAAAACAAGTGGTATGATTACTATCGATTATTCATGAGTGAAACCGAGTTGAACACGAATGAATATTATCAATTATTAATCACAGCATGAGATATATTCGTTAAGAGAATAAAACGAACTTGAAATCAATTATTAATCACAGCATGAGTTATATTCGTTAAGAGAATAAAACGAACTTGACTCTATTTCCATCTCGGAAACCTCATCCCATTGTTTAGTTGACATTTTTAATTATCGACTGTCAGATTTGACATATTATTATTCTTGCAACCGCAATAAATTACCATCTAGCTATCGAAATATGCGATTCTAATTGGAGGGAATGTAGTCATGTGATGCATGAGTTATATTGTTCAAATCGAGCTGCAGATTCTACGAGTTAAATGTGCTGCTTCGGTTTCAACGACAAAATATCATCATATTCTGAGTTATATTTAGTGAGGGAATATAATAAAATATCCTGAGTTATATTTAATAAAAGAATATAACAAATAAAATTGATTACTGCAATATGAAAGTGAAAAACACAAGTGAATGCCGCCTCATTGCCACGCCGGGCCGGGTCTTTGGAAACAATAAAAAAGATTTTTTTTTGTAACCTGGCATGTTGAAAAGGGTGGAAAGATATATGGATAAGAGAGGAATGTGTGTGAATGTGGGGAAGACGAAATGGATGAGGTTTAGGAATAAAGGGAGAGAGGGGAGAGTGGGAGTGCTAGATTGGAAGGGAGAGGTGATTGAGAGAGTGAAAAGTTTCAGATACTTGGGATTTATTTTTAAAGGGACGGGTGGGTATGAAGAGCATATAAGGTGGGTACAAGGAAAAGCGAGGAGAGCATGGGGAATGGCATGGAGAAAATGGGGGAGATGGATGGAGAATAGTATTAAGGTGACATGCAAGGTGTGGGATGCGTGTGTAAGACTGATACTAATGTACGGGGTAGAAGCATGGGGAACGAGAGCGTATGAGGTGATTGAAAGAGAACAGCTATGGTTCCTGAGACGGATGCTGGGACTAGAGAAGTCGACGCCGGGATATATACTGTTGCAGGAAACGAATAGAGAGAGATTGGAATGTGAGGCGGTGGAAAGAGTGGTGAAGTATGAAATGAAATTATGCGGAGTAGAAGAGGAGAGATTGGTGAGAATAGTATGGGAGGCGTGCATGAAAGTAGAAGGGGGGAGGTGGAGAGGTGGAGGTGGAAGAGAGAAGGAGAATGTATGAAAGGGGAGGACTGGCAGAGAGGAAGGTACAGGAATGGTTGGGTAGGGGGGTGAAGGTGGCGGCGTGGATGAGAGAGAAGATGAAGGAGGTGGAAGTGCAGGAGAGACAGGGACGGATAGACAAAAGTGAATATAATGATATGTTTGGGAGATGGCAAGTATATGGGAGGGTACCGAGATACATGAGTGAGGATGGGTGGAACAGGGATGAAAGGGTGATAATGGCGAGGGCAAGGTGTGGGTCTGGGGAGAGGGGAAGGAAGAGATGGATGGGGGAAGAATATATGAGATGTAGGTTGTATGAATGGGGGAGGGATACGTGGAGGCACTTGGCGGAGGAGTGTGAGGGTGTGAGTGAGGAATGGGTGGGAGTGAAAGGGAATAGAAGGGTGACGGAATGGATGAGGGAGGACGGAACTAGGGTAAAGACGCTGGAGAAAGAAGGCAAGATGTGATATAGTGTCGACATTGTAAATAACTGTAGGATATGCCAATAAAGGTCTTTTTTTACTTTTTTCACTGCACGAAACTTTACTCAAGCCATTTTCGTTTACGTCCATTTTGACGTTTCTAATGACAGGTTCATAACAACATATCACCGCTTCCTATATTTTTTATCATCGGGGTGATACACAAGTACATCCACCTTTTCTTGCATTTCATTGGTTGAAAATTTTGACGTTAAGTCCCTTGAACAATGCGAATTATCATTTGAAGTTTGACATACAAAATAAAACCACTGCTTCCTGTCTAACTTATATCAAAATTAATATTCTCTTTTAATGTCGTAGATCTTTCTCCAACAATAATCAATAAAATAACGATTATCAATTATAAATTGTTTTAATGATGAAACAAGTGTTTTCCACTCCCAGACTAAGTATGAAGTAAAATTTCGAGTTTAGAAAAGCCTAAAAATTTGGATTGGCCGCGTAGCAAAGCGGAGCGGCCAATCCAAATTAGGCTTTTTTTAAGCATGGCGCATGAAGTAAAATTTCGAGTTTAGAAAAGCCTAATAAAAAAAGCCTTATAAAATGCTGACTTAATGTGAAATGGTCTTTAACCAATTAATGAGTGAAATAAGTTTAGTATGTCAATTATCATTTTTTTTAAAAACGAGGAAAGTGCTATGATGGATGCATCACCATTTTTTTAAATTCTTATTTCTTGTGTTTAAAACTTGTGTTTGTGGGTGATGACTGGTGATTTAATGTGAAATGGTCTTTAACCAATTGAATCAAATAAGTTTAGTATGTCAATTATCATTTTTTTTAAATGACAGGGAAAGTGCTATGATGAACGCATAACCATATTTTTTAATTCTTATTTCTTGTGTTTAGAACTTGTGTTTATGGGTGATTGGTGGTCGGGGTCGAGGGTGGTCTTATACATCGACAGGGACGATTTCGACAAGTACTGGGGCAAAGAGCACGCCTACTGCGTAATGAATCACACCTACGAGATAGACTGGCTCATCGGGTGGATGACTTGCGACAGAATACACATGCTCGGCGTAAGTGAAAACACCAAGGCTATACCGTTTTATTTTTAACGCTTGTGGGAATTTGCAGAACTGTAAAGCGTACGCGAAGAAAGTGATCCAGTACTTGCCAGTGCTCGGATGGTGCTGGAAGTTCTCTGAGTTTGTTTTCTTGGAGAGGAATTTCGAGAAGGATAAGGCCAACATTACGAAACAGGTCGGGGAGTTGGCCGATCATCCAGATCCTATGTGGGTAAGTAAAGAAAATCATATAGTTTTCTATTTAAATTGAGCTCTCAATTCCCTATCTTTAAAAAATGGCAAAAAAACAACCTACGATTATTGATATCTTGGTGAAAGGTTATTGAGATTATTGAGAGGAAAAATACTTTGTATTGTTTCACAAATTAATTTCACATTAAATTAATTTGTAAAACAATACCAAGTGCTTTTCTTCTCAATAACTTTACCTATGAGGATTGAATTTACACAAAATGAAAAGTAGATTCAAGGAATTTAATTCCGCTAATTAGCCTATAATTTAAAATGTCCAGTCAATTAAAAGTAGACTTGAATACTTGCGTTTGAATCAAGCAAACTGATTGGGTGCTAAGCCTATTGTTCAGAATTCATTAATTTATTTTATTTGTTTATTCAACACAACTTGTGTATTTATCTAATTTCGGGAATTTAAAATGACTTATTTTGTTGTGTCGTAAATTGAATCTTAAGTACGTAAATAGTTTAAATTTTGCGCCATATATATAGTTAATTTCGGATTATGTCGGCAAACCTTTTTATTTTTCGTTGGGATACTTTACGCGGACTTCTGTGCGAAACGTCCGCCGAGACAGTCACGTATTCGTTTTCAAATTATTGTTTTGAATATTAAGCAGCGTGTGAAATTAAGAATAATCAAGTGCATCCAAAATACAGTCCACTTCAGTCTGGCCAGACCGGGAAGAAAGAGGAATTACATCGGTAAGTGTCCCTCTTGACTTATCAAGGTTTGCCGACTTCGTCGCCAGTTTCTCCTACACCTATGAAACATTCATCTTACACGAAGCCAACTATATTCCAGTATATTAAGGCTTGTATTGATTAGAACATTTGCCCATTGCGTGTCACCGTAACGTAACATTTGACATGGTGCAACGTTGTCCGTCTCAACTAGGTACAACGTTATGGTGACACGCAAATGTTCAAATTGATATGGGCCTTTAGAATTTTAACAATCTTGAAACGGCAGATGTTAGAAAGTTAAGAAACTCCCACATATTTAGATAAATTATATAATCTCCCATTAAAACTGATTTTGCTTCTAAATATATTTTTATTTCAGTTATTACTCTTTCCGGAAGGTACGAGATTTTCGCAGAACAAGCACAAGGCCTCGCAGCAATTCGCCGAGGAGAGGAACTACAAGCAGCTGAAGCACCACCTGCAGCCGAGGACGCGCGGTTTCGTTACGAGCGTACCTCCGATGCGTGGCAAAGTCCCAGCCGTTTACGACATCGTCCTCGCCTTCAGGGATGACGACCCCGTCAAGCCCACCATAACAAGCATGCTTTTCGGGAAGCAGGTCGTCGCGCACATGTACATGAAACGCATTCCAATGGAGGACCTGCCGAACACCGATGCCGAGACGGACAACTACATCAGGGAGATGTTCCAGAGAAAAGTCAGTTTTAAAAAAAAATCACGATGAGTTTGGCTCTTTGTGTTCATGATTTTTAGCATAACATACGTAATAATGCTATAATATGCTTGTTCTTGCGATTTTATTGATCATCTTAAAACTTCGAGCAAACTGACACAATTCGCTGATTCAACCAAAGACTTTCACCCTTATTATTATTATTAATAATAATAATAACAATAATGGCTCATACATCTCCTTGAAGACATCACTGGTAATAAGCTTTCTAGATCTATTATTTTGGGGCAGATCAGACCCCATCCTTATTAATCACATTAGCATAAAAGTGAAAATGTCATTCTTAGAAATGTCTGATAGCTAGGTTCTAAGAAAGACATTTTTGTAGTAATGAAACATTTTAGTAGACTACTATTGTTAGTTTACAACTAATAATTTAATAGCATGGTACCCCTAGCCATAGTTAAAAAGGGTTATTTAGAATTTATTTAATTATAATGCTATAAATCATAAATGTACATATCTAATCTAATAATATTCTGAACTTCACTTTAAATTAGTGTTTTGTATTGGTGGCGAATGAAGTAAAGTTTCGAATTTAGAAAAGCCTGAAAATTTGGATTTGGGCTTCGCTTCGCGCCCATATCCAAATTTTCAGGCTCTTCTAAACATGACATTTTAGTTCATGCTTAATCAGAGAAACACTCTTTAGAAGTAAATTTCAATAATTCAGCAGAGGGAATGCATTTTTACACAGAGTGTAATATAACCTCTAAATTACTCCAAATTCAACTGAAGTGAAGTTGGAACACATGAAAATGCAATGTTGCCATGTTAATTTTATCTCTTCGTGTTAAAGTGTTAAAAGCTATTCTTTTAATAAGACTTGATCGCACAAATATTTACTGTTGCGCCAGTGCATGTTAAAATGCAGTAGGATTTAAAACGACTTTTAAAAATTTGCTTGGGTGCAATTTTTTTTAACGCTCGCTTTCTACAAATTTCACATGCTGCTTGGACAAATATCGATGCAATTGTGTCAGTTTTTCTTGAAGTTTAACATGCTTTTCAATTAATTTCACCAGAATATCCATTCTACTTTTGTCTTATCAAAAATTCAACGCCGTAGAAACTTACATCCCCTTTTTTTAATTTTTATGAATAACTATTGATTATAATTCGATCATCAAAAACGAAAAAAATGTAACTATTCATAACTCGACAACCTCATCAAAACAACCAGTTTGGTACGAATTTATTGGAATTGGACGATTATTTTCTTTTTTACAGAAAAAACCATAAAATTCCTCTCTTCCCTTACTCTATCTCCTACGGTATGTAAACAAAAGTGAGTTATTTTTTCCTATGGTTGCAAAGTATTTCTACAATCCAGTAATTATTTTCTGATTATGAAGGCTGTTAATAATTATACTCCGCGATTGTTTAAACTATAAATTAGGGTAGGCAGAATTTTTTTTGTTTAAGGTTATGGCAAATTATGTGTTAACAATCAATAGTGCCAATCTAATTTAAAATTCTCTATATATTATATGAATGATAGAATAAATTTGAGGTTATGGTAAACTATGTGTTGACAGTCAGTAGTGCCATTCTAATTTAACATTTAAAGCCTGCTGTAATTTATATTTTGAATGATTGCACAGTATTTTGGCTTGTGTAATCATTGAATACTTGAAATTAAGGCTGGGATTTGAATACAAATAATATAATTTAAATTCGAATATTTCAATCATTAAATTATTCACATATTTGAATATTCGAATATCCAAATATTCGAATATTTAAAATTTTTGGACGAATATTTAAATACTTGATTATAATTCAACATCAATAACTTTTTGAACGAATGTTTGAATATTGAAATATTTAAATATGTTTTTGAACGAATATTGAAATATTTGAATATGTTTTGGAATGAATATACGAATACTTCAATATAAAAAATTCCCAGCCTTACTTGAAATAGCTCACACAGTTCACTTGGTTTTTTTATTCTTTTGTTGGGTTAAATATTAAATTTCACGAACCACTTTAATAATTACTTCTGTATGTTATGATTACAAGAGCCAGTTGTTTTAATGATGGCTTAACTTAAACTCTGTATTAATTTAAAGTAAGGTTAAGTATGAAATTGGATCAGATTTTTTGAAATGTACTCTATCATTACAGAAACTTAAAATAACCAAGTTTTCTGAAAATTGCTTATTTGATTGAACAACTGGCTCTTAGGCTTATGTATTTTGTAAAAAGCCAGAGTTAGACACACACACACACACATACACACACTCACATTAAATCAGTCAATACATAAAGTGAATATTATCAGGTGGAGGGTAAAACTCATAAAGTATTTATGTAATTAAAACTATAGTACGGCAAACATAACTTGTCGATGGGCAGTGGTAAAATTGTCGCTGGAAAAGGAAAGAGTGCACTCAATGGGTTTGTTGTGAGTTTGGTCTCGCTCAAGTTTGTTTTTCTTTTGTTCTCTAAGCGTCTGTCCAACTTAAATTTGCCGACTTATAGGACAGATTTTAATTTTAAAACAATATAGTAATTGTTTAATTAAGTTATGTAGATTATTTCATCAGAATTGTTATTAATATACATCATCTTTTAATACTTTCTGTATTGACTAATTGAGTTGATTTTTTTTTTGATTGATGCACTATTTTTTTTACATAAAAACAAACTTGGTTTAAAGCTATTGCTCATTAAGAAATTACTTCCTCTTGATGATTTATTTTATCTTAACCAACAGTTTTATACAATGTTTTTTGTTTTTTTTTTTGTTTAGTGTAAGTGTAATAAAATTAATTTCAGGATGCGATGAAGGAGAGCTTTGTGAAAACCGGCGACTTCTTTGAAACATCCGGCATCGAACGGGTGGCAGGCTTTGAGGTGCCCAGGCGGCTGCACCCCCTGATCAACATGATCTGCTGGGCGATCGTCACCCTCTGCCCCATGGCTTACTACTTGATACGATTATTGTTCAGCGGGCAGATGGTTTATTTTTGTATAGGAGCTGGTATCTTGTTAGCATGTAAGTATTTAATAATGGGCGCATTCACCAGAAAAATCAACTCGTTTGGATTTATTTTATGCTTTACGTTGGTGTCTGCTGAATAGTACTCCGGCCAATTTACTCGCCATCTAACCTAAAATTCTGCGTAACCATTATTAAGTCCATGGCCTTGACAAATTAAGTGCTTATTTCTTATTTCAACACCAATTGGACTATTATATACGCTTGCAAAAATAACAAACATGTTTATTGTTTTTGTGACTGTTGAGTGGGATCACAATGGGCTTAAGCTGAGGAGCGACTTCTAGTTGCGGCAGCTGAACTATCAGTTACACCAACGTTGGTGTGCGTGTAGATGTGTGTATGGTTAGTGAGAAAAAAAAAAACAATTTTTTGAAATTCACTGATGCACCACCTTTTATAAATACACAAACAATGAATGCACAAATAAATGTATATTTTTTATTGTGAATAAAATCGTAAACACTTAAAAATCAAAATAATGGCCCATTAAGCTCGTAAAAATTGCTTGGAAATTTATTATTATCACCGCCATCTAACTGCGGTGGCTATGACTATTTTCAAAAAACGCATTTTACATTGCCGTGGCATCAAACTTCCAACAGTTTTAACTGGTGAGTGTCCCAATGATATCACAAAACATCGAGAGTAAAAAGTAAAATAATGTGCTTATTGAAGTTGATTTATTTTAATCATTTTTGTTTTCCTTTCTCCTCAGTTTATATTTTAGTAAATAGGTCGATAGGCATGTCTAAAATCAGCAGTCAATCGTCGTACGGCGCGGAGAAGGACGGGCAACTGAAAAAGGAATGAACGGAGGAGGGACGGTAACCCGATGTTTTTTACGTACTGATGTGTAATTTACGAATTATTTATAACCTAATTGTTATCGAGAGTAAAAAGTAAAAGAATCCATCTAGTTTATTTTACGAGAAAATATATATACATATTATATATTTATATATAAAAGAAAAACAAACGAGATTGAGAGAAAGAGAAATACTATACCTAAGCACAACTTGTATAATTTTGATAAAATATTGATTCCGATTTTATATGGACTATATTAATATGAACGTACATGTGATCTATTTTTTCTTCCTTCGATTCAAACTACCATTATTTGTAAAAAAAATTCTTCCTTACGACCGATCATGTAATTATTTAAAAGTTCTTCCCGGTGTTTTTGTTTTTGTTGTCTCATTTTTTGAGTTCTAGTATCCAGCGCTTGGCAGACAAAGTGTGTGTCTGTTTGTGAGCTTTATATTTGTATGTATTTGTAAAAGTATATGAAAAAGGATAATTATCAAAACACAAAAAAAAACTATGAATAAATAATGTATGTTGACGATATTTTTTTTTCATTCTAATGTGGGGCTTTTCTGAGTTGTTTTGTTGTGTTTATTATTTTGATTTTGTTGCTTTTGATTGATAGTAATTCAATTTCCCGATTCGTTAGTTTAGTTATTATTTTTTTTGTTACACTTTAATAAACTTTATATCGATTATTTTTGTTTAGTTTTATTTTTTTTTAGATTAAGGGCCAATTGCACCAAACCCGTTCAACTGGTTTAACTCTGAAATTGAGTTCAAAATGACATTACAATAGAAACTGTCATGTTGAATTCGAATTCAACGTTTTAAGTGCAACTAGGCCTATAGTGTCTGGTATAAGTTGTTAAGTGAATAGTGCTTGATGACTCTTACCTTTTAATTTTATGAAATTGTTTAATTAATTCCCCTAACCTTATTAGGCCACGGATTATTTTATATGAACAACAGTTTACATCAGCAAACAAGGTTTTTAGAAATGATTATTTAAAATGCGTTTACACAAAAAAAAACGAAGTCACCTAATACACATTTAAATGGGTCCAGTGCATCATCCCCCCCCCCCCCCCCCCATTGAATTACTATCCAAGGAGCAAAAAGAAGGATTTTACAGGACAAAGTACATTGGTAAGAATTAATAAATTAATTTCATATCTTTCCAAAAACTTACCTTTTCCTCTTGATTTTTAATAAAATAAAGATGTTGGTTTTCCAAAAATCTACTTCACACAAATAAACAGTCGGTACTTTAGAACTTAGTACTTCTTAAAAACAAAACAATTTTATTTAGAAATTGTTTACTCAATCACATATTCAGAGACAATGTTAGAAAATCTCATAAATTTATAACATTCTTATATTTTAGAATTTAGACTTAATTAATCAATGATTAGAGGATGATTAAAATGAATCAGTCGGGGTGCAAATGGGACTTGGCAGTTTAAAAATTCATAATTAAATATAAAACGTTGATTTATTATAGATAACCCAATATACGCATACAAGTAGATAATTTATTATTTACTCTTGTGCGTATATTGGGTTGTCTATTATAAAACAACGTTTTGCATTATATTGTGTATGAAGTAGATTTTTGGAATACTAACATCTTTTTTTCAACAAAAATCAAAGAAAAAGGCAGGCTTTTTGCAAGATAAACGTCGATGTGAGTGAAATGAATTTATTAATTAACATAAATGAAACACAGATGAAAACGGTTTTTAATTTTTTTGAAGATATTGGTTTACAGTGTGGAAATTAAGTAGCGGATAAATTCGGTAACTCCGTTAATGTGTATGACAGAGAAAATATCTAAAAGACGTATAGCGATTAAAATCACTGCGCATGTTAAAAATATTTTTTTAGATTTTTCAAAAAAAAATTGTAAACGCTGTGACGTCATCAATACTTTTTTCAAATGACAACCTATATTTTTTATTTTTTATTTCGGTACAGTTTTTCAATAGGTTTTCAACCATATAAAATTTTGTATAGCTTACATAAGAAAAAATACAAGAAAAGCAGTCTTAAAGTTAAAAAGTAAAGATGAATTAAATTAACGGACTAATCCTAGTTATCGGGGTTTAAAACAAACAAAACATATTAGGGCTTGGACAATTATATTAAATGTTCAAACTGATGACCATGCACCATCTGACAATACCCAAGACGGTAATAAAATGCATTCACCACGTTTTGAAGCATTTGAGGCTTTATTAAACAACACTCATGCAGAATTCTTTCTTTAAGGTCCTCTAAATGATTAGATCGATTTTTGTATACCATGTTTTTTAAGTGCCCCCACAGAAAAAAGTCTTCTTCCAATCCATCTTCCTGGGAACACTTTGTCTAAATAACGTCGCACATCCAATGCATAGTGTGGCGGAGCACCATCCTGTTGCAGCCAAATATTATTGTTTGGTATGTCAGGGTCGTGTTCATTCGGAAATAATATCGCTAATGCAGGTACTAATTCAAACTGTAAAAAGTCTAGGTATCGTTCCCCAGTCAAATTAGCGTCGAAATAGAATGGCTCTAAAATCCTGTTACCGATTATTCCCGCCCATACGTTGAGCTTTTGGGGATATTGTGTATGAGCTTCATGCATCCAGTGTGGATTTTGTCTAGCCCAATATCGACAATTCTGCCTGTTGACAGTTCCATGTAAGGAAAAACTTACTTCATCCGAAAATATACGCCGCGAGAACATTGGATCACGATTGCATATTTCCATCATTTGTTCACAGAATTCTTGCCTAAGATCAAAGTCTGTGTCTGATAACTCATGGACCAAGTTTACCTTATAAGGATGAAATTTCTGCTTTTTTAGAAGTTTCAGTACCGAAGTATGGCTCAGATTGTGGTTTAACGCGATATTTCGACTAGTTGAATGCGGATTATCTTCATATTCCAGTAATATATTAAGCTGCATATCTTCGGTTAATGTTGTCAAAGGGGAGCCAGTTTTTGGTAGATCCTGAACAGTACCATGTTCTCTAAATTTATTTTCAATTCTACTGACTGTGGATTGGGTTAATTGGTTATCAGGATATTTGTCTCTGAAAATTCGACATACTTCTTGATGGGTTCTAACTCGATCACCATACCCAATCATCATTAAAACTTCAATTCTTTGCTTCTCTGTCAGCGATGGCATTTTGGTTAAACAAGATACTTACTACGTATTAAATACTCGTACTATCCACGGGGAATGAAAAACGCACTAAACACTTTGCTTGTACACAAGCACATGACACATGTCATAGTGAACACACTGTTTTGTTTGTTTTAAACCTCGATAACTAGGATTAGTCTGTTCATTTAATTTATCTTTACTTTTTTAACTTTAAGACCGCTTTTCTTGTATTTGTTCTTATGTAAACTATACAAAATTTTATATGGTTGAAAATCTATTAAAAAACTCTACCGATATAAAAAATATAGGTTGTCATTTGAAAAAAATATTGATGACGTCACAGCGTTTACAATTATTTTTTTAAAAATCGATCAAAATCACTGCGCATGTGAAAAATATTTATTTTTCACATGCGCAGTGATTTTTATCGCTATACGTTTTTTTAGATTTTTTCTCTGTCATACACATTAACGGAGTTACCGAATTTATCCGCTACTTAATTTCCACACTGTATAATAATGTTAGTCTTTTTCCAATTATAATGTTAAATAAGTTAGAATTTTAAGTTATATGATTTGACTAAACGCATGCACGAGATCTAAGCGGTAATATAATTGTTTTCAAGTTTGTTGACGATTCAATAAAGTACGCGTTGTTTAATCTGAGTGTTGCTTTGAATCATTATTAACTCCTAAAAGTGCAATAATTTTCGAAAATAAATAGAATGTGCTGAGTAAAAGGTGAGTGAATTACATTTTATTAGCTATAATAATCTTTATTTAGCATCTGTTGCTATACAATTAACAAATTAATTGTATAAAAACAATTGAAATTGTTTATTAAAAGTCCTGCTCAATTTTGCATTTTTACTCACAGAAAAGTATAGTGAAAAGGTTGCTGGAAAGGCTAGAAGAAGAATAAAAAGTGAGTTTTATTACTGACATTGTTGAATTTTTGATTATAAAAGTCAAAATATCAATAGACACCAGTTCATTTTCCTGTTTACAGATTGACAGTTCCCACCATCTGAATTTTTAGGAAAATCAAAAGGAAAAGTTAGGTTTTTCTCAAGATGTGCACCAAGAAGTCAATGTAAGTTGTTATTAATTCGTTTTGAAAACTATCTATATTAATTAAAAGTAAAATAAAACCCCTGCAGTAAAACAAATATTCGGACAGAAGTATTTGAATTTAATGATAACTAAACAGACCAGCATTTATTAATCAATTTTTTATGTTCATTCAATTGAACATTGACAAAGAGAATAAAAATACTAGGAAACTTATTAGGCAAGTAATTGGTATACATAAATACAATTTAACTACTTTTGTATTATTTATTAAAAAATAAATCTTAAATATTTCGAAAACAAACAGTAACTAAAGGAATAAATTATTTAATTGTATAACAAATACATTTAACTTATTTAAATACGACTAAGACTTTCATTAACATCGATTGCCATTGTAAGTATTAAATGTGCTACAGTTATTTTTAAAATTATTAAACCAAATTTTTTTTAAATACTAAAATCAAAGTTTTTGTTATACTGAATGCTGTTGCTATGAGAAAACATTACGTTAAAATGAGTTAAGTTACATTTGAATACATTATATGAAAAGAGCATCCAGAAAAATTTATTATAACTTGAAAAAACAAATTTTTTAATGACATTTTTTCAATCATTCTCCAGCAATGTTCCTATGTTTGATGTTTATTCAACATAAGAGGTACACAGATTTCAAGTTAAGTTAAAAAAACACTTCCTAAGCAGTATTCTAAAGCACTGCATTTTAAACTTCACTTGAAATCAAAACAACAATAAGTTTAGAGATGTTCACTGAAGAAAAATAACCCAGCAATAATTATTATTCATGTATAACCTAAAAATTTAAGATGAGTTAAATTATAAGTGAACGCTAAAAAATGGCTATGCACAAGGGAGAAACTCGATTCACATTGCACTTAAAATAAATCACATACAACGGCAATCGATTCTAATAAATAAAAAAACCAATTTAAACAACTGCAATATCAAAAACATCACCATCTTCAATCTCCAAATCGTCGACAGTAGCCGATTGCCTCACAGTCTCACCATCGTAGAGAACACGGATTTTCCCATAAGGCAAATTTAGTTTAGTCGCCGATTCCGAATAAACCATCTCCAATCGATCCTCTGGTTTAAGGTACATGAAAAACGACTTCCTCTCTTCATACTGTATCTTCACTTTTAATCCGGTTTTCTCCTCACGATTCAAATTTTCTTTATTCAGATAGGTCTCGGGTAGTACGCCCCCTTCGATTATTACTTTATTGTTCAGACGTAAGGTGATGTAAGTACTGTTGTTTAAGTTGATTTCTTTATCGTCGATTGTGAAGAACAACAATCTCGGATCGACTTGATAGGTCCTCGCAAAGTAATCGCTGATCAGTGAGAGTTTTATAAATCGTTTAATTAAGAATTTTTTCAGCTCATTCGATTTCCAGAGGACTTTAATTAAAACGGGGATGTTTTTGTACAAATTCTCTTTGCATTCTTCGTCCGTGCTTTCTTCAAACAAATCTTTCCTACTCTTCTTTTTGTTGTTATTATTTTTATTTTTCGTCAACGGTATTTTATTGCTGTCGGTGTTCGCACTTCGCACACCTCCTGAAGTCGAAGGTAAACAATCAAAGACGTTACTTGTTGATTGATTTTGGAAATTCCTCCTACGTGTTGTGCTTCTGGTTGTACGCCCAGGTGGTGTCTCTCTTGATCGTAAGGAACGTGCCGTCGATGTCCCTCTTGAGCGTACAGATGATGTGTTTCTTGAGCGTACAGATGGTGCGTCTGTTGACCGTACAGATGATGTGTCTCTTGAGCGTACAGACGATGTGTCTCTTAAGCGTACAGACGACGTGTCTCTCGAACTCACTTTCTGCTTCTTTCTTTCTTTACGCAATTTCCGATGTATGCTGATCGAATCTGAACTATCTTCGGAGTCTGATGAAATTTCAAATTTATTATTTGGGGATCCACTGGATTTGAATTTTTTGAAGAAGTTTTGCCGAAGGCCGGACGGATTATTAGAGACGGTGAAGTCTATATCAGAGTCCGAATCACTTGACATTTTCCCCGAAAAGATTTGATTATTTTTTACTACAAACCGCTTCTATTGTCTGTTTGAAAACATAACCCTAACTGAAACAAAATCTCAGTGCAAAATTTTTGTGAGCGCAGCTAACTTCGTTGCGTTCATAGAGGTTAATAGCAAAGAGTTTGAATAGAAATTCTTGGTCCGAGGCCCAGTTGCACCAAAAACGTTGAACCCGAGTTCAAGCTGAACTTGAGTTTAAGATGACAGTTTCTATTGTCCTAATGCCACTTTGAACTGAAGTTATTTGGTGCAACTGGCCTTAAGTTAATAAGGCTGTTTACAAAATTTCATTACGGTTGTTATTTATTGTCTTAGGCCCAGTTGTACCAAAAACGTTGAACTCGAGTTCAAGATGACAGTTCCTATTGTAACTTTGAATTCGAGTTCGGAGTTGAACCAGTTCAACATGTTTGGTGCAACTAGCTCTAGGTAGACAGTTTTAGGTTTCTATTAAGCATTAATATGCTATATGGTTTATAAATAATTCTTATTATTTGATTTTATAATTATTTATTCTGTTTTATAATTATTTATTCTATTTTATAATACATATCACAAAGCACTTTCTTTTTTTTTACAAATTTAAAAAGAATGTCAATTGTTTTGAGGCATTTTGCTAATACGCAGAATAAAATCTAGTAGGTAAATCTGAACCTTAATTTCCAGAGTGTTGGTGGTTTTGTAAAATCCGGGAACCCCAGCTTGTTCTAAAGTTTCTTGTTGATCAGTCACCTAAAGAAAGAAAAAAACACTCTCATAACAGTAATTTGGAAACCCTTTTATCAAATCAAAACCTAACTATCAATCCCTGTAAGCATCCCTCCCTCTAAAGCAGAAAACTGTATTCCATCCGACTCCATCTCATCCCTTATTGATCTCCCCCATTTCAAGGCCGGAGTTATTGATCCGATTTTTCGACACAGACACACCATGCTTATGTAACTCCAGTGGTGGTGGTGGTGTAGTAACCTAAAAAGCTCACCTTCTCATCCAGCTGCACCACCAGAGACATGTCAAACTGCTTCAAGTCCTCTCTCTGGGTCTCCTTCAACTCGTTCAAAAGTGCCACCTTTCCCTCGGCCCCCACATCGGTCCGATTCAGTATCTCTTGCTCATCCACTTGAGATAAATAACAGAAAAAGCTCAGATCACTTACATGATAGTGTTTTAAAGTAATACGAAAATAAAATTGAATTATTAATGAGAATGTAATTAAAATCTCAACACCTGTGATATCGAAGTTTTTTTTAAATTAAATTTTCAATCGATTGTGAAAGTGGTATCATCGAACATTTTTAAATAAAAGTTTGATGATTTGTGGAAGTGATTATTCAACAGAAATAAAAAGATATATGATTGATGCAGCAGTGATTTTCAATTGAAAGTTTATTTACAGTAGTGATTTTTAATTAAGACTATTTGAACAGTGATTTTCAATTGAAACTTTATTCGCAGCAGTGATTTTCAATTGAAACTTTATTACTCTGGAAGTGATATTGGAAATTAATTTCAATCAATGGTGAAAATTCAAGTTTAAATAATTGCTTCATATATCGTGGTGATTAAAAACAATTCAAGTTTTTTTTTTTCGAAGTGAGACAAAGGATGGAGATTTTAGTGTAGAGTTTTGCTTAAAAGTGTTGATTAAGGTAAGTTGACTTACTTTTTTGTTTATTTATAAACTGCAAGCGTTTTTGGAACAAGTGCTGCTCGGTGACGTGCTGGATTTCCATTAGACCTTTGACGATTTCAAAAATCGTGTCGTTTAACAAGCAGTTTGCCAAGCTTGAGAGTAACTCATAAGGTATCCTCATTTGGTACTTACTATAATAATTCAAATTGAAGTAAATTAAAATTTAAAAAAAAACAGTACTTATAATTTAATAGTGGTTAGCTATTACTTTATTGAGAAATTAATGGCCCTGGCTTCGAAGCCCTGTCGACCAATAGCCAAGCCACTATTAGATATGTCATGTAATTTTCTGCATGGTTAACTTTCAACAGCTTGTTATATTACATAAATTTAGGTTTATTAAGCTTTGTTTATTTACTCTTTCAGGAACTTGAGTCATTTTGAATTACTTACGGTGGAATGTCTCTGGCCATTGATTGCAATTGCTCCACCATGAAATACAACTTCTTTTGGAGTTGTTCTGGTTGTTGATCCATGGTTCTTTTATTTTTGTTGACTTATGTGTAAGTTTTTCTTACTTTCGAGGGTATTCTTTGCTCATTTTCCGACCGAATCCGTTGAATCCATGCAAATCGATGGAGGTTATGTGGGACAACAAAGTAGCTGTCAATGTAAGACGTCAAATTTCTCTGCGGTGATTGGTCGCGTTGATTTCCCGCCATTTTATGAATTCCTCAAAGTGAAATGGCTATTTTGGTCAAGAGAAATTGCCAATTTAGTGTATTTCTGGTTCGGAAATATCACGATTATTAAATAAATATAAGAATATCTGATATATATTGGTATTTATCCGATATATGTCAACTTCTTGATAATATACTTGTTCATAAATATTGTTAATTAATTATACAGAGAGTTTTTTTTCTAAGTATACATGCCCCATTTACAGCGTACCCACTGAGCAAAAAACAAACAAATAACAATATATATATACACTGTAACAACATTAAAAGTTGTTTTAATGTTGATAAAACATTACTTAATTGGGTTTGCTCAGTGGGTATATGGTGTAAATCTTTAGATATTGGTTGTTTTTTTAAAAAGAGTTCAATTTGAAGCTTTAAACGAGTGTTTTCCACTCCCAGATTAAGCATGAAGTAAATTTTCAGGCTTTCCTAAACTCGAAATTTTACTTCATACGCCACGCGTCTAAAACACTTAAATATTATGAAGTTTATAATATTCTACTAAAGCAGTATGCAAAAGACGTATATTTTGAACTTCGCTTAAGACCAAGTTTAAAATATGCGTCTTTAGTATATTGCTCTAGTAGTATATTATAAACTTCAGAATATTTAAGTGTTTTAGATGCGTGGCGCATGAAGTAAAATTTCGAGTTTAGGAAAGCCTGAAAATTTGGTTTGGCCGCGTACCAAACCAAATTTTCAGGCTTTTCTAAACTCGAAATTTTACTTCATGCTTAATCTGGGAGTGGAAAACACTCGTTTAAAGCTTCAAATTGAACTCTACGCGCTACGCGATCAAACCAAATTTTCAGGCTTTTCTAAACTCGAAAATTTACTTCATGCTTAGTCTGAGATTGAAAACACTCGCTTAAGATTTTCTAAACTCGAAATTTAACTTCATGCGCCACGCGTATAAAATAGTGATTTATAGTGAATTTCAAAATATACTTCGACTTAGGTTTGATCACTTGTTCATTAATTTTACAAATGTTTATATGGAACCCACTGAGCAAAAAACAAACAAATAACGTTATATCAATATTAAACGTTATTTTAATGTTGATGAAACATTACTTAAATGTGTCTGTTCAGTGGGAATATGTGAAAGTATACTTAAAAACAACCCTGTATGTTAATATTTAACAAAAATTACAAATTTTAAATAATTATTACTATTTTAAATAAACTCGTCAATAAATCGGAACAAATTGACAAAAATATAAAAATTTACCAGATCAACAAAAATGTAAAATTCCAAACGAGTAATTGATTAGTGGAATTTAACCTAAACTATTTTTGAAAGATAATTGATTTTGTTATAGTGTGTGTTGTAAAGTTATTCACAAACAATAGTTTGTTACAAAATTAATTTTTCTATCACTACTTTATACTTAATACACACGTATAACAAGGTCACACACACATTCAAAAAATAATAGACAAAGTTATTTATTGCGTGCAAACTCGGTTCGAAAAAGAGGGGGACGATTTACAACTGGCACTCACGATTTCACTCTTCCATTCAAACCAGATTCGGCCATCGTACAGGGAGGGCTCGATTAAAACGCGCATTGTGTCCGAGAAATGTTTCCGATGCGGAACTGAAAGCGAAACGGAAATATTTTGTTCAAAAATAAAAATATGTGACGCGCAAAGTGGGCCGAAAATAGAAGTAAGGATAAATTGTGCGCATTTTTAACTTGAGATAGATTTGTCAATAAAGTTCAAAATTTATGATAATCTCGTTAAAAGTTTGTTCAGGTGAGTTCTGATTAAACGATGAGATGTTAAATGTGTTGTAATAATAATAAAATAATTGTTTGTGATGTACAGTAGTTAACTCAATGAGTAAGTTACAATAACATTTCATGTCGAATGTTGATGAAACATTAAAATGAAGAAACAAAATCTCACAGCTCTAGAAACATTACAATTTATATATTTTTAGGTCAATGATATGAAAAATGCCTAATCTAACCGGCAAATACATTTCATTTTTAAATAAAATTTAACTGAAGTTGGTGAAACCAAGTTCCCACTGAGCAGATCCATTTAAGTAATGTTTTAACAACATTGTTGATATAACGTTATTGTTTGTTTTTTGCTTAGTGGGTGATTTTTGTTACTTCCGTTTCATTTGATCAACATTACATCAATATGAAATGTTATGTTAATTGGATGAAACGGAATAAATAAAAGTCACACAACTAGTTTTATGTTTGGTTTCACCTACTTCAGTTTATTCTTATTCAAAAATGAAATTTATTTATCGCTTATAACAGACTATTTACTTGTCATCAACGTAAACAAATACAAATTGATTGATTTTAGAGCATGTATTTACCTATAACTAGATTTTATTCGATGAATAATTATATGTCGATTTAACTGACGTTGGTGAAAGCCACCATTAGTAAAATAAGAAATTTCTTGATGTCACTTTCATTGCAACGTGCATATTGCATTTAAAGCAAATCTATGATATATCTAATAAACCGATAGTGGTTTATTTGTTATTACACTGAGCAAAACCATATAAATAACGTTTTATCAATTAAAAAGGTTCTAATAATTATGAGATTTAATAATTGATTTACCGTTAAAATCATTATAGTTAAATGTTAGTTAATTTCTACTAGACCCGTATACCGGGTGTTGACTTGGCGGACGCAACATAGGAAATCGCATGTAAATTTTAAAGTGTTCAAATATATCTACTTTAGAGACAAACTGCACTTTTTTGTAGAGGGGAAAATTCTAAATTTGTTAATGTTCACACTTAACACTTTACGTTTCTCTAAATTAACATAATTAAGAAAAAGTAATGTGATTTTATAAAAATAATGACATACCATGGAATTGATACAATAATTGCGGATATTCTTTGTATTTTTTTAAGTTCAATTTAAAGGTTTAAACAAGTGTTTTCCACTCCCAGACTAAGCATGAAGTAAAATTTCGAGTTTAGAAAAGCCCCGTGAAAATTTGTCGAGGGTCGCGCAGCGACCCAAGACAAATTTTCTGGGCTTTCTAAACTCAAAATTTTACTTCTTGAGCAACGCGTATAAAACACTATATTGTCAAATTTTTGTATATTCGAACCACTTAAAATCTGTGATTTATACGCGTGGCGCATGAAGTAAAATTTCGAGTTTAGAAAAGCCCAGAAAATTTGTCTCGGGTCGCTGCGCGACCCTCGACAAATTTTCACGGGGCTTTTCTAAACTCGAAATTTTACTTCATGCTTCGTCTGGGAGTGGAAAACACTCGTTTAAAGGTTTAAATAAAACTTATTTAAAAAAACAACGAATGTCGGAAAATGTACAGCTTAGGGGTATGTTTACCTAAAAGAAATTATTTTATTATTTTCTTTAAATCCTTAGATATTCGTTGTTTTTTTTTTAAGTTCAATTTGAGGCTTTAAACGAGTGTTTTCCACTCCCAGACGAAGCATGAAGTAAAATTTCGAGTTTAGAAAAGCCCTGTGAAAATTTGTCGAGGGTCGCGTAGCGACCCGAGACAAATTTTCTGGGCTTTTCTAAACTCGAAATTTTACTTCCTGCGCCACGCGTATAAAACTCTGATTTCAAGTGAGGTTCAAATATACATAAAGTTCATAATATTTTATTGTTTTATACGCGTGGCGCATGAAGTAAAATTTCGAGTTTAGAAAAGCCCAGAAAATCTGTCTCGGGTCGCTGCGCGACCCTCGACAAATTTTCACGGGGCTTTTCTAAACTCGAAATTTTACTTCATGCTTAGTCTGGGAGTGGAAAACACTCGTTTAAAGCCTCAAATTGAACTTAAAAAAAACAACGAATATCTAAGGATTTAAAGAAAATAATAAAATAATTTCTTTTAGGTAAACATACCCCTAAGCTGTACATTTTCCGACAGTCGTTGTTTTTTAAATAAGTTCTATTTAAAGCTTTAAACGAGTGTTTTCCACTCCCAGACGAAGCATGAAGTAAAATTTCGAGTTTAGAAAAGCCCAGAAAATTTGTCTCGGGTCGCTGCGCGACCCTCGACAAATTTTCACGGGGCTTTTCTAAACTCGAAATTTTACTTCATGCTTAGTCTGGGAGTGGAAAACACTCGTTTAAAGCTTCAAATTGAACTTTTTTAAAAATCAACGAATGTCAGAATATTAACAGCTAAAATAATTAAGAACAAGTAATGTGATTTTATAAAAATAACATTTTTCTTGTATTGTGTAAATTATTTCGAAAACATTTACTTTAATCATGTGACTACGATATCTTTTGCCATTTTGACATCTGCAGTTGTTGTTTCAATTCCATGGCATGTCATTATTGTTATAGAATCACATTATTTTTTCTTAATTATTTTAACTTAGAGAAACGTAAAGTGATAAATGTTAACACGAATGAATTCAGAATTTTTCCCTCTACAAAAAAGGTAAATACATTTTGTTTCTAAAATAAATAGGAAAATTTACATGGGATTTCCTATGTTGCGTCCGCTAAGTCAACACCCGGTATACATACTAAACGAAATAATATGTTTGTACTCAAGGCCGTAGCTAGGGGGAGGGGATATGGGGGTTCAAACCCCTCCCGAAATTTTCAAAGCACTTTGAAAAATTCACCACTCGGTGAATTTTTCTATGTAAAAGCGGCCTTGTAAGAGCAAAAACAATATTTTTATCATTAACCCCCCCTTCCATTTAAAAAAAATGAATTACGAGATATTGAAGAGGGCACTTCGATATTGACATTTTAAGAACACTTATTGTCAAAATTGACAGTTTCCAATTAATTCACTCATAGAGGCATCCTCTAGGTACAAGTAAAGATATAAATCATATTTTTATCTTATTCTTAAGAAAAGTTACAGACAGATTTCAAGATGCCTTTTAGAGGTCAGAATTTTAGAAATATTTTTTTTTCTTGAAAACTATAAGAGATAAGTGTACATATGTCCGAATAAAATATGTTGCAATTTAAATGAGGAACCCAAAAAATTACTAATATACAGGGTGTCCGTATTATACAGGGTGTCCGTATTTCGAGGAAATGCATGGGGATCTCGGTTATTTGAAGAGTTAGAGAGTTGGTTAAATTAGGACAAATACGTGAAATTTAGAGCCCAACAATAATCCGAAAACAGATTTGAAATATCTTTTTTTGTTTTCGAGATATTGCCAAAAAAACCATTTTTTTCAAATTTAGTTTTTATTTTTTTATTCAAAAACTATTGGATCTAGGAATTTGCAACTTTTACATTATACAGGCACTTTTTAATCAGGAATTTAGTAGTGTACTTACATTTAAAATAACTTTAATATCTTCTCCAGAACCATAGCCAACTTTTGTTTTTCTTATGGGCGCCATATTGGATATTCATATTTTTGGAAAGAACTTTTTTTTCTGAATTCAACGGTATATCACACTTAGAATTTATTTTGCGTTTCATTTGAAACAAAGCAACCTTTTGTTTTTTTTTTAAGAGTGCCTTGAAAACAGTTGCACATTTTAAAATTCCTGAGGCCTACAACTATATTTTTTTAGGGAAGGAACCAGAATATTCACTCTGCTGCTTGATGAAGTTTTTCATAATATTAAATAATAATAAACAAATTAATTAAATATCTTTTGAACTAAAATTATCACAAACTTAGAGTAAGTGTTCGAATATATCACCATTGACCTCTACACATAATTCTAGTCTTTTCTTTAAATTTTGGACTGCCTGAAAAATGTCTCTTCTTCTTAATTGCTGAATGGTAACTATTATAATTCTTCTTAAATCGTCTTTGTCCTCTGGAATAGTTTTATAAACTTTTTCTTTTATAGCTCCCCAAAGAAAATAATCTAGAGGTGACAAATCAGGTGAGCGAGCTGGCCAACGTATATCACCATTATTTGCCATAACTTTATTTGGAAACATTTCGGACAGACAATTAGCGACAATTTGGCTGTTGTGAGGTGGTGCACCATCTTGTTGAAACCATACATTTCTTAACATATTTAAGGGGATGTTATTGTCTACGTAATCACTTAAAAATGTTCTTAAAAAATCGTGATATCTCTGTGAATTTAATGTATCTTCGTAAATGTATGGACCTACAATATTGTCTCCCAAAATACCGACCCATACATTTAGTCCGAATCGCACTTGTCGTCGTCTTTCTTCATGTTGTCTAGGATTATTTATACTCCACACATGTTCATTATGCCTATTGAATATCCCTGTGTTGGTAAAACGGCATTCGTCAGACCATATCACATTTGACAAGAAATTCGGATTTTCGTTTAATTTTCCCAATAAAATACAACAAAAGTCCATCCTTCGTCTAGCATCTCCAGGATGGAGAGCTTGAGTAACTTTAATTTTGAATGGGCGATATTTATTTTTTTTCAAAATTCTCCATACGTATTGAAACGTCACACCAAACTGGTTCGCAAGTTCTCTCGTTGAGGAAGAAGGGTTATCTTGAATCTAGGGGAATAAATATTATCTTATTGTAATTAAAATGAAATCATTTTACCGCTTGCAAAATTTGGTTCTCATTTTCATGGGGTTGGTGATATCCATATCTTTGTCGTGGCTTTACGAAGGAACCATATTCCAATAAATTTGTATGTAGTTTTATGAAATGACTTTCACTTGGCTGTTGCCTTTCTGGATAGCGCTGTAGATAGACTTCGGATGAAATACGTACATTTTTGTTTGAAGTATAATAAACTTCGATCATATCTCGTTTTTCTTGGTTCGAAAACACCAGTTTTAACTTTATTTTATGTATTATGTATAATGATCGTATCTTATTGACACATCAATAACTGAATAACGTATCAATATTATTGTTTCCAAGGCACTCTTTACAAAAAACAAAAGGTTGCTATGTTTCAAATGAAACGCAGAATAAATGATAAGTGTGCTATACCGTTTAATTCAGAAAAAAAAGTTCTTTCTAAAAACATGAAAATCCAATATGGCGCCCATAAGAAAAACAAAAGTTGGCTATGGTTCCGGGGAAGATATTAAAGTTATTTCAAATGTAAGTACACTACTAAATTCCTGATTAAAAAGTGCCTGTATAATGTAAAAGTTGCAAATTCCTAGATCCAATAGTTTTGGAATAAAAAAATAAAAACGAAATTTGATAAAAATAGTTTTTTGGCAATATCTCAAAAACAAAAAAGATATTTTAAATCTGTTTTCGGATTATTGTTGGGCTACAAATTTCACATATTTGCCCTAACCAACTCTCTAACTCTTCAAATAACCGAGATCCCCATGCATTTCCTCGAAATACGGACACACTGTATAGGGTGTTCTATTTGAAATAAGAAACTTGGTGCTACTTCCGTTGGAACCGGAAGTGATATAAAGTTGAAAATATTTCACATGAGGAGAACTGATTCAACCATATGAGGAGGATTTTTTTCAAATTTTTAGTGCAACGGCAACCCCATAAACTTTTAACGAACGGTTTAGCGTAGACACCCTGTAGTAGAAATAAACTAACATTAAACTATGAATTAAAAAAAACCTAGATGCATACATAAATAAGTTGGTTTTTAATTATTGATAAATTTCCGATTTTATTGAAAGTAATTCACGATAATATAATTCACTTATTGAGTAATTGATAAGGCACTTATCGCTAATAAATTTTAATGTACGTGCCATCCAATAATCATGATTGATGTTACGTAATAACGAAGCAATATCGAACAAAATGTAAAAGAAGCCGTACTAAAATTATACACCTAATATTCAAATGAATAAAGAAACAATCAATAGTGCTGAAACATTTAAAACACTGACCCATGATCGATGTCTTTGTAAGGTTGCGATTTATTATGAGTAAAATCCAACGTTTTGGGTAGTAACTAGTTCCAGCACCATCGATGTTCTAATTACGGGACAACATTGCATGATGCATCAAACTAATGCTAAAACTTGTAGAATTTTAATCTCACCTATTTAAACCCATTAGGATATTTAGTTTAGTTTAGAATTCCACAAGAGTTGATAAATGCAGTAAAATTTAATGATTTTTGTAAATTTTTCGTTAATTCGTAAATATGTTCGCGAAATACATCCGACAAATAGAATAGTTGATCTTAATTTTAATTGGTTTTTATATTTAGTAAATATTCTGCAAACAATTGGCAAATTCAATTTCACTTTATACTGAATATGTGCATGAAATCGTGAAAAAAAAAGATAAAACCTACAACAAAATCAACGTTCAATACAAATTGTGGTTAAATTGTAGGTTTCCGATAAAAACGTATTTCATACTCGTTATTTTTAAGCACAAATACAAGTAGTTCCTTAAAAAAGTCGACGTAATCCGGTGTTTACAATATGCAGTCAAGCCACGGGCAAATGATCGTGTGGCTAGACCGCATATTGTGGACACAGGATTTTGAAGGTTTATTTGAATGCATTTAATACTTTTAGGCTCTCTACTGTTTTTCGATCGGGACGATTCGGGAAAACGGCTTTAAACTTGAGATAACAAAAGAACGAGCCAGGATTTGAGCTGAAAGCTCAAAAATTAAGTGCATTGAAAAAATTAGGTTACCTTAGTTTAACTCGCGTTTTATTCAGGTATATTTAATTCAATTTAATTATTTCCAAGATACATTTATAGATGAGTCAACTTTAGTTTACTATGTTATAGATACACAAATGTATAGCAAAATATTGAAAAGTAGTAAATCAACATAAATATGTAGAAAAAAATTAACATGTAACAAAAGTTGAGGTAGTTAAAATAAGGTTACATGGAGGATGTGTGGGTAGATGATGGATAGATAGATGATGCGTGTGTTTTTTTAACTTTACACTAAATCAGTGTTTTATACGCGTGGCGCATGAAGTAAAATTTCGAGTTTAAAAAAGCCTGAAAATTTGGATTTGCATTGGCGGGACTCGCTTCGCTCGCGCGCCCCGGCAAATCCAAATTTTCAGGCTTTTCTAAACTTGAAATTTTACTTCATGCCTAGCACTTGTTATACGCTTTAAATTGACCGCGTTTAAAAAAGAAATGAATGTCTGCAATTTTATAGCACATTAACTTGAACATCAAACGTGAGTCAATTTTAATAAATTTGAATGGTATTGAAATTTAACGTGATCACAATTTGAAAAGCTTTTTTAGATATCTTTATAAAATTGTGTGTGAATATTAATCAAATATTGCTCTTTCAAAATATGTGAAAATCAAAATATACCCTATTAATAGTTTTTGAGTTATTTTCAATTAATCGTCAATTGAGAGACAATTTTTATAAATTTGAGTAATAGATAAATTTTAAGAAATCATAACTTGAAAATTAATTTTGATATTTTTTTATAAAATTCTGTGTGAGTATTAATTAAATATTGTTTTTTTAAAATATGTAAAAATGAAAATATACCCTATCAATAGTTAATAATAATACTTTATTTACGGAATAAACCTTTTAACATAATTTCAATTATAATTTTACACACTTATAATATATAATAACAATCAATACACAAACATACATACTCGATATAATTAATACAATATACTCCCAAGCCCTGTAGACAAAAACAATTAAACATGGTTGTATAAAGATGGATCAATCAGCTTTAATCGTTCCATAAATGATTTAAAAGATACACCGTACAGCTCAAAATGTGGCGATACACAAACCAAATTGCATAATTTTGTCATACGACAAAGTGCATTATTGCTTGTGTAGTTGTTACGATGAACACTTTCTCTAAAAATTAATTGTGAACGTGTATTGGATAGGATTAGAAACTTTAAACCAGTCAGTAATTCATTGCAGTACATTAGGCCGTTTACTATTTTGAAAAGAATTCCAAAATGAGATAGAACACGTCTCTCTTTCAAAGATGTCAAGTTTAAAAAAGTTAGCGTAAAACTGCGACTGTAATTAATTCTAGAAATTCCCAATCTAAAGAATATTGACAACAAACATTTGTTTTGTACCCTTTCTATTTGATCAATTTTATTGTTATAAAATGGTGACCAAACAGAGGAAGCATACTCTAGTTGAGTTCTTACAAGAGAAATAAATAAATGTTTGTACGTGTTCATTGAGAAATTCTTACCAAATCTGTTTATAAAGCTAGTAGTTTTTGAGTTATATTCACTTGAACGTCAAACGGGAGTCAATTTTGATAAATTCGAGTGATATTGAAAGATTATAACTTGGATACTATTAAAATATCTGTTTAAAAGTTAATATGCATATCACTTAATTATTGTTCTTTTGAAATATGTAAAAATCAAAATATACCCCATCGATAGTTTTTGAGTTATATTCACTTAAACCTGAAACGGGAGGCAATTTTGATTATTTTGAGTGATATATAAATTTCAATAGTTCATAACTAGGATATTATTTATGATATTTTAATAAAATTTGGTATGAATGTCACTCAGTTATTGGTCTTTCAAAATATGTGGAAATCTAAACACATTCCAATAATAGTTTTTGAGTTATTTTCAAATAAACATGAAAAGTTTTCGTAAATTTTCTAGGATTTCAATAAAATGTTCGACCAATTTCATTAATTTAAAGTATTTTAATAATAATCAGACAATTATACAAATATCTTTAATTATTGATTAATTTAAAAAATAATGCAATATCTTTAAGCAGGAGTAAATTTTGATTATTTTGAGTGATATAGAAATTTCAAGAGTTCATAACTTAGATACTATTTGAGATATCTTTATAAAATTTAATGTGTATATCACTCAATTATTAGTATTTCAAAATCTGTGAATATTAAAATATTCGCTATCGATAATGTTTGAGGTATTTTCACTTGAACGTGAAACAGGAGTCAATTTTAATTATTTTGAGTGATAAAAAATGTTCAAGACTTTATAACTTGGATACTGTTTGAGATATCTTAAAAAAACTGTGCATATCACTGAATTATTGACCTTTCAAAATATGTGAAAATCAAAAGATACTCCAATAATAGTTTTTGAGTTATTTTCACTTGATCTGGAAACGGGAGTAAATTTTGATTGTTTTGAGTGATATAGAAATTTCAACAGTTCATTACTTGGATATTATTTGAGATATCTTTATAAAACTTGCTGTGCATATCACTCAATTATTGGTTTTCTAAATTATCTGAAAATCAAAATATACGCCGTCGATAGATTTTAAGGTATTTTCATTTGAACGTGAAACAGGAGTCAATTTTAATTATTTTTAATGATATAAAAATTTCAAGACTTTATAACTTGGATACTATTTGAGATATCTTTACAAAACTAGGTGTGCATATCACTGAGTTATTGACTTTTTATAATATGTGAAAATTAAATGCACCCCAATAATAGTTTTTGAGTTATTTTCACTTGAACGTGAAAAGTTTTTGTGAATTTTCTAGATTTTTAATAAAATGTTCGACCAATTTTATTTATTTAGTGTATTTTAATACTTTTCAGACAATTATACCAATATCTTTAATTAAATTATTAATTTGATAAATAATGCAATATTCAGGGAATTTAAAGACATTCGTTGTTTTCGTAAAAGCTTTTAATTTGAGCTTTTAACGGGTGTTTCCAATCCCAGATTAAGCATGAAGTAAAATTTCGAGTTTAGAAAAGCCTGAAAATTTGGATTGGTCGCGTAGCGAAGCGAAGCGACCAATCCAAATTAGGCTTTTCTAAACTCGAAATTTTACTTCATGAGCCAGGCATATAAACACTGAAATATTGTGAAGTTTAGAGTATACTGCTTATTTTTTATCTCATGTTGATTAATTTTGCAAATTTTTATATGGAATATGTAAAACTATACTTAAATAAAAAGCAGTATAGGATTCTTAATATAAATATTTATATAAATACAACGAATGTTTTCGTTTTTATTACTCACTTTGGTTACTTTTAACAAATTGCCTAACAGCTGATAATTTTCCTCAAGTCTACCATAAACATTGAATGTTTCTACAATCTTAATTTTATTTCAGATTTCTCGAAATTGTTGACATTTCTAGGTAAACTACTTACAAAAAAATTGTGTTTAATTTCGAACCCTGTACAAGATTAAGAAACGTACAATAATTATGAAGTTAACAGAGATTGCTGAGAAATGACGAAACATAATAAAAAACTAAATCGTATAATAAAAAGTATACACCCACTGAGCAAACACAATTAAGTAATGTTTCATTAACATTAAAACAACGTTTAACCCAATAATCGCCATTGATGCATACACGCAACGTTATTAATTTTTTGTTAATTAAATTACTAAATAACTTAATTCGATATATTACATTATTTGACCTGACTTGAAAATGTTTGAAGAAAAATGTAAATATTTTGTTATTTAAATAATTTAATTATTACTAATTTGAAAAAAATGTCAATGTATTTCTAACTTCACAATATTTCAGTGATTTATACGCATGGCGCATGAAGTAAAATTTCGAGTTTAGAAAAGCCTGAAAACTTAGTTTGGCCGCTCCGTTTCGCGGAGCGACCAAACCAAGTTTTAAAGCTTTTCTAAACTCGAAATTTTACTTCATGCTTAGTCTGGGAGTGGAAACACTCGTTCTAAACTTCATATTGTACGTTTTTTTATGTAAAATCGACGTATTTTTGAAATTTTATACATTATGTATATTTAAAAGAAGCATTCATAGTATGTAATACAATAAAGTTATTCATGGAAATCATAAAATGAAGTGCAGAATTTTACCTATAATCAACTTGTAGAGTTTACTCTATATTTGCCGGCTGTTAATGGGTTAATGTTGCTACAATGTTGATATAACGTTATTTGTTTGTTTTTTGCTCAGTGGACATATACCAATACATACTCTGTCAATTTTCAGGTAATTGTTTTTGAAAAACGTTCAATTTGAAACTTTTGACTATTTTTTTCACTCTCTTTTCTAAACTAAAAACTAGTTATGCCCTGTATATTAAAATATATGAATTTATTTTAACATTACATCGTTTTACCTTACGTATAATTTGTGTAATTGATTGGCCCCCCCTTAAGACGAAATCCCTTGCCCATAAGTGTGGGCGCCCATGCGTCTCCTGAAATTAAGATAATAGAACATGTACTGGTTTTGTATTTGTATTTGTATTTGATTTGTGTTGTGCTAGTTTTTAGTTAGGTTTGTGTATTAAAATTAATATTTGAAGGTTGAGTGGAAGAGCAGCAATGTCTATGACATATATGCTGAACTCCGCCTTTTTTCCTTTATACATATTTGTAAGTAAAAATATCTATTGTCTATTGTTTCTTTTTTTATAGTGATTCATGTATATATTGAGGAAAATAAAGACTTAAAAAAAAAAAAAAATCACTACATTAAATTAAAATATTGCTACTGCTTATTCTAAATAATTGTATCTTTATATGTAAATATACAGAGTTTCTCAGCAGGACCAAAAGTTAAGGCATATATTCCCTAGGTACCTGAATAAAATGCCAGTCGAAAAATTCTCTAACGTTTATCATTTATTTCAATCAACTTCGATTATTTTCAACGTAAAAATAGTGTTAAGCTTAAGTCAACATAAATACACTAAATTCATTTTCCATGTAGTCTAATCTCATAATTGCCCTCTTTAACAACAAAATTATATACTCAAGTAAAGGAAATCGCCATCATTTACACTTTACACGATAAGCCAAGACTGCGTGACGGAGAGCCATTATTAAAATGAAGAATGCATGAAATTTTTATTTTATATATAAAAAAAAAACTTTCATTTGTTGATTAATCTACTGGACGAAATCTTACTGTAATGGGGGGATTACATTTCATTGAAAGAAGTGAAAAGAAGAAAGTCGATGAGATGTTGATTTCCAGTTGAATATTTTATATTATAAGCTAAGTGCTTGGTTGTAAAAATCGATGGTTCGGAATATTAAAATATACTTACCTTATACTCATGTCTTTCACTTTATTGTTAATTCACTCTTAATTAAATTTACATTTCCAAACGGTACTCACATAATCATTAGTAAACCGAATATTATGCTGTTTGATTCGAAAAGGTCGCCTTTCACTGTAATTTGAAAAATAAAACTGACAGAGTCGATTTTGAAAAACCTTCAATTTAATGTTTCGAACGAGTGTTTGCACTCCCAGACTAAGCATGAAGGGAAATTTCCAGTTTAGAAAAGCCTTAAAATTTGGTTTGGTCGCGTAGCGCTACGCGCTACGCGACCAAACCAAATTTTCAGGCTTCTCTAAACTCGAAATTTTACTTCATGCGCCACGCGTATAAAACGCTGATTAGATTTTAAGTTTGAAATATAATTCTGAAGTTTGATCACAGCGTTAATTAATGTTACAAACGTTAATTCCGTCTAACCAAATCCTGCTCTTTCAAAATTCAAGTTATTCGCTTTGGGATATGTAAGTGTAATTAAAAGAAACATCTTTGAGCAAAGTAAAATGTATATAATTATACATTTTTAAGAAAGTAATACAACTGCGTTTTTATTAATAAATCAAACACGTCTTAAGTATCATAATCATATTTACCAACTTTTTAATATGATTAAATTCGTAAATGCTTACTTAATCATCTAATCAAATATTTGTTAAATCAACGTTACAAAAATGTGTCATATTGATGATGAAACATTATTAAATACTTTTACCCAGTGGGTAATGATTACAATTTAATCAGCAGTGCAGCAAGTGCGTTTTAGTCATTGTTTTTTTAAATAAATAAATCATTTGTTGTTATCGTGATAAATGTATATAAGAATGTGTGTGTTTTAGATTGAACGGAATAACATGCTCATATTGACTTCTGAAAATACCGCACATCACAAGCTTGTTTAATAAATTAAACGATGCGAATGATTGGCGTCATCCGTTGTACACGAAAATTAAAACAATCGTATCGATATTTCTTCATGCAGGCAACAATTAAATATAAAGTGAAATTGAATTTGCTAATTGTTTGCAGAAGAATTAAATAATTTGTTAATCATCCAATTTTACTTTTGAAGGAGGACAGGGGGATAAATAAATGATAAGATTTGACTGAATAAATTATTAATGTGTTCCTTCATCCACATTTATTATAAATGATATTGGTTTAAATATGTATATGCACGTCTTTTATGTAGCCACTAAAAGTAGGGTAGAACTTTTCCGTGGATGAAAACTACCCCCTCTGGAAAGTAGCGGCGAACACGCACCGGTTGTCTCAATTCGGATTGAAGCGAGGGGTGGAATTTTTGTGGCTGGCATAACAGGCTATTAATCATAGGTTTCAACGTTTTATCCATGAACCATGTGTACTTTTTTCACATTGTGAATTAAATCTAATTTGAATTAATTTAATTTAAAAACAGATGTAATATTCGAGAATCTAAAATTCTTAAACAATTATTATATTTGGTAATAATTAATTTATTTGAATTAAGAAACAGATTAAAATGTAATTGGCTATGAAGAAAACAAAGGAAACAAAACTACACTAGTAACAGTGATTTTAATGAAATTTCAAACATTGTTTTTTCACTCACGTTCATTGACCTATTTATGAACATATCTAATTGATATTCAATTGTAATGTTGACCCTTATTATGCTCGTTCATACTTTAATTATTACAACAACTATCTGAGTATACATTTCCAACAAATTTTCATAATGATTATTCATTCATTGAACTTTAAAACCCAATACAATCCATTAAGAAATCGAAGTTAAAGTTGTAAAAACACTCCCCTATTCTGACCTAGATTTCCATTCCTCTATGCTAGGGGTCTGCAATGCGGTGCCCGCGGGCACCAGGGTGCTCATGAAGTAATTTTTAAGTGCGTGGTTCAAAACATCTAAATTATTATATTTTTTTTATATTTAAATAATAAATAAACTTTCGATGTTGCAATGAATTTATTTTAAGATGGCGTTTCTTTACTAAACTTGAATTTATGTTTAAAAAATGTATGTATTAATGTTATCCAACCGGTTTACCGGCAATTTTTCGGTAAATCACAACACAATTACCTTCGGGGCAAAACTCATTAAGTACAGTACGTACCAAGATTTTGACCAGAGATAAAAAACATGAACGAATTAAACTAAATGTGTGTTTTTCAAATCGTATTACATCTTAGCACAGATGAAAGTACGTCTTTCAACTTTACAATAATTAAATGTTTTTTACGCTTGGCGCATAAGGTAAGACTTCGAGTTTGGATGTTTACTTCATGCTTATTTATGACGTGACAACACTCATTAGAAAGTACATTTCAATGAAATAATTCAGCAGAAGATTTATTTGAAATTTACTTCTAACAAGTGTTTTTACTCCTTAATTAGGCATGAAATTTTCACAAGCATAAATCTAAACAGTGTAACATAACCTCTAAATCTAACTACAGTCAAGTTGGAACACCACTGGCGTAGCGTGGGTTTTAGCCGCCCGAGCCGTGGCCAAAATCGCCACGGTATTTCAATCTGAAAGGCTCCAAAATTTACAGTAATTCTAAAGATCTTTTTGGCAGGAATACATTTGTTATTGTGTATTGTATAGGGTATAAATAAAGAAGTCATGCATGCATGTGTAACAATAAACTTAAAGAATTTTTTCCCTGTCTTTAATTATACATTCATTTTGTGGAAAACAACTATTTTGAGCAATTTTGAAGATTTGTCAACTGCTATCAATATCAATTGATTTTTCCAAGTTTTATATAAAATAAAAATTATTATTTAAAATTTGTCATTTAAGATTTATTTAATTTTCATGTTTTATATATATATATATATATATATATATATATATATATATATATATATATATGTATATATATATATATATATATATATATATATATATATGTATATATATATATATATATATGTATATATATATGTATATATATATATATATATATATATATATATATATATATATATATATATATATATATAGAACGCCTCAAGTCAGACAATTACAATGCAATAATATAATACATATATATTTATTTATTTATATACAATATAGGTTTAGTCTGTCTGGGCTATCGACCAGACGTCTTTCTGCCCTTTGATGTTTTATTTGGATACTATTAAATTTGATCAGTTTCTTTATGAAAAAACAGAGAAATCGAAAAAACTATATATATATTTTTTTATTTGAAAGTGTTTACAGTTATGATATATTTAAAAGTGAATACGCCCATGACAGTTGGCATTTAGTCTGTAATGTCACAACTAATTTATATGTTTAATATTTTACCTACGTCTATCTTGACAAGTATGATTGACATTACGTACACATGCACATAATAGCTTTGACAAGTACATTACTTGCTGACAACTGAACAGCTGATTGCTTACCGTACAACCAAATGACATTTCTTTGGTGTACAGGGAGTTTTTCTTTAAAGTATACGTGCTCCAAATTCAACTTGTTTTCTTTAAATCTTTAGTTATTCGTTGCGCATGAAGTAAAATTTCGAGTTTAGAAAAACCCCGTGAAAATTTGTCGAGGGACCCGAGACAAATTTTCTAGGCTTTTCTAAACTCGAAATTTTACTTCATGCGCCACGCGTATAAAACACTAAAATATTGTGAACTCTATGTATATTTGAACCTCATTTGAAACCAGTGTTTTATACGCGTGGCGCATGAAGTAAAATTTCGAGTTTAGAAAAGCCTAGAAAATTTGTCTCAGGTCGCTGCGCGACCCTCGACAAATTTTCACGGGGCTTTTCTAAACTCGAAATTTTACTTCATGCTTAGTCTGGGAGTGGAAAACACTCGTTTAAAGCTTCTCTCTTTTAAAAAACAACGAATGTCGGAAAATGTACAGCTTTATTCCCTGTATATTGATCAAGTAGTAATTTAGTTTTCATCATTGTCATGGTACTATTAAAATTTATTACAATGAATAAGTTGTTCTTTTATGCTTATTGTTTATTTTTTTAGGGCGTAGGTAAAGTATCGTACGTTTCTCGAGTGGTATGGCAATTACATACTTGCGGAATACTACACTCGCCGCTGCGCGGCTCGTGCGCAACATGTCCGCTCATATGTAATATGCTGCATACTACTCTCGTAACGTAATATACTATATTTACGGAAGTTCCATTTAATGTACGTAATGCTTAATACTAACAATAAATTCAAAGTAATAAATAAATTGTATACAGGGTGCCCCAAAAGTTTGGAAACGGTTGAATATCTCGAGAACACCTCATCGGATCAAGATGGTATAAAATACGTCTTTCTTTATTTTTAAAGCTCTATTTAGGCATGCTGTGCGATAGCCACCCACACCCCTCTGGGGGGTGGTTCGAGGGGGTAGTTTAAAAAACTTAAATGGAAACTCCTATTTTTTAATTGTTTTATCACTCCCTCCCCAATCCCGTTCGGTGGTGGAAAGGGTACTTTTGAATTTTTCTGCGAAAAAAAATATTTTGCTTGCACTGTTGCATTTTGTAGCAAAAACGGTTTATGAATTTTTCAAATTGCCACCCCCCCCCACACACACACACCCTTTAAAAGTAGAAAAAGTGGTATTTTAAAAAAAAGTACCACCATTTTTTTTAGACAAAAATGATTTTTCTTGCAGAGTTTCATTGTCTATCAAAAACTCCTTATGGAGTTGCAAAATATCCACACCTTAACCCCTTTTTAGAGGTGGAAAACGGAAGTTTTCGCTCAGTTTATCGTCGAAAAATTGTTTCCATTTTGTCATGTTTACAATTTTAAATGAAAGCACAGAAGTGTAGTTATTGAACATTTATTTCGGACTGTCAATGTTGACGTTCTCGACGACTCCGTGAAATTCTAAGAAATGGGTAATAGCTCAGAAACTTTAAAGCTAAATTAATTAAGCTGCTATCTGTTGTTTTGAGATGAGGTTATCGGAAAGTGAACGCATCATTATTAATGATGCGTGGGTCCGGGGAGAATGTGAGATCTTACGAGGAGGTGGCAAGGATGTTTAATGCATCCAATCCGCATCGTGATCCAGTGTCAAAATCGACGGTTCAAAAAACAGTGAAACGATTTGAAGATACTGGAGCAGTGAAGGATCGCGAACGCAGTGGCAGGCCAAGAACGGCATCAAACGAAGATCAGAAGGTGGAAGTGTTGCAGCATTTCGTGGAAGACCCTCAAATTTCTGTAAGGAGAGTGTCGCAAGCTCAAGGCATCAGCAAGACTTCAGTACATCGCATAATGCAGGAGGAAAAGTGGCACCCTTACAAAACTACCCCCTCGAACCACCCCCCAGAGGGGTGTGGGTGGCTATCGCACATCATGCCTAAATAGAGCTTTAAAAATAAAGAAAGACGTATTTTATACCATCTTGATCCTATGAGGTATTCTCGAGATATTCAACCGTTTCCAAACTTTTGGGACACCCTGTATAAATATAAAATCACAAACAGTATACAAACAGAACAAACACATGTAATTTATAATGTCAGATTTATCTTATAATGTCAAACGGCATTTAGATATCAATCCATTGATAATAGTCACCTTGTGACTGATATGTACATCTGGTATATAATAAAAATTGTGAAGAAAGGTTAAAAGTGTTTTAGTCAAAGTTATTATAATCTTCACGTAACTCACCCAAATTCAATTAGGCATTTAGATTATTATGACAGTTGGGATTCGTGATATTTCTCAGTTTGAATTGCCAATATCTTCACATTAAATCAGTGTTTTGTACGCGTGGCGCATGAAGTAAAATTTCGAGATGAGAAAAGCCAGAATTTGGATTTGGACGCTTCGCGTCCAAATCCAAATTCTTGTGGCTTTTCTCAACTCGAAATTTTACTTTATTCTTAGTCTGGGAGTGGAAGACACGTTTAGTTTTTTGAAAAATTTGTTGAATTTTCAACATTTTAGAATTTCTAAAGTTTTAGTTCATTTTTAACGCTTTTCGTACATTTCTAAGATTTCGTTTAATTTTTAAAATTCTGACGGTTTTTCTGAATTTTCTATATTTTTGTTATTTTGAAAAGTTTCGATACTTTTCATAAGTTTTAATTTTTGAATTCTAGACAATTTTCAAAAATTCACTAAATATTCTTTAACTTAGAAAATGCTGAAGTTTTTCATGAAATTACAAGATTTCCGTTAGTTTTCAAAAATCTAACGGTTTTCCTGAATTTCTTAAATTTTCGGTAGTTTAAAAATATTCTACACTTTGAATAAATTTTCGTTTATTTTTTATATCTTGCCAACTCCTCTAATTTTCGTTGAATTTAAATATTTTGACACTTTTCATGAATTTTCAAATTTGTTTTTTTTCATGATTTTTCATCATTTTTTTTTTAAATCTTAATAGTTTTTGTAAATTTCCTAGATGTTTGTTAAATTTAAAAATTTCGACGGTTTTCATAAATTTTCCACCTTTTTAGTTAATTTTTAAAATCAATATTGCGTGAATTTTGATTTTTCTTTAATAATTTTCAAAATTTGTCGAGAATTTCCTTGATTTTACGAATTTTAGCAGTTTTTTGAATTTTTGAAAATTAAACGCCTATCGCAATTTTTTTAAAGATTTGCATTAATTTTAAAAATATTGACGCTTTTCAAGAACTTCCAAGATTGTTAATTTTCAATGTTTTGCAGCCTTTTATGAATTTTCGCAAATTTTTAAAATTATGACGTATATTCGTAAATTTTCAAAATATCCGTTAACTATTAAAATATTGAATTTTTTTGTAAATTTAATAGATTTCCGTTACTTTCCAAATTCTTGATTGTTTTCGCGTTTGCTAATTTTTATCGTGAATATTCAAGATTTCCGTTGATTTTCAAAAGCTTGACGTCGAAACAGCATCAAGAATATTTCGAATATTTCTTCGATTTTTAAAATATTGACGCTTTTCGTAAGTTTCTAAGATTTTCATATCAAATTTTATAAAACGTTTTTAATATTAATTAAAAACAAAAATAATGAATATTTTTGTTATTAAAAACGTTAAAAACGCAATCATATTTTTTTTTAATTATTGACAATTTTTCTAATCTAAAACTTTATTTGTCCACTTTTTCTAAGAGCATTTATTGCAATATCAATGTCTATTGCATCACACACTTCTTGCTCTATAGATAAGATATCATTGGTTAGTCTTAAAGTATTTACTGTTGATCTTGAATAATTTTTGATCAACTTTGATTTTGAAAAACTTCTCAAACAGCTGGCATTGCTTATGGCAACTGTGAGGAATATTCGGAACATTACTAGATAAAACCATTATTATGAGGGGTGATCAAAAATTAAGGTTACAAAATGTAAATTTTTCATTGCGGGCTTTGTAGCCTTACTTTTTCATCACCCCTAGTATATAAAAATATGAAATAAAATAGTTATCATTTTCAGGTTACTTTACAAGATATTATTATTATTATTGTGAAATTTTGCCGCCCCCAAAAAGTGCCGACTGGGGTGCTCCCCCCCGCCCTCACTACGCTACGCCTTTGTAGAACACATGAAAACGCGATATTGACACGTTCATTTTATCAATAGTTCACAACTAACTAATAGGATGTACATTTTGTTCTATTATATTATATGAAATGTTCGTATCGTGTTTGTACGGGTTGACATACATTTTATTTTTTGAGAAAATTCGGAGAACGCTTTAAATTCGAGACAAAAAAACAAGAAGCGCGAAATTAGGCCAAGCCTGTAAATTCGTGTCTGTGCCAGGAAATTATGATCAACTTAATTTAAACCGAAAGATGAAATTCATTAAATACCATTGATTTTCACCGTACATAATAAATCTTACTTTCAAAGGAATATAAATAGAACTTTAAAAATATGAACAAAAATATACTTTGCATTTTTAATTTTAGTTTTCACTGTAGAATTTAAATAGTCGTCAATATTTCAGCTCTAGAGCGTCTAATTTAAAGGAAGTTTAAGTTAGTGTATTGAACACTAATGAATGCGCAATGCTATTCAAATTTGAGGTCAGCTATTAAATAACTAACATTAGCGATCACTATACATATAACATTACTGCGCTGTTTGCAATACAAAAATATGTTTAATTGACAATAATTGTTTAATGCAATTAAATGTAAGTTAGTCAGAGCTAAAAATGTATAGTTCTGATATTATTATGATAATTTATTTCACAACTCTCGCGAAAAAAAAAACAATTCTCTTACTAGCTAAAAATATCGTTAATCCATAATTTTAGGATTTATAATTGTCACGAATGGGAAAAAAAAGAAATTTCTATTGGTTTTTCAAAATCCTTTCTTAAGTAAGTAACCCAATGAGCAAACACATTGAAATAATGTTTTATTAACATATTACAATTATATATTTAATTAATTTTTCACTTAACCCGTGGTGAAACATTTTTGAATCTAATTCTGGATATTTAATTAAAACACTTGGTTTTTGGTCTAAAGGGTTTTTTCATTTATTAAATGTTCATGGTCCCACGTGACGACTATGAAGGTTTTAACAAATTGAAAAACTCTCTCCTTTAACAGTAGATCATAGTAAATCAACTTACACAAACATCAAATTAAAACGCCAGACGCTGACAGACAGGGTTTGTTTTATGAATAAATTATTTAAGATGTTTCGCATTGATAACAAGAATGAAAAAATAAGGAAGACATTTAATGTAACCGTTGATGTTCTGTCCCACAAAACGATTAAGAGGGCCAATTTTTGTTGGTAGTGTGTTTCTGGAGTACGAGATGGCGCAGAGATAGCAAAATTGCGGAAAGTAGTTTTGACTATGTGTTGGTTCATAGTGCCTGCCGAATTTTATCACAACGAATAATAAAAATTATGAGTGCACAGCGCGTTGTTTGTTTGTTTGGATAGCGCCGGGCGAATGAATTGGTATTAAATTTCAGTAAACAAGTGAACTGGATAAATTAATTTTTACAATTTTATTTTCAATCCATAAACTTTCAACTGTTTTTGCTTGTTTCATTCCCAATACTTATTTTTATTATATATATATATATATATATATATATATATAAATTACAATTATTATAAATATATGTATAATATATACAGGGAGTTTTTCTTTAAAGTAGAAGTATTTCAAAATCCGCCTATTTTTTGTAAACCTTTAGATATTCGTTGTTTTTTTAAGAGTTCAATTTGAAGCTTCAAACGAGGGTTTTCCACTCCCAGACTAAGCATGAAGAAAAATTTTGAGTTTAGAAAAACCCGTGAAAATTTTTCGTGGGTCGCGCAGACAAATTTTCTGGGATTTTCTAAACTCGAAATTTTACTTCATGTGCCACGCATAAAACACTAAAATATTGTGAAATTTACGTACATTTGAACTTCATTTGAAATCAGTGTTATACGCGTGGCGCATGAAGTAAAATTTTGAGTTTAGAAAAGGCCAGAAAATTTGTCTCGACTCGCTGCGCGACCCTCGACAAATTTTCACGGGGCTTTTCTAAACTAGAAATTTTACTTCATGCTTAGCCTGGGAGTGGAAAATACTCGTGTGAAGCTTCAAATTGAACTCTTTTAAGAAAAACAACGAATATCTAAAGATTTACAATAAATAGGCATAATTTGAAATACGTATACTTTAAAGAAAAAGTCCCTGTATAATAATAATAGAGTTTAATGTCTTTATCTAGAATTTTATGCTCTGTCCGTGGTGCGAAAACCATGCAAAAGTGATGAAATGTCATGGTTACAATGTTTAAATACGCCAGAATTTTGAAAAAATCGAAAACTGTTGAAAACCGAGGAAATGTTTAAATTTGATAAAATGTTAACACAATGTCAAAAAGTGATGAAAAGTATGTAAAAAGTGATAATCTATAATAAAAATATGTTTTAAATATTTTAAACTAAATAATTAATCAGAATTTTTATGCGCGTGGCGCATGAAGTAAAATTTCGAGTTGAGAAAAGCCAGAATTTGGATTTGGACCAAATTAAAATTTTAAAGGCTTTTCTCAACTCGAAATTTTACTTCATGCTTAGTCTGGGAGTGGAAAACATTCGTTAAAAAATAATTTTGACGAGTCGTGAATTTTAAATGCGTTCGCTAATTTTAAAACTTTTTTTAATTTCTATATTTATAACAATTTTTAAAATTTTGCAAAAAATCTAGCATTTTTTAAGATTATTGCTGATTTTCAAATTATTAGCTTCTTTCGTACTTTTTAAAACTTTGACACCTTTTATGTATTTCCTAGATTTTCGTAATAATTTATTTATAAAAATCCCGGTATTGATGAATTTTAAAATTTTTAAGAATTTCGTTAATTTTCGGGTTCGCAAATTTCAAAAAAATGTATTTGACGAAACATATGGGAGCTTTCTTCAAAACGTTTATTAATCGTTGGCGATTAATATAACGCCCAAATTAATTATTCGATGCTGAAAAATGTATGATAAATTTTAAAAGTTATTAAAAATTCATAATAAATGTTAATAACTTCTTTCAAATTCACACTTGTATGAACATTTTAAAGATTAACAGAAGTCTTGAAAACTCTCGATTTTCAATATTTACGAAAATCTTGAAAAATTCATGATGGGCGTCTAGATTTTGAAAATTATCAAAAATCTTTAGATTTCGCGAAAACCGTCGAATTTTTGAAAATTAACGGAAATCTTGGAAATATACGAAAAGCGTTTTGGTTTTTGAAGTTGACTAAAATGTTGAAAATTCCAGAAAAATGAGATTTATTTTGAAAATTAACTAAAATTGTGGGAATTCATGCAAATTAACGAAAGTTTCGGAAATTCACGAAAATTGCTAACGTTTTAAAATATGACAAAAACCATCAGAATTTTATAAATTAACAACAATCTTAGAGATTCATAATGTTGGGGAAATTAATTAAGAAAAATGTAAACAATTCAGGAATTTTAGAAATTAAAAGAAATCTTGGAAAAGTTACAACAAGCGTTAAAGTTTGATTAAAAAACTCTTAGAACCTTTCTTCAATACTTTATTTTGTAACCAAATGTACATTTCGGACACGAAGTGTCCATTATCAATGGTTTGATACTAATACGTTAAAGCGTTAAAGATTAGCAAAAATGTTGGAAATTCATTAAAAATTCTCGAAACTGAAAATAAACTAAAATCTTTTAAATTCACGGGGCCCAATAATTATGGTGATTATTATTATTTTAAATAAACATAATAAAAATTAATTTAAATCATTTAAAATGTCAAAAATAACAAAAAAAAAAAACATTCAATTTGTTAAATTATAAATGAAAAAAGAATTTTTCCGACTCAGCACTTGAATCAACATTTAATGGCATTCCACATTCCTATTCAAAACATGAATCCAGAAATGCAATTATACACTGGTGAAAGAAATTAACGCATCATTTGTGATTTTTTTGATATATTGGAATCGAGTTTTCTTTGAACACAAACATATTTTTACAATAAGAAATCTTATCAAGCATGCTGTTTTACATGTTGTGTTTTGTCTTTTGTTCTCATGGTTTTCTGTCAATAAATAAAATGAAGCACTTTTCATTATTCTTACTGTAAGAAAGGTTCATATAAAATTTCTTTTTGAGTTTGTTTTCAAGTAATTGTTAAAATTAAGTGCTAAATAGTGAAGAATGAATATGGATAGACGTCCGAATCTTAATTTAAGCAGTGAAGAAGCTGTGATTGTGGTTACACTTGCAGAAGAAGGTAGGAGTCAGCGTTACATCAGTCAGCGTCTTGGTGTTAATCAATCGACCGTATCCCGTGTCTTGAAGAGACATCGGGAAACTCAGGCATACTCAAGAAGGCCAGGACAAGGGAGAAAAAGGGCCACAACTGCTGTTCAAGACCGTTTTTTAATGATGCAGACGTTACGGTTTATTACGGCTCCTAGGCTACAAAATATGCTCGCAGAGATCCACAATGTTCATGTAAGTTCCGTTACCATCAGAAAAAGGTTACGTGGTTTTAATTTAACTCCGAAAACAGCGGCAAAAGGACCACAATTAACCGCAGACCATCGCAGAGCCAGGTTAACATTTGCGCAAGAACATGTAAACTGGTTACAGGCCGATTGGGCTAATGTTATGTTTAGTGACGAGTCCAGATTTTGTCTTTACGGCAGTGACAGATGAATGCATGTGTACAGACGGCCAGGTAAACGTTATGCGCAGTGTAACATTGTTCCGACTGTTATGTTTGGTGGAGGCTCTGTTATGGTGTGGGGTGGTATCACTTTAGAGGCTCGTACGGAGTTGGTGGTCATACCAAGAGGAAGCATCACGGCAGCGTCTTATATTGCAAACATTTTAGAACCATCCGTAATGCCTTTTGCTCCATATGGAGGAAACGATTTCCTGTTTATGCATGACAATGCAAAACCACACAGTGCCCGAATTGTACAACAGTATCTTGACCTAGTGGGTATCAACATAATGCAATGGCCAGCCAGGAGTCCCGATCTTAATCCGATCGAACACCTATGGGACGCGATGGGCAGACGCCTTAGAGCACTTCCTCGGCGTCTAAGCAATAAACAAGAGCTTGGACAAAGATTGCAGGAAATTTGGGAAGATATTAACCAGGATGAAATTGGATCATTAATTAACAGTATGAGCCGTCACTGTCAGGCAGTTATTCGAGCAAGAGGAGGAAACACTAGATATTAAGTCTTATAATCACATGTTAACTTTTTTCCTCTTTTTATTTATGACATTATTTTAGTCATTAATGAAAGAAAATGTGCTGAAAATCATTATTATAGTTCAGTTAGTTTTGTTGTTATTTTTTTTGTTTTTAAACATCAAAACTTTATTTTTAAATTAAAATAAATAATGTGATGCGTTAATTTCTTTCGCCAGTGTATTTACAAAATGTATTGGGAAATATTTTAACAATGTCTTTCTTTGTTGTGTATTAATAACATAATGAATGAATGAACGGTCCGCGTCAGAAAAAGTACATTCGCAACTCAAGGTCGGGAGCCAGGAGCCAGAAGCCCGTGTCGCGACAAATGTACACGAATTCTACATATCAAACCAAATTTCTTTTCACGTTTTTAGAAATCAGAGTATATTTTTAAAATATTTATTTATTTATTTATTTATTTATACGGGAAAACCCCTTTTAACAAAAATAGAGCACTAATAATTCAAACAAAAATCAAAATTACATTACATTAAATAATACTATTAATATTATTAATTCGAGCCATTCAAAAAATTAAAACTATTCACAAAATAATAACAATAAAAATCACAAATCTAAAGCATCCTCTTCAGTTTACACTTAAAACTATCAAAATTTGAATTAAATAAATCGAACCACTCCCTATCGGCCAAGCTATTTGCTGTCCTCATCATTCTGGCCAGGGGATTGTAGTGGGAGTAGTTTGTAGTGAATGTCTACAAGCGGAAAATGGGCGTATTCCTCAGATTTCGGCAGTTGGATGGATTATAAAAATGAAGTTGCTCCAAAATATTAGGACAATCAATTATTATCACTAAAAAGGCACGATGCTGCCCCCTATTTATTGAAAGTATAATCAAAATTTACGCTGCTCTTATGGAGGTTCCTAAGCAACGATTAATTTTATTTACCATTTATTTTAGATCAATCTATTTGATAAAACATGTTTATAATAATTACCTCAATAAATTAAAGCAGTATAAAGAAAAAATAATGTTTCCTATGGAAGTAATACACGGATTTATGTGATCATTTGACAGTGTTCTATCTTATGGCCAAATAACATGTAAATTTCCGACCTTAAGCTTTGGAATTTCGGAAGCAGTTTACAGTTTTCTGCAATATTTGTAAATACGAGCTTGTGGCACCTAAACTATTAAAGAATTAGGTAATATTTTAAATTAACTTCAAAATTAGTTTCGGTCCATTTAAAAATATTGAGAGCAAAGATGCCGGGAATGCGTTTTCGTAAATTAATCATGACGAAAACCACTCGAGCTTTATTTTTAATATAGGCAACATTTTTATCTTGAATTATTTAATTTTTGCCCAAGAAAAAAAATTCATCTCTAGTGGTTTTATTTATGACAATAAGATTGAGTATTTATTTCTTCATACCTTATTTTTTTCAGACAATAGATTGCTCAATATTAGTTGATTAATTTTGATGATATTTCTAATCTCGAGTAGTAGGAATATAAATTGATTAATACTCTATTATTTTATCAATAATGAAATTATAAAAATGATATCGCGAAATTACTACAATTATTTTTATTTCAACACGATGGTATTCGAACTAAAATTGCATCAATATGCTTAACAGTAGTAAAATGTCTGAGATTTAACACTTCAATATTATCACTTTATTAATACACTTAGTTCATTGTACAGGGAATTTTTGTTTTGTGTATACATATGTATGCATACGCTGTATATTTTCCGATATTCATTGTTTTTTAAAAGGGTTCGAATTAAAGCTTAAAATGATTGTTTTCCACTCCCAGATTAAGCATGAAGTAAAATTTCGAGTTTAGAAAAACCTGAAAATTTGGTTTGGTCGCGTAGCGCTACGCGCTACGCGACCAAACCAAATTTTCAGGTTTTTCTAAACTCGAAATTTTACTTCATGCGCCACGCGTATAAAACAATGATTTAACTTGAATATCAAAATATACCGCTTCAGCATATTGCGTTAGAAGTATATTTTAAACTTCACTAGGAATCAGTGTTTTATACGCGTGGCACATGAAGTAAAATTTCGAGTTTAGAAAAGCCTGAAAATTTGGTTTGGTCGCGTAGCGCTACGCGCTACGCGATCAAACCAAATTTTCAGGCTTTTCTAAACTCGAAATTTTACTTCATGCTTAATCTGGGAGTGGAAAACACTCGTTTTAAGCTTAAATTTGAACTCCTTTCAAAATCCATGAATACCTAAAGATTTACAACGGGTGCATGGGTGTATACTTTAAAAACTCCCTGTATGTATGCATGCATGTATGTGTTTTGGTTTCAAGGCCACAACGTGTAATTAGTCTCTACATATATGGTAATTCAAGTATAGGCTCATAGATGACAATCAGCAGCGAAATTATATCGCTCTACATTTCAGTAATCAGTATTATTTTTATCTGATTTGTACATTGCTAGGAGTATTAGTTGTGTAGCCGATAACAATACGTGTTTTATATCATCTAGACTAGGTTTGAAAGTATTTTCATCAAAATCGATCCTGAAATTAATAATAGGTAAATATCTTACCTTACCTTATACTTCAAAAATTCGAAACAAATACGGCGTTTTATTCATATGGTGTAATGAATTTGAAGCAAATTAATCGGTTTGTTAATTCAGTACAATTAAAACTAATACATACATTGAGTCGATTCAAGTTGAATATTACATGTCTGTAACCATGTGTTTTTCTTTTTAGATTTGAACACCAGAAAAACAGAAAAGCCAAAATGGACATAAAAGTGAAGTTAACCAAATTGATGTATCTATGCTTTGGCATCTCGTTCTTCGTCAGTGCTGTTCTGGCCTGCGGGGTCGGAATGACAGCCCTGACGATTTTCGTTTGGCCGCTCAGCAAAAAATGGTACAGGAAGACCATCTTCTACCTAGGATACACAATGTTTGCACGTAAGTAAAAAAAATGAAAAACGGATAAAGATTTTAGGTCTTCTGTAATTTATAAATTAAATGTCGATTTCAAATGAAGTCATAAAATTTGATTCTCTTCATTATTAATAATACTTCTTCTTTCTCATTTATTGACATCAGAAACCAGAGTGTTTAAAACACTGATTTAGCGTGAAGATCAAAAACATAAAAAACACACCCGAATCTTAACAATAATTCCTAAATAATTATGAAATTTTATTAAATTAATCACGGGCGCTCACAAAATCTTTTATAGAGGAGGGCAACGCCGTAGCTAGAAAAAAATGTCAGGGGTAGGGGGTAACTGGTACTGGGTTACTGGTAATTAGAATTACTCTACTTATTAAGAGTTATTGTACTTAACAAGTGGAAAGCTTTTATCTGCTCTTAACACACAATAAAGATTATTTAAATATATTTTTTTTGCTCTTTCAGGGCCGCTTTTACAAACAAAAATTTAACATTTTGAAAATTTCGGGAGTGGGGGGGTTGAAAACCATATTCACCCCTGGCTATGGCCTTAGAGGGGGTAAAATATAATAATAATAGAGTTTATTGTCTTTATCTTAAATTTAATGCTCTATCACTGGTGCGCAAACCATGGAAAAGTGAAAAATGTCAAGGTGAAAAATCTGAAATTTGCCAGAATTCTTAAAATTTTAGAAAAACGATGAAATGTTTGAATTTGAGAAAATGTCGAAACAATGTCAAAAAGTGATAAAATGTAAAGAAAAATTGAAATTTGACAACATTTTGAAGTATGTCGAAAAGTGATGATCTCTAATAAAACAGATGTTTGAATATTTTAAACTTCACAATTATTTAGTGTTTTATGCGCGTGGCGCATGAAGTAAAATTTTGAGTTGATTAATTAAAAGCCCGGATTTTGATTTGGACGCTGCGCATCCAACTCCAAATTCTTCGGGCTTTTCTCAACTCGAAATTTTACTTCATGCTCAGTCTGGGAGTGGAAAACACTCGTTAGAAAAAATCGCTTGCGTTTTACAAAATTTTGATTAGTTTACAAAATCTTGAGGGTTTTTAAGTTTTTGTTCAATTTTTAAAATCTTGTAAATTTCCAAACTTTTAATTAATTTTCAAAATTTTTACGACTCGTGAATTTTTCAATAAGTTCGTAAATTTTAAAATTGATAACAATTTTCAAAATTTTGACAAAAATCATACATTTTTCAAGATTATTGCTGATTCTTTCGTTAATTTTTAAAATTTTGATGCTTTTCATGTACTTCCTAGATTTTCATTAATTAAAAAAAAAATGATTGTATTTATGAATTTTGTTAATTTTCGTTAACGATTAATAAAAAGTCTAAATTAAGTAATCAATGTTAAAAAAATCATGATAAATTTTTAAATTATTGAAAATTCATAATAAATTTTGATAACTTCTTGGAAATTCTCGATTTAAAGGATATACAAACATTTTGGAAAATTTAATAACGGAAATTTTGGAAATTTACGAAAAGCGAATTAAAATTGACTAAAACATTGAAAAATTGAAAACTAACTAAAATCGTCGATATTCATGAAAATTAACGAAAGTTTAGGAAATTCACGAGAATTGCTAACGTTTTAAAATCTGACGAAATTCTCGACATTTAAAAAATTTACGAAATTCACAAAAACCATCAAAATTTTGGAAAAATAACGAAAATCTTGGAATTTCGCGAAACGCGTCGATATTTTAAAAATCAATAAAAACCTTGGTAAAATTCACAAAAACTGGAAAATTGACGAAATGTATTAACATTTTAAAATTAACGAAAATTTTAAAAAATTGTAATTTTTAAAATTAAATTAAATTTCGGGAAAGTTACGAAAAGTCTCAATACCTTGAAAATGTACTAAAATCATCTAATATCGAAAATGTTAAAAATGTCATCTAATGTTAAACATTTTAATGTTCATCAAAAAGTAAATAGTATCAAATCTGTCAAATATAGGTCATAACCGAACCTAATAATTCTCTCCAATGTCAAAACTGTCATCTAATGTCAAAGCTTTCAAGATGATGGTAAAATGTGATCTGATGTCCATATAATTAATGTTAAGTAGAAACGGAAAATATCATTTTTGACAGAACATGCCAAATGAAATTTGGTATTTGTCGTTGATGTACTGACATTGTTGACGCAATATGACATTTTGTGGCTTGACTATTATAGACATTTAATGACATTTTTTTACGTTCAATGAATTTTTGAATTTTTGACTTGAATAGACATTTTTGGCTATTGATGATGTTTCTGACATTGGATGACTTTTATTTTATTTTAACGGTGGTTTACTATAGAATATTACAACAAATAATACATTAAATAATAAAACTAAGAATGAGACAAAACATAAACAATAAAATATAAAAACACATACAGTTAAAACAATAAAATTGAAAAACGTCATGGCTGTAAAAGTGTGACCCTGTGGCGCAATGCTCTGAGGCTGTTCGCAAAAAAGTCAAAATGACTGCCTATCGTATTCGCGTATCTTGGCATTCTATTGGCTGCAGAGTTCTCTGCGTAGTCCGTCTTAAAAAAAAATATATATTGCACTTTCGCGTAACGTTCGAGGGGGTACGTAGATCCCTAGAAGAGCAAGCAAGTCAGGGCAGTCTATAAGGCCACTAAAGAGTTTGTAGAATAAGATAATGTCTGCCTTGCGACGTCTTGTATCAAGGGTCGCATACATTTTTGACAGTAGATTATGTATTTTACATTGAATGACATTTTTGACAATTGATGATATTTTTTACATTGGATGACATTTTTTAAATGTATTGTTACTTTTAACATATAATTGATAGTTTTTGTTATTTTCAATATTTTTGATAGTTTTGATAATTTTTATATTTTTGACATTTTTTACAATTTTTGTAATTTTTGATATTTTTGATAATTTTTGACATTTAATGTTATGCTCAGACCATTAACGGCCGAGCAGTTATAGAGTTAACTCTAAACGTTGAATTTATTTACAATAAGTGTATTGTATTACATACTGTGAATTTTTCTTTTAAATATACATTATGTATACGCTGTAAACTTTCAGGCATCTGTCGATTTTATATAAAAACGTGCAATATAAAGTTTAGAACTAGTGTTTCCACTCCCAGACTAAGCATGAAGTAAAATTTCGAGTATAGAAAAGCCCCGAGTAGAAAATTTGTCTCGGGTCGCTGCGCGACCCTCGACAAATTTTCACGGGGCTTTTCTAAACTCGAAATTTTACTTCATGCACCACGCGTATAAAACACTGAAATATTGGGAAGTTAGAAATATACTGACATTTTTTTTTAATGAGTAATAAGCGAAATATTTAAATAACAAAATATTTACCGTTTTCTTCATACATTTTCAATTCAGGTTAAATAATATAACATATCAAATTAACTTATTTAGTAATTTATTTAACAAAAAAATAATAATGTTGCGCGTATGCATCAATGGCGTTTAATGGGTTAATCAATAATGATAAAAAGAATGAGACAAAAATGTTAGGTTAAATGGATATCCGTAAATAAATAATAAACAAAATAAACAAAAATAACTGGCAGTTTTGAGTTTCACTGTTAATGCGTAAATTTTATATTATTAGTCGAACCATATTAAGTATTTTTAAATGGACTGAATGAACAAATAAATAAATTTATAGTTTTCAAGTTATTTCCACTAGAATTCAAAATTTACGATTTTTCGATTAAAAATAATGCTGTATTTGTACAAAAATTACATAAATCGAAATTTTATAATATTTAATTTTTTTAATTATCAATATTTACAAGGTTTGTTGATTTTTATGATATTTGTTGATTTTCACAATATTATTCAATTTTCCATTTCAATTTATTAGTGTCAAAAAACAATGTTTCAATTGAAATCAAACAAAACGTCAATATGAATAAAACTAGCAAAGAAAGAACGTTAAAATGAATTTTGAATAATTATTGATTATTATCTTATATAAACATAATAAAAAAATCTTGAAAATAATAAAAATTGACTAAACCCTGAAAATTTTGCAAATTATTAAAAATTTATCATTTCAACGAAAGTAAAACAATACAAATAATTCATACCTATAATTTATATATCAAAAAATATAAATAAAAAAATCGTAAAATTTGAATAAATTCGGAAAAATCAACAAGCATAACATTACACAAACTGTAAAAATATATATAATAAAATTAATCAAAGATAACAAATAAACGCCCAAGCCAATCCAAACACAAATCGTCAAAATTGATTTAAAAAATTAAAGTTAAAATTGCTTAATTTAACAGAAGTATAATTTACAGAAACGACAAGATTCAAAACACTTATATAATCATCAAAATTGACATACTTATTCAAAATTCTGTGAAATTGATAAATTCAACATAAAATGATTAAGATTCAGAATATAAAAATCTAATATCAATTTTAGAAAATTAGATTATTACAAAGGAATACCTAAATATTAGTTTTTAAGATAAATTTACAGTATAATAATAATAATAATAATAATAGCTTTATTCACGTATGCTACATAATGCAATGATACAATACATTGTATATGATAGATGTGAAGAGTCAAAACAATATCAAAACAAATTTTGTATAGTATGTACATACATACTATACATACATACATACATACATACTTCAATACATGTAATTGAAATACAGAGAGTTTTATGTAATGCCCACCATCTTCATAACGAGAATATTTCTTTTAAGTATACATATGCATTTCGTTGTACATTTTCCGACGCTCGGTTTATTAAGAGAATTCAATTAGAACTTTACACGAGTGTTTTCCACTCCCAGGCTAAGCATGAAGTAAAATTTCGAGTTTAGAAAAGCCTGAAAATTTGGTTTGGTCGCGTAGCGCGAAGCGCGGAGCGGCCAAACCAAATTTTCAGGCTTTTCTAAACTCGAAATTTTACTTCATGCGCCACCGGTACAAATCACTAACATATTACGAAGCTTAAAACACACTGCTAAACTGTACATTGAATCAGTGTTTTGTACCGGTGGCGCATGAAGTAAAATTTCGAGTTTAGAAAAGCCTGAAAATTTGGTTTGGCCGCTCCGCGCTTCGCGCTACGCGACCAAACCAAATTTTCAGGCTTTTCTAAACTCGAAATTTTACTTCATGCTTAGCCTGGGAGTGGAAAACACTTGTTTAAAGCTTCAAATTGAATTCTCTTAATAAACCGAGCGTCAGAAAGTGTACAACGTATGCATATGTTTACTTAAAAGAAATATTCTTGTTATGAAAATGTTCGGTGTTACATAACTGTTACATCTGTATGTACAGGGTGTCTACGCTAAACCGTTCGTTAAAAGTTTATGGGGTTGCCGTTGCACTAAAAATTTGAAAACAATCCTTGGCAAATGGTTGAATCAGTTCTCCTCATGTGAAGTATTTTCAACTTTATATCACTTCCGGTTCCACCGGAAGTAGCACCGAATTTGTTATTTTAAATAGAACACCCCACATATTAGTAATTTTTTGGGTTCCTCGTTTAAATTGCAATATATTTTATTCAATCATATGTATCTCACTTATCTCTTAAAGTTTTCAAGAAAAAAAAATATTTCTTAAATTTTGAACTTTAAGAGGCATCTCGAAATCTGTCTGTAACTTCTCTTAAGAATAAGATAAAAATATGATTTATATTTCTACTTGTACCTAGAGGATGCCTCTATGAGTAAATTAATTGGAAACTGTCAATTTTGACAATAAGTGTTCTTAAAATGTCAATATCTAAATGCTCTCTTCAATATCAAGTAATTCAATTTTTTTTAAATGGAATGTCCCAATTTTTATCACGTAGTACGATTGGGGGGAAAATTTCCTACAAAAAAGTATTATACAACTATACTTCTAAAGCGAGTAGTTTTCGAATTATAATAATTCGTTTTTCGTCGCATTTATGCAGGGTAATGACATTTCTTTCATGTACAGGGAGTTTTTCTTTAAATGATACGTATTCCAAATTCAGCTTGTTTTCTTTAAATCTTTAGTTATTCGTTGTTTTTTTTAAGGGTTCAATTTGAAGCTCTAAACGAGTGTTTTCCACTCCCAGACCAAGCATGAAGTAAAATTTCGAGTTTAGAAAAGCCCCGTGAAAATTTGTCAAGGGTCGCGCAGCGACCCGAGACAAATTTTCTGGGCTTTTCTAAACTCGAAATTTTACTTCATGCGCCACGCGTATAAAACAGTAAATATTGTGAACTTTATGAATATTTGAACCTCACTTAAAATCAGTGTTTTATACGCGTGGCGCACGAAGTAAAATTTCCAGTTTAGAAAAGCCCAGAAAATTTGTCTCGGGTCGCTGCGCGACCCTCAACAAATTTTCACGGGGCTTTTCTAAACTCGAAATTTGACTTCATGCTTAGTCTGGGAGTGGAAAACACTCGTTTAAAGCTTCAAATTGAACTCTATTAAAAAACAACGAATGTCGGAAAATGTACAGCGTTATTCCCTGTATATTATTCAAGTTGTAATTTAGTTTCCATCATTGTCATGGTACTATTAAAAATTATTACAATAAATAAGTTGTTCTTTAATGCTCATTGTTTATTTTGTTAGGGCGTAGGTAAAGTATCGTACGTTTCTCGAGTGGTATGGCAATTACATACTCGCGGAATACTACACTCGCCGTTGCGCGGCTCGTGCGCAACATGTCCGCTCATATGTAATATGCTGCATACTACTCTCGTTGCGTAATATACTATTATTATTTGACATTTTGAATTACATACGCGACAAAAGTAAAACATTACTTCTTGCCTACTAAAATTCAGTTGCGACTTTTGCGCGCATTATTCCCTCCATAAATGCGACGAAAAATAAATCTTCGAAATAATTCGAAAACCACTTGCTTTAGGAGTATAGTTGTTAATACTTTTTTGTAGGAAATCTTCCCCCCAATCGCACCACGTGATAGAAAAATGGCCATTCCATTTAAAAAAATTGAATTAAGAGATATTGAAGAGGGCACTTTGATATTGACATTTTAAGAACACTTATTGTCAAAATTGACAGTTTCCAATTAATATACCTATAGAGGCATCCTCTAGGTACAAGCAGAAGTTTAAATCATACTTTTATCATATTCTTGAGAGAAGTTACAGACAGATTTCAAGATGCCTTTTAGAGGTCAAAATTTTAGAAATATTTTTTTTGCTTGAAAACTATAAGAGATAAGTGTACATATATTTAAATAAAATATGTTGCAATTTAAACAAGGAATCTAAAAAATTACTAATATATAGGGTGTTCTATTTGAAATAACAAATTTAGTGCTACTTCCGGTGGAACCGGAAGTGATATAAAGTTGAAAATATTTCACATGAGGAGAACTGATTCAACCGTATGACAAGGATTTTTTACAAATTTTTAGTGCAACGGCAGCCCCATAAACTTTTAACGAACGGTTTAGCGTAGACACCCTGTATACTGTAAATTTTTAAGCATTTGTGATTTTTAAAAGCGTTGAATTTAAAGAGTGTTTTCTACTCTTAGATTAAGTATGAAGTAAAATTTCGAGTTTAGTAAAGCCTTAAAATTTGGGCGCCCGCACATTTCGGCAAGGGTTTGGATTTGGGTTTGGTCGCTCCGCTTCGCTACAAGACCAGACCCAAACCCTTGCCCCAATGTGCGGGCGCCCATAAAATTACTGTAATTATGTTGTTTTTTTGCTTAATAATTTTACTTTCCTTCATACCGGGTGTTGACTTGGCGAACGCAACATAGAAATGCGGATGTCAATATGGAAATGCGGATGTCAAAATGGCAAAAGAAATGTTAAAATGTTGGCTCTCCTATTTATTTTAGAAACAGATTTACCTTTTTTGGAGAGGGAAAAATTTTCAATTCATTTGTGTTAACGTTTATCGCTTTATTTAAATATTTAAGGAAAAGTAATGTGATTTTATAAAAATATTGACATGCCATGAAATTGAAACAAAAAATGCGGATGTCAAAATGGCAAAAGATATCGCTGTCACTTGATTAAAGTAAATGTTCACGAAATGATTTGCACTACACAAGAAAGAATTCTCCTAATTAAGTGGTATTATGCAGATCACAGTTATCAGGATCTTTGCGATATGTTTTCTGTCTTTTATCAAGTGACAGCAATTTCCTGTGCTATTTTTACATCCGCAATTGTTGTTTCAATTCTACAGTATGTCATTATTTTTATAAAATCACATTACTTTTTCTTAATTATATCAATTTAGAAAAACGTAGTGTTCAGTGTGAACACTATTAAATTCACAATTTTTTCTCTACAAATAAGTTAAACACATTTTGTCTCCAAAATAAATTGGGCAGCCAATATAATATTAGTGAAATTTAACCAAGTGTTTTTTTTTTTTGAAATCATAGAGGAGCCAATATTTAAACACTTCAAAATTAGCATCCGATTTCCTATGTTGCGTCCACCAAGTCAACACCCGGTATGTAAAACAACGGAAAAGTATTGTTTTCACGAAAATTCTCAAATCAAAAATGTTAGTGAATATATCCATTTTAAGGTCTCCCGAGTTGATTATAAACATTTTTGAAAAAGGTCTGTCTGTCTGCCTGTCGCCATTGAGCACCCTAAACCGATCGAGATGTTAAGATGCCTCTGTAAACTTGCGCTTTTTATTACAATTCTGGGTTTTAAAAAGATTTTGGTAAAAAATGTAAAAGAGGAAGTAATAACAAAAACGTTTACTACATTTTTTTCAAATTTCCCGTCATTACACATCACGAACTATAATTACTCGCAATTATGCGTATAAGTCAAGAATCACCCTGCATACACTTTTATCGTAGGTCTTCTAGTTATTTTTTTAATATTTTTTAAAAATCTTATTTTTAGAGGCTGTATTTATGTTGAGATGGTGGGCGACCACAGATCTCCAACTCTACATCGACAAGGAAGTCTACAAGAAGTATTTAGGGAAAGAGCACTCGCTGTGCATCCTGAATCACAGCGGGGAATTAGATTGGATCGTAATGTCCTCGCTATTGGACAAACTCAATATCCTAGGCGTAAACAAAATCAGCAATTTCTACCATTTCCCATTTTTATAATGTAATAATTTTAGAACGTCAAAGCATACATGAAGAACGCCGTTAAATTCATCCCGTTCGTAGGATGGGGATTTTACTGCTGCGGCTTTATCTACTTATCTAGATCTTACGAAAAGGATAAGATTATTTTGGAGAAATCCGCTCAGGATTTATCTGAATACGAAGATCCTATTACTGTAAATAAACAGCACTTACTCTTGCATTAGGAGTTTAACTACTATTTTTTGTTGTTGTAGATATTATTATTTCCTGAAGGGACTAGATTCAGTCCTAGGAAACACGAGCTCGCCGTGAAGTTCTCAAAGGAGCGAGGATTGAGGGAATTGAGCCATCACCTAGTGCCAAGAACCAAAGGCTTCACGACTTCAGTGCCATTCATGAGGGGGAAAATACCCGCCGTATACGACATCGAAATCGCCTTCGAGGGGGTGAAACCGACAATCACCAATATGTTAAAGGGAAAGCACTTCGTCGTTCACATGTATCTGAATAGGCTGCCGATGGAGGACATCCCCGAAGGGGAGAAGGACCAAGAGGCTTTCCTACACGAATTATTCTTCAAAAAAGTACCCACACAAAATAATTGATTCGGTCATTTCGACAAGGGGCTATCTCCACATTTTTTTTTAAATTTTAATTAAAAAACTGCTTTAGTTCCATTCATTATTAGTTAGGTCAACGTAGATTTTTTTACGTTTATTTAACAACCATTCAAAGAGTGTGCAGTGAGTCATAAAAAATACTTGGTTTCATTATACGAAATTGTCGGGATTTTAAGAATATTAATACACCTCTAAGACTGTTTGATGACTGAAGCACTCTCTTCTTTATCTTTGTTTTTATTTGTTTTTTTTTGTAATTAGGCTTTTGTCTGTTAAGGAACTAATGATTCTGAATCATAAGCATAGGAGTTCTGGTCTGTTTTAATATGGAATCCGCGAGTAGAGATAATAAGGGACAGAATTTTTCAAATCGTAATTTTTTTTTAGATTGAGATGTCCCCTTTCCCAAATGACCAATTCAATTTAAATTAATAGACTTATATTTGTTATTTTTGTGGATTTTTTTGTATGATTGTTTTTCTTTTCAGGATAAAATGATGGATAGTTTTAAGAAAACCGGCGATTTCTTTAAATTATCAGGGGTTGAGTGTTATGAGGCGATCAAAGTAGGCACTCACGTCAATTCCCTTTACAACATATTAATATGGTTCATAGTTTCGTTATCGCCGATTATTTATTATCTTATTAAACTGTACCTCAATGGACAGTATATTTACATAGCCATTTTCATGGCGGTGATTGCATTTAGTAAGTATACATACTCTCAATTTGTTTCTAAGAACATTATCTTTAACAATAAGAACAATAGGATTTGCAAATTATTTCAAGAATATTTTTTAAAGTATTAAATATATCATATTTCTACAATAATTTGTTTCATTGAGATGAAATTGTAGTTGTTTCAATGAATGTTTGGAAAAGTCTTAATGAGACAAGGTATTGTATACACTGTTTTTTTTAATATTACCTAACTTAGGGTGTATTTACTGCGAACAGTTGCAGTCCTGTTTTAACACTAGGGTATTTTAAACCTCAAATTTTGAGATGTTGGCAAATGATTATCAATGTGACAAATAAATCATAATTTGTCAAATAAATTGATACAATTCAATTTCGATGCAAAGATTTTCAAAGAAAGAACGCTACAACTTGCAACTTTACAACAGATACAAGGATTTTTTCTTTTAAGTATACTTTCACATATTCCATATAAACATTTGTAAAATTAATGAACATGTGATCAGAACTAAGCAGTATATTTTGAACTTCAATTTAAATCAGTGTTTAATACGCGTGGCGCATGAAGTAAAATTTCGAGTTTAGAAAAGCCTGATTTGGCTTGGTCGCTCCGCTGCGCTACGCAACCAAGCCAAATTTTCAGGCTTTTCTAAACTCGAAATTTTACTTCATGCTTAGTCTGGGAGTGGAAAACACTCGTTAGAGTTTTTAAATTGAAAGTTTTTAATAAGATCACGAATGTCTGAAAATTTACATAGAAAAATCGTAACATGTATACCTGGAAGAAAAATTCCTTGTATTTAGATCTTTTTTAAATTTTGTACATATGAATGGGCAGATAATAAAGAAGACAGATATTCCTGAGCAAGGAATATTACCTGATCCTCTAATCCTACCATCTCCTCAGAGACATTTTATTAAATTGAGAGTAGACACAAATTATTTGAGGTCGTGATAGGTAAATACATTTGTAAACGTAATTTTTGTGAGTTAATTGAATTGTCAATAGTAATTATTAAGTGCATTAAAAATGATCGAAAATTTTGCACGAAAAGCCGTTGCCTAGAAACTGCATGAGTCCATTTTGATTGTGATTTGACAAAAAGTCAATTTCAGTCAAATCACAATCAAAATGAACGAATGTAGTTTCTTAAAGGCAATGAGCTTTGAGTACTAAATTTTCAGAGCATTTTTAATGCACGAAATGTATTTAATAGACTATTTCCTGAAAAATACGATTTTTAATCAAGTTGACGTATTATTTAAAATATTAATTATCAATCAGTGTCATTTAATGTGTCAACATGAATCGCTTCGGAAGTTTTTCTTCGAAAGATATATCGAAAAATATCGAGAAAAATTTATCCGAAAATACAAGAAAGAGTAAAGAGTTCGTTTGGAGACAATTTATGACATTCTGTGATGAAAGAAAATACGAGTTAGATTAAAAAACTGCAGATGCTTTCTTGGCAGAAATGCTCAAAGACTGGGCATATAACATGAGGAAGCAAAATGGAGACGACTATAAAGAAATGACAGTCAAGACAATATGGAATACAAGAGCTAAAATATTAATGGACAAATATTATAAACAATATGGGCGCAAGATTGATTCGTTTTAAGCAATAGAATACAAAGAAGCGAGGGAGGCACGAAATTCAAAAAGAAAGGAGTTACAAGTGATGCCTTCAAAACGCAAGCAGAGTTCAGCCTCCCTAACTCATGATGAATTTGAAAAACTTGTAAATTTTTGCGATGAGGATACCCCAGACGGTCTCCAGAAAAAGGTTTTTTATATGCTGTCATATGAATTAGCTTGGAGGGGAGGTGAAGGAATTAAGTGCTTACTAAATTATTTTCATGAAGAATTGGATAATTTGGGAAACAAAACCAAAAGGATTGAATATAACCCAATTTTTGAAAAAACTGCACAAGGGGGAAGTAAACGCTGTGCAGAATCAAAATGGTTAATTCCTAATGAAACTAATCTGAATTTGTGTCCTGTAAGATTATATAGTAAGTTTATAGAAAAACGACAACATGTAAAAAGCAATCGTTTTTTCTTAACAGCAAATCCATATTGGCAAGTAAATAATAATTGGTATAAGGATGCCCCAGTTGGCAGAAACGAAATTTCAAAGTGGACTCTAAATACAGCAAAACAAATTGGTCTCAATACTGTAACAACAAAAATTACGAATCACTCACTACGATCATCAGCTGTATCTAATTTAGCCAAGGAGGGAGTAGGTGAACAACAGTTGCTTATAATTACTGGTCATTCAAGCACCAACTCAATTAAACCTTACCTTCAATTGGATAAAGAACATCACCAACAGATAATTAAGAAAATGAGAGGCGAAGGCTATTTAGAGGAGGACAGCAATAAGCCAGTTGATGTTTCAGAGTCTTTGTCTAATCAAGAAACACACAACACAATACAAGCAACTGCATCTACATCAAAAAATAATTCCACAATTTATAATAATTGCGTTTTTAATTGTACTAATGTAAATGGTTCCAATTTTAGTAATATGTTAGATTAATTAAAAACCTTATTTTTAGTTCTGGAAATAGTCGCATAAATTATTCTCAATACTTTCCAGATTCTTTTAAAAGAAAAACTTTCGAATCGATTAATTTTGAAAGATTGAGAGAAATTGATTGATACCTGACATGTGACGTCACAACAGTGCAATTTTCGCTGTATTTTTTCGTAGAATTTTCACCTACTATGCAATTTTCGCTGAAATTTAATTGTGATTGGGCAATGAAAATGAATTCTTGTAATATGATTGGTAGACATTTTTTGAAGGAAATAGTCATATTAATATCAGATTTCCCTTCACATAACCTACAAATTAAAAGTTGATTACAACATAACATGTGATTAATTTTGTCCTAACCTAAAAGACACAACTTGCATAACACTACTAAATTCTTGAAATGTCAAATTTGATTGGTCATATTAAAAAAAAACAGATTATATTCACTTTTATATTCTGTAAATATTCAGCAAATGATTGGCAAATCAGTTTTACATTATTGTTACTTAAATGTATTTGCTCAGTAGAAAGAATACTACGAATTGCAATTTTATTAGACACATTATTGTAAAAGTATTGTCTTTCTACTATAATGTGTCTAATGAAATTGCAATTCTTACAATTATTTCTACAGAACCTTTACATTTTGTAAATATTCTGTAAAGAATTGGCAATTTCAATTTTACAGTATGTTCAAAAAGGCATAAGCTTATTTGTACGAACTCAGAATAGTTTCTAATTCAAAATATTCATTTATATCATGTTACTTAAATATGTTAGTTGATTAGGAAGAATATTAAGAATTGCACTTTGAATATTTCTATTCACCTTGTGTTTAAATAAGGTGTATTTTTGTAGGTTTAAGGGTAATTAACAAGACTGTGGATACGATGGAAGTGAAGGACACGAAAAAGAAGAACAACAATCTGGAAAACGGTGATAGTGTGAAAGTTTCATAGGAATCGCACGATTAACTCAATAAAATGAATTAATATAAACACACAAGTACACATTAAACATAAAATAATACGAGGAAGAAAAAGGAAAGAAGGGAATCGAAATGGTTGTTAATATTCGCATCTGTCCAAGTTACTTAAAAGCAAGGCACTTTATTGAAAATAATAAAAAAAGTAAAATAAATTATCTCCTTTTCATATCTTTATATAAATTTATATAAATAAATATTACGCGAAATGCTTACTTATTATTATAAATACATAAAAATTAAACGAAATGCTTTCTCCCATATGTATTACCAAAGATACAGGGAGTTTTTCTTTTGAGTGTATGCGCATACTTCGATGCATACTCTGTACATTTTCAGCCATTCGTTATTTTTGTAAAAATGTTCAGTTTGAAGCTACAAAGTAAAATTTCTGGCTTTTCTAAACTCGGAATTTTATTTCATGCGCCACGCGTATAAAACACTGATTCTCATTGAAGTTCAAAATATACTTCTAAAGCAATATGCTAAAGCAGTATAATTTAATAATATTTGCTTTAAATCACGCATATAAAACATTGATTTAACGTGAAATCAGTGTTGTATACGCGTGGCGCATGAAGTAAAATTTCGAGTTAAGAAAGCGTGAAAATTTGGATTGGTCGCGTAGCTCTACGCGACTAAACCAAATTTTCAGGCTTTTCAAAACTCGAAATTTTACTTCATGCTCAATCTGGGAGTGGAAAGCACTCGTTTAAAGCTACAATCTTAACTTTTCAAAAACAATGAGTGTCTGAAAACTTACCGAGTACACATGCGGGATATGTATATTTAAAAGAACATTCCCTGTATAAAAACTAGGTAATTCAAAATTGTTTGATTTTGAGTTATCCATGTGTTAAATTATTATTAATTCAGGTATTTAATATTAAAGTATAGTAAGACATTCATCGAAATTACTAACACATGGATGCTAAAAAGATTTGCAAAATGGTAAACAAAATTGTTTACTTTTGAGTTTGTATCATAAATTACAAAAACATGGATGCTAGAACTACTTGCAAAAGGGTAAACAAAATTGTTTACATTTGAGTTTGTGTCATTAAGTGCATTTGAAATTTTAATCACTTAGGGATTTTTATAGTTAAGCCACAAGCTGGTTGTTTAGGATAAAAATCGCTAATAATGATCATAATTTCAAATGCACTTAATGATTTTTAGCTCTAAGCTGACCCTATGTACGCTACGTATTCATATGGGAAGAGATAAATATGATCACTATGAATCTAACCTAATGTGGTTTAGGCTGATTTCATCCTTTAACTTACTTCAACCTAATCTAACTTAAAGACCTATTTAAAGTTGGTTTAATATAATGTTAAGTTAGGTTAGGTTATAATGTATTTTTATGGTAACTCATGAATAAATTCTTTGGTATTACATTTGGGAAAAGTAATGTAAAAACACTGTTGACATTTCTAGCGCGTCGAATAATTACTATTCCCGGAAAACTCCGGAATAATTTCGCGTGTTTTCATCAAGTCATGAGTGAGTTGTTCTAGTCGCGGATGGATTTTTCCATATATATATATACTATACTGTATATAAAGTTCATTCCAAGGCAGAAATTCCGATTCTAACGATTTGAAAATTTTGTATAAGCGACTTTTGAAGAAATATATAATAAATAAACGCTTTAACAATAAATAAAAAATAAAACGCCGTTCTTGTTGTGTATATATAGGTATTTTGGGGCGGCGAAAGAATCCGTTCATTTCGTAGAGTAGAGGGTATTTTGATTTCTGCTTTAATTTGTACGATGATTTCTTGTTGATGATATAATGTATCACTTACAGGTATTTTTTGTATAAAAAATAATGATAATAAAATATTGTTGACTTGATTTATATCATTTTGTACACATTAACTTACATCACACAGTACAGAATATTTTGTGCTATGTGCTAAACAGTTGCACCAATATATTTACTTACATCACAAAGTACAGAATATTCTGTGCTTGTGCTAACTAGTTGCACCAATATATTTTAAATGTTTTCATCTTTCAACTCAGTCCATTATGATTTTTCTTCTCCTTGTACTGCATATACCTTTGCATGGATGTTTGCGATCACATGCTGCGTCTCATTCCGATCCCTCGGTGTACGAATCAAACTCCGTGTATCGCGTATTTGTGTCCACTGCTTGATATTTCGTAGCTATGACAATTTTTTTCTCCCTAGTCTTGACTTACCTTCAATTTTAACCTTGATAATTACTTGGATATGCTGGTACTTTTGGTTGCGCATCACGCGACCTAGGTAAGCAATCTTTTGTCTCATTATTGTAGCCATCAGAGCTCGATCTGCACTTATCCGTCGTAGGACTTTCTAGTTGGTCTTTCTTGCTATTCATGGGATCTTTCAAATTCTCTGACAGAGCTGTGGATAAAGCCACAGCCTTCATAGCTACTAGTTTATTCATCTGCTTTGTTTTAGGGTCTATCCTTCCGTGCCGTAAAGGAGGACTGACCAAATACAGCACATGACGAGTCTTACTCCTATGGTTAAGGTGGAAGTTAGGGCTGGTAAAGTGCTGGTAAAGACTTCGCGTGCATGTTCGATTTTCCATATCTGATGTTCATTCTTCGCAGAGCCATACCCTTAAGTATTTGAATTTGTTGATCCTTTCTATGGGTGGCTCGTCAAATGTTAATGCAGCATCTTTCGTCGTTTGCGGGTCTCAGGAGATTCCCATGAACTTTGAATCTGTTTTCCTACAATATCGAGTAGTTGTTGTAGATCATTGATATTTTTTGCAATGATTATTGTGTCGTCTTGTTACCGCTTTCCTCCCGGTGACAGGCTCCGTAACGAATGTTGTTTATCCAGACTACAGTTTCTTTGATGCCCTTTTCTACTTCACTCAGTGTTGCTTAGAAGATGTGCTCAGAATATTAGTGAAATAGAAGTGGTGATAGCACACTGCTCTGTCTTACCCCTCTACATATTTTAATGGTGTTGATTATATTATTCTGACTTAAGCAATCTGGTTCCAGTATAGATTTTCTACACACCGTATATCCATCTAATCAATCTCTATTTCTTTGAGGATATCGACAAGTTTGGAGTGTTGTGCTTTATCAAAGACTTTTTCATAGTCTATGACAGCGTTTCTCAAACTGTAGGTCGCAACCCACTGGTGGGTCGTGAGTCAATTTTTGATGGGTCGCGACACAAGATATCCTGAGTGTGTTATATCAAATACTACATCAATTTAGTTTAGTCGCTCCGCGAACCAAATTTTCAGCGTTTTCTAAACAGGAAATTTTACTTCATGATTAATTAAGCAATGGAAAATACTCGTTACGCATAATATAACCTAACTTCACAATATGTCATCTAATCTAACTCCATTATGAATACTAAATATTTGGACTACTCTCCGGATATTACTCTTCATTAGGTTGGTTAATAGATGGCGATTGACACAACTTAAGTAACTATCAGTTAACATACGAAATTATCCTGAAAGTTCCTCAAGTAAGATTAGTTACTGGCAATTATTGTAACTTAAAAATTGCGAATTATGACCTAACCCAATTTGACTTGATCTCTCCAGCTTAACTAGTTTTCTGAAGCTAAGATTAGGATGGTTGCAAGTTACTTAGAGTAGTTGTTCTTGAGGGTATAACTGGCAGTAACACATTCTAAATAGCTTAACCTATGATAGTTATAACTAACATACTATCTGATTTAAATTACTGGTAACTCTAATAACTAGAAAATAACCTAGTTTTAGTAAGACATCTAAGCTAGCATTGAAGTGGATCGCCATAAATTGGGTATCTGAAAAGCGGGTCGCAATGTTTATAAGTTTGCGGTCTATGAAGCCAAACATTTTTTCTTTCGTCGTGACAATTTTGTACAAAAACCTGAGTTGTAGTTATTGTTTCTCTTGTTTCCATCTCCTGTTTGAGTCCGAAATGTGTCTCACTTAATGAAATCTCACATTTTCTGTACAGACTTTTATGCAGGATTTTGAGGAAAAGTTTTAAAGCGTGACTCAAAAGACGCTGATTTCAAATAAGGTTTACCTGTTCACAATATTTGGGTGTTTTCAGTTTTTAGTACGCGTGGCGCATGAAGTAAATTTTCGAGTTCAGAAAAACCAGAATTTGCATTTGGACGTAGCGTAGCGTCAAAATCCAAATTCAGGCTTTTATAAATGCTTTTTAAACGTTCAGGCTTTTCTTAACTCAAAACTTTCCTTCATGCTTAATCTGGGAGTGGAAAATATTCTTTTAGAGCCTTAAATTGATAAAGATAGATACCAGTGTCGTAGATTTTATTGAAAATGTTGTATATTTTATTAGTACCTTTATCATCATGTAGTTTTAAGAGGACGTCTGAGATTCTACTGTTTTATTAGTTTTTTTTGCCGTTTGAATCGCTTGTCTTTGCTGATCCATGGACTTGTTAAGCTATTGTCATACGTGGTGTTGATATTATTATATATTTTATCTTTCGTCTGAGAAGAGGTTCTTAATGTATTCTTCCCATACATCTTTCTTCTGTTAAATGTCGAGCATTAGCTGGTTATTCTGGTTAGTTAGCAGTGATTAATTGTTACTGTAAAAAATTCCCGCTGTTTGTTTCAGTTTCTTGTGCAGGTTGAAATCGTTATGCCGGGCGTTTAGTTGATCGATTCCTCTACATTTCCATGTCCGCCACTCATTTTTAGCTATTCGAATTTTATTTCTTATAATTATGTTACTGTTTTTATAGTGAGTGTATAGTAAGTATTAGCCACCCATTTAAGCTATTCGAATTTTATTTCTTAAAATTATGTTACTGTTTTTATAGTTAGTGTATACTTAGTGTTAGCCACTCATTTTAGCAATTTAAGTTTTATTTCTTTAAGTTATGTTACTGTTTTTATAGTTACTTCCATCTCTCTAGTTTTTATGTTTTCATCGTTCTTCCATTATTGTGAGAATTTCATCCGTCATCCATCTTTGTTTTCGGTCTTGTGTCTAATGCCCTATTTTTTTTGTGTACTATCTATCATGATGCATTTCATTCGTTTCCACATGTAACCCACTGAGCAAAAAACAAACAAATTACGTTATATCAACATTGTACATTAAACGTTGTTTTATTGTTGATGAAACATTACTTATATGGATTTGCTCAGTGGGTAAGCTATATCGTATTTCTCATTTTAACTGTGTTAATTAACTTAATTAAACACAGTTACATTTATTTCTTTGCTTTTATTGATCCACACTGCTTCAAGAAATTAAGGCACCACTTGCAATTTCTCGAACATTTTGGAAATGTGTACAATTTTTGTGTATTTCACGTTAGCGCCTTTGAAATATCGAACAATGCTTTGAATCTTGTGTTTATTTTGACAGGCTGCAGTTCTTTAAACACATACAATGTAAAGTAACTAAAATTAGCCTTAAAGGGAAAGTTACAATTTTTAAGAAATTGTAAAGTGATGCATTAATTTTTTGGAGCAGTGTAGTTTATTGATCATTTTTTTTATTTCTTCCAAACTTCTTTTTTTTACAAATTTCTTTCTATTCTACATTACCTTTATAATAAAATTATGTATTCTTGTCGGATATTTCTATTAAAGAATTATGAGTAACGTTAATTCGTGGCGCGAGCCACCAAAGACTTCATTCAATAAGGATGTCACGTATTAAATCCTAGCGTCATTGTTTCCCTTTTCGGAATCCCAGTTTGTCATTTCTTTAATGCAGTCTTCCATAACTTGCAGTTCAGTAAACGTCGCGAATTGCCAGTGTTAAAATCAGTGTAGTGTTTTTTGAGAAAAAAGAAGAAACGAAAATCACACAGGAATTAATTATGGATTTTGTTGAAACTGTTAAAAAAGGTAACTCTATCTGTGGAATCCACCACAAATGTCGATTCTCACTTTAAATGATTAAATCACGTTTGTAAAGTCATAACCTATAAACTATTAATTAAAACACTTCGTAAATTGATTGTGAGTTACGTGAAGATCAAATTAATTTGACGAATAAAGCACCGATAACCTTTCTTCACTCTTTAATTTGAAACACCAAATGTACATTTCGGACCCAAAGTGACATTATTAATGGATTAACAGTGATAATCCATTGATAATGGTCACTTTGTGTCCGAAATGTGCATTTGGTAATTTAAATAAAAGTGTGAATAAAGGTTATTGGTGCTTTATTCGTCAAAACACTTGGTATTGTTTCACTGATTTTATTTAAGTAAGGAAAGTTAAACGAAATCAGTGAAACAATACTAATGCCCGTTTGCACCCAAGTCCATTAAGTTAATTAGTTGATTAGTACTCCTTAAGAACACAGCAATTTTATGTATAAATTATTTACAAAATCTCAAAATGATAAAAGAGACATGTTTAGGATATCTTACAAAGTTAAAACATTCGTATATTCTAGAATTATGACTTAATCAGAGGTTTAATCAATTATTAATGATTGAGTAAAGTTAATCAGTCGGCGTGCAAATTGGCCTAAGTGTTTTAATTAATAATTTAAAATGTTTCACTACGGGTTAAGTGAGAAATTAATTAAAGATACATAAATCATAAGCTATTTCAGAGAAGTATGAATCGACATTTATGTTTGATTCTACAGCCACCCAGGACTTCAATAATTGTTGAACACCCGATATTTAGTGCTTTGTGATCATTTCATTTTCCTACGGTTATATTAGCTATTGATGAAATTAATTGATCCAACGAATGTAATTTTTATAATTTGTGAAAAAAAATAGTACTGTGCCTTTGAAAGTAGGATTTTTTAATCAATTAATGGGTAAAATATTAGGAGAAAAAATGTATCTCTCGTTTGTGAATTCATAATCTGATTATTATATATGACTAAAGAGAATGAAGAGGAAATTAATTGATAGCGATAATAATGATAAAGCTCGATAATACGACTCCTAATATCATTTCCGGGAAAAAAAACAGAGCTATGCGTTTCCGTATTTTTATAATTCAGGTCTATACATAAACACAAAGCTCTAGTAATTTTATCCAATTGACAAGGTAAGACCAAAGAATTAGCAAGAGTGTTTGAACAACAATGATTAGTGTTGCATATTTTTATTATAGACAACCCAATACCGTATTTTGTGTTTATTTGTTTATAGAAGCTTTGAAGAGTAATGAGTTCAAGAAAATGATCGGGAAAATGAAGAAGGGACGGTCGTTTCCGCTGAGGAACGTAGAAAGGTAGGCTTTTTTATATAATTTTCACAATCTATTCGCGAGTGAAAGGAAAATTTAATTTCGCTCACGGGCAAGGGACGCACCCATATACTTTTACTCGTATAAAACGAAATTGGAAATCGCATGAATCTCGCAAAAAAACTCTTCTGAAATGATTAGATGGTTATGAAATCAAATCCACATGTAACATCTAATATCTTTGAAAACATTTAATTGCTGATCATAAATAAATATATTTTGTCAATTATAAAACACAGATTTTAAGTGAAGTTCGAATATACATAAATTTGACAATATTATAGTGTTTTATACGCGTGGCGCATGAAGTAAAATTTCGAGTTTAGAAAAGCCCAGAAAATTTGTCTCGGGTCGCTGCGCGACCCTCGACAAATTTTCACGGGGCTTTTCTAAACTCGAAATTTTACTTCATGCTTAGTCTGGGAGTGTAAAACACTTGTTTAAAGCTTTAAATTGAACTTAAAATAAAACAAGGAATATCCGCAATTGTTGTATCAATTCCATGGTATATCATTATTTTTATAAAATCACATTACTTTTTCTTAATTATTTTAGCTGTAAATTTTCTGACATTCGTTGATTTTTTAAAGAGTTCAATTCGAAGCTTTAAACGAGCGCTTTCCACTCCCAGACTAAGCATAACGTAAAATTTCGAGTTTAGAAAAGCTCCGTGAAAATTCCTCGAGGGTCGCGCAGCGACCCAAGACAAATTTTCTGGGCTTTTTTAAACTCGAAATTTTCCTTTATGCGCCACGCGTATAAACTACAGATTTTAAGTAAAGTTCGAATATACATACTGTGTCTCACAGTGTTGTACCAAAATGTTAGAGGTTTAAGGACTAAACTGTTCGAGTTTTATAATTCCGTGTAAGCAAATGATTATGATATTGTGTGTATTACCGAGTCATGGCTTCAGCCTGGTATATCTGATAACGAAGTTATAGATAACCGGTATATTTTGTATCGGTGTGATCGCAGTGAAGATACATCAAATAGTCTTAGAGGTGGAGGTGTTTGTATCGCAGCTAAAAGAATTTTAAAATCTTCTCTTATGTCCATTGATACTGATAATAGAGAAGACATTTGGATCTCCGTCAACGGAAATAATATTGTGGGCTGTATTTATGTCCCTCCTAGATCCTCTTCTGACATTTACGCAAGGCATATAGGAACAATGACTGAAATTATCGATCATCATCCCGATTGGAACGTACTTCTTGTCGGTGACTACAATTTATCCGAGGTTCAGTGGATAATGGAACTTGAAACCGTGGGCTTTTTACCAACTAATACGGATGGGGAAACTGCACGTATTTTATGCGATGGCCTAATGAATATGGGGCTGCACCAATTTAATGATAAACGTAATAGTAGCGGAAATATTTTAGATTTAGTTTTCTCAAACATTATGACCCTCAACTGTTCTCTCGCTGATCCATTAGTAAATTGTGATAACTACCATCCCCCACTGATTGTAGAAATTGTAGAATCCAGTAATTCATCAAGTGCAGAAACTTACTATTTTAAATAAAGCAGTTATTACAGGCATTTGTAACTTCTTAAGCGGTATTAACTAGAATGACCAATTAATGTGTCGTTGCATAAATTCTGACCTGACTTTGTTTTATAATATTATACAAGAAGCTTTTAATCGGTATGTTCCAATTCGCAAGACATTTGTATCGCATTATCCTGAGTGGTTCTCTAAGTCAGTTATAAAATTAATCAAAGAAAAACGTACTGCGCACAAGAACTACAAAATGTCCGGTTGCAATGCTGACTATAACGTATTTTCTAACTTACGGACCGTTTGCAAAGAGACGATCGTTAAAGAGCATTTACAATACATCGAAGCAGTAGAGAGTAGCGTACTCGATAACATAAATTCTTTCTGGAGATATTATAGGGCAAAAAAAGGTACAAACAACGAGTTTCCAGCATGCATGACCTACGGTACACATACTGCTAATTCGGACATCGCCATAGCTAACTTATTTACCGATTTCTTTCAAGACTCATATCTAAACCTAAGACAAAGCAGTTTAGATTATAGCGACGTAGGTAATACGACTTTTAACGCTTTACAATTTAATGAAATCGAGGTCATGTCTTGTTTAACAGATTTTAAGTCAAATTCAGCTCCTGGTCCTGATGGTATACCACCATTTCTGATCAAATTGTGCGCACCTGCTTTGTGTTTACCCCTTATGTTATTATTTAATCAATCTCTCAGAGATGGCGTGTTTCCATATAAATGGAAAACATGCTACACTGTACCTATATTTAAGTCGGGTTTGAAAAGATCGGTGGAGAATTATAGGGCAATAACCATACAATCGTGTTTTCCTAAGTTGCTGGACAAACTGGTTGTCGAACGGATGATGTCAGTGTATAGACATATGATATCGGAGCATCAGCATGGATTTTTTCCTAAAAGATCAACAGTGACTAACCTTTTAGTTTACACAAATTTCATAATGAACACAATGGAACAGGGAGCTGTAGTAGACTCTGTCTACACAGATTTTAGCAAAGCGTTCGATAGAGTTAGTCATTGTAGATTATTATATAAGCTTCGCAAATATGGTGTTAGTGGACATATGTACGATTGGATCAAATCATTTATATCATGTCGTGAGCACGTAGTAAAAATCAATTCCATATTATCAAGTAGCGTGATCAGTGAGACGTCTGGTGTGCCACAGGGCTCGCATCTAGGACCGTTGCTTTTTATTTTATTCATCACTGATATTGGAAATAACATTGAATCAAAGTTTTTGCTATATGCTGACGACATGAAAGTTTATCGTAAAATCAGCACCATAGACGACTGCAACATTTTACAAAATGATTTGGAGAAGATTTCAGCGTGGTGCTCTGATAACGATCTTTATTTAAACACTGACAAATGTAAACATATACGTTTCTCTAGGAAATATACATCAGTTATACCCTTTATTTACACCTTGAATGGAAATACTTTGGAAAGGGTTGATTTAATTAACGATTTGGGAATGTTATTTGACAATAAACTGCAGTTTATTGATCAGATACAAAAAAATACTGCAAAATCCTTACGAGTCATTGGATTTATCCGGCGAATATCCAGCAACTTTAAAAACATTCGAACGTTTGTCACGCTCTACGTGACATTAGTGAGACTGGTTTTGGATTATTGCTATATAATTTGGAGTCCGCATTTTATGTGCCATATTGAGCGTGTGGAAAAGGCTCAACGGAAAATGGTAAAACTCATCTGCTTCCACACACACGTGCAATATGACAGAAATAATTACAACCTTCTTCTGGATTATTTCGGCCTGAGGTCTCTAGAAAAACGTAGAGTTTACTTTTCGCTTTGCTTTTCTTATAAAATATTGAATAATCAAATTTGTTGTTCTTCAATTTTATCATATTTATCACTAAATATTCCTCAGCAATCGGTAAGACAGCATAAATTGTTTGCTACGAGGTTCCACGGTACATCTTATGGCTCAAATGGCCCGGAAGCAAGGATGATGACAAATGTAAATACATTTTATAATTTAATAAACGTGTTTGGAGTTTCTCTAAAAATATTTAAACTAGATTGTTTAAAAGCGATCGATAATACGTGAACATACGTAAAAATATGGACCATAATCTTAGGTGTATATTTATATTCATATTTAGGTTATTGTGGTAATATAGTGCAAGTTGTTTTTTTCTTTTTAAATAATACTTTGTAACTATTTTGTAACAATTTAAATGGTTTCCGTAATAAAAAATTATTATTATAAAAAAAATTTGACAATATTATAGTGTTTTATACGCGTGGCACATGAAGTAAAATTTCGAGTTTAGAAAAGCCCCGTGAAAATTTGTCGAGGGTCGCGCAGCGGCCCGAGACAAATTTTCTGGGCTTTTTTAAACTCGAAATTTTACTTTATGCGCCACGCGTATAAAACAGATTTTAAGTGAAGTTCGAATATACATCAATTTGACAATATTATAGTGTTTTATACGCGTTGCGCATGAAGTAAAATTTCGAGTTTAGAAAAGCCCAGAAAATTTGTCTCGGGTCGCTGCGCGACCCTCTACAAATTTTCACGGGGCTTTTCTAAACTAGAAATTTTACTTCATGCTTAGTCTGGGAGTGGAAAACACTTGTTTAAAGCTTTAAATTGAACTTAAAAAAAACAGGGAATATCCGCAATTGTTGTATCAATTCCATGGTATGTCATTATTTTTATAAAATCACATTACTTTTTCTTAATTATTTTAGCTGTAAATTTTCTGAAATTCGTTGATTTTTTAAAGAGTTCAATTTGAAGCTTTAAACGAGCGTTTTCGACTCCCAGGCTAAGTATAAAGTAAAATTTCGACTTTAGAAAAGCTGCGCGACCCGCGACAAATTTTCTTAATTCGAAATTTTACTTTATGCACCACGCGTATAAAACACAGATTTTAAGTGAAGTTCGAATATACACAAATTTCACAATATTATAGTGTTTTGTACGCGTGGCGCATGAAGTAAAATTTCGAGTTTAGAAAAGCCCAGAAAATTTGTCTCGGGTCGCTGCGCGACCCTCGACAAATTTTCACGGGGCTTTTCTAAACTCGAAATTTTACTTCATGCTTAGTCTGGGAGTGGAACACACTTGTTTAAAGCTTTAAATTGAATTTAAAAAATAACAGGGAATATCCGCAATTGTATCAATTCCATGGTATGTCATTATTTTTATAAAACCACATTACTTTTTCTTAATTATTTTAACTTAGAGGAACATAAAATGTTAAGTGTGAACATTCATAAATTTAGAATTTTTCTCTCTACAAAAAAGTAAACACATTTTGTCTCTAAAATAAATAGGGAAGCCAATATTTGAACCCTTTAAAATTAACATGCGATTTCCTATGTTGCGTCCGCCAAGTCAACACCCTTTATATTAACTAGCATTAAACTTTTATTATATTAATTACTTCTGTTAGAGATTAATTAATAAATGACTTAAAAGAAGCATGAGTAAAGAAAGATAATGTTAAATTTATGCGAATGAAACTACAAAAAAAAAACTACTGTTTTGTTAATAAAACTTCTCAAATCGCTTACTTTTTTTAATTATTGAGACATTTAAATAATATTTTGTTGATTGTTGAACAATAAAAGTTTACTAAATTCTGTTCTTATTTACGTCTTGTGAAATTATTGCGCAATGAAAACGGGTCTCTTTATAAAGTAGAAGGTGTGTTTGTTGTAATAAGAGAAGTCCCCTTAAGGTTCTTCATCTCTCGCCATTTTACCGTGGTAATTTGTGTTGCTCGTGAAAGAGAAACCATGACGATATGACGAAGGGCAATGAACGTGTTCAGCCCATTGGGCAATCTTCTCGAAGAGCCGATGATGATGCTGATGGAATTGGTAAATTGTTACGGCCCCGGGGGATCTGAATACCGAAGCGAATTCGTTTGGATCGTATGAGAAACGTTTTAGCATCGCGATAAAATATTACAAATATATTCAAATTTTATAGGACTTGAAGACATGTTCGGACTGAAATTACATTAATCTTTGGAATATTAAACTTAAATTCCAAAGATAAGTTTAATCTCTTAACATAAGTTTAATAAAAACACTTTTAACCTTTCTTTACAATTGAAAACAAAATGTTTTCGTACATTTCGGACACAAATCAAAGTCATTGATAATGGTCACTTTGTTTTTTTTAATTTGAAGAACTTTAGACCATCTGCACAGGTGGTCTTTGAATGTATAGGGTGGTATCATTGGAAGATACGTTATCGGGCCACACTTCTTCCATGAAACATTGAATGCAGATAATTATCTTTCTCTCAAATTGGCGAATGCCGCTAAATTTGGATGTCTCCGATCGGCAAAACGTTGGGCATACATTCTTGAAGCAAATAATGTATTTCCATCAGCACTGCCCAAAGTGTGGACCATACCAATCAGTTCTTCTTGAGAAAATATGTTCGGTTTTTTTATTGCAAGATCTCGCCAAAATAATGTAAAATAAACTGACATTTGTCGGACAAGCGAGTCAAAACAAAATCGCCAAACGTCATCAGTATCCAGGGCTAACGCGATAATACGAAATGAATTAAAATTTTTACAAAATCGCAAATTTCTCAAAAACTGTTGGAAGGATATGGCAATAACCCGGTATCAGTAAAAAGGAAACTTAATTTTGCATCACATAAAGTGTCACAAGATAGATGGTTCCATTTAAAAAAATGAAGTTATGCATGTTTGAAGTACTGAAGAATACCGTCGACGGACTCGGTTCAATTTAGAAAATCTGACTAATGGCAAAAACTTGAACAAATACTATATTTCTTCCCGAATCCAGAACCGCAAGCTGCTCAACTCTGACTTATTTCGTTTTGAAGATATTATTAATGGCGTCGAGCTCTGAAATCGTCAAATTTATCAAAAAAAGAAAAAGAAATAACTCGAAAACGGATCAATTGAGACCCAATGCTGTGTGAATAAACTCATGTTTATTTTTAACGAGCAATCCAAAAATGTAAAAATATATAGGGTGTTCTGTTTAAAATAAAGAAGTTGGTGTTTACTTCCGGTATAACCGCAAGGCCGCCATATTAAGCAATAATTTTGGGTTATGAAAAACTTGATTCTGATCAACTTTTATTTGAAACATTTTTTGCTATTTTCAACGATACGCCCACTATAGACCGATTTCCGCTTAGTGACTCACCCTGTATGTGGCACCTTCAAAATGCACCACCCTGTACATCTGGTGTAAAATAAATTTGTGAAGAAAGGTTAAAAGTGTTTTTATTAAAGTCAAAAGCTTCATGCAACTCACTCAAATTCATTGAAATTAATATATCAATAATTTTTCATCAAATCCAAAATCATTCAACCCAGGGTCTTTGTGAATAAATTAAATAAATAAATAAAATAAGAAAATCTACTCCTTCTTTCTTCTAAACATCCTGTGAAAATGTTTCCATATTTCACTTAATTGCATTTGCACAGAAAGAGAAAAGGATATGAAAATTAAATTAGACGTTTGAGAATCGGGTCTTGCAACAATAACTAAATGGAGTATAAGAACAAAACAGTTATAAATGTGAGGGCAATTTAAAAAATAAGAATACAATTATGACAGTTTATTCTCACAGTTTTTAATACGATTATAGTGATGAGTAAAATCCTGCAATTTTTTTCAACAGACAAAATAAAACTAACAATACAAAAGGATTTAAGGAATAATGAAAAAATCCTGTTGTTATGAAGGGCGCAAAAATCAAATAACTGTAAGAAATATGGCTGCTTTTATTATTATTGCACTTCCGAAAACGCATCTCAAAAGTGTTTAAATCATTGTCAGTGTTTATATGAGGCAGGCGCGGATCCACGGGGGGGGGGAATGGGGAAATTTCCCCCTAAAAATGGTCAGATGACAATTATAAAATATTGAATTTTTTTGTTAAGTTTAACATTTTTAAATGTAGATTGATAGTACCTAGTTTTTAATAACGTTAACAAATTAGAGAATAAAATATGTATTTATATAAAATAAATACATTTTTAAAACAGTTTTCATTATGTTTAGGTTTAAAATTTTTAAATGTAGATGAATAGCACCTAGTTTTTAATAACGTTAACAAATTAGAGAATAAAATATGTATTTATATAGAATAAACACATTTTTAAAACAGTTTTCATTAAGTTTAAGTTTAAAATTTTTAAATGTAGATTAATAGCACCTAGTTTTTAACAACGTTAACAAATTAGATAAAAAAACATGTACTTATATAAAATAAATACATTTATAAAACAGTTTTCAATAATAAATGTTACCCCCTCCCCAAATTGCTCTCTGGATCCACCACTGGTATGAGGACCCTAGAAGCAGGGTTGCTATGTTTAAAACACTTTGTTTTAAAACAGTGTTTTAAACATGTTTAAAAACAGCCGTCGTGTTTTAAACGGGTTTGTTTTAAACATGTTTTAAATCTTATATTTATCTAAAACATGTTTTAAACGTTAAATTTGTTTAAAACGTTTTTTTAATTATCTCAAATCTGCTCAATTATATTTTATACTACTTCATTGGGATTTTTAGTTTACATTTTTAAATTTTAGCTAAATTGTTGAAGATATTTCAAATTACATTATTAATCATTACGTTTTATTACAATAAAAATAAATATCACAACTATGTGTGCATAAATGTAATTTTTAAATACAGGCGATTTTTCTTTTAGGTATACTTTTAGGTATACACTGTAAATTTTACGACATTCGTTATTTTTTTAAAAGATTTCAATTTGAATCTTTCAACGAGGGTTTTCCACTCCCAGACTAAGCATGAAGTAAAATTTCGAGTTTAGAAAAGCCTGAAAATTTGGATTGGCCGCGTAGCGAAGCGAAGCGGCCAATCCAAATTAGGCTTTTCTAAACTCGAAATTTTACTTCATGCGCCACACGTATAAAACACTGAAATATCGCAAAGTTTAAAGTATACAGCTTTAGCAATCTAATAGTAGATGTGAATAAATCGTGAGCCAAATTCTGCGGTGAACAAATTGTTTAAAATAGTGATTATTAGTAACCCGATAACTTGTATATTAGGTTGCCTATAATTTTTGTTGTATGTGTGTGTTTTTTACACTTCACTGTAAATCGGTGTTTTTAAGCGTGGCGCATGAAGTAAAATTTCGAGTTTAGAAAAGCCTAATTTGGATTGGCCGCTTCGCTTCGCTACGCGGCCAATCCAAATTCTTAGGCTTTTCTAAACTTGAAATTTTACTTCATGCTTAGTCTGGGAGTGGAAAACACTCGTTAAGAGCCACAAATTAACCGCTTTGAAACAATGAATTCCCGCAAATTTAAAAAACGCTGTAATTATCGGGATATGTATACTAAAAAAAAATGCCCTGTATGTTCTGTTTAAAACACGTTTTAAACGTGTTTTATACATGTTTTAAACACGTTTTAAACGTGTTTTATACATGTTTTATACATGTTTTAAATACGTTTTAAACGTGTGTTATACATGATTAAACACGTTTTAAACATATTTTTAATTGTTAGTGGTTTCAACGCTGTTTTAATAAAAAAAAAACTGTTTGTTTTAATTAACATGAAAAAAAAAAACAACGTTTTTTCTAACAACCCTGCCTAGAAGCCAAGCAATATAAGCGCAAATTTTATAAAATTTGGGTTTCAAGTGTGGAGATAAATTCTCAAACTTGTTGGCAGCTAATATTTGCAGAACAATATGTAATATAATTTTAATATGACATTGAATATAAATTTCCCTTAAATTGCAATTTTGTCTCGGCGTTAAGATAGATTTCAAGTTTTATGTTCTTGCCAAGAGATCTAGGGTCCTCAAATTTTCTTCACTCTTGTCAGAATTAAAAGTGTTATGGTCTGTATAATCTTGTCAGGCAGGATTTAAGGTATAAACATAAGTATGTAGTTTTTAATTGAAATCACTTAATTTGTTTTACTAATAAATTATTTTATTTTTATTAGTAAAACAAACGAAGTAAATTCTATTAAAACCTAAATATTAGTGGAAATGTTTTACCAGTGATCAATGAGAAAGAAGTTAATGATAAACATAAATGATGCAACATTCTTGACTCTTCGTATATAATTAATTTAGAAATCGCTTAGGAAATTGCAATTAACACAACATTTACGCAAATTACGCACAAGACAACTGTAAAAAGGAAGCTTCTTCAATTACGCGATCAAAGCTTTATCATTCCAATTACGCAATCTATGGCATAATTGTCGGTGTTAATGAACCTAGTAAACGACGATTAACATTCAAGCGACATCCGGAAGGAAGACGTTTTTGCAGAAAAAGTTACATAACGTAATGATAACAATTATTCTTATAACATCAATTAAACCATACATCCAAAAATGTTATTTTACAATTTTAATAATTTATATGAATTTTAAATGATAGCAGTCATAATTTTATTATCATTCTATATTTTCGTGTACTGAAATAATACGAAAATATGAAATGATAATAAAATTATGATAGCATCATTTAAAATTATTATGAAAACGTGGAATGATGATTCATTAAATTATGACTTATACGAGGGTCATTTTTAAAGTAAGATCCGCTGGCGCCCTCTCTCCGCGCATAACCTATTAACGTCTTCTCTAGTCATTTGTCAACGCTGTTAGTTCGTCTCAACTTGCTAGCAAAAATAGAAGATATTTTGCAGCAATTTAATATCAGCTATGTCTATTACTAACCCCGCCGATTCCAAAGTTCGCGCTGTGATTCGATTTTTAAACGCATAAAATATTCGTCCTGCTGAAATCCATCGGCAACTCGTACAAATGTATGGGGAAGGTGTGATGAATGATGGGAATGTGCAAAATTGGTGTCGTTTATTTAATGGTGAAAGAACAAACATCCATGGAATGTTCAGGCCGTAATCACGGACGAGCTGAAAGCAAACGTCTCAATTGGCAGAACAGGTTCTTTCCCACTGAGCAAAAAACAAACAAATAACGTTATATCAACATTGTAGCAACATTAAACGTTATATTAATATATAAAATTATGAAAAAACTATTCGTGAAAATCAAACAATGTCTTAATTAATAAGACAACTTAAGACGATAAATATCCATTGAAACAACTACTTCCCGTGCAAATACACCTCCGGATATTGAACTATACAATAAAATATTTAAAATCTTATTTAATTTGATTTTTTACAACGCTCTATTAAAGTATATGTAACGTCAAATTCTCTTCAAACCAACTAAAGTGTGCAAACTATAAGAAACGTGAGCTTATTTTCTCGAATTCAAATAGTTTTGAATTTGAAATAATCTTGTTGTATTAATGTTAATGAAACATTACTTGAATGTGGCTGCTCAGTGGGTTACTATCGACGAACAATTTTAAACATGTTTCCCAATCTGTTCTCTATGACGTTGTCAGCAACCCCTTACATTATGCAAAGATTTGTGCCAGGTGGGTTCCAAGAATGCTAACGCAGGAAAACGTCAAAGGCATAGTCAATGGTTGGCTAAATGGACTGGCGGTCGACATCTATGACGAGGGGATCGTCAAACTCATCTCTCGTTCGGAAAAATACCTCAAACGGAACGGAGATTACGTCGAAAAATAGCAAAAGGATGTTGGTTATTATAGAAATAATCATTTTGGAAAAAACGTTGGTTGTATTTACTTTAAACCAAAAGGGTTCTTACTTTAAAAATTACGCTTGTAGTATTTATTATTAATTATTATACATAAGTATGAATGAAATGAAAAATGATTCAATGTATTCAGTCGGGGTGCAAATGGTCTTAAAACTTGCAGAGGCATAAAGGCAAAAAGGCGGATAAAGTTTATTTGTCAAATTTCAAAGTAGCCAACCTACATTATTTTCCACAGCATGCTACTAGAGGTTCTTTATACTGAACATATGATATAATACGTCATTCATAAAAATCACAAAAAAGTGTAGAAACTATATATGTATGTGTGAAAGTGTAAAATTTATTTACATTCAGTTGGTTTTAAAAATGTATGAGGTTATTTTTTAATTTATTTAGTTTGTTTTAAAAACTGTCACAATATGCAAAATTTATTTTTAAATGTATTTGTTATTATTTTTAAATTAATTTCATTTTAAAAATAAATTCTGCACCTTTTGTGACATAATACTTGTTTTACTTTTTCTAATGGATTCGGCCTTTAATACGAAAACGCAACATTCTGAAGATAAAATAGCAAAAGGATGTTGGTTATTATAGAAATAATCATTTTGGAAAAAACGTTGGTTGTATTTACTTTAAACCAAAAGGGTTCTTACTTTAAAAATTACGCTTGTAGTATTTAATATTAATTATTATACATAAGTTTGAATGAAATTGCCAATACATAGTTGCAGAATATTTCAAACATTACAAGTACCACTCTTCAAGCAATCTACAACCTAATTTCTTGTAGATTGCGTGAAAAATCGCACTTTTAATCTTTGTAATGAACAATAATTGTAATAATTATTATACAAACATTAAAAGTGCGATTCTTTGAGTAATGATGAAGAGGAATATTCCCACTGAGCAAATCCATTTAAGTAATATTTCATCAACATTAAAACAACGTTTAATGTTGCTACAATGTTGATATAACGTTATTTGTTTGTTTTTTGCTCAGTGGATTGATTGGTTTTTCAATACATTTTCTATAATTTAGTTTTAATAATTTATATGAATTTTAAATGATGGCAGTCATCATTTTATTAGTATTTCATATCATTTCAGTATCATTATGAAAACGTCGAATGATGATTAATTAAATTATGACTCATATTATTTAACATTAATTATTATTTTTGGTTCAGTTGGTGTGAGTGATCATGAAGAGGAATATTGGTAGAAAGTGTTTTCTCCGATTTTATTACCCCAACTTCAATAAATTTAATTTAATACGTCGTTAAATTTAATTGAGTAAATTTCAGTGGTCGAAAAGAAAAAAATATCTTCACGGTTGAAGAATTAAAGAATTAAAGAATTAAATTGCCATATTGTGATGGTTTCTTAACTTGATGGGTTCAGAAACCATCACAAAATAGCAATTTCAGAATTAAACTTTGATGCAATAAGGCAACATTATGAAAACTGTTTTTTTTTAATGAGCAAATAAGTTAATTTAATAGGAGTACATTTTATTATTTGACCTGACTTAAGGATGCATAAAGAAAAATGTAAATAACCACTGAATATTTGGAAATTTCTTAAATAGAAAACGTTTTTGCAGAAAGTCGATATTGTTTTTTTATTTTGTATATTCGGGCAAATTCAATTTTACTTCATGTAAAATAATTAGTTATTTAAATATTTCGATTATTACTGATATTAAATTTTTCTCAAGTGTCTTTTAGTATATTTCGAAATTCACAATAATTCAGTGTTTTATACGCGTGGCGCATGAAGTAAAATTTCGAGTTTAGAAAAGCCTGAAAATTTTGTTTGGTCGCGTAGCGCTACGCGCTACGCGACCAAACCAAATTTTCAGGCTTTTCTAAACTCGAAATTTTACTTCATGCTTAGTCTGGGATTGGAAACACTCGTTAGAAGCTTTAAATTTAACGCTTTTATAAAATCACCGAATGATTGAAAAACCACAGCGTATGCATTATGTATAATTATAACAAAAAATCCCTGTATGTAATATCGTATGTTCAATTAATAAAAAAACCAGTAGAGTGCTATGATTTAATTTTTTTAAATTTAGGTTAGCTACACGCTTTAGGAATTGACATACAAAACGTGAAACATAACCTCAAATTTTTGTTTACGTTATCACCTTAATCTCGAATACCCATTTGCACCCAAGTCGATTAAGTAATCAGTGATTAGTACTCCTTAAAAACATAGCAATTTTATGTATAAATTAATTAACAAAATCGCATAATGATAAAAGAGACATGTTTAGGATATCTTACAAATGTAAAACATTCCTATATTCTAGAATTATGACCTCATTAGAGTTTTAATCAATGATTATTGGTTGATTCAATGTATTCAGTCGGGGTGCAAATGGTCTTAAAACTTGCAGAGGCATAAAGGCAAAAAGGCGGATAAAGTTTATTTGTCAAATTTCAAAGTAGCCAACCTACATTATTTTCCACGGCATGCTACTAGAGATTCTTTATACTGAACATATGATATAATACGTCATTCATAAAAATCACAAAAAAGTGTAGAAACTATAAGAGTCCTGTATGTATGTGTGAAAGTGTAAAATTTATTTACATTCAGTTTGTTTTAAAAATGTATGAGGTTATTTTTTAATTTATTTAGTTTGTTTTAAAAACTGTCACAATATGCAAAATTTATATTTAAATGTATTTGTTATTATTTTTAAATTAATTTCATCTTTAAAATAAATTCTGCACCTTTTGTGACATAATACTTGTTTTACTTTTTCTAATGGATTCGGCCTTTAATACGAAAACGCAACATTCTGAAGATACCCTGTACAAAAAAATATATAGTTTTATTTTGGTCCATATTGAGACATTTAATACGAAAACGAATAATTCTGAAGATACCCTGTACAAAAAAATGTACAGATTTAAATTTAATTTGATCTATATTAAGACAATTTTACCTAAAATCAATTAAAAGAATACATTAGAAAAAGTGAAACAAGTATGTATTAAGGAATAAAATGTGCAGAATTTATTTCCAAAATTAAAATAAATTTAAAAATAACTATAATTGCGACTGTATCCAAATTGACGAATTGTACCAATTTGGATACACAATGACGTTTAAGAGTAACAGGGCGATATTCTCTAAAGTAACAAGCCCAGTTACACACACGCAAACACACAACTTACACGGCTGAAGGACCTCGCGGTCGATGGCCAGTTTGGAAAGATCCAAAAAAATACAATTACTACTAACTACAATTGCTTCGCTTATATCTGCTTTGTTTAAAAATGCTTGAATTTTTTGGTAATAAATGTAACTAGTTACTAGATCACTGGTTCTTAACCGGTTTTCCGTGGAATTTACATAAAGCTTCCTGGTAATTTTTGTACACTCGACCGCAAAAAAAACGCGCCACTTGAAAATTCACGTTTTTTGTGAATATTCAAACAGCCATAACTTCGGTCGATGTGGATAAAATTTGATAAATTTTTGAGTTTTTGGAACGCTAAAGTTTTCTCTTTAAGGATAAGGATATAACAAAATTTAAGCATTTCTGCATTTAAAAGTCCTACCAACAAAAAATGTTCAGAATGTTAAAAATGATCAAAAGTTGAGAAGTTATACTGTGCTCAAAAAAAAATCGTAGCTCTACTTCAAAAAAAGCGTAACAAAATTCCATCATTTTCCTTTAAAATAAGCGAAAAATCATGTCGATCCACAGACTTGGCTCGAAGTTATGGCAGTTTTTTTAAAAAGTGTATGCATAACTTAGCGTCAAATTTCATTTTGCAATGAAAATGCAAAAAATTGTCACCCAGCCAAAACATTTATTTGGCAGTAGGTTTCTTCGATAGAGGTGAAATGCAAGTTTATGTAAGGCTTTTGCCTTATTTCAGGCCAAAATTAACTTCTGCTCATTGAGTTTGGGGAAAAAATCAATGTTTCTCAAACTGTCATAACTTTACTCCAAATCAATTTATCGATCTGAATTTTTGCGCATATTAAAGGAGAAGGACTAAGTTTATTCTAGATGTCCCTTGCTCGAAGCCACATTTTTTTTTGCGCATTGTACAAGTTAACAAAGATAAAAATTTTAAAGTGAAAAACGTTTCATCGCCTTTACGGGGTAGAAGGGGGAAAAATGTGCATGTTTGAAGATCTGACTAACATGCCCTTAAAGAGAAAACTTCAATCTTTTTAAATCGCATAATGTCACAGGTTTGCGAGCAGAGTTATGCCTGTCCGCCAAAGTTATGCCCCAAAATACACTTTTCAAAAAAACTGCTATAACTTCGAGCCAAATCATTGGATCGACATGATTTTTCGCTTATTTCAAAGGAAAATGATGGAATTTTGTTGCGCTCTTTTTAAAGTAGAGCTACGATTTTTTTTTTGGCACAGTATAACTTCTCAACTTTTATCATTTCTAACATTCTGAACATTTTTTTGTTGGTAGGACTTTTAAATGCAGAAGTGCTTAAATTTCGTTATATCCACTTATGTATCCTTAAAGAGAAAACTTTAGCGTTCCAAAAACTCAAAAATTCATCAAATTTCATCCACATCGACCGAAGTTATGGCTGTTTGAATATTCACGAAAAAACGTGAATTTTCAAGTGGCGCGTTTTTTTTGCGGTCGAGTGTATATACTTTGACTCCCCTGGACGTATTTTTTACGTTTCATGTGTAAACAATTGACATTGAAACAATGTTTTGTCTCTATCCCCTTGATCTAAATGCTGACTATGCTCATGTTAAAAACCACTATATTGGATGATTTTTTCAAATGAAATTTTCTTTTATGTCGAATTGCATTTTTAAATTTTATACATTTTTTTCTTGTCAAATTGCGTTTTGATATTGCAATTTGATATTTTATAAAACGATCATACGACCAATCTCGGGAATGCGGGACCTGTCTGTTATTTGGTTTCGTGATGGTTCGTTCTTTTATTTAAATGATCTTAAGAAAAAAAGAATAATAGTAATTAAAATTCTAGTTATTTCTAGTTAATTGCATTTTGACATTTTATATAGATATGTTTCTATAATTTTTGTCTTCGCGATAGTACAAAAGTAAATTCCATTATGTATGAATCAATAAGATAAAGCTTGTAAATAGCAACTTAAAGTAGGTTATTGTTTATCATATCTTCTGTTTGTATACAAATACATAAACTAGGACACACATTAAATTATGCAAGGTAAGGAAAATAGCATTCAGATATAAAAGCTGTACATGTTCAGACATTCTCTGTTTTTATTTATTTGATGCGTCTAACGAATGTTTTCACTTCCAGATTAAGCATGAAGTAAATATTTCGAGTTTAGAAAAGCCTATAAATTTGATTTGGTCGCGTAGCGCTACTCGACCAAACCAAAACCAAATTTTCAGGCTTTTCTAAACCCGAAATTTTACTTCATGCTTAATCTGGGAGTGGAAATACTCGTTTGAAACTTCAAATTGACCGCTTTTATAAAATTGAAAATTTACAGTGTATACGTTAGTACTTATACTTAAAAGATAAATTCTCAGTATGTAATGTAATAAGTTATTCATAGAAATCATAAAAAGAAGTGTAGAATTTTACCTAAAATCAACTTTTAGAGTTAACTCTATAATTGCTCGGCCGTTAATCGGTTAATGTAGTAATTTAGAAATGGAAATTGTCTTACATTTATTTGCATCACTCATACTAATCACTTTGCAGAAATAATATTTGTATCAATTTACATAGTATCTAATTTTAATGTTTTTATTAAATTGTAAAATGGTACACCCGTTAAAGAATAAATGAATAGTTATAGTAGAATTAGAATAAGTAGATGATTAGATATTTCCGGCCTACGTTGATTTTATTTTTTTATGATTGCATTCTGTTTTCAGTCGTTACGTAAATTTTTTAAGACCGAGCTTCTCAATGTTATGGAAATTATCCAACGGTAATTTCCTAGCGCGCATAAATCCATATACATTCACGATTTACGCTTATGTAATGCCATTTTTAGACACACTGGACATAAATTTCGAAAAGATGCACACCTTTTACGCTTCGTGCGTTAAATCTCCTGTGAGTAAATATTTTATGACATTCAAAGTGTAAATAAATTCATACTAAAAGGATGTCTTTTTATACGTGCAGTTAGATTGTGAAGGTACTTTTATTATAATCGTATATTTTAGTTGGATGTATCGTATGGATTTTATGCAACAAGTTTACAAGGAAGGTTTTCATTTCTTTTGCTTTGGGTGGTCTGTAATCTTTGTCTCTTTAAATTGAGAGGCATTATTTTAGTTTTAGATTCCTCATAAAATACAAAGTAAAATTTTAATGCAACAAGTTCTTTGTTTATTTAAATTAAGAGGAATTATTTTAGTCTCAGATTACTCCTAATATATATAATTACGAATTCTTTCAAATTCAAATAGTTTTGTAATCAAAATATTCATTTGTTAGATTCCTTAAATAGTAAACTCTAAGATCTTAACAGATTCTAGACTCGAAAATCGCCATTTGATTAATCTCAAGTTTAAGCAACTATAATTAAAATAATATCTTATTATTTTTATGCTCGGTTACAACTAGACCCACTGAGCAAACACAATTAAGTAATGTTTAATCAACATTAAAACAACGTTTAATGTTCCTCCAATGTTGATATAACGTTATTTGTTTGTTTTTTGCTCAGTGGGGAGTTGTGTTGGTGCGATTATTTATTGATTGATTGATTTTTATTAAATAATGTACCTCACGCTAATTCCCACACCATCCAAAACCTCTCGTACCCGAGCAAATTACTTCACTTTCCTTAAGTTAAGTTAAGCACGAGCATCGCGCTTGGCTTTGGACAAGGTCGGTCGTCGTCACGTGTATTCTCAGGTGTTTTCGGCTCAGTTGATTTCGCCCATCCGAATGGAACGCAGTTCCTTAGTCTTAGCGCCGTTATGCCTCATTGAGGCTATTTGAAGAAATCGGTTTCGGTTCTCGTGAGTGTTTTCAAATTAAAACAAAAATTAATTAGGATAATACGCAGGATGCCAGCCGATTCCTTGACTGTCGCGGTTACCACAGGCCTGGGGTTCAGTGTCTTGGCGGGAATTGTTAGTGGTGTTTGTTATATACTTACTTTTGGATTACCACATACAAGGTAAACATAAAATATATATATAGCTTATACATAAATATTTTAATATATCGTCGTTGTTTTGTAAACTCATATGTGATTTTTTTTACAAAATAGGGTTTTATCATCAGGGGACTTTACGTTATCAGCCTGATGAGTTCATGAAACCTTCTATGTAGTAAAGTTAACTCCTAAATCTTATAAAAAGATTTATTAAAAAAAATGTTTGAAAAAAATACTTAACAACATTTTTTTAAACAGTTTTTGTGTTTCCTGAAATTTTTTGTTCAACTCAAATAGGAGGTTTTTTCAAAATAACGATGATATTGTGATACCTAGACATCACTAGAATATCCAGCTTTCTATAGTTGAATTAATAATTTTATATTAAAAAACAAAACATTAGATCAGTCTGATAGTTAATTAGCAGGGTTGCACTATTATATTTTAATTTATGAATTTCTAAACACAGTGTAACACTTTCAGAGGATTACAATCTAGAATGTGATTATTGTTAAAAAGATGTGAAGTAAAATGTTGTATTTTCTTTTTTGTGATGAAGGTTTTTTGTAAAAAAATAATTGATTTGATACACAAAACTTGCTAAAAATGTATCCGTAACCAAAATCATTTGAATTTCGTAGAATTCTCTAAAAAATGACTATTATATTATTATCCAACACAAAAATTGAACAACTCGATTTAAACTAAGTTTGGCAACATTTTCGCCTCCCTGGTCAAAACTCTGGTTACGCCCATATGTAATGTCACTTAAATGTCAATAAAACATTATTTTTTGCACATTAGGAATGCACAACAACTATTATAATGTTATTCAATACATTATAATGGTGAATAACATTATAACAATGACGCTTATAACATTATTGTAATTACATGTGTTTGCTCAGTTGGAAATGCACTTTTTAGCCCCTTGAATATCTAGTACTTCCTTGCCTTATTTGTTTATGGATTTTTGCAGGATTACTTTTCCATGTTTAATAATTTGTTTACATTGTAGGAGATTATATCAATGATTGTGAGTTAATGTACGTTTTATGTTGTTATAACGACATAGACGTCTATATTCAAGCCAACTTAATTCACCCCATTAACTTTAAATTAAACTTACTTGTATAAAAAATGTATGTTATTACGTCTGATGCATATTATACATGCGCATATGAAATACAATGCATTTTTCTTCTAAATATGCATAATATATGCATACGCTTTTTTAAAGAGTTCAATTTGAAGATTTAAACGAGTGTTTTCCACTCCTAGATTAAGCATGAAGTAAAAATTCGATTTTAGAAAAGCCTGCAAATTTGGTTTGGCCGCGTAGCGAAGCGGCGCGACCGAACCAAATTTTCAGGCTAAACTAAACTCGAAATTTTACTTCATGCGCCACGCGTATTAAACACTGAAATATTGTGAAATTAAAAATATACTGCTAGATCAGTATTAAAAAGTACGGCTAAAGCATGATTCAAAATATACTTTTAAACAAGAATATCTTTAATTGCCCAATATTTGAGTGTTTTATACGCGTGGCGCATGAAGTAAAATTTTGAGTTTAGAAAAGCCCAGAAAATTTGTCTCGGGTCGCTGCGCGACCCTCGACAAATTTTCACGGGGCTTTTCTAAACTCGAAATTTTACTTCATGCTTAGCCTGTGAGTGGAAAACACTAGTTTATAGCTTTAAATGAAATTCTTAAAAAAAAAACAACGAGTATCTGACGATTGTGAGCACATACTGGGATATGTATACTTAAACGAAAAACTCCCTGTATATATAAAAATGTTTCTTCTTTTGAAAATATTGCGAACAACTGAACCTTACTTAAAACCAGTGTCTTATACGCGTGGCGCATGAAGTAAAATTTCGAGTTTAGAAAAGCCTGAAAGTTTGGTTTGGTCGCTCCGCGAAGCGGAGCGACCAAAAAAAATTTTACTTCATGCTTAGCCTAGGAATGGAAAACACTCGTTTAAAGCTGCAAATTGAACTCTTTTAAAAAGACAACGAGCATCCGAAGATTTACAGCGTATAATTGAGATATGTATACATGAAAGAAAAACTCCCTGTGTATATAAAATGTTTCTTATTTTTGTTTAAAATAAATAATAGTTTTCATAATTCATTAATTATTTTTTGACTTAACACTTCGTGAAACATTTATTTATTAATTTATCAACGTATCAACTTTTACAAGACCACAGAAATTATTTAAATCAAATGTAGACACATGTTTAACCAATTAGGTAAAAATTATACACGTGGTTTGTTTCAGAAACATAAACAAAACGTTGTTTTAATGAATATTTGGAAAAGTCTCAACGAGACTAAATTTTTTCCGAAAGTCGATATTAATTTTAATTTGTTTTTATATTTTATTGCAGATACATTTAAAAAAAACAATTTGTGTTCTGACTAGTTTCGATTACTACATCATTTTCAAAGAATTTTTATTTCAAAATGATCTAAAAATCGAAGCTAGTCAGAATAAAAATTGTTTTTTGAAATTTATTCGTGTTTAATTTTCATCTAATTAATATTTTCCATGTTTTATTACTTTCTTTTATCTAAGGCGATGAATGTAATTAGAAAATATATAGGATCTAAGCCCAAACGACCCGTTATATTTAAATTTTTAATATTTGTAATTATGATTTATACAATTGAGTCGCCTATTTCCAAAAACCTCTTAATCCATTATATTCAAATAGATTTAAGGGTTTTTGGAAATAGGCAACTCAATTATTTCTAATATTAAAGTATGTAGTAGTAGAAAATTGTGCATGTTTTTTGTTCAAATTAATAATCATCGTTAAATACAATTTTATTTCTAACACTTATTTATACACCCCATATAAATAAATGTTAGAAATAAAATTGTATTTAATGATGATTATGAATTTGAATAAAAAATATACACAATTGTCTACTACTAGATACTTTAATGTAACGGCTTAATATCTCGGTTTGTGATTAGTTTAGAAAAAAAATGTGTCAAATAATACTTGTAGCTACTAATTTAAGCTACTAATAGATAATCCTGTATATTCAAAAACATTTTCAATTTGTATTTTAACTTAGTAGCTACAAGTTTTATTTAAAACATTTTTTTCTAAACTCTTCACAAACCGAGATATCGAGCAGTTACATTTATTTCTAACATTCATTTATACAGGGTATACAAAATGTAATGTAACGGCTTGATATATCGGTTTGTGATTAGCTTAGAAGTAAAAGGAATAAAGGAATAACTTAACTAATTACCATTAAACTAACCTTCACGTAACTCAAACAAGAATATCTTAGAAAATCATGTTTCAAATAATACTTGTAGCTACTAATATAAGCTACTCAAAGATAATCCTGTATATTCAAAAATATTGTCAATTAGTAGCTTGAATCAGTAGCTACAAGTTTCATTTAAAATATTTTTTTCTAAACTCATCACAAACCGAGATATCGAACCATTACATTTAGGGGTGGGAATTTTAATATTCGCGGATATTGAAATACCACATTACTTATATGAAATCGTTGACTTTTTAATATATTTAATTTATTTAGCTTATTGAATATTTCAATAAATTAGTGTTATAAAATGTATAATACATTTTTTAAAACTAAACAATTTATAAATTCAAATAGTTTATTTGTTTAAATATTTGACTAATTTAAATGTTTTATATTTGAATATTCACGAATATTCGAATTCCCAGCTCTAGTTACATTACTTTCTGTACATCTTGTATAATTAATTTCTAATACATGGTTATACCTACAATTTATTTTTATAACAGAATAAAATGTATTAAATAATTATTGCGGATATTTGAATTCGCTTGCAAATGCTGTTAATAATTACGTATGCAATATTTTACTTGCGTGAAATTAATACCTGGTAAAGATATATTTTATCAGTTTGCATAAATTTAGGAAATATATTTGCCAAACATTATAAAATAAATCTTTCAGCAAGAAATAATATGAATAAAATATTATTAATTTAGTCCAAAATTCCAAGTCATTCTATCTATAAATGATTACAATTTACAAACGATATTTGTCAAACATAAAAAAATAAATAATATTAGTGAAATGTAACCAGGTGTTTCCTTTTTTAAATCATATTTAAATATTTCACCACGTGAAAGATGAGAAACTTGTTCAAGGTAAAAAAAATCTTGAAGTATGAAAAGAATATGAATAAAACATAGTTTAATTCTTTCTAACTATAATTGACTATCAATCAAGAACAGAACTACAATTGGAATTAGTGATGGGAATAATCGATTATTTTGAGGCGAGATATTTTAATAAATGAATTAATTTTTAGTTAAAAATTAGTAGTTAAAATGAGTTATGGAATCAAACGAGATATTTTTAATGATCCATATTTAAATCCACTATCGATAAAATGTGAAGAGCAAAAAAAGTCTTACGCGAACTATTTCGAAAATGTAAATCTACCATCGAGAAATCGATTACAAGTGAACAGCAAAAAATTACAAAAAAGGTCTCACGAACTATTTCCTCTTTCGTATCTCAATTCTTACAATCACTACTTATATTACTATATACTAATTTATTTCTATATTTTAATTAATAATGACTACTATATAATTCGATTATATTAGTATACAGGGTTTTAATGAATTTCAGGGACAAACTTCTAGGGCTTGAAGTATACATGAAAACAAGCATTTTTTTGTTAATAAATGTATAGTCAAAAGTGTCTCCCTTCAGGCCTGGAGATTCTCAAAGATTATTCAAGAAGCGCCTAAATGTAGGCAACTTAATTTAGGGGGTAGTAAATTTTGATTACGACTAAAATGAACGCAAGAACAATATAAGAATATCACGCAAATATTAAATTGTGTCAAAATTAACATTATATGGATGCATGCATGTATGGCTAGATTTAAATTACTCATGACCTGTGCAAAATAATTGAAAATGCAATTTGTGTTGCCTATTTTCAGGTACTTCTTAAAGAATCTTTAAGAGGATCTATTTTCTAGAAGAAACACTTTTAACATTAAAAGTGCGATTCTTTTCGCAATCTACAACAAGTTAGTCTTACAAAGACTATATCAAACACTCATTGAAACAACTACTTCCCGGGCTAATACCCCGACGGACATTGAATTATACAACAAGTGTTTGCTGTTACATACAGTAACCTACTGCAAATGTAACACTTTGGGTCAATTTATTCAGAATCGCACTTTTAATGTTTGAAGTATTCTGCAACCAAGAATTGGCAATTTCATTTATAGAAACACTTTTGACTACACATTTATTAACCAAAGTTGCTTGCTTTGTTTTGACTTCCAAGCCCTAGAAGTCTTTCCCTACTATGTATTAATTCGCTGTGTACTAATTTACGCGTAATAATCAATTATAATGATATGTAGTTTTCCAGCTATTGACGATGCTACTTAAGAAAATTGGCATGAGATGACGTTTACGCTGTTGAACATATGTAAATTGCACAGGCCATAATAAATGGTCAAAGATGTTCAGTATTCTTCAACCACTGGTTCGGGACTTTATTGATGATGGCGTTGAAGCCTGAAACGCGTATATAGTTATCCGGTCAATGAATGAGTACTGAACACAAATTCATATTCTAATTTTAATTGTATTATTACCAATTTTATTTGCTTTATAAAGACGTTTTAATAATAAGTTTCAATACTGTTTTAAGCCTTAAATGTATTATTTTTTACTTTTAGATTATATTTCAATTAAAATTATTACAAAATGTGTGCTGCTCGAACTACGAAAGTGCAAAATTTGGTTGGACAAAATAATCATTTGTAAGGTTTACAAATGATTATTTTGTCCAACCAAATTTTGCACTTTCGTAGTTCGAGCAGCACACATTTTGTAATAATTTTAATTGAAATATAATCTAAAAGTAAAAAATAATATTGATTAATTTATTATTTTTATTATTTTATTGAATCATTTGGGGGTTAAAGCTCAAGCAGAATATTTTAAACTTCACTTTAAATCCGCGTTGTATACGCATGGTGCATGAAGTAAAATTTTGAGTTTACAAAAGCCTGAAAATTTGGATTTGCCCTTTATGCTTAACCTTGGCGTGGAAACACTCGATGGAAGCTGTCAATTAACCGCACTTATTAAAACGACGAGTTTCAGCAAATTTACCAAACCCTGTAATCATCAGGATATTAATTGTTTATTCTTTATTTTTTTGTCTGCTTTGTGACATGTGTAAAACTGTAATGTCATAGACAAAAATATAAATTATTAATATCCATAGATATATACTTCTAAGAGACATTTCTTGTATATTTTTGTTTTTTTACGTCTTCCCTTTTTTTATTGATTAGACTTTCTCAATTTATAATAATAATAATAATAATAAATTATTTTTATTGTAAAAAAAATTAATACAATTTATAAACAATACAGAACAGGCAAAGTTCAGTTAGTTGTATCCAACTAAGACTGCTCTTCTGCTTAACCTGTTATAAAAATTTAAAAAATATTTATAAAATCGTATTTCATTTTATTTTTTGTTTCAATTACTTAAGGCTTGATTTCAATTACTTATAGGTTAATTTTTTATTATTTTTCAGTTTGTTTTTCCCACTTTTTAGTTTTACTTATATCCGAGTTTTTATGTTATTTCTTAGTAAACTAGGTAATGAAAGTAATATTATAAAACTGAACGTTTTTATTATACACTCATAATCCTCAGAATTTTAAACATTGCACCTTTCACCATCACACTGTTGTTTGTGTTAAACATTTACTCAGCCACTCCCACACTCGTTAAATCATCTCGGCTTAAAAATTTCACCGCGCAAATTGAGATGGGCGCTGATTAAAAGCAAATGACGCGAAAAAATCGGTCACGCGACCGATTTTCCGATCGCCAACCGTGAACCGGCGTCCATTTTTCTCTGGACTTTTATTAGAGAGAATCGAGAGAATGTTTGCTCATCGAAACGTGACGGATTAGTTTTTTTCCCTTTCGAAAAATAAGATTACCCTCAGGCGATATCATCGTGAAAAAATATGTTATAATTATTGGTACAATTTGATTGCAATTAAAAGTCAGTCATGCCAAATATTTGAGCGTGTGCAATGATATATGGTTTGGAGACAGGTTTATTAATGTTTGCAAATGCTAATTTTAATTATGTGTTTTTGACATTTGTAATTGGTTAATATCCTGCAATATTATTATTTGGTGGTATTACTGGTTCTTAAAAATAAAAGTCAATTTATAGCAGATAATTGGTTTGTTTTTCAACTATTAAAAATTGATTTAGGGGACAGAATTTGTCACACCCCACCCTCTGAATTAGATCTGGGAGGCTACGTCCAGTTTGTCCAACGTATACCTTGGGGCAATCCCTACATTCTAACAAATATGTATACACCAGAGCTCGTGGTTTTACCAGATTTATCTATTGAGTCATTGATAAATTTATTGAGTGAATTGTTCGTATTGAAGGAAGGAATTAAATCAAAAGATTTGAGTTTTCTGCTGATAGCAATCGAAGGAGGATCATTAAATGTTAATAAGTAATATTTATTATTCTGAATTTGAAAATTGGTGGTATAATTTTTAAAAATATATTGCATAATTTTTACTGCTGATATTTTTTTATTAATTACTCGGGCAATCGGTTATTTAAAAAAATCTTGAGTCACTTTTCTTCAATATATCACTTATATTATATGAATTTTATTATACCGGGTGTGGCACTTAAGACGCCTCGGACCATAGCTCCTTTACGATAAAAGCTATCGAAAAAAATCTAAGAGCAAAGTGGTGCATAATTACCGTCGCTATGTTTCAAAAATATTTCTAATCATCAGTGGCGTGCCGTACTCCAGTGGCGTACCAAACTTATAATTATTTTTAAATGGAATACCCCATTTTTTATTGCAGATTTGGAAAGTGCTCGAAGAGTACTTATTTTTTTATCTAACATGTTATACCTTTCACTTTAGCGGTTTCGCTGTTATAACCCCTTCTTTCATAATTGCGCCCCATTTTTAAGATTGTTTCGTAGAGAAACTAATTGACGCCGGCGCCTAAATTTTGAATTGAGGTACAGGTTAAGACCTCGTATACCTTCACATAATTTTTTTTTCGGGTAATTTATGGAAAAAAATAATTTTTGATTGAACTTCGCATGTTGTAATTTTTTTCGAAAATTTCAAATGGCACCCCCCTAAAAAAATTACGGCGTTGTTCAGCCAAAACTCTAAATTTTTCATTGGTACAAAAAAAATTACACATTGCATAACAAAATTTCGGAGAAAAAAGGAATTTCATCGCAAATGTCGGGAAACGTTTTCCGTTCCCAAGAGTGCCATGAGAAAACAAAAGATTGGTAATTGTCAAAGTAAATTATTAGACGCCAGTAGCAGCCATGAGTCATTTTTGATAAACGTTCTAAAAATGTTCCGAACTCAAGAGGAAATGGTTGACATGATATTTATTCTTGGAGAATGTAACAAGAATTGTTTCTTGGCGTCACGAGTGTACGCTGCGAGATATCCGCACAGGGCACATCCAAATGAACGTGCGTTTCAAAAAGTGTTGGAGAGATTTACTTTTGGGGGGCTATTGCTTATGGTAGTCGATCACCTCTTGTATTCATTCGAGGACGTCATACGACCGACTTTGTTGCCTGTATTTAGATGGCCGCCCAGACGTACTTTTTCAACAAGATAACGCACGTCCCCATATTGCTCGTCGAACTATGAACTTTCTTAATGAAGCTGGTGTTAATGTTTTGGCGTGGCCGCCCCGTTCGCCGGATTTAAATCCCATGGAACATGTGTGGGATATCATGGGAAGAAGAATATTCTCTTTGCACCATCCTCCACAGACTCTAGCACAGTTGATCGATGAAATTCAAGTTGCTTGGAACGAGATGCCTCAAGAAGACATCGACCATCTCATTTTGTCGATGCCCAGACGTCTACAGGAGTGTATACAGCAAAGGGGTCGCCAAACACATTATTAATTTTTTATAGATTGTTTTTTAATAAAATTTCTTGAAAATGTAATCATTTTATTCTTGATGTAAGACTACCATACTGGCAAAAAAATCAAGTTAAAATAATAACTCCTTCTAGGTGTTACCCTTCTAATGTCATTGAGTATATTATATATTAAAAAACCTCTAGAGTGATATGGTTTATATCTTTTTTTAAATTTAAGTTGGCTACACGTCTTAGGAATCGACATATAAAACGTCAGACATAATAATTATAATGTATTATGTCAGAGTTGACAACCTACAATAATTTCCATGGCACTCTAGAGGTTTTATTTTTTTGAACATACTATATTATATGTATTACTATTGCAAAGCAGATTATTTGTTAATAAATTATTATTATTATAATACCTACACGAAATGAGCACTAATTGCTACATATTTAGCAAATCATCCAACCTGTCTGAGTAAGATAAAAGCAACCTCACCTTGAATTACGCTACGCAGAAAATCGCACACACTCGCTAATTATAATCTAGTCGCAAATATTGTTATCGCAATTCTCAACAATTTCAGTATTCATCTTAACAAATGTCGATTAGTGGAAAGCCTAGTAATTTCCAACAAAATATTTTAAACAATAATCATATAACCACACTATCAAGAAAAACCATTTTTTAGGTTTTTCCTCAGTGAGAAATTATTATTTTAAGCTGCTTCCTACTGAGCATTGAAAGTTACTATAATGTTAATAAAACATAACTTAAATGTGTTTGCTCAATGCAGTGGCACAGTCAGGATTTCCTCTACAGTATATGTGAAAAATTACCTGTGTATTTTAATTTAAGTTGTGATTTTGATTGCGGCCTTATCAAAATCACAATCGTAATATGTACAACATAAATTGAAATAAACAGGTAATTTTTCACAATACATTGTAAAGTTTCAGGTATGCATTGTTTTTTAAAGTATATTATGAACTTCACAATATTATAATGTTTTATACGTGTGGCGCATGAAGTAAAATTTCGAGTTTAGAAAAACCTGAAAATTTGGTCTGGTCGCGTAGCGCTACGCCAAACCAAATTTTCAGGTTTTTCTAAGCTCGAAATTTTACTTCATGCTTAACCTGGGAGTGGAAGCACTTGTTAGAAATTTGAAATTGAACCCAAAAAAACTCACGAATGCTTAAAAATTTATAGTGCACATATTTCAATATATCTTAAATACTTATATTTAAGTACTTGACCTTTGTAATAATCTAATTTTCTAATTCTAATTTCAGAGATTTTTCTCATTTATCGTGAATTTATCAATTTTTCGGAATTTTGATTGAACAAAATTTGTATGATGTTATTAACTGTTTTCACTTTCGTTGCTTCTGTAAATTATACTTTTCTTAAGTTGAGCAACTTTAAATGTTTTTAAATCAATTTTGACTATTTGTATTTGGCTTAGATTGGGCGTTTATTTATCAACTTTACTGCATTTTTTTACAGTATTTTTTTACGTTTTTACAATATTTTTTTCATAAATCATAAACGTAATATGTATGACATACATTTCAATATAGAGGTAATTTTTCACGTACACTATAATATATATATATATATATATATAAACATCTTTATTGTGCACTAAAAAAATTACAGTTTGTTTAGTTTTACACTATATTTTATTTTTTTTTGGATCCTTGGCTATCGACCATCGGTCTTTCAGCCTGAGTTGTACTTGTCATTGTCTTGTCAGTTAGTTATGATTCATGTGAGATGAAATAAATTAATAAATGGTGGTTTCTGGGTTGTTGAATTTGGGAGAAATATTGGGGTTTCGTACTAAACAGAGGTGATTAAGGATGTCATGGTTGTGTGGGTTAGATGCGAATTTTTGGAATAGTTGGGTAAGTCGTTGTTGGATAGGGATTATTTCTGTTTTTTCATACAATAAGGTATTGGAGGGGTTGTGGAGTGGGTTATTGGGGTGTCGGAATTTTGTGAGGATTCTAAGGGCTGATCGTTCTGCGACTTCGATATTACTTAATGTTGAGGAACGAGGGTTAAGAAAGAGGATTAAAGTATATTCTAATAGGGGGCGGCAGATCATTTTATAGATGTGGACAGCTGTTTTTGTCGTGATCCCTTTATTTTGGAAGGTTAACGATCTGAAATGCCGCGCCCTATTTTGAATTTTTGTTTTCATGGTTTGGGAATGGAGTTTGAAGGATAGCTTGGGGTCGAAAGTGATGCCAAAGTATTTACACGCAGGGGATGGGCTAATTACGGTGTTTGATATGGTTATGCTAAATGGGGAATTGAGCGGTCTGTGGAAGGGTATGAATAGATAGGATTTATTGGGAATAATGGATATTCTCCATTTGGCAAACCAAAGAGATAGCGAATCTATTAGCCCTTGGAGAGTAGAGAGAGCTTTAGGAAGGGTGGGCTGGTGTGTTATAAGGGCAGTGTCATCGGCAAAGAGCAGAAAATATGCTGAGGGATTAAGGTACTGTGGGTTGGGGTTGTATATGTCATGAACATAGACATTGTATAGGAGCGGAGATAATGGACAGCCTTGGGGAACACCTTGTTAAGGAATAAAGGGCCGGGAGATGGTATTTTGGACGCGGACATTAAGGAGTCGATTGTTTAGGAAGTTTTCAATGAGATAAATTAGGTGTAATGGGATATTGAAGGAGTTGCACTTAAACAGCAAACCTCGATGCCAGACTGAGTCAAAGGCCTTTTTTTATCTAGGAATAGTATAGCTGTTTTTTTGTTTTCGAGGTGTGCTGTTTGGCAGTTGGAGGTTAGGATAGTGAGTGGGAGAGTGGTTGATCTATTTTGGAGGAATCCAAATTGATAGGGAGGAATGTGTTGGGCGATATGAGCTAGGAGTTTATTTTTAATAATGGATTCGAATATTTTTCCCAAAACTGGAAGCAGGGTAATTGGTCTATAGCTAGAGACTTCTAGCGCATCGCTATCGTGTTTTAATATACACGTAATTATACCCTGCTTCCATTCCTGGGGGATGGTTTGGGTTTGGTAAATGAAATTGAGGATTTTGATAATATATTTATGGATGTTTTCTGGAAGGGATTTAAAGATTGATCTAGGAATGTTATCATAACCAGGCGCGCTGTTTTTACCTTTATGTAGCACAGTGAAATACTCTTCCTCTTCTATGTCATCATCAGGGAGATAGGGATTATGGTTATTTATGAAGGATGCGTACCAGGAGTTTACGGTATTATAAAAATCATCATTATATGTCATCGTCTGTTTCTCAGAAAAGTTTTCTTCGAAATACCCGGCAAATATGTCGGCCATTTCTTTGGAGTCACATGTCACTTCGGTTGTTGTCGGATGTCGTAGTTTCTGTAGTATGTCAGTCCTTCTGTATTAAGATAGCTTTTTAATTTGGTCCCAGTAGTTTTTGCCCTGTCGTCTGTTTATTTCTTCGCAAGCCAGTATCCATTTGTCTTGTTTGTAGTCTTTGATTAATTTGTGAATGTCTTTATTTAGTGCATTAAATTTTTGTTTTAGAGTTTGTTCGTTCGTCTGTTGTATGTCCCTGTATAGTTGTCTTTTATATTTAATCAGTCTAAGGATATATTTTGGGAGGGGATATTTATATGTGGGTTTTGTATACGTCGGAGTGTTCTTTTTAACTGAGTCAGAGAGTACTGAAGGGAATTGGGAAATAGTGGTGTTTGAAATGTTGTCGTAAATGGATATAAATTTAGTAATGTCTTCTGTCACTTGGTCTATGTCACAGTCCTTATGTCTGTACAAAGCTTTTGGACGGGTGGGTATTGTGGGATTTGCTTGTAGGGAAAATATTATTGAGAGATGTTCGGAGCATATGTCAGGGATTAGGCTGATGTCTGTAATTAGGTGTCGGATGTTGCTAGTGCATAATAGGACATCGGGAGTGGAAGATTGGTTTTCGGACATAATAAAGGTGGGAGGAGTCTTAATTCGGACAAAGTTAGAGTTTGACATAAAAGAGGAAAGCTGTTTCGATTTCGTTTTGTTGATATTAAGGTCGCCGATTATGATGACGTGGTCATATAACGATGCTTTCGTTAAAATGGTTTGTTCAATATTGGAGAAGGGGTGGATATAAACTAGGAATAGGTGTAGGGTAAATTGTGGTAACTCAATGGTACAGTGTAGGCATTCGTTCAGAATAGTACACTATTATATTTCGGATATGCATTGCTTTTGAAAAGCGTTTAATTTGTGGTTTCGGAGTAAACTATTTAGGCTTTTCTTAACTTGAAATTTCACTTCATGCACCAAGCGTGCAAAACAGTAAACTAGTGTAAAGTTTAAAAGATAGATTTCTTCAATATACTGTTTTATCAGTATATTTTGAACTTCACAATATTATAATGTTTTATACGCGTGGCGCATGAAGTAAAATTTCGAGTTTTTTCAGGCTTTTCTAAACTTTTACTTCATGCTTAACTTAAGAGTGGAAACACTCGTTAGAAATTTAAAACTGAATCCTTTCAAAATCACGAACGCTTGAAAGTTTAGAGTATACATATTTTAATATATTTTAAATACTAATATTTAGCTACTTGACCTTTGTAATAATCTAATTTTCTAATTATAATTTTAATGATTTTTATTATTTATAGAGAATTTATGAATGTCACCGAATTTTTATTAAATATGTAAATTTGTGTGATGGTAATAACTGTTTTCAATCTTGTTTCTTCTGTAAGTTATCCTTCTGTTAAATTTAACAATTGTAATATTTGTTTAAATCAATTTTGACAATTTAGTTTTACTTGGCATTTGAGCGTTTATTTGCCAATTTTATTATATTTTTTTACAATTTTTGTAATTTTAATGTTACTAGATTTATCAAAATTTTATGATTTTAGTCAATTATGAGGATTTTTTTATGTATACATTATATTAGATATGCAAGTAGTTAAATTCTTGTTTTATTCTTTCTAATTCTAAATGTACATTTCAGGCACGATGTGCCCTTTTTCAATAGTTAAATATCATTGATACAATATATTGTTTTAGGAGGATTAGTTTTATTTATAGGTAATATTGTTATTTTTATTCAAAAATGTTATGATTTTAGTCAATTTTGAGGTTTTTTTTTTTATTTATATATTATATTGTTTTCTTATTTTTGTATGATTTTAGTGAATTATGAGGATTTGTTTTGTGTATAGATTACATTGTCCTTTTTATTGTTTTGTTTCGAAATTGTAAATATTGAAAGTTTTTTGTTGATTTGCTAAATTTTTAGGATTTAGTCAATAATACGTATTGACGTTTTGTTTGATTTCAATTGAAGGCGTAATACATAAAGCAATTAAACAAATATAATATAAATCTACGAAATAAAAAGCATTTAAAAAAAGAGGAATAATAAAAATTCTAATTATAAAGTTTCGATATCCGTATTTTTTTGTACAAACCAGCATCTTCAATTTTTAATTGCAAAATCACTGCATTTTGAATTTAAGTGGAAATTACTGAGTCGCCTATTTCCAAAAACCCCTAAATCTATTGTTTTCGAATGGATTTAGGGATTTTTGGAAATAGGTGACTCAACTAGAAAAGTATAAACGGGGTACTTTTTTTTTCATATTTTTAAAAAGTGGACTTTAGTTGATACACATCCAACATTTTTAAACAATGACAATTGCAATACATTCGTGAATCGTGCTCTACTAAAAATAAAATAAAATAAAATCATTTCTTTAAAATCGATTTTAAATTATTGAAGTTTCATTTTTCTTAAATCTACCATCTTGAATTTATCATAGAAACACCCTCAACTTTAAGTTTAAGTGGAAATACTACGAAAATTAAACAAATAAAAGTGGTATTTTCTTCATATTTTTAAAGAGTGGAATTTCACTTTATACACTCAAAATGTCATTAAAATAAATCCAAAATTGTTGAATTTACTTTCTATTACTTTTGGCGATTCTATATGAATTCTGAGGGTTTTGTCAATTTATAAAAATCGATGCATATTATATATTTCGAGTTTAGAAAAGCCTTTAAATTTGGTTTGGTCGCTTCGCTTCGCGGAGCGTCTAAACCAAATTTTCAGGCTTTTCTAAACTTGACATTTTACTTCATGCTTAATCTGTTAGTTGAAACACTCTTTTGAAACTTTAAATTGAACGATTGAAAAAAATAATGAATGCCTGAAATTTTACAGCTTACCCATGGGAATATGTACACTTAACAGAACAATTCCTTGTATAGTACCCGAAATTAACATCTAGTTTAGACAAATTAAATGAAAGAAAAAGAATTCAATTGTGTTGAATTAAGAATTTAAATAAATTCATTAAATTATTTCAATGGTCTATTAAATAAATTTGAATGTGAATTTTAAAATAAAATCTATTCTTTGTTAAGGTACTGGAATCTTGGTAATTTTATACATTAATGCTGATCATGCTGCGGTTCTCTTTCAACTAATTAATTACCTAATATGAAAAGATGTGAAATAAAAACTTTCATCGCAATCCGCATTTTACTCTGAGTGAAATCTTCCAGAATGTTTCCAGTTTGTGATTGAATGAAATGTAATTCTCTGGCATTTCTAGTTTTTTTTTAAAGTGCGTTCAACTTTTTTATGCCTAGTTGAAAATAACAGTCGGCCTATTATTGTCGACCTTCTGAATCGTTCGCAATGACGATTTTTACGCAAAATTTATGTATCGCGATTGGAATATTAAAACAATTCCGCTCGAAACATTTAAACCGCGAAATTTCAGTTTTATTGTTATTGTCTTAGCGATAATAGAATTTTTGGAAGAGATATTCCGTATATTTCCGTAATTTACTTTTATTTTAAAATTTATTCAGCCTAAGGTAATAATGGCTGATGTACAGGCCGCAGCATTTTTAATGTTTTTTTTCAAGTTAAACATTTTCTTTGTGTACTTAAAGATATTCCGTATATTTCCTTAAGTCAGGTTTATTTTAAATTTTAATCAGCCTACGGTAATAATAATTGATGTACAGGGTGGTTTTTTTTCGTTGATATTATAAGGTATAGGCTAAACGGTAAGAGATAGAAAAAAACTGAGATATGTATCGTTCTCTTTTTTAGTGTTAAGTTTAATGGCGTAATCAGATCTAAGCTAACTAGATTGGTTTAGAAGATACAGGGTGATTCTCAAAATGTGCTGGTTTTTATTATCTCTTATGATTTGGTTATTTATGTAGATAAAAAATAAGTTAAATACGAAAGTTTTATGACTTTTTACGTAGAATCCAGTGGTGTACCTAGAAAAAATATACATGTTTTCATTCTTGAGATATTATCAAAACTAGCATTTTCTTAAATGGGACACCCTGTATCTGAGTACCTCAAAAAATTGCATTTTTTCTTGTGAATGCAACAATATGTAACACTTAATATTTTGCTCTGTCCTAAATAGCTAGAATACTAAAACACAAAAAAAAGATTTTCTAAATTGCCATGAATTGAATTCCTTAAGCGTTTGTTTTTGTTTTCTTACATGTCATAAAATTCAATTACAATTACGCATTGGTTTTGATATTCCGTTGTTAACGAAATATTTTCGATTATATTCCTTTAAAAAAAGAGTTTAAAATGAATATTTTTCAAAACTATGAAAAATTAAACATGTTTGAGTGCTATATTGAGAGTTATAAAAATAAAGACGCAACTTTAGAGCTATATTTTGAGCGTTATCCGGAACGACGACAGCCAGAAAACAAATATTTCAAAGATTACATCACCATTTAAGTGAGTATGCATCAAAACCAAGAGATAAAATTTACAGTAAAGAAAATAGAGAAAGAGATAGAATTAATTCATTAGCTTCTGTTACTGCTGATCCGACGGTATCTAGCCGCAATATTGAAAAAGATATTGCTTTAAATGGGTGTTTTCCACTTCCAGGCTAAGCATGAAGTAACATTTCGAGTTTAGAAAAGTCTCGTGAAATTTTCTGGGCTTTTTTAAACTCGAAATTTTACTTCATGCGCCACGCGTACAAAACATTAAAATATTGTGTTTATGTATGTATATTTAAACTTCACTTGAAACCAGTGTTTTATACGCGTGGCTCATGAAGTAAAATTTCGAGTTTAGAAAAGCCCAGAAAATTTGTCTCGGGTCGCTGCGCGACCCGAGACAAATTTTCACGGGGCTTTTCTAAACTCGAAATTTTACTTCATGCTTAGCCTGGGAGTGGATAACACTCATTTAAAGCTTCAAATTGAACTCTTTTAAGAAGCAACGAATATCGGAAAATGTGCAGCGCATGCATATGTATACTTAACAGAAAAATTCACTGTATAAGTATATGAGAAAATTGTTGAGTTATTATAAATTTTTGTTTGTTTTTTGTAGTTGTTGTCTTAGTTTATCAATGTTTCAATATTCTTGTTAACTGGGTTTTTAATATACCTATTATAAAAGAAAATAATAATCATTCAATTCATGGCCATCTAGAAAATCTTTTTTGTTTTTTTGTTTTGGTATTTTAGCTATTTAGGACAAAGCAAAATATTAAGTGTTACATATTGTTGCAATCACAAGAAAACATGCAATATTTTTAGATACTCAGATACAGGGTGTCCTATTTAAGAAAATATTAGTTTTGATAAGATCTTACAAATTAAAACATCTATATTTTTTTTAAGTACACCACTAGATTCTACGTAAAAACTCATAAGACTTTCGTGTTTAAAATATTTTTTTGTCTCTATAAATATCATAGAAAAAAAAAAAAACCAGTAGATTTTGAAAATCACCCTGTATCTTCTAAACCAATCTAGTTAGCGTAGATCTGATTGCGCCATTAAACTAACACTAAAAAAGAGAACGGGGCACATATTTTAGTGTTTTTGTATCTCTTACCGTTTAGCCTATATCCTATAATATCAACGAAAAAAAACTACCCTGTACACGGTGCAGTATTTTCAATGTTTTTTTTTCAAGTTAAGTATTATTTACATGCATAAAATTACTTCGTTGTTTAAAAATATATTGACATGCTGTAAACATTTTTTTAAAGTTAGTTGAATATGCTGACCATATTTTTGGAAAGCTTACACAAAAATGCAGTTGACTGAAGTCATGACCAACTATGATTTGCATTGAAAATAATTCAACTTTATGTCATATCTCACAAAAGTTAAACTTAAAACATAATATGATATGGTCAGTGTATTCTATTCAAAAAAGTTTATACAAATTTTTTTTCCGCATGTCAATATATTTTTAAATGAAGAAGTGAATATATATTTAAATATTGCAAAATTTTTTGTTTTGATGTATAATTCCAAAACAATTGAAGATATCCAAATTTTGATTAGGCACATAGAATAAACTTTAAAAAAGAGCTATGGAAGTATATCGCATTACTAGAATAGTACTGTGACAAGTCAAAAATCATAAGTTTAGGGAAAACGCATTTTAAAGTTCCGAAAGCTGCTTATAAAATCGTTGATTTTTCTTTTTTTAAATAGACTTGCACCCACCGATTTCTAAGGAATCTAGCCGTCATCTCCACCAACAATGACCACAAAAAAACCTAAGTAGAGCTCTGGTATGATTTTTGAGAATAAAGAATAGTTGTTACAGTAGCTACTGTCTTGAACATTTAATTATTGTCACAAGTCGTCACTCTTCTTTGTCTATAATAGTTCGATAAAACGTAATTTTTTCTCTAAAAATCCCTAAAAAAAGGATCGCCAAGGAATAAAAAATATACAAAATGGGGAAAATGGAAAACACTTTCTTAAGTTTTCAACTTTTAATTATTTATGCGTATGTAGTGTGTACTTGAAAAACTATACAAACTGGAAAAAACTGAGTCGCAACTACTGACTTGGTAATATCACGCTGCTATTTGTAGGGTCCTTCCCTCTCTGGCATAGAGTAGCACAGTAACTACCTATTGAAATTAGGAAAATAATAATAAAAATAATAATAACTCTTTTATTTCCCAACAGAAGTACATCCAATTACAGGGAACATTTCCATGTACAACACATGACACTTAACTAAAGCTTAAATTTACTAGTTTTGTAAAATTAACAAAAGTAGACAATACATACGAGGATTATAAGTGAGGCATAATATCTCTTATAAATTTTACAATACTGTGATCAAAAATATCGGCTGAGTTGCTAACAGTGTTGTATAATCGTATCATTTTATTTAGTGGTGAATTAAAATATAAATTCGTTCGACTGCGATTACAAAATAACATTAACGCATTTCTATTATTATAATGTTCCGCGTCAAATTTATTAATTCAAGCAGATTTGGATCATTAATCTCGTTATCTAATAAGTTGTAAATAGTTTTAAGTAGTATTATGTTTCTTCTGATTGACAGATGTTGCAAATTAAACATTTCTAAAAGCATATTGTATTCTATGACATTACTATCCGGATATACTGAGGACTGCTTGAAATAAAGGTACTTTACAAAATTTTTTTGTATTCTTTCAATTTTATTTATATGCGTGCTGAACGTAGGAGACCATACAGCGGCGCAATACTCTAATTTCGATCTCACATAACATAATTTGCGAATAGCCCATACAGAAGTGAATGATTCAGTCGCACGCCTAACAAAACCTAGCATCTTCAAGGCCTGCTTACAGATTTTATTGATATGGGGCGTAAACGATAGTTCCTTATTAAACGTAACTCCCAAATCATTCACCTCAATAACGCACTCTAGGATATTACTATCTATTATGTACGGAAACACAATATGCTGCATTGTTTTATAAAACGTCATAACCTTACATTTTGAAATGTTGAGTTCAAGTTTATTTCGGATACTCCAAGCGCAAATCTGTTGTAAGTCATTTTGTAGTATTAAGCAGTCGTCTAAAGATCGAATACAATTATAGATTTTAATGTCATCGGCATATATGAGAATACGCGACTGAATATTATAAACAATATCATTAATAAATAAAGTAAAAAGAAGCGGCCCAAGGTTCGAGCCTTGAGGTACCCCGCTCAATAGAAAATAACTGGCGGACTTGTACATCATGTATTCAACTTGATTGGTTCTCCCAAGGAGGTAAGACCTTATTAAAGCAAGAGTACGGTTGCTAAAACCCCACGTATACAACTTCCCCAGCAGGACCCCATGATCAATAGTGTCAAATGCTTTCCGAAAGTCTGTATGTATTACATCAACCTGTACACGCTGGTCAAGGCTGTGACACATAGTCAGTAAAATTAATCAAGTTTGTTGCAGTTGATCTATTCCTCATGAAGCCATGCTGGAAGTCAGATATGCGTGATTCAACTTAATCATGTATTTTGCTTGCTATAATAGATTCAAACAGTTTTGCAAAGTTGCTAATTAAGGAAATAGGTCGGTAGTTCGAAATATCAAATTTATCTCCTGATTTAAAGACTGGGGTGATACGAGTTGCTTTCCATTGAGTAGGGAATATTGATGTTTGTAAAATGACAATGAAAATATGCTTTAAAGGTGCAACTAGTGCACTTGCACAATCTTTTACCAAAAACGATGGATCATTGTCATTACCCGAAGTTAAATTATTGCTGAGGTGTTTTGCAGCATCAATAATGTCTTCGTTCGAGATATCGCTGATAATGATGTTATATATAATAATTTTTTATATTTCTAGACTTGTCTCAATGAGACTAAACTTTTGCAGAAAGTCGATATTAATTTTAATTTGTTTGTATAATTTGTAAATATTCTGCAAACTATTGACAAACTTAATTTAACAAGAACATGTAGAACTCGTCGAGATCTATCTACCTATAGGGATAACTCAAAAACAGGTTTTTTGACCTGTCACAGTACTAATCTAGGGGTGTGATATATTAGTTTTTTTCATATTACTTGAAGAAATTATCGAAAAAGCAGCACCCTTTACCTTAGGGACTAATACCAGTAAACCAGTTTACCGATTTGCCGGTAAATCCTAATAAACACTATCTAAAATGTACCTAATTTTCAGCTTTTTTTATCAGTATTTGTGTAATTCATTTGCTGTAATGTTAATCAATCGCTTATAAATGAAATACTTTAGACTTATTTAACTTTTTATTACTGTATACTGTAATTTTATTTTAATTTACAAGTGTTTTATGACGTATCAGTAAGGAAACGCCTTTAAGATAAAATAATTAATTAACGGTTATTTACATCATTTTTGCTCAATGGGAAGTGTTTTTTTTTCACCTAACATGATTTATTTCGTAATCATCTGAATTCTAATTTGAATATCTTACTAATTTAAATATTAAAATATTGTGAAAAAAGTGCTCGGGAAGTATCACTTTCAAATTAATTAATTGTTGTAAAATATGTGAGAAAGTGTTGCGTAAGATTTTTGGTTTTAGCGAAGTTGCATAATAATAGTAATTAAAATTGATTTATCTGCTGAAAAACCGGATTCGGAGTTTTTATTGATAGAAATTCCGGATGCGATCTTCGCTTATGAATCCTCTCAGGCTTTCACATTTTAGACAAATATATACGGATTTTTTCTTTTAAATATATACGAATTAATTTACTATCAAATTTGTGACTTATTGTGAACTATGGTTATAGTAACGGGTGCGCCATCTAGTGGTTTCTTTTTTAAAATGCAATAAAATGAACAGAATTATTTTTTTTCCATGTAGTATGGCTTTATTAGTAAGAGCAAACCTTTCCATTAATTATGGAACACAACTTCGTTCAAGTGGCTGCCTCGGCTGGCTTCGCAGTAGCGCATTCTGTCACTCCAATTTTCAAAGACCTTGTTGATGGTTTCGAGCTGTAGCTCACGGATTGCTTGGATAGTATTGGCCTGAAGTGCTTAAATCGTTTCTGGATTGTTGGCATAACATCGGTCCTTCACGGTTCCCCACAAAAAAATCCAAAGGGGTTAAATCGCAGCTCCGGGGCGGCCAATTGACATCGCCAAGACGGCTGATAACACGATTTGGGAATTTGGTGAGCAAAAGATCGATTGTGGCATGGGCTGTGTGGCATGGCGCGCCATCCTGCATGAACCAGAGGTCGTCCAAATCCATGTCTTCAATTTCATAAAAAAAGTCGGATAACATGGCTCTGAACGCTTACCGTTGACCGAAACAACGCTTCGGTTCCCCACAAAAAAATCCAAAGGGGTTAAATCGCAGCTCCGGGGCGGCCAATTGACATCGCCAAGACGGCTGATAACACGATTTGGGAATTTGGTGAGCAAAAGATCGATTGTGGCATGGGCTGTGTGGCATGGCGCGCCATCCTGCATGAACCAGAGGTCGTCCAAATCCATGTCTTCAATTTCATAAAAAAAGTCGGATAACATGGCTCTGAACGCTTACCGTTGACCGAAACAACGCTTCGGCCTCATTTTCGAAGAAAATGGTCCAATGATGCCACCACTCCACAATATGCACCAAACTGTCACTCTCCGGGAATGCATTGGCTTCTCGACATTAACGTGCGGGTTTTCCGAGCCCCAGATGCGGCAATTTTGTTTGTTAACGTAGCCGCCAAGATGAAAATGAGCCTCGTCAGAAAAGATGATTTTTCGCCCAAAATCGTTGTCCAATTCAAGCAGCTCTAAGGCCCAAATTGCGAAGCGATAACGAAGCGGATGGTCATGCGCCTTCAATTGCTGAGTCAATTTGTGCAGAATTCTCATCAGGCTAGTGCGTGCAATGTTGAGCTGTTGAGATCGACGGCGAGTTGATGTTCGTGGATTGAGTCTCACACTCTCGGTTACAACAGCCACATTCTCGTCTGTGCGGTGCACCGTACGAGAACGAGGACCATGAGTGTTGTCCACTAGCATGCCAGTCTCACGAACTTTTTGCACAAACTTGCGTACAGCAGGCGCGGTGGGTGATTCATTTCGGCCTTTTCAACAAACGCACTGTTTGGGCTACACAGCACTCACTTTGGAAATAAAAATATTTCCTAACGTTGTTCAAGCGTAAAGCGACTCATTTCGTATCGCGGAAGAATGATACCGACTTTCTGTCAAGATTTCGAGCGGGAAAAAGATGTCAGTGTCAAAATAACCTATGATTTAACAAGAAACCATTAGATGGCCCATCCTGTATTGTTTTGAATGCTTTTTTAACGGTTATTTGAAATTGTGTATTATAATTATTTTATACTTTTTGTACATAATATTAACACTTCATGCACATTATTAATCAATTTCTAGTCCATGTATCGATGTCAAGGTTGATGAAGTGCGAAAATTAAGTAATTGCTTTCGGCATCAAAATAATCGGAACGTAGTAACTAACATCACGTACAATAGTAAAAATGTACAAGTTGATTCGGACGTATTATTAATAATGAAAACAGCTGATTGTATGCGAGTGCTCTGATCAGCTGTTTTTTTTTTTGTATCGTTTTCGCATTTAGTTTAATAACTTTATATTTTTATCTCCATAAATGTATAGATGAAAGTATTCGAATATTTGAGTCGCCTATCTCCAAAAACCCATAAATCCATTTGAAAATTATGGATTTAGGGGTTTTTGGAAATAGGCGACTCATTTATTCAAAAACATTGAATAATTCGAATATTAAAATATTTGTTCAAAAACATACTCAAATATTTCGATATTCAAATATTCAAATATCTGATTAATTCAGTAATTAAAATATTCATACATAAATATTAGAAAATTAGACTATTTGAATTATTCGCATTCGAATCCTAGCCTTACTTTATAAAAAAAAAGTGATGGGTCCACCATAGCACTTTCCCTATCACCTAAACAATGGATAAATGGCATTATTTCACTTGTCAATCGGTTAAAGACAATTTCACATCAAATCAGCGTTTTTACGCGTGGCGCATGAAGTAAAATTTCGAGTTTAGAAAAGCCTAATTTGGCTCGGTCGCTCCGCTTCGCTACACGCCCGTGCCAAATTTTCAGGCTTTTCTAAACTCGAAATTTTACTTCATGCTTAGTCTGGGAGCAAAAGACACTCGTTTGTTTCATCATTAAAACAATTTAAAATTGACGTAATAAGTTTGTTGTCGTATTATTAACGATGAATGTTCTGTCAAATTTTCAGCCAAATTTTATGGATTGTAAAAATTAAAACGATCGAAATTTTGATAGTTTTCAATAGATCTTCCTGAATTTATGTGTGGATAATTGGGAAACGTTGCTTTTTTAAAATATGTCAAAATTTAAGTATACTCCATCGATGGATTTTTGGGTTATTTCCGTCTGATTTTTAAAAAGTACGTTTTTTTAAATCAAATTTTATGGATTATAAAATTTTAAAACATCATAACTTCAACATTTTAAGTGAGGTCTTTATAAAATTTTATATGGATGTAAAGAAAATATTGCCCTATCAGATCGTTATGTAAGCGTTACGCATGAAGTAAAATTTCGAGTTAAGAAAAGTGTAATTTGGCTCGGTCGCTGTGCTTCGCTCTGCTTCGCTACGCGCCCAAGCCAAATTTTCAGGCATTTCTAAACTCGAAATTTTACTTTATGCTTAGTCTGGGAGTGGAAGACACTCGTTTGTTTCATCATTGAAACAAATGAAAATTGACGTAATAAGTTTATTGTCGTTTTATTAACGAAGAATGGTCTGTCAAATTATCAGTCAAATTTTATAGATTATCAAATTTAAAACGATCGTAATTTTGATAGTTTTCATTAGATCTTTCTGAAAATTTGTGTGGATATTAAAGAAACATAGCTCTTTTAAAATGTGTCAAAATTTTAATATACTCCATCGATGGATTTTTAGGTTATTTCCGTCTGATTGTCAAAAAGTGCGTTTTCTTAAATCAAATTTTTTTGATTATATTTTAAAACATCACAACTTCAACATTTTAAGTGAGATCTTTATAAAATTTTATATGGATGTTAAGAAAATATTGCTTTATCAGAATACGTCAAATTATCGTTTTGTACGCGTGGCGCATAGAGTAAAATTTCGAGTTTAGAAAAGCCTAATTTGGCTCGGTCGCTCCGCTTCGTTACGCGCCCGAGCCAAATTTTCAGGCTTTTCTAAACTCGAAATTTTACTTCATGCTTAGTCTGGGAGTGAATGACACTCGTTTGTTTTATCATTGAAACAATTGAAAATTGACGTTATAAGTTTATCGTTTATTAACGAAGAATGTTTTGTCAAATTCTCAGTCAAATTTTATGGATTGTAAAAATTAAATCGATCGTAATTTTGATGGTTTTCATTAGATCTTCCTGAAATTTTGTGTGGATAGTAAGGAAATATTGCTCTTTCAAAATATGTCAAAATTTAAATGTACTCCATTGACGGATTTTTATGGTATTTCCGTCTGATTGTCAACAAGTGCGTTTTTTTAAATCACATTTTTAGGATTATAAAATTTAAAACATCATAACTTCAACATTTTAGGTGAGATCTTTATAAAATTTTACATGGATGTTAAGAAAATATTGCTCTATCAGAGTACGTCAAATTATCGTTTTGTACGTGTGGCGCATGAAGTAAAATTTCGAGTTTAGAAAAGCCTAATTTGGTTCGGTCGCTCCGCTTCGCTACGCGCCCGAGCCAAATTTTCAGGCTTTTCAAAACTCGAAATTTTACTTCATGCTTAGTCTGGGAGTGAAAGACACTCGTTTGTTTTATCATTGAAATAATTGAAAATTGACGTAATAAGTTTATTGTCGTTTTATTAACGAATAATTTTCTGTCAAATTTTCACATATAATACCACTAGTTGTTTTGAATTTTCGGAAAGACTTTGTTTTTTTAACGAAAACTCAGTTGCCTAGCAATGGATCGAGATAAAACTGTCTCTGAAAAAGGCACGAGCTCGTAGGGCGAGTGACTTTTTCTGACAGTTTGATCGAGTTGAATTGTTAATTGCACCTAAGCTTTAGTGTATGAAAACAAAGTCTCTCTCAACGAAAATTTCAAACGAGTGGTATTCGAATGATTATTTACTGAAATTAAATAACAAAAAATCATTTATTGACAACGTTTACATTAGAGCAATTAAAATAAGTGCAATTTAATGTTGTAATATTATAAACAATTCGTTTCTCTTAAATATTCGAGGAAGAATCTACAACTATTGTCATACTCAAACCAGAAGATCCTCGCATTGCATTTAATATGTTCTTGATGTCTCTTGTTTTCTCATGTTATGTGCCCATAATTTTAAAATACTTGCCAGATCTGGTCGTATTATTTTTGCTGTCAATTCGTAGTTGTGGACATTACAAAAGGATACGAATTGTTTCCAAACATATTTATGGTTTATAACCATGTTTGTTGGAATTTTCTTTAAAAATTTATCAATTTCTTGATCTGTGTTACTTCCAAAGCGATTCATTATAAAATTAATGATTTAATATGACAGATTTACATACGCGATAAATAAAATCGAAAAGACGAATTTGGAAAGACCACTGCGGTAGTAAATGTTTCTACGGAAAAACCGTAATGACAACCAATCAAAATCCGTTATTTAGATTTGAGTTAAATAATTAGTCAAATTTTATGGACTGTAAAAATTAAAAAGATCGTAATTTTGATAGTTTTCATTAGATCTTCCTGAATTTTTTTGTGGATATTAAGGAAAAAATGCCTTTTCAAAATATGTCCAAATTTAAATACACTGCATCGATGGATGTTTAGGTTATTGCTGTCTGATTGTCAAAAAGTGCGTTTTTTTAATTCAAATTTTATAGATAATAAAATTAAAAAACATAACTTCAACATTTTAAGTGAGATCTTTATAAATTTTAAGAAATCTGCTCTATCAGAATATGTCAAACATTGTAAGGTGTTTTATCGTAGTTTTAATGCAATTCCAGTTTCAGACATCTACAACTTTTGAAAATTTCAGGATATCGTTATGAAATTTTGTGTGGAAATCAACTAAACATTGCCCTTTTAGAATATATTAAAATATATAAACTCCCTTCAGATAGTTTTTGAGTTATTTACAAAAAAGCGTCGCTACGACAAAAAGTGTACACACATTAAATGCTAATTTTTTGATTATCTACAACTTTTCTTAACTAGATTTTTATATACAATTAATATTAAAGAAAAATCAAAATAAATGCTAAGAGTAAACTACCACTTCCGGTTTGCGCATTTTCACCAAAAGTTGATCGAATACTACTATTGTAATAAAAACCTTAAGTTTAGAGTGTCATCTTAACAGCTCAATCGGTTTAGACTTTATCTTGGCGACAGAATTACATTACAGACATTTTTCAAAGATGGTCTTAATCAACTCGGGGGACCTCAAAATCCACTAACATTTTTGATTTGAAAATATTCGCGAAAAAAATTCTTTCTCTTTGTTTTGCATTTGGGGGAAAGTAAAAAAAATTACCCACAGTATTCGAATATTCATTCAAAAACATTGAATAATTCGAATATTTTTATAAATGAAACACGATTTTAACTTTGTTTGGATAACTGAGACTTTATTATTTTTTGTTATTATTATTTTATTTTATTAATATTTTCTCTCTAAAACATATTCAAATATTTAAATATTTGAATATTCAAATATCTAAATAATATAGTGATTAAAATATTCGAACATTCGACTATTTAAATTATTCGTATTCGAGTCCCAGCCTTACTTTATACTTTATATACGTTAAACAAATGGCTATTTGACATTCTATTTAAAAAAAAAATGACCAACAGCCTAATGGTATCCCTTGTACCGGAACTCCGGCGTGTCCTGCTGGTCGACCGGAACGCCTGCAGATGATGCTAACTGTTCTTCCATTTTTGTCTGTTCGTGTTTGCGTTCGAAGGGGGACAATTTCAATTTCGATTTCACCATACGCTGGGGGAAAAACTCGCACGTATTTCTATAATTTTATCGTGCGCACACAAAAGTGAGAGAAAATGGAATTTTCCGGTGATCATAACGCAATTACGAGATAATAACCTCGGTCTACAAGGTTCGGCCTTGGAACAGAGATTTTATTTTGTGAATAAATATTTACACTGTGTTTGTTTATTGTTAATAAAATTCAAAGGGATTTAATTAACTTGACATCGTTACTCTTAATGATTAATTTCAGAATTATTTTAACAATCTTCATTTACAAAATATAAAAACAAATTTAAATTAATATCGACGGTCTGCAAACATTTAGTCACGTTGAGACTTATCCAAATATTCATTGAAACGACTACTTCTCGAGCTAATACCCCGACAGATATTGACAATCTTCATTAAGGTTGCGGTTTACTAGAGTGAGACAGACTCTGCCCGGCCATTTGCTAGAGATTGACCTATATTTCTATTTCCAGTATAAAAAGGTAAACGTAATATATCATTGACATTTTCTTAAATGAATTTTGAGCTAATTGAATGCAGAATGTACGGACACCCTTGAATTTTACGTAGTACAAGTTTTTGTTGCCTAAAAAGGAGTAAATTAATGACTCAAAAATAGCTATTTTCAGGATTTTTTTCACAAACAAATTTTAGGTTTAATTTTAGGATTATTTTGACGTATTATATAATATTGTCCCATAATCAGAACATGAATGGTGCTGGAACTAGTAACTACCAAAAACGTCGGATTTTACACACAATAAATTGCAACCTTAATACACGATTGAAAAATACATTTGTCTTGAAAATAGGCTTGATTGTACTGTGATTTTCTAGCAAATCAGTTTTTCAATTCGAAAACTACTATAATTACGTCTTTTTTGTATACGACTATAATATGTACCCTCATTTTTTGCGGATTAAAATGTGAAAAAAGTGCGTATTATACGAGCCCTAACAACTATATATTGGGACAAAATTAAATTCATATAAAATTCAGGTATTGGACAGTTTATTTAAGTTTTCTAGTATTTTTTTTAATTAATACTATTTAATTAGTTAATTAGCAACAGTTATGGCCAATCAACAACACAAAAAACAAATTACTTATTCAATCACCTCTAATTAACAAGAAAAATGTTAATTTTGTTTGTCAACTAAATATTGGGACATTGCACGAATTTTATTTCTAAAAAGGAGTAACATCGCCCTTATATTTTATGACAGCTCGAATTCGGCTAGGCATTGACTCAACTAAGGATCTGCACGTTTCAGGAGAAATTTCATTCCAAATATGCTCTATCTTGTCTCTAAGTTCAGGTAATGTCCGTTGTGGGTTGTTCCTCAATGTTTGTTTCATTTTATGCCATACTGTTTCAATGACATTAAGGTCAAGACTGCTGGAAGGCCAAGAAAGAACATTTACGTTTTGGTCGCCAAACCACTTTTTTGTGGTTTTGGCCGAATGACAGGCCGCCCCATCCTGTTGAAAAATGTAATTTTCGTCAACATTTAACTTGGCGATACTTGGTAGCAAACTGTTTTGCAGTATTTGTTGATATTTCGCAGCATTCACGGTACCATCAATAAATTCAAAACATCCTAATCCTGAAGCTGTCATGCAGCCCCAAATTATCACTCCTTTAGGAAATTTTACGGTACGTTTTAGGCAATCCTTGTGAAATGCCTCATGTTTTGAGCGAATCACGCGTTTGCGGTAATCACCAACACATACGTCGAATTTTGATTCGTCACTTAAAATTACTCTGGACCAGTCTGTAGCTGACCAAGATAATTTAGATTTTGCCCATGTGAGTCTGGCTTTCTTTTGTTTTTCCGTCAACAGTGGTTTTTCCTTTGCCTACAAGAAAATATTTCTTTTTAAATGCACTTTTAAATTGCTACTTGAAATTCAACCTTATAAAACTTGAGTCCACATTTATGAATCCACTGGCGGCAGCATTCCCTTGACAGATTCAATCCAGTTTCATGATTCCATTCAGTCGTAATTTGCCTTAAAGTATTTATTCTCCCTTTTTTGCACAGATTTACTAATAATCTCTTGTTTCTATCAGAAACTAATGTTGGACGACCCGAACTTTTGCCTTTTTTGTCTAGGATATTTCCGGTTTCTCCATAATGCTTAATTATATTCCACACTGTTGTTTTAGGAATATTAAGTTCATCCGCCATTTCACGTATCGTTGTATTTCGGCAATAATTTTTAATCACTAACTCACGAATTTTGGAACTTGTAGAGATACCACGCACCATTTTGTTCAATAAAAGCAGCGATTCACCCGATACGATAAGAAAGCAACTACCAAGTAATCTGACGTTTCGTTCTGCATTGGTTTCACAGCTTACTTGTCTTATTTTGTTTCATTTTTAACAGTTATTTTATACTGTCCCAATATTTAGTTGCCACACAAAATGAACATTTTCCTTGTTAATTAGAGATGATAGAATAGAATAGTATAATAATTTTGTTTTTTGTGTTGCTGATTGGCCCTCATTGATGTTAATTAACTAATTACATAGAATTAAATTTAAAAAAAAAAATAAATAAACTGTCTAATACCTGAATTATACATGAATTTGATTTTGTCCCAATATATAGTTGTTAGGGCTCGTATATACTCAAGATTTTACGGTAATTTCTAATGGATTGTTGGACCTTTTTAGTTAAATCTTTTTGATATAGTTGTTTTGTTTAAATCTGTAAAATTGTGGTGTTTGCTGCTGCTATGTTAAAACAGTTTTTATTTTCATAAACACAATAAGGTTTGAAACGCAAGAGCGACTCTTCATCGACGGAATTCATCATTGCGCCCGCATTTCACGACTCACAATTGTGTCCAGTCCAGTCGCGTTCGGTCGTCCATTAAAGCACGATATTATTTATTCCCCTGACACAACAAATTTATTCACTATCCATTCACCCTTTACAATCATAAAACAAATCTTCAGTCCATTCTCTTTTAAACAAATAATATCTATCAATTTCTCTTAAACTAATGTTTACCTCTCATAAACGTTGTTTAAACTAATTAATCTGTTTTCATTTTTTCTAACTATTTACCAAATTATCCTTTCTTAAAACTAACTCGATTAAAACACGATATTTATTCCCAAAACACAACTCTTTTTAACCTCTCTCTAACATTTTTCATACTATTCTGTTCTAAATATTTTTGTCAACTCCTAAAATTTAATATTTCCTCTTCTATACATTTCTAACACTAATATTCATCTTTTGAATTTTTGCAAAATTCTATGTTTCTGAATATTAACTTACCATTCTTATATATTTTACCATTTTCTTTAAAGCATTTTTTTCAACTCCTATTTCCCCTCTTATACATTTTAACACCAATATTTTGTCTTTTGGATATTTGCCAAATATTTACTTCCTAAATATTGCTCCAGCTATTCACCTTCTTTACAATTCGTATATATTTTTTTAACCAGTATTTCCTCACCACCACAAAAATATTTTTCAGACCATTCTTTCCTAAACGCTTTACTTTTGCCAAAAAATATTTTTCAGACCATTCTTTCCTAAACGCTTTACTTTTGTCAAACAATTTAACAAGCACTTTTCCCTTTTTCTTGTAATAATGTCACTGCCATAAATAAACTTTTATTTTTTTATTTATAAATATTGACAGAGAGGGCTTTAAAGTCAAGGCTTGTCGAAAAAGGAATTCTTGTAAATATATTTTGCAAATCTTTTCACAACCAATAATTCCTAATATTCACTAATTTTTAAAATCCTTTCATTCTTTATTTTTTTCCTACCCAATCTATCATTTCCGGAAATTAGTTTGGAATTTAAGTTAGTGTTGTATCGTGCAATTTAAATCTTGTAATTTTTAGAACTTTTTATATTTTTTTTGGGAGTGAGTGTTGTTACAGTTATAACGAGATCGAATTAGTCCATTCGTGACTGGATTTTCGGATTCTCTTTTTGTGAGCGATGTGTGATTAGAGTGCAAGGATTTAATTCGCTCTGGCAGGTAATTGCTTCTTCCAATATAACTTGTTAGAAATTTAGAGCAAAATCTTTTAGTCCAATTACTTAATTGTCGTTTTTTGTGTGTTATTCATTGGTATCGGAATTTATCACTAATTATAAGCATATACAGGGATTTTTTCTCAATGCATACGCTGTAAATTTTACCACATTAGTTGTTTTTTAAATAGTTAATTTGAAGCCTTAAACGAGTGTTTTTCACTCCCAGATTAGGCAAGAAGTAAAATTTCGAGTTTAGAAAAGCCTGATAATTTGGTTTAGTCGCTCCGCGAAGCGGAGCGGCCAAACCAAATTTACCAAACCAAAATTACGATCGTTTTAATTTTTACAATCCACAAAAATTGACTGAAAATTTGACAGAACATTCTTCGTTAATAAAACGGCAATAAACTAATTATGTTAATTTTTAATTGTTTCAATGATGAAACAAACGAGTATCTTTCACTCCCAGACTAAGCATGAAGTAAAATTTCGAGTTTAGATAAGCCTGAAAATTTGGCTCGGTCGCTCCGCTTCGCGGCTTTTCTAAACTCGAAATTTTACTTCATGCGCCACGCGTAGGAAACACGGATATTGTGAAGTTCAACATATGTATACTGCTCGATTTTTATTAATGCTGAGTATTTTTTAAATTAAAGTATTTGAATATTTATTCAAAAACATTGAATAATTTGAATAATATTCAAATATTTCGATATTCGAATATTCAAATATCTGAATAATTCAGTAACTTTATACATAAATATTAGAATATTTGACTATTTAAATTATTCGTATTCGAATCCCAGCCTTACTTTATACCCACACGTTAAACAAATGGCTATTTGACATTACATTTAAAAAAAAATAGTGATGTGTCTATCTTAGCACTTCCCTATCACCTAAACAATTGATAAATGGCATAATAAAATTATTTCACTTGTCAATCGGTTAAAGACCATTTCACATTAAATCAGCGTTTTGTACGCGTGGCGCATGAAGTAAAATTTCGAGTTTAGAAAAGCCTAATTTGGCTCGGTCGCTCCGCTTCGCTACGCGCCCGAGCCAAATTTTCAGGCTTTTCTAAACTCGAAATTTTACTTGCTTAGTCTGGGAGTGGAAGACGTTCGTTTGTTTCATCATTGAAACAATTGAAAATTGGCGTAATAAGTTTATTGTCGTTTTTTTGACGAAGAATGTTCAGTCAAATTTTATGGATTGTAAAAATTAATACGATCGTAATTTTGCTACTTTCCATTAGATTTTCATGAAATTTTGTGTGGATATTAAGAAAACATTGCTCTTTTAATATATGTGAAAATTTAAATATACTCCATAGATGAATTGTTAAGTTAATTTTTTTTGATTGTCAAAAAGTGCGTTTTATTTAAATAAAATTTTATGGATTATAAAATTTAAAAATATCACAACTTCAACATTTTAAGTGAGATCTCTATAATATTTTACAAGGATGTTAAGAAAACATTGCTGTTTCACTTCACGCGCCACGCGTATGAAACACAGAGATATTGTGAAGTTCAACATATACTGCTCGTGTTTAACCTCACAAAAATAGTGTGTATATAACGTTAGAGTATGTTAAGAAACGTTACATGAGCACAGAAATTAAATTCTTGATTATTCTTGCTAAATTATTTACCAGAAGCTTCGCGATGTTCTAATACTTACGGTATTTTGTGATGTGTAAAATATGCGAATTTACTTATCGGCAGTTTTAGCAATGTTCTATTTTTTATCATTATTTTGTAATGTGTAAAATTTACGAATGTACCTATCAACACTGTTTAAATTGGTTTATAATTAAATATAAAACGCAAATTTATTTATCGGCAGTTTTAAAAATGTTTTATTTTTTACGCTTATTTTGTGAGGTGTACAATCTCCGACTTTACCTATCAACTCATTTTGCGTTGTTTTATCGTATACGTGATTTTGTGATGTGTAAAATCTGCGAACTCACTTATCGGTAGTTTTAGCAATATTTTGTATTTTACGTTTATTTTGTGAAACTGAAAATCTGTGAATTATCTAATCATCACGCTTTGCATTCTTTTATGATTTATTTTTCTATTTTTTGAACACTCAAATCTGCCAACTTTCCTATCAGCAGTATTTGCACGGTTTTACTACGTCTTTTTTATTTTGTGAAGTGTTTAATCTGTGAATTCGCCTATCAACAGAGAATGCATTATTTTATCACTTGCTGTTTATATTTTGTGAAGTGTAACATCTGTGAAATAATTAATCAGAAGTGTTTAATTAGTTCCATTTTATATTTTGTGAAGAGTATATTTTGCGAATTCACCTATCAACAGAGAATGCATTATTTTATCACTTGCTATTTATATTTTGTGAAGTGTAAAATCTGTGAAATAATTAATCAGAAGTGTTTAATTAGTTCCATTTTATATTTTGTGAAGAGTATATTTTGCGAATTCACCTATCAGCACTTTTTGAATTTATTTTGTGGTGTGTACAATGAGCGAAATTCCCTATCGAGACTATTTCATTACTTAAATATTACATTACGATATTTTGTGAAGCGTTACATTTTTGTTTGTGCCTATCAGCACTTTTTAAATTGTTTTTTAATTTACTTAAATTATCGAATTTACCTATCAGCACTTTTAGAATTGTTTTATAAATGACCTTTTTTCTCTATTTTGTGATGTGTAAAATCTGCAAATTTACCCACCGGCACTGTTTTATTACTTGCATTGAATATTTTGTAAAGCGTTAAATTTTCGTTTTTGCCTATCAGCACTTTTTGAATTGCTTTCTTATTTACTTTTTGATTCATTTTGTGATGTGTAAAATCTGAGAATTTACCTATTAGCACTGTTTTATTATTCGCATTTTATATTTTTTGAAGCGTAAAATGTGTAAATTGAACTATCAACACTTTTTGAATTGTTTTATTATTGCCTTTGTGGTTTATATTGTAAAGTGTAAAATCTGCTATCAGCACTGTTTTATTATTCACATTTTACATTTTGTGAAGCGAAAATTTGCAATTTTACCAATCTGCACTTTTTTAATTGTTTTATTATTTACTTATTGCTTCATTTTGTGTTGTGTTAAATCTTCGAATTGAAATATCAACACTTTTTGCATTGTTTTATTAATTTTTAGCTAAGTGTACAATCAGCTAATTAATCTATGCGCAGAGTTTGCATTGTTTTATTATTTATGTTTTTTGTGAAGGGCAAAACGATTATTTTATGCATTTTCCCCAGATATAAAATCAGCTAATTTATCTATAAGCAGAGTTTGTATTGTTTAATTATTTGCGTTTTTTGTGAAGCGCAAAACGATTTTTGTATATGTTTACCCAAGAAATAAAATCAGCTAATTTATCTATGAGCACAGTTTGCATTGTTTTATTATTTGAGATTGTGTGCAGCGCACATTTACGTTTATTTGTAAAGCGCAAAACTATTTTTTTCGAAAATATTTTGCAGGTTTCGCGTTCTCATCTAACGTTGAACTCACTTTCAAGGAATCAGTAAATCCTGCGGTGTTGTATATAGGCAACCCATCTTACTTTACGTTGTGTTTATTGCAGATAGTGAAATAGTACATTTCGTCTGGTTACTGCAGTGAAAGCAAGAAACAAATATAAGTGTAACTTATTTGGGTTTAGAATTTTGCAGTTATTGACGTTATATTTTTATATAAAATATTAGAGCAGAACACTTGCAATTTATTAAGAAACCATAGAGAATTATACAAAAATGTTACATTTCGTCTGGTTATTGCAAAAATTACGTAAAGTCTACAATTAAGGGGTTGTTTTCATTTTGCCTGGTTATTGCAAAAATTATTTATAGTGTACAATTTAAGGATTGCTTACTGGTACTAGAGCAAATAAAATGCTGTAAAAAATAACGGTAATTTGCTGATATTTACAAGTAATCGGCCGGTTTTTGCCGGTATTTCGGTAAATTATTATTTTTAAACAAAATTATATACTTACCTACTTTTTACAACATTTTTCAGTTTTTATTAAAGAAATCTCTGAACTAAATTATTATTATTAATACTAAATATCGTTGATAACAGACTGAAAATCTGATTCCGAAATATTCTAATTATGTATGTCTTATCGAACTTCACACTAAATCAGTGTTGAATACGCGTGGCGCATGAAGTAAAATTTCGAGTTTAGAAAAGCCTGAAAATTTGGTTTGGTCGCTCCGCTTCGCTACGCGACCAAACCAAATTTTAAGGCTTTTCTAAACTCGAAATTTTACTTCATGCTTTATCAAGGAGTGGAAACACTTTGTAGAAGTTTCATTCACTAAAATATAAATAATAGTGGTACAAAGTAGGTTCCTTGAGGAACCCCAGAAGTAACGGAGACTGGTTTCGAAATTTAGGTACCTTTTCTCACGTTTTGGAAAATAATCTTAGTAATCAATAAATTTATTTAGATTTCTAGAACATAAGATTATAGGTTTGAATATTTGACAGATGATATAAAATTGGCACTCATAAATTCGCAAATTTGAAACACGATCAAATTTAGTTTCATTATTGTAAAATATATAAAATCATACTAGGTTATTGTGAAGATATAACTTAATATCACTATAAAATAAAAAAAATAAAAACTCCACAACTCAAGTTTTCATATAACAAAAAGTTTGGGTAAGTTTATATTTTATCTTCAGCCGTAATATAACTAGTGGTATGATTATTATAGATGATATTTTGGAGTTGAAACCGAGCTGCAGATTCAACGAGTGCGCAGCACGAGATGAATGTGCTGCTTCGGTTTCAACGACAAAATATCATCGATAATTAATCATATCACGAGTTATATTTAGTGAGAGAATATAACGAATAAAATAATGTGAGTCCCTTAACATTATCGACAGCTGAGATATTGTTGTTTCCCTGTTGATTGAGAATTTTTTAACCGCACAAAATTTTGTAAACTGCCGCCACTGTGATTCTTTGTTCATGACGGTGTTTTTTGGCGTCGCACTTTTCACTTTTCTATTAATATCACTGCACGAAACTTTACCTATTTTGACGTTTCGAATGACAGGACAACTTATCACCCACCGCTTCTTTTGTTTTATATCATCGCGGTGATAGACATGTACCTACGGCTTTCCTTGCATCTCATTGGTTGAAAATTCGTTCTAGTAGGCTATGAGTTGTATTCTCAGCCGTAATATAACGAGTGGTATGATTATTATCGATGATATTTTGAAGTTGAAACCGAGCTGCAGATTCAACGAGCCCGAAGGGCGAGTTGAATGTGCTGCTTCGGTTTCAACGACAAAATTTCATCGATAATTAATCATATCACGAGTTATATTTAGTGAGAGAATATAACGAATAAAATAATGTGAGTCCCTTAACATTATCGACAGCTGAGATATTGTTGTTTCCCTATTGATTGAGAGTTTTTTAATCGCACAAAAGTTCGTAAACTGCCGCCACTGTGATTCTTTATTCATGACGGTGTTTTTTGGCGTCGCACTTTTCACTTTTCTATTAATATCACTGCACGAAACTTTACCTATTTTGACGTTTCGAATGACAGGACAACTTAACACCCACCGCTTCTTTTGTTTTTTATCATCACGGTGATAGACATGTACCTACGGCTTTCCTTGCATCTCATTGGTTGAAAATTCGTTCTAGTAGGCTATGAGTTGTATTCTCAAAATAATAATATTGAAAATCGACTAAAATTTTGTATGTGATTTCTCAAAAATATTAAATTAAACAGACCAGTTCATTTTGACGATAAAATTTAATATAAAAACTCCACAACACAAGTTTTTATAAAACTCATCAAATTTGGATACGTTTATATTTTTTCTTTATAATTTAAAAGACAAAATATAAACCTATTCAACTTTCATGAGTTGTGGAGTTTTTATATTAAATTTTATAGAAAATAAACCGAAATGCTTTATGTTTTTTTCACAAAAGTTTAATTTCTTAAAATATCAGATAGAACTAATGTAGCACAAACATAATTTCTAATAATATTTACTTGCTTGAAACAAATTTTATTTTCATTTTGATCCATTTACAGCAATTTCTTTTCCATAAAGTTGAGATATTTTACCTTGGAGTGAATTTTAGTATATGATTAAAATATTCCATAAAGATTGCGCATTGTTACAATGTTGCATGAATATTGCGAAATATTCCAATGTAGTATACAGATTCCGAAATATTGCAGGAGAAATTGCGAAATATTCCAACCAAAATGCCCTAAGTAGGATTTTATTGCAATCTTGTTGCAACATAACATTGCAACTATAATAAAATGTTTTGGTTTTTAGTTTACTATCTACATAGGACATTAATAATGTTAATGTAATACGAATTTGGGAATAGGTATACTGGATTTATGTTATTTGTTTATGTGCAATGCTGGCCTAACAATTTTTGTAAATCATCTTAAAGCAACTTTAATGAGTTGTGTAATTTTATAAATTAACAGAAGAAAAGGAAGTTACTTTAAAAAAACGTTTTGGAATTAATAAATATTCGATCCCCAGTTTCCGTTCCTTTATTTGATAACTAATTTCTGTTTCTAAAGTAATAGTCAAGTCGTCAGAGATCTGACCTCTAAAGATTGCCCGAATTAGCTGAACATTTGTGTGCATGTCAAGTACTGGACTCTTAATAAGATGAAACAAGTTTACCACTCCTACCCCCAGGCTTCCCCGAAAACCACCCCGACTGGACTATAAAGTAATATGGAATGATAATATCGAATTTTGAATATTTATTATAGAATAATAATATCGAATTTTGTATACAAAAACCACTGCCTTTGTACACCAAATTCGATACTTCTATTACTAATGACACGTAATTTTATAGTCTGTGCCAAAATCAAAAAACACCACCTTTTGAATTAGGTTGCTAAATAAAAAAATCACTACTCTCATTAATTTTTATTTCCTTGGTTGCCATGATTGCAAGAAAAATATCAATAATTAAATTGTCAGATTGACAGTTCAAATTATTTTTACAAAAATGCTACTCAAACGTCAAATTCTTATGAGTGCCCAAATGAAGTAATCCTTAGTAAATAGTTTCACGGATACAAACAAATTAAAATCCGAGCTCAGTAATATACAAGATAATGAAAACTTGCAGGTAAGTTTTTCTGTAAGGTTTTTTTATGTTTTAATAATTATTGTAGTAATTTCTTTCTTCACTCATTAGTTTTATTTAATAAATGTACAAGGTGGTCTAATTTCGATGTTGCTTATGGGCATCTCGGTAAATATAAGAGTTAGAAAAAAACCGATGGCGCAATCGCGATCTCTTTATTTGAGACTAGGATAATACACCATCTTGTTTTTTTCAGAAGTTATAGGGTTTTCTTGATTTTTAACTTTAATTCGTATCTTGCGTAATTTGTGAGATAGATTAAAACTATAAATACCTTCTTAAGACACGTTTTTAAGTCGAATCCAGTGGCATAGGCATTTTTTTATTTTATGCACACGTTTTCGAGTTATAGCCAAATTATTTTTTATTTAAATGTAAATCACAGTTGGCTTTGACACAGTTAAAAAGAGTGTTTTTCACTGATTTCAAAAATATATACGTTTGTTAATTTATCTTGAAAATAGTGTTCCTATAGAGTTGAAACTAAATTTTAATTTGCTAAATAATATAATACGGAAGACAAAAGCCATTTTTAATCATTTGCATGCTCAATTTTAATTAATTATTCCATTGAAACAGCAATAAGTTCTGTTCTTCCAACAAGATGGAGCAGATTACTTTTGAATGCAAATTTAGGGAGCGATTGGTTGGGAACATTTAGACCAGTTAGGTGGCCTGCTAGATCTCCAGATCTAACACCGTTAGAATTTTTTTTGGGATACCTGCAGGATAAAATTTACAAGCAGCCTTAATTAATTTAGACGTTTGGAACATTTTCATGATTTTCATAGGAACTGTTCCCAATAGTCAAATTTGTATCGCCATTCAAGCTGTAAGAGGTAGATTCCAATGATGCATTAAAATTAATGGCCATCAGTTCGAATATTTAAAATAAGTTTTTTTTTCAATATATACAAATTTTTATAAATAATAAAAATAATAAAATACATATTACTCAAAAAAGAATTATTATTATTAAAAATATCATTAATTTATAATGTTTATCATAATTAAAACTGAACATGCAAATGATCAGAAATGGCTATTGTCTGCCATATTATATTATTTAGCTGATTAAAAACTAGTTTTTACTCTATAGTAACACTGTTTTTAATATACATTTACAAAAGTATATATATTTTTGAAATCAGTATAAAACACTCTCATCAACTATGTCAATGCCAACTATGATTTACATTTAAAAAAAAAATGATTGGGCTATGACTCGAAAATGTGTGCATAAAATAAAAAACAGCCTACGCCACTGGATTCTACTCAAAAAAGTGTCTTAAGAAGGTATTTATTGTTTTTGTCTATCTCACAAATTACGCAAGTTATTAATTAAAGTTAAAAATCAAGAAAACCCGATGTTGCCCTATAACTTCTGAAAAAAACAAGATGGTGCATTTTTTGTTTTCGGCATAGTCTTGGTCTCAAAAAAAGAGATCGCGACTGCGCCATCGGTTTTTCTCTAACTCTTATATTTACCGAGATGCCCATAAGCAACATCGAAATTAGACCACCCTCTACATTTCGAACACTATGTGTTCATTCTCAATAGAAATACAATTGACAAATATGTTTATTTTATTAAGATAAATTCAAATTCAAAACTATTTGAATTCGAGAAAATAAGCTTACGCTTCTTATAGTTTGCACACTTTAAACATAATATATAAAATTACGAAAAACTATTCGTGAAAATGCAAACAGTGTCTTAATTAATAAGACAATTTAAGACGATAAATATCCATTGAAACAACTACTTCCCGTGCAAATACACCTCCGGATATTGAATTATACAATGAAATATTTAAAATCTTACTTAATTTGATTTGTTACAACGCTCTATTAAAGTATATGTAACGTTTAGGTCAAATTCTCTTCAAACCAACTAACAATACAATTTGAAATGAAAGGAGAGATAGCAACAAATTAGAAGTGAAAGGACTTGGATTAAAACTAATGTCTTAGGCCATCTATAGACGCGTTTCGAGATTTATCTCTCTTCAGTATAGCTTTGCTTATGACGTTTAAAAAAATTAGGAATAAAATTAAACAAACTTACTTGGAAAGAGTGTTGTGTGTGTGGAATGAACAGGTACACAGAAATGGAATGAGTGAAAATGATGGTCGGTATTTATAGGTAAAAAGGGGATTATGTCATTAGCAGGTATGGAGAATGTGAGACCTTATTATTTACCTTACGGTACAGTTCAAACAAGATAAATTTAAATTCAAAACTATTTGAATTCGAGAAAATAAGCTTACGCTTCTTATAGTTTGCACACTTTAAACATAATATAATATATAATCCAAGTCCTTTCACTTCTAATTTGTTGCTATCTCTCCTTTCATTTCAAATTGTATTGTTAGTTGGTTTGAAGAGAATTTGACCTAAACGTTACATATACTTTAATAGAGCGTTGTAACAAATCAAATTAAATAAGATTTTAAATATTTCATTGTATAATTCAATATCCGGAGGTGTATTTGCACGGGAAGTAGTTGTTTCAATGGATATTTATCGTCTTAAATTGTCTTATTAATAAGACACTGTTTGTATTTTCACGAATAGTTTTTTCGTAATTTTATATATTATGTTTATTTTATTAATTGACAGTGTCACTCAAACAAAAATTTCTTTATTAAATAGAAATCAACAATTGACATAACCTAACCCTACTTTTTTATTTTCCACTAAGCATGGTTGTCGGTTGTAGTTTTGAGTGAGAATACAGTGTTGGTGGATTTTAATTTTGGCTTCTATTATACTTGTTACCTAACGCTAATGATTATTGAAGACATACTTTTCGTTTTAATGATATTCAAATACAGTGGGCAAAACTTTTGAAACGGATATTAGTTATTAAAAAAAGGAAGCGGAAATAGGGGATCGAATATATTTTATTCGAAAACGATTTTTTAAGGTAACCATCTTTTCTTCTATTAATTTACTTCTTCACTTTGCTTAATATAATATAGCAATAAATACTGAACACAAATTTACATTTTTATAAATAATACTGAAAATCGACAGAAATTGTTTATGTTTTTTTCTCAAAAGTATACATTTTTAAAATAATTAAGATTCAGAGATTCAGCACGAAAATAATTTCCTATAGAAATGAATGAAATAGTATTTAATCTAGTTTTATGTTTTGTACCGTAACTTTTGTAATTAATGTTTTTATTTATCTGTTTTTGTAAATGGCTTCCGTTGATTTGATAAATAAATACATAAATGAATACACAAATAAGACAATTAACTTTGTTTGTATAACTGAGGATTTTATTGTGACTATAGTTTCGACAACTTTAACTTGTCATTATCGAAACTATAGTCACAATAAAATCCTCAGCTATACAAACAAAGTTAATTGTCTTATTTGTGTAAATAATGATGTATAACGAAGTAGAAGCCTCCACAGTGAACAGTTTACATAAATGAATAATTATTTTACTCTTTAGCGATTTACTTGGTTGGAACGAGTACAATTTTTATTTAGTTCTTATACAAACTCTGTTTTCTATAAATAATGACAAATTTGTTGAGATATTTTCCCTGGCGACTATTAGGATTTGAATTCAATAATAATAATTTTCATTAACATCCAATCAATTAGAAGTAAAATAAATCAATTAGATATCTTACTAGCAAATGACGAGAACCCTATATCAATATTCTGCGTAACTGAGCATTGGCTCACTGATAATGAAACAAACCTACTAAATTTCAAACATTTCAGTCTATCTTCTACTTTCACTAGAAAACAGGCATATGGAGGGTCACTTATACTAGTGTCCAATAATATTCTATCGGAGCCTGTAATAAATAATTACTCGGTAGAAAATCATATTGAACTTTCCGCTACATTCTTGCCCGACATCAATGTAATTGTAATCAATATATATCGACCTCCTAGTGGTAATATCGATACGTTTCTTAATGGAATAAATAGTTTATTGACATCAATAGATCTTACACAAAATATTGTTGTTGGAGGTGATTTTAATATAAATTTTAAAAACAACTCCAAAGACGCTCTTGAGGTATGCAATTTCTTTATAAGTTTTGGACTACGTCCATTAGTTCACTTTAACTCACGCTTTGATAACAGAATAGACAACATTTTTAGTAACTTGCACACATTAATAGTCAACCCCTTATACACAGGTTTATCAGATCATGTTGGCCTCGATGTCCAACTGAAGACTTATTCAAAGCAGAATGTTCAGGTTACACGAATAACGAGACCTGTTACTGATTTGGGTAAGTTCCGGTTGTTTCATCTACTGAATGACGCCGATTGGTCATTTATAGATAAAGACTATGGCTCACTTGATGCCAAATTCGATACATTTATGGATATTTTGCATTGCGCTATAACCACATCGTTCCCCCAAAAATATCATAATGTAAATTCACGCCATTCGAATAAAATAAATATAAATATTAAAAAAATGAAAGCAACATTACAACTAGTTGATGAAGCATATCAGAAAAATAAAAGTAACCAAAATAGAGAATTACTTAACAAAACAAGAACTCAATACATAAACTTAATTATAAATGAAACGCGCAAAATAAATAATGCTAAACTTAATGGGTCACGAAATAATCAAAAAGTAATGTGGACGATTATAAATTCATATAGACCTAGTATAACACCAAACAGCTACACACCTATTGCAAACGATTTTGCCTCACATTTTAAAAGGACTGCACCTGATACAAATAATATCGAAGATTGTACACTTAATGTTACAGATCTTATATTACCTAGTCTATCTATAAATGACAATAACTACTTCAAATTTGAATCAGTATCTAGCGCGAATGTAAGGTCTTCTATAATGACATTGAAAAATATTCAGAGCAGGGACATCTATGAATGCACAGCCGACATACTAAAATCTGTGAAAGAAACAATAATTCCACCATTAACCCGCTTAATCAACATATCAATTCAAAAAGGAATATTTCCATCATGCCTCAAGAGAGCCATTGTCATACCAATTTATAAAAAAGGATCTAAAAACGATGTTAATAACTACAGGCCAATATCGATATTACCTACAGTTTCAAAAGTATTTGAAGATATGTTAAAAAACAAATTATTAACTTTATCAACCAATCTAATTTGCTATCCAATAGTCAATACGGTTTCAGAAATGGCTATTCCACTACAACTGCTACTTTGAACCTAGTAGAAAGATGCCTAGATGCATTTAACAGCCATGAGCTCGTACAAGCAACCTTCCTTGATTTGCAGAAAGCGTTTGACAGTATGAACCATGAAATTCTCCTAAAGAAACTATATATGTACAATTTTCACCACTCCAGCTGTAAACTAATTATAAGTTATCTAACCAATCGTATACAGCAGGTAAAATCCAAACAAGAGCTGTCAAATAAATACATTAGTAATGTGGGTGTGCCACAGGGCTCAAAGCTAGGGCCTGTGGTATTCCTACTATACATAAATGATATTTGTAAATATATTGGCGAAGATAATGTAGTATTGTTTGCAGACGATACAACGCTAGTAAATCGAGGAAGGTCGCAACCAGAACTACAGAGCGAAAACTTAAATACTCGGGAAAATGCATTGAATTGGTTCTCTGCAAATAAATTAAATTTAAATGATAATAAAACTGTAAATATTCGATTCTCCTTAAAAACAATCCCAGAAGACTTCGTAACTGAAGTAAAACCTAACCTGGAAAACGCATACGTCCAAAATAACATCAACTATTAATAAAAATGTATTTTTGTTACGTCGGCTTGCACCTGTAGTGAGCTATGATACTCTAAGAGCATGTTATATTTCTTTAATCGAATCATACATACGTTACGGAATTATTGTGTGGGGTCACTCGTCAGGTGCAAATGCAGTATTCTCAGCTCAACGAAAAGCAGTAAGAATTCTTTGTCAGCTGGAATATACACAAGATTGCAAAGAATATTTCAGAATATCAAATTTGCTTACACTACCGTCGTTATATATCTTGGAATGTCTCACATATATGCATGAAAACATAGATAATTATTCCACTAACCACGATATAAATAATATTAAAACAAGAAATGCAAATGCGATTCGTCCTATATATAACAGATTGAAACGCACACAAAATAGCACCCGATTTCACGCAGTAAGATTGTATAACACCCTTCCATCTAAATATAAAAATCTAACACACGCTAATTTTAAAATTGAAGTTAAATTGCTACTCTTGGATAATGCCTTCTATTCATTGGATGAATATCTTATTAAATTTAAATAAAATTATGTTTTATGTTTAAATAATTATAAGGGAAAATGTATATTAATGTATTGATTCTGACGAATGTACCTGTGGACATTAATAAAGATTATTATTATTATTATTATTATTATAGTCAATTTTATAATCTGTTAATTTTGCACAGATTTTGTCCCAATTTTCTCTTAATTTTCTCTTTATTTCATATCAACCGCAGTTATTATTTTTTTTATAGAAATACTGTATAATAATACTGCATAAAAATACTTTATAAAAATACTGAATAAAGTAATTTTATCTAAACTCATTGTTGAATTTTAAGTTGACTCTGTTAATTTTCCAAGAATCAGAAATTCAGAAATTAACTTGTGGCTTAATAATAATAAAAAGAACAAGTTAATTTTCTTAAAAAAGTAAACAGTTATTAACGTAACGTAAGTTTGTGTTTAGTTTGATTTACTACTTTCAAATCTTCCTATTGATTTGTGTTCAATAACATTCGAACGAGTTTTATCCACTCCCAGCTTAAGCATGAAGTAAAATTTCGAGTTTAGAAAAGCCTTAAAATTTGGTTTGGTCGCGTAGCGCGTAGCGCTACGCGACCAAACCAAATTTTCAGGCTTTTCTAAACTCGAAATTTTACTTCATGCGCCACGCATATAAAAAACTAATTTAATGTAAAGTTCGAATGATTGTTCTTTAGCAGCATATTTTTAATCTTGCTTTAGCGGTATATTTTTAATACTGATTTAGCAGTATATTTTTAAAACATTAAAATGCGATTCTTTGCGCAATATACAATAGGTCTTTCTTATAAATTTGTAGTAGATTGCCTAAAGAATTGCACTTTTAATATTTTGCAGAATTGTACAACCAAGTACTGACAATGTACTTATTGAAACATTTAGGATTTTTAGTTACAGTATGTAAAAGTAAAATACCTTATTCTGAAGAAAATCAACTTAACTTCAGATTTACTTGTATGAAATTCATAAAAATTACTATTACCATTCTTTCAACGTTATCAAATTGAAAATTAGTGAAACTGGAAGCAAAATCGTATACGCCAAAAGTTGACTAAAACATCAACTCTATTTATTTTAGTCATACATTTTACAATAAAAACACTGCAAAATAAGAGTATGATTGATCGTCTAACAAGTGTTTTCCACTCCCAGACAAAGCATGAAGTAAAATTTCGAGTTTAGAAAAGCCTGAAAATTTGGCTCGGGCGCGTAGCGAAGCGGAGCGACCGAGCCAAATTAGGCTTTTCTAAACTCGAAATTTTACTTCATGCGCCACGCGTATAAAACGCTGATTTAATGTGGAATGGTCTTTAACTAATTACCAAGTGAAATACATTTAGTATATCAATCATCAATTGTTTATATGATGGATATAGGGCTACGATGAACACATTATAATTTTTTGTACTTGTTTTTGTATAACTTTAGAAAAATAAGTTTATGAAACAAAATACTAACTTAAATCCCACTCATCACAAAAAGCTATCTACGCTACTAACTTATGTTAGTTAGCGATCAAACTAAATTTTCAAGCTTTTCTAAACTCGAAATTTTACTTCATGCACCACGCGTATAAAACACTTATTTAATGTGAAGTTCGAATGATTCTTCTTTAGCAGCATATTTTTAATCTTGCTTTAGCGGTTTATTTTTAATTCTAATTTAGCAGTATATTTTTAAAACATTAAAACGCGATTCTTTGCGCAATATACAATAGATCTTTCTTATAAATTTGTTGTAGATTGCGCAAAGAATTGCACTTTTAATATTTTGCAGTATTATACAACCAAGTACTGACAATGTAATTATTGAAAAATTTAGGATTTTCAGTTACAGAAAGAGTATGTAAAAGTAAAATACCTTATTCTGAAAAAAAATCAACTAAACTTCAGATTTACTTGTATGAAATTTATAAAAATTACTGTTAAATAAAACACTGTTTATCACTTTGTTTGTATAACAATTGGTTTATTTGGTGACTATAGTTTCGATACTACACGTATCATTATCAAACCGTTAGTAACAAATAAACCAATTGTTATACAAACAAAGTGATAAACAGTGTTTTATTTATGTTCAATAATGTATAACGAAGTAGAAGCCTCTATAATCAGTGAAAATTACTGTTACCATTATTTCAACGTTATCAAATTGAAAATTAGTCAAACTGGAAGCAAAATCGTATACGCTTAAAGTTGACTAAAACATCAACTCTATTTATTTTAGTCATACATTTTACAATAAAAACACTGCAAAATAAGAGTATGAGATCGTCTAACGAGTGTTTTCCACTCCCAGGCAAAGCATGAAGTAAAATTTCGAGTTTAGAAAAGCCTGAAAATTTGGCTCGGACGCGTAGCGAAGCGGAGCGACCGAGCCAAATTAGGCTTTTCTAAACTCGAAATTTTACTTCATGCGCCACGCGTATAAAACGCTGATTTAATGTGAAATGGTCTTTAACTAATTAACAAGTGAAATACGTTTAGTATGTCAATCATCAATTGTTTATATGCTTCAGAAAGGGCTACGATGAACACATCATCATTTTTTGTACTTGTTTTTGTCTAACTTTAGAAAAATAAATTTACGAAACAAAATACTAACTTAAATCCCACTCACCACAAAAAGCTATCTACGCCACTAACTTAAGTATATTTTTCATTTCACATTATTTCAGTGTTTTATACGCGTGGCGCATGAAGTAAAATTTCGAGTTTAGAGCGACCAACCCAAATTTTCAGGCTTTTCTAAACTCGAAATTTTACTTCATGCTTAAGCTGGGAGTGGAAAACCCTCGTTAAAAGCTTCAAATTGAACGCTTTAATAAAAACTGATAAATGAATGTAATTTTACAGCGCATTTATCGGAATATGTACACATAAAAGAAAAAATCCTTGTATGTATAAATAATTAACACCAAACTCACGACCGAAGTGTAATTGAGCACAAAACCTATAAAAGTATTCAAAGTAAGATAGTTTCCATTTATCAGTACAAAACAAATTTAAAAAAAGTTTTATTTACAACAAAAATATACGTTACTCAAGACGAGTTTTTTTTTCTCAGTTTCGACATGCTATTCAAACTTGGGTAATTTTAACATAATTTATCACAATTTAATTTACAGTCCATATTTACATCACAAATCATATTTTGACTACAGGAATTTTAATTTCTTTTAAAAACATCTCAAAATTATAAATTTTGCTTTAATGTGAGATCAATCAAAACAAAATATATATACTGAGTTATTTGAGTTACTCTCACTGTTATTTAGTGTGAATACATTTCTAAACCCACTGAGCAAAGGAATTTAAGTAATGATTGATCGACATCACAACAATGCTTCTTCAAAGAAATTCTTGTTTTAGTTACGTGAAGTGTTAGTTATCTTCACTATTTTATTTAAATTCTAGATGTACATTTCAGGCACCAACTGCCCTTTTTAATAGATTAACTGATTTGATAAGTTTGTAATGTTGGTCAAACATTGTTTATTTTTTGTTTTGCTCAATCGGAGTGTATTTTAAATGAATTAAAACCTTATGGTTATGTTTCATTTCAGAAGTATAATTTTTTGTTTGATCTCACATAATATTCAGTAATTTATATTGATCTCACGCTGTGTTCACTAATTTCGTTTGATCATAAACATTTATCGCACTAGATTTTCACTGTTATCCAATTAGAAATCATCTTCGACGTTGTGGAAGAAACTATCAGTGGAAATCATCCCTCTCCTTTCCTCGAGCTCCTCTTCGAAAACCAAAATTTTGATAACCACCACCTCGATGGCGCAGACCATGAACAGCGCCATGAATATATCCAGATGTGTGTCGGGCTGTTTGCTGGCACCCGGGGGATAATCACCCTTGATGGCCAACCCGGCGACGGCGCCGAAGAACCAGTTCAGCATCACCCCGGAAATCAGCGCATGGTTCGCGTTGAAAATTTTGGAAGCAATATTCTCGGCGGCACCGGCCGCGCTCTACTGTACGGATTATTCTTCGTTTCGGACGAAAGTAAAAGTATCCGACACACGGGATGATTACGCAACTCTCGAGACTTTCTCGCGTGCTATTTTCTTGTGCTGGCACAGTTCTGAGCCGGCGATTATATAACAGAGTGTCGTTTGCGAAATGCCGGATTAATTGGCGTTTATTGTTTTCGGAAGATGCTAAATGGCAAAACAATCGTTGCATTATTGACCAATGTAAACAAATTGTCGGGACGGTTGATTAATTGCTCGTGATGTGGGTCGAATTTTGGCAAACTTGTGCATATTTTTATTGGTGTCACTGCTGTTATGTAATAGTTTAACATACGTGCCTTACCATAAGCCTTATGTTACCATAAAAAAATCCCGAAAACTATTTGTTTCTGATTCACAAAATGTATTATTCAAAATCCGAGAGAGTATTTGATAGAAAATTTAAATGCAAGTACTATACAGTATGTTTTTTTTATCATTGGCCATAGGATTTTACATGCCTTGTGTTAAAAAATTTTATCATATAATTTTGAACCAAATTTTTATTGTTAGTAATAAATTAATTATTTGTTTACCTGATGCGCTTAATAAGAATAACATAAACATATTTTATTCCATAAAATAATGAAATTATTTAAGAATATGTTAGCAAATAATAGGAAAAGAACAATAACAATAAATCAAAAAAGTATCCCAGAAAATTTTTCAAACGCTTTCCTTCGGCAGCTTAATTACTTGTCTCACTAATCAATCTGCCATTTCGGAAATACAGTTTAGTTTGTTTGCTCAGTTATTTACATTAAATAATGTATTTTTTTAATGAAATAAAACATGTTTAAGTTATTCTAATGTAGACAAATTATTGACTTATTACTAACAATAAAAATTTGCTTCAAAATGATATTATAAAATACATTAACACAAGATATCATTTTTAACATACGAAATCCTAGAGCCCACGATATAAAAAACACTGTATATATTTTTTAATGCATTCGATAGAGTAAATATTAATTAGTTACTAAATTATCTAGTAGGTATAGTTAGTAGCAATAGTTGGCATGGTTATTCTCCTTTTTACGTGAGCGAAAATAATTTGTCAAAACTAAAGACTGTACACAGGAATTTTTTTTAAAGTATACCGGGTGTTGACTTGACGGACGCAACATAGGAAATCCCATGTAAATTTTGAAATGTTCAAATTTTGGCTCCCTTATTTATTTTAAAAACAAAATATATTTACCTTCAAACAAGATAAATTCAAATTCAAATCTATTTGAATTCGAGAAAATAAGCTTACACTTCTTATAGTTTGAACACTTTAAACACAATATATAAAATTACGAAAAAACTATTCGTGAAAATGCAAACAGTGTCTTAATTAATAAGACAATTTAAGACGATAAATATCCATTGAAACAACTACTTCTTGTGCAAATACACCTCCGGATATTGAATTATACAATGAAATATTTAAAATCTTATTTAATTTGATTTGTTACAACGCTCTATTAAAGTATATGTAACGTTTAGGTCAAATTCTCTTCAAACCAACTAACAATACAATTTAAAATGAAAGGAGAGATAGCAATAAGTTAGAAGTGAAAAGACTTAGATTAAAACTAATGTCTTAGGCCATCTATAGACGCGTTTCGAGATTTATCTCTCTTCAGTATAGCTTTGCTTATGACGTTTAAAAAAAAATAGGAATAAAATTAAAACAAACTTGTTTGGAAAAAGTGTTGTGTGTGGAATGAACAGGTACACAAAAATGGAATAAGTGAAAATGATGGTCGGTATTTATAGGTAAAAAAGGAATTATGTCATTAGCTGGTATGAAGGTGTATTTGCACGGGAAGTAGTTGTTTCAATGGATATTTATCGTCTTAAATTGTCTTATTAATTAAGACACTGTTTGCATTTTCACGAATAGTTTTTTCGTAATTTTATATATTATATATTTACCTTTTTTGTAGAGGGAAAGATTCTGAATTCATTCGCGTTAACGTTTATCACTTTACGTTTCTCTAAGTTAAAATAATTAAGAAAAAGTAATGTGATTTTATAAAAATAATGACATGCCATGGAATTGAAACAATTGCGGATGTCAAAATGACAAAAGATATCGCAGTCACTTGATTAAAGTAAATGTTTTCGAAATGATTTACACTATACAAGAAAAAATCCTTCTAATAAAGTGGTATTATGCAGACCACAGTTATCACGATGTTTGCGTTATGTTTTTTTGTCGTTAATTAAGTAAGAGCAATATCTTGTGCTATTCTGATATCCGCAATTGTTGTATCAATTCCATGGTATGTCATTATTTTTATAAAATCACATAACTTTTTCTTAATTATTTTAGCTGTAAATTTTCTGACATTCGTTGATTTTTAAAAGAGTTCCATTTGATGCTTTAAACGAGTGTTTTCCACTCTCAGACTAAGCATGAAGTAAAATTTCGAATTTAGAAAAGCCCCGTGAAAATTTGTTGAGGGTCACGCAGCGAGCCGAGACAATTTTCTGGGCTTTTCTAAACTCGAAATTTTACTTCATGCACCACGCGTATAAAAAAACATATTTTAAGTGAAGTTCGAATATACATAAATTTAACGATATTATAGTGTATTATAAGCATTAAACAAGTATTTTCCACTCCCAGACTAAGCATAAAGTAAAATTTCGAGTTTAGAAAAGCCTATAAAATTTGTCTCGGGTCGCTGCGCGACCCTCGACAAATTTTCACCGGGCTTTTCTGAACTCGAAATTTTACTTCATGCTTAGTCTGGGAGTGGAAAACACTTGTTTAAAGCTTTAAATTGAACTTAAGAAAAAAAACAGGGAATATCCGCAATTGTTGTATCAATTCCATGGAATACATTATTTTTATAAAATCACATTACTTTTTCTTAATTATTTTAGCTGTAAATTATCTGACATTCGTTGATTTTTGAAAGAGTTCCATTTGATGCTTTAAACGAGTGTTTTCCACTCCCAGACTAAGCATGAAGTAAAATTTCGAGTTTAGAAAAGCCCCGTGAAAATTTGTCGAGGGTCGCGCAGCGACCCGAGACAAATTTTCTGGGCTTTTCTGAACTCGAAATTTTACTTCATGCGCCACGCGTATAAAACACAGATTTGAAGTGAAGTTCGAATATACATAAATTTAACGATATTATAGTGTATTATAAGCTTCAAACAAGTATTTTCCACTCCCAGACTAAGCATGAAGTAAAATTTCGAGTTTAGAAAAGCCCAGAAAATTTGTCTCGGGTCGCTGCGCGACCCTCGAGAAATGTTCACTGGGCTTTTCTAAACTCGAAATTTTACTTCATGCTTAGTCTGGAAGTGGAAAATACTTGTTTAAAGCTTTTAATTAAACTTAAAAAAAAAAACAGGGAATATCCGCAATTTTTGTATCAATTCCATGGCATACATTATTTTTATAAAATCACATTACTTTTTCTTAATTATTTTAGCTGTAAATTTTCTGACATTCGTTGATGTTTAAAAGAGTTCAATTTGAAGCTTTAAACAAGTGTTTTCTACTCCCAGACTAAGCATGAAGTAAAATTTCGAGTTTAGAAAAGCCCCGTGAAAATTTGTCGAGGGTCGCGCAGCGACCCGAGACAAATTTTCTGGGCTTTTCTAAACTCGAAATTTTACTTCATGCGGACCGCGTATAAAACACAGATTTTAGGTGAAGTTCGAATGTACATAAATTTAACAATATTATAGTGTATTATACGCGTGGCGCATGAAGTAAAGTTTCGAGTTTAGAAAAGCCCAGTAAATTTATATCAGGTCGCTGCGCGACCCTCGACAAATTTTCACGGGGTTTTTCCAAACTCGAAATTTTACTTCATGCTTAGTCTGGGAGTGGAAAATACTTGTTTAAAGCTTTAAATTGAACTTAAAAAAAAACAGGGAATATCCGCAATTGTTGTATCAATTCCCATGGTATGTCATTATTTTTATAAAATCACATTATTATTTCTTAAATATTTTAGCTGTAAATTTTCTGACATTCGCAGATTTTTTAAAGAGTTAAATTTGAAGCTTTAAACGAATGTTTTCCACTCACAGACTAAGCATGAAGTAAAATTTCGAGTTTGGAAAAACCCCGTGAAAATTTGTCGAGGGTCGCGTAGCGACCCGATTTTCAGTAAAGTTTGAATATACACAAATTTTAAAATATTATAGTGTATTATACGCGTGGCGCATGAAGTAAAATTTCGAGTTTAGAAAAGCCCAGATAATTTGTCTCGGGTCGCTGCGTGACCCTCGACAAATTTTCACGGGGCTTTTCTAAATTCGAAATTTTACTTCATGCCCACTCTGGGAGTGGAAAAAAATGTTTAAAGCTTTAAATTGAACTTAAAAAACAGGGAATATCCGCAATTGTTGTATTAATTCCATTGTATGTCATTATTTTTATAAAATCACATTACTTTTTCTTAATTATTTTACTTAGAGAAACGTAAAGTGTTCATAAATTTAGAATGTTTCCCTCTACAAAAAAGTGAAATACGTTTTGTCTCTACAATAAATAGGGATGCCAATATTTAAACACTTTAAAATTAACATGCGATTTCCTATGTTGCGTCCGCCAAGTCAACACCCGGTATACAAAGAATTTTCTTTGAGTATTTATTTGCATGCGATTTTGTAAAAGAGTTCAATTTAAAGCTATAATCAAGTGTTGTCCACTCCTAGATTAAGCATGAAGTAAAATTTTGAGTTTACGCCACGCGTATTAAACACTGAAAACACTGAAATATTGTAAACAAGCGAACTTTACTTGAAATCAGTGTTTTAAACGCGCGGCGCATGAAGTAAAATTTCGAGTTTAGAAAAGCCTGAAAATTTGGTTTGGTCGCTCCGCGCTTCGCGCTACACGACCAAACCAAATTTTCAGGCTTTTCTAAACTCGAAATTTTACTTCATGCTTTATCTGGGCGTGGAAAACACTCGTTTGGAGCTTTCAATTGAACTCTTAAAAAAAGAACAACGAAAATCAAAAGATTTACAGCATACAATTGAAGGGTTATGGGGAAAAGCCAAATGAGTCCCATATTTGAAATTTTAGAAGGGAACAAAATGAAAATTTTCGGCACAATGTTGTTTACTTTATTTATTAGCGATTTCCAGGATGTTGTAATTTTTAATTGTCGGCAAACAGACTGTAAAATTCTTTGAAACTATTTCAATCTGTCAATGATTGATCTATGAGGATCTTACTCGTTTAGGCTAAAAGAAAAGTAAGTGCCCTTGAACTAAACATACAAAAAAAAACCCATCTATATTAAAGCCAAAATTCACATTGATATCGAAAAACGTCACAATTGACAAATATAATAATAGTTCAAATATCAACGGCCGCTACCTCCAAACAATGTCAACTGTCACTATTTTAAAATGACAATTTTAGCTGTTGACGCCGACTTGTGTCCGAGTCTCAGTAAACGTTAAAACTGATACTGTTATTTGTCAAAATTAACGTCAAACGTCAAAAATAACACTAATAACACTGAATTAGAAATGATAGAAACGCAAAAAATGTATGTGTGTAGAATTAGCAATAGATTTAAAAATTGCGTAATTAATTACATTTTCTACATATACGTCTAAATCTATTAGTACACGATAAGGGAATCATTTAACTATGTACTTTGAACAATCATCTTAAACTTTCAATCCTTATTTTTTTCAATCCTATTAATAGCATATTTAGATTCAGCACGCCCAAATTAAGTAAACAAAATAATAAAATTAACATCACAACCCTAAAAATACAGAAAAAGAAAACAATCACTCCAAAGTCTGAACTTCTTACCGGATTTTTAAAGTTTGGAGAGTCTATTCCCGAAATTTATTTCTGACCTTATAACAGTAAAAAATGGTTGTCACAAATATCGAAAAAATAGCGGTCAATATTAAAATTACCATATTATGTCAAAGGTGACGTAATATGTCTAAACTTGTCGAAAAAGGTAAACCGTTGAAAGAATCGCCAAACCGACACAGCACAATTTAAATTTTTGATGTTTTTATCTAGCCCTGTTCAGAGTGGTAAGCGTCGAGCATCACGTCGCGCCGTGTAAGGTTTGCGTTTGCGTCACGTTTGCGTCGTGTTTGCGTCTTGGCGTTTACACCGCGTTTGCGTCGCGTTAGCGTCGCGTCGAGCGTCAGTTGACATTCTAGTAAAACCTTAAAATGTCTTCATCGAGAACAGCTTGTTTAGTGCTTTTACTTGAAATGAAGAATTATCAATATAAATTAAACAAAATAATTGGAATTCACCAAATTAACCCGATTTGACACATGAAACAATGCAGCTTTAGTGGCATATTTCGATAATCGTGTCGTTGTGATGAAGAAGTAGAAAATCAAATTAATATTATCATTATTAAAGTAGTATAGTAGCAGTAAATTTTCATATTTTTAATTTTAGACAAAATGATTTTTATATTAATTCCATATCATAAATAAATTGATTTTATTTTTAGCTTTAAAAATCTTAATATCAGCTTTAGTGGCATTCACATAAATCCGTTTGTATAACGGATTTATGTGAACACTGAGAACGCTGCTGCGACGCTTGAAAAAAACACTCAGGATTGAATTGGCCGGTAACGCGCCGCCGACGCGCCGCTGACGCAAAACATTACAGGCTGCCGACGCTAAACATGACCTTGGATGCTTCAGCGACTCAAAATGCGATGCTGGACTCGGCGCTGTGACTCTGAATGTTTGTATTTAATTACATGGGATGGTTTCTTTTTTTACGCGACGCAAACACGACCCGGCGCTCGACGCTCCCACTCTGAACAGATCTTCACACTATCGCATCCAGCGTCACGTTTTGCGTCCGCGTCCAAGGTCATGTTTAGCGTCGGCAGCGCGTCATGTTTTGCGTCACCGGCGCGTTAGCCGTGGCGACGCAAATTTTTAATTTTTGTTCAATTTTGATGCTCTAAGACGCAGACGATCGTTTACCACTCTAACTTTGCAGAAAATCTTTAACAATAGATTCTTCCAATAGCTATAATAATAATAATATTTTGACTTTATTTTTACTTATCCAGCCTATATGATTTATAATTTCATCTTTTTCTGTAGACGCAGAAGATCTTTTACCCCCTGGCAGTGCAGCATCTGCGGGCGGCACTTCCGCTCCATCGACGGTGTCCTGGAGGTGGAAAAGGTGGCCACCTGCGCGAAATGCGGCGCCAAGGCGTGCAAGGAAAAGTGTGCCACGAGGGAACCGACGCAAGGGTGGCTCTGCATCAACTGCAAACCGGACACTTGGTTTGCCTCGTTGCTCAATATGCTACAACCAAGCACTAGCAAAGGTAACACAAAAATATTGATCATTATTTTAGAATAATGGAGTTAAATTAAAGAAAAAAGCACTAATATAATTTCTTTACACTTTTATTTAAATTTCTAAATGCACATTTCGGACACAAAGTGGGTTAGTGGTGTATTCGTCAGCTTAATTTGATCTTCACGCAGATGCTGCACAGCCAGGGGGTGAACGTGAATACACCGCCAAATTAACTATTTTATTTTAAAAGATATAAGCTCAAGTAAAATCAATATAACACATTGATCCCTTTCAGAACAATATATTTGCATTTCGTTTATTGATTAGTAATTATAATGCAGAATGATATTTTGATGCTCAATTCACTTCCTTATTTAAAAAGACCCAAGCGCACAAGGTGAAGAAATATGGGGGTTCAAAACCCGCCCCCCGGCCCGTATATTTTCGGTTTTAAATTTTTTTTACTATATTTTGCCCATAAAATTGTCCCCAAATTGCTTAAAACCCATCAGCATTTATTGCTGGAAAAACTGCTGTAAAAATATCTAAAATACCCTAAATACCCTCTTCAAACTAGCTATTAACTTGTATCAAGAGGGTTGTAAAAGTATAGGTATAATTACGTTTACCCTTACTACATACATAGAGTTTTATGTAACACCGAACATTTTCAATGTTCATTTTCGTGTATTCTGTTTATCAAATCAAAGCATCCATTACGATTTGACACCTTGAATTTTTAGGTTAGTTGTAAATTGAGTTGCCTATATGACCATTAAAAATTGTAGCTAATCAATTGCAATTATTGCCTCAACTTGTATATACAGAAAGTTTTTCTTTCAAGTTTACATATCCCAATTACAGAGTATATGCCGTAAATCTTTAAATAATCGTTGTTTTGTTCAAAGAATTCAATTTGAAACTTAAAACGAGTATGTTCCACTCCCAGACTAAGCATAAGGTAAATTTCGAGTTTAGAAAAGCCTGAAAATTTGGTTTGGTCGCGTAGCGCGAAGCGCGGAGCGGCCAAACCAAATTTTTAGGCTATTCTAAACTCGAAATTTTACTTTATGCGCCACCGATACAAAACACCGACTTATTACGAAGTTTTAAACATACTGCCAAGCTTTATGTTGAATCAGTGTTTTGTACCGGTGGCGCATGAAGTAAAATTTCAAGTTTAAAAAAGCCTGAAAATTTATTTTGGCCGCTCCGCGCTTCGCGCTACGCGACCCAACCAAATTTTCAGGTTTTTCTATACTCGAAATTTTACTTCATGCTTAGTCTGGGAGTGGAAAACACTCGCTTAATGCTTCAAATTTAATTCTTTTTAATAAACCGAGCATCGGAAAATGTGCAACGTATGCATATGGATACTTAAAAGAAAAATTCTTGTTACGAAAATGTTCGGTATTATATAAAACTCTCTGTATGTATATTTTTTCAGTTCTGGCGGATGCGCCGGGCATCGCAGTTTTAATTTTAACAGATTGTCGAAAACTGATTAAACGGTGCACTTTATAAACACGATGAGGATCCCAGAAACTTTTGAATACGTAATATAAGGACTTACGACTATCATTGACTTTCTTCTATTTAAAATATAATGAAAATATTAGTTTAGTAAGTCGATTTTCTGAAATGTTTATCCATGATTTTTGGTGGCGTAGTAATTCAATAATTAAACGATGTTCAGATTTTTTATTTCTGCGCGATTTCAGGCTTAAAAAAAATGGACCAAACCAGAATCGACGAAATCGACGATGATTTGCTGGCGCTTCAGAAGAAAGAACGCGAGCAAGTCCGGGACTTTATTGAGAGATTGGTTGGAGCGTTGTTGGGAGGGGATTTGGACGAGGTTAGCGTCAAGAAAATCTACAACGACGTGAAATGTGAGTTTTATTTTGTATTAATAAGAAAAGTTTGATCGTCATACTCAAAATCATCTAACAATCACTAACAAAAAGCTTATCATTAGTGTGAAAAAAATAGCAATCAGGTTGCTTGGATTTTAATTTAGCACAAGAAAGAGTCTTTTTTTAATTCTATTGTATTAATTGTTAAAGAGTTCGTTATCCAGTAATCTTGGACATGGCAATTTTAAGAAATTTGAAGAAACAAATAGCTTTCACATAATTTCCGCGTAAACAATGGAGCGAATTTAAAAGATCGCGTTAATTGCATCAAGTGAGACCAATTAAGAGAAGCGGCGGAAAGATTCCGCAATTCAGATACCATCTTTAAATAAATAATTTATACTTACTTGATAATTAATAATTAACTCTTAAAATGGTTTATTATTATATTAGAAAACCTTTGTTAAGCTATTAATTTTTAATGTTTTTGTTACAAAAATAAATATAATACGGGGATTGTTTCTTTTAATTATACATATCTCGATAATTACATATTTTCATAAATTCGCTGAATTTGTTGTTTTTATATAGGTGGTAAATTTGAAGCTTCTAACGAGTGTTTCCAATCCCAGATTAAGCATCAAGTAAAATTTTGAGTTTAAAAAAGCCTTAAAATTTGGTAAAACCAAATTTTAAGGCTTTTCCAAACTCAAAATTTTACTTCATGCGCCACGCGTATAAAACACTGATTTAAAGTGAAATTTAAAATACACTTCTAAGACTATTGTCTTAGTAGTCTTATTTATTAAGACTTGTTTTTTGTAGTTTATACGAGGCACATCCAGAATGTAAGTTTCCCGATTTGTTCCCCTTTAAAGTAAACGTAATTAGCCGTATCAATTGCGCATGCGTAATAGACCTATGACATATCAATCATAGGCCAGCCGAACAGGTCCCGCCTGGTGCCAGTAGCAGTGGTCTGAAATGAAAGCTCTTATTCCTTGCGCCAATTGAAATTCATCGTCAGCTCTGCTTACTGCAGGTGTTGTGCTGCTCCAAGACAATGCTCGTCCACATACGGCTCGGTACACAGCAGCTGTTTTGACGAAATTTGGCTGGGAGTTGTTTGATCATCCACCCTACAGTCCTGATCTTGCTCCCAGTGATTTTCACGTTTTCTTGCACCTCGAGAAATTCGTCCTCCGGTGAGCGTTTTGGCAACGACGAAGAGCTGAAGACGTCTGTTACACGCTGGGTCCATTCACAGGTAGCAGAGTTCTACGACAGGGGGATACAAAAGTTGACCCCACGATACGACAAGTGTCTCAATTCTGTTGGTGGCTACGTTGAAAAATAGCTGAAACATTGCTGTACCTGTTGCCAGTAATTTTTTTCCTGAAAATGTGTGTTCTTTTTTTTAAATCGGGAAACTTACTTTCTGGATGCGCCTCGACCAACATTATCGTAATTTTATATATTATGCTTCAAGTTTTACAAACTAACAGAAGCATTAGCTTAAACTGTCAAATTTAAATAGTTTTAAATTTGAAATATTAATATTTGTATAGTATTAAGCGTTATTAAGTGGTAATTTATATTAATTAATCAATATTGAAAAGTGTTTCAATGTTTATACCACTTTATTTAAATATGTCGAAACTCGAGTCGTAAAAATATTAAAATAAAGTGGTATAAAACATTGAAACACTTCTCAATATTGATTAATGAATTATTAATATTAAAATATTCTGCTCATTTGCATTTGAAATCAATACATTTTCCAATTGATTAGTTCGTCGAATTTTGAAAGGTTGGATCTTCCAGAATTTGATCTCCTGGAGCAATTTGCTGTATACGTAAAAGAAACAATTCTTGTATAATATTATTAAATAAGTATTTTCACACGGAAGCTAATTTTTAAACAAATAAATTGGATGTACACAATCCGTATTTCCTACTTCAAAATCTTACCTTGTCTTGTTTACTTACCTTGGACTCCATACAAAAGTTTATGTGTGTATATAAGTACAAGAATAATTATGGTATCATCACGGTTCATACTAACAATACTAACCTTACCTTGCAGATGACGCTATTTTTGCGAGATATCACCACGATATCAGCAACGCCCTCACTGACCTAGGATCGGCTTTGCATATCTCCATTGCTAGTAAGTGGTGTACTATTATACACAGAATTTTTTTGAAAGCATGTATTAGACGATACTATTTTCTTGTATAAGAAAATAGTATACTATTTTCTACCATGGTGTAATAGATAAAATATGACCAAACCAAATAGAACATGTCCTATTTCCATTATACAAAATTATACAAGATTCGCGTTTGGTCATATTTTGTATATTACACCATGATAAAAAATAGTATACTATTTTCTTGTACAAGAAAATAGTGTCGTCTAATACAAGCTTTAGTATATATTTTCCGATCAATAATCTGTAAATGTTCAGGCATTCGTTGTTTTTATAAAAGTGTTCAATTTGAAGCTTCAAGCGAGCGTTTTCCACTCCTAGGTTAAGCATGAAGTAAAATTTCGAGTTTAAAAAAGTTTGAAAATTTGGTTTTCAGGCTTTTCTAAACTCGAAATTTTACTTCATGCGCCACCCGCATAAAACACTGATTTAACGTAAAGTTAAATATATTCTGCTTTAGCAGTATATTTTGAACTTCGAAATATTTAAGTGTTTTATACGCGTGGCGCATGAAGTAAAATTTCGAGTTTAGAAAAGCCTGAAAATATGGTTTGTTCGCACCGCTTCGCGTAACGACCAAACCAAATTTTCAGGCTTTTCTAAACTCGAAATTTTACTTCATGCTCAACCAGGGAGTGCAAACCCTCGTTTATAGCTTCACATTAAACGTATTTCAAAAACAACTAACGCCTAAAAAATAACAGAGCACACATCGAGATATGTATACTTAAAAGAAAAATTCCCTGTATGTCGAAACATATTTTTTTCTCATTTAACGCACAAACCACACACAAATCAAACATACATTACAACCAATTAGTTCTACACGTGCATAAATAGCGTTCAGTTAAAATTAAAATAAAACGTGAAGGTTAATTGACACGCATGTTGCTACTATTATCGTCGGTTATTGATTACGCTCATCTAACAAATTGACCATTATTAGCGCTAAAAAACCATTTCAAGCGATGTGGACCACTTTGCAATCTATAATTTCTACTCGTAAGAAATGTAATCGGTGAATTAAATTGAATTGTAATTGCCGCAGCGAAATGATTACACATAATTTGTTATGCAAATAAAAACATATGCAAAATCACGCAATACAGAATATGTTGACGAAAAATGGAATAAACACACAATTGATGAAAATATCGTTAATTTTTAAAGGTAAAATTCACTTACTGCTTTAATGTCCAATTGCACCTAAGTCTATTAAGTTATTTAGTGATTAGTACTCCTTAAAAACACAGCAATTTTATGTATAAATTATTTACAAAATCGCATAACGATAAAAGAGACATGTTTAGGATATTTTGCAAATGGAAAACATTCTTATATTATAACATTATGACTTAATCAAATGATTGGAGGTTGATTAAAGGTAATCAGTCAGCGAGCAACTGGTCCTAAGAGGAGGTGATATTTTTGTAAATATAAACATATAAAAAATTACAAAATAAAGAATATGTTAACGGAAAATTAAATTACACACAGTTGATGAAAATATCGTTAATTTTTAGAGGTAACATTCACCAAGTACTTTAAGAAGAGGCGATATAAACGTAGAAAACTCAGCTTCGTATTACTATATTTTTCTTTTTAGTTTATGACTTTATGTTATCAGTGCTTTTTTAACTAGTTTATTTTTGCATTACGTACTTACTTTTTATTAACTTTCTTTGATTTTATATTTATTTTGACCTTTGTAATTTGTCCTGTTTTGGTTTTATCGTTAGATAATAAATAATAATTATTATTATTAACTACCCCACTGAGCAAACCACCAACAAATAACGTTATATCTATATTTTAGCAACATTAAACGTTATATTAATGCTGATGAAACATTACTTGAATGAGTTTGTTCAGTGGGACGTTATTTTTTTGTGGTGAATTGTTGAAAAAAGGTAAACTTCAAAGATACGTTGTACTGTTAAAATTAAATGTTTCCTACTTTCATGGTTGTTAAAAAATATTGAAGAACTGTAGTAATTTGGTTAGTGTCTTTTATTTATCCACAGTACCCAATGTGTCGCATAAAGAAATATTTTAATGAATTTATGACCTATCCAAACTTCCATGCTTTTGGGAATTCATATACGGGGAGTTTTTCTTTTAAGTATACATATCCCAATTACAGCATTTATGCTTTAAATTTGCAGATATTGATTGTTTTAGTCTTAAATTTAAAGCTTTAAACGAGTATTTTCCACTCCTAGGTTGAGCATGAGGTAAAATTTTGAGTTTAGAAAAGCCAGAAAATTTGGTTTGGTCGCGTAGCGAAGCGACCACATCAAATTTTCTGGCTTTTCTAAACTCGAAATGTTACTTCATGCTCCACGCATATAAAACACTAGTCAAGCTTAAGCAGTATATTACGAACTTGACTCTGAATTATTGTTTTATACGCGTGGCGCATGAAGTAAAATTTCGAGTTTAGAAAAGCCTAAAAATTTGGTTTGGTCGCGCCGCTTCGCGGAGCGACCAAACCAAATTTTGAGGCTTTTCGAAACTCGAAATTTTACTTCATGCTTCACCTGGGAGTGGAAAACACTCGTTTAAAGCTTCAAATTGAACTTTTCTAAAAAACAACGCTTGTCGGAAAATTAACATCTTATGCATATGTATACTTAAACGAAAAATTTCTTGTATTATTTTTAAACGCCATTTAACCTATGTAGATCTTTTTGTCATTAGTTAATTATTATATATCTTGTTTATTTTTCATTACTATTATTAAGAATGTTCTTCAATACCCTTCTCCGTATTTTTATAATTTCTGATATTTTTTGATCTATGAAATTATATTGCTAAAGATGTTGTAAAATGAAGATATCCGCAAAATAAATAAATAAACATATATTAGCATAATAACTATTAATGAATTTTGATAGCTCTGCCATCTAATGCGTTTAGTGGCATAATAACGTCTTAAATTATTATTTTTTTCTGCGTTATCTATATTTTATAATCAAAATCTAATGCGTACACAATATTTGTGAATATTTGCGAAATTTTTCATTTATTTCTTTGCTCAAATAAACTCACTAGGATATCGCGCGTAAAATACTTAGTCGATTTTTTTTTTGAAAAAAATTAACTACGCGCGAGATCTCAGTGAGTTTATTCTAGAATAAAAATAAATGGAATTAGCTACAAATCTTCACAAAGGTATATTTTACAAAATGTACGAATTTGTTTTCTAATACAGGGATTTTTTTTGTAAGTATACATATGCATACGCTTTTTATAAAGTTCAATTTTAAGCTTTAAACGAGTGTTTTCCACCCCCAGGTTAAGCCACGTGTATAAAACCGATTTCAAGAAAAGTTCACTTGTTCACGATATTTCAATGTTTTTAATGTTGAATACGCGTGGCGCATGAAGTAAAATTTCGAGTTTAGAAAAGCCTGAAAATTTGGTTTGGTCACTCCGCGCTTCGCGCTACGCGACCAAACCAAATTTTCAGGCTTTTCTAAACTCGAAATTTTACTTCATGCTTAACCTGGGAGTGGAAAACACTTGTTTAAAGCTTCAAATTGAACTTAAAAAATAAACGAGGAACATCTGAAAATGTACAGCACATAGTTGAGATGTGTATACCTAAAAGAAAAATTCTCTGTATATTTTTTAGGTATTGGAGGAAACATCAAATTTAAGAAGTGATTATCGTAATTTTTTAATCTTTCTTATTTTTTTGTGAAATGCTGGTAGAAGTAGAAAATATTATGACAAGCACGAAGTTTGTACTTTCTTTAAAGTATTTTTATTTTTGCAAAATATTCCATTCCTAAATATGGATGTATTAAGACGATGATATACCGAGTTTTCTGCATTTAATTGGCGGTTTTGCTTTTAATTTGGCGATATTTTCTATGAAATGTTTTGCACTCCATAAAAGAAATTAGTGAAGTTGGAGTGATTTATTATCTGAAAATTAATAATTGCATGAAAAATAAATTATTAGTTATTACTCATACGTGGAATATTTTCAAGTTTATTATATAATTATTAGTAGTAAACTAACACAGGTTTACTTACACATTTCTTTGAAAAATTATTGCGCACGTGAGATGGAATTTAACAAAGTTGTGTACGGGTAATTTAGTTTTATTTTTAGATGTGAATAAACGTTTCAACATAAAATTTAACACGATAACGTGAGTGCATATTCTAAAAGCTAAATAAACAACGCGAGATTTGGTATAATAAGGTAATACAGTGAATTTTTCGTTTAAGTATACACATTCCAATGCATACTTTGCAAATGTGTGGGCATTCGTAGTTTTTATAAAAGTGTTCAATTTGAAACGTAATCAAGGAGTGTTTCTATTCCTTGATTAAGCATGCAGTGAAATTTCGAGTTTTTTTTCTTCCTGTGGGGGCCGTCTTTCTTGTGGATCCGGATGCACTGCAGCCTAGATGGCTTATTGTACTACCCAGGGTTTTTAACGAAACGTGTTTTTATCATTGAAACATCGTTTAAAACATTAACAATTAAACACATGTTTAAAACGTGTTAAAAACATGTTTAAAACAAAATATATAGGGCATTTTTCTTTTGAGTATACATATCCCGATAATTATAGCGTTTTTTAAATTTGCGAGAATTCGTTGTTTCAAAGCGGTTAATTTAAGCTTTTAACGAGTGTTTTCCACTCCCAGGTTAAGCATAAAGTAAAATTTCGAGTTCAGAAAAGCCTAAAAATTTGGATTGGCCGCGTAGCGAAGCGGAGCGGCCAATCCAAATTAGGCTTTTCTATACTCGAAATTTTACTTCATGCGCCACGCTTAAGTGAAGTTCAAAAAACACACACATACAACAACAATTATAGGCAACCTAATATACGTTAGAGTTATTGGGTTGCCTATAGCCACTGTTTTAAACAATTTATTTAGCGCAGAATTTGACTCACGTTATATTCACATCTACATATTAAATTGCTAAAGCCTCATATTTTAAACTTTACGATATTTTAGTGTTTATACGTATAGCGCATGCAGTATAATTTCAAGTTTAGAAAAGCCTAATTTGAATTGGCCTCTCCGCGGCCAATCCAAATTTTCAGGCTTTTCTAAACTCGAAATTTTACTTGATGCTTAGTCTGAGAGTGGAAAGCAATCGTTGGAGTTTTTAAACTGAAAGTTTTTAACAAGATCACGAATGTCTGAAAATTTATATTGAAAAATCGTAGCATGCATACCTAAAAAAAAAAAATTCCTTATATTTAGAACTTTTTTAAAATTTGAACATATAAATGGGCATATAATAAAGAAGACAGATATTCCCGAGCAAGGAATATTACCTGATTCTCTTATCGTACCTGAGTTCTTAGAGACACTTTATTAAATTGGTAGTAGATACAAATAATTTGAGGCCCTGATAGGAAAATACATTTGTAATCGTAATCTTTGTGAGTTAATTGAATTGTCATATAACTGTCAGATTTCTTTCCACATAACCTATACATTAAAAGTTGATTTACAACATACCATGTGATTAATCTTGTCCTAACCTGAAAGACACAACCTGCATCACACCACTAAATTCTAGGAATGTCAAATTTGAATAGTCATATTAAATAAAAACAGATTATATGTATACTTTAAAGAAATGTGTTGCGTAAGTATTTGAACTGCAGTTCATCTCTAAACTTCAGATCAATGTAAAATCGCTGGTTTTAAATTTTATGTGGGGTTACAATTAAAGCTGGGAGGATTTGAATACGAGGATCGATTAACTGAATATAAATACCAAGTTTTTTTTACATATTTGAATATTTAAATATCCTAATATTCGAATAATTTCAATATTCATTCATCTATACTCCTATATGTTAATGAATTAATATTCAATTTGAACAATTCCTAGCCTTAAAAGTATAATTTAAACTTTACGTATAAAATATGAAATGAAGGCACATGAAGTAAAATGTCTAGTTTAGAAAAGCCAAAGACATTCCAAGGAAGTCCAACAAGGAAGAGATTCTCCAGTTTTATTTGTAGTGTGTGTACTAAAAAATGTATTAATGTATAAAACACAGCTATTTTCTTATTATTCGAATGGTGTTTTATAACGCGTCTAATCCGCCAGAATTAAAATTAATTCCACTCACAAACGCGCGCATGTTTTAACGGTTTCGCGCGCTCACTCTGAAAAAATACAATAAATTTAAATTGAATGTGTCTGTACAGTTAAATGTTTAATGCAAATTCTGGTTTCCACGTAAATTTATGTACATACAGGGATATTTTTAGCTATAATATTACAAGTAATATAATTATCATCGATAATATTCATTAGTGAAACCGAGCTGCAGATTTAACGAGCCCGAAGGGCGGAAAGTTTCACGAATGAATATTATTGATTTAATCATACCACGAGTTATATTCGATGAGAGAATATAACAAAAAAACCAGCAAAAATCCAAATTTTCAAGCTTTTTTAAACTCGAAATTTTACTTGTCAAATAATTTTCGTAGCAACCACCACAACAAGGTGATAGAATTCTATCACCGCTGTGATAACATGTATCTATGGAAGCAAGCGATTCTGATTCGAGGGAATGTAGCTATGTTACGTATAAGTTATATCACTTTTAAATGTAATTACCTATATACTCCTAGGCAAATTGCTCCGAATTTTAAAAGAATTATCACAATCACAATAAATAGTTGTACAACGAGCATATAATGATAGCTATTAATCACGAGAACGAGGTTTGCGAAATGAGCCAAAGGCGAGTAGAGCAAGTCGTTCGAGTGAATAATAACCATTATATGCGAGTTATACACCATAATTTGTTCACGACAACAACAATATACAACACAAAATTTATTATATATATTTATCAAATACGCGTCAGCCTTAATGGTCGGTTTTGTTTTATAATAATTTGACAGATAAACGATGACAGATTGCGGTATTATAATTCGAATGTGTAATAGGGTTAATTCCACTTTAACACAAATGTGAACAATCGTTCAACAATAAATAATACTCACGCCTAGGTTACACAGAAACACGCTCTTTGCACAAAAAACGAACTCTTCCATTTGAAGGGAGTTTCCACGGTGTTAACGTTTGTTCTGCTTTAAAAAACACTCGCGACGGATAGAAGCACAATTGTTTAACCGATTTAAGAATGATTTCTGTTTACAAACGTGGGTTAAACTAGTAAGAACGGCGGAGATGTTGACGTTACTTCATACTTTAATAAAATGGCGTCGACAACGTCATCACCATCATGGTCAAATGTAAGACAAAAGAAGCTGATTTGACTAGCACAGCGCTGTTACTGTATAGCGGACAGGTAGAAGCACAATTGTGCGGATCGAACTAGGCAATTATTTATATTCGTGTTAAAAAAACACATTTATTACACAAATCCCATGTTTAATGTACTTGGGTGTTAAATGCACCCCATTTATGCTGCCCACACAATTAAATAATGCACATATTAAAAGATTGTCGTTAACAAACACTTTTTACTTTGTTTCTATAACACTTTTTTATTTATTGTGATTGCAGTTTGGACAAATTTTGCTTGACATTATGAAATCAGGTTTGTTTATACATATAAAGTAACAAGTGTTTTATTGTAAAATTACCATGTATAACGAAGTACAAACCTCCACAATACGGAAATTATTACAATATTAGGTTACAATGCAACATAGATTCAATGATATGTTGATGATAAGCTAATTTATTATAATCTAAACTTTATTTTCCTAAAATATTTAATTTTAAGGATTCGTCAAATTAAATATTTTAAGAAAATAAAATTTAGGATATGATTTATAATTGGTAATAAATGTTTAAATTCATGAATCCTGTGTGAACATGAATACCACTTTTCACAATTTTTCCGAGACATTTCCCACGGATTTCCATACTGAGTTAAACGCTGGTATCTTGACCTGATTAAAAAGATAACCTTTTCAAGTGCTGGGAAAGAGCAACCGCGCAAAGATTATCTCCTGCATTGAAACAGAAAAGATCTATATAGCCAAGCTTATTAGTTCACATGGATCACGCTGTTTTATTACGTATAAGTGTACTTGAGCGATTACATTACATAGCATTAACTTAAGTGTGTTAAGTAAATTATACACGATTTAAGAAAAAAATATCAATAACATTTGTTTCAAAACAAACAAAATATTTAATTATTCTTTTAACATAATATATAAAATTAGAATAATATTCGTATATTTTATGTTTTAAGTTCTGCAAATTAAAAGAAGGTTTCCACTGAGCAAACACATTTAAGTGATGCTTCATCAACATTAAAACAACGTTTAATATTGCTACAATGTTGATGTTACGTTATTTGTTTGTTTTTTGCTCAGTGGGTTAAGATGTTACTACGAATATAAAACTAAGTCGATTAAATCTTGGAACTTTTGATCTTTCGCTAGATTCTAGCTGTAGAGTACTCGGAATTATCATGGACAGTGAACTAAATTGGAAAGGTCATTGCGTGGAATTAAATTCCAAACTAATCTCGTTGTGTTTCGCTATGAGAGTACTTAAACCATTGGTTAACTTTAAAACACTTTATATGGTTTATAAATCCAACATTGAGTCAATTATGAGGTATGGTATTATTTTTTATGGAAATAGTACCATGGCGAATAATTTATTTATTACGCAGAAACGTGCTGTTCGAATATTATTGGGATTGAAATACAATGAAACCTGAAAAAGTCAATTTAAAAGATTGGGTATATTAACAATACCAGGGCTATATATCTACGAAATTTTAATATATAATTTTAAATACAAGCCAACATTTCAAGCCTATATAACCACAATTATAACACGAGGAATAACAATTTGTATGCTTATCATGTACACAGGCTAAGCCTCTCAGAAAAATCTCCCATATATAATGGACTTAAACTTTACAACAAAATGCCACAATATATACAGAATATTAAAACATTGAAACGTTTTATGCAAGAATTACTTACTTATCTGGTGGACAAAGAAATCTACAATATTAATGAATTATAATAAAATAAACATCTATGTACAATTTTATAATTTCGATTCTGCTACGTTGTAGCTTAGTATTCTAGTTATCTGACGTTATTCTCTGTAATGTGCAACCTTTTGTTTATGTGTATGTTATTTATGAATAAAGATTATATATTATTAAGTTTATTTGTTCGAATTCACATTTTTATTTTTTTTACTTAAGGAATAAAATTATTACATATAAATGAAAACCATTAATTAATTAAAATTAGTGTCACCAACGTGTGTTTTTTATGAGAAAGAATTTCTTGGGAATCGCTCTGGAAAGCAAAATCCATTTTATGGTTTGTTTCGTGGATTTACTCCGAAAGCGTTCTCATTCTCTTGGAGAAACGACAACACTGATTCTCTCAAGAATCGTCATTTTATACACAACTGACCAAATTAAGCTCTGTAGATTATTACTGAAATCCTAATCAGCTGACAATAATTGCATCTTAATTTTAGATCTATCGTACTAAAACAGAGTTTTTCTTTCAATGATTTCAGCTTGCACCATTCAGGCACTACTTTATACACAAAAGAATGTTATCGATAAAAAAAATCATCAAGTTGAAATTTTAAAATGTATGAGACTATCAAACCACTTTAATATTTCTTTAAAATAGTTCCCTAACAATAATTGGCATTTTTAATCATACCTATTATATCTATATTATATTTAAGTTTAATTCGTATAACTTTTTGCCATTATCCGTGCTTAAACTAATACAGTTTTACACTTGTCTTTAATATATTACACAAAAAGTCAAAATGGTTATACACATATAATCTATATTTTTTAATATGACCAATCAAATTTCACATTTTAAGAATTTAGTGGTGTAATGCAGGCTGTGTGTTTTAGGTTAGGATAAGATTGATCACATGTTATGTTGTAAATCAACTTTTAATTTGTTGGTTATGTGAGGGTAAATTTGACATTAATATGACAATTCAATTAACTCAAAAAGATAAATTCCCGGTATTGTAAACGATTAATAAATTATTAGATAACTATTTGTGGACTAAATTTATTTACCTAGTAAACTAATGGGCAAATAAAATAGCGTATTATAAAGCAAACCTACCAAATAAATAGCAATTCTAGAAATAAATAATTTAATTAGTAGATTACAGATCGAAATTAAACATTTTCATTATGGCCATAGCTGGAACCACTAATTTTTTAAATTGAATTATCAATATTTCGAATTAAATTGTCAATAAAATTGGAAATTTAGTATAATTCCTTATAATTATAGAGAATAACCGTGAAATAGGAAAGAATTACACAGAAAAAGAAAAAGAAAGCTTATTAGAAATTATAAAAGACTTAAACGAGTGTTTTCCACTCCCAGGCTAAGCATGAAGTAAAATTTCGAGTTTAGAAAAGCCTGAAAATTTGGTTTGGCCGCGTAGCGCGAAGCGCGGAGCGGCCAAACCAAATTTTCAGGCTTTTCTAAACTCGAAATTTTACTTCATGCTTAGTCTGGGAGTGGAAAACACTCATTTAAAACTTTAAATGGAACTAATTTAAAAAAAGCGTATGCATAAGTATAAAAATCCCTGGTTATGTCTGACTTGAAAAACTCTAGGTCTTCGACTCCTCCTGTGGTTCAAATTAATCACTGTCAGGGAAGATACTATGAGCAAACTTAAATCTGACATAGATGATAGGGTAAACATGATAACCGTAATGAAATTAATAAATACAAGTAGTAGAATCTAAAGTAATTATAATAATATAATAGACTTTTGACTTTTAACTGTCAAATTATTTAGAGAATAAAATTTACTTGGTGGAAAAACAAACAAATAATTTACTAAAGAGATTTTTTTATCCAAATAAAGTTATTTTGTGTTTATAATACCGAAATCTTTGGAATAAATTAATTTATTCCTAAAGTAAATTTTATTTAGGGAATAAAACGTTTTATAATACCGAGCACAAGATTAGAAATGTATTTACTTATCACCACCTCAAATTATTTGTATCTACTACCAATTTAACAAAGTGTCTCTGAGGATCAGCTAGGATAGGAAGATCAGGTAATATTCCTTGCCCAGGAATATCTTTCTTCTTTATCTTCGGCCCATTAATATGTTCAAATTTAATAAAATTTCTAAATACAAGGAATTATTTTTTAAGGTATAAATTTCAAACTTTTACGAGTATTTTCCACTCCCAGACTAAGCATGAAGTAAAATTTCGAGCTTGGTTGCGTAGCGCAGCGGAGCGACTAAGCCAAATCAGGCTTTTCTAAACTCGAAATTTTACTTCATGCGCCACGCGTATAAAACACTGATTTAAAGTGAAGTTCAAAATATACTGCTTAGTTCTGATCACATGTTCATTAATTTTACAAATGATTATATGAAATATGTGAAAGTATACTTAAAAGAAATAATCCCTGTATGTGTTGTAAAGTTGTAAGTTGTTTATTTATTTATTTCAACGGCTTCCATTTACATTAAAAATACAATATACAAAAAAAACAAATATGTACAAACACTAAACTTAAAACTAAGCAAGAAAAGTTACAAATCTTTTAAAAGGCGCTTTAATAATGAAAAAGACCCATTAAAAAAGTCAACATTTAAAATATTTGCGTGACGCAAAACCCGAACAGAAGCGGAATATTTCGCATAATCCGTGCGCCTGTAGCCGATATGGAATGTAATGTCAGACCGAAGAGAGCGCGCGCGGTGGAACCCGTATACCAACCAATTCCAACAGATCACGGCAATCCAAATATCCATTAAGTAGTTTAAATACTAACTTAATGTCAGCTTCTACACGCCGTTGGTTAAGGCTGCGAAGGCCAAAAGTCGTCAAAAGATCCAAGTAGGGCTGATCGGTAATAAATTTATAGGCAAGGTACCTTATAAATTTCTTTTGAACTTGCTCAATTTTATTAATGTCGCATTCAGTGTATGAAGACCATACCGTTGAACAATATTCCAAGTGGGGTCGCACTAACGAATTATATAGTGTTACCAGCGTTCTACTATTTCTAAAGTTCTTACTGTTACGCTCTACAAAACCCAGCATCTGATAGGCTTTCTTGACAAAATTTGAAATTGAATCCACAGTGACACCTAAATCCCTTATTCTATCAACACGATTTATTGCTACATCGTTGAAAACATAATTTGTAATGACCGACCTTGTACTTCGTGAAAAAGTAATGATATTACACTTTTCGATGTTTAGCGTTAATCTGTTATCGTTACACCAGCTATAAAAGTGATCAAGTTCCTTTTGCAGGTTCGTTGCATCAAGAGTCGATTCAATACGCATATAAATTTTCATATCATCAGCGAAAAGTAAACAATTGGCATTCTGAAAACATCTTGTAGCGTCGTTTATAAATATATTAAAGAACAAGGGACCCAGGTGTGATCCCTGAGGAACACCAGAAGTAAACTTTAGGGGTCTTCATGTTATTTGCCCAATTTTAATTACTTGCAACCTATCTGTTAAGTAGGACTCTATCCAACGTAAAAGAATATCAGTAATGCCAACATAATGAAGCTTGTTGAGTAATAACGTATGATCAACAGAGTCAAACGCCTTGGAGAAATCGGTATAGATGGAATCAACTTGAAAACCGCGTTCCAAGGCGTTGACAATGTAAGAATCATATAACAATAAATTAGATTCCGTAGATGCCCCCACTGGAAACCCATGTTGTTTGTGAGAGATTTATGAATTAGTTAAGAAATCCGTCATCAATTTTTCAAAAATTTTTGGGATTGTTGCAATTATGGATATAGGGCGATAATTTTGAACAAGTTTGTTATCGCCATTCTTATATATTGGAATTATGTTTGTTAATTTCCAGCAAGATGGAAAACAACCACTAGATAGTGACAATTTAGTAACCATATTGGTCTACTAAGCGCGAATGCACATTTTTTTAATAGGGAAGCAGGCAGACCATCGGGGCCAGGGCAATAGTTATCTTTAAGAGTTTGTAATGCATTAAGGACCTCCGTGATTTATATGTCAGGTGTTCGATTTAAGTGAAGAGATGATGGCCAAATCGATGAAGATGTCATTTGTTTATTATGCGGACATGGAGGTCTATACACTGATTCAAAATGATCAGCAAACAAATCAGCTATACTACTTCTGTCGTTGACAACCTTATTATCCCTAAGAAAATTAGCCGGCATACGATCCCCACCCCTCTTCGATCTAACATGAGACCAAAATGATTTTGGATTTGTCTTAATTTCGGACTCAATATTCTCTACGTGATTACTGTAACATAATCTGGATAAGAGCTTGCACTCATCTCTTATTGAGGAAAATGCTAAGTAATCAGATTGAGAGCGTGACAACATGTACTTTTTATGTAACGTTTTTTTTTAGAATAACTAGAGATTTTAGTTATTTGCTAAACCATATTAGGAAACTATTTTTAATGTTATACCTGTTTCTTAGTGCTTGGAAAATGTACGTATAGAATGTGTCACAAGCTAATTCAATACTACAATCATTAAAAATAGAATTCCAATGTGTATTAATAAACAGGTTATTAAGGGATAAATAATCCGTTTTCTTAAAATTAAAACCAACAGTATTGTCTGTCCAAGAGTTGACATATTCTGATGGTAGATGCAGGTTCAAGCTAAGAGCTGGATGATGCTTATCGCACGATACAAGAGGAAAAGATGTTGCCTCAAGTAGAGAATCCAAAGATAAAATAGAGTCTATAAATGCTAAGTCAAGAAGCGCATTATTTATATTTCTTACAGAATTAACCTGATGTAAATTTAAATAACTATATATGTTAGCTACTAATTCTGATTTTGGGCATGCAGTGTTATTACATAAGCCAAACTCCTCATTAATCCAAGTTGCATTTGGTAAGTTATAATCACCATAAATGCACATAATACCGTAATCAGTCATCGATTCTATAACATTGCAATGACTTGACCGACAAATCAGAGTTTGGGGGTATGTAAACTGCGCCAGGAAGAATGGAGTACCACTCAGAATTAATAGCTACATACAGTTCATCTGAAATACAACTTTTTCCTATAATCTCATGAGAGTCAAAATTATTAGAGACCGCTATAAGAACGCCGCCACCACGAAATTTATTTGACGCAACATAATCATGATCACACCTATAAACACTGAAACTATCGCGTATAGCGTTCTTTTCTTTGAAAATCTCTGCATCGTGACAATTTATTTGACGAATTATGATTTATTTGCCACATTAATAATCATTTACCAACATCTTAAAATTTGATGTTTAAAATACCCTACTGTTAAAGCCGGAATGCAACTGTTCGCAGTTAATACACCCTAAGTTTGGTCATATTAAAAAAAAAACAGAGTTAAAATCTAAATTTAAATGAGAAAAAAAAACCTCTTGGTGGTATATTACACTTTTTATGTTGCTTTTTAGTAAATTTACTTGTAAGTTAAATAAGTCGGTGATTTTCTGAGTCACCAGACTTTATAATTATTCAAATTTACGTTTCATACCTTGAGGTTTAATCGTTCAATAATTACCAAGCAAATAATTATTCAATCGTTATTTATTGACGCAGTTTGCCGAGCAAATTTCAAATTCATCGCACTTTTTCCAAGTCGGAGTGAAATGTACCAGTCAAGGCGATCCTCTCGGAAGTCGGAGAAGTTGTAACGACCTTAAAGGACGTTTTTCTAAAAGCGTCTGTACTCGATCAACAAATCCGTGAGCTAGATAAGAATTTTAATCTTTTTCTCTTATTAATTGAAAACAATAATTGTAAAGTTAAAATATAGTTCAGCTCACGAGAGGTGACTTGTGATATTGAAGTTTAAATTAAAAAAACTATAATAATATTAATCCACTAGTTAAGAGAGTTTAGCATAAGTTGTATTTGAATAACACAAAAGTAGAAGAAATATTCTGATTTTAAATCTATAATCAATCATAGGACACCTATTGTGAATTCTACTATACAGGGTGATTTATACTAGGAGGCGAAAAATAAATATTCTTGTTCGAGATTGGATTCTATGCAAAAAATGTGAAATAATTTTTTTTCGATCGGCCTTTGTTTTAGAGATAACGAGGCATGAAGTTTTAGGCACCTAGTAATATGGTTTTTTGAATTACGTGAAGATATAAATTAAACTTGAATTAAAACACTAACACTTTCTTCACAATAAGTTTTTATTTTGCTAGATGTACATTTCGAATGCTAAGTACTCATTATCAATCTATTGATAATCAATCTATTGATAATCAATCTATTTATAATCAATCTATTGATAATCAATCTATTGATAATCAATCTATTGATAATGAGTACTTAGTATTCGAAATGTACATCTAGCAAAATAAAAAACTTATTATTGTGAAGATAGTGTTAGTGTTTTAGGCACCTATTTAATTTTTGTACATAAAATAAATAGTAGGTTACGGAAATAGCTTTGAAATAAAAAGCTTATTTATTATTTGTTGGCAGTTTTCACATACTTTGGCTGTTGCTAAAATTTTTAAGTATAAAAATGATACAAATTTTGTTAACAATGCAGTTTGGCAATGAAGAATATGCCGACATTATTTTTGTTTACGGCTTTTGCAACGTCAATGCTTTAGAAAGTTGTCGGGAGTATCAAAGAAGATTCGTATATAGAGGAAATTCAGAATGAAGAGCAATTACAAGACAGAATTGCTGTATACACCGTTCCATTTGTTTCTGGATCTCGCCTAGCCATGCTTTCGTGTTGTTATGTTGCAGTATCAACATTTACATTTTTTATTAATTGCCACTCCTGATTCCTTATTTTAACAGTGTTGCAATAATTTATGATATCATAAGTAATCCTCTTTTTAATTTTCAAGAGGTTTATTGTTAATCTTGCAACAATTATTTCGCCACGCGGTCGCTTCTTCGAGCATTTTATTATTAAATCAAATTAATCTAGTGTTGCAATGCTGTGTCAATGTCAAAGTGAAAAATAATTTCAGGCACATATTAAATATTAACATGCCAAAGATTATCTCTGAATCAAAAAGGTTACAAATTCTGAAATCCTACAAACATTTTAGGCAAAGTAATCCAAATCTACAGCATCACAATATTATTACGATTTTAATAGATATTTTTGGGGTATGTCTAGTATTTTAATTATCATATATATTTAATTAAAGATAATTACGTTTCAAGCGAGAAATACAAATGGATGACGAAATAAGTTTGCAGAGCCGAATTCATTATATTTGTTATATACAATATTATTGCTGTGTTTGTATGTACAAAAACCAAGTAGTAAATTTTGTTAATCTTAAAACTGCATATTATTATCCTTTTATATCTGAAAATTTGTAAAACAGGCAACATCTGACAGTGACATTTAAAAACCCTGATTTAAAACACAACCAGCCCCATTTACAATACTTAAACTGTCACTTTTCCATAGCTAGGCGAGATCCAGAAACAAATGGAATATATAATACTTGAAATTGAAAATGAACAAGATTTTGCTGCAGTTTTTCCTGTAGTTTTACGTTGCCAGGCTTGCATCGCTGGCGGTGGACATTTCGAACATATCTTGTAAGTTAATCTAGTGTTTTTTTCTTTGTGACTAAAAAAAGTTTTCATATTGCCTACTATTAGTTTTTTTGTGTAACTTGAAATTAATATATGTTTCAAAAGTTTGAACCTGGATATCTCCAAAAAGAATGCCGACCTAAAAAAAAAGTGATTTCTCATTTTTTGCAAAAAATCCAATCTCAAACACCAATATAAATGTTTCGCCTTCTGGTATAAATCACCCTGTATGTTAGAGTATTTTGAATAATTATAGAAGGAAAACTGTATGAAAATTGTTTCAGTGTCTCTGTTAACAGAAAATGATTACATTATAATGAAAGAAATACGTTTGAAAAACAAATTATTCAACCCTATTATTGTATAATATGTTCAATAAAATATAACCTTTTTATTGAACATATTATACAATAATAGGGTTGAATAATTTGTTATTCAAACGTATTTCTTTCATTATAATGTAATCATTTTTATTGTAAGTTGGCAACTCTGAAATTATACATTATAATTATTGTCTGACGTTTTATATGACAATTCCTAAAGCGTGTAGTTAACATAAATTTAAAAAAAAGATAAAATCATATCACTCTAGAGGTTTTTTTTTTATTGAACATACCATAGAGCGGTACTTCTTATTTCAACATAGGTAATGCAAAGCTGACTAGATGAAAACCATTTTGTTCCATCTTGTATAACTCATAAACTAAAAGAGAGGGAGAAAAAATATCTTGAACGTTTCGGCCTTAAAGGTCGTCTCGAGTGACTTTCCTCTCTCTCTCAAAAAAGGATTGGTAAGTAAACAAACCCATGCGCTAAGACTTGAATGAATAAACAATTTTACACGTCCGACCTTGCTTGCCACTTGCTACTCTTGCCAATTTACGGAGGAACAGCAGGTGCCCCTTCTCTGGCAACATCTTATCTAGCCGTTCAGTTGTTGTCGGTGAATCGTGCGCGACGCATTCGATTGTTTTGGTTTTTAATTTTTGCAAAATTATGGAAATCCGGTAGCGAAATTTGTGTTTTCGCGTCGAAAAATTTAAACGAAACGAGTCGCTTGGGGATTAATTGTATAAATTATTGTGTGTGATATTGGATAAACGTGTGGTTTTGAAAAATTGGTAAATAACTAAAAGGATAAAGGATTTTATAATGCACATTGTTCACATCAATAATCAATTACGCTGCAATATTAACATCATTCAATCATACAAAAATCAGTTTCATTTAAAAAAAAAAATATAGTAACGAATCAAAATTAATATCAACTTTCTGCGAAAATTTTAGTTTCGTTTAGACTTTTCCAAATATTCACTAAAACAACTACTTTCCGAGCTGATAACTCGACAGATATTGAATTAACCAATGAATATTTGAGTTATACCACAGATTTACTGTTCTATGCATAATTTGTAAAGATCAGTTTAAATTATTCTCTTACCAAACTAAACAAACAAACAGGATAATTAAATAAATTAAAAAAAATTAGTTTAAATCGATTTGGCAATTAAATGTTTTCATTCTTTAAAATATAAATTTATAGAAAATTAGTGAATGTTACCACAAACCTGTTAAAAATTACAAGGGTTACGCTTGAAAATAACACAAAATCAAAGAAAATAGGTGTAAATTAAAGCCTTGAGGAACATGCAATTTCTACCATTATAATAATCTCAATCAACACAATACTTTAAACACGTTATAACACCACTTTTTATTAAAAATATTAAAAATTGCAACGTAACCCTTAAAAATAACACAAAGTTAAAGATAATAGGTGAGGATTAAAGCCTTGAGGAGCATCCAATTTCTACCCTTATAATAATTTAAATCAAAACAATACTTTAAACACGTTATAACACCACTTTTTTACCAAAAATATTAAAAATTGCACCGTTACCCTTGAAAATAACACAAAGTCAAAGAAAATAGGTGCGGATTAAAGCCTTAAGGAACATCCAATTTCTACCATTATAATAATCTAAATCAACACAATACTTTAAACACGGTATAACACAACTTTTTTACTAAAAATATTAAGTATTGCACCGTAACCCTTGAAAATAACAAGAAAATAGGTGAGAATTTAAGCCTTGAGGAACATTCAATTTCTATCATTATAATAATCTAAATCAACACAATACTTTAAACACGGTATAGCACCACTTTTTTACCAAAAATATTAAGTATTGCACCGTAATTCTTAAAAGGAACACAAGGTCAAAGAAAATATGTGAGAATTAAAGCCCTGAGGAACATCCAATTTCTACCATTATAATAATCTAAATCAACACAATACTTTAAACACGTTGTAACACCATTTTTTACCAAAAATATTAAAAATTGCACCGTAACCCTTCAAAACAACACAAAGTCAAAGAAAATAGGTGGACATTAAAACCTTGAGGAACATCCAATTTCTACCATTAGAATAATCAACACGATACTTTAAACACGATATAACACTTTTTTTAACACGTATTAAGTCCCATTTGGCGTAAACAGAATTGCTAATTGACAAATAAATATTGTTAATGTAGACAGAATCGGATCCAGAGAGCACGGAGGAGACAATTCCCTTTTAATGACAGTTTTAAAATTCAGCTTAAATTCCACTAATCAATTACTCGTTTGAAATTATACATTTTTGTTGATTTGGTACATTTTTACATTTTTGTCAATTTGTCCTAATTTTCAATTTTAAAGTTTTTGTAAAATTTTATGATGTGTGTCGGTTTTGAAAATTTTATTTAAAATAGTAATGATTATTTAAAGTGTGTGATTTCTGTTGAATATTGGCATACAGGGATTTCTTCTTTTAAGTAAACTTGCACATATTCCATATAAACATTTGTAAAATTAATTAAATGTGATTAAATCTAAGTCGAAGTATATTTTGATGTTCACTTTAAATCAGTGTTTTATACGCGTGGCGCATGAAGTAAAATTTCGAGTTTAGTAAAGCCTGAAAATTTGGTTTGGTCGCGTTTGGTCGCGCGACCAAACCAAATTTTCAGACTTTTCTAAGCTCGAAATTTTACTTCATGCTTAATCTAGGATTGGAAACACTCGTTAGAGGCTTTGAATTGAACTTTTAAATAAAACCACAAATGTCTGAAAAATTTACGTCGAAAAATCGTGATATGTATACATAAAAGAAACATTTCCAGTATGTATTTTTCCATTTTATTGATTTTATTTCTATACAGTTTTAATAATTTTTTTTAACGTATTTTTCTTAAATTCTAATACCTATTTTCAATAAAATTGTAGTATTTTATATTGGAAATGGATCTCAAAAATAAATAAATAAATTTAAATTTATCGATTTGTACGAAAAATTACAGGAATCGAAAAAAATTCAATATTTACGAATTTTATTAGTTATTTTTTTGTTTATTGCTTTTGATGAGTTTCATTTCATTTTATTTATTTACGGAATCTTCCTTTACATAAATTTACAATATTAGTATAACTTCAAATATATGACAATCAGTATATTTATATATACAGAGTGAATTACAGAAAAATATACATTGTATTAGACATGTTCATGTTACTCTTACTTTACGCGAATTAAAATTAAAATAATAAAGAGTTCATTTAATATTTATGTTTTTTTGGTAATATTTTATGTTAGTTGCTTTTGACTACTTAATTTAATATTTACGTTTTTTGGTAATTTTTAGAAAATATATTACAATTGCTTTTAATTACTTTTTACTATTTTAATTAAATTTCACTATTTGTTTACCTACTCTACGTGTTTTATCGATTTATAAAAAACCACAACTTTTTACAATTTTTCTAATCTCGATTTTTTTTTTAACAAATTCAGTCTTTTCGCTGTATCTGGCCCTGGCCACACACAGCATTTTTTTTTCTTTTAGGTATACATTTCACGATTTTTCGATTTAAATTTACAGACAACATTTTCGTTGTTTTTATGAAAGGTTTCAATTTGCTTGTAACAAGTGTTTCCAATCCCAGATTAAGCATGAAGTAAAATTTCGAGTTTAGAAAAGCCTGAAAATTTGGTTTGGAAGCGGAGCGACCAAACCAAATTTTCAGGCTTTTCTAAACTCGAAATTTTACTTCATGCGCCACGGGCATACAACACTGACTTAAAGTGAATTTCAAATTACACCCACCCTTTATGTTTGAGAAATTTATTATCCCTTTATTTTTTTATCCTGATAAGAATATGTACTACTTTAAAATTACATTCTCCAAACTTATTTCATCTGAAAATATAAATTTTAAATAAATTTATTATCGCTTTATTTTTATTTTGATAAAAATATGAAAATTTACATTTTAAATAAATCACGTAATTTATAAAAAAAATATGCAATAAATACGAAATTTTTGTTAATGAAAAACTTACATTTCACGCGTAATTGATTTTCATCGTGAACAAATTCCTTACCCATTGCTTTCAAATTAGGGTTAAGCGCAAGTTTAAAAAGTGGAACGTCTTTATGTCGTTTAAATAATAAAAAATCAAGAGCGTTAACGTGGAAAATTAATCTAACAAAAATACCTATAATTTTAAATGCATACATAATTTTCAGTTTAAAATTGTTGAAGGATGACATATTTCTGCATTTAACACTCAAAAAATTTTTCTATATAACTCAATTAGAACTTAACATTTGCTAATTAAGCAATTAATATATTTATTCAAATTAATAAATAATTGCCTTTTGGGCAAAATTTGTATTAAAGGGGAAAGTATTTTAATTAAAGAGGAATCACTCCCTGAAAAAATTACTCAAATTTGAATGTTGGCTCATAACATCTTGCAATCACAATAATTATACTAAATTGATGAAGTTTTGATATAAGGGAGTCAAAAAATGTTTTTTTTAGCTACGAAAACAGTATTTTAACTCGCCGAGGGAATAACTGAAATTTGAATGTTGCTCATAACATCTTACAATCAGAATATTTATACTATTTTGGTAAAATTTTAATATAAGAAAGTCAAAGAATGCGGATAGACTTATTATTATTATTATTTATTTTGGGGACCCCGATGTGGTAATACGTAGAGGCTCTGCCTCCTAACCCAGGGGTTATGGGTTCGAGTCCTGCCGGGTGGCGTCATTTTAAAGTACAAAATGATTCCACCTGGGTCCATGGATGTGCGTAAATGTGTTTGTGACGTCTAAATATATTAAATTACAAAATACAAAGGTGAAATGGTGTAAAACTAATATCCAATAAATAAATGTATAAATAATTAATATCATTTATATTTTCCAAAAACCGTATTTTAAATGCTGTAGATTAATTTGAAAGATGTTAAATATTAGCTTATTTTGAAATATAATTTAACTGCATTTAAAATGCAATTTGATATTTTTAAATAATAGAAAGTCTAATGACGAATTTTGTGAATAATATTGTGATTGAACTATAAGAATATACTTGTTCAAACATCACAATGGTTTTGACTTAAGTTTCGACAGTGCGGGTGTCATAATCAAGTACTTGTTTTTTATGCCATAATAAGTTATCAGCTATAACAATAATTTTAATTTTCGTCGCATTTTTATAAACGGGTAAGGAACGGAAGATAGGGTTATTTCTGCCCTAGCACCGCAGCCGTGTGGCTTATTGTACTTCTTCCGTTTCCGTAGTTAATCAAAGAGCTCTGTTTCATTAGCTAATTCCAGTAGCTTTTCGATCATCTTTCCTATTGGAAAGTGGGTTGAATTCCCTTGGACAAGGTTTGCTTCCCTCCAGGTAGTAAGTGCCTCGCACTCGAATAGTACATGTGAGGCGTCTTCATCCTCTTCAAAGCATAGTCTGCATATTGGATCTTCTGTTAACAGTTTCATGTCATGCAGATGTTTCCTTAGGGTGCAGTGTCTAGTTATCATTTCTGTGACCATTCTAAAGTTGTTTCTACTGAGTCTGAGGGCCTCAGTTGCTAGTTCTTGGCAGGGTTTTTCCATCAGTAGTTTACTGTGTCTGTGCCCTGTTAGGTTTTTCTAGCGCTCGGTGTGTCTTTTCAGAGTCCACTCTCTTACGCTTGGTCTTATTGACTTTTTGTGGATCGGTAGCATCGGTTCTGGTCCAATGTAGAGTCTACGTGATCCAATCTTTGCTAATTCGTCGGCTTTCTCGTTGCCATCCTCCACAGTGTGTCCCGGCGCCCACCCTAGAGTTACGGTGTTTACGGTCGCCAGTTTCGTCAGGTTTTAAATGCACTACCATGTTAGCTTAGATTGGATCTTGTAGCTATCAAGTGCTCTTAGAGCAGCTTGGTTGTCTGTGAGGATCACTCAGAAAAGCCCAGAAAATTTGTCTCGGGTCGCTGCGCGACCCTCGACAAATTTTCACAGGGCTTTTCTAAACTCGAAATTTTACTTTATGCTTAGTCTGGGAGTGGAAAATACTCGTTTAAAGCTATAAATTGAACTTTAAAAAAATAGGGAATATCCGCAATTGTTGTATCAATTCCATGGTATGTCATTATTTTTATAAAATCACATTACTTTTTCTTAATTATTTTAACTTAGAGAAACGTAAAGTGTTAAATGTGAATAATACATTTAGAATTTTTCTCTCTACAAAAAAGTGAAATACATTTTGCCTCTAAAATGAATAGGGAAGCAAATATTAGAACACTTTAAAATTAACATGCGATTTTCTATGTTGCGTCCGCCAAGTCAACACCCGGTATATATATTTCAATCTAATTGAATAGCAAAGATGCTAAATAAAGATTATTATTATTAAATAATTAAAAAAAATCCTTGGCTAACTTTTATTTGTTTTTTTTGCATTTTCCTCAAAGAAAATGTAATGCAAGCCTATGAAATGTTTACATACGGTATATGCCGGTATAAGCCTGTGGTACAAAATACGCATTGTGTTGTCGAGCACCGTACCCCGGGGCACACATTTGAAATTCAAACTGCGTAGCGAAAGGGTTAAGCCCCCCTTCAACTTAAAAAATATTTTTGCTGAGCTAAAAAAACACTTGATAGAATTTAAGGTCCATCGTGCATATTTCAAAATTGATTTATTTCTTTGTTTGTAAATAACTTCGAAGAAACAAATAAATCAATCATTTTGAAGCAACAAAAATGAACTCATATTACGAAATGTTATAACAATATTTCAATTATTGGCAATCGCAACGGCAGCTATTTACATTATTTTATCGACCTTGTGCATAAATGTAAAATAACGCTCGTGATTTTTTATGATTCCAACTTATTATTGTTTTCGCGTTTTTGTTGTTTTTATTTTGAGTAGCTACTAAATTTCGCGATAGAGCTAATGAAGCAACGCTAAATATTCATTAGACATTGTTTTAAAAATGCGAGGGAATTTGTTTCGAGAACGACTCACACTATTTCGAATTGTCGGTTGCTTTGAAGAAAAAAATACTAGCAACAATGCTAAAACAATTGAGAGAACGTGTTTTCCGTTAATTAGACGAAAAAAAAAGATTTAATAGCATTTTAAAATGAGTAATCTCTATACTTAGATAGATGATTGTTTATGTTATAATCCTAAAATTGAGATAAATAAATTGCAAAATTCAAGATGACGAAAAAAAGTGTTGATATTCATTAATCATAATGATTGATTATAAAATTGCCGAAAAAACACCAAAAAACTTTTTTTTGCTCCACTCAAAAATCAAAACATGTTCTTTAAAACACAAACAACAAAATACTTTAACGTTTATTTAAACTTTAAAATAAAATGAAAAATTATTTAAATCTCTTATTGATCAAAACACAAACAACAAAATAACGTTTATTTCAACTTTAAAATAAAATGAAAATTATTTATTTCTCTTATTGATCAAAACACAAACAACAAAATACTTCAACGTTTATTTAAACTTTAAAATAAAATGAAAAATTATTTAAATCTCTTATTGATCAAAACACAAACAACAAAATAACGTTTATTTCAACTTTAAAATAAAATGAAAATTATTTATTTCTCTTATTGATCAAAACACAAACAACAAAATACTTTAACGTTTATTTCAACTTTAAAATAAAATAAAACACTATTTATATCTCTTTGATCAATAAGAGAAATGTTGTTTCTGTTTTAAAGAACATGTTTTGATCAACATTGATACAACGTTTAAACAAAGCAATCTCTTTTATAAGTAATTTTAGTAAATTAAATTAAGTGAGTGAGTTACGTGAAGAGCGAATTTAATTAATTTCACATTATATTTTAAAGTTGAAATAAAACGTTAAAGTATTTTGTTGTTTATTATTTAAAGAGCATTTAAGTAATATTTAATCAACGTTTAAGCACAGGAATCTTTTTTATAACAAATTTCAGTAAATTAAATTGATTGATTGAGTTACGTGAAGGTCAAATTTAATTAACGAATTAAGCAGTAATACAGGCCTTTCTTTACTGTTTTATTTGAAATACCAATGGGCAATTGGTAATTACCAATAAAAAATGCAAAAGTATAATGGAATTCGGGAGAGATGTCCTATGACTCATTGATGTGGAATGTGTGGTTCAAATTTTTTTGAGAGTATGTCGACAGTTGTATCTGTAACAATTTTTCCCAGTTGTGTCAAATGTTGATACATGAAAATGTCATACTGTTTAAGTCGCGAGTATATTTGTGTTCTTCCTTTTAGAAAAGCTTTAAATCATAATTTCTTGTGAATTTTTTCTTTTGAGTATACATATCTCAATTACGTGTAGTAGATTTTTAAATATTCGTTGTTTTCTTAAAAATATCTATATTTGAAGTTCAAACGAGTGTTTTCTACTTCCAGGTTAAGCATGAAGTAAAATTTCGAGTTTAGAAAAGCCTGAAAAATTGGTTTGGTTGCGTAGCGCGAAGCGCGGAGCGACCAAACCAAATTTTCAGGCTTTTCTAAACTCGAAATTTTACTTCATGCGCCACGCGCATAAGACACTGATTTCAAGCAAAGTTTACTGTTTCATAATATTTTAGTGCTTTCAGTGTTTAATACGCGTGGCGCATGAAGTAAAATTTAGAGTTTAGAAAAAAAATTGGTTTGGTCGCTCCGCGCTTCTCGCTACGTGACCAAACCAAATTTTCAGGCTTTTCTAAACTCGAAATTTTACTTCATGCTTAGTCTGGGAGTGGAAAACACTCGTTTAAAGCTTCAAATTGAACTCTTTATAAAAAAAGCGTATGCCTATGTATACCTAATAGAAAATTTCCTGTATGTATACTTAATAGAATAATTTCCTGCATTAACAGCTTAATCCGATGACTATTTGCCAAATCTACTGAATGCACATTCGATTCAACTAACATTTTCGTTTGAGCTTACACAAAATCAACATAAATGCATTATTTATTTCTGAAAATACCTGAACTATTGAGTAGATCTGGAAATTGGAATTATACCACTTAAACTCACATTTAAAACGATTGTGCACATTAAATAAAATGATTTGTGGTTGGGTTTTTTCAGATTTAGTTTAACGAAGACATTGTCAAAATGTGACGTTTAATCTTAAAATTTTAAAGCTGCGTACCGGAACATACGTTTTTGCATGTTTCATCTAAAAACCATAGCAGACATATTATAAAGTTTTCTGTCTCTTTTCACACACGTGATCTGATGACATTAAACTATTTTTGTATTACATGTATTGGTCCAGAAAGCACTATAAATCAAGAAAACCATGGGACACCTGTCGTGAATCGCACCTTACATAGTTTTTTATTACATTTACTTAATTTAAAGAAGTATAAATTGACAAATTGAACACGGGTTATCAGTACTTTATCCGTTAATGTATACTTTTTTAAATTAAATCAATATATTAAAAGATTATGGACCCTTCGATAAGGCTTTCGTTAACTAAATAATTGATTAGAGACAGTAAAAATATGTCCAAATTGACATATATAACAGGGACAAATAAACTTAACAACTTTCTTTAACTTTAACGAAAGGGAAATCAGACGGCCCATAATCTTTTAATAGATATTTTTAATTTAAAAAAGTATACATTGACGAATAATGCACCAGTGTTTTATTTGTTAGTTAAATTCTTTAAATTAAATAAATGTATTAAAAAACTATGTATACTTCACTTAAAACCCACGTTTTATACGCCTGGCACATGAAGTAAATGCTAAAAATGTTTAGGTTTCTCTAAACTCGAAATCAAGCAGTGGAAAACACTCGCTAATAATACGATTTAATAAAAAATGAAACACTTAGCAAGTTTATACTTGACTTTTTATAAAATTTACTATAACAAACTAATTTCCTTTAAAAAGAGTTTCAAGAAAACTAACTTGTTTTTTTTAAATTATTGAGTCAAAGATTAATTTCAGTCAGAAGACGATTGGGATCGTTCATCCATTTTTTTAACATTTAGATTTATTTAGATTTGTTTGTGCTGTATGCTGGTATCTAACGAACGGTACTCTGGCCGGTCTATTTTGTATGATTGCTTAAATCCTAAACACGTTCACGATTAAAAAAAAGTCCGGTTATCAGAGAATTTCCTAACAGTTGGCAGTAAGCTCCAAACTGTTGTTTTTCAAGAACCGGCCCATTGTTGAGTAAGTGTGTTTGTCTGAAGAAATGTATAAAAATCGAAAACAAGTCTATTACATGATAAATTCAAATTCAAAACTATTTGAATTCGAGAAAATAAGCTTACGCTTCTTATAGTTTGCACACTTTAAACATAATATATAAAATTACGAAAAAACTATTCGTGAAAATGCAAACAGTGTCTTAATTAATAAGATAATTTAAGACGATAAATATTCATTGAAACAACTACAAATTAAATAAGATTTTAAATATTTCATTGTATAATTCAATATCCGGAGGTGTATTTGCACGGGAAGTAGTTGTTTCAATGGATATTTATCGTCTTAAATTGTCTTATTAATTAAGACACTGTTTGCATTTTCACGAATAGTTTTTTCGTAATTTTATATATTAAGTCTATTACATTTTGTAATATTTCTTGGTTTGTTTCATTATCAATAACTTTATTTTTTAAGTTAATGATAGTGAAACCAACCAAGAGGTTGTTGGTTTGTTTTACTATTATTAACTAAAAAGGAAAAGCTATTATGTGTTAAACAAACCAAGAGTTATTAATACAAAATGTTTCTTCATGAGATTAATACGAATATTTTGTTGTTGTTTTTTTATACACGAAAGCCAACTATAAAATTTTAAATTATTGGCAATTTTCAATTATATCTGCTCCTCACATAAAATCTCAGAAATTAATGAATAATTCTGTAATTCAAATTGTTTGATTTTGAAATTTCAGTTTTACCCACTGAACAAATTAATCAAAAAATCTGTAATCCAGATTGCTTGAATTGACATTCAAGCAATCTGGATTACAGATTTTTTGATTAATTTGTTGACATTCAAGCAATCTGGATTACAGATTTTTTGATTAATTTGTTCAGTGGGTAAAACTGAAATTTCAAAATCAAACAATTTGAATTACAGAATTATTCATTAATTTGTTCAATGGGTAAAACTGTTAGATAAAATTAGACCATCTAGAAGTAAACGTCTATAAAGGGGCTGTTTCCGTTGTACCATTGAAAATAAATAAAAGTGCGATTCTTTACGCAATCTACAACAAATTTGTCTTACAAAGACTAAATCAAACACTCATTGAAACAACTACTGTTTGATTTAGTTTTTGTAAGGCAAATTTGTTGTAGATTACTTAAAGAATCGCACTTTTAATACAACGATTCAACAAAGTAACCTAAATTGATTGATGAGGCTAATAAATGTTAAAAGTTTATCTTTACTTTTATATAAATAAAACAATTTAAACACTTTAAAATATATATTGTGCATTTGCTACAATTGTTTTGCCACACTATGGCTTCTTTACGCGAAGAAATGATAAGTAAAATTTGTCGGGTCAGGTATATACAGAGAGTTTTATATAACACCGAATATTTTCATAAAATACGATTTGACACCTTTAATTTTGAGGTTGTGTGTAAATTGGGTTGCCTATATGACCATTACAAATTGTAGCTAATCAATTGCAATTAATTGTACACACAGGGAGTTTTTCTTTCAAGTATACATGTCCCAATTACAGCGTATATTCCGTAAATCTTTAGATAATCGTTGTTTTTGATCAAAGGAGTTCAATTGGAAATTAAAAATGAGTGTGTTCCACTCTCAGACTAAGCATAAAGTAAAATTTTGAGTTTAGAAAAGCCTGAAAATTTGGTTGGTCGCGTAGCGCGAAGCGCGGAGCGGCCAAACCAAATTTTCAGGCTTTTCTAAACTCAAAATTTTACTTCATGCGCCACCGGTAGAAAACACTAACATATTACGAAGTTTAAAACAGGCCGCTAAACTTTACATTGAATCAGTGTTTGTACCGGTGGCGCATGAAGTAAAATTTCGAGTTTAGAAAAGCCTGAAAATTTGGTTTGGCCGCTCCGCGCTTCGCGCTACGCGACCAAACCAAATTTTCAGGCTTTTCTAAACTCGAAATTTTACTTCATGCTTAGCCTGGGAGTGGAAAACACTCGTTCAAAGCTTCAAATTGTATTCTTTTAATAAACCGAGCGTGGTAAAATGTACAACGTCTGCATATATATACTTAAAAGAAAAATTCTCGTTATGAAAATGTTCGGTGTTGCATAAAACTCTCTGTATACAATGTTTATGAGGTGTGGGGTTTTTTAAAAAAAATTATTAATATTTAAGAGGGGCGAATTTGTTAAGTCCGTTTGGTCGTTGAGAAGATGCCCCATGTATTTTCTTTTATTAATTTCCGTGGACTCCATGATGTTGAGTTTCCGGCGTTTTCTTTCTTGATGTAGGACTTTGAAGTTTTCATCGAAGTGGTGTTTTTCTTCTATAAGGTGGTTAGAGTATGTGGAGTTGGTTTTATTTTGTTGAAAGCTAGTTCGGTGTTCTTTTATCCTCTCTTGAAACAACCTTCCGGTTTGTCCTACATATACTTTGGGGCAGTCTTTGCAATTTTACAATAGACGCCACTTTGTTGGGTTTTATTAACGTTGTCTTTATTGTTTTTAATTATTTTACCCAAGGTGTTATTGGTTCTATATGCTATATTTATATTTATTTTTTCTAACATTTATCCGATTTTTATGCTATTTTTCCCGGTGTATGTTAATGAAGAATAATAGTTTTTCAAAGAGTTTTCTTTTATAATCGGGTAAATGGAATTAATTAATTTATTTCTTTGCTTTTTATTTACTATATACAAATATCTTTATTCAAGGGACTTTTACATTACATTAATTATAGTATTGCATAATAAAATATAATATAAAATTGTTGGAGTTGTCCTTTCATAGGCTATCGACCCGAGGCCTTTCTGGCTTTTATTTACTATTTTTGCAATTATTGATTTTTTAAAGCCATTTGTATATGTAATTTGAAAAATTATTTTTAATTCTTTATCATAATTACTTTGTGTCATTGGAATCGATAATAACCTATGTACCATGCTTATTATCTATTAAAATATAACTTAACTGTGGTTATACATCATGATTTACACAAATAAGAGACTTTAACCTTGTTTGTATAACTGCGGTTTTCATTGTGACTATGGTTTCGACAACTTCGACAACTTTAACCTGTCATTATAAAACTAGCAGTAATCCTTCTAGTTTGATAATGACAAGTTAACGTTGTCGAAACTATGGTCACAATAAAAACCTCAGTTATACAAACAAAGTTTAAATGTCTTATTTGTGTAAAATATAACTTTATATTAATGTGAGTGATATATTTCATTGAATCATTCTTTCCTATTATAATTTATGCACTCTTAACTACATAACTTTATTAGATTACAGTAAAAAAATGATGTGCTAATGTTAATAAAGAGGTAAATCGGTAAATGTGTCAAAGCAACAATGACTAAAGTGAAACGAACCGTAAAAAAAGGCCCGTAATTATTAATCTTCATATTCATTATATTCTAATTTCCTGCATCTCACTGTGCAGTTTTCTCGCATTATTGCGTTATAGACACGACGTCCTGTTACATAGAATTATTTTACTGTATTCGGATTAGAATATGATCCTGTTATCTTCGTAATTAATGTTGAGAATGTGTGTCTCGTCATCGCTCGGAAACTTTTCAAGATTATAGTGGAATTCAAAATTTGCGTTAACGGTTCGTCTGGCAGATGCTCTTTTAAGTAATCATCATTTATTGATAAATTGTATAAGCATTACTCAATTAGCAGGTTTTTTTTGCTGTTAAATGTTTGTATTGGTTGTTATAATTGATTGATTAATTGGAAAAAAATCGATTCTTACAATTTTATTAAATTTAATTCATGCTAAATTGGTTCTTATCATTATTGCTTAATTGGAAGATTTTTTTTAATTTCATTTTTTATAAATATTTAGAGAAAGACATACTCATTAATTTAAATAATTATATTAATTGCCCAATTGACAGATGTTTAGTCCGAATTGAATTATATACAAATTGTTTGAGTGTTAAATTGATTCATTGATAATGGTCACCTTATGTCCGAAATGTAAAAACCGAAAAACCGAAGCTTTGAAAACTTGTCAAACAATCTACTATTAACAACTTGATTGTAAGTTACGTGAAAATCAAATTAATTTGACGAATAAAGCTCTAATAACCTTTCTTCACACTTTTATTTTAATTACCAAATGTACATTTCGGACATAAGGTGACCATTATCAATGGATCAATTTAACACTCAAACAATTTGTATATAATTCAATTCGGACTAAACATCTGTCAATTGGGCAATTAATATAATTATTCAAATTAATGAGTATGTCTTTCTCTAAATATTTATTAAAATTGAAATTTAAAAAAATCTTCGAATTAAGCAATAATGATAAGAATTAAATGAATGGATTAACAGTGTAACAATGGATTAACAGTGTTAATCCATTGATAATGGTCACTTTGTGTCCGAAATGTACATATGGTAATTCAAATAAAACTGCGAAGAAAGGTTATTAGTGCTTTATTCGTCAAATTAATCTACTATTAATTCTTAATATCATAGAAATTCATTTTACATTTTTTTTTAAATTTGAAAGTCCAATATCTCAGTTCTGTTTACTTTGGCATATTATGTTATTACAATAAGCCCCTCAATTAGGTTTGATTGTTAAATAAAAAATCGAATGAACAATTTTAAACGGTAAATTATGCATGCATTTAATAATAATATACTACTCAGTTTGATCTCAGGTTAATACATTTTCAAAATGCTTGTTTTATTTAACCAAATTTTGCGCTTTAAAAGTTCGAATAATTTGCTTTGGGATATGTAAGTATAATGAAACAACATTTAAAAAATTTGGTCACGCGAAATAAACGTGTTTAATGTATATTAACATGAGATCAAACGTATGAAGTATATTTTGAACTTCAATTTAAATCAGTGTTTTGTACGCGTGGCGCATGAAGTAAAATTTCGAGTTTAGAAAAGCCTGAAAATTTGGTTTGGTCGCGTAGCGCTTCAGGGTTTTCTAAACTCGAAATTTTACTTCATGCGCCACCGGTACAAAACACTGATTCAATGTAAAGTTCAGCGGCCTGTTTTAAACTTCGTAATATGTTAGTGTTTTCTACCGGTGGCGCATGAAGTAAAATTTTGAGTTTAGAAAAGCCTGAAAATTTGGTTTGGCCGCTCCGCGCTTCGCGCTACGCGACCAAACCAAATTTTCAGGCTTTTCTAAACTCAAAATTTTACTTCATGCTTAGTCTGGGAGTGGAACACACTCATTTTAAGTTTCAAATTGAACTCCTTTTATAAAATACAACGATTATCTAAAGATTTACGGAATATACTCTGTAATTGGGACATGTATACTTGAAAGAAAAACTCCCTGTGTGTACAATTAATTGCAATTGATTAGCTACAATTTGTAATGGTCATATAGGCAATCCAATTTACACATAATGTATATTAACATGAGATCAAACGTATGAAGTATATTTTGAACTTCAATTTAAATCAGTGTTTTGTACGCGTGGCGCATGAAGTAAAATTTCGAGTTTAGAAAAGCCTGAAAATTTGGTTTGGTCGCGTAGCGCTACGCGCTACGCGACCAAACCAAATTTTCAGGCTTTTCTAAACTCGAAATTTTACTTCATGCTTAATCTGGGAATGGAAACACTCGTTAGAAGCATCAATATGACCGCTTTTATAAAATCAACAAATTCCTAAAAAATTATAAAACACTAGTTATTGGGATATGTATACTTAAAAGAAAAAATCCCTCTTTGTATTTGTAACTCACGTAAATTACAATACAGTTATTAAATTTAAAAGAAAATCCCTGTATGAATCTGTAACTTACGTAAATTACAATGAAGTTACTTAATTAAAAAAAATAGCTTGTAAATAAAACACTTTTTACTTTGTTTAACCACTGTATTTATCTAGTAGTCATTACCAAACTAAAAGTAAATAAAAATTACATGTTAAAAACTATTTATATAGACAGGGAGTTTTACTTTAAAGTATACGTATTCCAAATTCAGCTTATTTTCATTGACTCTAGATGTTCGTTGTTATTTAAAAAAAGTTTAATTTTAAGCTATAAACGAGTGTTTTCCACTCCCAGGCTAAGCATGAAGTAAAATTTCGAGTTTAGAAAAGCCCTTTGAAAATTTGTCGAGGGTCGCGCAGCGACCCGAGACAAATTTTCTGGGCTTTTCTAAACTCGAAATTTTACTTCATGCGCCACGCGTATAAAATACTAAGAAATTGTAAAATGTATGTATATTTAAACCTTACTTGAAATCAGTGTTTTATACGCGTGGCGCATGAAGTAAAATTTCGAGTTTAGAAAAGCCCAGAAAATATTTCACGGGGCTTTTCTAAACTCGAAATTTTACTTCATGCTTAGTCTGGGAGTGGAAAGCACTGGTTTAAAGTTTCAAATTAACCTGTTTTAAAAAACAACGGATGTCGAAAAATTTACATCTTATGCATTTGTTTACCTAAAAGAAAAATACCCTGTATATAGTTATATATATAGTTTTTAACATGTAATTTTTATTTACAACAATACAATACACTATGACTAATTTGTGGTGGTGTAAAATTTCCCAAATGTCTCACTGTGGAATATTTTGTTGATAAATTGCATTCTTCTGAAGATAATGCCCAGTTTTAATGCCGTGCGTACATATAAGGTACGTGCCAAGTTTATCAATAATTCCGTATTTGGAATTCCTCACCATAATCTGGAACAAGGTTCGAGTTGAGTAACAATTTCGCATAATAAATAATTTAAGAATTATTTAGAAGACAAATGTACTTTATTAAAAGCAATATAATTGAAATTATTTAATTGGGACTTGAAGAACACCTAAAATATTCTAAATTGCGCAATTTTTGATAAACTAAGATAAAATAAAAAAATTGGTGAAAATTGGAGCCCTGCAAAACATCCAATTTGTGCAACTCTAATAATTTAAATAATGAAATAAAACACTTTAACTTTGTTTGTATAACACACTATTTTTATTTTCGTGACTGCAGTTTCGGCAATTCAACTTGCCATTATCAAACAGAGTAACTTAAATTACGGTATGGTACAGGTATATATACACAAAATGGTTATTTACAAAATAGCATTAAAAATGGGGGTATACACTAGATCGACCCGGTCGTTAATTAGGGGGATTCCCGGATTAGCGCGGGCTTTCTGTATCTCCAGGGATTCTAGGAGGTTCATTTTTCGGCCCTTTTCGGCATAATGGATGATCTTAAGTACATCCTCGCCAAAAGAATGGTTTTCATCGATTAGATGTTTGGCGAAATTTGATTTTTCTATTTGATTAAGCCGAAAAGAGCGCTGATGTTTTTTGAGCCGAGTGCTAAAATTACGACCAGATTGACCAATGTATACTCCTTCACAATCGGGACAAACAAGTTTATATATACCGGATTTACTAAGATTACAATGTTTTGTTTTGTTATTAAAAATGTAGTTTTCTGTTTTACAAAATGTTTTAAAAGCAACGTTAACATTATGTTTTTTAAGGATATTTTTAATTTGTAGGCTAATATTACCGAAATATGTAATTGATCGGAAAGGTGTTTTCAATGTTGATGGATTACCAGCATATAATAATTTTTCGATTTTCTTGATATTATGTTTTCTCAACATGTTGTCAATTAAATTAGAGTTGTAACCATTGTTAGTTGCAATCTGTTTTCAACACAATGATCCACAGAGCCTTAAGCATCCCTTTATCAGCTGTTTCGTTAAACAAAGAAATTAATACCATAAAACAGATTGCAACTAACAATGGTTACAACTCTAATTTAATTGACAACATGTTGAGAAAACATAATATCAAGAAAATCGAAAAATTATTATATGCTGGTAATCCATCAACATTCAAAACACCTTTCCGATCAATTACATATTTCGGTAATATTAGCCTACAAATTAAAAACATCCTTAAAAAACATAATGTTAACGTTGCTTTTAAAACATATTGTAAAACAGAAAACCACATTTTTAATAACAAAACAAAACATTGTAATCTTAGTAAATCCGGTATATATAAACTTGTTTGTCCCGATTGTGAAGGAGTATACATAGGTCAATCTGGTCGTAATTTTAGCACTCGGCTCAAAGAACATCAGCGCTCTTTTCGGCTTAATCAAATAGAAAAATCAAATTTCGCCAAACATCTAATCGATGAAAACCATTCTTTTGGCGAGGATGTACTTAAGATCATCCATTATGCCGAAATGGGCCGAAAAATTAACCCCCTAGAATCCCTGGAGATACAGAAAGCCCGCGCTAATCCGGGAATCCCCCTAATTAACAACCAGGTCGATCTAGTGTATACCCCCATTTTTAATGCTATTTTGTAAATAACCATTTTGTGTATATATACCTGTACCATACCGTAATTTAAGTTACTCTGTTTGATAATGGCAAGTTGAATTGCCGAAACTGCAGTCACGAAAATAAAAATAGTGTTATACAAACAAAGTTAAAGTGTTTTCTTTCATTGAATTAACATGTATAACGAAGTAGAAGCCTCCACAGTTCATAATTTAATTTAAATAATAGCAGTGACTTAAGCTGAATTAGCGTTTAGTAAACTTGAAATAAAAAAAACCAACACTTTCTTTACATTAATTTTTATTTTGCTACAGGGTGGTGAATTTTGGAGGTGTCACATATGGAAAACTTTTGTATTTAAATGATATTGAAAAACCGTTTTCGCATGCCAGGGTTACTTTTTCGTGTTTTAATTAATCAACGGCGAAAAGAAAATCGATCTATTTCTCACCGTTTCCGCTCTATAACTAGAAGTTGATAAAATGTCGTTTTTATGAAGTAACTATAATTCATGTGTTTTTAAAGTTATACCCAAACTGTAAAAGCTTTCTTATGGCAACTTTTTACGCCCTAAGAAATGACGTTCTAATTTTATTTCATGGACGTTTAGTTTTTGTTTTCCTACACCGAATTCATGTTTTTCTCATTGGCGCATATGGAGATATGCATATCATTGAACAGCATTTTTCAATGATGTGCTACTTCTATACCTTTGTGGACATTTTTTTTTATACAGGGTGAGTCATTTATCTTGAGGCACTTAAATATCTCAACAAGAAATGATTTTATGAGAAACAGTTTCAAAAAAACCCACCATATTTCAGAGGGCAAAATGATCTGTAGTCCAAAAAAAAAAAACAGTTTCTACAAGGCCCTCATAGGGGACCATGATTTTAAATGTGAACCCCCAATTTTTATTTTTGATTCGTATAGTTAACTCAAAAGGAAATAAGTGTAATTTGAACATTTTTTTCTAATCTCTTTAAATGGCGTTCTAATGAAAAACATTAATTTTATCATTTTTCATTTGACTCACTTACAAAATCGAGTTGTCCAAGAAATAAAATACTTTTTTTGTTTAACAATTATTAGCTTTATGTCAGTTTTTCGCCGTAAGCGTTACAATATCATTTTTAATACAGGGTTATTCAAAATAAAGGAACAGATTTTAAACAATTTTTTCTTCCAAACTACAAAAGATAGAAACATGATTCTAACGTTCCTGGAAAGAGAAAAGTTAAATTTTTCATGCATTCAATATGAGCACCATGTCTTCCGTGCTGTGGATTTTTTTGAGCTCCTTTCGTAAACTGTACGAATATACTCGACATTTTAATTCGGTGTGCGTGGACGTCCCGTGATTTTCTGTTTGTAGATGCAACCATCGTCTACGAATTTTCGATGCCACTGGTAAATCTGCTTATGACGAGGCGGTAAAAAGCACGTTGAACTTCAATAATGGACTCTAGTTTTGCTAATTGCAGAACACAAAGTGTTTTTTCTTGTTGTATCGCCATTTTACTGCAATCAACATGACAAGCAACAGCGCCAATGCGGCTGTGGTTGGAACTTCTGACTGTTCAAATTTTAAACTTTTGTCTGTCCAAGAACGTTGGAATTATAGTTCTACCTTTTGTAGTTTGGAAGAAATTAATATTTGAAATCTGTTCCTTCTATTTGAATAGCCCTGTATTTATTGACATAATTCTCGTTCTCATTCCTGTTGTTGTTCTCGTTCTATTATAAGTTCTTGTTAAGTTCTCGTTCAAATCCTGTTATTGCCGTGTTTTTATTTATGTTAATTAAAGATAATTAATTTGCAGTTTATATATCTTAACAAATATTTTTACATACGAATCTGGAAAACATCAAGAAAATAGAAAAAAATGAGTACAATAAATGTTCCTTATTACAGTACCATCTATAGAGATTAAAAAAAATGGTGCAAATAAACGTTACTTCTGTTTGAATTAACTATACGAATCATACATAAAAAAATGGGGGTTCTCATTTAAAAATTATGAAGTTGACCCCTGTGGGCCCCAATGGGTGCCTTGTAGAAACTTGTTTCCACTACAGATCAATTTGCCCCTCTAAAATATGGAGTGTTTGTTTGAAACTTTTTCTCATAAAATTATTATTTGGTGAGATATTTGAGTGTCTCAAGATAAATGACTCGCCCTGTGTACGATAAGCAATGAACTTTATGTCAATTAAGAGTGTTTATTTATAAACCAAAATATACAACATCGATAGTAGTCATATTTTCAAATAAATTGCAGGTGATACCTAGTAACGATATTGTTTACTGGTTGTCATAGCAACTTTGCAAATGACGTTTTTTTTTTTACAAAAGTATGCTCGTGGCAATGCTGTTCAACGATATGCATTTCTCCATATGCGCCCATAAGAAGAATGTGATTTCGATATAGGAAAACAAAAACGAAACGTCTTTGACATGGAACAGGTACGTCATTTTAATGGGCGTAAAAAGTTGCCACAAGAACGTTTTTACAGTTTGGTTATAACTTTAAAAACAAATAATCCGGTTATAATCCGAAAACGGTTAGAGATAGATAAATTTTCTTTTCGCGATTGATTAAAACACAAAAAAAACACAAAAAAGTAACCATGACTCGCGAAAACGGGTTTTCAACATCTCTTTAAATAAAAAAGTTTTCCATATGTGGCACCTCCAAAATACACAACCCTGTACATTTCGAGTACTATATATACACCGCATCTTTTGTAAACAGTAAGCTATTGATGAAATGAAATGAATTTAAATTTACATCTAGCAAAATAAATATGATTGTGAAGAAAATGTTAGTGTTTTTATTCAAAGCTTAGTTTAAATATTTACTTTACTCAAATAAAAATTCCTAGTGTTCGTATCCCGTCACCGTATACACCCACACAGTATTTAAATACTGAACAAAAATTCAACTTTGATACTTGTTTTCTATTATCACAAACATAGTAGCTACTGTTTGTTTCGTCCACGGAATAATTATCTGTATGTACACTTAGTGTACTCAGCCATCGATAATACCACAGCCAAAGATGGCGTAAGCTGTCAACATTTAAAAATGATTTGAGTATTTAAAAACAATAAAGGTTTTTTTTAAATTCAAATTAATATTCAAATACACCTAGTTTTACTATAATATCAAAAAAATAATTCTATTAAATTTAAGGTTAAAAAGAGTGGTGTTTTTAAAACTCATTTTTAACCTGAAATTTAAGAATACATTTATTGATATTATAGAAAACAGGGGATAATCAGTACCTTGAAGAATGCCCAAAACACAAACATTTGCATCCAATTTTTTTATATTATTCATTATCTGTTTTGAGTTAAGAAAAGTAATAAATAACTAATAAAACACAGTTTGATTTCCTTTCTTCACTTTCTTCGCAGCGAAGAAAGGAAATAAAATTGTGTTTTATTAGCAATTAATTTATAATAAGTGAAAATTTGAGCCTTGGGAAACACCCAATTTCAACGATTGTAATTAATTCACTAAACATAACAATCCGAGCATACTATAACATATTTTAAGCATTAAATTTACCACATTATATTAAATTTGCCTCTAAGCATTATTTATTTATATTGTTACATTCGTACAATTGAAAGGACCTACAAACCTGGAATGTCTGTATGCATTCACTAATTTCTCCGCGCATATTCGCTTCATCTAACCCAGAATGTGTTTTTATTATTCGTTTGCACAAAACGTGTTTTAAGCAAAGTGGAAATATTTGCTGTACACGTATTAGAAAATAAAAGATCAAATATTTGATTAGAACAATTAAATAAATAAGAATCAAATTGTAAAGAAGACAACGTATTAGGTCTGCTCCTTACACTAGTGCAGCACTTTTTACATTTTGTGCAATAAATCTGTTTGTTACATGATCTGGACATATGCAATTGTAAATCTTAAGTTACACTAACTTGAACTGGTGACGTCACAAAGTTGAACTCAATATAATTTAAATTATGAACGGTGGAGGCTTCTACTTCGTTATACATGTTAATTTAATAAATTAAAACACTTTAACTTTGTTTGTACAACACAATATTTTTCTGTTTGATAATGGCAAGTTGAGTTGCCGAAACTCCAGTCACGAAAATTAAAATATTGTGTTATACAATCAAAGTTAAAGTGTTTCATTTTATTCAGTATAATTTAGTGCAGTACTAACGAAAGTGCAAATTTATTATGTAAGATGTTTTTATTAATATTATATTTTGGTGCACCCAACGCTCGCTCAAATGCACCATTTTACAACACTTATTTTAAGAACTCAGATAAAGAATAATAATACAATACAATATCTTGGTTGCTTTGAAAAATAAATTATATATCTTAGATTAAATCATACGGGTGGATGAATCTCGGAAACTTCAAATAAATTTAATTATATGTCGTTTGGTACTGTCACATCACGACGTATGTTTCTAAAGTCAGAACCTTCTGGGATGCCGACAGTTTATAGACACTCGTTATATTATTAGAAGTGTTTCTATGTATCCATACGTTAAAACGGATGTTCTAGTAGTGACATATTTCATTTAAAAAAAGTCCTCATACACTCCAAATACTGTCTCGCCATTTAATTTCTTGTTCTACTTTTTTGGCTTCCAATTAATTGGAAATTTGACTCTATATCTGTATAATTGTCTGTGATAATAATTCTGTAAAAAGTGAAACTAGTCGAGTGATATAATAACATTTGTGTTTTTATTTTATCTGCCCCACAAACTGATTTACTAAGTGATAAGTGAGTAAGTTGTTCACGAAATGAAATGCACTAATTAAAAGAGATTACAATAATTTGTGTACACCTGGATTAGATCAAAATATTTACGATTCTAACTAATCGCAATTTTCCGAATTAAAAATAAACGGTATGCACATTTGATAAAAACATCGATAAAGAATTATAAAATAATTGATACGAGCAATGTGTTTATTATCTCGATTCGTTTAGATTTAACCAACAAGTGCACGATAAGGATAAATTCGTAGTCCTAGTTAGAACAATAATTTGAAGTGCAATAAAAAAAAAATGTGAAGGCGACAATCTTATAATAATAATAATAATAAAAAAGCAGCGATGTCGACAAATACTCTTATCTAAATTACGGCTAGCCCGTGTGTAATCGAAATTTCTCAATTGGCATCTTTCGGCGACGCCAAGTGGAAAATCGCGAAAATCGCGCTGGAGTGTGTTTTTTTTCCCAAAATGATTTGTGAATTGATTACTACCATCACGGTTACACTCTGGGTGGTGTTTTGTGCGTTTCTTTATGCCTGGCATTACATCATCGAGGAGGTTTTAGGTGAGTTTATTGAATGGATTCATTGCTCGGTAGTTACGTTTAAATTATGGATTTTAATTGATTCTATTCGCATAATATTCAATCAATAATGCAGTGAGAGGTGGAATTATTTGATTATGTAATGCATAATTTTCCATAACTTCACATTCTGTAAAAGAAACTGTGTTTTATTTGTGTGTGCACACCTACTCTACTTATGCTAATTTTCTAATTATAATTGCGTAGTTTATAATTAGATTTTTCGTTGTGGAAATTAAAGAAAATTGCGTTTTCTATTTGTTATGAAAACATGTTTTATTACGTTAGGAATTTTTGTTTAAGAATACATATTCCGATACATACGCTGTGAATTTTCAGGCTTTCGTTGTTTTATTGAATCAGTTAAATTTTAAGTTTGTAACGAGTGATTCTACTCCCAGGTTAAGCATGAAGTAAAATTTCTAGTTTAGAAAAGCCTGAACATTTGGTTTGGTCGCTCCGCGAAGCGGTGCGACCAAACCAAATGTTCAGGCTTTTCTAAACTCGAAATTTTACTTCATGCGCCACGCGTATACAACACTGAAATACTCTAAACTTCAAAATACACTCCTTACATTTCACAATATTTCAAATGCGCATATTCCGATGCATGCGCTGTAAAATTTCAGGCATTCATAGCTTTTTTAAAGCGTTAAATTTGTTTCAATGAATTTGAATTTGAAAATATATTAATAAATCAGTATTAAATATGTACTGCTTAAGCAGGATTAAAAATATACTGCTAAAAAAGAATATTTTTAATTTCGCAACATGTCAGTGTTTTATACGCGTGGCGTATGAAGTAAAATTTCGAGTTTAGAAAAGCCTGAAAATTTGGTTTGGCCGCTACGCTTCGCGGAGCGACCAAACCAAATTTTAAAGCTTTTCTAAAGTCGAAATTTTACTTCATGCTTAACCTGGAAGTGGAAATACTCGCTCCAAATTTAAATTTCACAATTTTCAAAAACAACGCAAGCATGAACAAATATAACTAGATATGCATACTTATAAGATAATTTCGCTGTATATAAATATAAAAAAAAACTGTAATCAATTATATTATAATTTCGTGAACATACTGAAAATAGGTGACAATTAGAGCCTCATGGAACACTTTAAATTTCAATTTGAAAATTCTAAAGAGTGTTTCCACTCCTTGATTAAGCATAAAATCAATTTTCAAGCTTTTCTAAACTCGAAACTCGAAATTTTACTTCATGCGCCACGCGTATGCAACACTGAAATAATCTGAAGTTTAATATATGTTGCTTAAACTTTACAATATGTCAGTGTTTTATACGCGTGGCGCATGAATTAAAATTTCGAATTTAGAAAAGCCTTCTAACGAGTGCTTCCACTCCTTGGTTAAATTTCGAGTTTAGAAAAGCCTGAAAATTTGATTTGGCCGTGTAGCGCTACCAAACCAAATTTAGAGGTTTTCTGAACTCGAAATTTTACTTCATGCTCAACCGAGGAGTGAAACCACTCGTTAGAAACATCGATTTAATAATTTTCAAAAAGAACGAATAGCAGATTAAACAAGATCTGTATACAGGGAATTTTACTTTTAAGTAAAGCATTATCTGTACATTTTCCAACACTCTTTGTTTTTTAAAATAGTTAATTTGAAGTTTTAAACGAGTGTTTTCCACTCCCAGACTAAGCATGAAGTAAAATTTCGAGTTTAGAAAAGCCCCGTGAAAATTTGTCGAGGGTCGCGCAGCGACCCGAGACAAATTTTCTAGGCTTTTCTAAACTCGAAATTTTACTTCATGCGCCACGCGTATAAAACACTGATTTCAAGTGAAGTTGAAATATATACAATTTTCACAATATTTCAGTGTTTTATACGCATGGCCCATAAAGTAAAATTTCGAGTTTAGAAAAGCCCATAAAATTTGTCTCGGGTCGCTGCGCGACCCTAGACAAATTTTCACGGGGCTTTTCTAAACTCTTCACTTCATGCTTAGTCTGGGAGTGGAAAACACTCGTTTAAAGCTTGAAATTGAACTATTTTAAAAAACAACGAGTGTTAAAAACTGTGCAGCTTATGTTTATGTTTTTTGCATAAATTTCACAATATTTTAGTGTTTTATACCGGTGGCGCATGAAGTAAAATTTCGAGTTTAGAAAAGCCCAGAAAATTTGTCTCGGGTCGCTGCGCGACCCTCGACAAATTTTCACGGGGCTTTTCTAAACTCGAAATTTTACTTCATGCTTAGCCTGGGAGTGGAAAACACTCGTTTAAAGCTTCAAATTGAACTATTTTAAAAAACAACGAGTGTGGAAAACTGTACAGCTTATGCTTATGGTTTTAGATAAATTTCACAATATTTTAGTGTTTTATACGCGTGGCGCATGAACTAAAATTCCGAGTTTAGAAAAGCCCAGAAAATTTTCACGGGGCTTTTCTAAACTCGAAATTTTACTTCATGCTTAGTCTGGGAGTGGAAAACACTCGTTTAAAGCTTCAAATCAAACTATTTTAAAAAAACAACGAATATCTACAGATTTACAGAAAATTGGCTGAATTTGGAATACGTGTACTTTGAAAAAAAAATCCCTGTATTTAAACGACAAATTCTCTGTATATAAATGAACATCAAAAGCTGCGCCCTATTCTTTGATAATTATGTGAACATATTGAAAACAGGTGATAATTAGAGCCTTGAGGAACACCTACATTTTATTCCAGATTTACCGATTTCTGGGCAATCACCATGTTCAGCACACGCTACTCTAAAACTTTTGATTCAGAAGTTCATCCAAGAGGCGGCCGAATTGCCGAAATTGCGAAAGTTCGAAGATCATCCGGCGATTCCGGACGACACAAGAAATCGCACTTATGAAGATCTTTTATCCACAGCAATTATTAATAAGGTAAGAAAAAAAATACCTCATGAATATTTCGTATGGATTTGGCGATACTCTGTTTAGTAATTATAAACTAGTTTTGTTTAAAATTTGCTCAATTTCTTTCTAAGTTCTAAGTTTTGCGGGATTCTGAAAAGGTGATCGTGTTTCATTGCTTAAATTCATAAATATATCTTTATTGTGTTATTAACAAAAACTGTTTCACACTTGTCATTGAGGTAGTACAATTACATATTAAAAATTAACTACACAAACTCATTTTAAATTAATTTTACATAATAGTTTGCCTAATATAATACATGGATTCAATTTTATTTCAATAAAACACACGTTGATTAAATCAAACCTACGCGAAACATTTTGTCGTATAAACAACTTAGATTATATGTTTTATTTAGTAAAAGTAATTCTAAGTGAAGCAGTTTTTACTCTTTAAATATTTTTTTTGTGCTTCTTCTTCTATCTTTTAAAAGTTGACAGCAGAACACGTCGCCCCAAAAAACCTTGCGCTTCAAGTGAAATCTTCTTAAACCCAATCCGAGAATCAATCACAAAAATCTTTTAAAAGTTTCCAAAACTTTCTCACCCAATAAAGAAACTTAGTGCTTGTCTAATTCCGTTATTCGATCTTACAGAATAGCGGGGACTTAATAACCACATATAAAATGGACGACATATCTTTAATTTTTGAGATATCGGGATGAAAAAATCACAATTTGGAGCTAATGAGCGGAAGTTTTATTGTTATACAGAAGAAAAATTAATTATGAACAAAAAAATTCAATGAAGGTCGTCCTTTGACGGTGACGCATTCGTGCAGAAGATTGTTAAAGTTCCTCATCACATCTTTCAACATTTCAACCTCACCCCCTGCGATTTCTTTATATGGGGCTAAAGTCTAAAGTGTACGTTGACAAACTACGCACTATTCCAGATTGTGTGTGAAAAAGCGATATACTTGTCCAACATGACTACGACTACAGTTCATATATATCCAGTTAGCTAGTCTCTGTATAAAATTTGGTAACCACGTTTGGATGCTGCATCCAGCAGCGAGCCCGTTGATTGATGTATTTAGTCGTCTATCTTATTCTTACCCAACATCCTGACCACAGTCTCTCCTTTTCTACTCGATTTCTAGTTCTCCCATAAGCATTAGCTCCCCTTGGTACGCCCTTGATACAACGATTATAGTGGCCATCTATGGCCGCTATGATGTTGGAGCTAAAATTCAAGCAGTTACAAGGCTCACTGACGGATCTAAAACTAAGAATGGAGTCGGAATCGGTATCACTGGCCCTCGATTCGAGTTATTAAGGGCATTGGGACGGTCCCCATCGATATTTCAGGCAGAAATCGAGGCCTTGACACATGCGCCAACGTATGTTTAGAAGGAGGCTTCAATAAAAAGAGGATATGCATACGCACAGTCAGGCTGCATTAAAGACAATAAAATCACTTACATGTAAGTCTAAATCTGTCTGGGAGTGCTAACTATTCCTAAAGCATCTAGCCATTAACAACTCAGTTAAACTGCTCTAGGTTCCAGGTCATGCAAAAATCAAAAGCAATAAAAATGCCAACAACCTTGCCAAGGATGGCTCGAAAACTCCATTTCTTGGACCAGAACCCTACAGTGGAATAACTAATGTCCGGATCAAGAGAATGATCTATGAATGGGAAGATGCTGCCAGAAGTGCTTACCTGAAAAACACATCTAGCTTGCGGCAAGCGAAAAATATTCATCGCCTTTTATGCCGCAAGGGCCAAACAGTTTCTCAAGTTAAGCAAGAGCAACCTAAGGCTCATATCCGGCCTTTTAACTGGACACTATCCTCTGAAATAACACCTTACTAAGATAGGTCAGACAACTGATGAAAATTTCAGGCTCTGCAACGAGGCACAACAAACAGCAGAGCACCTACCTTGTGAATGCTCTGTTCCGTCCCTTCAAAGACGTAACTACCTGTCATAGGCCACTTTAAAGCCCGATAAATAATAATTGGTATACATTAACCCTGAAGTTATTATAGATTACACAAGAGATCTAGACATTGAGGGACTCAAGTAGGTCAAGGATAATTACAAAAGATCTTTCAGGTCAAGGTAATTTCGAAAGGCCCAGAGGCCATACGATCCACCGACCCTATAACATAACTATTCCAGAGTTAAAAGAAGAGATACGACGTAAAAAATGTTCAAAGATGTGACGAGGAACTCTAACGTTCGTCTGCAGAAATGCGTCACCGTCAAAGATCAGTATTTATCGGACTTGTTTTTCATAATTAATTTCTCTTCTGTATTACAATAAAACTTTCGTTCATTATCTACAAATTGTGATTTTTTCATCCCGATATCTCAAAAATTAAAGGTATGTCGTTCATTTTAAATGTGGTCATAATTAAATGTGCAAATCTTTTCGCAATCTTTAATTAATTTGTCTTACAAATTATTTCATTTATTAGTCTTTGTACAAGTTGATGATTGAGTTACATGAATATCAAACTAATTTGACGAATAAAGTACTGATAACCTTTATTCGCACGTTTATTTGAATTACCAAATGTACATACATTTCGGACACAAAGTGCTTTACTCATCAAATTTGTAAAACAAATTAGTTGTTGGTTTCGCATAGAATCGCATTTTTCGATAATGTAACGTGCTTATTTTAGATTCACTGTGGAAATATTGAAATTATCTTTTAAATGGTTTTACCGCAGGAACATAAAGCTATTCTTATCCAAACATGTGATCCCATTTACAATTAAACGCTGACTCTCGGCAAACCCTCAAAGGCTTCCTTTCCTCCAAATCGATACCTTAACCTACCATTCAATATAAGCAACTTCAAAGTCAGTCAACATGGCTTTAGTCGTCGCGATTGCCACTAAAAAGAGCACGAAAACAAATCAACAACAAAAAGTATACCTAATTTATTACAACAATTAGAAAAGTTCGGTTTCAAAAATATTTGCGCGGAAAAAAATGTACTACTACCTTTCATACTTTGAAGTATTTTTGAATCATTGACCTATTTCACTATTATCGCATAGTTCTCCAATTGGATGTGTTTTGAAGTTGTTTCGAAAATATGGTATTTTTGATACATTAAGTTATTTTACTATTATTGTATAATTTTTTAATTATATGTGTTTTGAAGTTGTGTTTCTTTTGAAACAAAAAGGGTATTTTTGAAACATTGAGTTATTTTACTATTATCTTATAATTTTTTAACTGGATGTGTTTTAAAGTTGTTTTTCTTTTGAAACTAAAAAAAAGGTGATACAAAACAGCCAAGAAGGCGCGCCCTCCAGGAGCGTCTCCAGCAGAGCTTCGTCGAGAAGGAGGGGCGAAAAGGAGTACTTTTTCGGGGAGAGGAATTTGGATTCGAGGAGGGTCCACGATGACACCTCTTCGCTTTCGAGTTTGGACTCGGATACGATGTCCTTTAAGGTACGTCTAAAAATATATCATCAAAAGGTAATCGAAGAGGTAAAAACTTTTAAACAACCCAAAACTCGAGAATTCAACATATAAATATTGGTGTATTTTTGGAGAAAACTGTTCACATTGATATTAAACAGAATCTTCAGAATTGTTCATCTTCTTGGTTACTTATGTTCGAAAGCGTAAACGCCATCTAATGCCCATTACATATGTAAATTGCACAGGTTATATTTAATGGTCAAAGATGTTCAGTATTCTTCAAGCACTAGTTCGGGACTATACTGATGATGGCGTTAAAGCCTGAAACGCGTATATAGTTATCCGGTGAATGAATGAGTACTGATCACAAGTTCATATTCTTGATTACTGTTTAATACTTTCCTATATTAAACAGAACCTTTGACTTCTTCCTTTAATATTACATTTCCTTTATAGATACGTGGATGTATCAAAGAGGCATCATCCTCTGGTGATGAAACCAAAGATGAAGACGAAGTCGACACTCCCCACAGCAAATCCTCAACCGACTGGCAGGACAACTGGCGCTTACAAAAACGAAAATACAACGGAACCACCTCCCCAGTACCCGTCCCAATGCTCGTTCCTGATCCGATCACCGAAGCGAAAGTCTTGATCGGCGATAGAGAAGCTGACGATACAACCGATTTATCAGACGCCGCTTCTGATTACGAGGAAGCTCTAGAACCGGCTACACTCAATTCTGTATTGGTAAACAGCAGGACGGTGATTGGGGGAAGGAGTCCGTTGGAAAGCCTGGTTTTCAAGCAGGAGTCGATTTCTGAGGATGGAAGTACTGATGCCACGGATTTGGTACAGGAGAAGGAGGATATTGTTAGAAAGTTTAATGGTGAAGATGAGGAGGGGGATGGAGATGTGGAGGAAGATAAAATTGTTGGAGAAGCAGTGGTGAGGAATGAAGAGGAGTTTCTTCAGCAAAAAGGTAAGTTTTTTTATTCGTTTTAAGAGGCTTTAAGCGGAAAAATCAATTTTACTGGTTCCAGGGCTGTGGCCAAACCTGAGATCCCGACAGGGGAAAAAAATTGCTAGTAGCTCCACCTGTAGAGCCGTCCCTTGGCTACGGCTTTGAAGGTGGACCTAGCAACTTTCTTGATCGTTAGGGCATATCAGAATAACCTTAGCATGGAAGGAAGAAGCGAAAGATGATCGTGTTTGGTGACGGATATGGCGGCCTGATGAGCTCATTAATAAGAGCGAAACGATTGTCGTCCTCGTCTTCTTTACACGTTCACTTGATAAAATGCAATTCCTAATATGACGTAATACGAAGTAAGGGCGTATTAGGTCACATTGAGAATTGCATTTTATCGCCGTTCGCTTCTTCCTTCAATGCTCACATGATAATACTTATGTCTCATTCAAAGAACTTAATACTTAAAACGCCTTACTTGGCAACTTACTTCTCCCGATCAGGATCTGCCTGAGGTCTGAATACACAGCTCTGTCTCTAAGAGACTAACAAGTAAAACGTGTTAAACAAATGTCTCAAAACTTTTTAGATGCTGAGGATGAATTGATTTCACTGGACAGCAACACCGAGAAAGATTTGGAATACACGGAAAGATACGCGTCTCTTCCGAGGACGATTTACAAAAGCCCTATATTATCACCAAGGTAATTTTTTCTCCAACTTTTTCCAAGCATTTCTTCTCATCTAACTGTATTTTTTTTATTTAGACAATCACACATTGATACTTTCGATGATTTATCAATTGGACATGAGCATAAAACTGATAACGTAGACAGCGGTGTGACTTCTGATGAAGATGAGAAGCAGAGAATCTTCAAAGGTAAGAAATAGTTTTAAGTTAAAAGTGTGTTTTTATATTTACATTGAGAAATTATTAGTTTTTTTTCTCCCTTATTAAAATCATTAGGTATATCAATGCTTTTCTAACAATTAAAAAAAATGAATGAAGAAAATGTTAAGGTAGGTACTTAACGATTTCAAACATTGTTCAAGAATCAAGTGCTTCTCTAAAATCGTTAAGTATACCAAGTGTTTCTTCAAAAATAAAGAAGAAATACTTGATATACTTAATGATTTTATGAAATAGAAAAGAAATACTGAATATACTTGAATATTTTATGAAATAGAGAAGAAACACTGGATTCTTTTCAATGTTTAAAATAGTTATGCATATCAAGTGTATCTTCTTATTTTATTTTTAAATCATTGGATATATTAGTGTTTTTCTAACAATTAAAAAAAGAAAAAAAGAAACTTTTGATGTAGGTACTTAACGCTTTCAAACATTGAAAAGAATTAATTGCTTCTCTATTTGATAAAATCGTTAAGTATATCAAGTATTTATTTAGAAATAAGGAAGAAATACTTGACGATTTTATGAAATTGAGAAGAAACACTCGATTCTTTTCAATATTTAAAATCGCTATGCATATCGAGTATATCTTCTTATTTGTTTTAAATCTATCCAACGATTCAGTGCTTTTCTAACTATTAAAAAAAATAAAGAAGAAACTCTTGACGTAAATACTAAACATTGATCAAGAATCAAGTGTTCCTTTATTTCATAAAATTGGTAGGTATAATAAGTATTTCTTTAAAAATAAGGAAGAAATTCTTGACATACCAAACAATTTTATAAAATAGAGAAGAAACACTTGATTCTTTTCAATGTTTACAATCGTTATGCATATCAAGTGTATCTTCTTAATTGTTTTTAAACCATTGCATATATCAGTGCTTTTCTAATAATGAAGAAAATGAAGAAGAAACTCTTGATGTAGATAGTTAACGATTTTAAACATTGATCTAAAACCAATTGTTTCTCTATTTCATAAAATACTTAACATACTTAACGATTTTATGAAATAGAGAACAAAACACTTGATTCTTTTCAATTTTTGAAATTGTTATGCATATCAAGTGTATCTTCTATTTTTTTTAAATCGTTGGATGTATCAAGAGATTTTTCTTAATTTTTAAAATCGTTATGTATATCAAATGTTTTTTATTCTTTTTTTAAATCGTTGGACATATCAAGTGCGTCCGTCTACTTAGTTTTTGAAATCATTATGTATGACAAGTATTTCTTTTCGTTTTTTTGAAGTCTGATATATTAAGTGTTTCTTCTTTCTTTTTTGAAATCCTTCGATAAATTAAGTGCTTCTACCCACTTTCTCAAATCTTTGTTTATATGAAGTGTTTCTTCTTTCTTTTTAAAATTTGTTGAATATATTATTACTTGATTATAGTTATCATTTTTTTTTTCAGTGTAGGTATATCCGAACTTTTATAACAATTAAAAATAGAAAGTAGAAACACTTCATATACTAAACGATTTTTTTAAATAAGGAAGAAATATATATTAATTACTTAACGACTTTAGAAAATTGAGAAGAAACAATTGATTCTTTTTAAAGTTTGAAATCGTTACGCATATCAAGTGTATCTTCTTATGTTTTCGAAATCTTTGGATTTATTAAGAGCTTCATCCTAATTTTTGAAATCGTTATGTAAACTAGAGTTTCTTCTTTCTCTTTTGAAATCGTTAGGTTTATCAAGTGCTTCTACTTAGTTTCTGAAATCCATATGTATATCAAGAGTTTCTTCTTCCTTTTTTGAAATTGTTGTATATATCAAGTGCTTCTACTGAGTTTTTGAAATTGTTATGTATATCAAGTGTTTCTTCTTCCTTTTTTGAAATCGTTGGATATATCAAGTGCTTTCTTCTACTCAGTTTTTGAAATCGATATGTATATCAAGTGTTTCTTTTTCCATACTCAGTTTTTGAAATCGTTTTTGTGTATGTCAAGTGTTCCTTCTTCATTTTTTGAGATCGTTGGATATATCAAGTGCTTCTACACAGTTTTTTAATTCGTTGTGTATATCAAGTGTTTCTTCATTCTTTTTCGTTGAATGTATCAAAAAATCGTTGGATATATCATAATAATAATAATAATTCATACCTTTTTTTTAAATGTTTTTTTCATTTTTTTTAAATTCTTGTTAAGCAGTATATTTTTAATTCTGTTTAAGTAGTATATATTGAATATTGATTTAGTAGTATATATTGGCAATTTCAATTAATTATACTTAAATATATTTTAAAATTCACAATATGTCAGTGTTTTATACGCGTGGCGCATGAAGTAAAATTTCGAGTTTAGAAAGGCCTGAAAATTTGGTTTGGTCGTTTGGACCAAACCAAATTTTAAGGCTTTTCTAAACTCGAAATTTTACTTCATGCTTAGTCTGGGAGTGGAAACCCGTGTTCGAATTCAGTTTCTGAAATCGTAATGTATATCAAGTGTTTCTTCTTTCTTTTTATGAAATTGTTGGATATATCAAGTGCTTCTACTCAGTGTTTGAAATCATTGTGTATATCAAGTGTTTCCTTTTTCTTTTTATGAAATTGTTTCGATAAATAAAGACCTTTACAATTTTTTGAAATCGTCAGTAATTTTGAGGGTTCCTTCTCTAATTTTTTGTCTAGGTACTTATAGTGAGCGGGAAAAGGAGAAATGGAACCACGCAGTGCCATTGAGCAACAATCCTTACTCAAAGTCAAATTTGGAAAGGAGGTTAAGTTCCAGGTCTTCGAACAGCAGCATCGGATCTTCGTAAGTACATTCAGCTTTCTTCAATTTCGGCCCGATTTTTGTTGCACTTGCGAATTTTACAATTTAAAGTACTCCTACTTTTTATCCTGGTCTTTGCTGCATGATTATACTGAATTATATTGCTGATAAAACTCATTAAGTGCACAGGAGAGACGGTTCTTAAGATTTGTTTTTAGGAGAGGATGCAGGTATAAACTTGTAGGTTATTATTTCTTTTAAGTAAACATAATTTAATAAGTTCAATTTCGATTTCGAACGAGTGTTTCCACTCCCAGACTAAGCATGAAGTAAAATTTCGAGTTTAGAAAAGCCTTAAAATTTGGTTTGGTCGCGTAGCGCTACGCGCTACGCGACCGAACCAAATTTGTAGGCTTTTCTAAACTCGAAATTTTACTTCATGCGCCACGCGTGTAACACACTAATATATTGTTAAATTAAAAATATTCTTGTTTAACATATTTAATACTAATTTAGCAGCATATTTTTTAATTCAAAATATTTCAGTGTTTTACACTCGTCACAAATAGCAATACTAGTATTTCAAAAATATTAATAGCGCGATTATTTTCGCAAATCTACAAATACAAATTCAATTGTTTTGAGGGGTGTTTGAAGTCGTCTTTGTAAGACAAATTAGTTTTAGTTTTCGAAAATAATCAAACTCTTAATATTTTTAGTAAAATAGCATAACACAAATAAAACAGTAACAAATTTGAACTTCAAATTAAACCAGTGTTTTATACGCGTGGCGCATGAAGTAAAATTTCGAGTTTAGAAAAGCCTAAAAATTTGGTTTGGTCGCGTAGCGCTACGCGCTTCGCGACCAAACCAAATTTTAAGGCTTTTCTAAACTCTAAATTTTACTTCATGCTTAGTCTGGGAGTGGAAACACGCGTTCGAGATTCAAATTGAACGTTTTTGAAAAAAAAAACGAATGCCTAAATTTTACAGCGCATGCATTGGAATATTTACACTTAAAAGATAAAATCCCTGCATGTATAAATAATTTAAATTGCTACTCAAATTACATACCTTTTTTTTAATGTTTTTTAATTTTCAAAAATTCTTGTTTACCAGTATATTTTTAATCCTGTTTAAGCAGTATATATTTAATACTGATTTAGTAGTATATATTTGCAATTTCAATTAATTATGCTCTAGTATATATTCTTATTTAACATATTTAATACTGATTGAGCAGCATATTTTTAAATTCAAAATATTTCAATGTTTTACACGCGTGGCAAATAGCAATACTAGTATTTAAAAAATAATAATAGCGCGATTATTTTTGCAAATCTACAACTAATTTCTCCTACAAATACAAATTCAATTGTTTCGAGGGGTGTTTGAAGTCGTCTTTGTAAGACAAACTAGTTTTAGTTTTCGAAAATAATCAAACTCTTAATATTTTTAGTAAAATAGCGTAACACAAATAAAACAGAAACAAATTTGAACTGCACATTAAACCAGTGTTTTATACGCGTGGCGCATGAAGTAAAATTTCGAGTTTAGAAAAGCCTGAAAATTTGGTTTGGTCGCGTAGCGCGTAGCGCTACGCGACCAAACCAAATTTTCAGGCTTTTCTAAACTCGAAATTTTACTTCATGCTTAGTCTGGGAGTGGAAACACGCGTTCGAGATTCAAATTGAACGTTTTTGAATAAAAAAACGAATGCCTAAATTTTACAGCACATGCATTGGAATATTTACACTTAAAAGATAAAATCCCTGCATGTATAAATAATTTAAATTGCTACTCAAATTACATACCTTTTTTTAATGTTTTTTAATTTTTCAAAAATTCTTGTTTACCAGTATATTTTTAATCCTGTGTAAGCAGTATATATTTAATACTGATTTAGCAGTATATATTTGCAATTTCAATTAATTATACTCTAGAATATATTCTTCTTTATCATATTTAATACTGATTTAGCAGCATATTTTTAAATTCAAAATATTTCAATGTTTTACACGCGTGGCAAATAGCAATATTAGTATTTCAAAAATAAAAATAGCGCGATTATTTTCGCAAATCTACAACTAATTTCTCCTACAAATACAAATTCAATTGTTTCGAGGGGTGTTTGAAGTCGTCTTTGTAAGACAAATTAGTTTTAGTTTTCGAAAATAATCAAACTCTTAATATTTTTAGTAAAATAGCATAACACAAATAAAACAGTAACAAATTTGAACTTCACATTAAACCAGTGTTTTATACGCGTGGCGCATGAAGTAAAATTTCGAGTTTAGAAAAGCCTAAAAATTTGGTTTGGTCGCGTAGCGCTACGCGCTACGCTACCAAACCAAATTTTAAGGCTTTTCTAAACTCGAAATTTTACTTCATGCTTAGTCTGGGAGTGGAAACACTCGTTCGAAATTCAAATTGAAAGCTTTTGAAAAAGCAACGAATGTCTGAAATTTTACAGCGCATGCATTGAAATATTTACACCTAAAATAAAAAATCGCGATATTCATAAATAATATAAATTGACACCTAAATTACATGCCCTTTTTAAATGTTCAGTAGATTACTCCTATTTTTTAAATGTAGAACGACAATACTACATTAAATGGCTGTGGCGAGAACCCACGCCAGAATCATTGAATCCAAATTAAAAAAAAAATAATGTAGGACGGCTCAAAATTTCATATCAAATACGCATACGTATCTAACCATTAAGCTCAATTAAACATTATTATCACATGGAATAAAAATGTGTGTGCGCGCATTTTTTTATAACACTTAATTTGCGTACTGAATTTTCTTAATTGAACACACAAATTATCCTAATCAAAATCTTGAGCGCACCTAGATAATCCACCTCAACTTACCTGTAATGCAATTCAACGAATTATGACGTGCTCGCGTCGTAATTCAATTTGTGCGAAAAATGTATCTCCAGTTCATGTTAGTCCTCCTCGTGCGTTCTCCAGCGATAAAACGGAAACAATGAATTAATCTAATCTGCTAGATGGAATTTTCGCGCATAGTGTCTCCACATTTCGGTACATCAAGTAAATATTGTGCGTGATATTTGTGCTTGGTTATCCCAGATAATGTGTTTAAAATGAGCCAAAAAAAATTGTTTGATTTACTCAACGAGGACAGGGAGAAATCGACTAAACTACACAGGTGAAAACATTTTTTAAATGAATAAAGAGCGAGTCGCAAAATTACAGAATTTTTATCAAGTGTTCATAATCTTGGCTATGAGAAAAATAAGTGGTTATTTTTGTTGTTGAAATTCAAGATTTTTTTCCTTTTTATGTCAGAATATTTTTATATTATAATATTTTCTATACTCAGACTCATATTTGAATTTAGTTCGGATGGATAACCTGCAGACGTGCTTCGGACTCCATGGAACTCGTCAGTGTGGTTTCATCCAGCGCGTTGCGTCGACTAGAAAACTGAACTGCATTTTGACTATTTAGGCCTCTATTTGTGATCATATTTCCATATAAAAATTGAATTAGTGTTCAGTATTCCGGCACCGGATACACACCGACGCGTTTCTGACTTCAAGGTCCTCGTGAGCTAGTGCTGAGGAATAGTGAACATTTCCGACTATACCAAGCCAATATGTGAAAACTATTAATGAATTTCGATAGCTACGCCATCTAATGCTCGTTAGTGGCATCGTCACACTGACGAGGACGTTTAAGTCCGAAACGCGTCTGTAGGTATCTGGGCCGGTATTCTCGAAATTGGTCGTACCATTCGGTCGTATGAAATCTGTAATTTAGATAGGGATTTAACATGTGAATTTGACAGTTGGTGGGCGACCGATCGTTCGATCAATTTCATGAATACTGGCCCCGGTGCCAAAATATTAAACTCTTATTCAATGTTGATATTTATATATTTTCTGGTTTCACAAATAAAGTTTTGCTCGTTCGTGGATGAAACAGTGGCCTGTATGTACAGTTTGTGTAACCGTATCATTAACGATGCCACTATAGAACATTTGATATATTTTGATATGATGATTGATTCTGAAGAACATTTTTTATGTACAGTTGCGAGAGAAAAAAACTAGTACAGCAGGAAGCTTTATCCACTTTTGAAATATCCTATTTTTTTTCTTGTAAAACAAACTTGTCATGTACAGGTTAAAAACACTTTTTTCTTGGCCAACAAGACGGTGCTTTTGTTGACATGCACTCTATTAGCAATGTCTTTAATGCTAACACCGTCTCTAATCGGGTCGTTATTATCGCTTTTTCAATTCAGTCAGTCGAGGCATGTCGAAGTTAATTAAATTTCGTTTGACATTTTCGCAGATTTGACAATTTGAAAAATCAAAGTGAGTCCAGTTCAAATAGCCAAATATTTTGCAGTACTGTAATTATAGTAAATTTAATTAAAACACTAAGTTTGTTGTACTAAATTGATTATGAGTTACGTGAAGATCAAATTAATTTAACGAATAAAGCACTAATAACCTTTCTTCACACTTTTATTTGAATTACCAAATGTACATTTCGGACACAAAGTGACCATTATAAATGGATTAACACTATCATCCAGTGTTAATCCATTGATAATGGTCACTTTGTGTCCGAAATGTACATTTGGTAATTCAAATAAAAGTGTGAAGAAAGGTTATTAGTGCTTTATTCGTTAAATTGTTGTACTAAGTGTTTTATTTAAATTTACCACAATTAGCTTAAAAAATGTTTTCACTAAGGGTTTTGTGAGAAATTAACTGAACAAGTGAGACATTAACTGAGCTTTTGTAGCTTACTTCTTATAATTGTGATAATTATTTCACGAATTCAAATGCCCAAGATATTTAGTATTGCTCATTGCACTTAATGATTTTTACTTTGAATCCGATGAAATATTTACTCTGATTTATATTTGAGCGAGATCTTATCGTGGTAGCCTTGTTCAAGTTAGTACAAGTAATTATTATAAATTGCTGGTTTGTGTACTTTTTGATAAGAATTAATTACTCTTAATAAAATATAGTATTGTGCAATTCGCTATGAGCGAAAAGATAATTAATAATAAATTTCCCATAATCTAGTTGTTTGTTTCAAAATATGATAAGACTAATAGTTGTATTTGTTATCATAATTTTCAATACCTACTTATTTATACAATTATATTGAATTACGACAATCGAATCATAAAGATATATATTTTTGTAATATATTTAAAACAGTTATTAAATAATTTCGAAATCCTTACATAGATTTTAAAAATTACCGAACAGTTTAATATCTCGCTTGTTTTTGCATTCACGTGGAAAAATTGTGTAGCCGCAATCGGTTTGTAAATTACTATTACTTTCAAAATAATAGTCATTTGCAAACCTAGTGCGGAAAATAATACTTTCTAACTATATTGAGAATTACAACTATCATCTTACAATTCAGATTTGATCGTGATTATTACATCCGTGAGGCGGCGAAATCGGCCGGTGCTAGAAAATCGAATCCTTCCCCGTCGGCCGCCAAACCCCAAGAGGAGGATGATGAGGTAAGTCTGCCATGCAACCTGAAGCGGTTGGAGGAGATGTGCACGTACGACAGCCTCCCGAGGCGGCTGTTCAGTGCCAGAAACTCGAGCAGGCATTTCGCCAAGAATCCCCTCATGAATTTCCTAGACGACTGCACGACACAAACTTGACCACATTTAAACACTCCGTTTTATGTATATATCACTTGTTATGTTTGTACTGTATTGTAAAATAATGCATGGGCGTTTTTACTTTAATTAATTTTAGAATATTGAGTATTGTTGTTATTGTCTGTAAAGATGTAATAAATTCGTGGTAATTTAGACTTATATTTTTCTGAAAGTTATATTCGTTACTTGTTACAAGTTGGTAAGCTCCATTAAGTACAATTAAACATACGACTTAGTGGAGATGACTGTTTACTAATGCCTGTTTATATAGCACAATTACTTTAAAAACTTAAAGGGTAAGTTTTTCCACATCAACAATTTTATTTATTTATTTTCTTACTAAATTACCGTGATGGGCAGATGCGCAATACTAATAATACTCAATGCTTTTTTCCTCTTCAATTAATGTGCTTATATTATTTTCCTTTAATTAGTGGTGGCTTAATATAATATTACCAACATAGCGCTAGTTTATTCTTTCTTAAAACCTAGGTCAAAAAACCCGCGGAAATCGAAGAAAAAATCCAACCGAAAATCGAGCAGATCTACAAAGCAGTCCCAGCCGTAATCGAAGATGAACCGGAATCATCAATCGAGCCTTCAACCCCGACCAGACCCAACCAGCTCGACATTTCGAGCGATTCCGATTACAGCATCGAACGCACTTACAACATAGAAACAGGACAAGTTATCAGAAAGCCTAACAGCTTCAGGAAATACGCTATGGACGCATCTAGAAGCCCAGAGGGGATTAAATACCTACCCAAAGATTTCGACATCGACGAAAACCATAACAAGCTACAGAATGAGAAGCGGAATTTTCTGCGTTCGTTAACTACACCTGATGAAGAGGACGCTTCTTCGCTTTTGGATAGTAGTTTCGAGGAAGTCATGCCTCCGAGGGTCAACCACTTTAAGCTGGTCGAGGAGATCGCTAACGAGACTTCAGATCAGTACGATAATACTCCGTTAAGTCCACCAGCTGAATACAAATCCTTAAACGATGCAATCGAAAACAAATTATTGAGCTCTGAAAATACTGACATTCTAGAACAGCAAATATGTGTAAAACCCATCGCAACAATGTTTAAGCCACCATCGGATAAAAATAATGAAGATTCTAGTAAAGACAATGATGATAAAACGACTACAAATTTACCGAAAGTAGATACTCAAGATTCTGATCGTTTGGAGACAAGAGATTATTTCAAGCCTCCTAATATTGAAATTTCGCGAAAATCGTCTTCAAATTCAGTAGATACTCAAGATATAGAACGTGTGGGGATAAGAGATTATTACAAGCCTCCTAATTTTGAAATTCCGCGAAAATCGTCTTCAAATTCGGTTAACGAAAAGCGAGAATTGAAATCTCCTGTTGCGTTAGAGAAGAAAGTGTTGGAAACTGAATCAAGCATCCGTTCAATGAATGGAAGGGATTTTTTTAAGGACTTGAAATCAACTAAAAATAAGGACGATGAAGTTTTTCTAAGGCAAAAACCAGTAGATAGTGAACAGAAACAATCGTTTATCGACTTGAAATCAACAAAGAATAAAGATTGTGAAGTTTTACTCAGGCAAAAACCAATTGAACAGAAACAGTCTTTTATAGAATCGAATTCAACAACAAATCTAGAAGATTTATTGAAGCAAAAATTAAGGAATAATGAAGATAAACAATCGTTAATCGAAAATCAATCAACGAAGTTTAGCGTTCCAAAGAAGGAAGATGAAGTTTCAGCAGCAAACGAGGCCCGAAAATTCTTCAACAACATGAAATCCACTGAGGAAGTTTCGCTAAAACAAAAACCAAGCAACGATGATGAAGTTTTATTTAGGAGAAAACAACCAGTAGAGATTCACCCACAAACAATTGACTTAAACAACTCAAAGAAGGAAGACGAAATTTTACCAGCAAACGAGGCCCGAAAATTCTTCAACAACATGAAATCCCCTGATGAAGTTTCGCTAAAGCAAATACCAAGCAACGATAATGAAGTTTTATTAAGGAGAAAACAACCAGTTGATGAAGTTAGCCCACAAACATTTGAAGATCAATTTGTACTAACATCACAGCCCGAATCACCCTCCCACTTATCTTTAAACGACGACCAAATTGATTACATGAATAAAAACATGGGCGCTTTCAAAGAGAAAATCGAGACGGTTTTACCCGACCAAACCGAAGAGTTTTCCTTGACGTATTCGGAAGTGTCGGAGCCGGAGGCGGAAATCAACGATTTGAAGGAGAAGAAACTGGTGAATAATTTACTCGGGACGTTTTCCAAGTCGTTTCCGAATTTAAATAAAATTCATTCGACGAGGAATTCCAGCCCGAGTCCGACTTCTGAGGTTAGCTATAGGAGCGCTAGTGTAGATATTAGCGAGGTTGAGGATGACGATGACTTACCCTCGGTTAGGAGATTATCCAAAATTTTCAATTCTGTAAGTCTGCTAATGCTTGCGTAAAAAAACTTGAATTTTACGATATTGATAAGTTAATTTTAGTACGAGGGGTGATCAAAACGTACACGTTTCATTGCAGGCTTTGTAACCTGACTTTTTGATTACCCCTCGTATCAATAAATGACATAATTGTATTACGTTTATTTTGCAGAATAAGAATGGTAAGCAGGATCAGGTCTACAGTTTAACAGCAAGGAGTATCCCAAAGGAGTTCAGGCAAGAGCTGAAGAAGGAACCGACTACTCCCACATGTGGTATGTTTAATTTAAACAAAATCAAAATTATTTTATTCATATAATTTAATTATGTTTCATAAAGTAAAATGATATAAATTGAGTAATATTTGAGTAGTCTTCAGTTTGACTTAGTAGGTCTCTTCAATGCTTATTAGAGCACTAAAACTTTCGTGTAAGATACAGGTAATTTTTCTTTTAAGTATACATACCCCGATATATGCGCTGTGAATGTTTAAACATTTGTTGTTTTCATAAATGTGTTCAATTTGAAGCTTCTACCGACTATTTCCAATCGTTAAAATTTCGAGTTTAGAAGAGCCTGAAAATTTGGTTTGGTCGCGTAGACGCGTAACTACGCGAACAAACCAAATTTTCAGGCTTTCCTGAACTCGAAATTTTACTTCATGCGCCAGGCGTATTAATCGCTGATCTAAGGTGAAGTTCAAAAACGCATACTTCATGGTCCAATAATATGATGTATATGTTTTGGAATTTCACTTTAAATCAGTATTTATACGCGTGGCGCATGAAGTAAAATTTCGAGTTTAGAAAAGCCTGAAAATTTGGTTTGGCCGCTCCGCTTCGCGGAGCGACCAAACCAAATTGTCAGGCTTTTCTAAACTCGAAATTTTACTTCATGCTTAACCTGGGATTGGAAACACTCGTTAGAAGTTTCGAATTGAAATCATTCATAAAAACAACGAATGTCTGAAAATTTAGAATACATTGGCTTGTGTATACTTAAGAAAAAAATCCATGTGTGTTAATAACACAACTTTTCTTTTTTATCAATAATTAGTAGACAAACTTTGTAATAATAAAATTGTTTAGTTTACAAAAACAAATTACTTAATCTGTTTCAGATGTGATTACAGAAGTGATCACTTCGGAGACCCCCAAGGAGGAAACAGTGTTGCCATTCCCGAAAGCAAAGAGCAAAATTGAGTTTTTCGAAAAGTTGAAGAAATAAATCACTTTTCCGAATGAACTTACCTGGGAAATTCTTCTTTTTCGCGTTTCACTTTAATGTATTTTTCTTTCGTAGTTTAGTTTTTATTATAGTTACCAAAGAACAAAGATATTCGGAGATTAGAGATGGAATGAAATTATGCGATGTTTGTCATTTGATAAATATGTATTTTACTTGTACATAACTATTTTTATAAATATATAGAAAAACAAAGTTGGGAGAGCGCGGTCGTCATGAGAAGTGGATGCCTTCTTTGTTGAATGCGTGTAATAACCTGTAATGTAATTAATTAAAATTAATAAAAAAGAACAAGTTATTTATTTTGTAATATAAATCTATTAATATTGATTTTTTGTCCATTTTTCATTATCATTTTTAGCTAATTATTTTTGAATAATTAACACTGATTATAGGAATATGATTTTTTGAGTTACGTGAGGATATAAATTAACCTTGAATGAAAACACTAATACTTTCTTCACAAAATAACACTGATTACTACTTTGGTTTGAAAATGACACCTTCAGTGAATACTAGTAACTGTTTAAAATAATAAGTAAATAAAATACTTATTATTTTAAATGCTGACTAGTATCCACTGAACCAAAAATGGTTCAGTGTAAATTATTTAATATATAAAACTGTATGACAAAGTTATAGACAGTCACCACCAAATATTTACATTTAAGTTTTTATTTTTATTGGTGAGATAGTATTTTGTTTTAGAGTTAAATTTAGTAAAAAAAAACCTAAATATTGCATGGTGTTAGAAAGTCTATCAGAGCCCAGATAACTTAAATAATTTCACGTTTAAATAGGTGATTTCTATGATTTAATTCACTTAATAGTAAATAATATATGCAACTTATTTATACATCTACTGATTTGTGTATAGTAAGTTGCTTATTATTTTATTATTAAGTGAATTAAATCAAATGAATCATTTACGCCCGGTTTCTCCAACGCGTTTTAACTTGACAAAATCGATCTGAAAAATAAGACGTTCTTAAAATGTTGCATAAACCATAAATCTGTAAAATATATCATATTTAAATGTGCTACTATTATTTGCCTCGTTTTATTTTTTTAATAGTTTCCATATAATTTTAACCTATTTTGATTAATTTCACCTGTTAATAAAAGTTATTAAGCACTTTTAATTTTCTTAGCAATTAACAACTTTTACCTTCAAACAGACGAATTATTTGATTTAATTCGCCCAACGTTAAAATATTACATGCAATTTGTATACACACGTGTATGTTAAATTGCATATATTCGTTTCCCGCAGACGCCGATTTACGGAATTAAGCGCACGTTTTTTGGTTCGTTCACCGGGAGCGCCGGTCGACTTCTAAGAACTCGTAAAAGCAAATAAGGAATGCATTTTTTGCGTGGAGAATTCGTTCCGAGAATTGAATGGGTTTTTCGTCGAACTTTAATTATTGGAAATGCGCACCTTTAACAATATTTTTATTTGGCTGTAATTCTTCAACGCGCTGACTGATTTTTACGATTCAAACGCTAACTTGTTTGCAATTAAGCACTCCATACACTGTTTTTAATTGCTACAGCAGAAATGGGATTATAAACAGTAAACATGAAGATTTCATGTAAGTAAAAGCTGATTACCATAAAATAAATGATCATTATTAGTAAGTATTGATTAGTTGAGAGTGATTTGTGTTTGGAAATTAAAAAATATCAAATATTTATGTCCAAACTTTGATATTCTTGGAATGTGTAAAAATTCATTTGAGTTTAATACGCTGTGAACAGATGTTTATGTCAACAGCCAGGAGTGAACATTTAGAAATACTATTGAATATTGGAGTGCAATATTGTTCGTAAATTTAATAATAAATTATTATTATTAAGTATTGAATAGTTGACAACAGAAATTAAATTTAACAGCCAGGAGTGAAATTTAGCAATATTTAGGGCTATTCCGTACACGAAATGTTAAATTTAACATCACAGTCTAAAGGCGTTTAGTACTTGATAGTTTAGTAATAGATTGTGAGGGTATTAATAACAAATACGTTAAATTTAACATTTCGCGTACAGAATCACTGAGATTATTAAATATTTAATTGAAATATTGTTTTTAAAAAAATCATTGTTTGTACTAATTATTTTTGAATCAACAGTTTCACTTCATTTTATTGTAAAACAAAACTACTTACATCATAAAATCATCGATATCCATCGTCCTTGCCCTTTTTTGATCAGCCTCGTTTGTCGTCAAAATTTCCTCAACTTTTGCCTTTATATCAAAACCTTCTTTAATTTCCTGAAAAACAAAACATTTTAGCAACAAACTCGAGGTGAATTATAAATCACAAACACCTTGTTATTTAGACTGCAGTGCAATTTATAATTCTTTTCTAGCGTTGCCAACACTGACGTCTGCCTGAAAGCCCCACCAAGCGTTTTGTTTTTCCTCGTGAAAGCAATCCTCGTTAAACCATCCCATTCTGTGTAAGCAATTGGCGGTGGGGGGTTCCTAGGCTCGATTCTAACAACAGAGGATTCAACTTTCGGTGGGGGTCTGAAATTATTTTTTCCAACCTACAAAAAACAAAATACAAATTAGAAAGTGGACCCGAACAGAGGAAATGTCAAGCGTGAACAGTACGGCCGGTTCTGCTTGTGTTTGGCTCACATGTGGTTCTTTCACAAATCTTTTTTTATCCTAACTCATTCTTTACAGGTGATTGACTCCCTTAAAAACCCTTAATTTATTACCCATACAACCAGGTGTGTATCTTTCCTAAATCCCTTTCCTGTCCTCGGGGTTACCGAAACCCTGATTTACTTATAATTACTGTGACTGGTCAATAGAGATTAGTTGGCAAGGCCATTAAATATGTGTAGAAAGATGATATTTGACAGGGCTTTGAAGTCAAGGATATTTATTTATTATTGTGACTTCATTAAGAATTAGTAAATAGAACAGAAATAACCCTCTGTTGATTCAGTGAATTTATAACTAATTGTGTTGGTACTTACTTTCATCAACATATCAACTCTTGCTAATAATTGCGTGTTAACCGAAAGCCTGCAATACATTTTATCTCCTGCTTTCGCCACTAATCTTTCAGCGAATTCTCTCTGAAACATCAGAACGGCGCATCGAAAAAACGGCCTGTGCAATAACAACTTAAATACCAGAGGTGAGGAAATTTGGTAGGGCACGTTAGCCACGCACAAATCGAAAAACGGTAGCTCTGTTTTCAAAACGTCACCGACCATAATCTGTAATTTTGTTTGAAACGGTGTTCCCTGCACTCTCTTCTGTAATTCAGCAACTAATCTGTTCAAAAATTAAAAATAGTGTCCTTTGAAAAGCACAGTGAATATTCTGGGGTATTCCGTACACGAAATGTTAAATTTAAAGTAGACGTTATTATTTAACTTCACAATCTAAGAATTAATATGTATACTTAGAATGTGAAGTTAAATAATACTAAAATAATTACCTACTTCTTTCCATAATTAATGGCCTTAGCTTTTAAAGCTTTGAAGACCAGTAAAAGTAGTTTTGAACTAATAATTTAAATTGATTTAAATTCTGCACAGTATCGACAGTATGAATAAATAAATTAATGGGAAAAAATCAAAATGGGATAAGTAATCAATTACCGAACTCGCTTAGACTGTGCTGTCAAAGAATAACATGTACAGTTCTACGCAATATAAAAGCGTACACTTAATGTTTTATATTGTAAATGTGCATTATAACACAAGTGGTTGCTACGGTAAATGTTTCAAATTACAATTTGAAAAAAAGCCAGAATCACATTAGTGAAATACTGTTGAAATCAGATTTAGTAGTTGTCCCCTTTTTTTTTTGTATAGAACTGTAAGTTAAAATTAACATTTCATGTACAGAATAGCCCTGATTATTTATTAAGTTATACCGTGTGTCAATTTCACAAGCGACTACTTTCTTCACTTGCTCCAACATTTTAACCGTCATATTTCCCGTTCCAGGACCAATTTCCAAAACCACATCTGTCGGTCTTAAGGCGGCTTTCTCTAGCATTGAAGTTATGACCATTGGGTTTTTGAGAATGTGCTGACCGAAATCCTTATTGAATAAAATACCTATAAACAAATCAGGGATTATCTTTTACGAATTCATTTCAACATTTATTTGAAATTTAATCTTGAAGAAAGTCGAGTTGAATAATACAGAGTTAATGGGAGACAGTGTTTACTTACCTTGTTTGGCCACTTCATTGTGCACACGAGATTTCTTTTCCACTCTTACTTTCGGCATTTTGAAAACACACTAAATCACAAGAATATGAAAATTACACGTGTTTTTGTTATTGTGTTTTAATTTTGAGGTTATGTTAAGGTGTTAACTTGTACTTTCGGTTGCATACATTAAAATTAGTGAGTATTTTGAGTTGCCCTTAATCAATTTCCAGTGTATATTGGGCTGCAGATAATAAACTTGCAGTGTATTTCGAGTTGCATATAACAGTTTAGGTGTATTTTAGGTTGCATATCAAATAATGTTGTATATATTTGGCTACATATAACAAACACTAACTGTATTTTGGGTTGTAAAGATTAAAATGAATTCTCGTTTTAATGTAATAATTGGAGAGTTATAATACTTCACAAACAATTTGTATGTTAATAAATTTAATGTTTTGTTTCGTTTTCAAGCTGTGTTACTATGTTTTCAGTAGAATTAATCGTTTATGATTTAATTGTATTATTTTATATGCAACTTAATTTTCCTTCTAATGGATTATTTAAAACGTCCATTTCCACTCTTCACATATTTATAAATTTCTTTAATAATTCCAAAACTTTTAATATGAAGCAAATATCATGTTTAAAATTAAAATATCATTATGTACTTATCTCCTGCTTGGGCCATAATATTATTTGTTACAAAAATGTGAATATATTAATTGTTATAATTCTTATTATTAATGGTTATTATTTTTTTAATTGTTATTGAATATGTTTGCCAGTGGCCTTGTGTGTAGGTAATATTTTGACATTTTATTTTCATCACCAACATCTTCAATGTTTAAACTTTTTCCGCGATTTGCGCATTATCCTTGGCATGTCAAATTATTAATTACAGAATGTATTCATTCTTATTTGCTTTTTTTGCATTTCCTATCTCATGAGATAATCTTTAATTATGTCGGTTTTGACTTGTTAGATATTCAGTAAATGCTGTTAAAAACTAACACGTCCAAAAGATATTGCTAATATTCAGATTTTAGCATGGAATAGATTTTACTTTGATTTTGGCATAGAAAACTGAATTCAATTTGATTTAAGCATAAAATACTGCAATTTACTCTGATCCGAGTATAGAAAACAAATTTTACTCTAATTCTAGGATCCTTTGACTTCTTCTATGATCCATTTTCTATTTGTTTTTTCGAATACTGAGTTTACTCTGATTTTAGCATAAAATACTGAATTTTCTATGGCTCAAGGATCCCTTCATATTCTTATACGATCCATCTTTGTTTGTTTCTTCGCACTTAATTTACTCTGATGTTAGCGTAGAATACTGAATTTATTTTGATTCTAGGATCCCTTAAGCTGTTTTTTTTGTAAATTATTTGTTTCTTCGCACTTAACTATGGATAACAGTATCTTGAATAGACACAATTTTTGTAATGGTAAATTAATTCAGCAGTAAAATTTTATTCCTTCTCATTATAATATCGAGATATATTTTAGCCGTTTTGATAATACAAGAGTTGTGATACCCACGCAGACTTCTAAAATAAAATTCAAAAGAAAACTCCCAGTGAAGAATGCTGTAGCATCGTTAAATCCAACAATCCCATCAACAACTTTTGTAGAAAAAGTCGCCTCCCACAAAAAACCTGAATTTGTTTGCAAGAATATCCCCAAAACGTAAAGATAAACCTTAACACACTGACACGAAAAAATATACACTTATATTAAATTATAAATTAATACTGATATTATATTGATTGATTAATACCTATGTAAATATACACATGGTGTTTAATGTTTAAGTATGAAGTAAAATTTCGAGTTTAGAAAAGCCTGAATATGGATTTCCAAATCCAATCGTTCAAGCTTTTCTAAACTCGAAATTTTACTTCATGCCTAACCAAGGAGTGGAAACACTCATTGAAGTATCAAAGTGAACCTTTTTAAATATCTACAAATACCTGAAAATTAAAAAAAATCCCTGTATATCACTTCTAATAAATCGCGGATTTTACGGTCGATTAAAGATTTAACGAGAACCGGGCGCCGGCATTTTTAACTGTAAAATCGAAAATCTAATTTCGAAATTCCGGGTCAATACGTTTCGATGGAAAGAAAGGAAAAAAACAGGCGAGTAAACAAAATCAAGCGGGTCAGTAGGAAGTTTGATGAGATGAGAGCAGGAAAAAAAGCGCGTTCATCTAATTAGTTTTTTTTTTTTTGGAGTGGAACGGCCCCAAAATGGCCCTAATTATGATGATTAATACTCATCAGCTAATTACAGGAAGCAGTGCGGCGAAGAAAGAAATAACCGAGAGTTGCTTAATTATGTTAATCGAATTATAATTAAACAACAACGTCCTTTGATTATTGAATACTTTTGTGTTGATATCAATGATATTTTTTATTGGTTTGAATAAAATTGTCTGAATTGGACTGCCATTTCTTGGTTGTAGATGATTTTAAAAAAATGATTCATGTTTTTGTTGATATACTTGAAATTTACGAGTAAAAAAAAATGTAAGTATTTTTTTTATTTATGAATTTAATAAATAATTTATTAAAACATATATTCTCTTTGAAATACTATACATTTTAATTCATATACCATACAAAATAAAAAGTAAATAAAGCATAAAAACATACTCACTAGTCACATAATATAACAAATTTCATATATTCGATTGTGATATTTTAAACTTCACTTTAAATCGGTGTTAAATACGCGTGGCGTATAAAGTAAAATTTCGAGTTTAGAAAAGCCTGAAAATTCACTTCATTCTTAGTCTGGGAGCGAAAATCTATGTTAAAAAATAAATTAAATTACAATTAAATTAAATATGATTCTACCATTAACTATTTACAGTGTTAATAATACATAATTATGTTTTGAATAAATATTGTATATACAAAACTATAAGCTGTTACAAAACTGCTAGTGGTTTTTCATTATTGTTTTATGTTTTTTTATTATAAAATCCCAACACTGTTTTTGTTTATCTTAGGTAGGAATAGTTTCAGCTGATTTAAAGAAAGTTAAATCGTGTATTGAAATACTGCTTTCATGAATATTTTTGCAAATATTATCATAATATGCTGTTGCTAATTGGGCATAATGCAAACAGGATTGTGTTGAATTAGAACACGAGTAAACCTCGCAATTACCGACATGAAGCGTATTTGTTTGCATGACCCAGTAACCGCTCAAACTTTAACCAGAGGCACATCTTTTCCTCAAACATAAATCCATTACCATTTTTGGACTTTACCTAAACCAATCTACAACATACCATTTTCGGATTTCTGATTAGGAGATGCATTTTTTTTTCTCCGCTTCTCCAATACTTATTTAACTGTCCGATAACTGTTATGGAGTCCTTGACCCTGAGTATTGCAGAAGAAGACACCGTCTCACCTGCTGGACCGGTTGTGAGAAACCGATCCTCTCCGGAGAGGAGAGTGTTTAAAACGCGAGAGGTATATAAGCAAATCGCCGGTTCAACAACTCCAGTTTACGCCAAGCAGCCAACAAGAAATGAAGTGGATCGTGTTCGTCGGGATCGTCGCCGCGGTGCATTCCGCAGCGGTCTACCAAAGATCAGATATTCCGGTGAAGGTGGTCTACGAGAAGCCTAGTTATTTGAGGAATCTACAGGCCAGGGATCAGCTGAGCCCGCAGCAGAGAGAGTATGTTGATAGGAAGGCGGCTGCTGGGGTTAGGAATTTGGAAGCTAGGTCGCAGGTGCCGGCTGAGGAAATCGTGAATGAGGATGTCATTAAGGGAAAAATTGTTACACCAGATTTACCACCGGTTGAAACATTTAATAAAGTCGAAGAAAACTGGCAGAGGCCGGATCAGAACATCGATGATATCTACGAGAAAATCCAGGAGATCATCCTGAACGGAGCTAATAATATTAAATCAGCTGCTGAGGCTGGGCATTTTGGGGAGAGAAAAAGCGAAATTTTGGAATCAGTCAACGCGACTTTTGAAAAAGTTTTGGAAAGCACGAAAGGCTTGATGGACATCAAAGCTACTGATGATGTTAAGCAGGAGCAGAACCAGAACATCATCCAGCAAATCTTCTCCACCATCACCAACTTTAGCAACAGCATCACCTCGACTTTCACCAACCCTCAATCCGGCGCGCAAAGCGATGAACAACCACAGAACCCTCTTCAATCAATCCTCGGGCAAGTCCAGAATGGAATCCAGCAAGTCTTCACTACCTTCACAGGTGGAAACGCAGCGACCCAAGCTACCGTACTAGGCGATAACCCTACAAGCCCACCCCCTGGCGGTCCAATTCAATTTGCGCAAAACGCCATTGCGCAAATCCAACAGAATTTCAATAATCTGCTTCAACCCTCAACTCAATCTCCTAACGCGCAAGGGGATGACGCCACGACCCCCGGAGGTCCATTCCAAGCCATCCAAAACGTCTTCAGCCAAATCAGCCAAGCCATCCCAAACCCTTTCGCCCAGCAAACCACTAAATCCCCAGCGCAAAACGATGGAACTTCCGGTACCACCACAAAACCCCCGAACAACCCTTTGGGAATCATCGCCGGGGTTGTCCAAGGCTTAAACCCTTCCGGAAACCCAGCTGATGGATCAACACCCGCTCCTGCCGGTGGCAACAACCCTTTGCAGGGACTCCAAAGCGCCGGTCAGGGCATCCTCGGCGGGATCACCTCTGGAGGTAACCCAGCTCAAGGTTTTGTAGATCAGGCGAATCAATTGGTCACTGGAAATCCTCTGGAAGCCGGGCAGAACATAGCCAATCAAATCGGAGAGGCTGTGCAGAACGCCAATCCTGGACAACTCGTCGGGCAAATCGGGAACGCTTTGAGCGGATCGAAATCGGGGCTGGAGGATGAGATTACTGTTGAGAAGGTGACTGCTGAGGAGACTAAGCCAATTGAAGCTGAAAAAGTTGCAGTAAGTAAATATAATATTCATTTTCAGAAATATAAACATTGATTTCCTTGTATTAACAAGAATAGTTGTTTTCTAGGTAGGAAACAGGAATTACTTTACTCAGTAATGAGCTTATTGTAGGCTCTTTACTGAGAATTAGAAACAATTTGCTTACGGTATTAGTTTGCAAAATATTAAATATTAATTGAAAAATTACGAGAAAATTCGAATTTTCTCGTAATTTCACATTAATTACTATGAATGCTATTCGAAAATGAACAACTTGAGATCTTTGTATTTTCTTCAACTTATGTCTTTTTTTCCCCATGGTTCTTGTTTCAATGTTTTGAGCAACGATTTTATAAGTGGTCAAAATAATCCCTGTATCCTTCTTAGAAAGCAGCTCATAACAAAAATTATTTTTTAAATATGTTTATCTAGAAAATTTTTTGGATTATCAGAAATCATATAAATACTTTTAGATTTTCATGAATCATTAAAAAGTTATTTATTTTCTTCAATACCAACCACTGTTGCCATATTAGAAGAAATGTCTTCAAATTTCTTTAATATGAAGAATTTTAGATATAAATAATGCTTCAATGCTGCCAAATTTTAAGAAACGGCTTCAACATGAAGAATTTTAGCCATGAATAAAAACTAATGAAGAAGAGAAGAATATTTTTACAATATGAAAAATTTTGTATTTGCATCAACCACATAAAAGCTATTCATTTTCTTCAATACCAACGAGTGCTGCCATATTAGAAGAAATTTCTTCAATATGAAGAATTTTAGATATAAGTTATTGACCAATGAAAAAAAAGAATATTTTTACATTTTGAAGAATCTTGTATCTTTCTGAAGTGTTTTTATTTACCAGTGTATTTCCAATTCCACAATACTTCAATGTTTTTTTTGGCGTATGAAGTAAAATTTCGAGCTTAGAATAGCCTGAAAATTTGGATTTGACGGGGCGCGACTCGCTTACTCGCGCGCCTCGGAAAATCCAAATGTTCAGGCTTTTCTAAACTCGAAATTTTACCTCATGCTTAACCTGGGAGTGGAAACACACGTTCGTAACTTCAAAATAAACGCTATTTATAACGCTTCTATTGAATAAATGCTTGTTAATACGAGTTAAAAAAAATGTGCAAAATGAAGAGATTGATCAGTCATAAAATTCATTAAATTTACAGAAAGTTCAATCAGTTTTAACATTCTTCAAAGATAAATTAAATATCTTAACTAGTTTTTCATACATGGATTTTTTCTTGTCAGATTACGTGTACTAGTGAATAAGTTGTAAATTTTCAAATATTTGTTGTTTTCTCTGTAAGTTTCATCAAAATTCAGTGCTATCTTTATTGAATTATTGCACAAGACACGAATTTTCTATACTTAAAATCGGTTATATTATATGTTAGGTGCCTGCATTTTTATTTTCACTTCTTCTATTTTCAGTGTTTCAAGGTTTCTACAAAGTTTAGTAATTTCTCAATACACTCTGTATATTTAATCAAAATACAATGGTTTCTTTTTTGAATTTTTACACGAAAACCGAATTTTCCACATCAAATATCGTAACTATTATGTTTTAAGTGCCTGGATTTTTATTTCCACTTCTTCTAGTTTTTTTTTCAGCGTTCCTACAAAGATCATTAATTTCGCAATAACCTCTGTAAGTTTCATTAAAATTCAGTGCTTTCGTTTTTAAATTTTTGCACGAAAATACGAATTTTCTATACCAAAAATCGTATATATTATATTATAAGTGCCTGCATATTTATTCGATGATTACAGCCTTTTTTAATGTTCATGAAGTAAAATTTAGAGTTTAGAAGAGCCTGAAAAACATATTTGTTGTTTGAAAAGATTTTAAATTGAAGCGTAAAAAGAGTGTTATCCACTCCCAGGTTAAGCATGAAGTAAAATTTCGAGTTTAGAAAAGCCTGAAAATTTGGTTTGGGCGCGTAGCGCGTAGCGCTACGCGACCAAACCAAATTATCAGGCTTTTCTAAACTCGAAATTTTACTTCATGCGCCACGCGTATAAAACACTAAAATACTGTGAAATTTATGTATATTTAAACCTCACTTGAAATCAGTGTTTTATACGCGTGGCGCATGAAGTAAAATTTCGAGTTTAGAAAAGCCCAGAAAATTTGTCTCGGGTCGCTGCGCGACCCTCGACAAATTTTCACGGGGCTTTTCTAAACTCGAAATTTTACTTCATGCTTAGTCTGGGAGTGGAAAACACTCGTTTAGAGCTTAAAATTATTTTTTTTAAATCAATGAATGTCTGAAAATTTACAGTATAAATAATTAAGAAAAAGTAATGTGATTTTATAAAAATAATGACATACCATGGAATTGATACAACAATTGCGGATATTTCCTGTTTTATTTTTAAGTTCAATTTAAAGCTTTAAACAAGTTTTTTCCACTCCCAGACTAAGCATGAAGTAAAATTTCGAGTTTAGAAAAGCCCCTTGAAAATTTGTCTCGGGTCGCGCAGCGAGCCGAGACAAATTTTCTGGGCTTTTCTAAACTCGAAATTTTACTTTATGCGCCACGCGTATAAAACACTTATTTAATGTGAAATTAAATAAATATACTGCTCAAGTTTGAAAAATGTGTATTTAAAAAAAATTACACATTGTTTGATTGGGGATTAAATACAAGAAATTTCATTCTTTCAACATAAAAATTGTGCTTCTTATAAGTGAAATTGAAGTGAATATATATTACAAATGTTTATTTAAAAAAATTAAACATTATTTGTTTAAGGATAAATTAATGGAAAGTTCTTTTTCTAACATAAAAGTTGTGGTTTTTATGTGTGAAATTGAAATGACAATCGTTGACGAAATGCTAAATAACCGATAACTTGTTCTTTAAACTATTACGCATTTAGTTTCGATAAATATACAATCATTAATAACCAACACATATTTGTGAAAGTTAAGCACACAAAACGCACCTTAAAAAAAGAATTTCACAAATCATCAATCAAGCTGATTTTTTTACATACATCTGGATGTGATTCTTTATGAGTAGATATTTTGATGAGAGTTTCAATAGCCTTCTTCTTTTTTTAATTTTTTCAACGTTTCTACAGTTTATTCAATTTTCAATAAAGTATGTAAGTTTCATTAAAGCTCGATGCTTTATTTTTTAAATGTTTGCACAAATTTGCACTTTTTCAATTTTAAATTTTTCATCGCTTATACAGAGTTTCAAAATTTATAGTTTCAGTGATTATTCAAAGATTATAATCTATAAATGCTGTTCAAAAATTAAAATGTCGAGTACTTTGTGTTTGCTTATGTGTCTTTTTTTGTTAACATGGTTCTTTTTTAAAATTTTAAATATGTCTTGTTTTACTAGTTTTTTATTAATTTTTAGAGCAATGATGTGATCGAAGTGGTCAAAGTGGAAGCCGTCAAAAAAGAAGAGCAAAACCCAGAAGAAAACAAAATCGACGAGAAGAAGGAGGAAGACACGAAGCAATGAATGGACTGATTAAAATGTTTCCAATGGAAATCTATCGCGCATTTTGTTGTTTTTAACAAAAGTTATGAAAGGCTTATACATTTTATTTTGGAAATGTGGTTAAACGCGCACCCGGTCTTGCTTTTACAAAAATTTGACATCGTTTACACAAAAAAAAAAAAACGATGGATAGTCGTGCACGACCTGGCGCGCGCCACTCTTTATTTTCTATTTCTTATTTATTTTAGTAATTTATTGTAAGTTTGAACAAAAGAAAACTTTAATGTAATAATTAAAGATAATGAAACAATGGTGATGCTTATTATTAATGTAATTTATCCTTTTTATGTGCAACATTTCGAGTTTAGAAAAGCTTGAAGATTTTTAGATTTTGTAAACAATAAGCTCCTCTCTTAGGACCACCAACTACGTTGAACTGGTACAGTTCTGAACAAAGTGACATTAGAACAATAAGAACTATCATCTTGAACTCAAGTACATCTTGAATTCGAGTTCAACGTATTTGGTGCGACGGTACCTCAATATTTTAATGAATTATAATAACGCTATTTAAAATCATAAAAAGTTTACATATTTTCTGATTATGATTTAGAAACAGAAATTAAACGAAGATTATTATAATATATAAAATTACGAAAATGTTTTTCGTGTAAAATGCAAACGACGTGTCTTAATTGATAAGATTACCCAAGACAATAAATATTCATTGAAACAACTACTTCCCGTGCAAATACACCTCCGGATATTGGTTTTTTACAACGCTCCCCACTGAACAAACATATTTAAGTAATGTTTCATCAACATTAAAATAACGTATCTTTCACAATGTTCTCATTAATCACTTGGTGAAACATGATTAAAATATAATTTAAAACAAAAACACTTGGTTTGTTTCACTAACGTTTTACTTATTATTCCGACTAGTTTCGGCTTCTAACCATTATCAAGGAATGTACAGAGAATACTTTTTTTTTATATATAGGACAGACCGGACGATCATTCCAAATCCGTCTCGACGAACATATAAAAGATGTTCTAAATAAAAAACAATCAACGGGTATGTCCACAGCCTGTCATCTATACAACAGAAATAATTTTAAAATATTGTATACAGGCAATAAGGGTCGTATACTGAATTTCAGAGAAGGCTTGGAGATAAATAAAGCAATAATAATATATAAAATTACGAAAAAACTATTCGTGAAAATGCAAACAGTGTCTTAATTAATAAGACAATTTAAGACGATAAATATCCATTGAAAGAACTACTTCCCGTTCAAATACACCTCCGGATATTGAATTATACAATGAAATATTTAATAGTTTTTTCGTAATTTTATATATTATGTTTAAAGTGTGCAAACTATAAGAAGCGTAAGCTTATTTTCTCGAATTCAAAGAGTTTTGAATTTATCTTGTATAAAGCAATAAAATCGGGAAAACATGTGGCCAATGACAATGACGAGCTATGAATCTCCCCAATAATGAACGTCCTTATTACCTGATTTTGTATATAAATATCGTGTAAAAAAGTATTCTCTGTACATTCCTTGATAATCGCTAGAAGCCGAAACTAGTCGGAATAATAAGTAAAACGTTAGTGAAACAAACCAAGTGTTTTTATTTCAATTTTTATTAAAATAACACTAAACATTGCTACAATGTTGATATAACATTATTTGTTTATTTTTTTCTCAGTGGGTCTATTCTCGAATTCAAATATTTTTGAATTGGAATTATTCTTGCTTTAAGATTATTATTATTCATTCTAATTAATATTATATTCTGTGATGACTTGTGCTTTAATTTTTTTTACACGACTAAATTATTAAGCGAATTTTGCTGAATAATCTTAGGAAATTAAACATACGAAGATTAATTTTACAGATCAGTTCATCTTGAACGGGTTTCACGATACTGATTAAAAACTCTCGTATTAGTAACCCCGATTGTCTCTTTTTTACTTCTTCTTTAAAAATGGTTTTAAAGAAGAAATTAAAAAAAGTCAGAAAGGATTATAAAATAACGATTAAAATTAACTCTGATAGCCGACTTGTTCGCATTCTGATCGTATCCGCTGGCAAGCCTCAAACATGCCATTGACTTATTTATCGACACAATCGTTCTCCAAATCCGGATGCTCGCGTGTGTATCGGATCAGAGCGAAATAAGTCTTCGGTCAAACTGTTGCCAGTCCGAAATTAACGACGTGATGTGACGGTATCAAATCGTGCTCTTTAATCGATGACCTAAATTAATAGTTTTTGAATTGAACAAAGAAAAGTATATGGATTTTGGGATATTGGTATTGATATTGTATGGCTGTTGAATTGAAATTGGAGAAATCTGGGAGAGTTCCATGGGGGTTTAAATTGAGTGGGGGGGCTGATATGGAGGTGCCTCTAACTGTAGTAAAGGTGAGTTTTACGTAAAAGAATCTACTTATATAAAAATGAAATCAAAAACAAGAAAGCAGTTCGAAAGTTCGTTAAAGTATTTAGAATTTCATTCTACATACTTCAATGACTTGTCGAACTGTTTTCTTTTATAATATTTTTGGGTTGAGTTTTAAGCAGGTTTGCTTTTATTAGCTATTTTCTGTACTCCTTCCATCGGTTTTCTACAATATCTATTGTTTGTACTAATATTATGGTCTTGTAATTTTTTTATTTGTAGAAAATACGGAATATTAGTATTGTTAATATTTGAATTAACATTTAACAAATTTATACAAACCGCCCACTGAGCAAATCCATTTAAGTAATGTTTCATCAACGTTATTTGTTTGTTTTTTGCTCAGTGGGCGAATTAATTAATTATGAAATCAAACATAGGGAGTATAATTTGAACTTTAAACCATGTCAGTGTTTAATACGGGTGGCGCATGAAGTAAAATTTCGAGTTTAGAAAAGCCTGAAAATTTGGTTTCGTCGCGTAGCGCTACGCGCTACACGACCAAACCAAATTTTCGGGCTTTTCTAAACTCGAAATTTTACTTCATGCTTAACCTGGGAGTGGAGACACACGGTAGAAGTTTAATTCACAAAAAGAAAGAATTCAATTGGAGCAAAGTTGGTTCCTTGAGGAAGTACAGAAGTTACGGAAACTGGATTCAAATTTAAGGTAACTTTTTTATGATTTGGATTGTTAGGATACAATCAATAAATGTATTTTGATTTATAGAACGTATAGGATTTTCGGTTTATAAATTATGAATTCATATATTAAACAAAAATAGTATATAGCTTTTGTTTTATTAATATTGAAATTGTATCGCTGTTGAATTGAAATTGGAGAAATCTGAGTTCGTTTCATGCTAGTTTAAGTTAAGTGTGGGTGCTGATATAGGGGTGCCTCTAACTGTAGTATAAATGAGTTTTACATAAAAAAATCTACTTAAATAAAAACAAAATCAAAATCAAGAAACCAGTTCGAATGTTCATTTAAGTATTTACAATATTTTGATTAATTAAAATTTGACAAATTTATACAAACCTATTAAAATCTATTAACTTGAAATCAAACACAGGAAGTATAACTTTAAACTTTACAACATTTCAGTGTTTTTAACCTGCGAGTGGAGACATTCAGTAGATGTTTTATTCACAAATAGTATAAATAATATAGGCCCAAAGCAGGTTCCTTGAGGAACCCTAGCAGTTACGGAAACTAGTTTTGAATGAAAGGTAACTTTTTAAAAGACAAAATATTATGTCCAAATTTAGTTAAAAACTTCACAATTGTTAGGTTAAAATATAAATAAATTAAAGCGAAAAGCATAAAAATCAATGGTTACATTTTTATTTTCACAAGACTTTGTGTCACTTACTATACATAATTTTACCGTTAATATTTCACAGTCTGATTTATAAAATACTAAAATTTCATGTAGATATATTTCCTGCGAAAATGGGATTTGGAAAATTTTTTCCTAAATTGGTAAATTTTGAAAACCGCAAAATCCACTTAAAAGTAGAATTCAAATAATTTTTACTGTACACTGGTTAACTTTGAATTCCCGCCATTTTCCTTGTATGCTTTAGATTTTATTTTTCTTAATTTCATAACAGAGCTTTGTCATGGCATTAGGAAAAATAAAGAGTATGTTCATTTCTTGCCAAGATTCTGAAATTTTACAAGAATCAGTTAAGATTCGAATTATTTACCATTTTATTTTTAATCTAATGATTCTGATGACGATATTTTAAGATATTATTATGAAATTTTATGTAAATATTAAAATATTACCCTTCCAAAAAATAAAAACCACTAACAAGTGTTTTCTACTCCCAAATTAAGCATGAAGTAAAATTTCGAGTTGAGAAAATCAGGCTTTTCTAAACTCGAAATTTTATTTTATGCGCCACTCGTACTAATTTAATGTGAAGTTTCAAATATACTATTAGGATCAAAATATATGTCAAGTTTAGTTAAAGAGTTATATGTGAATTATTTTTACGTAAAACGTCAAAAATAAATAATTTCTTGCTCTCTAGGGGAGGTAAGTGCCCAATCAAATTTCTATGAGTTTATATTTTCTTTTTAAAATAATAATACTGATAATTAACTAAAATTATTCATGTTTTTTTCTTAAATATATATTTTTTCAAGATATACGAGAGCTTTAATTAAGCACAAACATTACTTCTTTTTTTTAACAAAATTTAAACTCATAACACTACAGAAATACTTTCATATATATTGGATGCCAAATAATTCAAAAACTTGACAATATGAAACATGCTCATAAATAATTTCTTGCTGTCTAGGGGAGGTAAGTGCCCCATCAAATTTCGATGAGTTTATATTTTCTTTTTAAAATAATAATACTGATAATTAACTAAATTTATTCATGTTATTTTCTCAAATATATATTTTTTCAAGATATACGAGAGAATTAATTAAGCACAAACATTACTTCGTTTTTTTAACAAAATTTAAACTCATAACACTACAGAAATATTTTCAAATATATTGGATGCCAAATAATTTAAAAACTTGACAATATGAAAAATGCTCATTTCTACTTTCAACAATAAATAAATTAATGCCAAATAATTCAAAAACTTGACTATATGAAACATGCTCATTTCCACTTTCAAGCTACAATAAATAAATAAATAAATAAATTAATCAATCATCATTCAATCGATCCATCATTTCATTACCCAATGAATCTATAAACAAATCAATAAATAAATATAAACTGTTTTTTTTTTACTGTTCGGTTTTGGACTTTCTATTTATTGTTATATTCGTAACGATAAACAAAGGAGGGTCCTTGCACCGATTTTAATTTTGAAAATTTGTATCCTTCATGTCAAGAAATATTTCTTGGCATGGTGATGGAGACTATTTCTTTTTAATTTTTTGTGTAAATATTCTTTTTTTTTGTTTTTTTTGTTTTTTTTTGTTTTTTTTTTTCTTTTTAATTTCTTTTTATGATTTAAATATGTACGATATATTGTGACGATTAAGACGAAATTGATGTCATATGTTATGATGAAATGTTTTGATGAAATGAAAGTGTCGTATGGGATAAATGAATACTGGTATAGTGAAGTTAGTATGTAAATAAATGTTGTCGAACGTGCTCTTTGGTGTTAATTTTGAATTTTTTGGTATCAAGTTCATTCCTTAGGTCCCCCGGTAGTTCATTATACAGAATAACACTAATATTCCTAGCTTGAGCGTGTTTGTTTTGATTTGCATTACATGCACATCACTTTTTCTTCTTGTCTTATATTTATGTATGTCTTTATTTTTTTCCAGTTTAACGTTGGATTTACTCCTACCCATCAATATTCCATGTATAAATTTAATTCTTTCAAATGCAATTTTTTGTTTAATGTTTAATTCCGGTATAAGTGTATATAGTGTTTTTGTTGGTACTAGCTTGTCCAAATTATTAATTAATTTAATGCATTTATTTTGTTGTCTTTGCATAGTATTTATGTTCTGATCTGTCGTCCCACCCTATATTGCTATCTACGCAACTGATTTGCATTACTGAATAAACGTAACTCAAATAAATGTATAAATATTAAATAAATAAAAATATAAATAAAATCAGGATTGTTATGTTTAACCCATTAACGGTCGAGCAGTTATAGAGTCAACTCTTAAAGTTGATTTTAGGCTAAATTCTGCACATTTTGTTATGATTTCTGTGAATAACTTATTGTATTAGATATTGTGAATTTTTCTTTTAAATATACATAATATATGCGCTGTAAACACAGTGAGTGAAACAGTGACGGCGTGCATGTCGAGTCGAGGATTATTCAACTTGTTTACTGGTAAATAATAGTCAAAAAGTAACCATTTTAAGTATAAAGGATGATCAAACTATGTAGTTCATGTATATCTAGTTTGGTTGAAATTGAGATAGTTTGTGAAACGTTATATCCGTTTTAATAATTTGCACATTTTCGGCGATACTAACAGCAAACAGATGTGCTATTTTTTGTTCCTCACAGGTTCATTGACATCCTATCGATAAATGCTCAATGAACTTTCCTTCGATTGATAAATCGTAGAATTTATCTGACATTATTTTCACCTCTGTACTCTATTGTATCCCAAACCGTGGCCCATTTTACCTGTTTGTTTATTTCAAAGCCGTCACGAAGGGTCGAGTGACGTGAAGTTTTGTGATTTGTCTTTCTCTTTCCAATTTATCTAATACATACTACAACAATTACCTATAATTTACATTCCAATATGGTTAATTGCGGTCATTGCAAACAATTTATTAGTCCTAAAAATATTTCAAATTGCATAAAGTGCAATGGAGAATGTAGTAATTGGTACCACGTTAATTGTATGGACCTAACCGAAACTGAAAAAACATTCTATGAGGAACAAGATAAATTGAATAATGATGTTAAATGGAATTGTTACCACTGTAAATTATCAAAATTAAATATGTTGCCATTATCATCTTCATTTGAAGCAATTCTGAAAGACCACCTTGAATCTTTTAAAAAAGACATGGAAAAATTTATGTCTAGTATGACCACCAAAGTAGATACTTTAAGCATGAAAATAGTGGCACTAGAGAATGAAAATAAAGTAATGAAAGATGATTTAGTTAAAATTAAAAGTACATGTGGCACATCAACTGATTCGGATTTTAATTCACTGGCACATGAACTGCAACAGCGACATGAACGGGCATGTAATGTCATCTTATACAATGTTCCGGAGTCAGTCAATGATGACGACTTATCCTTGGTAAAGAATATAATTGTGAAATTGGATAAATCACTCGATCCGCCAAATAAAATCGTAAGATTGGGTAGCAGAAAAGAGAAAAAGCCGCGTCCAATAAAAGCAATATTTAACTCCATACATGAACCAAGGCAACTTCTATTGAATTCTAAGAAACTACGAGATATTATTGGATTTGCAGAAATAAAAATCAAGAGCGATAAAACGCCAAAGCAGCGCCAATTCGAAAATACTGTTTGGGAAGAATTTAAGGATCGAAAACAGAAGGGCGAAACAGATATCCGCATCAAATATGTTAACGGCGTTCCATCGATTACTAATTTAAACTAAAGACTGCCCAACATCACGATACTAATTCTCATAAAAGTGTATCACTTTCTGTTTTCTATCAAAATGTTAGGGGGTTAGGTACAAAAACAAACATATTTTATGATAATGTATGTGCTTCGCAATTTGATGTTTTTTGTATAACGGAAACGTGGTTACAAGATGGTATCTTAGATACTGAAATTTTTCCTAACAATTTCAATGTATTTCGTTGTGATAGAATTAATCGGCGGGGAGGAGGAGTACTCATATCTGTGAATAGTAAATATCATTCGGAATTGCACTACACCACAAAGGTGGCCAATATCGAACTAGTAATTGTTAAAATATTAGCACGCAAAAAAACAATTAATGTAGTGTGTGTATATATACCACCATCGTCGTCTGTAACAGATTATGAAAGTATATTCGAGGAAATAGAACAAAATATCGACCTAGATGAACCGGTTTTGATTGTAGGTGACTTTAATTTGCCGAATTTGCATTTATTTGAAACACGCAACCAGGGACGAAATCAACAAATTGAAGCCTACAACAATTTTATACAATTTAACAAACTGTTTCAAAGAAACTCGGTTTTGAACATCAACGAACGAATTCTAGATGTTGCTATTTCCGGCCGGACCATTAAGTGTAGTGTAGTAAAAGAAGATGGTTTGGTTAACTCGGATCTATACCATCCACCACTATTGTGTAATTTGGAATTGTCATCCGTTCAGTTGACCAAATTTGATCAGAATTCATCGACTCCCTCATACAATTTTGCGAAAGCAGATCTTAGAACATTATATACTGAAATTTCCACAATCGATTGGACCAACCTCACTAATATTAAGGAACCAAATGAAGCTTGTGAAAAATTCTATTGTATGCTTGATGATGTTTTTTTTAAATGTGTACCTAAACGGAAGACTAAAATAATAGATAAAAAATACCCTGTATGGTTTAGTGCGTCGTTGAAAACCTTACTTAAAAAGAAAGATAGGGCAATTAAAATGTTTAGGACACACAAATACACCCACTTAAAACTAAAAATTGACAGACTAAAAAGAGAGGTACACGCCGTAATTAAATGTGACCATAAAAAATACATTTGTGAAACTGAAAAAAATATTATAAAAGAACCTAAGAGACTTTTTTCCTATGTGAACATGAAAAAGTCAACTACCCGAATTCCTGGTAGCATGCATTTTAACGAAATAACTATTACAAAACCAAAAGATATAGTAGAATGTTTTGCAAATCATTTTAAAAGTATTTTTACTACTCGTACTTCCAGTTCTACTACATGCGAAATCACGAATTATCCCGGTTGTACATTAAAAGCAATAACTAAAGATGAAATTTTGCTCGCTGCTCGGAACTTGAAAGGAAATAATACTGCTGGGGCAGATGGTATTCCTGCATATATTATTCAAGACTGTGTACATTGTTTATTAGACCCATTATGTCATATATTTAATATTATAATTACAACATCTAGTGTCCCTGAATTATGGAAAATTGGCAGGGTTACACCAATTTTTAAAAATGGTGATAAAAATAACATCGTGAGTTATCGCCCCATTACAGTAATAAATAATTTTGCAAAATTGTTTGAAATGATCATTTCTAAAGCCATTTACAGTCACGTTAGCCCATATGTAACAACAAGACAGCATGGATTCGTGAAAAAAAGATCAATTGTGTCAAATTTGGTAAACTTCACGGAATACATCTCCGAGTACTTAGATCAACGTAGACAAGTTGATACTATATATACAGATTTCAGTAAGGCATTTGATACAATTGATCACAATGTAATAGCCACAAAACTTGGTTATTATGGCTTCACGGATCAAGTGATATCATTAATGCGTTCATATCTAACCGGCAGACAACAATTTGTACAGTATATGGGCCATTATTCATCTAAATATACTGTAACCAGCGGGGTCCCCCAAGGATCAAACTTGGGCCCCTTGCTATTTATTATTTTTATTAATAACATAGTTGATAAACTACAAAGTAAAGTTCTGCTGTTTGCCGATGATATGAAGATATTTAGAGTTGTTGACTGTGAACGTGACTGTATAGAATTACAGGAGGATATTAATCTCATTGATATTTGGTGCAAAACAAATGGTCTATTTCTAAATATATCCAAATGTAAATGTATGTCATTTACCAGGAAAAAAGATGTGATTAGATTTAATTACGGTTTGACGAATATTAGCTTTGATTTGGGAATAATATTTGACGATCGTTTAACATTTATAGAACATATTAATAATATTTGCAACAAAAGTTATAAGATGCTGGGATTTATTAGTCGTACTTGTAAAGATTTCAACAATGTTGATGTAATAAAAAAACTGTATTTTTCTTATGTCCGTTCCAACCTTCAATTTGCCTCGATAATTTGGTGTCCCCAGTATTATATACATATAAACAAAATAGAAAGAATTCAGAAAAAGTTTTTAAAAATTATGTATTTCAAGTTGAATAAGGAATATCCGCCAATAACAATACCATCTCAGGAACTACTTGATACATTTAACATGAAATCGTTACATAGTAGACGCGACGATGCAAAGGTATTATTTCTACATGGAATCATTAATTGTACGATCGATGATCCAAACATATTATCTAAAATTAATATCCATGTGCCTAGGTATTGTTCTCGCTCGAATAGATTATTTTATTGTTCAACACCAAACACTAGGGCACATGGTAATTCGCCATTAAATAAGATGTTTAAAGTATATAATAATCGTCATCATCTCGTAGATATTTTCCACATGCCTAAAAAATCATTAATTAATATAGTTTTGTAGCGCTGCCTAGATATTACTGTTATAGCTGTAATAATTGAATTATCGTCATTTTTGTATGTTTATATGTTACTATATATATGTATATGTATTGTATAATTATGTATATGTATTGTATAATTATGTATTATATTGAATTTTGCTCTGTAATTGGACTGTCGTCTGTTGGGCAAATAAATAAATAAATAAATAAATAAATAAATAAATAAATAAATAAATAAATAAATAAATAAATAAATGTTTAAGCATTCGTCTATTTTATATAAAAACGTACAATATGAGGTTTAGAACGAGTGTTTCCTCTCCCAGACTAAGCATGAAGTAAATTTCGAGTTTAGAAAAGCCTTAAAATTTGGTTTGGTCGCTCCGCGAAGCGGAGCGGCCAAACCAAATTTTCAGGCTTTTCTAAACTCGAAATTTAACTTCATGCGCCACGCGTATAAAACACTGAAATATTGTGAAGTTAGAAATACACTTACATTTTTTTTTAAATGAGTAATAATCGAAATATTTATATAACAAAATATTTACATTTTTCTTCATACATTTTCAAGTCAGGTCAAATAATATAATATATCAAATTAACTTATTTAGTAATTTAATTAACAAAAAATTAATAATGTTGCGTGTATGCATCAATGACGCTTAATGTCACTGTTTTGTGATAACAAATTAAAAAAATCAAACATAGCAATCTTGACAAAATTTATGAAAATGCTTGTTAAAAAAAATCAACGATATTCTGAGTGAATTTTCACAATTTCTTTGACTTTTTTTGATCAATATCGAAACTTTTAATAATTTAATACAACTGAAATAATGCAAATCAGTGGCGTAGATAGCATTTTGCTATTTGAGGGATTTGACTTAGTGTATTGTTAGTTGTTAAATTACAGAATTAATTACAATTCATCGAGTTTTTTACAAAAATATACGATTTAATAATGATATATTTTTGTCACATTCAATGGAAAAATTGGACCATTTTTTGTACTTGTTTTTGTAGAACTTCAGAAAATTACACTTTGAAACTAGTTTCATAAATTTAATGTTCTGAAGTTCTACAAAAACAACTACAAAAAATGGTCCAATGTTTCCATTAAATGTGATACAAAAATATACCATTATTAAATCGTATATTTTTGTTAAAAACTCGATGAATTGTAATTCATTCTGTAATTTAACAATTAACAATTAATATGTTAAAATACTGTAAACGAGAAAATGAAGGAATTTTATTTATACAGAGAGTTTTAAGTAATACCGAACATGCCAGAAAATGTTCGTATGTAATACCACAAGAGGTTGGTTTTGGCTGGATATTTTTTTATTTAGACGAGTGCGTGGTTGCCTAGCAATTTTAACGAGAGAAAACTTGGATGACAAAAATACGAGAGCGAAGCTCGAGTGTTTTTGTCTATACAAGTTTTCTCGAGTAAAATTGGAAAACCACGCACGAGTTATTAAATGAAAAAATATCCTCCCAAAACCAAACCTCGAGTGGTATTTGATAAGATAATTCCATGACAAAGGTGTATTGTCATTCTAAAATCTGTCATCCGCTCTTGCAGCGTTGCCAATGTCCTATTAAATTTCGTTTAGTTTGTAGAAACGTTTCGCGCAAGAATAATTTATATTCAATACATTAGTAATAATTAATCAGTTACGCACTTTTAAATTAAACAGCAAACCGCTATTAGAAAGTGAGGATTATTTTTTCTCTTTATTGGGTCCAAATTGACGATTTACTTTTTTTGGTATTTAGCGGCACTGTTAAATTTATATTACTTATAATTTCCTCCTTGGAAATTGTTCCGAAACGATTTGTGTGACAATTATGCATCACGTAGTGACTTGACGGATTGAACTTAACGTCACTAATTCAGCGCGATCGTATAGTCGTTGGCATGGAGAACGTAAATAAGATAATTTTAAAATATCCACTTGCATTTTTACTTCTGCGATTTTGTTTGTTAGCAAATATGCATGATTTTAGGTTGGAATGGAATTATCACTGAAAATTTTCCTATGTTCGATTTGTTCTGGGACGCATCACAGCATTGAGTGCGATGTGATTGGCTATGATTTCCAATGGTAATATAGTCAACACAATTTATATTCTTCTGGGTGCGATTTCATTGGTTACGATTTTTAGTAGTTCTAATAGAAATTAGGACTAATGTAAATAGGGTACATGTAACGTCAATATAAAATATGCCAGTTATTAAATCTTGTGCGTTTATGGTAAGTGAGGTGTGTGGACATATAAAACGTACTTTTTTGTCCAAAGCAAGACATCAGCATTTCAAGACAATCAAGATTAATACTGTCCTGAAACATACAGAGAGTTTTTCTTTTAGGTATACGTATTTCAAATTCAGCCCATTTTCTGTAAATACTTAGATATTCCTTGTTTCTTTAAGCTCGATTTAATGCTTTAAACGAGTGTTTTCCACTCCCAGACTAAGCATGAAGTAGAATTTCGAGTTTAGAAAAGCCCCGTGAAAATTTGTCGAGGGTCGCGCAGCGACCCGAGACAAATTTTCTGGGCTTTTCTAAACTCGAAATTTTACTTCATGCGCCACGCGTTTAAAACACTAAAATATTGCGTAATTTATATATTTTCGAACGTCACTTGAAATCTGTGTTTTATACGCGTGGCGCATGAAGTAAAATTTCGAGTTTAGAAAAGCCCAGAAAATTTGTCTCGGGTCGCTGCGCGACCCTCGACAAATGTTCACGGGGCTTTTCTAAACTCGAAATTTTACTTCATGCTTAGTCTGGGAGTGGAAAACACTCGCTTAAAGAATCAAATTGAACTCTTTCAACGAATGTCGGAAAATTTACAGCTTATGCATGTTTACCTAAAAAAAAAACACTGTATCTTCAATTCATTGTAAGTTACGCAGTCAATAAAGTAATAAATACACCTACATTATCTTCATTGAGTATTATGTTAGTAAATAAATGAAAATTGCAATGTTTGCCAAATAAAGCAGCACACCTAACACCCCAATGTTGTTGTGCTGACAGCAGTACTAGGTGCGGTACGTGCAAACCTGCCTCGCCACGCTCTTCAAATTTGGAATATTTATATTTAAAGCTGCCTAAAGGCCGTTTTGTTAGCACAATGGGCCTAATAAGGCCTAAATGCAGTGCAGAAATGCGCACTCCCCAAACGACCAGGCAATTTTTGGACGGCATTTTTGCTGGTACAACCAAAGCAACGTACTTGGGGTGGTCCTGATCAAATGGTTTACACAATACGCTGAATCGAAGTTCTTAATAACATCCAGTGAAATTGAAGCAATGTATAAACTTATCTTGAAATATTAGCAAACGGAAGTAACAGGAATCTGTTTTTCTATTATTTTTGCGATTAAGCTAAACCTGTTCTCCTCTATCTCATTTTTCTTTTCTGTTTAATATTAATATTCCATTAGTGATGTAGACGATTATTGAATGACACATTTCATTTTGACGTTAAATGTAAGTTGCGTTAGAGCTACTAAAAACTAAAATTGCGTCAGAACTACTAAAATCAGCCAATGAAATCGCACTCAATGCTTTGATGCATTCCAGAACACATCGAACATAGGAAAATTTACATTGAATATTTTCTGGCATGTTCGGTGTTACATAAAACTCTCTGTATATAACCCTAGAAAATATTGTTTTCTTAAACGATTCAATGCTGAAGTCGGTGTATTTTTTCATTCGATATTGAATCGATTTCTTCTCGTCCTTCATTATTTATAAAATGTATTTGCTTCGAGACATAATGCTCGTTTTTTTGTCTATAGATAACAGACCGAACTCCTGCCCAAGATGCCGGTCTTCAAATTGGCGACGTTCTTTTCAGAGTCAACGAAACAGACTTGGCTGATTTGCCACATTCCCAAGCTCTGGAAACAATCGGCAACTCTGGAGAAACTATAGTCATAAACGTATTTAGGTAAATTTACAATTAATACAAATAAAAACAAATAATTTATTTAAGAACAAAATATACTGTACAGTAAAAATCAAACAAATGGGCATTGATTTAAGTTCTTTAGTCTAAAAATTAATAATTTTACTATTTACAATTAAATCGCTTCACTCATGATTACTAAAAGATAACAATTCTTACCCTGTTTATACCACTTTTATTATTATTCAATAAAAGTGGTATAAACAAGTTAAGTGTTTTCTATATATCGAAATTAAAAATGTATATTAAAGTAAACGCTTCTAAAATTAAAAAAATTCTTGTTCACATCTTGGTACACTTCTGTGCATTAAAATTAAGCACAAGTTTTATAACTATTTTTCACAATATTCTAGTTGTATCATTAAGGTCTGCGTTAATTGCCTAGCAGCAGTTTCAATAAATGATAAAACTCCATTACTTGAAATACCACCTTTGTTAAAAAATCAAAACTAAGACCTTTTGAAAATCAACAAATATGAAATAGAAAAACCATCTTCTATTTTAGTTAGAAATTGAATTTCTAAATGGTTGTCTAAATGACGCAGCATTTTGACATTAAAGAAATTGGCAAATTGGCAAATTGGCATAAACTATAACATATTTTGTGTGTTCAATTTTATTGCATAGAAGGATTGGGGTACACTTTTCCCATGCCGTTTTTCCCAGGATTTTTTTCCCATGCCATTTTTCCCGTGATAACATTTTCCAATGATACTATTTTCCAATAAAACTATTTTCCAATAATATCATTTTATTAAAAAAGTGCAAATTGTATACAAAGACAAGTGTAAATAATCAAAATTCTATATTGTATCCAATCAGTCTAAGGTATTCTAAAATGTCTTCGCCGTCTGTATAATCTTCGAATTTTGAGACGATGTTGAAAATCCTGTCCTCGGTTATTTTTCGGTTAGGCCCTTCTTTCCTTTTAATTTTTTGCCCTAGGGCCGACTGCCGCAGCATCGTCTCAGTATCCGACTGTTCCTTCTGTATTTCCGTCAGAAAAGCGTATAAACTGGGATGATTTTTGCCAGTGAACACGCGGAAACGATTGTGCCATCCTTCGCTAATGTTGTTCGTCCTAGCTACATGATTTAGCACCGAATCATACTGATTCCATAACGAAGGATGATACCGAACAGTAACGGCCTTTCTACGTCCCCTGGCAGGTTTTCCGCGAATATAATTTAACTCAAAATAGTCGACGAGGCGCATGAAATCGTCAGGAGCCTGTTCTGCGAAGATGTCGAACATCTCTGCAACCTTATCCGATGGAACGAATGCCAAACCCGCCATCATTTGCGATGCCTCCTTTATGGAGCGATCTTCCCGGTCATTGTATCTGATTTGCAAACCTTCCGCTTGAACGCGCCTAAAAATCGACTGCGTCATATGGAAAAAACACGCTTTTACATCTGCTGTCGGATACGATTTGGAGGCCGCATTGATGATGGCGAGTTCGAAATCGGTCATCAGAATTTTAGGAGGGCGAAATGGCAGGCCCAGTTCTATACATTGTGATTCGACGACATCGAAGACTTTTCTGTACGCAGATTCATCTTTCGTTGCCAGCAGAGCGTACACAAAGGGAAGGGCGGTTTCTTGACCGATGTCGTCTATGGATCCCAAAATTGCGAAGAGCTGAGTAAAAATTGTAGGGACTGCTTTAAAAGTTCCGTCGACGAACCACGTTCTGCATTTCTGAAGTTTCCTCAAATTCTCAGCTGTTCCAAAAACGATAACGCGTCCACATGCCAAATCGAAGTCATCGTCTTCATAAGAATCGTATAAAATGAAATTTTCGCCTGTAATTTAATGTAAAAGTCAAAGAAAAGTCGAAGTTAAAGTCAAAGTGTATCAAAGGAATAATAACCCAGTAGAGTGACTCTATATTTATCCGGAATACCAGCAAGATCATCCATCGCAACTGGATTTGCCGGCATATCTTTTAGTCTTTCCCGCGTAATGGCCTTCCGCATATTCGGTCTGCTTGGCAACTGCGATAAAACGCTACTCGGCACGCCAACCAGAGTACGCATAACCCGATATGGCGGTTGTTTGCGCACTGGCATAGCATTGACCCTTTTTCCGGCAACTCCAGTTGACGAGACCTTTTTTCGTGACGGAATGCTTGTAGTATAGATAGCCGTCGATGTGCAGTAACCGGCCGCCTCTTCCATTCTCTATAAGCTCCAGGGTAATTGGTAATAAAGCTTCCGCCATAATTTGGTTAATTTTGATACGAATGATGGTGAACGAATGACAAATGCTATGACAAACGCAGGTTAGGAAGTTCGAAGTATTCGAAATACTTGAAATGTTCGACAACATGAAAATCGAATCAGAAGTAATAGCTGTGGGAATAAATCATGGGAAATCTAATAGTCATGGGAAAAATGTCCATTGGAAAAAAATCATGGGAAAAGTGTCCCCATACTCACAGAAGTGTACATGTTGTTACTTAGTTTGATAATGATTATCATGAAATAAAAACTAGCCGTACAAGTAAAATTAAAGAAGTATACAAAAGTTAAGTATCTTATTTACCCTAATAATAATATTTTTTATTAACTTTTGTTAAAATAACAATAAAAAACGGCTTAATAAAATTATTTTATTTACTTATTAATATTTACTCTTTATTTTTTACAGGGGTGAACTTTCAGATCAACAATCTGCTTTAATAGCAGTAAGTATTAAATAATTGTACATATTTGTTTTAAAATTTTATTTTTGAAGGAAGAACAAAGCAATGAAGAAGTCTATCAAATCATGGAAGGATCTATTCCGATTGATTATCCCGAAAGGCCCTACATTGAAATGGAAGTTGACACTGAATTAGTTAAAATTGAACGTAAGTTTAAATAAAATTAACAATAAAATTTTGTGGTAGACCACAGTTAAATGAATAAATAAACAACCAAATAAATTTTTCAAAGAAAACTTGAAATTCTAGATAAACGAATTTCACTTTTATTTGCTGAATTCATTCATTAATGTTACAATTATTATATTTAGTATTTTTTTTTTAATTTAAGAAATTCAAGAGAGTGGAATCAAACATGAGTTGAACTTAACAGATGAAGAAATACACAGCATCATTAATCCAGAAGAAACAACAAAAATAACGTCACAAGTTGAACAATTAGAAATTGAAAAACAAGAGTCGTTACGAATTGAACAGGAAAGAGTTATGCAAATTCAACATGAAGAATCTTTACAAATCGAACAAGAAAGAGCAATGCAAATGCAACAGGTAGCATCATCAGTCCAAATTAAGCAAGAAGAAATTATGGAAATGCAGCAATCTGCACAAATTGAACATAAACAATTTATGCAAAGTCATCAAGAAAAGTCACTTGGAATTGAAGAAGAGACTTTAATGGAAATTCAAATGCGACAACAAGAAGAATTTACCACCCAACAAGAATATTCTATTCAAGAAAAACAAGAAATTGAATTTGTTGAAGAGCAGCAGGAATCATCAAATACCTTCCAACAGCAATTTGAAGAAGAAACATCATCAAATGCTTTCCAACAGCAGCAGTTAGATTATGCAGAAGAGCAAGATTCGAGTGAAGAAAAGAGGCGAGGTTTTCAGGGCAAACATGAAAATTCTGTCGTCGACAATTCCGAGATTTTGATCAAGCACGAGGAGATTGAAAATATCGCGGGGAGAATCGTCGAAAAAATGTCGAGGATCCAGCAGAAACAGGAGGAGGAGGCGAAAATCGCCCAGGCCGAGAAGATCGCTGGAGAGGTGTTAGCTGAAGACGGTGACCGGGAAGAAGGCGTCGTTTGGAAGAGTCAGGTTACTGTTGAACAAACGCAGCAACAACAAGCAGAAGTTTTAAAGGTAGGATTTGAAAAATTAAGTAAATTAATTAATTAAGGAGTTGCATAAAAAAATTAGATTTTAATGCTTATGAAACACTATCTTTTATTTGAGTGGCCCAGATGTAAAACCAGCGACACAATTATTTTTTGGGTTTTGGGGTTTTGTTATCCTTGAATTCTACTTGTCTCAGGCTACAATTTTTAAAATAAATTGACCTTAAAATCCTTTTAAAATTAAGTTTGACAAATCCTGTCGAACTCAAAACCTGCTACATTTTTCGGTTGCAAAAGCTGACATTTTTTCAGCTGCAAAAAAAATCGCTGATCACATCTGTAATCACATGTTCGAAACCGTAAAGACCATCTAATGCCCATTTTGAACATATGTAAATTGCACAGGCCATAATTAATGGTCAAAAATGTTCAGTATTCTTCAAGCACTGGTTCGGGACTATACTGATGATGGTGTTGAAGCCTGAAACGCGTATATTGTTATCCGGTGAATGAATGACTACTGAACACAAATTCATATTCTTGACATCTGTAATCATGTTAAAAGTTGTTATTTATTCTCCCCTAGCTACGCAAGTGACCATACATGTATTTTATTTTCACAATTAGGAAGTGAGCGGTTATTTAAGTCAGATGGAATTGGAAAGCAGAAAATGGTCGACATTCCTTCAAAAACCGAAAAACGTGAAGCCCAAAGTTAACTACATGGAGGAACCACAAGTAAGCATTCAGCAAAAAAGACAACTAACTAAAAATAAAAACAAGATTACTTTTAATTTATTTGACGAAGAAATAAATTTCAGAAATCAACTTATCGAGTGGTGATAAGAACAAAAAAGGACTTGGAAGCTGCAAAGGTAAGTGGGAATGCAAACCAAAACGCCGAAATTGTTGTAAAAAGTTAATATTATTTACGTTTAGAAAGCAGCAGAAGAGGAAGCTATAAGGGAAGCAGAAGAAGCTGCACGTGCTTTAGAAGAAGCGACGAGGGCAGCGGAAGAAGCGGAGCGAGCCGAGGAGGAAGCTGCTGCTAGAGCTGCCGAGGAAGCCGAACGTTTGGCTTTCGAAGAAGCTGAGGCCACACTTCGGGCGGAAAATGAAGAGGAAGACCAGCAGGAGGAATTCGATGAAAACGAAAACGTTTTGGAACCTGGCGAGGAAGAGGATTTTGGCGACGAACATAGCAGGAGTGAAGGAACTTCAAAACACATGAGTAAGTAATAAAAGTAAGGAATACGCTAATAAAAAATTACAACAAAGGAACTTGAAAGCACGTGAGTAAGTAACAAAAGTAAGGAATATGCTGACAAAAAATTACAACGAAGTAAGTTCAAAACACATGGGCAAGTAATAAAAATAAGGAATTTGCTGACAAAAAATTACGTTTGGCTTTCGAAGAAGTTAAATAAAACGTTCGGGCGGAAAATGAAGATGAAGAGCAGTAGAAGGAATGCAATGAAAACAAAAACGTTTTGGAAGCTGAAGACGAAGAGGATTTTAAAGAGGAGCACAGCAGGAGTAAAGGAACTTCAAAACACATGAGTGAGTAATGGAAGTAAGGATTATGCTGATAAAAAATTAGGACGAAGGAACTTCAAAACACATGAGTAAGTAATAAAAGTAATGCAAATGATGACAAAAAAATACGTTTGGCTTTTGAAGAAGCTGAATCTAAGCCTCAGGTGGAAAATGAAGAGTAAGAACGATAGGAGGAATTCGAGAAAAACGAAAACGTTTTGGAAGCTGGAGACGAAGAGGATTTTGGCGACGAGCACAGCAGGAGCGAAGGAACCTAAAAGCAGATGAGCAAGTAACAAAAGTAAGAAATATGCTGAGAAAAAATTACGTTTGGTTTTCAAAAAAGCTGAACGAAGCCTTGCTTTGAGTAAAAAATGAAATGGAAGAACAGCATTAGAAATTCGATGAAAACGAAAACGTTTTGGAAGCTGGAAATGCAGAGGATTTTGGTACGGAGAACAGCAGGAGTGAAGGAACACTAAAACACAGGAGTAAGTAACAAAAGTGAGGAATATGCTGACAAAAAATTTCAACGGAGGAACTTCAAAACACATGAGTAAGTAACAAAAGTAAGGAATATGCTGACAAATAATGATAACGAAGGAACTTCAAAACACATGAGTAAGTAACAAAAGTAAGGAATATGCTGGGAGAAAATTACGAAAAAGGAACTTTAAAACACATGAGTAAGTAACAAAAATAAGGAATATGTAGACAAAAAATTAAACGAGCAGTTTTTAAAATTGTAACAGCGTTACTCTTACCAATTAAAACATAAATAGCTAATCATATTTAGACTTAATCTTGATCTTCAGAGAAGTGAGTCATAAGAATATAAAATGAGCTGGAACACAATTTTAACGTGGATTTTTTTGAAGCTGTAACAGCTTTAGTCTTACCAATTAAAATATAAAGAACTAATTTTATATCTTTATAATAATAATAATAAAACATCTTTATTTCTGAGTTGACTACAAAACAAATATAATACATATAATACAATACATTTTGATTTTGTTTATTTTTTCTAACTCGGAAACTGGCTATCGACCAGCGGTCTTTCAGCCTCGCTAATTTTATTTTAACTTGATCTTGATCTTCAGGCAACTCTGAGTGACTAAATTTGAGCTCTGAAGCAATTTTTGTTGGTTCAGGTGGTAAAGATGCTGTTGTAACTGTTGAGCAACAACTGGCACAAGTCAAGGAGCAATTGCTGGCCTTATCTGAGCTTCCCACTACAATACAAATGACGCTGAGCATCATCACCGAACAGCTGCAGAAATTGGCACAAGAAGCTCAACCACTCACAGAAGAAGATGTCCGTGATGATGTAAGTACGAAAACAGAATAATTATAAAGAAGAACTTAAAGCTGTTCAATTATATTTAATTGATGTTAATTATAAAAACGAATTAAAATTAATATCAACTTTCTGCAAAAAAATTGTCTCGTTGAGACTTATTCATTGAATATTTGAAAAAGTATCAATTTTAGACAATTTTTTGCAGAAAGTTGATATTCATTTCTATTCGTTTTTATATTTTGTAAATATTCTGCAAGGAATTGACGAATTCAATTTCACTTTATAATTTTAATTAAATAACCTTATTGGAAAACTGGAAATAAAAGTACATAATTACTACACAAAATCCTTAAATCTTGGTGGTGTTCACTTTTTATTACATTTTTAATACTAATAAAAACAACATTTAACTTTTTTATACCACTTTTATTTTTATACAATAAATATAAGTGACTTTTTTGTTTCTTGTTAATCTTTTTTTCGGCTCATGTAATTTACGAAAATGCGCGTTTCATAAAGATATACAGGGAATTTTTCTTTTAGGTAAACATATGCATACGCTGTATATTTTCTCAAATTTGTTGTTTTTTAAAATAAATTAATTTAAAGCTTTAAACGAGGGTTTTCCATTCCCAGGTTAAGCATGAAGTAAAATTTCGAGTTTAGAAAAACCTGAAAATTTGGTTTGGTCGCGTAGCGCGTAGCGCTACGCGGCCAAACCAAATTTTCAGGTTTTTCTAAACTCGAAATTTTACTTCATGCGCCACGCGTATACAACACTGGTTAAGTGAAGTTCAAAATATACGTCTATTCTTCACAATAATTCAGTGTTTTACACGCTTGGCGCATCAAGTAAAATTTCGAGTTTAGAAAAGCCTGAAAATTTGGTTTGGCCAAATTTTCAGGTTTTTCTAAACTCGAAAGTTTACTTCATGCTTAATCTGGGAGTGGAAAAGCTTTGAATTAAACTTTTTTTTTTAAATACCGAACATCTGAAGATTTACAGAATATGCGCTGTAATTAAAATATGTATACTTAAAAGAAAAATTCGGTGTATGTTATGAAATTTAATTTACCTTGATAAAGTGATTGTCACAGCGAAAAAACGAAACAATGCAGTGTCGGTTTCGTTTGCCAACCGAGCACTTATAAAATACCAAAAAATATTGGCACGGCTTCCCAGATAATTAGACAGTTGCTCAACAATGCATATCAGCGCCCTTCATTTGTTTTTCAGGAGCTCAGCAACGCGGACAACACTGAAACAGAGGACGAAGTCACTGAATTATTAGTCTTAGGTAAGTTTTCAACCCCGCTCAAAAAAGCACAATCTTGGTGTACTTTTGCAACTTCTAATTTTGCATTGTGATTTCTTAATATTTCTCGAGCCAGGAATTTATGTTGCGTTTTCATATTTTTCTTGTATTATCAACAGAATCTCAGGACGGATTAAGTGTTGTCGAAGAAGAGAGTGAAAACGTCCGTGGTGAATCCTCTCTGGAAGCAGAGGAAATAGAAACAATGGAGGAGGAAGTTACGGCTAGCACGAAATTAGATGAGGAAGCTGAAGCAAAACGCTTGGAAGAAGAGCGCACCGCAAAGAAAGAAAAGGTAAACCAATCTAATTATATATTTTTGGCGAAGTAAAAACTGTAAAGGTTATAATTTATGTATATAAACAATGATATTATTGCCGTTTGTTTGTTTTCATCATAATTTTTGTTTGTTTGGCATGAACAAGGTATTTCTGGTGGTGGTCCAATTTGGAGATGGATCAAAACACGAGGCGTCCTCCCGGGGTGTTCCATAACAAAATCCTCTCCACTTTGCATTTTCTCTTTTTCAGGAGATGCAGCAACAACAGCAGCAAAGGCAACCTCTAACCCCTTTAGAAAGGCCTATCATCCTTCCTGGAGGGCGAAAATGGACCCAACCAGAAGACGCGGTGCGCTCTGTGCGCCAGCCCAAATTATCAGACGACAAAATTGACGAGACCATAAGCTCGTATTACGAAGTTATAACCGGAAAGACGATAGGGTAATTGCTTACAATAAGGATCGTTTACGGTGCGTTTGTTTTTCCAGGTGGACCACTGGAATCAGATTTGGCCGTGGACTAGGGTCACCCAGCCTGTTTATAGGTACTGTAGAATTCCACCAGCGACGATTTTGACTTAAAAATGGACAATTTTGATTGATTCAAGTTCATCTAAAGAAAACACAAAAACAAGAAATTTATCCTCATAAATGAATTTACAATTTTGATTGGTTCAAGTTCACAACAAATCCTCATAAATGAATCAAAATTGTTTATTTTTATTTCTGGTATCGAGTCGAAATCGCTGCAAGTTTCGATTACCGGAAATTGAATTCGTTTTTCTTGGTGATTTAAATCCACACACACTCAATAAAACCAAACCACCCAGCATGCATGGTGAATTTTCAGAGAGTCAAATTGTTTTATGGTGCCTAGTGTCGTTACGGAAAAGAAAAAGTGAGTAAATTGTTGTACAAGAAACAACGAACAAAATTAGTTTGCATGGGATTTAATAGCATACTTAAGGTAATCACTCACTAATTTCTATCAAGAGAATCTATGAATATCTAATTACTTAAATATCAATCGTTTCTCATGAATTTAGTATGAAATATTAAAAAAATCGATAGACTAAAATTTTTGATTTGAAAATGTTCGAAAAAACAATACTCTCTCTGTATGCAAGGCCGCTTTTAAATGGAAAAATTTAACATTTTGAAAATTTGAAACCACTATACTACCACTATATCCCCCCCTCTGGCTAGAGAGGGGGATATAGTGGTTCAACTCCCACCCCCCCGAAATTTTCAAAATATTAAATTTTTCCATTGAAAAGCTGCCTTGTAAGAGTAAAAATATTTTTACCATTAAAACCCCCCCTGAAATTTTTATAAGCCCCTTCGAATTTTTTTTCTGGCTACGGCGTTGCATACATGTATGTATGTATGTGGGATAGTAAAAAAGCCTTTTTTTTTCACTATTTAGCAGAGTTCGAATAATATATATAATTAGATATCTATCACGATATATATCCTGGGTCTCCAAACTATCTCCTTCGCGGGCCACAAATACAATTCTACATAATAAAGTCGGCCAAGATCCGATTAATTTTATAAAATTATAATAATAATAATAATAATAATAATAATAATAAATATTTATTGCCCAACAGGAAATTTCCCAATTACAAGACAATGATAACTTCATGAATTTATGAATTTATGAAAAATGTAAGGAACAATTGTTACAATATTTCAAAATATGACATTTACAAAAAAATTACAAACAATCGCGGGCCGGATTCATGCAAGTCGCGGGCCGGATTTGGCCCGCGGGCCGTAGTTTGGAGACCACTGATATATATCATGATATCAAATCATATCAAGTTTATTGGTTTACTGAACCAATAAACTTAATTTTATTTAATTTGTTGTTTAATTACAATATTAGACGTCATAGTTACAGGTATAAAATATAAATAGTATCTGTTTAATCGACATTTATAAATTCGGATGTACATAATAGATATTTATGGATTGCACAAAATTAAAAACATCGCAGTTTCTTGGTTGAACATTTTTCCCAGGAAAGTGCGATGTTTTTAATTTTGCGCATTCTATAAATATCCATTTGCAAAAGCGTAGCCAGGATTTTCACTAGAGGGGGTTTCAACATAAAAATTATGTCAAATTTGGCAAATCGTCAGAAATGTCGGAAACAGATGAATATCAGAAAATGGATGTAAGAAAACTAGATTTGCATAAAATGTTGTATTTTATTAGATAAATCTAAATTGAAAATGTTAGACTAATTTTAAAACTATACTAATTCTTATTAGGTTTTTTTTATTGTTGATTGTTTTAGTTATTTTTAGTAGAAGGGACTACGACATGAAAATTATGTCAAATTTAGCAAATCGTCAGAAATATCGTAAACAGATAAATAAAAATAATTGATGTAAGAAAATCCAGATTTGCATAAATTGTTGTGTTTTATTAAATTTATCCAAATTGAAAATTTTAGACATAATTGTAAAACAATGATAATTCTTATTAAGTTTTTTATTGTTGATAGTTTTAGTTATTTTGTTAGTATGACTACTAATAAGAAATCTTTATTTAATTTTAGTCTTGTAATGAATTACTCTAAGTATAAAGTATATTTTTGAAATTTACAATAAGTCAGTGTTTTATACGCATGTGGCGCATGAAGTAAAATTTCGAGTTTAGAAAAGCCTGAATTTGGATTTGGACGCTATTCGCCCAAATCCAAACGTTCAGGCTCTTCTAAACTCGAAATTTTACTTCATGCTTAATCAGTGAGTGGAAAACCCTCGGCAAACACATTACATTATTTAAGAAAAAGACTAAGGTTTTAAAATATGTTCGTGACTTTTTGATAATACTATCAGCATTTGAATTAAACTTGTCTTATCTCACAAAAAATGTTGTATCAACATTTGAACTTTAATGGTCTTGTTTCACATAAAATGTTGCATCAAAATTTAAATTTAAATTTTCTTGTCTCAAATAAAATGTTGTATCAACATTTGAATTCAATTTTCTTTTGTCTCACATAAAATGTTGTATTAAGATTTTAATTACAATTTTGCTGTCTCGCATAAAATGTTGCATCAACATTTGAATTTCAATTTTCTTGTCTTACATAAAATGTTGTATTAACATTTTAATTATAATCTTCTCGCCACACATAAAATGTTGTAATTGTTTTGTTTTATTTAAAATTGACATTCTTATACTTGAATTAAAGCTGTTGATCGACAATTTCGTTAATTTTTGTCAATTCGACTGTCAACGATTACAATAAACAGTCATTAACATACAGGGAGTTTTTCTTTTAAGTTACATATTTCAGTTATGTGCTGTACATTTTCAGATATTCTTTTAATGTTTATCTTTAATGTTAAATGTTCATTTTAGGAAATTCCTTTTAAACTTGTATAATGCTTAATACTAACAATTCGTTGTTTTTTAAAAGTTCAATTTAAATTTAGTTATACGGAGAAATTTTGTTTTAAATATACATATGCATACGCTTTTCTTAAATAATTCAATTTGAAGTTTAAAACAAGTTTTTTCCACTCCCAGACTAAGCATAAAGTAAAATTTCGAGTTTATTATAGCCTGAAAATTCGGTTTGGTCGCGTAGCTAAGCGGAGCAACCAAACCAAATTTTCGGGCTTTTCTAAACTCGAAATTTTACTTTATGAGCCACGCCTACAAGACACTGACTTTAAGTGAAGGTCACTTGTTCACAATATTTTAGAGTTATCAGTGTTTAATACGCGTGGCGCATGAAGTAAAATTTCGAGTTTAGAAAAGCCTAATTTGGATTGGCCGCTCCGCTTCGCTACGCGGCCAATCCAAATTCTTAGGCTTTTCTAAACTCGAAATTTTACTTCATGCTTAGTCTGGGAGTGGAAAACACTCGTTTTAAGCTTCAAATTAAACTATTTAGAAAAAAGCGTATACACATGTATACTTAAAACGAAAATTCCCTGTATAATACTAACTGTAAATTATATAATAATTCACTTATTGAACTTAAAAAGTTCTAAAAGGCCATTTACTAGTTATTTTCACAATCTTTATGATTTTTGACTTTGACCTTGAATTTCGTCCATCTCTTATGCTCTAAGATTCCCAAGATTTTCGTCAATTTTTAAATCACTCTGACTTTTGCCAATTTTCATAATTTTTATGATTTTAATTATTTTACCCAGTTTGTAAATTAATATTAATGTAGTTGTATGAGTTACGTGAAGGTGTTAAGTCACTTAATTAAACACAGTTATATTCCTTTCTTCACTTTTATTTTTCTTGCTAGATGTACATTTCGGGTACTAAGTACCCATTATCAATAGCTAACAGTTAGCTATTGATAATGGGTACTTAGTACCCGAAATTTACATCTAGCAAGAAAAATAAAAGTGAAGAAAGGAATATAACTGTGTTTAATTAATTGTAAATTAATAATTTAAGAAATAATGAACATTGAACAATCTAGTAAATATTTCTGAGTTAAAAATATTCAAATACAAAATGAACAATTAAATAATTAATAATTTAAAAAATATTAGGAATTGAAAATCGCACTTTGAATGTTTTTTAAATCACAAATATTTAGTAGATTGAAATATTTGTGATTTAAAAACATCCAAAGTGCGATACTGCAAATTAAGAAATATTATTGTAAAACACATTTTCGGGAATAAAAAAATAACAAAAACTTATAAATTCGTTTTTTTTTATTCACGAAAATGTGTTCTATATTAATATTTCTCTAAGCAATATATTTTAAACTTCATTGAAATCAGTGTTTTATACGCGTGGCGCATGAAGTAAATACAATTCTTTAAATTTTTATACACAGTTTTGGAGATTATTCTTTACTAATAAGTTTGTCAAGTTTAGCGCTCAATCAAATAAATCCTGAAAATTTTGATTTGCCAGGCGAAACGAACAATTGAAAAATGAATAATTTGATAAATATTGAGCACTGAACAATCTACTAAATATTTATGACTTGAAAACATTTTAAGTGCATGTTTTCAAGTCATAAATATTTAGTAGATTAATATTAAAGGATAAATTAAAAACACTTGGTTTTTTTCTTGAATAACATTCTCATTTATCACTTGGTGAAACATTTTGAAATAATGTAATAATTATAATTTTATTTATTTAATTTATCCTTTAACACTTGGTTTGTTTCACTATTTGTTTTTATTTACTCGACTAGTTTCGCTTTTTACGGCATTATTATTAGTATTGATAAAGCTGTAAAAAGCCAAACTAGTCGAGTAAATAGAAAGAAATAGTGAAACAAACCAAGTGTTTTTAATTTATCCTTTAATATTATTTCAAAATGTTTCACCAAGTGATAAATGAAACAGTTATTCAAGAAAAATTTGTAGATTATTCAGTGCTCAATATGTATCATATTATTCATTATTTAATTCGTTTCACTTGGCAAATCAAAATATTTAGGATTTTCTTGATTGAGCGTTTAACTTCACAAACTTATTAGTAAAGAATAGCCTCCAAAACTGTAAACAAAAATTTTTAAAATTGTATTTGTTTCATCCTGCCTGTCAAATAAGTATTGGATTTAGATTTAAAAAAGCTTTCATTTAAAACATTCTTTATTATCTTAACTTAATAATTTCATCTTGTACGAACGCTTAAAGTTGGAGAATTAAAGCCACGAAAACGATTATCCTCCACTCCCAGGTTAAGCATGAAGTAAAATTTCGAGTTTAGAAAAGCCTTAAAATTTGGTTTGGTCGCGTAGCGCTACGCGCTACGCGACCAAACCAAATTTTAAGGCTTTTCTAAACTCGAAATTTTACTTCATGCGCCACGCGTATAAAACACTGCTTTCAATTGAAGTTTAAAATATATTGCTTATGTTTCTATTACTCCATTTATTATCTTTAAGAAATTGCAAAGAAGAAAATAAATACTGCTACGTTTAATTTATTAATGTTTTTTTTTTTATTCGATTTATGATGGATTTTGTATCTTAATCTTTATTCGAATAGAAGGCTAATACATAAATAAAAAATACAGAACAATACATATAAATAAATAATTGGATACTTATATTATATCAACACCATAAAAACATCGTAATATTATAAAAAAAAGTGTATAATGTAAAACAAGATAATTTAATTTTATTCCTAATTTTTTTAAACGTCATAAGCAAAGCTATACTGAAGAGAGATAAATCTCGAAACGCGTCTATAGATGGCCTAAGACATTAGTTTTAATCTAAGTCCTTTCACTTCTAATTTGTTGCTATCTCTCCTTTCATTTTAAATTGTATTGTTAGTTGGTTTGAAGAGAATTTGACCTAAACGTTACATATACTTTAATAGAGCGTTGTAACAAATCAAATTAAATAAGATTTTAAATATTTCATTGTATAATTCAATATCCGGAGGTGTATTTGCACGGGAAGTAGTTGTTTCAATGTATATTTATCGTCTTAAATTGTCTTATTAATTAAGACACTGTTTGCAATTTCACGAATAGTTTTTTCATAATTTTATATATTATGTGTAGAATGTATTTGTTGAGTAATAAAGTATTATAATAATAATTAGAAATATTAAATTTTTTAAATATTTACATCTAATAATTCTTGAGTAATAATTGATATGCATTTGATTTTCATAGATTCCCCAATTTGTATATCATTTAATTCTAATGAAACGTTCAACAGGATCAACTTTTTAAAGTATCAACCGCCTCCGAAAAATTTGGACCATCTCCAAAAGTCCGAGGTTTACAAAATGGTCCATGATCTAGAACCTCCAGCCAGAGGAATCACAGCGAGGCCAGAGAAAGTGCAAGCAGTGCAAGATTATTTAGTTAAGGTAATTTACTTTTAAATGCTTCTTCAAAATGAGTTTCGTAATTCCTGAAATTGTAACTTGTCTATCACGTTGTGTAATAATTGATTTCTTGGCTCAAACGCCAAATATGTTAAATGTTTGAATGTAAAAACGGCCTTGTAAGAGCAAAAACAATATTTTTACCATTGAATCCCCCAGATTTGTTTGTAACCCCTTCCGAAATATTAACTTTTCCTTGCCTAGTTAAATAAAATGAGCTCTAACAACTTTTTCTTTTCTTCAGACGAATCATCATTAACTGTGAGTTTCGTACTGTTTGTGCAATGATTTCGTTAATTTAATTCTTACACATTTTCATTTTCAATAAATAGTCATATTTATTACTTTATAGAGAATTTCCTAGTCTTTTCATTATAAAACACTTTTTACTTTGTTTGTATAACACTTTTTATTGAATGTGACTGCAGTTTCGACAAATTAAGCTTGTCATTATTCTACACTATCGGTTTGGACACTGTACATTATTATTGTTTATTTTTCCTCACTTGAATAAAGAATTGAATTGAAAAGTGTTCATGTTTGACAATGACAAGCTAAATTTGTCGAAACTGCAGTAATAAGTATTATACAAACAAAGTCAAAAGTGTATTATTGTGAAATTTACATGTATAACGAAGTAGAACCCTACTCAATATAGAATTTCATATTCTTTTGTTTTTTTATATTTCTTGAACTACGGTATAATTAATGCATAAGGAATATTGTCTATTCGACGATCTTATTTCTTACACATTTTTATTTAATAAATATTTTCATAGTTATTGCTTTGAAGACATTTTTCATTTAATTTGTTTTTTTTAATTCTTGAACTTTTTGCAGACAAATGGCGAAGAAGAAAAGCAATTACCGGCTCAAATGGAGCGCTAATTCTTTGTTGATGTTGTATATGTTATGTCTCTTTTTCAATTGTATTGTATTTTAGTGTTGTTTAATCAATTAGATTAGCATAAAAACTATACAACATGATTAATTATTATTTCATTTCTCCTGCAATTTCAATTTCAATTTCTTAAAATTCCCAAAGGCGAGAAGAAATAACACTAACTAAACATCTTTATTTATGAATAATGTACATAATATAGTTATAATTAAATATTGAAAACAAATATTAGAATATATTTAAAAAAACAATTAACAAAATTCACAAAATGGCTATCGACCAGGGGTCTTTCAGCCTGTCTTTGTCAGGTACATGTCGGTTTTTCAAAGGTCATGATCGTCGTTGTCTAAGTCCGGATGATTAGATGAAATGAATTGGTAAAGCGTTGATGCTGGGAACTTGAATTTGGGTTGAATGTTGGGGTTACGGGGTATACAGAGGTGTTTAATAATGTTGGGTATGTAAGGATTAGTTGCAAATTTTAAAGATAGGAGTTCGATGCGTTCTGTAATTGGCGGGATGTTACACATTTCATACAAAAGTACATTTGAAGGGTTATATAAGGGATTATTAGGGTGTCTGATTTTGGTTAGGACTCGAAGAGCAGAGCGTTCTGCAACTTCGATGTTGTTCAGGACAGCGGTACGGGGATTGTGGTACAGGATAGCAGCATATTCGAGAAGGGGACGGCAGGGGACGGAAATACCCTTATTTTTGTATGTCAATGCCCTGAAATGCCGAGCCCTACCCCTTATGCTAGCTTTTAGGTTTCGGGTATGTGTTTTAGAGGTAAATTTAGGATCAAATGTTATACCTAAGTATTAACAATAGGGAGATGGTGAGATAGGGTGGTTATTAATTAAAATATGGTATGGAGAATTTGAGAGGCGGTGGAAGGGGATAAGGAGTTGCGTATTATTTGGGTTTATGGATATTCTCCATTTCGCAAACCAGGTTTGTAAGGTGTCAATGAGCTCTTGCAAAGTGTTTAACGCTTTTGAGATGTTGGGAGCGTGAGCTATTAATGCGGTGTCATCCGCATATAGGAGGGGATACGCGGAGGGATTAAAGTATAATGGTTCGGGGTTGTACAGGTCGTGGACAAATATATTATATAATATGGGAGACAGTGGTGACCCTTGGGGAAGCCCTTGCTGGGGAGTGAATGATTCTGAATGGGAGTTTCGGATTCGGATTGTTAGATATCTGTTTGTTAGGAAACTGTCGAGGATATGGATTAAATTAGGAGGGATGCCTATCGAATTGCACTTAAACAACAGGCCTCGGTGCCATACTGAGTCATATGCTTTTTGAATGTCTAAGAATGCGATGGCTGACTTCTGGTTTTCGAGGTGGGCTGTTTGGCAATTCGATGTAAGGATTGTTAATAGAAGTGAGGTAGAGCGGTGTTCAATAAAACCAAATTGGTACATAGGGATGCGGTCGATGATGAGGGATGGCAGTTTTTTCTGGATAATAGACTCAAATAACTTACCAAGGACCGGAAGCAGAGTAATTGGACGATAGCTTGAGACTAATGATGAGGAATTATCACGTGCATACACAAACCGGGCAACGGGTTTGTGTATGCACGTGATAATTCCTTTCTTCCACTCCATTGGTATAGTTAGGGAATTAAATATGTTGTTAAATAAAAGAATAATATACTTATGTATGCTGTCAGGAAGGGATTTCAATATACATCTAGGGATGCTATCATAACCGGGAGTGGTATTTTTACCTTTGTGTAGCAGTTCATAATAATCTTCCTCCTCTATTTCATTATAGGTGGTAAAAGGAAGGATATTTGTTTTAAAGGTGCTGTACCAGTCATTAATAGATTTAAGAAAGTTTTTGTCATAAATGTCGTTGTCTGTCATAGTGTATGTCTGTTCATAATATTTGGCAAATGTATCTGCAATTGCTTGGTCGTCTGTTATTGTCGTGTGTGTAGTCGGGTCTTGAATATACAAGGTGGCCAGAAAAGGTGTGATAATCTTCAGGTAGTGTGATTCGTTGATTAATTTTGGATAAAAAATCGAAATAAAAAAATATTGTATTCTTCCTCGCAACATCTCACGAGGTCGTTAAAATATTAAACGTATCTCTGGAAATTAGTGTTATTTTCTATTATTTTGGAAAAAATCAATAGAACTTACAATCAATTACACATTTTTAAAATTTAAATGACATAGGTGATAAATAAATTGGAAACTTTATCAAATTAATAACTTCTTCAGAAGCATTTTTTTAATAAAAATAGACCTGGCAACTATGTATTTTCATATGTAACCTTATTAAATTTCACTTGACTTTGACATATACTTGTCATAATTTATTTGTTTAAGTTTGTATAAGTTCATCATACTTTTTGAAGATGTACACATTCAACGAGTATGCAGATATGTACATGATATTTGGATTCTGCAATGGTAATGCAACTAGTGCCAAAGATGAGTACCAAAGAAGATATCCAAATCGCCAACAGCCCTGCGTAAATATGTTTAGAAAATTAGACCAAAGGCTACGTACTTTTGGGTCGTTCGTTTATAATAACATAGATGGAGGGAGACCTAGGGAACGTCGCACTGTTCACCTAGAAGAACAGATATTAAATGCTGTTCAAGAAGATCCCAATATTAGTACGAGGCAAATAGCTCAACAGTTAAATTTCCCCAGTAAAACAACAGTCCATGCAGTATTGAAAGAAAATCGAATGCGTCCATTTCATGCAAGAAAAGTTCAACCACTGTATGAAAATGATAACGAGCGTAGACATAATTATCACTTTTGGGCATAAGAAAATCTTCGGGCGGTTAGAGAAATGGGACATCAAAGGAAATTTTCAGTGAACGTCTGGCTTGGTATTCTAAATTTACGTGTAATTGGGCCTTTTTTTATTCATCAAAGATTAAATGCCTTAAATTATGTAAATATTTTAGAAGTTTTGGAGAATGTTCCACTAAATTTAGTAAACAACATGCTGTACATGCATGATGGTGCACCACCTCATACAGCAAGAATTTCAAGAGAATGGTTGGACGAACATTTTCCAAATAGATGGATTGGGCGCAATGGACCCATACTATGGCCAGCAAGGTCGCCGGATGTGAATCCACTTGATTTTTTCGTTTGGGGATTTTTAAAAGAAAAGGTGTATGCAACACCTCCAGTGGACAATGTAGACGTCATGAATAGAATTTGTGTTGCAGTGGAATTAATTACTACAGAGATGTTGCTCCGAGTAATTAATTCTGTCCCACGACGGCTCCAGATCTGCTTAGAAACGGATAAAAAGAAGTATCAATAACCTTTCTTCACACACTTTATTTTAATACCAGATGTACATTTCTGTCACCAAGTGACCATTATCAATGGATTTTTAATACTAACTTATACAAACAAAAATAGGAGTATATATACAGAACAGATTAACAAAATATAATGAGCGTTAGGCGGTGGAGTTTAATGTGGGGAAAAAACGTACATTAACGGGTCGGTTTATGGAAAGGGGGATGAGCGGTAGGTAAAGACAGGTATATTCGGGTTAAGTAAAAGGAGGTATTAAATCTAGTAATTTGTTATTGAGTGGACTTAAATCAAAATTCATTAAGTTGTTTGCGTGTTTTTTCATTGCAATCGCTTCTAACATGTTTAAGTGATAATTGGATGACTGTTTTATTAATTTCATATTATTGATTGATATCTTATGGCCAGTTTCTAGTGAATGATTTGCTACGGCTGATTTTTCATTATTAAAATTTCTTAAATGGTTCATGTGTTCTTTAAAACGTATTCTTAAGTTTCTTTGCGTTTGCCCGACATACACCTTATTACAATTGTTGCAGTTAATTGAATAAATACCTGATTTATCAAGATATTCTGGTTGAGAAAAAGTATTACCCAAGGTTTGTCCTAATTTAGTTTTGATATAATATGCGGGAGTTAAATTGTAATTTTTAAATAATTTGTTTAAGGGGTTTTCTAGGTTCGGATCGTAAACTATTCTTACAAATTTGTTGTCTAAGGTAGGGGGGTCTGGAAGGAGGCGTGATGAGTTACAGAGATTAATTTTAAATTTATGTTTATTTATTAAATTGTTTATAGTATTGGGATTGTATTCTAACTGTTTTGCAATCTTATGGATGGTTTGGATTTCTTTATTTCTATTCTCCGTTGATAATGGGATGTTGAAGGCTCTGTGGATTAGGTAATTAAAGGAGGCTAATTTATATTTCATTGGGGCTTTTGAGCTAGCATGCAAGTAATTTTTTCCCCACATTAAACTCCACCGCCTAACGCTCATTATATTTTGTTAATCTGTTCTGTATATATACTCCTATTTTTGTTTGTATAAGTTAGTATTAAAAATCCATTGATAATGGTCACTTGGTGACAGAAATGTACATCTGGTATTAAAATAAAGTGTGTGAAGAAAGGTTATTGATACTTCTTTTTATTATTATAATCTTCACGTAACTCAATCATCTATTAGAAACGGATGGTTATCAATTTGAACATTTCCTTTAATCTTTCATTTTTGATGTATACTTCAAATATTAATTTTTGTAGATTTGTTAAATTTATGATTATTATTAAATTAAACACTTGTTTGATCCATTGTTGCCAAATTTACATTTCTTTAAATTGGGTCGCGAGGAGTTATAAGCCACAATACAATATTTTTTTACTTGAATTTTCTGCTTGAAATTAATTGAAGATTATCACACCTTTTCTGGCCACCTTGTATTGTAGGTAGTCCGTTTTTCGATATTTGCTGAGTTTTTTTATTTCGTCCCAGAATTTTTTACCGTCCTGATCGTTAATGTCATTGCATGACTTTATCCACAGGTCTTGTTTGTACGCTGCAATCAGTCGGTGTATGGTGTTTTGGTATACGTCAGAGTGTTTTGTTTTATTGATTGTGATAAACTATTGGTAAATAAGGATATAGATGCAGGAGTGATAATTTGATGGAGTTCTATAAATTTAGTCATGTCCTTTGTCACCTTGTCTAAGTTACAGTCCTTGTGTCTATAAATAGTTTTAGGAGGGGAGGGGATAGGAGGGTCTAATGACATCGAAAATTTAATGGATAGGTGATCCGAGCCTAGATCAGGGATTAGTTGTAGGTCTTGGATAAGGTGTCGTATATTGCTCGTACATTGTAGGGCATCTGGGGTTGAGGATTGATTGTGGGACATTATAAAGGTAGGATCTGTATGTATACGGACAAAGTTGGAGTTAGAGATAAAGGAGGACAGCTGCTTTAACTTAGGCTTGTTAACATTAAAGTCACCGATTATGATAGCATGGTCAAACAGGGAGGCTTTGGTGAATATCGTATCCTCGATAGGGGAGGAGTGATGTATATAGACAAGGAAGATGTGTAGGGAAAAAGAGGATAACTCAATGGTGCAATGCAAACGCTCGTTCATTGGAGAAGAAATATTATTATAGTTATTATTAAAAATATTTATTTACTCACATTATAATTAAATTAAAATATTTACATGAAATATATTGTGCGTGCGTTTGTTTTTTGTACATTAAAAGTAATATCACTTATAAATAGCTACTTAAAATTAGTGGAATTTAACGTGAACAAAAAAAGCTGTGATTTTTAATCGTAAGTATTTTCATTTATTTTTTATTGTTGTCAAGCATTTCCGGTTAATTGCAGTTGAGATTTTGGTAATAATTCGAGAGGACGTCCCAAGCTTTCGGCGCCATGAATCCAGGAGGCGGTGTTTCTCCGGATTTTGCTAATCCTTAACAAAAGATAATGTTTATAAGTTATAACTATACACAAAAGTAAAAATATTATTACTTGAGCATAATTTCTGCTTGAGATTTTGCCCTTTTTGTAAAGTAATTCTTTTTTTTATAGAATACAAATTTCAAGAATATGAATTTGTGTTCAGTACTCATTCATCCGCCGGGTAACTATATACGTTTCAGGCTTCAATGCTATCATCGGTATAGTCCCGAACCAGTGCTTGCAGTATTCTGAACATCTTTGACCATTTATTATGGCCTGTGCAATTTACAAATGTTCGAAAGCGTAAACGCCCTTTACGCTATTGACGATGCTACTTAAGTTAATAGGCATTCGATGGCGTTTACGCTTACGAACATTTGTAATTCAATTTATTGGATATTACCTCTCATTCTTGTTCCTGAGATGAAATCGAATTCGTCCTTACGCGAGGGATCGAAAAAGCTCATTCTTTTGTTCTTCATATCATAAGCTGCAACCCTAAAGGGAATAATTTCCAGTGATCCTAATCCAGGTGCCATTTTTAAAACTCTTCCTCCGTGAGTGGCTTCATAAAGGTTACCATCAGGAGTTGCTTCTTTGCCATCGGGATGAGGCACACCGGCTGGATCTCTTCCTACTATGTAAAAGTTCGCTCCTGCGCACATTCTTGATTTTGCATGCCATTGTACCTGAAAAATAAAAATATTAATTAATTCATACAGGAAAATATAAGCAAACCGATGACATTAAGGTCCAGTTGCACCGAAAATGTTAAACTCAAGTTCAAGATGAACTTGAGTTCAAAATGACAGTTCCTATTGTTCTAATGTCACCTTGAACTTGAGTTCAGAGTTGAACCAGGTTAATTAATTTTATATTTATTTTTATTTTATAGCAGTCAATGCTAAATAATAATGAGTATTATTGTCTTTACTTAAATCTAGAAAAAGTCGGTTATATTTTTGTACACCGAGTGCTACCACCAAACCTGGTCTTTCTGTTATTTCGATTATATTTATACTTCTAACGAGTGATTTCCACTCCCAGACTAAGCATGAAGTAAAATTTCGAGTTTAGAAAAGCCTGAAAATTTGGTTTGGCCGCGTAGCAAAGCGAATCTCAGAGCATAAAAGATAGACGAAATCCAAGATCAAAGACAAGCATCCTAAAGATTGTGAAAATAACTAGTCAATGACCTTTTAGAAACTTTTGAGTTCAATAAGTCACATTGAACTTAAGTTAAGAGTTAAACCAGGTTATTTTTTTTGTATTTGAAATAAAACAACACAGTTGGGAGGGTTTCACTTTTATTGTTGAACACTGCAACATGTTTCACCACACAGTGGCTTCATCAGGCAGATGAAATAATGATTGTCATTATTATTTCATCTGCCTGATGAAGCCACTGTGTGGTGAAACATGTTGCAGTGTTCAGCAATAAAAGTGAAACCCTCCCAACTGTGTTGTTTTATTTCAAATAGTATTATGAAGTTTCATCATGTATCCGGCTCACCAATTAAATATTTAAACCAGGTTAATTAATTTTACATTTATTTTTATTTTATAGCAATCAATGCCTTATAATGATGAGTATTATTGTCTTTACTTAAATCTAGAAAAAGTCGGTTATATTTTTGTACACTATTTATACTTCTAACGAGTGTTTTCCACTCCCAGACTAAGCATGAAGTAAAATTTCGAGTTTAGAAAAGCCTGAAAATTTGGTTTGGTCGCGTAGCGAAGCGAAGCGACCAAACCAAATTTTCACGCTTTTCTAAACTCGAAATTTTACTTCATGCGCCACGCGTATAAAACACTGATTTGAAGTGAAGTACAAAATATACCTTCACCAGGATTGCAAATATACTGCTAAAGACGAATATTTTGAACTCAACTTTAAATCAGTGTTTAATACGCATGGCGCATGAAGTAAAATTTCGAGTTTAGAAAAGCCTGAAAATTTGGTTTGGTCGCTCCGCGAAGCGGAGCGACCAAACCAAATTTTAAGGCTTTTCTAAACTCGAAATTTTACTTCATGCTTAGTCTGGGAGTGGAAAACACTCGTTAGAAGTAGAAATATAATCGAAATAACAGAAAGGCCAGGTTTGGTGGTTACCACTCGGTGTACAAAAAAATATAATCTGGGAACGGAAACACTCTTTAGAAGTTTCAAATTGAACTTAATAAAAAAATAAACGAACGCCTCAAAATGTATACAAATCTGGATATTTCCTGGAAACAAAATTCCTGTATGTTTGGTAACTTTGTATACCTCTGTTGGACCTGCGTACATCATAGGACTTGGAAAGATTGCCAAAACTGTGCTTCTGGCATCCAAAAGCCCATCGTCCATCACAGCCTGATGTTGCTTCATTCTGGTCTTCAAAGGAACGTCATCGTCCTTCGTCCAACCTCCCAAAGGATGCAAAAGGAGCACGGGATTTTTGAATCCCCTTTTCTCCAATTGTTCTTTAGTATCAGTCATAAGTAAAGCATGCCCGTTATGAATCGGATTACGCAACTAGAAAAATATATACGAATAAATGAAAGACAAATGGATTATTTGACTTCAAATATGATCATCAACATGTAAACTGTGAATTTTTTGTAACAGTTGCGAACTAATTACACAACTAAAGAAAATCGAGCAGTAGATGGCGTTAACTGCTGATATTTCTAAATGTGTAAACAAATGCGCTCTTTGAGAACTGTATTTATAATTCATATGTTTCAACATATTTAATTGAAATCCGTCTCTAGTTTAAAGAACTTAGGTATGTCTTATTCAATTCCACCAACCTAAGTTCTCAAGTTGAATCTAACAGTATATGGTACAAAATTCAAGTTAGATGTTGCTGCAATCGAGAATTAATTAAAGGGCTTATAGTAATAACATGACAAGCCACAACCAAAAAATGCTATATTATTCTTCGATTTGATTAAGCAGTAATATAAAAGCTACAGTAATGTTCATATTCGCATGCAAACCAAAGCTTTCAAAACTTATCAAACAATCTACTATTAATTCCTAATATCATAGTAATACATTTTACATTTTTTTCTAAACTTCAAAGTCTAATATCTCAGTTCTGTTTACTTGTGGTATACCATGTTATTGCAATAAGCCCCTCAATTTTATTGAGTGATTATGGTTTTACAATTTTTGAATCAACGCTGCACATTCGAATTTGAAAACACAACTATTGTTAGTCAAAATCCGTTTGTAAGTTTCCACCAACTTGGGTTGGTGGAATTGAGTGTCTTATTCAATTCCACCAACCTAAGTTTCTTAAACTCAAGTTAAATCTAACAGTATGCGATAATTGAAAATTCAAGTTAAATGTTGGTGCAATCGAGTATTAATTTTATTTAGTGATTATGTTTTCACAAATTTCGAATCAACGATGCACATTCAAATTTGGAAATACAACTATAAGTTATATAATTTTATTACGTAATGCTCAATTGGATCAACATGGAATTGATTATAAGCGCGTTTTTTTTTTTCTAATTAAGCTATGTAGTTTGGAGGAATTACGTTACCTGGAAAGCAAAAATTGCGTCAGCGTTGAGCTCTTCGAATTTTCTCCTCAACTCGTTAGGCGTCAGTCTGTAATTATCTAAACCGTCGTTCCATCTTACTCTCTTCAAGACTTCCAAATCACCGCCGATAATCCAATCACCACTATCATAAATTAACTACAAGGCAAATAATAAATATATAATTTACTTTTCCGCCAACAGCCGTTTATTACGATCAAGACCGCTATTTCGCGACCGAAAAATCTCTTCGAACTTTGGTCGCAACAACTCCATTGATCGTATAATGAGACTTGCTAATTTATATAACAACTGTGAATGGTTTGATATATTTAACAGTCCTCTAAGGAGTTTTAGATTTGGTATCATGCAAAATATTTTAGGATAATAAATCAATTTCATTATTAGTTTTCCTTGTTATTATTGTTTTTAGATTTTGTTACTTCTATATAGAATAATTGCTGTAATTATTACCACCATTTATTAAATTTTAGTTATTAATGTTAATACGTTTTATCAATTTTTAAATATTATTGTTATTATTTTGTACATATTCTTTGTAAAAGGGGTTTCCCGTGAGAGAATAAATAAATAAATAAATAAATTCAATTAGAAAATTGTAATAAATATAAAATGAAATTAATTAGAGTCAATTGGCAGTTCTAACGTATGTTCAATAAAAAAAACTCTATGAATCATATGGTTTATGATTGAATCTTTTTATTAAATTTAAGTTGGCTATACGCTTTAGGAACTGACATATAAAACAACAGACACAATAATTATAATATATAATTTCACAGTTGCCAATCTACAATATTTTTCATGGCACTCTAGAAGTTTTATTTTATTGAACATACGATATAAAAAAATACGTTAAACTCTAGACATTCCTTAAATTTATTTTGCACAATTTATACAAATACTTTAAATCTTATTCACCTCTGAACTTTTAATTTTATGTCGTTTCAATAATACAGATCAAAATTAAACATCTATTTTATTGTACTTATATATGAATTGCCTAAAACAAATTTCAAAAATGTCTACTGACCCTAATTTAAATTTGTTTTTAAATGAACTGGAGATGCAATTTGTATGCAACTGTCTCTTAATAAAGTAATATACATGCAGGTTTTATTTTAAGTTACATATATCAAGGCATACGCCATAGACATTTGTTATTTTTATAAACATTTTCAATTTCATGATTCTAACAACTGTTTCCATTCGTTGATTAAACATGAAGTAAAATTTCGAGTTCAGAAAAGCCTGAAAGTATTCAGGCTTTTCGAAACTCAAAATTCCACTTTATTCTTAACCAAGGAGTGGAAACACTCGTTCGACGTTTATTATATTTTTTAAATTAGAGGAGAAAAATATACCTTGATGTATGGATGTTTTTTATTTGTCGTGCCAAATTGTCTGGAACACCTCTCTTCTTTCCTGTGATAATAAATCTCTGGATTTCTCAAAATCGCGTAATTTTCTCCTTTGTGGGTCAAAGTAACAGCCGAACAATCTTGGAGACGATCTCTGTCTGCGGAACAAATTGTCAACACGATTGGCACACTCTGGTTGTCTTGATTCTTCATGCAATTAAAATGCAAAGCCTAAAAAAATGAGTTAAGAGATAAATGAAATAATGTTGGATTAATTTTCTGATATTTGTAGGAAAAGAATTTAAAATGCTACAATCACTTAAATTCGTTTTTTTTAAATTGGGATTTTTTCTATCTTCAACAGTGCAGATCTTGAACCGAGGAATCGACATTACCTTTGATTTAAGCATGGAATCAAAATATCTGTACATTTCAGGAAATGGAAATAAAGTGTGGATATATTCGATACTTATTCTGCTACTTTCTTGGTGGAACCAGATTTTCACATTGGGTAAAGTTAAACACTTGTATTGTTCCATGTTTTTATATTCAGTTGCCTGACACGTGTTTCGATCTGTTACGATCATTTTTAAAGTTAAGACTGCAAAACTGTTTTGCATTTTTAACTCTGAAAATGATCGTTACAGATCGATAAACCACAGTAGATAAACCAAAAACACTAAGCAAAATGCCCAAAATTATATAATCTTTAGAACTTTATCAAATACAATAATATCAACTCTATTCCGCAAGAAAACATAGACCAATATATACAGCTAACTAAATTAGTAATGGAATGCAATGCGTTCGAATTCGATAACAAGTTCTATAAGCAAACTTTCGGAACAGCCATGGGTAATCCATTATCACCCTTCCTAGCAAATATTTTTATGAACAATTTAGAAAATCATGCAAAAAATACAATACCTGGCTTTCCGAAAGTTTGGTTTAGATACGTAGACGACATAATAGCTGTTATAGATAACAAAACAGAAATAACCAGCTTGTTGTCGGATTTGAACGGATTGTCTCCGAGCATTTCATTTACATACGAAATTGAAAATAACAATCAAATCCCGTTTCTAGATTTATTAATTATTAAAAATACAGATACAAAAACAATAAACTTTAATATATATCGCAAACCAACACACACATACAACTACATTCACTCTTCATCAACAACGCCCATCAGGCATAAACTCGCAGCATTCAATAGTATGATTTATAACGCAATAAACTTACCGATTTCAAAAGAAAACAGACAAAACGAATTAAAATTCATTAAAAACATTGCAACTTCATTAGGATATAAAAGGAACATAATTGAAAAACTCATTAATAGGCATATGAAAAGACATTTGATTAAAAATACCACAAAGCTGAATACCTCAAAAGAAACCAGCGACATTAAGAATAACAAATTTGTTAAATTCATTTTCAACCCTCTAGTTCACCACCAAATCAACAAAATATTCAAAAAATTCAAATTAACAACTGCTAACTACAGCAACACAAAATTAAACATATTATTAAACAAAAAATCGAATAACAGGGATAATTTAAATAAATCAGGAATTTACATGATAGAATGTAACAATTGTGAAAAAGTTTATATAGGTCAGACTCAACGGAATTTATCAAAAAGATTCAAAGAACACACGTATCATATAAAAAATAGAAACCCCGAAAAATCCGCGATAGCATACCATAATTATGAAACCGGCCATCAATTCCCAATAAAAAATGTAAAATTACTCAAAGAATCAAACAGTTATCGATTAAATATGTTGGAATCAATAGAAATGTATAAAAACAAAAACAAACTACTTAATTTTGACCTGAGTCCCTTAGATAATCCTCTTTTAACCCTCCTTTCGGAAAATTGTAAATCACCGACACTCATTAACACCAATCCACCCCAAACAGGTAACCGACATAATTAGATTAAGGTTTTTCCACTAATCCTCAAACCATATATAAACGATTGTAAATTAGTTTTAAGGCATTCTGTTATTGAAAATGAGTACGTAGTACTCGAAATGTACATCTAACAAGTAAAATAAAATAAGTGAAGAAAGGAACAAATAAGTGTTTTAATTTAAGTTTACAACTTCACATAACTCGAAACCAATTACTGAACAATAATATCGCTTTTTATATTTTTATATGGTTTTTGACTTGTGTAAACGTTTTTGATTTGTCACGTATTTAATAATTAAAAAATTATAGTTCAATTTTTTAGACAGTAAAGTTGCTTTTACTCATGTGCTTACTTCCAAATATTGATCTTCCCTCATGAATCCAGTCAAAGGCGTCGCCCATCCTTCGCTTAAAACTTGCAGCCACTGCAAATCGACTTCGTTCACTTCCAGTTTTTCCAATTTTTCAGCTTCATTGGTAGCTTGCGAGAGCAAACTTTCAGGCACGAAGAGTTCTTGCACTTGGAATTTGTTCTCTGCTCTTAATTTTGGAATAACACCCTAAAAAAAGAAATACAATATCAAAATAGTGAACTAATAACTCAAAGAGTTGAATTTTTTCTTGAATCTTGGAGTTGTTTTTACTTCGGGGAATATATTTAAATTTTGAATTAAAGAAACCACTTTCTTTTTTATACCACTTCACTTACACTTTTGTGAGTAAAAATTAGTGAATTTATAATTTAAAAGGTTGCATTATTTCTTGAATCTTGGAGACGTTCACTTCATAATGCATTTTCAAATTTTAAGATCAAGAAAACACCTAAAACTTATTTTGCACCACTTCAGTTACACTTTGGTAAGTAGTTTTAAAATCCTTAACTTATTTTTTATTCTCAAACTAAGTTTGTTTCAAAATGATTACCCTGTAATTTTCAAACTAATTTAGTTTCAGAATGAGAAAAAAAGTTAAGTGTTTTCGTTATGATTAGAAAGTTCAATATCTCGCTCTCCTCTTATTTCGAGAAAAAGCAACAAAAATAACGAAAGATGTGTGTATTTAAAACATGTTTTTAATTGAACGAAAATAGAAAAATTAAACTTTATTTTTTTTTTAGAATAAATATCAAGAAAATGTATGCTGCGACGCCTGCTTAGAACTTATTTTGAATTTAGTAAAATTCGTCTTTCTTATTTAGAAATAAAAGCTACAATTTAATCCATATTTTTAACTGGAAAATATTACTATTTATTTTAAATTTAGTACAATTCAGCTTTCTCATTTTCAAATAAAAGCGACAATTTAATGCTAATTTTCAACTGGAAAATGTTACGTGTTCTATTTTAGCTATTAAATGTTTTTATCAATACTACATTATTGATAAAAACATAAATGTAAAGATTGTTATTTCTGGATACACGTGAATTGATTGGCTGATTGACGAATCGAGTCTTAATTTTGTTTGAAGAAAACGCTACAAAAATAGTGTAAGATTGCATACAGATTTAAATATTATTTTCAACTTAAAAGAAAAAGAAATTAAATTTGTTTGAAAAAAAGAATCAAGAACTTAATTATTGTAAACTTATTTTCAACGTAATATCGTTAAAAATTAAGCTTTTCTTTTGTTTGAACAAAAAGGGAAGGTTGCATTATTCACCTTCTCTTTTGTTTAAACAAAAAAAAGACTTAATTTTTATTAACGATATTACGTTAAAGCTTTGGTTTCATTTTAAGACATAGCAACAACAAATAATTGAAGATAGTAAACATTCCAACTTATGTTTCACTTGTAATCTGAAATATTCTGTTGCTGTTTTCTCTGTTTGTACATAAAGAGGTGTAAAACAAAATAATAATTATGAGGGATAGTATTTTTAACACTTTTCTTCAACGTGAAAAAAGAATAATAGAAACATTAGAGCTTTTTGTTTGAAGAAAATATCAATAACCTGCTTTCGCAACTTAATTATTGTAAACTTATTTTCAACGTAATATCGTTAAAAATTAAGCTTTTCTTTTGTTTGAACAAAAAGGGAAGGTTGCATTATTCACCTTCTCTTTTGTTCAAACAAAAAAAAACTTAATTTTTTTAACGATATTACGTTAAAGCTTTGGTTTCGTTTTAAGACATAGCAACAACAAATAATTGAAGATAGAAAACATACCAACTTATGTTTCACTTGTAATCTGAAATTTTCTGTTACTGTTTTCTCTGTTTGCACATCAAAAAGTGTAAAACGAAATAATAATTATGAGTGATAGTATTTTTAACACTTTTCTTCAACATTAAAAAAGAATAATAGAAACATTCGAGCTTTGTGTTTGAAGAAAATATCAATAACCTGCTTTTGCATATTTTAAACTAAAAGCAGCCTTCTCTTGTTTGAAGGAAAAACAACAACAATAATAATAATGCAGGTTAAAATATTTTAAACTATTTTGTATTTTATAAGTATTAATGAACGTAACGTAAAGCAAAAGTTCACAGTAAGTTGAAAAATTTGTAAAGATTACAGATATTTATAATAAAAATATATAGTTAATTATATTTTAATATACTGTTTTCTCTATTTTCATATAAAAAGGAGTAAAAGCAACAAATAATTATAAAAGATAGTATTTGTAAAACGTTGTTTTAACAAAAAAAAAAAAATGATAGAAACGTTACCCACCGAGCAAACACATGCAAGTAATGTTTCATCAACATTAATACAACGTTTAATGTTGCTACAATATTGATATAATGTTATTTGTTTGTTTTTTGCTCAGTGGATTAGAGTTTCTTTTTGTTTAAAGACAATATCAGTAAGCATAATGCAGGTTTGCATATTTTAAAATAAAAGCAGCCTTTTTTATGTTTTAAGGAGAAACAACAATAATTATACGCGACCTTATGCTTTATTTGTCATTTTCCCTAGAACAAAATGAAAATGTTGAAAATTCGTATTCGCTGTAACGATCTCAGTTTTTTTTATAAAATGTTTTATTTAATAACAGAATCACAGTGAATACAAATTTATAACATTTCCATTTGGTTGGAAAAAAGAATAGGCGATGTCATCATGCGAACATCTCCAGAATAAGAATTGTTTTTTTCTCAAAAAGTAGGAAATAACTCTGGATATTTAACTAAAGCACTTGGTTTGTTGAAAATGTTTAAAATAGAATACGTTGAAAAAATGTTGAAAATTAAAGGGGGTCGTATTTGTTACAAATTCGTATTCATTGTTATTTTTTGTTAAAAAAGCTCTAAAAACATTTCAAAACGTGACAGTGAATACCTTCTGAAATTTTTGTAAGGTTTTTTTTATAAAAAATAACAATGAATATGATTTTTTAACAAATACGAGCCTCTTCAATTACACACTTAAAAATAATGTTCGATTGTGGACTATTTACTTTTCTTCAATTATAATTTCAAATAAGTGATTTTATACGCGAACGTTTTATAACTAAGCTTCGATAAAATAATGCTATTAGTAAAATTGGTTAAAAGAATTTTATAAGTAAACTTTGTTTAAGAAATTTTATAAGTAAACTGCGTTAAGAAAATTTTATATGTAAACTTCATTTAAAGTAACTTCAATTAGAACGAAATTAGTGTGTTGCGTAACGGAATATTCAATCAAATGTTACTGTTATAGAAATTACGAAGATTTTCGTCGCGACTTTCATTCCGACTGAACGAACGATTTACGTCCTCACCGACTTTTGCAATTGGCACGTTCTCACACATTACATCACAAATCATTGGCTTTTATGAAAAATTCGGTAATACCCGCATAATACAAACGTAATTATTAAATAAACCTCATTTTCATGCAGCAGTTAATAGTAATAGAGAGTGTTGAAATTTTAAATAATAGCTAACCAACCATGAATAGAAATAAATGAATGAATGTAAGAAAAAAACAGTTAAGAAACCGCTTACTTTTCTTTTAAGTATACATACCCCGAGTGTTTCCACTCCCAGGCTAAGCATGAAGTAAAATTTCGAGTTTAGAAAATCCTGAAAATTTGGTTTGGTCGCTCCGCGAAGCGGAGCGGCCAAACCAAATTTTCAGGATTTTCTAAACTCGAAATTTTACTTCATGCGCCACGCGTATAAAACACTGATTTCAATTAAAGTTCAAAATATGCTCCTTAAATTTAATATTAATTAATACTATTTAAAAATGTTTAATTCGTCTGTAAGTATAATTAAAAGAAACAATTGGAAAGCACTTGTTTTAAGGCGCTTGAATTTTGGAAGGTGTTTTATTCACACGAAATAAATGTTTGTAATATTAGCAGTGTGTTTTAAACTTCAATTGAAATCAGTGTTTTATACGCGTGACGCATGAAGTAAAATTTCGAGTTTAGAAAAGCCTGAAAATTTGGTTTGGCCGCTCCGCTTCGCGGAGCGACCAAACCAAATTTTCAGGATTTTCTAAACTTGAAATTTTACTTCATGCTTAGCCTGGGAGTGGAAACACTCGGGGTATGTATACTTAAAAGAAAAGTAAGCGTAGCGCTACGCGACCAAACCAAATTTTCAGGCTTTTCTAAACTCTAAATTTTACTTCATGCTTAATCTAGGAGTGGAAAACACTCGTTTAAAGCTTAAAATTGGACCAAACTATGTAATAATCGAGCTATGTATACTTGTAAAACAATTCCTTGTATTCAATAAAGGAGTTTGTGCTAGAGTGAGGCTTTTAATTAATTAAGTAATTTTATATTTTTGAACTATTAATTTATTATATCATTTTAAGTACTTTTAATTTGTATTGTAATATTCTTACTGATAAGTTATATTTTCTAAATAGTCCGTATATTAATAAAGATAATATTGCTTAATGCACTTACATTTTCTTCGAGCATTTCAACGACGTGCAAAGTACACTCCGAAATATTGGATTGCACAGTTTTTATAACCAATTCAGGATTCTCCGGCTTTTGATACTCCTGATCAATCCCAGTGAATCCCTTAATAATCCCCTTCCTCGCCTTCAGGTATAACCCTTTAACATCCCTTTCCTCACAAACAGCCAAAGGCGTATCCACAAAAACCTCGAAGAACGGCAACTTCCCAGCCTCGTGAATCTTCCTAGCCATCGTGCGGTCTTCAGCAAAAGGAGACACGAAACTGCAAAGGCAAACATGCCCAGCATCCGCGAAAAGTTTTGCAACTTCTGCAACTCTACGAATATTCTCCTCTCTGTCCTCTTTGGAGAAGCCCAGGTTTTTGTTTAGGCCTGTGCGCATGTTGTCTCCATCTAAGCTGTAAGCGGGGATTCCCCTGGAGATTAGGTATTCTTCTAATTCGAAGGAGATTGAGGTTTTTCCTGCTCCTGAGAGCCCGGTGAACCAAATTGTGCAGCCTCGAAAACCGCTGTGGTTTCCAAGGATTTTGCCTCGTTTTACTCTGCTTACATAGTGGTCTTGTTTTGTTACGTTCGTTGCTTTTTGGATGAACTAAAAAACAGTATAAAAATTATTATTAACACCAAGAAAGTAGTTAACACTACTACAACAACAACTTCAAACGCATTAAATTCTAATTTTTTTTTAAAGGTCTCTCAAGTATAATGAATTAATTCTCACTTGTTGTTCTAAAGGATTCTCAAGGATTACATTCACAGAGAAAGCATATTGATGTATTGTAAGCAACAAAAAATAACGAGTGTCTATAAACTGTCGGCATCCCAGTAGGTTCTGAGTTGAGAAACATACATCGTGATGTGACACTACCCAATGACATATAATTAAATTTATATGAAGTTTCCAAGATATGACAATCTATATGTATTTTTTTTTTCAAAGCAACCGAGATGTCGACAGTTTATAGACGCTCGTTATATCGTATATTCAATAAAAAAAAACTCTAGAGTGCCACGATTTTATCTTTCTTAAAATTTAAGTTGGCTACACGTTTTAAAAATTAACATATAATACGTCAGACGTGATAATTATAATACATAATTTCAGAGTTGCCAACCTCCAATATTTTCTATGGCTTTTTCTGAACATACGATATATGCAACACTTAAAAGTTCAAACATCTTTAGTTTGGTTCTCATTAACCACTTGCTGAAACATGATTAAAATAAGTGTAAATTAATTGATAAAAAATAATAGGAATAATTAAATAATATAGGAGAAATGAACTAAGTGATTTCCCTTTCTTTTAATTTTTACAAATTAATTTACATATAGTTCAAACACATTTAATTGTAAATTAAACATTTGTTTTAATAGATTCTCAAGTAAGATGAATTATTCCTCACCTGCTTTTTCTTTTATCAAGAAATCTCAAGGATTAAACTCACAAAGCAAACATTTTTATCTATTGTTTGATCAACGTTACAAAATTCTATATGTACATTTCAGGCAACATGTGCCTTTTTTCAATAGATCAACTGAAAATAGGCATAGGTTCCTGCAATGTATAAATAGAAATTAAATAAAATAGTGAAAATAAAAAAATAATGCTAGTACTAATCCACAATGTTTATTGTTTTTGTAATGATGATCAAACGTTATCGACAGTGACACGAATGCACAAAGTGCCACTATGAAGCATTAGATGGCGTTAGCTATCGAAATCATTAATAGTTTTCACATATTGGCTTGAAATAGTCAGAAATGTTCAGTATTTCTCAGCACTGGGTCGGGACCACACTGAAGAGGTCCTTGAAGTCCGAAACGCGTCTGTGGGTATCTGGTGCCGGAATACTGAACACAAATTCAATTTTGATATTTGTTTTCTGGTTTCACAAACAGAGTTCTGCTCGCTCGTGGACGAAACAGTGACCTGTATATGCACTTTGTGCATTCGTGTCACTGACGATGCCACTATGAAGCATTCGATGGCGTTAGCTATCGAAATCATTTATAGTTAACCTATCTATTGATTAATAAGATACGTTTCAAAAAGATCATAGAAACGTTTTATATTGTTGTGATGTTAATCAAACAAAACTTAACAGACTTACAGTCCTATTACATTGTGCTTAAAATATTTCCGAGGTTACCTATTGATCAAACCCAAACGTTTCAACAACATTATAACAACGTTTTATGTTGGAATGTTGATTACAAGTTAAGTTACCTTCTTACTCCTAGATTTTATATTTCAGATAGCCTATCCATTGATTAATAAGAAACGTTTTAACAACATTATAGAAACGTTTTATGTTGTTGTAATGTTAACCACACAAAACCCAACAGATTCACAGTCCTATTACAGGGTGCGATTCTTTGCGCAATCTACAACAAGTTAGTCTTACAAAGACTATATAAAACACTCATTGAAACAACTACTTCCCGAGCTAATACCCCGACGGACATTGAATTAAACAACAAGTGTTTGCTGTTATATACAGTAACCTACAGTAAATGTAACAATTTAGGTCAAATTATTCAGGCCATCTATAGACGCGTTTCGAGATTTATCTCTCATCAGTATAACTTTGCCATTTTCTCTAAACAATTTGACACCTTAGAATAGCGGCACGTTACCGTTCAAACATAAGTATAATTGAAATTGCTAATTCTTAGTTTTAAGAATTATGGTAAACTATGTGTTAACAGTCAGTAGTGTCAATCTAATTTAAATTTTAAAACCTACTCTAAATCAAGTTTAAAATAATCGCACGGTACATATATTCGTTTTTTCTTATTAACCAATCAGATCTGGTGATTTTTTTATTTTGTTGGATATTTAGTTGGATACTCTGGTTGTAATTCTGACTTTTGCTTTCAAAATAAATTTGAGGTTATGTTTTCCACATGGTTGCCATGTGCTTAATTACTCTATCATAAAGATTAATATTGCTTTCGGCATGCTATTACCACTTTTCTGTCAAATAATTAATCATTTGCAACATGGCATTCATATATTTATTTATTTATTTATTTATTATTATCCCAACAGATTTACATCCAATTACAGGGTAATTTAACAGATAATTTTGGACTATGCGATACTTAACTTAATCAAACTAACATAAATTAACAGCAAAATTAAACATAATGTTATCCTAAAAAAAAACAAAATAGTGGTAACGTTTAAGAATCGAAAATGGAAACCATAAATAGTATACGTTTACAATAGAGTTAAAATTGACTTAACAAACGAACTATAATTGAGATAAAAAATATCTGTCGAATTTCGTACGCCATTGTAAAGTCGCATCATCTTATTGAGCGGAGAAGTGAAATATAGATTTGTCCTACTTCGATTAGAGAGAAATGTTAGCGCATTTCTATTGGAATATCTAGGTACATATATATTAAACATTAAAAGTGCGATTCTTTTCGCAACCTACAACAAGTTAGTTTTACAAAGACTATATCAAACACTCATTGAAACAACTAATTCCCGGGCTAATACCCCGACGGACATTGAATTATACAACAAGTGTTTGCTGTTACATACAGTAACCTACTGCAAATGTAACAATTTGGGTCAAATTATTCAAGTCATCTAGTGAGTGTTTGATATAGTCTTTGTAAGACTAACTTGTTGTAGATTGCGAAAAGAATCGCACTTTTAATGCTTGAAGTATTCTGCAACCAATAATTGGCAATTTCATTTATACATATATATTAATCTGCGCTAATAAATTCATATCATTTAAATTGTTATGCAGTATATGATGGAGTGTTTTCAAATATATAATATTTATTTATTTATTTATTAACGGAATCTCCATTATTACGTCTAGCTTCAAGTGATTTTAAAACATTGTTAATAAATTTGTATAGCTGATTGAGTCGTCGGGGTAATGATGAAATTGTTTAAAATATAAGAATTTTACGAAAGTCTTTTGAACTCATTCGAAAAGTTTTATGTACGTGTCATATCAATGTCATTGATAAACAGTAGGAACACCCAAATAATCAAAGAACCTAAGAAAAATAAATCCCAAATCTGGTTGACTAATAAAAAAAACCGAATATACATTTTATCAATATTTAACGTTTCGTTGATTTTTCTATTTTTTTTTTCATTTTTTTAAATAGAAATCTCATTCTGCATTTAAAAAAAAACATATACATATTTTAGTCAAACATGAGCAACTGCAATTATTGTAAAAGTTGAAGAATGTTGTTTTTTAAGGTTATGACAAAGTTTATTCAATAATTTACAACCATTGCACATTTTATTAAAATCTGACGCTTGCTTTATTTTTATTTTATGAAACAGTAATTTTCTGCCTACCTACTTATTTTAGTAAAATGTAAGCAACTTCACTTTACTTTATTCATACCAAATAGTACATACATACTTTACACAGGCTAAAAAAATACAAAAAGAATGAAATAGTTCAATGACATTAATGTTAAAAACGTATAGTGAAAAATTATTAATAGATGAGACAAATAATAAACAATAATATGTAATTTTATTAAAAGTCGATTAATTTTTCTTTTTACTTTCCCCCGTATGTAATACAAAGGGAAAGTATTGTTTTCGTGAAAATTTTCGAATCAAAAATATCCGTTTTGAGGTCCCCGAGTCGAATAAGACCATTTTTGAAAAATGTCTGTCTGTCTGTCTGTGTGTCTGTGTGTGAGTCTGTGTGCGCTGTACCGCAAAAACCGCTAAATATATCGAGATGAAACTTGAAACTTAAGCTTTTTGTTACAATCGGAAGAACTGAAAAGCTTTTAGTGAAAATCGGAAAAGCGGAAGTGGTACTTTACTCTTAGCGTTTTTCAGTTTCTTCAGATTTTTTCAATAAATATTCATCAAACAAAAAATTCTTTCAAATAAAAGTTGTAGATAATAACTAAATGAAAATAAATTATTTATTTACTTTTTGTCATAGCACTCTTAGTTTTTGAGATATTTTAAAAGTTGTTTGTTTTATCTAGTTATTGATGTGTGACAGTGTATGTGTCGATACAATTGAAAAATGTTTCAAATAAAAGTTGTAGGAAATAAAAAACTAAAGATTTTTTGTGGACTCACTCTTTGTCATAGCACTCTTAGTTTTTGATATATTTAATAAATAGTGTTTTTTATCTAGTCATTGATTTGTGTCAGTGTGTGTGTTGATACAATTGGAAAATGTTTCAAATAAAAGTTGTAGGTAATAAGATATTAAAGATTTTTTGTATCTTCACTTTTTGTCATAGCACTCTTAGTTTTTAAGATATTCAATAAATAGTGTTTTTTATCTAGTCATTGGTTTGTGTCAGTATGTGTTGATCCAATTGAAAAATGTTTCAAATAAAAGTTGTAGTTATCAAAAAGTTGAAGACATTTTGAAAATAATAATGCTAGAAATATTTTAAAAGTGATTTAATACGCAATTTACGGGGGAAAGTACTATGATGGACACATCACCATTTATTTGTTTGCTGACGTTAGAACAAAGTTAATTTATTTATTAACAACCACCACATTTTAATCAAAATCTAACGTATCGTTTTTTTTTTTTATTACAATAGAGTAAATTTTGTTTTATTTCAGTAAAATTTTTGCAAATGTAATTTTCCTTAAATTTGATCAATTTGTTTATTTTTTCTTGAGTTACAATTCATTTTTTTATCGAATATTAGCAAAATTGCAGTTGCACATTGAAAAAACACATACGGCGAATTTTTCTTTTTGGTATACATATCACAATTTTTGATGTAAATTTTCAGATATTCGTGGTTTTATTAAAAACGTTCAATTTGAAGCCTCTGGGTATTTCCAATCACAGATTAAGCATGAAGTAAAATTTCGAGTTTAGAAAAGCCTTAAAATTTGGTTTGGTCGTGTAGCGCGTAGCGCTACGCGACCAAACCAAATTTTCAGGCTTTTCTAAACTCGAAATTTTACTTTATGCGCCACACGTATAAAACACAGATTTAAAATGAAGATCAAAATATACTTCGACTTAGGTTTAATCACATATTCATAAATGTTGCAAAAAAATATATGGAATATGTGAATGTATACTTTAAAAAAAAATCCCTGTATACTCGTTTTTTTAGTAAACTTTGAACAACTGTTATATTTTGTTAAAAATCAATCAATTTGTATTTTTAAACGTTGAAACTTATCTTTATTAATTTCTTAACAATCTATGACATTTTTTTAAAATCAAAATCTCCCGTTTTCTAAATTTTAAGCACAAAATTATTTTGTTTCTGAAGCTCATACAAACTGTCCAAAAACAATTGATCTTATTAATTCAAGAAATTCAGGTTGACATTTTAATTCATGATAAATATTTGTAATACAACACTAAAACTATAATACATGATCAAAACTATGTACATTAATTTTATAACAATCTCTGGCATCTCTATTAACCAAAATCTTCTGTTCTTTTATTTAGATTTTAAGCACAAACCTATTTTTTTTATAAACCTTCCACAAATTGTCCAAAAAAATGTATCTAATCAATTCAAGAAATTCAGGTTGACATTTTAATTCATGAAAAAATTTGTAATACAAGAAGAAAAGTATAATACATGATTAAAAAAGTACTTATATTACTTTCATAACAATCTCTGACATTCAAAATCTCCTGATATTTTTATTAGATTTTAAGCACAACTTTTTTTTCGGAAGCTCACAAATTTACCCAAAACAATTCACACTATACTCACGTTTGTACAATTATATAAAAAATAATTGATGATCTGAAATTTAAATTTACATATGTTGAAATTATAAATGTAAATATTTAACAAAAAGCGAAAGATTTCATTTTCGAATTCAAAACTATTTTAAACTTGAAAAAATAAGCTAACGATTTTTGTTTGCCTAACTTTAAATATAATATATAATATTACGATAATGGTTGTAAAAACTGCACACATTTAATCTTAATTAAGATTACTATTGATTAAAACTTATTGTTTGCCGTTTATACAAACATCGTAATTGTACACACTGAGTTTTATTTAAGTATAGCCATAGGGACATGGTAAAAAATGTACCCCATGCTAACTTTTGTTGTCGTACAAATTTGAATTAATTTTTTGTTTTTATTAATAAATCAACATTTTTTCTACGAAATGTACAACTTTAGGGGACCCTCGTGGGTCAGTGAGTAGAGCCGGGGGGGGGGGGGGGGGTGCCAGTTTCTTATGGGGAAATTGGCACCCTCTGGAGCCATGGATGTGAGTGAATGTGCTGTGTCGTCCATAATTAGTTTCATAAGCGTGTAAAAGAATTAAATACTTAAATGGAATAAATAAAATAAAAATTGATGTTGGCCAATAGTCTACGTTACTAAGGCCAGGCAAAAAGCCAAAACCCAAACAAAAAAAAAGTACAACTTTAGAAGGACATAAACATATTAGATTTCTTTGTTTTTGCTTTTAAAATTGAAATTAATAATACAAATAATTATACCAAAACATCAATTTGGCGAAAATGTCATAATGTATTTGTTTTGCTAAACTTAAAAGCAAAAATAAATAATTCTAACATGTTTATGTCCTTTTAACAATAAAAATTTCGTAGGTGTTTGATTCATTAATAAAAACATAAAATTGTTTCAAATTTGGACGACAACAAAAATTAACATAGGGTAGAATTTTTACTATTCACATCCCTATGGCTATACTTAAACAAAATGCATAATGAATTATTTAAAAATGTTTTATGAACAGAAAACATGTTTTGTACAAATAATTCATAATGCAAATTTAATTGATTAAAAAGTATATAATACAAGAAATGTTTATTAAAACGTATATAACAAAAAATGATTTAATAAGAAAAATGTATGATAAAACTTTAAATATGAATATGTAGACAAAACAGAAAATTCACCACTAAACTTAATTTCTAATATTTCATGAAATGATCATTCAATAACAATATTTTGTACAAATAATTCATGATGCAAAGTTAATTTATAAAAAAGTATAAAATATAAGAACTGTATAATGAAATTATGCTATAAGAGAAATTTATGATGAAACTTGAATAAAAGAATAATGCTATAATACATGAAGAAACGTATGTAAAACAAGAAATTTAAGTTTAAACTTTAATTTAATCTGCAACACGTATAAAAATATATGTTTTATACAAGAATAATGCTATAATACATGAACAATAGTATGTTGATTTATGTTTAAACTTTAATTCAATCTTCGACATGGATAAAAAAATATATGTATGTGCAATTTATTTTTCTTATTTGATTAAATTCTATGAGTTTTATAGTTTTCATACAAAACTAATACAAGTTAATTAAAACTCACCTTATCTTTACTGGCATAATCCTCAATCAAAGCCATCTTTCCTTCAGCGTCACGACAAACGCTGCGTCTTAACCCAGTTAAAGAGCAAACTCCGAAGACTTAAGTCACTTTCTACAGATCTCTTTTATCGGTGAAAGCCGAGTGATGTAACCGACTGAGCGAGTGTGGCGCGCACCCGACGTATTTATACGAGCGCGGATTATCAAGTTAAAAAAACCTTATCCTTGCAAATGGAGAGAACCTTGGTTTGTGGTAGGAGGAACAGAACAATCGCTGAAAATCGCGCAGTTTTTCACGCGACTGGAAAAAAATTATCAGCGGAGAAAATTCAATTTTGATTGTCCGCAATTTCGTTCATTTCACGGAAGCTGATTTAAATAGAAATTCATTAAACGCACATGAAAATAAGAGCACTTAACGAGTTTTACCTTTACGTACATAAAATGATTTGGATTAAATTATTTCAAGGAAGCTGGTTTAAACTGAAACTGAAATTCATTAAACGCACACGAAAATAAGAGCACTTGACGAGTTTTACCTTTACGTAGTACATGAAATGATTTGGATTAAATTCAAGTTCGTGTGAATCAATAAAAAAACTTATTGAATTGCGTGCAATTAAATAAAATTGTTGAATTTGTAACGATATTATTTTTTTAAAATACGTGAACAAAATATTTCCACTGTTTGCATTTTTTTAGGTTACCTTGTGTAGATTTCAAACAAAAATAGTAACTACACATGTTTATAGTCTCTTACCTAGAGATTAGATAACCTTAAATAATTTATTTCATAAACAAAATATTAAGAAACCATAAGTATGTTCTGAATCCAAAACTATTTTGAATTCGATAAAATTTGCTTAAGCTAATATTTGTTAAATATGTCATACAGGAATTTTTTCTATTAGGTACAGTTTTACATATTATATATAAACATTTGTAAAATTAATGAACATGTGATCAAACCTAAGTCGAATCATATTTTGAACTTTACTTTAAATCAGTGTTTTATACGCGTGGCACATAAAGAAAAATTTCGAGTTTAGAAAAGCCTAAAAATTTGGTTTGGTCGCGTAGCGCTACGCGTTACCATATTTTAAGGCTTTTCTAAACTCGAAATTTTACTCTATGCTTAGCCTGGGAGAAAAAAACACTCGTTTAAAGCTTCAAATTGAATTCTTAAAAAAAAGCAAGGAATATCGTCAAATTTATATCGAAAAATCGGGGTATTTATACATAAAAGAAAAATTCCCTGTATGTGGCCAGATACGGCTAAATTTGAAATATAAAAATTGACCAAATTACTGAATTGGTTTATTAGGATTTACGAACATTGTGAAAAAAATATAAATTTCACGATTTTTATATAACTACAAAATTTACAGAATTCCTTGAAATTGTCAAAGTTGTAACGTATATACAAAGAATTTTAAAAATTACAAAATATACTAGTATAATAATAACGAGATTTGCAAAAGTTGTGAAAAATAATAAACAATAATTTAAAAATCAACTAGATATGATAAGAATTGAATAAAAACAGATTTAAAAAAATTAAGTAAAAAAAATCATGACAAATCTAAAACGTAATTTCATTGTTGAAATTATTTACTTTATTTAACAAATATAAATAATGAAACGACTAATTAAAAAAACAAATAATAATAATAAGATTGGAAAAATTATCAAAATTTAAAGAAAAATTAAATGAGTGGCTTATTCTAAATTGATAAACCTCGTAGAATTGATAAACAAATATTAAAATTTAATAAAAATATTAAAAAATCAATTACAATAATGTAAAATAAAAATATAAATCTTAAATAAAATCGCCAAAGGGAACAAACATAATAATTAACCAATTAATAAAATTCGTAAATGTTGAGAATTCCAACAAAACAGAAAATACAACTATTATTGGTTTGATACAAATCGATCAAATCAAATGTACTTAATTATTCTCAAGATTCATTTACAATATAAAATACTACAATTTTACTAAAATACTACAATTTTATTAAAATACTACAATTTTATTAAAATAACCTGATGTGTCTACTTTCCCCGCAAGTTAAACAATTGATAATTGACATACTAAATTTATTTTGCTCTAACCAATTAGTTGGAGATTTCACTTGAAGTTAGTTATTTCTACGGGTGGCGCATAAAGTAAAATTTCAAGTTAAGAAAAGCTAGAAAATTTGGATTTGCTGGGGCGCGACTCGCTTCGCTCAGGCTTTTCTAAATTCGAAATTTTACTTCATGCTTAATCTGGGAGTGGAAACACTCGTTAGAAATTTAGTTTGCAGTTTCCTTTATTTTATTATACAAAAACAAATTCGTGCGCATTAGTAAACTTTGACGAACAAATTGCAAAAGCTTAAAATATACTGAAATACATACATTTAATGTGAGGTTATTTACTTTTTCATAATTTCAATTAACTTTAAGGTTTTGTAACTTTTTCCCAAATTAACAGATTTTGTTTAATCCTTCGTAAAAACAAAGCCCTGTCATTTTTTTAATAATACCCGTGAATCTAAAAAAATCTGATGTTTTAGTAATTTTTAAGTTCTTTAAGCGAAACATCAATTTAACAAGATTTTATTTACTTTTTCATCATTTTAATAAACTTTAAGCTTTTGTAACGTTTCCCAAACTTTACAGATTTTTTTTTTTCTTCATTAACTCCTGTAAATCTCATAAAAATCGGGTTTTTCGGTAATTTTTAAAAATTCGTTAAACGAAATATGATTTTATTGTGATTATTTTCCACTGTCATATTTTTTTCTAATAAAAAATGAAGCGGTCATTAGATTCAAATTAAATTCACAAAAATTATCGAGGATAGAATGAGATTTGTTTTGAGCTGCTGAGTTTTCAATTGGTTAAAAAATGCGCTCAGCACTAGCGCTCAAAGTTAGACTTTAGTGGATTTATTGATTTACTAAAAGATGTTGCAAACAATTGGCGTTTTTGAAAAATAAAACCTCAAATTGTTTATAACGTTGTTGTGTATCTACGATAATTTTTTTAAAATTTAAAAAGTAAATACATTCACAAGAAAATTATTATTATTAACTAGTTGTTTTTTTCTCTACTTAAAAAAAAACCAACAGCTCTTTTACGCATTTCATTTATTTATTTATTAAGGATTTTTTAAAGAAAAAATCTACCTACATTTTATTTATTTATTTATTTATTGGTATTTTAAAGAAAGAAAGAAAGAAAATATTTTAAAGAAAAACCCGACTTAAATTAAACTCTTGACTTTGGGCGCTAGTGCTAACCACAATTTTAAATTTAAATCATGCACTTAAGCTTAAATTAAAGCCAGCTTAGCTCTAAATCGATTGATTTTAAGCAAACTTTCCTTCAACACTAAATACAATTTATAACAATGCTTTATTCCAAGAAGCGCCAGTTTTAAAAAAATCATTGTTTTTTTTGTCATCATAATTAAGTTAAAAATAATTGTATAACTTTGAAAGCCTGTAATTTTATTTCGAGAGCTCGGATTTTGTTTTTTCAAACGTCAGAACAAAGTTTGTTTATTTCTTAAAAAAATGTCTGAATTTTATAAAGATTCACATTTTGGTTGAATTATTATAATTAATTAGTCATACATTAAAATCAGATTTTAAAAAATAATAAAAAATGACAAAATATTTTTTTTATTGTAGACAACATTTCTTAACAAGATTTTTTTATATAAATATATATTAAAGATAATATTAAAGAAAAACTAAAAAAATGCCAAGAGTAAACTACGACTTCCAGTTTTCGCATTTTCACCAAAAGTTGATCGAATACTATTATTGTAATAAAACGCTCAAGTTTATAGTATCATCTTAACAGGTCAATCGGTTTAGACTTTATCATGGCGACAGAAGGACAGAAGGACAGAAGGACAGAAGGACAGAATTACAGAAGGACACACAGACATTTTTTTAAAATAGTCTTATTCAACTCGAGGGACCTCAAAATAGAGATATCCCTTAAAATTTTTGATTTGAAAATGTTTGCTAAAACAATACTACTTTATCTTTGTTTTGCATATGGGGGAAAGTAAAAATTCTTTAAAAATATTAATAAAATCAGTATAGAAATGTTGAAATCAATAAAATGGAAAGATAAATATAGTATATTTTTAGCCCATATAAAATTTATACTAGAATGTCTTGATAAGCATCAAAAGTGACTCGGGTGACGAGTCATCATCAATGGTGATGTCAAAAATATAAAAAATGTGTTAAAATATCAAAAATGAATCTTTGCGTAAATAAATTAGGCAAAATTTGTGCAAAAAAATGTGTGAAATGTCATGAAATATCACGATTAATGTGTGACTCGTCGAAAAAGGAAAAATGCGATTATGAAAACCGTCGAGATAGTTTACGATATTTTTGTATTAAATTCCTCGATTGACGATTTTGACGTGAATTTTTCTTGCCGGGATAGTCTTTTGTCATTTTCGAACATTGTGATATGTTTTCGATATTTTCAGTCTTTTGTAAAATAACGTATTCGACTGTCTTGTCAGTTTGGAATTTAGTCACATTATTTCATGTTTTGACTTAATTACTCTTACCGATTATTTTGTTATTTTGTTCGTAAAATACGTCAGAATTGTCAAATATCTCAATTAGGTTAGTTACCTTATAATTACGTTACTCACTGAGCAAACACAATTAAGTAATATTTCATCAACATTAAAACAACGTTTAATGTTGCTACAATGTTAATATAACGTTATTTGTTTGTTTTTTGCGGGTAAATACCTTATAATAAGTGATGGGGAAGATCGAGTGTCTCAAGAATCGATCAAGCAATGATCGATCAGTTGAAGTATCGAGAGGATCGATCAAAACATTAGTAATGCGAATAATCGATATATTTCAATAATCGATTAAATTAGTGATGGAATTAATCGATATTTAGGAAAATTGTCATTACAATCGTTTTTGATCAGTGACAAGTAACAATTATCGTTTCTCTATTACTCCAACCAATACTCATAATCGCTTCTGTTAGTATATACTAATTTGTTAATTACTTATTAGCAAATCGGCCACTACAAAAGGTCGAGCCGGTCGATCAGATCGAGCTGATCATAAAGATCAAACTGATTAAAAACATCTAGCATCTTAATCTTTTTTATTCATCGAGTAGTCGATCTTTTTTTATTGATCTTGCACATCACTACTTATAATTAGGTCACGTCAGTTTTGACAATCGTAATAGATTTCCTATCGAACTCTAAATTGATCAAAATCAAAATCCGCCTTCTCTATTTTGTTTCAATTCTTTTACTAAAACTTGTTAATAATGCAATGTTGACAACTTTCAAAATTTTGCTAAAAAAATACTATATTATTCTGTCATTTGATCATGTTAACTATATCAATTACATTGACTATTTTGATTTAGCAAACATTGCGACAGATACGCCAAAAAAATTAGAAACGTCAGATTTTTTAAAAGAAACGTCAGAAATATCGATACGTGATGAAATATCCAAAGTTGGTTTAGGTTAGGTATGATTGTGTTTTGTTATGTTAGGTTAGGTAAGTTGTCATTCTGTGGACTATATTACTTGTATAGTATGAATAAAATAAAACCTCTAGAGTGCCATGGAATAAATTGTAGGTTGGCAACTCTAAAATTATACTTTAAAATTATTATGTCTGACGTTTTGTATGACAATTCCTAAAGCGTGTGGCCAACTTAAATTTTTAAAAAGATAAAATCATGGCACTCTAGAGATTTTTTTGTATTGAACATACGATACTTAAAAGTACAATTTGGCTCTTCTCCGCCCCTTATTCTGGTGTAAATTTTCAATCATTCGTTGTTTTATTTAAAACTTTTATTTTAAAGCCTCTAACGAGTGTTTCCAATCCCAGATTAGGCATAAAGTAAAATTTCGAGTTTACGCGACCAAAGCAAATTTTCAGGCTTTTCTAAACTCGAAATTTTACTTTATGCGCCACGCGTACAAAACACTGAGTTCAAGTCAAGTTCAAAATATACTTTGACTTAGGTTTAATCACATGTTTATTGATTCTAAAAATAGTTGTGTATATCTGAAAGTATACTTAAAAATATACTGTGTATCAGTATTTTACAAAAATCAAAAATGTTAAGTAATTATTACTAATTTAAATAAAATCATGAAAACCAACACACGTCATTGAAAAATCACCCACGAAATTAAAACAAATTTACAATAACCGTTATAACAAAAAGTATTTATGATTGATTAATTAACGCTTAATTCTTGGAGACGTTCACTTCGTGGTACATTTTCAAATTTGATATAAAGAAAACACTTAACTTTTTTATACCACTTTTAGAGTATAATAATGTTTACTTTTATTTTATAATATTTTAAGTGTTTTCTTTATGTCAAGATTAATTAACAATTTTTTTAAGGATATTGATTCTAATATTAGTATTTAAAAACATGTGGATGAGTGAAAAGGTATACACTCTTCTAATAATATTTTTTTTAAATTATTTTTAATTTTGGGTTTTATGTCTTCTATTTCCGCTGCTATGGCCAATCATGATTCCGGAGATTAGGTCTACAGCTATCCGGGAATTTTGCCGAACCCGGTGGGAGTTCCAACCCACCGGTAGGGATCTTTAACGTGCACGCAACATCCAGGCAGTACACGGGTCCTACTCTAATAATATTGTTACATTTTTTTCCTTTATTTAAGGTTTTATTCATATCTCTTGATTTATCGTTTTCTATCCAATATAAAATAATTTATTTCTATCCAATATAAAATAATCACCCTCGGCTATAATAGCATAACAGCTACAATAGCATCCTTCGCAACCTTGATTCATAAAATACTATTATTTTTAAACGGCTGAATGCATTCTCAATATGTTGTTTACAATATTTTCAGCTTGAATGATTCGACAAATAACTAACATACTTTTTTCCTTATCATCATAAAAACTTGGATTAATATTAAACAAGGCGTTGTTAATAAATGAGCCATATTATTACTATTAAATAAGTGAGAGGAATAAGAAAAACAAAAGTTTGATGTAATATCCATTACATTTTACAAGAGTAAGAATTAATTAAAATATAGGGTTAAGGGGAAAACCAAATGAATCCAAAAAGTACTGAAAACTGTATTTGACGCTTAAGCTATCATTTGTTAAATATAGGCATACAGGGATTTTTTCTGTTGGTATAGTTTCACATATTCTATATAAACATTTGTAAACTTAAGGAACATGTGATCAAACCCAAGTCGAATTATATTTTAAACTTCACTTTAAATCAATGTTTTATACGCGTGGCGCATGAAGTAAAATTACGAGTTTAGAAAAGCCTTAAAATTTGGTTTGGTCGCGTAGCGCTACGCGACCAAACCAAAATTTAAGGCTTTTCTAAACTCGAAATTTTACTTCATGCTTAGTATGGGAGTGAAAAACACTGGTTTAAAAAGATTAAAATTGAATTCCTAAAAAAAAAAACATCGAATGTTGGAAAATTTTGTAGCTTAGACTAAGGCCGTAGTCAGAGGGTGTTCAATTCCCCCCCCCCCCCCCGAAATTTAAAAATGTTAAATTTTTCTGTATATAAGCGACCTTGTAAGAACAAAAACAATATTTTTTACTATTACTCCGAAATTTGTTTAACCCCCTCCGAATTCGTTTTCTGACTACGGCCTTGGCTTATATCACAGTTCATATATATCCAGTTAGCCAGTCCCCATATAAATTTTGGGTACACGCGAATGGGAGCAGAGCGCTGGATGCCAAATTGGTGTATATGGCTGCCTATATACACCAGTCTGGCTTCCTGCGGTCGGTCGGTTACGACTATTTTACTCCAGATGTCGCGAAATCAAGTCCCAGAGAGAGAGTGAGAGAGAGACAATTCCTTTCTCCCTCTATTCTGCGCTTCTCGTTGTATCATATTCCAGATGTTGATTTTTCAATCTTGAAAACACGTTTTTTTTTTTTATTTAAGGAGCTAAGGATGCGTGTTACATTCATTCATGCGCTTCCTTCTACAAGAATAGATTTTATGAAATTATATGTGAACGTAGTAAAATTCATTAAGTATTATTTATTTTGTACAAAAAACTTAAAATACAAAACTATTTAACTTTTGATAAAAAGTAAAACAAATACATCAACTTATCATTTTATTAACTAATCAGATCAATCCTATTGATCAGATCAAATCTACTGATCGATAAGGGTTTCTTTTTTAATTTTTTTTAGTTTTTGAATTATTACCGTTTGAAGTTTTTAACCCATTAAGCGCCGTTGATGCATACACGCAACAGTATTATTTTTTGAAAATTAAGTTACTAAATAAGTTTATTTGATATATTATATTATTTGACCTGAATTGAAAATGTACCAAGAGAAATTTAAATATTTTGTTATTTAAAGTGTATTATAAATACTTCACAATATTACAATGTTTTATACGCGTGGCGCATGAAGTAAAATTTCGAGTTTAGAAAAGCCTAATTTGGCTCGGTCGCTCCGCTTCGCTACGCGCCCGAGCCAAATTTTCAGGCTTTTCTAAACTCGAAATTTTACTTCATGCTTAGTCTGGGAGTGGATACACTCGTTCTTAACTTCATATTGCACGTTTTTATATAAAATCGACGAATGCCTGAACATTGACAGCGTATACATTACATTGTTGAGGCACTAATTTTTTAAAAATCCATTATCACTTTAATATAATAATAATAATAAACTATTTATGATTTTTAACTTTTTATTAAATTCACGTATACATTATGTGTATTTAAAGAAAAATTCACAGTATGTAATGCAATAAGTCATTCATAGAAAAAAAAAGTAGTGTAGAATTTTAATTAAAATTAACTTTTAGAGTTAAAATTGCTTGGCCGTTAATGGGTTAAAATAGTTTTAAATATACTATGTGTCCCGTTTCAAGGCGCATTGTATGTTTCATGTAAAGATTTCCAATGTAATTGGAATTTGAGTTTGAATCGCTTATTGAACCAAAACGATTACAATAAAATTAAAATCATTTCTTTACCTACTAGCAGTATTTTCGAGGTATTATTTTTGAGTTCTCCTCAGTTTCATTTGAAATATAACTTGAAAATAGTGAACGATTATACGAAAATAAAATCATCAAAACAGTAGTTGCTACGAAAAGTCAGTGTTTGGCATCAAATTTATTAAAACACAAATCAATAATTCAATTCAACATGAGTGTTTATTCTGCAAAAGAAAAAAATGAGATCCCAAAATGGACTCAGTATATATTTTAATCACGATGCGTATTTTATTAAATGAACCATACTATTAATAAATATTAACAGTTTCGGAAATTTGTGGTTTTTGCACTGACTACTTTAATTATCCGTTTACTTTGAACTTGTACTTTTCCGATTGAAATTTTATGAACGCTTATTGTGTGTCATTTGACCAACACCGACAACACTCAGCGGGCACTAAAATGTTACCTAATTTTTGGATTAAAATTTAGTGCATCCGTCGTGCGGCTGCATGGGGATAATTTAAAAAAGAATAAGCAGAAATATTTTTCGATATTCTCAATACTTCCCGAGATACACGAAATGTTATATAGAGAAAGTACAAATTATATAAAAATCATTAAACCCTATAATTGAGAATATTATCAAAAACTGCGAAACAAACAAACTTAAATCAAGTACTTTGATTAAAAAACACTTAGAACCTTTCTTCAATACTTTATTTTGTAACCAAATGTACATTTCGGACACGAAGTGTCCATTATCAATGGTTTGATACTAATACGAATACATACAATGTACATTTGGTTACAAAATAAAGTATTGAAGAAAGGTTCTAAGTGTTTTTTAATCAAAGTATAATTATCTTCAAGTAACTCAATCAATCCAAATATTAAATCAAGTAATTAGTCACATTAATAACATTATAAATTTTACATTTTAATAATTGTCACCGACCTCATGGATATCTTTTTTTTGTACGGAAATATACGTTTTAGGGTCCAAGGAATCAGAAACATGTGTTATCGATAATATTTGAGATAATTGGCTCAAATATTGAAATATGTTGAAAAGTCTCGTTAAGTGATGATAATCAAAAACATTTAGAAAACAACAAGATGTCTTTTATTAGAATAAGTATAATAGATTTTCTCTGAGAAGTGTAATTGCAAAAATTATTGAATACTCTATTTCCAGTTTACAATGTTTTGTATGTCAGGTTAATTCAATTATTTCAAAGGTTTTATTCTTAGTCAGTTTACATTTACAAAAGGTACCGATGGGATTATGTTACAGACTAAATAGGTAAGTAAAAATAATTCAAAATGATTTAAGAAAACCCGATCAAAAGTGTCTAACTAAAATATCGGTTAGTGAAAAACATGATAAGAAATTACCGAATTGGATTCTGCGGATAGGGATTAAATGTGTCAACAGTAAATAATCTTTTTAAATCCCAAAATATGTATGGTTTTTAGAAGGTTGCGGATTATCTGTAAGTTGCAGTGGTATTGTTCTGGTCGCGCAATACTTGAGGCTATACACCATAATAAAAACGTGGTCGAAAAAATGCCTACAAATAGGTAAAAACAGATAGATCACTTCGAAGAATTTGAGTTTTCATCCCTTCTATAAAGCTATCCCCAATAAAATAATGAATATTGTCCAAAAAGAAAATAGTCAAGGAAAAGAGTTAATTCGATATTCATACACGTTATTCAGAGTGTAAATGGATAAAACGGAACGTAGCATTTTTAATGTTAATTTCTCAAAATTAAAATATTATCTTGCCTAATTATTTCAGGGAAATTATGATATTCATTTGGTTAGAGTAAAAATATACACACCGAGCTTTGCTATTTATTGCATTTTTAAAAACCGGAGTGTCATGAAATTAAACAAGCAAATGATGAGGTGTTGATTTGTTGGCTTTTTATTTAAAATATATTCTGTTGATTTTGTGTTACACTTCGATCTATTCTGTATAATTATTACCGAATAAAAAAATACGAACAAACTGCTTCTAAAATATCGTTAATAAATAAGATAACAGTTATATGTATATTTAATATAGTTTTTTCATGTTTGTTAGTTTTTTGTATATATGAATGTTTATATGAATCTATATTGCTATGTTTTTAGTTTGTGTATTCGTAAATAATTTATATATTTTATTGAAATAATTTCTGTTCTTTTATTATCAATTCCAATTAAAATACCTATCAAACATTTTTCAAATTGATTTTTTCATTGTAAAAAGATTTTTGTATTTATCTAACTTTTAAATAAAAAATGTTTAATAACATAAATATATTAAAAATCTATTAATTTTTAAAAACGTTTTTATTAAAAATATATATAATAACTAAAAATGTTGGAAATATATTTTACATTTTTTCATTGTAAAATGACTTTGTTAATTTATACAAATTATGAATATTTGAAACAATAATCTATTAATCTAATAATTTTAACAATTTTTTATTAAAAATATATAAAATAACTAAAAACGTTGAAAATATATTTTAGAATTGTTAATTTTATTGTAAATTTGTTTTTATAAAATATATTCCAGAATTTCATAATTTGGAACACGCTTGAAATCTCAAAATAAAAGAAATATATCCGAATAGACTTTTTTGTGGTGATAATACATTTTATTATTCGTCTACCACAGTTCATATACAGGAAGTTTTCCGTTAAAGTATACATATTTCAAATTCACCTTATTTTCTTTAAATCTGTAGATATTCGTTGTGTTTTTAAAAGAGTTCAATTTGATGCTTTAAACGAGCGTTTTCCTCTCCCAGACTAAGCATGAAGTAAAATTTCGAGTTTAGAAAAGCCCCGTGAAAATTTGTCGAGGGTCGCGCAGCGACCCGAGACAAATTTTCGGGGCTTTTCTAAACTCGAAATTTTACTTCATGCGCCACGCGTATAAAACACTAAAATATTGTGAAATTTAAGTATATTTGAACCTCACGTAAAATCAGTGTTTTTTGCGCGGGGCGCATGAAGTAAAATTTCGAGTTTAGAAAAGCCCAGAAAAATGTACAGTGTATTCTGTATACTGAGTTATTTATACTTAAAAAAAACTGTCTGTATAACTAATCAATAATATAAATTATTTTCCAAATTTGGTACATACCAAAGTTTTAATTTAATTTATGAAGAAAAAAAAACAATCAAGATAAAAATAATATCAAATGAATTCTTTAATGTTAACTCATTGAATTTTATTTTTTGATTTTTAGTTAAATTTTAGGTTTATTTAGGAGCTTTTTAAATATATCTGATTCCCAAAGTCCATAATTTTGAACACGCTGGAAATCTGAAAATAAAAGAAATGTTTCGGAAAAGTTTATTTTTTCTGAAGGTCATCAAATTTATCATCGTACAAGTGATGTAGAGGGAATCAAATTACACGACGAAATAAGAGCGAGCGCGTTTGTGTGTGTGTGCGTATGTAGACGCAACCGGAGCAGTTTTCTCTAGAATACTTCTACCTTTACTCTATCCATAAGTAGATGGACCCACTTCCCTACCACAGTCTCTCCTTTTCTATCCTCGAAAACTCGGAATCCAGTTCTCCCATAAGCATTGTCTACCCTTGCTTATATCAAGTATTTTCACGTAGGCAAAATTAACGGGAAACAAACAAATGGGTCACCAGTTATTCACGACGAAAGAAATATCACAACCTGTCAAACATACGCAGTTTGAATTTCAATTTTGTTTCCTTGTAAAATTTCAAAATTGGGATTCATTTAGTTTTTTCCCTTAACCCTTCATATGTTTTCTATTTCAAGACTCGCAAAACTATATTTAAGTTTACGGAAATAATTAAGTGCGTATTTTGGAAAAATTGCATTGAAACGGAAATAAAATATGTTTTTATTTCCATTCTGAAGAAGGAGAAATTTTAGTGTTTATGCAAAACATTCTCGTAAAGTTAACACAATAACTCTATCCTCGGTTTACCAATAAAATTAATTGCGTCGGACATTAGGAGCACTTAATTAATTTTGCCTTTAAAAAACGACAATGTGTATTATTTATGAACAGTTATCCTTACTGATAAAAAATGGCTTCCTGAAGTATCCTTCGTATCAGCTTAAGGTAATAAAAAAAATTGCCTGTTGAATTGAAATCGCCAATTTTGTATCAGTGTAATTTTTTCCGGATCTTATATAAACAGTGCAAAACAGAATTATTTAGAATTTACGTAATTATAATGCTTTAAATTATAAGTGTAGATATCTAACATCATTTTAATTCTTTAAAATTGTCATCAGAACAATAAAATTAAAATTAACACACAAACTTTATTTCAAAAACGCATTTCGTGTGAAATTGCGAGTTATTAAAATTTAATATTTATTCAACTTACAACAAATAATTTTGTTTGCATAAGATTAAAATTTGCTGGTCATTCAGATAATCTTGATATAACAAAAATTGTTTATTTTTCAGTGGATTTAGTTAAACATTTGTAGTATTATTTGAGATATGCCTTACCAAAAAATATTTTTTTCTTATGGCTTTTTTTTTTGAAGACAAAATCGCTCTTTCCTTTTTTTAACATAAAAATTATGGTTAGCACAAGCGCTCAACTTTAGATTTTCATAACTCAATTGATTTCTTTTTTTTAAGGGGATCTCACCGGCCTCGTTTCAAGACTTTTTTTAATTATGGTCCAAACATTTTGAAATTTTGTATGCGAATACTAGATTTAATTATAAGACTTTTTGTCGCATCGATTTTTTGTTTGCATTTGCAGTTTTTGTGTAACAGATTTTAATTTTAGAAATTTTAAACCGAATAAAAATTCTATTTGACAAATTGTTTGTATTTAAGTCACAAGTACAGATCACTTTAAATAACTAAAATATTTTGATTAATAAATAAATATTAAACTCACAAGTACGGATCAGTTTAAATAACTAAATTATTTTGATAAATAAAAGAGAAATAGAAATTATAAAAACGTGCTATTTTTATTTTTTTTACTCATCATGGCGCATTCTTTGTCCAATTTTATCTACCCTATGTCAATAGTGGTGACTAATACACATTATACATTTTTTTCGCGAATCCCAATCATTAATTAAGTCTTGTAGGAAACAAACACGTTTTTAAGTAAATTAATTTGGTATCAATCGTTTTTCAAGAAATAATTCGTTGCCACTTTTGTATAAACAATCTTACATCAAATTATGAAAAGTATATACCATTATTTTTCATAAATTATTATGTTTTAATTACCTTAAAAGATTTCTTAGTATGGAATTGCCGTTAACGCTAGTCAATGTTAGTATCGTGTTTGTACGGGTATAGTAGACTGCAAAAACACGATATTAATATTTTGTGATTTAATGTGAAGGTAAAAATATTTTTATTAGATTTGTACATTTATAATTTAAAACATTATAATCAAATAATTTTCTAAATAACCCTATTTTCGTATGGCTTTTTTTTCGAAGACAAAATCGCTCTTTCCTTTTTTTAACATAAAAATTATGATTAGCACAAGCGCTCAACTTTAGATTTTCTTAACTCAATTGATTTCTTTTTTTAAGGAGACCTCGCCGGCCTCGTTTCAAGACTTTTTTTATTTATGGTCCAAACATTTTGAAATTTTGTATGCGAAAACTAGATTTAATTATAAGACTTTTTGTCGCATCGATTTTTTGTTTGCTTTGCAGTTTTTGTGTAACAGATTTTAATTTTAGAAATTTTAAACCGAATAAAAATTCTATTTGACAAATTGTTTGTATATAACTCACAAGTACAGATCACTTTAAATAACTAAAATATTTTGATTAATAACTAAATATTAAACTCACAAGTACAGATCAGTTTAAATAACTAAATTATTTTGATAAATAAAAGAGAAATAGAAATTATAAAATCGTGCTATTTTTATTTTTTTTACTCATCATGGCGCATTCTTTGTCCAATTTTATCTACCCTATGTCAATGGTGGTGACTAATACCACAGAGGAAAGAATAACCAGAGTAATCACGCCTGTAACTCGGAATCCACAGTTTGCATAGTGTAGCCATCTCTGAGGCAATTATCAAAACATCCACCTATTAAAACCTTCAACCAAAACAGTTTCCTGTAATTTTGATGGCGATTTAAGCCATAAAAACATATGTTAAAGGATGATTCGTTCATTGGAATGTTAATGTAAACATAAATATACTCATATTTCAATAGACCCATACACCAATTTACTGCTGACTGACAGATGTGAAATAAAAACATTATTGTTTTAATGCGTTCAGTTTATAGATAGTTTGATCTTTTATATCTCCACTAATATATAGCCACAGAGTAAACACTAATATTGTTTTCTCTGCGATTAAGCAAAGTTCTCCGCCACCGCCGAGGTATTACCTGAGAACTAATTATGTCAATCAGGCACGGATCCACGGGGGGGGAGTAACTGGGGGAGTTTATAATATAATATTTGAAAAATAAAAACGTGTATTTTGAACGGTTTATTTTATTATTATCGGTGTTCATGAGGGAACAAGAGTGATTAAAAAGAATACGTTTTTTAAACATCTCATTAAATCAGTGTTTTATACGCGTGGCGCATGAAGTAAAATCGAGTTTAGAAACGCCTGAAAATTTGGATATTTTGTTTATTGTATAATCAAATTTAATAAATAAAATTGATGATTATTTAATACATATATTGTCTTTGGAATTAACGCCTACAATTTATTGTTCCTATATAAATATTCTTGTAATGAAAAATATTAAAATTAAGTAAGTATGTAATATTTAAGTACACATTTTCCGACTTTCTATTGTTTATAAAAGTTCAATTTGAGGCTATAAACAAGTGTTTTCCACTACCTGGTTAAGCATGAAGTAAAATTTCGAGTTTAGAAAAGCGTGAAAATTTGGATTTGCCGGGAGGCAAACACTGAAATGCTTTTTGTAATATTTTCAAGTTCAAAATTGACATTTAAACGAATTCCATGAAGGTTTACTAAATTAAAAAAAAAGTTAAATAATCTATACAGGGTGTCCCGATTAAGCAGCCCATGCATAGGTATCTTCTAAATGGTAAGAGATAGAGATTTGGTTAAAGGGGAGAAAATATGCAGGACGATGAGTACTAGCTATATCCGTTATATAATTTAATTAAATATAGTGAACATTTAGTGTTTTCACATAATAGTTGTAGTTCTAGTGATATTTAGTTGTAAAAATATGGCTAATTATTTAAAATGCGCCTATCGTGATTGCGGCGCGAGGAAAACCGAGGATGTACAGTACACTTCTTTACATTTCCTGTAAATAATAGCGAAAGATGTGATCATTGGTTAAACAATTGTGGTAATATGGATCTCTTTAGTTTGTCCGAAAAGAAACTTTCTTCAAAGCGCCTGTGTAATAAACATGTTCGAGCAAGTGATTTTACAAAATACTAGCAAAATAGACTGTTAAAATCAGCAATTCCAAAACCATTTGACATAGTATTAAGTGATTCGGATTCCGATTTAGAAGTGTTAAAGCCCATTCACATGTACACCCGAAAATTGGAAGAGGATTTGCCATCTACATCTTTTCTAAACTCGAAATTTTACTTCATGCTTAGCCTGGGATTGAAAACACTCGTTCGAATTTTAAATTAGAATCTTTTATAGAATCAACGAATGTCCGCAAATGTACAGAGTATACCAATATATAAGGATATGATATATAAAAAAAAGTAAATTATTATGTCATATTAAAAATTTTTGTTTATTTTTGGGGTTAAAAACCTTACTTCTTTGGTTTTTAACCCCAAAAATAAACAAAAATTTTTAATATGACATAATAATTTACTTTTTTTTATATATCATATCCTTATATATTGGTATACTCTGTACATTTGCGGACATTCGTTGATTCTATAAAAGATTCTAATTTAAAATTCGAACGAGTGTTTTCAATCCCAGGCTAAGCATGAAGTAAAATTTCGAGTTTAGAAAAGCCCCGCGTAGAAAATTTGTCGAGGGTCGCGCTAGCGACCCGAGCCAAATTTTCACGGGGCTTTTCTAAACTCGAAATTTTACTTCATGCGCCACGCGTATAAAACACTGACATATTGTAAAATTCAAAAATACTAGCCTTTATTTTGGTCGGTTGATTGACAAATTATATTGAATATTAAATTTTATTTATAAAATCTTGGCAAAAACTTGAAACCTGTTACAACATTTCAAAAGAAGTGGATTAATAAGAAATCGTGGAAATTAGTGAAAAACCTATTTAAAAATCTATATAAATAAAACATGGATTTGTGTGAGTGTTTTCCACTCCCCGATTAAGCATGAAGTAAAATTTCAAGTTTAAAAAACCCTGAACATTTGGATTTGGCGGCACGAGCGAAGCGAGTTCAGGCTTTTCTAAACTCGAAATTTTACTTCGTACGCCACGCGTACAAACACTGATTTATTATGAAGTTCAAAAACACATAATCGATCTACTATTTTTGTCAGAAGTATAGTTGAAGATGTGAAATAAATGTGCATAATGTTGATATGATTTACCAAAATACCGGTACATTTTGAAGAGCAATTTTTGCGATTAACCGGTATTCCAATCTCTACCTGTATCATATAACTGTATTTATTTTAATTTAAATTGTAGATGAGAGTAAATCTAGATTTCAATATATGTGGAATTAAAAATTGAATGGTGTAGATTCACGCTCGATTTGTTTATTTTGATAAAATAAACAAACCGAGCGTCATCATTTTTCGTTCCGTCGGTACCGTTAGAGAGGAAAAAATATAAACATTCCTCTGCGGATCCGATATACAAATGAATTGGGAAGAGTGGGGAAACCTAGTAGTTACTCTAAATCACACGCCTGCTGGGTGAGCCACCTGACAGAGCCGCCCCCCCTGACCCCGCACAGCCAGCGTGAATACTCTGTTGCTCCATACTCTGTGCTAATACACATTATACATTTTTTCGCGAATCCCAATCATTAATAATTAAGTCTTGTAGGAAACAAACACGTTTTGAACACTTACAAGCTGTAAAACCCTTTTAAGAAAATGTGTGATTTTTATACAAGGATTTCTAGAAGGGATGAAAACTTTAGATTTTCATAAATCAATTGTTTAATTTTTAATCAAAAAGTGTGATTTATATATATTAGGATTCCTAGAAGGGATAAATGAGGATTATAAGTAAATAACGATTGAAAATATTAAATAATAGATTACTCATATATTGTCTATTTTAGTAATCACATTATTCATTTAATATATAAAATCTATTCGAACAATAATTCTGCATAAATATCATCAATATATTTATATATGTATATATAATAAATCCCCGACAAACAAGTTGTACAATACGTTTAAAAATTGCCGGAATTTATCCACGTGTATATATTTATAATCATATAATATACAATATTATATAAGAAAAGCGTCCGTAAGAATATTTTTCACCCTACACAGAAAAATAATATAATCATATAGAATACACGTACAAACTTAATACTTCTCAACATTTTATCAAAAATTTTATCCTCGCAATTATTAATGATAATAATATTATTAATAATAATAAAAAACGGTTACATATGATATGAATATTAATGTGTATATATAATATATGGATATTTACAGTGAGTTTTTATTTAAATTTGAACATTTATTATTAATATTTTTTGTTTTAAATGCACCCTTTCACTTGTAATATAAAAACGAATTGAAACTAATATCGATTTTCTGCGAAAGTTTAGACTTTTCCAAATATTCGATGAAACAAAGTCTCAACGAGATATGACATTTTTGCAGAAAGATCATATTGATTTCAATCAGTTTTTATATTGTGTAAATATTCTGCAAACAATTGGCAAATTCAATTTCACTTTACTTTCACTTGTCTATAATTTATTTTAGATAAGACAACTTTAATGTACACTATTATTTGTCTTTTGTTGCTTAGAATTAGCTTTAGATTAGGCAGCTTTTATGAAAATTGTTTTCTAAAATTTGCATTAGATTAGGCAAGTTTAATTTACATGTATGTGTAAGTTGCCTAAAATTTGCATTAGATTAGGCAAGTTTAATATACAGGGAGTTTTTCTTTTGAGTATACATTCGTTGTTTTTTTTACGAATTCAAATTAAAACTTTAAACGAGTGTTTTCCAATCCCAGGTTAAGCATGAAGTAAAGTTTCGAGTTTAGAAAAGCCTGAAAATTTGGTTTGGTCGCTCCGCGAAGCGGAGCGGCCAAACCAAATTTTCAGGCTTTTCTAAACTCGAAATTTTACTTCATGCGCCACGCGTATAAAACACTGAAATATTGCGAAGTTTGAAATCTACTTAAAAATCCTGTTTTAAATTGATTTATACTCAAAATATTTAAATAACTATGTGTAACTTGCCTAAAATTTGCATTAGATTAGGCAAGTTTAATATACAGGGAGTTTTTCTTTTGAGTATACATTCATTGTTTTTTTTACGAATTCAAATTAAAGCTTTAAACGAGTGTTTTCCACTCCCAGGTTAAGCATGAAGTAAAATTTCGAGTTTAGAAAAGCCTGAAAATTTGGTTTGGTCGCTCCGCGAAGCGGGGCGGCCAAACCAAATTTTCAGGCTTTTCTAAACTCGAAATTTTACTTCATGCGCCACGCGTATAAAACACTGAAATATTGCGAAGTTTGAAATCCACTTAAAAATCCTGTTTTAAAATGATTTATACTCAAAATATTTAAATAACTAAATATTTCTATTTTTCATCACACATTTTTAAGTCAGGTAAAGTAATACAATGTATCCAATTAACTTATTTAGTAATTTAATAAGCAAAAAATTAATAAAGTTTAAAATATACGTCTTTAGTATACAGTTTTAGTAGTATATTTTTAACATCACTTGAAATCAGTGTTTTATACGCGTGGCGCATGAAGTAAAATTTCGAGTTTAGAAAAGCCTGAAAATTTGGTTTGGTCGTTATTTTACTTTATGCTTAATCTGGGAGTGGAAAAAACTCACCTAAAACTTCAATTTTAACTCCTTTAATAAATAACGAACATCTGAAGACTTACAGCGTATATAGTATATTGGGATATGTAAACTTAAAAGAAAATCTTCCAGTAAGTGCAATTTGCCTAACATTTTATTCAAATCAGACAATATAATGCATACAATTGTGTATGTTAAGTTGCCTAAAATTTACTTAAAATTAGGCAACTCAATGTACATTGTAGTGTGCTTGTATGGTACAATTAAAACTGAATATATGGCACTCTCACTTCAGAAATGAAAGTGAGCGTTTGAGTGAGAATGAAATAAGATTCCATTTCTTATTTCGCACAATTTTCGTATAAATCCATAACAGGGATTAATAATTCATTGGCTCTAATGCTATCGGGAACTTTTATTCTCATTAATCACTTGGAAAAACATTTTTAAATAGTAGTATTAGAGAATTTAATTCACAAAATGAATATACAAGCTATTCTACTTTTCGAGAAATGATTTAAAACCTAATTTTGAACAATTACGATGTCTTAGCAAACATTCCACGAAATATAAAAACGAATTAGAGTTAATATCGACTTTCTGCAAAAATTCTCGTTGAGACTTTTCCAAATATTCATTGAAACAACTACTTCCGTTTTCTCGTTTTTCGAGTGTTGAATTTTTGTATGCAAGTCTTTATGCATGTTCTAAAATTCACGTTTACCGAGTATTCTAAAATTCAAGTTTTCCGAGTGTTGTACTTTTTTTAAGTGTTGAGAGTGTTGTATTGTCTTTATGCATGTTCAAATGTAATTAAAAATCACCAAATTCGCGTTTAATGTAGATATTTGTATATAACGTTGTCGTTTCCGTATTTTTTTAAATTATTTTTATTTCAAAGCAAAATTATGTCATTTCCTATTTCGTTCAGGACCCATGCGTCCTGAAGTCCATTCGTTCAAGTTGTTGCCATTCTTTCCAAAGTTCGTTTCGCGACCAACGCCACCAGAAGTCCATCCGTTCATGTTGTTCCCATTCTTTACAAAGTTTGTTTGGCGACCAACGCGTCCAGAAGCCTCAATTTCGCCTTCGCCTTCTTGTAAGATGTGTAAAGGGCCTCGATGGGCGTCCTGTCCTCTTTCTGCAACTTCCTCCCCGTTTTGCTCTCGAAATCCACTTCAAATTCCTTGATCGATCTACGGAATTTCTTCTTCTCTTCGTTGGTGAGCTTCTGCTGCTCCAAGAGCTCTTCTAAAGTGAGAGCGTGGAGATTTTCCCCGATCGACGTGTCCGTGTCGCTGTCTGTAGTGCTTCCTGTTAATGTCAATTTTTCTGATTCTGGTTCGACTATTTGTGTCGGCAAAGAGACGAAGTCCATCGTCTCGTGTTCATGGATCGTTGCTAATTCGTTTACTGTACTCATCTAGAATGAAAACAAGCGAAGACAAATACGATGAGTTAAATTTGAATGAATCCTTCACTAAACAGATTGAATACAGATGATCAAAGAAGGCTAACTGTTTTACAGATCAAAAAAATCGTTTTCCATCATTCAGGAATCATCTGAATTAAAGCGAAGATAAATTTGATGAGTTAAATTCGGATAAAATCCTTTAATAAAACAATTAAATACAGATGGTCAAAAAAAGGTAACATTTTCACAAGGAAAGAAAATCGTTTTTCATCATTCAGGAATCAGCTTAAGTTTAAATAAAACCCTTCACTAAAAAAAAAAAAAACAGATGGTCAAAGAAGGCTAGTATTTTCACAGACAGATAAAAAAATCCTCTCTATAAAAATTCATAAAAAATAATTAACTACTGAATTTTTAGGAACTATTCAAAATTAAAAGAAGTTAAAGAAGCTTTACTTTAATCGAAACAGAAATAAAATTATTCTTTGGTAGATAAGTTAGAGCTAGTTAATTTTGATCAAATTGTTGAATTTAGAAATAAACACACTTAATTTTTCTTTTATTAAGTTCACCAAGTTTTGGATGTTCACAAGATCAACATAAATAAATAAATGAATCAGATTTATTAAGAGAGGAATGGTTTTATAAAGAAGAATGGGCTTTATAAAAGTGGAATGGGCTCTATACAGAGAGGAATGTGCTTAATTTTTGAAGTTACTTTTGGGTAGAAAAGTTACAGCCAGTGATTTTGATCAACAATTTTAAATTTACAGAAAAAGGACACTAAATTTAGGTTTCCATAAATAACCCATTTTTGGATGTCTACAATATTAACATGAAAAAATAAATGTAGTGGTGGGGTTTATAAAGAGAGGAATGAGCTTTTTGAAAAAAGGAATGGACATAATTTTTGAAGTAACTTACTGTTGCTAATCTTGCCACAGCTCGTTTCAAACTCCTGTATCTGTCGTATAAAGGTCTGGCCATATCCTTGTCTTCTTTGTTCGTAGGCCTTCCGTGGATCGATTCGAGGTAGAGAAGAGCCTTCTGGACCGCCACTTTTTCATCCATCACTTCTTCTGTAGAGAGCTCATCGATGTCGGAGCCACGTTCCGATACCAAACGCTTATTTTCCAATCTCTGTAAAAGATAAAAAAATATACATACAATTATTTGATTGGTACAGAAAGAAGGAGAACAAATACTATAGAGAAAATAAAAAAGTGTTTTTAAAAGAGAATAATAACAATGTTTTTCTACTTTAGGTATTTGGAAGAGAAGTATGAGATTGTTTTTTTCCAGTTTATGTGAAGATACTAATGAGATAAGTTCTTCTCTGTAAGTCTCTATATTTAGAATACATAATAGTTCTTTACAAGAACCAGAATGCCTGGCTCAAAGACACAGATATAGCCTGACCGTTTCTCTCCAGGTTTGTGTATTTACGGAGAATGGGGAACGAACGAGAAATCATAATAGCAGTTAAGACGACAAATATAGAATACCTAGGGCAAGTTATGAGGTATAAAGAGAGATACAGAATACTCCAACTTATTCTAGAAGGAAAGGTGCTGGGAAGAAGACGAATTTTATGGCTTAAAAATCTGCGCCAATGGTTTGGAATGCCCTCACTGCAACTCTTCTGAAAAGCAGTAGACAAGGTCCAAATAGTAATGATGATCGCCAATATGCAGGATGGATAAAGCAAACGAAGAAGGCAAGAGAAAAACAGATCTTTGCATCTCAAGAAGAAGACAAGAATAAGACAGATCTTTGCATCTCAAGAAGAAGATAGATCTTTGCATCTTAAGAAGAAGACAAGAACAAGATAGATCTTTGCATCTCAAGAAGAAGACAAGTATAAGACAGATCGTTGCATCTCAAGAAGGAGACAAGAAAAAGACAGATCTTTGCATCTTAAGAAGAAGACAAGAATAAGACTGATCTTTGCATCTCAAGATAAAGACAAGAACAAAACAGACCTTTGCATCTGAAGAAGAAGACAGATCTTTGCATCTCAAGAAGAATATAAGAATAAGAGAGATCTTTGCATCTCAAGAAGAAGACAAGAAAAAGACAGATCTTTAGAAGAAGACAGGAATCTTTGCATCTCAAGAAGAAACTAAATAAACAGGGACTTTTTTTTCTAAGTATACAAATCAAGATAATCACAGTGCTTCGTAAATGTTCAGGAATTCGTTGTTTTTATAAATGGGTTCAATTTGAACCTTTAAACGAGTATTTTACTCTCCTAGATTAAGCACAAAGTAAAATTTCGTGTTTAGTAAAGCCTGAAAATTTGGTTTGGTCAGGTAGCGCGTAGGGTTTTTTAAACTAAAAATTTTACAGAATCAGGTATGGTTGCGTGTCAAAATGTTGGCAAGACATTGGTTTAAGTCTTATTAGCCTTGGAAAAAAACGGACTCTATGTCAATTAGTTTTTCTATAACTAAGACTCGTTTGTCACGATGTCAGAAGTCAGGAAAACTAAGCATAAAGATGTTATTAAATTTTTGTCTCGAGAAGGTCTTTCACCTCAAAGTATTAAAGATCGGTTGGGTAGAATGTATATGGAAAATTCCCTGTCTTGTTCGGTAATAACAGATTAGTCAAAACGGTTTCAAATAGAGCAGGTATCCTTGGAAAAAGAAGGGCGGTGGAAGTGGTGACGGACAACAAGAGTTATCAAAAATTACGGGTCTTTCAGATACAAGCATTCGCAGAGTCCTCCGCGATCATTTAGGTATGAATAAAATTAGCACAAGGTGAGACATTTTTCAGTAGTTCAGCGTCAGCGTCGTGTTGAATGTACTCGATCCTTTTTGGAGGTCTGTGGAGAAAACCCGGTGGATGTGTTGAAGACAACAGTCATAGGGAATGAAACTATGGTTATCTACTATTATTCAACACAGGACGTCAATGGAATAGAGATGTAACAGAAAAGAGACGATCAAGAGGCGAAGACTGCAATTTGGGCAAAACAAATAGAAGAAATATTTTTTTAGGGGTATTGAATTGTTGCTGAAACGATGTAATAAGTGCATTGTTGTCAGGGGGACTATATTAAAAAATAAAATTTGTTTGTGAGTCTACCCCCATTCTTGTATAGTTAGGCCGGGAAATATTGGCGCTTACAGTCTTTTTGACCAGTTTAGATATTTAGGAAAATGGAATAAATCAGATCTTCTTGTCAAGTATCAAAATTCAGAACAGAGGAATTAGATATACAGTAGTCTCAGTTAGTTTGATTCAGAAGAAAATAATACGATGGTTTTTCTCAAGGACAACATAGTTCTTTCTTCTAGTTTTAGGATTTAGTAGAGATGAGAAGAAACGCTGTATTAATGAATAACAAAATCGTAATTACCCTTTCAATCTCTGTAATCGTATCATACAACGAACAGACTGGTTTCTTGTTATCGACTTTGGCACTGGATCCAGTCGTCAACCCGCTGGTGGAATCCTCCTGTAGCTGCTTCTGCTCCTTCTTGAGCTTCGTCAGCTCGGCGCAAAGCTTCTTAATACTCTTATCATTGAGCTTATCGGCATGCGAAGGCCTATATCCGTGTTTCCCCTCGAACTCCTCGTCAAATTTCTTGATCTTCTTCTTCAAGCTGTTGATTTGCTTCGCTAACTGCTTCAAGCGCTGCTCGATCGGGTTCTTTAGATCGTTGGTTAAAGAGGGGTGTTGCGGTACGTCTGGATTTAGGTAAATCCGCTGGGTTATGATGACTGAGTTGCGCGGGGAGGAGAGGAGGCGATTGGAAGCGACTGATAGGCTGGGGAGGGTTTCCGTGTGCTCGTTGATGACGCGGTTGGTGTTTGAGGGTAAAGGTTCCGCATTGTCGATTTGCTGGTGGAGGGTTGTTAGGTCTAGCGCCGTGGAAATCGGCGTGTTTACAGGGCTAGGGGAGCGCTCTTTCTCCTTCTGCTGTTGGAGCTGTAAATAATTGCTATTCTCCGTTTCTTCGTGTTCCTCCTTTGCTCTTTGAAAAACCTGTTCGTCAGGCTCCTTGATTTTCTTTCCGTTAACTTGAGCTTTTTGGATGTTCTTAGAAAACTGCTTGGGCTTGGGTTTCCTCTGGTTGTATCTCCCGCGCTGCACCAGCGGTCTCGAAAACCTCTCGTGCGACCTCCTCCGTTCGAACTCGCCATCATCTATCAAAATCTCCCGATGCGGGATTATCTTCATCGGCCCATCCTGAATCGCTAGCGTCGCAACGTTATCGCTATGGAAATGATTCGCTTTCTGGAAATCCTCATTACTGGAAACCCGCCTGATGTCTTTTTTACTATCCGTGGATTTATTGTTGATCGGGCGTTCTTCTGAATTAGAACGGATGACTTTGCGCTCTTGGGAGATGGAGCTGATGCTCTCTTGGCGCTCCTTGCGCTTGCGAGCCTTCGCGGAAGCTTTCGCTTCGTCGTAAGTCACCGGGGTTTTCGTCGTCTGGCATGTCAGCATGCGCTTCACTCTGGCGAACTTGCTCTCTCTTTCGTTCGTCGTCCGTCTGGTTTCTTCTAATAACTGTGGACCTTTCATACCGTCTTGATCTACCATGCGACTACACTGCAATTTAAACAAAAACACATTATTAAAACATTGAATTTCATTGTTGGATGAGGTCAAGTTTTTAGCAGGTTCATAGTTTGAGATCTTTAAAGTTATAAACTGAAGCGCATATCGTTAATTGTAATGAACTTCATGGAACATACCACTAAAAACTCAATAACTCACTTCCACACATTTATTCTAAAAATCATTAAGCAAGCACACCTTTTGCCAAAATTCACACACCACCAATTTTTTTTTTTAAAGTGGGGGGATTAACTGTAAAAAGAGTAGGGATTTACAATACTTACATTACACTGCGTGAACAGCGAACACAATCTCTGGAGCCTGCGCTCAATGACGGAAGTTTATCGCGATGAAAATGAGTGAGATAAAAAAACAAAAGCCAAATGAACGTCCTCAATGATGATGATGATAGAGGTGGGGGGGGGGGTAAAGGAGATAAAGCTTCCGGTTAATACTGTTATTCAAAAAAGTGTATAAAAAGGGATGAATTTTTTGTTGTTGAAAGAACGCACTTGTAGAACCAAGTTAATTTTTTCCTTTGTTGCTAAAATCTAGGGTTCATATCCCTATCGCGACACATCGCAAGTCTATGGCTGCTTTAGGAAATGCGTAGACACCAATCGCAACTTTAGCATGTGTACACTCAAGTTCCTCGACTGTGGAAACTTTGAAGTGTACTCTGGTTAATTTCCTGTAACAAAAGAAACAAACTATTATTTAAGAATCAAATTACTTGGAGAATAATAAATCGAACTTATTACACAATTGATTTTCTTTAAAAAAATCATTGCCTACTCATCACAAAGTAAATAGAATCTAGTATATAATTTTTTTTAATCATTACTTTTTTTTAACTGTTTTGTGTTGTGTGCCTATTGAAAACTAACAAGTTTTTCGTGTTTTGTGTCGTCTTCTGGTGGGCTAAGTTTGTAAACTGGCAGCCTACCAAAACGCTAGCACTATTTTTATCCCGGTAAATACAAAATTATGCCAAACGCGTCACCCGCATACGAGATTTTCATTTCGGAGGCGTTTCACTGACGCTTTTCCTCAAGAGCACTTTCAGTTAATTAAAAACCCATCCAATTAATCAATTCGCACTAAAATAAGAGCACTTAATTAAAGAAGTAAATGTTCTAATTATGTGTACAATTTTTATAGAAATACGAAGAATTAATTAATTATTATACAGAGAACATTATTTTTATTTTTAAGTATTCATTGTTTTTAAGAATTGTTCAATTTGTAGCTACTAACGAGTGTTTCCACTTCCAGACTAAGCATGAAGTAAAATTTCGAGTTTAGAAAAGCCTGAAAATTTGGATTTGCAGGGGCGCGCGAGCGAAGCGAGTAGCGCCCCTGCAAATCCAAATTTTCAGGCTTTTCTAAACTCGAAATTTTACTTCATGCGCCACGCGTATAAAACACTGATTTAAAGCGAAGTTAAAAATATTCTGCTTTAGTATGATCTGATCTGTAAACATTTTTATAAATCAATATAATTATTTCGTCTAAACAAATCTTGCTCTTTCTGCATTAGTCAAATTTTCTTAGGGATATGTTGTTGAAATTAAACTTAAGCAGTATATTTCGTACTTCGCTTGAAACCAGGGTTTAACGCGTGGCGCATGAAGTAAAATTTCGAGTTTAGAAAAGCCTGAATTTGGGTTTGGACGCTTCACGTCTAAATCCTAACGTTCGGGCTTTTCTAAATTTGAAATTTTACTCTATGCTTAACCTGGGAGTGGAAATACTCGTTAGAAGCTTCAAATTTAACATCACGATATTCATACTTAAAAGAAAAAATCCCTGTATATTGAACGTTGCTGCTGACATATTTTAGAATGAGTTGAAGATGAAATTTAAATAATAACACAATAGTTAATAACTCACATTAATTGTGTAGGTATAAAACTGTACCATAAGTAAGTAATTTATAAAGTTGATGAATTTTAAATAATATCACAATTTTAACTCATATTAATTATGTAGGTATAAAGTTGTACCTTTCAGGAGTAATTTATGAAGTTGATTCTATCCCGACAACACTAACAATAATAAAAAAAGAAACGTAACTACAAGCAGTTGGTTAATATTTAATTACGCAGAGTTAATTAATTCAAGGTGTTGATATTGCAATTTCACGCGACGAGTTGCAAATGCAAAAGCGTATGTGTACGTTCAAGTTCGTTGCCCTTTTTGATTGTGTGTTTCTCTATCGGACAAACTACTAGAGTCATGGTCAATAATTTAATTATACATTAATTGCATTATAAATACAAACATTAATTATTCAGAATAAATAGAAAATAAACATTACATTTATCAACCTTTATATGGTATAAAATGAACATATTAATTAACAAAAATATAATCGTTTAATAATAATAATAAACAAAAAAGACAAACATACCTATTTATTTAATGTATTAATATATAGAAGTTAGAAGAGAGCTTTAAGACATACAACTTCATTCATTTGTCTGATTAAGAAGGCTGTGAATATCTGTATGTTATTATATTTTATGTTTAGTTGAGTTAAAAGTCTTAATAGATTAATAGACCGTTTTGTAACTGTTTAAAGCAGGAGTCTCCAAACTACGGCCCGCGGGCCAAATGTGGCCCGCGCCATCATGAATCTGGCCCGCGGCCAGAGATACATTTTGCGTAAATGATATATTTTACAACGATTTAGATTTAACATTTTTAAAAATTATTATACAACTAATGATGTAAAATTACCGGTAATTTAAAATTGAGTAATATTCTCACTGGTAAACATGGTAACAATTGGTAATTTAAAGTTAGACAGATAACACACAAATTCGAATAAATAAATCTAAGTTTTTCCATGAATTAGAAAAATTATAAGTTTTTAAGAATTTTTCAAACTGTCGGTTTTCTCTAAGAAAGAAGGAAGTTACGAAAAAACTTGAAGATAGAAAAATTGTCCAAAACTTGATGATCTAAAACTTTCACTTCGACAATTTTCGTGTATTCCCATTAGTTATAAAGTTATTTGCAACTTTTGCGAAATACAAAAAAAGCTTGCGTAGATACTCGATATTTTTTAATTTTCACAAAAAAACGCTATAACTAAAAAACTACTTGAGCTACAGAAAAGTATAATACATGCATTTTGGCTATTTCGACGAGATCTACAAAATGGGGACATTTATTTTTATACATGGTGATCCATAAAGTATCTAAAAGAGAATGTCAATTGTTTTTTTCTAAATCAAAAAGGCGAGTGTTTATCAAAGTTATCAATATTATATATAGGAGTGTTTTCCACTCCCAGACTAAGCATGAAGTAAAATTTCGAGTTTAGAAAAGCCCCGTGAAAATTTGTCGAGGGTCGCGCAGCGACCCGAGACAAATTTTCTGGGCTTTTCTAAACTCGAAATTTTACTTCATGCGCCACGCGTGTAAAACTTTGATTTGTCGCGAAGTTCAAAAACATACGCAAATTCCGAAAAATTGCTAACTAGTTATTAAACGATTTTGTGAAAATTATAAGTTTTTACGAATCTTTCAACAAACTGTCGTTTTTCTCCAAGAAAAAAGATAGCTATAGAAAAACTTAAAGATATAAAAATTTTTCAAAATTTTATAATCTAAAACTTTTATTCTAACAATTTTTTTGTATTCCCATTAGTTATTAAGTTATTTGCAACTTTTGCGAAATACAAAAAAGCGAGTGTAGTCGCGTTAATTCTCGACATTTTTCAAATTTCACAAAAAACGCTATAACTCAAAAACTACTTAGACTACAGAAAAGTATAATACACGCATTTTGACTATTTTGATGAGATCTACAAGATGGGCGTATTTGTTTTTATACAGGGTCATCTATAAAGTATCTAAAAGAAAACGTCAATTGTTTTTTTCTAAATCAAGTAGGCGAGTGTTTATCAAAGTTATCGATATTATATATAAGAGTGTTTTCCACTCCCAGGCTAAGCATGAAGTAAAATTTCGAGTTTAGAAAAGCCCCGTGAAAATTTGTCGAGGGTCGGGTCGAGACAAATTTTCTGGGCTTTTCTAAACTCGAAATTTTACTTCATGCGCCACGCGTCTAAAACGCGGATTTATCGTGAAGTATAAAAATTCACACAAATTCCAATCAATAGTTCTAAGAACTTTGTGAATATTATAAGTTTTACGAATCTTTCAACAAACTTAAGTTTTTCTCCAAAAAGAAGATTACGTTAAAATTTGAAGATATAAAAATTGTCCAAAATTTTATTATCTAAAACTTTTGTTTGAACGATTTTTCTGCACTCCCATTAGTCCTTGAGTTATTCACAACTTTTGCAGATTTTAAGAATTTTTCAACAAACTTGTTTTTCTCTAAGAAAGAAGAAAGTTACGAAAAAACTTGAAGATAGAAAAGTTGTCCAAAACATGATGATCTCAAACTTTCATTTAAACAATGTTTCTGTATTCCCATTAGTTATTAAGTTATTACCAACTTTTGCAAAATACAAAAAAATTTGCATACTCGCATAAATTCTCGATATTTTTCAATTTTCACAAAAAACGCTATAACTCAAAAACTAGTTGAGCTACAAAAAAGTATAATACACGGATTTCGGCTATTTCGACGGGATCTACAAGATCGGCGTATTTATTTTTATACAGGGTGATCCATAAAGTATCTAAAAAAATGTCAATTTTTTGGATCTTGACCCATTTGATTATATAGAATTGTATATGTGGCCCGCAAAGGAAAAAGTTTGGAGACCACCGGTTTAAAGCATGAAATAAAACACTTTTACCCGTTTTAACCTTTCTTCACTAATTGTGAAAAAAACATTAAAAGTGTTTTATTTCAAATTATCATCTTTACGTAACTCACCTAAATTCATTTGTTTAAACCATGATATTTTTGTTTAATAGAGAATTAAATTAAGTCTTAAAATACGGTTTTCATACTTCATCTTTACGTAACTCACCTAAATTCATTTGTTTAAAGCATGATATTTTTGTTTAATAGAGTATTAAATTAAGTCTTAAAAGACGGTTTTCATAATATAAAATTGTCGTAATATTTATCTACACATGAAATCAAATTTAACCATATTTTTCAACATCAAAAATAACCATATATTTCAACATCAAAAATAATCATATTTTTCAACAACAAAAAATGTAATTACACATATAACTAATTTTAGATATATTCAGAACGAAAATAGCTCGATGATTTTTGCTATAAATATCTTGGCAAACTCTCTCTCATATTTGGCAAAGCCTTCGCAAAAACAGCTGCCAAGCGCATAACCGTACATTTCGTACACCTATTAGATAATTGTTGTAATTTCTTTTTCAACTTCTTGTTTCTGAACACGTGTTTCGTGTTAATGAATCCGTCCGACTTTGCTTGAACTTGACATTAATACACATTTTCGACAAACAATACAGTGAATGCTAGCAATCATGTTCAACCTTAACAAATAAAAAAAGTAATATCATAAATGAAGGCTCGTACGTTTTTGACATTCAAATCTACGTTTAATAAATATTTATAAAAATTGAAATAAATACAGCCTTGTTAATAGACATTAGAAAAAATAAGTATATAATAAAATATTAACTTAAATAAAACATTTAATAATTTTCAACTATATTTTGTGTATTTTACTACAATTGTTTCGCAACGTTGTCGCTTCTTCAGGTAAAAAACTCATTATAAGTTTATCACCTATAGAGGCAATAATGTTGGGGGGTTATAATTGTAATGAAATACAAATATTATTGTTATGGAGGCTTAAAGTCGAATTACGTAATTGTAACAGTTTTCAAGCGTCTTTAAAAAGTGTGAAAGTGCTTGAAATATTTTTTTCTTGAGAAAATAATTATCGCACGTCTTTTCTTACATCAAGACGAATACCTTTTAATTTCTTTTAGATTTTTAAATAAATTAAAACTAATGAAAAATTGACATTTTCGTAAGGGAAGTATTGAAAACAAATCAAACTTTCATGCAATATTTTCTATTATTTTTAAAATCATAAACAATCAAGTATGTTCCTACGAATATTTGGGACATTTTTAGCTATTTTATCATGTCTCTCGCGCATTATCTACCTTCAGTCAATTAAAAACTGGTCTCATATAAAAATCCAACTTTAGGCGCTTGTAATGAAATCAATTTTTAAGATTTTTACAAATTTTATAGATTAATTTGAAGCTTATTTAATTCTTAATCAATTTCTGTAACGAATATTTAAAAAATCAAACGGCGAGTTATATAATTAATTTTATCTCACGCTAGACAACTTTCGTGATTTATCCATTTTTCTCAGAAAATCAGTTGTAATAATTTAAACATCAAGCGATTTTGCGATTTCAAAAAGTGATCAGTTAGGAATTAAATTATTTTTAAGTTGATGTAAATTTTGTTTTTTTTGCGTAAAAACGAACTTCATGTAATATTTTTTATTTTTAAAAAAATCAGAAAAACATCAAGGACATTTTTAGCTACTTTTTATGCAAGAAAAATTCTCCCGCGCATATTTTACCTTTACGTATCCATTAATAATTAGCACGATCATAAAAATCCAACTTTGAGTGCTTGATATGAAATCAATTCTTAAGATTTTTACAGGTTTTATTGATTAATTTATAGCCGATTTAATTCTCAATAAAATTTTGTGACGATTAATAAAAAAATTGAACCGCGAATTTTATAATTAAATTCATCTCACGCTGGACAACTTTGGTGAACAACAAACAATCTTTATTGACAACAGTAGGAATTACATAACATGTATAATCAATTATTTTATTTTATTTTGTATGAGTGCTGATCCTGTTGCCAATCGGCTATCGACCCGTGGTCTTTCCGCCAAAATTGTCAATTGTCATGAAATTGTCAGTAGGTACGTCAGTTAGTGTCCTGATGAAATGATGAGATGAATTGAAATAAGGTGGTGGCTGGGTTTTTGAATTTAGGAAGGATGTCAGGATTACGTGGCAGGCACATATGGAGTAAGGTCTCTATATTATATGGGTTGGTTGCGAATTTTTCGGCAAGGTAAATTAGGCGTTGTTCAATAGGAATTATTTTTGTTTTTTCGTAGAGGAGAGTATTCGAAGAGTTGTGTAAGGGATTGTTGGGGTGTCTCATCTTAGTCAATGAACGTAGGGCTGAACGTTCACCAACCTGAATGTGTTTTAGCACAGATGGACGTGGATTGAGGAAAAGGATGGCTGCATAGTCAAGAAGAGGGCGACAAATCATTTTATAAATATGGACCGCGGTGTTGGTCGAGATTCCTTGGTTTTTATATGTAAGAGATCTGAAGTGACGCGATCTCTTCTTGACTTTGTCTTTAAGGGTTAGGGCATGGGTTTTAAAAGTAAATTTGGGGTCGAAAATCACGCCTAGGTATTTGCAGGTAGAGGAAGGTGAAATTAGGTTATTAAATAGGGAAATTGAAAATGGCGAATTGTTTGGGCGGTGGAAAGGGATAAGGAGTTTGGATTTGTTAGGGTTAATAGAAATTCTCCATTTTGCGAACCACGTTTGAATAGTGTCGATAAGGTCTTGAAGGGTGGTTAATGCTTTTTCAAACGTGGGCGCGTGTGTGATAAGGGCTGTGTCGTCTGCGTATAGCAGAGGGTACGCAGTAGGGTTAAGGAATTTTGGGTCTGGATTGTACATATCTAGGACAAATAGGTTGTAAAGAAGAGGTGAAAGAGGTGAGCCTTGGGGAACCCCTTGTTCGGGGGTAAAGGATCTTGAGAGGGTGTTGCGGATTTTGATGTTTATGGATCTGTGCGAAAGGAAGCTGTCAATTAAATACAGAAGGTGGTGAGGCAAATTTAGTGAATGACATTTAAACAGCGCGCCTCGATGCCATACCGAGTCGAAAGCCTTTTTAATATCTAAAAAAAGAACGGCGGTTTTTTTTCCTTCGAGGTGTGATGTCTGGCAGTTTGAAGTTAGGATGGACAGGGGAAGCGAGGTGGATCGGTGTTTGATAAACCCAAATTGGTATGGGGGAATAAGGTTCGAAACATGGTCCAGGATTTTATCTTTAATTATGTCCTCAAACATCTTGCCAAGGACCGGAAGCAGTGTAATTGGACGATAACTAGAAGGTGAAAGAGGGTCATTTTCGGGTTTAGGGATACAGATAATAGTACCCTGCTTCCACTCCCGTGGCAATTCTTGTGTCTGAAATACATAGTTAAAGATTTTTAAGATGTAAGAGTGTACATTTTCTGGGAGGGCTTTTAGGACTATACGGGAGATATTGTCATAACCGGGTGCTGTATTTTAACCTTTGTGGAGTGCCTTTCGGTACTTGGTTAATTTCTTAATCGCATTCCAGTATTCTTTACCCTGTTTTTCGGTAATGTCCTTGCACGTATTTATCCACATGTCAGTCTTGTATTCTTTGATTAGTCTCTGTATGTCTCTATTTAATTTGTTAAATGTTTGTTTCAGATTAAAGTCGTCTGTTAGTCGGATGTCCCTGTAAATCTGTCTTTTGTACTTGATTAGTCGTAAAATGAATTTTGGGAGGGAACTTTGGTGATTTATCCACTTTTCTTAGAAAAACAGTTGTAAAAAATGTAAACATTAACCGATTTTGCTAGTTCGAAAAATGATCGATTATAAATTAATCAAGCCCTAAATTAACCTAAACTCACTTTTTCTTAAATAAAAATTATGTTTGTGAGTGAGGCTCAAAGTTACATTTTCGTAATTATCACAATTTTCAAGTGATTTTAAAAAGTGTAAATGTGGGTGAAATATATTTTTTTTTCTATCTTTCTTTCTTTTTCTTAAAGAAAGTATTATCTCACTTGGTTTCAAAAATCAAGGAAAATATCTTTGATTTTTTTAAATTTCTTTTTAGCGAAAAATTGAAATATGCATAAAATATAAATTGCAATAATTTTTATTTTTATTTAAAAAAAAAAACGGAAAACATCAAATATGTTCTTAAGAACATTTGTAAAATTTTGAGCTAATTTTTCACGCAAGAAAAAAATTCTCGCTCGCATTTTCCACCTTTACGTATCAAGTAAAAATTAGTACAATCATAAAATTCCAACTTTGAGCGAAGGCAGTGAATTCGATTATTAATATTATAACAATATTCACAGCTTAAATTTAAGCTGATGTAATCCCTTATTAAATGCTGTAATGGTTACTGTGAAAAAATCAAACATCTAATTTTATTATTAATTTTATACATACAAGGAATGTTTCTTTTTGGTATACAGGGAGTTTTTCTTTAAAGTATACGTATTCCGAATTCAGCTTATTTTCTTTAAATCTTTAGTTATTTGTTGTATTTATTTAAGAGTTCAATTTGAATTTTTAAACGGGTGTTTTCCATGTCCGGATTAAGCATGAAGTTAAATTTCGAGTTTAGAAAAGCCCCGTGAAAATTTTCTGGGCTTATCGAAACTCGAAATTTTACTTTATGCGCCACGCGTATTAAACACAAAAATATTGTGAACTTTACGTATATTTAAAAATAACCTTAAATCAGTGTTTTATACGCATGGCGCATGAAGTAAAATTTCGAGTTTAGAAAAGCCTAAAAATTTGGTTTGGCCGCTCCGCTTCGCGGAGCGACCAAACCAAATTTTAAGGCTTTTCTAAACTCGAAATTTTACTTCATGCTTAATCTGGGAGTGGAAACACTCGTAGAAGCTTCAAATTAAACACTTATGAAAAAAAAACGATTACTTAACAATTTACATTGAACATATCGAGGTATGTATACTTAAAAAAATACTCTGTAGTAATATTGAATTGTTGTTTTATTGAGCAATCAACTCAATCAATTTCAATAAACGAAATCGACATTTCTGAGAGCTCAACCCGTACATTTGTCGGAATCACCAATTAATATTGATCATTTCGTAGTCGTATGATACGATATTTGTAATTTGAATTCTTGAATAAATATTCAATGTAATAATCAGTAGAGAACCAGTGTGAGTAACCCCAAACGCCCTCGGTTCAATTATCGATCCAATAATAATGCATGACCTACAAACAACAATTGTAATACTGTACACACTTTGCTATTTTTTTTATCTATTCCTATGTGTGTTTGCTTTATATCACAGGATTAGATACAGGAAATAAAATCTAGTAAGTTACACTATTCATAATTTTCGAAGGAAAATATAATCGTGGAAGTTCTTAATGATGTCAGATTATTTTGTTTGTGTTATGTATCACTTAATTAGATTTATAAAATGAAATGTAGCTAATTAAGCTATTAAATAGTAATATTAGAACATTGATTAAATCACTGAAATCAGTGAAAGCAATTGTTAAAATCAATGTTCTAATATTAATTAAATATGTTTTACCATATTTTTAACTTGTTTCTCATTGATCACTTGATGAAACATGATTAAATATTTAAAAAAAAATTAAATTAGTGAAACATACCAAGGGATTTTATTTTAAATTTAATTTTTTAAAAATATGTTTTACCACTGGTTAAGTGCGAAATTAATTCACCATATCAAACATTAATCTACCAGTAAGATTAATCATAGATTAATAATATTACTTCTTACTCTGATTTAAAAAGGAAAACACTTGGTTAAATTTCACTAATATTTTGGTTTTTTGTTCCAACTAGTTTCGACTTAGAGTCATTCTCATTCTCCTTGAGAATGACTCAAACTCGAAACTAGTTGGAATAAAAAACAAAAATATTAGTGAAATTTAAGTATTTTCCTTTTCAAATCATAGTTAAATATGTGTCACCACGTGAAAGATGAGAAACTTGTTCAAGATACTTCTTACTATATGGTTCATGTAAGAGTTTAACCATAAATAAAATTGAGCTCTCTCAAATGGGGATTATAATTTAAAAGATTGGTAAATAAAGCATTAGTAACCGTTCTTCACAAGCATTAGTAACCGTTATGTATCACTTAATTAGATTTATAAAATGAAATGTAGCTAATTAAGCTATTAAATAGTAATATTAGAACATTGATTAAATCACTGAAATCAGTGAAAGCAATTGTTAAAATCAATGTTCTAATAGTAATTAAATATGTTTTACCATATTTTTAACTTGTTTCTCATTGATCACTTGATGAAACATGATTAAATATTAAAAAAAAAAAAAATAGTGAAACATACCAAGTGATTTTATTTTAAATTTAATTTTTTAAAAATATGTTTTACCACTGGTTAAGTGCGAAATTAATTCACCATATCAAACATTAATCTACCAGTAAGATTAATCATAGATTAATAATATTATTTCTTACTCTGATTTAAAAAGGAAAACACTTGGTTAAATTTCACTAATATTTTGGTTTTTTGTTCCAACTAGTTTCGACTTAGAGTCATTCTCATTCTCCTTGAGAATGACTCAAACTCGAAACTAGTTGGAATAAAAAACAAAAATATTTGTGAAATTTAACCAAGTGTTTTCCTTTTCAAATCATAGTTAAATATGTGTCACCACGTGAAAGATGAGAAACTTGTTCAAGATACTTCTTACTCTATGGTTCATGTAATAGTTTAACCATAAATAAAATTGAGCTCTCTCAAATGGGGATTATTATTTAAAAGATTGGTAAATAAAGCATTAGTAACCGTTCTTCACACATTTATTTTACTTCCATACGTGCATTTGGGACACAAAGTAACCATTATCAATCGATTAACACTATACTAATATTAATCGATTCATAATATTTACTTTGCGTCCGAAATGTACATATAGAAGTAAAATGAAAGTATGAAGAAAGGTTTTTAGTGCTTTATTTATCAATCAAATTTGATCTCCATGTAACTCACTCAATCTTTTTATTTATTTAAGAGCTTCGATACGTCATAATTAGATTTACTTTTAACATACTTAATATATTTACAACATCTTTTTCAACAAAGTGACCATTATCAATCGATTAATACTATACTGATATAAATCCATTAATAATGTTTACTTTGTGTCCGAAATGTACATATAGAAGTAAAATAAAAGTGTGAAGAAAAGTTTTTATTTCATTATTTATCAATTAAATTTGATCTCCATGTAACTCACTCAATCTTTTTATTTATTTAAGAGCTTCGATACGTCATAATTAGATTTACATTTAACATACTTAATGTATTTTCAACTTATTTCTCATTGATTAATTGATGTAACATGATTAAATTAAAAAAAACTTTATTTAAATAAATGGACTTGATATGTTTCACTTATTAAAATATTTGTAACAAGTAAAGTGATTTTATTTTAATTATTTTTTTCTTAAATTAAACACTTAAATTTAGAATGCTTGAGAAACAGTATGCATATATTATTCATGTTATATCATAACTAAAATTAAGCCCTCGAATGATAATCGCAATAAATTTTAACATTAGACATTTTTAATACGTAAACTTTTCACGCGGAAATTTATCACCTTTGGAACAGATATGAAACATCTGAAAGCTCAAAGCTCATCTGCACTAATTATATTTATGAAACAATTTCCATTAGCTCATACGAAACTTCGTCTATATTTCATTTCGTAGCGTTAATAAAAGCAAATCTATTCGTAAACCTTGACATACATATTTACACGAAAATAACAAACAACAGTTTAACACATCAATTAATTTCAGAATAGTATCAAGTTGTTAATTTTTTATATACATAATTAATTTATTGTGAGAGTGAGAACCAAATTGTTCCCCCTAATAAACATTATGTTAATTCACATTTAAAAAAAATACAGGTATACTCCTTTTATTCACATTTATGTTTATAGTACATAGTCGGGCAGGGTTCAGAAATGTCATGATGTCAATATAAATATCAAAATATCGGATATACCGGGTGTTGACTTGGCGGACGCAACATAGGAAATCGCATGTAAATTTTAAAGTATCTTGTGGTGGAGGCGGTTACTTCGTGAAACATTGTAAATATTTAAATAATTAACACTGATTACTTTTTTGTATTCACTTTATATTTTAACAATAATAGATACAGAATAGGACTAATAGATAATTTAATAGAAAAACATAAACTTAAACAAATTAAAAAATACATGTATGCAAACATCAAAACTAACCAGAGTGAAGAAAAATACGCCCCACTGACCTTTTTTTGGCATTTTCAGCCCAAACATTAAAAATTTTCAATCCAAAGACGATAACCAATATTCAAAATAAATCCGGGATATATAAATTAACATGTCAGTCTTGTAAAGGGGTATATATAGGACAATCTGGTAGACATTTCAATGTTAGGCTGAAAGAACATCTTAGAGCGTATAAATTAAAACAAGATAAATCCATGTTTTCTAACCACCTCATGGAAGAAGGACATACTTTTGGTAAAAATGTACTATCAGTCTTGAATTGTGTGGAAAAGGGCCGTAAAATGAACCTTCTGGAGTCATTAGAGATTCACAAAGCAAAACTGAATCCGGGAATCCCACTAATAAGTGACCAGACGGAACTTATGTATACTCTTCTTTTCAACACTTTTTTTACCTGATAAATAATTTTAAGTATATATAAGATCCTAATGTTAGTTTAAGTAGTTAGTTTGATAATAGCTCGCTGTTGTGCCGAAATTAGTCACAATTTAAAATAAGAAGTGAATACAAAAAAGTAATCAGTGTTAATTATTTAAATAAATTTTAAAGTGTTCAAATATTGGCTTCCCTATTTAATTTAGAGACAAAATGTATTTCACTTTTTTGTAAGGGGAAAAATTGTAAATTTATGAATGTTAACAATTAACTTTTTACGTCTCTCTAAGTGAAAATAATTAAGACAAAGTAATGTGATTTTATATAAATAATAACATACTATGGAATTGATACAACAATTGCGGATATTCCCTGTTCTTTTAAGTTCAATTTAAAGACAAATAGAAAGACTGTTATTCCTTACTTCACTTTTTATAATAAATAAAAATAAAAAGTGAAGTAAGGAATAACAGTCTTTCTATTTGTGATTAATCACTTCACGTAAACTCGAAACAATACAGTTTTCAATTTAAAGCTTTAAACAAGTGTTTTCCACTCCCAGACTAAGCATGAAGTAAAATTTCGAGTTTAGAAAAGCCCCGTGAAAATTTGTCGAGGGTCGCGCAGCGACCCTCGACAAATTTTCACGGGGCTTTTCTAAACTCGAAATTTTACTTCATGCGCCACGCGTATAAAACACTGATTTCAAGTGAAGTTCAATTATACATAAATTTCACAATATTTTAGTGTTTTGTTCGCGTAGCGCATAAAGTAAAATTTCGAGTTTAGAAAAGCCCAGAAAATTTGTCTCGGGTCGCTGCGCGACCCTCGACAAATTTTCACAGGGCTTTTCTAAACTCGAAATTTTCCTTCATGCTTAGTCTGGGAGTGGACAACACTCGTTTAAAGCTTTAAATTGAACTCTTTTAAAAATCAACAAATGTCAGAAAATTTACAGCTAAAATAATTAAGAAAAAGTTATGTGATTTTATAAAAATAATGACATACCATGGAATAGATACAACAATTTTGGATATTTCCTGTTTCTTTTTTTTAAGTTCAATTAAAGCTTTAAACAAGTCTTTTCCACTCCAAGACTAAGCATGAAGTAAAATTTTGAGTTTAGAAAAGCTCCGTGAAAATTTGTCGAGGGTCGCGCAGCGACCCGAGACAAATTTTTTGGGCTTTTCTAAACACGAAATTTTACATCATGCGCCACGCGTATAAAACACTATTATATTGTCAAATTTATGTATATTCTACCTTCACTAAAAATCTGTGTTTTAAACATGCTTTTAATGTTTTATTTTTTGAACGATGTTTAAATGAAAAAAACACTGGTGCAAAAAAACTGTTTGTTTTAATTTAAATGTAAAAAACGTTATTTTAACAACCCTGGTTTACGCTGTCGAACATATATATAATTATTACTTATTAATTATGCAGGAATTTTTTCTTTTAAGTATACTATACTGTATACTTAAACTGTGCAGTAAATCTTCAGATATTGGTTGTTTAAAAAAAATCATTTCGAAGCTTAAAACGAGTGTTTTCCACTCCCAGATAAAGCATGAAGTGAAATTTCGAGTTTGGTTTGGTCGCTCCGCGAAGCATTTCAACTTTAAAAACCCGATGATACTGACTTTAACTCGATTGAAGATATTTCATTAATTTCAATTTAAAAATAATTAAAAACTACTTAAACTAAATACAACAGTTAAAAAAAACCACCACAATATTAAGAAATATTTCTCGACATAAAGAAGGCAAATTCAAAAATTAAAATTATAGCAAGGTGCGGCATTTGTAGTTATAAACATAACTGTGGAAAGACCGAATACCGAACAATATAAAAATATATATTGATATCTAATTAATTTTAATATTTAAATTTAATTTTAAGAATATTTCCTTCTATAATATTACTCTGTAATTGGGATGTCCAGTTGAGTAATAAATATTATTATTATTATTATTAAACACATTTAAATAATTACAATCGATGCTGCAAACAAAACTGCAAGATAATTTAATAAAGATAAAGGGGACAAACTGCTCATTAAAGAATTTAAGATAATTCTTTATCGAACATTTATTATTTGTGTCTGGGCTCATTTGACCTAAGCCACAGGTTTTAATTTAATTACATAACACTTTATTATGTAATAAACCTGTGACCCATTTTACAAACAAATACAGTACTAAATAAATACTTGTTACATAAAAGAGTATTATCAAAAATAACTAACGTAACATTGGAGAATTAAAAAAAAAGTAAACAGACAGGAGCAAACGTAAATATTCAAAAGAAATAAAACAACCAGACATTCCAATGTGTTTGTATTTATAGATGATGTTATAATTGAGTCATAAAAACGGTATGTAAACAGAATTATACATAACCAACACGAAAAATACGCTAAACATTTGTTTTTGTTTGAAGAGCTAAAAAAACAATATAAGACTTTTAATTGTTTTATTATCTTCAACAAAATGTACTGTATTTTTAGACAGTACATTTTGGAAATAATATGATATTTATATAAATATCAAAACATCGAATATATACAGAGTGCTCAAAATTAAGTGCGCAGCATTGCTAACTTTCTTATTATTTTATCTTCAACAAAATGTACTGTATTTTTAGACAGTACATTTTGGAAATAATATGATATTTATATAAATATCAAAACATCGAATATATACAGAGTGCTCAAAATTAAGTGCGCAGCATTGCTAACTTTCTTATTATTTAAGCTACCTAGTCGGTTAAATGGGCAAAGTAGTAGGAAATTTAATGGCGATTACAATGGTCAAACCGGAAATAGAATTGAACGTGGTATTTTGAAGATATTAACAAAATAAACATTTTTTTAAATGTTTAATTTACACACACTTATTATATATATATATTTAATGTAAAATGGAGATTTCCGTACAAATAAATAAATAAATAAACACACTGTATATTTTATCTCCATTTGATAGAGAAGAATATGCTTTACAAAAAAAGTTAAAATACATCTTTACATAAATATCACAAATAAGGATTTTATTCACATATTACTATTCTGTTTTCAATAAAATCAAGATACCACAAAGAAATAAAATTGTAACATAAACTGAAACAATATCTGTTTTCTGTAACTGTCAGTTCAATTATTATTCTGTAAATTATCTACTAAACCTATTTTAATCGCTGTGATAATTGATATATCATATATAAAAATGAAGTTTACCCATTTGGAAAAGTGTGATGTGTTAGAAGCATACATAGTAAGGGGAAAACATTCGAAGTGGACGCTGGAATATTACAGTGAGAAGTTTCCTGAACGCAGGACACCAGACCGCCGGTATTATTTGAAACTCTATCGAAAATTAAGGAAAAACGAAGAACTTTTTTAAAGAAAGAGAAGAAAGAAGCTGTATATCTTGAATAAGGAAACTGAAATCAGTGTATTGGCATATTTTCAAGGCTTTCCAAATAATTCTATCCGAGAATTATCTCTAGATACAGGGCTTTCTATAACCACAATTTATACAATTTTAAAGAAACATAAATATGTACCTTATAAATATCGACCAGTACAGAGTTTACATCCTGGTGATAATGAGAGAAGATTGCATTTCTGCCATTGGCTTCTTAATAGTTCTGCCGAAAATCCCCACTTATTTAAGTTGATTTTATGGAGTGATGAATCTAACTTCTCTAATAGCGGAATGTTTAATAAGAAGACGCAACATTACTGGAGTAATGAAAATCCATTTATTACTCATCCTAATAATCCACAAAATCGGCAGTTTGCACGTTTGGTGTGGTTTGATGAGATCTCATATTATTGGGCTATTTTTTTATCGTGGATTATAAACAGGGCAACGTTATGTGGACTTTATGACGAACATCTTGAAAGACTTTTGGATAATTTAAATTTATTAGAGAGACCTTTCGTCCATTTCCAACATGATGGTGCCCCAGCCCATAATTACCATGGTATGAATGAATTATTAAATGCTCTGTTTGTAACAATTGACGACCTCCAGGACTCCATCACTGCGATTATTAGAAATATTGATGCACGCACTATATTAAAAGCAAATCGCAGTGTTCAACGAAGATTGATAGAATGTATCGAGCAGGAAGGGAACGTTTTTGAACATTTGTTATAAAATTTCTTCGCGGTATCGTGATTTTATTGAAAACAGAATAGTAATATGTGAATAACTTTCTTATTTGTAATTTTTGTGTAATGATGTATTCCAACTTTTTTACTAAGAATATTCTTCTTTATGAAGTGGTAATAAAATATACAGGGTGTTCCATTTAAAAAAAAGTTAATATCGTGAAAATACTACGTTCAATTGGTTTTCTGATTATACCATTGTAATCGCCATTAAATTTCCTACTACTTTGCCTATTTAACCGACTATGTAGCAGAGCTGGGATGAATCCTCAAAAACAGGATTCGAATCACGAATACGAATCACCTAATATGATTCGAATCACGAATACTCGAATAAAGGATTCTTAAGAGAAAAATATGATTCAAATCAAAGATTCGAATCCTCTTTTTTGAATCACGGATACAAATCATTTAAAAATAAATTTGAATCTATTATTTGCAACCAGTAATATTTTATTCCATCAGTTTCTATTGACAAAAATGTTCATTTACCGACTAAATATCTGATTAAATAATGATTTTAATTAATAATGATATATGTGTTATTGAACTTCATTTTAAATCTGTGTTTTGTACGCGTGGCGCATGAAGTAAAATTTCGAGTTTAGAAAAGCCCCTTGAAAATTTGTCTCGGGTCGCTACGCGACCCGAGACAAATTTTTTACTCGGGGCTTTTCTAAACTCGAAATTTTACTTCATGTTTAGTCTGGGAGTGGACAACACTCGTTCTTAGAAGTTTCAAATTAAAGGATCACTCTAGATTACTAAGTTTATTACCATTTTACAGAGGCTACAGCTCGAAGGACCAATCATGGTCTTCGGAGACAGAAGGACTACAGGGAATCGAAGTTTCTTTACAAGAAAACAACGAATATCTGAAGGTTTACAGCCTGGATAGGAAAGAAAACATCCAATTTTGAAAAAATATCGAAGTTGGGTTGGGTTTTAGTGCGTGTTTAACTTTACTTTAAATCAGTGTTTTATACGCGTGGCGCACGAAGTAAAATTTCGAGTTTAGAAAAGCCCCGTGAAAATTTGTCTCAGGTCGCTGCGCGACCCTCGACAAATTTTCTACGCGGGGCTTTTCTAAACTCGAAATTTTACTTCATGCTTAGTCTGGGAGTGGACCGTCAAGATTTTCTACATGTCGAGATTTTTGATATTTCTAGATTTTTGTCGATTTATTTACAGTTTGTTATTGTATTAAATGCAACTTTAATATTAAATAAATGCGGTTTTTTTTAGGAATAGAACATTCACCCATTAATAGCCGAACAAATTATAAAGTTAACTCTAAAAGTTAATTTTAGGTAAAATTTTGCCTTTTTCTATGATTTCAATGAATGATTTATTATATTACATACGTCGATTTTTTAAAAGAGTTAAATTTAGAGTTCAAACGAGTGTTGTTCACTCCCAGACTAAGCATGAAGTAAAATTTCGAGTTTATAAAAGCCCCGCTTAGAAAATTTGTCGAGGGTCGCGCAGCGACCCGAGACAAATTTTCGCGGGGCTTTTCTAAACTCGAAATTTTACTTCATGCGCCACGCGTATAAAACACTGATTTAAAGTGAAGTTAAATATACACTGAAAATCAACCCAAATTCGATATTTTTTCAAAATTAGATGTTTTCTTTTCTATCCATGCTGTAAACCTTCAGATATTCGTTGTTTTCTTGTAAACAAACTTCGATTCTCTGTAGTTCTTCGGTCTCCGAAGACCATGATTGGTCCTTCGAGCTGTAGCCTTTGTAAAATGGTAATAAACTTAGTAATCTAGAGTGATCCTTGAATTTGAAACTTCTAAGAACGAGTGTTTTCCACTCCCAGACTAAGCATGAAGTAAAATTTCGAGTTTAGAAAAGCCCCGCGTAGAAAATTTGTCGAGGGTCGCGCAGCGACCCGAGACAAATTTTCACAGGGGCTTTTCTAAACTCGAAATTTTACTTCATGCGCCACGCGTATAAAACACTGATTTTAAGTGAAGTTAAAAACATACTATTAAGGTTGGAAATTTTTCATGGTTAAGTAACCAAATATGCATTCACAAATATTGGAATTATTCGAAAATTTAAATATTTATATTCAAATATGAATAATTTATTGATTTAAATATTCATATTAGAATATTTAACTATTTGAATTAATCGAATTCGAATCCCAGCCTTAATAGCGATGATTCGAATTATTTGGGAGGATTTGAATCCGTGTATGAGGATTCGAATCCTTTTATAAGGATTCGATTCCTTTTATAAGGATTCGAATCCATTTATAAGAATTCGAATCCTTTTATAAGGATTCGAATCCTTTTATAAGAATTCGAATCCTTTCATAAGGATTCGAATCATCTACGTCTGGATTCGAATACGAATCCTTTTAAAAAAATGTAACGAATCCGGATCACGAATCCGTTTTCACTAAAGTATTCGAATACCTCTTTTGAATCCTCTAAAAGGATTCGAATCCGGGAATCGAATCCTGAATGATTCGAATCCTGCCCAGCTCTGCTATGTAGCTTAAATAATAAAAAGGTTAGCAATGGTGCGCACTTAATATAGAACACTATATCGATATTTATCCTATGTAAATCAACTTCTTGATAATTATTCTTGTTTATAAAACCGAAAATTTACAGAACAGGCCAAAAGTTTAAATAAATTTAGTAGTTTCATTAGAGTAAATGTCCAGATTATAAAAATCGCTATTAAAGAAATAGGCGGTTTAATCCTAGAATGAAAATAAACTCATAATGATTAGAATATACTTAAATAAAATCAATTTAGTAAATATTTATGCCTTTAAGTTGGTAGATGAATTAAGGAAGTGAAAACTAATTAATTACTGTAGAATAATTCTGGTAGAAAAATTATTTGATTTTAAATTCCGCGCTCAAAAACGTCAACAGATTTCGCCATTTTTGCCGTAGAAACCAGGCTTCTAGTTACATTAATCTTAAAATGAATGGAGTATAGTTGTGACCATAATATTGAATCATTAAACAATTAATTTTGAACTGTTAATAAGATTTCAACATTTTAGATTTATTTTCATCGATAAGAAGAAAGTTCAAAAATGTTAATTGCATTGCATAGATGAGGGCCACTTTTTCGATCCTTCTAAATTCAAACCTTTGAAAATAATCAACAAATGTAAAACGCTTAATTATTGGGAAACTTTTTACATTAGGAATTCAATAGAAAAAGGTTTGCTCGTTACTAATGACAACTTAGAAACGTTTAACACCCCGCTGCTGGATATGTTTGTCTCTTTACGCCCCAACAATTAGGTAATGATTTAATCCCCTTTAGGTATAAAACGCACACCGCTCCTCTTGTAACATTATTCTTGTAATCACTTTGAAAATGGTCGTCTGACCGAAACTAGTGAGTTTTTCAAAAATAAAAACAAATAGTGAAACAATAACCAAGTGTATATTTATAAATTTTTTAAACAAAGTTAAAATCCAATGTTTATTGTTATTATTTTATTTGTTTAAGTAATCTGTAATTAGATTTAATCTCAATAATTAATTTAAAATATTACCTTTTGTTTTTGATTATTTATTGTTATAGAATCAAAATATAACTCATTTTTTGTGTGTATTTTTAAAGTGTATTTTTAAAGTGTATGTCTGCATTTATATAGGTTAGGATAAAAATGCCAAACACTCCGTCTTCTCGGATATGACGTTAAATGCATGTAGGACCCGTTTACTGCCTGGATGTTGCGTGCATGTTAAAGATCCCTACCGGTGGGTTGGAACTCCCACCGGGTTCGGCAAAATTCCCGGATAGCTGTAGACCTAATCTCCGGCGTCATGATTGGCCTTAGCAGCGGAAATAGATGACGTAAAACCCAAAATAAAAAAAAAGTGTATCCAAACGTTTGGCCTGCAGTGTATATTACTAATATTTATTATTTATACAGGTAGTTTTTCCTCTTAGGTATACATGTTCCAATTACAGCGTATATATACAACACCATTTATAAGTTAATATCTAAGTTGAAACTGACACAGAGCATTTTTTAAGCAGAAAGTTTTTAATAAGTATCTTTTTATTATTTATTACATTGTTTAATCATCTACAATCAATCATATATGCCAAATTATTCCAAGACAGACATTTTTTTTAGTCCATTCTGAAAAAATTCACAAGTTTGTTTAAAAATCTGCGCCTCATTTAATATGTTCATATTAAAGATACATTTCTGAAAATTAATGCACTTTTAAACAACTCGTAATCAGTTATGTTGATGATAACTCGTATCAAAACATTTTAGCTTGTTATCTAGATGTATTTCAATTGCAAGCATAAACATAAGCAATACTTAAAATATTGGTCAAAGCTTATCAGAAAAGTGTTGTGCGTTTACAAAACGACATGAGTTTACTAACAATTGAACATCAGTTTATAAATCAATTACAAATCCTTGGACGAATGAAAAAAATAAGCTTCTAAAATACTTTCTTTCACTTAAAGGTCATATTTTTTAAGTATCAAGCAAAAATAAGAATCATTTTTATGTTTACAACTAAATAAATTCCAAATATTTGGATATATGAAAAAAAAAATACAATTTTAAATTACTTTCTTTCACTTAAAGAAAATCATTTTTTCAAGTATCAAGCAGAAATGTGATTCAATATTATGGTCACAACTATACTCCATTCATTTTAGGATTAATGTAACTAGAAGCCTGGTTTATACGGCTAAAATGGCGGAATCTGGTGGCATTTTTGGGCGCGGAATTTAAAATTTGGGGGAAACGCATGCTGACCTGAAATTGGTTAAACTAAAATTCATTTTTAAAGGATAAGTATTCAAATACAGCTGTTAAGCAACTGTATTTATAGTTAATCGATTCTTTGGATATCACATAACTCCTATTAACAATATTTTTCAGTATTAATAAAAAACTTTGTTATTTTTAAAATTACATAACTTACAGTGTGTTTCTATTGCATTTTACTATTGATCAATTGCGATTCACCACATCCCAAATATTTTTCACCTTGTCAAATATATGTGACAAGATTTCCCGATTTACGAAATGAGTTTTACTGTATACGAAATACTTTTCCCTTTAATATTTTTGCTGAACTTTTTTGCAGTAACAATAACTTTATTCTGGAAATATTTAAATTGTATTTATACATATTCGGAGTTTTTCTTTTCAGTATACGTGTTTCAAATTCAGCCAGTTTTCTGTAAATCTTTAGATATTTCTTGTTTTTTTTTTAAGTTAAATTTGAAGCTTTAAACGAGTGTTTTCCACTCCCAGACTAAGCATGAAGTAAAATTTCGAGTTAAGAAAAGCCCCGTGAAAATTTGTCGAGGGTCGCGCAGCGACCCGAGACAAATTTTCTGGGCTTTTCTAAGCTCGAAATTTTACTTCATGCGCCACGCGTATAAAACACCAAAATATTGTGAAATTTATGTATATTCGAACTTCACTTGAAATCTGTGCTTTATACGGGTGGCGCATGAAGTAAAATTTCGAGTTTAGAAAAGCCCAGAAAATTTGTCTCGGGTCGCTGCGCGACCCTCGACAAATTTTCACGGGGCTTTTCTAAACTTGAAATTTTACTTCATGCTTAGTCTGGGAGTGGAAAACACTCGTTTTCCCACATACTTGTACTTTTAATAAATGCTGAGGGCGATTAGCTTCTACCCATCTTAAGTTATTTTTCCTTGTTGATTATTAGAAGAAAAAACAGTCATTTTCAAATTCAGCCAGTTTTCTGTAAATCTTTAGATATTTCTTGTTTTTTTTTAAGTTAAATTTGAAGCTTTAAACGAGTGCTTTCCACTCCCAGACTAAGCATGAAGTAAAATTTCGAGTTTAGAAAAGCCCCGCGAAAATTTGTCTCGGGTCGCGCAGCGACCCGAGACAAATTTTCTGGGCTTTTCTAAACTCGAAATTTTACTTCATGCGCCACGCGTATAAAACACTAAAATAATGTGAAATTTATGTATATTCTATCTAACTTCACTTGAAATCTGTGTTTTATACGCGTGGCGCATGAAGTAAAATTTCAAGTTTAGAAAAGCCCAGAAAATTTGTCTCAGGTCGCTGCGCGACCCTCGACAAATTTTCACGGGGCTTTTCTAAACTCGAAATTTTACTTCATCCTTAGTCTGGGAGTGGAAAACACTCGTTTTCCCACATACTTGTACTTTTAATAAATGCTGAGGGCCATTAGCTTCTACCCATCTTGAATTATATTTCCTTGTTGATTTTTAGAAGAAAAAACAGTCATTTTAAAATTCAGCCAGTTTTCTGTAAATCTTTAGATATTTCTTGTTTTTTTTTTAAGTTAAATTTGAAGCTTTACACGAGTGTTTTCCACTCCCAGACTAAGCATGAAGTAAAATTTCGAGTTTAGAAAAGCCCCGTGAAAATTTGTCGAGGGTCGCGCAGCGACCCGAGACAAATTTTCTGGGCTTTTCTAAGCTCGAAATTTTACTTCATGCGCTACGCGTATAAAACACCAAAATATTGTGAAATTTATGTATATTCGAACACCACTTGAAATCTGTGCTTTATACGGGTGGCGCATGAATTAAAATTTCGAGTTTAGAGAAGCCCAGAAAATTTGTCTCGGGTCGCTGCGCGACCCACGACAAATTTTCACAGGGCTTTTCTAAACTCGAAATTTTACTTCATGCTTAGTCTGGGAGTGGAAAACACTCGTTTTCCCACATACTTGTACTTTTAATAAATGCTGAGGGCCATTAGCTTCTACCCATCTTGAGTTATATCTCCTTGTTGATTTTTAGAAGAAAAAACAGTCATTTTAAAATTCAGCCAGTTTTCTGTAAATCTTTAGATATTTCTTGTTTTTTTTTAAGTTAAATTTGAAGCTTTAAACGAGTGTTTTCCACTCCCAGACTAAGCATGAAGTAAAATTTCGAGTTTAGAAAAGCCCCGTGAAAATTTGTCGCGTATAAAACACTAAAATATTATGAAATGTCTGTATATTCGAACTTCACTTGAAATCTGTGTTTTATACGCGTGGCGCATGAAGTAAAATTTCGAGTTTAGAAATGCCCAGAAAATTTGTCTCGGGTCGCAGCGCGACCCTCGACAAATTTTCACGGGGCTTTTCTAAACTCGAAATTTTACTTTATGCTTAGTCTGGGAGTGGATAACGCTTGTTTTCCCACACACTTGTACTTTTAATAAATGCTGAGGGCCATTAGCTTCTACCTATCTTGAGTTTTTCCTTGTTGATTTGTAGAAGAAATTAATTTTTCGTTATTAGACAAAATGACCAAAAATTTGAAAAGATAGTGACAATTGTGACAATTCATTTTCCACTATAAGTCAGAGTGAGTGGGAAATAGAACGAATTGTCTATTTATCGGCTTTGTGAGTTTTCCTCGAATTTCGGCCAATCAGCGATCATGGTCAAATTAGCCCTATGTTTCCCTAACATTAATGCGAATCAAGTATAAATCCAGTGGCGGCCCTAGCAAATTGTTAGGTGGTGCGAGATCTCATGTTGGCGCCCCTCCCCCGCGTTTTATTTTCCGTTTTCGGCGCCCTAAATGACGGCGCTTGGTGCGGTCGCACCGCTTGCATCGCCCTAGGGCCGCCACTGTATAAATCAATTACAAATATTTGGGCATATGAAAAATATACAATTCAAAATTAATTTCTTTTTATTTAATGATTCATTTTGATGGTCACAACAAATGATCGCCACACTGAAACAAGTGATAGTGAATATGAATCAGGCAAAGAAATGTTATAGTGTTTTACTTTAACAAACAAGTGATAGTGAATATGAATCATCAAGAAATAACACCCTCTTCCAATTACATTTTTAATTTCATTTATGATAGATCAAAATACAAACATTAAAAACACACTCATTTATTTGTAAATATTTATTTTCTGTAATCTTATCGCTTACATTCTGAGAATATCGCGTCGGATTTCTGGAATATTTACGACAATCGGAAACGAGACCCGACAAATAAATAATTTTTCCAACGGCCATGAACACAATACCGTTCGCAATATTGGTGTGTTTTGTTTGCATTAATCGCATCAGGTTTGCTATTTATAGCAAGCAATTTAAATACTTGTTTGTGTGTGTGTACAAAATATCTGATGCATGTGCGCAATATCGCAAAAATTATCTATATACGGTATGATAAAAATTAGTGTTATCGAATTGTGTTAGGAAATAAAGTAAAATAAACTAAACTTCATGGAATGTAATATTAAATATGATGATAAATTTTAAGTAGTTAGAAATGCATGCTATATTATTGTATTTTTACACAGTTTATTCATTTATTAATAACTGTACATTGTATCAATATTTGAAGTTTCTGCAGTCTTTATTTCTAAGTTTATTTGAAAGTTGTGTTTTCTTTCAAATAAACTTAGAAATAAAGACCGCAGAAACTTCAAATATTGATAAAATGCACAGAGGTTATTAATACGTGAATAAACTGTGTAAAAATACAAAAATATAGCATGCATTTCTAACTATTTAAAATTTATCATATCTCATATTACATTCCATGAAGTTTAGTTTATTTTACTTTATTTCATAATGATACTTATTTAGTCAATTTTCAGCGTCTGTAATTTTATTTTTAATCCGATAGATTTTTTGCGCTGGATGACAAAAATGATAAAAATTAAAGTTATCGAATTCTTTTATAAAATGAAATAAAATTAAACTTCGTGAAATGCGATATGAAATGTGAGAAATTTTAAATAGCTAAATGTTTGCATTTTCATGAAGTTTATTCAGTTTATTCTCAATAATTTCTCTCAATTTCATGAAAATTTGAAAATTCTATGATTTTTTTCTTAAGATTATTTTAAAGAAGGTTTATTTAAAAAAAACAGAGTTAAAATTGAAGCTTTGAACGATTGTTTTTCACTCCCAGATTAAGCATGAAGTAAAATTTCTTAAGTTTATTTTATAGAAAAGAGTTCAAATTGAAGCTTCCAACGATTGTTTTTTACTTCCAGATTAAGCATGAAGGTAAATTTCGAGTTTAGAAAAGCCTTAACGTTTGGATTTGGAAGCCAAATTCAGGCTTACCTAAACACGAAATTTTACTTAATGCACCACGCATATAAAACGCTAAAATATCGTGAAATTTAAAATATTATACTACTTAAGCAGTATTATAAAGCAGTATATTTTTAACATCGCTTAAAATCAGTGTTTTATACGCGTGGCGAAATTAAATCATTATCACGACGTGATTTTTGAGTTAACATGCCTTTAAAATCTAAACTTTAAAAGAGTATTTTAATTCGACATTACATGCTAACATTTTTTAGTGTTGAATAAAAATAGGTACTAAATTAAACAGTTTTCTCTTTATCAAAAACATAATTAATTTAGTAATTTTTTTCAAACGAGGATAAACATTACTAATTTAACAGTGGCAACCTAAAACACATTAAAGATATTGGGTTACCTATAAATGTTATTTTAAACAATTGATTCAATGTAGATTTCGTACTTTTCTTATTAAAGGTGCGTTTTTAAACTCCACTTTAAATCAGTGTTTTATACGAGTGGCGCATGAAGTAAAATTTCGAGTTTAGAAAAGCCTGAAAATTTTGTTTGGTCGCGTAGCGCTACGCGCTACGCAACCAAACCAAATTTTCAGGATTTTCTAAACTCGAAATTTTACTTCATGCTTAGTCTGGGAGTGGAAACCCTCGTTAGAAGTTACAAATCAAACGTTTTTTTAAAAACATTGAACGTCTGAAAATTTACAAATCAGGATTTGTATACTAAAAAGAAAAATTCTCTCTATGTAATTCGTGCGTAACGAAAGAAAAACTCATATTAACAATATTATTAAGTAAATTGATTCAATAATAATTATGCACTGCATAATTAAAGTAAGTTCAAACCTAATTATAGCAGTAAATCATTATCACTTACGTAATTACGCAAAATTTAAATAAAAATAATCACAAGTGATCTTGCGCAAAAATTTCATACAAGCATAATCTTAATTTTATCACACAGACCAACAATCGATTGCAAAACATAAATATTCATAACCCATACTTGAAAATGAACGCACAAATAAATAAAATCGAAACAAGATTAATTCATCGCTTTTAACATAATAAACCTGCTACGAAACGAAAGGAAAATGCCCGTTTTAATAATAAACGATTTGTAAACATAACAATTTAGCTTGATTGCGTCATCGGAGCAATGTGCTGTTATTAATTCCACATTCGCAATCGTGATGGTTGAATAAAGCACATTCTATCATAGAATATTTTATAAATGTTTGAGAATAAATGGCTTATTAAACTTTATTAAACAAGTTTCAGTTTTAGTAGTTACACTAAACGTTTATTATTATTTAAAATTCTTCTGATCTTAACGCACATACAATGTTTTTCTTGGGTCATACATTTTGATATTTTCATCCTGGGAATAGAGTTTAACATATTTTGCAGTCACAATACTGTTTATTGACATTTAAGTGAAGTTGTAGATCTCCAAAGAAATAAGTAATGCAGATTAGTTACACTAAACGTTTATTATTTTTTAAAATTCTTCTGCTCTTAACGCACATACATTGTTTTTCTTGGGTCATACATTTTAATATTTTCATCCTGGAAATACTTTTTAATATATTTTGCAGTCACAACACTGTTTATTGATATTAGAGTGAAGTTGTAGATCTCCAAAGAAATAAATAATGCAGATATATTTTTTTTTCTTGGGCTATAGGTTTTGATATTTTCATCCTGGCAATACTGTTTAACATATTTTACAGTCACAACACTGTTTATTAATATTAGAGTAAAGTTGTAGATCTCTAAAGAAAACACCACAAACAAAAAAAGTTTGGTATTACGTTAAAGAATCCAAAGAAAATGTTAAAAAATGCATTCAGAGTATGCCAAAAAGGGTGTAAGCTGTAGTTGATGTTAAGGAAAGTTCTATTAAATATTAAGAGATTTATAAACACTTTCTCAAATACACATTTTTGAAAACAAAAGAATTTATATAAAGAACAATTTAACATAAAGAAAAATTGAGTTTGTCAATAGTTTGCAGAATATTTACAAATTATAAAAACGAATTAAAATTAATATCGACTTTCTTTCAATAATTTTTTGTATTGAAAATGTAAAGCATAGCTAGACTAACGAGGGATAAATCTCGAAACGCGTCTATATATGGCTTAAGACAATTATTTTTTTGAATGTGTTACTTTACTTAGTTTTTGCTGTACATTTATGTTTTCTATATTGTCCTGTAATTGGGTCTTTTTGTTTCCTGTTGGGCAATAAATGTATTTATTTATTTAATATTCATTCCTTGTAATTTTTTCAATTTATTTCAATTTCCTGTTAGTTCATTTAGTTTGGTGGGAGAATAATTTGACCTGATGTTGCATTTTGCATATAAATTATGCATAGAACAGTAAATCTGTCGTATAACTCAAATAATCATTGTATAATTCAATATCTGTCGGGGTATTACTTCGAGAAGTAGTTGTTTCAATTAATATTTGGAGACTTATCTCAATGAGACTACATTTTTGCAGAAAGTCGATATTAATTTTAATTCGTATTTATAATAATAATAATAATAGTTTATTTACTGAATAAGCGTTTGTACATTATTTTAATTATAATTTTACACACCTAGTAATATATATATTTAACAATTTAACATATAAACATACATATTTGATACACTTAATTATAATAAATTCCCTGCCCTGTAGACAAAAACAATTAGATGTGGTTATATAAAGATGGATCAAATAGCTTTAATCGTTTCGTAAATGCTCTGAACGATTTTATAATTTATAAATGAATTTATTTTTAATTGTATCAGAAATACCTAATTTACTTAAACAGACAAACAAAAGTATAAATTCCTACTATTTTAAAATGTTACACTGCTTCAAACTGATCATAACGTAATGTTTTCAAGTGTAACTAATAATATGTTTACTCCCTGTATTTAATTATATTATAAATTTATTTGTATATCGTAATTATTCGTTAGCAGTTTATTTTATTTTTTATCTTACGTAAACACGTATTTGTTAATTCTATTTTTGTATATTTTTCCCTGTAATACGATAATTGGGAAACAGACGTATTATTATTATATATACAGGGAATTTTTCTTTTAGGGATACATACACTGTAAATTTAACGACATTCGTTGTTTTTTTTAAGATTTCAATTTGAATCTTTATACGAGGGTTTTCCACTCCCAGACTAAGCATGAAATAAAATTTCGAGTTTAGAAAAGCCTAAGAATTTGGATTGGCCGCGTAGCGAAGCGGAGCGGCCAATCCAAATTAGGCTTTTCTAAACTCGAAATTTTATTTCATGCGCCACGCGTATAAAACAATGAAATATCGTAAAGTTTAAAATACATGGCTTTAGCAATCTAATATGTAGATGTGAATAAAACGTGAGTCAAATTCTGCGCCGAACCAATTGTTTAAAACAGTGATAATAGGCAATCCAATAACTCTGACGTATATTGAGTTGCCTATAATCGTTGTTGGATGTGTGCTATTTGAACTTCACTGTAAATCAGTGTTTTTAAGCGAGGCGCATGAAGTAAAATTTCGAGTTTAGAAAAGCCTAATTTGGATTGGCCGCTCCGCTTCGCTACGCGGCCAATCCAAATTCTTAGGCTTTTCTAAACTCGAAATTTTACTTCATGCTTAGTCTGGGAGTGGAAAACACTCGTTAAAAGCCTCAAATTAATTTGAAACAACAACTTCCTACAAATTAAAAAAACGCTGTAATTATCGGGATATTTATATTCAAAAGAAAAATACCCTGTATATTTTTTTAATAATTTCTATTTGCTATTAAGCATTGAGTGTAAAGGATAGATTTAGCCACTTACGAGTGGCTGAATCTAGGTCACACTCACTGACTTTTACATTTAAAAGCGTGAAAGGGCGAAATAATACAGGTAATTTCGTAGAATATATAAATGAACCAAAGCCCTTATGTGTTTTACGCGAGCTATTCATTCTTTGTTGAGTGAAGTAATTAATTGAAACTCTGCAAGATCAAAAGGTTATGGGAGTAATTAACTTGCAGGGGAAAAGTGCTTTTTTTAATCATGTTAAAAATCTAAAGAAAGCATTTTATTGTGGACTTGATAAAAATAAAATAATAAAAATTGTCCTATAATCGTGTTAAACCACCTGCAGCAATTAAGAATATTTTTAATTCAAAATATTTGAATTCGAAAAAATAAGCTTACGTTTCTTATAGTTTTCACACTTAAAATGCGTTTTACACGAAAAACATGTTCGTAATTTAATATATTATAAATTACGAAAATGTTTTTCGTGTAAAACGCAATCAATGTGTCTTAAATAATAAGACAACTTAAGACAATAAATATGCATTGAAACAACTACTTCCCGCGCAAATACACCTCCGGATATTGAATTAAACAATGAAATATTTAAAATCTTATTTGATTTTATTTGTTACAACGCTCTATCAAAGTATATTCAACAATTAGGTCAAATTCTCTTCAAACCAACTAACAAATAAAAATGAAAAATGAAAGGGGAAATTACAAGAAATTAGAAATGAAAGGACTTGGAATAAAACTAATGTCTTAGGCCATCTATGGACGCGTTTCGAGATTTATCTTTCTTCAGTATAGCTTTGCTTATAACTTAAAAAAAAAAATTAGGAATAAAATTGAAACAAACTTACTTGGAAAAAGTGTTGTGTGGATTGAACAAGTACACACACAAATGGATTGAGTGAAAAATATGATCGGTGTTTATAGGGTAATGACGTTTTACCTTATAAATACCGACCATATTTTTCACTCAATCAATTTCTGTGTACCTGTTTATTCCACTAAACTACACTTTTACAAATGAAAACTAATCAATGAAAAAAATAAACTTACGTGATAGGAGAGAACTCACTTAAACGAAAATAAAATCAGGATTGAAACAATAAACTGCACGTTTACAAATAAAAATTCAATTTGTCCGCACACTTGAACGCCTCCGGATATTGAATTATACAATGTGTAATGTACCGATCTGTATATTTATTTCATTTATATAATTTAATACTTTAGTATCGTGCATTTTTGATAATCATATTTAAAGTTATATATGTTTGTTTCACTTATTGATGTTTGTTGTTTATTTTTACTTAAATATTATTCATTGCTAAATGTTATTATCAGAATGCATTTGCTAATGCTAGAGCACAGACAAGCCTGGGAAGAATAAATAGTTAATTTGAATTTGTACTTAATGGAAAAATTCCGCTAAAGATGATAAAGTTCATCCCGGCTTATGCGTGCCCCTTCTTATGCATTGTTTGCTTAACGAAGAACCATTATTCATTACTATTAGATTTTATTTCGGGCACTTCTGATTTGACTCTCGAACGCAAGACAGTAAAAATATTACTTACTCTGATTAAATTCAATATACTTCGTTAAGCAAGCTAGTTAAAGTCTCTAAATATATTATATTGTAATATTCACAAGTTTCTCAGTTAAGAAAATAGAATTGATATTCGTTATATAAAAACATCAAGTTATTCTAACCTCACCCAGAATAAAAGAACCTACTTAATATAAAATAAGTGTTAAATATTGAAAATACTAAATAATAAACTTTACAAATGAAATATTTAAAATCTTATTTGATTTGATTTGTTACAACGCTCTATTAAAGTATATGTAACATTTAGGTCATATTCTCTTCAAACCAAATAACAAATAGAAATGGAAAATGAAAGGAGAAATTACAAAAAATTAGAAATGAAAGGACTTGGATTAAAACTAATGTCTTAGGCCATCTATGGACGCGTTTCGAGATTTATATCTCTTCAATTGTATTCCTAATTTTTTTTAAAGTCATAAGCAAAGCTTTACTTTGCTTATGACTTTAAAAAAAAAATAGGAATACAATTGAAATAAATTTACTTGGAAAAAGTGTTGTGTGGAATGAACAAGTACACAGAAATGGATTGAGTGAAAAATATGGTCGGTATTTATAGGGTAATGACATAATCCCCTTTTTACCCTATAAATACCGAACATATTTTTCACTCAATCCATTTCTGTGTACCTGTTTATTGCACTAAACTACACTTTTACAAATGAATACGAATCAATGAAAAAAAAAAATAGACTTACGTGATAGGGAAGAACTCACTAAACCGAAAATAAAATCAGGATTGAAACAGTAAACTGCACTTATACAAATAAAAATTAAATTTGTCCGCACATTTGAACATCACAAAACACGAACTTGGACTGAATGATATCTTCGAAATCATCTGGTTTTATCTTCATTCCCGTTTATTTTTCTCAATAAACTAATTAGTGCCTAAAACTACACATTTCTCGAAAATATCGTGTTTTCTTTAAAACCCTCCGAAGTACTTAAGCTTACCATTAATCCGAACGTTCCAGTAATTACCTATTTCAAAATAACTCTTTGGATACATTTCTTTTTCTTTCGGAAATGTGTTGTTATTTGTTATTTATAAACAATAATTTTAAGCTCTCTTAATTAGGAGTTTACCTGTAACAATTGTTGTTTTTTTTAATTGCTGGTCTAAAACAAACTTACCTGACTTAGGATTATGCCATTCAGTCAGGATTAAGAGATTATTTGAATTTACTTGTAAAAATAGTCATTTTATAAATTCTGACAAGGTTTTTTTCATAAACAAATATAAAAATTAAACACTTCTAGTAAATAACACACTTGGTTAAGATTTCACTGTTTATTAGTTGACACTGCAACAATTGTTTCGTCACACAGTAGCTTCAACAGGTAGATAAATGATGAGATAAATAATGTCAAATAATAATCAGTGGAATCTTAACCAAGTGTGTTAGTTACTAAAAGTGTTGATGTGAAATTTCACCAAGTAATAGCCTTAGCTATTAAATTTTTTAATAAATTAATAAACGATTTTTTTTATGTATTTGTATTAAAATTATAAATGCAAAACAATGTTGAAACAGGCATTTTATTTATTAACATTTCGTGATAACCTGACAAGTTATGTATATCGATTTCGCGAACTGTGCTTTAGATAATAAACGAATTAACATGCAAACTCAACCTAAATCCATACATCAACTTTTTACAGCGGGCATTTTTTTTTTAAACATTGTCTCCATTTTCAATTAATCCTCTCAATCAGTCTCAATTAACAAATTCGCCGTGATAGCTAAATAAATTCGCGTCGCTAATTTGGCTCGTTAAAGCAATTCTTTTGATGATTTGAAAATTCCGCGACTTTACAGTGTTTTTATTTATTTTTTTAACAGTTCCTAGAAAAAATTTAAATGGAAACGCGATATACGTCACGTAAACTCTTGCGATATAGTTGACGATAGTAAAATGTTAACGTGAATACATTCGAATGGAAATTTCAGCCCTGTGTACATACAGAATATTGTTTGAAAAAAATTGAATTTTACACAAACTTTCTTACATCGAGCGTTAACCATCAAACTTGTCCATTGTGTTATTTGTGTATGTGTCAAAATAAATACAAATATAGGAATAAATTACATAATTCACAATTAAATGTGGGAAAGTTTAGCTGTATCAATCCATTCAAAATTTTAAAATTGAAATGATTTTAGTCAATGGTTTCAGTGAAAACACTTGGTTTTAATGTCACTCATGTTTTTGTTTTGTTATTTTTTCTAATTATATTCTATTTTAGGTCTAGTTGCATCAAACACGTTGAACTGGTTCAACTCTGAACTCTTGTTTACAGTGACATTAGAACAATGAGAACTGTTTGTTTAATTACTTCATTTAAAAGTTAAAAAAAGTGGTAAAAGAAAGTTAAGTGCTTTTAAGAGTATTTTGAACATCACTTGAAATCAGTGTTTTATACGCGTGGCGCATGAAGTAAAATTTCGAGTTTAGAAAAGCCCAGAAAATTTGTCTCGGGTCGCTGCGCGACCCTCGCCAAATTTTCACGGGGCTTTTCTGAACTCGAAATTTTACTTCATGCTTAGTCTGGGAGTGGAAAAAAGTCGTTAAAAGTTTCGAATTAAACTCTTAAAAATTAACGAACATTAGAACAATGGGAACTGTCATCTTGAACTCAAGTTCAGCTTGAACTCGAGTTCACAACAACTGGGCCTATATGATTCTGACTTTGTCAGCCATTTGTAACTCTTTAACCTGAATTTTAATACAGGGAATATTTCTTTCATGTATACATATTTTTGTTTTCTTTTCGTAGTTTACTTCCATCACAATTAATTACAGACAAAACCCATCTCATAAGTTAGTTTTGGATTTTATTCAATGTTTTTGATGGAATTTTTTCAAAGTACAGATTAAATACATATGCATACGCTGTAAATTTTCCAACATTGGTTGTTCTTTTAAAAAAGTTCAATTTAAAGCTTTAAACAAGTGTTTTCCACTCCCAGACTAAGCATGAAGTAAAATTTCGAGTTTAGAAAAGCCCCGTGAAAATTAGTCTCGGGTCGCACAGCGACCCGAGACTAATTTTCTGGGCTTTTTTAAACTCAAAATTTTACTTCATGCGCCACGCGTATGAAACAGTGATTTCTGGCAAACTTCAAAATATACTTCTAAATCAGAATTAAAAATAAACAGCTGAAGCAGGATTATAAATAATAATAAAACATAATATATAAAATTACGAAAATGTTATTCGTGAAAATGCAAACAATGTCCTAATTAACAAGACAACTTAAGACGATAAATATCCATTGAAACAACTACTTCCCGTGCAAATACATCTCCGGATGTTGAATAATACAATGAAATATTTAAAATCTTATTTAATTTGATTTGTTACAACGCTCTATTAAAGTATATGTAACGTTTGGGTTAAAACATTTAACTTTGTTTTATCACTTCATTTAAAAGTTAAATAAAAGTGGTAAACGAAAGTTAAGTACTTCTAAGAATATTTTGGACATCACTTAAAATCAGTGTTTTATATGCGTGGCGCTAGAAGTAACATTTGGAGTTTAGAAAAGCCCACGGAGCTTTTCTAAACTCGAAATTTTATACCAGGCATATAAAACACTGATTTCTAGTGACATTCAAAATATAATTGTAAATTAGAATTAAAAATAAACTGCTAAAGCAGGATTATAAATAATAATAAAACTTCTAATTTTATCTTATCTTATTATGCAAAACCGAATACAGCTCACCATTCCTGTTCTCCGTTATTAAAAATGTTGACATTATATCATGAGGTTCAATATGGATATCTTTAATAATAGTAAGCCAGAATGTTTACGTAATCTTAATTTATGTTTGTTATATGTTATAGGTTTAAGTTGATTTATTGCATACTATATTTTTTTGTTTTTGCATTACTATATTTTCCTTTGTAGTTAGGCTTAATTTATATTTGTTATAGGTTATAGGTTTAAGTTATAGGTTTAAGTTGATTTATTGTGTACTATTTTTGTTTTTACTTTACTATATTTTCCTTTGTAATTAGGCTTAGGTCTGTTGAGGAAATAAATAAATAAAGAAAACACTTAACTTTGTTTTATTACTTCATTTAAAAGTTAAATAAAAGTGGTAAAATAAAGTTAAGTACTTCTAAGAATATTTTGAACATCACTTGAAATCAGTGTTTTATACGCGTGGCGCATGAAGTAAAATTTCGAGTTTAGAAAAGCCCAGAAAATTTGTCTCGGGTCGCTACGCGACCCTCGCCAAATTTTCACGGGGCTTTTCTAAACTCGAAATTTTACTTCATGCTTAATCTGGGAGTGGAAAACAGTCGTTAAAAGCTTCGAATTAAACTCTCAAAAATTAACAAAAATGTATACTGAAAACAAAAATGTCTTGTATATGAGGGGTATAGAAACAAAGGCGACAATCTCCACTTCATGTTTTCATGAACTTATTATTTCTTATCGTATTTTTAACTGTATTTTTTGAGTTTACGTGAAGTGATTATTACACTAATAAAGACTGTTATTCCTTACTTCACTTTTTATTTTTATCGTTAGATGTACATTTCGAGACACAAAGTGCTCATTATCAATAACAATTTTTTGTTAATAAACCTCTATGTGAATTTGGTTCAAACTTGCTTTATATCTTCATCCAATTCTATTCTACTGAATAGCAAAACATACAGAATAATAAATATGTGTATATTCTGCACTTTAATGTGTTTTGTAAAAAAATAACAAAAAAATGTATCGCTAGATTATTGTTATTTTATACAAAACACATTAAAGTGCAGAATGCTAACTTTGTTTCTATACCCCTCATATAGTGTATTATTATCATTATTGAATTTCAATGTTAGGAATTCATTTATTTTTAAGTACCAATTCGCTCTCTTTAATTCAATAAAAGTGTAAACAGCCAGTAGCTGGAGAAACGACCTCGAATGTTATTATTAAAGCACCTCCTTAATTAATTCGTTACGAAATCAATTGACCTGTTTAATTTTGTATTTAAAGAACGGAGGAATTATTTTGTATTTAACCTTATCGATTTAAATCTTGTTACATAATAATACAAAAATATAATTCTTAATGTTTTGAATATTAGAACGTAATGTGCATATTTTTTCTGTTTCGTTGTAACTTATTTAACTCTCAACCGATTTCGTTTATTTAAGGTTGCGATTTATTATGGGTAAAATCCAACATTTTTGGTAGTCACTAGTTCCAGCACCATTCATGTTCTGATTATGGGACAATATTAGATGATACATCAAAATAATCCTAAAGCTTGGAGGATATTAATGTCACCAATTTAAAACGATTAAGATATTTAGTTTTTTTCTAAAAAAAATCCTGAAAATAGTGAAAATAGTGTAATGTAATGTATAGTGTATTATGTTAATGTCTTTATTATTGTATTATTAATTCAATGTTCTGTCTTATTGTATATTTTCGATTATCATATTTATCTGTTATATTCATATCTCTTCATTTATGTGTATTGTGTTTATGCTTATTTTATAATTACGAGCGAAGGCAGAAAATACTGGGAACAGCAAACATTTAATTCCCCTTTTGAAACTTTTTAATTCTCCATCAATAGTTATTATCTTATCTTATCTAATTCTTTGTCCAGCATTATGCGCGTCCGCACTAGATTTTGCAGAGTTAGTTTCTAGACTTTGATCAAAAAGGTTAGAAACAATAAAATTCAAAACTCTAAAAGTCTTCATTCATATTATAAATTATAAATAAAACTAACTGTTAAAGTCAAAATTCTAAGTCTGAAATAAAACAACACTCTTCTGTTAAACTTGGATAATTACTTCACTGAAATCACACACCCAAAATAGAACTTAAAACAAATATAGAGTACAACAAAAGTATTCTTTACAATAGCTATTTTTTGAGTCATTTATTTACTCTATTTTAGGCAGCAAAAACTTGTACTACGTAAAATTCAAGGGTGTCCGTACATTCTGCGTTCAATTAGCTCAATGTTCATTAAAAAAATGTCCATGATATATTACGTTTACCTTTTTATGCTGGAAATAGAAATATAGGTCTATCTCACTCTAACAAATGGCTGGGCAGAGTCTGTCTCACTCCAGTAAACCGCAACCCTAAAGCGTAGTTCAATAAGTATTAAATAAGCTTTAAATTTATAATTATTTATGTGTAACATTCAAATTGTATTCATGGTGAATGTACAGAATTAGGATTTAATTTAAATAAATCTTGACTCGTTATCATATGCACTTTTTTCATTAACACTGCTGCAATTAATTTAATCCGGAACAAATTTCATTTGTTTAAAAAAAATCGAGTCTTTAATATTATTGGCTCACAAATGATTAATAGTAATTTTAAAAATGTAGCCATAACAAGTTTTATTATTATTATTATTGTTAGGCGTTTATTGTTTCAGATAAATGTGTAACAATAGGAACATCCCACTCAAATTGCAATGGAAAACAATGATAAATAAACATGAATCACCCATGAATGTTTGCATCATAATTTTAATTATGATAAAAAATGGACCTCGGTATTTAATTCATGAATAAAATGTTATGGTTGCTAAGTGATTCAAGCTTATAGTTTATGTAAATATTAAAAGAATGTTGATATGTTTAATGAATTTTATATGTAGAATATACAGGGAGTTTTTCATTAAAGTATACTGATTCTAAATTCAGTTTATTATCTTTAAATCTTTAGATATTCGTTGTGTTTTTAAAAGAGTTCAATTTAAAGCTTTGAGCGAGTGTTTTCCACTCCCAGACTAAGCATGAAGTAAAATTTCGAGTTTAGAAAAGCCCCGTGAAAATTTGTCGGGTTTCGCGCAGCGACCCGAGACAAATTTTCTGGGCTTTTCTAAACTCGAAATTTTACTTCATGCGCCACGCGTATAAATCACTAAAATATTGTAAAAGCAGGATTATAAATAATAATAAAACACTTAACTTTGTTTTATTACTTCAATTAAAAGTTAAATAAAAGTGGTGAATTAAAGCTAAGTACTTCTAAGAATATTTTGACATCACTTGAAATCAGTGTATTATACGCGTGGAGCATGAAGTAAAATTTCGAGTTTAGAAAAGCTTTTCTAAACTCGAAATTTTACTTCATGCTTAGTCTGGGAGTGGAAAACACTCGTTTAATTCGAGTTTAGAAAAGCCCAGAAAATTTGTCTTTGCTACGCGACCCTCGACAAATTATCTGGGCTTTTCTAAACTCGAAATTTTACTTCATGCTTAGTCTGGGAGTGGAAAACACTCGTTTAATTCAAATTTAATTCTTAAAAAAAAATACGACGAATATCTAAAGATTAAATAAAATAAGCTGGATTTGGAAAACGTATACTTTTAAGAAAAATTCCCTCTATGAATTATTATGTATAAAATTCAATAAACAGATCAACACTTATTCATCATCAACAATGATAATAATACTGAAAATTTATTTTCCAAGTGTCAGATTTAATGAAATGAAAACAACGCCAAGCACCAGCGTAGCCAAACTTAGTTTAAACTTAATAAATGTTAACTATTGCTGTTTTATTTAAGCATAAAGTAAAATTTTGACTTTAGAGGCCTAAAAATGTTACCTTTTGCTTAATCAAGGAGTAGAAACAGTTGTTTCAATTTTCATTCACAAAAAGTATAAATAATATTGGCCCAAAGTAGGTTCCTTGAGGAACCCCAGAAATGACGGGAAATGGTTTCAAAATTAATCCTATCAGCCCTGATTTTATTTCTGATGCCGATTTTATTATTGTTAGACGTTTATTGTTTCAGATAAATGTGTAACAATAGGAACATCGCACTCAAATTGCAATGGAAAACAATGATAAATAAACATGAATCACCCATGAATGTTTGCTTTACAATTTTAATTATGATAAAAAACGAGCCTCGGTATTGTATTCATAAAAAAAAAATTATGGTTGCTAAGTGATTAAAGCTTATAGTTTATGTAAATATTAAGAATGTAAGAATATTGAATTTTATATGTAGAATATACAGGGAGTTTTTCTTTAAAGTATACGGATTCCAAATTTAGCTTATTATCTTTAAATCTTTAGATATTCGCTGTGTTTTTAAAAGAGTTCAATTTAAAGCTTGGAACGAGTGTTTTCCACTCCCAGACTAAGCATGAAGTAAAATTTCGAGTATAGAAAAGCCCTGTGAAGGGCAGCGACCCTCGACAAATTTTCGGGGCTTTTCTAAACTCGAAATTTTACTTCATGCGACACGCGTATAAAACACTTAAATATTGTGAAACTTATGTATATTTTAACCTTACTCAAAATCGGTGATTTATACATACGCGTGGCGTATGAAGTAAAATTTCGAGTTTAGAAAAGCCCAGAAAATTTGTCTCCGGTCGCTGCGCAACCCTCGACAAATTTTCACGGGGCTTTTCTAAACTCGAAATTTTACTTCATGCTTAGTCTGGGAATGGAAAACACTCGTTGGATTTAAATTTAATTCTTAAAAAAAACAACAAATATCTAAAGATTTAAAGAAAATAAGCTGAATTTGGAAAACGTATACTTTTAAGAAAAACTCCCTGTATGTATTTTTATATATAAAATTCAATAAACAGATCAACACTTATTCATCATCAACAATGATAATAATACTGCATATTTATTTTCCAAGTGTGAGATTTAATCAAGTGAAAATAACGCCAAGCACTAGCGTAGCCAAACTTAGTTTAAACTTAATAAATGTTAATTATTGCTATTTGATTTAAGCAGAAAGTAAAATTTCGACTTAAGAAGCCTGAAAATGGAAAATGTTACCTCTTGCTTAATCAAGGAGTGGAAACAGGTGTTACAATTTTCATTCACAAAAAGTATAAATAATATTGGCCCAAAGTAGGTTCCTTCAGGAACCCCAGAAATCACGGAAAATAGTAACGAAGTAAATTTTTTTAGAAAAGCCCAGAAAATTTGTCTCGGGTCGCTGCGCGACCCTCAACAAATGTTCACGGGGCTTTTTTAAACTCGAAATTTTACTTCATGCTTAGTCTGGGAGTGGAAAACACTTGTTTAAAGCTTTAAATTGAATTAAAAAAAAAAAAACAGGGAATATCCGCAATTGCTGTATCAATTCCATGGTATGTCATTATTTTTATAAAATCACATTACTTTTTCTTAATTATTTTAACTGAGAGAAACGTAAAGTGTTAAGTGTGAACATTCATAAATTTAGAATTTATCCCTCTACAAAAAAGTGAAATATGTTTTGTCTCCAAAACCAATAGGGAAGCCAATATTTGAACACTTTAAAATTAACAGGCGTTTTCCTATGTTGCGTCCGCTAAGTCAACACCGGGTATAGGATGTTTCAAATCATCTAGTGTTTAATTTTTTCATTTATAATTTCCAATTAATTTTCAATTGGCCTCTGGTAATCTATCTGCACTTTGAATTTGAAATTTGAAGGATACTTTAGTATAATCCCAATAGGTTACTATATTTATTATTTATATATTTATTAATTTTTACCAGGTAAAATCAAGAAGTGGTTCGCAAATCATGTTACAACTAATATTACAATGAATAATTACAAAATGATCGTACTAAGGAATAAATTAAAAGGTATAAAATCAACTTATAAATTACCGGAACAAGTTTGATGTGTTCTATATAAAATAATAATAAGAAATAAACTTTAAAGGAACGAATATTATATTTTATAATATTTTGGATTACACGATAATATTAACTGATTTGCTGAATATACGTTCTGAGGCGAGATTAGAAACGTTTGAAAATGTTTATTTTTGGAAATAATCTTAAGATATATACTTATTTGGAAAATCCTAGCATTACAACTAAATATTTCGTTAACATTATAAATTTAAACAAATTTTCAAACGATCATACTGAAGTTATTTTGAAAGTCACAAGATTTGTGAACATTTGTGACCAGGAACCGTAGGGGAAATTAAAATTTTAATTTATTGTTGTTAACTCCGTGCAAATTACATATCCTGTCAATAATATTGTAAAATATCTTGAATTTAAAGAATTGCGATCATATTTGTATCTCTATGGAGTTTATCTGCAACTAATTAAATAATGTCTCTAAAAAATTATTCTATTTTCATACCATATTTCACTTTTAATAAGTTTAACAAGTCCCATCTCATGTCTTTTAGCCACAAATGTGTTCTAATTTCTTCATTGTTCACACATGTGAGGTACTTCTTTAACCTTTAGGATTAGTGGTCAGGTCAGAATACCATAAATATTATTGTATCATTAAGCTCAAATTTGATCTTTATACTAATTCACGACAAAATTCATTACAATTCAAGATTGTTTAAAAAATAATGTAGTCCTCAAAAGGTTAAAAAATAAAACAATAATTGCTACTCCATTACCCTCACTTCAATTACAAATCATTTTAAAAACTAAATGAAGATCAAGTTTGTTGTCCCCATTGTCAGAATATCACCAATAATGTATCATTGAGCTCAAATTTTAGGACCAAATTTGTTCTCTCCATTGTCAGAATATCACCAATATCATTGAGCTCAAATTTTAAGATCAAATTTGTTCTTCCCATTGTCAGAATATCACCAATATTGTATCATTGAGCTCAAATTTCAAGACCAAATTTGTTCTTCCCATTGTCAGAACATCACCAATATTGTATCATTGAGCTCAAATTTTAAGACCAAATTTGTTCTTCCCATTTTTAGAATATCACCAATAGTGTATCATTGAGCTCAAATTTTAGGACCACATTTGCTCTCTCCATTGTCAGAATATCACCAATATCATTGAGCTCAAATTTTAAGATCAAATTTGTTCTTCCATTGTCAGAATATCACCGATATTGTATCATTGAGTTCAAATTTTTAGACCAAATTTGTTCTCCCCATCGTCAGAATATCACCAATATTGTATTATTGAGCTCAAATTTTAAGACCAAATTTGTTCTCCCCATTGTCAGAACATCACCAATATTGTATCATTGAGCTCAAATTTTAAGATAAAATCTGTTCTCCCCATTGTCAGAACATCCCCAATATTGTATCATTGAGCTCAAATTTTAAGACCAAATTTGTTCTCCCCATTGTCAGAATATCACCAATATTGTATCATTGAGCTTAAATTTGATCTTTGTTCTAATTCACCAGAAAATTTACTAAAATTTAAAGGGTTAAAAATAAAAAAAAAATATTACTACTCTATCACCCTTACTTCAATTTAAAACGTTTAAAAAAAATTAAAATAACACCAAATTTGTTCTTCCTATGTGAGGTACCTTCTTTTAAATATAATAAAAATAACTGCAACCCCATCACCTTTACGTAATTAATGTGAGCTATTTTTTGGAAAATATTAATATGTAAACAAAAACGTACTATAAAATAACTGCGTAATTCAGAGATCCGGCCATCCCCCAAAAGGCGCAATCCCGAATCCCTTCCGCGTATCGATTACTTTGACACATTGTTCCCCCCCGAAGCGCAAAAAAGTCGAAAACCGGTGTGCACGGCAGAAAAGAAACGCGCTTTGCAGAAATCGCAAACGTTGCAGGATTTCTAATCGAAAGGTGTGCCTGTCTTTGTAGCCAACCAAACGTGCACTCGAGACACATCGCGCATTTCGAACCGTGGAGGTATTCACTAGGCGCTTGTAAATATTTACGTTTCCATATTGGATTCCCCTCTAAAATTTATCTATGCGGGTGTGTTAATACGTAAATAAAAATAAACTCACCCTTTTTGGTGTCCATATTAGCTCACTTTTAATTGTTATAGTCCTGTTGTTTTCTTTGAAGTTGCTTCAAAGGTTTGCTGGGGGGGTATGTCGCTGGGTCTCCTCCAGTTTAGAGTTTTGTTGAAGCAAAAGCCGGGCTTGTACACTGCACTACTGAGCCATGGGCGAACGAGCGTGGAATGGAATACCCGAATAACCCGCACTATTCCGATTTCCGAGCGCAGTCAACAGAGTGGGGTATTCCGGCCCTGCGTTGCCAAGTAGCGGCAAATCGATCGCTTTTCTCTTATTCTCTCGTTCTTTCCATCGCGCTTTCCTTCTTGTGCTCGTGCGAGGTGTTTCCACTGCACTTCCAGCATTGATGGTATGTTGCGATTTGTCGGATAAGGTGGATTTTTTTGTTTTGTTATAATGGGGTTAGAGAGCGAATGGTGTAAATGAAAAGCATGTGTTAAGATGTATGCTAGGCAATGGACTAGGTCAGGAAAAAGTCAAATTATTTGGTATTCCATTCTACTCATACGTGTTAGTAATTATTTAATTCAGTGGCGTAGATAGGGTGAGGGGGATTTAGGAGATCAATCCCCCCCCCATGAGTTTTGAAAAGTAAAATTTTGAGTTCAGTAAAGCCTGAAAATTTGGCTTGGTCGCATAGCGCAGCGGAGCGACAAAGCCAAATTAGGCTTTTCTAAACTAGAAATTTTACTTCATGCGCCACGCGTATAAAACACTGATTTAAAGTGAAGTTCAAAATATACTTTGATTTAGTTTTAATCACATGTTCATTAATTTTACAGATGTTTATATGGAATATGTAAAAGTATACTTAAAAGAAAACATCCCTGTATGTGTTGTAAAGTTGCAAATTGTAGCGTTCTTTTTTTTAAATCTCTGCATCGTGACAATTAATTTGACAAATTATAATTTATTTGATTTTAGTTTCAATTAAACACTTATTACTTTCAAACACTTTATTGTACTCGCGACAATTGTTTCGTCACACTGTGGCTTCTTCAGGCGAAATAATAATAATTATTATTATTCTTCGCCTGTAAAGGCCACAGTGTGGCGAAACAATTGTCGCGAGTACAATAAAGTGTTTGAAATTCAAAAGTGTTTTATTTAAACTAAAATCAAAGTGAAAATGAACTTTTAACTATTAACTGCCTCAACAATTAAGGTGAAATGTATTTGTCACATTGATAATCATTTACCAACATCTTAATATTTGATGTTTAAAATACTCTGCTGTTAAAGCAGAGCTGCAACTGTTCGCAGTAAATACAACCTAAGTTTGGTCGTTTAAAAAAACAGAGTTTAAGTAAAGAAACTTTTGAATAGTCTTAAAGGAATCGAATCCTGAATGATTTTTGATAAACATTTTGTTTGGAATTATCCATAAAAAGTGCTTTTTTAAACTATTAATTTACCCATTTCCACGCGTTTTCCTAAAATAATAAAATTTAGTTCAAACTCACTTTTTCCGTTGGAATATTCAACAAAATTTCTGATCTACGTAGCCTAAATTTTGCCGGAAATAGTCACCAACTAGATTATTTAACACACAAACAAAAATCCACAAACACTCGTTTTATTAAGGTGCAATTTTAAATTCACACTAAAGCAGGGATGATTTTTTCTGTTGCAAAAAAATTGGATTGATAAATACGTATTTGGATGCCCAACTTTTCATCATCACGAGCATGTTGCCCAACTAATTGAGAAATATATTTGGAAGGCTTTAGTGTTTAGTATTTATAGAAATAGAAAATTTTCCCGCTCGCGGAAATTAAGTAGAAGGGGATCTTATGTGTAGGTATTTTATAAAAAAATAACCAGTTATGAAAAACTTAGATAGCACGTTCACATTTCCTTCTTTCTTTACATTTTGTGAAAATTAAAACACCTTGAAAAATATTTTATTTAGATTCAAGAAAAATAATACTTAACTATATTTAGATTAAACCTCTGATGAAAAAGTAATAGATTTATGTCCTGTTTTACCAACTTCAATCTTTTTCGTTGATTAAATTTATTTGTTTATTGGAATAAAAAAAAACATGTCTAAACATTAATGACATAAAGAATTGATTATTTACATATATGTAACTAATTTCAGAAAAATCAGAGTTGAAATATTAGTAATACTAACAAATGAAAACAAAAAATTAATCCTGATAAAAAATCCCTTGACTGATTATTCCCAAAAAAGATCAGATTTGAAAAATTAATAAAATTAGTAAATTTAACTCGATAAGCGCCATTGATGCATACACGCAACATTATTATTTTTTTGTTAATTAAATTACTAAATAAGTTAATTTGATTTGTTATATTATTTGTCCTGACTTGAAAATGTATGAAGAAAGAGGTAAATATTGTGTTATTTATATATTTCGCTTATTGCTCATTAAAAAAAAATGTCAGTGTATTTCCAACTTCACAATATTTCAGTGGTTAATACGCGTGGCGCATAAAGTAAAATTTCGAGTTTAGTAAAGCCCCGTGAAAATTTGTCTCGGGTCGCTGCGCGACCCGAGACAAATTTTCTACGCAGGGCTTTTCTAAACTCGAAATTTTACTTCATGCTTAGTCTGGGAATGGAAACACTCGTTCTAAACTTCATATTGCACGTTTTTCTTAAAATCGATGAATGCCTGAAAGTTTACAATATGTATATTTAAAAGAAAAATTCACAGTATGTAATACAATAAGTCATTCATAGAAATCATAAAAAAGTGCAGAATTGGACCTAAATTTAACTTTTAAAGTTAACTTTATCACTGCTCGGCCGTTAATGGGTTCTCCTCTTTCTATCAAAAACAAAAAAATGTATAAACATTCATCCAATCATTCATAAACATCAATGAAACAATTGATTTTTTACATGTATGTAACTATTTTTAGAAAAATCAGAGTTGAAATATTAGTAATACTCAGTGGCGTAGCCAGGAAGGGGTTGAGGGGGGTTAGAACCCCCCCTAGTCGCTGCTATCAATTTTATTTTGTCTTTTTAAAATCGCCGCGTGTTTAAAATCATTGAAAAATCGTGCGTTAGTAAGCATCTGCACACGCCCTAATTTAACGCGAAATTATATTACAGTAATTTTTGTGTAGTTTCTACAGGGTGTCTACGCTAAACCGTTCGTTAAAAGTTTATGGGGTTGCCGTTGCACTAAAAATTTGAAAAAAATCCTTGTCATACGGTTGAATCCGTTCTCCTCATGTGAAATATTTTCAACTTTATATCACTTCCGGTTTCACCGGAAGTAGCACCAAATTTGTTATTTTAAATGGAACACCCTATATATTAGTATTTTTTTGGATTCCTTGTTAAAATTGCAACATTTTTTTTCTTTTTTTATTTTTAGTTTTTAAGTTATGTAAAAATCATTGTATTTCAAAGTATATGCAGTGCTATATTGTGAACGATTGTGACTATACTGTATTGCGCTATAATTGTATTTTTCTAATTTATCCTATTATTAGATCTTATGAATCTGTTGGATAATAAATAAATAAATAAATAAATAAACATATTTTATTGGAACATATGTACACTTATCTCTTATAGTTTTCAAGCAAAAAAAATATTTCTAAAATTCTGACCTCTAATAGGCATCTTGAAATCTGTCTGTAACTTTTCTTAAGAATAAGATAAAAATATGATTTATATCTCTACTTGTACCTAGAGAATGCCTCTATGAGTGTATGAATTGGAAACTGTCAATTTTGACAATAAGTGTTCTTAAAATGTCAATATCGAAGTGCCCTCTTCAATATCTCGTAATTCAATTTTTTTAAATGGAATCACCCATTTTTTATCACGTGGTACTATTGGGGGGAAGATTTCCTACAAAAAAGTATTAACAACTATACTCGTAAAGCAAGTGGTTTTCGAATTTTTTCGAAGATTAGTTTTTCGTCGCATTTAGACAGGGAATAATGCGCGCCTAAGTCGCAACTGAATTTTAGTAGGCAAGTAGTAATGCTTTTGTTTTGTGGCTTATGTAATGCGAAATGTCAAATAATAAAAACTATTAGTTAAAAGTTATACAGAAATCAACAAAATGAATAAATACACGCATCAATGTATTCTTTATATATGGCAACTGCGATAGAATTGGTACTCGAACATATAGAATATTTAATGAAACTCATCCACATTTGCTGCCGATGAATAAAACAAGGTTTAGAAGATTGGAATCAAATTTTGTTCAATTGGCAGTTGCCATGTATAAAGAATACATTGATAATTTGTTGATGCGTGTATTTATTCATTTTGTTGATTTCTTTATAACTAATTCTTTTTATTATTTGACATGTCGCAATACAATCGCGACAAAACAAAAGCATATTACTGGCCTACTAAAATTCAATTACGACTTATGCGCGAATTATTCCCTGCATAAATGCGACGAAAAACGAATTTTCGAAATAATTCGAAAACTACTTGCTTTAGGAGTATAGTTTTATAATACTTTTTTGTAGGAAATTTTCCCCCCAATCGTACCATGTGATAAAAATTGGGTCATTCCATTAAAAAAAAAAATGAATTACGAGATATTGAAGAGGGCACTTAGATATTGAAATTTTAAGAACACTTATTGTGAAAATTGACAGTTTAAAATTAATTCACTCATAGAGGCATCCTCTAGGTATAAGTAGAGATATAAATCATATTTTTATCTTATTCTTAAGAACAGTTACAGACAGATTTCAAGATGCCTTTTAGAGGTCAGAATTTTAGAAATATATTTTTTTCTTGAAAACCATAAGAGACAAGTGTATATATGTTCGAATAAAATATGTTGCAATGTAAACGAGAAACCCAAAAAATTACTAATATATAGGGTGTTCCATTTAAAATAACAAACTTGGTGCTACTTCCGGTGGAACCGGAAGTGATATAAAGTTGAAAATATTTCACATGAGGAGAGCTGATTCAACCATATGACAACGATTTTTTTCAAATTTTTAGTGCAACGGCAACCCTATAAACTTTTAACGAACGGTTTAGCGTAGACACCCTGTATAGAAATATTTTATGTTTATGCAAATCATATTATTCTGTTAAAACAGTTTTTTTCTTTCTGCGCTTTAGTTAGAAACCCCCCATGTAAAAATCCTGGCTACGCCACTGGCAATACTAACAAATGAATACAGAAATGAATCCTGATAAAAAATCGCTTGATTCATTATTCCAAAAAAAAAGATCAAAATTGAAAAATAAAATATAATTAGTAAATTTAATCAGAAAATTAATTCCTCTTTCTATCAAAAACAAAAAAATCATGAACATTCAACCAATAATTCATAAACATCAATGAAACAATTGATGTTTTACATGTATATAACTATTTTTAGAAAAATCAGAGTTGAAATATTAGTAATACCAACAAATAAATACAGAAAATGAATCCTGATAAAAAATCATTTGATTGATTATTCCATATAAAAAAGATCAGAATTGAAAAATAAATAAAATTTGTAAATTTAATCGGAAAATCAATTCCTCTTTTTATCAAAAACGAAAAAATTCATAATACGATATTTATAAAGCGGAAATACATAATTCGATTACCTGAAAACTTCATTTTCTAACAAAAGGTAATGTCTTGGCTTTGTTAAGGAAATACAGTTTATGAATAATTGGATTATTAAGCTTGTAAAAGAAACCTTTTAAAAGTTTTACTCATTGAACTTATTTTAACAAACTTTACTTAGTTAGTCTTTTATTATAAGTTTTCATTATTATTTATTATTAGTATTTTTAAATTACTAAATAAGTTAATTTATATTGATTTTGTATTATTTGATCTTATTTGCGAATGTGTGAAGAAATATGTAAATAATTTGTTATTTAAATATTTTAGTATATTTATAACTTTACAATATTTCCGTGGTTTATACGCGTGGCGCATAAAATAATAATAATAATAATAATAATAATTAATTTCTCAACAGATAAATCCATTTACAGAGAAACTTAATATTAACTTAAACTAAAAATTTTAACTAAAAATTTGTAAACTTAAAAACGGTAAAGAGGACAAGTACAAAGAATGAAATTATACAAAAAGAAATAAAAAACAATCGCTTGCAATATTATTGAAGAAGCCGTTTTTTAAGAGGGGAAAGTGATATATTAAATAGGTCGACATCGTCTATGTCGTTACATAACATCAGCATGCGATATAGAGGAGAGTATTGTAAAGCATTTGTATTTGCAGTTGGGTATTGGAAAGAGATCGAACATCTAGCATTTAGCCGAGGTGTGTGAAAGTTTAGCTTTGAAAGTAAAAAGGGGTCATGAATTTGGCCGTTTATTAGGTTAAACATAAATAATGTCGATGCCACTTTCCTTCGCAACTCCAAAGGGGGTATATCAAACTCCGCCAGTAGTTTACCGTAGTCATAGTTCTGTATTGGGTACATTCTATGGCGTTTGATAAACAGAGTTTTAAGGAATTTTCGTTGTATTGTTTCCAGTTGTAATTTACGACGTGCAACAAAAGGCGACCAGATTAGCGAACAATATTCAAGTTTGGATCTAACAAAAGTAAAATACATATTCTTCAGAGTTGAAATATTATTAAAATCCGTGGAATTTCTAATGACAAAGCCAAGTAATTTATAACTTGATTTACAAATTGCATCGATATGATCTACAAATGTTAGTTTATTATCGATCAAAACTCCTAAGTCCTTAATAACTCTATGCTCCGTAAGTTGGTGATTCGCAACGGCATAGTTATACTGTATCGCATTATGTTTCCTACTGAATTTTATAAAATTACATTTACTGATATTCAAATGAAGGTCGTTTAATATGCACCATTCCTCAATTTTCCGCAAATAATTAGTCATGGTTAGGCAATCCTCCTGAGATCTGATCTCAGAATACAATTGAATGTCATCAGCGAAAAGAAGGATGTTTGAAGTCATATCTGACACAATATCATTTATAAAACAAATAAATAATAAAGGTCCAAGAATGGACCCTTGGGGCACACCACTTGTTGGAGAAAATTTAGGGGATTTGAAGCCACTTAGCTCAACATATTGGGTTCTGTCTTTCAGATAGGACTCCATCAGCGAACGTAGTATTGGAGAAAACCCGAGGAATGATAATTTACTTAACATGATGTCATGACTAATGCTGTCAAAAGCTTTTTTGAAGTTCAGATAAATCGCGCCCACTTGGCCACGACGGTCCAAAACTTCTGATACGAATTGGGTGAAGTTTATTAGGTTTGTGGTTGTTGAACGTTTGCGTACGAACCCATGCTGGTGGGGTGTGATATAATTCGAAATATGGCAAGAAATTCTCTTCGATATAATTATTTCAAATAATTTTGCAAAATTGTTAATTAGCTATTGGTCTATAATTTGTGACAAGGCTTTTATCTCCTGACTTAAAAACTGGACATATGCGCGCGTTTTTCAAAATTTGTGGAAATGATCCTGATGACAACATTAAGTTAAAAATATGTATAATTGGAGTGACCAGAGATACAATTGTATCCTTAATAATGAATGAGGGAATACCGTCTGGCCCCTGTGTGAAGCTAGCTTTCAGACGTTTTCCAGCGTTAATAATATCATCATCAGATATTTCACAAATTTGCAAATTTACATTAATACACGAGGACGTCGGCGAATTACAATTTATCTTGGAAGTAAGCCGATATGCGCTATTAAAGAAAGTTCCAAAACAGTTAACAATTTCTTGTTCCGTGTCTACGATCTGTTCACAATAGGACATTATTCCCGGGATACGCTTAGATGATTTTTTACTACGGATATAGTTCCAGAACTCCTTGGGATTACTTTTGATATTAAGTTCTTGTTGCTGAATGTACTGTGTGTAATCTTTTTCAATTTCAATTTATATTGTACGTCTCAGGTCTTTAATACAATATCGGTGGTAGTTCAATCTATGCTTATTGCGTAATATAAGGTATCTAGTTTTTTTGTTAATAAGGCTCTTTGTATGCTGAGAGAACCATATGGGAAATTTAGATTCGATACTATGTTTGATTGTAGGAACGCAATCAGTGAACATTTTATTCAGCTTAGAATATAGATTACAGCACGCACTGGTAGCATCACAAGAAGAAACAACATCATCCCAGTTACACTCAAAAAAAAATTTGATACAGCAGTGGAAAATTAGCTTTCCAAAAATTACATTTTTTGTGCAATAATTGCTTTTTGAATAGGGGCGTACAATCCTCCATTATATGGACTTCAAATGTAATTGGAGGATGATACGTGTCAATTTTAACTACTGGGTTCGTTGATTCGTGAGTTATACAATTAAGGCTTTTTGTGTGCAGTATTAGATCAAGGAGTCTGTTTTTGATATTCGTTATGGTATTGGATTGGAATAATTTATTGAAATTCATAAAATCAATAAGGGTTTGTGTTTGTGGAGTTATATTGATATTGTGCAATGTGCTCTCATAATATTGAGGTAAATTGAAGTCACAAACAATGACGGTTGGTGTAGAAAAATCAGTATGTTCTTCAATTAATTCCAGTATATGATGGTAAGTTTGCATGTTTGAATCTGGAGGAATATAGAGACAGATAACATTGATAATTTTTGAATGGACTTGTAGTCTGACTGCCACAATATCTGCGGTACTATCCGGAGAAGTGATATTGATAACTTGTTGAGCATTATATTTTAGATCAACAGCAATTAGACATCCACCATCTTTTTTTTCAACTCTATCAGCTCGAAATATAGAGAAATTTGACGGAAACAGTTCAGCATCAAAAATCAAAAATGAAATGAAGTAAAATTTTGAGTTTAGGAAAGCCTGAAAATTTTACTTCATGCTTAATCTGGGATTGTAAACACTCGTTAGAGGGTTCAAATTAAACGTTTTTAATAAAACGACGAATGTCTGAAAATTCACATCGAAAAATCGTGATATGTATACCTTAAAGAAAAATTAACTGTATATGCTTTAAATGTATACGCATTGTTTTTGTAATAAAAATTGATGTAATGAATATTTGCATTTTGCAAACTGAAAGCTTCAATTTCAAAGACAATGTTTAAGTCAACCTAGATTACATTTCTTGAATGCTGGAATGTTTTATTATTTTTTACAATAAATATTAGTCAAACTCATTTCTATATTATATTTTTTATTATTTAATAATATTAAATTTAAGTTAATTTATATTAATTTTGTATTATTTGATCTTACTTGAGAATGTGTGAAGAAATATGTAAATGATTTGTTGTTTAATTATTTTAGTGTATTTCTAACTTTAAAATATTTCACTGTTTTATACGCGTGGCGCATGAAGTAAAATTTCGAGTTTAGAAAAGCCCCGTGAAAATTTGTCTCGGGTCGCTGCGCGACCCTCGACAAATTTTCTACGCGGGGCTTTTCTAAACTCGAAATTTTACTTCATGCTTAGTCTGGGAGTGGACACGCTCGTTCGAAACTTCAAACTGAATGATTTGATAAGAACATTAAATGACTGAAAATGTTTTTAAAGATAATAATCTAGTTTTCAAAATTTTGTTTAATATTATTTGAAGTAAAACGAACATGGTAGCCACAATCTAAAACGTTACATTTTTCCGGGATTTCCCTGATTCAAGATTTTTTTCACTGACCTTTTAATATAATTTTCTTCTGTGGGAAACCCCCATTTTGTTAAATTTTTTTCATTGTTTTTGTCAATATTTAAGTTAGTTTTATATATTTTTACGTGTTTTGTAATTTTCCTGGTGAATTTGACAAATTTAATAATATCATATGGCTTTCTTGTTAGTGTTTTGGTCAATTTGAATGAAATTCTATGACTTTTCTCGGACTCCCGGTTTTAATGATATTCAGTGATTTTTTTATTTACGTGATTTTCAGGCATTCGTCGATTTTATAATAGAGTTTAATTTAAACTTAATATAATAGCAGACTATTTATGATTTTCAACTTTTTATTTACTCACTACAATTGTTTCGCTACACTGTAGCTTCTTCAGGTGAAGAAATATAATACATTTTTTACAAACTAATTTACATTATATACAGTTTTCAGAAGTGTGGGTAGAGGGGGTGTTTTTCTTCAGTTTAAGTAGGGGGGAGTTGGAGAGTTCAAGCTGGTCGTTCAGCAAGTTTCCTGAATTTATATGTTTATTAATTTCTAAATTTTCCAATAAATTTAATTTCCGTCCTTTATTAGAGATGTGGAGGATTTTGAAGTTGTTGTCAAACTGGTGGTTTGCTTAAGTTGAATGATCTTTTTGATGAATGAACGCTTTTTGGTGTTCATTTTTTCTTTCACTGAATGCTCTCCCGGTTTGGCCTATATAAATCTTCGGACAATCCGCACAATTAAGCAAATAAACCCCACAGTATTGACCCTTTTTAGTTTTATCCTTATTGTTTTTTATTATTTTTGATAGTGTGTTGTTAGATTTAAACGTAACATTTATGTTTAATATCTTAAATGTTTACTGATTTTTTGGCATAAATAGCCATTATAAGTTATTGATCCATAATTTTCAACCTTGCATTTTCTTGTGGGGAATATTGATTTATTTATAATTTCTTTTTCTTTGTTAATTATTAATTTATTTATTGTATCTATTTTAAAATTGTTTCTGACTGCAATGTATTTAATTATGTTAATTTCTTTTTCAAAATTTTGTTTTGACATTGGTATTGAAAATGCTCGATGAATCATGGATCGATAAGCAGATAATTTATGTTGTATCGGGTGAAATGAATTATTATTTATTGTCGTATCAGTGTGCGTTGGTTTATGATATATTGAGAAGTCGTGTTTATTATTATTGTTTATAGTATTATGTATTTCGGTTTTTGGTGTAAATTTAATTTTTTCGTGTTGAAGGTTTATTTCTTTTAAAAAGTTATTTAAAATTCTATCCGTGCCAGTGAATGCAACCAATACATCATCAACATATCTCCACCAATAGAGGCAATTTTTAAATTGAGGTAATTTGCATATTTTATTTTCTAAGCTATCCATAAAAATTTCTGCCATTAAAGGGCTTAGGGGGTTTCCCATTGCTAGACCATCTGGTTGGGAGTAAATCTGTTCGTCAAACTGTAAATAATTTTGATGAATGCAAATTTCCAATAGGGATAATATTTCATTTATTATCACTGGATTAACGTTTTTTGACAGTAGTTTATTTTTTATTAGGTTCTTTACTTCTATTGGAGGGACGTCTGCTATTATATTAAGTGATAATGGAATTTCAAAAAATAAGTGCCTTAACAATCAACGAGTTTACTTTAAAGTTTTGAATGGGTGTTTCCACTCCCAGGCTAAGCATGAAGTAAAATTTCGAGTTTAGAAAAGCCCCGTGAAAATTTGTCGAGGGTCGCGCAGCGACCCGAGACAAATTTTCGGGCTTTTCTAAACTCGAAATTTTACTTCATGCGCCACGCGTACAGAACACTGATTTGAAGTGAAGTTCAAAAACACACAAATACATCTATAATCAGAGTAACAGGGAATCAGATATTTAGTCTGTTATCAGCGATGTTCAGTGTTAATAATAAATAATTAGGTTTTAAATATTTTTATTAAAATAACTGGTAACGATAATTATATATTAATGGTTGCGAAAAAAATTTAAAATCAAATTCATTCTTAAAGGATTTGTATTCGTGATTCGAAAAAACAGAATTTGAATCTATTATAATCGGTTATAATACTCGATTTTAATCGATTATGCCTATCTCCAACTTACACTTTTTATTTTTGTATCTTAATAAGATTGATAGATTATTTTTTTTGTAGAACATTTAAACTCACCGATTTATTCTTATCTAATAAAAACTCAACAAAATAATCCAATATTGTCTGAAACTCACCGATTTATTCTTATCTAATAAAAACTCAACAATGGAATCCATTATTGTCTGATGATTAAATTAATCAGCTCTGATTAATTTTCACTAAACACAACTCATTAAAAAAACTGTTCTGGCCAATATAAAATCCTAGTAACCTCAAAACCACAAATAATTAACTTATAACAACTCGCTAAACACAAATACACACAAAATAAATTCTAATTTGACTCGTCCGAAATACTTCCTATTTCAACTCACTCGCGTTTTCCTGTTGAATACAATTATCTGTTCCAGAATTGCGTATATACATACAAAACACATGTATTTTAAACTTGGCCGGTCACCACGACGTTTATACTCCGATAAGGCCGGGCTGATATTAAAACAAATCAAAAACTCGTCTTTGTGCGTCTCCGATTTGTTTGTGCATTAGCAAATTGACTCGCTGTTATGTAACAACGCGAAAAATAGTAATAATAAAAACAGGATAGAGGTAATTACAGATGGTTTGTTTTGTTTGGTGTACACCAGGTTAATTGTAGGTGTATAATTTTGTTATTTTTCTTCTAGTAATTTGGATTTTGTTTTCGTGAGTTGATGAGATGAAAATTACACTATTTGTTGGAAAAACTTCAACAAATAATGTAATTTGCTCCTCATCAACTCACAAAGAAAATATCCAAATGAGTTTGAGTAATATTTATTATAAAAAATAATTAAACATTCCAGCATTCAAAAAATGTAATCTAAACTTTGTTTTAAACTTAGGGTGTATTTACTGCGAATAGTTGCAGTCCTGCTTGAGATGGTGGTAAATGATTATCAATGTGACAAATAAATCATAATTTGTCAAATAAATTATCACGATGCAGAGATTTTCAAAAAAAGAGAATGCTACCACTTGTAACTTTACAACACATAAAGGGATTTTTTCTTTTAAGTATACTTTCACATATTCCATATAAACATTTGTAAAATGGATCCCACCGGGGGGTGCCAGTTTCTTATGGGGAAATTGGCACCCTTTGGAGCCATGGATGTGAGTGAATGTGCTGTGTCGTCCATAATTAGTTGCATAAGCGTGTAAAGAATTAAATACTTAAATGGAATAAATAAAATAAAAATTGATGTTGGCCAATAGTCTACGTTACTAAGGCCAGGCAAAAGCCAAAACCCAAAAAAAAAATTGTAAAATAATGAACAAGTGATCAAAACTAAGTCGAAGTATATTTTGACTTCACTTTAAATCAGTGTTTTGTACGCGTGGCGCATGAAGTAAAATTTCGAGTTTAGAAAAGCCTGATTTGGCTTGGTCGCTCCGCTGCGCTACGCGACCAAGCCAAATTTTCAGGCTTTTCTAAACTCGAAATTTTACTTCATGCTTAGTCTGGGAGTGGAAAACACTCGTTACAGTTTTTGAGTTGAAAGTTTTTAATAAAATCACGAATGTCTCAAAATTTACATTGAAAAATCGTAACATGTATACCTATAAGAAAAAATCCTTGGATTTAGACCTTTTTTTTAAATTTGAACATATAAATGGGCAGATAATAAAGAAGACATATATTTCTGAGCAAGGAATATTACCTGATCCTCAGAGACACATTATTAAATTGATAATTAATTTAAGGTAGTGATGGGTAAATACATTTGTAATCGTAATCGCGAGTTCATTGAATTGTCATATTAATGTCAGATTTTCCTTCACATAACCTACAAATTAAAAGTTGATTTGCAATATAACATGTGATTAATCTTATCCTAACCTAAAACACACAACCTGCATCACACCACTAAATTCTTGAAATGTCAATTAATTGGTCATATTAAAAAAAAAATGGTGATGTGTCCATCATAGTACTTTCCCCCATAAATTGCGTATTAAATCACTTTTAAAATATTTGTAGCATTATTATTTTCAAAATGTCTTCAACTTTTTGATAACTACAACTTTTATTTGAAACATTTTTCAATTGTATCAACACATACACTGAGACAAACCAATGACTAGATAAAAGAACATTATTTATTAATTATCTCAAAAACTAAGAGTGCTATGACAAAAAGTGAAGATACAAAAAATCTTTAGTTTTTTATTTCCTACAACTTTTATTTGAAACATTTTTTCAATTGCATCGACACATACACTGTCACACACCAATAACTAGATAAAACACACAACTTTTGAAATATCTCAAAAACTAAGAGTGCTATGACAAAAAGTAAATGAACAAAACATCTTCATTTTATTATTATCTACAACTTTTATTTGAAAGAATTTTTTGTTTGATGAACATTTATTGAAAAAATCTGAAAAAACTGAAAAACGCTAAGAGTAAAGTACCACTTCCGGTTTTCAGATTTTCACCAAAAGCTTTTTAGTTCTTCCGATTGTATCAAAAAGCTTAAGTTTCAAGTTTCATCTTGATATCTTTAGCGGTTTTTGCGGTACAGCGCACACAGACACACACAGACACACAGCCACACAGCACACAGACACACAGACACACAGACACACAGACACACAGACACACAGACACACAGACACACAGACACACAGACACACAGACACACAGGCACACAGACGCACAGACACACAGACACACAGACACACAGACACACAGACACACAGACACACAGGCACACAGACACACAGACACACAGACACACAGACACACAGACACACAGACACACAGACACACAGACACACAGACACACAGACACACAGACACACAGACACACAGACATTTTTCAAAAATGGTCATATACGACTCAGGGGACCTCAAAACGGATATTTCCGCTAAAATTTTTGATTCGAAAATTTTCACGAAAACAATACTTTCCCTTTGTATTACATACGGGGAAAGTAAAAAACAGATTATAGGTTGACCAAAACATTATATCTGAAACAAAATGTATTGACCTTTTTTGTGGAGGTAAAAATTCTGAATTCATTCGTATTAACGTTTATCACTTTAGGTTTCTCTGAGTTAAAATAATTTAGAAAAAGTAATGCAATTTTATAAAAATAATGACATGCCAAGGAATTAAAAAAAAAACAATTGTTTGACTATAGTTGTTTTTTGAACTTATTGATTTTTATCATAATTTCCGTTCAATTGAATGTTCTCGAGTTTTCAATATTTTAGTCCATTTTGTAATTTTTAAAGTTTTAAGATTTTTATTATTTCACCAAGTATTCATGACTCGTCAATTTTTATGATTTTCATCCGTTTATTAGTGGTTTTCGTCAACATCGAATCATTAGTCATACGTTTTCAATGTTCGGAGATTTATCAATTTTCAAGATTTTCTTTAATGTTGTTAAGTGTGAACAATAATACATTTAGAATATTTACCTCTACAAAAAAGATAAATACATTTTGTCTCTAAAATAAATAGGGGAGCCAATATTTGAACACGTCAAAATTAACATGCGACTTAACATGTTGCGTCCGCCAAGTCAACACCCGGTATAGTAGAATTTTCTTTTAGGTACACAAATCACGATTTTTGAACGTAAATTTTCAGACTTTCGTCGTTTTATTCAAATCGTTTAATTTGAAGACTGTAACGAGTGTTTACAATCCCAGATTAAGCATGAAGTAAAATTTCGAGTTTAGAAAAGCCTGAAAATTTGGTTTGGTCGCGTAGCGCGTAGCGCTACGCGGCCAAACCAAATTTTCAGGCATTTCTAAACTCGAAATTTTACTTCATGCGCCACGCGTACAAAACACTAATTTGAAGTAAAGTGCTTAAGTTTAGTCACATGTTCATGAATTTTCTAAATATTTATATGGAGTGGAATATGTGAAAGTATACTTAAGAAGAAAAATCTCTGTTTATCAGAATACGTATCCTTAAAAAAAATCTCTGCATTTCGATAAAAAATCGAATCGAAATAATTGGAAATATTTATTTTTGACTACTTTTTACTGATGTTTTCTATATTAGGTACTCAAAAATGAATAATTCGAATTAACTACATAACTATTCTATAGAAAAAACAGAAGTGGAAAATAATTGAAGTTAATATTATTTAAATATTTACAATAATACTAATATTTTCCATTTTAATTTTTAAATTAATAGTAAACAAATATTAATGCAACATTCGTGAGCTAGACATCGACACAGTCGGACGTACGAAACAGCGAGCGAATTATTAACCAAGTGCCATATTTCTACAAAACCAACCTTGTCGGGTGCAACTTAAGAACATGGAAGCCGATGACGACTAAACCAGCATAGACTGGGAGGAATTTAAGGAAGCTCCCTCGAAAAAACGTGGACGACCTCCCAAATTTCCTGTGGGAAAACCCGCAAAGAAACAAGCCACAGGTAACTTAAACCTCCCAAAAACATCAAACAAAGCGCCACAATCCATACTGAAACATATAAATACACAATACCAACCAGCTCAGCAACAAAATGTTACACAACAGCCAGCAAGACAAGCGGACAACACTACTACCCACCAAACACCACAAACTTCATCTTCATCTTCACAACATAATCCACAACCACAACCCACTCACAAACAACAAAACAGATTTGAAACATATACAAATCTATCGCAACAACAAAATAAAACAGCCACCAATTACAAACAACAATTTCAAAACACATACAATATAATCACTACCGCTCCAATCACTCGACTGCAATTAGTCCAAATCTAACTACATCATACAAGCGACACGGAAGCCGTCATAGTTCAGACGAAATCGGGATTTTTAATAAAAGCGAACAACAACGCTGCCACGTGCGAGGCTAACCTCAACGCATTAAAATCAAAAAACATAATCAAACAATACGCGTCCTCATCGTCCGCACCACGCGAACGGCAGAGGCTAGTCCATCTTACTTTTGCGTGATTCGCAGCCTCGAGCCTGAGATTGAAGACGCGGCAATCAGCGCACATTTAAACAATTTAGGCATCGAACACCGATACTGCCGCCGCATTATCTCGAAGGCGACGGGCAATAAAACGAGAATGGTCAGAATAATAACTGCCTCGTACAATTAGTATACAAAACTGTTACAACAACAGTTCAAATTTATGTGCAAGGTGTACCCCGTGGAGGAAAGCCTTGCACCTAATCCTGTGCCTGCACCATGCAATAAGTACAACAAATTTGATCATGCTACCCCAGAATGCAAGGAAAAAATCAAGTGTTCAAAATGCAACGGCGAACACTTCACATCTTCCTGCACGACTCAACTACCACTGAAGTGCCAATCGTGTGGAAAAGCTGACCACGGCGCCTGGTCGACAATGTGCCCCAACCGCCCAATGCAGCCTATCCAAGGAATCCCCAACATAAAGATACATTGCTCGAACAAAAAATCATCTGACATTGACATAAAAAAAGACACGCATCCATAAACCCATAACCCTTCATGATCATATTATAGACACGTTTGTCACAGAAGTAAATAATCCAACGAACACTGACCGCCACGCACTATTAAAAAAATTAAAAGAACGCTTCATAGAATCTTACCAAATAGACACACATGCCGCATTTATGGAAACAGAATGTTTCTGGTGATGTTCGATCTGAAATACCCTGATAGCCCCGTTCCAACTGTTCCCACAGAAGGCGTTCAAGCAGCTCATTGTGTGGTAGAAAATGGATAACTTAACTTTTCTTTATTCCAACATTAACTCTCTCACTAACAAATCCCACATTGTATTTAACTACCTAAATAATAACCCTGTCCATGTATGTTTGCTGGTCGAAACCAAGTCCAAGAAACCCTTCTCCTTCCACAACTGGAACCACATACAGATCCCCTCCTCCACTTTTAATAAAAATTCCCGAGGTGGTTTACTTGCAACAACCCATCCCAGTTTAAAAATTACTAAAAGTAATCCCCCTAAAATCAATCATCCCCTCAATGAATGCCTGCACTTTACCCTAACACACGAACCCCTTCAAATCCACATATTCATTGTTTATATTCACCCCAATTCTCCTATTGACGACACTATATTCATAAAAGCATCTCTATACCCAAATACAATAATCATAGGAGACTTTAATATAAACAAAACTAAATTCCGACACCTATCCTCTTTTCTTTCCAATTCCAATTTCGTTCGTATCCATACTCCCCTAACTTTTATAATGAACCAACACCAATCTACAAACCTGACATACTTCTATGCACCCAAAATATCCAGTCTCTTATACACGATGTAATCCTTATACCTGATCTCTGTTCTGACCACTTATCCATAACCTTTAAAATAAAATCCAACCAGCCTGTCCCCCAACCCCCTTCTACTGTCATCTTTGATTTCAAAAACTGCGATATAGACAAAGTTTCCCCAGACATTGCCCGATTTACATCATCTAACCCTGACATTAATCCTAACTCCATAACACAATTTAACAATATTCTTTCCCAGTCAATTCAACAAAATACCCCAAAAATCAACAAATCAATTTACAAATACCCCCTTCCCAAATTTATCCTCAGACTACTGAAATATAAACGACAACTGTAAAGAGACATTAGACTTACTGATACACCAGAACTTAGACAGAAATTCAACAACATTAATAATGACATCAAAAGACTATTTTTCAATACAAGACAGATTCTTGGCTAAACACATGCAAAGATATAAACGACCTTCAAGGGAAGACATTTTGGACACAAATCAATAAACTCTCGAAATTCAAAAAAACGGACAAACTTCAACAGATAATAGACACGGACACCGACGAGACTATCACCGACATAGAGATAATTGCTGAAAAATTCTCCCAATACTTCAACGATACCTATAAAATATCACAGGATACAGACTTTGACAAACACTTTTTAAAATACGTTGACAGCTGGTATGACGACTTTTTCAATACGATAGATTTGACAAAACCAACTGACCTATTCACTGAAGACGACTATAACCACATCCTAAAAAAGGAAAAAACACTGCACCCGGACATGACTATATACACAGACGCATTCTTAAATCCCTACCTCCTCATATCCATCACCACATTCTCAACATCCTTAACTATTCCTACCAACACAACTATTTCCCACCAGAGTGGAAAACTGGTATAATCATATGTATCCCCAAACGCGATCATAATCCATCCTTTATTCCTAGCTACCATCCAATAACACTCCTGCCAGTCCTAGGCAAAATGTATGAATCCCTCCTAAAAAATAAAATCCTTTCCCTTATTGCAGACCGTATCCCCAAATATCAATTTTGTTTCCTTCCCAAACGCTCCACCAGTCTCCCACTTACTATTCTTACGTCCAACCTTCAGACCACCCATATCGAAGGAAAATCCTCTGCAGCACTCTTCCTTGATATCCAAAAAGCGTTCGATTCCGTATGGCACAAAGGCCTCCTTTACAAATGTCAACTCCTCAATATCCCCTCACATCCGATACACATCCTACATTCATTCCTTTTCAACAGATCCCTTAAAGTGAGAATAAACAACTGTCACTCATCTGCCTTCACACCCGAACAAGGGGTCCCACAAGGTTCCCCCCTATCCCTACTCCTTTACAACATCTTCTGTTCCGACATATATAACTCCGACCCAAAACACTTCAACCCTTCCAAATATGTTTTACAATTTGCTGATGACACCGCCCTTATATCACATGCTCCTTCCCTACCCAAAGGCCTGCACACCCTACAAGAACTTATTGACACACTAGAACGCTGGTTTGCCAAGTGGAGAATCAAAATTAATCCCCGAAAGTCACAGCTCCTTATTCCCTACCACAAAATCACTAACTATCCATATATTGTTTCCATATCACAAAACCCCATATATCCATCCACCCACATTAAATACCTTGGATTTACTCTTGACCCTAAACTTAAGCAAAAAAACATACATGTGACATTAAAAACAATATAACAATTAGGGCAAAACTATTTAGAAACTTGACATATAAACAAGCGGGCATAAACACTAAAACAGCTGTCCTGATCTATAAGATGATATGTCGCCCCCTAATTGATTATGCACCCATCCTATTCTCCACAATCCAGAATCCCACACTACACCACATCCAGGTTAGTGAGAGAGCTTCCCTTAGGACCCTCCGACATGTCCGACATCCTTCAAACCCACTACACAATCCTTCAAACCAATTCCTCTACGACGCTACCTCTGTAATTCCCATAGAAGAACGCCTTTAATTCCTCTACGAAAAATTCTCCAAAAATCCTTCGAATTACCAAATCCTATCCCTATTTTGTTTTCACAGAAATCCCGAAATTCCTCCGAAATACAAAAGCCCCCCAAACACAATTTTCGAATACATTTCATAATTTCATCCTTTCACCCATTAATGACTGACGCTTGACAGAAATGACAAACCTTGGCAGAAAGACCTCTGGTCGATAGCCATTTGACAGTGACAGTTACATAATTACCTTATTTAATATTATGTAAGTTAAATACAATAATAATAATAACTATGTATCTGTGTGTTAATAAAGATGTTAAATATATATATATATATATATATATATTAATGCAATCAATATTATTAAAATATTTATAATAATTTCGATAATATTAATTGCATTAATATTTGTTGACAATTAATTTAAAAATTAAAGTGGAAAATATTAGTGTTATTGTAAATATTTAAATAATATTAACTGCAATTATTTTCGACTTTTATTTTTTCTACAGGATTATTATGTGGTTTAAATATTTACAATAATCCTATTATATTCCACTTTAATTTTTAAATTAATAGTAAACAAATATTAATGCCATTATTAAAACATTTATAATAACTTCAATAATATTAATTGCATTAATATTTGTTTACTATCAATTTAAAAATTAAACTGGAAAATAATAGTATTATTGTAACTATTTAAATAATATTAACGTATCAATATTTGTTTACTATTCATTTTGAGTAAATCCAATATATTTTGTTTGTTATAAGATTGATATGTCAATGTATGATTTATAATATGTAAACATACATTCAACTGGTCGGGTCAGAAAAAGTATCGATACTTTATATACAAGAATTCAAACTTGAAAAAAAGACGGGTGTTAATACAGTATTTATAGATTTTGTTATTTCTCTGGACGTCATAACAAACGTCGAAGCAAATATCTCGATCTGGAATCATTCCAGAAAATTACAAAGTTTAGATTTACAGAATTATCAAACACGATTTCAAATAGCTTAAAAACAACTTGTTGTCATGATTTAATGTTTCTCATCTTAAACGGTGAATATTTAGTTAGGATTATCGTCATTCTATGTTCATCTTTCTATGTTCAGTTCAGTTTGTTATTGATAATGAGCACCTTGTGTCTCGAAATGTACGTCTAACGATACGAATAAAAAGTGAAGTAAGGAATAACAGTCTTTTTATATATAATAATCACTTCACGTAAACTCAAAAACATACAGTTATTTCTATGTTCAAATTCAAATTCAAAATTATTAAATATATTCTTGTTGGAGTTACGTAAAGTGAAAAGTTATAGATATGAAAGTAGTTAAATTCCTTTATCTTTACTGTATTATCAGATTAACTGACTGGTTCCTAAGAAATAATTTAATATTAAATACTACCAAAACTCACACTATCATTTTTAAGACCAACCAATGTACACCAACTCCAGACTGTATATCATTAAATCATGTAACATATAATTATAGTTCAAATGTTCGTTTCTTAGGAGTCATACTTGACGAAACACTCAGCTTTAAAGACCATGTTAATAAACTTGTTTCTAAGTTAAGCAGTATCTGCTATGGCTTAAAAATATTAATGAAAAGCAGCAACAATGAAATAGTAAAAACATTCTACTATGCCAATTACTATTCTCACTTAAAGTATGGTATTATATTTTGGGGAGGGAGTACTCAATTAAATGCTGTTTTTATAACACAAAAGCGCGCAGTTAGGGTAATGCATAAACTAAAATATAGTGAAAGCTGCAGAACCATATTCAAAATCGCAGGTATATTAACAGTCCCCGCTATATATATCTACGAATGTATAAAATTCACGCATAAGCATAAGCACTTATTTGATCCGTTTATACTATATAGCTCGCATAACACACGCCATGGCACCAAATACCGATACCCCGCTCATAGACTGACAATGTTTGAACGCGGTCCGCTGTATAGTTGTATCAAGCTCTACAACCACCTACCTGTACACATAAAAAGTGCAAAAACATACTGTGAAATGAAACGTAAACTATTCCACTTTTTATGTCAACTAGAGCCATACAATGTCGATGACTTTCTTGCGTCGGCATTAAACAATATGTAAAGTTTGTTCTGACGTCTTTCCATGTTTGTACTGTGTAAATTATTTTATACTGTGTATATTTTGACTTGTACCTTATTATCACTGGAAATAAATTGTATTATTATTATTATTATTATTATTATTATTATTATTATTATTTTAATTCTATATGTACATTTTAACGAAATTTAAAAACAAGGTTTAAAGAATACCTTTATCATATAAAAAATCAAAATCCTGAAAAATCTGCGATAGCTCATCATACATTAACCATAGCACACAAATTTAATATAAATAATCTGAAATTATTAAGAGAATCTAAGCATTCTCAATTAAATATGTTAGAAGCAATTCAAATGCACAAATATAGGAGTAACCTTCTAAATTTCGATTTAAGCCTGTTAAACAACCCACTCTTAAAGTTAATCCCTTAAACTAGCGGGCCTTTATCTGATTTTAAATCAACCGCACTTGTTTGCGCAAATAATTTTTATTTTAATGTTTGTTTACTAATTTGCCAAATACGTTAAACTATTGAAAAAGGGCACATCGTGCCTGAAATACACATATCGAATTAAAATAAAACAGTGAAGATAAAGGAATTAAACTGCTTAAATTTCTATAAATTTAAAATTATCTATATTTATAACAAAATTCAATCGATAATAATTTAAGGGTTCACGTTTTGAAAGAACACACACAATATCACGATAAATCTAGAAATATCCGAATGACAGGCAATAAAAGTAATTTTATTTCGTATCCAAGGAAACCGATTAAATGATTACTCATTCTTTTATTATCATGAAATTGAAATTGACTGGAATCGAATTATTGATTCATATAAATATGAATTACAGAAAAGAATAATAAACCTAATAAAACATTTCAGTTTTCAACAAGACAATATTTAATTAAATAAACAGGAAAAGGCTCAAATTAATGATAATTTTTATCGTTTTCGAGGTTATTAAATATATTCTTAATTTGACGAATAAAGCACTAATAACCTTTCTTCGCATTACCAAATTTATATACATTTCGGACACAAAGTGACCATTATCAATGGATTAACATGATGATTGATTGATAATGGTCACTTTGTGTCCGAAATGTATGTACATTTGGTAATTGAAATAAACGTGCGAAGAAAGGTTATTATTGCTTTATTTGTAAAATTAATTTGTTCACGTAACTAATTGCACCCAAGTCAATTCATTTAATCAACGATTAGTACCTTGTAAATACCAGAGCTGGGCCGAATCCTCGTAAAAAGGATTCGAATCACGAATCCGTATCACCTAATATGATTCGAATCACGAATACTCGAACAAAGGATTCGTAAGAGATAAATATAATTTGAATCAAAGATTCGAATCCTGGTTTTTTGAATCACGAATACAAATCCTTTCAGAATAAATTTGATTTTATTATTTTTTTTGCAACCATTAATATATAAATATCGTTACTAGTTGTTTTAACAAAAATATTCAAAACCTAATTATTTATTATTATTATTATTATTATTATTATAACATCGTTGATAACAGACTAAATATATGATTCCCTGTTACTCTGATTAAAGATGTATTTGTGTGTTTCTGAACTTCACTTCAAATCAGTGGTTTGTACGCGTGGCGCATGAAGTAAAATTTCGAGTTTAGAAAAGCCCGAAAATTTGTCTCGGGTCGCTGCGCGACCCTCGACAAATTTTCACGGGGCTTTTCTAACCTCGAAATTTTACTTCATGCTTAGCCTGGGAGTGGAAACACTCGTTCAAAACAAATTGAACTCTATTATAAAATCGACGAATGCCTGAAAATTACGTAAATAAAAAACTTACTGAATATCATTAAAACTGGGAAAGTCAGAGAAAAGTAATGGAATTATATTCAAATTGATCAAAACACTAACAAAAAAGCCATTTGATATTATTTAATTTATAAAATTAACTTAAATATTAACAAAAACAATGAAAACAATTTAGAAAAATGGGGGTTTCTCACAGAAGAAAGTTATATTAAAATGCCAGGGGAAAAAAATGTTTAATCAGGGACATTTCGGAAAAATTTGACATTTCAGATTGTGGCTATCATGTCAGTTTTACTTTAAATAATATTAAACAAAATTTTGAAAACTAGATTATTATCTTTAAAAACATTTTCAGTCATTTAATGTTCTTATCAGAGCTGGGCAGGATTCGAATCATTCAGGATTTGAATACTGGATTCGAATCCTTTTAGAGGATTCAAAAGAGGTATTCGAATACTTTAGTTAAACTGGATTCGTGATCTGGATTCGTTACACTTTTTTAAAAGGATTCGTATTCGAATCCAAATGCTGGTGATTCGAATCCTCATAAAAGGATTCGAATCCTCATAAAAGGATTCGAATCCTCGTAAAAGGATTCGAATCCTCATAAATGGATTCGAATATTTATAAAAGGATTCGAGTAGTTACAAAAGGATTCGAATCGTCAAAAATAATACGAATTAATCGTAAGGATTAACATGAAAAATTTGTTTTGTATGTTTTTAAATTTCTCGTTAAATCACTGTTTTATACGCGTGGCGCATGAAGTAAAATTTCGAGTTTAGAAAAGCCCCGTGAAAATTTGTCTCGGGTCGCTGCGCGACCCTCGACAAATTTTCTACGCGGGGCTTTTCTAAACTCGAAATTTTACTTCATGCTTAGTCTGGGAGTGGACGACACTCGTTTGTAAGTGATAAAATCAATTAAATTAATGATTTGTGTCAAATTTGACATTTTGATAAATTTTGATGATTTTTGCCAGATTTGAGATTATTAATTGTTTTTCGGTAATTTCGCCAAATATAACATTTTGATGAATATGAATTGACATTCCCAATCAAATTTTTACACTTAACATGTCGATTTATAACATGTTTATAAGCTTTTCAACAAATCGATATTTTCATAAAATTATCATCACTTCGAGATTTTCGTCGATTAATCAAATTTTTATCAGATTTTGCAATATTTCCTAATTTTCCTCAATTTATCGAATGTTGATGACATTTTCAATATTTCGAGATTTTTTATTAATTTATGAAAATGTTTATCAGCTTTTCAACATATCTTGATTTTTGATATTTTGTCATTTTTATCGATTTATAAAATTTTGATGAAATTTTCGATATTTCGAGATTTTCTCTTCAAATATATAAAATGTTTATATGTAAGATTTTCTATATTTTTATTCAGATTTGTAACGATTTTCACAAATTATTGAATCATTATTTGAACACACAAATTTGAGATTATTTTTTTCTACAAGACATATTTAATCAATTTTGACATTAAATGACATTTTTGATATTTTTTACCTTTTGAGATGACATTTTTGACAATATATGTTGATATTAGACAACGTTTTTTGACATTAGATGACATGTTTCACATTAGATGTTACTTTTGATAAACAATGACATTTTGTACTTTTTTACTATTTCTGATGTTGACATTAAATCACGTATTTGACATTAGATGGCAGTTCTGACATTTTATATTTTTTTAGTTTTTTGACATTAGACGACAATTTTGACATTTGATATTTTTGATATTACATATTTACTTGTTTTATATTAAATAACAATTTTTATATTATTAGATATTTTTTTTGACATTTTTACTGATTTTAACAGAAATTTTCTTTTTTGTATGAACGTTTTTGTCAAACTGTCACGTACTGACATAAAATGATAATTTTGACGTAAATCGATTTTATCAACACGCCGAATTTTTGACGTTTTTGATATTTTTTATATTTAAGAGATGACATTTTGGTCATTTTGATGTTTTTGGCAATTTTAAATAATTTTGACATAATTTGATAACCTTTAATCCTGAAAACAGTTTCAATATGTTTTTATATTTTTAACTTTACTTGAAATCAGTGTTTAATACGCGTGGCGCATGAAGTAAAATCTCGAGTTTAGAAAAGCCCCGTGAAAATTTGTCTCGGGTCGCTGCGCGACCCTCGACAAATTTTCTACGCGGGGCTTTTCTAAACTCGAAATTTTACTTCATGCTTAGTCTGGGAAAAATCTTTCTCGGTTTATTGAACACCAACAAAAGAGTTGAGGTGAAAAGTGTTTAGGTAAAAGTGGTTTATTTTTTCGTTGGGAACAACTTTTGTTTGAAACATTTTTTGATTTAGACGTCGAAAGCCATAATCGGTGAATTGTTGATCTCCACTACATTTTTTAGTTTCTAATTCAAAAACAAAAAAAAAACTGAGGTGAAAAGTGTTTAGGTAAAAGAGGTTTATTTTTTCGTTGGCTACAACTTTTGTTTCAAACATTTTTTGACTTAGACGTCGAAAGCATTCACTATGGCTTTCGACGTCCAAATCAAAAAATGTTTGAAACAAAAGTTGTAGCCAACGAAAAAATAAACCTCTTTTACCTTAACACTTTTCACCTCAGTTTTTTTTGTTTTTGAATTAGAAACTAAAAAATTAGTTTAATAAAAAACATGTAATGATTTCTGGTGATTTTTAACACAAGACTTTTAGACATTTGATGGTATAATTAATATTAAATTACTGAAATAAGTATTTAGTTTTTAATATATTCGTAAATATACGGTAAACAATGTAAAATATTTATTTAATTAAAATATTTAGGAAATAACAATACAATAAATTTTATATTATTGTTATTATTATTATACAGGGTGACCGTATTTCAACAGAATGTATGGGGATCTCGGTTATTTAAAGAGATAGCGAGTCGGTTAAATTGGGGCAAAGTTGCATAACTTAGGGCCCGATAATAATCCAGAAACAAATTTCAAATATCTTCTTTCGTTAATGAGATATTGTCAAAAAACGTATTTTTAGAAAATTCGTTTATATTTTTTTATTCAAAAACTATTGAATCCAGACATTTACAACTTTGACATTATAGGCATTTTTTAACGATAAATCTAGTAACATATTTTATTTTAAGATAACTATAACATTTACATAGGGACCATAGCTAACATTTATTTTTCTTATGGGCGGCATTTTGGATTTTCATATTTTTTGGAATAATATTTTTTACTAAATTGAATGATGTATAACACTTATAGTTTATTGTACATTTTATAGGTAAAATTTTAATCTTTTGGTTTTTGCCTTTTGCCTTGGAAACAATTGAGTAACTCACTTATTTGGCAACTCCTAGGACCCATAATTTGCTTACATATCACCCCTGAAGACGGGCATCCGACGATACATACTTTAACAGTTGTGACATATTTTAAAGTAACGAATGTCATCCACTCCCAGGCTAAGGATGAAGTAAAATTTCGAGTTTAGAAAAGCCCCGCGTAAAAAAACAAAAAAAACAAATTTTCACGGGGCTTTTCTAAACTCGAAATTTTACTTCATGCGCCACGCGTATAAACCAATGATTTGAAGTGTAGTTCAAAAACACACAAATACATCTTTAATCAGAGTAACACAGATATTTAGTCTGTTATCAACGATGTTAAGTGTTAATAATAAATAATTGTGCTTTGAATATTTTTGTTAAAACAACTGATAACGATATTTATATGTTGTATGTTAATGGTTGTAAAAAAATAATAAAATCAAATTTATTCTGAAAGGATTTGTATTCGTGATTCGAAAAAACAGGATTCGAATCTTTGATTCGAATCATATTTATCTCTTACGAATCCTTTATTCGAGTATTCGTGATTCGAATCATATAAGGTGATTCGGATTCGTGATTCGAATCCTTTTAACGAGGATTCGTCCCAGCTCTGGTTCTTATCAAAGCATTCAGTCTGAAGTTTCGAACGAGCGTTTCCACTCCCAGACTAAGCATGAGCTAAAATTTCGAGTTTAGAGAAGCCCCGTGAAAATTTGTCGAGGGTCGCGCAGCGACCTAAACAAATTTTCTGCGCCACGCGTATAAAACAGTGATTTAACGAGAAATTTAAAAATACATAAAAGACATTTTTCATGTTAATCCTCACAATTAATTCGAATTATTTTTGACGATTCAAATCCTCTTGTAAGTATTCGAATCATATTATAAATATTCGAATCCTTTTATAAGGATTCGAATCACCTACATTTAGATTCGAAAACGAATCCGCTTAAAATAATGTAACGAATCCGGATCACGAATCCAGTTGAACTAAAGTATTCGAATGCCTCTTTTGAATCCTTAAAAGGATTCCAATCCAGAATTCGAATCCTGAATGATTCGAATCCTGCCCAGCTCTGGTAAATACACAACAATTTTATTTACAATTTATTTACACAATCACAGATTGATGAAAGAGACATGTTTAGGATATGTTACCAATTTATAACATTCTTGTATTCTATAATTTTGACTTAATTAGAGGTTTGATCAATGATGAGTGGATGAATAAAGTTAATCAGTCGGGCTGCAACTAGACCTCAATCAATCAAAATATATTCTTGTTGAGAATTAAAATAGTTACATACAACGTGTCCACATTTTGTAATATTAATTTCCCGAAAAAATGCAATTTTATTATAAAAATTAATGCTTGATCTAAAACAGATAAAATAAATGATATACTGTTTTAATCAACAAAGAATTTTATTTTTCGAAATTAAGAAACCTTAACAATATCATGAATTAAGTAACAATCATTTGATGTAATGCCTTTCCCTCTCAATACATACATTTGTTCTATCAAAATCTCTGACTACGTTTTTAAGGATATTGGGTTGATCAAATATCTTACAGAATATTTTATAAAGAATACAATTTTCTAAAATAATCAATACTACAAAAGTTACCCATAGTTAAGTTGACACGTATATATTTTTTTAGGTGGCCTAAGTCATTAGTTTTAGTCCTTTCATTTCTAATTTATTGTAATTTCTCTTTTCATTTTTCATTATTATTTGTTAGTGAGTTTGAAGGGAATTTGACCTAAATGTTACATATACTTTGATAGAGCGTTGTAACAAATCAAATAAGATTTTAAATATTTCATTGTGAAGATGGTCTCCCTAAAGTTATGTCTTATGGTAACAATACCCTTCGTAGTGTACAGGATATAGCTGATTCCTTCGCAGATAACTTTGCTGCAAACTATAAAATGCCCCTAGTTCAAAATAGTGTTTCTCCACGGCTCTCTTCGCTGTGTAATGCGTTTGCGGGAAATGACAAATTTATTATTAATATTAAAGACATTTATAGTGAACTTGCGTCATTATCAAATAATTTCAGTTGTGGCCCTGATGAGATCCCAGGTGACTTTTTAAGTAGATGTGTTTGTACCCTCAGTATGCCAATATATTTGTTATTTACTGCGTCATTGTCACAGGGTGAATTCCCTGCTTTTTGGAGACATAGTTTTTTGGTACCAATTTACAAATCGGGGGAAAAAAGTGAAATCACGAATTATAGAGGAGTTGCTCTTCAATCTGCAATTCCTAAAGTATTTGACAAAATTATTTCAAATAAATTACAGAGATTATCAAAAAACATAATAATTCCGGAACAGCATGGTTTTTGCCCTGGACGCTCAACAGTGACAAATTTATTGGTTTACCAGTCGTACATACTGGATGCCTTGGAGAAAGGGTATCACGTTGATGCTATTTATACAGATTTCTCCAAGGCGTTCGATAGGGTGAATCATATATTGCTCATTAATAAACTGTGGGACTTCCAATTTAATGTTAACGTAATCAATTGGATTCAGTCATTCCTGAGCAATAGGACTCAATCAGTAAGGGAATTTTACATCTAGATGTGAACATGTACCATCGGTGGTTCCACAAGGAACACATAGTGGACCCATCCTGTTTTTGCTGTTCATAAATGATCTAGGTCAGTCGCTGGAAAATTGTAGATATCTTCTGTTTGCAGATGATTTGAAATTGTATAAAGCAATTTTAAAAATCTGAGGATAACTGCATGGTTCAGGCAGACTTGGATCGTTTACAGAGTTGGTGTGCTCAGAATGATTTGAATCTCAATGTCAGTAAGTGTAAACACATGAGATTCTCTAGAAGGATTGCGGAAATTAATTTCTCATATGTCTTAAATAATTCTGTGTTAGACAAAGTTGATGTAATAAAAGATTTAGGTGTTACATTCGACTCTAAATTAAATTTCAACCAGCATATCGAGTTAATTTCACGCAAGGCAATGAGAAATCTTGGATTCCTTTTTAGAAACACTTCAATGTTTAATATTTCGACGTTAAGATTGCTTTACTGTTCCCTAGTACGATCGAAGCTAGAATACGGTAGTATAATATGGTCTCCATTTTATTCTACTCATATAGAAAAATTGGAAAGAGTACAAAACAAATTTTTAAAATTTATGTCATATAAACTTGGGATCTCATCTATGGAATTTAATATCAGCATTACATTGAACACATTAAACCTGAAATCATTGCAGTCTAGGAGAATTGAATTGGACTTATGCTTTTTTCATAAATTGATATCAGGTGAAAATCAATGTTCAGAATTATTAAGTTTGTTTAATTTCAATGTTAATCCATATTTATTGAAATCTAGAAGCAAGGCGATTTTCAATGTTCGTACTTGTAAGCAAAATTATTCATTCAACAGTCCATTGAATAGAATAATAAGATGCATAAATGTGCTCAATTGTGACGCTAAATTTGATGTATTTGGGAGTTCGTTCGTTACATTCAAGCGGCAACTTAAGAGATTACTTTAAATCTCTATTTGAAAATAATTATTAACCTGTTTGTCAAATTTCGGTCAATGATAATCAATCTAATTGTCAAAATATCTGTCAATCGCAATTGTATTGTTTATAATCTATCTTGCTTCCTCCTATTGTTTGGGCATTTATTACTCTCCAACACATAATAAACGCTATGCTGCGTCAATTTATTGTCGATCGGAATATACACACAACTCTTAATTTCATCTGTTATTGGTAAGATTTAATTTTAGTTTTAGTTTATATTATTTCTTATTTCTGGTTTAATTTATTTGCATATGTTATGATTTATTTTATTGTAACACTGATATATATTTGTTTGTATTATTTTGTTAAAAAGGTGATTCCGTAATAAATTATTATTATTGTTAATATTATTATTATTATTATTATTATTATTAATATTATTATTATTATTATTATTATTATTATTATTATTATTATTATTATTATTATTATTATTAATTCAATATCCGGAGGTGTATTTGCACGGGAAGTAGTTGTTTTAATGAATATTTATTGTCTTAATTTGTTTTATTAATTAAGACGTATTGTTTGCATTTAACACGAAGTTTCGTAATTTTATATATTATATTTTTTTAATTTTTATTAACAAACAAATTTAACTGAGTTTACTTGGTTTAATTTAGTAGCAGTATAAGCGTTTTATTTCTATTATTATTATAGTATAATGACGAATTATTTTTGCGCAACGGTAAAACGCTCTAGGAAGTGCGCTCCGAATTTCACACTAAATTAATCCCAATGCAAAACTCTGCATCCATTTAATTGGATTAATTAGACGGAAACGCGTTCAGTTTTTACATTAACCAGGTAAAACGCGGAAAGGTTGCTTTGCGGTTCGAGCAAGGCCGGCTGATAAAATTATTATCAAAATTTAAATAAATAACAGTGAGTGGAAAAATGTTGATATTTTGTAAGAAAGGAAGAGAAAAAATCACATTGTCGTGATTGAATTGGTTGGTTGGTTGGTTCTTATTTGACATTAAAAATGTGACCTAAATATTAAGTGTGTTTTTTAGATTAAAAAACATTTAATGTTTAGGTCACATTTTTAATGTCAAATAAAAAGAAAACATTGTTAGAACAATATTTGTTTAATAGTTTAATTAGAAACTCTCTTCAGCTGAAGAAGCAATAGATTTGCGAAACAACTGTAATGAATAAGCATTCCAATTTTTGAAAATCAACAAGTTTTTTCTTTTGTCAAAACAAGTAATGTTTAATTAGTGTTTACATTATTTTCATTTCCATTTCTATAGATAGTTTTATAGGTAATCGTTAAAATGTTTTGATTATAAACAGCGTCATGATTAATATATCTGTTTATGCAATATTTATTGAAAAACTTAAAATTCTAAAGATTTATTTAGGGAAACAAAGATTTATATAAGAAGTGTGAAAAGAAAATATTGTTAGAACAACATGTGTTTAATAGTTTAATTAGTAATTCTCACTAATTAAACTATTAAACACATGTTTTTCTAACAATATTTTCACCTAAAGAAGCAATAAAATTACGAAATAATTGTAATGAATTATTCAAATTATTGAAAATCTACAAGTTTTTTTTGTTGTTAAAACAAGTAAAGTTTAATTAGTGTTTCTAATGTTTTTATTTCCATTTCTATAGATAGTTTTACAAAAAATCATTGGAATTTTTTGATTATAAACAGCTTCATGATTAATATGTTTATTAACGCAATATTTATTGAAAAACTTGAAATTCTAAGCATTTGTTTAGGAAAACAAAGATTTATATTAAACTTGTAAATAAAACACTTTTTACTTTCTTTAACTACTATATTTTGCACTTAATTTGTGACTATAGTTTCGACTATCTAGTAGGCATTATCAAACTAAAAGTGTTTTAGTTTGATAATGACTACTAGATAGTCGAAACTTTAGTCACAAATTAAAGGCAAAATATAGTGGTTAAACAAATTAAAAAGTATTTTATTTCCAAGTGTATTTAAGATGTACCACAAAGTGAACGCCTACAACACAAAACAATTTATATTAAAAGTGTGAAATCTTCTCGTAATCTACAACTAATTTGTTTTCACAAGACAATATTTTACAATCAGAATTGACAAATGATGAAATAAAATAAATACAATCAAATTTTAAAAAGTTTAAAGAAACATTTTTTTATGTGAGATGAATTTAATCGTTTAATTAATCAAGTCAAGCTTCCATAGAATTTATTATGTTGGAGAAATTTAAGATTTAAAAAATTGATTTCATTGTGTGTTTGTGTTTTTAAGATTTGCTATTGTGAGATAAGTTTAGAGCAGGATGTGATAAACAACTAATTTGTTTTGACGAGACAATATTCTACAATCAGAATTGACAAATGATTGAAAAAAATAAATACAATCAAATTTTTAAAAGTTTAAAGAAACATTTTTTTTACGTGAGATGAATTTAATCGTTTAATTAGTCAAGTCAAGCTTTCAGAGAATTTATTATTTTAGAGGAATTTAATACTTTTAAAAATATTATTTTATTGTGTGTATGTGGTTTTAAGATTTGCTTTTGTTAGATAAGTTTGGAGCAGGATGTGATTAATTTATATTTAAGATTAGTTTTGATTCTTATGAGATTATGTGCGACAAACTTAATTTAAAATAAAATAACTTGATAAAAATAAAACTGATTAAAGAACTTAGTTTGGGGTAAAAATAAAAATTAGTGATACAAATAAAGTGTTTTAAATCAAATTTCTATTATTATAAATACAGAGAATTTTACTTCTAGGTAAAGATATCTTGTTTAATACTCTAATTATTCAGGCATTTATTTTAATATCGTTAAATTTAAAGTTTCTAACGAGTGTTTCCACTCCCAGATTAAGCATGAAGTAAAATTTCGAGTTAAGAAAAGCCTGAAAATTCGGTTTGGTCGTGTAGCGCGTAATCTTGAATACTGACAAATTGCTAAAGCATGATTAAAAATAATATTGCCAAACAGAAATATTTTGAATTTCACAATATTTAAGTGTTTTCTACGCCTGGCACATGAAGTAAAATTTCGAGTTTAGAAAAGAATAAAAATTTGATTTGGTGTCCTGGTTTTGACGATTTTATTAAAAATTTGTGATTTTTGTTACCAAACCAAATTTTCAGGCTTTTCTAAACTCGAAACTTTACTTCATGCGCCACGCAAATTTTGAGGAGTTTAAAGGGACGTTTTTCTGTATGTATGAGGAATTTAATCATTTAATTAGTCAACTCAAGCTTACAGAAAATTTGTAATGTTAGAAGAATTTAATATTTTTAGAAATACACAATAAAATCAGTGTTTGTGTTTTATGGATTTGTAAGGTTAGAAGAGTTTAAAGCAGGATTTGATTAATTTAAATTTAAGATTAGTTTTAATTCTGATGAGATTAAGTATGATAAACTTGACTTAAAATAAAATAACTTGATAATAATAAGACTTCAATTTAAACACATACTTTGGAGTAAAAATAAAAACCAGTGAAACAAACAAAGTGTTTTAAATCAAAGTTCTATTATTTTAAATACAGAGAATTTTTATTTTAAATATACAAATTCCTTTTTATACTCATTTCAGGCATTTATTGTTTTTGAAAATCGTTAAGGTTAAAGTTTTTAACGAGTGCTTTCACTCCCAGATTAAGCATGAAGTAAAATTTCGAGTTTAGAAAAGCCTGATAAGTTGTTATGTTGGAAAAATTTAATATATTAAGAAATTTGATTTGTGTCTTTGTATTTTATGGATTTGTTATGTTGGAAGAGTTTGGAGCAGGATTTGATTAATTTACATTTAAGATTAGTTTTAATTCTAATGAGATTATGTGCGATAAACTTGACTTAAAATAAAATAACTTGATAATAAAAAAACTTTGGTTTAAACACTTAGTTTAGAGTAAAAATAAAAATCAGTGAAACAAACAAAGTGTTTTTAATCAAATTTATATGATTATATATACAGGGAATTTTTCTTTTAAGTATACAAATCCAGTTTTATACTTTGTAATTATTCAGGCAATGGTTGTTTTTGAAAATCGTTAAATTTAAAGTTTCTAACGAGTGTTTCCACTCCCAGATTAAGCATGAAGTAAAATTACGAGTTTAGAAAAGCCTGAAAATTTGGTTTGGTCGTGTAGCGCTACGCGACCAAACCAAATTTTCAGGCTTTTCTAAACTCGAAATTTTACTTCATGCGCCACGCGTATAAAACACTGAAGTATTGTGAAATGAAAGATATACTGCTAGATCTTTTAATACTGACAAATTGCTGAAGCAGGAATAAAAATATATTGCTTAGCAGAAAAATTTTGAGTCTCACAATATTATAGTGTTTTATTTTATACGCTTGGCGCATGAAGTACAATTGGTTTTGACGATTTTATTTAAAACAGTAATAATTATTTAAAATTTGTGATTTATGTTATATATTGACATACAGGATTTTTTTCTTCTAAGTATACTGTAACATATTTCACATAAACATTAGTAAAATTAATGAACCTGTGCTAAGAGCTAAGCAGTGTATTTTAAATTTCACGTTAAATCAGTGTTTTATACGGGTGGCGCATGAAGTAAAATTTCGAGTTTAGAAAAGCCTGAAAATTTGGTTTGGCCGCTCCCCTTCGCGGAGCGACCAAACCAAATTTTCAGGCTTTTCTAAACTGGAAATTTTACTTTATGCTTAACCTAGGATTGGAAACACTTGTAGGAATCGACAAATTAAACTTTTATAAAAACAAGGAATGTCTAAAAATTTACAGCGTAAAATTTGTATACTTAAAAAAAATATTCTTGTATAAATGATTAAACTTTCACAGCTTAAAGATGTACGCACAAATAACGGTTGAATTATAATAGTTAATAAAATAAATGTAAATAAAGTTGTGATAGAAATAATTTTAAATTTTAATTATCTACACATTTTTAAATTTTCTAAGCTTGTAAATATATATAAATAAACTTACAATATCCACCACGTCATAACGAGCCAATGTAGCGATGAAAAGCGCATTTTGAAGCTTTTTGTTAGACCACAATCTTGTTTGTAGATACATTTTGCACCTTTTTCACTTTCGCTCCGGCCAGTAACTATTTTCTTTAAATAATTGCTAATAAAAATAATTGTCCAAGACTCGCACTAAATTTATTTAAAACGAAAAAATATTATGGATTGAAATGCTTGCGAGTGTTTATATGTATGGCACAATACAGGATTGTGATTATTATAACTTAATTATTATGTAACAATTTTTAGAAAACGAATTGAGTAAAATTCGCCTAATTGAAATTATCAGAATTAATAGCAGTTTTCAGAGATGTCACTTATTTTTATCAGTTACTAATTTTTTTATGAAAACTCAATTACAACACATTAATTATTAATAAAAAATAATAAATTATTATAAATAATAACGAATAATTAAATACACGATTATTAAAATAACCGACAATTAAAAATATATTAGTTTATACGAACTCTATTGTAATCGATAATAATTATGTAAAGTAATTAAAACTGTTACCAATGAAACAGAATACTGTCTCGTGACAAAAATTGAAATTAAAAATTGGAAAAACTGAAAAATGTATACATTAAAAATTATATTGCCAAAAATTGAAATTAAAAATTGGAAAAACTGAAAAATGTATACATTAAAAATTATATTGCCACGTAAGTATTAAGTTTTAATTAAATCAATTATTAGCAATTAAAAATAACTTCTGGTTTATTTTTTTTGTGAGCGTGTTTCTGTAAGTAAGGATAAAACTCGTCTGTAGAGAAATTTAACGAGACTTATCTCCTTTTATAAGCGAACGGTGTGCGAACAAGGTGACTCGTCATCAGTTCAAACTAGTGAATTCTAGTAAAGTGTATAAATATAAACAGTTTTTCGTGAGACAGAGATACGGAATTTGGGCCTTTTGTGATTGTAGTAGTAACAAGATTGTTGATTTTATCGCTGGGCGGATTTAGCTTGTAAAGTGGTCCTTATCTGGACGAAATTTATGATTCCAGAAAAGTCACTAGAGACAATGTGACGTCTAAATAAAGTGAACGTCTGATTAAAAAAATGAATAAAAATCATGTGTAGAAATTATAATTATCTCATCATCTGATTTTCCTCACAAATTTATGATTATGGAAAAATCATCAGAGACAACGTAACGTCTAAATAAAATAGATTACTCTTAATGTCTGATTACAAAAAAGGAAACATTTCTAAATATTTAAATCATGTGTATAAATTATAGTTCTCTCATTATCTCATTATAGTTTCGACAAATTTAACTTGTCAATATCAAACTAGAAGTATAATCACAATAAAAACCTCAGTTATACAACCAAAGTTTAAGTGTCTTATTTATGTAAATAATGATGTATAACATAGTAGAAGTCACTACAGTTTACAGTTTACCATTGTACCAGCTTTTTTGTTCAAAATGCTCAAACTAATGTCTTGGAACTGTATCCGATGCGTCGCATTTGTGTGTTACACAACACATTTGCCACTCACTGTGATATTGATATTTTTCACTTTGACTTACGTAAATTTAAGAACATAATAACCATTGTTATTTCTTTGTTATTTTGTCAATATTTTATTATTATAATTTCTTAATATTTAATTTATTTTCTTTAAATAGAACATGCACTTATATCACGTAATCTTTAATTCTGTAATTTTGTTTTGTTTATATATATTATTTTAAGAATTTTTACTTTTGTAATACTATTCTGTAATTGGGATGTCCTGTTGGGTAATAAATATTATTATTATTAAATAAAATACATTACCCCTAAAGTCTGATTACAAAAAAGGAAACGTTTTTATATATTTAAATCATGTATAGATATTACAGCTTTCTCATCATCTGATTTCTCTCATTGCCTTATCAAAGTTATTTGCAATTTACAATTATCTTATTTTATAGGTTTCCAATTCAAAACCTCACTTGGTTTGTTTTACTAATAAATTATTTTATACAGGGTGTATTTGAAATAACGAACAGGCATTTACGGGCACATACATAAAATATGTGTGAACCCATCTCCAAAATTTTTTCGAATTTTTTTTTTTGAATTTTCAACATTTTTCGAGTTTTTTTCTATACATTTTGAGAACTAATACTTTTCTCGTTTAATTTGGTCTGCGTGGAATGCGTGTTTGTTTACTTTAAACGCGAGAGTCTTTGCCTTCGAAATTTGAAGTGTAATCACGTTTTTTTGTAAAAGATAAACATTCCTCAAGTTCATTCACATTCATTAAGAAAAATGCAGTTGACTTGAGCTAGTAAATTGATATCTTCTACATATGTTATTTTTATGTATAAATAGCAGTAAAATAGCAGTTTTACTACGATAACACTTACCACACACTCGTGCATGCAATTTGTTAAAAGTAGGTCACGTATAAAACAATTAAAAGTCGGTCACAATTGTTTTATAAAAAGTCACATGAAACTAAATTAAATGTTCAAATTGACGCCCTTCGCACTCAATACACAATTGGGCTCTCCTTAGCCAGTTTTCACGAACCGAAGTGAACATTTGCCGCGGTTTTTCTTCTATTGCGTTAGCTGCGTCGTGAACTCGTTGTCTGAGTGTATCAGCATCGTCAACACTTCACTTTTAAAATACCCCCAAAAAAAAGTCTAATGGGTTTAAATCCGGACTTCTAGGAGGCTATGGAACAGCACCTCCACGTCCAACCCATCGTCCTGGAAATTCATTGTTTAAATAATTTCTAACACGCCGATCGTAGTGCAGAGGTAGCAGAAACCATAACTGTCTCAGCACAGCTAGGGGCACATCTTCTAAAAGATCTTGAAGTTCATGTTCTAGAAAATCTAAATAACGGCCGCCATTTAAATTAAATGGAAAAATGAAAGGTCCAATTAATTGGTCATTTACAATGCCTGCCCAAACATTAAGCGAGAAACGATGCTGAAAATGCGATCGGCGCGTAGAATGGGGATTATTCTCTGCCCAAACATGCATGTTATGAAAATTAAAACAGCCATTTCGCGTAAAGCACTAAAATGTTATTAGTGAAGTTTGGATTTCGGGCACTTTGTTCTAAAAGCCATTCACAAAACGCAACTCTCTGTTGAAAATCACCTGGCTGAAGATGTTGAACCCGTTGATAATGATAGGGGTGAAATTTATTTTCGCGGATGAGATAATCCGTGTACTTAAGCCGGGATCCGCTTCTAACAAATTTAAAATTTGATTTTCCACTGCAAACAAATGATCTGCTCGGTTAACACCTCTGTCAACTGCGCCAACGGGTTGCAAACTTCCTGTATCACGTGCTCTTTGATGTAACTCCCGAAAACGATTTGGTGTTGGTAAATGCCGTTCGGCAAACCGATCCTGATAAAGCCTTACTGCTTCCGCGGAATTGCACCTAGCTTCACCGTAAATAATTAACATAGTTAGTTCAATATTAGAATAAATGTGTCGCGCCATTTTCACAAAAAAAAGATGTTTGTCTGAATAAGTTTCAGCAAAGATTAAACACAAACATATGTTTTCTTGAAATCCGCCCTTACCACCCCTACTTAATTCATTGTAAATTTCTAAAAATGTGTAAGCAATAAATGTTTTTACAAGTGTGCCATATATCCCGAGGCCCGGCCGTCGACCTGCTCCATTGACACAATACGGCGTGATGACCTTGCATTAAGTGCACTCCGATATTTTCCCTAAGCGCTTGTTGTAATTTGATAAAGCTGATGCCGCATGCCGTTTAAAAATTATTTCTAATTGCCAGTGCTTCCAAAAATGTTGTATATTTTTACTCATTTATTTTAATAATTAATTGCGGGCTCATTGTTAGAACTACAAACAAAATAATTGTGAATTATGTTTAGAAATAATATAATCTCTTTGTGGTTAAGAGCCTGTTCGTTATTTCAAATACACCCTGTATATAGATATAATATTAATAAATTATTTTATTTTATTTTTGTAAAATAATTTATTCGTAAAACAAACAAAGTAAATTTAATTAAAAATCTGTAAAATAAGATTGTTATATAATGAGTCCATTTCTCACTTAACCTATGTTTAAATTATTTTAGCTACAAAATTCTAAAATATTATTTATTTTTGCTTAAATATTGGAGTTTTACCATTTATGTTATAAATGTGTACATAAATGAGTTATTATTTAATATTTTTTGAAACCAATTTTCCAGTAAACCGTAATTTCTAATACAATTTTATCACATTAGATCTTCTTGGATTTTTTTCATTAAAATATCATACACATAATTTTTTTCTAGTTTATATCCTTTTAGTATAATAATATATAAAATTAAGATAATGCTCTTATATTTTCCTTTTAGTAATATATTTTGTATAAAATAATTTATTCATGTTATTAAGTCTGACAAGTCTTACATTTGTTATCACTAAAAAGTTGTATTAACAAAATGGAGCATGCAATGATAAATAAGTATAAGTAGAAATAAACAAAGAAAAAAAAATACGTAAAATAAAATGTATAGATTGTATACATATTTTTAGCATGACACTGCACAACAAAATTTCATTAAAACTTTGTAGTGTGTAAATTGGGTAGCTATTTAAATTATTTATACATTCATAGAATTCTTTTAAGTGTACATATCCCGTTGTATGCGCTGTAAAACTTCATGTATTCATTGCTTTTTTTAAATGAGTTCAGTTTGAAGTTTCGAACAAGTGTTTCCACTCCCAGACTAAGCATGAAGTAAAATTTCGAGTTTAGAAAAGCCTGAAAATTTGGATTTGCAGGGGCGCGCGAGCGAAGCGAGTCGCGCCCCTGCAAATCCAAATTTTCAGGCTTTTCTAAACTCGAAATTTTACTTCATGCGCCACACGTATAAAACACTGATTTAAAGTAAAGATTACAATATTCCTGTTCAGCAGAATATTTTTAATTCTGCTTTACCTACTTATTTTTATTACTGATCAAGCAGTATATACTTACAAAATATAAAAACTACTTAAAATTAATATCGACTTTCTGCAAAAAATTTTCCTCGTTGAGATTTCTCAGCATAATAAAATAATAAAAATATTTAGGTAAAGCAAAATTAAAAATATACTGCTGAGCAGAAATACTTTGATCTTCATTTTAAATCAGTGTTTTATACGCGTGGCGCATGAAGTAAAATTTCGAGTTTAGAAAAGCCTGAAAATTTGGATTTGCAGGGGCGCGACTCGCTTCGCTCGCGCGCCCCCGCAAATCCAAATTTTCAGGCTTTTCTAAACTCGAAATTTTACTTCTTGCTTAGTCTGGGAGTGGAAATCTATGTTAAAAAGTGAAATAATTCACCAATTAAATTAGATATGTTTCTACCATAAACTATTTACAGTGCTAATAATAAACCAAATTTTCAGGCTTTCCTAAACTCGAAATTTTACATCATGCGCCACACGTATAAAACACTGATTTAAAGTAAAGATTACAGTATTCCTGTTCAGCAGTATATTTTTAATTCTGCTTTACCTATTTATTTTTATTACTGATCAAGCAGTATATACTTACAAAATATAAAAACTAATTAAAATTAATATCGACTTTCTGCAAAAAATTTTCCTCGATGAGATTTCTCAGCATAATAAAATAATAAAAATATTTAGGTAAAGCAAAATTAAAAATATACTACTGAGCAGAAATACTTTGGTCTTCATTTTAAATCAGTGTTTTATACGCGTGGCGCATGAAGTAAAATTTCGAGTTTAGAAAAGCCTGAAAATTTGGATTTGCAGGGGCGCGACTCGCTTCGCTCGCGCGCCCCCGCAAATCCAAATTTTCAGGCTTTTCTAAACTCGAAATTTTACTTCATGCTTAGTCTAGGAGTGGAAATCTATGTTAAAAAGTGAAATAATTCACCAATTAAATTAGATATGTTTCTACCATAAACTATTTACAGTGCTAATAATAAACCAAATTTTCAGGCTTTTCGAAACTCGAAATTTTACTTTATGCGCCACACGTATAAAACACTGATTTAAAGTAAAGATTACAGTATTCCTGTTCAGCAGTATATTTTTAATTCTGCTTTACCTATTTATTTTTATTACTGATCAAGCAGTATATACTTACAAAATATAAAAACTAATTAAAATTAATATCGACTTTCTGCAAAAAATTTTCCTCGTTGAGATTTCTCAGCATAATCTGTAATAAAAATATTTAGGTAAAGCAAAGTTAAAAATATACTGCTGAGCAGAAATACTTTGATCTTCACTTTAAATCAGTCTTTCATACGCGTGGCGCATGAAGTAAAATTTCGAGTTCGAGCAAATCCAAATTTTCAGGCTTTTCTAAACTCGAAATTTTACTTTATGCTTAGTCTGGGAGTGGAAATCTATGTTAAAAAGAGAAATAATTTACCAAATAATTAGATATGTTTCTACCATAAACTAATTACAGTGCTAATAATAAACCAAATTTTCAGGCTTTTCTAAACTCGAAATTTTTCTTCATGTTTAATCGTTAGTAACTTCAAATTGAACTTATACAAAATCCTATACATGCATACGCATCTGGATATATACTCGAAAGAAAAGTTCCCTGTGAGATTATTTTTTGTACGATTACAAAAAGAAACAATCTAGAAGTAATATAGTTTTGTAAAATTTTGGTTTGGTTTACCGAATAAATAAATTGATAAAATAATTAAACATTCCTTATCTGATAAAAAAAAAAACATTTTCGAAATATCTCAATCATTTATAGACATTTCATTTTTCTCATAGTTTAATTTTTGTTAAAACACGAGTAGACATTTTTACCATTAGTCGTAAAAACGCAAGCAGAATCCGAACACACAATTAACGTGTACTTTGAACCAATTCACCAAACAAGCTTGCGTCATTTACAATTATTGACTTTTACTATTCGTAATTCGTAATCAATAAATAAACTGCGTGATGTAAATCTGTTTTATTGGCAAGGTCGAATTTAAATCTTAGTATTTCTTGCTACTGAAAATTTGCGTGAGCTTTCGCTGTAAAATTTAACAGTTAGTGGCGAGGAAAGTGTGTCAAGTTTTGGAGAATGGGGGGAACATGTTTGCAGTACTTTCGTTTGATCGATCATGAATTCATGTTTTTAATTTGATGTCATGACGGAGTTTGAGCTTTTGTTAAGTCGATAAATGAGTCACTAGGAGGTGTCGGATAAAGCTCTCCCTAAGCCCTGAATGAATATGTTTGCCATTATAGTTAAAAAAAATACTCTGCGAAAGAGGGAAACTACATTTTTATGTACTGTATAGTTGAGGCTGTTAGTTGTTGAAACTCCATAATATCACTTTAATAAAACACTTAATTTGTTTAGGTTTCAAAATTATATTTATTGTACTACAACAATTGTTTCATTCATCTACCTGATGAAGCCACAGTGTGGTGAAACAATTGTTTTAGTACAATTAATATAATTTTGAAACCTAAACAAACTAAGTGTTTTATTAAAGTGATATATTTTTATGATTCAATTGCTATATAATTCACAGCAATATCAAGTAATGACTATTTTTTAAGGCATTGAAAAAGTACTTTGCCAAAGAGGAATAATATATTTTTATGATTCAATTAAATTATATTATATTATTCACAACAATATCAAGTAATTATATATGTTTTTGAAGGCATCCACAGCTATGGTCATTAGACTTTATTTTATAGAGTAATCCATGATATTCTGATGACAAATAACTCTAAAATACTAAAATAATAATTTTATCATTGGCATCAAATGGATACCTGATGCCAATAATAAAATTATTATTTTAGTATTTTAGAGTCATTTGTCATGAGAATATCATGGATTACTCTATAAAATAAAGCTCCAACAATTATAGCGTTAAAAAACCACCTAGTTGGTTTAAAAAGCCATCTAGGTAAGGTAGACAACACTAGTGATAATTTCACGTAGACAACATAGCACATTCATTAGGTAAGACTACACTTTTCTTAGGAGTTCTATTGCTTAAAGAAACTTAAGAACATTTGCCTATTGCTTAACGGCCAAATTTTCTGCATTTTATATTTTTATTTTCTAACATATCAATTTAATTTACGATTGAGGCTGAAACTTTAAAGCATTTATTTTTACTTTTCTCCATATGTAAAACAAAGGGACAGTATTGTTTTCGCGAAAATTTTTAAATCAAACATTTTAGTGGATATATCCATTTTGAGGGCCCCTAAGTTGATCAAGACCATTTTTGAAAAAGCTCTGTCCATTGAACACACTAAGCCGATCGAGATGTTAAAAAGATACTATAAACTTAAGCTCTTTATTGCAATCCTTGAATGGGAAAAGTTCTTGGTGAAAATTCGAAAACGGAAGTGGTAGTTTAATTTTACGATTTTTTTTTCATTATTCTTTAATAATGTTATATACAAAAATATTTTTAACAAAAGTTGCATATAAAACAAAAATTAGCTTTTTATGTATATTTATATTAAATACGCAGTTATCCTTTTATATTATTTTTAATGAAAGAAAAAAAGGCAGTGTATTCAATATTTTTTTAACTCATTTTGAATGAAAAGAAAAACACAATGTTTTCAATATCTTACTAAGTAATTTTGAATTGAAAGATAAACGTTGCTTTTATTTCAGGGTGTGAAAGGAAAATTCTGCTCCAAATTTAGATATTGAAGTTTGTCACAATTAAAACCCAAACGTAAATATTCATCACTGTTGGTTTTTCTTTTCTTCTACACAAATGGTAAAAAAATATATATATATAAGTATTTTAGGGTGGGAAACAAAAATTCTAGCCCAAATATAAAAATGATGGTGATGTGTCTTTCTCCGTCATTCAAATAATTGATAATCAATGTAGTAAATTTATTTCACTCTGACCAATCGGTTAAAATTTTTACTTGAAGTCAGTGTTTAGTATGCGTGGCGCATGAAGTAAAATTACGAGTTTAGAAAAGCCTGAAAATTTGGATTTGCCGAGGCGCGACTCGCTTCGCTCGCGCGCCCCGGCAAATCCAAATTTTCAGGCTTTTCTAAACTCGTAATTTTACTTCATGCTTAACCTGGGAGTGGAAACCCACGTTAGATGATTAATCAAAAATAAAATTGCGAACGTTCAAAACGATCAGTAATCATTCAAAATAAATGAAATTAAATTTAATAAAATTCATGAAATCAAATTATACCCTTGATTTGATATTTTCGGAATATTCAGTAAAGATATTCAAATTTCAATTATAACCAATCGAAGTTTATTAATTTCCGTATAGATTCTTAGAATATTACGTTAATTTTATAATCAAAATTTATTTACAATTGTTTAAAAAAATCATTCCCCTAAAATCGTTAGAATTATTGCATAATTTTAATTTTGGTTGAATATTTTAAGAAACCGCGGCGAATAATTCAATTTTTTATTTTTCTTTCTTTAAGATGTAAGTGCAATTAATTCTTAGTAAATACTGTAAATTTCACGTTGATGGTATACAATTTTAATTTTTTACATTTTTTTTTTAAAGAAAGCATTCCCCCAAAATAATAATTTGTTTTGCATAATTTCAACTTAGGCTAAAAATTTTAAGAACACGTAACGAGATAATTTTCTTTTCTTTTTATAAGATGTAAGTGCAATCGATTTTAAGTAAATTCTATAAATTTCACGTTGATGGTATAGCATTTTAATTTTTTACAATTCAAACAATTCAAAGAAAACGTTTCCACAAAATCATTAATTTTATTGCATAATCTTAATTTGAGCAAGAAAACGTGGCAAGATAATTTAATTTTCTTTTTATAAGATGTAAGTGCAATCAATTCTAAGTAAATTATGTGTATTTTACGTTGATGGTATAAAATTTGAATTTTTTACAATTATTTCCAACAAAACATTTTTCTAAAATCGTTGATTTTATTGCATAATTTCAACTTTGGCTGAATATTTTGGGAAAATGCGTCGAGATAATTTAATTTTCTTTCTATAAAATGAAACATAAATTAACTCGCTAACTCTAAGTATAAAATAAGTGTCTGATTGATCGCCTAACGAGGGTTTTCACTCCCAGATTAAGCATGAAGTAAAATTTCGAGTTTAGAAAAGCCTGAAAATTTGGCTTGGTCGCGCAGCGAAGCGGAGCGACCAAGCCAAATTAGGCTTTTCTAAACTCGAAATTTTACTTCATGCGCCACGCGTACTAAACGCTGATTTAATGTGAAATGGTCTTGGCAAGAAAAATAAGTTTAGCATGGTAATTATTAATTGTTCAAAAAATGGTGATGTGTCTATCATAGCACTTTCCCCGTAACTGCTATGATAGACACATCACCATTTTTTTTTTCAATAAATTACAAAAATAATTTTCAAAACTTGAAATCTCATAAAAATCATATATACTGCTTTAGGGCTAAATTTTCCACATTTTCTTTTTCTAACATAACAATTTGACTCACGATTGAGACTGAAACATTAAAAGATCCATTTTTCAAATAAATTACCCAAATAATCGTACAAAAATTGCACTGCGCAATAAATTCCCTATATTTAGCCTCTACGTTTCCTATTTGCATTTCAACGTGTTCCCAGTCACGTAACTCCTGATGCACGAGGTTTCCAGCGGCCACTTGAACCGCTTCCATGGAATCATGCCCTGGACTATGGAATGTGCGCGCAAGTTTTTCGTGTCAGCGCTCGAGAATTCTGTAGGGCCGAATTGCACGGCTTCCTCGAGTAGACGGATCGCCTCTCATCTGTGTGTAGTACGTAGAACGCATTCCCGGAATCAATATTCGCCTGCATCCAGAACGGGAACAAGGGGTCGGGCGCAGGCGCCGCGGGGTCTCCCCGGGATCGATTCACTCTCCCTTTGTTTTCGAAAAAAATCGTTGGGAAAGGTTTCATTTGTTTAACAACAATTCATATACATTTATCCAGTTAGCCAGCCTCTTTATAAAATTTAGGAACCGTGTTTGGATGCTGTTGCTGGATGCAAGACTGGTGATTGGTGTATATAGTCGGCTATCTTACTCTTATCTTAGTTCTTGAGCACAGTCTTTTTTTTTTACTCGATTTTCAGTTCTCCCATAAGCACTGGCATCCCTTGTTTAGCACGTTTTGGAAAAATTATCAAACAGGCAGGGTAGGGATGTTTATCAAGAAAATCCTTAGGGATCAAAGTAACATATTTTACTGGCATCATAAGTAGTTATTGAAAAAAAATAGTATTTCTTTATTTTCCAAAATGAAAATCTTTGTCTCAAACGAATACAACAAAGTTTATACATACAGGGTGTCCGTATTTCGATAGAATGTATGGAGATCTCAGTTACTTAAAGAGATAGAGAGTCGGTTGAATTAGGGCAAAGTTGCGTATTTTAGGGCCTAACAATAATCTGAAAACAATTTTTGAATTTGTTTTTTTTTTAAGAGATATCAATAAAAAAGTGTTTTTTAAATAGTTTTTATTTTTCTATTACAAAACTACTAAATTTGGACATTTAGAACTTTGACAATTTACAAGCACATTTCAATAAGGAATCTAGTAGCACATTTTTTTAAAATAATTATTACATTTACCCGGGAACCATAGCCAACTTTTGTTTTTCTTATGGGCGCTGTTTTGGATTTTTATATTTTTTTGAAAGAATATTTTTTTCTGAACTCAGGGATGTATCACACTCATAATTTATTTTAGATTTGATATTTTAAATTATAATATTTTCTTTTTTGCAATGAGTGCCTTGGAAACAATTACGTCATATCTATTAATCAATAAAATATTGACAGCAGTCAACCATTGTTAGCAGTCAAAATGAATTAATAACTGTTAATCTTTTGTAATAATATTAATAAGTATCGATTATCATACAAAACATAAAGTAAAAAAAAATGGTAATGCGTCCATAATAGCACTTTCCCTGTTCAAGATATGATGACTTCAATATCAACAGTATGGATAACTTGCACAAATTAAAATTATTCTACTTTTATTATTATTCCAAAACTATTGACAAAAAAGTAATTCTTGCATTTTTCGCTACATCTCAATGAATATTGATCGTCATCACATCTAAGCGTTATATATTTTTAACTTTACTGTAAATCAGTGGTTTATATGCGTGGCGCATGAAGTAAAATTTCGAGTTTAGAAAAGCCCCGTGAAAATTTGTCTCGGGTCGCTGCGCGACCCTAGACAAATTTTCTACGCGGGGCTTTTCTAAACTCGAAATTTTACTTCATGCTTAGTCTGGGAGTGGAAGACCCTTATTAATTTAAAATACATCACAACTGTTAAAATATGTATTGTAACTGTCACAAAGATAAACAACAACATGGCGATCTCATTATAGCTCAATTCAAACTCGTGTCAGGTTGGCACGATTGGTTGAATGTCGGCTTACGCCGACTTATGTCAACTGTCATTCTAGTTCAAATGTTGGCTACCACGATGGACTAAATATTGGCTGTCGTCGACTTATGTCAACTGTCAATATAGTTCAAATGTCGGCTACCGCCGACTTATGTCAACTATTTTCATGGTCCAAATGTCGGTTGGCGCTGACTTGTATGTCAACTGTCATTATACCGACACAATGAACTAAATGTCGACTTATGTGAAGCTGAAACGATAAACTTATGTCAGTCAGCCTAGTGATTTACAGTCATAAATTCACAGCTTGGAAACTTTATTTTGTGACATTATGACTGTAAGTCACTTGGTTAACTGTTTTATGGACTGTATTTCGACTATTCTAGTATTGCGACTATAAGTCACTTGGTTAGCTCTCTTTTAACTTATTAGTATTTTAAAAGTGCGATTCTTTTCGCAAATCTACAACAAGTTAGTCTTACAAAGACTATATCAAACACTCATTGAAACAACTACTTCCCGATCTAATGTCCGTCGGGGTATTAGCCCGGGAAGTAATTGTTTCAATGAGTGTTTGATATAGTCTTTGTAAGACTAACTTGTTGTAGATTTGCGAAAAGAATCGCACTTTTAATGTTTGAAGTATTCTGCAACCAAGAATTAGCAATTTCATTTATACTTATATTAGTATTTTGTCATTAAATTATTATATTGACTGTACTTGATATAGCGATTTGAGTGACATACAATCATAGCATTACAATAGCCGAAATACAGTCCATAGAGAGACATAATCAGACAAATTGCTAGCATACTCAAAAGACAGTCAATCAAGTCACTTACAGTCACAATAGTCAAAACTCGGTCAATAAAGATATAATATGACAAAATCCTATGATAGTCCAAAGACAGTCAAGCAATTTATTAAGATTAAAATGTCACACCAGTATTTCGTTTAAAAACAAATACATTTTCTATCAGTACAGTAATTAATCAGCTGGATGCTTATCTTCAGAAGTGGTATGTAAGCAAATTATGGATGCTATGAGTGATTTACTCAACTGTTTCCAAGGCACTCTTTACAAAAAACAAAAGATTAAAAATTTACATATCAAATGTACAATAAACTATAAGCGTGCTACATCATTTAATTCAGAAAAAATATTCTTCCAAAAAATATGAAAATCCAAAATGGCGCCCATGAGAAAAACCAAAGTTGGCCCTGGGTAAATGTTATAGTTATCTTAAAAAAATATATATTACTAGATTTCTCGTTAAACAGTGTCTGTATAATATCAAAGTTGTAAATATCAATAGTTTTTGAATAAAAAAATAAAAACGAAATATTATAAAATCCCTTTTTGACTATATCTCAAAAACAAAAGAAGATATTTAAAATTTGTTTTTAGATTATTATTAGGCCCTAAAATATGCAACTTTGCCCCAATTTAACCGACTATTTATCTCCTTAAATAACCGAGATCCCTATACATTCTGTTGAAATTCGGGCACCCTGTATAAGTACTTCAAAAAAATTGAACCAGATACTGTTTTCTCATATGATTATTATCCTACACGCTTGAGAAATAATCAAGGACGGTAATCAAAAATTAAGTTAATAATAAACACTGATTAAAACGTTTGGGTTGTTTTACAGATTTTTTAGTTTTTACTAGAATTTGTTGCAACCATAGGTAATTTTCAAATATATTTATTTATTTATTTATTCAGTCAACGGAGTTCATTTATTGTTGGTATTGATACAGTGGCGAAGTTAGCCTTCCAATTTTAGTGGGGGGCTCAAGCCCCAAGATCTTGGGAATTTATAGATGCGTTTCGAGATTTATCTCTCATCAGAATACATGTATGTAGCTTTACGTTAAACTTTCAATACAAAAAATAGAAACAGCCAGATAAAGATTACATAGGAATGGCGAAGTGTATCGTTTAAATCGGTAACCAAATAGGTAACTTGCTTAACCTGTTTTACTGTGATGATTTTTCCAAGTTTATGTAAATTTTGTTGATTTTCTTCAAACTGCAAAATTTTCTATGAATCTCGTAATTTGTGTCAATTGTTAGTAAGTATCGCTTAATTTTGTTAACGTTGTCTATTTAATTAATGTTACCATTTTGACGATTAGGCCTCCCTAAACATTTTTAGGCTTTTCTAAACTATACATTTTACTTCATGCTTAATCCAGGAGTAAAAACACTCGTTCGACATTTTAAATTGAACTCATTAAAAAAAACCAATGCTTCAAAATGCGTACACATACAAGGAGTTTTTCTTTCAAGTATACATATCCTAATTATTTGCTGTAAATTTTCAGATATTCGTTGTTTGTTTTAAAAAGTTAAATTTGAAGCATTAAACGAGTGTTTTCCACTCCCAGGTTAAGCATGAAGTAAAATTTAGAGTTTAGAAAAGCCTAAAAATTTGGTTTGGTCGCATAGCGAAGCGACCAAACCAAATGTTCAGGCTTCTCTAAACTCAAAACTTTACTTCATGCGCCACGCGTATTAAACACTGAAAACACTGAAATATTGTGAACAATTGAACTCCACTTTAAATCAGTGTCTTATACGCGTGGCGCATGAATTAAAATTTCGAGTTTAGAAAAGCCTGTAAATTTGGTTTGGTCGCGTAGCGCTACGCGTTACGCGACCAAACCAAATTTTCATGCTTTTCTAAACTCGAAATTTTACTTCATACTTAACTTGGGAGTGGAAAACACTCGTTTGTAGATTTAAATTGAACCCTAAATAAGCGTATGCCTATGTATACTCAAGGAAAAAAATTCCTGTATGTATACTTGAAACAAAATTTACTGTATCTTTATGTCTGCAGTCCCACCAATGAACATTATCACGAAGCGCCACTGATGTATACTTTTAAAAAATGCCAAAATTAACCCTTTCTTTTTCTTTATAGTCATACCACTTTTTCTCGGCAGAGCACGTTTCTAATTTTATATGTAAGGTATGAAACAGTCTAAGCATCATCATACATTATAGTGTAAAAATGATTACATTATTGATAATTCAATAAAAGTCACTTGGTTTTTGTTTCACTACTGTTTTTATTTTATCCGACTAGTATAGTAATATTATAAACATGTTTCATCAACTAGTTAATGAGAACCAAATTGAAGAAATAATTACATTTTTTTAATCATGTAGTAATAAAATTCGCCACTTTTAACTTGGCTATGTGAAGCTAAAATCATGTCCATTGTTGGTGACAATTTCCTAAATTCGCATAGTGAGAGTGTATGAAAGATTAACGAAAACTAATTTCTGAAAAGATTTAACCTGTAATATAGACAACTTGTGCGTCTTTAGTGAACGTCTAGAAACTATGTTAAAACAGGTTTTATTTTAAAATGATAACTTATGGTGAATGCGCAAGGTGCCTGAAAGTTCTAATCTAAAATAATTGTAGAAGATCAAATCTTTGTCTGAATTTAATCAAACTTCTATCATTTAGAGCATAGGTTCTCTACCTTATTTTATCCACCGACCACTTTAAGATTTTTTTTTTTTCCAGAGCCCCCCAATTCTTTTTTTACTTACCATTTGTTGGGAATCTGAAACAGTCATTGCCACGATTATATTTAAACGTGTAATTTCATACGCCCCCTAATTTTCTCTGGGTTTTCTACTACTCCCTAAAAGTCTCAAACGTCCACAGGGGGGCGTTATCCCCTACGTTGGGAACCTATGATTTAGAGAGTAATGTCTAATATTTGGTATTTACTAAAAAAATACTTTTGATTCCTGGAGACTAATGGCCACTAATTAGTTTACAGGAATCAATATTATTTTTTCAGCTTTGATTGAAATAGAGAATTCAAGTAATTGTTTGAATTCTCTATTTCAATCAGAGTCAAAAAAAATAATATTGATTCCTAAAAACTAATTAGTAGACATTAGTTTTTAGGAATCAAAATTATTTTTTTTAAATGTTGGTAATCTTCTGTTTTATTCGTTTTGTGTTACTAAGTGACAATCTTGAAAATAATATTACAAAAACTGAAACTGAAAAACTCAAATACCTACCTCTAAGTGAATTTACCAATTGTTATTATTTGCAGAATATTTCAAGAAATATAAAACTGCGATTTGTACAAATATTTTAATTTATTTAAATCATTAAAACAACTACTTCCCAAGCGAATACTTCTTCGGATATGCATATTTATTTTCTGCAAAAAAATAAAGGTTATTGAATATGTTATTCACTTGAAATACCGTGCGATTATTTGAAACATTAATTAAAGTAGGCTTGGAATTTTAAATTAGTTTGGCACTACTGACTGTTAATATATTACGTCCAATTTATTCCATCATTTAATTAAAATTCTGGGCAACCGTACAAAAAATGCCCCCGTCTCAAATTTATAATTTAAATGATTGCACGATATAAAATATGTACTAGGGGTAAGGTATAATATTTATTAAAATATTTATGGTTATTTATACATTATAACGTATGTAGGCGTTATTACAAGGTTTTTTTTTACAAAGCTTAACATTATCAATAAAGTACGGATACATACAAAAAAGAAATAAACGTATTTATTATAACATATATGTATATATAAAAAGAGGGGTATAAATATTGCCACAGTTTTCTTCGAAGCGTTGCCCATAATAAAATTACACACCACATCAAATCAGTTATTGTCAGAGCGATCAAAATCCTTAAGTTTCGACTTTCACTCAAGAAAGTCGACGAAAGAATACAAACGAAATAAAATAAGTACTTATCCTCAAAATTTAAACTCCAATTAAATATAAAACATGGAACGTTTTTATTTTTCGTTTATTTCCTCCTCGTGCTTCCCAATTTGTCTACAGTGACACTCACAGGAAATTTATAATTTTGTGGTGTTATGAAACAAATACACTTGTACACTTTTATCACAAACAATAAATTGTCAATTTATAAATAGATTTGAGTAACTTTAACATGAATTTTTGTTTAAGTATAAATGAAATTGCCAGGATTTAGTGTTAGTTTGATTAATGTTTGAAATTATTTAACAATTGCGCAACCAGAATATGTACAAGTGTAAAAGCACCAATATTACATTCAAAGAAATGTCTATATGAATTCCCCATCGTTAAAGTTAGAGGCAGTCTTTAATTTTGTTTTTTTTGTCATACATATTAATGTTTACATGTTTTCACTCACTCTAATCAATTATTTAGTTAACGAAAGCCTTAACGAAGTGGAAATCATAGGGCCCAACGTTGCCAACAGTATCTGTCATTTTAGATCAGATTGTGTTTTTGTGTCTATTGCAAAAGTTACGTAACGTAAAAATTTAAGTAGAGCTTAAACATCGAGTACAAGGGCTGTTAAAAGTCAGTTGTTCAATTGTTGCTTAACCTAAACTCAGCTTGAGTTCGACTTAAACTCAGTTTTCTTATACGAATATAAATTAAACTAGGCCTAAGCCACTATTGTTCAACTGGGTGTAGGTTTGTTTTTGTATAATTGTAATTAAAACTGAGTTCACATTGAACTTAGGAGCAGTTGCTTTGGCCAAATTTAGTTTAATTAAACTCAGTTTAGATTACATTTACTCTACTGTAAATTATACTAAGCTTAAGTTAAGCCACTATTGAACAACTGACTCTTAGGACCATTTGTTCAATACTGGCTTAAAGTTAGCATGTTTAGCTTGTATTATGTATAAAAAATTAATTTAAACTGAGTTTACATTTAACTTATGAGTTTTACTAAAATTTAGCTTAAACTCAGTTTCAATTATATTTACTCTCATGGAAATTATACTAAGCTTAATTTCAACCACTATTGAATAACTGACTTAGGACCAGCGGTTCAATAGTGGCCCCAAAATCAAGTTTAGCTTAAGCTTATTTTAAATTGCATTTACTTTAATGCAATTTAAACCAAGCTTTATTTAAGCCATAATTGAACAACTGACTCTTAATATTTATTTCAAAAAACTCGGTGTATTTACTATCCGTTCCATTTTTACTTCACATAGGTTTAAAATTCGATTCTAATTTATTTTCTTTCATTCCCGTCTCTTTTTCTTCTTCTTCTGCAATCTTTCACACAAGTCCAAAATCCGTGTGGACAATATCACAATTATTCTGCTTATCCCCGTTAGCGGCCATGTTCAACTCAACTAGAGTATCGATGCTGTTGATGCTGACCCCCTTCAAAATTTTCTGCGCCGCCAAGCTCGTGAAGTTGAAGCTCAAATCGCTCAAACTAGGAAACTGATGCTGAGGTAAACTCTTCCCTTCTTTATCGTGCGATTTGGCGCTTATGTTAGGCTCAGAGCCTAGAATGTTTTTATCCAGAATTGATTGATAGGATTTATCTAGGGAGGTTTTCGAATCGGCTAGTTGTTTGTAGACGTCGCCGACGCTTCCGCTTATCGTTTCAAATGATTTGGTGCAGTTTTCCTGGAGAAGAGATTTCGTCGAAGTTTCCAGAAAGAGCGAGTTGCGCAACGATTTCGTTGGAGTTTCCTGAAGGGAGTCTTTTAATTTTAAGGATTTAGTTTCATGAAGAGTATCTTTAAATGATTTAGTGTGGGTTTCGTGAAGGGGATCTTTCAAAGATTTAGTGTGGGTTTCATGAAGAGTATCTTTGAAGGATTTAGTGTGGGTTTCATGATGAAGAGAATCTTTTAAGGGTTTAGTGCAGGTTTCATGATGAAGAGAATCTTTCAAGTTTGATTCTTCGAAAAGTGAGGTTTTCGCGTGGTTTTCCTCTGATAGGGAATTCCGTGTGAAATCTTTAAAGCTGTTGTTAATCGGGGATTCAGGATTGGAATTTGAGGTAAGTTGATTGTTCGAAGTTGAAGGGACGTTCTTCAAAAAGTTCTTGTAATTTAGATCCCTTGAAGGCATTTGCAGGGATAATTTCCTGCTGTTGTTCATCGCTTCATTTTTATCCTCGCTCGTGGAGTTGTTTAAAACCGAATCGTCTTTAGTATTCGTGTTCGTGTTTTTGGCCCAAATGTCGGATTTCGCGATTTGGTAGCGCGTGGGTTCTAGTATAGGCTCGGAGCCGTTGATAATGACCAAGTTTGGATCCGCCGCTTGTCCGTTTTCGAAGGTGATTACAGAGCGGATCGGGGAGTTTTGCACGAAGATTTTTGTGTTAGCCCCGTTTCCACTGTTGAATGTCGTCGTTGTGTTAGCGTTGGAAAAGTTGGTTCCATTTTGATTCGTGGTCACTTGCAACGTGAAGGAATTACTATGCGACATCGTGGAAGTCGCCTTGATTTTCGGGCTCTCTTTCTCCCTTCTCTTCGGAGATCTCTTCACCTGCTGCAGCGCGCTCCTCGTAACCATGTTCTTGTGCGCGTCTAAACTTTTCAGCGCTTCCAAATTTTCCTGCGGCTGCGTGTTCCGCGAAATAACCGTTTTGTGCGACTCCAAACTCGACGGCCCACTAGTTAGCGAACTCCCCGTTTTACTACTCTTATGCGATTCAATACTCGAAGGCCCACTGTTATCCAAACTCGCTAGCGTCTTCAAGGTGGAATCATCTGAAAACGTTTTCTCCTGACTAGTTTTTAACGACTCCAAACTCGATGCTTTCGATGATTTGAAACTGTACTCCTTCTTGCTGCTGACTTGTATCGGCTTCATCTCTAAGGACTTCCCGACCTCCTCTTCGTCAATGTCGTTGTTTGACGGGCAGGGTTTCGAAAGGCTGCTCCTGGAGGTTTTGCGCGAGCTCTCGCGGCTTTTGATCGAGTGGAACGGGCTCCGGTTTTGGTTCCTTGGAAGAGAGCTCGAGGATGGGGAGCCATAGCGTAGGCTTGGGGATTGCTCTCGGGATTCGATGTAGGAGGTTATGTAGGTGGAGTCGTTGGAAAGTTGTCTCCGGTGGCGGCGCGGGAGCGTCGCCGATTTTGAGGATCCGGTTTCTGAGTTGACGTAGCAATATGGCAATGATAACGTTGAATCCTTCAATTAAAAAAAGAACAACAACGATTTAGATATATTTATAAAATTATTAGTGGATATTCAGAAAACATTAATTCACCGGTTAACTATCGTATGTTCAATTTAAAAAAAACCTCCAGTGCCATGGAAAATATTGTAGGTTGGCAACTCTGATATTATATATTATAATTATTATGTCTGAAGTATTATATGTCAATTCTTAAAGCGTGTAGCCCACTTAAATTTAAAAAAAGGTGAAATCATGGGACTCTACAGGTTATATTTTATTGAATATATGATATATACGCGTTTCAGGCTTTAATGCCATCATCAGTATAGTCCCGAACCAGTGTTTGAAGAATACTTAACATCTTTGATCAGAGATTATAACACGGTCTATTTTAGCTTGGTCAGCTACTGTGAATGCCACATAGCAAATGGGCAACAGATGGCGTTTACGTTGTCATGTTTTGTGAAGATACCATAAACAGTTGAAAAATGCATAAGGTATAAAATCGATTTGTGAATTAATACTTTTTTAACTGACCTCATCTGCTGTGGATGTCTGTGTTCCAACATTGTGCAGATGTATGGCCTTCGAGTTGAACCATTCCGTTGGAGGAAACTGGGCGCTGAAGCTACTGATCTGACACTGCGACCTTTTCGATCTCCTGAAAATCCTCGACAGCAACGATTCTTTCTCTAAAAGTAAAATCCAGAATAAATGAATTGTTTCACAGAAGGAAGAATGAATTTGCAGCAACAGAAGAGACGTGTATTTAATATAAAATTGTGTATGGTTATTGTGTTTTAGTTAATTGTTTGTTGTCAAAAAAATATGTTTTTTAATTGTGAATGGTGGAGACTTTGACTTGACAAATTGTACACGTTTTAACTTTGTTTGTATAACAGACTTTATTGATTATTTTATTTTGTATTTGTTGTCTTACTTGGGGTTGGTGTATGTGCTGTTGAATCACTGCTGTTGGGATATTCCGTACTGCTGCTGCTGTCCGTGTAATGCCTGGCCAACGTCCGCGTCGAAGCAGATCTACGGAGCCTTCGACTAGATCCCCACAACCGGAAAGAACCTCGCCTGTCTGGGCTTTTTGGTGATGGAAACGACGCCGAGCGACGCTTATTATTCCTAGGATACAAGATCTTGTCACTTGAATTACCTAGAAATAACAATAAATACATAACAAGTGTGTCGTCAGAGCAGGCCTTAAAATAATTACCACCACAAATGACATCAGCTAAATTCGTTTGGATGCACTGATGGGTGACATCCCCATCCCTAATCGTCGCCATTTCCCCGTGGACTAAAACTAACGCTTCCTCAGTGGACATCAGCATCGTCTTGTTGTTAACCACCTCCTCGTTTCTCCGCCTGCCCCTCGAATGACTCCTAGATCTTCTCCGTCTATATAAAAAATCAAACTTTCTTCCATAAAAAACACAAATTTCTGTAATTAACAATAATGTGAGAGAAATATTTTAGTGAATTATGTTTTTACTCTGGTGTGACTATGAAGTATCCTCGGGAGCTGTGGTAGAGTTTCCTCTCGGAGGTGAGCTGGACGAGGGTGTCGTAGATCACCCTCTCGCTGGGGGGTGAGACATGGGGGAAGGCCATGATGAGAGCCTCCCTGATGGTGGGGATTCCCGCGGGACGGCCCTGACTGGATAAGCGTAAGACAACCGCGCAAACGGCTTCTGTTAAGGGTGTCCATTGCGTTTGAGGCACTGGGCTAATAATACTATCTTCTACATCCTCTGAAATAAACAATAACATAAATTAAAGAATGTTAAAGTACTAGATTCAAGTGTTACCGGTAATTATTACTAATGTTAAGAATTCGACGGCGGCAGATAATCCTTCGGGGTGGGCAATTAGTTAATTGCTGGGTACGGACTGATTTTAAACAAAATAATAATTAAAATACGGATTAATTATTATTTTGTCCAAAATGAGTCCGTGCGCAGCAATTAACTAATTGCCCACCCCGAAGATTTATCTGCCGCCGTTCGGACCGTGCTCGGGCCCTCCTAGAGGGAAAATTTATGACCATTGGTCGTTTGTTTTTCGGAATGGTGGTTTGCATTGCATTGATTCGTTGCCGCCGCCGTAACCGCTCAACACCACCTCTCAGGACTACCACTTAACACCACTTCTCAACACCACGACTTGACACCACTGCTCGACACCACCACCAGAGCCGTCAATTCAATGTTGCCACATCTGCCCCCTCTCCTTCCGTCCCACCGCCCTGTGCATTTGTATTTTTTGTTTGTATATATTTGTGTAAAGTAAATGGTTGTCTTTAGATATGTGTTTTTAAAGGCTAGTTGTTCGTGCTATCGAACTCCAATCTTCTGAGCTAGCTGGAAAGTCATTCGGGATACTTTATCTTAGTGTATCGAACTGAAGAAAATATATATTTTAGATATATATTTGTAAAATATCCCTATTTTAAAAAGAAATCCCCTCAATAAAAAATGAGTGGTTTTTCTGTTTAAAATAGGGATATTTTACATTTTCCTTGGGGACAATCTATTCCCTATTTTAAAAAGAAAATCCCCTCATTTCTTATTTATGAACCCTATATAAATAAAAAATGAGTGGGTTTTCTGTTTAAAATAGGGATATTTTACATTTTCCTTGGGGAAAATCTATTTTTTTTAGTTCCCAACACTAGGGGAAGGTATCCTGAATAACTTTCCAGCTAGCTTAGAGGATTGGGGTTGGAAAGCACTAACAACTAGCCTATAAAAACAGTTCAATTTGAAGCTTTAAACGAGTGTTTTCCACTCCCAGACTAAGCATGAAGTAACATTTCGAGTTTAGAAAAGCCCCGTGAAAATTGCTTACTTTTCCAAACTCGAAAATTTTACTTCATGCGCCACGCTTATAAAACAGATTTCAAGTGAAGTTCGAATATACATAAATTTCACAATATTTTAGTGTTTTATACGCGTGGCGCATGAAGTAAAATTTCGAGTTTAGAAAAGCCCAGAAAATTTGTCTCGGGTCGCTGCGCGACCCTCGACAAATTTTCACGCGGCTTTTCTAAACTCGAAATTTTACTTCATGCTTAGTCTGGGAGTGGAAAACACTCGTTTAAAACTTCAAATTGAACTCTTAAAAAAAAAACAACGAATATCTAAAGATTTAAACCAAATAAGCTGAATTTGAAAAACGTATACTTTAAAGAAAAACTTCCTGTATATACGATACAGGGAATTTTTCTTTTAAGTATAGATATGCATACGCTGTACATTTTACGACATTCGTTGTTTTTTAATAATTTGAATCACAAAACGAGTTTTTTCCATTCCCAGACTAAGTATGAAGTAAAATTTCGAGTTTTCTAGGCTTTTCTAAATTTGAAATTCTATTTCATGCGCCACGCGCATAAAACACTAAAATATTGTAAAATTTGTGTATATTTGAACCTTACTTTTAATCAGTGTTTTATACGCGTGGCGCATGAAGTAAAATTTCGAGTTTAGAAAAGCCCAGAAAATTTGTCTCGGGTCGCTGCGCGACCCTCGACAAATTTTCACGGGGCTTTTCTAAACTCGAAATTTTACTTCATGCTTAGTCTGGGAGTGGAAAACACTCGTTCAAAGCTTCAAATTGAACTTTATAGAAAAACAACTAATATCTTAAGATTTACAGAAAATAGGCTAAATTTGGAATATGTATACTTAAAAGAAAAACTTCCTGTATGTATAAATAAAAATAAAATATGTCCATTATCTGAAGACACGAAAAACATAGAAATCTTTTGATCTTGTAGTTTTGTAGTTTTTAAATGAGCTTTCACATCTCAAAAATCACTCTTTTATACAAACGTATCCCTCTTATAGTAAAAAAAAATCCTCGAAAAAAGAGACTTTATATCCCAGTTCCCAACACTCCCTTTCTCCTGTTGAAACAACGCCCTGGGTTTAAATAATTTATAACAGTTTCTGCGAGAAAAGTGAACTGTAACACCATCTGTATTTATATAGACAAACTACGGCTCTTAAATCAACAGGTTGTTGCTATTATTCCGTATATTTCTTTAAAACTACAGTGTGCCGACCACAGATGGGAATGCATATTAAACTACTCAAATTCGAATAGGGATATTTACCTATTTATATATCAACGAATTCGCAAATCAACTAATTCGCAAATTGCCTGCAAATTAGTACTAAACCATTTTAGCTATAGATCTTCCAGCGCTATATGAAAAAAATGACTTCAAATTTGCAATAAATTTTTATACTTTTATAACACCATAAACCATAATCCTCAATAAAAGTATCCCTCAGCAAACAGCTTATTGCATGCTCGGCCGTGAGTCGGCTGCATAATTTCAGGTCCGTATTAGAACATTTCATTCCAATGACTGACGTAGATAAATGTTAAAAGAGCATGAATGTTTTGAACTTTTCATTCTTACACTTAAATGAACTTAAATAAACAATCAACATTTTTAATCTCAACATCTCTGAACATTTTTTCTTCCGCTGTTTGCCTCGCGCCCCGGGGACAACACACCTTGTAGCGGCCCTGTTCATTTCGGTCATGAATTTTCTGTGCAAATCATCTGGCCAGCGCAGGTTAGTTTTATTGCGGTTATAGTCATAACCCCCAATTATCATTTACAAGTTAACCGCAAACTGAAGTCATTTTTTTCATATAGCGCTGGAACTACTATACAAAAAAATATCACAGTACGCTGCTGTCACAAATTATAAAAAAAGTGGTAGCGGCGTGACAAATAAAACAAATATTTTCGCTGCAACTTGGTTGATTTTTGTGAATGTATTACTTTCATAAAACGCAAAGCGTTCTTTTAAGACACGAGGAAGCTGATTTGGTAATAAGAATGGACTAAAGAGGCCTCCGACAAATTAAAATCGCTAAACATTTTAACACATCTCAAAGTGTGATCTCAATTACTCGCTTTAGGCAAACAGAAACAGCTTCAAGAAGACCTGGTAGTGGATTGGAACGTGTAACTACTACAAGAAAAGATGGATACATTTTTAACACAATAAAACACTTTTAACTTTGTTTGTATAACACAATTTATTTTTATGTGACTGCAGTTTCGGCAAAATCAGCTTGCCATTATCAAACATGAAGTGTCTAAAACTGGAAACAATACAGGTATATATACAAAAGGTGATTACATGAAAACGGATTACAAAACGGCTTTCATGTAATCACCTTTTGTATATATACCCGTAATATTTTAATATTTCATGTTTGATAATGACAAGCTGAATTTGCCGAAACTGCAGTCACATAAAAATAAATTGTGTTATACAAACAAAGTTAAAAGTGTTTTATTGTGTTAAATTAACATGTATAACGAAGTAGAAGCCTCCACAATTCAGGATACATTTTTGTTTTCGTATTTTTTTTTTCAATTTGATTTTTAAAGAACCAACTTAAATAAATATAAAGCCGTTGACGTAGGTTTTTATTGTAGACAATTAACCGAACACTTTTTCTTTTTCTTTCCGGTTGGGGTTCAAACTTCCGGTTTAACAATTTAATAGAGTTCTTTCTCACGATTGCTAGACAAAGAGGAAAATTATATTTTCTGACTGTGTTCGCATGAGCCGTATAATTTTGATAGCAACCCACCTTGAAATATATAATTACATAAAAATCACTCGAATGGAACTACCAGAAAACGCTACGTTAAAAATTGTCTTGAATATCAATTCAAAAAAGACATTAATATAAACTTTGTTCTCAGGGAAGAAAAGGAAAACAAAAATCATTAGTCTGGATTACTTTATAAAGTACACAGAATTTTTTTTATTTTAAATATATACATCCCTATTGCATAGGCTGGATTTGCGAGAAAATTTTGTTAATCGTCAGAATTTGGTTAATTTTACCCTAAATTTCATAAATATTGAATTAAATCTAGAATAAAAAGTCAATTTCACAAAAACTTTATCGTAAACATATACTATGGACTTACTCATACCTATCCTATAATATTACACTGTGGGGACAGTCATGTCAAACAAACCGATTATTTATCTTACAAAAAAGAATTATTCGTTTAATGTTCAACTTAAATTACTTAGATTCTTGCACACTGGTTTTTATTCAAGAAAAGATTTTAACACTACCTTGCATTTACATTTTAAAAATGTTATATTATATTCACTCAAATAAATCTACTTTCATAAGACATTGTGACATTCATAGCTACCAAACTAGAAATAAAGAGAAATTAGTATCATACCAACACACACATTCATTCTTTGGTAAAGCTCCTCAGCAAGCCGGTATTAACCTGTATAACAAACTTCCAGAGTCGCTGACAGGATTGACACTAAGTAAATTCAAGTCCAAATTAAAAGCTTGTTTCCAAATAAATGCATTCTACAGTATAGAAGATTTTGAACATTTTAATCATTCCGAAATAACTTAAAATTATCCAACTGACCAAATTTTATTTTTTATTTAATACATGAATATCAACATATTAATGTATCACTGTAATCAAATGTCCTTATACTCTGTAGTTTATACTGTAATATTTTATTTCTACTTATTTATATCATATATTTATTTCTTTGACGTGTCTAATATTGTAAAATTAAACAATGAAGGACCAATAAACAATTTGAATTTGAATTTTGAATTTTGAATTTTGAATTTTGAATTTTGAATTTTGAATTTTGAATTTTGAATTTTGAATTTTGAATTTTGAATTTTGAATTTTGAATTTTGAATTTTGAATTTTGAATTTTGAATTTTGAATTTTGAATTTTGAATTTTGAATTTTGAATTTTGAATTTTGAATTTTGAATTTTGAATTTTGAATTTTGAATTTTGAATTTGAATTTGAAATAATCATAATTTCAAAAACCCTGGATATATACATCCCTGTTGCACACGCTGTAAATATTCAGGCATTCGTTGTTTTTTGAGAAAGTTCAATTTGAAACTTAAACGAGTGTTTTCCACTCCCAGATTAAGCATGAAGTAAAATTTCGCTACACGACCAAACCAAATTTTCTGGCTTTTCTAAACTCGAAATTTTACTTCATGCGCCACGCGTATAAAACACTGAACTAATGTAAAGTTTGAAAAATACTTTTAAATCAGCATTTTAAAGCAGTATATTTTGCACCATAGAGTATAAAGTTTAAAATATACTGCTTTAGCATACTGATTTAGAAGTATATTCCAAATTATACAATATTTTAGTGTTTTATACGCGTGGCGCATGAAGTAAAATTTCAAGTTTGAAAAGCCTGGGAGTAAAAAACATTCGTTTAAAGCTTTAAATTAAACAAATTTTAAACATTACGAACGCCTGAATAAATACAGCGCATACATTGAGATATGTATACTTTAAAAAAAATCCCTGTATACAATATTCCAATTCTTACTTGTAGAATATATGAAAATTTATAAATAATCCCGAATTTAAACACTCATTTTATGATTACACAATACACTAAAAGATATTAGATACTTGTTCTGCTACTTTCTTGATGGAACCAGATTTTCACATTGGGTAAAGTTAATCACTTGTATTTCTTGAATAATTTTCTCACTTATCACTTGGTGAAACATTTTTAAATATTGATAATGAAAGTTTAAATTAAATTACACTTGGTTTGTTTCACAATGTTTTACTTTACTATTTACTCGACTAGTTTCGCGTTTTACAGCATTATCAGGAGTGACTCCTGATAATGCTGTAAAACGCGAAACTAGTCGAGTAAATAATAAAGTACAAAATTGTGAAACAAACCAAGTGTAATTTAATTTAAACCTTCATTATCAATATTAAACACTTGTATTGTTCCATGTTTTTATTTTCAGTTGCCTGACACGTGTTTCGATCCGTTAAGATCATTTTCAAAATGAAAACTAATTTGAATTTGACAAACGTTGCAATGTATATAAAACAGTGAATTTACGTTTCTAATTTCCAATTAACAATAAGAAAGATAACTTATTAAAACGATCATCTTGTTAAACAGGAAAAACTTCAATTTACGCAAGAACAATCGTATCTGGAACATCATCGCGGATCTAATCGCTTATTTTTTTGTTTTGTTTCGGGAGAGAAGGCAATTGGCGAAATTGGCTCTAGTCGAGTTGCCTTTTGTGTGCTGCATTATTTGGCAAGAATGGCACCCATTGTGCGCATCCCGGATTAAAAATGTCAACGGATAAAAGCGTGAGCGCGGAGAGCGATCGTGATTAATATTTTCCTATTGGCATTTCGATAAATATAAATCGATGATGTTGATAAATTGAGCTCGAGAGCAATTATTTAGAAAATAATCAGATGTAATCATTGATTAAGTAAATATTTGATGGGTATTCATTAGAATCGTATTGAAATAAAAACACCTGTATTAATTTTTCATTTTATAAAATCATTCAGTTGAATTTACATCCTAGATTTTTGGGTTTTAATATAACAGAATTAATTAATAATATTATTCCAAATTACTTATATTTAAAAAGTAGTAAATCAGTCTTCAGTGCTCGGTTTATATTATTTTATAAATATACCGGGTGCGCATTTTCAATCCGGAACATACAAGGTGCGACAGAGAAGATTGCTGATTTGAATTGGGCGCCAATGAGCAACACATGGTCAAAAAGGGGTAGGGAGGGTCTCATTCGATAGAGAGGGTCTTAAAGTTTTATTACCGGTCAAGACAGTTGTCGTAAAGCGTTGGACAAAGAAAGAGCGTGCATTCGCCGTCGAAGTCTACTTTTCCAATTTCCGTTTGGTGGTTGCCATCTGAGAGAATGGTTCCATTGCACATCTACCGAATTATTCAGAACAGCTATTTCAAAGATAAGAATAGCATTGATGATTGCCAAACTTCGCAGCGGAGAGGGCACTTAGAGAAGAAGAAGAAGGTTGCCACCCAACGTGCCTTCCGAACTCGGTTCAATATTCATCCCACGGGTCCCGTTCCTGGTCGGCAATCAATCGTTTCGTGGATAGACGTATTCAGGGAAAGTGGCAGTGTGGCGAAAAAGGGGCCTGGAGGTCAACAGACTTCCAGAACACCAGAAAACGTCGAGAGGGTGAGGCTGTAGTTTTTTTGTGAATGCAGTTCGCTACAGAGAAATGATTGAGGCATTTTTTCTCCCAAAACATGAAGAAATAGAACCTTGGAACGTATGGTTCCAGCAGGACGGAGCCACGGCATACATAGCGAAAACTCCAATGGAACTTTTAAGGGAACACTTCCACGAGCGCCTAATCTTCTTGAGGGGTGACGTACTGTGGCCGGCGCGCTTCCCCGATTTAGCTCCCTGTGACTGCTTTTTATGGGGATATCTCAAATCCATTGTTTACAATGACAAACCACGGACCCTGCAACACCTAAAGGACAACATTCGCCAAGCTATCGCCAACATTCCCCTCGATATGCTCGAAAGAGTGGAGCGAAACTTCAAAAAGCGGGTGGATCAGTGTATCGCTAATGCGGGCCGTCATTTGTCCGATGTCATTTTTAAAACCACTCGAAACAGAAATTCAGGATGTGTACAATACGATAAAAAAGAATTAAATTACATAAATGACTTTTAACAATTTGTCTATTGTTATAAATTGTCAAACTTAATTTGCAAAATGAAAATTAATTATACCATTAAAGAATAAATGTTTATAGTAAGAACGTTTTACACTGGAGGCCGCATAAGAAATGAGCGTGATTTATTTAGTTTTTGCACATGAACGCAGTATCCTCAAAGAATCAATATTTGAGCGGGAATTTTCAATAATACAATTATTGGACCGTTTGAAATTATCGGAAATTTAAATTCAAGATCATTTTTAGAACTCTTAATTAACAAAGTTGGCCTTGCTGTAGAAGGAGCAACACGTAACAATCAGGAGGTTTGGTTTCAACAAGATGGCTGCTCAGCGCATTTTGAAGTAGATGTTCGGGAATATTTAGAAAAAAAAACTCTTCAAATTGCTAGATTATTGGTCGTGGTGGAATAATTAATTAGTGCGCCAGATCTCTTGATTTAGCGCCTTGTGATTATTTTCGGTGGGACGATATGAAAAGCAAAATTTATCAAATATGTCACTAACAATATTAATTCTTAAATAATTTGGATAATTTTTCCATCTTTAAACTTCTTCGTTGCTATCTTTTTCATGGAGAAAATAATCTACAGTTTGTTGAAAGATTCATAAAAACTTATAATTTTCACAAAATCGTGGAATAACTTCTTAGAACTATTTATTGGAATTTGTGGATGTTTCGGGATAAATCAGCGTTTTAAGCGCGTAGCGCATAAAGTAAAATTTCGAGTTTAGAAAAGCCTGAAAATTTGGTTAGGTCGCGTAGCGCTACGCGCTACGCGACCAAACCAAATTTTAAGGCTTTTCTAAACTCGAAATTTTACTTCATGCTTAGTCTGGGAGTGGAAAACACTTGTATATAATATTGACAACATTGATAAACACTGGCCTTCTTGATTTAGGAAAAAAAACAATTGATATTTTCTTTTAGATACTTTATGGATCAACCTGTATAAAAACAAATACGCTTGTAGATCTCGTCTCAATAGCCGAAATGCATGTATTATACTTTTCTGCAGCTCGAATAGTTTTTTGTCAAAATTGAGAAATGTCGAAAATTAACGCCAGTGCGCTCGATTTTGTTGTATTTCGCAAAAGTTGCAAATAAATCAATAACTAATGGGAATACAGAAAAATAGTTCAAACCAAAGTTTTAGATAATAACATTTTGGACAATTTCTTTATCTTCAAGTTTTTTCGTAACTAGTTTCTTCCTTAGAAAACAATGACAGTTTGTTGAAAGATTCTTAAAAACTTCTAATTTTTAAAAATTATAAAATAACCTAAAATTAATTATTAGAATTTGTGTGTGTTGTATGTCTAACCTTAAATTATCCATTATTACTGTGTTTCCAGTTTCCGAGAATATTTCCGAGAATATTCCCCAATTTTTAATTACCGGTAATTTTGCATCACCAATTGTATATTATTTTTTTTAAATTTAACTCTAAATTGTTATGAAATATTTTATTTACACAAAATGCATCTGTGGTCGCGGACCAGAATCTTAATGGCGCGAGCCCGATTTGGCCCGCGGGCTGTAGTTTAAAAGCTAGGGCACTGTTTGGCGTAAAATGGAGGGCTATTTCAATTTTTACTATCATTTTTAAGAGATGTTCAATTTGTTTTTAATCTTTAGGTTGGAATTAAAATGCAATTAAATTGAATAATTTCCCCTTTTTTTGTGAATTGTTACGTTCCGGATTAAAAATGCTCACCTTTAATTATAATATATGTTCCGGATTGAAAATGCTCACCCGGTATATATGAAATGGTTAAGTTGAACAACACAATCAGACTGAAATTCGCCATTAGATTTCAAATACTTATTGTTATCTTTTATGTAAAAACGTATGTAACTAAATGATATTTGAAATAATAATAATAATAATAATACGCAAGACAAAAACAAAACATAAGCCTGGTACATATAAATATATAATAATAATGCCAATTGGCAGAAGAATTTATTTGTTATTTTAGCCATCAGAATTATTTTTATGTTAATTATTTATTGTACAATCTGTCAATAAAGATTTATATATATATATATATATATATATATATATATATATATATATATATAATAATAATTAAATTAGAATAATTCTGTAACAATAAAATTACTTATTAAATGTTAAATGCGTGTCCTGTGAATATAAAAACACATTTTTAGTAAGAATAATTAATTCATAGTTGGCTCCAAGTTACAGAGTAACATTTTTATAGAATCGTAAAAGATGTCACTACAATGCGAAATTTTATTAAAACAATTACAAATAATTCCAACAGAAGATTTTAATTCCGCGTTAGTTCGATGCGCAAATACATGAAATAAAGATTATTATTATCATTAAAGTGAGGGATATTTGTAACCAAAACTTTGAAGATAATTTATTTCTAAGCTTGGTTAACATTTTTATTTGAATAATAAGAAATTTCATTTCGAACTTAGGTTTTTTCAAAGTTATTGGTGCAATTAAGTCTAAGTCTAAGATTCCCTTTTTTTATAGTTTTCTCAAAACTGTGGATACTAAAATTTTGATAAATGAGAATTCTGAATCCAATTAGTCGTACATTTCAGAAAAATTATCTTTGATTTATGACAGTATTTTAAATATGAAAAAACTCTTACAATTGTACGTACAATTTAAAAATAAATACGCTCGTTCTCATTTCCGAGTTGGAAAATTGTGTCGAGCACGGATTAGGGAGCAATTACGGTGTTTCTGAAAGGATTGCGGTTTTGCATTGGGATTTAGAAATTTCGAGTCGCGAACAAATCGCGTGTATCTGCGCGGCAATCGTCCGTAATTTCGAAATTCATTCCACGATTGCGATCGAAAAGAAGGACTGCACTAGCATTACCCAATCGTAGAAAAAATACAGAATCGTACAATCATATGCAAATTAAGTAAATTAGAGCGAACATGGGAAAGATACTTGATCATTTAATCGGATGTCTATGGAATTGTAGTTGGCATAAAAAAGTTGAATGATAGATTATTGAATACTGTTTTTCGAACTAAAACGTAAAATAAAACAAACAAAAAAATCAATTTGTACATCATTCTTGATGATGGCATTACGACAAAACTAGTAGGAATATAAAATACATACAAGTAAAACAAAACCAAGTGAATTTAATTTACAGACCCAATATACATGGAGTTTTTCTTGAAAGTATACGTATTCCAAATTCAGCTTATTCTCTGTAAATATTTAGACATTCCATGTATCTTTTAAAGTTTAATTTGAAGCTTTAAACAAGTGTTTTCCACTCCCAGACTAAACATGAAGTAAAATTTCGAGTTTAGAAAAGCCCCGTGAAAATTTGTCGAGGGTCGCACAGCGACCCGAGACAAATTTTCTGGGCTTTTCTAAACTCGAAATTTTACTTTATGTGCCACGCGTATAAAACACTAAAATATTGTGAAATTTATGTATTTAACTCCGCGACTAAACCACCATGGGAATTCACCACTAATTAAAATGATCAAGGCTTATCATGAGGTACAGTATACTGTGGGTATTCTCAACGATATCGCATTATTATAATTATTTATTATAGTTTTCGGTGTGTACTTCATTTTCATTTTGATTCATTTCTAGTAATGTTAAGCTGTTCACATAACCACTGTTATTATTATTTATACTATTATAATTTTTCTTTTTTTTTACTAGGTTATGTTCACGTTAAATCTTTACAATTATTGTTTTAATTTCATTTAGGTTAATTTTAAGTTTCTCTATATCTGTTAAAAAATAAATAAATATTCGATCTTCGCTTGAAATCTGTGTTATACGCGTGGCGCATGAAGTAAAACTTCGAGTTTAGAAAAGCCCGACAAATTGTCACGGGGCTTTTTGAAACTGGAAATTTTATTTCATGCTAAGTCTAGGAGTGGAAAACACCTGTTTAAAGCTTTAAATTAAACTTTTTTTAAAAAACAACGTATGTCAGAACATTTACAGCTTATGCATGTATCCTAAAAGAAAAATTCCCTGTATATTATCGATAGACTACTACTTTATTCTAAAATATAGGATGAACATAAAATCATATAAAATAGCACTAATCAGAACCAATTTTAGTTTTTATTAAATTTATAAGTAGATGCCAATAGATATTCTCGGTGTTTTCGCTAAAATTAAAGCGTTTTGACATAAGAATTTTTAAAGCGCAAGATTTGGATAGTGTAAATAAACATTTCTAATATTTATTAACGTTAGATCAAATATAAAAAGTATATTTTTAACTTCACTTGGAATAAGTGTTTTATACGCGTGGCCCATGAAGTAAAATTTCGAGTTTAGAAAAGCCTGAAAATTTGGTTTGGTCGCGACCAAACCAAATACTCAGGCTTTTCTACACTCGAAATTTTACTTTATGCTTACCCTGGGAGTGGAAACACTCATTAGTAGCATCAAATTTACTTCTTTTATAGACAAGAAAAACGAATACCTGAAAATTTAGTGCATATACATCCGAACACGTAAAAACTCCCATGTATAACCAATTAAATTCGCATTATCGTTCAGTAATCCTAACAAATCCATTCATTCATTGTTCAGCAATATAATCTCGGTGCGAACAATCGATTAGACACCATACACACACACACACGTAATGTTCACAGTCTTGTTTTAATTAAACGCCACACATGCAATATCTCGTGAAATTAAAAATCGCTGCCTGTGATTTACGTCCTCCTTATCCTTCTCATTCCATTCGATCTCTGAGTCGAATCTATTATTTTCTATTCTCACACAGCCAACACATGCATCCGACTACTCCTTCATCATTCTCCAAATATGGTTTACAAAATATCGTGAGAACGGCTTATGTAGGTGAAACTAGGCGGCGCCTTCAAAAGAAACGTGTACCACAAAAGAAACCAGAGTCTTGCAAAAATATCCCATCACTTTGAAGAAGACTGTTTTTTTTTCTCTTGGGAAAAAAATGATTAAATATTTCTGAGTATTGAAATATTTTACATGACCTATGCTTTCTAAGCGTTGGATTGACATATTTTACAAGAGCTATGCTTTTTTTCTAAGCGTTAATAGTGAATTTTTATAAAAATCAACGAAAGGGTTTTTGTGTATTTTTTCAATTTATAACTTACAGCGAAAGTTACACACTATGGATACGGATATGGTTTTTCATTTTTACATGTTCTGAAACAGTTACGATTTTTCAACATCCACTGTAAATTTCATGAAAATCTGTGCGGGATTTTCAGAGTAATGATTCTTTGAAAATGAAACGTCGATGAAAATTGGCCCAAAATGTACTTAATTCTGACTTTCAGCAAAAATAACTCAAGAAAAATACTAATTTTTAATTATCTTAATATCTACAGAAAATTTCATGAAAATTCATGTAGGGTTTTCGGAGTTATGATTGTTTCAAAATTTTATGGATGGGGTATTTTTTAATTTTTAATTATTTGCAAAAAGCTGAGTTTTCTTAATATCTACAGAAAATTTCATGAAAATTCATCTAGGGTTTTCAGAGTTATGATTGTTTCAAAATTTTATGGATGGAGTATTTTCTAATTTATAATTATTTGCAAAAAGCTTAGTTTTCTTAATATCTACAGAAAATGTCATTAAAATTCATCTAGGGTTTTCAGAGTTTCAGAGTCTGATTCTTTCAAAATATTATATCGATGAAATCAGCTCAAAAATTAGCTATTTCTGATGGAAGTCAAAAACAGTAGTTGAAAATCTTTTTTTAATTTTTACTAATTTTAAAAGAGCTAAGATTTCCTAATATCCACAGCAGTTTAATAAAATTCATAAGGGATTTCAGAATTATAATTGTTTAAAAATTAAATTTTGATGAAAATTAGCTAAACATTTTCCTAATTTTGACTTTCAGCAAAAAAACTTTTAAATTTAAGTATTTAAAAAGAGCCAAGTTTTTTTTACATCCACAGGAAATTTTATAAAAATTAATAGTGGGTTTTCAGAGTTGTACTTGTTTGAAAATTAAATATCGATAAAAATCAGCCCAAAATGTACCTGTTTCTGACTACTTCCAGCGAAAATAAGTCAAAAACAGTGGTTAAAGAATTTTGTAATTTTTATACAGGGTGTCAAAAAAAGGTGAGTGCAGTTTTAAAGTAAAATAAATCAAAGATAACAAATCTTTTAGGAAAATGTTTAATTATATTGATTTTTTTATTGATTTTTAATTACAGATAATTGGAAAATTATTTACTAAAAATATGGTTGACTAAATGTCTACCGTTTTGCTCCTGGCACTACTGCTGCGATATTATCCTTAAACTGCGTCAATGTCCTTAGTTTATCAATGTTTACCTTTTTCCCATAAGAAATAGTCCAAAGGACTCAGGTCAGAATTGCATAGTGCCCAGTTAACATCACTTCTTCGCCAAATTAGTTTATTGGGGAATAGGTCATTTAGTGCTTCAATTTGATGTCTGACTCGCGGTTTCATTTTGTTGAAACTAAGTTTCTGCATTAAAGCTACCAAACTGTTGCAAAGATGGAGCTAGGAAATTCCTAACCATCTCTCAGTATCGCTTTGCACTCAACCTTTTTGGGCACCCTGTATATTTTGAAAGAGCTAAGTTTTTTGAGATTCACAGCAAATTTCATAAAAATTCATATTGGGATTTTAGAATAATGATTGTTTCAAAATTAAATGTCGATGAAAATGAGCCGGATATATTCCAAGTTCCGACTTCTAGCAAAAAGAACTCAAAAAGCATGAATGAGGTGTTTTTGAAATTTTACATATTAGAAAAGAGCTAAGTTTACTTAGTATTCACACAAAATTTTATGCTGGGTTTTCAAAGATATGATTGTTTAAAAAATTAATATCAAAGAAAATCTGCACAAAATGTACCTAATTCAGACTTCCAGTGAAAATAAGCCAAAACGAATGGTTGAAGAATGTATATATATTGTATATTTTGAAAAAGCTAAGTGTCTTTAATACCCACACCAAATTTCATTAAAATTGCAGCGTTTGCAGTTATGATTGTTTAAAAATTAAATATCGTTGAAAATCAGCCGAAAGTTTACCCAATTCTGATTTTCAGCAAAAAAAAACTCAAAAACTATGAATAGGGTATTTTTGAATTGATACATATTTGGACAGAGCTAATTTTTCTCAACATTCACAGAATATTTCATGAAAATCCATGCGAGGTTTCAGAGTTATAATTGTTTTAAAATTAAATATAGATGAAAACCAGCTTGAACACCTAATTCTGATTTTCAGCAAAAATAACTCAAAATCTATAGATGGGGTGTTTTATATTTTTTACATATTTAGTAAGAGCCAAGTCCTTTTAATTATCCATAGAAAATTTCATGAAAACTCATGCAAAAAGTTATGATTGTTTGGAAATTTAATATCGATGAAAATCAGTCTAAAGTTTACCTAATTCTGATTTTCAACAAAAATAACTGAACTACTATCGATATTTAATTTTCAAACAAACATAACTCTAAAAACCCAGCATGAAACTTCATGAAATTTTCTGTGATTGTTAAGATAATTTAGCTGTTTCCATATATGTGAAGATTCAAAAACACCAGGTCTGTTTTTGAATCTTTACATATATGGAAAAAGCTAAGTTATCTTAACAATTACAGAAAATTTCATAAAGATTTATGCTGGGGTTTTAGAGTTATGTTTGTTTGAAAATTAAATATCGATGAAAATTAGCCAAAAATGTACCTAATTCACATTTTCAGCAAAAATAACTCAAAAACTATGGACATATTTGGAAAAAGCTGTTTCCCTTATATCCACAGAAAATTGAATGAAAATTCATGCTAGGTTATCAGAGTTATGATTGTTTGAAGATTAAATATGGACAAAAATCAGCCCAAAGTTTACCTAATTCAGATTTTCAGCAAACATAACTTAAAAACTATGCATGGTGTACTTTTTAATTTTGATATATATATAAAGAGCTAAGTTTTCTCAATATTCACAGGAAATTTCATGGAAAATCATGCAAGGTTTTCAGTGTTATAATTGTTTGATTATTTGAAAATTAAATATTTGAAAATCAGCCCAACGTTTGCCTAGTTCTGCTTTTTAGCAAAAATAACTCAAAAACTCTAGATGGGGTATTATGACTTTTTACATATTTAAAAAGAGCTAAGTTTTGTTGATATCCACAGCAAATTTTATAAAAATTTATAAATGGTTTTTAGAGTTATAATTGTTTGAGATTAAATATCGATGAAAATCTGCCCAAAAATTACCTAATTCTTACTTTCAGCAAAATAACTCAAAAACTATGCATGGGTTATTTTTGAGTTTTTAAATACTTTCAAAAAGCTAAGTTTTCTTAACATCCACAGCAAGTTTCATGAAAGTTTATGCAGAGTTTTTAATGTTATAATTGCCTAGTTCTGATTTTCAGTAAAAATAATTCAATAACAATGATTGAAGACTTTTTCATTTTTGCATAGCTTAAAGAGCTAAGGGTTCCTAATATCTACAGTAAATTCATGCAGTGTTCTCAGAGTTATGATTGTTTGAAAACTAAATATCGATGAAAATTAGCCCAAAATGTTAATAATTCCGACTTCCAGCAAAAATTATTCAAAAACTGTGGGTAAAGTACTTTTTTACATATTTGAAAAGAGCTAAGTTTTTTAGTATCCACAAAAAATTTCATGAAAATTCATGATAGGCTTTTAGGATTATGATTGTTTAAAAATTGAATATCGATAAAAATCAGCCCAAAATATACCTATTTTCGACAAAAATGAAAATCAGCCGAAAATATACCTATCTACGACAAAAATGAAAATCAGCTCAATTTTCCGACTTTCAGCGAAATTGAGTCAAAAACATTTTTAAATGTTTACGTGTTTTGAAAGAGCTAAAATTATTTAACATCCATAGCAAATTTCACAAAAATGCATGCAGGGTTGTTAGAGTTATAACTGAAAATTAAATTTCTATGAAAATTAGCAAAAAGTTCACCTAATTCTTATTATTAGCGAAATAACTCAAAAACAATTAATGCGGAATTACTAAATTTGTACATGTTTTAAAAGAGCTAAGTTTTCTTGACATCCCTCAAATTATGCTCGTCTCGTATTTTATCTACATGCATTAAAATTAAATTCACAAGGGTATACTCAAACAACAGCAGCTTTAAAAATGCGCTCAAGGCAATAAAAATAAGTTGTAAGCGCGTTCGCGTGTGCGATTTATCACCTATTCTGGTCCAAGTGCATCCTGAGGGGGCTTTCATTCCCCTGTATTGCAGGGGTTTCGCTTCGGGGACGAAATGTGAGCAACATGATAATTAGATTAACCCCTGTTGGCGCCTCTGTACGAGCAGAATCGTACAAATTGGATCGATGAAAACGAACGGCGAGAATAAAATAAGTTGTAAAACTTTGAATTCAGATCATATTCACGTAAATGTGAAAATATCAAAGTTCGTCAAGTTTTATGATTGTCAGACATTACACATTATAGTCCAGTTCACGAGGGGTCTCCTGTGACATTAAAGTTCAAGTTAAAATAACTATAATAATATGAATTAGGGAATTCATATTATTATAGTTATAGTTCAGGGTCGGCCACAGCGCAAAGGCACACACAATTTGAGGTTGGGATAGCGCTTTTTAAATACAAGAAATTGCACAACAAAGTCACCTTTTAATAACGGATACATATTACCTTGGGTCTCTGGCATACCCTGAAGTTAGGCTGCGAGCCGCCGCCGCTGGTTAGGAGAGTTAAACATAATTTACAATTGAGCACACCAAAGTTAAAAAAAGTAATATTCATGTAAAAATACTTCAAGAAAATGGTTTCTTTGAAAATGGTCTAACAAACCGAAACTAGTCGGAATAAAGATTTAATTGTGAAACAATACCAAGTGACTTTCCTTTAATTAACTTTACATACTTCAAGAAAAAGTTGTACAATAAGTTTCAAATCTGTTATCATAATACACCTCTCGCGAATTTTACAATATTTTATATTTAAGCTGTTTATTTCAAAATTTCATTTATTTCCATTTATTACATTGTTGTTGTTGACTAATAGGTTTTAAAATATATGTTTCCTGTAGTATAATAAACATTTATAATCTGAGGTGTTTACTTATAAACAACAATTTGTGGTTAAGTATTTTCAATTTTTTATATTTTGAATAAGTATATTCAAAAGAGAGCTGGGACGAATCCTCGTAAAAACGATTCGAATCACGAATCCGAATCACCTAATATGATTCGAATCACGAATACTCGAATAAAGGATTCGTAAGAGATAAAAATGATTCGAATCAAAGATTCGAATCCTGTTTTTTCGAATCACGAATATAAATCCTTTAAGAATAAATTTGATTTTATAATTTTTTTCAACCATTTATATATAAATATCGTTACCAGTTGTTTTAACAAAAATATTTAAAACCTAATTATTTATTATTAACACTGAACATTGTTGATAACAGACTGAATATTTGTTTATTATTTGTGTATTTTTAAACTTCACTTCAAATCAGTGTTTTGTACGCGTGGTGCATGAAGTAAAATTTCGAGTTTAGAAAAGCCCGAAAATTTGTCTCGGGTCGCTGCGCGACCCTCGACAAATTTTCACGGGGTTTTTCTAAACTCGAAATTTTACTTCATGCTTAGTCTGGGAGTGGAAAACACTTAAAGCTTCAAATTAAACTCCATTATAAAATCGATGAATGCCTGAAAATTACGTAGATAAAAAATTCACTGAATATTATTAAAACCGGGAAAGTCAGAGAAAAGTCATTAAATTATATTGAAATTGACCAAAACACTAACAAAAAAGTCATATGACATTATTAAATGTGTCAAAATCAGCAGGCAAATTACAAAACATGTACAAATTTATAAAATTAACTTAAATATTGGCAAAAACAATGAAAACAATTTAACAAAATGGAGAAGAAAGTTATATTAAAAGGCCAGGGAAAAAATCTTTAATCAGGGAAATGTCGAAAAAATTTAACATTTCAGATTTTGGCTACCATGTCAGTTTTACTTCAAATAATAATAAACATAATTTTGAAAACTAGATTATAATCTCTTAAAACATTTTTAGTCATTTAATGTTCATATCAAAGCATTCAGTTTGAAATTTCGAACGAGTGTTTTCACTCCTTGTGGGTCTTTTTGAAATTTCGCATTTACCACAACAAACCACAAACCTTGCAAGTCTTGAAAGCCAACATTGAAGAAGAAATCACCAATTTGGGGCCAGATGTTTTACGAACAACAATTCAAAATGTTGTAAAACGAGCACAATCAACATCAACTCAGGAGATGGTCATTTGACCGATATCATTTTTTAACTTTATATTATCAATTTTACACCTTTAAATTAACTTTCAGTCAAAACATTGCCCATTTTTTAATTTCTAATAAAATGGCAGCCTATTTACAATATGACATTACTTTTGCCTTATATTACACGAGACAAAAAGTTTACATCTTAAAAAATGTTAATTTTTGTATTTTAACATAAATTCACTATCCTTGTTTACGCACGAAGTAAAATATTGGGTTTAGAAAATTCTGAAAATTTGGTTTAGTTGCGTAGCGAAACGGATAAAACACTGAAACATTGTGAAATTGAAAATATACTGGTTTTTATTTATTATGTTTGAATTTCAAAGCAAATTCAGTTTGATTTTATTAGAAATATCTATGTCCCGAGAAATACAGGGAGTTTTTCTGACGTCACACATAAAAATCCTGGCGTGACGTAAAAGTCAATGTAATTAAACTAACAAGGTCGACTCGGTTTTAAATTAAGACAACCTTATACACTAACCACCTCAATTGCTGACATCACGCGGGGAAGTCCTCACGTGACGTCAACAATCAAGGTAATTAAACAATACAAGGTCGGCTCGGTTTAAATCAAGACAAACTTACTTACACACCTTAGTTGATGTCGTCACGCGTGGAAATCCATACGTGACGTCAAAACCAAGATTATTACTGTGCAAGGTTGTTTCGATTTAAACCGAGCCGACCTTATTACGCGCGGAAATCTTCACATGACGTCAAAATCAAAGTCATTACTATATAAGGTCGACTCGGTTTAAGCTGAGCTAGTCTTGTATAAAGTTGTCTTGATTTAAACGAGTGTTTTCCACTCCCAGACTAAGCATGAAGTAAAATTTCGAGTTTAGAAAAGCCCCGTGAAAATTTGTCTCGGGTCGCGCAGCGACCCGAGACAAATTTTCTGGGCTTTTCTAAACTCGAAATTTTACTTCATACGCCACGCGTATAAAGCAGTGATTTAACGAGAAATTTAAAAACACAGAAAAGACATTTTTCATGTTAATCCTCACAATTAATTCGAATTATTTTTGACGATTCAAATCCTTTTGTAAGTATTCGAATCCTGTTATAAATATTCGAACCCTTTTATAAATATTCGAATCCTTTTATAAATATTCGAATCCTTTCATAAGGATTCGAATCCTTTTATATGGATTCGTTTCACCCACATTTGGATTCGAATACGAATACTCTTAAAAAAATGTAACGAATCCGGATCACGAATCCTGTTAAACTAAAGTATTCGAACGCCTCTTTTGAATCCTCTAAAAGGATTTGAATCCAGGATTCGAATCCTGAATGATTAGAATCCTGCCCAGCTCTGATTCAAAATATAAAAAACTGAAAGTACTTAACCACAAATTGTTGTTTATGATTGAAAACCTTAGATTATAAATCTTTATTGTACAACTTTATTGTACACCAACATTTGTTGATCATGACAGAAAACCTTAAATTATGAAGATTATTGCAGTTAACAACAAAAATTGAGAAATAGATTTAGGCTACTTTCAAAATAAACGGCTCATTTATTGAAATAAAAATTGAAACAATAAGATCAAGGTTTAATAAATTAATTATATTAAAACTAGAAGGTCTTAGATTTTATCCAAATCGATTTTATCATTGTTTAAAACACAATTTGGTTTTAATTGAAGACATTTTATTACATTTTCGTGATTGAGTCGTGCGTTCTCGAGCGTCAGCTATAAATTACAGGGTGTTCATTAAAACGATTCCCGCCTTTTGCTCAATTAACTACTTTATTATATATTATCAAGAAATGTACAATTGCCTTCTATTATTCCATTAGAAGGAGAGTCTGGCCTGCGTTAAATGTTAAACGCTTAGCGAAATTCCACAACACTTTCACGATTCTGCTCAAAATGTGAATCCATGATTAAATACAAGTTTTGTTCAAATACAATTAATTAAATTACCAATAAAAAACGTTTTAACTTTGTTTGCATAACACTATTTATTTTTAAGTGATTGCAGTTTCTGCACATTTAGCTTGCCATTATCAAACATGAATTAATAGTGTTATACAAACAAAGTTAAAACGTTATTTATTGATAAATTAACATGTATAATGATATAAAAGTCTCTACAATGCAAAATTAAATTACATTAATGTAATTAAATATGAATTTCCTCATTCTATTTGGAAAGAAAATTATATGGTTTTAAGAGAAAATTTCAATCGTGGACTTTTTTTAAGGTTGAGGCCATAAACAGATTTAAATGCTAAAATAATGTATAACACAAAGTGTTGCATAATTATTTTTTTTAAAGAAGAAGGTCGAAAAATATCCATACATAAACAAAAAAACGTTTCTATTTATTATATTTAGAAAGAAAATTGAAATGTTTTCGGCGGGATTTGAACCTGCAACCTGGTTCAAATCCTGCCAAAAGCAATTTAATTTTCTGTCCAAACATAATAAATAAAAAAGTTTTTTTGTTTGTGTATGGATATGTTTCGACCTTCTTCTTTACAGAAAAAAATATGCAACACTTTGTGTTATACAGATTTAAGCATTCAAATCCGTTTCTAGCCTCAACCTTAAAAAAAGTCCACGATTGAAAGTTTCTCATCGAATTTTTTGCAGATTGCATCACCGTTATTTTTCGTTTCTGCGAAAGGTTAGAAACATATTTATATAGGCTTATGCGGAGTATTAATAAATATTTGTGCTAAGGTGCAAAACAAACCGATCGTATTTCTCTTTCACGGTCAAATGAAACGGACACGAAAAGGTTTGAGAAATTGATATTCGTATGCTCTCATGTATAAAAATATAAAATTAAAAAAAAAAAACGAGAAAGAGAAATGGAAGAATTGTAAGGTAACCTTCAATGCTCAAACCAAATAATAATAATAATAAGTAGATAGAGGATTATGGACGTTTTTTTCAAATGGAAAATTAATGAATTTTAAATTTCAACGATTCTTTTTGGACCAATAATCAGTCCCTTTTATAAGTCCACGTTTCATGATTATGAATTTTGATGTGTCGGTAATTTTGAGATTTTCAACAGAGAAATGCTCTGAATTAACCCACTCAGCGCAATTCATGCAATAACCCAACATTATTTATTTTATTTCGCATTACCAAGAGGAGCCAATGCTTATAGGAGAACTGGAAATCGAGTAGAAAAGGAGAGACTATGGTCAAGATTCGGGGGACGAGTAAGACAGACGACTATATAAGCCAATCACCGGTCTCGCTTCTGGATGCAGCCTCCAAATGCTGTTACCAAATTTTACACAGTGACTGGCTAACTGGATATATATAAACTGTGGCATTACTCACTAAATAAGTTAATTTGATAAACTGTATTATTTGACCTGGATTCCCACTGAGCAAAACCATTTAAATAACGATTCAACAACATTAAAACAACGTTTAATGTTGCTGCAATGTTGATATAACGTTCTTTGTTTGTTTTTTGCTTTGTGGGCTAAGAATGTGTGAAGAAAAATGTAAATATTTTGATATTTAAATATTTCAATTATTACTAATTTAAAAAAAATGTTTTTTAGTGTATTTAAATTTTCACAATATTTCAGTGATGTATACGCGTGGCGCATGAAGTAAAATTTCGAGTTTAGAAAAGCCTGAAAATTTGGTTTGGTCGCTCCGCTCCGCGGAGCGACCAAACCAAATTTTAAGGCTTTTCTAAACTCGAAATTTTACTTCATGCTTAGTCTGGGAGTGGAAACACTCGTTCGAAACTTCAAATTTGACGTTTTTATAAAATCGACGAATGCTTGAAAATCTACGGAGTATACATAAAATATAAATACTTTTATATTTAAATATTTCGATAATTACTATTTAAAAAGAAATGAGTATGTATTTTGCAGTGTATTTTAGGCAAAATTCTGCAACTATTTTTCATAATTACTATGAATAACTTATGATACGTTTAATTAATTTCTTACTTAACCCGTCGTGAAACATTTTTGAATCGAAATCTGGATATTTAATTAAAACACTTGCATTAATTAAATATCTTAATTGACTTATGATATTACATACTGTTAATTCTGGCGGTCACGTTACCGTTCAAACATAAGTATAAATGAAATTGCCAATTCTTGGTTGCAGAATACTTCAAACATTAAAAGTGCGATTCTTTTCGCAATCTACAAGTTGTATAATTCAATGTCCGTCGGGGTATTAGCCCGGGAAGTAGTTGTTTCAATGATTGTTTGATATAGTCTTTGTAAGACTAACTTGTTGTAGATTGCGAAAAGAATCGCACTTTTAATGTTTGAAGTATTCTGCAACCAAGAATTGGCAATTTCATTTATACTTATGTTTGAACGGTAACGTGACCGCCAGTCTAAGGTGTCAAATTGTTTAGAGGGAATGGCAAAGCTATACTGATGAGAGATAAATCTCGAAACGCGTCTGTAGATGGTCTGAATAATTTGACCCAAATTGTTACATTTGCAGTAGGTTACTGTATGTAACAGCAAACACTTGTTGTATAATTCAATGTCCGTCGGGGTATTAGCCTGGGAAGTAGTTGTTTCAATGATTGTTTGATATAGTCTTTGTAAGACTAACTTGTTGTAGATTGCGAAAAGAATCGCACTTTTAATGTTTGAAATATACATAGTGTTTACGTTGTAAATTGTCAGGCGTTCGTCGATTGTATGAAAACGTACAATTTGAAGTTTCTAACAAGTGTTTCCACTCCAGATTAAGCATGAAGTAAAATTTCGAGTTTAGAAAAGCCTTAAAATTTGGTTTGGTCGCGTAGCACGTAGCGCTACGCGGCCAAACCAAATTTTCAGGCTTTTCTAAACTCGAAATTTTACTTCATGCGCCACGCGTATACACCACTAAAACATTGTGAAGTTATAAATACACTGAAAACATTTTTTTTTTTTTTGGATAAGTAATAACAAAATATTTACATTTTTCTTTACATATTCTTAAGTCAGGTCAAATAATACACTGAAAAATACTTGACATTTAAAAAAAAAAGGAAGTAATTGAAACTTGTAAATCACAAAATATATATCAAGGTCCATAAATATCATTGTTTCATGAGTATTATCCAGAAGTATTCTATTCATAAGAGAAACGTTGAATTAATCACGAGCTGCATGATTTCATATTTCCTTGATTATCGTACATCGATAATTTGTCAATTTTCCCGTGCGAAATCAAAATGTCAGGCCAATCAGAGAGGTCTGGGCCCCCGGAGGGAATAATCTGGCCGCGTCGTATCAGATTGAAAAATCGAGCGAAACGCGCCGAGAATTTCTTCACGGTTTTTCCCCGGGGCAGAAAAATCGACGCGATCGAAAATTTATCGGGATCTCGTCGTGAGCGGGGAAAAATGCGCGAATTAACAATTGCATAACGAAGGGCAGACTGATAAACGATCGATAGACGTGCCTCGGAGAGAAGGAAATCGAGAGAAAGTTTCGGTGGAATTTATGGGGGAGATTGAAAATGGAATGAAATCGACACGAAGTTTGATTGATTTTTATAAACAATAAGGAAGAATGCTAAAAAGAGCTGAAGAAAAAGAGAAGGAAGAAAAAGATAAAGAAAATTGGAAGATTAAGAGGAAGAAAAGGAAAAGTACTAGAAAAAGTAAATTGGAAGATTAAGAGGAAGAATGAGGGAAAGTACCAAGAAAAAAAAATTGTAAGATTAAGAGGAAGGAAGAGGGAAAGTACTAGAAAAACACAATTGCAAGCCAAGGAGGAAGAAAGAGAGAAAGTACTAGAAAAAGAAAATTGGAAGATTAAGAGGAAGAAAGAGGGAAAGTACCAGTAAAAGAAAATTGGAGGATTAAGAGGAAGAAAGAGGGAAAGTGCTAGACAAAGAAAATTGGAAGATTAAGAGGAAGAAAGAAGGAAACGTAGGTACTAGAAAAAGAAAATTGGAAGATTAAGAAGAAGAAAAAGGGAAAGTAGGTACTAGAAAAAGAAAATTGGAAGATTAAGAGGAGGAAAAGGGAAATTAAGGAAGAAAGAAAATAAAAAGGAAGAGGGCAAGAAAATAGAAAAAGAAGATAAAAATAAAACGAAAGAATGAGAGGAAGATAAAGAAAATAAAAAAGGAGGACGGAGAAAGAGGAAGAGAAGAGAAATTAAAGAAGAAAGAAAATCACAAGGAAGAGGGGAAGAAAATAGAAAAAGAAAATAAAAATAAAATGAAAGAATGAGAAGAAGATGAAGCAAATAAAAATTACATTGATGTTTGTAACACATGATTACAAATTATTGCAAGTAATCGATTTGATTTTATTTAATTTGAAATTCACGATACAAATGGATAGGAAGAGCGAACGAAAAAAGGGAAGAAATAGAGAAATAAATAGGAAAGAAAAGTGAGAAAAGAAGGGAAGAAATTAATAAAGAAAAACGGAAAAAAAAACTAAATAATGGGAGTAAGAAAATGGAGAGTCAGAAGGAAAAAAAGAGGAAATAAAGACAGGAAATTAACGGAAAGGAAGAGAAAGAACGAGAGAAAGAATGAAGGAGCATTCAAAGGAAGTAAAAAGAAATAAAGAGAGGAAAGATGGAAGAAAACAAAATACGACGCAAGAGAGGAACAAAAACTTCAAGAGTTTTGTTTCATTATTATTCGCATAAAATGAAAACGGAAAGCCAGAAAGGAAACAAATTTAAGCTAAAAAGAAGAAGACAAAGAAAATGACGACAGAAATAAAACGTACATGCGTTTAAACTTAAGCAGTGGCGTAGAGAAAATTGTGAAAAATAAACATTTTCAGAGATCTTGTAATAACACATATTACATGATTTCTGAAAATGATTATTTGAAAAATAAACATTTTCAGAGATGTTGTAATAATACATATTACATGATTTCTGAAAATGTTTATTTGTCATGATTTTCTCTACGCCATTGCTTAAGTTTAAACGGATACACATTTGCCTTAAATTATCATTAATTACCCCAATTTACAAGAAAGGTAATCCATCAGATCCGAGCAACTATAGACCAAGCGTTTTTTCGAAAATTGTAGAAAAAGTTATTGCTAATCGATTGGTCGATTTCTTTGATAATAATAATTTATTTAGTTCATCTCAACACGGTTTTCTGAAATTGAAATCAACCAGAACGGCTTTATTTAATTACTTACAGCATATTGTCGAAGCTTTGGAGAGGTCAGAAATTCCCATTGGAATATACCTGGACCTCTCCAAAGCTTTTGACACCATGAATCATGGAATATTGCTATCAAAACTTGAGATGTATGGAGTAAGAGGAGTATGTCTAAATCTAATAAATTCATTCCTAAAAGATCGCCGCCAAAAAACTGGTTGTAATAAAACATACTAGTCGGTCGGAAAAACTAATATTGGGGTGCCCCAAGGAAGCATTTTGGGCCCTTTGTTATTTGTTATTTACACCAATGACCTTTTCAATTTGGTTCAGGAGAATGATGAAATTATTGAAATGTATGCAGATGATACTAATTTATTAGTTATTAGCCAAAATATTAACGATCTTCAGAGCAAAGCAGCAAAAATTGTCGGCATTACTAAAAACTGGATGTTACAAAATAAATTAATTCTGAATGAAAATAAAACTAATGCAATACAGTTTCATACAAAACGTACGGATATAAAACTAAGTCGATTAAATCTTGGAACTTTTGATCTTTCGCTAGATTCTAGCTGTAGAGTACTCGGAATTATCATGGACAGTGAACTAAATTGGAAAGGTCATTGCGTGGAATTAAATTCCAAACTAAACTCGTTGTGTTTCGTTATGAGAGTACTTAAACCATCGGTTAACTTTAAAGCACTTTATATGGTTTATAAATCCAACATTGAGTCAATTATGAGGTATAGTATTTTTTTATGGAAATAGTACCATGGCGAATAATTTATTTATTACGCAGAAACGTGCTGTTCGAATATTATTGCGATTGAAATGCAATGAAACCTGTAAAAGTCAATTTAAAAGATTGGGTATATTAACAATACCAGGGCTATATATCTACGAAATTTTAATATATAATTTTAAATACAAGCCAACATTTCAAGCCTATATAACTAACCACAATTATAACACGAGGAATAACAATTTGTATGCTTAAACTTTTGATTGTTGACTCATCTAACACTTGGTGAAACATCTTTACACTTTTTATATAAGGTTGATAGAATAAAACACTTGGTTTTTGTTTCACAAATTCAATATTTTATTTCCACGACTAGTTTCGGTCAGACGACCATTATCAATGTGGTTTACAAGGATAGTAATCCTTGTAAATCACATTGATAATGGTCGTCTGACCGAAACTAGTCGTGGAAATAAAATATTGAATTTGTGAAACAAAAACCAAGTGTTTTATTCTATCAACCTTATATAAAAATTTGTATGCTTATCCTGTACACAGGCTAACCCTCTCAGAAAAATCTCCCATATATAACGGACTTAAATTTTACAACAAAATGCCACAATATATACAGAATATTAAAACATTGAAACGTTTTAAGCAAGAATTTCTTACTTATCTGGTAGACAAAGAAATCTACAATATTAATGAATTATAATAAAATAAACATCTATGTACAATTTTATAATTTCGATTCTGTTACGTTGTAGCTTAGTATTCTAGTTATCTGACGTTATTCTCTGTAATGTGCAACCTTTTGTTTATGTGTATGTTATTTATGAATTAAGATTATATATATATATATATATATATATATATATATATATATTTTATTTCTCTCGTCATTTTTTTTTGCCTAAATTAATGTCAATTAATAAGAATCTTGAACACATGACAAAAATCATCAATATTGTTAGAGTAGATTAAAATTAGTAGAAGTCAAGAAAAATCACCCAGTGAGCAAACACATTCAAGTAATGTTAATTAACATTAATTGGATTGTGATTCATGGTAATTATATGAATAAAACGTTATTTGTTTGATTTTTGCTCAGTAGCCAAATGAAAAATAGATTGAGCATGCGTAAATTTAATGCTAATTTTGATAATTTATCAGTCACTAAAATTCGTGAACATTTACAAAATTTGTAGGACTCGTTGAAATTGTCAAAGTTCGTGAAATCCATGAAGATTATCTAAATTTATATAATTCATAATTGAAATGTTGCAAAAACCTACCAAGATAACAAAACTGATTTGTCAAATTTGCCAATCCATATTTTCAGGCTTTTCTAAACTCGAAATATTTACATCATGCTTACTCAAGGATTGGAAAACACGTGTTCAAAAATCAAATAAAACATTACGATAAGAGATTTTAATGCTCAACATTATAAAAATAAAAAACTCATTCAAAAGTCAAATAAAACATTACGATAAATGATTTGAATACTCGAAATATTATAAACAAAACTCCTGCCATTAAGTAATTATTGAGTAATTATGAATTTGTACTCAGTGCTCCTGCTTGTAGTTTTGTAACATATATTACGTTTCATGCAAAAACATTTGGCTATTTTTCACACAAATGTAAACAATTGTCTCATTTTACGTTCAACAAGAATGTTTACAAAAATTAAAAACATATATACTAATAATACAAGTACAATAAACATGCGACAATAACAATATATTAAAAATAAAACTCCTGTTTTTCACTTTGTAATATTTATTATGTTTCATGCGAAAACATTTGGCTATTTTTCACTCGAATTAAAAGAAATGTCTCATTTTACTTTCAGCAAAAATGTTGACAGAAATTAAAAACATATATACTAAAATTAGCCTACACCGAAAGGTAAAAGGCAAATGATAATATATATATATATACTAATAATACAAGTACCAATAAATATTAGACATTAACAAAAATCACAAAATTTACTAAGATAATAATTCTTTTTTTACCAAAACCTAAATGAAATAACATTAAAATTGCAAAATTCAAGTAAAATTGACAAATATACATCAAAGTCAAACAAAAATCGTAAAAATTGATCAAAAATTGTTAAAATTAGTAAATTTATTAACATAAACAATAATAATTAGGCACAATTGTCAAAATTAATAAAATCTAGAAAAAAATCGTTGAAATCGATAAATTCAACATAAAATGATAAATATCTTTAAAACTATCGAATTAACATTTGTATTGTTAGTTGATTGTTAATGGCCTAATAAGAAGCGTTAAAAAGTTTATAACGAGTGTTTCCACTCCCAAATTAAGCATGAAGTAAAATTTCGAGTTTAGAAAAGCCTGAAAATTTGGTTCCGCATCGCTACGCGATCAAACCAAATTTTTAGGCTTTTCTAAACTCGAAATTTTACTTTATGCGCCACGCGTATAAAACACTTACTTGAACTTATTATTGTTAAATGAGTAATAATCGAAATATTTAAATAACAATATACTGTTTGGTGTTGTAGGCGTTCACTTTGTGGTACATCTTAAATACACTTGTAAATAAAACACTTTTTACTTTGTTTAACCACTGAATCTTACATTTAATTGTGTGACTAGTTTCGACTATCTAGTAGTCATTCTCAAACTAAAGTAAATACAAATTACACGTTAAAAACTATTTATACAGCTTCGAAAAGAAGGGTGTACATTAGGTCAACCTGGTCATTAAGAAGGGAAATTCCGGGATTAATTCGGGCCTTGTGTATTTCTAGTGCTTCCAGTAAATCCATTTTACGACCTTTTTCGTCAAAATGGATTACTGAAAGTACATCTTCGCCAAAAGCGTGATTCTCTTCTAAAAGATGGTTAGCATGGGTAGAACTATTATGTTTTTAATCTAAAGGCTCGCTCGTGTTCTTTCAATCTTATTTCGATTCTAAGACCAGATTGCCCAATGTACACACCTTTACAGTTTTCGCAGTTCAATTTATAAATGCCTGATCTAACTAGGGGATTAAGTTTTGTTTTTGGGTTGAAAATTATATCATTAAGTTTATGGGGCGTTTATTCAACCCAAAAATAAAACTTAATCTCCTAGTTAGATCAGGCATTTATAAATTGAACTGCGAAAATTGTAAAGGTGTGTACATTGGGAAATCTGGTCGTAGAATCGAAATAAGATTGAAAGAACACGAGCGAGCCTTTAGATTCAAACATAATAGTTCTACCTATGCTAACCATCTTTTAGAAGAGAATCACACTTTTGGCGAGGATGTACTTTCACTAATCCATTTTGCCGAAAAAGGTCGTAAAATGGATTTACTGGAAGCACTAGAAATACACAAGGCCCGAATTAATCCCGGAATTTCCCTTCTTAATGACCAGGTTGACCTAATGTACACCCCTCTTTTCGAAGCCGTATAAATAGTTTTTAACGTGTAATTTGTATTTACTTTAGTTTGAGAATGACTACTTGATAGTCGAAACTAGTCACACAATTAAATGTAAGATTCAGTGGTTAAACAAAGTAGAAAGTGTTTTATTTACAAGTGTAAATAACAATATGTTTACAACTCTAAACATACAGAGAATTTTATGTAAGTATACATATGCATCCGTTGTACATTTTCCGACGCTCGGTTTATTAAGAGAATTCAATTTGAAGCTTTAAACAAGTGTTTTCCACTCCCAGGCTAAGCATGAAGTAAAATTTCGAGTTTAGAAAAGCCTGAAAATTTGGTTTGGTCGCGTAGCGCGAAGCGCGGAGCGGCCAAACCAAATTTTCAGGCTTTTCTAAACTCGAAATTTTACTTCATGCGCCACCGGTACAAAACACTGATTCAATATAAAGTTTAGTGGTCTGTTTTAAGCTTCGTAATATGTCAGTGTTTTGTACCGGTGGCGCATGAAGTAAAATTTCGAGTTTAGAAAAGCCTGAAAATTTGGTTTGGTCACGTAGCGCGGAGCGGCCAAACCAAATTTTCAGGCTTCTCTAAACTCGAAATTTTACTTCATGCTTAGCCTGGGAGTGGAAAACACTCGTTTAAAGTTCTAATTGATTTCTCTTAATAAACCGAGCGTCGGAAAATGTACAACGAAATGCATATGTACACTTAAAAGAAATATTCTCGTTATGAAAATGTTCGGTGTTACATAAAACTCTCTGTATATGACAAATGCCTTCAAACATTCTTTAGTCAGGTTAAATAATACAAAGTATCAAATTAACTTGTTTAGTTAGCAAATAAAACGAGACTTATAAAATGGAAATATTTAAATAACAATATATTTACATTTGTCTTTACAGATTCTTAAATCAGGTTAAATAATAAAATGTATTACATTAACTTTGTTATTATTTAATCTGACTTAAGAATCTGTGAAGACAAATGTAAATATATTGTTATTTAAATATTTCGATTTTATAAGTTAGTTACTAATTAAATCGAAATTAATAATGTTGCGTTATCACATCAATGGCGCTTAATGGGTTAAAATTGATTTAAACAAAAATTCTCGAAAATCCTTGAAAACAGAAAAATAATCACGCATGCATAAATAAGGATTTTCAGGAATTTCGCTTTTAGCGGACATAAAAATGTACGTACATAAGAAAACACTCGGATGGATTTATTTAACGATCTCGCTAATTGTTTTTTTTTTAAATTAAGTTTTTCCACGAAGCGAGTTTTAAAATCATCAACGTTAAAAATGTTAATATTTAAACAACACCCAGTGCAAGCAGAAAAAAACAACACAGGAACAAACAATTTCCATTTTCCTAGAAGTAAACGACTAAAATTTTTACAATTTTATTTACATCGACGCAAGTTACTAAGTATACAAGATATTAACAGCACTTAATGAATTTTACGTTTAAACTGCGGACATTTTCTAGTAATTAAACAGTGAAAAACAACACAGGAACAAACATTTTCCATTTTCTCAGAGTCAACAACTCATATTTTTTACAATTTTATTTACATCGATAAAAGTTACAAGTATGTAATACATTAGGAGTATTTAATGAGTTTTACGTTTAACCAGGAGATATTTTCTAGTAATTAAACAGTGAAGGTTATTATTAACCACAATACGTAATTTTTAAGAGTAGGCTGGTATATTAATTAGAAATTGCGAATGCTAAAAGCTAAAAATAAACAATAATTATTGTCGGTGCGCATGAACTTCTTTTTTCTTATTCTCTCTCTCTCTTTACACTCTTAATAAATAATTATTATTGTCGGACTGTGTATTAAAATTGTTTTTCTCTCTTTTATAAGTCGACAATATTAACTAACAATTATTATTGTTCGTATGTGTAATAACATTTCTCTTTTTCTCTTAAGCTTGTATTAGACGGCACTATTTTCTCGTACAAGAAAATAGTATACTATTTTCTATCATGGGTTAATACACAAAATATAACCAAACGCGAATCTTGTACAGTTTTGTATAATGGAGATAGGACATGTTTTATTTGGTACACCATGATAGAAAATAGAATAGTATTTTCTTGTACAAGAAAATAGTGTCGTCTAATACAAGCTTTAGAAGATTGAAATATTAATAAATAATCATTATTTTTGTGTCTATTTTTCTCCTTTAAGAGTACAGTAATGTTAATAAATATTTGTGCTATTCATTTGTGCATAATATATAAATTATCGTAAACTGTTATTCATCGATTAAAATCAAGTATCAGTTACATAAATGTCAAAAAATTAATTAATTCACATGACACTGAAGTTTATGACATGGAAAATGTCTATTCCAATCGAAAAATAGATGCTAATCAACGAATAAGATTTAATTTAAGTTGGTGAAACCGTACTTTATTAATTAATTGTTTGTTGGTTCTTAACTGCTTGCAATATACAGAGAGTTTTACGTAACACCGAACATTTTCATAACAAGAATTTTTTAAGTATACATAAGCATATGTTGTGCATGCTCCGACGCTCGGTTTATTAAAAGATTTATTGCTTTAAACGAGTGTTTTCCACCCCCAGGCTAAGCATGAAGTAAAATTTCGAGTTTAGAAAAGCCTGAAATTTTGGTTTGGTCTCGTAGCGCGAAGCGCGGAGCGGCCAAACCAAAATTTCAGGCTTTTCTAAACTCGAAATTTTACTTCATGCGCCACCGGTACAAAACACTGATGCAATGTAAAGTTTAGCGGTGTGTTTTAAACTTTGTAGTATGTCAGTGTTTTGTACCGGTGGCGCATGAAGCAAAATTTCGAGTTTAGAAAAGCCTGAAAATTTGGTTTGGCCGCTCCGCGCTTCGCGCTACGCGTCCAAACCAAATTTTCAGGCTTTTCTAAACTCGAAATTTTACTTCATGCTTAGTCTGGGAGTGGAACACACTCATTTCAAGTTTCAAATTGAACTCTGTTAAAAAACAACGAGTATCTTAAGATTTGCGGCATATACGCTGTAATTGGGACATGTATACTTGAAAGAAAAATTGGCTACAATTATTAATGGTCATATAGGCAACTCAATTTACACACAACTTAAAAATTAAGGGTGTCAAATTGTATTCGATGCAAATGTTCGGTGTTACATAAAACTCTCTGTATAATAATAATAATAATATATTTATTCACCCAACAGGTTTAAAAAACCCAATTACAGAGTAACATACAATATATTTGTACATGTGTAAATCTTAAAACAAATTACATTTATTGTATTATAACTTACTAAGTTGAAAATACATTTTTTAATTCTTTTAATGTACAGTTAAATATATCACACTTCATTGATACTGTATTATGATATTCACAAATCCGGAATAAAGGAGAGTGCTCCATTATATTTGAATGCGTGGTTCTGTTATAAAAGCAGCATACATTTCTCGTTGAAATTGAAGGAATATTAAACGGTAGTTTACTTAACAATTCTGGGCAGTCAATTTGATTCCTTATAAGTTTAAATAAAAATATTTGCCTCTGAATTGATCTGCGCATTAAAAGAGAAACGGCATCAAATTCTTGCAACAACAAATCATTATTAAATGACCGCTGAGGGTACGTACCAAATTTCTTCAACCAGACATACTTAAAAAACTTGCGCTGAACCTTTTTAATGTTATTTATGTGCGTTTGGTAATATGGATCCTATATAATTGAACCATATCAAGTACAGAGCGCACTAGAGCATTAAAAAGGGTTATCAGTGCATTTTCATTTGTAAAGTGTCTAGTGTTCCGAATAATAAAACCTAAGTTTCTATTTGCTCTCGCAACTATGGACTGTGTATGTTCAATAAAAGTAAATTTTGAATCGAACATAATACCTAGGTCTCTTATAGAGTTGCAGCGTTCTAACGATTGACCATCAATACGATATAGAAATGAAATCGGATTACTCTTCCGGGTGTTAGTAACAGTTTTACACTTCTTAATGTTCAATTGTAAATTATTCCTAATGCACCAGCCCGACAGGGCATTAATCGTAGTTTGCAATTCCACACATGCTTGAATATTTTGAATAGGGATAAACAATTTAAGATCATCTGCGAAGAATAAATGATGACAACACATATATTTACTTAGATCTTTAATAAAAATAACGAATAATAAGGCCCAAGATTAGAACCCTGCGGTACCCTCGAGTTGGAAATAAATGTGTTTGAGCCAAATCCATTAATGTAAACATTATTTTCTCTATTTAGCAAATATGATTTATTTATTTATTTAATTACTCAGTTAACATAATATACATTATATATATATATATATATATATATATATATATATATATATAGCATATAAGAAAGAAAGAAAAAATAGGAAAAAGAGAATTAAATAAAGTAATGTAAAGTAAAGTGCAATTTACAATATCCCAATTATTATCTGCCAAATAGTCGAAGCTAAAAAAGCTTGTAGATAATTTAGCAGTAATTTATTCTTAACATAAAAGAGAGAATTCATGAAAATAATGTGTATCATACGTATCAAAATATTTGTAGAAGTCCGATAGGACATCCTTTCTATCTTCCAATGATAAATAACACTTCCTCTTCGTTTGAATTTGCCACAAATCGTTTAATGTTTATTATAAAATTCTGTATCGAGACAGTACTTTGAGAATGTAATAGGTTATTCTCTAACAAATAATTATAAACGCGTGGTATATTATATAAAAATGTACGTTGTCTAATGGCCTTTCTGGTAAGTAGGGAATTCGAGAAATTGTTAACTTTGTTGCGAGTTGAATAATGATGTTCAGGTAAATGATGAAGTGATGGTACATGTCTATGCTTATACAAGTATTTGCATAGACTCAAAAAATATAACTGATTTACATTAAAAACCTTAGCATCTAAATATAGTTGAGTAGTTAGGTATAAAATCTCTTTTGCTAACATAACCTTTAAAATAACATTCTGAACCGCATTTTTTTTTTCATATAAACATCACTTGCTGAGCCCCATACCAATAAACCATAATTTAGGACAGATTGAATAAAGCCATAGTAAATCGTTAGTAACATCTTCTTGTTCAGCACACATCTTATCTTTTTAAACATATAGATACATTTTCTAACTTTAGAAACTACACCATTGATTTGATCGTTCCAATTCATATGTGAATCCAAGGTTACGCCAAGTACTTGGTTGACGTTACAGAAGTGATTATAATGCTGCAATTACAATTTTGACTATCACAATTTGATTCATGCAACTTAACTCTGTCAGTTGCAGGAAGGCAATTAATATATGAACCAAATGGCATAAAGACAGTTTTTTCAAATTTAAGCATAGGAAATTGTTATCTAACCAGTATTTAATCCTTGACAAATGCAATGAGGCTTTTTGAAAAACCTTTTCCCATGTTGGACCATTAATATATATTACTGTATCATCGGCGTATGATATGCATTTGACGTCTGTATTTGTTCGTAACAGTTCATTTATATATATTATAAAGAGTACAGGACCGAGTACTGAGCCTTGTGGTACCCCGCATGTAAATCGTCTTTTGGTGCTATTTACATTATTTGAGTAAGTTTACTAAATTTATATGAAATTCCATGTTGTCTAATTTTATTATTAATATGGAATGATCCACTTGATTGAGCGCTTTAGCGAAATCAGTGTAAATGCAATCAACTTGTGACGATTTATTAAGTTGGTCACATACTATTTCGCTAAAGCAACCTAGATTTGTCACTGTTGAACGATTTTCCATGAAGCCATGCTGGTGTGGGCTGATGTAGTTTTTTATTTTGGGGTATATTTGACTATAGATAATCATTTCGAAAACTTTGGCAATATTAGAAAGCAGTGCAATTGGCCGATAGTTCTCTATTACAGAAGGACCACCCGCTTTTAATACTATATATTTTCCTATCTTTCCAAATGGTCGGAAAAGTCGATGTGTTCAGCATAAGATTAAAAATAATTTTAAGTGGCTTCAAAAGAATTGTCTCGCAATCTTTTATTAATAATGTTGGGATACCATCAGTGCCACATGCCATGGAATTGCTTATATATACGAACAGTATTGTAATTTTTATATAATATGTTTAAAGTTCTGCAAACTAAAACAAGCGTAAGCTTAATCTTTGGAATTCAAATAGTATTGTATTCGAAATATTCATTAATCATTTGTAATTTAGTTGTACTATTTTAAACGTTACAAAAAAGTCTAAAAATAAACCACATTGAATAAATCGATAATTAATTTTAATAGTTTTGCATTTGAAATATATATTAATCATAAATAATTCAAATTCAAAACTATTTGAATTCGAGAAAATAACCTTACGCTTCATAAAGTTTGCACACTTTAAATGGATATTTATTAATTAATTAATTAAGACATTGTTTGCATTTTCACGAATAACCTTTTCGTAATTTTACATATTATACATTAATCATATGTAATTTAATTGCACTGTTGTAAACGTTACAATAAAAGTCTAATAATAAATACATTTAATAAAGTAATAATTTAAAATAGACTTTAAAATATTATGGTGTATGTGTGTGTATTCCTAATTTTTTATCTATTTGAAGATTCTACAATTTTTAATAATTATTGCTTACTTATAATTATTGTTTACACAGAAAGGGATTGAAAAAATTAACGTACGCATATTAATTTTTTTCAATCTCTTTCTGTTTTTTAGTGTCTTGATATAAAATTTCGAGTGAAAGTGCAAATTATTGTTATGTGATGTGAGCGCTAATGAGCATCTAATTGTCGACCTCCGGATCTAATGAGACACTTCCGGATTTGATTGATTTTTGAAAAACAAATATGTAAGTGATATACTGTATGCCACACACGCTGATTTTTTTCCAAATTTGATTGACTAGAATGGGTTGTAATTATGGGTTGAGGAGTAATTACGAGAGGAAGTCGTTACAGTTTTTATTTTTTCTGGGTGGAAGATTGATTTTTAATTTTTTTAATTGTAAGTTTTGCACTGACAAAATTTCACCGATTATTATTTATTAGAAGGTAAAAAGTTCTCTAATTGTGTTTCATTTTTTTTTTCTTTGATTGAAAATTCAAAGTATTTTATTATTTTCTTAATAAGCTCTGTTAATTTAATGGTCTATGTGTGTTTTCATTTTATTTAAATTTTTGCATTTTTATTAAGAGCAATTCTTAATAAATTCTGTTAATTTTATAAAAAAACGGAATTTTTTACATCGATGAATTTTCACAGATTATTATTTATAAAAAAATATCTCTTTCTGTTTCCAGTTTCCAGTTCATAGACCAAGAGGTCGTGGGTTTAAATCCCGTCCGGTGGAATCATTTATGAGTAATAAATGATTCTATCCGGGTCCATGGATGTTGTGTGAATGTAATGTGGCGTCCAAATACATTTAAAGAGTATAGTGTGTGAATTAGTTAAAATTAAATAGATAAAATAATACAGTGGGTGATGGCTGTATGGCGAAAGCTGAGGCCAAAGAAAAAAATAATTGATTTTTCAAAAATCGAAAAAAATGTGTTGGTTTTAATAGCAATAAAAGAGTTGAATAATGAATTATGTAGTGTTTAATGGTGAAATTGAAGAACGAATTCTGTTGGTTTTTCACTCACTAATACAAATATTTGAATTCTTTTTTCATATTTTTTGAACCCCGTAAAAACCGATTTAAAATAATATTTGGGCATAGTTTTACATAAATATGTTTTGGTTTAAAAACTATTTTGAATTCGAAAAAATTTGCTTATGCTTTTAATTTGCTGACCAATAAATATTAAATGTAAAATTATAAGAAAATTAGTTATATTTTAAATTTTCCAAAACAAACTGATCCCGAACCAGTAAAAATAAAAAAATATAAAATTAATTAACATTATATCAAACACAAGCAGTATATTTTGAACTTCACAATAATTCAGCGTTTTATACGCGTGGCGCATGAAGTAAAATTTCGAGTTTAGAAAAGCCTCAGGCTTTTCTAAACTCGAAATTTTAGTTCATGCTTAGCCTGGGAGTGGAAACACTCGTAAGAAGCTACAAATTGAATGATTTTAAAAATAAAAGGATGATTGAAAGTTTACAGCGAAATATCGTGATGTGTATACCTAAAAGAAAAATGCCCTGTAATTTTTTAATAAGGTCTCCTAATTTTATAAAAAAATCTGCATTTTTAAAAACGATGAAATATTACAGACTATTATATATATAAAAAAATTGTGATTGCAGTATAAACTGATTTTCAAAATCCAAACAAATCTGTTTTAATAGTGACAAAAGAGTTGAATAATGAATGTAGTGTTTAGTAGTGAAATAAGTTGAAGAAAGAATTTTGTTGGTTTTCACCAGAGCTGGGCAGGATTCGAATCATTTAGGATTCGAATCCTGGATTCGAATCCTTTTAAAGGAATCAAAAGAGGTATTCGAATACTTTAGTTCAACTAGATTCGTGATCCGGATTCGTTACGTATTTTTAAGAGGATTCGTATTCGAATCCAAATGTGGGCGATTCGAATCCTTATAAAAGGATTCGAATATTTATAAAAGGATTCGAATATTTATAAAAGGATTCGAATATTTATAAATGGATTGGAATACTTATAAAAGGATTCGAATACTTACAAAAGGATTTGAATCGTCAAAAATAATTCGAATTAATTGTGAGGATAAACATGAAAAATGTCTTTTGTGTGTTTTTAAATTTTTCGTTAAATCAGTGTTTTATACGCGTGGCGCATGAAGTAAAATTTCGAGTTTAGAAAAGCCCAGAAAATTTGTCTCGGGTCGCTGCGCGACCCGAGACAAATTTTCACGGGGCTTTTCTAAACTCGAAATTTTACTTCATGCTTAGTCTGGGAGTGGAAAACACTCGTTTAGAGCTTCAAATTGAACTAAAAAAAAACAAGGAATATCTATAGATTTACAGAGAATAGGCTGTTTTGCGGAAAACACTATTTCTACAAGCAGAAACAACTAGCACTATTACCAGCCAGAACATCTAGCTTAGATGGTTGTAGCTTCAGATATCTTGCTACTAGCAGACGAGGCCTGTACTAGTACTATTAAGTACTATTAGCCAAAAGAACCAGTACTAAAAACTATAACGTTTACTTTTTTTCAGTTAAAAACGATTTATCAACTAGCAGAAAGAACTGCCGCTAGTAGCAGACATGGCTTCTAGTTCCGTAGACGGAGCCTGTACTTAATTCAATTCATTTATTGTGCCACTAACATACATTGTCATTACACTTGTCATCGGAGAATAAGCTTAAAACTAGTAAATACATTTAGGGTAGAAATATACAAATACAAGAGTATACACGGAAAATAAAATACAAGAACACATTAAAATATTAAAATATAAAAATTACTTAAAAATACTGCCATCGCTGACTAAAAATTCCTCAATTGAAAAAAACGGATTTGTGACTAGAATATTTTTTATTCTAGATTTAAAATGCATAAGATCCAACGTTTTTAGACTCTCGGGTAGCTTATTGAATAATTTGATTGAGAATTATCTCGTTGCCGTTTGTAATTTCGTAAGCCTCATGTTTTGTTGGTAAAGATCTGTCTTAAATCTAGTGTTATGGCTATGATGATCATGTATTGAAAAACTTAAAGGGGTTTTCTTTATATATATGAGCGATTCATATATATAAAGGGATGGTAAGGGTAGAATTTGCCATGTTTTGAAAATGTGTTTACAGTCATCTCTGTATGGGGCGGATGCGATGATTCGAATGGCTTTTCGTTGCAGCCGAAACAATGTATGCCTCGAGGCAGAGTGACCCCACACTAGTAAGCCGTATCTTAGGCGGGATTCGATTAATCCGTGGTATGCTGTTTTTAACGTAGACTTGTCACTGATCTTGCGTACTAAATTTCTTATACAGTACATATTTTTGGAGATCTTCCCAGCTAACTTATTGCCTTCTACATCCCATCTTAAGTTTGAGCCCACGTGTAATCCCAAGAAACACGTTGCATCCTTTTCTACTGGTTCATTTAATGAAAACGACATGGTTTTAGTTTTATTTTCATTTAGTATATGCCCATTTTGGTTACACCAATCCGTCACCAGTTTCAGAGCTTTGCGATTGGTCATATTCGCTTCGCTTAACGTCCTATCCGTGACAACTATAGTGCTATCATCTGCGTATAAAATAAGTTCTGTGTTGTTTAAATGTATTACAAGATCATTCATAAAAATTATGAAAAGGGTCGGTCCAAGAATCGATCCTTGAGGGACACCCCTTGTAACAAACTTAGTAGTGGATTTGTTATTCTGATAGAAAACAGCTTGTGATCTGTGCTGCAAATAGGACGATAATAGATTTATACTTGTGCTATCAAAATGGTATAACTTCATTTTGTCTATCAAAATGTCGTGTGAAATGCAATCAAACGCCTTCGTCAGATCTAAAAATGATGAAACTGATGACATTTTGCACTCAAAACCATTTAAAATGTGATCGACGAAGGCTAGAATAACATCGCTCGTAGAGAGGGCATTTCTAAAACAAAATTGTTTTTGCGTGAACAGGTTATTGTGTTCAAACCAATAAATTATTTGTTTCTGCATTATTTTTTCGACTTTACTTAAGATGGGAAGGATGGAAACTGGTCTATAATTAGACGGCTCGTTATTATCCCCTTTCTTAAATATTGGCACAATTTTGGCCGATTTTAGCACATCTGGGAAAATACCAAATCTCAAGATTTCATTTATTAATGCTGTTAGCGGACTTATAGTAACATTTAATATTATCTTTAAAATTTCAAAAGAAAACCCGTAAATGTCAGAGCAATTGCTTTTAGAAATAATTTTAAAAGTATCTCTTACAATAATTTGACTAATTTCTGTAAATTTAAAAGGCCTGGATGTACTGAAATAACATGTGAGGTGTTTGGTGTAGAATTTTGACTAGAGATATTATTTGCAATATTGGTAAAATAATCGTTGAACATATCACAAGATATATCACAGTTTACATTTTTATTGACTGGCTTTCTATCACAATTAATTACCTTCCAGATAGCTTTGGCTTTATTTGATGATTTGTTAATGTATGAGGCATTCAAATTGTTTTGTGTTGTATTTATTTTCATAATATATTTCTTTTTATATTCATTACGTAATCGTTTGTTTTCTTCTGTGGGATACATCTTATAGACTTCTTTAAGGAAGTGCATTGTTTCGCGCATATTCTTAAGACTCTGATTAAACCAATTTATATTATTTTTCTTTGATTGTGAACCTATATCAATAACTTTTGCCGGAAAGCATTTATTTAAATAGGTCAACAGGATGTTATTGAATATATTCCATTTCGCGTTAACATTTATAGATGAATCGTTTGTAAAATTAAAACTTATATGCGCTATGTTAGTATAAAATAAGTATTTTCCGTACGCAGTTAGGGGTCTAACAACTTTAGTTATAGTTTGCGGTTTATTACATATTTTAATTTTCACTGATATACCGGTGTGATCGGAAAGATGTGTTTCTTCCAGATTTGTTTCTAATGAATCCCGACAGATATTAGTGAATACGTTATCAATGCAATTGCCCCGACGCGTATTAAAATACACTGTTTGACGTAAACCATAGGATAGCAAAATGTCATTTAATATTTGCGCATTTAGATCGTTTTTAGTAAAACTTACATTAAAATCACCGCCGAGAATTATGTCATTATTAATGATATTTAACTTGTCTAAAAATGATGATAGTCTGGTTAGAAATTCATTGAAATCCGCAGAAGGAGAAGGATATACACAGATGATATAACATTTAATAGGTAGAATATATGCGCAAGAAATTTCACAAATTTTGTCAATCGAAAAAAAATTACTTATATCATTCAGCGATCTGTTTTCGATTTCTTTGTCTATATAAATTATTGTGCCACCGTGATTTGATGAACTCCGGGAAAAATACGCCACAGATTTTAAGTTATTTATACTTGAGACGCAAGCTTCTTCTTCAGTTAGCCAGTGTTCACTAGCTGCAATGAACTTATATTGCTTATCAGCTAAAAAGTTTTCTAGTTGTGAGATTTTATGTCTTATTGACCTAATATTTATAAACAGAATGTTTATTTCACTGGTCCGGGACTCTTCGATGTTTTCACTAAAAAATCATTGATCCTAACATGCTACTACTAGTAGCAGAAAAAACTAGTGGTAGAAAAACTACTTTTAAGCTGAAAGAACGACCAAGGCCGCAGCCAGAAAAAAAATCGGAAGGGGTTACAAAAATTTGTGTAATATTTTTTTTGCTCTTACAGTCCCGCTTTTACATACAAAAATTAATCAATTTTAAAAGTTCAGGGGGGTTTGAACCCCCACATCTTCCCCCCCCCCTGGCTACGGTCTTGAGAACAACTGCTACTAGCTAAAAGAATTACTACAGAAAGAACTACCGCTATTAACGGAGCTTCTAGTTCAGATGGTTCTAGCTTCAGATGTCTTGCCATCAGCAGACGGAACCTGTAGTAGAATCAAGTTCCGTCCGTACTAGTAGTAGAAAGACCTACTCGTAGTAGAAGGAACAAGTAGTAGTAGTTCTTTCTCCTACTGAAAGGACGAACGCTACTAGCACAAATAAATTGTACTACTAGCTAAAATAACTACTACTACTGATAGAAACGTTTACTTTTTAGCAGAACACGCTATTTCTACTAGCAGAAACAACTACTGCTATCGGCAGACAGGGCTTCTGGTTCAGATGGTTCTAGCTTCAAATCTTGCCACCGGCAGATGGAACCTGTGCTACTACTAGTAGCAGAAAGACCTAGTCGTTTTTTTTATAGTAAAAAACACTATTTTCACTAGTAGAAAGAACTACTGCTATTAACAGAGCGTCTTGTACAGATGGTTCTGGCTTATCGTGTCTTGCCACCAGCAGACGGAGCCTGTACTACAACTAGTTGCAGAAAGTCCTAGTAATAGTGGAAGGAACAAAATTGTAGTTGCTTCATCTACAACTAAAAGGACAATTGCTGCTAGCAGAAAGAACTTGTACTACTAGCTGAAAGATAGATAGTTTACTTAACATAAAACGCATTTCTACTAGAAGATTAAAAATACATGCTTTTTCTTTGTCGCCGCCATTGTTTAACAAACGTCAATTGTGTATAATATTAGGTTTATAATTATTCATATTTCTTCGGAGCAAACAGATACAGGGAGTTTTTCTTTTAGGTATACGTATTCAAAATTCAGCCTATTTTCTGTAAATCTTTAGATATACCTTGTTTTTTCTTAAAGCTCAATTTGAAGCTTTAAATTAGTGTTTTCCACTCCCAGGCTAAGCATGAAGTAAAATTTCGAGTTTAGAAAAGCCCCGTGAAAATTTGTCGAGGGTCGCGCAGCGACCCGAGACAAATTTTCGGGCTTTTCTAAACTCGAAATTTTACTTCATGCGCCACGCGTACAAAACACTGATTTGAAGTCCAGTTCAGAAACACACAAACACATCTTCAATCAAAGTAACAGGGAATCAGATATTTAGTCCGTTATCAACGATGTTCACTGTTAATAATAATTAATTAGGTTTTGAATATTTTTGTTAAAACAACTGGTAACGATATTAATGTATTAATGGTTGCAAAAAAATAATAAAATCAAATTTATTCTTAAAGGATTTGTATTCGTGATTCGAAATAACAGGATTCGAATCTTTGATTCGAATCATATTTATCTCTTACGAATCCTTTATTCGAGTATTCGTGATTCGAATCATATTAGGTGATTCGGATTCGTGATTCGAATCTTTTTTACGAGGATTCGTCCCAGCTCTGGTTTTCACTAAATAATAAAAATATCTGAATTATTTTTTAATATTTCATATACTTAAATGTAGTTTTAAATTGTTAGTCCCCCCGTTGACTAACTTGACTGACGATTCAAAATTACAGTTAAGTATACTTTTACATAGTCCAAAACAACATTGCTTCAGAGTAATTCAGAATAAAAATTTGTAAAATTAATTAACGAGAGAACAAACACAAGCAGTGTATTTTGAATTTCACAATAATTCAGTGTTTTATACGCGTGGGGCATGAAGTAAAATTTCGAGTTTAGAAAAGCTTGGTCGCTCTGCGAAGCAGCGCGACCAAACCAAATTTTCAGGCTTTTCTAAGCACGAAATTTTACTTCATGCTTAACCTGGGAGTGGAAACACTCGTTAGAAGCCTTAAATTTAATGGTTTTTAAAAACAGGGAATAAAAATTTACAGCGAAAAACTGTGATGTGTATACCTAAAAGAAAAATTCCCTGTATAGAAAATAATAAGAAAGAATACATGGTAAATACCTCAATAAAAACATTATTACAATTCACAAAAAAAAAATCTAGCAAAAATTTAAATCTCGAGTGATAAATGTGACGTCTGTGACACTTCAAAATCGAATGTTACATACAGGGTAATTTATACCCGAAGGAGAAAAATGAATATTCGTGTTCGATATTGGATTCTAAACAAAAAATGTGAAATACCTTTTTTTTCGATCAGCCTTTGTTTGCATGCAGTTTTCGGAACCTATTTGTTTTGTCTATAAAATAAATAGGAGGTTATAAAAATTACTTTGAAACAAAAGACTTATTTATTAGTTTTTGTCAGTTGTCTGATACTTTAGGTATTGCTATTAACTGTTAGTGTAAAGAAGATACAAATTTTGTTAACAGTGTAGTTTGGCAGTGAAGAATATGCCGAAATTATTTTTGATTACGGCTTTTGCAGCGGCAATGCTTTAGAAAGTTGTCGAGAGTATCAAAGAAGATTTGTATACACAGGATGTTCAGAATGAAGAGTAATTACGAAACAGAATTATGAATGCTGCACTTGAAATTTCAAATAGACAAGATTTTGCTGCAGTTTATATTTCTGTAGTTTTAAGTTGCCAGGCTTGCATCGCGGCTGACGGTGGACATTTCGAACATCTCTTGTAAGGTAAACTAGTGGCTTTTCTTTCTGTGACTAGCTACAGTTTTCATATTGCCTACTATTAGTTTATTTGTGAAACTTGAAATTAATATATGTTTCAAAAGTTTGAACATCGATATCTCCCAAAACAAATGTCGATGTAAAAAAAATTATTTCTCGTTTCCTACTTAGAATCCAATCTCGAACACGAATATTAATTTTTCGCCTCCTGGCATAAATCACCCTGCATATTATTATTTTTTTTTTTTATTGACCAACCTGATTTGGGATTTATTTTTCTTAGGTTTTTTTGATTATTTGGGCGTCTCTACTGTTTGTCATATCATATGTTCAATAAAAAAAACCCTCTAGAGTGCCATGATTTCATCTTTTTTCAAATTTAAGTTGGCTACACACTTCACCAATAGACATATAAAACGTCAGAGAGAGATAATGTATAAACAAAATAAATGCAAGTTGCAGAGTTGCCAACCTAGAATATTTTCCATGGCACTCAGAGATTTTTTTTAATGAACATACGGTATAATGACATAGATATATGAATGCCATGTTGCATTTAATTCATTATTATTTTACAGAAAAGTTGTAATAAAATTTCGAAAGTAATGTTCCGCCACTTTATTAATCTTTATGATAGGGTAATTAGGCAAAAGTCAGAATTGCAACTAGAGTATCTAACCAAATATCCAACAATATAATAAAATCACCAAATCTGGTTGTCCAATAAAAAAATCTAAATATATGTATTAAAAATTAACATCACTTATACGTCGCTATAAGTGAATGAGTTAATAATAAAATCAATTGTTTTTTTGTTAATTTAAGAAAGTAGGTTTTATTGAAAGCTGTGTATTTTTCAGTTAGTTTTTTCATAATGTTTTTCTTTATAGTTACTCACCTAAACTAACGATTTGATAACCCGGGGGCGGTTGCAGCACCCTCCTAGCCCACGCAGCCCTCAGCACTTCAAGGGCGCAGGGCTCCGACCCGACGAGGATAGCCCCGGGGCTGATGTAGCCCTTGTAGACCAAGCTCTTGGTAGCCCCATTTAGGGCATTGTTCCACCAGCACACTGAATTCGCCGAAAGAAGACCCTAAAAAGAAACAAAGGAACAAACGTAAGTAAAAGAATCCAAAATATAAAAAAAAACCTGAAGTTTAATAATTCTTAGCTATCGACATTTCTTTAAAGTTTTCAGATATTGGCTTAAAATAGTAAGAAATGTTCATTATTCCTCAGCACTGGGTTTAGGACCACAATGACGAGGACCTTGAAGTCCGAAACGCATCTGTGGGTATCCGATGCCGGAATACTGAACACAAATTTAATTTTAATAAATTAATTGTTATTTAATGTAATTTTATATGAATCCTAAAAAATAAATAAAAATAAACATATTGTGTAATTCATAAAAATATTGAAATAAAAGTGGTATTGTTTCACTGATTTTATTTAACTTTATCATTAGTTTCAATTATAAGTCATTAGTCAGAAATTTAAATAAAATAAGTGAAACAATACCAAGTGTTGTGTTTTAATTATTAGTTTATAGATCAAAATGTTATACTATCGACTATTTTAAGACTACAAGAGTATTACATATTTATACTAACGTCTTTTATAAGTTAAAGCCTCTTTAGATGTGATCAAAGTAATTGAAGAAGAATATATGTGGAATAATTCCAAAAGATATTCAGACTAATGAGATATTCATTAGTCTGAATATATTTTGGAATTATTCCAAATATATTCTTCTTAAATTACTTTGATCACATCTAAAGAGTCTTATAAAAGACGTTAGTATAAATATGTAATACTCTTGTAGTCTTAAAATAGTCGATAGTATAACATTTTGATCTATAAACTAATAATTAAAACACAATACTTGGTACTGTTTCACTGATTTTATTTAAATTTCTGACTAATGACTTATAATTGAAACTAGTGATAAAGTTAAATAAAATCAGTGAAACAATACCAAGTATTTTAAATAATAGTGCTGAGTGTTTGTTTTAAGTTTGATCTATGTGAATTTGGTTTCCTAGAGAATGTTTTTAATAGATAATAAATCGCCGGTAAAAAATAAAGTTCCTTCTATTCGTAGGTAAATAAGCAAGAGGTTTTTTTTGCTCGGATATACAGGGTGTCTATGCTAAACCGTTCGTTAAAAGTTTATGGGGTTACCGTTGCACTAAAAATTTGTAAAAAATCCTTGCCATACGGTTGAATCAGTTCTCCTCATGTGATATATTTTCAACTTTATATCACTTCCGGTTCCACCGGAAGAAGCACCAAATTTGTTATTTTAAATCGAACGCCCTATATATTAGTAATTCTTTGGATTCCTTGTTTAAATTGCAACACATTTTATTCGAACATATGCACACTTATCTCTTATAGTTTTCAAGAAAAAAATGGTGATGTGTCCATCATAGTACTTTCCCCCGTAAATTGCGTATTAAATCACTTTTAAAATATTTGTAGCATTATTATTTTCAAAATGTCTTCAACTTTTTGATAACTACAACTTTTATTTGAAACATTTTTCAATTGTATCGACACATACACTGTCACACATCAATAACTAGATAAAACAAACAACTTTTGAAATATCTCAAAAACTAAGAGTGCTATGACAAAAAGTAAATAAACAATACATCTTCATTTTGTTATGATCTACAACTTTTATTTGAAAGAATTTTCTGGTTGATGAACATTTATTGAAAAAATCTGAAAAAACTGAAAAACGCTAAGAGTAAAGTACCACTTCCGGTTTTTCGATTTTCACCAAAAGCTTTTAAGTTCTTCCGATTGTAACAAAAAGCTTAAGTTTTAAGTTTCATCTCGATATCTTTAGCGGTTTTTGCGGTACAGCGCACACAGCCACACACACACACACACACACACACACACACACACACAGACAGACAGACAGACAGACATTTTTCAAAAATGGTCTTATTCGACTCAGGGGACCTCAAAACGGATATTTCCGCTAAAAATTTTGATTCGAAAATTTTCACGAAAACAATACTTTCCCTTTGTATTACATACGGGGGAAAGTAAAAAAATATTTCTAAAATGTTGGCCTCAAAAAGGCATCTTGAAATCTATCTGTAACTTCTCTTAGGAATAAGATAAAAATATGGTTTATATCTGTACTTATACCTAGAGGATGCCTCTATTAGTAAATTAATTGGAAACTGTCAGTATTAACAATAAGTGTTCTTAAAATGTCATTATCTAAGTGCCCTCTTCAATATCTAGTAATTCAATTTTTTTAAATGGAATGACCCATTTTTTATCACATGGTACGATTGGGGTGAAAATTTCCTACAAAAAAGTATTACAACTATACTCGTAAAGCAAGTAGTTTTCGAATTATTTCGAAAGAAATAGTCGGTGAGTTGTTGTTGATATTTCGATTCGGTCGATAATAACGTTACAGTTGGTGAGTGAGATTACTGAAGGAATAAATCTGGGCTAGACTTTCTCGTTTCTTGATAAAAACAAAATAGCTAAGGTAAAAATTGTTTATACAAAATATGTGTGTTTTTTCGTTGGCTACAACTTTTGTTTGAGACATTTTTTGATTAAGTTAATATTTTTCTATATTTTTAATTTCTCTTGAAATCAGTGGTTTATATGCGTGGCGCATGAAGTAAAATTTCGAGTTTAGAAAAGCCCCGTGAAAATTTGTCTCGGCTCGCTGCGCGACCCTCGACAAATTTTCTACGCGGGGCTTTTCTAAACTCGAAATTTTACTTCATGCTTAGTCTGGGAGTGGAAACACTCGTTCGTAAATTTTCGAATTATCATAAAGTTGTGTGTTTTTTCGTTGTCTGCAACTTTTGTTTGATTGAATCGATAATAAAGCGACAATTGATGAGTGAACAAAAACAGAAGAGCTGAGGTAAAAAGTGTTTAGGTAAAAGTGGTATATTTTTCCGTTGGTGAAAAGTGTTTAGGTAAAAGGTGTGTGTTTTTCATTACCTACAACTTTTGTTTAAAACTTTTTTGGTAATACTAAATTGTCGTGTAATTGGGAATGTTTCCTGTTGGGCAATGACCATTATTATTATTATTAAAACAGTAAACATTGTTGCTAACTCTAAACCATCAAATGTCTAAAAAGTCTTCTGTTAAAAATTACCATAAATTATTACATTATACGGTTTTTTATTAAACGAATTTCAAATATGTTAATAACGAAAAACTCTGAAATAATTAAGAACTTTCTGAGACTGAAGAATTTTCAAAAATATTTTCATACTATTTTTCTTTTTTGACATATATTTGCTGATCTAAAACTTTTTTATAAACTTTTTCAAGCAATATCTTTTTGAAATTTTATAAATTTAATGCTTACTTATTCCTCGATGTATCACATTACTTTATAGTTTTTCAAAAAATGTTTTAAACAAAAGTTGTAGGTAATGAAAAAACACACAACTTTTACCTAAACACTTTTCACCTTAACTCTTTTGTTTATGATCAGTATACGAAAAAGCCTAGGAGAGATATTTATTTGATAATCACTCATAAATTGCTGCTGTATTAGTTACCCAATCAAAAAAAGTTTCACACAAAAGATAATAAAAAAACCCAACACAACATTTTATATAATCACTTTTCACCTCAGTTCTTCTGTTTGTGAACTAGAAACTAAAAAAAACTAGTTTAGATCAACAACTCACCGACTATGGCTTTCGACGTCTCAATCGAAAATTGTTTCAAACAAAAGTTGTAGCCAACGAGAAAATAAACCACTTTTACCTTAACACTTTTCACCTCAGCTCTTTTGTTTTTGTTCAATAAACCGAGAAAGATTTGTTTGAAATATTTTGCTAATCACTTATTAACTGTAGCTATTTTATCGATTCAATCAAACAAAAATTGCAGACAATGAAAAAATACACAACTTTATAATAATTCGAAAATTTACGAACGAGTGTCTTCCACTCCCAGACTAAGCATGAAGTAAAATTTCGAGTTTAGAAAAGCCCCGCGTAGAAAATTTGTCGAGGGTCGCGCAGCGACCCGAGACAAATTTTCACGGGGCTTTTCTAAACTCGAAATTTTACTTCATGCGCCACGCGTATTAAACACTGATTTCAAGTGAAGTTAAAAATATAGAAACACATTAACTTAATCAAAAAATATCTCAAATAAAAGTTGTAGCTAACGAAAAAACCCACAAATTTTGTATAAACAATTTTCATCTTAGCTATTTTGTTTTTGATCAAGAAAGTCTAGCCCAGATTTATTCCTTTAGTAATCTCACTCGCCATCTGTAGCGTTATTATCAACCGAATCGAAAATTCAACAACAATTATTCGTTTTTTGTCGCATTTATGCAGGGTATAATGCGGGCATAAGTCGCAATTGAATTTTAGTAGGCAAGTAGTATGCTTTTGTTTTGTCGCGATTGTATTGCAAAATGTCAAATAATAAAAAGAATTAGTACAAAGTTTTACAGAAATCAACAAAATGAGTAATTACACAAATCAAAAAATTATCAATTTATTCTTTATACATAGCAACTGCCAATTGAACAAAATTTGATTTCAATCTTCTAAATCTTGTTTTATTCATCGGCGGCAAATGTGGGTAAGTTTCATTAAATACTCTACATGTTTGAGTAACACTGCTATCGCCGTTGCCATATATCGTATGTTCAATAAAAAAAAACCTCTAGAGTGTCATAATTTTATCTTTTGTTTAATTTAAGTTGGCTACACGCTTTAGGAATTGACATATAAAACGTCAGACATAATAATTATAATGTGAAATTTCAGAGTTGCCAACCTACAATATTTTCCATGGCACTCTAGAGGTTTTATTTTATTGAACATATGATATAAAGAATAAATTAATAATTTGTTTATTTGTGTAATTATTTATTTTGTTGATTTCTGTATAACTTTTTACTAGTTGTTTTTATTATTTGACATTTCACATTACAATCGCGACAAAACAAAAGCATACTACTTGCCTACTAAAATTTAATTGCGACTTATGCGCGCATTATTCCCTGCATAAATGCGACGAAAAACGAATCTTCGAAATAATTCGAAAACTACTTGCTTTAGGAGTATAGTTGTATAATACTTTTTTGTAGGAAATTTTCCTACCAATCGTACCATTTGGTAAAAAATGTGTCATTCCATTTAAAAGAATTGAATTACGAGATATTGAAGAGGGCACTTCGATATTGACATTTTAGGAACACTTATTGTCAAAATTGACAGTCTCTAATTACTTTACTCATAGAGGCATCCTCTAGATACAAGTAGAGATATAAATCATATTTTTATCTTATTCTTAAGAGAAGTTACAGACAGATTTCAAGATGCCTTTTAGAGACCAAAATTTTAGAAATATTTTTTTTTCTTGAAAACTATAAGAGTTAAGTATGCATATGTTCGAATAAAATATATTGCAATTTAAACAAGGAATCTAAAAAAATACTAATATGTAGGGTGTTCTGCTTAAAATAACAAATTTGGTGCTACTTCCGCTGGAACCGGAAGTGATATAAAGTTGAAAATATTTCACATGAAGATAACTGATTCAACCGAATGTCAAGGATTTTTTTCAAATTTTTGATGCAACGGCAACCCCATAAACTTTTAACGAACGATTAAGCGTAGACACCCTGTAGTTTTATGTAACACCGAACATTTTCATAACGAGAATTTCTTAAGTATACATAAGCATACGTTGTGCATGCTCCGACGCTCGGTTTATTAAAATATTTGAAGCTTTAAACGAGTGTTTTCCACTCCCAGGCTAAGCATGAAGTAAAATTTCGAGTTTAGAAAAGCCTGAAAATTTGGTTTGGTCGCGTAGCGCGAAGCGCGAAGCGCGGAGCGGCCAAACCAAATTTTCAGGCTTTTCTAAACTCGAAATTTTACTTCATGCGCCACCGGTACAAAACACTGATGCATTGTAAAGTTTAGCGGTGTGTTTTAAACTTTGTAGTATGCCAGTGTTTTGTACCGGTGGCGCATGAAGTAAAATTTCGAGTTTAGAAAAGTCTGAAAATTTGGTTTGGCCGCTCCGCGCTTCGCGCTATGCGTCCAAATTAAATTTTCAGGCTTTTCTAAACTCGAAATTTTACTTCATGCTTAGTCTGGGAGTGGAACAGTCATTTTAAGTTTCAAATTGAACTCTGTTAAAAAACAACGAGTATCTTAAGATTTACGGCATATACGCTGTAATTGGGACATGTATACTTGAAAGAAAAACTCCCTGTATGTACAAGTTGAGGCATTAATTGCGATTGATTGGCTACAATTTTTAATAGTCATATAGGCAACTCAATTTACACACAACTTAAAAATTAAAGGTATCAAATTGTATTGGATGCAAATGTTCGGTGTTACATAAAACTCTCTGTATGCTATTATTACACGAATGTGTGGTTGTCACGGTAAAAACACGAGAATCAAGGGCATGAAAAAATCACGACAGCGCGTGGAGTGATTTTTTCTTTGTCCCTTGATTCGAGAGTTTTTACCAAGTGAAAACCAAAATGAGTGCAATAATAGCATCTATATCCGAAAGAAAAAACATCATCGAGTTTATTTTAGGGAGATTAATAATCAACTCAAATATAATATTTTATTAGATTAATAACTATTAAATTAAAGAATTACCATTATTAACATTTATAGTTTGAATGTTGAAGGTGCAGTTATTGTAGATAATGTTACTGGCAATACTGGACTTCGGGTTATTACTTTTAACTGCATTCGCAATAAATTCTTTAGACGCACCACAAAAACGCGTGTTATTATTACACATTTTAAATTGTACATTTTGACGTACTTGTTACTGTGCGAGAAACATCAAATTTGAAATGCTACTTCGATACTATTAAAAAGGAACATGGACCTTTACCAGCGGTGGTAAAATAACGTTCCCTAGACAACGCACTTTCATCGCTGGTAAAAATGCCGTTGCTGGGAGATGTAAACAAAATTCTGTATTAAAACTGGTGGATCACAAGAGGTGTTTATTAATCGTATTATAATCCAATCATAAAATACATACAGTTCACCACTACAACAAGAAGAACTTCGACAAATAGTTTAGAGTTTAAAATATTTCACCACGTATAAGTGATAAGTGAGAAATTATATTTATATGTTTTTGTAAATGGCTTCCGTTTATTTAACAAATAAAATATAATTAAAGATAATATTTTACTGCTCAAATAGAGTTAGTGTACTTTTCATTGTTTGTAAAATTTAAAAAAGTTAGTCAAAAGTTCGAAAAAATATTGTGTAATTCCCGAAGATACAAACTTACACACATTTTTAATAACTTTGTAAAAGATTATTTTCTTTTTCATAAAATCTTCGTTTTTTTTTTGTACAATTCATGTTTATTAACGAGCTCCTCGAGCTTAATGGTCTCTCACTAAAGCGGCAGCTCTTTCCAATTAACCTGAGAAGAGAAAAAAGATCGCCTAATGAGAAGAAAGCACGAGGCGCGAATCCCATAAATCACCCGAAATGATTAATCGCCAGGATTTTCAAGATAATCCCACTCGGCGTGAAACCGATAGAAGCTAACTATTCATTTGCCAATGTTCAGATTTATAGCTGTTTAATTGTTGCAATTATGCAATCGAATTCATTGTTTTTACGCTAAATACCCAGCGTTTTAAACATTAAATTAAGGACCCAGCGTTTTAATTATTGTAATCGCGTAATCGAAATTTATTGCGATTGAAAGTTCTGTTTTGAAATTGAGAATAAAAATTCTGGGATGTTGTTAACGGTGGAAAGGTTGGATAATTTGGGATTTCCTGAAATTTATATGGTTATTATAAATTCTGCGTAATAAGCAGCCCAGATGGGTTTTTTTGAAAGTTGTTTTGATTATTAAAAATTGATTTTTTGGAATAATGTTGTTCAAAAGGCGGAAAGACGAAAGGTCGACAACCTTTTTCGGTATGTATATTATATGAGCTTATGGGGGCTGTAGAAATACAGGTTGAGATTGCAAGGATTATTATTTTTATTATTTAAATATTCTTTACATGGCATGTGTGAATCTTATCATTTTAACATAAATAAATTATTATTATTATTATTATTATTATTATTATTATTAACTACAGTCTATTGTTAAATTATACGGAGTGTTTCTTGTTGATCACTTGGTGAAACATGATTAAATAATAAAGAATACATCAAACATTACACTTGTATTGTTTCACTATTTGCTAGTTTTGATTTTTGATTCAAATCAAATCTAATCCATCGTTTTTACAATGGCAAATATATCGTGTTGTCAATATAAAAAAAATCTCTAGAGTGTCATAATTTAATCTTTTTACAAATTTAAGTTGGCTACACGCTTTAGCAATTGACATATGAAGCGTCAGACATAATAATTATAGTAAATAAGTTTCAAACCTACAATATTTTCCATGGCACTCTTTTTTTATTGAACATACAATATAACATATACAGGGTGTACAAAAAGTAATGTAACGGTTTGTGATAGAAACAAATGTTTCAAATAAAACTTATAGATACTAATTTAAGCTACTAATTAAAAATATGTTTTAATATACAATTCATTTCCATTATGCATGTCAAACTTACCTTTTTTTTTAAACGGAACACTATATATTTTATTAGTATTCGATAACATATTGAAATAGAAAGTTATCAGAGAAAACTCCATGTATTTAAGTTGATCCGTTCGAAAGTTACCTATTAATAAAAACTTACTTTATTGATAAGAACTACAAAGTTTACAATAAAATATTCAATTGTTTTATTAAAGCAGGTGCTCAAATTGCCTTCGGCTTTCAATTTGACTCTATTTCAGAGTATTATACAGTTATGACAGTATGCCACTTTCCGATTAATATTTTTTCAATTTCTTCTTAAATTCAAATTTTAATGTAATCATCATTAAAATGATTATTTATTTGAGTTGGACAAGCATACCTTTCTCTAATTTGTGAAAACCCAACAATAACAAATAACTTAATGACACTAATGTCAAAAACAATTGTTTTAACATTTTGAGACAATTACACTTAATTATAATAGATATTTTATTTTCGTTCGTATTTTTCTTTGTAACTTTTAATTTAAGTAACTTAAAAACATGCGGTTTTTACTAGTATGTTTCTATTTTAACAAGTTATCGAATACCAACGAAAAATCAAGGGCGTTTTATTTAAAAAAGGTAAGTTTGTATCGTAATTAAAAAATGAATCACCCGGTATATTAACAATTATTATTTATTAGTAACTTAAATTAGTAGCTACAAGTTTTATTTAAAACATTTTTTCCTATTCTTATCACGAAGTAAGATACCAAGCCCTTAAATTACTTTTTATGCACCCTGTATGTATTTACATGTAAGGTCATTACACAAAGGAAAATTAAAAAAACTAATTGATATTAATTAATAATACAAATAATTAGAGCATATAAAACTTAGAATTAAAATAATCTTTTAGAGAATAAGGCTCCATATTACATAATAAATCAAATAACATAAAATTTGAAATAACAACACTTGGTTTGTTTCAATAACGTTTTACTTATTATTCCGACTAGTTTCGGCTTCTAGCCATTATCAAGGATTGTACAGAGAATACTTTTTTACACGATATTTATGTACAAAATCAGGTAATAAGGGCGTTTATTATTGGGGAGATCGTCATTGTCATCGACCACATGTTTTCCGGGTTTTATTGCTTTATTTATCTCCAAGCCTTCTCTGAAATTCAGTATACGACCCTTATTGCCTGTATACAATATTTTAAAATACATAACAACATAAAACATAAAAAAGATGTTCTAAATAAAAATCAATCAACGGGTATGTCCAAACACTGCATCACAGCCGGTCATCTATACGACAATAATTTTAAAATATTGTATACAGGCAATAAGGGTCGTATACTGAATTTCAGAGAAGGTTTGGAGATAAATAAAGCAATAAAATCCGGAAAACATGTGGTCAATGACAATAACGAGCTATGGATCTCCCCAATACTGAACGCCCTTATTACCTGATTTTGTATATAAATATCGTGTAAAAAAGTATTCTCTGTACATTCCTTGATAATGGCTAGAAGCCGAAACTAGTCGGAATAATAAGTAAAACGTTAGTGAAACAAACCAAGTGTTTTTATTTCAAATTTTATTTTAATCATGTTTCACCAAGTGATTAATGAGAACATTGTGAAAGATATTTTAACAAATAACATAATTTTTATTGTTTTATAATCTGTTGTTTCTTTAATTATTAATGGGAGATGCTTATACTTTTTTATGGATACATAAAAGCATCCCCTTTGCAATTTTGTTAGTCTATGAGATGGGATTTATTCTTTATTATTATTTGTTCAAAATGTTTCGCCAAGTGATTAGTGATATAGTAATTCAAGAATTATGATATAATATTTAAAATAAATTTAAATAAAAATCAAATCCTTTTTATATTTTATTTTATTTTCACTATATTTGTTTTAAATAGTTAACTACCAAATCTAGTCATTCGAAAATAGAGTTATTTACAATTAATTTTAATATAATTATGTGGGTGTGGATCATAAACATATTTGAACTGTATATTTTGAACTTAATGTTAAATTTAAATCAGTGTTTAATACGCGTGGCGCATGAAGTAAAATTTCGAGTTTAAAAAAGCATGAAAATTTGGTTTGGTCGCGTAGCTGGCTTTTCTAAACTCGAAATTTTACTTCATGCTTAGTCTGGGAGTGGAAACGTACGGTCGAAACTTCAAATAAATTTTTACAGCCTGAAGTGTTTTTGTTGGGTCTATTAGAGCAGGCATATTAGATTTCATTAATGTCAACAAAATTAACATTTAATGATATTCATTCCACCTAAATTTGAACCGAGAATCAATACCACATCATAAAATCTTTGTATTTAATTGAAAGAAACGACTAATATGTTATTATTTAATTCAACTCTATTAATAATAAAGTTTACTTAAATGAAATACAAACTATCAGGTTATGACACTCGTGATTTAATTACTACAATTGAATTTGCTTTCATAATTATTCACAGAACATTTCTATATTGGATGAAAAGTATCTTCCTAATAATCATAATGATCAAAATACACGGCATTTTTCTTTTAAGTATAAATTTTTTAACGTTCGTTGCTTGAAATATTGTGAAGTAAAGAAAAAAGAAGTACTTGAACACATTTTTTTTAAATGAATATAAATCAAAATATTTGAACAACAAAACACTTGCAGTTTTTTTTTCATTCTCATACTTAAGTCAGGTCAAATATTACAATGTATCAAATTACCTTGTTTAGTTAGCAATTATAAAAAAAATAATAATGCTGCATCAACAAAATTAATATTTAATGATTTTCATTATAACTAAATTTGAAACGAGGATTTTATTAAAACCCCTTCATAAATTATCTATATTGAATAAAAAGAACGATCAATATTTTTTTATTTAATTCAACTCTATTAATAATAAAGTTTACTTAAATGAAATATAAACTCTTAGATTGTGACACTCGTGATTTAATCACTATAATTGAATTTGCGTTGATAAATATTGACAGAAAATGTGTATACTGGATAATATGTATCCTTTTAATAACAATAAAAGTACACAGCATCTTTTAGGTAAACATTTTGTAACGTTTGTTATTTTTTTAAGTTTAATGTGAATTTATAAACGAGTGTTTTCCACTCCTAGATTAAGCATGAAGTAAAATTTCGAGTTTAGAAAAGCCTGAAAATTTGGTTTGATCGCTACGCGAAGCGGAGCGATCAAACCAAATTTTCAGGCTTTTCTAAACTCGAAATTTTACTTCATGCGCCACGCGTACACAACACTGAAATATTGTAAAATAAAGAAAAATATTTTAAAACATTTTTTATAATCTACTAATAATCGAAATATTTAAATAATAAAATATTTACAATTTTTTCATTCAAGTCAGTTCAAATATTACTATGTATCAAATGCGTTGCGTTGTTGCATCAATTTCGCTTAATGTGTTAATTATATTATAATTATTTTGTATTATACAAACTAATAATACTAGAAATAAAATAAAAATTAGAGATAGAATCGAGATAGAAATTAAAATATCACCTAACAAAAAAGGGAGGCAGGCATTTTTTGTTAGATAATATTAATAATGCAAAATAATTACAAAATTTAAATCATGATTTTTTCATCAGATTATTACGTATCTATTCATGTATCTATTTTCATATATCCTTTTTTGACCTTACAAGTTACATGTTTACGGCCATGTGTGTCATGATATGAAATAGTGAGACCATCGCCTATCAATTAACTTTTAGATCGAGACCGACTCCGACTAAATTTACATCCAATTAGCTCCACTCGACGTTTACCTATTAAATTCGATCCGGTTTAAATATACAAGCCCTGGTTCAACGGCTTCTTCCTCCTCGGCGTTCAATTCTTCCCAGAGCGCGTGTTCTTATTTTTGGACCGAAAATTCCAACCGACGCAAGATGGATTCAATCTCTAGAGCATTTGTTTGAATTTTGATTGCGGGATGTAAGATAATATTTAGAATTGCGGTTACTTTCAGTAATTTACGCTTACATATAGAATTTGATGTTGCTACAAGCAGTAAAGTTTCCTTTTTTATTGTGTTTACAAAAATGTACGATTAGAAAAACAGAATTGTAATTCTGTTAAAAAGTTAATTATAACACCCAAATAGATTAACTTAATCAGTGATTAGTACCAGAGTGAGGCAATAATCGAGTAAATTTTTATTTTGACTATTTGAACTCCCAAATAGATTAACTTAATCAGTGATTAGTACCAGAGTGAGGCAATAATCGAGTAAATTTTTATTTTGATTTGTTACAATCAAGAACAAATTTACTTAAAAGCTTGGGTAAATTTTTATTTTGCTACAAAATTACTCAGAAATTTGAGTAAATTTGTAATCAATTGCACATTTACTTAAAATAAATCAATACAAATGTACTTGAGTAATTGTAATTTCAACACAAATTACGAATACAGATTTTGACTGGTGAATATGTATTATACAGGGTAAACGTCTGTTTAGATTAAATTAAAATTGTTGGATAGATAGAATAAATATATTCTATTAAGGGGTGACTTAATTAAATATATCGTAAATTTACAATCTTTTTTTCAATTACCGATAACTCGATATTTTTAGTTCGTTATACGACAATCATCTAACCTAACCTAATACTATAAACTATACTCAACTCTAATCATAAAGTATCAAGGGAAGTTCAAAATTGTCCAGGAAAACAATCAAGATGGTTAATCGAAAGATAGCGTATACTCGTTTCAAGTTGTCTCTCATCAAGTATCTAACTTAATTGACGTGAAAAATGTGCCAACTATTTCAATTATCCTTAATAGAATTTATTAATTTCATCTATTTAACAGTTTAAAATTATACTTTTTTCGTAGTCAAAATGTGTATTCATAATTTCTACTCAAATTACAATAATACACAAGTCAATTTGTATAGATTTATTTTGAGTAAATTTGTACTTGATTACAAATGTACTCAAAATTTCGAGTAAATGTGTAATCTATAACGCGTGTACTTTTTAATCAAAATAGATAAGTACTCGAATACTATTAGTACTTCTTAAAAACACAACAATTTTATTTACAAATTCTTTACATAATCGCATATATCATCAGAGAGTTATCTTATAAATTTATAACATTTTAGAATTATGACTTAATGATTAGTTAATGATTTAAGTTAATCAGTCGAGGTGCAAATGGACCTGAATTTGTTTCACTGATTTAATCAGTGAAACAAACCAAGTATTTTAATAAATTTTCTGTTATCATACCAATGAAAATTGGCGCAATCAGAACCTTGAACTTAAAATGTAGTAGATAAAGCTCGATTTGAAAGTCTGCCCTTCATTTCTACTTTCGTCTTCTATTTTCTATTATTTTTTTACTTAAAAGGAAATTAATTTCATGTCTTATTAACACCTATCAAAATTCGTAATCAAAGCTGCCGGGACAAAATGAATGATCAAACTAGAATCCATCTAACACTTATTTAACTTCTGATGCAGCAGATTTATAATTATGCTCCTCCACTCTTAATTTCCTCTTTTCCTCTAAAACTAATTATCTAATTACGATCGCGTAGAAAAATTGACGGTCAATTAATAAACTTGAAAACGATTTTCTAGAGCTTTCTCCAACATTCAAATGCATCAAACTAAATACAAATTAAATGATACCTACAAAAAATTATGAAGAACAAAAAAAAGGAAATCTAATGAAGTATTAAAGCATTTGAGTTTTTACAGAGATGATTTTATTGCTATAATTAGTGGTAATTACTAATTATACATACATTGATAATTATTGGATGAACATTTTTTTCTCTTAAGTTAGAAAAATTCTCGCAATAGAGGGTTAAGTTATGGTGATTAAGTGCCAGCTGCAATAAACACGCTGAACTAGTTCAACTCTGAACTTGAGCTTAAAGTGACATTAGAACAATAAGAACTGTCATCTCGAGCTAGAGTGCAGCTTGAACTCCAATTCAACGCTTTTGGTGCAACTGGGCCTAACAAACTAACTGACTTTTAATTTAATTGTAGTAGTGAATTAAATTCTAAGTAGTGCTTTTAAAATATGTATGATCGAAAATTAAGAAATTAGTTAAAAAAGTACTATTTTATGAAAATCTTAATTTGAATCATTTCTTTTAAAATAATTAACTAAACAATCACTCTTTCATAATTTACTATAAACCATTTGTTAACTCATTTGTTGATAATTCTTCACAGTGATATTACACTAACTAGTATTGATTAATGATGAACTCACTCGTGTTAACTTTTACTTGTTTGTTGTTTGCTAAATATCATTTCAATTAGCGTTTGATAATAACAAATGTCCGCTTCTAATTGTTTGCGGAATGTGTGCGAGTTGCACAATTTTATGGTCATTAGAGCAGACATGCAACTTGCACGATCCTGTTGTTTTCACTCGGTCATCATCATCATCATCATCGTAAAGAGTTTAGTAATGCAAAGATCTCGTTACTGAGATTATTGTTATTATTTTTCAATTTCTAGTCGACTTAAAACTATACATACTTACGTATTGAAACAACTAAGAAACACATCTCATCAACGTTAAAATTTTATTCAAATTGTGACATTTGTTTGCCAATTAAAATGCTTTAATAAAACCATCATCATTATTATGCTTATCATTCCCAGTACACTCTTAGTAATAAACTGTTTCCAATTTAGTCGCATGATTTATCCCAACAAGGGTGCTCTGCATTGAAATATTACGTTTATACATCCCATATGAATTGATGCCAAAAGCATGTACACAACTTTCATGTTACGAGTATATATGATGTAGGAATCGAGACAGACATTCGTGCGGTGGGAATTATGTGACAATAAATAGGGGTGAACTTCCCCCCTTAACCCCTGGCTGCAGGGAATTCAATACCCCTATTGAGTAAAAGCTCAGTGCTTTTCGTAAACGAAAAGAGGGTCTGTATCAGTTTACAATTACGCTTAGAGAAGAGAGTATTATATATAAAAGTACATTTACAAAACAAAAGTTAAAAAAAAATTGTTCATCTTGGGCAGCGGTGCGCAGTACCCTTGTATAAATAGTGGTTCCCAATGTGGGATCTAATTGAAAATAATAAAATGGCTATAACGAAATTCATGAAAAATGAAAATTGATATTTATTTTTGTAATGATTTATAAATGTGTGAGTATATTTTGAACTTCACTTCAAATCATTGTCTTATACGCGTGACGCATGAAGTGAAATTTCGAGTTTAGGAAAGCCTGAAAATTTGGATTTGCAGGGGCGCAACTCGCTTCGCTCGCGCGCCCCTGCAAATCCAAATTTTCAGGCTTTTCTAAACTCGAAATTTTACTTCATGCTTAATCAAGGAGTGGACGACACTTGTTAGAAGTTTCATTTAAAAAAAGTATAAATATTTTTTCTTTACAGCGGGTTACTTGAAGAACCACAGAAGTAACGGAAACTGGTTTCGAAATGTAGGTGTCTTTTTTTCACGGATTGGAAGATAATCTTAAAAATCAACATATGTATCCCATTAAGTTTCCAAAAATACGAGACACAAAGATTCGGAATATCTTTGAGCTTAGTATAAGATATATGAAAAAGTGGTTTAGATATATAACTTTTTTCTTGAAGAATGATAAAATGTAATAATCAGAGAATTTTAAGATGTGTTAATTTTGCACATATTTTGTCTTAATTTTCTTATTATTGCATATAAGTTTAAAAAAAAAATATGATTTTTGTTAAATATTAAGATACAGGGATTTCTTCTTTTTTTGGTTTAGATATTTAACTTTTTTCTTGAATAATGTTAAAATATATTAATTCAGAGAATTTTAAGATCTGTTAATGTTGCACATATTTTGCCTTAATTTTCATATTATTGCCTAGCAGTTTAAAAAAAAAATTATGATTTTTGTTAAATATTAACATACAGGGATTTATTTTTTTAAGTATAAAGTTAGTAAAATTAATAAACATGTAATCAAACCTAAGCAGTTTGTTTTATACTTCACTTTAAATCAGTGTTTTATACGCGTGGCGCATGAAGTAAAATTTCGAGTTTAGAAAAGCCTGAAAATTTGGATTTGCAGGAGCGCGACTCGCTTCGCTCGCGCGCCCCCCTGCAAATCCAAATTTTCAGGCTTTTCTAAACTCGAAATTTTACTTCATGCTTAATCAAGGAGTGGACGACACTTGTTAGAAGTTTCATTTAACAAAAGTATAAATATTTTGTCTTTACAGCGGGTTACTTGAAGAACCTCAGAAGTAACGGAAACTGGTTTAGAAATTTAGGTGTCTTTTTTTCACGGATTGAAAGATAATCTTAAAAATCAACATATGTACCCGATTAAGTTTTCAAAAATAAGAGACACAAAGATTCGGAATGTCTTTGAGCTTAGTATAAGATATATGAAAAAGTGGTTTAGATATTTAACTTTTTTCTTGAAGAATGATAAAATGTAATAATCAGAGAATTTTAAGATGTGTTAATTTTGCACATATTTTGTCTTAATTTTCTTATTATTGCATATAAGTTTAAAAAAAATTATGATTTTTGTTAAATATTAAGATACAGGGATTTCTTTTTTTTGGTTTAGATATTTAACTATTTTCTTGAATAATGTTAAAATTTATTAATTCAGAGAATTTTAAGATCTCTTAATTTTGCACATACTTTGCCTAATTTTCATATTATTGCCTATCAGTTTAAAAAAAAAATTATGATTTTTTGTTAAATATTAACATACAGGGATTTATTGTTTTAAGTATAAAGTTAGTAAAATTAATAAACATGTAATCAAACCTAAGCAGTTTGTTTTATACTTCACTTTAAATCAGTGTTTTATTCGCGTGGCGCATGAAGTAAAATTTCGAGTTTAGAAAAGCCTGAAAATTTGGATTTGCAGGAGCGCGACTCGCTTCGCTCGCGCGCCCCTGCAAATCCAAATTTTCAGGCTTTTCTAAACTCGAAATTTTACTTCATGCTTAATCGAGGAGTGGACGACACTTGTTAGAAGTTCCATTTAAAAAAAAAGAATAAATAAATGTTATTTAGAGCGGGTTCCTTGAAGAACCCCAGAAGTCACGGTAACTGGTTTCAAAATGTAGGTACCTGTTTTTGCGATTTGACAGATAATCCTAAAAATCAACAAATTTATCCGATTAAGTTTTTAAAAATAAGAGACACAATGACTTGGAATCTCTTCATGTTTAGTTCAAGATATATGAAATAGTGGTTGTTTAGATTTTTAACTTGTTTCTTGAAGAATGTTCAAATGTATTAATTAAGAGAATTTTAAGATTTTTTTAAGAATTTTGCACTTCGTCGTTATTTTGATTAAACCTCCTATGTGATTTTTTGTACAAAACGGGGTTTAATTATCAAACGACTCTACGTTATTAGCCCGATGAGTTTATGAAACTTCATTTGTAGTAAAGTAAACTTCAAAACCTGATACAAGGATTCATAAAAATTTTTTTTAAAGGAACTACTTAACAATTTTTATAAACGGTTTTTGTGTTTACTGAAATTTTTATTCAACTCACATAGGAGGTTTCATTAAAATAATGACGACATATTTTTTCTAAATTTTCTTATTATTGCATATCAGTTTAGACAAAAAAATGTGATTTTTGGTTAATATTAAGATACAGGGATTTCTTTTTTTAAGTATAACATTAGTAAAATTAATAAACATGTAATCAAACCTAAGCAGTATATTTTATACTTCATTTTGTCGGTGTTTTATACGCGTCTCGCATGAAGTACAATTTCGAGTTTAGAAGAACCTAAAAGTTTGGTTTGCGATCAAACCAAATTTTCAGGCTTTTCTAAACTCAAAATTTTACTTCATGTGTAATCAAGGATTGGAAACACTCGTTGGAAGGATTATATTGAATGTTTTTTAAGAAAATTGTAAACTTATTTTTATAAAATGTTCAACATAAGGCGAGTTGAAGATTTCTTTTAATGCGTTCTGCGCGGTTTGCGATGTACTCTGAAAAATATTTGGGGCACATTATCCCCTTCCTCATTAGCATCAACGACAAAAGAATGCATTTGTTATTATGTTGATTTATACAATTAGTTACGTCTGTATAGAATTTAATTTAATAATATTTCAAGGGCAGCTTGGTGGTGTAGTGGTTAGAGTGTTGTACTGCTACGCCACGGGCCGGGGTTCAAATACCGGCCTAACAAGTTGTCTGCATTTATATAGGTTAGGATAAAAATGCCACACACTCCGTCTTCTCGGATATGACGTTAAATGCATGTAGGCCCCGTGTACTGCCTGGATGTTGCGTGCACGTTAAAGATCCCTACCGGTGGGTTGGAACTCCCACCGAGTTCGGCAAAATTCCCGGATAGCTGTAGACCTAATCTCCGGCGTCATGATTGGCCTTAGCAGCGGAAATAGATGACGTAAAACCCAAAATAAAAAAAAATAATATTTCAAATTTACACGAAATCAGACACATTTAGTAGAATTTAGTTTTTCATATTTAGATTGAACAAAAATAGACGAATTTTTGAAAATGCACGTATAATTCTCTGGTATTTAAAAGTAATAAAATCAGATAACAATTCACTAAAATTGATCCCAAAGGCAATTTTCTACATTTTATTTTGTATTATACAGGTTGGTTCTGATGCTCATCTCAATTTTAGTATTAATTCAGCATTCAAAGAAAAATAACTCAAAAACTATTGATAGGGTATTTTTTAGATTTTTACATACTTTGAAGAAGCAAAATTAATTTAACATCCACAAAAAGTTTCATTAAAATATCTTCTAAATTTGAAATGCTAATATTTTCAAGTTTAACTTCCGTAAAAATAAAATCATGCTTTTTTGCATTCAATAGCAAATAATGCTAAAACTATTGATAGAGTATTTCTTGTTATGTGTATATTTTAAAAGAGCAATGTTTAACTCATTAAGCGCCATTGATGCGATATGTTATATTATTTGACCTGACTTACAAATGTATAAAGAAAAAAGTAAATATTTTGTTATTTAAATATTTCGCTTATTACTCATTAAAAAGGGCAGTGTATTTCTAACTTCACAATATTTTAGTGTTTTATACGCGTGGCGCATGAAGTAAAATTTCGAGTTTAGAAAAGCCCCGTGAAAATTTGTCTCGGGTCGCTGCGCGACCCTCGACAAATTTTCTACGCGGGGCTTTTCTAAACTCGAAATTTTACTTCATGTTTAGTCTGGGAGTGGAAACACTCGTTCAAAACTTTATATTGCACGTTTTTATATAAAATTGACGAATGCCTGAAAGTTTACAGGGTATACATTATGTATATATAAAAGAAAAATTGACAGTATGTAATACAATAAGTCATTCAAAGATATCATTAAAAAGTGCAGAATTAGAGCTAAATTCAACTTTTAGGGTTAACTCTGTCACTGCTCGGCCGTTAATCGGTTAATTAATATCACCCTCAAAATATATCACGATGTCTAAAAAAAAAAACAATATTAGTTGTTTTTTTATCAAGTTTAAATTTTCTGGAACCAAATTAACGAAATAACACTTTTGTTTCGATTCAACTGAAAATATCTCAATATATATCGATGGGGGATTTTTGTAAAAAAAGTAAATCACACTTTTTAGCTTTTAACTGAAAATTAGAAACAATCTGTTGATGGGGTGGGTATTCTCGAATTTTTATATATTTTGAAAGAGCAATATTTCATCCAAATTTTACATGAAATTTTCAAATTACAATTTCCCTAAAAAGTTGATTATAATCAGAACTATTTTGCATTCAACTTGAAATTACTCAAAATCTGTTAAATTTTTATGTATCTTAAAACAGTAATATTTGATATACGCTTTGATTAAAATACTTGGTTTGTTTCACTGATTTTATCAGTGAAATCAGTGAAACAAACCAAGTGTTTTAATCAAAGCGTATTAATTAAATATGTTTCACCACGGGTTAAGTGAGAAATTAATTCATCATACAGTAATATTTGATTAATATCCGTTTCCGATTAAAGCTATTAATCAATTATGTATATCTCTTTCAAAATAGACAAAAAATTGAAAATTTCATAAAAATATTTCAAGTTGTGATTTGTTTAAGTGGTAGTTTTCAAAAAAGGATAAAATCATACTTTTTTGCAATAAACTAAACATTTCTTAAAACATATTGACCGGCTATTTTCGGGTTTTTGCATAATTTGAAATTTGAATAATATCGACGTGAAATTTCATAACAATATTTTAAAGTTTTAAAATTATGATTTTTTAAGTAATCATTTCTTTGAAAAGATAAAAAATCATATTTTTGCATTCAACTGGAAATTACTCAAATTCTGTTAATAGTATATATTCGGATTTTTACATAATTTCAAAGACCAATATTTAATGAATCTTCACACAAATATTAATAAAAATATATTAGAGAATTTTCAAGTTATGTTTTTTTTTTATGAAAAGGGTGTTTTTTAGAGGTATAGAACTTCAATGATGGATATCTGCAAGCAAATGTCAGAATGGGAAGCTATTGGTGACAATTTTGTTTAGTAAGCTTTTGCAAATTATTATGCCAAAGCTCACAGTCGAGCAACAATTACAAATTTGTGAACATGTACAGGGTGGGGCAGAAAAACCTATCCGATTTCAAAACGTTATAAAATTAAAACCACTCAACTTGACAAAAAAAAATGTTTTATTAACATATCGCAAATTTTATGCCATTTTTAAATTTAAGTTTTGAAAAGCACATCACTCAAATGTCGTACTTGGGAGCGGATACACTGATTTAGGCGCTCGCGGTAGCTTTCCATGACTTTCACCGTCATTTCCACAGGAATTTCTTCAATTGCCCTAGCAATTTCCCTTCGTAAAGCAAGAAGGGTCCTTGGTCGATACTGGAATACCTTCGATTTGAGGTAACCCCAAAGGAAGAAGTTACATTGAGTGAGATCCGGTGAGCGCGGCAGCCAGCCAATATCACCTCTCAGAGAATTGAGGCGTCCGGGAAACATTTCCCTGAGAATGTCCATTGATCACACATCATCCTGTTGAAACCACAAATTTTCCACGCCATTTTCTTCCATATTGGGTTGAAGAAAATTTTTCAGCATGAAACAATAGCGCTCGCTGTTGACCGTTACGGTTTGCCCATTTTCTTCAAAAAAGTAAGGCCCCCAGACGCCTAGGCGGGAAAGAGCACACCACACAGTCACTTTTGGGCTATGGAGGGGTTTCTGATGGATTTCCCGAGGATTTTCGTCACTCCAATATCGAAAATTCTGCCTGTTTACGGCGCTACAAAGGTGAAAATGGGCTTCGTCCGTGAAGAGCACAACATCGTCTATTGGGAGTTCTCGGAGATCGCGACACAGGTTCATACGGGCCTCATAATCCCTTTCAATTAATTCCTGTGCAACAACCATTTTGTAGGGATGCATTTTGAGGTCCCGGTGCAAAATTCGCCGAATACTGCGGTTGGAAATCACCAAAGCGAGCGAATGTTTTCGTGCCGAACGATGCGGGGAACGTTCAATCGCGGCTCTCACATTGGCCACGTTTTCAGGTCCTGTTGCTGTCCAGGGACGTCCAGGCGACTTCTTTTTCAATGCTGAACCCGTTTGTCGAAAATTTGACACCCACACTTTAATCGTAGCGTAATCTGGAACAGGATCATGACGCCCGAGTCCGAAATGAATTCGAAAAGCACGTTGTGTAGCAATTATCGAACCGCCGTTTTCGATAAACCGCTCAATAACAAAAGCACGATGTTCACCAGACCAAGGCATGTTGACTAATGACAAATGGCATAAAACCGGCTTTCTAACGATTTTTACCCCACTACTCTACCTGTTCCCTCTTCTGAGAAAAAGGGATTTGAAATCGGATAGCTTTTTCTGCCCCTCCCTGTATATCGAAAATGCGCGCTTTGTGCGTCAAACTTATGAAGCCCTTCGCTTATTTACTGATTTTTACGTCATTACAACTATTAAAAGTTCTTGTGTCATGTGGATTTCATGCTGAAGGCATCATTGGCCCCAGCTTTTTCAAAAATGAAGAGCCTATGTTACCGTCAATGGCGAGCACTAGAGGCCAATAATTCGACATTTTTTGATCCCCAATGTCAAGGCAAATCTGTTGACAACCAAATGGTTTCAACAGGACGGCGCAACTGGCCACATCGCGCGTGATATCCTCACATTATTGGGAAAGATATTTGGTGATCAAATGATGTCAAGACATGGGCCTGTTAATTGGCCGCATAGATCATGTGATTTGACCCAATTGGACTACTTTTTTAAACACTTATAGGTCAACATTTGGAGTGTAATTGGAGAGATTCTGGCCACATTGAAAAATTTAACCAACAGAATGGTTTATTTAAGACGTAATCGCGGTAGTCACATGCCCAAAATTATTTTTAAACATTAAATGCCATTTCATTGGTTAGTCACCTATTAAAGGCAAAACATTCGTTATTTTATTGATTTTTATGTGATTTATTTGAAAAGAAGTTCTATACCTCTAAAAAAAAAACAACACCATTTATAATTTCCCGAAAAAGACAAAGAAAATTTTAGCCTGGATATTATTCAGCAGATTTTGAGTAATTTTTAGTTAAATGAACGAAAAGTGTGCGATTTTCTTCGTCTATTTAGGAAAATTATACATTATGCAATTTAATAGTAATATTTCTAAGAATTTGTAAGATATGTTTTTTTTTAAGTAATAGTGTTTTCCGAAAAAGATCAATAAAAACACACTTTTTCAATTGCATTCGACTGGAAACTATTCAAATTCTGTTAGGGGAAAATTTTCGGATTTTTATATATTTTTAAAGAGCAACGTTCTTTCAATATCCGCACTTTTTGATTAAAATATTTAAAATAAATTTTAAGTTATACTTAAATCCATTTAATTTTAAGTTTCTAGCGAGTGTTTCCACCCCCAGATTAAGCATGAAGTAAAATTTCGAGTTTAGAAAAGCTTGAAAATTTGGATTTTGGCGAAGCGAGTCGCGCCCCGGCAAATCCAAATTTTCAGGCATTCTAAACTCGAAATTTTACTTCATGCGCCAGGTGTGTAAAACACTGATTTGTTATCAGTAGTAGTAGTTAATTCATCTTTTACTATTGCCAAAAGTGTAGATAAATATGTGATATAAATAAAGGATAACGTCGCTGTTGAAATCTACACAAAATTTTGATGAGCCTCACATTTTCTCTGTTACAATTCATGTGATTTAAAGTTTATTAATTGTTTATTACAATAGTCTTAATCATATATCGATCAACCGAATTAACGATATCTCTATTTCTGCCATACTTCAGGAGCTGTCAGGGCAGACCTGTAGTGGAAAAGAGGGTTGGGATGGTTTACTCTAGACCTTTGTGGCTCTTATTTAATAAATCCCTTAAATCTGGCACTTTTCCTGACAGATGGAAGCATTCACTAATAACACCTATCTTCAAGAAAGGCAAGAGGAACCTCGTTGAGAATTACAGACCAATATCATTGCTATCACACATTCCCAAGATATTTGAAAAGCTAGTTACTGATTCCGTTAGTAAGGACTTGAACTCTATTTTAACCGATAAACAACATGGGTTTCGGCCAGGACATTCTACAGTATCTAATTTACTAATCTTTGGGGCAACAATTACTAAATCGCTGAAAGAGGGGTACGAGGTTAATACCGTGTACACCGACTTTTCTAAAGCGTTCGACAGTGTTGACCATCAAATCTTGGTCGAAAAACTTTTAGAGGCTGGTGTACATGGGTCTTAGCTCGATTGGATTAAATCATACCTCAGCAACAGAACTCAAACAGTCCGCATCAGTAACTTCACTTCTCGTCCCATACCTGTAACTTCGGGGGTACCGCAGGGATCACACATTGGTCCATTACTATTTAATGTTTTTATCAATGATATTGTAAAGTGTTTCAAATATTCCGATTGCCTTCTTTTTGCGGACGACTTAAAGCTGTACATGCCTATTAAGGACAATTATTCTAGCCAGAAGCTACAACTCGACCTGGAAGCGTTAAGTCGTTGGTGTATTATAAACAAATTGAAGCTGAATGTTTCCAAATATTTTGTTGTGTCTTATTCTAAAAAGAGATTAAAGGGACTCAGAAATTACTTACACTAATGTTGTAAGAGATCTTGGTGTTACTTTTACGAACACTTGGAGTTTCACTAACCATATAGACACTGTAACCTCGAAAGCCTTGCAAATGTTAGGCTTTATTAGAAGACAATGTACAGATTTTTCTAATATAAGAACGCTCGTAAATCTGTATGTGTCTCTCGTTCGGCCGCATATCGAATATTGCTCACTGGTATGGTGCCCAAATACATCCCAAAACATTAACCAAGTGGAGAGGGTTAAACATAGGTTCCTTACATACATAACCTTCAAATTCAATCTTGACAGCACTTATCCACATATATTGTCGTTTATTAATTTGCAATCGCTCGAGCGACGACGCTTAAATGCAGATGTTATTTTTCTTCAAAAATTAATATCAGGTGTCATAATCTGTCCAGAACTGTTCAGTTTAGTAAACTTCCATGCTCCAAGTCGCCTATAACGGAGCAGTAAGTCATTTTATGAACAAATGTACAGAACCAATTACTGCAATAATTTTGGTATTAATAGGATTTGTGCTAAATGCAATAATATCAATTTTGACATTTTTAGTGGGACATTGAAACAGCTACGCGCATTCCTAATAAAGGAATAGGTTATTGTGTACATGAATCACGAACTGTAGTCTCATTTTGTATATGGATCCCGTTGAATAAATAAAAAAAATATATCGATTTTACGACAACATTTTTTGCTGTCGTTTCATCACTTTTCGACATTTTCCCAAATTTCGACTTTTTTGACATTTCGTGGTTTATAATGCTGAAAATATTAAAAGTATAGTCATAAAATTATTTTAATCTGTTTTGTTTGTTCTATTTGTATATTGTTTGTAATTTTATATTTTAACTTATTTATTACTTTTAATTTAATTGTTAGTATTAAGCATTATGTACTTTAAATGGAATTTCCGTAAATAAACATTAAACATTAAACGGTATCTCCTTTTTACAAAAAAATTATACAAATCAATCTTATAATTGTAAGATTGTAATTAAATTTGGAAATTGAAAGTAGTGCCTTCGCATGTAGAGCAAAAAAAATATGTACATGACAACAACAACAAACAAAAAAAAAAAAACACTGCAATAGACGTTTTATTAATTCCAACTTAGTTATATTTTGAAGAAAATCCTGATATTTTTTGTCAAGTAAAATTCTTTAAAATTGGTGACCCCGAAAAATGTTTACTCGATCCACGGTTTGCGCACCACCAAACTAAAACACTTGCTTTTAATCGTCTTAGTTTGATTGTATTAATTTTAGCATATTTCTAGTTGATACGAATTTTCTCGTAATTTTACATACTAACACTTTTATCACAACATATTTTTATTTTTTTAATTTTTGCTAGATGTACATTTCGAGTACTATGTACTCATTATTAGTAAGCTATTGATAATGAGTACATAGTACTCGAAATGTGCATCTAGCAAAAATACAAAATATTGTGAAGATAGTGTTAGTGTTTTCATTACAAGTTAGTTAAAATCTTCACGTAACTCAAAAAACCATATTCCTATGATTCTATTAATTTTCGTGTATTTTAACTCGATCGAAATGATTCCTGCTTATTTTCAACTCCATTTTATTAATTATAGCGACTTAACTTTCATCCTTTTCATTTATTTCAATCCCTATTTGTATTAATTTCATGACACTAGTGTTATATTATCCGTGGGTTTTTCTTTGGGAATATACATGCAGATAAATTCTGTGTTGTTCTTAAATAGACGCGACACATGCCAGTGAAAAAGAAAGTAAAATAAATGAAAATATATTTCCATTTCGGATAAAAGCGACATTACATTGCACGTGGGCCGTTTAATCGCCCGGACCACCGAAGAAGGTAAAGTGACATTTCTTTTGTTTTAGGCATAACGTTAACAGCGAGTGACACTCGGATCGATTTAAATTGCAGACTTTCTCTACTAACACAATTTTCTAGCCGAGAAATCAATGCATGATAATTTTAAGCAAAAATTAGTTAATTTCTATAAGTTTTAAAGGCACAAAGAATTTATAAAATGTTTTAAAATGTAGTTTCTAGCGAGTGTTTCCACTCCCAGACTAAGCATGAAGTAAAATTTCGAGTTTAGAAAAGCCTTAAAATTTGGTTTGGTCGCTCCGCGAAGCGGAGCGGCCAAACCAAATTATTAGGCTTTTCTAAACTCGAAATTTTACTTCATGCGCCACGCGTATAAAACACTGAATTATTATAAAATTCAAATTATTCTTGTTAAGCAGTATAGTTGTATATTTAATGCTGATACAGTAGTATATTTTTAATTACACTAAACATAAATCAATATACTAATGTATATATATATATATTTATAAATAATATAGTATAGTTGTATTTTTAATGCTGATATAGTAATATACTTTTAATTTACTAATGTACATTTAAACATTGTATAAATTATATACACATTAGTAAATTAAAAATGTATAGTGTAATAAAAAATATACTATTATATTAGTATTAAAAATACAACTATACTGCTTAACAAGAATAATTTCAATTTCAAAATAATTCAGTGTTTTATACGCGTGGCGCATGAAGTAAAATTTCGAGTTTAGAAAAACCTGAAAATTTAGTTTGGCTAAGCATGAAGTAAAATTTCGAGTTTAGAAAAGCCTGAAAATTTGGTTTGGTCGCGTAGCGCGAAGCGCGGAGCGGCCCAACCAAATTTTCAGGCTTTTCTAAACTCGAAATTTTACTTCATGCGCCACCGGTACAAAACACTGATTCAATGTAAAGTTTAGCGCTGTGTTTTAAACTTCGTAATATGTCAGTGTTTTGTACCGGTGACGCATGAAGTAAAATTTCGAGTTTAGAAAAGCCTGGAAATTTTAAGGCTTTTCTAAACTCGAAATTTTACTTCATGCTTAGTCTGGGAGTGAAAACACTCGTTAGAAACTTCATATATATTTAGGCATACTATTTACATTTACATTTATCGACTATTGGTCTTTCTGCCCTTAATTTACTAAATTTAACTTTGAAGACACTTGAAGAATTTCACACATAAACAAAAAAATTGCATCACAAAATTAACGATCTTCCCAGCAATTTCTTTCTTTATAAAGCAAAGAAAATTTCAAGTCAAACGTTCCTTTCTAAGGCATCAACATCAATTTCCATTACACAACATCCTCTCCTCCATCATCATCATCATTCTGCTTTTGTATATAAGGGTCGCCAAGGCCTTATTATCCCCCGTTTCGGAATACTAATAACCATCACCATCACACTTTTTTCCAATTCGCGAATAACTCAATACTTTTCTGAAACCCACATGGGCACTCAGGATAATTGTGCTAATTAGATGAGCCCGCATTCGAACGACGCCTACCTGGATCAGCCCACAAAGGCCGTTAAGACAGGTCCTCTAAAGAATCTAGGTCGTACTGCTTGACATTTTACGTGTGTAAACATTGCGAGGCAACAAAAAAAACTACAATCTGATAAATTTCAGAATGAATTTACATTTGTTTGGTCGTGAATCACTTTTGAATTATTAAATATGCGTCGCGTCGTCGGGTATTGTTACAAAATGTTTTGGTCTGCATTTTATATACAAGAGTTTTATCAAGATTAGTGTGCATTCTTTTTGGAATCAACAATTTAAAAAAGTAAAACAAAAATACATGCGTAGGTATTCTAGGATCACTTTATGTGCCAGAGTATAATCAATTGGGAAAAATCAAATATTTTGGTGAGCTAGAAACAAGAAATGGAACCCCTAATTCTTGTTCCTAGTTCACTAAAATGTTTTTTCCAGTTTTAGACACTTCATATTTGATAATGGCAAGCTGAATTTGCCGAAACTGCAGTCACATAAAAATAAATTGTGTTATACAAACAAAGTTAAAAGAGTTTTATTGTGTTAAATGAAGATGTATAACGAAGTAGAAGCCTCCACAATTCAAAATGTTTAATGTTTGAAAAATCTAAATACTTGATTCTTGTTTCTAGCTCACTAAAATGTTTAATGTTTAAAGAATCAAAACACTTGTTTCTTGTTTCTAGCTCAGGTAAATGTTTGATTTTTGAAGAATCAAAACACATGATTTATAGCTAACTAAAATGTGTGATGTTTGAAAAAATCAAAACAATTGTTTCTAGCTCACGAAAATGTTTGAAGAATCAAAACAGTTGTTTCTAGCTCACGAAAATGTTTGATGTTTGAAGAATCAAAACACTTGATTTCTAGCTAACTAAAATGTTTGATTTTTCTTTTAATTGGTTAAAAATCCATTTTTTTAGAATCAACAATTTGAAAAAGTAAAGCGGAAATACTTGCGTTAGAATTCTAGGATCACGAATCTGCATTTTATATGCCAGAGTATATTGCTAATTTGAGCAGAAATGGCTTACAGGATGGTCATTTGTTTCTAGTTTTGTAACTAGGAAGTTTGTAAGGCAATTTAATAAAGGGTAAAACGTTTTTTTTTTTTTACTATTTTCGATATTTAAATCTTTTATCTTTGTAACTGCAAAATGTTTATTTTTATTCGAAACTATAAATCAAAGCATTTACTTGAACAATTCCCTCAATTTGCATGTACATTAACCCACCCAAAAAATATGATTTTCTGACTACATAACAATCTACTTTTGAAAAAAGCCCGGCACGATTTCAATAGAAACCCCGTATTTCGGATCAATTAGTACCAAGAATGGTAATTTATGAGCCACTAATTCCCCACGAATTTTCTTCGCGGCGTCACGATTTCGAACGTAAAATTGAATCGTACTCCACATTAATAAGCGCGAGCAATCGAAAGTAAGTGCCACAGCTCGCTAATTACCATTGATTAATGGAGCGCAATTTCGTGTATATAAAAGTACATTTTTTTTGGTACAGATGAAACTTTTACTATTCAAAAACGTTAGGAAGCGAGTGAGTAGGAAAAAAAATGCAGACATTCGAACGATTAGAAGCGGTGTAAATAAATGATAAAAAAGTGGGCGTATTAACATAATTATAGTTTAATAAATACAAATAATGAGGAGCGTACAGAAATTATGTAAAGCATGTTGTTTCTTTCTAGTGTTGGTTGAAAGTGAAGATGGATGACGCTAACTAGAAGTGTAAGGAAAAAAATTGAAACAAATCTTACTTCATCCGTAAGGCGTATAAAACACTAAAATCGTGAAGTTTAAAATATACTGCTTTAATACACTGCTTTAGAAGTATATTTTGAACTTCACAATATTTTTCTGTTTTATACGCGTGGCGCATGAAGTAAAATTTGGAGTTTAGAAAAGCCTGAATTTGGATTTGGACACTTCGCGTCCTAATCCAAACGTGCAGGCTTTTCTAAACTCGAAATTTTACTTCATGCTTAGTCTGGGAGTGGAAACATTCGTTAGAAATTTGCCTAAAATTTTACAGCGCATGCATCGGGATATGTATACTTAAAAGAAAGAATCGCTAAATGTATGACAGCTCAAAGTTGACAAATATGCAACAGCTAACAACAAATTTACAACAGGCGCGTTAAATCTTAATAAAACTGTTAAAAGGATATTTTTAAATATAAAATATCATACTAACGACTGAATAATAATTATAATTTAGCTTTGACATTCGATTATTATATAAAATAAAACAAAACTAGTTCAGATTTTAATTGATTTTATTTGGTAGAACATGTAAAGAAATAAATTGCTTTCATTTAAGTTTCGATAAAATCCATTCGAAATAAAATAAAAATATGAAACACTTACGACTGAAATAAATAATTATTATTGGATTTAATTTTAAAATTGTTGTATGGAATAAAAACAATGTCACATTTTAATTTACGTAGAAGAACATATTAAGAAATAAATGACTTTATTTTGATTTACGATAAAACAAACCCGACAAATTCGAAATTAAATTGGTTGAAGTATCTGAAACTTCATGTTTGTTTCATTTAATTATAAAAAACACTAAAACCAAACCAAATGTTCAGGCTTTTCTAAATAAAACGTGAGTCAAATTCTGCGCTGAACAAATTGTTTAAAACAGTGATTATAGGCAACCCAATAACTCTAACGTATATTAGGTTGCGTACAAGTGTTGTTGTATGTGTGTGTTTTTTGAACTTCACTGTAAATCCGTGTTTTTAAGCGTGGCCCTCCGAAGTTTTAAACGTGTTTTAAACATGTTTTAAACATGTTTTTGATTGTTAATATTTTAAAGGCTGTTTTCAATGAATAACACACGTTTTATTAAAAAAAACTGTTTGAAATTGGGTAAAGTACTACACTTGTTATGTTCCATATTTTTATTTTCAATTGCCTGACACTTGTTTCAATCCGTTACGATCATTTTCAAAGTTAAAACTAAAAATATCCTAGTTTTAACTTTGAAAATGATCGTAATGGATCGAAACACGTGTCAGGCAACTGAAAATAAAAATATGGAACATAACAGGTGTAGTACTTTACCCAATTTGAAAATTTGGTTCCATCAAGAAAGTAGCAGAACAAGTATCGAATATAAAAACTGTTTGTTTTAATTAAACAACCCTGGAAAGAAGAGACGAACTTTCTGCGTAACTGAAATTTCTACTTACATACATTTTCTGTACAATTTTGCGTAATGTAAAACTTTCATTCTTCTCCACTCTTTAAGTCAAAAAATAAGATGAATTATTAGTTTGAAACAGGTGCGTACGCAAATTACTCAAAGCGTTTCTTCTTTCTATTTTTTTGGCTCGTTTCATTCTACTTGTACGTTGAAGGTGAAGATGAATTACGGTTATAACAGGTAAGATAAGCCGTTGGAATATTTAGAAAGCAATATCACAGGGAAAACGCTCATTATTCATAATTGTCGGTTAATTCGCTGGGCTTACTTTCATTATTGTTGTTGACTGTCTTTGCTGCGAGGGTTTTGACCTATGCTCGAAGATTGAGATGTGTTGAAAATTATAAATGTTACACCTTTATAGAAACAACATCTGTGAAGAATTTTCCCTATCAATAGTATTTTCTATAAAAAAAACCTAATTCTATTGAGAATCTTCAAGAGATATTGTATCATAAAAATATTTTTCTAAATTATTTTTTTACTCTGATCGTTGTTGTGATGTTAATTAAACATTACTTAAAACTGTTTGTTGCATTTATATTCGCGTTACTCTTATGAGCTAAACGTTGCATTTTATATTTTATTTCAATTTATTTCAATTCCTGTAAGTACAAGATGATTAATATAAATAATATGCATTTTATATTTTATTTCAATTTATTTCAATTCCTGTAAGTACAAGATAATTCATATAAATAAAATCGTATTGTAGTGATCGATTTGTATGTATCTATGCTTTCGTGAACTTTCTTTCCTCTTTTAAATTATGAGGAAAATTATAGAACTTAGTTATTTTACTAGATTTTAAAAAATAGTTTCATTACTTAAGGTTGCGCTCAACCCGTACTGTCGTTTTAATTTACAATCGCTTAATAATATAAAAGCATATTAAGTTGTGGTTTAAAAATATATATTTTGGTTCATAATTGTGTACTCTTGCTGGAAAAGAATGTAATTATCCAATAAAATGGTCTGTATTGATATTATGAACGATTCTACTTTCAAAGAAAAAGTTTGAATACTATACATTTTATGAGAAAATGATTTAAATATTTTATTTTTTATTTTAGTATAGTCAAATAATGATTATACAAATCACAAAATGATTGTGACGTTTTTTAATTTTATTTTTAACTATACCCCTCTGCAACTTAATTTTAGATAAATGTGTGAAAAAAGAATTAAAAAATTCAAAATAATAACACAAAAATCAGTATTCTTCAATTCCATACGGTAGAGCGCTCTCTTAAGGATTTACAACAAAAATGTTCTCCTGAATAAAACCAGATTTACATATTTTCAGCAAGAAAATGATTTGTTTAAGTATTTATATGATACCTTTTGCAAATCGTATTTTTCTTGGCGAACATATTAAAATTCTACTTATTGAGTTATCTAGTTTCATTTATTGCAGCATATTTGTTTCAAACGTGTGGAGTTCTTACAAAAGAGTTATTTCATACAAATATCTCTATAAATAATGTTTTTGTTTCTGAAAAATTGAAGACTACTTATTAATTGATCTAGTTTTCTTTAGGGGGGGTTGTAGTTTGCAGTTTTTGCAGCATCTGCGGAATCGTCGCGACGCCCATCCCAAGCGACGTCGATAATTCAGCTATCCATTGAAACTCGGCTCGTCTTCCACAGGGCATCCGAGACAATACAATAGATATTTGTGCAGCATGGATCAATGTTTCATGTTTTTCTTTTGAACTTTAAAAGTTTATGATTTGCGAAGACAAATGTTTAAAATGTAATATAATGAAAACAAACATAAATAGTATATTTTGAACGATAGTACGCAATAAATTAAATTAAACAATTTTTTATTGTACTTTTTCTACACCCAGTTGAAAAAAATAATCTTTAAAATCTATATGTTTTCATTACTGATGATAATTAAACGTTTTTAACTAACACTTCTTAACTTACGTAATTTATTAGTGGAATTACATAAATTATAGAATGACTCATTTTTATGATATATTATACACACGAAAACAACTAATTTGCATAACTTTTACACACATATAAGTTATAAATAAAACCTACTTAAAAATGATCAAACATTCTTTTTTAAACAAACAATGATTCATATGAAAAAATAAATGAAAAGGTGATCACATGAGATCACAAAAGCAAGGCCGGTCCAAATATGATCGAACTCAACAACACTAGATTACCCAACAGTTTAATAATTCCTTCAATTGATTATTTATATAATCATTCAGTATACTCAACTATTTGGATGTTCAAAATTGAGTAAAATAAATCAACTTAATTATTTTTAAATTTATGTCTGGATGTTTACAACAATCTGCAAATAATAACTTTTATATAAAGTCAAACTGAATTTGCCAATTGTTTGCAGAATATTTACAAAATACAAAAACGAATTAAAATAATATTGACCCCCTGTAAATATTTTGTCTCGTTTAGACTTTTCCAAATATTTTTTGAAACAACTACTACCCGGGCTAATACCCCGACAGATATTAAATTAAACTCAAATATTTATTGTTTAATTCAATATCTGTCGGGGCATTTGCTCGGGAATTAGTTGTTTCAAAGAATATTTGGAAAAGTCTCGCCGAGACTAAGTTTTTGCAGAAAGTCGATATTAATTTTATTTCGTTTTTATATTGTTTTTATTATTAGTACTTGGAATGTGAGTTGATTAATTGTATCCTAATATGAAACATCCACACTTTAATATAAATACAAAACAATTAGATAAATCTTTAGAATGTATGTGTGTGTGTGTTAAAATACCAGTTATCCTTTCTGAAAGACCTTCACGATCGCAAGCGCGAGCAACAACAGGTGTCTATCTTTGGAAATAGAAATGGAAATGGAAAGGAATTCTTGTGATTATTAATTATAGGCGAGAGATGAAGAATAGTTTGCAAAAAATATAAAATGTGTAGCTTAAAAACGTGACTTCATTACATCATATTCCTCAATCTTCATAAGCATAATTGAAATTATGTCAAATGAATATTTTCGTTGTGTGGTGAAATTATACCAATAGTTTTAAGGCTTTAAATTTTAGCAAATAAATGGTGGAAATTTAGGTGATTGTACATTTCTTTGTCTTTTATTAAGTATTCAATTATTCTATACTTGGTATGAGTTACGTGGAGAGTTTAACCTAATAAACTTAATCAAGATAAATGTAATTTAAATGAGTATTCATTAATATTTGGAAAGAAAATTTCGACTTTGTTTAGTCATTGTAAATTGTTAGGCGGTTTTGATGGACGCGCAAGGTTCAAATACATTGATGTGTATTGGAAGTGAAAATTGCACGTTGCGAACAATATTGATCTTAGTAGTGAAGTGTGTTCAATTAGCGGAACGGGTTTTATGAAAACCGCCAGCGTAGATTGATGGGCAAGGTTAATCCAAATTCGTAGAAAGTAACGAACGGGATAATCACTCAAAATTGATTCGAAGGTGTGACCATTCGTATCCGGATTGTATAGTGATTGTAATTATATTAAAGATGATTTAAAATAAGATTATTTTGCTGAATACGGATTTATTAAAATATATCTTACCAAAGTTAACATTTTGCCATGAAATTATAAGACTACGAATGCCTCAAAATTTACAGCGATTGCATCGGAATAATATATACTTAAAAGATACTCAGTAACTTGGAGCCAACTGTGAATTAATTATTCTTATTAAAAAATATGTTTAATATATTCACAGGACACGCCTTCAACAATTAATAAGTAATTTTATTGTTACAGAATTATTCTAATTTAATTATAAATATATTTGTTATCTACAAGGCTTATGATTTGTTTTTGTCTTGTAATTGGGAAATGTTTCCTGTTGGGCAATAAATGGATTATTTTTATTATTATTATTATTAAAAGAAAATATCCTTATGTTTTACCAAGCGTCAAATGTAAAAGTAATTAAAGGAACTTTAAAATGTTCATAAATATTAAGACATTTGGCAAAAGTTAAACATTGATGATGAATTTTACTTTATCTAAAAGTCCGAAAAAAAATATGTTTGAAATTATGTACGTGTATCCAGTGGTGGATTTAGCACTTGAAAGGCCACAGTCAATTAAATTTTGGGGACCTTTTTAAATATTTTCGAAATTACAACAGTGAGCTTAATGGGTTCTAATAGGAGGGCATAAAATACTTAAAAAATAATTATTGAGAATTTTTATTATATACAAAAGAATAGTGGCGTAGAACATTTATATTTCTTTGAAAGTACGCTTTGAGTGTTAAAACTACAACTTTGTCTATTTCCTGTTTTTACTACTACAGATTAAAGAGCTGTAATTCACATTTTAACCCCTTGATGATTGATGATCATGATAAAAATGTGTTTATGAATAAAAATGTAAATGTTTTTTTCTATCTTGAAAATCCAAACTAAATGTTATTGTTTTTAAATCAGCAGAAAATATCAGGAATTGAAAACAATGTTCTAGTATTGAATTAATATAGTTATTAAAATTGATATTGATTTTAAAACTAAAAAAAAGTTGAACATTAATGCCGTCAAGATAATGGGCATATGAATGACAAATGTCATAAAAAAATTAAAAATAATAGTTTTAACTAAATAAATTTATTAAATACAAAAAAATGTATATTATAAATTACACAATCTTTCACAATGATTTTAACTCCAACTAAATTACAATTTCAATCGCCAAAACCTAACGCAATGAAAATGAATTAAAGGAAATTTAAAATTTTCATAAATTATACTCTTTAAAGGTTCCTGAAATAGTAATAAAGATTGACATTAAAAACGAAAACAAATATTTGAAATTTAAAATATATTTTACAATGTTTACAATGTTACTGCTCTGTTTATTTTTTAAAACGACTAGTATATTAAATTGCTCTTCATATTGGAAAAGCTTAGAAAAGCTTAGACGATGTGTAAGCTTTTTCTCTCAAATTTAGATAGTTTTAAATTTGAAATAATTATCTTTCAACTCATAATTGTTTAATAATCAAAAAATAGATAAAGACATTGTAAAAAATTACAAAATCAACGAAAATGTCTCCTATTGAGTTTATATTCAATTAAATTAATAAATACTCATTACAGAGAAAAAAATGCACGACGACAAAATAAGCGAAATTTTAAAATCTACCACAGTCTGCATGTCTGTATAAAAATGTACGAAAAATCTACAAATTATCCAAAAGTTAATACAGATAAAAAAAAATAAGTTATCGTCTGGCAGTTAACACGATAACTTACATTTTTAAATCAGTATTAACTTTTGGATAACATGTAGATTTTTTTTCAAATATTTTAATAATTATTGATAATATTCAACAATGTTTGTGTTGAATACAAGTTGAAAAAAATAACTTATATAAATACTTTTTGATGTAGTTCTTTCATTATTGAAGATATCCGCAGATATACGTTTATTTATGTGATATATTTGACACAATAAAAAAATGTTAAAAAAAATCAATATAAATACTATATTTTGCATTTGGATACAATAGCATTTATTTAGAAAATCGGGAATGTTTTCCCTTGACTTTCTCGTAAATAGATGATAGCTGATAAATAGGGCGAAAATAAATTTATTTTTGCGGATATCTTGAAAAACAAAGTTACCGTAGTTCTGTGATTTTTCGAGATATTCGCAAAAATAAATTTATTTTAGCCATATTTATCAGCACTCGATCAAAACATCTACACAGTCTCTCTGAAGAATGCCTAGGATAAAAATTTTTCTTTTAGAAAACTAGTTTTTTTGGTTAAACACAGTGTGCTTTAAAAAAACCAACACAATTCGCCAATTGCATATTTTAATGGACAAACTGCAAATTATTACAGGTATTTAATTTTCAAAATTATCAAAATTATGCCAAACAAGTAGACACAAGACCAGCATTACGGCTGGCAAAAATAGTGTGGATGTTTTGATACTGTCCCTATTTATCAGTTATCACCTATTTACGAGAAAGTCAAATGAAAACATTCCAGATTTTTTAAATATATATTATTGTATCCAAATGGAAAATACAGTATTCTTCTTAAATATGAGAAATAGGCAGATACAAATATTCTGTTTAAGGGGGACACAAGTAAAAAAATAATAGGTTGAGAAACATTTATCTAAGAACGTACTTTTCATGTTAGATGTATTTATATTACTACAAAATTTATTTGCTGAATTGAACGGTAAAATTTACGCGAAAAATGTTTGCAGATAAAATAAATTCACAATTTGTCCAAATGCATCTGAAATGAGGCTCAAATAAGTGCGGGTTTCTCTCTCGGCCCGGCGCATCCACCATTTCTTTAAAATCTTCTTCCCTCAATATTGCGTAACTTTTAACCAGCAAATCGTGGCTGCGTAAATAATTTCAAAGATAAAACCCATTAAGTGAAAAGTGCGTTAACAGCACTTAATCAGTTTTACTTTTGCATGTAACAAAATAACCGTGATTATCATCAACCTACATCGTATTTTCACCGAGTGCAATTTTGGTTGTGTTAAAATTATTTCGTAATCTGTTTGTTCGTTGCGATTAATCGTTTTTCGAGTGTCGAGTTGCATGAATGAAAGGCGAAACTCACTTGGAATAGAAGGTATCCGCTTTCGTACATCCAGAAGTCTCCGGGGTCGCCTTGGCATCCTTCTTTGCGCACGACAATGGCCAAGCATTGCCGCAACACCACACGACAATCCGGCCTTGAAGACATCTCTAGGTGATCATCCTGGAAAAAAACCAACAAAAATTAAATTAGACAAGAAAATCGACTAAATAAGCGTTCTAACGGATAAACGCAAAATAAAAATAATATGATTTTTTTATCACAATAAAACACTTTTTATTTTATTTGTAAAACACTTTTTATTGAATATGAATGAAGTTTCGACAAATTTAGCTTGTCATTATCAAACATGAAGTACACTTCATGTTTAAGAAAGGCCGAGCTAAATTTGACGAAACTGCATTTAATAAAAAGTGTTATACAAACAAAGTAAAAAGTGTTTTATTGTAAAATTAATATGTATAACAAAGTAGAAGCCTCCACAATACAGAATGAATGTTTTATATTAGCATTCTTTCAATCAATAAAAAACATCATAATATACATTTTAAGGTTTCTACGAAAAACTTAAAAAATCAATGAAAAAAAAATCGTAATTTATATTTTAACGATTCTTGCGGAAAAACTTAAATTAGATTGTTTGATACCTTTCTTCCGTTTATTTTATTGTACGCTTAAGCTCATTTCGAGCACCTACAGAAAGGAATAAAATAATAAAAAAAATACTAGAAACAACTTTACGTAACTAAAAGAATAATACTGAATACTATTAGATCTTTAGCAGTGCTTAACTTGGTTGGCATACATTGCATACCACATCTTGATTCTAAAATATGATAATAATAAAAGATCTAAACTCGGTTTACCACTTTGTTTTCATATGTACCAATTTTGAGTAGTTTAGAAGTTTTGTGACACTGTTTGTTGTTTTTTCTTCAGGCTTTTCTAAACTCGAAATTTTACTTCATGCGCCACGCGTATAAAACACTGATTTCAAGGGATGTTTAAAATATATTGATTAGGTACATTTATGATTTATATCATTAAAGTTGAATAATTTTAAATAACCCTTGTTTGCTATGGAAATTAAATTATTAGTTGTAAACTAACAATAGTAATCTATGAAAATGTTTTATTAATACAAAAATGTTAATATCATCTTTTGAGTAGTGTTAAAGCTGTATGCTAACGTTTATTAATGAGGCTTATACGTGTTTTCATTTTATTTTCATGTAGAGCATTCAACAGTCGCTCTAAACATGTCATAATTTCTTAGATAAAACCAAAATCTAAACCGGTTTTTATTCTTGTTTATATCGTATGTTCAATAAAATAAAACCTCTAGCATGCCATGAAAATTTTATAGGTTGGCAACTCTGAAATTATACATAATAATTATTATGCCTGACGTTTTATATGTCAATTTCTAACGCATGCAGCCAACTTAAGTTTAAAAAAAGATGAAATCATTGCACTCTAGAGGTTTTTTTTATTGCACATACGATGTAATTACATAAATAAACATTTTATTATAATTACAGAACTAAAATGGGCTATCAACTACAAGTTTCTCTCTCCATTTTTATTTAAACATATCAATTTAAGTATTCTTCATTGTTTTATTCCGTTCTTTACTATAGTTTATTGTACGCTATATGCGCATTTCAAACACAAAGTGTCCATTTTCAATAGCTAATTATTTATTTAATTAACTGACAGTGTTACTCAAATAAGCAGACACTTTGTATTCGAAATGCGCATATAGCGTACAATAAAATTAAGTGAAGAAAGGAATAAAACAATAAAAAATACTAGAAACAATTCAACGTAACTTAAAGCAGAATATTGATTTTAATTCAAGCTTCCAAGTTTCTCAAACTCGCCGTTGTATATTTCAATTTTTCAATTTCTAAATTTCCATTTCCGTATTGGAAAAGAAACAGTTTCTCTTTGTGTGGTCTCTTCTTTCAATAACAATTTTTCCTCCTCGTCCAAAGAGCGATTATTTTGCATTCCATTCCGGTCTCATACATTTATGTGTGCATAACGGCGAAAGCTTTTAATAGAATTCTTCTGGGAAAACGCCGGTCTTGTTTGCCGTTTTATTTTAAACTCTTGTGTGCCTAGCAGACTAATGAACTTCTTAAGATGTCGTTCCTTTGAACGAGAGAGGAAATGCTGTTATTTTATGAATGAATTCATTATTTTAATTGTGTGTGTGTAGTTTGCGTAGATTTAATTCAATCGATTTTAAATTGAAGAATTGTTTAATAATAATAATAATACAAATTAATGTTTTTGTTTATCATAGAGAAAAAATACTGAAAACATCATATAAGTGTAGGCGAAGTTTAATCAGCTTAACCTGATAATAATAATAAAATAATTATTTAGTCACAAAATTGATTTTTTTTTTAATTTTTCTTTTTAATTTTTATTTTTAAATCTTTATTTCCACTATAATGCTTTTTACAATTTGTGATAATAATTTAAATTGATTTATTAAATAATTGTTAGAATGATTAACATTAATAAAAACTGTATTTTGCACTGATAGTAAGAAAGTAAATTACTAATTTTAATTTTATCACAAAAAGTATAGTGAGTAAGATTTCTCAATTAATAATAATTGAATCATTCTTTAACATACCACATCATTTTTTTAATAATCATTTCTTTTTACAATATGTTTCACGCTGCAAATAAAGTAAAACAATCCAATTAAAATTAGTATAAAAATAAACACACTTTAAAGCTTGAGAGTTGATAGGATTCTCAAGCTTTAAAGTGTGTTTATTTTTATACCTGTTCAGTAGCATACTAATTTTAATTTTATCACAAAAAGTATAGAGAGTAAGGTTTCTCAATTAATTTTAATCGAATCATTTTCCAACATATCACATTATTTTTTTTAAATCATTTCTCCTTGCAGTATGTTTTACACACATCCAATGCTTCATATTCTATCAATTCTCAACCTTTAAAGTGTGTTAATTTTTATATCTGTTCAGTAGCATCACTTCAATACAAAATAAATAAACAATTGGTGTGTAAGTGTTGACTTGTGAAACGAGTGTAGTGATTACGAGGAGAGAAAGTGCTCTCAAAATAAAGAGGACGCACAAATAAATTTCGTACAAAAATATAAATAAACTCCCGGAAGAGATTTCATTTATTACGATATTTATCCGATAGTAAGGCCCATTTGCGTCCCGACTGATTAACTTTAATCAACCATTAATCATTGGTTAAACCTTTGATTAAGTCATATTTCTAGAATATAAGAATGTTTTAAATTTGTAAGCTATCCTAAACATGTCTCTTTTATCTTTATGCAATTTTGTAAATAATTTATACATAAAATTGCTGTGTTTTTAAGGAGTACTAATCACTGATTAACTTAATCAACTTGGGTGCAATTGAACATAAATTTGTTATTCAATTCACCAATGCGAACTTTACGTTCAGATAAAAATCGTAACTAATAAAATCTCATTCCAGAGTTTATTTATATTTTGATACGAAATGTATGTGTGTTACATCATTACAATTATATTATTCATATGATTTTTATACAGGAAATTTTCCTTTGATGTAAACACATATTACAATTTTTCGATGTAAATTTTCAAGCATTCGTTGTTTTTCTAAAATCCAAACCAACATTTTCAGGTTTTTCTAAGCTAGAAATTGTACTTCATGCGCCACGCGTATTAAACACTTATTCAAAGAGAATTTTATATTTTTAACTTTACTTTAAATCAGTGTTTAATACGCGTGGTGCATGAAGTAACATTTTGAGTTTAGAAAAGCCTAAAAATTTGGTTTGGTCGCGTAGCGCTACGCGCTAAGCGACCAAACCAAATTTTTAGGCTTTTCTAAACTCGAAATTTTACTTCATGCTTAATCTGGGATTGGAAACACTCGATAGAAGCTTTAGATTGAAAGATTGCTTAGATCTAATCTTATGTTGACTTATTTTACAAACGGAATATGTAAATGTATCCTTAAAAGAAAAAATCACTGTATTGCCCAAAAGAGATTAAACGCTTATTATTTTATTTTTTGATAAACCAAATTTCCTGTCAAGTTAGGTGTAAATAAGGTAATTAAAAAGTGTTATAAAGATGTTTACTTACATTATTTACACCATACTTTGCTAGTAAATTTTGTCCATCGAAAACTAAAACCAAAAAACTTTCTCCCCATAGGAATTAAAACAAATATTTTTCGATAACGCCTCGTTTCATTCTCTTTACGCCCAGGGCGTAAATTGAGCGATCGCTGATCACGACTTTACCTAATTCAATCGATTGCCCTCAAGGATTATACATACATGAACGATAAAAATCACCAAATGCCAAACTTTTCTTTATTTTAAAACAAACGATATGTGAGTTAATGTGTTCCCATTTGTTGTGTGTGTGTTTGTTTACCTTGCGTTTTCTCAAATCGCTTTTGTCTAAGTAGGTATTAGTTTGTGAAAGAGAAACTGTCCATGGGAATATTTTGTTTTGAGGTGTTTCAGACCTACTTTTATTCCTCTGAATGAGTTTCTTTAACAAAACCTAATTTTAAAGTCTCATTTAAATTTAATCTATAAATATACGTTAATAAATTAAACTATTTTTTTATTTTTACAAATTGTGCTTAAAGATTTTTTAACTTTAATTTGAAAAATTAATTTTATAGAATAACGAAAAAAAAAAAGAAAATAAGGGAAGCCCAGACGAACATGGAATACAGGAATAGCGAACATTCTAGAAGAAAAAGGACTAGGATTTCAACAAGCTAGAAAAATTGCAAAGTTAAGTTCGAAATATACTACTAAAGCAGCATGCTAAAGACGTAGATTTTTAACTTAACAATATTTCAGTGTTTTATACGCGTGGCGCATGAAGTAAAATTTCGAGTTTAGAAAAGCCCAGAAAATTTGTCTCGGGTCGCTGCGCGACCCTCGACAAATTTTCACGGGGCTTTTCTAAACTCGAAATTTTACTTCATGCTTAGTCAGGGAGTGGAAAACACTCGTTCAATGGTTCAATTTAAAAAAAATTTAACAAGAACGAATATTGAAGATTTAATATATCGAGATATGTATACTTATTGTTTATAGAATAAACTTTAGTTAAATTTTACAACTTGTGCCTATAGATTACAATTTGATTTAATCCTAATAAATTGTGCTTTAAAATTAAACTTTAATTAACTCCCAAAAATTGTGCTTATACACTACTCAAATGTAAAAAGTAGTCACTTTTTCAAAGTGGTATAAATTTTATGTGAATTTCGGAATCTTGTTGAAACTTGGTATGTATATAACTACATTGTTTATTTGAATAATGTTGCAACTTTTTAAGAAAAATGAATGAAATTTATAATCTTTGTATAGATTAGGGCTTAGAAGTAACAAAAACTAAAGTAATCTATGAATTTTCCGATATCAAAACATCGTATCTTAAGTCAGATTTTCCTAATTATTGTGAAAATCTCTTGCAAAGGAAGAAAACGATCTTCACCCACAGCAGTTTTCATTTGTGAAAAGTTTCATTTATCTTAAATGTGTTCACCCAAAATATTGTTAAGCTTTTTATCAAGTGGGATAGACTGCGGCAGGTTGGGGTATAGGGTACCTTCGGACACTTCAGATTTTTATTTTTCTGAAAAATCCACACATTCGGTATTTTTTATTGCTAATAACAATGAAAATTTAATTGTGAACTGTAAAGTTTTGTGTTGAAATGACAAGATTTAGTGGAGTTTTTACAGAAACATGATAAAGTGCTGCAGAAAGTAAGTTTACATCATTTATCTAACTTAATTTGACATAAGCACACTTGATGATATTTTATAATACATATTGTGGAAATTATTAAAAATTAAGGACAAGTGTTCACATATATTAGGTTTCAACAAAATTCCTAAACTTGCATTATATTTACGCCACTTTTCTTTTAAGTAGTGTATATGAAACTTTGATTTAATATTAGAAATTGTACTTGTAAATTATTTTTTTAAATGTTATCTTTACAATTGCGCATGGTTTAATAAACTAAACCTCTGTTTATATGTTTAAGAATTCGATAATTTAAAAAGTGAATGTAAAATTGTAAACAATTTACAGTATTAGAGATTTATTTCCTGTCAACTTTTTTTGTCACATTTATTTATACGTATTGATAAATTGTTTTAAACCCATCTCTAAATATTTATCGTAAAAGCGAATTCTTCGTTAAATTAATCGAATTGCGGACATTCTATTGAAACAGGAAATCGTGCATCAAGGGAAAGCATATTAGAGTAAAATTGTTCGCTCGTTTTCGAAACTTGAATAATATTTGCAACCGACAATTACACAAAAATGCAATAATTAGTGCACTAAAATGATCTCAAAAAAATATTCTATCAAATTCTATTAATATATCGAAATTTAAGTTGCAATTAACAGAAATTAAATTCAGCAAGCAAAAGAGGAATTACAGAGACTCAAAATGAGAATTAAGAGGTAAATATATATTTTAGCGAGTTTGTGCTTTAAAAAGACTAAACAATCAATCTTTGTACCAAAGACTTTAAAATATAGATTTTTAATTGAACATATGGAAAAAATGAATTTGTCAATAGTTTGCAGAATATTTACAAAATATAAAAACGAATTAAAATTAATATCGACTTTCTGCAAAAATTCAGTCTCATTGAGACTTCTCCAAATATTCATTGATAGCTTGAGAAGTAGTTGTTTCGATGAATATTTGGAGAAGTTTCAACGAGACTAAATTTTTGCAGAAAGTCGATATTACATTTAATTCGTTTTTATGTCTTTCAATTAAATTCATTTGGTTTGTTTTACTTAATTTATTAGTACTGCTACGAAAAATATTTTATTTTTAACTTGATTAAGCTTAATGCTATTTTCAAGAATCGATCTTGGGAATGGAATTTTCGGCTAAATGCCATTTCCAAGATTGATTTTTGAAAATAGCATTAAGCCCAAACAAGTTAAAAATAAAATATTTTTCGCAGCAGTACAGGTTAAAAATAAAATAATTTATTAGAAAAACAAACCAAGCGATTAAAAACCTATATTTTAATAGAAATGTTCTACCAAGTGATCAATGAGAAACACGTTAATGATATATAGACTTTAATTTTGGAAATAAGTTCAAAATTAATAAGAGTTTCAAAAGAAATCCACAGAAATTAAATTCAACAAGCAGAAAAGTAGAGTAAGTGTTTAGAATTTATTAAAAAAAGTTTGGAAATAATATAAAATTCAGACCTAGTCAACAGAAATTGAAGTTACAAGCATAAATTGTTTTACAGGCATTTAAAATTAATTCTATTAGAAACGATTGAATATTTAAGTTAATATATATTTTATCGTTATTCACTTGATAAATCATTTCAAATTTCAAATATACTGGTTTTGTAAATGTATACATTTTTCTGATTTATTGTACAATTAGGGCTTTAAATATCGAAGATTTTTAGAATTTCCCGATATTAAAAAACTATACCGGACAATAAAACGAAAAATTGTATATATTCCCAAATAAATCCATTTGTACATAATTCTTAATAATGTCATTAAGCTGAAACTAGCAGAAAAATAACACGCATGTAAGTGAAACAAAACAAAGTAAGTTAATTTACTAAACCAATACCTTTTAATTAATCTCATTAAAACTCGATAATTCTTTCAATTATCATATATTATCCAAACATTAAAAGTGCGATTCTTTTCGCAATCTACAACAAGTTAGTCTTACAAAGACTATATCAAACACTCACTGAAACAACTACTTCCCGGGCTAATACCCCGACGGACATTGAATTATACAACAAGTGTTTGCTGTTACATACAGTAACCTACTGCAAATGTTACAATTTGGGTCAAATTATTTAGGCCATCTATAGACGCGTTTAGAGATTTATCTCTCATCAGTATAGCTTTGCCATTCCCTCTAAACAATTTGACACCTTAGACTGGCGGTCACGTTACCGTTCAAACATAAGTATAAATGAAATTGCCAATTCTTGGTTGGTCTTACAAAGACTATATCAAACACTCATTGAAACATGCCATTTGTTTCAATGAGTGTTTGATATAGTCTTTGTAAGACTAACTTGTTGTAGATTGCGAAAAGAATCGCACTTTTAATGTTTGAAGTATTCTGCAACCAAGAATTGGCAATTTCATTTATACTTATATATTATTCAGTTAAATTTATCCTTTGGACTTGTTTTTTACCTTTAATCAAAAATTGGCATTTCGCAGAGTCCGGTATTCAGGCCGCAATTACACGAACGGACTCAAAAAAGTGAAAACTTTAATTGAAAACCTTGCACAATGATTTTCGGCTTCTTTTCAGAGAGAGCAAATCTGCTCAATTTTTTTTTCTTCGGACGCAAGAAGAAAAAATATGCAGAATCATCAAGATGCTATGATCTTAATTGATTTTTTTTCGCAATGATTTTCTTGAATTGAGTAATTAACTAATAAACTGTGTGAAGGCAAAAAAATCATTAAGCGTAGATTTGAGTAATAACACTTAATGACTATTACTTTTAATTCGTGGAAACTAGGGCGATAAAATTTATTTTTTTATATTAAGAAATGAAGTGGAAAAATATGAATTGATATTAATAAAATACAGCATATTTATAAAAATAGACTTTTTCACAACAAGACGTAAAGTGAATAAAATACTAATTTATATTAATAAAACACACATAAAAGATTTAACAACTTTAATTTCATTTATATAAAAAACAAAACACTGAACTCATTTAATAATAAAACACAACATTATTTTAACAAAAAAGAATACAAATAAAAATAAAATATATAACAACTTAAATTCTATTTATATTTTAAGTTATACTATATTATGTATTTTTTTAATGGGTTCCGTTGACTAAATAAATACAAAAAACATTGAACTCATAGTTATAAAACGACATATTAAAATGTATTAATATATTAACTTATAAAATATAAAAACTTAAAATTAATATCGATTTTCTGTAAAAAAAAATTGTCTCGTCGAAATATTTATTTAAACAACGTTGGCGAAGTTTTAGCGAGACTAAAAATTATTTGCAGAAAGCCTATATTAATTTTAATTCGTTTTTATATATTGTAAATATTCTGCAAACTATTGGCAAATACAATTTTTCTTTATATTAACTTATAGTCCAGTTCACAAGAGGTATCCTGTGATATTTAAGTTCAAAATAAAATAACTATAATAATATGAATCTCCTAGTTAAAAGAATTTAGCATAGCTTACAATTGAGGACATAAAAGTAGATGAACTAGTATTAATTTGAAAATATCCCAAAGAAAAGTTGTCCCATATACAGCAAAGCTCCGCTAATACGGATCAATGATAACCGGATTTTGGAACACAAAATGTAAATAACTCATATTTCAATTTCGTTCGAATTACTGGAGAATCCGGATTACTGGAGTTCGGATAGCGGAGCTTTACTGTATTTCAAATCTGTAATCGTAGGACACCTCTCGTGAATTCTATTATACAACATTTCTAACCTGAATATATTTTTTTAAACTAAACTCAAGTCATAACACCTTTTAATATTTTAATTTTGCAAGATATAAAAAATCCGAATTTCATTTCTTCGACCAAGAAAAAGTAAAACGCTTTAAAATAAAAATGCGATAAGTCTCGATTATTACAGATCATTTCGTATTCGCATGATTATCGAAATGTGAATAAATTAATTGGCTCGGGTCTTTTACATCACCGGACTTTCACGTGGATATCCAGAAAGACCAGTTCAGCGGGTCGACTTTTTGATTTATCCGAGCCGAGATATTAACGCTTAATTGACAAAAATTGCATTTTAACAGGCACAATGTGTAATTTCCATGCTATAAAAGTGGAATTTACTGTTATTGAGTTGACCGAAAAACGTCAATATACAGGGAATTTTTCTTTTAAGTATACATATATGAATGCATAGGAAACAAATTTTCTAGCATTCGTTATTTCTTTAAAGAGTTCAATTTGAAGTTTTAAACGAGTGTTTTCCACTCCTAGGTTAAGCATGAAGTGAAATTTCGAGTTTAGAAAAGCCTAAAAATTTGGTTAGGTCGTGTAGCGCGTAGCGTTACGCGACCAAACCAAATGCTCAAGCTTTTCTAAACTCGAAATTTTACTTCATGCGCCACGCGTATAAAACACTAAAATATTGTGTATTCAAAAATATACTGCGAAATAATAAACTTTTATATTGTTTTCACTTGTCTCTGTTATTTCTATACTATTTATACATGTATGTAGATAGAGTAGATATCAGAAATAAATATTATTATTAAATAATCTACTAAAACAGGATTAAAAATATATTTATAATTAAGACAATTCTAAATTTCATAACATTTAAGCGTTTTATACGCGTGGCGCATGAAGTAAAATTTCGAGTTTAGAAAAGCCTGAAAATTTGGTTTGGTCGCGTAGCGCTACGCGCTACGCGACCAAACCAAATTTTCAGGCTTTTCTAAACTCGAAATTTTACTTCATGCTTAATCTGGGAGTGGAAAACACTCGTTTAAAGCTTCAAATTGATTTTTTTCAAAAAAGCCGACCCATATCTGCAGATTTACAGCATATACGCTGTAATTAGGATATGTATACTTAAAAGAAAAACTCTCTGCTCTGTAGATACAGAAATGCAATTGATCAAGCTGAAAATGTTATTTGGTTGTTGTCTTGTGAAGACATTTTGTGACTGTATATTGTATACAGTCACAAAATGTCTGCATTTAATAATATCAGAATGGATTTTGTGCGTCTTCTGCCATATTTTATATGTCAAATGTTGAATATTAAAAGTCTTCTTTTATTTATTAATTGTAGAGTATTTCCATTTCTTCATGAATGTACGTACGTGTACATTTTTTAATTATATCTGAGTGGATTTTGTGATTTTTTTGCCGTATTTTGTATGTCAAATGCTGAATATTGAAACTTGATTTTGTTATTTTTACAAATTATACTTGTAAAAATAACCAATAACACTCAATTTTATAATTGATTATTCTAATTGAGAACAATATTTTCTCTAACATTTTCAAAATACAATAAAAAAATGGCAATACTTAATATTATTCATTTAAAGGAGAGTGAGTTTTCTTTAATTATTAACTGTAAAGTATTGCCATTTTTATATAATACTTCGAAAATTTCAGAGAGAATTTTGTTCCTAATTAGAATGATTATTTACAAAAATGCGTTTTATTGAGGAAAAATGGCACAGTTTTAAAATCATTACGCAACGAAAGGCGCAATACATATACACACGTGCGTAATAAACGCCATATTAGATAGAATCAAATTAATTGCAAAAATCTTTCATGCGAATAAATTGGCAATTAGGTAATATGCACACGCATGCACACCTAAAATAGAAACGACATTTCTGTCTTCATTTAACAAAAGGAAATGTATGTACATTTTTTTTTTAGGTAAAACGTTTCAATCTTTGCCTTATTATACATGTAGACAAGATCTAGATGTAATGTTACGCGTTTTATGTTTACATTACATGGGCTATCGCGTTAGAAAATAGTTTAAAATGCCATTTATCACGTGCCATTTATCACTAAACTAATATCCTTTTTAAACGTTTTGTTCCCTGTGTTTAAATGCCAATAAAACGAAAAGTATTTCTTCAATAACAATAGTTTAAAAAAAGCATAACGAGCCATCAATTCTAAGTAACATAATTATTACATAATTATTTACAATTTTAATTTATACCAATGTGTAAAGTTTCATTCATTTCTGTTAATGAATAAAGAAGTTGCCACAGGTTAAAATTGGGTTAATCGTGAAACGACTCAAAAATACCTACTTTTTCAAACACTTCACAATAATAAATTATCAAATTATTTAATAAAATTGAAATGTCAGTATGTTATTGGAAAATATTCAATTAACAACCTGTAAAAATATCAATTTTAGTTGCTCCAGGGATTTTTTTCGAACAGATATTAGAAAATTCTGTATTGTGGAGGCTTCTACTTCGTTATACATGTTAATTACACAATGAAACACTTTTAACTTTGTTTGTATAACACGTTTTATTTAATGTGACTGCAGTTTCGACAAATTTAGCTTGTCATTATCAAACATGGAGTGATGACAAGCTAAATTTGTCGAAACTGCAGTCACATTAAATAAAACGTGTTATACAAACAAAGTTAAAAAGATATTAGAAGCTTATTTCCCAGCAACTTCTGTGTTTTTTTGACTTCAACTATTTTTTTTTTATTTAGAAAATCTTGTACAAACTAAAAAACTGTTTTATTTAATATTTAAGGGTAAATAATTTTTTAGGTGTACAAGATTTTCTAAATAAAAAAAAAAGCACACAAAAGTTATTGAGAAATAAGCTTCTAATATCTGTTTGAAAGTTTTGGTTCCTGTGTTTGAAGACTAATAAAAAAAATTGATTGTGCCAATTATGTACATGATAATGATAATATCAGAACTTATTAATTTTTGTATATTTTCAAGGAATTCAATAAATTTATATGAAAGCTCGAATGATTAAAAGTGAAACCATTTTTGCAACACATTGTTTAAATAATTGCGAGTGTATAACACATTTTAATGCAATATGCGCAAACTGTTAATTTCATTCGCAACAATTAGACGTTCTTGTTTTATGTTTCTTTTTTTTCTAGCGATCACGTGTTTAGGCTTACGCAACTGGCCGGCTTTAATTGCGCTAATTAATTAAATTAAATTGTAATTTCCAGCTCAGCTTGAGGAGCGTAAAAAGCCGGCATGACACAATCGTTCAAATGAAGATTTATGTATGTGTAAACGCTTGTTGTAATTGTACGCGCACTTGAATTAAATTATCCTCAATTGATTGCGTCAGAATTTTGCTTAGAAATAAATCCAGTAAATTTCAGAGGGAAGTAAAGAGTATCGAATATTTTAAAAACATAAGTGATGTAAAATTAGCTACGTAATACATATAGAAAGACTAAGTTAAAGATGAAGAAATGCTCAAATGATATATATTTTAACAATCAATGGGTCCGTTCATCAGAGACAACAGTTAGGAGTTAACAGCCAACTGTTGGGGATTCTTTGATGACCGGATTGTTAATCGTGAATGTGTTTGGGATTTTTGCAATCGTATAAAATATACCGACCGGAGTTCCATTCATTGGATACCAACATACATCACATACAAATCTAAACATGTTGAATGTTGAACATTTTGATGAACGGGCCCAATATTTCAAGATTATCAATTAGCCTTTGTTTATTTGTATATATGAGGTGATGAGAGCAAAAGAGGCCTAACCCACAAATAAATGAAAATGCCAATAATGTAGATTTAGAATCGCATCTACATTGAGATGCTAAATCTACATTTAATGGCATTTTTATTTTGTTATGGGTTAGTTAGGCCACTCTTGTTCTCGTCGCCTCATGTATATTGAACATTTGTTAAATTCAAATTAGTTTTAACTTTGAAAACGATCGTAACGGATCGAAACAGGTGTCAGGGAACTGAAAATAAATATATGGAACAAAACAAGTGTTTTACATTACCCAGTTAGAAATTAAAAGTGTAGTGGTATTTAAATAACAATGTATAAAGTTTTGATATTAATTAATGTAAATTAATAGGTAATTAGGCTGAAATTAAAACATATTATTTTTAAGAAAAACTAAATATTATTTAAAGAGGAATTGTTAACTCCTATTTGATTATGTAATAGAATACATTTTCATTTGTCTTCATTAATTTCTAATTCTTCTAACAACTTTAGTTAGCGACTATTGTTACATTCGTGCGTAAATCTAAATTTAGGGTTGAAGCTATGTTGGTATTCAATTAAATGATTTGCGCAGGTTGAGCAAGTTTTCTTAAATTGAGTATTTTTGATGTTCAGAAATACGGCCTGGATAGCTACCTTTAGTTTTTGGTTCATAATTTCGGTTCGATATTTTATTCAAGTTTTGTGTTAAAGCTGTAAAATTATAAATATGTGTTTTAATCTATAGAATGTATCAGAGTTTCAGATGAAAATCATATAAAATATGTTCAATTAGGTTCCAACTGGTATCATAAAAGTAAACATTTTTTTAGGAGCAAAAAGATATTCATAGAATATGTGCTAAATGAAAACAGACAAAAAAATTAATTCAAAGAAAACAGACAAAATTCACTTATGTCTAAAGTGCATTGATCAAAAAAATATTTTAAAAAATCCTTTAATAATTTAACACTTTAGTCACGGATTATTTCTATTTAACTTATCTATTAATCGATGCACCTATGGATATTTGTCTGTTTTCATTTAGAATTTTGTCTGTTTTCTTTGAATTAATTTTTGCTCCTATGAAAATTGTTTACATTTATGATTTTATTATAACTGCAAATTTAATATTATTCTATTAATTCCTCAACATCGATATCATGGTATGTTTAAAGTTTTTATGTTCAATAATTTATTATTATTTTGTGTCCAAATAAATTGTATCTTAAAATAATTCGAAATATTAAACTGTGTCATAATTATATTTATTATTATAGTTTATTACATACACGTGCTTGCACTTTAGTGCAATGGTTCAATTATTGTAAATTATCGTAAATCTACTATTACATTGTATTTTAAATATACAGGGTGTTCATTATGCACGGAACCGGCTTAATATCTCCAAAACTACTTGCCGGATCAACATGAAATTTGGAATTTACACTTAATTAAGTAAAATCTTTTGATAGTAATTTTTCAAACGTTTGTTACACTTTTCAAGATACAGCGCCAACTTGATATTTTTTTAACAGCACTACTTATCAAAATTGTCATCATACGATAGCTTATTTTTATCTCAATTCTTGAGTATAATCACGTGTGTACTTAATTAAATTTTCATTCCAAATTTCATGTTGATCCGGCAAGTAGTTTTGGATTTAACAATTGATTTAACAATGAACATTATTATTTAATAAATAAACTTAACAAGCATTGTTTTTAAGCCTCACTTATGTATTACCTTTTCCATAAAATATTAATTATGCCAAAATCAAACTACCATCACTATTATCAATGCTTACTGATTGAGACCAATAAATTAAAAAATCAACCACCAAGAGTGAAGACTATTGAATGGATTTATTTTTGAATATTTATTAAAAATTCAATGTTTGTGCTGATGCTTAATGATACCAATTTTCTGTTCTGAAGTATGATTTATTGTTTTTAAATTCCTTCCCGGCGCATTCGCCATTTGTTTTTTAAAAGCGTAACAGTTTTAGTAATTGGTCCATTAATAAATAAACAGTTTTTAAACTTTACTTAACATATTGATTATATTTTCTATAGTAGATCTTATCTATTGGACCACTTTAGAACTTCAATATGATATTATATTTCTTAAAACCGTGTACTAACATCTATCGATTTACTGCCATAATTTATTTTGTATTATGTATTTTCTAGTGTTGTAAAACTAAATGTTAATATTTCTTATTTTATTAAATTAACACCTTGAAGTATAAAGGGAGCTTTTTTAAAGTATACATACCCCGAAATGTACGTTGTAAAATTTCACGATTTCGTTGTTTTTGAAAAGCGTTCAATTTGAAGCTTTTAACGAGTGTCTCCACTCTCAGACAAAGCACTTCATGCCCCACGCGTATAAAACACTGATTAAAAGTAAAGTTTGAAAATGCATACAACGATGATTATAGACATCATTAGACATCATAATATAAATTAACGAAATTAGGTTGTTTTAAATAATTGCTTTAATGAATTTGACTCGCGTTTTATTCTAGTTCTCTGTACACTGCTCAAATCGCGTAACTAATCTACGATAACACCAGTATTACCAGCAAATTACCGATAAATTATGAAGAGCATTTCTTATGATTTGAATACCCTCTGCTATGACTTTTAGAAATTTTATTTCACGTGCCACGCGTATAAAACACCGAAATTTAATGAAGTTCAAAATAAGAGTATCTTACGAAAGCAGCATGCTAAAATAGTATATTTTGAACTTCACATGAAATCAGTGTTTCATACGCGTGGTGCATGAAGTAAAACTACGAGTTTAGAAAAGCATGAAAATTTGGTGTGGCGAAACCAAATATGCTTTTCTAAACTCGAAATTTTACTTTGTGCTTAATCTGGGAGTGGAAACCCTCGAAACTTCTAATTGAACTTTTAAAATAACAACGAATGCCTGAAAATTTACAGCGTATGAATCAGGATATGTACAGTGCAATCGTTGAAATTGTGATTTAGAGTAGGCGGCATTTGTTTTTGTGCGGTTGCCCAGAATGCTAATTAAATGATAGAATAAATTTGAGGTAATGGTAAACTATGTGTTAACAGCCAGTAGTGCCAATCTAATTTAAAATTCAAAGCCTTCTCTAAATCATGTGTTTATCGATCGCATGGTACAAGTATAATTAAAAAAAAATTAAAGTAAGTAGATATACATTTTCTATTTAGTTTGATGATGATGATAAATAATAAGAGCAATAATACCGCTTAAACGATGCGAGCTGTTCTTTATTACCGAGCTGAAATAAAAGCGGTTTCTCTTTGTTATCTCTCTTTTATGATTTATTTAATGGTTGGCATTAGCGGCTGGTAGCAAAGCTCAAAACTGGCTGTACAAGCAATAAATTCCGTCAGCGTATGTCTAATAATAAATTTTGTTTTCGGTTTGTAAGTGGGCGGATTGTTTAAATAAATATTTATTTTTATTAGGGATTGGTCGAAACACGTAAGGTGCGTTTGATTAAATAATATTTTGTGTCGATTAACTTTCTCCTTAAATTATTGTTATACCATTTTTTTTATTTTATTTGATGTAAGAAAAATCTCAATAAATTTAAAATTAGTTTGATTAAAATTAGGATGTAGGAAATGATTGTATTATTCATAAAATTTAAAATAGTAAATAGAAAAATTATAGTAAGTATAATACCACTATATATTTATTATTATTATTATATTATATATGTAGTGTTCACATAAGTTTAGACATTTTTAGTGTTATTTTTAAGTTAGTAGTGTTCTTTTAGTAAAAATATATAGTGGTATCAAATTTGGTACAATTTTTCTATTCACTATTTAAAATGGAATACTACCTATTAAAGGTCTCAATAATCTTAGTATTACATAACATTTTATTTTATTAATCAAGAAGTGTTTAATCAATTGTAGATTCATTATAAAATTAATACATATTTTCAAGTTGGTGCTTGAGAATAAATTAGTTTCAAAGAAAATTTTATTATCAGATAAATAATTATCCAGTCCAAATTTTCTGGCTTTTTTAAACTCGAAATATTTTCTTCCGGTTTAATCAAGAAATAATCAACATGGGTTTCATCATCATTTGAACTGAATTTAAAAAATGATCAGTTGCGAAGCTTTTTCTAAACTCTAAATTATTTGGATCGATTGAGTTGCTTGAAGATAATTATGACTTTGATTAAAACACTTAGAACCTTTCTTTAACACTTTATTTTGTAAACAAATTTACATTTCGGACACCAAGTGTTCATTATCAATAATTTGATACTACATATTAGTATCAAACCATTTATAATGGACACTTTGTGTCCGAAATGCACATTTGATTCCAAAATAAAGTGTTGACGAAAGGTCCTAAGTGTTTTAATCAAAGTTCGAAATATTTACTTTATGCTTAATCAAGAAATAAAAAACACATGCTGAATCATCATGTGAATTCATAAATTTGAAATTATTTCATAAATTCCAAATAATAAGCAACATTTCTTAATACACATTTTTATAATCACATGTAGACAATTATAATAAATCATAAATTTTTCAATCTCAACTGTGGGAATTAGTTGATTGTCAAGATAGATTATTTCCTGCTGGATGCCTAATTTATATAAAAATTTACATATTAACCAACTTTGAAAATATTACGTAGATCCTAATCAGGTTCATTAATGTCAAATTGTTTGGAATCGCCGCGATAATTAATTTTCGGGAATGATCTAATGGAGGTGATTACAAAGATTCCGAGATAAAACATTTCGAGTAGAGATTTTTTAGTTACCTTATAAGGCTTTCGTAATTCTTGTTAATTAGAAGCGACACAAACTGGTAAATTTAAATGATTATACATTTTATGGGCAAATTAAATTCAAACTTGAACATTTGTAAAATGATTGTAGAGCAGGTTATTAGAAACTTGGATAGTTTTTGCACACTAGCATCCCTAAACTAAATATCGTATTTTGTATTTTCAGTCCAAAACGGTTTATCGATAATTTACCTGTATTTCACAGTATTGTGATTTACTGCTAACACAACTATATCATTGTGTTAGCGGTGGAAGTAATTAATTAAGATTAATACATACTTTAATAACTGTATATTTAATTTAAAAAAAACTGACTTGTTTTTCAAAATTTTTAAAAAACAATAAAATTTTATTTCTAAAGAAAATGATTAAAATGTATGTTATTGTTCTAAGTTTATAAAGAGAGTGAAAGTAAAAATTAATTGAAAGAAAAATCAATTGGTTGGTTTCACTAATATTATTTATTTATTTCAACTAGTTTCGACTAACAGTCATTTTCAAGGAATGTACAGATTTTACAAATTACAAATTTTACATACAATATTTTTGTGTGTTAGGTAAGAAGAGTGGTCATAATCGGGGAATGCCCTTTCTAATAATTTTTACAAATTAATTTACATATATTTTAATCACGTTTCATCAAGTGATCAATTAGAACCAAAGTAAAATTAAGTCAAAATTATTTTAAAACTTTGCCAATTTTATGTCGTATTGTTAAATGAACAATCCAAATATTCTATTTGCTGCTCTTTGAGAAAATGCTAAAACAAAAGGTTCTTCGGAATCATAAATTTAGTCTGTTGTTCACGATTTTCAGTGATAATTAATATCAAATATTTAGTGTGTTGTCAACGATTTTTTGCTTGATAACAAATAATTAGGTTTATAATAATTTTTGGTTATATAAAAACTCATAGCTGTTACGTGCATTTGGTGAGTGTTATCGATTAAGAAAAATGGTGGTTTTTAAATTGAAAATTGTTAACATTATAACTTTTAAATCAACAACAAAATATTTGAAATATCACTATTACATATGTACGCAAAATCTTGCAAATCATTTAGGGATTTACCAAAGATTATTTTATATACAGTTTTAAATTAATAAAGATACAAAAGCCTGCACTTTTTTGACCATTTTAACTTGTAAATCACAAACAAAATATTTGAAATATCACTATCACATAGGTACGCAAAGTCTTGCAAATTGTTTGGAGATTCATCAACGATCATTTTATATACAGTTTTAAATTAATAAATATATATTTTTTACCTGCACTTTTTTGAACATTATAACTTGTAAATCACAAACAAAATATTTGAAATATCATTATAACATGGGTACGCAAAATCTTGCAAATCATTTGGAGATTCACAAAGGTTATTTTATATACAGTTTTAAATAATAAATATATTTTTTACCTGCACTTTTCGACGAGATGTATTGTAAGTCCTCTTAGCAAATCCTCGATCAAAAATAGTCATCACATCACTGATACAACAGTTTTTTTTATTATAATACACTTGAGTTAAAACACTTTAATAAATTGCATTTTATAAATTATATTTCGTCTACCAGAAAGCCCTTGTTCTAACATGAAATGCTTCTATAATTGATAAATGATGCAATTAAGCGAATTTGAATGAAAAATATGCTCAATCAATTGACCAACATTCATTTCCGTCTTCATATTAAACGATTGATTAAATCCAGTAAGTGTAAATAACATAACAATGTGTTTAAGATTTGTTTCAATTTTCTTTAAATTTAACGAATTATGATTAAATCAAGCGGTTGTGAGTGAAAATCGTGTTCGAGTGATGATTGTTTTGTAAGGAAGCAAAAGACCGCAATTAAAATATAATAAAACCAAGGTTGGATGGTCATTTCTGCGAGTTCATTGTCATCATTTTCCGCACTAGGATTTTCGTTAAAAATACGGAATTCGAGCGTGTCAGACAATTTAAAGAACTAGAACATCCAACTATACAAAAAAACAAAAAAAAAACTCACAATAGTATTTCGATAGAAAAGATGAGATCAACTGCTATTTGTAACTCTAAATTAAGAATGGAAGGCCAACAAAGTTTGTTAAAGATTCGTTCGAATGGATACTTTTCAAATAATTTAATTTAGGCTTGTGCATGATTATACTGTAACTAAATGTATATAATTATTTCACAAAAAAAAGAAACAATAATGAGTAAAGTTATGAAAATTACGTAAATTTACAATCATCAAATGATATGTATATTTTACGTCCTTTTAATACCCATTTCTATTTTATACTCATGCTTGCTGCTTTTTTAAAATTATTTTATTTATTTAACCCATTAAGCATTAATCATTGTTTTATAATTACTAACTAAATGAGTTGTATTATTTGACCTGACTTGAGAATGTGTGAAGAAAATTTTAAATATTCCCTATTTAAAATATTTCTATTATTAAAAAATATCATTCAGTGTATTTCTAAATATACGAGATTTTAGTGTTTTATACGCGTGGCGCATGAAGTAAAATTTCGAGTTTAGAAAAGCCTGAAAATTTGGTTTGGTCGCGTAGCGCTACGCGCGACGCGACCAACCCAAATTTTAAGGCTTTTCTAAACTCGAAATTTTACTTCATGCTTAATCTGGAAGTGGAAATACTCGTTCGAAACTTCAAATTGAATGTTTTTATAAAATCGACGAATGACTGAAAATTTACAGCGTATACATCAGGGGTTCTCAACCTATCGATAGCGATCGACCGGTCGATCGCCTACCGGTTTCGACCTTCGGTGAGATTTTGCAAAAGTAATCTATTTTTTAGGTAAAAACAAAATATTGTTGTTTAATCTGCAATTCGTCTATTACTATTACGAAAAAGGGCAGCATTGAGCGAAATTTTCGATCGTTGTACGAACAATAGGACGAGGGTTTTAAAAAAAAGAACACGAGATACGAAAATGAAAAATATTGTTGTATAATCTGCAATTCGTGTATTACTATTCAGAAAAAGGGCAATATTGAGCGAAATTTTCGATCGTTGTACGAACAGTAGGATGAGAATTTAAAAAAAAAACAAGATACTAAAATAAAAAATATTGCGTTTTGAGGAAGGAATTTTTGTTTAATAAAATTAGTAATAATATTGAAGGATAAATTAAAAATACTTGGTTTGTTTCACTATTTGTTTCTATTTACTCGACTAGTTTCGCTTTTTACGGCATTATCAAGAGTGAACTCTTGATAATGCCGTAGAAAGCGAAACTAGTCGAGTAAATAGAAGCAAATAGTGAAACAAACCAAGTGTTTTTAATTTATCCTTTAATATTATTTCAAAATGTTTCACTAAGAGATAAATGAGAAAGTTATTCAAGAAAAATTAGTATTAGTCGTTATTGTTTCGTTAATTTTTTCAGAAAAACCAGTTAAGATATTTTTATTCCAACTTCAGGATCTTAAAACGTGTTTATATCTGAGAAAAATGAGTGCTTTTAAAGTTGATTTAATAATTCATAATTTATTTATAATTTTCCAAACAAGACTACCTTAAAATACTACTAAATTTTAACTTTGAGACGATTTTTCAGAAGAAAAAAAAGCAATTGAGTTATTTCAATTCCGACTTTAGATCTTAAATCGTGTTTATTTTTAGGTGATAATTATTTTTTTTATAAATAATTTTCCGAACAAGAAAAATCATTAGATTTAAAGGTAATCTGATGATGTTTTCACTAAAATAACAACTTTGGCAGCATTTTTAAGAAAAACCAGTTGAGTTATTGTAATCCCAATTTCAGGTTCTCTAAGCTTATCCATTTTAAAGTATAAATTAGTGCTTTGAAAGTTGATTCAATAACTCCTGGTTGTTTTAAAATTATTCAAACAAGATTACTTTATAATCTAACGCTGTTTTCGCTAAATCTTAACTTTGACACGATTTTTTAGAAAAACTAGTTGAGATATTCTAACCCCACATTTTAACAAACTACCAGACTACATAAAAAATCTACCTATCAAAGCATTTACCAAAAAATTAAATGTAGTATAGATTTAATTTTTTTAAATTTATTCTACACAATTGAGGAATATATAGATTACTGTGACAAAATTGTACAAACAGAATAATTTTTAGCTAATCTTTACTTGTCTTGCTTACTGTAGAAGTTGATGTTATTTACTTAAATCATTTAAATCACATAAAAAGAGTGTATACAGGGTGGCCACCCTGTATACACTTTTTTATATGATTTAAATAAATAACATCAACTTCTACAGTAAGCAAGACAAGTAAAGATTACCTAAAAATTATTCTGTTTATACAATTTTGTCACAGTAATCTATATATTCCTCAATTGTGTAGAATAAATTTAAAAAATTAAATCTGGACACTTAAAATCAGCCACCCTGTATACACTTTTTTATATGATTTAAATGATTTAAATAAATAACATCAACTTCTACAGTAAGCAAGACAAGTAAAGATTAACTAAAAATTATTCTGTTAAAATATTGAAGATACAAAAAAAGGTTAATATGAAACTTATCATATGCAACAGAATCTATAAGATTGCACGAATTTCGATAGCGCGAAATTTGGTTAAAAGTAAGGTCGCGTATTATAAAAGGGTAAACACCCCTGGTATACATCATGTAAATTAAAAATATAATTGTCCAGTATCTAATATAATAAGTCATTCATCGAAATCATAAAAAGAATGCAGAATTTTACCTAAAATTAACATTTATAGTTAGCTCTAAAATTGATCGGCCGTTAATGCCTTAAGTACCTACAGTATATACAATACAACAATTTTTCAATATCAATTTCATATTATGTATCATTGAATTGTTACTGTATCAATAACAATTCAATGATACACAATTCGATAGATATAATAAAAATTACAATTATATAAAGAATAATTTCGATAATTCATTTCTCACTTAAATTACAATTACAGTATTTTCGTGAGAGTGATAGTTGTAGTGTGTATTTTTTGAACGATTTCTAACCTGCCGTTGGAAGAGTGTCCTCGTGTGTACAGGTTTCTCTGATCTCTCGGAATGGTCAAAATTAATCTAGGACAGAGCCCGAGACTGTCGCTCGTTATTTATTAAACTCGAGCCGGTGTATGTGTGTGTGTACGTGTGTCCATTTCTTTCAAATTACCTCTAGAGAGGAAGGCTAATAGCGAAAATAACGGTGCAATTCTTTATCCGCAATAATATTTATAAACATTAACGTGAAACAACAGTGATGAGTTTCAACGACATCCAATAATACTAAAGATTCCATCTATTTCAATTTCCTGTTGGTTTATTTAGTTTGATGAGAGAATAATTTGACCTGATGTTGCATTTTGCATATAAATTGTGCATTGAACAGTAAATCTGTCGTGTAACTCAAATATTCATTGTACCAGGTGTCCAAAAAGTATGGAAACGGTTTGTGATAAGTTTAAAAAAATGTTTCAACTAAAGCAATAATATACAATAATATTTTTTAATATATGATTTATTTTCATGATGCATATCAAACTTACCTTTTCTTTTAAATGGAACACCCTATATATTTCATTGATATTCGATAGCATGGTAAAATTGAAGGTTACTAGTTAAAACCGCATGTGTTTAAGTTGATTCGTTCAAAAGTTACCTATTAATGGAAACATACTTTATTGATAAGAACTACAATGTTAATAACAAAATATATAATTGTTTTATTAAAGCTGCTGCTCAAATTGCCTGCCCTCTTCAATTTGACTCTATCCCAGTGTATTATACAGTTATGACAGTATGCCATTATCCGATTGATATTTTTTTAGTTTCTTCTGTAATTCAAATTTTAAAAAACCTCTCAATAATAAAATTGTTATTTTTTCAAATTGGGAAAGCATACTATTTTGTATTTTGGAAAAACCCAACAATAACAGATAACTTAATAATAACTAATGTTAATAACAATTGTTTTAACATTTTGAGACACGTACTTTATACTAGATATTTAATTTTCGTTCGTATTTTTCCTTGTAACTTTTAATCCAAGTAACTTAAAAACCTGCGGTTTTCACTAGTATGTTTATATTTTAACAAGTTATCGAACATCAACGAAATATATAGGGCATCCTGTTTAATAAAAGGTAAGTTTGTTTTGTATCTTAAAAATAAACCACCTTGTATATTAACAATTATTATTTATTAAGAGCTTACATTAGTAGCTACAAGTTTTATTGAAACATTTTTTTTAAACTTATCACAAAGGAAGAATCAAGCCGTTTCCATACTTTTTGGACAACCGGTATAATTCAATATCTGTCGGGGTATTAGCTCAAGAAGTAGTTTTTCAATGAATAGTTGGAGACTTGTCTCAACGAGACTGAAATTTTTGCAGAAAGTCGATATTAATTTTAATTCGTTTTAGTATTTTGTATTCTGCAAACTATTGACAAATTCCATTTTTTATGTTAATTTTTGTATATTAAAGAAAAGTTATTCATAAAATATAAACACATTTGACGTTATTGACTGAAAGACGCAAGCCATTTTATAGAATCAATTTTAATTTCTGTATATAATTTATTATGTGTAAATATTCATTATTTTATAAATATTCTATAAATAAAGATGTTATTAACAAAAGTTGTTTGCTTGGTTGTGTTTTGCAAGCCCTAGAAGTTTGTCCCTACAATTCATTAACATGCGGTATATTTGACGATGAAATTACTGCAAATAATATTGACATGATGAGAACAAATTAAAAAACAACAACAGCACTTCTGAAAATTTAGCAATGTTGAATTATTGATGAATTCCGAAATATGGAAAGACCTCGACGAGGAAACACAATTGAGTTTGAATAATTAACATAAGCATAAATGTAATTAAGTCAATTTAGTTGGTGGTGTTTTCACTTTTTACAAACACATGACATGATTAAAAACAATCCAATTTAAATTATTTTATTATTGTTTATATTCAATATTATTTCTCTGTAGTATACGTATTCCAAATTCAGCCTATTTCTGTAAATCTTCAGATATTCGTTGTTTATTAAACGTGTGTTTTCCACTCCCAGACTAAGCATGAAGTAAAATTTCGAGTTGAGAAAAGCCCCGTGAAAATTTGACGAGGGTCGCACAGCGACCCGAGACAAATTTTCTGGGCTTTTCTACACTCGAAATTTTACTTCATGCGCCACGCGTATAAAACACTGATTTCAAGTGACGTTTAAATATACATAAATTTGACATTATTTTAGCGTTTTATACGCGTGGCGCATGATGAAAAATTTCGAGTTTAGAAAAGCCTAGAAAATGTTTGTTTTAAGTAAACATATGCAAAAGCTGTACATTTTCAGACATTCGTTGTTTTTTTAAATAGTTCAATTTGATGCTTCAAACGAGTGTTTTCCACTCCCAGACTAAGCATGAAGTAAAATTTCGAGTTTAGAAAAGACCCGTGAAAATTTGTCTCGGGTCGCGCAGCGACCCGAGACAAATTTTCTGGGCTTTTCTAAACTCGAAATTTTACTTCATGCGCAACGCGTATAAAACGTAAAAATATTGTGAAATTTATGTATATTTAAACGTCACTTAAAATCAATGTTTTATACGCGTGGCGCATGAAGAAAAATTTCGAGTTTAGAAAAGCCTAGAAAATGTTTCTTTTAAGTAAACATATGCAAAAGCTGTACATTCTCCGACATTCGTTGTTTTTTAAAATAGTTCAACTTAATGCTTTAAACGAGTGTTTTCCACTCCCAGACTAAGCATGAAGTAAAATTTCGAGTTTAGAAAAGCCCCGTGAAAATTTGTCTCGGGTCGCGCAGCGACCCGAGACAAATTTTCTGGGCTTTTCTAAACTCGAAATTTTACTTCATGCGCAACGCGTATAAAACGTTAAAATATTGTGAAATTTATGTATATTTAAACGTCACTTAAAATCAGTGTTTTATACGCGTGGCGCATGAAGTAAAATTTCGAGTTTAGAAAAGCCCAGAAAATTAGTCTCGGGTCGCTGCGCGACCCTCGACAAATTTTCACGGGGCTTTTCTAAACTCGAAATTTTACTTCATGCTTAGTCTGGGAGTGGAAAACACTCGTTTAAAGCATCAAGTTGAACTATTTTAAAAAACAACGAATGTCGGAAAATTTACAGCTTATGCATATGTTTACTAAAAAGAAAAATTCCCTGTAAAATACATATTATTAAAACATCGTATTTCATAAATTTGATATAATCAACAATAAAATAATTAATATTAGATTGTTTTAAATTCCCAATGTATCTCTAAAGCTTATCTGCTGTTAAAAATTCGAAAAACACAAGAAGCTGAATGAAGACCACCCAAACACAATTAACACCTCACACACTCAAGCACAGATAAATCCAAAGAAAAGCAATCCTGAAGATTCCCAAACGAAAAACCTTGGCTGTTTTATCGCAACACACAAAAATCCTCTAACACTCACAAAATTTAACAACTCACAAACCAGTGAGAATCTTATTTTCTCTCACACACTGAACGAATTCACTCTCGGAACTCGTCTGGCTCACGACGAGCTCGAAGCGCGACTGAGCGCTCGAATGGGAAAAATCGAAGTAAAGTCGAATGGTGAGACGGCAGGCGGTGAAAGAGAAGGACGGAAGAAAAGGTTTCACGTGTATAACGGATTCCGGAGACGATTAATTTATTCAATAGGTGTTGCTTTTTGGTTCGAGAGCGATGATCGTGTGAGATTTTTAAGAAAAAAAATGTGATTATTTAATTTGGGAATTGAATAATAATAATTCACAAATTAAATAATGCCGGTTGAAATGATGAAAGTCGATTTTGTCTTATAATAATGAGGATTGTGATTGTATTGTGGATGAAAGTGAAATTTCTGAGATGAGGTAATTAATTGTCTGGATGAAGATTTTGTTTGCCATATATTTTCGATTAAAAGCAGAGAAACGACACAAATCATGTTAATTTCACCTCAATGTCACGTTGAATTTAAGTCACAGACTGACGTTATATAAACATGATTTGCTGTGTGGCCTCTAATAAAAGAAGTTTATTTGAGGTATTTTCTAAACCATATTTTTCATAAGAAAAGACATAAAAGAAGTGTTTTTAAAGTTTACAGACACTAATCATGCTTATTTCACCTCAATTTTATGTCGAATTCAAAGACGTATACTCCAGCAACTTCAGGGTAGGCCAGAGACCCAAGGTCATATGTATCCGTTATTGAAAGGTGACTTTGTTGTGTAATTCCTTGTATTTATAAAGCGGGATCCTAATCTCAAATTTTGTGTGCCTTGGCGCTGTGGCCTACCCTGAAGTTAGGCTGCGAGCCGTCGCTGGTATACTCAAAGTCAAATATACGTCGAACCTGACGAACTGACGTTATATAAACATGATTTGCTGCCATTCCTCCAGAGCTGAGCAGTACTCGAGTACAAGTACTCGAAATTTGTACTCTGAGTACTTTTTATGTACTCAGTACTTAGTCCATGAGTACTTTGTTTTCCAAGTACGCACAACTGTACACCACAAAATGACCTCGAGTACATTTGGATACACCTACTAATGTTCATTTCGATATAAACCTCAAAACAAACGAACACTTGATATCTCAAGTCAGGTTAGATATCGTTCGTTCAAATTAGGTTAGGTTAAATATCACTTTGTCAAATTTGGTTATATCAGATAGCGGGTAGATCAACGACGGATGCGGTTGGTGCCCTTGTTGAGGAAATTCTTGAAGGATTTGAGGGTGGACTGTATTCAACAGCTTCATTCCTCGACCTTAGCAGGGCATTTGACTGCGTCTGTCACGAGACACTCGTTCGAAAATTATATTACTATAATTTCAATCCTTCTAGCTGCAGGCTTGTTAATTCGTATTTGTCGGAAAGAACGCAAGTAACAAAAATCAATGAACAACTCTCAGACAGAGTAGGTCTGACCCATGGTGTGCCTCAGGGTTCCATATTGGGACCCCTTCTTTTCCTGATATATATCAATGATCTACCCGGTGTCTCGAGTGAAAGTGGTTTTTTTCTCTACGCTGATGATACTACCATGTTAAATAAATCATTAGTATTGCAATCTGCCTTGGATAAGAATACAGAATGTGAATCCATTATATCTAAATGGTTCATGAGTAATAAGTTGACCGAAAATAAAACAAAATCTATCAATGTCACTTTTTCTCTAAGGCAGGCTCCAATAACTACAATAAAAAACAAGTTCTTAGGTGTTACATTAGATCCAAAATTAACGTGGTACTATCACGGAGAATATACAGCAGCTAGAGTCTGTAGGAATATATATCTGTTGAGGCAACTAACTTATTGTGCACCTCCTACAGTTTTAAAGACCACTTATTTCTCTCTGTGTCAATCACATTTAACATACGGAATCATACATTGGGGCCACTCGTCAATAACTAACCGATTATTCGGACTTCCGCGCAAGGCAGTCAGACTATTATACGGGCTCGGATATATGGACGATTGTAGGATAGCTTTTAAACAACTTGGAATTTTAACCTTACCATCGTTGTATATCCTAGAGTGTCTTATACATGTACATAAAAACAATCACTTATACCAAGTACACAATGATATCCACACATATACTACACGAACTAAACGCAATATTTATTTACCACGTCCACGACTTACCAAGTCAATGAATGGAATAAACTATTATGGGCCGAAAATATTCAATAAACTTCTAGAATGTGTCAAGTCTCTTGGAAGTAAACATTTTAAAACAAAAATGAAGTCCTATCTTATTAATAAGTGCCATTATACCATAGAGGAGCACATCAATGACAATTTTGCTGATGTGGATAATTTATAGGCTGCCATCTGTGATATTATTTTCCTATTTTCCTATAGCATTATTTATAACGTCATTGTTTTTAAGATGTTGTGAATGTGATTTTATAATGTGATTTTATATTTATATTTATTGAATTCTGTTTAATGGACTTTGGACCCTTTCTTAATATTGACATGTGTAAACTTACTGTGATAGCACGAATAAACTATTATTATTATTATTATCACTCTATCAAATAGTTAAATATCACTCCGTAGACTAAATGTTGCCTGACGCCAACATTATATGTCAAAAAGTGAAATATCACTCCGTAGACTAAATGTTGCCTGACGCCAACATTATATGTCAAAAAGTGAAATATAATGTCGAAAGTAGATCAATAGTGATGAATCTTGAAGAGTTGAAACAGGTTAGATTATGCATTGTCAAGTTTGGTTAGGTTAGAAATCACTCTATTAAATTAGGTTAGGTTGGATATTACTCTGTCAAATTGGGTTAGGTTAGAAATCACTCTGTCTAATTGGGTTAGATTATATATCACTCTGTTAACTAAATGTTGCCTGACTCCAACATATGTTATCTGTCACTATATTATATGTACAGGGTCGGGCATTTAACGTGTTTTACGCAAAAATTTCGAAAACAAAGAAATGACCTGAGTGAAAAATAATCGTACAGAAGGGGGCCATAATTATGTAATATTGGTTTTCTCACAGGTAGCGCTGTTGTCGCTAAAACAAGGTCAACTCAATTTTTCTTAATGGTAACCCCAGTTTTTGATTGCAGTTTCGGATTCCTCGTAAAAAAAATACAATTTACTAAACTTATTTTTTGTCAGCCTAATAGATGGCGCTGTAATCAAAACAGGTGAAACATTAATGATGTTCCGGTGTCTCAAAGGAAAACACTTGTTTTTAGTGTCAGCACATACAAATGATAAACAGTATCAACATTTTCACGATTAAAAATGGTATCATTTTCCTTTATAAAAACTAACTGAAATTTGACCAAAATTGCATGTTTTTTGGATGATTTTTTTTAAATGAACAACTATCCTACAAGATGGCCTCCAGCTCGGACATCGATTTGATCGACTTGTTTCGAAACCCATTTTTTTTTTGTTTTTTAGCCAATATCTCTCAAATTGAATCTACCCGCAAATCACACGAATCTCCGAACGCATTATCATTTTTGCGATTACGGCGTCATCCATCAGGCTGATAATAAAAGTGAGTAAAATAAATTATTCTTATATTTTACGAGGAATCTGAATCTGCAATCAAATATAGGGTTACTCGGGTCATTTCTGCGTAAAATGCTTTGTTTTTGAAATATTTGCGAAAACTACGTTAAATGCCCCATCCTGTATGTTTAGCTTATGCCGACGTCAACAGCCATTATAGTTCAAATATCAACTAACGCCAACTTATGACAATTGTGAATATAGTTCGAATTTGGCCAAACGCTGACCTATGTCTATTGTCATTAAAGTCCAAATTCCGGCCAAGGCCAATTTGCATTAACTGTCGCTATAGATCAAGTATTGACTAAATCTGACTCATGTCATACGAGTGTGGATAGTGACAAAAAACTGTAATTGTGCAGAAAGTGATAAAAAAACTCACATTTCCTAAATGTCAAATGTGTTAAAAGTATGTTAAGAATGCTAAATGTCAAATGTGTCAAATTTAGCATTAAATATCGACTGTGCTAAAAGTTTGAATTATGTCAAAATGACATGAAATGTCAAATATCTTATTTAAAACTTTTAGTACTTGCCACTTTTTGTAACTCTCATTAATTTTAGAAATTTTTCACTAATTATTACCAATTTCTTCTTAGTTTAACTTTATAATTTGATATCTAACCTAATCTAACCAAAATATTATGTATCATCGCTCCACAACTTCACTTTACGATTTCTTGTCCAATTGTAAAGTTGGGTTAGGTTATTATTTAACCTAACCCAACTTCACAATTCGACAACACAACTTTACGATTTGTCGTCTAATTGTAAAATTGGGTTAGATTATTATTCAACCTAACCCAACTTCAAAATTTGACAACACAACTTTCATATCTAACCTAACCTTAGACCGCCAAGTAATTAATTAACCAAAATATATCCAACCTTATTAGAATGACATTTAATTCGACCCAAATTTCAACGGAATAACATAAATAAATGTTTTAAAGTGAAATAACAGCACCGACATAAAATGACAATATAATCTTAAAATAAAAAAAATTGATTCGCGGAGTGACCCAACCAAATTTGAAGGCTTTTCTAAACTCAAAATTTTACTTCATGCTTAACCTGGGAGTGGAAAACACTCGCTTAAAGTTAAAAATTGAACATTTTTCAGAAACAACCAACGTTTGAAAATGTACAGAGTGTAAATCAGGATATGTATACTAAAAAAAATATCGGCTGATACACTGTGAACACAGATATACTGTGACGTTTAAAATATACTGCATTAGCATATTTTGAAGTATATTTTGAACTTCTCCTGAAATCAGTGTTGTATACGCCTGGCGCATGAAGTAACATTTCGAGTTTAGAAAAGCCTTACATCGGGATATGTTTTTTCTAGTATAAAATGTGATTTTTGGAAAGACCTGAAATAAACTACTTGTATATCGTTAACTTGTTTCTCATTGATCACTTGGTAAAACATTTCTATTAATATATAGGAATTTGATTGAAATTCACTTGGTTTGTTTTACTAATAAAGTGAGCATTAAGCCGAAACTAGTTGAAAATAAAACAATTTATTAGTAAAACAAACCAAGTGAATTTCAATCAAATACCTATATATTAAACTACTTGTTTTGATCATTTAAAATGACATTAAGAAGTTCTGTTGCCATCGAAAAAGCTTAGCTGTTAATGGCAGTAAACAAGAAGCAGCAGAAGAAGAAATTAAGAAGGAAATTCGCTCCAAAAAATAATTTAGGTTTATCTCTAAACAATAATTAAAAAAAAAAACTTAATGAAAAAGATTCTAGCAATTAGATATTAAATGAACAACTTTTTGGTCATAAATTGATAGATGAGGACGATACTTAGTCTGGGAATGGAAAACAATCGTTTAAAGTTTCAAATTGAACAATTATCAAAAACAACAAATGCTGGAAAATGTACAGTGTGTACATCGGGATATGTTCTTTCTATCAAATGTGATTTTTGGAAAGACCTGAAATAAACTAATTGTTTTGATCATTTAAAATGACATTAAGAAGTTCTGTTGCTATCGAAAAAGCTTAGCTGTTAATGGCAGTAAACAAGAAGCAGCAGAAGAAAAAATTAAGAAGGAAATTCGCTCTAAAAAATTATTTAGGTTTATCTCTAAACAATAATTAAAAAAAAAAACTTAATGAAGAAGATTATAGCAATTAGATATTAAATGAACAATTGTTTGGTCATAAATTGATAGATGAGGACGATAAATATTAAACGCTTGTATTTGTAGGTAATAAATTATTTAAATCAGATGCACCTTAAATGAATTTTGATTTATTTTCTAAAAAAAAAAAACATATTTGAGTATTTTAAATCCAATTGTGAGAATCTCTTTATTAAATATATTTTTTAAATTATATTTGTAAATTAAAAAAAATATATTTAATAAAGAGAGTGATTTGATTTCAAATACCTAAATATTTTTTTTTTAATAAATTGATAGATAAGGCTGATAAATATTGCAAGTTTTTATTTGTAGATAAAAAATTATTCAAATCATAAAGTATAATAAAATTTTCTAATTGTTTACAGAATATTTACAAAATATGTATAAAAACGAATTAAAATTAATAATAAATTTAGTGAGAGAATAATTTGACCTGATGTTACATCTTGCATATAAATTATGCATCGAACAGTAAATCTGTTGTGTAACTCAAATATTTAATGTTTAATTCAATATTTGTCGAGGTATTAGCTAAGGAAATAGTTGTATTAGTCAATATTTAGAAAAATCCCAAGGCAATAATTTTTTGCAAAAACAGACAATAAAAATTAATATTTCAATTCGTTTTTATACTTAATTTAAATCAGCTGAGCTTCAAATACATTTTGGTTTATTTTCTAAACCAATTACACACACTTAGAGTAATTAGTATTCGACTCCACCACCTTTCTCTCGACTAATTTTCTTTCTATCTACATAAACGTACACACTCATTTCGTTTCAGGAGTGCAAGAAGAGTTATGTCTCTCGTTCTTTTTTTTCGGTTCAGTTTTCTTCCTGGCTGGGAGCCGGAGTGATACCGAAGAAACACTTTAAAAGTGAAATTGGCCGTGAAATTGTAGAGTCACGCAATCGCACACGCATGCTCCATAATTAGTAATTAAGAGCATTGGAAATAAAGTGTACATACTAGTTTTTTGATTTTTTTCGTTCGTGTTTGGTTTTACCCTTGAGACTTAATTAAATAATTTATTGCGATGGTTGTAAAATAATAAGATGCAGGAATTGAATTAACTAATTTAGGTGTTATTTTAGTCACTTCAAGGATTCTATCTGGTTTATTAATTGGCACTATACATTGATGATTTTTTGATAATTGATTAAATAAAGCGCGACTGCGTGTTATTAAAATGTAAAATAAATTGGTAAAAAAAAAACATGTGTATGCATGCTTGAAGTATGGACAAGTATACAATTGAATAGCCATTCAATTGTATACTTGTCCATACTTCAAGCATGCATACACATGTATTTTTTTAACCAATTTATTTTACATTGTATTGTAATAACGTGAACACGTAAACAAAAATGAGTTATTAGAGTTTGAAATTTCAAAAAATGTGTAAAATGTATTACTATGTACTGTACACCCCTCTCTTCAAAGCCGTATAAAAAGTTTGTAACGTGATTTTGATTTATTTTTAGTTTGATAATGAGTACTAGATAGTCGAAACTATAGTCACAAATTAAGTGCAAAATATGGTGGTTACACAAGGTAAAAAGTGTTTTATTTACAAGTGTATTTAAGATGTATTACAAAGTGAACGCCTACAACACAAAACCGTTATTACTATGAAATTTAAAATTATTGCATTTTTAATAAGTTTATTAAGTATCTTTCTGACAAATCTGCGTAGAAAGGGGATACAAAATGTAATAGTCTTCTGAAAAACAATTTTATTTTAAAATATTGTGGTTTATCGTGTTATTGCCTACAAAAACAATTGTAAATGTTTTAACAAGAAAATATGTAATTCTATATTGTTAATATTTGCGACCACACAAATCTGGAATAACTGTTAAAAAATGGAAAGCACTGGTTTTAAATTGAAGTTCAAAATAAACGTCTTTAGTATACTGCTTCAGTAGCATATTGTGAATTTCACAATTTTCAGTGTTTTGTACGCGTGGCGCATGAAGTAAAATTTCGAGTTTAGAAAAGCCCCGTGAAAATTTGTCTCGGGTCGCTGCGCGACCCTCGACAAATTTTCTACGCGGGGCTTTTCTAAACTCGAAATTTTACTTCATGCTTAGTCTGGGAGTGGACGACACTCGTTTAAAGCTTCAAATTGATTTCTTAAAAAAAAAGAACAACGAATATTTCAAGATATACAGCATATACTCTGTAATAGGAAAATTTATATTTAAAAAGAAAAATTCTCTATATATTGCTGACATTAAAAAATACTCTACATTTAGAAGACTGATACAAAACATGTCAAATTAATATAGTTTCTGTTATTTTTGCTAAATTATTTAAACTGGTTATTTCTTGAATATTATTAGTTCAATCCCAATTTGAAATTGCTGATTCCCAATTTGATGTTGTTTATTCCCAATCTGATGTTGTTTATTCCTAATTTGATTGTGATTAAACTGGCAGCTATGCTTGAAGTCCCAATTTAATATTGCTTATTCCCAATTTGATATTAATATATATATATATATATATATAAATCATCTTTATTCAGACATAACTATTTTTTTGTGTACAAATAAAATAATATAATAAGGAAATGAGTTTGTTAGTACGTCCTTGTCTGGGCTATCGACCTTCGGTCTTTCTGCCCTTTTGATATTGATTAGTCTCAATTTGTAGAAGTTAATTCATGGGTATTCCTAATAAATAAAGAGAATATTATTAGTTAATCAATGGAATTACTGAGTTTCTCTCTGCAATTGTTCGTGCATCTGCATGGTGAACCCAACTCACGAGATTTAATACTTTTCTTGCTTTTTGCTGTTGAATATTTTTTACCTAATTTGCTTCTTCTTTTTCATATGACCTGTTTATAACTTTCGTCTCTTCTTTATCTCCAAAGAAATGGCGTTTTTTTTTCAGGTGTTGTTTCTGTTCCTCTGGTTAATGTTATCATGTTATTACTGCAAAAACATGGTAAGCCATGTTAAACATTTTTTTTTGGTAAAACATGATATGCCACAAAAAAAGAAATAAAATACATAGTTTACTTGTATCCAAAGCTCCGAAGCTCATTTGGTAGCACAAAGTCTTAATCAATAACACTCTCGTCAATTGTGCTATGCATTTCATCACTTGAACTGAAACTCTCACACGAAATCGATTTTATTTTGGAAGGTGTAATAATACTTGTTGCCATTTTGATGTGGCTTATCATGTTGTGATATTTATACAAAAACCCCTAAAATGTAATAACTTGATTTTACGTATGACGGCAATATCTGTTTGACGATGGCCACAATTCATCTACTGTGGTTTTATAATCGAATCCAAGAATAAAACAGATTTTTTTGTTTGTGTGGCTTATCATGTTATTACAAGAAGCCCTTCAAATATCTTTCATTCATTTCTCACGAAGCCATTGGTGAAACATTCTAAACTATAAACTATTAAACACTTGGTATTGCTTCACGAAAAATCAGTAAATACTATACATATCTGACGAAAGACAACTTGAAATGAGTATACGCAATCTTTCGATTGACCACCTTGATTGTTTTCCTGGACTACTCTGGACTTCCCTGCTATAAAAATAAAATTGCTATTAAAGTAAAATAAACTCCATTTATCTATTAGACAAAGATATTTTATAAAACAATTATCTAAACATAGCTACACCTTTTCGATTAAATAATAAAAATAAATGCCTTAGATGTACCTTTCATTAAAGAAATTAATGTTGCACACTTATTACACCATTCGTTATTTTGACTTGAATTTTATATGTTTTTTTTTTACTTTTTAAAAAAATATATATTATCTAGGTAGTATGTAACTCAAACTTATTTTGTACAACTTTTAAGCCTTGAAAATAAAAATTATTATTCAATTTTCTATCAAAGACAGATTAATTTAACTTGTTACAATTTTTACACTTGCATAATCATTTATCAATTGGTAGCACTGATTTGCCTGGACCACATCGGACTTTCCAATATTATTATTACTGTAAAAATAAATAGTATTAATATTTTTGAAGCTACGATATCCAACTTTCATTGATTCATTGTTTCTATTGAAATGTTTAAACAATGTTTTTGTAAAAACAAAAAAAGAAAGATCGTATCAAACAGGCCAAGCATGAAAATAGTATACAAAAACAACTGGAGCATACAATTCTAACAACGTTTGATAAATGATGTTACATCTTTCAAAAAGAATATCAGGTAGACTGAAAGTTCTTCCTACCTGGATTTCATTATTTAGGGCCGAATACAAAAAAAAGGTTCGTGGAAAAAGGCTCCAGTCTGGTCAAAATAATAAAATAGGATTTGGGGTGATAGAATGCGCATTTAGATAATAAGATTCTTAATATATAAATAAAGTAAAGAAGATGCTTAAAATATAAACTAAATAAGATGCTTAAAATATAAAATGAATAAGATGCTTAATAAATAAAATAAAATTTGTTTTTTGTGTATCCGTTATTATTATTATTAATACATATTATATATTTTTTTTATTATTGTTGTTGTAAGTTCAGAGTAATCTTGGAACTCGATTCAAAATTATATTCTGGCCTATTTTGTATGCAAACTGTTGTATACTTCAGCTTTACGTTCTAAGTGGATTTGGTATTAGTTATATATTCATAGAAAGTGAAGTCCTATTATACGTACATATTTTAGTTCTCTTTTCCAATCTCAGAGACAAAATAACTTCAAAAAACTGGGAAGATCTAAAGTCTATAACCTGTTTGACAGTAAAAATAAAACTTATACGTTTGTATTGTTAAATTACATGTATATTTTAATTGATCAAATATATGATGATGATGATGTGCATCAACTTTAAATAATTTTTAATTCTATGAGTTTTCTTTTAATGTTTTATTATTGGGTTTAAGGAATGCAGATGAACGCAAGCATTTCCATGGAATTATTTATAGAAGGCATGATCGAAGACATCGCTGGGTAAGTTAAGTAGAGTGGATGATGGACAAAATTGGCGCGAGCTTCAAAGCCGCTCTACCAAAACGTATTTATAATCCCCGATGCATAATTAATTACGGGCATTACACCTTCACTCGCAAATTAAAATTATTGCCAGAAACAATTTTTAAAATCGCTTATTTTTAAACAAATTTATACATACAGGACATATTTGAAATAAAACAACACAGTTGGGAGGGTTTCACATTTATTGTTGAACACTGCAACATGTTTCACCACACAGTGGCTTTATCAGGCAGATGAAATAATAATAATTATTTCATCTGCCTGATGAAGCCACTGTGTGGTGAAACATGTTGCAGTGTTCAACAATAAAAGTGAAACCCTCCCAACTGTGTTGTTTTATTTCAAATAGTATTATGGAGTTTCATCATGTATCCGCCTCATCAATTAAATATTTACAGGACATATATTTTTTTAAATTATTCATATCCTTATGTCTACGCTGTAAATGTTCAGGCTATCGTTGGTTTTATAAAAGTGTTCAATTTGAAGTCTCGAATGAGTGTAGTCACTCTCAGACAAAGCATGAAGTAAAATTTCGAGTTTAGAGCGACCAAACCAAATTTTCAGGCTTTTCTAAACTCGAAATTTTACTTCATGCGCCACGCGTATAAAACACCAAATTAAATTGAAGTTTAGAAATTCACGCAATAATGATTATAGACAACACAATATACATTAACGCTATTAGGTTGCTATAAATTACACTGGTCTGCAAAAAAAAATTTTTTTTCGAGCCCTGACACCATTTCTGCTGATTCTTATGTAAAATGACCTCCTGAATCCGAATATGACCTCCGTTTTCCCCCATCACCCACCGTTTTCGGGGGAGCCCCCCCCCCCACCTATTTTTATCACTTTTCGATAATTTGGAGGGATGAAAAGGATTATTTTAGCCTTCACATTTCTTCTGAGGGGCTAGAGAGGTGAAAAGTTCCAAAACATGAACATTTGTAGCAAGGAGGTAGATTTGGGGGGGGATTTACCCCCTTAAATTGTAAAAAAATCATTATAAATGATCAATTTTTTCCGTTTTTTTTGCAGTTTTTTCACTTATTATCTACATATTCCAGCTTCCATTCCCCCTCATCCCCCCCCAAACACGCCCAAATAATAAAAATATATTGCAACAATATATAGCAACAATAATAAAAATATATAGCAACAATAATAAAAATATATAGCAACAGTTCGGAAGATTCACAGTACCACGCTGGCGCTCTCAATACTCCCCCCGTTTCCCCCATCCATTGGAGGGGTGAAAAGGATTATTTTAGCTGTAAAGAATAATAAATAAAAATGAAAATTCCTGGGCGAACCTGTGCGCGCGAGGTATTGAGAGCGCCAGCGTGGTACAGTGAATCTTCCGAACTGTTGCTATATATTTTTATTATTGTTGGTATATATTTTTATTATTGTTGCTATATATTGTTGCTATATATTTTTATTGTTTGGGGGAGGATGGAAGCTGGAATATGTAGAAAATAAGTGAAAAAACTGCGAAAAAAACGGAAAAATCGATCATTTTTAAGGATTTTTTTACAATTTAAGGGGGCAAATCCCCCCCCCCCCCCCAAATCTACCTTCTTGCTACAAATGTTCATGTTTTGGAACTTTTCACCTCTCTAGCCCCTCAGAAGAAACGTAAAGGCTAAAATAATCCTTTTCATTCCTCCAAATTATCGAAAAGTGATAAAAATAGGTGGGGGGGCCTCCCCCGAAAACGGTGGGTGATGGGGGAAAACGGGGGTCATATTCGGATTCAGGAGGTCATTTTACATAAGAATCAGCAGGAATGGTGTCAGGGCCGATTTTCATGCCGACCAGTGTTATTGCCTTAATGCATTTGGCTCGAGTTATATTTAAGTTCTCTATATACAGATCAAATATCTTTACTAATTCACCGAAATACCAGTAAAAACAGCAAATGATTGGTCAATTATAGAAAGTATATCTAGCAAGGTCGTAGCCAGGGAGGGGGGATATGGGGGTTCAAATTCCCACCGCCCCCTGTCAAAATTTCCAAAATATTAATTGTTTGTATGCACAAGCAGCCTTGTAAGAGCAAAAATAATATTTTTACTATAAAACCCCCTCGAAATTTTTATAACCCGCTCTGAATTCGTTTTTCTGGCTTGAATTATCTGTCGATTTAAATAATATTATGAAGTATTATATAAATTACAAGATATACTCTCCATAATTTACCGATAATTTGCTGTTTTTACTTGTATTTCTGTACGAATACTAAATATTATTTAAATCACAAGATATACTATACTCTCTATAATTTAGCGGTAATTTGCTATTTCTACTGGTATTTCTGTACGAATATGAAGTATTATTTAAATCGCAAGTTATACTCTCCATAATTTACCGATAATTTGCTATTTTTATTAATATTTCTGTAAATTAGTATAGCTATTTGATTTGTATACAGAGAACTAAAGTACAACGCGAATCAAACGCATTAAGGCAATTATCTAAATCAGTGATTATAGGCAACCTAATAGTGTTAATGTATATTGAGTTACCTATAATCATTGTTGTCTGTATTTTTTAATATACTTCAATACTTTGACTTTTGGAAATGTTTATTAATCAAATAGAAACTTATTCAAAATAATCTCGATTGAATTCCCGTGTCCTGTTTACAAATTTAAATAATCTGATATTTATAAAACTTCATAATCAACACGAATACAATGCCTAAACCGAAAAGCGCAATCAACTTCTCAAACATCCGCTGTTTCGCGTTTATAAAACAGTTTGTTTACACGCTTAGTGCATTCCTTCGCGGTGGATGTTTTCCTTTTAAACAAGCGCTCAGAGTGAAAACATCTCACGAAATTAAATATAAATGCGGACGGGTCGTCGCCGTCGAGGAATCACGGAAGCCGGTTGAATGAGACGGAGGAGAAAAAAATCCCGTGATTTATCGCGAACTTTGCGATCGCGCGTGCCGCCAACGCAAACAAAACAAGAGGAAATGACCTCTTTCATTATTATATAAAAACAAACAGAAATGGGGAAAATAAGTGATAAGGGCTAGTGCTAGAGGGTTGAGCAATTCATTTCAAAATATTATTCCCTTAGGGAGTAATAAAGTGTCTTGGTGGATAGGTTTATTAAAGGATAAGAGGAAATGTCTTCACCAGGAAATAATTTCTCTCGTATATTTATAAATGAAATATCCAAGAAAAGTAAATGAAACTAACAATATCTAGAATTTCTGGATAACAAAAATATACAAAGATTAGATAAATTCATCAATGATTGAGGCGTATTCATAATATAATATATAAAATTACGAAAGTTCGTGTAAAATGCAAACAATATTTTAATGTTTTTATACCTCTTTATTACATACTTTTACGACTCAAGTTTCGACAGTATCAATGTTATTTTCAAGAATTATACAGAGATTTTTTTTAAGTATACAAACCCTGATACATACACTGTAAATGTTCAGGAATTCGATGTATTTCAAAAAGTTAAATTCAAAGTTTCTAACGAGTGTTCATCTCCCTGAATAAGCATGAAGTAAAATTTCGAAATTTGGTTCTAAACTCGAAATTTTACTTCATGCGCCAGGCGTATAAAACACTCAAGTAGTCTAAGGTTTGAAATATACTGCTTTATTGTACTGATAGTGTTTAATACACGTGGCGCATGAATTAAAATTTCGAGTTTAGAAAAGCCTTCAAATTTGGTTTGACCAAATCAAATTTGAAGGCTTTTCTAAACTCGAAATTTAACTTCATGCCTAAACAAGGAGTGGAAACACTCGTTTGAAGTTTCAAATTGAACGATTTAAAAAAACAACGATTTCCTGAACAAATACAGCGTATATATCCTGATATGTGTACCTAATAGAAAAACTCCCTGTACATACAAATATTATTATTAATGAATATAGAGTTGAATTTGATATATTTTTAGTGAAATTATATTTTTCATATGTTCGAAAGGGTAAACACCATCTAATGCCCATTAGCTTAAGTAGCATCGTCAATAGCTGGCAAACTAAACGTTTGTATACAGCAATTGTTCGTCCACAACAGGGCTTTATGAATGAATGAGTACTAAACAGAAATTTATATTTTTGTTATATTTTTCAAATAATTGCTTCAAAAATTCAAACTGGTTTTTAAGAAAGCCAGCCAATTTGGTTGAAAATCAAGTCACATAATTTTATTTTAAAATAGAAATACTCAAGACCCAGTCCCAGCAAAAACGTCGAACTCGAGTGCAAGCTTAAGTTGAGTTCAAGATGAGAATTCCTATTGTTCCAATGTCACTTTGAACTCGAGTTCAGAGTTGAACCAGTTCAATGTGCCTTGGTGTAACTGTAAACTGTATAAAGTTGCACCAGACATGTTGAATTTGTTCAACTCTGAACTCGAGTTAAAAGTGACATTAGAACAACAATAATATTAGAACAATAATAAATTTGTGTAAATAATAAATGTCATCTAGAACTCAAGTTGAGTTTATCTTTTACATTATATAATTCCCTAAAGCAAGTGCTTGAAAAATTCCAGCAGTATAATTTACGAAAGTAAGTGCTCGAAAAATTCCAGCAGTATGACCCTAGTTTCTGAGAGAAAGCAAGTCAAACACATAAATTTATTTTTTTTACTTCAAAGTCATTTATACTTTACATAATATTTATAACTTACACTCAAATTCAATTTAAATTCTTCACTTTCGTCACACTTATTTTATTTTACACAATACAGATTTATAACTCACGATTTTTTTTGTGCCAATAATTTATCTATTCGCAATTTATACAATTAATATTGAAAGTTTATTATTTTACATAATATCTGCATCTTCACGACTTTATCAATAATTTTGAAGATCTATTTTTCTTCTTTTGAAGACAATTTATTACGAATCACCAGCGAAAGTTATATAATTCTGGTCGTGCTGAAACTGCACGCAAATAACCGTTTATTGTCTGGCATTTATCAAAACGGGGATTGACATTAAAAAATGAGAAATTGCTAAATTTCATAAACTGACGAATGGTAATCGTTTCTGTTTTTTTCGGAGAATTTTCTGCATTGACTTGAATAAATGAATCATAAAGGTGCGTTTGGGTTATCAGAGAATTAGAGCAAATTGGCTTGTGGATAAAGAATTAAAGAATGAGCAATAGACAGCGATACTCGTGATTTTAAAAGAAAACACTTGGTTAAATTTCAATAATATTAGTGAAATTTGAAGAAGTGCTTTCTTTTAAAATCATAGTTAAACATGTTTTATCACGTAAAACATGAGAAACTTATTCGCGATACTTGTTACTAAATAATTATGATTACAAAAATGTTTAAATAGTCAGAGAGAGCGGCCGAAAGACCTATGGTAGATTAGACATTTTATAGAATAAATTTTAATTTCTGTATAAAAGTTAGTATCTGTTTTTATTTATAAATATTATGAATATTCTATAAATATAGATGATATGTATATAGTCAGAGAGAAAAATAATTTATTGAAAGAAACATCTGATTTCACACTCTTGAAATCAGACAGAATGGCAACTTATCATAACCATAGAGTTGAATATATTTTAATATACGAACGAAAAATACAAAAATTTTTAATAGTTAGGTAAACCACATTGCACTAAATCAGATAATAGACTACTTTAACGAGGACTGTAAAGTCTGAATCGGGTTTGTGTAGTCTTTGATTGGTTGTACCGATTTAAATTTTGTTTCTTAACCCTTAAATGTATGATTTTTTCTTTTAGAATATTTTCCATTTGAAATTATTACAAAATGTGTATAATAATGGAAATATTTCCAATCAAATATGATGTGAAAAAAAAATATTTATTACAAATTTGGATTTTCTGGAAAATTAGGTGAATCATGTTTTAAAAATATGAAAAATTAATTCAATTATATATGCATTTTTGACATAAAAGGTAACATTCCAGTATTCAACTAACATTTTAGTGGTTGCCAATGCATTGGCCACCACTAAAATTTGGTAAACATATATCTGAGATAGTAATAAATAATATGCAGTGTACAAAAAATGTTTTTCACACCAGAAAAATTCCAGGATTGAAAGGGTTAAATGCATCATGTTGCCATTTGGCAACGAACCAATTTTAGCTAAAAAGTAAAGCATAACCGAATTGATGTTAGTTGAATATAGTGAATTTTAACTAAAAAGTAAAGCATAACCGTATTGACGTTAATTGAATACTGGAATGTTACCTTTTATGTCAAAAATGCATCAATAATTAAATTAATTTTTCATATTTTTTTAACAGATGATTCACCTAATTTACCAGAAAATCCAAATTTGTAATAAATATTTTTTTTCACATCAAATTTGATTGGAAATGTTTCCAGTATTATACACATATTTGTAATCATTTGAAGTGAAAAATATTCTAAAAGAGAAAATCATACATCAGGGCCGAAAGGGTTAATAACACTAGCCGACATAAATTTTTTAGCATGAAAGCCATCATGATATAAATATATATATTGGTCATTTATTTATTAATATAAGCTTAAAAACTCCACTACACATCAGAATTTAAAATATAAGCAATATTTGTTTTAACGGTTTTTTCAGCATTTCACACAATATTATGGCTATAAATCTCTATATGTAACTTGTAAGTTAGAGGTTGATTCTGTTGCGTCATTTATATTATTATTATATTTTTTTTGTTCCTAATGTAGTTCAAATTTATCATTACTAATTAGCTTTAGTTTTATTTTATTATGATTTTTATTGATTTTTGATTATTTTTTGTTGTCCTGTTATTGGTGTATACTGTTGGGCAATAAAGTTGGTATTATTGTTATTATTATTATTATTATTATAAGAAATGTCTATAAGAACGATTCGCTAGCTGGAATATTGCAATGTCCAATTTTATGTATCTTAGTATTTTAAAGAGTCACAGTGCGCTGTGAAACTTTTATTTCATTTTGTTTGTTAGCAGTATTTAATATTTATTCTTGTGCTTTACAACAAATTAGAGGTTAAAAGAGTTTTTATTGTAAAGATATATTTTCGTAGTTGTATTAACGCGCCTAACAGTTTTTGTTACATATGCGGACAATTTTTTTTAGTATCTCAGTAAAGGACTATCACAAATAACATAAATCTAGCTTGCCATAAGTATTTTGGTTATTAAATGGTTTCTCTACCGGGAAGAAGAAAGGAAACACAAAAAAAACAAAGTATCTTATTAATTATATCCAAAATTTAGATAATATTGTTTTTTGATCTTTAATTATTTATATTTGTAATTAAACGTTTTTGTTTTTTGTTAATAATTTTTACAATATATCAATATTGTCGTCTATTTGTATATTTTTGTTTAATTTATTTTACATTGTCGTGTAACATAACAAAAAAAAAAAAAACTGTGGGCGATAAAAGAAATTTGCGTCTATATTAGGGCATTTCTAGCTGGACTTGTTTATAAATAGCCATGTTTATCAATGTTAGAGAAAAAAGTTAAAATTTGTCGGCTAGTGTAATTATACAGCGAAATATAATGATAGATTATAATAATACAGCGAAAAATAATTATTCATCATACATTATTTATAACATTTCATCTCAGTTCGCTAAACAGTAACCAAATCAATTATTTTTTCACTGAATCCGGTGTTGCAGAAAGTCGATATTAATTTCAATTTGTTTTAATATTATGTAATTAATCTGCAAACAATTTGATAATTTAATTAATGAATCTGGCGTTTTCCACATTTAAATTCAAACAAATTATTTATCATAAAGAAAATTTAACATAAAGATAAATTGAGTTTGTCACTAGTTTGCAGAATATTTACAAAATATAAAAACGAATTAAAATTAATATCGAAATTGTTTATGATGATTTAAGCAGAATTTCCGCTAAATTTTAGTGTTTTTTGGTGACTTTTTAGTGAATTAAAAAAATAATCTATATTTAATAACTTGGAAATGTGAATCCGGTGTTTTTTTTTTCATTAACCAACATTTGGCTAAATTCTAGTGATTGTTGGTGACTTTTTAGTGAATTAAAAGAGGTGTTTTTCATATTTGAATTCAGACAAATTGTTTACGATTTAAGCAACATTTGGTTATATCTGGTGTTTGTTGGTGATTTTTTGTGAATTAAAATAAAAAGAATTTTATTTGGTAGCTTAGAAATGTGAATCCGATGTATCACATTTGAATATTCAGACATATTGTTTACGATTTAAGCAAAATTTGGCGTAATTCTAGTGTTTGTTGGTGGCTTTTTAGGGAATTAAAAAAATACTTTATTTGGCAGATTAAAAATGTGAATCCGGTCTTTTTCAGATTTGAATTCAGAAATAGTTTACGATTTAAGCAACATTTGCCAAAATACTGGTATTTGTTGATAACTATGTAGTAAATTAAAAAATTCTATATTTTGGATCTTAGAAATGTGAATCCAGTGTTTTTCACATTCAAATTCAGACATATTTTTTACGATTTAAGCAATATTTGGCGTAATTCTAGTGTTTGTTGGTGGCTTTTTGGGAATTAAAAAAATACTTTATTTGGCAGCTTAGAAATGTGAATCCGGTCTTTTTCAGATTTGAATTCAGAAATTGTTTACGATTTAAGCAACATTTGGCCAAATTCTGGTGTTTGTTGGTAACTTTTTTATAAATTAAAAAAATTCTATATTTTGGATCTTAGAAATGTAGATCCAGTGTTTTTCACATTTAAATTCAGACATATTTTTTACGATTTAAGCAATATTTGGCTGAATTCTAGTGTTTATTACTGACTTTTTAGTGAATTAAAAAAAAAAACTATATTTTGCAACTTGGATATGTGAATCCGGTGTTTTTCACATTCAAATTGAGACACACTGTTTAGGGTTTAAGCAACATTTGGCTAAATTCTGGTGTTTGTTGGTGGCTTTTTGGTGAATTCAAAAAAATTACTATATTTGGCAATATAGAAATGTAAATCCAGTGCTTTTCACATCTAAATCCAGACACCTTGTTTACGATTTAAGCAAGATTTGGCTTAAATCTGGTGTTTGTTGGTGAATTTTTAGTGAATTAAAAAAAATACTATATTTATCAACTTAGGGATGTGAATCCGGTATTTTTCACATTCAAATTCAGACAAATTGTTTAAGGTTTAAGCAAAATTTGGCAAAATTCTTGTGTTTGTTGGTGGCTTTTCAATTACAAAAAAATTACTATCTTTGGCGATTTAAGCAACATTCGGCTAAATTCTGGTGTTGATAGTGACTTTTTAGTGAACTACAAAATACTATATTTAGCAACTTGAGAATTCTTGTTATTCTAACTTGGGATTATAAAATAAATTACCTCTAAATATGTTTATAATAAGGTAAATTAAGTCAACACCTTTAAGCTACATTACATTAATATACTACTCACGATCTTTATCAAACATGAATGTATGTTACACATGCAGTCATGTCATAAACAAGATTCCCACGCCCAAAAAAGGTGCCCACGAATTTGATCGCTAATCGAAATGAAAATTTGATTTCGCTAACGCACAAGCGGGATAACACACAAACATACGTTCTAATTCCCCTAGGGTCAAAATTTGAAATACGGAAACACCTTCGAGATTTCTAAAACAAAAAAAAAATAGTCCTGAAATGAATTGCCGATTGTTTTGTCAGTCGTCAGAAGCTTGAAATTAAACGTTTTTTAAAAACATCGAATGTCTGAAAATTTATAAATCGGATACATATTCCGAGAAAACAAAAATTCCGTGTATATAAATAATCCTTATTACCAGTACATTTCAACAATACATTTCTGTAAAATACAAATACAATAATAATAAATAAATCTATACTTAAAAGAAAACTCCCTGTGTCTATGGTATGACACAGGGAGTTTTCTTGTATTTATTTATTTTATTTATTTATTTATACATATAGACGGTCAAGCCTTTTTGAAGGTAAAATACAGATTTTTAAAATATTACAATTAAAACAAATATAAACATAAAACAAAAACACCTACATACTAAATACAATAAATAACATACAAAATTTCTTTTATAACGAGAACAGATTAAATTAAATTAAATTAAGTGCATTAAGTGTGCCTTGAACGTGTTAAGGGAGTTTCCAAAAAAATCGAGCGATAATGCGACACTGTTAACATGCCTGGCGATCCGTGGCATGGGACTGTTCATACCGTACGTGGTTCTATAGTGACCTATATGTAAAAGATCATTCGATCTTAAAGCTCGACCCTGCACATTAAGGTTAATCAAATTATGCAGATTTATGCAATTTATCATCCCATTAAGTAATTTGTACATAAATGTTATGTCCATTCCCATCCTTCGAATATGCAATCAGTAAGACCAACATATTGACAGGATTGCTGGGGCGTAAGATATATGCCAACAATGCTCAACTTATATGATAAGACCTTGGAAAATTTGTATTGTATAGACTCTAATCTGTCTACATGCGTTTTGAAGGATGGTGACCAAATAAGGCAGCAATAATCCAGGTGTGATCTGACTAGTGCATTATACAAAATCAAAAGAGCACGTACATTAATAAAATCAGTTGTAGATCGTTTAATAAACCCTAGCATTTTATTAGCCGTGTTCACTATGTAGTCAATATGTAGCATGTAAGACAGTTTAGAGTCCAACAGCACTCCAAGGTCCCGGATACTATCTACTCTGCAGAGAGAGGTATCATTCAAATGATAATTAAAATATGTTAGTAGTTTACAGCGTGAAAACGGCATGAACTGACATTTACTTATATTTAGTGCCATATCATTATTTGTGCACCAGCATTGTATTAATAACAGATTATGTTAAATGATTGAGCAATCATTGATGTTGTTTATTTGGAGGAATATCTTGAGATCATCCGCGAATAATAAGTGTGGACAAGTAAGTATATCGGATAGATCATTTATGAAATCGAGAACAGAAGCGGTCCTAAGTGAGAGCCTTGCGGAACCCCTGATGTTGCCCATATTTCATTAGAAATGTACCCATTGATTTTGACGTATTGAACTCTTCTAGTTAAATAAGATCCAAGCCATTTCAGTAATGAATCACCTACACCATAAGCATGCAGTTTATGCAATAATATTGAGTGATTGACACAATCAAAAGCTTTGCTGAAGTCCGTATAAATAGAATGGACTTCAGCTCCGCTTTCGAAAGCACGGACTATATAATCAGTGTAAATAAGAAGATTTGTTTGCGTAGAACGACTAGTATAAAACCGGTGTTGATTATCGCTAATAATGTTTTTAAAAGTACTGAATAACCGATTATATAGTAGTTTTTTAAACATTTTCGGTATGACTGACAATATGGAAATTGGTCTGTAGTGTTTCACGTTAGATTTCACTGCTGAATTGGAGTTATGAAGGCAGATTTCCATATATTGGGAAAGATACCAGAGCTTAACGACAACGAAAATAATTGGTGTAGTGGAATATAAAGTGAATTACTACAATTACGTAGAAATATAGAAGGTATGTTAACAGGGCCTGGACCTGCAGTGACGTTTAACCGAGAGAGTTCAAATAAAACTTGATCAGCCGTTAAACATATGTTGTTCAGATTAGTTGATATGTTAGACTTAAAGTCCGATGCTATTACAGATTCTACTTTCTAAACTGAAGAAAAGTAAGTAGCAAATAGGTTTGCAATATCTTGACCTGACGATACACTAATTTTGTTGAGGGACATCATTAATGGAATTCCCGAAGACTTGTTCTTTTGATGAACGAAGGACCAGAAAGCCTTTATATTGTAGGGTATAAATTGTTCAATATTATTACAGATTCTACTTTATAAACTGAAGAAAAGTAAGTAGCGAATAGGTTTGCAATATCTTGACCTGACGATACACTAATTTCGTTGAGGGACATCATTAAGGGAATTCCCGAAGACTTGTTCTATTGATGAACGAAGGACCAGAAAGCCTTTATATTGTAGGGAATAGATAGTTCAATATTATCCGAATACTGTCTATAGCACAAATTAATTTCAGTTTTGCAAATCCTTCTAAGATTTGTAAGTAAGATTTTTAAGTATAGATATCCCAATTGTTTGCTGTAAATCTTCAGATATTCACTGCTTTTATTATAAAGTTCAATTTAAAGTTTAAAACGAGTGTTTTCCACTCCCAGGTTAAGCATGAAGTAAAATTTCGAGTTTAGAAAAGCCTGAAAATTTGGTTTTTTCGTTCCGCGTATAGTAGTTTTTCAAACATTTTCGGTATGACTGACAATATGGAAATTGGTCTGTAGTGTTTCACGTTAGATTTCGCGCCTGATTTGTGAATTGGAGTTATGAAGGCAGATTTCCATATATTGGGAAAGATACCAGAGCTTAACGACAACGAAAATAATTGGTGTAGTGGAATATAAAGTGAATTACTACGATTACGTAGAAATATAGAAGGTATGTTAACAGGGCCTGGACCTGCAGTGACGTTTAACCGAGAGAGTTCAAATAAAACTTGATCAGCCGTTAAACATATGTTGTTCAGATTAGTTGATATGTTAGACTTAAAGTCCGATGCTATTACAGATTCTACTTTCTAAACTGAAGAAAAGTAAGTAGCAAATAGGTTTGCAATATCTTGACCTGACGATACACTAATTTCGTTGAGGGACATCATTAAGGGAATTCCCGAAGACTTGTTCTTTTGATGAACGAAGGACCAGAAAGCCTTTATATTGTAGGGTATAAATTGTTCAATATTATTACAGATTCTACTTTATAAACTGAAGAAAAGTAAGTAGCGAATAGGTTTGCAATATCTTGACCTGACGATACACTAATTTCGTTGAGGGACATCATTAAGGGAATTCCCGAAGACTTGTTCTATTGATGAACGAAGGACCAGAAAGCCTTTATATTGTAGGGAATAGATTGTTCAATATTATCCAAATACTGTCTATAGCACAAATTAATTTCAGTTTTGCAAATCCTTCTAAGATTTGTAAGTAAGATTTTTAAGTATAGATATCCCAATTGTTTGCTGTAAATCTTCAGATATTCACTGCTTTTATTATAAAGTTCAATTTAAAGTTTAAAACGAGTGTTTTCCACTTCCAGGTTAAGCATGAAGTAAAATTTCGAGTTTAGAAAAGCCTGAAAATTTGGTTTGGTCGTTCCGCGTAGCGGAACGACCAAACCAAATTTTCAGGCTTTTCTAAACTCGAAATTTTACTTCATGCGCCACGCGAATTAAACACTGATTTAAAGTAAAGTTCAAAATATACTGCATTAGTTTGATCTCACGTTAATAACTATGACAAATGTGTATTATAATGTTTTTTTCTATATACCGAGTGTTAATCTTCAAACCACCAAACCCACCAAATTAATTTTAATACGTTGTCATTACATACATATTTATATTTTATGTCATGTTGACTGATTAATTTTTAATTCTGTTATAAAAATGAATAATCATTTTAATAAAGAAAGAGTGTAGATGATTCAAATCTTTTACTCTAGTAGTAGTTTATAAAGAGTAACAAATTAATTTGTTGTAAATTACAATAAATTGATTAAAATTAATTATAATTATAAACTATCCTACTTTCCTATGGCCAGGTTTGGTCGTTAACACTCGGTATACTTGCCCGAGTTTTAAAAGCGCGAGATTTGGTTAGACGAAATAAACATTTGTAAAATTTATTAACATAAGCAGTATATTTTGAATTTTACTTGAAATCTGTGTTTTATCTGTGAAATCTGTGTTTTATACGCGTATACGCTACGCGCTACGCGACCAAACCAAATTTTCAGGCTTGTCTAAACTCAAAATTTTACTTCATGCTTAACCTGGGATTGGAAAACACTCGTTTAAAAGTTTTAAATTGATCTCTTTAAGAAGAAAGCGCATGCATATGTATACTTCAATCAAAAATTATTCGCATATTATGATTATAAGCTACTAAGTCTTTGCTGATATCACACATGATTATATAAATTAGTGCACATTTTTCTATATATAAAAATAATCTTCATTACCAATACATAATTAAAATTTTGTAGGTAACAACTGTCATTTAGTCTCTATTTACTTTATGGTTAAACAATAAGTGGAAAACACATTTTTTTAACTTAAAATCAAAAACACGGAAATCCCATCCAAACCAAACAACGATTTCTCGCGACGAGAGGCCAATTAAAACCGCACCTGAAGTGACCTCTTCCAATTTCGAAAAACAAACACCGCTGAAAACTTCCTCGTTATCGTAACATTTCGCAATTGAGAGTACTTTACATTTTTTTTCCGCTTCAGAAAGTGAAACGTACGCGCGGCTTTCGCGCGCCATCACGAAAATTAATTAATGCGGAGGGAACAAATTAAGCGAGTAATTGGTCTTTGTTGGGACAGCCTCTTCTCGGATCGAGATGAGGATTATTATTTCCGTGATTGATTGAGTCATTATCGCTTCATTGAAGCGATGACGTGATTGTGTTTGCCCGGATTGTGTCTGATGGGTAATTTGGATTATACCTTTACACAATCGAAATGAAAATAGAATTAATACTAGATTAAAGAATTGAGAAAATAACTTAACAATTCTTTTATTTAATAATTTCATAGTTTCCACAGAATACCGATATTTATCATAGTGATTCATTGCTCTAGAATCTAGATCGCTGATTCATTACAGGCAGGGTTGTTAAAAAAAAGTATTATTTTTTTATTTTAACTAAAACAAACATTTTTTTTGTACAAAACGTGTTTTTTCAATGCTTTAAAACAATAACAATTAAAAACATGTTTAAAACGTGTTTCAAACATAACCAGCCTTATAAATAGACCTTAGCATACAGCCATAACATAGTTCTAAGGATGATATTGACATAACAGTGTTCAAAACATTATCAATTAAAAACATGTTTGAAACGTGTTTTAAACATAACCAGCCTTATTAATAGACCATAGCATAAAGCTTTAACACAGTTCTAATGATGATATTGACATAAGAGTGTTTAAAACATTAACAATTAAAAACATGTTTAAAACGTGTTTTAAAGATAACCAGCCCTATTAATAGACCTTAGCATACAGCTTTAACACAGTTCTAAGAATGATATTGACATTTTCGGATTAATAAAACGTTTTAGTAGATTACTATAGTTAATTTACAACTGATAATTTAATAGCCCTAGTTTAAGTCTTATACATAACCTCAACTATAAAAACAAAATAGGGTTATTTCTAATTTATTTAATAATGCAATAAATCATAAATGTATAAACCTTATCAGTATATTTTTAGCTTCACTTAAGATCAGTGTTTTATACGCGTGGCGCATGAAGTAAAATTTCGAGTTTAGAAAAGCCTGAAAATTTGGTTTGGCCGCGTAGCGCGTAGCGCTACGCGACCAAACCAAATTTTCAGGCTTTTCTAAACTCGAAATTTTACTTCATGCTTAGTCTGAGAGTGGAGACACTCATTGAAGTCAATTTCAATTTAGTAATATATCAGAAAAAATACATTTTCACAAACAAAAACAGTGTAACATACCTTCTACATTACTTGATTACAATAAAGCTAGAACACATGAAAATGTACTGTTGACACCTTTATTCTATGATTATTTCAAAACTAACTAATAACATGTAGATTGTGTTCTATTAATACGAAATGTAAGTATCGTGTTTGTAAGCGTCTGCTATCTGTATCTGTATCTGTATCTGTATCTTTATGTGGTTTAAATTTCAAAACAATCGACCCCATCGACTTCAAAATATTTAACTTCAAAGTGACATGCCTCGCTTTTTGAAAAGGATAGTAATAGAGATTAATTAGCTTTAAACTATAATGATATTACCGGCAATGCTGTTAATTAGGCTGAACATGTCAAAAACACGTTTGAAATCACATTTATACACACATAATGGTGATATTTTATTATGATAAAATTTTATTTTTACTAATTTAACTAACATTTGAAAGCGTAAACAAAAAATGTTTAATAAAAAACAGCCTTTTAAATAAAATTAATGTTAAAACATGTTTTAAGCGAATTCAACATTTAAAACATGTTTAAAACAAAGGAATTTAAAACCCGACGGCTGTTTTTAAACATGTTTAAAACACTGTTTTAAAACAAAGTGTTTTGAACATACCAACGCTGATTACAGGTGGTTCGCGGAAAGTAATATATAGACCGCGAAATATTTTAGAAACATTTATTCATTTAAAGAAATTGAAAAGATAATGTCTTCAAAAGATAATTATAAATTTTAAAACTGTATTAATAAGATAATTATAAATATTAAAACTGTCTTAAAAAGATAATTATAAATTTTTAAACTGTCTTTAATAGATAATTGCTCTCTGAGTCCACTCCTGAAATGATATGAATAATAAAATAACAAATACAATAATTTAGAAATCAACGGGTGATTAAATTAAACACAAATTTATTCTTCATCAATCACCAAGCAATTATAAAACAACAATAAAATATCCACGCTCTTTTTTCCGTTTTATTTCTGTGGACGTTACATAAATCCTGACACATGTAGAGTGTGAGAAGCGATAATTTGCAATTAAGATCGAGGGGGGAAAATAAAGAGAGAACACGTTTTACGGGCGCACTTTCTTTTTCGACTTAATTAATGCTAATTAACCCGGCTCTTTTTAAGAAGAACAATCGTCGTCGGTTCTAGGAGCGAATGGGAATCGCGACTTTTTCGCACGCACACACATACGCTGACAGAATTGAGAATAATCGTCGTGTTGTTTTTTTCTAATATGGATTAACAGAAAGTTGTAAATTCAATTGAAATGTAAACCTACTTTAAGAAAACTAATAAAGAGGATTATATAAGAGAGAGGAAGAGATAAATGTTGATGAGTAATCCACTCTGGAAATGGATTACTCAATGTAGACTATCCAAGACTCAATATTTTGTTATTAAATTCTAATGCTAAAAATTGGCCACAATAATGAAAAATACAACAAGCGTGTTTTAATTTACCAATCTTGAAATTAAAACAAATATACACCTAATTTTGGAAAAAATAATAAAATAAATATAAGTTTTATGACAGAAAGAGATAAATCTTGATTGCAGAAAAGATTACTTAACCCACTGAACATGGAAACATTTTTAACGTTGCACAAATATTGAACATAATACTAAAATAAAACATTGTATTAAAAATACTACAACAAAGTTTTAGCAACGTTACAAATATTGTATAAACGCTTTCCGCGCAATATTGATTTAAAGACATTACCTAAATGTTAAAAATTATACTAATGTTCAACATTGTTTTCTAACGTTTCAAAAATATTGCGGCAAAGTAACACAGCGTTGTATAATCATTGCAATTTGACTTTACGCAACATTGTACTGTAAACATTGGATAAATATTGAAAATGGTAATATTGCATTTTTAATGTTGTATAATTGTTGAAACTGTTGCTGTAATGCAGATTTATTTCATGGACATTGAACATACAGGAAGTTTTTCTTTTAAGTACACATATCCCAATTAGATGCTGTAAATCTTTAGATATTTGTTGTTTTTTTTTTAAAGAGTTCAATTTAAAGCTTTAAACATGTGTTTTCCACTCCCAGATTGAGCATGAAGTAAAATTTCGAGTTTTGAAAAGCCCCGCGTAGAAAATTTGTCGAGGGTCGCGCGGCGACCCGAGACAAATTTTCACGGGGCTTTTCTAAACTCGAAATTTTACTTCATGCGCCACGCGTATAAAACGCTAATTTAAATTAAAGTTCAAAGCATACTGATCAGGTATGCACATTTGTAATTCATAGCGTTATTAAATAAATCTTTAATAAACTTGATGCAGAACGAGACTAGCCTTATAAATGACCTATAATATTTATTAAACGTTTGGGCTATTCTCGTAACTTACCCTCAAACTTGAGGCAGAACGAGGCTAGCCTCATAAATTACTTTCAATATTTATTAAACGTATGGGCCAGCCTTGTAATTTACCTTCAAACTTGAGACAGAACGAGGCTAGCCTCATAAATTACCTTCAACTTTTATTAAACGCGTGGGCTAGCCTCGTAAATTACACTTAATCGTTAATAAACTTGATGCAGAACAAGGTTAGCCTCTTAAATAACCCTCAATCTTTATTAAACAAGTGGATTAACCTCAATCTTTAATAAACTTGACATGGAAGGAAGCTAGCATTATAAATGACCCCTAATATTTATTAAACGAGTACACTGTTCTTGTTTATGTTTGTGAAAATGGTAAATTTTGAATTGAAATTTACTTCAAACGAGTGTCTTCCACTCCCAGACTAAGCATGAAGTAAAATTTCGAGTTTAGAAAAGCCCCGCGTAGAAAATTTGTCGAGGGTCGCGCAGCGACCCGAGACAAATTTTCACGGGGCTTTTCTAAACTCGAAATTTTACTTCATGCGCCACGTGTACAAATCGCTAATTTTAAGTAAAGTTCAAAGCATACTGATCAGGTTTGCACATTTGTAATTTATAGCGTTATTAAATAAATCTTTAATAAACTTGATGCAGAACAAGACCAGCCTCATAAATTACCTTCAATATTTATTAATCGTTTGGACTATCCTCGTAATATAATCTCAAACTTGAGGCAGAACGAGGCTAGCCTCATAAATTACTTTCAATATTTATTGAACGTATGGGCTAGCCTTGTAATTTGGAGTCAAACTTGAGGCAGAACGAGGCTAGCCTCATAAATTATCTTCAACTTTTATTAAACGCGTGGGCTAGCCTCGTAAATTACACTTAATCGTTAAGATTGAGGGTTATTTAAGAGCCTAGCCTTGTTCTGCATCAAGAACAAGGCTAGCCTCTTAAATAACCCTCAATCTTTATTAAACAAGTGGATTAACCTCAATCTTTAATAAACTTGAGATGGAAGGAGGCTAGCATTATAAATGACCCCTAATATTTATTAAACGAGTACACTGTTCTGATTTATGTTTGTGAAAATGTTAAATTTTGAATTGAAATTTACTTCAAACGAGTGTCTTCCATTCCCAGACTAAGCATGAAGTAAAATTTCGAGTTTAGAAAAGCCCCGCGTAGAAAACTTGTCGAGGGTCGCGCAGCGACCCGAGACAAATTTTCACGGGGCTTTTCTAAACTCGAAATTTTGCTTCATGCGCCACGTGTACAAAATGCTAATTTTAAGTTAAGTTCAAAGCATACTGATCAGGTTTGCACATTTTTAATTTATAGCGTTATTAAATAAATCTTCAATAAACTTGATGCAGAACGAGACCAGCCTCATAAATTACCTTCAATAGTTATTAAACGTTTGGGCTATCCTCGTAATATAATCTCAAACTTGAGGCAGAACGAGGCTAGCCTCATAAATTACTTTCAATATTTATTGAACGTATGGGCTCGCCTTGTAATTTGGAGTCAAACTTGAGGCAGAACGAGGCTAGCCTCATAAATTATCTTCAACTTTTATTAAACGCGTGGGCTAGCCTCGTAAATTACACTTAATCGTTAAGATTGAGGGTTATTTAAGAGGCTAGCCTTGTTCTGCATCAAGAACAAGCCTAGCCTCTTAAATAACCCTCAATCTTTATTAAACAAGTGGATTATCCTCAATCTTTAATAAACTTGAGATGAAAGGAGGCTAGCATTATAAATTACCCCTAATATTTATTAAACGAGTACACTGTTCTTGTTTATGTTTGTGAAAATGTTAAAATTTGAATTGAAATTTACTTCTAACGAGTGTCTTCCATTACCAGACTAAGCATGAAGTAAAATTTCGAGTTTAGAAAAGCCCCACGTAGAAAATTTTAACGGGGCTTTTCTAAACTCGAAATTTTACTTCATGCACCATGCGTATGAGACGCTGATTTCAATTAAAGTTCACTTGTTAACAATACTTTAGTGTTTCCAGAGTTTAAGGGTACTGGGTACCTAGGTATTGGGGCACTGCTCCCCCTAGACTATACATTACTTTTTGCAAGACAGTTTTTTTCTTGTTTTTTTGTTACCAATATATATTTGTATTTTTTTACCCATTTAAACCCAGAAATAAGTATTACATTAAGATTACAAGAGAAACCTTCCCATTACGTTCACTTAATTGCTGTACACCGGGTTGTATACAATACGGATTTTATGCATTCATCGTATGCAACTTAACATACATACATTTGTATGTGGGATTACATACAATAAGAGTAATAACTTGTGTTGCATGGGCGTTGCTTTTTCAGCGGTGCAGCAACATTTTTCTTTGAATGTTAGCATGCAACGTTCCTGTAGGCGGACATTCAGGGTTTATGCAATGTATTTTCAACATTCGTGCAACTTAAAACGCAACGTTTTGTGTTACACGGCAACATTGATGCAACGGGTCATGCAGCGTTTCTTTGCTCAGTGGGAATGTAGACTAATCTAGACTCAATATTTCTTTAGGTAATTCTGATAAGGAAAGATTAAAAGCATCATTCCACTTGAGAATCTATTAACTGAAATATTAAGTTTAGAAAAGTTATTCAATGTAGACTATTCTAGACTCAATATTTCTTTGGGTAATTCTGATAAGGAAAGATTAAAATAAAATCATTCCACTTCAGAACCTACCAACAGAAATATTTACTTTAGAATCGAGAGATTGTTGTTCACCTGAAAATTTAGACAAATGTTATCTCTAGAATCCATAGAAAAATCTGCTGATCGTAAAATCTGGATAAACAAAGAAACATTGAAATATGGTATAATAATGTTTTTCCCTTAATTCTTTCGAATGATATCTCTAGAATCAATAGAAAATACTTTAAATTTAAAAAAAAAATTTAAATATAACTTACGGCAAAATGTGGGGATCTTCATCCGACCTGACTTATCAGCTTCAACTTCACTTCAATCTGTCAGACTATTGAGGTTATTTTCTTCAACTACAACTTCACTCCTATTTCCAGTTTGAGGTACTTTTTTTCAAGTACAACTTTACTTCTATTTCTGGTTTGATTATACTTTCTTCAACTACAACTTCACTTCTATTCCCGATTTAATGTGATTTTTTTCAACTACAACTTCACTTCTATTTCTAGTTTAAGGTGCTTTTTTTCAAGTACAACTTCACTTCTATTTCTGGTTTGAATAGATTTTTTTCAGCTAGAACTTCACTTCTATTCCTTGTTAAAGGTGATTTTTTTCAACTATTCATTTCTATTTCTAGTTTGAGGTGATTTTCTTCAGCTTGAACTTCACTTGTAGCTTATTGGATTTTTACTTGATTCAAGTCTACTCGAGTTGTCCGGATTGCCGTGTAAATTACGATAATTGAGACCTGTAAAAGAAACGAAAGCCAGGTTTGAGGATTTATCGCCTACAAGCGTTGAATTTGAAATACCTATCGAGTTCGATTTTGGTATCTCGTAAATTTCGACCGTAACACGATTACGTCTTTTCTCGTGTGCGTGTGCGGAAAATTTGATGAATATGTTGGTAAATAGCGGTTATGGATTTGGAAAGTTGGACTTATTTTGTGTACACAGTACATTTATACATAGATAAGACTAGTTATAATTAAAAAATAAATTAAAAATAAGATTTAAGTGGGTAAGCAATTCCAGGTTGATATGTAAAAAAAAATAAAGACAAAATGAAATACCTGTAGAATTTAAATTATGTATTGGTAATAAAGATTATTTTTACATATAGAAAAATGTCTACTAATTTATATAATCATGTGAGAGACCAGCTAAGTCTTAGTAGCTTATAATCAAACTACTGTTGTCAAATTTGCTAATGAACGCAAATGCGATGTGAACGAACATTTCCAAATATTCGGTTGTTAAGGCGGAGCGAATACATTGGAAATTCAATATGCGAAAGTGCTCTGTCTTTTTCTTTGCGAACGCATTCGCAAAATATGTTCGCAATGAATTCCTAATAAAGGGTGTCCCAACAAGAGCGCCGGATTTAAATTTGCCGCCATTTTGTTAATACGAGTTGTACGGTGATTTTTTTTGACAGTTGTCAAGTACAGACCACGCGATTTAAGAATATGGAGAAGTATTCAAACGAACAACGTTTAATTATTGTAAAAACACATTACAAAAATGGTGAAAGTTTTGCGAAAACAATTCGCATATTACGCATTATGCGCCAAATGAATCGACAATGAGGCGTTTAATTACAAAATTTGAGACCAAATTTACGCTGATGGATCAGAAGACCATTGTTCGTCGTCGTCCTTGTCGGTCACTCGAAAATATAGACACAGTAAGGGAATCTGTGGCCGAGAATCCAGGAACTTCCATTCGGCATCGTGGTCAAGAATTAAACATTTCCAAAACTACTATTCAACGAATTTTGGTAAAAGATCGGCATTTGCACGCGTACAAGATTCAATTGGTGCAAGAAATCAAGCCAAGGGACCATGAGCAGCGCCGTGGATTTGCTGATTGGGTGTTGGAAGATCATCAATTTTTTTTTTCGAAGAAAATCATTTTTTCAGATGAGGCACATTTTCAACTCGACAGATACGTAAATAAACAAAACTGTCGGATTTGGGGTGCTGAAAATCCTTGTGTGGTACTCGGAACAGCCAATGCATCCACCGCGAGTAACGGTTTGGTGCGCATTTTGGGCTGGCGGAGTGATTGGGCCGTATTTCTTTGAAAATGCGGCTGGAAATGCGCTAACTGTTACTGGTATGCGGCATGGTTTTCCAACAAGACGGTGCGACCTGCCACACAGCACGTGAAACAATGGTGTTACTGCAGACCAAATTTCCAGGCCGTGTCATTTCTCGATTTGGCGATAAACATTGGCCACCAAGATCGTGCGATCTAACGCCGATGGACTGTTTTCTTTGGGGCTATGTGAAGCAAAAGGTGTATGCAAATAAGCCTGAAATAGTTCAACATCTTAAAGAGAAAATCCGGCGCGTTATTGGTGAAATACAGCCACATTTATGCGAAAACGTTATTCAAAATTTCAACAAAAGAATAACCCTGTGCCAGAGGTTTCGTGGTGGCCATTTGCCTGATGTTGTATTTCATGTTTAATCGAAACTATTTTTCTTTATGTTGAAACAAAAATGTTTGCTTAATTCAAAAAATAAATATGTTTTTCTTTATAATTAAATCCGGCGCTCTTGTTGGGACACTCTTTATTTGTTCGCTCTGCCTTGGCTTTGGTTCCCATCGCGTTCGCGTTGATTCGCAAATTTGACAACATTAAAACAAATGTTTAAAAGAGCCTTGAAAGTATTTACTATTTTTAGAAGACAGTTTTAAAGCTTCACCAAGTCACAACTATTTAATAGAGCCGTAAATCGTGTTCTCTAACATTCGAAAACAGTTTTAGGATTCGACCCATAAGCATTTATTATTTCACTTCCATTTAATGTACTGTATTGTTTTCTAAATTTAAACAATAGTTTTACTCGTGTTTATAGAACGTGTGTTATTTCGCGGTCCATTAAAATTATTTTCTGTGTAGTGAGATTGAAAGCTTGAATATTATCAACGAAATATTTGTTACGGTGAATAAAATATAAGGATATGACGTAATTTTTATCAACACATTATTTCGAGTAACAAATCTAGAAACGATTGTATATAGAAATAAAATACTATAGAATGTTTTGTTTAATTTTCATCATGCATTAATAATTTTACAAACAAAAGTATCTAAAGTTGCGAGTAAAATAATAATCACGAAAGTATTAGAAAGCAACAAGTCGGCTATTACCAAAAACCCCATAATCCATTGTTTTCCAATGGATTTAGGGGTTTTTGAAAATAGGCGATTCAAATATCATATATTTGATTCTATTTGTATTTTCACAATTGATTCCTTTAGTTTATTTTTTAATTTTGATTCTCCATAACTTCTCCATATTATTTTTCTCCTTGTCTTTCTCCAAATTTTGTAGGTCTTTTGTATGATATTTTCTCCAAAATTTGGAGAAAGACAAGGAGAAAAATAATATGGAGAAGTTATGGAGAATCAAAATTAAAAAATAAACTAAAGGAATCAATTGTGAAAATACAAATAGAATCAAATATATGATATTTGAGTCGCCTATTTTCAAAAACCCCATAATCCATTGTTTTCCAATGGATTTAGGGGTATTTGAAAATAGGCAACTCAAATATCATATATTTGATTCTATTTGTATTTTCACAATTGATTCCTTTAGTTTATTTTTTAATTTTGATTCTCCATAACTTCTCCATATTATTGTTCTCCTTGTCTTTCTCCAAATTGTGTAGGTCTTTCCCACAATTTCTTACTTCTTTTGATTCTCTGTGACTTTTTCATTTTTCTTCTTCCTGTGTTTGTCTTATTTGTTTCTTCAAGCATTTTCGAGAATTTCTAACTTCTTGTCTTTATCAATTTTGCTTCTTTATAACTCTATATGACTTTTTCATATTATATATAGCTAGTTGGCTTGCATATTCCAACTTTCAACAGTAGATATAAGACCACATTCAATATGAATTATAATAGAACTAACTTTGGATTAAAATCCTCTGTTCATGTGATCTGTAATTTGTTTACAACTTGTGACGTATTTTTTCAAACATTGTCATCCTTATTAAAATTTTGTTAATTACGAAGTAAAATGTAAATATTTTTAGTTTATAGTTTTAACACTATTTTGTTGATACTAAATGTCTTGTAATTAGGAATTTGTTTTCTGCTGGACAATATACATTATTATTATTATCATATTTTTTATGATATTATCTAATCTAATTTTTCAAGTCTTCCACAGTTTCATACTTTTAGTCTTTGTCAAATCTTTGGGTTTTCAAAATTTCTTTCGTGCTTTGTTAAATTTAAATCTGTTGATGCTTTCGATATTCGACATATTTACTAATATAATTAGTAGTATATTGGCAATTAACATTACACTGCACATGAAGTAAATATTTCGAGTTTAGAAAAGCCTGAACATTTAGATTGGAAGTGGGGCGTCGCGTGGCACAGTATACGATTTGACCGTTCTAGGAGGATAAAATTGAAATTATTGAAAAATAAAAATTACAAATGCATTACTATAAATTATTCATATATATCAGTAAAAGATTTATGATACAGAATTATTTTAGTTCACTTTCATTTCCCTGCGATATCAAGTAGCAAAATTAAGGTAAACAACTAATTTTTGTTGTTGTTAACTGTATGTTTTTTAAGTGATTATTACACATAAAAAGACTGTTATTCCTTACTTTACTTTTTATTTGTATCGTTGTTATTAATAATGAGCACCTTGTGTCTAGAAATGTACAACTAACGATACAAATAAAAAGTGAAGTAAGGAATAACAGTCTTTTTTATTTGTTGTTGTTGATTCATTTTATTAAAAATTATTTAAAAATTGCATCGTTTGATCAAAGCTAAAGAATATTTTCTTTGGTGTCTATTTTTGTAAAAATGTAGCTACAATATCATATAGTATTTGTATAAATATAATATAAATTCAAATTCAAAACTATTTGAATTCGAGAAAATAAGCTTACGCTTCTTATAGTTTGCACACTTTAAACATAATATATAAAATTACGAAAAAAGTATTCGTGAAAATGCAAACAGTGTCTTAATTAATAAGACAATTTAAGACGATAAATATCCATTGAAACAACTACTTCCCGTGCAAATACACCTCCGGATATTGAATTATACAATGAAATATTTAAAATCCTTTTTAATTTGATTTGTTACAACGCTTTATTAAAGTATATGTAACGTCGTCTTAAATTGTCTTATTAATTAAGACACTGTTTGCATTTTCACGAATAGTTTTTTCGTAATTTTATATATTATAAATATAATATAATATAACAAAATCATATTAGGTTATTCATTTTATAAAAAAAAAAACAAATAAATCTTGTAAAAATATTCATATGTTTTGTGTCATATATTGTCATAAACTACTACCTGTTTTCTAATGATGCTCAAGATGCGTTATTTACGATAAATCTTGATAAATTGTGCGACTTTTTGCGACTACTAAGATATTTAACAATTTTGTTTGGTGTAAAAATTAAGTGAACACGCCTTGTTTATTGTTATTATTTCTTAAAATACTGTTAATTAAAAATATTCTTTAAATAAAAATTGTAGGTATCATAAAAATCTATAAAATGTATAATATAGCTCTATCAACTGCAAACTTATGCCATGTTTTTTTTTATTCAAAGTTAGAAATATGTACGTTTGTTCAAATAAACTTATCCGATACTATTTTAAATAATTCAAATAATACTTTCTAACTTTCTATGTATTTATTTTATATAGAGAGTTCTTCTAAGTATGAATATGTCAAACACTGCGTATAAGCTGTAAATCTTCAGATATTCGTTGTTTTTTTTTAAGAGTTTATTTTGAAGCTATAAACGAGTGTCGTCTACTCCCAGACTAAGCATGAAGTAAAATTTCGAGTTTAGAAAAGCCCCGCGTAGAAAATTTGTCGAGGGTCGCGCAGCGACCCGAGACAAATTTTCACGGGGCTTTTCTAAACTCGAAATTTTACTTCATGCGCCACCCGTATAAAACACTGATTTCAAGTGAAGTTTAAAATATTCTTGTTTAGCAGTATATTTTTAGTCCTGCTATAGCAGAATTTTTTTATTGAAGTCTAAAAGTATACATAGTGATACACATTATGAATAAGAGAACCCCCACGACATGAATTGAGCAACAAACATAATGTTAAATGAGTGCAAAATGAACTACATAAAAAGTATTTGTTTTGTTGATAATAAACCTTAAATCTCTTACTGAATTAAATTATTGACTCATCTAAAAAAAATATTTGGAAAACTATCTATATTTATATTAATCCAAAATTTGTGAATTATTATCCAAAATGGACCATAAGAAGTGTTCGGATTTAGACTAGGAATTTTTACAACGCAATAAATTCCTGTCCCTTCGCCGAAATATGAAATGGTCAGTTTGGGGTAATCAATAATTTATGCGAAGACACGCACTCCCTTGGCCGACCGTTCATTGAACCCACATGGTGGAACCAGATGACGACACTTCCCGGAATCCCGCGCGTACCTGTTTTTGTGTTTGTGAAGTGAAAATCCAACCCCTACTACACGCCCCACCAATTTTCTCACTGTAAATATTTTGTTATTTTTAACCATTAAGTCCTTAGATTTGTAACAGAGAGGTTGTTTTCAATAAACGTGTTAAAGGTTCACTAATTTTTACTTTATATTCAAACTAAGTTCTTCGGGTCGTTACAACCGGTCGTCTTACAAACGACAAAGTCACTACGACATAACAAACCCCAACAAATGGTCCTTCGAACCGGATAACGAAGGTGTTATCAAAAACCCGTGACCTGAAGAATAATAGTTGCATCGTGGTCATCGTGTTCGTGGAGCTGTCCGAGCCCTGAGCTCATCGCTGAAGACGACGTCCAGGTAGCTGAAAGAGCAGCCCAGGCCATGATCGAGTCCAGGAAGACGTTTTTGGAGGAAAACGGTGAGTCTCCTACATACTTTTTCCTACCTTTGCCCTGGCCTCAAATTTGTGTATTTTTTTGTTTTTATTCACGTATTAATCGTGTTTAACATTAATTTAAATTTAAACAACACAAAAAAGAATATAAATTAGTGAATAATGGATTTAAAAGTATTAATACAAGAACGTGGTGTTATTAGAGGTAAAATCACGCGCTGCAAAAATGCAGTTACCGCAATGGATCCCTTAAATTTAGATTTTATTGATCTTACTGAGAGATTACAAAAAGTTAAAGAACTCTATGATCCTTTTTATGAAACTGTAACTAAAATTAAGGCCCTGGATGAGAATGAAAATAATGACGAGGATTATTTTGACAATACTTATTACAGTACGGTCAGTAAAATTAAATCATTATTGGCTACTGCGCCTCAACCATTAAATCACACCCCGTCATTGCCTTCAAGTTCTCATTCAGACATTAAATTACCTGAATTAAAATTACCTGCATTTTCTGGTGATTTATCTGATTGGATAGGATTTAAAGAATCGTTTGAATCAATGATACATAATAACAATGATCTTAGTCCTTTGCAAAAGCACAGATATTTAAAATCTGTGTTAGAGGGCGAAGCCGCGAAATTATTAAAAGGAATTAGTTTGTCAGAATATAATTATAACGAGGCATGGAATGCTTTAAATGATCGCTACGGCAATACTACAAAATTAATTAAGAATCACATCACAGCTATTTTGCAAATAAAACAAATTAATAAAGATACTTGTGCCGAGCTTAGAGAAGTGTTAGATGAAACTACTCGTAATATACGCGCGTTAAAAGCATTAAATGTTGATGTAGATAGTTGGAATCATATTTTAGTTGTGTTAACCGTGTCGAAATTAGATTACAATACTAAACGCGAGTGGGAAAGAACCCTCAAACCTAAAGAGTTTCCAAAATATACGGATCTCGTTGATTTTATTAATTCAAAATGTGATTCATTAGACACAAATCTCACTAAAATAAACAAGCCGAAATTAGTAAATCATGTCACTGAAATTAATAAAAGATGCGTAATATGCAGCGGATCACATCAAATATTTAAATGCGATTTATTTTTAAATTTAAGTGTTAAAGATAGATTGACTAAGGTAAATGAAATTAATTATTGTATTAATTGTTTACGCCCTTCCAATCACTCCATACAAAACTGCTATGGCCGGCCATGCTCTATTTGCAAGAAAAAACATAATTCACTTTTGCACATTAAAAAATCTGAATCTAATAAATCTGAACCTAATTCAACTGCATCCACGTCGGCACATTGCAGTTTTCATGGCGAGGTTTTATTATCTACAGCTGTAGTCAATGTATCTGACGATTCAAATAAAAAACAATCGTGTAGAGTTTTGTTAGACAACGGGTCACAATTAAATTTTATTACAGGCAAGTTCGCTGATAAATTAACATTAAAAAGAGAAAACGTTAACATTACCATAGGCGGTGTTAATGAAGCTGTTTCCAGTGCGTCACAAACAACAAATGTAACAATTTTTTCTAGATTAAATAATTATTCCGCGGATATTAAATGCTTAATTGTTCCAAAAATCACAACAAATGATTTACCACAAAACACGTTTAAAAAATCGGAAATTAAATTTCCTAAAAATTTGAAGTTAGCCGATCCTAATTTTAATGTATCCAGCTCAGTAGATATGCTTATCGGTTCAGGATTATTCCTTAAAATGCTCTGTGTAGGACAAATCGATCTTGGAAAAGATAAACCCGTTATGCAAAAAACTCATTTAGGGTGGATATTTGGAGGCGGTGAATCTAATTTTAAAAATCAAATTTGTAATTTAGCGACTAATGATGTTCAATTATTTAATTTAGAGCGATTTTGGAAAATCGAAAATGTTGATAACCCGAAAATTAAAATATTAAATCCGCAGGAATTGAAATGCGAAAAGCATTTTATTAAAAATGTCACTCGTGATGAATCAGGTCGTTTTTCTGTAGCGCTACCCTTTTTAAATGAAGAATTTAATTTAGGTGACTCATATTACATTGCAAGAAAAAGATTTTTCAATTTAGAAAATAAATTATTAAAAAATATAGAACTCAAAATAGAATATTCAAAATTTATGCGTGAATATCTAGATTTAGGGCACATGCAATTAGTAAAATCGGATGATCTATCAGGTTATTATTTACCTCATCACGCGGTAATAAAATCATCGAGCGCGACTACTAAGTTAAGGGTGGTTTTTGATGGGTCTTGTAAATCAAGTAATGGGAACTCATTAAATGATATTTTAATGAAAGGGCCAATCATTCAGGATGATTTGTTTACAATTCTCATTAGATTCCGGGCTCATGAATACGTGCTATGTGCAGACATAGCAAAAATGTACCGACAAGTACGAGTTGACGAGAAATCGCCAAAATATCAAAAAATTCTTTGGCGTTTTGAACCAACCGATGAATTAAAGGTGTACCAATTAAGTACTGTAACATATGGTACAACACCGGCATCTTTTCTCGCAACTCGCTGCTTGTGGGAATTAGCGGAAATTGAAAAAGAGCAAAATCCGGAAGCTAGCGAGATAATTCAAAGAGACTTCTACGTCGACGATCTATTAACAGGTAGCGATTGCATAAACAACTTAACTTTTATTCGAGACTCGATTATAAATGTGTTACAGAAAGGTGGATTCCAATTAAATAAATGGAATTCTAATAATAAATCAGTACTTAATGATATTCCACATGATTTAAATAATACTGTAATTAGATTAGATAGGGACGATAGCACAAAAATATTGGGTTGCCAGTGGGATTCAAATTTTGATTATTTTACATTTTCGGTTTGTAAACAAAACGAGTCAATAAAAATAACTAAGAGAACAATACTCTCTGAGGTAGCCAGCTTATTTGATCCCCTAGGCCTAGTAAACCCCATTATTGTTTATGCTAAATTGTTAATTCAAAAGCTATGGCAGTTAAAGTCAAATTGGGACGAAAGTGTACCATTAAATATTCACACTGAATGGAAATCATTTCGCTCTAATCTGTATTTAATAAATAGTGTCAAAATTTCACGAAACATTAAATTTAATTCAGGCTTTGAGCTCCATGGGTTTTGTGACGCGAGTGAATCTGCATATGGTGCGTGCATATATGCACGTGTAAAAAATAGCGAAAATGAATATTTTACTAATCTCATTGCAGCAAAATCTCGCATTGCCCCTCTTAAAACTCAAAGCCTTCCTAGATTAGAGTTATGTGGAGCTTTACTTTTATCGCGTTTAATGCTTACAGTGCAATCGGCTTTACAATTTAAAAATGTACACTATAAAAAATACTTGTGGTGTGATTCATCTATAGTGTTGTCCTGGATCAAAGCAGACAACGCTAAATATAAAATATTTGTTTCTAACCGTGTAGCAGAAATTAGGGAAGTAACCGATTCTAATGAGTGGAGGCATGTAAGCAGCACCGATAATCCTGCTGATATATTATCACGGGGGTGTACTGCAGAAAACTTAATTAAATGTAATATTTGGTGGAACGGTCCATCGTGGCTTTCCAAAAAATATTCTGAGTGGCCTCCATCCAAATTTAATATAATCAACGAGGTTCCTGAAGTAAAAAATGTTTGTGTTGTACATATTGTAAATAGTAATTTTAATATATGGGAAAATTATTCTAAATTTTCAAAATTAATCAGAGTAACAGCTTACTGTCTTAGATTTATTAATAATTGTAAGGTCAAGAAAGACAGTAGTAATAAATTAATAGGTTGCCTGTCTAATAAGGAAATTAAGGACGCTACTTTGTCTTTAGTACAAGCTGTTCAAATCCAGTCATTCCCAGATGAATACAAACATTTAGCTAACGGAAAAAATATTAATAAAAGAAGTAAATTGTTAACTTTAAACCCTTTTATGGATGAAACAGACCGTGTAATAAGAGTTGGAGGTAGACTAAAAAATGCATCCCTGCCTTATGCAAATAAACATCCCATGGTACTACCTGGAAATCATCGGTTGGCTGAATTAATATATGAATATTATCATTTAAATAATTGTCATGCTGGTGTAAGTTCTACACTAGCTTCAATACGTTTGAAATATTGGCCGCTGTCAGCAAAAAATAATATAAAACGAATTATTCATAAATGCGTCCGATGCTTTCGAGTAAAACCATCTTTTAAAACTCCATTAATGGGAGAACTACCTGAACCGCGAGTTACAGTTCAAAAACCCTTTAATTCAACGGGGATTGATTTTTGTGGGCCCTTTTTAATTAAAGAAGGTGTCCGCAAAAATAGTACAAGAAAGGCATACGGTTGCCTATTTATCTGTCTAACCACAAAGGCTGTCCACCTTGAAGTAGTCAGTAGTTTAGCTACAGAAGCCTTTATCGCTGCTTTTCGTCGCTTCGTTTCTCGCCGCGGTAAAGTAAGTCATTTATATTCTGATAATGCTACAAATTTTACGGGTGCTGACAAAGAATTAAGATCATTGTCAAAACTTATCCAATCAGAATTATCAAGGTTTAATAGTTGTTTTGAAATTGACTGCCCTGAATGGCATTTCATACCACCCAGGTCCCCACATTTCGGAGGTCTCTGGGAAGCTAGCATTAAAAAAGTCAAATATCATTTAAAAAGAGTTGTTGGCAATTGCATTTTGAATTTTGAGGAGTTAACAACATTGTTTGCGCAAATTGAGGCTATCCTTAATTCACAACCCTTATGTCCTATCTCTAACGACCCAAATGACCCCTCATACCTAACTCCCGGTCATTTCCTTGTCGGAGATTCATTAGCAGGTGTAGCAGACCCCAACCTGACCGATATCAAGATTGGAAAATTATCACGCTGGCAACACCTACAATTCATCAAGCAACATTTCTGGAAGAGATGGACGAAAGAGTATCTACCTACACTATTGCCTCGCACCAAATGGACCCGGAACTACAGCAATGTGCGTGTTGGTGACCTGGTTATTATAAAGGACGATAATCTACCTCCGTTAAAATGGCTTGTCGGACGTGTACAGGAGCTACATCCAGGAAAGGACGGAGTCGCTCGTGTAGCAACAATTAAAACGGGCCCAAGTATGTTCAAGAGGGCAATCACCCGATTAGCTGTTCTTCCTGTCAACGAAGCTGAAGACACTTCAATCCTTCAGGGGGGCCGGCATGTTCGGATTTAGACTAGGAATTTTTACAACGCAATAAATTCCTGTCCCTTCGCCGAAATATGAAATGGTCAGTTTGGGGTAATCAATAATTTATGCGAAGACACGCACTCCCTTGGCCGACCGTTCATTGAACCCACATGGTGGAACCAGATGACGACACTTCCCGGAATCCCGCGCGTACCTGTTTTTGTGTTTGTGAAGTGAAAATCCAACCCCTACTACACGCCCCACCAATTTTCTCACTGTAAATATTTTGTTATTTTTAACCATTAAGTCCTTAGATTTGTAACAGAGAGGTTGTTTTCAATAAACGTGTTAAAGGTTCACTAATTTTTACTTTATATTCAAACTAAGTTCTTCGGGTCGTTACAACCGGTCGTCTTACAAACGACAAAGTCACTACGACATAACAAACCCCAACAAGAAGTAGTCCATGAATTTTGTCCCTCTAGATTGGTTAAATCGTATACTATATGTCGCTCCGCTACGCGTCTAGCCCAATTTTTTAGTCTTTTCTAAACTCGAAATACTTTCTGCTTAAAACAAGGAGTGGAAAATACGTTTTTTCCAAATGTTCGAAAACACATTCAGAATGATGCGTTAGTAAATTTATTCTAAATCGAAGAATACCTGTTATATTTGTAACATATTGCATGTTGCACAAAAAATGCAAATTTCGACATTTAGTAAAAGGAAATCCATTAAGACCATTCTACTACTCTAACTATTCTGACACCGTGTTTGTCACCAAAGGAAGGAAAATGCGTGGGTCGATTCCGTTACAAATGTGCACACACATTTTTGCGGTGCGCAAGAAATTGTCTCAGGCCACAAGAATGCGATTTACTTTCTTCAGAGCTAAATACCAAAGGAAACAAATGCTGTATTAATAAGTGAGATGTATTACTACGTTTTTTACCACTGGAATATTTTCCGCAACTCGAGTTTCGAGAGCATCAATGCCATTTTCAAGTGATGTATTACCACTTGTATAAAGTAAAATTAAATTTGTTAACTCTTTGCAGAATAACTGTGTGTGTTTGAGTTTACGTGAAGTGATTATTACAAATAAAAAGACTGTTATTCCTTACTTTACTTTTTATTTGTATCGTTAGATGTACATACAAAGAATATCAAAAACAAACACACAAGGTGCTCATTATTAATAACAAACTCTTTGTTATTGATAATGAGCACCTTGTGCCTCGAAATGTACATCTAACGATACAAATAAAATGTGAAGTAAGGAATAACAGTCGTTTTATGTGTTTGCAGAATATTTTTAATATATAAAAACGTTAGTGAATCTTACCTCGTGATTTGTATACCATGAACAGTTTTTTTTTATCACAACAGAAATCATAAGATATTTTAATTCGTTCAATAAAAATATCTCTCTATTATGGGTGAAAGGCCATGCCGGTATTACTGGCAATAAAAGGGCGGACTTATTAGCAAGAAATGGTCTACAAGGTATAAATAGGGTAAGTTACCCACCAACACCAACTGATATGTATAATAAAGTAAATAAGGTACTTGATAAAGAATTTAGGGAGTTTTTCCAAAAAAGAAACGGTTTCAATTTTTATAGAAGTATTAACCCTATTGTACCAGCAAGTCCTTGGTTTTATAAAACAGAGTTTATCTCAAAGTTATTCGTTAAAACCATTTGTAGACTTCGATGTAATCATGGTTTATGCCCTTTCTATTTATTTATTTATTAACATAAGTGTACATATACATATTGTAATATATGACAAAAATAACAAAAAACATAAAAATCATATAAAGAATTATTATTATATAAAATTATTATGTAAAATTAATCGGAAAGATGATGCATTTTGTGAATGTGGCGAGAGGGGAACACTAGAACTCGTCGTTATGAACTGCAGCAGATTTTGTCGAGAGAGAGAGAGAGAGAAACACTATTTAAATCAATTAGTATGAATTTAACGCTTCCATTTAATTATATGACTATTTTGGAATCAAACAAGTTAGAAGTTTATATGAAGGTTTTTGAATTCTTTCAAAGTATTAATGTTAGGATATAAGTTAAAAGTGTAAATGAATGGTAAATATGAATGTGAATCCTATGTTTTTACCTGTGTGGGTTTCCCATTTTCCCGTGGCTTAGTTTTGTTTGTCTTACTTAAAATGCCTTGACGAGCCCCTAGGCAAGAAGAATGTCTATGTTTACTTTTTTTCCAAGTATGAATAAGATGAATGGGTTGGAATTTAAATAAATAGAAATAATGATATGGTTATAATTTTATAGAGTAATGTTGGCCAATGGTAGAAACTAAGGCCAGGCAAAAGCCGAAAATAATTTTAAAAAAAAGAACAGTTCTTTATAACTGTTTAATTTTTAATTGATGCAAAGTCTTGAGTACTTTTTATGTTATTTTTATTTTTTGTATTGTGTTTGCTAGGTGTATAAATAAAGTTATTATTATAATATCGATTTTCTGCAAAAGTTTGGTCTGTTTTAGACTTTTTTCCCAATATTTTCGATTTGACTTCTAGTAGAAACTTCATGCCTTAGTTATGCAGCAGGACCCGATCAAAACATCCCCACAGTCTCTCTGAACCCATTGAACAAAAAAGAAACAAATAACGTTATATCAACATTGTAGCAACAATAAACGTTGTTTAAATGTTGGTGAAACATTACTTAAATGTGTTTGTTCAGTGGGAAGAATGCCTAAGAATGAAATTTTAAAGAGCAAAGATTTCTTGTACAATATTAATTCTTTTGCTTAAGCAAAGTGAGCTTTGGAAACAAAACCAACACGATTGGTTTTAAAAAAAATATATACAAATCGCAAAACATTAAGCACACCAATTTTGATGTAAATTGCATATTTTAATGGAGGAACTGCAAAATAGGGTCCCTACGCATCCACAAGTAACAAAATTCCTATTTCAAATGTTCTTATATATCTTGACTATAACGCGCCTTTAGCACTTTTCTGTCCGCTTTCTGAATAAATAATATAACCAAAGAGTACAGATGTTGAACTTCCTTCAGTCCATTTGCATTTCGTTGCCCTTCGGGTGGTAATAAATAAAAGTGCGTAGCGAATTGCGCCCATTCATAACGTACAAGAAATAATTAGTTCTGAACCATGCCAAAAGATACGTATCTAAAGCAAACATTTCTAAGTTTCAGCAATCAATCATATCTTACGTATTGTGTATGAGTGGGCATTATGAATCGGTTATTCAATCCAATTACTGTAAAATATCGATTATGGTAAGTAAGGAATAAATGGCTCGAGGTGAATTTATTGTTGAATTATTGTAGTTCATAAATTCACAACATGAAACTTGATACGAATGTGAATACGTGAAAAAAACGTAGGAATTTTAAATAAAGATTTTTTTTAAATAAGCAAAGTTACTTATTTTCTTTTAAGTAAACTTATTTTAATGTGTACTTTGTAAACTTTTGATATTTGTTGTTTTTTAAATAGCGTTCAATTTGAAACTTCTAACGAGTGTTTCCACTCCCAGGCTAAGCATGAAGTAAAATTTCGAGTTTAGAAAAACCTGAAAATTTGGATTGGTCGCTCCGCGAAGCGGAGCGACCAAACCAAATTTTCAGGTATTTCTAAACTCGAAATTTTACTTCATGCGCCACGCGTATAAAACACTTATTTCAAGCGATGTTTAAAATATACCGCTAAGGCAGTATGCTTAAGCAGTATAATTTGAACATCACATTAAATTAGTGTTTTATAGGCGTGGTGCATGAAGTAAAATTTCGAGTTTAGAAAAGCCTGAAAATTTGGTTTAGTCGCCTAGCGCTACACGCTACGTGACCAAACCAAATGTTCAGGCTTTTCTATAATCGAAATTTTACTTCTTGCTTAACCTGGGAGTGGAAACACTCGTTAGAAGTTTCAAATTGAACTATAAAAAAGCAAATGCCTTAACATTTACATGCATACATATATACGATATGTATACTTGAAAGAAAAATTCCCTGAATTTTGTTTAGTCCAATTTTAAAGCTATCAAAGAAGAAAAGTCTGTTCAGATACCACAATTTGTAGGTGATAATCCAGATATTTGTATACCTAAAAAATAAGTTGTTTTTTTAATGGTGCATGTATTAGAAAGAGAAAAAATCGGTAAATTTTCTGAAGAATTTTTATAGCTTCGCGGAGTGACCAAAACTAATTTAACATAAAACACTTATTGCAAGCGATGTTTAAAATATACCGCTAAAGTAGTATGGTAAAGTAGCATAATTTGAACATCACATTAAATCAGTGTTTTATGCGCGTGGCGCATGAAGTAAAATTTCGAGTTTAGAAAAGCCTGAAAATTTGGTTTGGTCGCGTAGCGCTGCGCGCTACGCGCCCAAACCAAATTTTTAGGCTTTTCTAAACTCGAAATTTTACTTTATGCTTAACCTGGGAGTGGAAACACTCGTTAAAAGATTCAAATTAAACTATTAAAAACAAATGCCTTAACATTTACATGCATCAGGATATGTATACTTGAAAGAAAAAATCACTGTATTTTGCTTGGTCCAATTTTAAAGCTATCAAAGAAGAGAAGTCTATTCAGATGCTGCATTTTGCAGGTGATAATCTATATACCTAAAAGACAAGTTGATATTTTAATTGTGCGTGTATTAAAAAGAGGAAAAATCGGTAAATTTTGTAAAGAATTTATATATTATGTCTTTACTTAAAAATATCTAATTTGTTTAGATATTTTTAAGTAAAGACATAATATAGAAATTCTTTACATAATTTACCGATTTTTCCTCTTTTTAATACACGCACAATTAAAATATCAACTAGACATTTCCTTTTATATTAATTCGATTATTCTAGGTAAATCCCATTACTGATTTATCGGTATCTTAATCCCGATTTTATACCTAAAACAATCGAATTATCAAAGCAAAGAAAATGTGAATAATTTGTTTGGCAATTTTCAACTGGTTTCAATGCAAACAAAAATTTAACGAAATATCGTTATTCACAGTGATGTTGACAGGAAATATTGAGCTTTCGTTTGCAATTAAAATTTTAACGCCCCGACTCGAACTCCAGCCAATTAATCGAAAAATCGAATATATTTGTACGAACCTCTAATTAAAGTCAGAACCCATTAATAAAGTGCCCGCATAAAAATGGATCTAATTAATTTCCTCCTTGTTAACCCAGTTCGACGATTCTATGTAGATCTGGGTTAAAAATCTCAGACCGAGTTCAAAACAAGGTAATTGCGCATCGCGCAAGGTATTTAAAGGTACTTGGAAATAATTTATTTCTGCAAATTTCACTTCAGATAATACAAAAGAGACGACTTAAGCTTAATAACTTTTACAAGAGATAATAATTACAAAAGAGGCGATTTAAGCTTAATAACTTTTACAAGAGATAATAATTACAGAAGAGGTAATTTAAGTTTAACAAATTTTACATCAGTTAATAATTATTTACACAAATAAGACAGTTATGTCCATTTGCACCCAAGTCGATTAACACTTTAATATAATAATCATAGTAAACTATTTATGATTTTCAATTTTTATTAAATTCACTACAATTGTTTCGCTACACTATAGCTTCTTCAGGTGAAGAAATATAATACTCTTAATCGTCGATTAAGGTAATCAGTGATTAGTACTCCTTAAAAATACAGCAATTGTATGTATAAATTATTTACAAATTCGCATAATGATAAAAAAAAAACATATTTAGGATATCTTACAAATTTAAAACATTATTATATTCTAGAATTATGACTTAATCAGAAGTATAATCAAGGATTAGTAGTTGATAAAAGTTAATCAGTCGGGGTAAAAATGGGCCTTAAACTTTGTTTGTATAACTGAGGTTTATATTGTAACTATAGTTTCGACTACTTTAACTTGACATTATCAAACTATAGTTTCAACAACTTTAAATTGTCTTTATTTACTTGAAGTTTGATAATGGCAAGTTGTAGTTACGGAAACTATAGTTACAATAAAAACCTGAGTTATACAAACAAAGTTTAAGTGTCTTATTTGTGTAAATAATGATGTATACGAAAGTAGAAGCCTCCACAGTTAACAGTTTAATAATTATAAATTATAGTTTGTAACTTTTAATCCCAAAATGGTTTAATAATACGATATAATTACAAATTTATTATTGTTCAATTTTTTTCATTGAATTATTTATCAACAATTTCTTCTTATAAACGGTGGGTCATCTATTAGTTCCTTTTCGAGCTGTTTGTTATTTCCACATTGGCAACACTGACGCGCTTAACATATTGACGTAAATGTAGCGTCAAATCTCCGCTGCAAGATATGAATCAGTTTTATTTGGAATAACGTTGGGAAATATTGAAAAATTATTTCTAAAGTGAGTGTTGTGTCGCAATGGAGTAGGGTATAGAGATATGCTGACTGATTTTTTGTGGCCGCAATTAGAAGACTTCGACTTAGGCGAGCTTTGGTTCCAGTAGGATGGAGCAGCATGCCACACCAGCCGTGAAACTATCAATCTTTTGCACACTAAGTTTGATAACCGTGTTATCAGTCGTTTTGGAGACATTAATTGGCCATTGCGCAGCTGAGATTTGTCGGACCATTTTTTGTGGGGATATGTTAAGAACCGTTGTTACTCCAACGATCCAAAAACAATTAACGCTCTTAAGGAAAACATTGGTTGCACTATTCGTCATATAAAGCCAGAAACAATCGAAACTGTACAGCAAAATTGGGTGAAAAGGACGCACTACTATCAAGCTAGCGGCGACGGCCTTTGTTTTCCATAAATAATTATTTATGGAAAACAATTTCAGTTAAATGGCCGTTAAAACTACCCCGTGAAATATTTTTTAAAGATTGCTGCTTTATTCAAAAAAGTACACCTTCCGATTATAGTCGGAAGGTGTACTTTCTTGAATAAAGCAACAATCATTAAACAATATTCAACGGCGTAGTTTTAATAGCAATTTCAAAAAGAAACCTTTAGATGGCCCACCCTTTACGTGGATAGAAATGTAAGGACGATTAATTTTCGGGATCCGCCCGGATTTCTGCGAGTGACACGTTCTCTACTTCTTGAAGGGAAATCGGAGTCGATTTAAAAACCTTCCAAGGAGGAAAATTGCGGACTGCATCGGACGTCTAGAGTCCGCAACTTGAAAAATTACCGACATCTGGTCATGTCAGCGAGATGACCGAAAGACGATTAATCAAGAATGAGGGCGAAAAACAAAAAGAAAAACTCACTCTTAAAAGGGTAATTTCTCCAAGAAACGAGCAGCATCTTGTTAAGAACACAATTTACTGAATAGCAGTAGTAAATTTATACTTGATTACAAATTTACTCAATATTTTGAGTACATTTGTAATTAAATACATTTGTAATCAAGTGTTTTACTTAAATGTACTCAAATACTTTTCGAGAACATTTGTATTTTGAGTAAAGCATTTGATTACAAATTTATTTGATTACAAATTTATTTGATCACAAAAATTACTCGACATTTTCAGCAAATTTGTAATCAAGTTAAATTACTCAAAATAAATGTATACAAATGTAATTTGAGTGAAACGTTTTATTAAAAACTTTCAATTTGAAGTCTCTAACGAGTATTTCCAATCCTAGATTAAGCATGAAGGGAAATTTCGAGTTTAGACCTTAATTTTAAGTATATACGATTGTTAGTTTAAATCACTTTATGTTTGAAAATGACAAGTACAAGTTGTCGAATCTATAGTCACTTAATAAAGTTTCAGTTATACAAACAAATTTAAAATCGTGTTTCATTAGTAAAAAAAAATACCTGTTTCTGTAATTTTGTTACGAAAGGTTTAATCCATATCTTTGTAAATGACTATTTGTAAAATATTATCTTATAACAACGCTGGAACAGAAGTTCCAACATACAAATTTTACATGGCCTAACCCCCCTCTTAAGAATTAATGAAAACACTAATTATTTTATATAATTTTTTTTAATGTTAAAAATTAAACAAATATAACATCAATAAAGTTAATAATATCAATTCGAAACAAATTTAAGACCAGATGGCATTTCTCGAATTATATCACATGCACATGATCCCCAACATAATTACCATACAATAAGTTGAGGTAAGGTCAGGACAGATTTTACAACGAGATTAATCTCGACAACAATAACCGACAATGGGATGGATTTGTGCAAGTGGGCATTTTGAACAATCACAGATGTTGGACGTGGAAAGAAATTCATGAAAGAGCTGAACTTTAGTGGCTCACAATTCAGATGCATGCATTCAGACAGATTGAACTTTAGAGGCTACGTTTTTTTCCTCTTGGGATAATTAATCGGTTTTATGTAACTGGGGACATTTTGTACGTTCATTGAGAGTGAAGTGAACTTTAAGTTAAAATGAAAGTATACGTAAGTTAATAATGTTGTTTTTTTTTTTGGTAATTGGAAGTCTTGCATTCTTCTGAGACTTGATAATCATGGCCTGTTTACCTGATTAAAAATGTGATGAATGAAATTTTACAAATAAACGAGAATCAATTAGCTAATATTTTTAAAGAAATAATTTAAAAATCTTCTCAATTTTAAAACGTTGGCTATTATAAGAATCAAGTACGAAAATCATTCAGTGTGAAATGGTTTCCATTCAGTGTGAATCGTACTTGATTCCTATGATAGCTAATGTGTTAAAATTGCGAAGTATTTTTAAATTATTTTATTGAAAATATTAGTTAATTAAATTCTTGTTTGTTTTATTTTTTTTAAATTTGTATATGTGTAAAATAATTGCAACAGGCAACGTGTATAAATTGTGTCTTCACAAATAGCTTTGCCACAAAATAGAAATGTTTCTTTCTATCATGAAATGAACAGTTAACAATATTTTACAAATAAATCAAACGTAAAAATCGATTACCTCAGATTTCTACGTTTGATTTATTTGCAAAATTTTCTCTACTGTTCATTATTTTATGATAGATATTTTGTAGCAAAGCTTTAAAATCATGGAAATATGTTTAAAACCCTATGGTCAATAGCAAATTTACAGAATTTAAATTTATTTCTTCTAAATATTTATTACGCAATACTTTTATTTAACCATGTATTTTGTAAATAAACATGGTACTCTAGTATACAGCTAATTTTCTTTTAAGTATACATATGCTGTAAATTTGTTGACATTCATTGCTTTTTAAAAGAGTTCAATTTGAAGCTTTAAACGAGTGTCTCCCACTGTCAGATTAAGCATGAAGTAAAATTTCGAGTTTAGAAAAGCCTGAAAATTTGGTTTGGTCGCTCCGCGAAGCGGAGCGGCCAAACCAAATTTTCAGGCTTTTCTAAACTCGAAATTTTACTTCATGCGCCACGCGTATAAAACACTGATTTGATGTGCAGTTCAGAATATCCGTATTTAGCATACCGATTTAGTAGGATACTTTGAACTTCAATTGAAATCGGTGTTTTATACGCGTGGCGCATGAAGTAAAATTTCAAACCAAATTTTTAGGCTTTTCTAAACTCGAAATTTTGATTCATGCTTAATCTGGGAGTGGAAAACACTCGACTGGAGCTGAAATTGAACTCTCCTAAAAATCAACCAATATCTAAGGATGTACAGCAAATACGCTTCGCAGAAATTTTCTGCCTTTTCTAAACCAAATTTTCTGACTTTTCTAAACCAAATTTTCTGCCTTTTCTAAACTAAATTTTCTGCCTTTTCTAAACCAAATTTTCTGGCTTTTCTAAACTCGAAATATAACTTCATGCGCCACGCGAATAAAACGCTGAGGTAACGTACAGTTCAGAATATCCGTCTTTAGCATACTGCTTTAGCAGAATACTTTGAACTTCAATTGAAATCGGTGTTTTGTACGCGTGGCGCATGAAGTAAAATTTCTAGTTTATAAAAGCTTGAACATTTGGTTTTCAGGCTTTTCTAAACTCAAAATTTACTTCATGCTTAACCTGGGAGTGGAAAACACTCGACTTAAGCTTCAAATTAAACATTTTTAAAAATCAACGAATATCTGAAGATTTACAGCGTAGACGCTGAAATTGGTATATGTCTACTTAAAAGAAAAACTTCCTGTATATAGATATATATGCTTAAAATGAATAAGAAATTAATACAAAACCAACAACAATTGATAAATTTAACACGCACAATTGTTTCTGTGCAAAAATGATTTGTTTGCTTCATTTATTATTTTTCCACGATTATTTTGTAAATAGAAACAATCTCAATTTTTGTGGCATAGCATTAACATCATAGAAGTTTGTTTTTAATTATTAGATAATCAACAGAAATTAAACTCAACCAGCAGAGGTAGAGTTACAGCCTAACAATCTAAGAACTTTGTCAAAATTACTATATATTTGTGATTTATTGCTAAATATTTAAATAAATGAGGTAATTTGCGTTCGATCAGCATTGCGTTGGCGTAATTTGTATCGCAGCGAAGAAATTGTGGATTTATTTCAACCGCAAAACAAATTGTTTTACTACCGGAGCGTTTCCGCCATTTAAGCACTGGAATATGTGCTCAACACAAAAATGCTTTAGCGTTACGATTCCACAATGGAATGAGTAATTTCCGTCGTCAGAAATAAACAGAGCATAATCTTCTTTATTATCTAATAATTGAAAAATATAGGAAACAATTTAGAGTAAGAAATAATTGAAAGAAATCAACTCGGAATTTTTAGTTGGAAAAATAGTATAATTGATCGTCCAAAAGTAGAACATGAGACTATTTTTAATGTTGTGGCCAGCCAAGTGTCTAACCAAGTGTCTAGCCAAGTGTCCAATCAGGTGTTCAGCCAGCTGTTCAGACAAGTGTCCAGTTAAGTGTCCAGTCAGCTGTCCAGCTAGCTGTCGAGCCAAGTGTCCAGCCATGTGTCTAGCCAAATAGCCAGCCAAGTGTCCTGCCAGTTGTCTGGCTAAGTGCCCAGTCAGCTGTCTAGCTAAGTGTTCAGCTGTGTTCAGCTAAGTGTTCAGCCAAGTATCCAGCCAAGTGTCCAGCCAGCTGTCCAGACAGCTGTCTAGTCAAGTGTCCAGCTGTGTCCAGTCAGCTGTCCAGCCAGCTGTCGAGCCAAGTGTCCAGCCATGTGTCTAACCAAGTATCTAGCCAAGTGTCCTACCAGTTGTCTGACTAAGTGCCTAGTCAGCTATCTAGGTAAGTTTTCAGCCAAGTGTCCAGCCAAGTGTCCAGCCAAGTGTATAGCCAAGTGTTCAGCCAGCTGTACAGACAAGTGTCCAGCTAAGTGTCCAGTCAGCTGCCAGTCAGCTGTCCAGCCAGCTGTCTAGCCAAGTGTCTTGCCAGTTGTCTGACTAAGTGCCTAGTCAGCTATCGAGCTAAGTGTTCAGCCAAGTGTCCAGCCAAGTATCCAGCCAGCTGTCCAGCCAAGTGTTAAGCCAAGTATCTAGCCAAGTGTCCAGCCATGAGTCTAGCCAAGTATCCAGCCAAGTGTCCAGCCAATCGTCTAGCCACGTGCCAGCCAGCTGTCTAGATAAGTGTTGAGCCAAGTGTCCCTTGGCAGCTGGTTAGACACTTAGCTAGACACTTAGATGGACACTTGGCTCGACAGCTGCCCAGCTGGCTTGACATTTAGCTGGACACTTAGCCTAATAGCTGGCTGGACACTTGGCAGAACAGCTGACTGGACAATTGGCTGGATACTTGGCAGGACACTTAGCAGGACACTTGGCTGGACATTTGGCTAGATACTTGGATGGACACTTGGCTCAATACTTAGCTGCCCAGCTGGTTTGACACAGCTTAAAAGCTGACTGGACACTTGGCGAAACAGTTGGCTGGACACTTGGCTGGACACTTTGCTGGACACTTCGCTGGTCACTTAACAGGACATTTGGCAGAACACTTGGCTGGACAAGTGGCTGGATTTTTGGTTGGGCACTACGTTTGATTTGCTAAAGTATTCGTTGTTTTTTAATATTGTTCTATTTGAAGCTTCTGGATATAACATCCATGATTACACATAAACTAAAATTTCGAGTTTAGAACTTTGCTGGTCACTTAGCAGGATATTTGGCAGAACACTTGGCTGGACAAGTGGCTGGACTTTTGGTTGGACACTACGTTTGATTTGCTAAAGCATTCGTTGTTTTTGAATATTGTTCTATTTGAAGCTTCTGGATATAGCATCCATGATTACACATAAACTAAAATTTCGAGTTTAGAAAGGTCTGAAAATTTGACTTGGTCTTAGAAACACTTGTTCGTAACTTTAAATTGACCGTTTCCACAAAAAAACGAATGCATATAAAATGAAATTTTACAAAGTATGCATTGGCAAATGTATACTCAAAAGAAAAATGTCCTGTATGTTAGTTTTTAATAAAGAACCATTGAGTTTTATTTATCTGTATTTACATTCTCGGTTCAGTTATAAATTATTCTCTGCGAGAAGATTTATGAACGTGCTCCAATTAAACCCTTTTGTTGAGCAAGTGAGAACGAACGACACACGCCATAATAAATTCGCAGATATAAATTTTGCAATTTCTACAAGTGTCATTGTTAATTAAACTCTTTCACAACACAGTCCAACGAACGCTCTATAATATTGTACTTATTCGAATTAATGGTGAAACTCTGATTACCATATTATTTTTCACAAAAGACTTAATAGCGTGGTATTAAGACGTTTGTTAAAAATAAAATGATAATCAAAGTTTCACCCGGATATTTGGATTGATTGAATTACTTAAAGATAATTATAACTTTGATTGAAACACTTAGAACCTTTCTTCAACACTTTATTTTGTAACCAAATGTACATTTCGGACACAAAGTGTCCATTATCAACGGTTTAATACTAATATTAGTAATTGATACTAGTATTAGTATCAAACCATTGATAATGGACACTTTGTGTCCGAAATGTATATTTGGTTACAAAATAAAGTGTTGAAGAAAGGTTCTAAGTGTTTTAATCAAAGTTTCACCCGGATCTTAATATATTAATTTTCCTTTAATTTTACATATCTCAATCTATTTTAGATTTAGTTTTCTGGTCTTCATTTTACTCTTCTCATTTCTTCGCGGTTTCATTTTCCATTGTGAGCATCTGAACAAATTTTTCGTATCTCGTCGCGGCTCATTAAACCGGACACTCTCTCATCCTAGATGATTATTGAAATAATTTCGCCTTAAAGAAAGAAAAAAAGCACGAATCAAGCGAAGACGAACATTTCTTATTATTATCTGCAATAAGATTAGTCACGGTGTATGGGAATATTAGCAATTATTATCTGATAGCAAGTTAAGATTGTGACAATCATGCGTTTTTTTTTTTAAGAAACAAAAAGAAAATATGTAAGGTGATAATTTGGCAAATAATGAAAATAGGGTCAGTTGTTGAATACAGATTTAAATCATGCTTGCATTATAATTATTATTACATCTAGAGAAATATGAAGACATTATTTTCCGATGTTGGCTAGTTACATCCTGACTTCGAAGCCGGAGGCATGTATACATATTTCCCGTAATGTAATCAATAGTTTTTTTCTGATTAAAGCAATATCTTTCTGAAAATAGCAATATATTGGATACATTTTTTGAATATATTAAAAACGTTGCTAAGGGCCATGTTTGTAATTATCGTAGTAGACTGGTCTGACCTGGGTCTGACTTATTTATCATGTCATAATTTGAAATGTCGTACATGCTACCGCAAGCAGCAAAAGCCCGTAAATGTTTGGTTCCAGCCAAATCTAAATCTGCATATAAAAAATGTATGCCGATTTTCACAAATAATCTAGGAGCCAACACTTCGTGAACGGTGCCGCAGCAAATATTTTATTGGCGTTTTTTGAAGATTTGGTATGTATGTACAATTTTTCTAATTTTTGAGGTATGACTTGTTTATTCTATCCGTAGTCACAGCAATATTCACCAAATACGTTGTGGCCTAAATTATCAATGCTAACATTAATGTTACATTTGAAAAATAAAATGTGAACGGTATCAAGGACAACATTATCCTGTCATCTTTTGATAATCCAGATTTCTCTAGAGAAATATGGATTGTCAAAAAGTTTCATATTTCCCTAGGGAAATATTAGTATGTTATGACATAACCAACAAACCAAGGTAATATTAATCATTATTGTATCAATCAGAAAAAATATATATGTTACTAGTAGATGAACATTGTACAAAAAATTACCTGCTACATCCTTCGGTTGCAAAAGCTGACATATCTTTTCAGTTGCAAAACATTTTGCTTAATTTTACATAATTTTTCTTTTCCCCATTCGATACAACTCTTAATTAACACTATTTTAATTTATTTAGAAGACACTGGCTGCAAAACCAGTTTTTAATATTTTGCTACAAGTTTGTCAAAATACGTATGAATAGTTTTGCATCTTGGCGAGTTATTTGAAAACTGAGATAAAAATATCATTGGCATAAGAGAATTTGGTATTCCGCAAGGCTCCACTCAGGGGCCATTGTTCTGTATTTTATAAAGAGAATTCCTTAATAAAAAGAGAACACAATTTGCCTTTTACAAAACTGATTCTCGCAGAAAAAAAATCTATTCTTTCAGTGAAACATATTTTATTCATGCAGCATTTAAATATAATAATTGTCTGCTAAAATTGATTAATAAGACAACAACTGTTATAAAAATTCAATTTTTTGTCTTAATATTGATGTGTATTGGAGTGTGAACGTGACATGTTGAGATAATGTTGAAATGAAAATGTTGCAACGTTTGCTTGAATGAAATTACTCGCTTGTCGACAAACCGTGGACTTTTCGTAGGCGTTCGACGGCTCTTGCGGGAATTTCATTTCGCGTTTGGAAAGCACCTCGGCTCGTTTACAGAACCGCGCAAAAATATTTGTTGCACGCAAACGCATAAATTGGTTAACTGCAGTTAAGAGCGCGCTACCGCTTCCGTTTATCTTCTATCTTCTTTACGAGCTTAAATACACGGTTAGAAAGTTGCAGAAATTATATTAATATTTTCAAACGAAATAAACGAAACAAAACAAAGGCAAGAGGATTTTATATTGAACGAAAGTAAATTTAACATATTCAAACAAAATTAAACAAACAACCCAAGTTAACTTTTTATTGAAAGGAGAAATGGGAAGTAGGTTTTCGATTCAAACTTATAGAAAGAAGATCACCCTGAGAAGAGGCTTGAATTGAAAAGCTATTTATCTGACACTTTTTTCTCATTAATCACTTGCTAAATCATTTTTAAAAATATATTGGTTTGTAAATTTAATTTACTTGGTTTATTTTTCATTTATATGTATTTTTTTTTCTACTAGTTTCGGCTTAATGCCATTATGAAAAGCTATTTTTCATTTTTCTACTACTACTACTTCTAAAATTGTAAAGATCATTTTGAGAAATGACTTGATTTTAAATCTTAGCACTCATTTCTTCTGCAACCTCAATTACTATAAAAGAAATCATAAAAATTGAGATAAGAGGCAGAAAGACTTATGGTCGATAGCGCAGACAAGCAGTGATAGGCTTCGACGCGTTGACTTTAATAGGCGACGTGACGGAACGTCAAGAATATCGAGAACGTCAAGAATATCGACAATGCCAACAATACTAGCTTTAGGCTATGTTATTATATTGTATATGTTGTGGTTTAAGATGATTTTGAGTTTTGGATACTCTGTTAACTTCCAAGCTATCTGCTAAAATAGCATCGCATTACGTTGAATAGTTCGGCTGTTATTCTAAATAAAACCATTGTCGAAAGGAACGTTGAACAAATAATCGACGTCGACATGAAATTCAACGAGTCGACAATGACATTATCGAGTTGACATTTTTGACGCTGCCCATCCCTGCAGACAAGGACGTACTAACAAATACGTTCATTTTTTCATTTTTTGTATATACAATATACAGAGAGTTTTATGTAACACCGAACATTTTCATAACGAGCACTTTTCTTTGAAGTATCCATATGCATACGTTGCACATTTTCCGATGCTCAGTTTATTAAAAGAATTCAATTTGAAGCTTTAAGCGAGTATTTTCCACTTCCAGGCTAAGCATGAAGTAAAATTTCGAGTTTAGAAAAGCCTGAAAATTTGGTTTGGTCGCGTAGCGCGAAGCGCGGAGCGGCCAAACCAAATTTTCAGGCTTTTCTAAACTCGAAATTTTACTTCATGCGCCACCGGTACAAAACACTGATTCAATGTAAAGTTTAGCGCTGTGTTTTAAACTTCGTAATATGTCAGTGTTTTGTACCGGTGACGCATGAAGTAAAATTTCGAGTTTAGAAAAGCCTGAAAATTTGGTTTGGCCGCTCCGCGCTTCGCGCTACGCGACCAAACCAAATTTTCAGGCTTTTCTAAACTCGAAATTTTACTTCATGCTTAGCCTGGGAGTGGAAAACACTCGCTTAAAGCTTCAAATTGAATTCTTTTAATAAACTGAGCATAGGAAAATGTGCAACGTATGCATATGGATACTTCAAAGAAAAATGCTCGTTATGAAAATGTTCGGTGTTACATAAAACTCTCTGTATATTGTATTTACAAAAAATGAAAAAATGAACGTATTTGTTAGTACTTACTTCATACTTAGTCTGGGAGTGGAAAACACTCGCTTAAAGCTTTAAATTAAATTCTTTTAATAAACCGAGCATCGAATAATATGGAACGTGAACAATTCTCGTTATGAAAATGTTTGCTGTTACATAAAACTTTCTGTATACACTTTTAGTAAATAACACACTTGGTTAAGATTTCACTGTTTTTTGATTGACACTGCAACAATTGTTTCGCCACACAGTGGCTTTATCAGGCACATGAATAATTAATCAGGCAGATGAATAATTATTCAGGCAGATGAATAATTAATCAGGCAGATGAATATTTATTCAGGCAGATGAATAATAAGTATTATTCTGCCTGATGAAGCCACTGTGTGGCGAACCAATTGTTGCAGTGTCAATCAATAAACAGTGAAATCTTAGCCAAGTGCGTTATTTACTAAAAGTGTTGATATGGAATTTCACCAAGTAACAGCCTCAACTATTAAATTATACAATATATCTTATGTTTGAAAAAAGATGATGTATATAAGATAAGTCTTCAAAACTACAAGAAATTGTATTCAAAATTTTCAATTAAACAAAAAGAAAACCGAAACGAGTAAAAAGAAGAAGAGATAATAAAAACTAATGATTGCAGGCTTATATAACTCATCTTCTAATTTAAACAAAAAGCTAATTACAAATTATCCAACGTCAAACACGAAAATTTCTTAATTACACGTACAAAACAAACAAACATTATCATCTGTCTGCAAGCCCAGCTAAAATCATTATTACGTCTACTATTTCAGCAAACGTAACATTATTTAAGTATTATAAAATATGAAATTTATTTTAAGACGAAAACAACCCACAATTAACGATCAATTCACTTTCCAAAAACTCTGTCAACGTCAAATAATCCACTTTTAATTACCGTTTTGCGCAATTATCCGTTCAAGAAAAAAAAACAGCAACAGCATCCTCCAAATAGATTTTTTTTCTTTTCGGCGCGGATTAAAACGTAACCGATAATTATTTTCCGCTTACACGCGCGCGGGTTTTCACTTTTGATTGATGGAATGATGAAAAAAGAGAGACACTGAAAAATCAAGAGGTTAATTAATTATTGTAATTGTTGATATTGTTGTAGACAATATTTTACCAATTTTTGCTTGTAGCAATTATAAACAAAAGGCTGTTACCGGCGCTTTTCCGTAAGCGTCGTCAACTTGTTCATTCAGCAATATTTCAGCTGCAACATAACCACGTGCGTTATTTTGTTACATATTTTAATAATCGGAACAACGGTCCCAATTCACCTCATTCTATTTTTCAGTACGCAATATTGCTTCATTCTCTTTTATTTTCCAAATGAGTAAAGTTCGGGCCATACATTGATATTATTTAAGTTAGATAGGTTGCCTAGTGGAACCTCGTCAAATAGCGCCCTCAAACATCAGACAGCTCAACTCAGCTCAAAACTCCTCTCGGCCATCCAAGGGTAGAACTCTACGGCATCCGCTATTTCCAGTTCCAGGGTTGTCCAAAATATATACGGATTTCCCGGATATCCCCGAGTTCGCCACATCTGCGATGGGACGCCGCTACCTGCGACCGGCCCGAACGCGCGAGCGAAACGTACGTGCGAAGCACAAAAGAATCGGGCATGACGTCAGGGGATATAAAACCGCCGAATGCGAGGGATAGGAACATCCCCTACGTGGTTCGCGTATGTAGAATACATACGCGAACGTCACAACCCTCATCGGATAACTGAGAAGAAGACGATTCGAACGACACCAAACACGATATGGTTAGTTCGAACAAGAAGGATATAAACTGCGAGCTGTCATGATATTTAATTGTTACTAATTTGCTTTTAGACGAGGTTCCACATAGCAACAAATATGTATAAACAATTACTATGCTCCCCGTTATGCTTGGACGAAGTTTCATAAACTTCTATTCATTATTTTCTTTATTATTATACATTTTCTAAGTCCAGGCATAACACCCCTATTGTTTATATGTTTTTTGGAGTTCGTAGGCGTAATTGTTTATGCATATTGTTGCTAGGTATACCAAACGATGTGCTTTATCATTCCACATCGTTGGTATTACTTTTAGGCAAATTCGGTCAACCCCTTCGGCTTAATTAAATTAAACGTCTATTAAACCCCGTTCTTAGCTCAAATCAAAATATGTCATATATGCCCGGACGCAGAATCATATCGCGCATATAATGACATATTTTGTATTTCAAAATATTAATATTTAATATTTATTTTTGCCATTTTTCTTTCGGCCAACGAAAGTTGGTGGTCGCCAGAGAGGTAAGAAAGGAAGAGGGTTGACCAAAAACCAAATAAACTCCGCCGGCCTCAAGGGCTAAACTCTCGAGAGAGCAGTCAGCGATAGCACACGTTTATTTAACAGGGTGAATTTAGTAGTTCTGTTAAATAGGCAAGATAATTTCGTTTGAGCGTGAATTAAGTAGCGTTCAAACGAAATTATGATTTCGCAGCGAACCGGTAGCCCCGGATACTCCGTTTTGTACGAGGAGTCAGACGACAACGCGATGGAGACTCAAGCTCCGAGCAGTTCCAGCGACGAGCAAGAAGAAAGCGCAGAAGAGCTAAAAGCCCAACAGATTGCGGAGATCAAAAGACAACTGCAAAGCTTACAGAAACTACTCCAAGATCTGGAGAACGGCGAGGGGCCGTTCGTCCCGGTCCAAGCCAAGAGGAAGAAGAAGGACAAATCCTTAACGTCGATGAAACCGACCCAGAACACCACCCCAACGACAGCCGCTACGAAAGCGATCCCTCCGCTGGTGCCGTCGAGACTGGCCGCGGCAACAGAGCCGAAAAGGAGAAAACCACCTAGAGCGATCTTTAAAAACATTCACCCGGCACTTCTAAGTGCTTCAAAATTGAAATCGACTACGCAATCAACTTCCACAGTTGCCCACCCCTACGAAAAAGAGGATTTCCCTGCTTTGAAAAATCCGAAAAACACCGAACTCGACTACACGACAACCGCCGCCCCGGCATTGCCGCCCACTACCAGCTCGGACGGCAGTAGTAACGGCCTCGCCTCGAGCGCTGCAGCCGCCACACCCACGACAAACACGTCAGAGACGAAGTTCAAAGAGATAAACGGACTGAGAATCCCGATCATGACAGCCCCACAGGAAATGGAGCTAGAGGCGCCGGAAGTTCAACCGTCGAAACCAAAAAGGCCACCACCGATAGTCCTGGTAGACAAGGATAAGATCCGCCTGGTGCAGGCTACCCTGAAGGAGAATAAAATCACCGCACGAATCGCCTCCCACGCAAAAGGGAGCAACATTTTTACCGAAAATTCGGACGATTTTCGCAAAACCGTCAGAATACTCGATGAACTGAATGCCGCCCAGCACCATTACATGCTGAGCGAGGATAAAGAGCTGAAAGTGGTGATCAGAAACATCCCACAGGAATTCACAACAGACGAAATCAAGGAAGAACTGCTCTTGCACGGCTTCCCGGCAAACTCCGTCAGCCGGCTACGAAAAGGGACGCGGGTTTACAGCCTAGCGCTGGTAAATCTACCTAAGACAGAGGAAGGGAAGAAAATTTTTCAATTAAAATACCTGTTCGACCATGTAATCAGCGTTGAACCAAAACGCCGATCCACAACAAGCCAGCAGTGCTTCCGCTGCCAACAATACGGGCACGTGCAATTCCGTTGCACCGCAAAATACGTTTGCACCTTTTGCGCCGGCGATCACCCGTCGTTCGACTGCCAAAAGAAGGAGGAAGAATGCAGAAAATGCTTTAACTGCGGAGGAGAACACCCCGCTTATTCAACCAAATGCAGGAAACACCCGACGAACATAAAAAAAACGCGCGACGAAGAAAACAGAAGGAAGCTGGAGAACAGCCGCCTGAGAGAAGGAACGAGCTTCGCCCAGAGAGCTAAAAACAATGCACCACCGCCAAACGACAACAATCTGGAAATGTTAATTTCAAAAATCGTCCGCAACATGCTAATCCAACTTAGGGAAAACAACGAGCTGTAATGTTCAACGGAGAAACGGGAAATAAACCAATAAAGATAGCTACGTGGAATGCAAACGGGCTGGTGAAGAAAACAAACGAACTCAAGATCTTCGCTGAAAAACACGACATCTCGATATTCCTGATATCCGAAACACATTTAAAACCGGGGGTGAAAGCATTCGTGCCTGGTTTTAAATGTGTGAGAAACGACAGAGAAAGCAACCAAGGAGGAGGAGTGGCAGTTCTATACCGAAACAGCTTCTGCGCCAGCAAGCTAGAATTCACAACAAGTTCGATCGAGGCGACTGGGATCGAAACTATTGTGAACAACGTAAAAAAGCGCTTCGTAGCGGTATACAAAAGCCCCTCGAAAACGCTTCTAAAAACCGATCTGCTTGAAATTACCAAATTAGACAATTTAATAATCGGCGGCGACCTCAACGCCAAAAATCCTGCGTGGGGAAGCCGCGCAACAAACAATGCCGGAAAAACGCTAGCTGCTGTCTGGAAACAACAAACCGAAATGCGAGTATGGGGCCCGGAGGATGCAACTTCAACCTCGACCAGGCCAGGAGGAAGAGGAGACGTGATCGACTTATTCATCACTAACAAAACAACCGATCCGTGGGGAATTCAAACCTTACACGAACTTAACTCAGACCACTTCCCAGTCGTTATCAACTGGGGAGAATATTCGCAAAAATCAAATTTGCGGATAAAAACGGATTGGGTTAAGTTCGCGTACTGGAGCAGCAGACTACGCGCACCTGACGACGAAATCAACAAAGACGAAATCGAAACGGAAGCCGAAAAGTTCACAGCGGAAATCCAAGATGTGATTAAAATCTGCCAGTCGGAACAGAAAGCCAATTTTAACAATAAACACGGACTGAACTTCGCCGAAAAAGAGCTAATTAAAAACAAAAATGCAGTAAAACGCAAATACGCAAAATTCCACCGGAAAGAAGACAAACAAGAGATGAACCGACTGCAGAGAGAAATCACAAAAATGTTAGAAAACAAGAAAAACGAAAATTGGGACCACGCAATCCAAGAAGCGGACGAAGACCAGGGCCTCTTCTGGAAATTACTCAAAAGTTGCGGCAGGAGGAATAATCCCAATTCTCCGATTACCAAGAACGGCGTAAAATATTACGGAGATGAAGAACGTGCTGAATTGATTGCCGAACATTTCGAAAAACAATTCAGCAACGAAGACAATTCGGACGCACAAACCGAATTCGCAGTTAATCACACGCTGCATGTATTCAGAGCCGGCACAACAATGAAACCAGCACCCCTCATGGAGGAAGACATTAGGAACCTCATAAAATCAATTTCGACGAAAAAAGCACCCGGTGAAGACAACATTCCAAACCAAGCGCTCAAATGCATGCATTCCAACGGCATTCAAAGGCTGACACGACTAATCAATGGAATCCGGAACTACGGAGTATTCCCGAAGATGTGGAAAAAAACAATATTAATCACGATCCCGAAGGGAAACAAAGACCCGACGAAAGTTGAAAACCGAAGACCGATTAGCCTGATTTCCAGTGTAGCGAAAATCGCCGAGAAACAAATTAAGAACGACATCGAGAAAGTATGCGAGGAAAAGCAACTGATAGCCCCGAATCAGTTTGGCTTTCGCAGCAAACTCGCAGCAGTGCAACAAGCAGCAAACCTGGTGGAAGAAATCAGGAGAAAAATGAATCCACGCATCACAGCAATGATTGCACTGCTGGATGTCGAGAAAGCCTACGACCGAGTTTGGAGAGCCGGACTCATTCACAAGCTGCTGCTCTTCGGCTTTCCGAAATGGCTAATCAGGCTAATCGACGATTGGCTACAAAACCGACAATTTCGAGTGAAATTTAACAACATTTTCTCGTCGTGGAAAACCGCCGAAGAAGGTCTCCCCCAGGGATCGCCGATTTCACCAAGCCTCTTCAACATCTTCGTGGCAGATATTCCAAAGTTCAATGAAAACAGATGGGTGTCGCTGTTCCAGTTTGCCGATGACACAGCAATTGTAGCCCACGGCAGAAATAAAAACACGACCGAACCAAAAATTACGAAAGCAATCCAAGAGATTAATAACTATGCCAAGCAGTGGAAAATAAAGCTGAACCAGGGAAAAACGGAAGTGATGCTGCTAGGAAAGAAACGACCAGACAAAAACTTCATAATAGTGGAGAAAAAGAAAATAAAACTAAAAAACAGCGTAACTTATCTTGGGATAACATTAGACAGACGGCTAACTCTAGCGAAACACGTTTCCAGAAGGGCGGCGCTGGCAAAATCAAGAGCAAGAAAGTTACGCTGCGTTTTACACGAAGGCAACCCACTCAGCACTCGAAACCGCGTGAAATTGTTAAAAACCGTGCTCATCCCGACGGCCACCTACGGGCAAGAAATATACATCAGCGGAGGAGAAACCGCACACAGAAAAGCGAGGAAAATCCACTCCACACTGGCAAGAAGAGCAATGAGCGCGCCATGGTTCATAAGAAATGAAAACATTCTAAAAGACCTGAAATTAAAAGATCCACTGGAAACAGCGCAGGACAGAAAACAAAATATGATTGACCGATTGAAAAATCACCCGGACCTCGCCATTGGAAATTTAGGATTAAAACTAAATTAAAAGAAAACACCCTTTAAGGAAAAAAGATACTACTGGCTCCACACCTTTGAAGCCAGGACAAGAATGGAAACTTGGAGTAACCGAAAGGTTGAAACTTTTTACAACAGGAAGGACAAAAAAAAAGGGCTAAACTCACTTCAAAAAAGTCTTCGAACCGTGCATCGTCACTACGCTAAATTTCGGTCCGCGTCCGCGAAAGTTTTTACAAGTATTCTTTACGACCCAGTGGTCGTACGTAAGTTATTTTTTTTTTATTGTATTTCTTGTTTTTCTTTTGCTTGTTTATTTTTCTATCTTCATTTGTTAATTTATATTCGTTGTTTAATTTGTTTCGTGTTAATACATTTTGTTACTCTTTGACTAAAGTTTTCATTTACTTTTAAAGTTTAATTTCAAAGCTAACTTAGAATCAGTGAAGTGATTACCCTGGTAAGCATAATTTTATTATTCAGTGACTAAATAGCTAGCCGGAAGTTGCAAGGTGGGTCTTCGTTTAACACCTCAATTGTTTAACGAAGATTTTATTTAAAATTCCAACTACGAAGCACCCCACCCCGTAACAAGGCAAGGAGATTATAAAACGTCTTGCCTCTTATCCAAACATTCTAAATTGCGAATTTATAACAAGCAAAAATTGCTTAAATAATGTTTGACATCGACCGTGTATACAGGGTGGCTGATTTTTTAGTGTCCAACCTAAATCTGCTAAAATATTAAAGATACAGAAAACAGTGTTATGCAAAACTTATCAGGTGCAGCGTGATCTGCAAGATGGACTACGTTTTTATTTTCTATGGCCTTAGCCTTCTATGGCTAATAATGTAATTATTATAGTCATGTGACAATGTTGTATTTATTGTAATTACTTGTCAAATTTTATTTTATCAGCAAATACTTTTTTATTGGTGCATTGAACCTAATTATTTAAAAAATAACAATAATTTAAACTTTAATTTACTATGCTATCAACAGGTTGTATTTTTTTTTAAATATTTAGAATAATTCTTAACGTGAAATGGTACTTGTGATACATCATTGTGAAGAGAATTTTATGAAGAATCTGATTCTCAAAAAAACATACAGGACATTCCCTTTAAAAAATAAATGTTGACATCTTTTTGGAAAACTGGTAGGTCATAGAAAAAAAAATATTTGTTCCATCTTGTAGATCACGTTGCGTTTAATTAGTATCATATTAAACTTACTTTTGAATCTTTAATATTTTAGCAAATATAAGCTGAACACTAAAAAATCAACCACCGTGTATACAGGAAGTTTTTCTTTTAAGTATACATTTCCTAATTACACTCTGTAAATCTTCAGATATTCGTTTTTTTTAAAAGTTCAATTTTAAGCCTAACACGAGTGTTTTCCACTCCCAGATTAAGCATCAAGTAAAATTTCGAGTTTAGAAAAGCCTGAAAATTTGGTTTGGGCGCGTAGCGCGTAGCGCTACGCGACCAAACCAAATTTTCAGGCTTTTCTAAACTCGAAATTTTACTTTATGCGCCACGCGTATAAAACACTGAATTATTGTAAAGTTCACAATATATTACTAAAGCAGTATGCTAGGGAAGGAACATTATAACTTCAGTTAAAACCGGTGTTTTATACGCGTGGCGCATGAAGTAGAATTTTGAGTTTAGAAAAGCCTGAAAATTTGGTTTGGTCACTCCGCGCTTCGCGCTACGCAACCAAACCAAATTTTCAGGCTTTTCTAAACCAGAAATTTTACTTCATGCTTAATCTGGGAGTGGAAAACACTCGTTTAAAGAATGAAACACTTTTAACTTTGTTTGTATAACACGTTTTATTTAATGTGACTGCAGTTTCGACAAATTTAGCTTGTCATTATCAAACATGGAGTAACTTAAACTAGAGGTTTTACAGGTATATATACACAATTACAAGACAGCGGTAAAAATGGGGGTGTACATTAGGTCAACCTGGTCGTTAATTAAGGGAATTCCCGGATTAGCGCGGGCTTTGTGTATCTCTAGTGCTTCTAGCAAATTCATTTTACGACCCTTTTCGGCATGATGGATTATGGTAAGTACATCTTTTTCAAAAGTGTGATTTTCGTCTAAAAGGTGTTTTGCAAAAGACGAGATATCACTCTGTTTAAGCCGAAAAGAGCGCAAATGTTCCCTCAATCTTATGTTGAAATTACGACCAGATTGGCCAATGTATATCCCTTGACAATCTGCGCAAGTTAATTTATATATTCCGGATTTATTAAATTTATCTAATTTTGTTTTACTATTAAAGATATGGTTATTGATTTTACAGTACGGTTTAAATGCAACTTGAATATTATGCTTTTTTAGGATATTTTTAACTTGAAAACTGACATTACCAAAATAAGTTAACGATTTATATTTAATTGTTTCTTTTTCAAATGATATTCCAGCGTATAATAGATGTTTGATGTTATTAAATTTCTGTTTTTTAAGAAGTCTATCAACCAAATCACAACCATAACCATTGTTAATAGCCATAGCTCTAATCAAGTTAATTTCCTTCTCGAAAAAATTAGCTGACAAAGGGATTTTTAAGGCTCTATGAATCATTGAATTGAATGCAGCAATTTTATGTTTATAGGGATGTCTGGAATGGTTAGGGATAATTGAGTCGGTAAAGGAAGGTTTTCTAAAAATGTCAAAAGAGAGTTTGTTATTTATTCTGGTAATAGACAGATCTAAATATTTAATGTTGTTATTGATTTCGGTTTCAGCTGTGAATTTAATTTTAGGGTGAAGTTTATTTATGAAATCTAAAAATTGAGTGAGTTGTCTATCAGTTCCCTGGAAACAAGCCAATATATCATCGACGTAACGGTGCCACATTTTAATATGTTTCCTTCCTTTACCGACTCAATTATCCCTAACCATTCCAGACAGCCCTATAAACATAAAATTGCTGCATTCAATTCAATGATTCATAGAGCCTTAAAAATCCCTTTGTCAGCTAATTTTTTCGAGAAGGAAATTAACTTGATTAGAGCTATGGCTATTAACAATGGTTATGGTTGTGATTTGGTTGATAGACTTCTTAAAAAACAGAAATTTAATAACATCAAACATCTATTATACGCTGGAATATCATTTGAAAAAGAAACAATTAAATATAAATCGTTAACTTATTTTGGTAATGTCAGTTTTCAAGTTAAAAATATCCTAAAAAAGCATAATATTCAAGTTGCATTTAAACCGTACTGTAAAATCAATAACCATATCTTTAATAGTAAAACAAAATTAGATAAATTTAATAAATCCGGAATATATAAATTAACTTGCGCAGATTGTCAAGGGATATACATTGGCCAATCTGGTCGTAATTTCAACATAAGATTGAGGGAACATTTGCGCTCTTTTCGGCTTAAACAGAGTGATAAGTCGTCTTTTGCAAAACACCTTTTAGACGAAAATCACACTTTTGGAAAAGATGTACTTACCATAATCCATCATGCCGAAAAGGGTCGTAAAATGAATTTGCTAGAAGCACTAGAGATACACAAAGCCCGCGCTAATCCGGGAATTCCCTTAATTAACGACCAGGTTGACCTAATGTACACCCCCATTTTTACCGCTGTCTTGTAATTGTGTATATATACCTGTAAAACCTCTAGTTTAAGTTACTCCATGTTTGATAATGACAAGCTAAATTTGTCGAAACTGCAGTCACATTAAATAAAACGTGTTATACAAACAAAGTTAAAAGTGTTTCATTGTGTAATTAACATGTATAACGAAGTAGAAGCCTCCACAATACAGAACTCGTTTAAAGCTTCAAATTGTACTCATAAAAAATGACGATTGTCGGAAAATTTACAGCGTATACTTACAAAAATAAATATTCCTAGTATGAGTTTAGATTTATGTATTTACAATCGTTTAATAATGAACTCTATTAACTTACTACTTTTCATTAGTAAACGATTGATCATATAAGGTAAAAAGTCAAACTCTTGAAGTGTACATTTATACGAAAATCTAGGATTTAATAAATGAAAAAGCGTAAAGAGAAACATTTACTTAAAAAGTAAAAGACATTTCAAATGCGAGACAATATTTGATTGTATTCGACTGGCCAAAAAGGATTGAGCAACAATATACATGCTCATACAAGCTTGACACTACAAACTTTTTTAAATTATCGCACTGAACAAACAGATTTAAGTGAGGAAGTTACAACAATGTTTTATGTTACATTGCTGTAACTTTCTTACTTAAATGTGGTTGCTCAGTGGGATAATTTTATAAAGTTTAAAGTTGATTGATTGAGTTACGTAAAGATAAAATTTATTTGACGAATAAAAGCACTAATAACCTTTCTTCACACGTTTATTTAAATTAATAAATGTACATACATTTCGGACACAAACTGACCATTATCAATGGATTAACACTCCAAACAAGATAAATTCAAATTCAAAACTATTTGAATTCAAGATAATAAGCTTACGCTTCTTATAGTTTGCACACTTTAAACATAATATATAAAATTACGAAAAAACTATTCGTGAAAATGCAAACAATGTCTTAATTAATAAGACAACTTAAGACGATAAATATCCATTCAAACAACTACTTCCCGATTTGCTTTCAAGAGAATTTGACCTAAACGTTACATATACTTTAATAGAGCGTTGTAACAAATCAAATTAAATAAGATTTTAAATATTTCATTGTATAATTCAATATCCGGAGGTGTATTTGCACGGGAAGTAGTTGTTTCAATGGATATTTATCGTCTTAAGTTGTCTTATTAATTAAGACATTGCTTGCATTTTCACGAATAGTCTATTCGTAATTTTATATATTAGGATTAACACTGTTAATCCATTGATAATGGTCACTTTGTGTCCGAAAGGTATGTTCATTTGGTAATTAAAATAAACGTGCGAAGAAAGGTTATTAGTGCTTTTATTTGTCAAGTTAAAGTTTAAACTGTTAAATTTATATCAGGTGTTTATTTAAAAACACAATCGAGAAGGCGTTGCTTTTTACTTTCCCCCGTATGTAATACAAAAGGAAAGTATTGTTTTCGTTAACATTTTCGAATCAAAAATTTTAGCGGAAATATCCGTTTTGAGGTCCCATGAGTCGAATAAGACCATTTTTGAAAAATGTCTGTCTGTCTGTCCCTCTGTGTGCCTGTGTGTGTGTCTGTGTGCGCTGTACCGCAAAAACCGCTAAAGATATCGAGATGAAACTTAAAACTTAAGCTTTTTGTTACAATCGGAAGAACTGAAAAGCTTTTGGTGAAAATCGGAAAACCGGAAGTGGTACTTTACTCTTAGCGTTTTTCAGTTTTTTCAGATTTTTTCAATAAATGTTCATCAAACAAAAAATGATTTCAAATAGAAGTTGTAGACAATAACAAAATCAAGATGTATTGTTCACTTACTTTTTGTCATAGCACTCTTAGTTTTTGAGATATTTCAAAAGTTGTGTGTTTTATCTAGTTATTGGTGTGTGACAGTGTATGTGACGATACAATTGAAAAATGTTTCAAATAAAAGTTGTAGGAAATGAAAAACTAAAGATTTTTTGTGGATTCATTTTTTGTCATTGCACTCTTAGTTTTTGAGATATTTAATAAATAGTACTTTTTATCTAGTAATTGATTTGTGTCAGAGTGTGTGTTGATACAATTGAAAAATGTTTCAAATAAAAGTTGTAGGTAATAAGATATTAAAGATTTTTTGTATTTTCACTTTTTGTCATAGCACTCTTAGTTTTTGAGATATTCAATAAATAGTGTTTTTTATCTAGTCATTGGTTTGTGTCAGTATGTGTTGATCCAATTAAAAAATGTTTCAAATAAAAGTTGTAGTTATCAAAAAATTGAAGACATTTTGAAAATAATAATGCTACAAATATTTTCAAAGTGATTTAATACGCAATTTACGGGGGAAAGTACTATGATGGACATATCACCATTTTTTAATAGAAGGAAATGGAACGAAAAAGTCAAGTCGCAGCTTAATTTACGTTTTGTCGCAGCTCACATAAATTTCAGATTTAAGCCCTTTTAAGTTTTGTTGTTGTTTATAGAAGGGATTAACTTCTATAAACAACAAAAAAACTCAAAAAGGCTTACATTTTCATGTACGACCTACTTCACAATCTTTTAAAAATTTCACAAACTCGATCGTCTTTTTCTGATTTACTAAATTGAAAAGTACAATGTGTATAATTAGTAAACAAAAAATCTACAATTGCATAATTTGTAGGTTTACACCCATAATCTTTATTATAATTTATTAATTTTTTTCGTGTAGGAAAATTAATTCTTGCTAGTTAGCTTTTGAACGTGCTGTCAGTGAAAACCAACTGAATCGTGAGTGAGGTCTATAATTTATCTGGTAAGAAGGTGTGAAATGCGATTTTTCAATGTGTGTGTATGGAAATTATGTTTGTAATGTACAAGAGAAATTTGATTAAGGGTTTCACTTTTTTTGAAGTATTGCAATTATAATTGTGAAAAATAATTAACACTGTTGTATCCTTTCTTCACACTTCAGTTTCTAATCGTTAGATATATATTTCGAGTGCTAAGCACTCATTATCAATAACAACTATAACAGTTCATATTGATAATGCGTGCTTTGGACTTGAAATGTATGTCTTACGATTAGAAAATAAAGTGTGAAGAACGGATACAACAGTGCTACTTATTATAATGCGTGCTTTGCACTTGAAATGTGCATCTTATGATTAGAAAATAAAGTGTAAAGAAAGAATACAACAGTGTTAATTATTCGTAAATTATACTCTTCAGGAAACTTAAAAACATATACAATTGTAAAATATTAACGTGCTTTTGCAATTAAATTTAAAGTGTAATGTTTTATTTCTGCCAAGGCATATTTGTTAACATATCAATGCATCTGATATTGTTATATAAACTAAAATTTGTTGTAAGAGATAAGAATTCTAATCGGAGATAACGAGTTAATTATGTTTGATTTCTATTGATAATTTTTGAGCTGGAAGGAACATTTCAAAAATAAAAGCAAAATCGATTGGTTTTATTGCATCTGATTGTTTTTTTTTTCTGGGCACACCAGGTGTGATATAATTTGCTCTGATGAAATATTCGAAAATTAACAATTATAAAATATTAATGTGCTTTTGCAATTAAGTTTAAAGTGTAAGGTTTTATTTCTGTCAACAATTTTTGTTAACATATTAATGCATCTGATATTGTTATATAAACTAAAATTTGTTGTCAGAGATAAGAATTTTAATCGGAGATAAAGAGTTAATTATGTTTGATTTGTATTGATAATTTTTGAGCTGGAAGGAACATTTCAAAAATAAAAGCACACTCGATTGGTTTTATTGCATCTGATTGTTTTTTTTTTCTGGGCACACCAGGTGTGATATAATTTGCTCTGATGAAATATTCGAAAGGTTCGGCTCAACCGAAATATGTCCAGGTATTAAATCAATATGTAAATTTTTAGATAATCATAGATAATCGTTGGAAACAAATGTTTATCGTTTAAAACAAATGTTAAATAACATACCTATGGATTGAATGAAGGGAAAAGTCAGTAAATATTATTTTATTATGTAAATGTTACACGTGCTATGTTCTAAAACGAATGTGAACCACCAAACGTGGTGTTTAGATTCGATTTATAAATACTTCTAACGAGTGTCTCGAATCCGTGATTAGGCTCGAAATTTTACTCCATGCGCCACGCGTATATAACAATAATTTCAAGTAAAGTTCAAAATATACAGTTTAGATATGTTTTTTGTTTCAATGCATCATTACTCAATTAAAATAAATACAAATATTAACTATACGTCATTCGCGTTAAGTTTAATGTTAGGGAAACATAGGGATTATTTGATCGCTAATTGGCCGAAATTCGAGGCAAACTAACAAAGCCGATAAATAGAGAATTCGTTCTATTCCCCACACACTCTTATTTATAGTGGAAAATGAATTGTCACAATTGTCACTGTGTTTTCAAATTTTTAGTTTTTATGTCCAATAACCAAAAACTAATGACTGTATCTTCTTCTAAAAATTAACAAGAGAAAATAACTTAAGATGGGTAGAAGCTAATGGCACTCAGCATTTATTAAAAGTACAAGTATGTGGGAAAACTGAAAAGTGAAGTAATAAATCTTGCGGGTGCTGATGAGAGAATATCAATTTCATCCATCCCACTGAACAAAAAATAAACAAATAACGTCATACGAACATAGAACATGGAAAATTAATTGTAGCAACATTAAACGTTAAAATAACGTTTAATGTTGCTACAATATATTTTCCAACATTACTTAAATGTGTTTGTTCCATGGGATGTTTAAAATTATTGCTGAAATGGAATCAACTTGAGAAGTTAAAACATAGCCGAAGAAGAAAGTGCGTCGAGATACTTATTCAAAGATAACTGTATGTGAAGAAAAATTATTAAAGAATCATTTTATAATACAGAATTTTTTTATTGCATTTCACTTTATATCGAATATGTATCCCTTTATCTCAAATATATTTCCCATTTATCAAATACATTTCCCTATACACCACTGCATTTCTTTATGTCAAAAACTCATCACAGTTTGTCTATTACATTTTTTTATTAGTGTTACATACAGTGAATTTTTCTTTTAGGTTAACATATGCATAAGCTGTAAATTTCCCGACATTCGTTGTTTTTTAAACAATTTGAAGCTTTAAAGGAGTGTTTTCCACTCCCAGACTAAGCATGAAGTAAAATTTCGAGTTTAGAAAAGCCCTGTGAAAATTTGTCTCGGGTCGCGCAGCGACCCGAGACCAATTTTCACAGGGCTTTTCTAAACTCGAAATTTTACTTCAGGCGCCACGCGTATAAAACACAGATTTGAAGTAAAGTTCGAATATACATAAATTTCACAATATTATAGTGTTTTATACGGGTGGCGCATGAAGTAAAATTTCGAGTTTAGAAAAGCCCAGAAAATTTGTCTCGGGTCGCTGCGCGACCCGAGACAAATTTTCACGGGGCTTTTCTAAACTCAAAATTTTACTTCATGCTTAGTCTGGGAGTGGAAAACACTCATTTTAGGCTTCAAATTGAACTTAAAAAGAAAACACGGAATATCTAAAGATTTGCAGAAAAAAGGAGAAAAATTATTAAAGAATCATTTTATAATACAGAATTTTTCTATTGCATTTCACTTTATATCGAATAAGTATCCCTTTATCTCAAATATATTTCCCATTTATCAAATACATTTCCCTATATACCACTACATTTCTTTATGTCAAAAACTCATCACAGTTGGTCTATTACATTTCACTTCTCAGCAAAATGGCTGCGGGTTGTCAAAAAATGCATCTTAGCAATCAACTAAGAGGACTCCTTATCCGGATAATGAATGCTGGCATAAGTAGTGTTACATACAGTGAATTTTTCTTTTAGGCTAACATATGCATAAGCTGTAAATTTCCGGACATTCGTTGTTTTTTAAACAATTTGAAGCTTTAAAGGAGTGTTTTCCACTCCCAGACTAAGCATGAAGTAAAATTTCGAGTTTAGAAAAGCCCTGTGAAAATTTGTCGAGGGTCGCGCAGCGACCCGAGACAAATTTTCACAGGGCTTTTCTAAACTCGAAATTTTACTTCATGCGCCACGCGTATAAAACACAGATTTCAAGTAAAGTTCGAATATACATAAATTTCACAATATTATAGTGTTTTATACGGGTGGCGCATGAAGTAAAATTTCGAGTTTAGAAAAGCCCAGAAAATTTGTCTCGGGTCGCTGCGCGACCCTCGACAAATTTTCACGGGGCTTTTCTAAACTCGAAATTTTACTCCATGCTTAGTCTGGGAGTGGAAAACACTCGTTTTAAGCTTTAAATTGAACTTTGAAAAAAACAAGGAATATCTAAAGATTTGCAGAAAATTGGCTGAATTTAAAATACGTATATTTAAAATAAAAAATCCCTGTATGTATAAATACAAATAAAATATTTCTAAAACAAAGTTATTGTTGGTGCAAAAATGTTCAGCAAAAATATTAAAGGGAAAAGTATTTCGTATATAGTGAAAGATATTTGGGATATAGTGAATCTTATTTGATCAATAGTGAAAGGCAATAGAATTAGTTATGTAATTTTAAAAATAATAAAGTTCTTTATTTATACTGAAAAATATTGTAAAAATGAGTCATATGACATCCAAAGAAACAATTAACTATAAATACTCTTGGTTAACAACTGTATTTGAATACTTATCCTTTAAAAAATAATTTTGATCCGATTTCAGGTCAACGTGCGTTTACCCCAAATTTTAAATTCCGCGCCCAAAAATGTTATCAGATTCCTCTATTTTAACTGTACAAACCAGGCTTCTAGTTACAATAATCTTAAAATGAATGGAGTATAATTTCAGAAAAATTGAGCTTATTTGATTTAGTTCTTAGTTAAGCAATTTTATATTGGTTTATTTTGAATTGTGGAGGCTTCTACTTCGTTATACATGTTAATTTAACACAATAAAACACTTTTAACTTTGTTTGTATAACACAACTTTTTTTTGGTGTTTTTGTTTAAATTGTGTTATACAAACAAAGTTAAAAGTGTTTTATTGTGTTATATTGGTTTAGGTAATAGCAAACTTCATTTTTTCGTTTTCTATTTACTGAAACTTTTATAAAAATGTGATGTTTGATTAATTTCGTACGATTAAATTAATTCAATCAGTAGAGATGTTAAATTATATCAATAATTAATTTCTCATAATTATTGTACCAATATCTTCAATTTGGTTCTCAATAATCACTTGATGAAACATGTTTACAATATTGATAATTAAATATAAGTCACTTGGTTTGTTTCACTACTAGTAGTGAAACAAACCAAGTGACTTTTATTTAATTATCAACATTGTACTAATTCCTTTCTTCACTGACTGGTTTTATTACTACAATAATTAATAAAAAGCACTTCACGTAACTAAAAGAAGAATATTGAATTAATTTCTCACTTTACCCGTGGTCAAACATTTAAAATTAATAATAAAAACACTTGTTATTGTTTCACTGAGATCAGTGAAACAATACAAAGTGTTTTAATTAATAGTTTATAGATATTCAATTCTTCATTAATACTCCTTTTATGTGTTTTAATTAAAAAATAACCAGTGAGCTTTAAATTAAATTAACTAAACTAATTTTTTCTGTGAGGTTTTTTTATTGTGCATAACACACTTTCCACATTTGCCTCGTCTTAAGCCAATCATGGGAAAATCTCGTCACGTCCATTTCCACACCAATTTTCTCATCGCCACGACATGTAAGTCACAACCAGTTGCACCCGAGGAAAAATATAAAATAAAGCAATTACTCTTACGTAAAAAAAAGACACAGTGTGCTGTAAAATTACAGTTGCGTGGGAGTCGGATTGTTCTTCTTCTTCCTCTGGATGCGTGCTCGAATGGAAGACGAGCGCATCACGAGACAATTTTTTCCGCTTTAATCTCCATTTTACCGTTCCTTTCGGTGTCGTGAATCGAACTTGAATTGAACAGGAAATTGTCTCCAACGCTATAGATAATCCTTATTGTGTTGTAGTTACAAGAGTATGTCAATAAAATAAATTAGCTTCTTTGTGTTTGTGTTTGATTTATTTAACAGTTTAGTAATTAATTTCGTTGGATCTTCACGTGAATTCAAACTACTGCGAATCGTAAAAAAATAATCTTCTTTCAATTAATATTCATTACCTGTAATTTTTTTCAATTTATTTCAATTTTCTGATGGTTCAATTAGTTTGGTGAGAGAATAATTTGACCTGATGTTGCATTTTGCATATAAATTATGCATAGAACAGTAAATCTGTCGTGTAACTCAAATATTCATTGTATAGTTCAATATCTGTCGGGGTATTAGCTCGAGAAGTAGTTGTTTCAATGGATATTTGGAGAAGTCTCAACTAGAGATGGGCGAAATGGCTCTTTTCGGTGAGCTGGTTCACAAGATCAGACTCACTTTAAAGAGCTGGTTCAATGAGCCGGCTCAAAAGAGTTACATGACTCAGTTACGATCTAACAATCCACTAAGAGTTGTGATGGTTCAATTAGTTTGGTGAGAGAATGATTTGACCTGATGTTGCATTTTGCATATAAATTATGCATAGAACAGTAAATCTGTTGTGTAACTCAAATATTCATACAAGATAAATTCAAATTCAAAATTATTTGAATTCGAGAAAATAAGCTTACGCTTCTTATAGTTTGCACACTTTAAACATAATATATAAAATTACGAAAAAGCTATTCGTGAAAATGCAAACAATGTCTTAATTAATAAGACAATTTAAGACGATAAATAGTAGTTGTTTCAATGGATATTTATCGTCTTAAATTGTCTTATTAATTAAGACATTGTTTGCATTTTCACGAATAGTTTTTTCGTAATTTTATATATTATGATCAAATATTCATTGTATAGTTCAATATCTGTCGGGGTATTCGCTCGAGAAGTAGTTGTTTCAATGGATATTTGGAGAAGTCTCAACAAGAGATGGGCGAAATGGCTCTTTTCGGCGAGCTGGTTCACAAGATCAGACTCACTTTAAAGAGCTGGTTCAATGAGCCGGCTCAAAAGAGTTACATGAGTCAGCTACGATCTAGCAATCCGCTAAGAGTTGTGACTCTTACAGATCCATCTGATTCGTCAACTCATTGAATTGAGCGACACACAGTGGTCTGAAAGCGACCAAAATGCGACAAAACACCACAGTTTTTTTATTTTGTGAGATATCAATTTGAAATTTGGTATGCTTATACTAAACACAAATTTGAGTTTACAGATCATAAACCTTATTTGCACTTTCGGTTTCACTGAAAATGACATCAATTTTAAAAATGATGATGTGTCCATCATAGCACTTCCCCCGTTAAAGATATGTTGATTTAAATATCAACAATATGTAAAATTTGCTGAAACTAAATTTATTCTACTTTTATTATTATTCCAAAACTATTTCTACGCGGGGCTTTTCTAAACTCGAAATTTTACTTTATGCTTAATCTGGGAGTGGAAAACACTTGTTTAAAGCTTTAAATTGAACTTAAAAGAAAAACAGGGAATATCCGCAATTGTTGTATCAATTCCATGGTATGTCATTATTTTTATAAAAGCACATTACTTTTTCTTAATTGTTTTAACTCAGAGAAACGTAAAATTTAGAATTTTTACCTCTACAAAAAAGTGAAATACATTTTATCTTTAAAATAAATAGGGAAGCCAATAATATTGTCAAATTTATGTATATTCTAACTTCACTTAAAATCTTTGTTTTATACGCGTGGCGCATGATATTCATATTCATCTTTATTTATTTGTGTTCAGTATTTACTTTCATTTTCCCCACCACTAGGTAATGGTCGCTGTATATTTCTGCTCCCCGGTATACTCTTACGTCGTGGATACCTGTTCTGTACTCTCTGTTTATTAATATATAGTCGATTATTGAACATTCTTCTCTGCTTTTGACTTCTCTGGTATATTTATGTATGTGTTAATGGGCGTAGAAGGTGTTTGTCACTATTAGGTTATTTCCCATACAAAAATCTATTAATCTTCTTCCATTATCATTGAGGTGTTCTTCTTCATGATTGCCTATAACATCGACAGCTTCATTGCTTCTTTTCCCCACTCTGCTATTGAAATCACCTAATATAATTACTCTAGCTTCTATTCCTTCGATGGCCTCTGTTAATTCTTCCCAGAACTCTTCCTTTTTCTTGATTCTTGCATCCTCTCCTGGTCCATAGGCTATTACCAGAGTTGTTTTATTATTTGGTTCTATCTGAATTTCCATTTTTAATATTCTTTAGGAAATGAATTTCCATGTCTTTATTTTCTTTTCGTGCGCTTTTCTTATTATACAACCTACCCCTTCAACTGCTCTTTCTTCTGGTTTTACACCGCAATAAAGTAATATGTGTCCTCCGTCCAGTACAGCCATTCCTTCGATTTTTTTCTTGGTATCGGTAATTCCTAATATTTCCAATTCCATTTTATCAAATTCTTCTACGAGTTCCTGTAGTTTTCCTTGTATATAATAATAGGGTATCTAATCCTAGTTTAATTCTAAATTTAATAACTTCAAATCCTAGAATATAAATCAAAAAAAAATAAAAAATTTCACCTAATAAATTTCTTAATATATTTTGTATATTCCATGTTCCAATTTTTATGATTCTATTTTGTTCTTTTGTTTTACTTCCTACTTTATATATTTTAATATAGGTAATTTAATTCATATTTTGGGAACGTGTATAAACTTTGTTGTAATGGCAATAATAAAGAATAATTATTATTATTATTAAAAATGAAAAATATATTAATTACATTTTCCGACATTCGTTGTTTATCTAATGAGTTAAATTTGAAGTTTTAAACGAGTGTTTTCCACTCCCAGACTAAGCATGAAGTAAAATTTCGAGTTTAGAAAAGCCCTGTGAAAATTTGTCTCGGGTCGCGCAGCGACCCGAGACAAATTTTCTGGGCTTTTCTAAACTCGAAATTTTACTTCATGCGCCACGCGTATAAAACACAGATTTCAAGTGATGTTCGAATCACAAACATTTTACAATATTTTAGTGTTGTATACACGTGGCGTATGAAGTAAAATTTCTAGTTCAGAAAAGTCCAGAAAACGCGTGTTTTCCACGCGCTGGTTAAGCATGAAGTAAATATCTCGAGTCTAGAAAAGAATGAAAATTTAGTATAAATCTCTTATTACTTCTTTTGTTAGTTTTATGTTACCAATAAGACAAATAGAGTGTTTTTATAAAACTTCACATTAAATCAGAGACAAATTTTCACAGGGCTTTTCTAAACTCGAAATTTTACTTCATGCACCACGCGTATAAAACACAGATTTCAAGTAAAGTTCGAATATACATAAATTTCACAATATTATAGTGTTTTATACGGGTGGCGCATGAAGTAAAATTTCGAGTTAGAAAAGCCCAGAAAATTTGTCTCGGATCGCTGCGCGACCCTCGACAAATTTTCACGGGGCTTTTCTAAACTCGAAATTTTACTTCATGCTTGGTCTGGGAGTGGAAAACACTCGTTTAATGCTTCAAATTGAACTTTAGAAAAAAACAAAGAAAATCCAAAGATTTACAGAAATTAGTCTAAATTTAGAATACGTATACTTAAAGAAAAACTCCTTGTATATAGGTAATATATTAACCTTTTAAAAAGTCATAATGATCTGCCTTGTTTCCATTTGAAACATTTATGGCAAACGGCATTAATTAAATATACATTGCTTAATTGTTTAAATTATTATAGTTCGCTTTTGTATAACAAATTTTCATGGAAGTCTAATGTGATAGTCATACTGTCTTTAAAACTAAAGTTAAAATATTACTGTCTAGTAAAGCATATTATCATTGGAAAGATTTTCTTTAAGACCAAATTTAAATGATCAACAAAGTACTAGCTGGTCTGTATTATTATAAACTAAGATTGTACAAATTTTGTTTAAGAAACTTTATTTGGATGTATGTATATTTTGACTTGTGTATTCGTTTTGGATTTGACAATAATAAAGTTATTAATATTTATATTTGTATACAATGTATCTTCTGTTTTCAGGTATTTTACTGACCCAAGAAACCATTCCTTGAAGCTCAAACCTACATATGTCTAATGTTCTAATCAGAAATTGAGGAATCATCAAATAAATTTAAATTTTGTGCATGGAAATAAATAACTTGTGTATTTATTAATTTATTGTTATGTTCGACAATATTTCAAACTTTGTGCGTGAAAATCACCTAAGTATTCACTAATTTATTTTAATTTCCATCAATATTTCTATAAATATAAATTTATTCCAAATAAACACAATATTTGTGAGCCAAGTAAAATGCATTTTTAATCTCCCAAACCTTCGACGCAAATAAATTAATTAATAAATACTTAGGTGACACCAAGTATTTAATTATTTATCTTTATGCGCGACCCTCGACAAATTTTCACAGGGCTTTTCTAAACTCGAAATTTTACTTCATGCTTAGTCTGGGAGTGGATAACACTTGTTTACAGCTTTAAATTGAACTTTACAAAAAACAGGGAATATCCGCAATTGTTGTATCAATTCCAAGGTATGTCATTATTTTTATAAAAGCACATTACTTTTTCTTAATTGTTTTAACTCAGAGAAACGTAAAGTGTTAGGTGTGAACATTCATAAATTTAGAATTTTTCCCTCTACAAAAAAGTGAAATACATTATGTCTTTAAAATAAATAGGGAAGCCAATGTTTGAACACTTTAAAATTAACATGCGATTTCCTATGTTGCGTCCGCCAAGTCAACACCCGGTATATGCACAGTTTTAAGGCATGGGGGTTGAGCGAGGGTCTTGAATGTTTTTTTATTTATTTTCAGGTTTTCCATGAGGTTTAATTTTCTTTCTTTGCTGGCGTTGTGAAGGATTTTAATTTTTTGTTGAAGTGGTAGTACTTTTCTTTTAGATTATTACCATATGTTAAGGTGTCCTTATCACTTAGGAAAGTGTTTATTTATGAAATAAATTATGTTTCTTTAAGATAGTTTCGGCAGCTTTCTAAATGATCTTTTCTATTTTTCAACATTGCTGGATTTCTTCTTATTCTTCTTCTTTAATCCTTATACCCTTTCAAGTGCCGAATGGGGCCTCTGATTCTGATTCCTCTTGTACCCATTCCTTAGAAATTAAAATAATGAGGCAATAATAAATATTTCTGTCTCGTATCATTATTTTAATTTCTTCTGATGTTATTCCTTCTTTGTCCTTATTTCGTAAATTTAGTCAATCCATTATTTTCTTGGTCGGGATCTTCTTCTTTTTCTTGTAATTCTTGCTTCCATTATTCTTCTTGTGATTCAATCTGTATCCATTCTCGTTATTTGCCCATACCAGTTCAATTATTGCTGGATTTTAAATATTTTTAAATATCCAGCAAATCTTACGAAATTGGAAAGGAAAAACGCGTCAATATTTTCGATCCCAATTTATTCAAATGACCGATTAATTATGTTAAAAAGGAGATGTTTTCGATTTGTTTAATGTGTGTGAAATAGCGGTAAAGAAAATATTTTGTTTTCGGCACCCAGTTCTTATCGATTTGATGCCTGTTATGAAACCTAATTTTAACCTTATGTAAGTGGGCCTTTCGCTTGATTTGTTTTTATTTTTTTTCATCAAATCGCATTTTGTTTTTGTGTAAAGAAATGTATGAAACTCTTTTCTAATAAATTTGACTGAACTCTATAAGTTCAAAGTATGTAGTTTATTAGATTTTTGAAAAACACAAAGATTTTTGAATAAATAATTGTTCAAAAGTTGGAAAATATGAAATCTATTTAATTTCAGTTAAATTACAGCTAACTTGGAATGAAAACACTAACACATTCTTCGCAATATTTTTTTAATTATTTTTGCTATTATTTATTTTTGCTAAAAATTTAAAATATTGTGAACAAAGTGTTAGTGTATTCCAAGTTAGTTGAAATTTTTACGTAAGTTAAAAAACCATATTCCCGAATTGCAGTTAATGATTAAGGAGTATTTCAATTTTTTATACCACTTTACTTTTACGACTTAATTTTCGACAATATCAACGTCATTTCCAATGTGATAACAAATTGCCAATGATTCTACGATTAAATATTATTAAATAGTGGCGAAAACACGACATCCGTTTATTCGTTTATTAGTTTAGTACGGAGATAAGGGGATTGTTTGATAATGTTCACGGCTTCTAAATAATTCAATTTCGTACCTTTTCTACACTCATGTAAAATGCTTACTTCAATAAGTTTAGGAAAGCATTGCAATGCGTGATTTGTACTGGTACTGTGATTTGGCTTAAAGCCGGGAAGATGTTTATTACGGCCATTCCATAAATAAGTGCATACTTTTTGGGGGTACATCAGGGATTTTAGCGAATTTCACATATATTATAAAAGTTATCAAGACATGGCTGCTGGTTGTTACTAGAGGTTAAACAAATTATTGTGTCAAAAGTTATAGCAATATAAACTGTTAGTACACTTCCATTTTGAACTCAAAAATATCGTAAACCGTTGTCGATACAAGATAAGTTATTCTATACTTTTTTGTGCTTGAATGTTCAAAGTTTTAAACTCAAAAATATCGTAAACCGTTACCGATACAAAAAAGTTAATGTATACTTTTTTGTGCTTAAATGTTCAAAGTTTAAAATGTATTTTAAATTTTTTTCCAAAACGAAAAATCTGTATTTAGATCATATCTCAAAAAAATCAAATACTTATGTTTTATATTTCTTTAAAAATATGTGTGTTATACCCTAATTCAGCCTAAGAGTTTTTCCGTTTTCAAAAGTACAGGCCCTGTAAAACTTTTTTAAATATAATTTTTTTTACCCAAGCACAGAAAAGTACAGAATTACTTTTTTTTGTATATGTAACAGCATACGATATTTTTGAGTTCAAAATAAAAGTGTACTAAAAATTTATATTGCTATAACTTTTGACAATCATTTGTTTAACCTCTAGTAACAACTAAAAGCCTTGTCTTGATAACCTTTACAATATACAGAGAGTTTTATGAAACACGGAACATTTTCATACCAAGAATTTTTCTTTGAAGTGTCCATATGCATACGTTGCACATTTTTCGATGATTGGTTTATTAAAAGAATTTAATTTGAAGCTTTAAGCGAGTGTTTTCCACTCCCAGGCTAAGCATGAAGTAAAATTTCGAGTTTAGAAAAGCCTGAAAATTTGGTTTGGTCGCGTAGCGCGAAGCGCGGAGCGGCCAAACTAAATTTTCAGGCTTTTCTTAACTCGAAATTTTACTTCATGCGCCACCGGTACAAAACACTGCGAACTACGAAGTTTAAAACATACTGCTAAACTTTACATTGAATCAGTGTTTTGTACCGGTGGCGCATGAAGTAAAATTTCGAGTTTAGAAAAGCCTGAAAATTTGGTTTAGCCGCTCCGCGCTTAGCGCTACGCGACCAAACCAAATTAGCAGGCTTTTCTAAACTCGAAATTTTACTTCATGCTTAGCCTGGGAGTGGAGAACACTCGCTTAAAGCTTCAAATTGGATTCCTTTAATAAACCGAGCATCGGAAAATGTGCAACGTATGCATATGAAAATGTTCGGTGTTATATAAAACTCTGTGTATGTGAAATTCGCTAAAATCCCTGATTTACCCCAAAAAAAGTCTGTACTTATTTACGGAATGGCCGATTAGCTTAAACTTATCTTATTAAATCCTTAAACAATTCTAGCTTTTACACAATTTATATCTTTCGAAATCGTATTTTTATTCCTGCACATCTATAAAATTGTAACAATTCTATGTTCGCCATAAATGGATAAATCCAACAGTCGTTTGTTTCCTATTGCACGATTTATTTATTAATTGCGATCCTGTCTGATTCCGTATAAGGATCTAATTAATGTCCAGCGTTTCGGATGTTTTGAAAGCAAAAAAAAGAACTCCGCACGCCTTCATGAGAGTACAAGAATATCCCCTGCTGCGTTTGTTAGATTGCGTGTGCGAAAAATATTCCAGATGATGATAAATGGTCGGAATTGACAAGGCTTTGGTGATGAAATGAAGTGAGGAAAAAAATCAGCAGGACTTTCTATACATGCAAAATATATTGTTTGAAGAGAATGTAATCGTATCCTAAGGTTTTCTTTTAGGAGAGTTTAGTGTTTGTATAAGAATTATTATTGGTGATTTTAATGAGAGGTCAGGCAATGAGATGATTTACCATGCAAAAATTATCTTTTGAAGAGAATATAAACGTATCCTAGGGTTTGATTCTAGAAAAGCTATGTGTTTGTATACAAAGTATTATTGGTAATTTTAATGAGAGATCAGGCAATGAGAAATAATAATTAAAAATGTTGCTTAGGATTCAATTGTAGCTAAACCCGATGTTTTCATAGAAGAAAGTACGGGTGATGTTAATAAGGGGCAGCCAATGCACTTACCCCTAGAAGTCAAGAGATACTAGTAAACAAAATAAATGGTGATGTGTCCATCATATCACTTTCCCCGTTGAAGATATGATTTAAATATCAATATATGAAAAAATTGTTAAAATTAAATTTACTCTACTTTTAATATTATTATTCCAAAACTGTTCACAAAAAAAGTAATTATTGCATTGTTTCGCTACATCTCGGTAAATATTGAAAATATTGAAGATATTGAAAATTTATCTCGGGTCGCTGCGCGACCCTCGACAAATTTTCTACGCGGGGCTTTTCTAAACTCGAAATTATACTACATGCGCCACGTGTATAAACCACTGATTTAGAGTAAAGTTTAAAATATATAACGCTTAGATGTGATGGTGATCAATATTTACTGAGATGTAGCGAAACAATGCAAGAATTACTTTTAGTCAAAAATTTGTCTCGGGTCGCGCAGCGACCCGAGACAAATTCTACGCGGGGCTATTCTAAACTCGAAATTTTACTTCATGCTTAATCTGGGAGAGGAAGACACTCGTTAGTTTAAAATACATCACAAATGTTAAAATATGTATCGTAAACAGTGCAGCCGATTTTTGGGATTTTGCCCTAAATTGGGGTATTTAAAGAGGTATGGGTTTTTTGGGGGATTGATATATTTGGGGGTGATTTTGCCCTCAAAATTCATCATTTTATTATTTTATCGCAATTGTTTTTACTTTCGATGTTGAATTTATAGATACGTCACCTACGTTGTAATTTTATTATAATGAGACAAACATTTTGCAAAAACCTCAATTGCTTCTACAAATAAAAATCAAATTTTGTGAAAATTAAATTTATTAAAATTGGCATTCATGTACCCGTTCGCACCTAAGTCGATTAACTTATTCAGTGATTAGTACTTTTTAAAAACACAACAAGGTTATTTACAAATTGTTTACACAGTTGCATACTGATGAAAGAGACTAAGCATGCAGTAAAATTCCGAGTTTAGAAAAGCCCTGTGACAATTTGTCGAGGGTCGCGCAGCGACCCTCGATAAATTTTCTGGGCTTTTCAAAACTCGAAATTCTACTTCATGCGCTACGCGTCTAAAACACTATAATATTGTCAAATTTATGTATATTCTAACTTCACTTAAAATCTGTGTTTTATACGCGTGGCGCATGAAGTAAAATTTCGAGTTTAGAAAAGCCCAGAAAATTTGTCTCGGGTCGCTACGCGACCTTCGACAAATTTTCACGGGGCTTTTCTAAACTCGAAATTTTACTTCATGCTTAGTCTGGGAGTGGAAAACACTCATTTAAAGCTTCAAAATTAACTCTTTTAAAAATCAACGAATGTCAGACAATTTACAGCTAATATAATTAAGAAAAAGTTATGTGATTTTATAAAAATAATGACATACCATGGAATTGATACAACAATTGCGGATGTCAAAGAAGCACAAGATATTGCTGTTACTTAATTAACGACAAAGAACATAACGCAAACATCGTGATAACTGTGGTCTGCATAATACCACTTAATAGGAGGATTTTTTCTTGTATAGTGTAAATCATTTTAACCCGATAGGGTTAAAAACCTGTTTCATTTGTGAATTATAAGGTATAGCGAAGTAATTATTTAAGTTTAAGAAAAATAATGTACTAAAATTATTCCTCTTATGTATCACATCTTTTTTTCATAGATAAATTTATCAATGTTGGGTAAGAAATTAAAGTGAAAAGAAAGTCCAGTCGAAGCTTGTTAATATTTCAGAAGTTAATGGACCTTGCCCAATTAAAGTTTATCTTTTAATTAAGCCCGTTCGCGCTTAATCGCAGCTTCCCACTCGAAATAATTACGGTTTGAGCGTTATTAATATTCCCTGTCGAATCGGAGAAGATAAGGAAGAACGAAAAGGAACTTTAATTTCGGAAGAAATTAAACTCGTATTAAATTAACTGGTTCGAAAAACGAACAAGATTCTTAAAGAGCCACGATCATTGATTGATTTCCTATCAAAAAAAAAAAATAAGTGAAATATGGAATTTCTCGTTAAAAATCGATTTATTTTATCAACAACCAAAATTAATTAAAATTTCGTAATATATACAGGGTGTCTACGCTGAACAGTTCGTTAAAACTTTATGGGGTTGCCGTTGCACTAAAAATTTGAAAAAAAAAAATCCTTGTCATACGGTTGAATCAGTTCTCATGTGAAACATTTTCAACTTTATATCACTTCCGGTTCCACCGGAAGTAGCACCAAATTTGTTATTTTAAATAAAACACCCTATATATTAGTAACTTTTTAGATTTCTCGTTTAAATTGCAACATATTTTATTCGAACATATGTAGACTTATCTCTTATAGTTTTTAAGAAAAAAAAATATTTCTAAAATGTTGACCTCTAAAAGACATCTTTAAATCTGTCTGTAACTTCTCTTAAGAATAAGATAAAAATATGATTTATATATCTACTTGTACCTAGAGGATGCCCCTATGAGTAAGTTAATTGAAAACGGCCAATTTTGACAATAAGTGTTCTTGAAATGTCAATATCTAAGTACCCTTTTCAATATCTAACATAGTAATTCATTTTTTTTAAATAGAATGACTTATTTTTTATCACATGGTACGATTGGGGGGAAAATTTCCTAGAAAAAAGTATTACACAACTATACTCCTAAAGCAAATAGTTTTTGAATTATTTCAAGGATTCGTTTTTCGTCGCATTTATTAAGGGAATAATGCGCGCATAAGTCGCAATTGAATTTTAGTAAGCAAGTAGTATGCTTTTGTTTTGTACTCTAAGAAGCTTAGACTTATAGTCTCTAGACTCTAATTATCTAGACTCTAATAGTTAAGTTCTGTACTCCGGGCAGCCTAGACAATAGTCTAGACCAGGGGTCTCCAAACTTCAGCCCGAGGGCCACATCAGGCCCGCGGACAGATTTTGTCCGGCCCGCGGAGAGCTAGCATACTTTAAAACTCATATTTTTTATAGCAAATTAAATTTAGTTTACTGAAGTATTCTAATTTTAAAGGCTTATTGTTATGTTTTTGGCCCTCGGAACTTACTGGAGTAATCAGTAAAGCCCTATGGCTGGAAAGTTTGGAGACCCAGGGTCTAGACTAATTATCTAGACTCTAATCAGTCTGTAGACAAGACTATAGTCTGTATACTCATCCCTAGACTCTAATATCTAGAATAGAATCTCTAAGCGCTGTACTATCAACATCTTAAACTCTAGTGTTTTGACATTTGACCCAAACTCTAAACTCTGAATTTTGAGCAGTCGACTTGTGTAGACTAAACTAAAGTTTCTAGACCGTCTAGACTAGTCTGTGAACTAGTTTGTATACTTTAATATGTGAACTCTAATCTGTGGACGCTATCTAGTCTGTAGACTAGTCTATGGATAGAGTCCATAGACTAGAGTCTACAGACTAGATAGCATCCACAGATTAGAGTTCACAGATTAAAGTATACAAACTAGTCCACAGACTAGTTTGTATACTTTAATCTGTAGACTGTATGTAATATGTAAACTCTAGTCTGTGGACTATCTAGTCTGTAGACTCTATCTAATCTGTATACTTTAGTCTGTGGACTCTGTCTAGTGTGTAAACGCTAGGGTGTGCACTCTAGACTGTAGACTCTAGTCTGTGGACTCTATCTAGTCTGTATACCAGTCTGTGAACTCTATCTAGTCTGTTTGTTGACTCTAGTCTGTAAACTCTAGTCTGTGGACTCTATCTAGTCTGTAAACTAGTCATAGACTCAATTTTGTCTGTAAATTCTAGTATGTGGACTCTATCTAGTCTGTAGACTCTTGTTTGTGGATTCTATATTGTCTGTAGACTCTATCCAGTCTGTAGACTCTAGTTTGTGGATTCTATCTAGTCGGTAGACTTTATCTAGTCTGTAGACTGTAAACTCTATCTAATCTGTGGACTCTGTCTAGTCTATAGACTAGTTTGTGGTCTCTATCTAGTCCGTAGACTCTAATATGTAGACTATCTGGTCTGTAGACACTATCTAGTCTGTATACTCTAGTTTGTAGACTATTTAATCATTATACTCTAGTCTGTGGACTATCTGGTCTGTAGACTCTAGTCTGAGGATTCTATTTAGGCTGTAGACTCTAGTCTATGGACTAGACTAATATGTAGACTTATTTCTAGACTCTAATCTGTAAGCTCTGTATTCTAGATACCCTATACTCTAGACTTTGAACAGTCGACCTAGACTCTAAAATCTGCACTTTGGACATGAAGCAGTCGACTCATGTAGATTCTAAACTGGAGTCTTTAGATAGCCTAGACTAGTCTGTGGACTCTAGTTTAGAAACTAGAGTCTACTCTGTAGACTAGGCTGTAGATTCTAGTCTGTAGTGCAGTCGACTTATGTAGACTCTAAACTATAGTCAACCATAGACAACCTAGACTCTAGTCTGTTTACTCTACTCTGTAGACTAGGCTGTAGATTCTAGTTTATAGTGCAGTCGACTTATCCATACTCTAAACTGAAATCTTTAGACAGCCAGACTAGTCTGTTGACTAATCTATAGACTCAATTATGTAGATAAGTGTACATATGTTCGAATATGTTGCAATTTAAACAAGGAATCCAAAAAGTTACTAATGTATAGGGTGTTTCATTTGAAATAACAAATTTGGTGCTACTTCCGGTTGAACCGAAAGTGATATAAAGTTGAAAATATTTCACATGATGAGAACTGATTCAACTGTATGACAAGAATTTTTTTTAAATTTTTATTGCAATGGCAACCCCATAAACTTTCAACGAACGGTTTAGCGTAGACACCCTGTATATGGCTATCAGGTTTATTTATATTTAGTAATTATTAAAAAGAAGTAAATTTTTTACGTTTTAAAAAAATTCTCTATAACTATATACACTGCGTTTTATTTAAGTATGGCCATAGGAAATTACATGGAAAAAATGTACCCCATGTTAAATTTTGTTGTCGTACAAATTTGAAACAATTTTGGTTTTATTGACAAATCGACATTTTTTCTACGAGATGTGAAATGGAAGAAGGACATAAACATGTTAGATTTCTTTATTTTCGCTTTTAAAGTTGAAATTATTATTACAAATAACTAAGCCAAAAAAATAAAGGTATTTTTTAGCTAAACTTGAAATCAAAATTAAAGAGTTGTAAAAAGTTTATATCCTTCTAACAACGGACATTTCGTAGAAAAGTGTTTGATTTATTTATAAAAACAAAAAATTTTTAGAAATTTGGACGACAACAAAAGTTAACATGTGGTACAATTTTTACCATGTAAATCCCTATGGCCATACTTAAATAAAACGCACGGTAGACACTCAATGTTTAATTCAAGTATACATGATGCATCTAAATTTTAAGGCGTTTGTTTTTAATAGTTCATTTGAAACTTCTAACGAGTGCTTCCTCTCCCAGGTTAAGCATGAAATAAAATTTCGAGTTTAGAAAAGCCTGAAAATTTGCCTGTTTGCGAAATGATTTGAGTTTGAATACAATTTTTGGATTACTTTTAATTGTCACTCATTTATATTTTCCAGTTATAATTAAATTGTGTGAGTTACAAAATTATCTTCTTAAACTTTCGGGTACAAACAGGAATTTTTCTTATAAGTATACATATTCTGAAAAGTACTTTATAAATTATTAGATATTCCTTGTTTTTAAAAAGCGTTCAATTTGAAGCTTTTAACGCGTGTTTCCACTCCCAGATTAAGCATGAAGTAAAATTTCGAGTTTAGAAAAGCCTGAAAATTTGGTTTGGTCGCTCCGCGAAGCGGAGCGGACAAACCAAATTTTTAGGCTTTTCTAAACTCGAAATTTTACTTCATGCGCCACGCGCATTAAACACTGATTTAAAGTAAAGCACAAAATATACTGGGTAGTTTTATCTCAAGTTAATAACAATTACAAATGTTTATTATAATTTTTTTCTTCTATATACACTTACGTATCCCAAAGCAAATTGCTCAAATTTTAAAACCGCAAGATTTGGTTAGACGAAATAAACATTTGTAAAATTTTCAGGCTTTTCTAAACTCGAAATTTTACTTCATGCGCTACGCGTATAAAACGCTGATGTCAAGTGAAATTAAAAATATACTGCTTAAGTTATTAAATTTTACAAATGTTTATTTCGTCTAACCAAATCTTGCGGTTTTAAAATTTGAGCAATTTGCTTTGGGATACGTAAGTGTATATAGAAGAAAAAATTATAATATACATTTGTAATTGTTATTTACTTGAGATAAAACTACGCAGTATATTTTGTGCTTTACTTTAAATCAGTGTTTAATGCGCGTGGCGCATGAAGTAAAATTTCGAGTTTAGAAAAGCCTAAAAATTTGGTTTGGCCGCTCCGCTTCGCGGAGCGACCAAACCAAATTTTCAGGCTTTTCTAAACTCGAAATTTTACTTCATGCTTAATCTAGGAGTGGAAACACTCGTTTGAAGCTTCAAATTGATCGCTTTTTAAAAACAAGGAATATATAATAATTTATAAAGTACTCATCAGAATATGTATACTTATAAGAAAAATCCCTGTTTGTAGCTGAAAGTTTAAGAAAACAATTTTGTACCTCACACAATTTAATTATAACTAGAAAATATAAATGAGTGACAATTAAAAGTAATCCAAGAATTTAATTAAAACTCGAAGCATTTCGCAAACATGTTTTTATTTCATTCACCAACAATCTGAAATAATCTCTCCGAAATGACAAATCTCGATGTACAAGTAAATCACATTGCGTTTTCCTTTTCAAAACTTGTAAACCCATTAATCGATACGAATCTAACAACATTTGTAGTAACATCACTCTCTTTTTCTTCTCGAAACTTGTAACTCACCATTTATCTTAACAAACCAATCGTACAAAAAAATCGCAAAATCTCTCAACTTTCTTCATCCGAGATGTACATAAATGCAAATTTCAATAAAAGCGAGTTATTTTACAGTTAGTTTCAGTTTACGTCTGCGAATGCAAATTTGCCTACACTTGTTGCTTTTGACCCCCCGAGGGTTTATTTTCGCATATTATTTTAATACATTAGAGGAAATTGCGCGCAATTTATGTTGTTTCTTTTTGCTTCTTTCTGAAGCGGGGAAAGTCTGCATAGGCAGTCGACAATGTGCTAATCCCGTAACAGAAATTACATTGATAAATGGGTACAAATTGATGTGTGCTATCGAGTTGGCTGTGTGTTGTTATTAATGAAAGGATTTTTGAGTTTGTTATGGTGTGTGTTTCACTTACAATAATCGATAAACTTGATCATATAATCAAAAAAATCAGACATTACAGAATAGTTGTTAACACGAGAAAGTTCCGTTTAAGAAGATTTTTCTACTTTGCTAACTTAACACATTTTCTCTAAATAATGCAAAAACTAATTTGTCAACTTTCAGCGACTGCAATTTTGGGCTAGTTGTTTCTTTTTCTGAGCTGCTACGAAATTTGATCAGTTGAAATCTAAGCAATCTCTATATATTTAATAAAAATCGGAGATCTTTCATGTTTTTTTTATGTAAACATTTTTTCTGTAATTAAAAAAAATCTATACACTTTGAATGACTGTAATTTTGCTAAGAGCAGTTAGTATATATTTGTTTTATTTTTTTGGTGAACAATCTAATAATTTTATTGAAAATAGAAGTACATTATTTTTTTAATGATTTTACAAACCATGGCAGAATTTCAAGTACTGTAAGAGTATTTTAAATTTAAAGTCCACAGTTTACAAATCAATTTGGAATTATTTTTTGGTTTCTATAAACAATATCTGTTAACAAATTTCAAAAATGATGACGCGTCTAATTTGGCTACAATTTTTTAACTAAACTTTGTACTTTGGTATGTATTTTTAACCGATCTGAGTGATTATTATTTATTTTGTATTTATTTCTGTTTAGCGGATTGCTTTTATCTTTATTCAAAATTAACTTTCTCTGATAAAAATCGATTCCGGGTAAATCGAGTATTGGATGTGTGTGCATCGGCATTGGAAAGTCGGATTCGAATTGGATCAGTGGATCACCTTCTTAAAGGAGGCGGTTACGCAACGGATGAGACATATTTTTTTCGGTTTTGAGGAAGAACAATGAACGGGATTTTCGTATCCTGTTCGTGCACTTTTTATTCGAGATTTTTATCGGCTAATACGTATGCTAATTAATTAACGGAACGCTATTTTTAAGTTTATGAATATTTGTAGATACTCGATTTCTACTCGTTTTTTGAAGGAATAAATTATCAATAGACTCTAAAACTAGGAGTTGTATTATTGTATAAATTCTCTCCAGAATTGTCCGGTAATTTGCTGATTTTTATAGGTATTTCAGTAAATTAATAACGTTTGGTCCAGCAAAGGGTACCTCCGGATAAGTATGGTAAAATGCCCCTTTCGTTTGATTTTTAAATTTACCATTTAAGAGGGTGTCTTAGGGTGTAAAAATAAGATTCCAATGGTTCTTGGTTCATGATCTCCCCTCCCCCCATCGCAAAGTCAGGAAAGTGTTTTTTTCGGAATTAATTTTTTTCTCGATTTTTATTAATAATTAAGATATAGAAAAATTCATGAGTATACGTGACGTAAATACCCTTCTGTGTAATTTTTTTCAAGATAATTCAAAGTCATTTAGGTAATAAAAAAAATCCTAAAAGTTTAAAATCGATTTTTCATTACCTATTACCTCATGTAACCCGGTTGTTTACCACAGCATCATATCTTCATAGCAAAAATCTACAAAAATATGCCTTAAGATATATTAATATTTTCCCGCGCCATCTTTAAAAATCAATTTTTCAAGATTTTTTAGGGTTTTTTACCATTTTTTATGGAATTTCCCATATATCTTAAAATTTTTACACATGACGATATTCTAAATAAAATTCTGAATAGAAAATGTCGACGCAAAAATGTCGTATCATGCTTCATATGCCATCAGAAGGCATTTAAAAGAAATGGAAATTTGGCAACGTCGCATTTACGGGCTGCCATGTTTTTTCATTAATATTATGATTAAAGACGTGTGTTGCATCAGAAGAGTAATAATGGTAGAGTGGGGCTCAGAAAATGTGTCGCAAAGAGTCTCTTTTGGAAGTAGTCTAGAAGGTATTGGCGAAGCGTCTGGATTGTCGTAGTTGAGTAATTTATGTTGACTGAAGTACTGCGGCGTTTTTGTTTTGTTTTAATGATACAGCATAATTCATTTATTTTGTTCATAAGAAATCCATCTACTTCTAAGCACAGTTGCAATCTCTTTTGTATCGTATTCATTACTCGCTCCAGTATTTCTAGTGGTGTAATTTCCAGTACCGCCGCTTCAATTCTGTTTTTAACCTTGGTTTTAACCTTCTCAGAGCATAGAAGGTTTTCTTGTAGGACCATGAATGGTCTTGGGATATCTAATGTGGCAGCAAATTTTCGGGCACTTACGGTGGGATCTTCTCCTGTTGCACCTAGAACTTGCTTTTCAAGCTGTAGTGTGCGCCTCTGCCGTGGCCGACCACTTTTCGCATTTTTGGGGACAAGCATACCCGTTTCACCTAGCCGTTGATCCAAGCCTTCGAAATACATTTGTAGAAGAATGCCTCCAATTTTGAAAACGCTCGATATTCTAGTTTTGCCATTTCGGCATTTCTATTACAGAAACCGTACACCATATATCTACATGTCGGCGTACTCAATAATCGTAAAAATGAACAAAACAATAACAAAAAAATAACACAGAAACACAAAAACATTGAAAGGCGGGAACTAATACTAATTCCGATAATAACGAGAAAAACAGAATTAGCACAAAATTGGAACTAGCAAGTTTAAATAAATTCGTAACAGTAAGTGTCAAAATTTGTCACTGAAGTAAGCGGAAGTCAACGTTGCCGGCTGTACTTTATATAAAAATAAGCTAATGAAGAATTGTTAGAAACGGACGTTTGAGATAGAAAGGTTGCACACACTGGCAAATAATCTTTAAACTAGTCATTCTACCGAAATTGCAGGGTTTTCTGTAAATAAATATCGAATAATAACGCATATAAAACGATTGAATATTCAAACTTTGAGGACCTCGTGGAGGCTCAGGAAGCATGGTACAACATTTTAGAATTAAGATATTTTGCTTAAAATTTTACGAAGAATATCACCACGTGTAGTTTATCCGCCAATTTATACACACCCGATATATATAATATAAAAAAATTGTGGTTACCTTTGAAAAAATATGTGTGTTAAAAATAACTCACTATTTTATTTAAATAAACTATTTGATAATGATCACAATAAGTACTAAGATACGGAGAAACTAGAGTGTTAGGAAATTGTGAGAATGGCTAGGTATGAGATGAGTTATGGGATCTGGAGGAAGAGAGATTGGTGAAGGCGGTGTGGGTGACGTGCGTGAATGGGAGAGAGGGTAGATGGAGGAGCGAGAGAAGCAGAGAAGGAGAATGTATGAGAGAATGTATTAGAGGGTGGGTGATGGAATGGCTGGGGAATGGGGTGAAGGCCGATGCGGGGGTAAAGGAGAAGGAGGTGGAAGCACAGGAAAGACAGGGGTGTATAGAGAGGAGTGAATACAACGATAGGTACGGGAGTTGGCAAGTATTTGGTGGAGGGGGGATGGAGTAGGGAGGAAAGGGTATCGCTGGCGAGGGTGAGGTGTGGGTCAGGGGAGAGAGGAAGGAAGGTGTGGATGGGGGAAGGGTATGGGAAGTGTGTAATGTGCGAGCGGGGGAGGGATACGTGGAGTCATTTGGCGGAGTAGTGCAAGGGGGTGAAGGAGGAATAGGTGGGAGTAAGAGGGAATAGAAGAGTGAGGGAATGGATGAAAGGGGATGGGGCCGGGGTAAAGACGGTGGAGAAGTTGGGGGAAGAGAGGGAAAGCAGGAGGAAGAGAGGAAGTAGCGATTAGTGTAGATGTAATGTATTATTATGTCAATAAAGGTCTTTTTTATATTAATAAAATAAAAATACACACTTCAAAAACTAAAAATACGTGCGCACTTGTAATTCTATGCTTGCAACGTCCCGACGCATTCTGGTGCATATCAAGATTGTGTTACCCCAATGTCATATTATAAGGACCCTTTATTATGGTGTTATGAGATAATAGTATATATATATATTGAAATATAAATATTAAAGTGCATTCTACATTCCTTTATCTTTCAATATTTTTCTAATTTTAATTATTTAACTTCCTCATTTTTACTTTCCCCCGTATGTAATACAATGGGATAGTATTTTTTTCGTGAAAATTTTCGAATCAAAAATTTTAGCGGAAATATCCGTTTTGAGGTCCCCTGAGTCGAATAAGACCATTTTTGAAAAATGTCTGTCTGTCTGTCTGTCTGTGTGTGTCTGGGTGTGTGTTTGTGTGCGCTGTACCGCAAAAACCGCTAAAGATATCGGGATGAAACTTGAAACTTAAGCTTTTTGTTACAATCGGAAGAACTGAAAAGCTTTTGGTGTAAATCGGAAAACCGGAAGTGGTACTTTACTCTTAGCGTTATTCAGTTTTTTCAGATTTTTTCAATAAATGTTCATCAAACAAAAAAATCTTTCAAATAAAAGTTGTAGATAATAACAAAATGAAGATGTATTGTTTACTTACTTTTTGTCATAGCACTCTTAGTTTTTGAGATATTTCAAAAGTTGTGTGTTTTATCTTATTGAGGACCACTTCGTAATATGTTATAAAAAGAAGAACGTTTTTCGGGAACTTTCAAACACAATTTTCTACAGGGTGATTCATTAGCCTCTTGATGGACACATCACCATTTTTAATAAAATGCCTTATAAAACAGCAAAAATTAAATTTTTATGTAAAACAGAACGTTTGTCGTAACTTTGATGATTAAAACGAAACGTTCGAAAAACTTAAAAATGTGATATCTCGGCCAATATTTAAGCTACAAAGATAAAAAGAAAAACAAAATGTTTGTATTTAAAAATGCTTTCTTAAAATGCTATACATTTTTGAGATATATATGAGCAATTCCATGAAAAATGGTAAAAACCCTGAAATATCTTGAAAAATTGATTTTTGAACATGGCGCGGGAAAATATTAATATATCTTAAGGCATATTTTTGTAGATTTTTCCTAAGAAAATATGATGCTGAGGTAAACAACCGGGTTACATGGGGTAATAGGCAATGAAATGTCGATTTTAAACGTTTAGGAATTTTTTTATTACCTAAATGACCTTGCATGATCTTCAAAAAAATGACACAGAAGGGTATTTAGGTCACCTATACTCATGAATTTTTCGATATCTTAATTATTAATAGAAACCAAGAAAAAAAATGTATTCCGAACAAAACACTTTCTTGACCTTGCGAGGGGTAGAGGGGAGATCATGGACCAAGAACCATTGGGATCTTATTTTTACACCCTAAGACACCCTCTTAAAAGGTAAATTTAAAAATCAAACGATAGGGGCATTTTACCATACTTAATCGGAGGTACCCTTTAATACGATGATGCAGACGCGCTGCTGCGGAATGCCGAACATTTCTAACTATATCAAGTTAATATGTAAAAAATATTAGTGAATTTTGATAGTTACGATAACTAATGCTGGCATCGTCAATGGCAAGATTACACAAAGTGTACACACAGGCCACTGACTGTACGTGACAATGATTACCGTGTAATTGAAACTAATCACAAAAGTAAAATAAAAGTGGTATAAAAAAGTTAAGTGTTTTCTTTATATCAAATTGAAAATTAGTGATGGGAATAATCGATATATTTTAAAAATCGATTATTTTTAAACGAGATATTTTAATAATCGATTAAATTAGTAGTTGAAAATAAGTAGTTAACCTATCAGTACAAAAATATGATGAGTGCGAGGGGGACTGAATAATTAAATTATGTAGTACAAACAAGCGATTTAAAGTGATCTTGTAAAACAAAAACGGGCCACATAATGTTTATCATATATTAGAACGAGGTGTTTTTGTTATGGGTGATTGTTTCGGGGGGTGGTTTTTCGGGGGTGGTATTTCGAAGGGTTGGTATTTCAGGCAGTAAGTTTTATGGAGGGATTTTTTTGGGGGATGAATTTCAGGAATGATTCTTCGTAATGATGATTTTTAGGGGGATCGTTCCTTTCGGGAGATACTTTTTCGGGAGTGGTACTGATTTTCTAGGAATCTTTTTACATGGGGTAGTTTTTCATAACGTGTTTTTTTTCGTAGGTGTGATTTTTAATAAATGTTTATACAAGTGGTGGTCTTTTAAGGTGTAGGTTTTTGAGGGATTGATTTTTAGGGTTTGTTTTTAAGCCCGTGGTTTCATGAGCGTTTTTTTCTGGGGGGATGTTTATTAGTAGAGAAGATTAGAATTTTTATATAATTATTATTTAATGATTTAATTAATGAAATACAAAACAACCACCAAATCAGTAATTATTATTACTATATAATAATTAGTAGTCCTGTCTATCGAGTTAATAATTAATTATATTAATTAATAGTCTAGTCTACTGAGATAATAATCAATTATTTTAGTATACTAACGGCCGCATTCATAATAATTGGGTTAAAGTGATTTTAATTAAAGTCGACTTTAAGTTAAATTTCTGATCTGACTTTAGTAAAAGTCGACTTAAAGGTAACGAATGTAGGTTGGTAGCGCCTTTTTATAGTTATTTTTATTATATAATGTTTCACAACTTTCATTTTAATTGTTTATATTTCAGTTATGTCAGTGGAAGCGTCACAACAAACAATAAGTAAAAATAATAATTCTATCATTTTTTATGAAATGAGAAGAATATTTAAAACTTTAGAATAAATTAGTGTTTTTATACGCGTGGCGCATGAAGTAAAATTTTGAGTTGAGAAAAGCCTGAATTTGGATTTGGACGCTGCGCGTCCAAATCCAAATTCTTTGGGCTTTTCTCAACACGAAATTGAACTTCATGCTTAGTGTGGGAGTGGAAAACACTCGTTCGGCAATTGTCAGTAGCTTATTTTGTGCTTTTTCTGTCTTATACAGAAAAATACAAATATTAAGAGAAGTCGTAAAATGATAAATATTAAAAAAAGCTGTTAAATTTATTAACAATAAAAAACCAAACTACGACTTTTTCCAGTGAAATCTGACATTAATTTTTATAAAAATATTGTGAACTCACGAAAAGCGTCAATATTTTAAAAATCGAAATCTTGAAAATTCATGTAAAACGTCCTAGAATTTGAAAATCAACAATAATCTATAAAATTTCTTATAAAACGCATCAAATTATTACATCTTAGATGTCTTTTACAAAAGATACCGACATTTTGAAGATTAACGAATTTCTTACATTCACGCAAACCGACAAATTTTCAAAAATGACTAAAAAATCGTCGACAATTTGAAAATTACCTAAGAGCGTGGATATTTATGAAGATCGTCTACGTTTTTAAGTTGTACGAAAATTTAAGAAATGCACAAAGACTGCCAAGATTCTAGTCAGAAAAAGTGTCAAAATTTTTAAAATTAAAGAAAATCATGAAAATCGTCAAAATTTTGAAGATTAATTGGAATTTTGTAAATTTATAAAAAAACCTTTATAATTTTTAATTTTAATGAATATGTACATAAAACGTGTGTTACGATTAACTAAAACTAACAAAAATCATCAACATTAAGTTCAACGTCCAAATTTTCGTTCAAATTTTTTGTAATAATCTATAAATAATACTACTATAATATCTTTTTAAAAAAGAAATACATCGTCATATAATACATTTTATAATATGTATACATATATCTAAATAATTTATATTTCCCTTTTCTGTAAGGGCTATCGACTATAGGTCTTTCTGCCCTGTGCTATATGTGTGTTTGTTTTTTTTTGTCGATTTCAAGGTAGGAAAGTAGGGTAAAAGGAGTGTATTCATATAGGGTTATGGGTGGGCTTTTGTATTTTGGGATTGTATCGGGGTTTCTAGGAATGCACATTTTTTTAAGATGTTCGTAATTCGACTCGTTACATGCGAATCGTTCTGCAAGAAATCGAAGTCTTTTTTTATTGGGGTAATTTGTGTTGTTTAGTAAAGGAGTACATTGGATGGGTTGTGGAGGGGATTTTGAGGGTGTCGAAGTTTGGTGAGGGTACGGAGGGAAAATCTTTCAGCTACTTCAAGGTTGTTTATGGTGACATTGCATGGGTTTATATATAGGATGGAGCTATAGTCTAGGATGGGACGTCAAATCATTTTATAAATTTTAGTACAGGTATTGGTACTAATTCCTTGATTTTTATAAGTCAGGCAACGGAAATGTTTCGCTCGCTTTACGATGTTTGCTTTTATATCGGAGGTGTGTTTTTTGAAGGATAGTTTGGGGTCTAAAAGGATTCCTAGGTATTTACATAATGGGGAGGAGTATGTAGTGGATCCGTTGATGGTTATGGAAAGAGGATTTAGTGGAATACGATGGTAGGGTAGGAAGAGTTGGGATTTGTTGGGATTAATTTTAAGTCTCCACTTGGAAAACCAAGTGGCTGATCGGTTTATAAATTGTTGAAGGGAGTTTAGGGTTGAGGTTAGGGTTGATGAATGGGTGATTAAGGCAGTATCATCCGCAAACTGCAGGGGAATAAATAATAAATTCCACACATTTGCAGCTTTAATTTTAGCGTTGTATAGAAAACTAAAATATTTAATTATCCATACATTATTTCTATAAAATGTATTGAGCTTTGAGGAATAATTTGTTTTCAAAAATCATATGTTGTTAAAATTTGTTTAAATTATTACAATTTATTAAGACAAAACTATTCTTCATATTGGACTACAGAACTTTTACGTTTACAACCTGATGATGAAGGTTTTTTGAGTATTTTATTTAACCCATTAACGGCCGAGCTATTATAGAGTTGACTTTAAAAGTTGATTTTTGGTAAAATTCTGCAATTCTTTATATGATTTCTATGAATAACTTATTATTAACTTTTTCGATTATTACTCATTAAAAAAAATACATCAGTGCGTTTCTAAATTCACAATATTTCAGTGTTTTATACGCGTGGCGCATGAAGTAAAATTTCGAGTTTAGAAAAGCCCCGTGAAAATTTGTCTCGGGTCGCTGCGAGACCCGAGACAAATTTTCTACGCGGGGCTTTTCTAAACTCGAAATTTTACTTCATGCTTAGTCTGGGAGTGGAAACACTCGTTCTAAACTTCATATTGCACTTTTTTATAAAGAAATCGATTAATGACTGAACATTTACAGTGAATACATTTTGCATATTTAAAAGAAAAAATCACAGTATGTAGAATTTTTCTTTTAAATATGCAAAATGTATACTCTGTATATTTTCAAGCATTAATCGTTTTTTTTTTTAAAACGTGCGATATAAAGTTTGGAACAAGTGTTTCCACTCCCAGACTAAGCATGAAGTAAAATTTCGAGTTTAGAAAAGCCCCGCGTAGAAAATTTGTCGAGGGTCGCGCAGCGACCCGAGACAAATTTTCACGGGGCTTTTCTAAACTCGAAATTTTACTTCATGCGCCACGCGTACAAAACACTGAAATATTGGTAAGTTAGAAATACACTAATGTATTTTTTTAATAAGTAATAATCGAAAAAATTTAATTACAAAATACATTTTTCTCCATACATTTTCAAGTCAGGTCAATTAATATAATACATAAAATTAACTCATTTAGTAACTTGATTAACAAAAAAATTATTATGTTGCGTGTATGCACCAATGGCGCTTAATGGGTTAATATAGTGATAAATAGTTACATGACACAAATTATGAACGAATAACAAATTATGTTAAAATGAAATTTACGTCAAAAGCAATATTCATTTCTAACGTTATACAAAAATATCACTGAGAACTTCTTCAATTCTTTTCTGTTTTCTTGCGCTATTTCTTCTTAGGTTAAGTTTTTAAGGGAATGAATTTAACCTGTTAACGAAACAAAATATTTTTTGTTATTTCTCCTTTCATTTTTAATTTGTATTTGTTAGTTGGTTTGAAGAGAATTTGACCTTAACGTTACATATACTTTAATAGAGCGTTGTAACAAATCAAATTAAATAAGATTTTAAATATTTCATTGTATAATTCAATATCCGGAGGTGCATTTGCACGGGAAGTAGTTGTTTCAATGGCTATTTATCGTCTTAAGTTGTCTTATTAATTAAGACATTGTTTGCATTTTCACGAATAACATTTTCGTAATTTTATATATTATGAAACAAAATATATTTAATAAATTAGCCTGGTCGATTCAAGGGAACTCTTATCTTTAATTTGCCTTTGATAATCAAAATTTATGTACCGCTGAATGCATTAACACAATTTTCCATCATTCTAAACACTGCTTTCCTTTTAATCACATTATCTTTTTTATCGCTTAAATGATTACATCCAAAATGTGATTCATTCATTCTTCAATTTCTTCTGTGAAATTAACGGCCCTGGCTTCGCAACCATGTCAAACGTGCAATTATCGTTTGAACATTTTTTTTTAACATTTGAGAAAACTTTTAGGTTAGTTTTAAAGCCGGCTTTATCTATTAAAAGTGTCAAAAAGCCGTCTTTAATGCATTATGAAGCTTTAACTTGGTTATGAAACCGGCCGTAATTAGTAATTTGCCAGACGAAATCATCGCTAAAATTAGTATATACTATTTGACTTGGTCAAATAATCGCTTAAATTAGTATGTACTAATTTATCCCATTAAATAACCGTTTAAATTAGTATATACTATTTTACTCGATCAAATAATCGCTTAAATTAGTATATTCTAATTTACCCGCTTGAATTTGTATCACTATTTATCCGATCAAGGAATCGCTTAAATTAGTAATTACTAATTCATCCGATCAAATAATCGCTTAAAGTAGTATATACAGTTTTCCGCATAATAATCGATTATATCGATATATTTCAATAATCGACTAATTACTAATTGGTATAACGATTATTCCCATCACTATTAAAAATGTACTACGAAGTAAACGCCTTCAAGATTTAAAAACGAACGCTGTTTGTAATATTTTTCACATATTGACTTGATATAGTCAGAAATGTTCGTTATTCCTCAGCACTGGGTCGGGACTACATTGACGAGGACCTTGAGGTCCGAAACGCGTCTGTGGGTATCCGGTGCTGGAATACTGAACACCATTTTAATTTTAATGTTTATTTTCTGGTTTTACAGAGTTCTGCTCATTCGTAGACGAAACAGTGGCCTGTGTGTACACATTGTGTAATCTTGCCATTCGTTAATATGCTACTATACATAGAGCATTATATAGCACAGCTATTGAAATTTACTATTAGTTTTAGAGATGTTACTTATTTGTACAAAATCATATTAGAACTATTTATTATGCCGTAAAGGGTCGAAAAATGAACCTTTTAGAATCGTTAGAAATACAGAAAGCCCGCGCTAATCCGGAAAATCCCCTAATTAACGACCAGGTTGATTTAGTATATATCCCTATTTTTAATGCTATTTTGTAAATAACCATTCTTGTATATATACCTGTACCATACCGTAATTTAAATCACTCCGTTTGATAATGGCAAGTTGAGTTGCCGAAACTGCAGTCACAAAAATAAAAAATATTGTGTTATACAAACAAAGTTAAAGTGTTTTATTTTCTTCATATTAGAACGATCATCTAAAAACATTTTTTAAAATTCCTAATAATAATAATAATCCTTCCAATCTCAACCTGTATTTCTACGGGCCCTGTAAGCTCAGCGCTTGTGCGGGGGACGGGGGCTAATTATTATTATTGTAGCCCATCTTGCGTCTGCAGGCGGCTTATACGGGCTGTCCCATTTTAATCTTAGCAGGGTAATATCTCAAAATGAGTGCGTCCAATCGAGAAAGTTGCCGAATAGAAAGTTTTGTGATTCGGAGGGGGACGTCCGATTTTTCCATAAATTTCACCCCCCGACCCCCAAGGGGAGGATAATAGGGGTGACATTCAAATCTTAAATAGCGACCCCCAATTTTTATTGCAGATTCAGAAGGCGCAAAACTAGGTGGGTTTTACCTGAGAACTTGTTTGTTATTGGCAACAGGTGGCGCTGTAATCGAGAAAATTTGATAAATTTGATTTTCTTCGATAACACATAAAACTAGTGTTTGGCAGACAATTAATTCTTAAAAAATTCTCAAGTCACTTAAAATGAACGCCCATGTAGGTGGGGAAGGGTGCAAAGTTTGTTGACTCCAAAGAAACCCCTAACTTTTCATTAAAAATCAAAATGACAAAGTAAAGTTAGGGCAAGGGCTATGTTTGAAAAATACGTAATTCACCTTCATGAACTGACCTTCACATCTTGTGAATGAGTGAGAAAAGTGAGAAAAGGGAGAGATGAGAGAGAGAGAGACAGAGAGAAAATGTTTGAAATTTGAGATGGACATTTTGAGCCCAAATTTAAATATCTCTTAACCATTTTTGAATAATTGTTCACCAAAAAAATTGTGTTGGTGGGTAATTCCTAGTAGATGGAAATCATGCAGTTGTTGAATCAAAAGTTTTCTGTGAATAAAATGCTTAAATTTTGGGCCTTGATTTGGTCACTTATGGTTCAATATTTTAAGTAAGATTAAAGCAAGATTTAGGTGGGATTAAATGTTTTATTAGGGGTTCGAAGTGATAGCCATTGTTCCCAATACAGATATTTACTCTTTTTTCAAAGTTTCGCACAGTCGCTTCCAACGGAGGAGGGGTTATAGCCCTGTACGCTTCCCTTATGCGGTGTTTCATGTTTTTACGTGTTGTTGGCGGTTCACGGAATACAACACCTTTGATGTAACCCCACAAAAAATAATCTGGCGCTGTTAAATCCGGTGATCTGGGTGGCCACTGTACGGGTCCTCCACGACCAATCCACTTTTGCAGATATGTCTCATCAAGAAAATTTCGCACATGTCGAGCCCAAGGTGGCGGCGCGCCATCATGCTGGAACCATGCGGTTAATCTGGTCAGGAGGGACACGTTATCTAGAAGCGCAGGAAAGTCTAATTGCAAGAAATGCAGATACCGTTCCCTATTCAACGTCTCGAACACACTCAAAAACGACTAACTGACAAAACTGTAATTGTTTTTAAACAGCCACCCAGATCACCGGATTTGACGTCGCCAGATGTTTTTTTTTTGTGAGACTACTTTAAAGATGTATTTATTTTAAATGGCTTGTGAATTTTTTAATCATAAATTGTCAGCCAAACACTAATTTTATGTCTTATCGGAAACAATCAAAATTTCAAATTTTGTCGATTGCAGCGCCACCTGTTGCAAATAACAAAACATTTCTTAGGTAAAAACTACCTATTTTTTATGCTCTCTTCGAATCCACAATAAACATTAGAGGTTCCTATTTAAGATTTCAAAGTTACCCCTATTATTCACCCCCTTAAGGGTCGGGGGGTGAAATTCATGGAAGAATCGGATGTCCCTCTCCGAACCACAAATCTTTTAATTCGGCAATATTCTCGATTGGACGCACTCATTTCGAGATATTCCCCTGTTAAGATTAAAATGGGACACCCTGTAGATAGTGTAGGTATTTATAAATTTCTATCATTTGATACTAGGGATGTGGGGAAAACTGCAGAAAAACCACACCCGAAATGCCAATAATCAAGAAACAATGTACAAAATTTAGTTTAGAATTTTCTTTAACTAAATTGAATCTGGTTACAACTTCAGCTTCAATAAACAGCATATTATGAAAATACACATTCTTTAATTTCCATGTTAGTATCGTATTTTCTTCGTCGAGCTTTCCTACAGAACGCGCACAGCTTTGGGCGAAAATAAAATAAGCTAATAACACACCATTAAATGTAGTAAAAAGAGTAGCATTAAATTTCACCCCTAAGGTCACGAAAACCACTCTCGTTCACCAGAAGTCCGATGCGTGTAAATATTTCGAATCGAAATTACACGCAGCATTATACTTTTGAAATGCTAATAAAAATACCAGATAATGGTGCGTGTAATTTTTCGAATCAGAATTTAATGCAAATTTTCATGCGCTTCTAACCGTTGCCTTTCGGTTTAGTGAATGTAAAAAATATCTTGAAAATAAATTCACTCATGACATTTGAATTTTTGTCAAACTTTTAATAAAATCACATTACTTTTTCTTAATTATTTTAGCTATAAATTTTCTGACATTCGTTGATTTTTGAAAGAGTTCAATTTAAAGCTTTAAACGAGTGTATTCCACTCCCAGATTAAGTATGAAGTAAAATTTCGAGTTTAGAAAAGCCCCGTGAATATTTTCTGGGCTTTTCTAAACTCGAAATTTTATTTCATGCGCCACGCGTATAAAACACGGATTTTAAGTAAAGTTCGAATATACATAAATTTGACAATATTTTAGTGTTTTATACGCGTGGCGCATGAAGTAAAATTTCGAGTTTAGAAAAGCCTAGAAAATTAGTCTCGGGTCGCTGCGCGACCCTCGACAACTTTTCACGGGGCTTTTCTAAACTCGAAATTTTACTTCATGCTTAGTCTGGGAGTGGAAAACACTCGTTTAAAGCTTCAAATTGAACTCTTTCAAAAATCAACGAATGTCAGAAAATTTATAGCTAAAATAATTAAGATAAAGTAATGCGATTTTATTAAAAGTTTGACATACCATGGAATTGATACAACAATTGCGGATATTCCCTGTTTTTTTTAAGTTTAATTTAAAGCTATAAACAAGTGTTTTCCACTTCCAGACTAAGCATGAAGTAAAATTTCGAGTTTAGAAAAGCACAGTGAAAATTTTTCGAGGGTCGCACAGCGACCCGAGAAAAATTTTCTGGGCTATTCTAAACTCGAAATTTTACTTCATGCGCCACGCGTATAAAACACTAAAATATTGTCTAACTTATGTATATTCGAACTTCACTTAAAATCCGTGTTTTATACGCGTGGCACATAAAGAAAAATTTCGAGTTTAGAAAAGCCCAGAAAATTTGTCTCGGGTCGCACAGCGACCCGAGACAAATTGTCTGGGCATTTCTAAACTCGAAATTTTACTTCATGCGCCACGCGTATAAAACACTATAATATTGTCAAATTTATGTATATTCGAACTTCACTTAAAATCTGTGTTTTATACGAGTGGTGCATGAAGTAAAATTTCGAGTTTAGAATTTAGAATTTGGTGTGGTTTGGTTTAGTTTTTAAGGCTTTTCTAAACTCGAAATTTTATTTCATGCTTAATCTGGGAGTGGAAACACTCGTAAAACGGTAAAAATACGAAGTTCAGTTTACAGATCAAGTCAATTAAAATGCATTTTCATACACTATTAACAACGCGTTTTATATTTGGTAATAATGTTGCGTGAAAATTGCCTTTAAGAAACCAGTACTAATTTCTAACCCATTTTCCACGCCACGCACGATAATCCACGACGAATCGGAAGGAAATCAAAACTTGTAATTTGGCAGCGCCTTTTCTTTTCTCTAAACTTCTGCTCAGTTATCACATCCTCAGGGCGTTCACGTCGATTAACTTCCTACCATAAATATCATTAAATCATTCTGGCGTAAGAAGCCTTCACAGGATATAATCATCAGGAAACCGCGGTGACCGAATTCATCCGCTGTTTAACTAGTCCACTTTTGCATACTCCTTCTATTCCGCACGAAAGCTGTAAATCTAGAGTCTAGAGTCTTTTCTTCGCGCACAATGCGCGAGTGAGAAACGGCCGCTTTTCGCGGCTGATAACGTAAAGTGCTATTGTTCGCAGTGAAATATGCACTGAGGGGGAAATGCAAAAGTTTTAATTTGATTGGCTTCCTTTTATCAACCACTTCATACTTCATTGGTGTAAAAAGACAGAAAGGATGTGTTCTTCTTCTGTGCGTAAAAAAATAGAATGAAAACTTACGCCAAAGAGTCAATCTATTAAGAAGCCAACAAAATCTTGCAAAGGTAATATTAATTTTTATACTTAACTTATTTTAAAAAGGAAAAAACGTCTTTAATTGATTGATTGAGTTATAACCTTTCTTCAGATTTATGTACACTTCACTTTATTTGCATTATCAAATGTACATTTCGGACACAAAGTCACCATTATCCATGGATTGGGCAAGTCCGAAGTAGTCCAGGAAAACAACTAAGGTGGTCAATCGAAAGATTGCGTATACTCGTTTCAAAAAAAATTATCAATGGATTAACACTGCAATAACTTCTTGATTTTAAAAAATCTGAGTGTTTATTCCCTACAATTGTTTCGCAAATTTATTGCTTTTTCAGGTGAAGATATACAGGGTTTCTCTTGACTTATAAGGAATTATAGTTCGTGATGTGTATTGATGGGAATTAAAAAAAGTGTAGTAAAAGTTTTGTATGAACAGAGATAACGAATTAATAATGTTGAGAGGGGAACTGGTAAAATTATTTCATTTGCTTTGAATTTTAACTATCACTCTATTATAATTAAAAACGTATAAATTTGATTGTCAATTTTTGAAATATTCTTTTTTAATTTTATTGATTGATTTCGAAATATCTTTACTACGATTTTTGTCGGGATGCAATTCAAGTTATTATTTTTTTTTTCATTTATCAATTTCAACGAATTTCACCTTTTGTCAACAACATATTCATAATAATGATATTCAAAATTAAGTAAATTCTATGCAAATATTAGATTACATTATATTTTTATCAAAAATTGGTATTTTTTTGCAAATGAGAGTCAATGAGATTAGCTTTAAAAGCAATAGACACTGGTTACTTTAGATCAGTGGTCTCCAAACTACGGCCCGCGGGCCAAATCCGGCCCGCGACTTGCATGAATCCGGCCCGCGATTGTTTGTAATTTTTTTTTGTAAATGTCATATTTTGAAATATTGTAACAATTGTTCCTTAAATTTTTCATAATTTTATAAAATTAATCGAATCTTGGCCCGACTTTATTATGTAGAATTGTATTTGTGGCCCACGAAGAAGATAGTTTGGAGACCCAGGCTTTAGATGACACATTCATATGTTGGGTAAATAGTCTTGATTTTCATATTTTTAACGAGTGTCTTCCATTCCTTGATTAAGCATGAAGTAAATATTTTGAGTTTAGAAAGCCTAAAAATTTGGATTAGTCGCTCCGTGAAGCGGAGCGAGCAATCCAAAATTTCAGGCTTTTCTAAACTCGAAATATTTACTTCATGCGCCATACGCACTAACGCTGGTTTAAAGTGAGTTCAAAACGCGAACGTATAATAATTTGTTTTATAAAAAATGTTCTACATGAAATACAACACTGTGTTATTTATAACATAAACGATAATATCTGTGCTTTTTAAAAGATTTAAAGATTCCCAACGAAAATACAAAAAAATCGAATTGCGTTTTTTTTTCCTTTCAATACTTGCATTAGATTCGCTTTTTTTACTATTATACATTTTATAAAATAATAAAGTTTCAATAAATTGTACTTTTTATGTTACATGAGTTTTTTACTGTATGTACCTTAAGCTTTATATCTAACTTTAAATTGCCAATGAGCGACCTAAGTCAAATATTCACGGGTCTTTTCTAAACTCGAAATTTTACTTCATGCGCCACGCGTATAAAACACTGATTTGTACTAAAGTTAGGTTTTATGGTGATTGATAATAATAATAATAATAAAAGTAGAATAAATTTAGTTGAAGCAACTTTTAATTATTGTTAATATACAGAGAGTTTTATGTAACACCGAACATGTTCACAGCAAGAATTTTTCTTTTAAGTATACATAAACATACGTTGTACATTTGCCGACGCTCGGTTTATTGAAAGAATTTAATTTTAAGCTTTAAACAAGTGCTTTCCACTCCCAGGCTAAGCATAAAGTAAAATTTCGAGTTTGGAAAGGCCTGAAAATTTGGTTTGGCGCGTAGCGCGAAGCGCGGAGCGGCCAAACCAAATTTTCAGGCTTTTCTAAACTCGAAATTTTACTTCATGCGCCACCGGTACAAAACACTGATGCAATGTAAAGTTTAGCGGTGTATTTAAAACTTCGTAATATGTCAGTGTTTTGTAGCGGTGGCGCATGAAGTAAAATTTCGAGTTTATAAAAGCCTGAAAATTTGGTTTGGCCGCTCCGCGCTTCGCGCTACGCGACCAAACCAAATTTTCAGGCTTTTCTAAACTCGAAATTTTACTTCATGCTTAGCCTGGGAGTGGAAAACACTCGTTTAAAGCTTAAAATTAAATTCTTTCAATAAACCGAGCGTCGGCAAATGTACAACGTATGTTTATGTATACTTAAAAGAAACATTCTCGTTGTGAACATGTTCGGTGTTACATAAAACTCTCTGTATATTATCATATCTTTAACGGGGAAAGTGTTATGAAGCACACTTAACAATTTTTTTAATTTAAATTAAAACCAAGTAAAAATCGATAAATTACATTTTTAAGTACCTCGACGTAAGTCGGCGCCAGCCGACATTTGGACTATAAAACAGTTGACATAAGTCGGTGGTGGTCGATATTTGAACTACATGGACATTTAGTCCATCGTTTTAACTTGACATGAGTCGGTATCAGCCGACATTTGAACTATAATGACAGTTGATATAAGTCGGCGCCAGCCGACATTTAGACTATAATGACAGTTGGCATAAGTCGGCGGTAGCCGACATTTAAACTATAACGGCAGTTTTCATAAGTCGGCACAAGCCGATATTTAATAAATCGTACCAACTTGACACGAGTTTGAATTGAACTATAATGAGATTGCCATGTTATTTCTTTTTCTTTGTGACAGTTACAAAATGTGTTTCAACACTTGTGACATATTTTAAAGTAACGAGTGTTTTCCACTCCCAGACTAAGCATGAAGTAAAATTTCGAGTTTAGAAAAGCCCCGCGTAGAAAATTTGTCGAGGGTCGCGCAGCGACCCTCGACAAATTTTCACGGGGCTTTTCTAAACTCGAAATTTTACTTCATGCGCCACGCGTATAAAACACTGATTTACAGTAAAGTTAAAATATATAACTCTTAGATGTGTGGTGATCACTATTTACCGAGATGTAGCAAAAAAATGCAAGAATTACTTTTTTTGGAATAATAACAAAAGTAGAATAAATTTAGTTTGAGCAACATTTCAATATTGTTGATATTTATAATCACATCGAGAACTTCATAACAAAGGGGCGTATAAACGAAAATAACTAAAATTGGGTTTTTAGGTATATGAGCCACAAATAAGTCTGCGCATCGTCAATACTCCAGATATTCCACTTTGATTTCAAACTTAGTTAGACATTTTTGAATACATTACCTGTAACTTAAATACCGAAATGATTTTTTTAACCAATTTTATTCTCTTCTGTGAAATTTTAAATTTGGTTCATACGCCATTTTGTTATGAAGCCCTCGATATCTTTAACGGGGAAAGTGCTCTGATGGACACATCATAATTTTTTTAATTTAAACTAAAACTAAAGTAAAAATCGATAAATTATATTTTTATTTAGCTCTGCACAGATTAATTGAGGTTATGAATACGAATAATACCAATTAATTATATGAAAACAACGATACTGGGTGAAATGAAATAATGGCGTATGGCCTACAGTCATTTCGTTCCATTAGACAATGAGTCGTAAAGTTTGATAGCTTTGGTAAATCATCGCTAATTTTCCCAACCTCGTTTCATCTTACCTGTATAAACATTGTTTCGGTTTATTGATCATAATTATAGAAAGCAGAATATTTTACAACGTGAGACAACACACTTACGTCAAACTACACACAAATAAGGAATACCTAAGTACTTTAAGGATATTCATAAAAAAATTTATAATTTAAACAAAGTTCTTTAGGCCATTTACTACTACCGTGCGATCGTTTAAGACATGATTTAGAGTAGGCTCTGAATTTTATCTCCAAACTATCTTCTTCGCGGGCCACAAATACAATTCTACATAATAAAGTCGGCCAAGATCCGATTAATTTTATAAAATTATGAAAAATTTAAGGAACAATTGTTACAATATTTCAAAATATAACATTTACAAAAAAGTTACAAACAATCGCGGGGCGGATTCATGCAAGTCACGGGCCGGATTTGGCCCACGGGCCGTAGTTTGGAGACCACTGCTCTAAATCATAAATTAAACGATTGTACGGTATGTTGGTTATCTAGCCCGGACTAATTCAAACATTTATTAAAACAAAACATTGTTTGAATTGGCCTGTGTAAGATAAAATAGTAGTAAATGGAGTAAAGAATCAACTTTATAATTTTGTAGGCAACATTTTAATTGCAGGTTTATTTTATTTTGCAAATGATTTAAATTAATTAAATAATTTTGGTGAAACACTTCATTTTATTTTTAGTTAATTGACACGTGTTTCGGTTCCTACAGACCATACTCAAACAATACATTAAATTACAGGATTTTTCGTTTGATTTTCACCAAGTAACCAATGAAATTCCCTTTCTATCAATTGAATGGGAATTTCATTTGATATTGATAATGAAGGTTTAAATTAAATTACACTTGGTTTGTTTCACAATTTTTTACTTAACTATTTACTCGACTAGTTTCGCGTTTTACAGCATTATCAGGAGTGAATTACAAAAGATACAAGCTTATATATAGTCAGGTCGTTGACGAGGTGTTTTCCGTCTTTTATTGCCCTATTTATTTCTAGGCCTTCCCTGAGATTTAAATTACGGCCATTTTTTTAAACCTTCATTATCAATATTTAAAAATGTTTCGCCAAGTGATAAGTGAGAAAATTATTCAATAAATTTCATTTGATATATGATGAAAATCAAACGAAAAATCCTGTAATTCAATAAATTGGATTAGAAAAAGTTAATACTTGCAGAGTTTACGAAACAAATGCATTCAAATAAATTTTAATATTTCTCGTGGTGAGAAATGCCAAACAATTTCAGATAATGGTTAAACACGTTATCTCCATTTAGAAAACATGCCAAACATCGGTTTTTGCAATTCACGTCTGGCTGTGCGTTTACCAAGTCGTGATGGAAAAAAAATCGCAGAAGGATATTGGCACATTCAAAAAGCGCACACTCGTTCCGGTGTGTGGAATTCATGTACGCGCCCAACACGAAATAGTGAAATCGAGTTGGGATCGAGCCTGATAAAAAGATAAGATCACTTTGAGCTTTGAGCAATCGTGCTTTGGTAATTTGCTATAATCGACTCACGTATACTTAGCAGGAACAGATCCAGAGACAATTATCATTTAAAGACAGATTTAATATGTAATTTAAATTCCACTTTGGAATTTTATATTTTTGTTGATTTAGTAATATCAACAAACTATACAAATATGTAGATTAGGTAAATTTTTACATTTTTGTTGATTTAGTAATTTTTTAAATTTTTGTCAATTTATCCAAATTTTCACAGTTCTGAAGTTATTGTGAAACCCAATTATGTGAGTTGGTTTTGACGTTTTTATTCAAAATAGTAATAATTATTTAAAATTTGTGTTTTTTGTTAGATATTAACATGAAGGAAGAGTTTTTTTTAAGTATACTTTTACATATTCCATATTTTCAATTCAATTTATTCAATTCCAATAGATTTTTTACAGATCATCACACTTATATATAACATTTTTATTATTTTTTTGCTATTACTTATTACTTATTTCCTAAATTGTTGCGCCCAATATTCTACATTTTAAGTACAAGTACTTGTTTTATGCATTCCATTTACTTTTAAATCTATTAGAATTTACTTATACAAACTAGCTAAACTAGAAAAATATAAAAACAAAATAAGATAGAAAACAAAAATAAAGGTCTACAATGTATACAAATATTTGTAAAACATAATTATGTGTATATATATACTGCCTTTCAAAAAAATCAGAACACCAAGTATTTATTGCACGATTTTAATAAAATTTACACAATTTGATCATGTAAACGAACTGTATCGATGATCAAAAAATCAACTTGAAAAACAAAAAAAACAAATGAATAAAAATTAATAATGTGTTGGGCCTCCACGATTTCCTAAACACTCATTAACACGTCGAGGCATGCTAGAAATCAGGCTGTCAATATCGACTTGGGGTATTTCATTCCAAACTTCGATAATTTGACCCCTAAGTTCCATTACAGTGTTAGCGGGGCGCTGTAAGTTACTTATTCTAACACCTATCATATCCCAAACATGTTCTATTGGCGATAGATCTAAAGAACGAGATGGCCAAGGTAAAAAATTGATTTCGGCACTATCAAAAAACTGTCTTGTAATGGCCGCTGTATGAGGTCGAGCATTATCTTGCTGAAAAATGGGGTTCTGCAAGCCATTTACATAGGGCACTAACACTGGCCGTAACATGTTGTCAATATACCGAATCGCGCTAAGACTTGCTTCTAAAAAAAACTAGAGGAGACCGACTACCATATGCTATCGCCCCCCAAACCATAACTCCCTGTGTAAGAGCCGTATGTCTTTCAACAGCAAATTGTAAAATTCTGCGTTCACCGCGTCGACGTCTCACTCTTCTGCGACCATCATGAGCCCATAAACAGAACCGAGACTCATTGCTGAAGATAATGTTATTCCATTCATGGGTCTAATGTTGTCTTTCCCTTCACCAATCAAGTCTTGCTCTGCGATGCTGCGGAGTAAGAGGTAGACACAATTGTGGACGGTAGGATCTTATAACAAAACTGCGGATTCTTCTGTAAACAGTAGCCATGGATACTCTTTGGCCATTTAGAGCCAACCAGTCATTTCCCAATGCCCGCGACGTTGTTAATCTGTCCCTTAAAGTTGTAAGACGAAGAGCTCGATCTTCACGCTCAGTGGTGCTTCTTGGACGTCCTGATCCAAGTCTACGTCGATTCTCCCCAGCTTCGGACCATCTAGACCAGCAGCGTACGATCACCGATACACTACGGCCTACCCTTTCAGTAATAGCACGAACCGAAAAACCCGCTTCTCGCATTCCAATAATGCGACCCCTTTCAAATTCACTTAGATGATGATATTGTGCACGCCGACGAACACGGGGCATCTTTTTATGTTTTACAAACTGAAACGTCAAACTACTCAGAGGCTACTTGGATATTAGAAGCAATTACATTAAAAAATCAGCAGCTCTTCATAATGGTGAAATCAAGGAATAATACCATTAAATAGTGAGCAAAACAATTGATATTTTGATCATCGATGCAGTTCATTTACATGATCAAATTCTGTAAATTACATTAAAATCGTCCAATAAATACTTTGTGTTGTGTTTTTTTTGAAAGGCAGTATATAACTATATAAAACAAAGTGTAAAAATATTAGAATATTTGGAGGAAAAAAAACAATGTATCTAAAGGAGAAAAAATAACCATTTGTTCAAAATATATATTATAATTTGTGTAATTAGTGGAAGTGAGTAAACGGTATGAATAAGATGAGGATTTATGATGGAGTATTATTGGAATATTGTTGTTATTTTATCTTTGTTGTTATGTATAAACGTTTTTATTTCATTTATGTAGCTCTTCTTATTTTGAGTCTCCATTATTTGCTTTGGTACTATATTGTACAGTTTTATTGCTATATAGCTGAAGTGACGGTGAGTTATTTTGTTAATGCGAAATGGGATTTCTATTTTTTTGTTCGTTTTAAATCTTGTTTCGTGGTTGTGAATTGGATGATTATTGTAGGTGTTATGTCTGTGTATGTATATGAGGGTTTGTACTGCGCAGAGTTGCCTGATATTAAATGTGGTGTTATTATAGAGGAGTTCTGTTGGGTATAATTTTTCTGTAGTATATCTTCAACATACTCATCATTGACTTTATGAGTATGGGTATATAATTTATATTTATCATTTATATTTGTACAATTTATTACGAGTGTCAGTTATTTTAGTTTATTCATCTATTCAACTAATTCTATCTAAACAGAAATTACAGGTAGTATACATAGTGGTGTAAAATTAAAAGTAGATTTAAATTGGGCAATATTCTCGGTAATATTACTGGAAACATGGTAACAATTAGTAATATAAAGTTAGATATAAAGCTTAAGGTACATACCGCAAAAATATTTCTAATTCAATCAATAAAATTAAAATAGAATATCTCAAAAATTGACCATCAAATTCATACGTTTTTAATTATAATAGAGTGACAGTAAAATTCAAGGCAAATGAAATAATTTTACCAGTTCCCCTCTCAACATTATTAATTCGTTATCTCTGTCAATACAAAACTTTTACTACACTTTTTATATTTTTCATCAATACACGTCACGAACTATAATTCCTCGCAATTATGCGTATAAGTCAAGAAATTCCCTGTATATCTTCACCTGAAAAAGCTGCGCGACCCTGGACAAATTTTCTACGCGGGGCTTTTCTAAACTCGAAATTTTACTTCATGCTTAGTCTGGGAGCGGAAGACACTCGTTACTTTAAAATATGTCACAAGTGTTAAAATGTGTATCGTAACTGTCAAAAAGAAAAAAAATATAACATGGCGATCTCATTATAATTCAATTTAAACTCGTATCAAGTTAGCACGATTGATTAAATTTCGGCTTGCTACCGCCGACATTTGAACTATAGTGACAGTTGACATAAGTCGGCGCTAGCCGACTTATGTCCATCGTGTCAACTTGACATAAGTCGGCGTTAGCCGACATTTAGACTCTAATGACAGTTGACATAAGTCGGCGCCAGCAGACATTTGGACTATAATAACGGTTGACACAAATCGACGGCAGCTGACATTTAAACTATAATGACAGTTGGCATAAGTTGGTGCAAGCCGACATTTAACCAATCGTGCCAACTTGAAACGAGTTTGAATTAAATTATAATGAGATCGCCATGTTATTTTTTTCTTTGTGACAATTACGATGCACATGTTAACACTTGTGACATATTTTAAAGTAACGAGTGTCTTCCACTCCCACACTAAGCGTGAAGTAAAATTTCGAGTTTAGAAAAGCCCCGCGTAGAAAATTTGTCGAGGGTCGCGCAGCGACCCGAGACAAATTTTCACGGGGCTTTTCTAAACTCGAAATTTTACTTCGTGCGCCACGCGTATAAAACACTGATTTACAGTAAATTTAAAAATATATAACGCTTAGGTGTGATGGTGATTAATAATAATAATAATAAAAGTAGAATAAATTTAGTTTGAGCTACTTTTCTATATTGTTGATATTTAAATCATCATCGAGGGCATCATAACAAGGGGCGTATAAACCAAAATAATTAAAATTGGGTTTTGAGGTGTATAAAGTCTAAGCATCGTCAATACTCCATATTCCGCAAATGTCGGCTATCCAAAAAAATGCTAAGAGTAAAGTACCACTTCCGGTTTCCGCATTTTTACTAAAAGTTGATCGAATACTACTATTGTAATTAAGATGATACTCAAGTTTATAGTATCATCTTAACAGCTCAAGCAGTTTAGAAATTATCGTGGCGACAAAATTACAGGACAGACAAACATATTTCAAAAATGGTCTTAATTAACTTGGGGGACTTCAAAATTGATATATTCACAAAAAAAATTGATTTAAAAATTTTGGCGAAAACAATCCCTTTAAGGGAAAGTAAAAACGTATTACTTTTAAAAACACGTTATTCTATTCGCAACACTACTATTCGCCTGAAGAAGCCACAGTGTGGTGAAACAATTGTCGCGAATACAATAAAGTGTTTATGAAAGTAATAAGATTTTTATTTAAACTAAAATCAATGTGAAACTGAACTTTTAACTAATATCTGTCTCAACAAATAAGTTATTGATTTTTAGCAAACTTTCTGTCACAGAAACAAAATATATACATTATTAAAATACACAGTTTATCTAAAAGTTTTTGATTATGAATATATTCGAAAACATTTTTTTTCCTGTGCGAACTTTTAACCAAATTAGGTTAGCTACTATCTCTCCGTTTATTTGCATTAAGATTAGGTCATGTGGGCGTAAATTGCGTTATGAATTATGATCCGCATTAATTGCCTGTGAACTACATTATTTTTTCGCGTAATTTTCCCGTTCATCAAGCATAAAGTTAATTTGCATGAAAATTGTGAGGATTAATCGAAACGTGGCGGTTTTATGCTTCGCATTTGTTAACCTTGTAATAATCGATGATGTTTGTACAACGTCCATTACGTCTGTTTTTTTTTTTGTTTTTTGTAGATGACATCATGTTTGGTTTTGTTGGCAATCAACTGTGTAAATTTTAAGGCTATAAAATTATCTACTTATGTCCGGTTTTACAAACGTTAGTTATTAAACCTTATTCAATGATTTAATTTACTTGTCGTTTGAAATAGACATTTTTAGGCCTTCTAAACTCTTAATTTTACTTCATGCGTCAAGCGTATAAAACACTGATTCGATTCGAGCCTTGTTTAAACAGTTTATCGTTGTTATTTTGATGAAACCTCCTATGTGTGTTACCGGCGATTCTTTCAATCGTAGGCAACAAAAATTAAATTTCTAATTTAATTTCTTTTTGTATATAAAATGAGTTTATCCCCTGCAATTATCTGAGAACCGATCGGGGATTATCTCGGGTAATTTGTAAGACTAGAGTCCAAACACCTGGAGGGCACTCCGAGCAGACCTCCTAGAGCAGTGGTGAGGAAACTTTTTTTAAGACGGGCCATTTGTAATAACCAGACAATCGTAGCGGGCCAAAGAATAATGCTTAATCGTAGGTAGGTAGTTTTTATGCGGGTCGTCACATTACGAAGTAAGAACGCGTTCAAACATTCTCACGACGGCACTCTTAAACTTGCCGGATTAAACCTTTCCGCGGGCCGTAGTTTCCCCATCACTGTCCTAGAGGGAGAAGTGGTGAACGGGGCAGTCCGTTTTTCGGAAAAGAGATTTTTGTAATCTTTTGCATTCTCCTTTTTTAAGAACGGATTAGAAGAGATTACAAAATTCCCGAGATTCGTCGAATACCTGTAATTGCGACGGATTCGGCGAATTTCGGCCGCCAAGAAAACTACCCCTTTCCACCCTCGTTTTCAGCATTTAAATAATGGAGGACGGCACTTCTGCATCAGTGGCAAACCAGTAATGAAAGCGGCAACAATTTCATGAAATCATACAAGTGCAGCCTGTGGTGTTTAAGTGCTTGTCAACTTCGTTTTTTTTTGTGTAACTTTTGTTTGATTAGTGCAAGTGAAGAACCGGAATTGCTCTCACTGCCGCCTGTCACCGCTCCGGTCTTCGTTACTGCCAAAGCAGCCTTTAGTCGATGCTTTCCGAAACCCTTCGGACTTTTTCCGACATCGCGCGATTCCCGACGACGCCGTCCGGTCTTTATCTCTGCTCTCCGGACTCCGTCGACGCCTTCCGGGTACATCCGGACTTTTACAAAGCCGTCCGGACCTTATCGTCGTATACCGGACTTTACCGTTTTCGTCCGGATATCGCTGCCGCCACTCACCACCTCTGATGACCAGGCTGCCACTGTCCACGCCCACTACGCCCACGTATTAATTATTATTTGCTGCTGTGTTTTTTTTGTGCTGTCGTTTTTTTTATTGCTGCGTTTTTTTGTGTAAATAAATTTGTTGCTTTTGGATCGGTGTTTTAAAGACTAGTTGATCGTGCTCTCCATCCCCAAAACCCTGAGCTAGCTGGAAGTGCATTCGGGGTACCTTTCTTCTATGACATGTGATTTGAACAAACATTTGCAGGAAACACAAAAACTGTTTAAAAAAATTAAGTTAAGGACTACTTAACTTAATTTTTTTAAACAGTTTTTTTTTCAAGCATTTTTTTTTTTAATGATTCCTTGTATAAGATTTAAAAGTTAACTTTACTACATAGGAGATTTTATAAACTCATCGGGTTCATATCGTAGAGTTCTTTGATAATAAAACCCTATTTTGTAAAAAAAAATCATATTTGTTTCATCAAAACAACAATGATATTTTAAACTTCACTCTAGTTCAAAATATACTTTAACGAATAAAGCACTAATAACCTTTCTTCACACTTTTATTTGAAATACCAAATGTACATTTCGGACACAAAGTGACCATTATCAATGGATTAACACTTTATTCGTTAAATTAATTTGATCTTCACGTAACTCACAATCAATTTATTCAAAATATACTGTTTAGATGAGGCTCAAATTTTATGAACGTGTCTGATATTATGCTTATTTAAAAATGTACACTTCCAAGACAATAAGCCTGATATTTTATTATTTATGGCACAGCTTTTTTCTATACTAAACATCCTGTTTTTGATCATTAGCAAGGTAATTAACGGGTTATTAATAAAGTGGTCGAGATTTGCACATGGAAATTAAATTGGAACAATGGGGCGTTATAATAACTCTTAGAAAAAATTAGACATGAAAAAATTTGTATAACAGTAGTAGATATAAGTTTTTCATAATTAAGTTGTGACTAAATGGAGCAAGCCAAAGTAATTAAAAAAATACAATCTGAAGCTAGTCGACCTAATGTACGTTTCAAAAGTTTTGGCCCCTGTGTTTGAAGGGTAATTAATCAAAATCCACCGAGCCAAAAAACAATATTTTCTTATAGGTTAATAATTGAGCAATATCCAATAATGTAACGACGCGTCGTTTTCTCTAATTTTTCTCTAACTGTTACGGTTCCAAAGATATTGTGGCTGGCTTGTTTTCTAATTGACACCCTGTACATTTGAAAGTGTATAAATTGTTTTATTTATATAAAAGTGAAGATGAACTTTTAACAACAATCAGCCTTAACAATCATTTTTTTTAAGATACCTACTTTTTTAAACACTTTTCACGCTAATAATTTTTAAAACTTTAAACGTCGCTTCTAAGCAAAGAAAGATGGGGCCTGTGTTTACATAAACATTTTATTATTCTTCATTATTTGTAGAAATGCTAATAAATCACCCTGTATTTAACTTATCAAATTATGCACATTGAGCCAGTTGTTCAATACCGGTTTATACCAAGTTTAGTTTTGTATACTACAATCTAAATCAAGCTTAACATAAGGCATAATTTAACAAATAAAAATATATGGGCTCGAATTAATTTTAAAATACAGCAAATAAAAATGTAAGAGCCATTTATATTTTTTTTTAATATAATTTTCCTTAAAAGATTTTTTTCAATATTTTGCCTAAACATTTAACCTTAAATGCTATTTTTATTCTATTCTAATCTATTAATTTATAATTGACAAATTTAACGAGTGAATGTCAAGTTAAGATGCAGGCATTATGTATTAATTTATTACTGAGTAACTCTAATAAAATAAAAATTAGAATAATTTTCATATTATATAATGTTGCCATTATTAATTCAAAGGTAAAACTTGCTAAGTACGTGGGATAGAAACACCACTTGATGAATGTTATTGTATTTACCTTAAAGTGGTGATATAATTGTACCTGTCTAGAATGACATACGTATAACATGAAAAGTAAAATAAATCGTCAATTAGATAAGTGATGATTCACGATTCAAGGTTCGCTAGCTGTATGAAATTATAATTATTCGCGAGAAAAACCAGTTAAGTGTAATACACACTAGACGTAGTTGACAACTGTAATTTAGACGTGTTTTTCAACCGAAACGAATTAAATTAGTGTCCACTTTGTCCGCTGAATTTGCAATATTCTTTACCTGTAATAATAACGAAACAGAAAATGCTTATTTTGTTAATTAAAACTGTTTAGCCTTATTATAGAATTTCTGTTATTGTTGTTATAGTTACCTATAGAGGCAATTTTTATCGTAAAATTCGTAAACATTTGGAAACAAAGAAACATTACTATTTTTTTTTCTAGACCCATACGCCACGCGAATAAGACTGATTTGAAGTGAAGTTCACTTGTTTACAATATTTCAGTGCTATCAGTGTTTAATACGCGTGGCGCATGAAGTAAAATTTCGAGTTTATAAAAGCCTGAAAATTTGGTTTGGTCGCTCCGCGCTTCGTGCTACGCGACCAAACCAAATTTTCAGGCTTTTCTAAACTCGAAATTTTACTTCATGCTTAGTCTGGGAGTGGAAACATTCGTTTAAAGCTTTAAATTGAACTATTTTAAAAAAGCGAATGCATTTGTATACTTGAAAGAAAAATTCCCTGAATATGTACTAAGAGACACCTTGAGACAAACCACCCTGTAAAAACCAGTGTGGCAAGCAGTAGCAGCTACTTTTTTGATATGCATTGGATAAATATATTACAAATGTCAGGACAAAATAACACGGTAGAACGAGCGACCAAACCAAATTTTCAAAACTCGTATTAATACAGGGAGTTTTTCTTTTAAGTATACAAAGCCCAAGTATACATGTATGCTGTACATTTTTCGATATTCTTTGTTTTTTTTAAATAGTTTAATTTAAAGCTTTAAACGAGCGTTTTCCACTCCCAGACTAAGCATGAAGTAAAATTTCGAGTTTAGAGAAGCCTGAAAATTTGGTTTGGTCGCGTAGCGCGAAGCGCGGAGCGACCAAACCAAATTTTCAGGCTTTTCTAAACTCGAAATTTTACTTCATGCACCACGCGTATAAGACGCTGATTTCAAGTGAAGTTCACTTGTTCACAATATTTCAGTGCTTTCAGTGTTTAATACGCGTGTCGCATGAAGTAAAATATCGAGCTTAGATAAGCCTGAACATTTGGTTTGGTCGCTCCGCGCTTCGCGCTACGCGACCAAACCAAATTTTCAGGCTTTTCTAAACTCGAAATCTTACTTCATGCTTAGTCTGGGAGTGGAAACACTCGTTTATAGCTTTAAATTAAACTGTTTTTAAAAAAGCGAATGCATATGTATACTTGAAAGAAAAATTCCCTGTATAAATGCTAACCTTGAGACAAAACACTCTGTAAAAAGGGTGTGGCAGCTACTTTTTCGATATATATTGGAGAAATATATTTAAAATGTCAGAACAAAATAACTCGGTAGAACTCAGTTTAATTATTTACTTTTTCACTTTTATTAATGAACTTAATTTAGAAAGCGAAGCAAAACAATAAAAAAATCAATTCCATTCATGAGTAAATGTTATTGTTATTGTTAAATATTAATAGATATTATAAATGTTACTTCTGAAAATTAACCACTTTTTTCAAAATTAAAACTGGTTAAAAAATATACACTTTCCAACCCGACGCTTTATTTAGGTCGTAAGAGCGTTTCGACTCATTTCACTCATTTCTCTCACTTTGAGTTAAGGGCATGTATTTGTTATTCACTTTAAGTGATTAAATACTCCATAACTATCATACAATCTTTAATTGTCGGCCAAACGTAAAAAAACTAGTTTCGATATTAGTTGATTTAACATTTTACTTAAGCTTGTATTAGACGACCCTATTTTCTCGTATAAAAATAATTTTAAGGCTTTGTTAAACTCGAAATTTTACTTCATGCTTAACCTGGGAGTGAAAAACATTCGCTTAAAGCTTTAAAATCAACTCCTTAAAAAAACAACAACAATATCTGAAAATGTATAGCATATAATTGGGAAAAAACAACTCTATAAAATTTCGAATTAATAGAAGAAAATCTCCATGGTATTAGTAAGTTTTAAACTATTGATAAATGGAACGTGACAACATCGCATTTCCGTGTGTTCCAATCTATCTTTAGTTACATTTTCTAAAATTCTTAAGATTTTTTCAACACACTAAAAACAATAGAAATATAATTTACTAGATTACTTTAAACATATAATTTATAAGATACTTACAACACACTATAAACAATTAGAATATTGTTTTTTTTAATTTCTTTAAGATAAAAATTCTGCACACACTAAAAACAATTAGAATATTGTTGTTTTAACATATAAATTCTGCACACACTAAAAACAATTAGAATATTGTTGTTTTAACATATAAATTCTTCACATACTAAAACAATTATAACATTCTATTTCTAAATTTCATTAACATGAAAATTCTTCACATACTGAAAACAATAAGAATATTCTTTTACTCAATTTCTTTAAAATTAAAATTCCTCAGATGCTTTCCTCACACAAAAATTACGCAATTTTTTTACCGAAGACGAAAAAAAAAAACTCTCGCCCATTGTTCCAACTATCTGCAACTTGTAAACAAATAACGGCTGAGGAAATCTTGCGACATGCATATCGCAACAACCTCTATCTTGTTTACACGCATTTACCTTGTTAATTATTAATTACCGACAGGAATAATTAAACAACGACAGAAATTTTAAAAAGTAGAGGACTAATTAAAATATTGGAAAAAAATGTGCATGTACAAATTGTTCGATATGCAAAAATGTTACTTCAAGGCTTTTCCTTCCGAGACAGAATTTTGCAGGCACGAAAGACTACAATTATAATAATTGACCGAGATTTTTTTAGTTACTAAAATTCGACTCAGAATAGATTTCAGTTTAGTTTTAAATAATCATAAGTGATTCTTGCAAGCAATATGATTAATTTTATTATAACTATATATTAAAATGCATCTAAAAATAAATTTCGGTTTAGTTTTAATTAATCATAAGTGATTTTTGCAGGCAAAATGATTAATTTTATTATAATTACATATTAAAATTCGACTAAAAATAGATTTCAGTTTAGTTTTAATTAATCATGAGGTTTTTGCAATAAATATGATTATTTTTTTTTAATTATACATTTGTATAAGAATTTAGTCCTTCGGAAGAATTAGAAAAGTTCCCCTTCCGGATTATTGAAATTCACGTCGTAAACTTATTTGAGTTTAATATATAAAATTACGAAAAAACTATTCGTGAAAATGCAAACAATATCTTAATTAATAAGACAACTTAAGACGATAAATATCCATTAAAACAACTACTTCCCGTGCAAATACACCTCCGGATATTGAATTATACAATGAAATATTTTAAATCTTATTTAATTTGATTTGTTACAACGCTCTATTAAAGTATATGTAACGTTTAGGTGTTTCAATGGATATTTATCGTCCTAAGTTGTCTTATTAATTAAGACATTGTTTGCATTTTCACGAATAGTTTTTTAGTAATTTTATATATTATGTTTAAAGTGTGCAAACTATAAGAAGCGTAAGCTTATTTTTTTGAATTCAAATAGTTTTGAACTTGAATTTATCTTGTTTATTTGAGTTTCATGCTTTAGAAGAATATGAGTCATAGAGAGAATGAAAGGTTTTGAGCAATTACAAGTTCAGCATTCTATACAAAATCAAAGGCTATAAGAAATTATAAATTAAGCATTTTATACAAAATCAAAGGCTATTAGAAATTATAAGTTGAGTATTTTATACAGAATTAAATGCTTTCAAAATATATTTTTATAAACAACGTATGTGCTTTGAATTTCATATTAAATCAGTGTTTTATACGCCTGGCGCATGAAGTAAAATTTCGAGTTTAGAAAAGCCTGAAAATTTGGTTAGGTCGCTCCGCTTCGCGGAGCGACCAAACCAAATTTTCAGGCTTTTCTAAACTCGAAATTTTACTTCATGCTTAACCTGGGAGTGGAAACACTCGTTAGACCTTTTAAATTGAACTATAAAAAACAAATGCCTCAACATTTACTTGCATCAGGATTTTCAGCTTTTTTTAACTCGAAATTTCACTTTATCTTAATCAAAGAGTAGAATCACTGGCTAGTAAATTTAAAATGGACGCATTTAAAAAACAACGAATGCCTCAAAATTTAAAGTGATTTATTATTATTATTAAACTATTTATTAAACATTCAAGGTACAATCTTTAATTTTAATATAATACATAATTGTGAATTATTATTTTTTGTAGTTTTCTCTTCTCGAAGCTATAAGCATCGGCATATGTATGTTTACTTGTATGTAGTACATTTAATTAAAAATCTTTCAATGATGAATGATAATTCTTTATTGAAAGTTTAAAATAATTTCATTTAACATCCAAAAAAAAAATCTTTGTATACTTATCTTATTATTAATATAATTTCACAATAAATAATATTGAGTACATTACGTGTATAATATTCTTTGTAAACAATAAAATCTTCTTCATTGAATTAACCACAAATTGCTTGAGAATTCTTCTGCTTTCAATTAATTATATCTCGTGTTTTTTTTTATTGCGTAGGTGTTTCTTTTTTTCATTTATTTTGTGGAGGAATGCCAAATTTGGCTTTACAGCGGTCGGTTTCCGCGCGAATGCCAAAATTGGCGATAGGTTTTCGCCTTGATTGGCATTTTGACCTCTCGTTTTGTAATTACAAGTTTGTTGCCCCGACTTATTGGAAAGTTTATTACACCCGTAAAAATACGACGAATATTGATTAACATTAAAATTTTGAAATGATATTCTCACACATTCTATACAGGGTGTCCGTAATTCGACAGAATGTATGGGTATCTCAGTTATTTGAAGAGATACAGAGTCGGCAAAATTGGGGCAAGATTGCGTATTTTAGGGTCTACCAATAATCTAAACACAAATTTTAAATATTTCCTTTTGTTTTGGAAATATCACCAAAACACTGATATTAAGAAATTTCGTTTTAATTTATTTTATTCAAAAACTATTGAATCTAGACATTTAGAAATTATAGAGGCACTTTTTAATAAAGTAATCTAGTAGCATATTTCATTTTAAGATAACTTTAACATTTACCCAGGAACCATAGACAACTTTTGTTATTGTTATGGGCGCCAGTTTGGGTTTCCATATTTTTCAAAAGAAATTTTTTTTTAATTCAGTGATGTATTACACTTATAATATAATATACATTTGATATGTAATGTTTTAATCTTTTGTTTTTTCTAAAGAGTGCCTTGGAAACAGTTGAGAAATTTGCTCATTTGACATCTCCTAGGGCTTATAATTTGCTTATATATCACCCTTGAGGACCCACATCCAGCTGATTCATTACTGAACTGATAGAAACTGTATTCTTTTTTATAAAAAATAATTTCCAAGTTGTAACTGTCTAGATTCAATCGTTTTTGAATAAAAAAAATAAAAACGAAATTTCAAAAAACCCGTTTTTGACAAAGAAAAAAACGAAAAAAACGAAAACGATTTATTTTTAAATTTAACCGATTCTTTATCTCTTTAAATAACCGAGATCCCCATACATTCTCTCGGAATACGGACACCATGTATATAATTTGTGTCTATGTTTTATACCCTGGGTCTCCAAACTATCTTCTTCGCGGGCCACAAATACAATTCTACATAATAAAGTCGGCCAAGATCCGATTAATTTTATAAAATTATGAAAAATTCAAGGAACAATTGTTACAATATTTCAAAATATGACATTTACAAAAAAAATTACAAACAATCGCGGGCCGGATTCATGCAAGTCGCGGGCCGGATTCGGCCCGCGGACCGTAGTTTTGAGACCACTGTTTTATACCATATTTTCTCTGCGAAGCTTTTAAATGTAATTTTCAACTCAGCGGTATAAGTATCGTATGTTCAATTAAATAAAACCTGTAGACTGCCATGATTTTATCTTAATTTTAATTTAAGTTGGCTACACGGTTTAGGAATTGACATATAAAACGTCAGACATAACCTCAACTGTTTGTTTACGTTAGAATAATAATCTCTAAAACTTGCGGAATGACATAAAGGCAAAATTGTGGTTGAAGGTAAATTGTTAAATTTTAGAGTTGCCAACCTATAATCTTTTCTATGGCACCCTAGAGGTTTTTCTTTAATTTAACATACGATACTTTGTACCTACTAATCTATAGATATAATTAAACTTTGCTGGAAACTCAAATTTCAAAATTAATTCTAATCACCAAATTAATTAAATCGTTGAAAAAAATGTTTACTGAAGTTCGCTTAAACAATTGTTCTAGAAGTGTACAAATGACTGATTTTTTTGTGAAAGGTGATTAAACTCTCACCATTCTATTTTTATCTTTAATCTGGCCATTATAAAACAACCTTGTGGCTTTAAAAAAAATCAAATTGAATGAACAATAAATTATTGCACCTGGGCGTTAAACCGACGCATTAATTCGTTGAAATTTGCATTGAAATTTAGCCACTTTATTCGCCAAAAAGCGTTATTAATAATAATAATCCGACTCTGTTGAAATCCAAACAATATGAACGAAATTATTCGTATTTCGTGATTCTAAATTTGATATTGTTCTAATGCAGAAACACGAAAAGCGAATAATTTATTGTTACTTGAAGCTTCCTGTTTGTTTATTAAGTTTACTGAGAGAACAATTTGACCTGATGTTATATTTTGTATATAAATTATGCATAAACAATAAATTATTCGTTTTTCGTGTTTCTGCATTTGAACAATATCAAATTTAGAATCACGAAATACGAATAATTTCTTTCGTATTATTTGAATTTCAACAGAGAAAAGCAGTAAATCTGTTTGTGTAACTCAAATAATCATTTTAAAATTCAATATTCGTCGGGGTATTAGCTCAGGAAATAGTTGTTTCGATGAATATTTGGAAAAGTCTTAAATAGATGAAATTATTGCTGAAAGTCAATATTAATTCGTTTTTTTCTTATATTTACTTAAAACGTTCTTAAATTTCAACAATTTAAACATGATTAGGAATTGAACGTAGGTTTTAAAGGTAAAAGCCATCAAGTTTTTGGAAAATGAAACTGACTTTTATCTTTGAAAATGCTTTTGTAAACCCTTTCTAGGAGGCCCACAGATTCAAGTAGAAAACTTTTTTTAAACCAATTTTTGCTCATCAACTAAGGTAAGTAAGCATGCAGGTGCTAATGAAAAATATATATATTGAACATATCAATAAAAAAAAACCTTTAGAGTGCCATGATTTTAACTATTTTTAAATTTAAGTTGGCTACACGCCTTAGGAATTGACATATAAAACGTCAAACATGATAATTATAATATAAAATTTCAGAGTTGCCAACTTACAATATTTTCTATGACACTCTAGAGGTTTTTTTTTTTAATGAACATACGATATAAAGAACTGAAGAACCTTTTTTGCTCTAGCTAAGCCACTGCTAACCCTTTACTGGACGGTTTTTTTTTAAATTTTAACAAAACAAATGTTAAAAAATAATGACAAAAATCTATGTTATTGCATAATATATAAAATTACGAAAAAACTATTCGTGAAAATGCAAACAATGTCTTAATTAATAAGACAACTTAAGACGATAAATATCCATTGAAACAACTACTTCCCGTGCAAATACACCTCCGGATATTGAATTATACAATGAAATATTTAAAATCTTATTTAATTTGATTTGTTACAACGCTCTATTAAAGTATATGTAACGTTTAGGTCAAATTCTCTTCAAACCAACTAACAATACAATTTAAAATGAAAGGAGAGATAGCAACAAATTAGAAGTGAAAGGACTTGGATTAAAACTAATGTCTTAGGCCATCTATAGACGCGTTTCGAGATTTATCTCTCTTCAGTATAGCTTTGCTTATGACGTTTAAAAAAATTAGGAATAAAATTAAAACAAACTTACTTGGAAAAAGTGGTGTGTGTGGAATGAACAGGTACACAGAAATGGAATGAGTGAAAATGATGGTCGGTATTTATAGGTAAAAAAGGGGATTATGTCATTAGCAGATATGAAGAATGTGAGACCTTATTATTTACCTTACGGTACAGTTCAAACAAGATAAATTCAAATTCAAAACTATTTGAATTCGAGAAAATAAGCTTACGCTTCTTATAGTTTGCACACTTTAAATATAATACATAAAATTACGAAAAAACTATTCGTGAAAATGCAAACAATGTCTTAATTAATAAGACAACTTAAGACGATAAATGTCCATTGAAACAACTACTTTCCGTGCAAATACACCTCCGGATCAAATAAAATTAAATAAGATTTTAAATATTTCATTGTATAATTCAATATCCGGAGGTGTGTTTGCACGGAAAGTAGTTGTTTCAATGGATATTTATCGTTGTCTTATTAATTAAGACATTGTTTGCATTTTCACGAATTGTTTTTTTGTAATTTTATATATTATGTTTAAAGTGTGCAAACTATAAGAAGCGTAAGCTTATTTTCTCGAATTCAAATAGTTTTGAATTTGAATTTATGTTATTGCTTTAAGTTATTATTAATAAAAATCTGCATATGAGTGGTCTAACTGCAAAACTCACATTCTCCACTTTTGAATACTTTTGGCAAATTGCAAAGAACACGTGTAATTTATTATGGCGGACATAAAAACACCGCCAACAAAATTTTTACAAAAAGGGGAGAATGTGAGTTTTGCAGTTAGACCATACAGATATTTTAAACGTTTTCTGATTTAATTTATATGATAATTTTAGCACAGCATGTGGATAAAATCAACGTGCATACCTTTTTAAACAGTCAAGAATAAAAACGTGTAATTTAAATTAAAAAAATACTTTTTGAGAGCAGCATATCAACCCAATATAAACGCTAGACTCGAATCTGCTTGAATAAATGGCCATAACACGGATGCCAAACAATTTTGTACGTTAAAAAATATGTACATACGTTTCTGATATTTGCGTAGTTAATATGTATTACATTTCGCAAACGGAAATATTAAATTGCATTTACTATGATGTTTTTTATGAAGTGTATCGTATATATTATGTTACTTTGTGCAGTAACGGGTTAAAATCACACTTTAACAATATTCAGAATTCCTTTTTTGCATTAACTACGCCACTGTTAAAATCAAATATCTGGAATACCCATTTATTCCTCTATACAAAAATTACAACATATTATTTCTTTATAATTTAAAATATATTGTTTTTCTTCTTCCAATTCACTTAAAAGTATTCCTATTTAATCTTGCCTTCAATCTCGTCTGGCTCGCGTTAATCGCGTCGATCAATTTCTGATTTTCGAATTTGAGCAGCGAAATTTCATTCTGGATGGACTTTAGTTCCCTCACGTAAGTTCTCATGTCCAAATCGATGCAGCCCTTATCACCAGCTGCGGGATCCATCAGAAAACTGAAAGGGTTGGCCTATTATTTTTTAAAAATTTATGAAAATGCACTGAAATTTTGATGGTTGAATGTGTCTACTTTTGAAGGGTTTTCGTGTTTATGTCAATTTTGACATTCATAGATAGGCCTAATAAAATGAATTACGTGTGTGTTATTTAAAGAAAAATGTACCTAAATATTGAGTGGTATGATTAAAAATGAGTACATTGCTATTATTCTATGTTCATTTATAAATAGGTTCAATAAAATGAATTAAATTTGTGTCGTTTAAAGAAAAATATACCGATATATTGTGGGATGTGTATTTAATTCTGTATGTGGGAGGAAAACTACACCAAGTCACTTTTTAAATTTTATAGTGCTATTTACCTCTCGATGAAGTACAAAATCCCGATTCCAACAGTACAAAAAAAAAACGTACATGGTGCGGCAAAAGTTCCCACACACATTTATCAATTGCAAATTTACGTACCGTTTTTAGCATTTTGTATTGTTATCGTGTAGCCTATCTTATAGCCCTTATTGACTTAATAAAATGATTTATTTGTGTATCGGTAAAAGAAAAATATTCTTAAATACTGCGTGATGTGTATTTAATTCTGTATGTGGGAGGTAAACTGCATCAAGTCACGTTTTTTAAATTTTACAGTGCTATTTACCTCTTGATAAAGTACAAAATCCCGATTCCAACACTACAAAAAAAGAAACGTACAGGGTGCGGCAAAAGTTCCCGCACACATTTATCTAATGCAAATTTACGTGCCGTTTTTAGCATTTTGTATTGTTACCGTGTAGCCTATCTTATAGCCCTTAAAATTCTCTACAAACAATATTTATCTGTTTATTTGATGTGTCAAATCGTTATTACTTCTTGGAATTGAGTGATCTAACTGCAAAACTCACATTCTCCACTTTTGAAAACTTTATGCAAATTGCAAAAAACACGTGAACTTTAACATGGCGGACATAAAAAAACCGCCAACTTAATTTTCACAAATAAGTGGAGAATGTGAGTTTTATGGATAGCTCCAAGGAAGATAATCGCAATCATTAGAATATCCAATATAAGTTTGTGGACTTTAAATTCTCCTGACTTTACCCAATGTATTTTTCCATTTGGTCCATCTGGAGAAAAAAAATCCTCTACCAACGACAAATCAATAAAATCTCTGAACGTGTCCCTGCAGCGAGAATGGGCCAAACATTTTCGCTATTTATAACTCGTTCGTCAAACATTTTCGGAAGCGGCTCGAGGCCTGTGTGGCGGCTAAAGGTAGACATTTTGTAATTCTGTTTAAATAATATTGTAGATAATTTTCTTGGCTTTCTTTTGATGTAATTTTTTGTTGTGTTTTACTTGCCAATGCAAAGGTTATTACAAGAGAAATTCCAATTCAAAATATTTGAATTCGAGAAAATAAGCTTACGCTTCTTATAGTTTATTATAAATAGGTTATTATTGAACTTTCGCCTTACCCTGTATTTTGATTAATTCAAATTCAAATTCATTTATTGTCCTAACAGCATCAGCCTTACACGTGTCAATACATATAATATATAAACCTTAATCTAAAAACTTATACAAAAAAAAAATAAACTAAATAATCTAAAGTACACAGAGAGGTTACACTTACATATATTATAAACACTATAAATAAATAATTAAATAGATAATAAAAAAATAAATAGTTCAATAAATAGTTTAAAACAGTCTCTACTAAATAACAAATAAATAGGTGAAGTGTATACAAAACAAACATTTAAGTCCTAAAATTAAAATTCAGATATTCGTTCCAGCTGTAAAATGCATTCTCAGTCAATACAGTTTTAATATAGGATTTGAAGCTTTTTAAAGGCAAATTCCTTACATGAGAGGGCAGTACATTAAAGAATTTAACGCCATAGTAACGTACTCCAGTTTGGGATTTGGTCAACCTAATCGAGCTTTGATATATAGCATTTTTATTCTGTCTAGTGCAGTAGTGATTTACACTTGGACAAAGTTCGTAGCTGCTTTGGTGTTTTTTTGTATACTTAACGCATTCATATATATATATATATATATATATATATATATATATATATATATATATATATATATATAAGCATGGAAGAGTTAAAATTTTCAATTCCACAAAGGTCTGTCTGCATTCTTCACGATAACCGAGGTTATTTATTATGCGCACTGCTCTACGTTGTAGTCCAAAAATCCGGTGTTTTATGGCAGAATGACCCCATACAATCAGTCCATATAGGATTTGGGATTGAAATAGTGAAAAGTATACAATGCGTAATACATCCTTCGACACTTGCTGAGACAGATTTCGCATAGCAAAAATGCTAGAGCAAAGCTTCGATGCAAGTGTATCACCGTGATTCTGCCACGATAAATTCGACATAATGTTCATGCCCAGAAATTTGACAGTCTCGACTGGTGCATTCTTCTTGAGTGAAAACATTAGAGTGACCGATTTGTCGCTGTTAAGTTTAAGTTTATTGCTATTAAACCACTCCATTGCATCCGACTGTGCCTCCATATTAGCTATACTACAAGATTCTGTACATTCTGTATTATTTATCAGTGTTGTGTCATCTGCATACAAAACAGTGTGTGTTGCTTCGTTTATACTAGGTATGTCATTGATATATATATCAGGAACAGTAATGGCCCAAGTATTGATCCCTGTGGCACACCGAGATGTATAGGCAGGGCGCTAGACATAGTACCATTTAGGATGACATGCTGAACTCTATTAGATAGGTATGATACGATTAGTCTACAACTTTCTGGATGTACGTTGTAAAAATATAGTTTTCTTAGCAGTATAGTATGGTTGACACAGTCAAATGCCTTGGAAAGGTCGAGAAATGATGCTTTACAAGCCCTCTTGTTTTCAAATACATCATTTATCATCTCCACAAGGTTGCTAATCGCGTTTGATGTTGAACGATTTTTCCGAAACCCAAACTGATCGTTACAAAATAAGGTATTCGATTCAAAGAAGTCGGATAGTTGTGATTCTAAATTTTTTTCTGAAACTTTGGAGAATATTGGCAGTAACGAGATTGGTCTATAGTTGTTCGGATCAGAATTATTTCCTTTTTTATGAATCGGTATAATTGTTGCTGTTTTTTGTATCTGGAAAGACATTGTTTTCAATACATTTATTGATTACTTTAGTCAGTGGTACTAAAATGGTTGTTGAGACGGCCTTTATAACATCCACTCGGAGGCCATAAAAGTCTCTGCTGTGGCTGGGTTTGAGACTCCGTATTACTGCACTGACTGTTGTAGTTGAGACTTCACTGAACTGAAAAGTCATTTCACAAGCTGGAACGTTTTTGCATATGAAACGAATCGGGTCATATTGTGGTACAGGTAGTGAATTTACGATTTTAATTGCGGCATTTGAAAAGAACTGATTAAAGTCTTCCACTGGTATGTCAACATGTTTATTCCTATAAGTGTTTCTACTAGAATTAATAATCTTCCATATTGCTTTAGGATCGTAATTCATTTGTTCTAAGTAGTTATTGTTTTCTTGTGATTTACTCAACTGTATTTGCCTTTTAAAAATTGACCGATATCTGTTGCGTATTAGTTTTAGTTCAGGATCACCCGTTTTATTATAAGAATCTGAGACTAGAGCAAGCGTATTTCTCATTATATTTAAGTTAGAGTTAAACCACCTAACTGGTCTCTTTTTCGATTGAACATGAATGCGTTTTTCTGGAAACGCGGTGTTAAAATGAGACACAAATACACATAGGAATTGAGTCCCATCGTTAATATCGTCAATAATATTTCATGATTCTTCAGATTGAATAGATTATATTTACCAGCCATACTAATGGGTCTTATAATTCTGTGACAAGGTGTGTTGGAAGGTAGTGATTCACTAGTAATTTTGAACAATATACCAATGTGATCAGAAAGACCAGTTTCTAGTGGGTGAGTTGGATGCTTGTTAATATCGTTTGTGCATACATTATCGATACAGTTGTTTAATCGTGTAGGAAAATCTACAATAAATTTTAGACCATAACTATTAGCAAAGTCAGTCAGTTCTGAATGATGGTAGTTATTGCTATTGAATCTGACATTAAAATCAGCTGCAATGTATATAGGTTTACTAGCAAAGTTAATATTATTAAGAGCACGTGAAAGAATGTCTAAGAATTGATTAAAATCCCCATCTGGTGAACGATAGGCAGTTAATGTAATAATATCTTTTATTGTGATACCAACAATTTCGCAGTTCTTCTTAGAGTTAAAAGACGATAAGTTAATAGTAGAATATTTGACATTATTTCTAACAATTATTGATACCCCTCCATGACGAAAATTTTATCTTGAAAATTGTGTTGCAATATGGAAGTTGTCAAATGAAATAAACAATCGTTCGTTGTCGGTTAGCCAATGTTCTGCTATGCATATAACACTGATATCGAGATTGTTATTATTTAAAATTATATTGACCGCATGTATCTTTGACCGAATAGATTGTATATTTATATAGAAGCAAGTTATGTGGGTGATTAAAACGTGACTTGTAGTTTTCCATCCATGTGCGGGAACTTTTGCCGCACCCTGTATTTTAATTAAAACGTGACTTGTTATAGTTTTCCATCCATATACAGAATCAATTTCTCGCTTAATCCATGGTGAATTATTTTTAAATCTAATTATTAAATATTATTTAATTTTTGTGATTTCATATTTGCTCCAACTGGTTTCGACTTTTAGCCATCTTCAAGGACAAAAAAATTACAAAACACTAATTTATATACAAATCCAAACTACTGCAATAAAAGATATTAATATTTGACTGTTCACTGTGGAGGCTTCTACTTCGTTATACATTATTATTTACACAAATAAGACAATTAACTTTGTTTGTATAACTGAGGATTTTATTATGACTATAGTTTGATAATGACAAGTTAAAGTTGTCGAAACTATAGTCACAATAAAATCCTTAGGTATACAAACAAAGTTAATTGACTTATTTGTGTGATTAATATTTGAATTTGAATTAAAGGCACTTGGTTTGTTTCACGAATTTCTTTATTATCCAACTAGTTTCGACTTATCGTCATTCTCAAGGAATAATGTACAAAAAATATATTTTTACAGAGTTATATACAAAATCCGGTAGTAATGGCAATGAGGATGGGGGAGTGCCAGATGTCTTCGCACTCATTTACAACGTTTTTTTCCCCGTTTTCTGGCCTTATGAATTTCTAGGCGCTCTCTAAAATTTAAATCCCGTCCTTTACTACCCGAGTGTAAAATTGAAAAATCGGCCGGATCAAAAAAGTGGTTGAATTTGATATTAAGTAATATAATTAAAAATAAGTACATAACTATAATTTTTTTTTTGCTGTTGCCTGGCCTTGGGAACTTGCCCATTAGCCATCATCAATCTATATATGTTTGTATCAATTAATTTTATTACAATTTACAATTTGTAGTATTTAACTATTCATTCGGACAATCACACGCATTCATACTACACCCAGGGTCACGACGAGATATTATTTTTGAAATAAAGTCTCTCCGTGCACGGGAATCGAACCCGAATTTGTGGCACATAACTATAAGGCATTTGATTTTTTTAAGTTACGTGGAGATTTGAAATAGACTTGGAATAAAAACTGTTATCACTTTCTTCGCAATAATTTTAATTTTGCTATTATTTCATGCTCATAAAGTGAGTTTCTTATTTCATCTTTCTATTTATGATCGTGCTAGTTTAAAACATGGTTTAATATCTTCATGAAATATTCCTTTTGTCGCTTTATTTGTATTCAACTGGATCGACAATTTAATCGAAATAATGCGATTAACTCGAGGCTTTACAAGCACACACTTTTAAAGCTCAAAGAATCAATTCGCAATCTTTCTAATAATCGCAAAGAGGCAATTCCGTGCGCACAATGCTCTTTATGTGTGTGTCAATCTACTGAGATTGGATCTCAAACAAACGGTTTGCTCAATATGTAAGTGGGTATATAAATATGTAAATTAAGTTATGACCAGATGAATTATTTCTGCTAAGAAATAATAGATACGCTTTAACTATAACAATGTTCACAATAAAACACTTTTTACTTTGTATGTATAACACTTTCATTAAATAAATGAGACTGCAGTTTAGACAAATTTAGCTTGTCATTATGAAACATGAGACTTCATGTTTGATAATGACAAGCTAAATTTGTGCAGTTACATTCAATAAAAAGTGTACAAACAAAGTAAAAAGTGTTTTATTATGAAATTAGCATGTATAACAAAGTAAAAGCCTCCACAATACAGAATTTATAATAATGTTGTTTTAAACATAATAAAAATGCTTAAATTTTAACGAAATTAGTTTTTATTTTACACTGGTTTTAAAAATACTAAATATACATCAATTTCAACAAAAATATGTTTGTAATTTGTACGAATTATAAAAATGCAGCTATAATTTCAAAAAAATAATTATAGTATTTTCTGGAGCTATACTAAAGTAATATTTGTAGCTGTCGAATATTTTTCTATATGTGTAGTAGTAGAAAATATAGCTATAAATTATCTACGCTGTGTATTTTGAACTTTAAATCAAATCAGTATTTTATACGCGTGGCGCATGAAGTAAAATTTCCAGTTTAGAAAAGCCTGAAAATTTAGTTTGGTCGCTCCGCTTCGCGTAGCGACCAAACCAGATTTTGAGGCTTTTCTAAACTTGAAATTTTACTTCATGCTTAACCTGGGAGTGCAAAACACTCGGCAGATGTTTAAATAAAATCAAAATAACACAGTAATCGGGATTGGTGATAAAATTAACACCAAGTTAACATACAGGTTTCTATTTTATTTTAAGTACACAATATGCATGCGCTGTAAATTTTCCGATATTCATTGTTTTTTAAAAGAGTTCAAATTGAACCTTGAAACGAGTGTTTTCCACTCTCAGATTAAGCATGAAGTAAAATTTCGAGTTTAGAACAGCCTTGAAATTTGGTTTGGTCGCGGCAAAACCAAATTGTCAGGCTTTTATAAACTCGAAATTTTACTTCATGCGCCACGCGTATAGAACACTGATTTGATCTGAAGTTAAAAATATACAGCTTAGATAATTTATAGGATTATTTTCTACGACTGTACATATAGAAACAAATATTACTTTAGTAAAGTTTCAGAAAATACAACAATTATTTTATTGAAATTGCTACTGCATTTTTATAATAATACAAATAATACAAATAATATAAACATTATTTTGTTGAAACTAATGTATATTATTATATTAATATTAAGTATACTGTTTTAGAATGCTGCTTAAGAAGTATATTTTGAACTTCACTTGAAATCAGTGTTTTATACGCGTGGCGCAAGAAGTAAAATTTCGAGTTTAGAAAAGCCTGAAAATTTGGTTTGGCCGCTCCGCTTCGCGGAGCGACCAAACCAAATTTTCAGGCTTTTCTAAACTCGAAATTTTACTTCATGCTTAGCCTGGGAGTGGAAAACCCTGGTTTAAAGCGTCAAATTGGACACTTAAAAACAACAAATATCTAAAAAACACCCTGTATGAAAATAATATTTATTTATTTTACTAAACTTAGTACGATTATTAAAAATACACGCTACAATTTCAACAAAATAATTCTGATATTATATGGAAGCTTCGTCTCAATTATTTTTCTGTTTGTAGCAGAAAATATTACCCAATTATGTATAGTAGTAGAAAATAATGTTCGCGTGTGAATTTGTTGCAGCTACCATTATTATTGCTATTAGCTATTAGCATTATTCTTATAACAGGTGCGAGAGCAAACAGTGAAAACGTTTCGCCTGAGGATATACGCTAGCCAAGCCCACTTCGATTGGTTAATGTAATTTCCTCCACAAATCAAATATTTTTCGAAAAATGCGTAACAATTCCTTCAGGGGAAATACCATGAATTCAATTTTCATTTGAATTCTTTGTAAATTACAAATGATTGACTTGACAATATGAGAACAAAATGATAATCATAAAATTAATCACAGCCATATTTTTCTATGTAGGTTTTCTTGAACTTTTATGCATCAAATATGTTAATAATAAGAACTTTATACTAATCATTGTATATTTATGAAATAAATAATCCGGTAAATCTTCAAAGTTCTATCTTTCAACAAGTCTTCTATCAGTATAAATGAAATTGCCAATTCTTGGTTGCAGAATACTTCAAACATTAAAAGTGCGATTCATTTCGCAATCCACAACAAGTTAGTCTTACAAAGACTATATCAAACACTCATTGAAACAACTACTTCCCGGGCTAATACCCCGACGGACATTGAATTATACAACAAGTGTTTGCGAAAAGAATCGCACTTTTAATGTTTGAAGTATTCTGCAACCAAGAATTGGCAATTTCATTTATACTTATGTTTGAACGGTAACATGACCGCCAGTCTAAGGTGTCAAATTGTTTAGAGGGAATGGCAAAGCTATACTGATGAGAGATAAATCTCGAAACGCGTCTATAGATGGCCTGAATAATTTGACCCAAATTGTTACATTTGCAGTAGGTTACTGTATGTAACAGCAAACACTTGTTGTATAATTCAATGTCCGTCGGGGTATTAGCCCGGGAAGTAGTTGTTTCAATGAGTGTTTGACATAGTCTTTGTAAGACTAACTTGTTGTAGATTGCGAAAAGAATCGCACATTTAATGTTTGAAGTCTTCTATCAATCCATCTTTATTCAGCTTTAAGCTAAGTTTATTAGTAGTATTAAGCAAGAAATTTTACTACTACCAATAAATCTATAAAACTTTTAGGAATTCAAATTGATGAATCCCTAAAATGGCATGAACATATCTCTATGTAAGAAACAGAGCTGGGACGAATCCTCGTAAAAAGGATTCGAATCACGAATCCGAATAACATAATATGATTCGAATCAGGAATACTCGAATAAAGGATTCGTAAGAGATAAATATGATTCGAATCAAAGATTCGAATCCTGTTTTTTCGAATCACGAATACAAATCCTTTAAGAAGAAATTTGATTTTATATTTTTTTTTGCAACCATTATAATATAACTATCGTTAACAGTTGTTTGAGCAAAATATTCAAAACCGAATTATTTATTATTAACACTGAACATCTTTGATAACAGACTAAATATCTGATTCCCTGTTACTCTGATTGCAGATGTATTCATGTGTTTGTGAACTTCACTTCAAATCAGTGTTTTGTACGCGTGGCGCATGAAGTAAAATTTCGAGTTTAGAAAAGCCCAAAAATTTGTCTCAGGTCGCTGTGCGACCCTCGACAAATTTTCACGAGGCTTTTCTAAACTAGAAATTTTACTTCATGCTTAGTCTGGGAGTGGAAAACACTCGTTTAATGCGTCAAATTAAACTCTATTATAAAATCGACGAATGCCTGAAAATTACGTTTATAAAAAAAATCAGTGAATACCATTAAAACCGGGAAAGTTAGAAAAAAATTATGCAATTTTATTCAAATTGACCAAAACACTAACAAAAAAGCCATATGATAGTATTAAATTTGTCGAAATCAACAGGCATCATAAAAATTACAAAGCACGTTAACATTTATAAAACCAACTTAAATATTGACAAAAACAATGAAAACAATTTAACAAAATGAGGGTTTCCCACAGAAGAATGTTATATTAAAAGGCAAGGAAAAACATTTTAGATTGTGGCTACCATGTCAGTTTTACTTCAAATAATATTAAACCAAATTTTGAAAACTAGATTATTATCTTTAAAAACATTTTTAGTTATTCAATGTTCTTATCAAAGCATTCAGTTTGAAGTTTTGAACGAGCATTTCCACTCCCAGACTAAGTATGAAGTAAAATTTCGAGTTTAGAAATGCCCCGTGACAATTTGTCGAGGGTCGCGCAGCGACCCGAGACAAATTTTCTGGGCTTTTGTAAACTCGAAATTTTACTTCATACTTAGTCTGGAAGTGGAAAACACTGGTTTATAGCGTCAAATTGAACTCTTCTAACAAAAACAACGTGAACATTTTTCAATTAGGTAAACATATGCATAAGCTGTAAATTTTCCGACATCGGTTGTTTTTCAAAAGAGCTTAGTTTAAAACTTTTAACGAGTGTGCACACGCTTTTTTTAAAGAGTTCAATTTGAAGCTTCAAACGAATGTTTTTCACTCCCAGACTAAGCATGAAGTAAAATTTCGAGTTTAGAAAAGCCCCGTGAAAATTTTTCGAGGGTCGCGCAGCGACCCGAGACAAATTTTCTGGGCTTTTCTAAACTCGAAATTTTACTTCATGCGCCATGCGTATAAACAGTGATTTAACGAGAAATTTAAAAAGACACAAAAGACATTTTTCTTGTTAATCCTCACAACTAATTCGAATTATTTTTGATGATTCAAATCCTTTTGTAAGTATTCGAATCCTATTGTAAGTATTCGAATCCTTTGTAAGTATTCGAATCCTTTTATGAGGATTCGAATCACCTGCATTTGGATACGAATACGAATCCTCTTACAAAAATGTAACGAATCCGAATCACGAATCCAGTTTGACTAAAGTATTCGAATGCCTCTTTTGAATCCTCTAAAAGGATTCGAATCCAGGATTCGAATCCTGAATGATTCGAATCGTGCCCAGCTCTGGTAAGAAATAAATTGGAATGTGTTACTCCGCAGCTTAATAATTTGCACAAGAAAAGAATCCTTGGAAATTATCAACTTTTCAGTCAAAGTGATCAACTTTTCAGACAAAGTAATCAAATGCTTAGCTCTAAAATAATAAATGGATTAAATTCCGAAATATCTATCTATCAACTAACTTTTGATCAATCACTTATTCTTCAAATTTAAACAAACGCTGAATAATTCGCAGAACACAAGAATCCTTGGACCTCGACAGCCTTTTAGTGATAAAAGTAATCAACTTCAAAATCCCAATTAGTAAAATTAGGCACACCCATATTTTTATATGTTTCAGACGATGAAAATCTTAGTTCTGAAATAATAAATTCGGCAAATCCTTAAATGTGTATGTATCAAAATATAAAAACGAATTAAAATTAATATTGACTTTCTGCAAAAATTTTGTCTCGTTGAGACTTCTCCTAATATTCCTTAAAACAACTACTTCTCAAGGTAATACCCCGACAGATATTGAATTATACAATAAATATTTGAGTTACATGACTGATTTACTGTTCTATGAATAATTTATGTGCAAAATGCAATCATCAGGTCAAACTATTCTCTCATCAAACTAAATGAACCAACAGGAAATTAAAACAAATTGAAAAAATTACAGGGAATTTGAAAGAATCTTAGGCAATCTTAAAGAAAAAGTCTAAAGCCCCATCTATAGACGCGTTTTGAGATTGATCCCTCATCAGTATAGCTATGCTTTAGACTTTCAATACAAAAAAAAAATTAAAAATCGATCAACTATCTTTCTATCAATCACTCATATTTAAAATTTAAACCGACGCTGAATAATTTACAGAAAACAAGAATCCTTGGACCTAATTGCCAAAGTGATCGACTTTTTCAAAAACAACAATTAAAAGCCAAATTCAAAACATTAGACACACTAGATGTTTCAGACAAAGTAGTCGAAATATTAATTCTCAAATAACAAATCCATCAAATTCTTAAATTTCTATCTATCAACTATCTTTCTATCAATAACTTATACTTTAAATTTAAACTCACGCTGATTAACTTACAGAAAACAAGAATCCTTGGACTTTGACAACTTTTTAGTCGATTGAGACGTTGTTTTAAAAACAGCATATATCCAAAATTGTACAAATCGACATTTTAGCGGCATTACTCTACCAAATGCCGCTAAGCTATGCGATGGTAAAAGTAGTTCACTTAAAGACCACACATGTACAAAGTTACAACGCTTTACCTTTTATAAACAACAGTCACCTAGGACAACTTTAGTTCCAATGAAAATCCAAAACCTAAAAACCCTTATGGGATTACTCCAGAACCCAAAAGATAACCAGTTTTATGAAAACATATTTTTGGTGAATAGCTGCAGCAATGTATATCTCGGAGAAGGGGGTATGCGCATTAAGCGCTATTTCAGTTTTTTTCAGTGTAGAAAATAGTTTATTTCGAAGAATGTATATTTTCAGTTACTAATCATTAATTCATGTTAGTGTAATTCATAATATAAACGAGTTTATTGCAACATTGTTCTTGTTTCTGTTAAAAACAACATATGTCCAACTGTTTTCCTTGTTAATTCTTAATACAAATAAATTGAGTAAATGATTAGTCACTTAATACTATCAGTTGTCTTTGATTATTATTAAAAATAATTATAAAAATAAAAGTTGTAACGGTTATCAAGGTAAACAGTTTTTGTTTCGATTTTCTCAAAACGCCATTTTTCGACAAATGCTGTTTATGAAATCAAAGCCTAAATTGATCAATTTTTTTAAACAAAGCGATCAAAAGCTTAATGCATAAAATTAGGCACACCTATATTTTTAGATGTTTCAGACAAACTGATTAAAATATTAGTTCTAAAATAATAAATCCATGAAATCCCTAAATTTCTATCTATCAGCGATCTTCCTATCAAGCACTCATATTTCAAATTCAAACCCACGCTAAATAATTCACAGAAAACAAGAACCCTTGGACTTTGACAACTTATTAGTCAAAGTTCAGAGCTAAGATTTTGATCACTTTATCTGTAACATCCAAAAATATGGGTGTGCCTTATTTTGTAAATTTGGCTTTTGGTCGGATTGTTTGAGAAAATTGATTTTTCTCAAACAATGCGACCAAAAGCCAAATTCATAAAATAAGGCACACCCATATTATTGGATATTTCAGATAAAGTGATCAAAATCTTAGATCTAAAATAACAAATCCATGAAATCCTTAAATTTCTATCTTTCAACGATCTTCCTATCAATCACTCATATTTCAAATTCAAACCTACGCTAGATAATTCACAAAAAAACAAGAACCGTTGGACTTTGACAACTTTTTAGTGATAAAAGTGATCAACTTTTTCAGCCAAAGTGATCAAAAGCTTCATTCTGAAATAAAAAATCCGGCAAATCCCAAAATTTCCATATTTCAACAACCTTTCCATCAATCTCCATTCTTCAACTTTAAACCAACGCTGAATAATTCTCCTAACCAACATCATATGGTATCCCGAGCGTTATCTCGAATAAAAAGAATATTCGTAATCCGGTTCTTTTGCATTTTTTCAAAAGTAAAAACCAGTCTCTGGTATGCACTGGAAGAATGAGAGAGAGAGACAAGACTTGCACAATGCTCGCGGAGCCGGGGTGTTGGCGTCTGCCCGAACGGCCTTAGGTGAAGCGCCAAGGCTGCTGCCGGCCCACTCATCTTCTCCTTTTTCGAAAAGCGCGTCCAACGCCGCTATTTATAAAACCATTGAGCGGATTTACCAAACCATTCATATGTTTTCGAAAATGTCTAGAATGAGTTATTCAATTAATGTATTGATGAATTTTAAACATCTTTCTAAAAGTAAATGAGTTGATTTGAAAAGAATCTAAAATTAAAGTAAAACATGCACCAGTTGAGAAAATACTGAGAAACCATTCATATGTTTTCAAAAATGTCCAGAATGACATATTCATTTTATATATTAATGGATTTTAAACAACTTTCCAAAAGTAAGTTAAACATGCACAAGCTCCTTAGCTTGTGCATACTGATGAGGATCTGAAAATATATTTAAATGGAATCAGAAAACATACTAAGAAGAGACGAGACTGAGGACGTGAAATTAGATTGAAATACTAGAACACTTTTAAACTTCATAATCTTGAACTTTTTCTTTTTTTTAAAATCATTGAGCAAAATAAGTGCTTAGCTAGCGCAAGCAAGTACAACAAAAATTCAATCGCATAAAAGGTAAAACAGTTTTTGGGGTTTGAAGTATGGGGGGGGGGGTTAAGTTGACGTTTGGCAAGCCAAGTGTCCAGCCAAGTGGCCAACGTGGTGGCCAGTTAAGTGTCCAGTCAAGTGTCCAGCCAAGTGGCCAACGTGGTGGCCAGTTAAGTGTCCAGTCAAGTGTCCAGTCAAGTGTCCAGCCAGGTGTCCAGCCAAGTGTCCAGCCAAGTGTTCAGCCAAGTATCCAGTCAAGTGTCCAGTCAAGTGACCAGCCAAGTGTCTAGTCAAGTGTCCAGCCAACTGTCCAGCCAAGTGTTCAGACAAGTGTCCAACCAAGTGTCCAGCCTAGTGTCCAGAAAGTTGTCCCGCCAAGTGTCTAGCCAAATTACACTTGCTGGACAGCTGGCTGGACGGCTGGATGGACAGCTGGCTGTATACTTGGCTGGACAGCTGGGCGGACACTTGGCTGGACACTTAGCTAAACACTGGGCTGGACACTTGGCTAGATAATTGGCTAGACACTTAGCTGGACAGCTGACTGGACACTTTTGGCAGTCTCGTGTTCTACTTTAGGACGTTCAATCGAAAGTAGGGGGCCAAGTTGACTTAGCCACACTTTATAGAGAGCCAGAAGAGAATAAAAAAACTAAGAAAAACGTTAAAAGCGGCTGAGAAGCAACTATCAATGAATCGTGAAAAACCTGAGAAAAATCACTTACATATACTGTATATAGTACCAGAAGAGCTATGGAAGATAAATATAATGGTCCGTGAAGAAACTAAGCCGACTCTAAAAAAGAGAACAAATCGACGGTAAAAAAAAATCGTAAGGCTGAAAAGCAACTCAAAAGTGACCGAGAAGACTCCCAAAAGTCCGCAAAAAGACTGAGATGATATCTTGAAGAAATTCTAAAAGATCGGAAAGAAAGTCAGTAGATATTGCTAAGAGATTGTAGAATGACTTAGAAGATACCGAAAAGAAATGCTATAAGATTATAAAGAAACTCAAAAGTGACCGAGAAGACTTCCAAAACCTGTAAAACGATTGAGAAGATATCGTGAAGAAATTCTAAAAGATTGGAAGGAGTCAGAAAATACTGCTAAGAGATTGTAGAATTGTGAAGAAACCGGATGCTAAAACAAATGTTAGACACTGGAAAATAGAGCTTTGGAAGATATTGCTAAGACTAAGAAGAAACTGTAAAAATACTAAAAAGAAGAGACCAAATCAATTGTGCGAAAAATCTGTAGAGGCTGAGAGGGAACTCAAAAGCAACCGAAAAGAAACTCCCAAAAATCTGTAAAAAGATTGAAGATATCGTGAAGAAATTCTGAAATATTGGGAAGAAAGCCAGAAAATACTGCTAAGAGATTGTAGAATTACTTAGAAGAAACCTCTATACACATTTTTCCAGAAAAGCGGCAGAATTTAAAAATTATATGGGCTTAAATAAAAATTAAGGTTTCTGGCTAAAAAGACAAATCTAATTTTTGGATTCTGCCGCTTTACCCCAAAAAAGTTTATAGAAGTTTTTGATAACTTGGTGGCAAAAAACAATTAAATGTCATTACTTAGAAGATACGGAAGGGAAATTTTATGAAATTGTGAAGGAACCAGATACTGAAAAGAGACTGCTAATCATCTGCGAAAGCACTTAGAAGATACGAAGAAGAAATTCTAAAAAAACTGAAAAATTGTCAGAAACTACTGCAAAAATCACCAAGAAACATCGTTTACAGTCTCTTGGTAGTTTTTTCTTAGTACTTTCATAAATTATTTCCAGTCTCTTTCATAAATGTTTTCTTGATTTAGAAGACACCGAAAATAAATTCTATAAGATAATTCTTTAAGGATAAATATCTCCTTTTACATTTCTATTTCTCAGCAAAACATTTGTTTAATCATATTTAATTCCTATTTAGTCACATTTTATACCTATTTATATCTTTCATAGTCTCTTGGTAGTTGTTTATCAGTAGATTCTGATAATTTTTGCAGTTTTTCTTTAAATTTTCTTCTAGACTTAGAAGACACCAAGAAGATATTCTATAAGATAATCCTTTAAGCATTAATATTTCTTTTTATTTCTATTTCTTAGCAAAATATTGGTTAATGCATATTGTATTGTATTCTTATTTATTTGTATTTCCCATAAAAATACAAACAGTTTTACTTTCTAAATAAATTATTTTCTTAGTATTCTTCTCTGACGATTTTTGCAGTTTTCTTTTTAGAATTTTTTCTCGACTTTGAAGACACAGAGAAGAAATTCTGTAATATAATTCTTTAAGGATAAATATCTTCCGTTTAATTTGAATTTCTCAGCAAATCATTTGCTTAGGCTTATTTATATTTATTTTTCAAAAAATACAAACATTTTTACTTTGTAAATAAATTATTGCACTGTGGAAAACAAAAATGGCTCGTTTCGCGTTCTGAATAAATTCGCAATTAATCCCCATTGTTTGTTACACGAATAAACAATGCCCTATCGGCATAAAATCTGTCCGTCACGCTCCAATTTGTAAAACGGATCGAAATTAAAGGTCGTTAATTGTTTTTCGCGAGATTACAAACACCAGATATATTCAGTTATTGGCCGAATTTGGCGTTGTGCAACAATAATAACAAAAAAATATTCAATAATAAGAATGACCTCTAACCAATTACTTACATCCTGTCACTAAAATTAAGTTTTAAGGACTTGGTGAAAGAAATTGTGATATCTAAGATAAGTAAATAATAATAAAAAATCACACAATCCAATTTTTTTTAAGCATACAAATGCGTACGCTGTAAATTTTCCGACGTTCATTGTTTTTTAAAGGAGTTCAATTGCTGAAAAACGAGTGTTTTTCACTCCCAGGTTAAGCATGAAGTAAAATTTCGAGTTTAGAAAAGCCTGAAAATTCGGTTTGGTTGCTCCGCGAAGCGGAGCGGCCAAACCAAATTTTCAGGCTTTTCTAAACTCGAAATTTTACTTCATGCGCCTCGCGTACAATACACTGATTTAAAGTGAAAATCCAAATATACTGCTAAAGTTAATAAATTGTACAAATGTTTATTTGGTATAATCATGTTTTGCGCTTTCAAAGTTGGAGTAATTTTTTGGGATATTTAAAAATAATTGAAAGAAAAATCCGGAAGTAAATTGTTATAGGCGTTTGAATTGAGATTTGGTCACAACAATAAACATTTTTAATATTTATTAACTTGAGATCAAACTTAAGCAGTATATTTTAAACTGGTTTTAAGTGAAGTTCAAAGTATACGTCTTTAGTATATTGCTTTAGTGGTGTATTGTAGACCACAATATTTCATTGTTTTGTACGCGTGGCGGATGAATTAAAATTTTGAGTTTAGAAAAGCCTGAAAATTTGGTTTGGCTTAATCTGGAAGTGGAAAACCCTCGTTTAAAGCTCCAAATTAAGATACCAGACTAAATCACGTCATTTTAGAATTAGAAGTTAGAAGAGTCAATTGTTGGATTAACACATACACAATTTAGCTTTGATTTTGTAAACAGAAGAGACACCAGAGACAATTTAGAATATCATTTGCTTAAAGATTAGAAAAGCTAAACATTTATACAATATTCTTCAACATGTATATCCTGCAAATTAAAATTTTCAGGTTTTTCTAAAGTTGAAATATTTATTTAACTCGATGCGTGTAATGCATCTATTTAAATAAATATATCAACTTTAGAAAACCCTGAAAATTTTAATTTGCAGGATATTCATGTTTAAGAAATTCCTCACTAACCAATTAACCAATTAAACGATTGATTGTGTCCTTAAAACTAATTTTAACTGATTCATTATTGAAAGAAAAAAAATGAAATAGGAAACTCACAAGTACATACACTTAATTATGTATTAATTATTAATATTAATTATTAAAAATATGGTTTTAATTAGCAACTACGTGTAATAATATTGTATGTATTTTTTGCCAGAAAAATACTTTCAAATCCCAAATAATGAAATCGAAAGTATTTTTTTCCAGCAATGCAAATAAAAAAATATTTTGCTTATAACATTCAAATCCTTGTTGGAAATGAATGAGCAAAAATTAATAAATAAATCGACCTTTGAAAAATTGATTTGGTTGAATGGATAAAAAATTGTTTTTTTTTGCATTCAATTAAATATCACGCAGAAAATGGCTCGGATTAAATGCCCCAGAAACGTAATCAGATATATTCATAATGTCCTTTCATTTCCTGTTGAGATCAGAGGAAGAATGATTTAAGAATGTGACTCGAGGCGTTTGCATTTGCATCTAAATGTGACTCCGTTTCCATCCAATACTTACAAACAATTTATTTAATTTAAATTTATAATAGGAAAGTAATTTACACATAATAAGTTTGGAAACATTATTAAAATATAGAAACATTTATCCCATTAATTACAGAGCAATTTCAGAGTTAACTCTAAAAGTTAAATTTAGGTAAAATTCTGCTCTTCTTTTAATGAATTCTATAAATGACTTATTGAGTTACATAGTGGACATTTTTTTTTTAATATACATAATGTACACGCTGTAAATGTTTAGGCATTCAGCGATTTTATAAAAATGTTCAATTTGAAGTTTCTAACGAGTGTTTCTACTCCCAGACTAAGCATGAAGTAAAATTTCGAGTTTAGAAAAGCCTGAAAATTTGGTTTGGTCGCTCCGCGAAGCGGAGCGACCAAACCAAATTTTCAGGCTTTTCTAAACTCGAAATTTTACTTCATGCGCCACGCGTATGAAACACTGATTTTAGGTAAAGTTTAAATACTGCTTAAGTTTAATCTTAATTTAATAAACTTTACAAATATTTATTTCACCTAACTAAATTTTGCGCAAAATTCGAGCCTGGCGCAAATTGCGTTGGGATATTTATTTATTAATTTATTTTGACAGAATCTCTTTTTACGTAAATATAAAAAAGATAATTAATTAAGTTGAGTAAAGTTAAACACTTGTGTTATTCCATGTTTTTATTTTTAGTTGCCTGACACGTGTTTCAATCTGTTACGATCATTTTCACAGTTAAAACTAATTTGAATTTAACAATGTGAAAATCTGGTTCCATCAAGATAGTAGCAAAACAAGTATCGAATTATTCACGGATTTAATAATAATAAATAATATATATATAAACTACACAGAAATACCAAAAAGTATATAACACAGATAGTAGATATAATTTAAATAAGCAAATCCTGTGTAATATTTCAAGAATTTAAATTTTGCATCAAAACGTACATATATGGTATAATAACAATAAATAATACAATAAACTACATAGAAATGCCAACAAGTATATAGCACAGATAGTAGATACTATTAAAATAAGAAAATTATGTGTAATATTTCAACAATTAAAATTTTGTATCAGAACCACACTGTTGAGGACCTTGAAGTCCGAAACGCGTCTGTCGGTATCAACTGCCGGAAAACTAAAATTAATTTAAATATTGCAAATTAATCATAATTGAAACTCTCCCAATATTTTATGCTAACGTATTTACATAAGATAAATTACGTCCGAGCCTTTATTAACATTTAATTTCCACTCGAACAAAAAGAATAAATGAAGTAGAATTGTTAATAATCAACAGGCGCCAATTATCCGCGTCTGGAAAGTGCGATTGCTTTCGGCCTTATTAGGTTGATTTTATGCGCGTATGCAGATGCGAGATGCCATTTTTGGCTTAATTGAGACGTGCGATTAATTAATTAAAGGCGGGACCGGTTGAAAAAATAATATTAATTGAGCTGGAATTAAAAAAAAAAACGGGATGGCCTCGATGGATCATGACGATCATGCTAATTATATTGCATTTATGGTTAGGATTAAGTGTGGAAAATGTATTTCTTGTTTGGAAATAAACCTTTGAAAGACAGGATTTACAGAAATAGAAAGAAATCTTAGTATACAGAATATTTTGTGAGTTTTGAAAACTATTAACCTAAATTAATTTTTTTTTAAGAAAAGATGCAAGATGGTTAGGATTAGGTGTTAAATATGTCACGATGGTTTTGACTGTTACTACGTGGTAATCCATATTAAAATTAAATTAAATTATTACTACGTTTTTTACCACTTTTATTATAATGGAAAAAACACCTAGTTAATTAACCTTTGAAAGTGAACAATTCAATGAAATTCATCTAAATATTTAAACGGTTTATCCTGATATTACCAGTATTAAAATTTAATTCAGATTTAAGATTTTACTCACCAGGATTTCCTCTTTTTTGAAATATCTGATATTTATATTCCGGGAAAAATCGTATGCTTACCCTAAAATAGAAAAGAACATTATTAGTATGATTTTTCAAGAATTATAATCATCGATTGGTCATTTACTCTGTATGTAACCCACTAATTCCGGCGCATTCACCACAATTGTCAAAACGTCCACATTTGGATAAATTACAAATAAGGTTGTATTAAAAATACTTTTAAGAACAAAAAGTGTTTTCTACTTTGTAAAAGATACATTTTAATAATATGGAGAGAAAAAAATTATAATCGTCCTATTTTTCTAATATACGAAGAAGAAGAACATCAAGTAGTATCAAATGAACGTACACATTTTGTTAAATTACAAATAAATAAAAATTTAAAATACTCTTTCCTAAATAAAAATACTTTTTTCTTACTCTGTAAGAGAAGATTTTCAATATTTAAAACAGAAAAATGTTCTAAGATGTATAATTCATAAAATTCAGAAAGAAGAGAGGCGCTAACAAAGTTAAAGATCCTAAATTTTCTTAATTTAAATCAAAAAATTTATATTTTATGAGCAATAAATATTTGTAGCTTGACTTGAAATGTGTCTTATACGCGTGGCGCATGAAGTAAAATTTCGAGTTTAGAAAAGCCTGAAAATTTGGATTTGCCGGGGCGCGACTCGCTTCGCTGGCGCAAATTTAAATCAAAAAATGTATATTTTATGAGCAATCAATATTTGAAGCTTGACTTGAAATGTGTTTTATACGCGTGGCGCATGAAGTAAAATTTCGAGTTTCGAAAAGCCTGAAAATTTGGATTTGCCGGGGCGCGACTCGCTTCGCTTGCGCGCCCCCCGCAAATCCAAATTTTCACCCTTTTGTAAACTCGAAATTTTACCTCATGCCTAGCAGTGTAAACCCACAGTGGCAGTAGAAACCCACGTTAATAAATAAATTGTCAATCATTCGTGTAAAATTTCAAACTTTGCACCACTTTTCTCACGACTAAATTATTTCCTATTGTTACAATAGCTGACTATAATTAATTTCTAACTATCAAGAAATTCGAAAAACTATTATAATTGTCGAAAAATTCTCTAAACCGTAATAACTGCCAAAAAATATGTAAAAAAATTATAATAGTCAGTCAGGAATAATACCATGTATTATTATTATTATTGTATTAATATTATTATTGTATTATTATTATTATTGTATTATTATTATTAATCTTACCTTTATAACATATAAAGTTATTTCGTTAGTTTTAGCATGCTTTATTTATAGTTTTATTTTATTTTTGTACTTGTCTTTTTATAATAATTATTACACCATTTTTATTTTACTTTACTTTATTATGAAGAACATTATTATTCAAGAGTTGTGTGTTAGGTGAAAAATCCCAGCTAATTATTATTATTGTTATAATTTTTCCCTGAAATCTGTTTGATCTGTTGTTAAATAAATAAATTATTATTGTATTTAATTGATGAGGCGGATACATGATGAAACTCCATAATACTATTTGAAATAAAACAACGCAGTTGGGAGGGCTTCACTTTTATTGTTGAACACTGCAACATGTTTCACCACACAGTGGCTTCATCAGGCAGATTATTTCATCTGCCTGATGAAGCCACTGTGTGGTGAAACATGTTGCAGTGTTCAACAATAAAAGTGAAACCCTCCCAACTGCGTTGTTTTATTTCAAATTATTATTGTTATTATAAATGCCTAAAAATATCACAATAGCCGAAACACATCATAATTAATACAGTACTGTCAAAAATATCAATCTATATGTCGAAAATAACATTCTATTGTAGTCAGAAAATTTAATTATATGAGAAAACTATCAACTAAATTCAGTAATATAACAAGAAATAAATTATAAAAATTCCATTTACCCCTTTGGGTGTCGATAAAAATCATAATTACTACAATACTGTAAAAAAATGTCAATCCATATGTTGAAAATGTAATTCTGTTATAGTTAGAGAATGTCTTTATTAACATAAATTAACGGTATATGAGAAAAATGTTATTTTATGTCAATAATAAAAGTATACAAGTAGAACAAAAATATAATTATATGAGAAAATCGACGATTTGCATTAATTGTGTGAAAATTGTCAATTTACTTTAAAAGTGTCAATTTAGGACAAAAATTACAATTTATAACGAATCAACAATTTTCGATAAAAACAACACCTTATTCCCAAAATTTCAATATCTGATAAAAAAAAACATAATTTATGTGAATAACGACACTCCCAGTAAAATGAAGCAACCTATGCCAAACGCGTATTTTTTTCTTGAGATTGTTTTTTATTATTGTTGAAAAATGTTCGATGTCAAAAACGTCTTTCTTCCTGAGATTGTTTTTATTATTAATTAGAAATGTTTGATGTTAAAAACGTTCTTCTTCCTGAGATTGTTTTTATTCTTCTTCAAAAATGTTTGATGTCAAAAACGTCTTTCATCCTAAGATTGTTTCAATTCTTAATTAAACATGATGTTAGGAACGTCTTTCTTTCCAAGATTATTTTTTCTTCTTCAAAAATGTTCGATGTCAGAGATTGTTTTTATTCTCCTTTAAAAATTTTCGACGTTAAAATCGTCTTTCTTCCTGAGATTGTTTAATTCTTCTTCAAAAATGTATGTCAAAAATGTCTTCCTTTCTATGTTTATTGTATTCTTCCTCTAATATTTTCGAAGTAAGTATTATTTTTGAAGTATCAGTTATTAAATTGAATTGAAATAAATTGCTATTTTTGTCGGCAAAAATTGACATTTTATCGTATTTTATTTATTTATCATTGGTAGCCGTTACATTATAAAAATAGAAAAATAATAAAAGTTAAGGTAAGACAATAAAAATTAAAAAATATATTGAATTACTTTAACTTTTATTAAAACAACAGAATAAAATAATTATTATTTTTTACAAAAATAGAATTAAATAATTATAACAAATTAAAATTAACACGTAAAATAATTACTAGAAGCACTGATATCTACAAAATTCAAAAATATAATAACCTTCGAAAAAAAAAAAACACTATTGTACAGAACTGCCATATTATGCCATATTGTAATCGTCAAATATGTCATACTGTCACAACAGAAATGATATTATAATAGTCAAAAACTTTCTAAAATGTCAGTATTTCTTGTGGTTTTTGTTCCATTGACAGCAGACGATGTAGCATTTAACCTAATTTAATATAATAACATTATTATTCTTATTTCACGTGTGAGGGTTTGGGCTGCAAAAAAATAAAATAAAAAATACATGTTTTGAAAAAACAATTTTTAATCTTCTTTAACTTTTCATAACTTTCCTGTAGTTAACCCAAATGTATCGAATTTACTCGTCTATATTATTTACATGCCTAGAAAATCAATTATTGATATGGTTTTGTAGCACTGCCTATTGGTTTGTCTTTTTTGTACTGTTATAGTTATAATAATTGAATTATCATTTTGTTATAAAAAAATATATATTATTTTTTAAATACTTGTAAAGTTATTTAATAAATCCAGCTTTAAAAGAAACAAATGAAAATACGTGCCAAAAGTACAATAAATTGAGTAAAGATCGACACTACGATATTTGAATAAAAGTGTCTTGTAAACTTTTTATGTATTATATATTTATGTATTAATATTATCTCGTACAATAATAATCAACAACACCACTATTCTTCCATCCTATTCTTGTAAATAGCTAGGCATCGAATTTGATTCAAAACTTTCCTTCCTCTCACATACTAAATCCATTAAAACCAAAATGAAAACAAGGGCCAGGCATTTCCGATCTTTAACGTAGAAACAAGAAGGAATTTCCACAAAAACAGGAGTTAAAATATACAAATCGATATGCCGGCCCTTGTTAGATTAAGGTGCAATTTTATTCCTTTACATCCGTCCTTCAATTCACTCGATATCGAAGTCGCCGAAAGATCAGCCCTACTAATACTCATAAAACTCAGACACCCAACGAATCCTCTCCATAATCCATTAAACATCATCCTCAAGTAACACCAATCTCCCAACCTAAATATCCATCCCAAATACAAACATCCTACTCACTATAAATTAATTCATTTGTACTGTTCATCAAGACAGTTCAAAGGCCTAACATTCTATCACATTGTTTCAAATAAAATAAATTCTAGACAGGACAGAAAGACCTCTGGTCGATAGCCTAGACAGACTAACCCCATAGTGTAAATAGATAAATAAATATATATGTATTATATAATTTTATTGTAATTGTCTGAATAAAGATGTTCATATATATATATTAATATTTATTATTTGTATTTTATTATGAAATTGCTCTGTACTTGGACTGTATTGGGTAATCAATTATTATTAATAATATTATTATTATTAATATGGACAATTCAAGTTATGACAATTAGTACAAAATATTTTTATGGATGCATTTGTATTAGAAAATCCATTTGAATAAAAGTAATTAAATTGTATTTACTTACAAACACAAATATTTGAAAAATCATTTTGATTAATCAAAAAAAAAAAATTAATAAATAAGACAAGAGGAAATATTTGCAGCATGATTTTATACTTACGTATCAGATACTTTAGAGGAGTAGAATAAAATCGTGCCGAGTGCATTGTGTGCGGCACATACCGTGAATTTATTACCCGATGACATTTGGTGGGAACTTTCCCTTAGCGGCCGATAAATACCATCATGAGAAGAAGGACTCTTAAATTATTTAGTAGTCGTGTGAGGACGCACCTTGCTCAAACTTATTAATAATAAGAGGAATAATAAGATCGCCTTATTTATCGCTTCTCATCACTCGGGGCAAATTTTGCAAAAGTTCCCACACTTTCAGCAATATTGCATTATTTCCATTAAAATTAAAATTAATTGTAACATACTTACGCAGAGAATAAATACAGGAATTTGATTTTTTTGATAGCATACACATCCCGATGAGTAAGCTCTGTTAATTTTCAGGCATTCATTGTTATTGTGAAACATTCAATTTAAAACACCTAAGACGAATTCCTGGCTGCGCCACTGAATAAAAATATTTAAAGAAACAACAAAGTAAATTGTTTGGAGATTTCTTTAACAACTTTTATTTATCAATTCATTAATCTAAATTGATTAATGGACGCCGTAATAAGCTGTTTACCAATGGGGGCTACCATAAAATAAAACCCACGTCAGGTATAACTATACGGGATACCATTGGAATATCAATGATTTTGATTCAAACCGACAATGTAATAATACATTATGCTATTATTTGTATTTGGATATTGATACTTATTTGACCTTTATGCTGTGCATTTGATTTTTTTTTTCAAAAGCAAATTCTATAGTCACGGTTTAATGTCAGGGACTTTTCCTGGACGCGACATTGGTCCACATTACAACAGGTGATGTCATTTCCTTCCTATATTATTCTAATCGTTAATCCATTAATCCATGTCCTTAAACGGTAACAAACTACACTGGCATTACCATATATTGTTGAATAAATGTAACAAATGTATTAACTTCGTATTTACATTTATTTTCTATGTAACATTGACAACAATTATATCATAATTAATTAGAGATTTAGGGACACGTTCATAAATAAACTAAACTGAGTTTAAGAGAATTAAAATAATAAATGAATATTCTAGCACAGTTTTGTTTTGGACTGCTTAGTCCTCATCAGTATGAACCAATCCAGTGCAACGTTAACACGTTTATGCAACCTTTTAATAAAAAGATCAACTACAATTAAAAACATTATAGGGCTTTTTAAAATTTCTCTTTCCCTTCAAAACCGTCAAAGATTATTTTTTTGCAATGATACATATAGTGATGTTAGTGGTAATTTACGTCGACAATTTACTGTAAATTACGGTTGTTTCAGTAACATTGGTAACATTGTTTCGTGGGCATTTACAAGAGAAAATAAAATCTAGAAAAATACTTTCCTAGAGAAAATGAAATTTTATGTTAATTTACTATTTGATAAGGATGTATACTTCTTGAAGTGATTTATTTCGAAATAATTAATAACAGTATATTTTGAACGTCACAGAAAAATCGATGTTTTATGCGCGTGACGCATGAAGTAAAATTTCGAGTTTAGAAAAGCCCGCGTAGCGGAGCAAACAAACCAATTTTTTAGGCTTTTCTAAACTCTAAATATTTACTTCATGCACCAGACACGCTAAACGTTGTTTTAACCTGAAATTAAAAACGAAATCGTTTTTTAATACCCGATTTTTTTTGTATTTAGAAATCTCTATTTTTCTACACGCGATAAAATATTTAGAATTTTTACAATTACTAGGAATACATTTTTTGTTTCTTTTATACCTATTTTTAAATTACCAAGTGTTACCACGTTTCCGGTAATATTACCGAGAACATACCCAATTTTAAATTACTAGTAATTTTATATCACTGGTTACATACATACATAATCGATTAAACTTTTTTTTTAAATGAAGATGATGTATCACTTTGTGATTGACACAAACTTTCTATTTTGCCATTGTGTTTCCGAAAATTAACCACATCATCAGCGCTAATGCAAATTCTTTCACGTTAATCAAAACCGATCCATTACAAACAAAAAATACATTTACCAAGACAAAACACAAACACTTTATAGAAACTTGCTGAATTATATATGTGCAGCTTTATTAATCTATTAACAGCCGAGTAATTATAGACTTGACTCTAAAAGTTGATTTTAGGTAAAATTCTGCACTTATATATATTATGATTTCGATGTATGACTTATTATATTACATATTGAGAAATGTTCTTCTAAATATTCATAATTGATACGCTCTAAATTTTCATGCATTCGTCGATTTTATAAAAGCGTTCAATTTAAAGTTTAGAACGAGTGGTTCCACTCCCAGACTAAGCATGAAGTAAAATTTCGAGTTTAGAAAAGCCTGAAAATTTGGCTTGGTCGCTCCGCGAAGCGGAGCGACCAAACCAAATTTTCAGGCTATTCCAAACTCGGAATTTTACTTCATGCGCCATGCGTATAAAACACTAAAATATTGTAAAGTTAGAAATACACTGAAAAATACTTGATTTTATTTTAAATTAGTACTAACTGAAATATTTGAATAATAAAATATTTACATTTTTCATCACATCTTTACAACTATTAGTAATTTAAAAAAATAATCATGTTGCGTTATTGTAATAATGGCGCTCAATGACTTAATTGAAATGCTGTTAAAATAATTTTAATTATAATTTAATGCTAGTTAATTTCTGCTAGACCCGTACAAACATAATACTGTGCAATCGTTTAAAACATGATTTAGAGTAGGCTTTGAGTTTTAAATTAGATTGGCACTACTGACTGTTAACACAGTTTACCATAACCTCAAATTTATTCCATCATTCAATTAGCATTCTGTGCAACCACACAAAAAAAACTACTCTACATCATAATTTAAATGATCGCACGGTAGATACGCACCAAGAAGTTTGGATAATTTGCTGTTTTAAATGTCAAATGAAAATTCAGGTACCAGGACAACTAATATTTTCGAGGCCTTTCAAAATGTTCCTCAAAAACAGATATGTAATGAAAACATGTAAGCCTTCTTTCTCATATAAATATCCTTAATTTTGATTTCGGACATCAAATTGGTGTTTTTGAACTTTAGATTAGATCAGTGTTTTATATGCGTGGCGCATGAAGTAAAATTTCGAGTTTGGAAAAGCCCCGTGAAAATTTGTCTTGGGTCGCTGCGCGACCCTCGACAAATTTTCTACGCGGGGGGCTTTCCTAAACTCGTAATTTTACTTCATGCTTAATAATAATAATAATAATAATAACGTTTATTGCCCAACAGAAGATCCATTTACAGGACAATTTTACAGAACAAAAAATAAGAAATATATTAGAAACAAAAATGCACATATAACAAAACAATCGATCGAATATTAATCAGACACTATATTACAGTTTATCAAAAAATATATCACTATAATGTTTCATAGCACTTCGACACATAACTGGCACAGGCGCACGGCGTAGACAGTTGGTTCGCGCTCCGGGAATGTAGAAGGAACTGCTGTGTCTAGAGTTTAATCGCGGTATATGGAAATTAATTCTAGATAGAAGAAACGGTACATCTGTCACATTATGAACAATTTTCCAGAGAAAATTCGCAGCCTGCTCTTCTCTTCTCGCAGAAAGGGAGACCATATCATGCTTCTGCAGCAGTAAATCCTGTTCTATCCCTCGCTCGGGATACACTCCATCCACTCTGAATGAAAGGTACTTTAAGAACCTTCGATGAATCCTGTCCAAAGGCATATTTTGACTCATATAAATTGGAAACCAGATGATATTACAATATTCAAGTTTAGAGAGAACATACGCAGAATAAAGTGTTTTTATGAGGTTAATATCTCTGAAGGATACACAGACTCGCATTATAAATCCAAGTGTACGAGATGCAGCCATTGCAATATTATTAATATGTTTTGTAAAACTCAAATCAGTACAAAATAAGATACCCAAATCTTTCATCTCGGTGCAGGATTTAAGTTGTAAGTCATACATTCTGTATGGCAGTGAGAGTGAGTTTGTTTTTTTAGTGAAGGATACTGAACAGCACTTATCAACGTTGAGGGAGAGTTTATGTTTGTCACACCACTCCGTAAGTTTATTAATATTGTTCTGCAGTGACAAAGCATCACTCAATGTTGTTACGACAGCAAAGAGCTTAATATCATCTGCGTAAGCAAGCGCATGACAGGTTAATGACTCTAGCAAAGAATTTATAAAAATTATAAAGAGAAGCGGGCCAAGGTTTGAGCCCTGTGGAACCCCAGAATTGATTACTAACGCAGAGGAGTGGAATCCGTTGTAGGCAACGTATGCTTGTCGGTTAGTTAAGTACGATTTTACAAGTAGTTGAACTTTTGGGGCAGCGCCTAAATCCATTAGTTTCACAAGCAGTATATCATGATCGAGAGTGTCAAATGCACGGGAAAAATCCGTGTATATGACATCTACTTGTCCTCTATCGTCGATCACTTCAGAAACAAATTGTGAAAAGCAGCCAAGATTGGTTGTTGTAGATCGGCCCGGCATAAATCCGTGTTGGTTAGGAGAAATATATGAGCAAACATTCTTGAAGATCGTGTTATAAATAACCAGCTCAAATATTTTAGAAAAATTGGACAATAGTGAGATAGGTCTATAATTCGTTAAAACCTGTTTGTCTCCTTTTTTATGAACCGGGCTAATCTTTGCGACTTTCCATCGATTGGGGAATTCAGACGCGTCAATTGCTAAGTTGATAATGACACAAAGCGGACTAGCAAGAACAAATCTACAATCCCTAATTAGGTACGAAGGAACGCCATCATCACCAGCAGACATTTTGTTAGGGAGTTTAGCCATAATCTTAATCAAATCTGATTCAGAAGTAGAGTCAATTGTAAATGATAAACACTTGCTTTCATTATCAGGAAGAATTGAATGATTGCTGGGTGTATGCAGCTGACTGAATAGGGACGCGAAACCATTAACTATGTCGGCAGGTGTGGTATATTCCCGATGTTCATCTGTTAATCTGTTCGGGATTCTTGTAGTATCTTGTTTCAGGTGCACGTATTTCCAAAGTCCTGAAGGATTGGATTTGATTTCCTCCTCCACGTCTCTCACGTACAATGTATACGATGCTTTCAACTGGACTTTTATGAGGGACCTGAGCCTTTTAAATTCGTTGTTATGCTTTATGTCTTTACTAGATAACCACTTACGTCTATGGAATGTCTTCATTTTGATATTCCTTTTTATTTCTGGAGTAAACCATGGAGGATATGTAGATCTGCTGGTTCGAGATAATGGAACAGATTTATCAAATATTTTGTATAGTTGAAAGTAGAACATATCAATCGCTTCATTTACCTCACTTACATTTCTTAAAAATGACCAATCTGCATCAAGTAGATCTTTGTATAAAGAAACAAAATTAGCTTTTCTGAAGTTGTATCTAGTGTTAGTAGTATTTGACGGAAACTTATGATTGATAGACGAGGTATACAGTGTTAACGAGATAGACAGGGATGGGTGATGAGAATCTTCAATCACCAAAGGAGTTTCAGCCCGCTCCACTAGAGGGGGCGATTCTAAATTAGATGTCACCAGATCAAGGAGTTTATTGTTTGCGTTCAGACAGGTATTATATTGAGTAAGACTTAGTACGTTGCAAAAGGATTGAAAAGAGAAACATTTAGTACAGGAAGAATTCATCTGAACAAGATTCGGAAGATTAAAATCTCCAACTATTATGACAGGCTGATCAATTACTAATATTTCCAAAGCACCAAGGAACAATTCTAAATCGTCTGAAATGATGTCCGGTGCAATATACAAGACACAGATCGTGAAAGTAACGCCATCAAGACTGCATTTACATAATAGGACATCAATCAAAGGAACAAGACTAGTTAATGAAGATGTATCCAGTACTTCATACCTAATATTTATATCAAATGCAATTAGTACACCTCCACCTTTAGAACGACCAACCGTGTCGATTTGTCTGTCACAGCGAACAACATTGTAATTATTTGGAAACAGTTCCGCGTTATGAATTGAGCTAGTCAGCCAGGTTTCGGATAGACATATAATATCACATGACAGATTACAGCAGTTAACATAAAAATCATGCGTTTTGCTACGCAGTCCTCTGGTATTTTGATATAAAATATTAAAATAGATGGGTTGTCTGTTGGGCGTAGCTAGTTTTCCGTGATTGTATTCTTGTTTTCGGTGATGGTGGGAATACCTCTAATGTATTTAATATGTAAGTTAGTTTCTCCTTGTGACAGTCGGATATTTAATTCCTCTTTAATAGTTTTAAACAGCTCTCGCTGGGCAGGTGTACGGTCTCGAGAGAGCTGAATATTGTTCCAATCAGGGTTTGACTTCAATCTGCCCATATTTTTCATCACAGTAGTCATAACACCTTGGGATTGTACCTTAAATCTAATCGGACGAGACTGTGATTTAGATGGGTCGAATTTTCCAATCCGCTCAGTATTAATCTGATTAAGATAAGAGGTCGATACACCAATGTCCCCCAAAAGTTTTTTAGCAAAAGACGAATCAGTTGTTATTTGGTCCTGTTTCGTAAAGGATTTATTCTCCTTATTTCCAAATATAATTAAATTTAACGATCTCTTTTCTCTTTCTGATATTTCATAAATTATGTTTTCTATATCAATTTTTCCCATATCATTTGGAAAAGAAGACTTATTGGACGAGTTCACAGTTGTGGAACATTTGAGGGCGGCAACTTCGTTTTGAAGATCTATAATTGCTGCTTTTAGTGAAATTAGATCATCGCCAATTTTATCACAACTACGACAATTCCATTTTAGCCCTGATTTTGAGTGGATCTTGCGAGCTTCCGGTATGGTAATATCAACACAGTTGATATTGTAAGACTTGGTGCAGACACAACAAGTAACAAGTTTGTGCGCTTCGGACTTTTTATTACAACACGCACAAGAAGTCATAGCTCAATTTAAAATAATTATTATTATAATAAGGAAAAAATAACTAGGACACAGTTTTTCACACCCAGGGGTCTGTCAGGGTGACTTACTATAATAACACAACACACAGGTAGACCACGGAGGGGATAACAATAGAAAACAAAGGCTAGGTTCGATTATAATAAATACAAATACTCAACCATTAATAAATTAAAAGTGGCGGTAAAAAGAATATATTTTGAATTAGAAAAATGTAAACGATCGAATTCACGGTCACGGCAATCGCGAGATAAGATAAATATGATGCGAGACCGATGTCTCTATAAAAAGTGGCATTGATGCACTCGGATAGTGAAATTAAATCGAGCTGACGGCCGGGAAGCGTTGAAAATACAATGTTTACTAGTTAAGTAAAGTAACTCCCGAGAGGAAATAAACACTATCAAACTCACAGCATTTGTATTAAAACAGGGGTACTTATCTTATTAAGATTTATGCCCTGGAAGTCACTCAAATTTGCTGCACAAGTAGGAGCACATATAAACACAACCAAACACGCGTATATTTAATCACAAATGGGAATGGAAAACGCTTTTTAGAATGATATTAAGAACTTTAGTAAAATATTATTGCTTCTGTTTTATTAATTTTAATAAAATATTATGATTGTTTGTAACTATTTCAATAATTTACATGATTTTTTATGCCATTCCACATACTGCAACAATTTTAATAATTTTTATTAAAATTAGATTAGCACCACTGACTGTTAACACATAGTTTACCATTACCTCAAATTTATTCCATCACTCAATTAGCATTCTGAGCACAAAAAAATGCCGCCTACTCTAAATCATAATTTAAATGATTGCACGGTACTAACATAGAACAAAATCTACATAAACTGAAAAAATAAATCAAGTAATATGTTTATATACAAGCCTGCCAAGTAAACTGTTGCCGTCAAACATTCTAACTTGTTTGAATGTTTGTTTCTAACATGTTACGTGTGTATATCAAACATTCTAACTTGTTAGAGGGTTTTAGAAGGCTCGAATGTTTTTTTCAGTGTACTATTATTAGGTTACGCCCGGTTTCTCCAACGCATTTCAATTAAATAAAATCGATCTTATAAATAAGATGTCCTTAAAGTGTTGCACCAACCATAAATGTTGCCAAGCGTAACCCATTCTTACCTAGGATATGTATACATTTGTTTGGTGCAACAAAATATAAAATTAAGAACTACTTATCAATAAGAAATACTTACATGAAACGTATTTTAAGATTTGTTGGAGAAACTGGGCGTTAGTTTTGTGACTCATTAAATAAAACCATTAAACAATAATTCAATTAAATCTATTCGATTATTGCATTTCTAGTTCTATTTCCTAGTAACTATAACTGTTTGCTGTTATTTCTCCTCGTTTATATATTTTTTCTTAAGTGTTGGTGTTTATGACGGTAGTTAGAACACCAGAGATTTCCCGCGGTTCGCACAGCGCCGATGCAAATTAATGGCCAGTGCTCTGGAGCACTTCCTCTGAGGGAGATACCATTACCCGTTGCCCACCTACTTCTGATAACATCTTCATTTACTGCTGCGCAAAGTGCGGAAATTACTGTCATCACTAAAACTCGACGGTTCGAATGTTGTATCAGACACCGTTCCAGCAATTAATTATAATTCTAGCAAATTAAAGAAGAAAACAGGTGAACAATAAATGACTGAAAAATGAAATTAAAAAGAAGAAATTAGGAATCGAAAATTGAACTAAGACTGACCTGAGACTGAACTGAGACTGAACTGAGACTGAACTGAGACTGAACTGAGACTGAACTGAGACTGAACTGAGACTGAACTGAGACTGAACTGAGACGGAACTGAGACTGAACTGAGACTGAACTGAGGCTGAATTAAGACTGAACTGAGACTGAACTAAGACTGAACTGAGACTGAACTGAGACTGAACTGAGACTGAACTAAGACTGAACTGAGACTGAACTGAGACTGAACTGAGACTGAACTGAGACTGAACTGAGACTGAACTGAGACTGAACTGAGACTGAACTGAGACTGAACTGAGACTGAACTGAGACTGAACTGAGACTGAACTGAGACTGAACTGAGACTGAACTGAGACTGAACTGAGACTGAACTGAGACTGAACTGAGACTGAACTGTGACTGAACTGAACCTGGATTAGGACTAAGCTTAGAACTGAAATGACAACTGAAATGAGGACTGAACTGAGGACTGAACTGAGGACTGAACTGAGGACTGAACGGAGGATTGAACTGAGGACTGAACTGAGGACTGAACTGGGGGCTGAACTGAGGACAACTGAGGATTGAACTGAGACTAAACTGAGACTGAACTGTGACTGAACTGAGACTGAACTGAGACTGAACTGAGACGGAACTGAGACTGAACTGAGACTGAACTGAGACTGAACTGAGGCTGAATTAAGACTGAACTGAGACTGAACTGAGACTGAACTGAGACTGAACTGAGACTGAACTGAGACTGAACTGAGACTGAACTGAGACTGAACTGAGACTGAACTGAGACTGAACTGAGACTGAACTGAGACTGAACTGAGACTGAACTGAGACTGAACTGAGACTGAACTGAGACTGAACTGAGACTGAACTGAGACTGAACTGAGACTGAACTGAGACTGAACTGAGACTGAACTGAGACTGAACTGAGACTGAACTGAGACTGAACTGAGACTGAACTGTGACTGAACTGAACCTGGATTAGGACTAAGCTTAGAACTGAAATGAGAACTGAAATGAGGACTGAACTGAGGACTGAACTGAGGACTGAACTGAGGACTGAACGGAGGATTGAACTGAGGACTGAACTGAGGACTGAACTGGGGGCTGAACTGAGGACAACTGAGGATTGAACTGAGACTAAACTGAGACTGAACTGTGACTGAACTGAGATTAAACTGAGACATATAAAACTAAATAAAGATTGAACTAAATAACTGGAGAAAAGCCTAAACATTAGCGATAAAAAATATTTCTAGAGATGCTAGTTTATTACGGAATAAAAAAGAAGGCATTGTCATGCACATATCACGCAGAACTGGACGCACAAAACCGTATCATCAACAAGACATAAAATTATCCGTGATTACCTGTACGACAGACTTCATGGGAAGTGACTTCTAATTTTAAAACGCACCGAGTGCTCAAATGACCAGCATGCTCGACGATTTCAGACTAATCAAAGGACGCGATTGCAATTATTCGTATGTACTTTGTAACGCGAGCCGATCATTTTCTAATAATTGTTATATCATTGAAAATATGCAATTAATAAAAAAATATACACGTGTTATTTTTGTACGTCAAACTGAGAGAATTATTACGTAAATTAAACTATAATTTCTGTCATGATTTTAATAAATTACAATTGCAGCCATAACAAGCTTCAACAAATCTATCTTTATTCCTGCATCTATTCAAAAATAATCTAAAGATCTCGCCTATAATTACATTCAAAAAACAATAAATCACTCGGATTTTTATCGGACGCGATCTTCCGTTTTCACATCACGCCGACTTCGCGCGCGCTAGAGGAATCAAAAAAAAGCGCAAAGAGAAATTGTAATGTAATTACGGCATCCCGATCATGCTCCTCATTGAACAGTTCGCGCCGCTAGAACAATGCCTCTTCTTCAAACACCGCCAATTAAAATCCCCAACAATGAAAGGCCGATGATTTATTACGTTCGAAGCCTTGTCAACAACGTGATAGTGATAGTGATAGAAGAAAGTTGGATTTATTTAATCATTCGCACTTCTTATATTACTGAAGAGAAATGTGTAGAAAAGAAAATTCTGCACGAGAATTGATTATTATCATAACAAGATCTGTATGTAAAGTTATTTAAATTAAAAAACACTTGGTATTGTTTCACAAATTAAAACTTATTTCCGACTAGTTTCGGTTTGTTAGACCATTTTTAAAAGAATATCACATTCCTTTAAAAATAGTCTAACAAACCGAAACTAGTTGGAATAAAGTTTCAATTTGTGAAACAATACCAAGTGTATTTTAATTTAAATTACTTTACATATTCTAATATCTTTCACCAAGTGCAAGATGAGATATTAATTTAAGAAATGTATTTATCTGTTTTTTCTTATCTATGTTTTTCTAAAATTAGCAAATTTTGAAAGTTCACCGTCGGACATGTCATGAATTTATCGTAACGCGAAAAATACATCGAGTTGCACTTCAATATGATTTGCATTCAACTAATGCCATTAAGGCTGAGTTGCACCAAAAACGTTGAACTTGAGTTTATATTATTCTAATGTCACTCTGAACTCAAGTTTAGAGCTTTAAGTCCAATTGATAATAACCCAACATTATTAATTATTGATGATGCTACTTAAGCTAATGGGCATTAGATGACGTTTACGCTTTCGAACATATGTAAATTGCACGGGCCATAATAAATGGTCAAAGATGTTCAGTATTCTTCAAGCACTGGTTTGGGACTATACTGATGATGGCGTTGAAGCCTGAAACGCGTATATAGTTATCCCGTGAATGAATAAGTACTGATCACAAATTCATATTCTTGATATTTGTATTCTATAAAATAAAGCCATGTTGTGGATGTACAATTGCTGTAAACAAACGTTTAGTTTGCCAGCTATAGACGATGCTACTTAAGCTAATGGGCATTAGATGGCGTTTACGCGTTCGAACATGTATTATTAATTTTGTTTAAATTACCAACTAAATAAGTTAATTTAAAATATTGCATTTTTTGACCTGACTTTAGAATGTGTAAAGAAAAATGTAAGTATTTTGTTATTGAAAGATTTCGATTATTACCCATTTTTAATCAAGTATTTTTCAGTACATTTCTAACTTTAAAATATTTCAATGTTTTATACGCGTGGCGCATGAAGTAAAATTTCGAGTTTAGAAAAGCCTGAAAATTTGGTTTGGTCGCTCCGCGCTTCGCGCTACGCGACCAAACCAAATTTTCAGGCTTTTCTAAACTCGAAATTTTACTTCATGCTTAACCTGGGAGTGGAAAAGACTCGTTTAAACTTCAATTTGACCTCTTTTAAGAAAACAACGAATATTTATAAATCTACAACACATGATTGGGATATGTATACTCAAAAGAATGATGATATATATGAACTGTGATTTTATTCAGCTTTGATTACATTTGTAAATTTCACAAAATTTCATTCTTCTTGAGTGAAACGACGCAGAACACTCCAAACTAAAATCCAACACAAAGTTCAAACTGATTTATGCACTTTTTTTCCGGCTCCGTGGTTCAGAACATGAACATGACACGCAACGATATATCCAGGAGGATATACATCGTGGAATAAAATAAATTCGCGTCAATGTCAGTGCCCTTCCGGTCTGAGGTAAACAGACGGAAAAATAGTGAAACAACAAAAAAACGTAACCGGCGGAATTAAATAGGTGGATGGATTTAAATAGTTACGCTGCGGTCGTCTATCGCTTCCGAAATCAGTTTCTTGCGGTGCTAGAACAACGAACTCGAGAAAATAAAAGAACGACGTTCATTAGCGGCGAGTGGAAGTAATGGGTTACGGATGATGGACGTCGGAGAGGATGTCGGACAAGTCTGGCGTGAACTCGGTGCTTCAGAAAGTGAATTTTAATATGTTGAAAAAACATTAAAACATTATTAATATTACAGATTGTACTTGTATGTCTAACAAGTATAATCTGAAATATTCAGAACAAAGTGAAACACTAAAATAAAGAATAAAAAGTTTACCTACGATGAAATTTTAGCATTTATAAATTCACACATGGTGAAATTATTAAAAAAAAACTTAATTTTTTTTTTGTTTGTTTGCCATAGGTATTACCATTCAGCCACTAACGTTGATTTATAATATCTATTAACATATATTTCGACTGTTTGGACGTCACAACACATTCACACACATCCATGGAACCGGAGACGAGTATTTTTCGTTAGAAAAATTACTCGTCTCCGCTGGGAATCGAACCCAGATCACCTCCGTGTCCGATTGGCGAAACCGGCGGCTCAACCGCTCGGCCCTAAAAAAAACGTCTTTCAGAATTAAAATCTGTTGAAAATTTAAAAAAAAACAGACGAAGCCTGGAATAAACTTCTGTAAGATTACAATCTGCTGAATCTTTGAAAGAGACTTCTCTTAGAATTCAAAACTGATAATACGTAAAAGAAACTGTATAAAGTTTCTAAAACTGAAGAGCCTCTGAAAGAGACTTCCCTGGGAAACTTTAAAAAGAAACAGATCAGAAGGCTGGAAGAAATTTCCCTGAGATTCTAATCTGCTGAATCTTTGAAAAAAAGTTCTCCAAGAATTAAAAACTTGTAAAGATTTAGGGCCAGTTGCACCCAACATGTTGAACTTGATCAGCTTTGAACTTGAGTTCAAAGTGACATTAGAACAATAAGAACTGTCATCTTGAACTTAAGTTCAGCTTGAACTCGAGTTCAACGGTGCAATTGGGCCTTAGCAGAAATTTTACTTTTAAGACAACATCGACGCATTTTCACTTTGTACATTTTGTAAATGACACTTTGAAATAGAGATTATTATTATTATTACCAAGTTTTGAAAGTGAAGAATATTTTCATGAAATTTTTCGAAGAATTAAAATCTGCTGATTCCTTGAAAAATAAACATCTCCAGCAATTTAAAACTGGGGCAACTTTAGGAGATACTTTCGAAAGTTTTAAAAAGTGGTGGATCTTTGAAAAAAAATCTGCTAAATCTAGAAAGAAGCTTCTACAAGAATTCTAAACTGGTGATATACTATAATACTATACAGGGTGTCTCAGACCACCCGTACCAGCCATTTATTTCGACAACGCTTTGTCGAATGTAACTGGAACAAACATTTTTATTACCAAAGTGAACCCAAGAAATCCACTGATAAATTTATTTTTTACCGGAATAATCCGGAAGTACTCGGAACCGGAAGTAACTTTAAAATTTCAAATAGCAACATAGGTCGAATATGGTATTAATTGATAGGTCTTTTTAAAAAAAACAACTTTTACTAAAATGTTTTTTTTTATATTTTGCATATTTACAAAAATAAACGAAAAAAACTAAATTGCAAATTAGTTATCCATTCAACACTCGATTTTTATTTTAACTTAATATAGTTTTTTTATATTAGTTAATAACAAAATATAGATTTTTATATTTTCAAATTACTTTTTTATTTTTGCAAGCTGCAAAGAATCTAGACTTTTATAGCCTCAAAAAAATATAGTATAATTTTTTATACCTTATTTTAATTTTTAAATGTTTACAGCATCCTTGCAGCTTGCAAAAATAAAAAGTAATTTAAAAATATAAAAATCTATATTTTGTTGTTAACTAATATAAAAAACTATATTAAGTTAAAATAAAAATTGAGTGTGGAATGGATAACTAATTTTCAATTTAGTTTTTTTCGTTTATTTTTGTAAATATGCAAAATATTAAAAAAAAAACATTTTAGTAAAAGTTGTTTTTTCTTTTTAAAGACCTATCAATTAATACCAAACTTGACCCATGTTGCCATTTGAAATTTTAAAGTTACTTTCGGTTCCGGGTACTTCCGGATTATTCCGGTAAAAAAAAAATTCATCAGTGGATTCCTTGGGTTCACTTTGGTAATAATTTTTTTCGTCCCAGTCACATTCGACCAACCGTTGTCGAAATAAAAGGCTGGTACGGGTGGTCTGAGACACCCTGTATAATATAAATTTTAAAGAGGCCATTTATTGTCTTCCCTGTACATTTTTGAATACACTTGTATTGAAACTATTTAAAGTACTAGATTAGATAAGAATACTCACCAAATCTGAATACTTTCTACTAAGCCGTTTTGAAGTTATTTTTAAAATTATGTCCTGAAAAAAATGTAATTGCATAAGATCCTAATACTGCAGTCACATAAAAGCCATGTGGCTCAAAATGACTTTTTATTGTAGGTTGTTAATGACAGAGTCATTTTCTTACATTTGCAAAATTTAAATATTTATCACGAAAATAAAACAATATTTTTTTATATAGGTTTTGTTGAGTGAGCACACGTTTATACTCTGGCAAATTATCGTGAGTTTTTACAAACTGTACTAAATTTAATTGTTAAGGGCAAGTGGTTCTCAGTTTCACTTGTCTATACTGTATTAGAAATTAGCTTGTATTTCATATAATATTAATTTAATTTGTTTCAATCATCCAACCTCAATTGTTCATTATTAATAAATTCATTTATTGGATTTTATTGATATCTGAATCCAAGAGAGGTGACCGTGACCGTGGACATTTGATTGAGACTTATCAGTTTTTTTATGTTTCAATTTTAATCGAGTTCCTTCTGCCTGTGTTTTATTTTGTACACCTTTCCGTCGCCGTGTCTTGTTTGTTTATTATTGTTAGTCACTACCAGAGTGTGAATAATTCTATCGCTGTTTTTTTCCCTTTCCTTATCGGTTAAAGTTTGCTATTGTAAAATGGGATTTACTTGTGACGGTTGTTTAAACAATATATGTCCTAACTCATTTTATTTAAAATGCAACAGATCATGCGACAAATCATTCCATGCTAAATGCTCCTGGTTGTCTAATGAAGAAATTGCGATTTAAAACAAAATTGTAATCCTAATTGGGTATGCAATAAATGTAGCTCGTCGGTTGCTTCTAATAGGAACCAGTTATCTCAAATAAGCCATGTCATTAATTTTGATAATTACTGGTGACTACAGTAATAGGACCGTATTATAAATTTATTTTTTTTAAGGACATGATAGTTACTGGTGACTGTAGTATTATCATATGCAAATACAATTTTTCTAGAACATAATTTAGCTAATAACTTCAAAACGGCTTAGTAGAAAGTATTCAGGGTTAGTAGGTATTCTTATCTAATCTAGTACTTTAAAAAGTTTTAATACAAGTTTCTGCAAAAGTTAATAGGGGAGTCAATAATTGGCCCATTTAAAATTTACTTTGGATTTCCTATGTGTCCTAAGCCGATGCATCACCCAGTATAGGAAGAACTGTGCCAAGTTTCCAAAACTGCGGAGTCTTTAAAAAAATCTCCTAAGAATTTTAATCTGCTGATTTTTTGAACAAAACTATTCATGGACTTTAAAACTGGAGAAATTGTAGAAGACATCGCTCTAAGTTTCCAAAGTCTTTGGAATAATCTTTTTCAACAATTTTAAACTGGTGAATCTCTTTGAGATGAAGTTTTTGAAGAAATAAAAAGTGGTGAATCTTTGGAAAACTTCTCCAAGAATTTAAAATTGCCCAATCTCTGAGAGAATCTTCTTCAACAGTTCAACATTAATAAGTTACGGATAATGGAAGTGGAAGAACCATTTTTAAGACTGGAAAACTGGTGAATCTTTGGAAAAAACTGCTGTCGCAATTAAAATACGATTAGATGAAAAGCTAAATAATCGAGAAATGGAAATACTCTTTAGAAGCTTTAAATTTAACGATTTTTCAAAAACAAGGAATCTCTGTAGAAAAAGACAAATTTCTTGTATATGACGTTTGTGTGTGTGTGGAAGATAATGCCATAAATAAATCTTCTTACACAACATGCTGCCCAACAATACCGTCGACAAGTAGATTTGCATGTGCATTTCTATTTTTAAAACCTCCATTCGTCCTTGCCTCTAATTGAAACCATTTATTCCACCGGCGCGATAACCATCGACATTTTCTAACAATTACTCAACCCATTGGCGAGATTTTCCCGCGTATTCTCACACTTTCCATTTCACCATTAATTATAGACATTGCAAAGCAACAAAACAAAGAATTATAGATAAATACTGAATGAGTGCAAAAACTAGATCAGACCACACTGATGAGAACTAAGACGTTTGAATGACGAACCTACAGAAGCGTTTTGTATTTCAGTATGTCCTCATCAAAATAATTCAAATGTTCAGTGTTCCAGACCACAAAATCATACCTAAAATAAGAAGTTATCAAAAACTTATGTATAGGCAAGATTTTGTCGCGTATTCTCAAATATGTTATTTCAACATTTATTACAGTCGTGCTTCTTTGCAACAAAACTATGAATTAAATGCAGAAATGTAAAAATCCAGTTTTTTCACTAATTCAGTCTGATCCAGTTTTCTTGTCACTAATTTAGTAATTAATAAGTGACAAACCAAACTGGATCAGACTGAAATAGTGATAAAGACTAGATCAGACTGATTTAGTGAAAAAAACTGGATCAGACTGAATTAGTGAAAAAAACTGGATCAGGCTGAATTAGTGAAAAAAAAAAACTGGATCAAACCACACAGATGAGGAGTAAGAAGACTGAAAGGCGTCTATAGGTTATATTACTTTTTCAGCAGTGTCGTCTCATCACTTAGACCAAAAGCGTCTATAGGTTATAGTATTTATTCAGCAGTGACGTCTCATCAAGTCAATCCAAACATTCAGTATTCCAGAACACAAAGCCAGTTTTGAAGTTATTAAAAAAAAAACATATAAAGGATTATTTGGAAAAATAATTAATAAGGTAATGATAAGTCAGGTTTATATTTAATTAGTCATCAAGAAACAATCTATACAGATTGAGATTAAAAGGATTAATAATATTATTAATATTTGGTATAAGAATTATTGAGTTGTAGAATATTTAAGTTGGTTAGTTTAAAATCAGTTAAGAAACGATTATTTTTGAAAGGAAGAAAGAATGTCTGAAAAGTTTCATCTATTTATTAAACAAACAAATTGTCTTTTTAAAAGCTTGTTTTGCTTTAACTGTTTTATCGAAGGCGTAATTATATCATATTTTCCCTCCTCGAGGTGAAAAAGCCGTGCCACTATCCACATTTAATTGCACCTGTGCGCTTAAATGAACGGCTGAGTTAAGTTCAGTAAAGAGCGTGCCCTCGAGCTTAAGACTCTGTGTAATTGCAGGATGTCAATGCGTTTGAACATTTTGTTTTTTTCCTAGACTTCCCATGAGTTATGGTCAAGAGTAACTAACTCTCTCTTCTAGCTTTGCTGACTTAATTAATATCGAACGTGTGCGTGTGTTTGTTTGTGTGTGTGTGCGGGTGTTTTCACTTCCTTTGCGATTTTAATGGAATCACTCTTAAGAAAAAGTAAACTATTCAAATTAAGAGTTAGACAAAAATGTATTTAACATATAGAAAAATTGAGTTTGCCAATAGTTCGCAGAATATTTACAAAATATAAAAACGAATTAAAATTAAAATCGACTTTCTGCAAAAAATGTTTTAGTCTCATTAAGACAAGTCTCCAAATATTCATTAAGCTCGAGAAGTAGTTGTTCAATGAATATTTGGAGACTTGTCTCAATGAGGATAATTTTTTTTTGCAGCAAGTCGATTTTAATTTTAATTCGTTTTTATATTTTTTAAAAATATATTTACTTTAATATCACAATTATTTATATATTAAATAATACAATTTGAAAATAAAAACATACACAGAATATTTCTTGAAATATGTATAGAGGGATTTATTTGTACAAGCATACTTTTACATACTCCATTTAAATATTTGTAAAATTAATTAACATGATATCAAACCTAAGCAAAACATTTAGAACTTCACGTTAAATCAGTGTTGAAAACACGTGGCGCATGAAGTAAAATTTCGAGTTTAGAAAAGCCTAAAAATTTGGTTTGGTCGCTCCGCTTCGCGGAGCGACCAAACCAAATTTTAGGGCTTTTCTAAACTCGAAATTTTACTTCATGCTTAACCTGGGATTGGAAACACTCGTTAGAAGCATCAAATTAAAAACGTTTATAAAAGCAACGAATGTCTGGAAATGTATACGAAAAAATCGCTGTATATTATAATCATAACATATTAAATATTAACATTTATTGATTTATCTTTGCTTATAACTTGATCTGAATAATTAATTGTGGAGACATAAACTGAGAATATTTTAGAAGGATATAGAAAGATAAAGCAAATCGGCATTCCAGAATTACCTAGCCCTCTTTTGATCAGACACTCGCCGAATAAATTCATTCCATATTCAGGTTGCACACGCAGTTTACATTCATTTCTTTTTTCTTTTCGCAAACGCGTATCTATTCACCTACATCTTAAGGACAAGTCGATTAGATCTCAATAAAGTTATTAGAAAAAATCTCTGTAAGAAAATATATATCACAATACAGCGAACATCACAATTTAAAATAACGTAGCTACCCTAATAAAAGTTTAATCTTGTATAAATATTGAAAACCAATTTTACAATATTGTAACAATAATTAAATGTTATTACGAGATCATATTGCAAATATATAGAATTAAAATAAGAAAATCATTAATGGGAATATATTTGTATTCTATATTGTATCAAGATGATAAAATATACTATTGATTTAATTGATATTTATACAATTTTTTATCTCTACTAAAGTAAATACATACAAAACAATATTATTTTATTTTTAAACTTCGTAAGGGTTATTCATCATTGATAATAATTAACATTGTACATATACTGAATTTTTATATTGAAAGATGAATGATATTCATTATTGATACAATTTTATACAGAAATTAAATATCTATAATTAATAATACTAATGATACAATATTGCACACATATTGAATGTTTATATTGAAGGATCAATGATATTCATTATTGGAACAATATGTACAGAAATCAAATATCTATTTAGGGGCAGTTGCACCAAACACGTTGAACTGGTCGCAATAGGAACTGTCACCTTGAACTTCAGTTCAGCTTGAACTATAGGCAACTGGGCTTTAGTAGAAACCAAGTTTTCAAAAGTAAAAAATGTTTGCATGAAACTTCTCGAAGAATTGAAATCTGCTAATTCTTTAGAGAAATAAGCGTCACCAGGAATTCAAAACTGGAGAAACTTTAGGAGATACTTCTCGAAGTTTTAAAAACTGGTGGATCTTTGGAAGAAAAATGTGCTGAATCTATGGAAAAAGCTTCTCCAAGAATTCAAAACTGGTGATACATAAGATGAGCTGTACCAAGTTTCCAAAACTAGGGTCTTTGAAATAAACGTCTCTAAGAATTTAAATCTGCTGATTCTTTGGATAAAAATGTTCCAAGTATTTAAAACTGGAGAAACTGTAGAAGACATCGCTTTGAGTTTCCAAAGTCTTTAAAAGATTCTACTCCAACTTTTTTAAACTTGTGAATCTTTGAGATAAACTTTTTGAAAAAATAAAAAGTGGTTAATCTGTGGAACAATATGTGCTGAAATTGAATATCTATTAGTAAATCTATTAGTAAATCTATTAGTAAATTTTCAATATTAATAACTAAATAATTATTATACTAGATTTATAGCTTTAGTAAATTAAGTTAGCTAAATATTACTCATTGATCCATTTGTAATCAGATTGTAATTATAGTAAAATACAACTAAGTGTTTTGCAAATAATAATAAAAAAAATACTAGATTTATACAATATTGTATCCATAATAAATAGTCATATAGTATTAATAAGTGTATACAATATTGTGAGAATACTGTGCGCACATTGATTAACAATTTTATCTAAGATATTCTTGTTTGAGTTACGTTAAGGTTAGTTTAATGGTAATTAGTTAAGTTATTCCTTTATTCCTTTTACTTCACTTTTTTATTTTAATTCTATATGTACATTTCGGGTACAATGTACCCTTTATCAATAGAAAAAACTAATTGACATTTTGTAAAAATGTCAATTAGTTTTTTCTATTGATAAAGGGTACATTGTACCCGAAATGTACATATAGAATTAAAATAAAATAGTGAAGTAAAAGGAATAAAGGAATAACTTAACTAATTACCATTAACAATTTTATATAGATATAATATTGCTAAAATCTAAATACAAGATTCATGACTACTAGGGTACTGAAAAGTGAGATTGCTGGTCATTTTTGTATATTAATTGAATGGACGTGAGCGTAATTAGGATTAATCTGGTCTACGTGTGTGGCGAAAAGGCGATCTTAGGGAAAACGCGATCGAGCGTAAATTCGCCTAGTAGCGGATAACGGGCATTTATAGAGAACTAGAGAGAGAAAGAGAGACATGAATGGGAGGCTTTCACGGTTTTAATTCATAACAGTTTAATTGCGCCGGTTCGCTTTATGCAACCCAAAGAGATGGCAATTGCAAAATTTTCGCAATTACCGGTCTACACGCATGAATTATAATCATTTTTAATATTAATGTTATTGATTATAAGTGTAAATTATTAATTAAATAATAACACTATTTAGAAAAAGAACAAACTAAATTGTTTGGAGATTACTTTAACAACTTTTATTCATCAATTAATTTTACAATATACAGGGATTTTTTTTATAAGTATACATACATATGCATATTCTAAAAATGTTTAGGCATTTGTTGTTTTTTTAAAAGTGTTAAATTTAAAGTTTCTAGCGAGTGTTTCCACTCCCAGATTAAGCATGAAGTAAAATTTCGAGTTTAGAAAATCCTGAAAATTTGGTTTGGTCGCGTAGCGCGTAGCGTTATGCGACCAAACCAAATTTTCAGGATTTTCTAAACTCGAAATTTTACTTCATGCGCCACGGGTATAAAACACTTAAATATCGTAAAGTACCAAATATACTACTTAAGATAATATATAAAATTACGAAATATTCGTCTAAAATGGAAACAATCTGTCTTAATTAATAAGACAACTTAAGACAATAAATACCGGTTGTCTTAAGTTGTCTTATTGATAATGAAGGTTTAAAGAAATATTAAGTTGTCTTGTTAATTAAGACGTATTGTTTGCATTTTACACGAATATTGTGTAATTTTATATATTATTTTAAAAGTCTGCAAATTATAAGAAGCGTAAGCTAATTTTCTCGAATTCAAATAGTTTTGAATTTAAAATATACTACATAAGATATTTAATTTAATTTTCGTGTTTAGAACAGCCTGAAAATTTATTTGGTTTGGTCAAAATCCAAATACTTGACGCACATTAAACACTAATTTCAAAAGAAGTTCAAAATCGACTGCTTATGATTAATCTCACAAATAAACAAATGAGGAAATGAAAGAATTAACAAGTTACACACATAACCAATACTATAATCAAAATAAAAGGATAATTACACATTGATTATATTTATATAAAACTCTCTTTAATCGAGAGGTCAATAAGTCATTGAAGAAAAATAAGTCGTTACGTTACAGATATTGTTTAAATCCACACTTGTTCTGTAAGATACTATTTTAAAAATGCATGTTACATATTAAAGTGTCTACAATTTTTTAGCAGAAGAATTATTACCAATTTTTCGAATGATTATAATTTAATGATATGAAAATGTCTTGTATTCAATTTCTTTATTCTTTTGTATGTATAACAAAAGAGTACAATTTTCTCCTATAATTACAAAACAAAAGAAGACTGTTATTCCTCTAAATCACGACAACTCTTTATCCAACATAAAAGACCACAGTCCGAAAATGTTCGATCCTAATCCGAGCGTCATGCGCAATTTTTAATGCCAGAGTAACCCAGGTGCAAGCAGGACGTTAAACCGTAATCGCCGATAATTCGTGAGTCGAAGAACAAAAAAAAGCAACACAACAAAATACTTTGGGGTCAGATGATGGGTTAAAGAGCTGGATGATTGTCCGCTAATCGGAGGCTCGTGAGTTTTTCAGGCTGTAATTTAGCGAAAGCCTCGAAATCGAAAAACACTTTTCTTTAATAATAACTGTTTGGTTTAACACTTTTTCTCTTCGTTTTTCTTTTCCTCTCGAAGGATTTTACTTTAGCTACCGCGAGAGATAGGATTGATATAAATTAAAACTGGATTATTATAATTATCATAAGTACGGTGCTTTCGAAAAGTAATGCATAAATTCATTAAAATCTAAATTATAAACATTGAAGAAACAACCTCGGACAGGTCGATTTTTATTTTTAATTGCGCATGGTCAAATACTAAAATTATATACAGGGTAATTCATGTAAGAGTTGTGACTTCATAGATTATTTTTTTAAATGGAAGTCGAACATTTTCACTAGGCATATTTGAAAGAGAAGAAATTTTCACATACAATAAGTTATTTACAAGTATGGTTTAAATAAAAATATAATCGAGAAAAATAACTTTAAAATTTTAAAATGTCAACTTATGCTAACGCCATTTAAATTAAAAAAAGTCGTTTTAACTGTCAGTTTTATTGACATCTTTTAACAAATTAAAAATGTATGTGCACAATTTAAGCATTTAAATAAGTTTTATTTATTAATATACCGTTATTATTAAATTGGCGTTTTAAAATGTCAAAGTAATTTTTCTTAATTATTTTTTTATTCCACCTATACTTGAAAATAGCTTATTGTATGCGGAAACTTATTCTCTTTCAAATACTTCTAGTAAAAATGTTCGACTTCTATTTAAAGAAGTGGTCGGTGAAGTCATAACTTTTACATGAATCACCCTGTATGTGATTTCGGTATTTGACCAAAGGTACTATTCTATTTAAAGAAGTGGTCGATGACGTCATAACTCTTACATGAATCATCCTGTATGTAATTTCGGTATTTGACCAAACGTAAAAAATCGACCTATACGAGGATTTTTCTTCAAACTTCATAATTTAGATTTTAATGAATTTATGCATTACTTTTCGAAAGCACTGTATATTGTATCGTATGTTCAATAAAAAAAAACCTCTAGAGTGCTACAATTTTATCTTTTTTTAAATTTATGTTGGAATATATTGTAGAATATATTTTAGGTTGACAACTCTGAAATTATACATAATAATTATTATGTCTGACGATTTACATGACAATTCCTAAGGCGTGTAGAATTGTCATATAAAACGTCAGACATAATAATTATATTGTATAATTCAGAGTTGTCAACGTACAATATATTCCATAGCACTCTAGAGGTTTTATTTTATTGAACATATGATATTATGTTTTCGTAGAATTGAACAAGTTGGTAAAAAACATTTTGTAATCCCTTAGAATTAATTTTGTTAGTGAAATATAGATAATAAAATGTCCTCAAATTAATAGAGTTGCTAAAATATAAATTTGGGGACTTCGTAATATTTATGTTTAGTAGAGCCTTTTAAAACTTTTTATTAACATCTATTAATACAATTATAAAATATTTGTAATTGCAGAAAACTACACTGCTCAAAGAAATTATTTTTTGTGTATTTAACGTTAGCATCTTTGAAATAACGAAAAATGCTCTGAATCTTGTATTTATTTTGATAGGTTGCGAGAAAATGAAATGGAATTAACACTAAGCTAAACCTAAAATGTTAGAAATTTAAAGAAATGCGTTAATGTATTGAAGCAGTGTATTTTCTATTGAACTAAAATATACATGCAAATTAAAAATAACTGATTGCGTCCACGCACAAAAAAAATGGTTTAGTGTTGTGTGAGTTTTATAAACAATAAATCTCACACTGAATTCCAAACTTTTCTCTCGATTAAAACAAAAAATAAACACTAATTATTTAATCGTGCGTTAATTTAATCTTCATCGTGTGAAAAGTGACATCATCTTCAGATTTTTTTTTATATATAACCTGAGGTCTTTTCCTTGTGCTCCTTTTCCCGTTTCTCACACGAGCATTTACGGAACAAACGAAATTTCATTAGCGTACCCGAAAAAAACAAAAAAAAAAACCGCTACGCACAACATAAACCATTGTATTAGCCGCAATTATTCCGAACATAATGCGAATTTTATTGCCACGAATTAGAAATGATACTCGAGGAAATGGTTTTATATTCATACTTAAACTTAATGTTTCACAAATTTGTTATTCTATTTTTTTGTGTATATGCAAATTTACAGGTAAATATAATAAAAAGAAGGGGGATAAAAATGTATATGGAAATTTACAACTTGAAATAATCTCGTAAATCTAGTAAATGTTACTACAATTTTCTACTGACTAAATTTTTTTACAAACTCAACTCGATATGAAAAATAATACTTAGGCTTATTTGCAAAACGACTGATTAACTTTAATCATTCACTAATCATTGATTAAAGCTCTGATTACGTCAAAATTCTAGAACATACTAATGTTTTTAAATTGTCTGACATCCTAAACATGACTCGTTTATCAATTTGTGTAAACAATTTGTAAATAAAATTCTTGTGTTTTAAGGAAGTACTAACCACTGATTAAGTTAATCGATTTTAATGCAAACGGGTATTAGTAGAGTTGAAAGCTGTATTCTAACTTCTATTAAGAAGGAAGAAAAATTAATTATATTGATGTATTAGAAATAATGTCTAAATAAAGTAAATAATTATGAACAATTTCAATTCAAAAATATTTGAATTCGAGGAAATAAGTTTACGCTTCTTACAGTTTGCACACTTTAAATAATATATAAAATTATGAAAATGTTTTTCGTGCAAAATGCAAACAATGTGTCTTAATTAATAAGATAACCTAAGACAATAAATATCCTTTAAAACAACTACTTCCCGTGCAAATACACCTCCGGATTTTGAATTATACAATAAAATATTTAAAACCTTATTTTAATTGATTTGTTACAACGCTCTATCAAAGTACAGGGTGGCGCAAAACTACCGATATGTTTAATAATTTTTTAAATTTATTTATATTTTTAATTTTTATTTCAGAATTTTGTGAAGAAAACTTGGGGAATTTAAAATGGAACAATACACAATAGAACAGCGATCAAAAATTGTTGAATTTAATTTTGAAAATCAACGATCAATTGTTTTGACGCAGCGTGCTTGTCGCCTTTTGTAATGTGTGTACTGGACCATCAGCAACAACAATAAACCGCCTGGTTGCAAATTTTCGACAACATGGTACAGTAAGACACCTTAAATGTACCGGAAAACCACGTACGGTCCACACGGAAGAAAATATCCAACGTGTTGTGGATAGTGTGCAGGTCAGTCCAGAAACATCAATAAGAAGACGTTCGGCACAACTGGGGCTATCGCGGAGGTCCGTTCAGAGGATTTTGGCCGTATTGCACATGTTCCCGTATAAGGTTCAGCTTGTGCAAGAATTGAAGCCGATAGACTAACAACAACGGCTTGATTATGCCATTTCATTCCGACAAAAAGCAGAAGAAAATCGCGATTTCATTAACAATTTGATAATGAGCGATGAAGCCAGTTTCCAATTAAATGGTTTCGTAAACAAGCAAAATTGCAGGATATGGGCTACAGAGAATCCAAGAACAGTTCATCAGCGACAATTACACCCACTTAAGTGTACTGTTTGGTGCAGTGTATCGTCTGAAAGGATCATTGGTCCATATTTTTTTTGAAAATGCACAAGGCGCCTCAGTTACGGTTAATGGTGCTGAATATCGAACGATGCTGGACAATTTTTTAAGGCCAGCTGTAGAAAACAACCCACAGTTGGGGTTCCAACAAGATGGAGCCACAGCCCACACTGCAAGGGACACAATGGCTCTGTTATAGGACCTCTTTGACGAACGCATTATTTCGCGCAGAAGCGATTTCAATTGGCTCCCACGTTCACCGGATTTAAAAGCTCCTGACTGTTTTCTTTGGGGTTATTTGAAAGGGTATACGTAAATAAGCCAGCGACCATACCAGAGCCAAAACAAAACATTCGCAATGAAATTCAAGCCATAACACCGGAAATTTTACGAAAAGTTATGGAAAATGCACTGGAAAGAGCACGAATGTGCGAAGACGAAAATGGCCACCACTTGCGGGATATAATACTTCATACTTAAGCCAAAAATAATCCCCATTAATATACTGTATATCAAAAAAATAATAATAATAATTAACCATTAAATAAAAAAGTTATTAAACATTCAAACCATATCGGTAGTTTTGCGCCACCCTGTATATACAACGTTTAGGTCAAATTTTCTTCAAACCAACTAATAAATAAAAATAAAAAATAAAAGGAGAAAGTACAAGAAAATATAAATTAAAGGACTTGGATTAAAACTAATGTCTTAGGCCATCTATAGACGCGTTTCCAGATTTATCTTTCTTCAGTATAGCTTAGCCTATGACTTTGAAAAAAAAAAACTTTAGGAATAACATTGAAATAAACTTATTTGGAAAACGTGTTGTGTGTATAATTAATTATGTTTGTGAACAAATTAACAGATCATTTGTATAATTTTTGATTGTACAATAAATAATTTTAATTTAATTTAATTTTTTTTACGGAATCTTCATATTACATTATATATTTCCATTTCAACGAATATGAATACTTATGATTAAAACCTAACCTAATTGGGGCCTTACATTTAAGCACCCAACTGTCAGTCCCAACATGGTTTACAAATCCTTATAATTAAAATGTATCGTGGCTCAACTTTACTGTTGAATTACAAACATACCATACCTTACATATATAGATTTCATGCCATAGTATATAATAAAAATAAAAGATAAAACTAAGCAGTGATCAGTTTGACAATGGCAAGTTAAGTTGCCGAAACTGCAGTCACGAAAATAAAAAATATTGTGTTATACAAACAAAGTTAAAGTGTTTAATTTTATTGAATTAACATGTATAAAGAAGTAGAAGCCTCCACCGTTCATAATCTAAGCAGTGTATTTGCAAAAGCAAATGATGATTAATTAATTAAACAGATTTAAATGTGCATAATTATAGTATTTTAAATAAAAATGGTAAAGTTAAATCATTTAGTTTACGTAACTAAAAAGAACAATTTTAACCCATTAAGCGCAACAATAATAATTTTTTTGTTTATTAAATTACTAAATAGATTAATTTGACACAATATATTATTTAACCTGACTTGAGAATGTATTAGGAAAAATGTAAATGTTTTGTTATTTAAATATTTTGATTATTACGCATATAATATATATATATATATATATATATATATATATTCAGGGTATTTTCAACTTCACAATATTTCAGTGTTTTAAACGCGTGGCGCATGAAGTAAAGTTTAGAGTTTAAAAAAGCCTAAAAATTTGGTTTGGCTGGAGCGACCAAACCAAATTTTCAGACTTTTCTAAACTCAAAATTTTACTTTATGCTAAGTCTGGGAGTGGACACAATAGTTCGAAACTTCAAATTGAACGCATTTATAAAATCGACGAAAGCCTGAACAATTACAGCGGATAGATTGTGTATATTTAAAAGAAAATATCCTCAGTATGTAATACAATAAGTCATTCATAGGAATCATAAAAAGAAGTGTAAAATGTTCACTAAAATAAACTTTTAAATGTGCATACTTATAGGATAAAAATGGTGAAGTTAAGTAATTCACCACTTTACGTAACTACAAAGAACAATTCTAACCCATTAGGTGCCGTTGCAATAACGCAACTATATTATTTTTTTGTTAATAAAATGACTAAATAAGTGAATTTGATACATTGTATTATTTAACCTGACTTAAAAATGTGTTAAGAATAATGTTAATACTTGTTATTTAAATATTTCAAATTTGACTCATTTAAAAAATACATTTTTAGTGGATTTCCAACTTAACAATATTTCAGTGTTATATACGCGTGGCGCATAAAATAAAATTTCGAGTTTAGAAAAGCGTGAAAATTTGGTTTGGCCAAACCAAATTTTCACGCTTTTCTAAACTCGTAATTTTACTTCATGCTTAGTCTGGGAGTGGACACACTCGTTTGAAACTTCAAATAAAATCGACGAATGCCTGAAAAATTACAACGTATTATACATTATGTATATTTAAAAGAAAATATTCAAAGTAGGTAATACAATAAGTCATTCATAGGATTCATAAAAAGAAGTGTAAAATGTTACCAAAAATCAATTTTTAAAGCTAACTCTATAATAGCTAAGTTAACAAAAATTAAAATTAAAAATAAAACATATTAACAAATTTAAAACAATATCTTAGTCGTGACTGATATGCCTAAGTCAGGAAAGTCTGGTTTAGACCAGCAATTAAAAAAAAGAACTGTTTGAATGGCATACGCCTAAATCAGGAAAGTCTGGTTTAGACCAGCAATTAAAAAAAGAACAATTTTTAATTTAAAAGAGTGACTTACTTTTCTTGTTGACCACTAATATTGCAAATAATTTGTAATTCAAATTCTATATAAACTGTTTAAACAGTGATTTACTTTTATTACATTTTACTGTCTTCTCCTCAGGTTGTTAATAATTTGCAATTCTAATTCGATTAGAGAGAAAAAATAAACAAGCGTAAAAACTGTAACATTTGTAGGAATATTTGAATGTTAATTAATCGGATGCACTGAGCGACTTTAATTGCAATCAAATTTGGCGAACTGAATAAAAACATGATTAAAAGTAAAAACTCATGATTATTCCTAATCGTAATTTACCACCGAGAATGAGCGAATTGTTTTTCCTTTTAATTACGTATACTTATTCATATGTACAAATTCTGCAATTACTCTTCCATAAAAAAATACGTGAGTAATCTCAAAAGAATTATTTAATTTCCTTATTTTACTAGTTCTTGAAGTAATTTCTTATTTTTCACATTTTTATTCGGACCCGTTTTAAAAGATGCATGATTGATGAAAAGTAAAAACTCATGATTATTCCTAATCGAAATTAACCAGGTTTAGACCAGCAATTAAAAAGAGAACAATTTTTAATTTAAAAGAGTGACTTACTTTTCTTGTTGACCACTAATATTGCAAATAATTTGTAATTCAAATTCTATATAAACTGTTTAAACAGTGATTTACTTTTATTGTTGATACTATTTTCTGTCTTCTCCTTACGTTGTTAATAATTTGCAATTCTAATTCGATTAGACAGAAAAAATCAACAAGCGTGAAAACTGTAACATTTGTAGGAATATCTGAATGTTAATTAATCGGATGCACTGAGCGTCTTTATTTGCAATCAAATTTGGCGAACTGAATAAAAACATGATTAAAAGTAAAAACTCATGATTATTCCTAATCATAATTAACCACCGAAAATGAGCGAATTCTTTTTCCTTTTAATCACGTATATTCATTCATTTGCACAAATTCTGCAATTACTCTTCCATAAAAAAATACGTCAGCAATCTCAAAAGAATTATTTAATTTCTTTATTTTGCTAGTTCTTGAAGTAATTTCTCATTATTCACATTATTATTCATACCCGTTTTAATAGATGCATGATTGATGAAAAGTAAAAACTCATGATTATTTCTAATCGAAGTTAATCACAGAGGAAGAAAGAATTGTTTTTTCCTTTTCATCACTCTTCCATAGAAAAAATACTTCAGTAATCCCAAAAGAATTAATTAATTTCCTTATTTCACTAGCTTTTAAAGTAATTTATTATTCACATTTTTATTTAGACCCGTTTTAAAAGATGCATTTCAGGAAATCGATAAATCCTTACAATTCGTGAACTTTCATAGGAAACAGCTCTATTGTTCTTGATCTGGGTTAAAAGCCATCTCCTCCAAAAAGTGGAGTAAGATCAAATCCACAAAGCCACAAAGTAGCTCCTCTTTGTCCTAAAAAAAACTTGGTAGTCGACAAATAATGTAGAGTTCAAACTTTACCGACTTCACTGATCCATGTCTTAAAAATAAAACATGAGATAAAGAAATACAGCGAATTCTTTTAGGCATACATATCTTAAATTGTATATTTTCAGACATTCGATGTTTTTGAAAAGCGTTCAGTTTGAAGCTTCTAACGAGTGTTTCCACTCTCAGAATAAGCGTGAAGTAAAATTTCAAGTTTAGAAAAGTCTGAAAATCCGCGAAGCGGAGCGGCCAAACCTAAACTCCAAATTTTACTTCATGCGTCACGCGTATAAAACACTGAAATATCGTGAAGTTAAAAATACACTGATAATATATTTTTTAATGAGTAATTATCGAAATATTTAAATTACAAAATATTTACATGTTTTTTAACATATTCTAAACGTTAAATAATACAATTTATCAAATCAACTTATTTAGTTATTTAATTAACAAACAAAAATAATATTGTTGCGTTTCTGCAATGGCACTTAATAGGTTACAATTGTTCTTTGTAGTGACGTAAAGTGAATTACTTAACTTTAGCATTTTTATTGCCTCGGCAAATCCTGATTTTCAGGCTTTTCTGAACTCAAAATGTTACTTCATACTTAATCTGGGATTAGAAGCACTCATTGGAAGTTTCAAATTGAAAGCTTTTATAAAAACAAGGAATGCCTGAAAATTTCCGTCGGAATTTGTATTCTCAATAGAAATATTCCCTGTATGAAAGTTTACACTTGTACGCTCGTAACATAATTTAGTATTCACTTTAATTGTCACTTTTACTGGCGGTAGAATGTTTTGCAATGGAGGGAATTAACAGTTACTCGGCGGCTAGTAATCGTTCATGTGCGATCGGCAATTTTTCATATCTGGCAAGCTTCCTGTTGCCATCTCCCATATTTATAGCCGTTCCTTCCCGACTCGATTTACAGTAAATAATTTGCAGGTATCTTACTATCTTGACGTCAGCAAAAAATTGCAGTCGCAATTACTTACTGTAAATTTAAACTTGTAAGTATAAAATGATGTTCATGAATTAGTGAATTTATAAAAAAAGAACATTGCTGGATTAAAACTTTTAGTTTTAAGAAACAAATTTGAGATCTTGATTGAAATTAAACTATGTTAGCTCCTACAAAAAATAATTCTATTAATCAATTATACAGGGCTTTCATTAATTCCCGAACCCCACGTGACGTAAATTATTGTATTTGTACGTTGGAGGCTTTGAAAAAAGTAACCAAACGTTACTAAAGTCAAATTTGACATAAACGTTTATGCGCGGTGCATCGTTAAACCAACCTTTGAGATCTTACAAGATTCGCCCGGAATTTTCAGGTAAGTAGTATCGTCAACTTTTCTTTTTATTTTTTAATCATTTTAAATATAATATTTTCAGTCGTCATAAAAATACGTCGGCGAATAAATATTTTTAAATCTAGGGAATTTTTGTGTGAGCCATACCACCTTGTACATTTGGTTGCCTATTATTTTTGGTCACGTGGGGTTCGGGAATTAATAAAAGCCCGGTATAATTCACAGATTGTCAATAAATAAATAAACTTCGTTCTTAAACATCAAATTGATTGACTCACCATAATTACAGTTGCACAAACTTGACTAAATTTATCTTTTGACTTGATTTGACTTCTGTGGTTTCTTAGTGTTATCAATTTGAATGTAGTTTATTTAAGAAATCATGTTATTTTACCCGAACTAATAAAATAAGGGTGACACGATAAATAATTGTCAAAGAAAGATTAACAATTTCAGCCCTGGAATTTTTTTAAAGCCCAAAAAAATGTTTTGTACACTACATATTATTTATTACTATACCAGATAAACAGAGAGTTTTTCATTAAGTATACATATCTCAATATACTGTATACGCTGTAAATCTTCAGATATTCGTCGTTTTTACAAGTATTTCAAATTGAACTTTCAAACGAGTGTTTTCCACTTCCAGATTAAGCATGAAGTAAAATTTAGAGTTTAGAAAAGCCTGAAAATTTGGTTTGGTCGCGTAGCTACGCGCTACGAGACCAAACCAAATTATCATGCTTTTTTAAACTCTAAATATAACTTTATGCGCCACACTTATTTTAGGTGAAGTTCAAATTAAACTGTTTTAAAAAACAAACGATTATCGGTAAAGTTACGGCTCATACATGCATGTAAGTATATTTAAAAGAAAAATTCCCAATATGTTTACCGAATTTTAGTGGTGACAAAAGCCACCGTCAGGGACGAATGGGTTAAAAAATTGTATAAGAACCTACTAATAAAGTGTTCATTATTCGTTATTTTTATTACATCAAAATAAATAATATGTAAAAACTGATAATAACTTTGCCAGTCCACTCAATATATATCTACTTATTTTTGGTCCTTCGAACCAGATTACCGTCTGCTTCGGCTATGTGTGACAAAGACCTTATAAATGCCAGTCATCAATAAAGATAAGTATGATAATACGAGAAAACTATCGAGATCCTGATATTGGAACAATGACTTTCACTACACCCCAATTAGTCTGTGGGTGTAATATACCATCCGGTTCGAAGGACCAACAATATGTGAAAATCTTTATCGAGTGGACCTGTAGAGGTGTTAATTTCTACATAATATTTACTAAAGTTTAAAACTAACCAAACTTTGAATTTTTTAAGTTTCGCTTGTGCTTAATTTCCAACACACGAGTTAATTTTGTTTTTGGAGCTGCACTAATGTTCAGAGGGTCAGTGCACCTGTTGGTACTACCTCTACGCAGTCGGTGTTCAAACATGGTACACCTCGAAATTAAAGTACCGTCCAGTGGAACAGGTTACCACACACACACGCATACACGTACATTAAATACATTCTCATATCCACACACAATTCAAGAAGAAGACGAAGTAGAAGAAGAACACGAGGATTGACCACTGTTGAAGCGGCAGAAACGGCCGGGGTTTTCTGCGATTCCTCCTCTCCAGTTGACAAGAAGAGGAGAATTACCTGCATGGAAGACGAACTGGTCCTCACACAAACACACACATACACCGAAGAAGAAAAGACACGCTCGAAACCGTTATTATTTAATGGGCTTTCATGTAAAGAAGCAATTCCGCATATTTGCTTGTCTGGGGAAAATTTGCCGGAAATTGTCAAAGGATAAGCACTGCACTTTGTCATGTTTATAAGCGTACATTCAAAATAATTATGTGATAATTATTAAGTTAAAGATGCGTGTTAATTTATAAATTACCCAGTTAAATTAAATATGAAGTTTTGAGCGACCAGTTTCTTACATATCGACCAACTACTTCTGAAACGCGAAGCGGAGCGATCAAACCAAATTTTGAGTTTAGAAAAGCCTGAAAATTTGGTTTATCCGTTCTGCGAAGCGGAGCGGCCAAACCAAATTTCAGGCTTTTCTAAACTCGAAATTATACTTCATGCGCCAGGCGTATACAACACTGATTTAAAATAAAGTTTAAATATACAACTTCATCATACTAATTTAGATGTATATGCTAAACTACACTTTAAATCTGTGTTTAATACGCGTGGCGCATGAAGTAAATTTTCGAGTTTAGAAAAGCCTGAAATTTGGTTTGGCCGCTCCGCTTCGCAGAACGACTAAACCAAATTTTCAGGCTTTTCTAAACTAAAAATTTTACTTGTAAATAAAACACTTTTTACTTTGTTTAACCACTGAATTTTACATTTAATTGTGTGACTAGTTTCGACTATCTAGTAGTCATTCTCAAACTAAAGTATGAAGTTTAGTTTGAGAATGACTACTAGATAGTCGAAACTAGTCACACAATTAAATGTAAAATTGAGTGGTTAAACAAAGTAAAAAGTGTTTTATTTACAAGTGTATTTAAGATGTACCACAAAGTGAACGCCTACAACACCAAACAACTAAAAATTTTACTTCATGCTTAGCCTGGGAGTAAAAACACTCGTTAGAAACATCAAATTGGACGATTTCCAAATAGGATTTTGTAGACAGTTTTAAGATAATAAAATCCACAATATGTAACTCAACTAATTATTACTTTTTAAATTTAATGGAACGCATTTATAAAAACAACGAATTACTGAACATTTACCAAAAAGACTGTAATTATCAGGATATGTATTTTTAAAAGAAAAATTCCAAGTATAATTCTAGCAAACAATTAGTTTCCCACAAGAATAATGAATGGAAAATATTGATCAATTTGATTTTGCAAAAGCTGAATCGTGAGCGAACTCTCGAGTTGTGATGTTCGCATACAAGAAGAAGTCGGCAATTACGTATTATTATATGTCAGTGATTTTAAAATTATTAATTGTATATGATTCTGCACTATGACCCAAGACTTAATTATCGACTCCTTTTGATTAATACGCTTTATTGCATCAGACGTTTCCAACATGATACAATCTTCGCAATCTTTATATCAAACTGAAAAAAAAAACAATGAAAAAGTGAAATAAGTTTCAAACACGATGTAGTTATTATTGAACAATACAATGAAAGAGAAAAATAAATTAAATTTAAAACACAGTACAATTTGTATCAAACAATATTTGCTTATTTACTAATTTTTATCATTGACAAAAATAAGTTCGAATTAAAATTAATATCGACTTTCTGCAAAAATGTAGTCTCATTAAGACAAGTCTCCTAATTTTCATTGAAACCACTACATCTTGAGCTAATACCCCGACAGATATTGAATTATACAATGAATATTTAGGTTACACACAGATTTACTGTTTTATGCATAATTTATATGCAAAATGCAGCATCAGGTCAAATTATTCTCTCACCAAACTAAATGAAGCAACAGGAAACTGAAATAAATTGAAAAAACTGAATGAATCATTTGGAGACTTGTCTCAATAAGACTAAATTTTTGCAGATAGTCGATATTAATTTTAATTAGTTATTATATTCTGTAAATATTCTGAAAACTATTGGAAAACTCAACTTTTCTTTATGTTAAAAATAAGTTCGATATATTTTGATTAAACGATCAAAAACAGAAAGAACAATAAATAATTCAGAATGTTATAATAATTATTTAATTCCTTCATCGGTTATTTTACTATAATCTAAATAATTTTGATCAAACTATTAAAAACAAAGATAAAAATAAATTAATCACAATTTTATATTAATTATTATTTAACTTCAATTTCACTATAATCTAAATAATTTCAATCAAACTATAAAAAACAAGGATAAAAATAAATTAATTTATTGAGCGCCATTAATGCATTATCGCAAAATAATTATTTTTGTTAATTATTAAATTACTAAATTACTAAATAAGCTAATTTGATACATTGTATTATTTGACCTGATCTACCTATTTTGTTGTTTAAATAGTTTGGTGATTTTTCATTAAAAAAAGTATTTGTAAGTGTATTTCTAACTTTACAATATTGCTATGTTTAATACGTGTGGCGCATGAAGTAACATTTCGAATTTAGAAAAGCCTGAAAATTTGGATTGGCCGCTCAGCTTCGCGGAGCAACCAAACCAAATTTTTAGGCTTTTCTAAATTCGAAATTTTACTTCATGCTTAATCTGGAAGTGGAAACACTCGTTCCAATCTTCAAATTAAATACTTTTATAAAATCGACGAGTGCCCAAAAATGTACAGCGTATACAATATGTATATTTGAAAAAATAATTCCTATTATATAATATAATAAGTCATTCATAGAAATCATAACATAACTTTTAGAGTTAACTCGAATGACGGCCTATCGGATTGCTCGGCCGGTAATAAGTTAATGACAATTTTATAATAATTTTTAATTTCTTCGGTGTTTATTTCAGAATTAAAGGATTAAATAATTAAATTTGTGTAATTCAAACAATGAGGTTTTTTGGCAAAATCAGACGCTCATTGTTTGAGTTTTGTGCGCGAAAATTGAATGCGTCTTCTTGCGCAATCCGTCCACTCTTTTTGTGCATGCAGAGCGTAGCAAAAAAAGTTAACCGATTTTGACATTTCCTCTTCCGGCATAAAGTTCCATTGTTTCGACTTCGTCTTGCTTGTTTGTAATCGGTGGGGTTTCCTTGCAAAAATCGCGCTCTATGTTGAAATGTGACAACAGTTTTTAGAGCGGTTCGTCTACGAATTCAAGCACTCAATTGGGAATATTTATTAATAAAAATCAACGAAATGTGGGATTTTCAGAGACTTTTTCAGAGACAGTTAAACATCTAAAAATTTAGTTCTAATTTTGTATACCGGGTGATTTCCTTAAAAATGTTACCAACTTAATGTTAATCAAAATATTAAGATTTTTGGTATTAGGTATTAATATTACAAAAATATATTTTCTATAAAAGTTCCTTATTTGTAAAGACCTTTCCAACGATACTACTATCTTTCCCTGTCCCTTTAAAAACCCTAAAGTGTGTGTCATTTTGAGTATTTTTTTTTACATAACATTTCTAGGCAATAGGAATATTACCATTCGATTGTTCAAGATAGCTTCCGTAATAAATTATTTTAGCCCGACTCTCTACGATCAGTAGTTTAGCCAAAAAATGGTTGATACGGGTGGTATCTGAACCCCCCGGTATAATATAAAACACACAAATTGTTCCAAGTAAAACACTTGTTATGTTCCATACATTTATTTTCAATTGCCAGACACGTGTTTCGATCTGTTACGATATTTTTAAAGTTAATGTCGGGTTTCAGCATCAATTAAATTCATCAATTCAAATCTAGTAAAAGTTACATAGGTGTCAAAAAATCAATGAATTTACATGACATTAATGTGTATGGCATGGAAAATCTTTGTTCCAATCGACAAATAAGATTTAAGATTTAAATTAAACGTTTTATTATGTCCGGTCACACCAACTTCAGGCGAAACCGGACATAATAAAACGTTTAACTTTGAAATTGATCGCAACGGGCCGAAACACGTGTCAGGGAACTAAATATGAAAATATGGAACAAAACAAGTGTTTTCTTTACAAAGTTTGAAAATGTAGTCCCATCAACAAAGTAGCGGGACCAAGTATCGAATATAATAAATAGCACACAATTCAATTTACCTTCCCTATTGTGAACGAGTCAAAAATTACGTATTGAATAATTGCAAATAATCGCAGATTTTTCGCCGATTACAGTTTCGCATAAATAAGTTCGTTAATTGATCCGGTTGCATAATTTTGTTTAACAGTTACAAAAGAAAAAATTAACATTATTGTGTGTGAGTCAGACACACAAACAGTCCTTGTATGTGGGCGTTATGTAATCATCTCTCGATCTGTGGCGCTTTTTTCCTCGAATTAAAAATTGTAATTGAACGTGAACGCAATGTTTAAGACCGTATATAGATATTGTTCACGATTAAAAGTGCATTAGGTATTTTTTGCTTCAACTAAAGAGATCTTGAATGAAACGAGAGAGAGAGAGAGAGAGACAGAAATTATAGTATTTCTTAATTCTGGGTATTTAAATAAAGCACTTGGTTTGTTTCAGTGATTTATATGTTCTCCGACTAGTTTCGACTATTAGTCATCTTCAAGGAGGAATGTACAAACAATATCTAAGCAATAATATATATATATATATACAAGGTGGCCAGAAAAGGTGTGATAATCTTCAGGTAGTGTGATTCGTTGAATAATTTTGGATAAAAAATCTAAATAAAAAAATATTGTATTCTTCCTCGTAACATCTCACGAGGTCGTTAAAATATTAAACGTATCTCTGGAAATTAGTGTTATTTTCTATTATTTTGGAAAAAAATCAATAGAACTTACAATCAATTACACATTTGTAAAATTTAAATGACATAGGTGATAAATAAATTGGAAACTTTAACAAATTAATAACTTCTTCAGAAGCATTTTTTTAATAAAAATAGACCTGGCAACTATGTATTTTCATATGCAACCTTATTAAATTTCACTTGACTTTGACATATAGTTGTCATAATTTATTTGTGTAAGTTTGTATAAGTTCATCATACTTTTTGAAGATGTACACATTCAACGAGTATGCAGATATGTACATGATATTTGGATTCTGTAATGGTAATGCAACTAGTGCCAAAGATGAGTACCAAAGAAGATATCCAAATCGCCAACAGCCCTGCGTAAATACGTTTAGAAAATTAGACCAAACGCTACGTACTTTTGGGTCGTTCGTTTATAATAACATAGATGGAGGGAGACCTAGAAAACGTCGCACTGTTCACCTAGAAAAACAGGTATTGAATGCAGTTCAAGAAGATCCCAATATTAGTACGAGACAAATAGCTCAACAGTTAAATGTCCCCAGTAAAACAACAGTCCATGCAGTATTGAAAGAAAATCGAATGCGTCCATTTCATGCAAGAAAAGTTCAACCACTGTATGAAAATGATAACGAGCGTAGACGTATGTTTTGTGACAGGATTTTAGATCAAATTCGGGAAGAACCAAATTTTTTATTTAAAATTCTTTGGAGTGATGAATGTACATTCACTAGAGATGGAGTATTTAATTGTCATAATTATCACTTTTGGGCAGAAGAAAATCCTCGGGCGGTTAGAGAAATGGGACACCAAAGGAAATTTTCTTGCTTGGTATTCTAAATTTACGTGTAAGTGGGCCTTTTTTTATTCATCAAAGATTAAATGCCTTAAATTATGTAAATATTTTAGAAGAAGTTTTGGAGAATGTTCCACTAAATTTAGTAAACAACATGCTGTACATGCATGATGGTGCACCACCTCATACAGCAAGAATTTCAAGAGAATGGTTGGACGAACATTTTCCAAATAGACGGATTGGGCGCAATGGACCCATACTATGGCCAGCAAGGTCGCCGGATATGAATCCACTTCATTTTTTCGTTTGGGGATTTTTAAAAGAAAAGGTGTATGCAACACCTCCAGTGGACAATGTAGACGTCATGAATAGAATTCGTGTTGCAGTGGAATTAATTACTGAAGAGATGTTGCTCCGAGTAATTAATTCTATCCCACGACGGCTCCAGATCTGCTTAGAAACGGATGGTTATCAATTTGAACATTTACTTTAATCTTTCATTTTTGATGTATACTTCAAATATTAATTTTTGTAGATTTGTTAAATTTATGATTATTATTAAATTAAACACTTGTTTGATCCATTGTTGCCAAATTTACATTTCTTTAAATTGGCTCGTGAGGAGTTATAAGCCACAATACAATATTTTTTTACTTAAATTTTCTGCTTGAAATTAATCAATGAACCACTCTACCTGAAGATTATCACACCTTTTCTGGCCACCTTGTATATACAAATACAAACTGTCATATTAGATTTTTTTTGTACATTCCTCCTTGAAGATGACTAACGGTCGAAACTAGTCGGAGAAAATATAAATCAGTGAAACAAACAAAGTGTTTTAATTAAATATCCAGAATTAGATTTAAAAATGTTTCACCATTGGTTAAGTGAGAAATTAATTAAACATCAAGTATTTCTTACTTTAATCTCTCTCTCTCGATTCACTCAAGATCTCTTTGGATGAAGCAACAAAATTTAAGAAATAAAAAGATAAACAAAATAAAGAAACAGGAGAGAGTGTTTCATAGTTTAATTTCTCTCTTTCTTTCGTTTCATTCAAGATCTCTTTGGTTGAAGCGAAAAAAAACTAAGAGAAAAAGAGATAAACAAAATAAAAAAACAAGAGACATATTGAGTAAACGTGAGAGAAGAAATGAAAGAGAGAAACTGAAGAGAATAAGTGCAAGCAAAGAGAGAAACGGAAGATATAGAAGAAATAAATAAACAAGCAAGATATTGAGTAAGGAAAAGATAGAAAAAAAAACGAGGGAGAATAAGAAGAATAAGCAAAGAGAAAGATGGCTATAATTATTTTAGAGCGAACAATTTAATTCATAAAGTGAAATTGAATTTGCTAATTGTTTGCAGAATATTTACGAAATATAAAAACTTATTTAAATGAATATGGACTTTCTGCAAATTAGTCTTATTGAGAATCTTCCAAATATTCGCTGAAACAAATAAATTATGTATAGAACAGTAAATCTGTTGTGTAACTTAAATATTCATTGTTTAATTCAATACCTGTCAGGGTATTAGCTCGGGAAGTAGTCGTTTCAATAAATATTTGGAAACGTTGCATCGAGACAAAATTTTTCGTCTATATTAATTTTAATTTGTTTTAATTTTATGTAAATGCATTATTAGTAGAACTGGACGGAAAAAAAATAATTGATTGCAAGTTTTCTTCAACAGCTTAAAAATGTTAAGGATACGCTTAGAATTGATTAGAGTTAAAGATACATGCAGGAAATATTTATTACAGAAGTAGTAGTAAAATTACAGCTACTAAAATTGAAATCGAAGGAAGCATTATTGGTTATTCAAATGACGGTTTGTTTAAAGATTTCAAAATAAATCAAATTTACAATTAAAGCTTAAAAACTTTGTTAATTATGTAGAATAAATCAAAGTATAAGATACGATCAACAGAAATTTAGTTTTCTAGCGAGAAGTGGAATTGCTGCTACTCAAAATGAGAATTTAGTGTCAAATGTTGAATATTTCAGTAGAATTTTTTTTGAGACTTTAAAAATAATTGAAATGTTCCTTTAAAGCTATAAAATATTATTAATTTATGTAAAAATAATTAACAATTCAAATTTTTAATTGGTGAAATATGTAGAATCAATCAAACTTTAAGATACAATCAAGATAAATTGAATTTTCTAGCAAGAAGTTTAAACATTTCTGAAAAATATCAAATTTTCTACTAATGATTAAAAACTTTGTAAATTATGTACAATGAATCAAAGTATGAAATATAATCAACACAAATTTAATTTTCTAGCCAGAAGTGGAATTGATGCTACTCAAAATAAATATGTAGTGTCAAATATTGAATATTTCAGTGGAATTTTGTTTGAGAATTCAAAAATCATTAAAATGTTCCTCTAAAGCCTTAAAATATTAATAATTTATGTAAAAATAATCAATATTTTGAATTGTAAATTATTGAATTATATAGAATCAATCAAACTTTAAGATACAATCAAGTTAAATTGAATTTTCTAGTCAGAAGTTTAAACATTTCTTAAAAAAATCAAATTTTCTACTAAACATTAAAAAACATAGTAAATTATGTACAATAAATCAAAGTATAAAATACAGTCAACACAAATTTAATTTTATAGAAGAATTTTAATTTTATAAGAAGTGGAATTGCTGAAACTCAAAATGAGAATTTAGTGTCAAATGTTGAATATTTCGGTGGGATTTTGATTGAGAATTTAAAAATAATAAATTTTAATTATTTTTACATAAATAATCAACATTTCAAAGCTTTAAAGGAACATTTAAAGCTTTGAAATGTTGATTATTTATGTAAAAATAATTATAAACTAATTATAAAATTAATGAATTATGTAGAATAAATCAAACTGTAAGATAAAATCAGCATATATTGAATTTTCTGGCCAGAAGTGGAAATACAACTACTCAAAATGAGAATGATATTTAAGTGGAATTTTGTTTAAAGATTTGTAAAAAAAGATTTAAGTAGGATTTCGTTTAAAACAGAACTGGTTTTTAAGTTAGCTCAGTAATTTGTTTGAGTTCAAAGTTTAATTAATCTCTTTAGAAACCAAACCATCGTGCATATTTAGTTAGCTATAAAAAAAACACATCAAGCAATCGTAGTGTAGGTACATTTGATTGCCTATTTAATAATATCTCTAGATATAACCATGCATATTTGGTTGCCTTTAAAATAACTCATATATCTATCGAGCTGTAAGTTTGGTTGCCTATAAACAACAAACATGCATATTTGGTTGTCTCTTTAATTTATTAGCAAGTAAATGTACAATCTGATGAATTTTAGTATAGTTTTTTTAGAAGTAGATTAAATTTCAGTCTAAACGTTGAATGCAAGATTTAGAAACTTTGACTTAAACTTATATTCAGATTTGGACAAAAAATAACACGGTATTCAATCGGAGTGTAGGTACATTTGATTGCCTATGGAATAATAACTCTAGAGGCAACTATGCAAATTTGATTGCCTATAAAATAACTTATCAACCCATAGAGCTGTAAGTTTAGTCGCCTATAAAAATAATGTTTCCAGGGACTAACATGCATATTTAGTTGTGTCTTGAATTTATGAGCAACTAAATGTACAATTTGATGCATTTTAATATTTGAGCAACTAAATGTACAATTCGATGTGTTTTAGTATTTGAGTAACTAAATATTCAATCCTGTGTATTTTTTTAGGAAGTAGATTAAATATCAGTCTAAATGTTCAATCTATGATGCAAGATTTTAAAAATTTGACTTACTGATATTAAAATCACACAACAATTAAACACAATGAGATGACTATGCAAATTTAGTTGCCTATAAAATAACATATTTATCCATCAAGCTGTAAGTTTAGTTACCTATAAAAACAACGTCTCTAGGGACAAACATGCATATTTGGTTGTCTCTTGAATTTATAAGCAACTAAATGTACAATTCGATGCATTTTTTTATTTAAGCAACAATGTACAATTAGATGCTTTTTAGTATTTGAGCAACTAAATGTACAATTCTGTGTATTTTTTTGGGAATTAGATTAAATTTCAGTCTAAATGTTGAATGTATGATGCAAGATTTTAAAAATTTGACTTACTGATATTAAAATCACACAACAATTAAACACAATGACAAAGACAAAAATATTGGTTTTTTTTTATTGAGTATTCTGTAATAACTTCCTGCTACTTTCCCCCAATTTACCTCCCACAGAGACACAGACACATTCCCAATTAATTATTTTACGGCAATAATAACCAAGAATTTTATTAATGGATAGCTATCAAGAAATTGATAATTTATTAACTGAACACAATAGTGATAACAAAAATGCACAACTAGCAAGAGTTTAATAATTAATGAGTAATTGCAACAATAATAATGCATAACTATTAAAAAGTTTTAATTAATGATCTAGCCACTATGAAATAGCAATAATAATAATGTAATCTCATCACAATAATAATAATAATTATACAAATTATAATAATATGATCTATTCAATTCCCATAATCAATTTTATTAATAGTATATAAAATTACGAAATATTCGTGTAAAATGCAAACAATACGTCTTAATTACTAAGATAATATTTATAAATCTATATAGAATAAATAATTGTAATGTAAAACGTCAAATAAAAGAATTAAGAAATGTTTAAAACAAAATAATAATATTAAAAGCAATTTTACATGCAAGTTTTCTTTTAAGTATACATATCCTTATGTACGAGTATGCTCTGTAAATGTTTAGGTATTCCTTGATTTTTAAAAGCGTTCAATTTAAACTTTCTAACGAGTGTTTCAAATCCCACGTTAAGCATGAAGTAAAATTTCGAGTTTAGAAAAGCCGCGAAGCGGAGCGATCAAACCAAATTTTCAGGCTTTTCTAAACTCGACATTTTAGTTCATGCGCCAGGCGTATAAATCACCGATTCAAAGTGAAATTGAAAAACATATACTTCGTCTTCAATTAATAAGGTGTCTGTTTTTTGAGCTAACAATATTTCAATGCTTTATACGCCTATTGCATGAAGTAAAGTTTCGAGTTTAGAGAGCCTACAAATTTGGTTTGATCGCTAATAATAATAATAAAAGAGATTTTACATGCAATTTTTCTATAAAGTAGACATATCCTTATGTACGAGTATGAGCTGTAAATGTTTAGGTATTCGTTGATTTTAAAAAAATCCGAGTTTAGAGCGATCAAACCAAATTTTCAGGCTTTTCTAAACTCGAAATTTTACTTCTTGCAGGCGTATAAAGCACTGAAATATCGTCAGCTCAAAAAACAAACACCTTATTAATTGACGACGAAGTATTTGTTTTTCAATTTCACTTTGAATCAATGATTTATACGCCTGGCGCATGAAGTAAAATTTCGAGTTTAGAAAAGCCTGAAAATTTGGTTTGATCGCTCCGATTCGCGGAGCGATCAGACCAAATGTTAAGGCTTTTCTAAACTCGAAATTTTACTTCATGCTTAATCAGGGATTAAAAACACTAGTTAGTCGCTTCAAATTGAACTCTTTTACAAAAACAACGAATGCCTAAAAATGCACAGCTTATACATCGGGATTTGTATACTGAAAATAATAAAAAAATCCATTATTAATAAGAACCAATTAAAAAGAAACAATAATAATATTAATATAAGGTGATCACAATAAGAATAATAATTTTAGACGAGTAACAACAATACACAAAGTAGCAGTGATAATAATAATAATAATAATAAATAGTTATCAAGGACACATAGTGAAGAGAAATCCGAAAAAACCTCGCGACTCCAGAGCTCTGAACTCTCTTGTTTGAGATCTTATCCTACTTTCTAATGTGGGGGAGTCGGCCGATCGAGGCACGAACGCGGCTCTTAATTAAATAATTACGTAAAAAAAGTGTGTGCACAGTCACACTTAGATTGATGCGCGAGATAATGATATGATCGAAGAAGGCGACGCGGAGAAGAAGAAATCTGTTATAATTGCGTAAAATTGCTCTTCCTGGAAAAACGACCGCGTGCAATTACGTTAATTATCCATTTACCTACGTTTGGATAAATAAGTGTGTGATAATATTGAATAAATATAGAAATTAGAATATGCATGCATAATGAGGTGTATATTATCTCGTTTGTGTTTCGGTGTGCGTGTATTTTTTTATGTAATAACCAACTGCATTTAATTTCTATGCTAAATATCTTTAGAGAAAATCAAATACCGATTTTCTCTGAAGATATTCAGAAAATTAGAATAGGAAAAATGTAAATTCCCCCTTCTCCAAATAGATATAATACTATTTTCTCGTTATTAAAAATTACCATTAAATATGAAAAATCCAAAAGGTGTATACGTAAATAGTAAATATTTGAAGAATTTACCAAACCAAATTTTCAATTAATTAATATTGAGACGTGTTTCAATGTTTTTTACCACTTTATTTGAATAATTTATTTAGTGTCATATTGAAGTTTGACAATTTACAATGTTTCTATAGCTAAAATGTATCAAACTTGAAATTGACATTAAATATGTGGAAACTTGAGTCGTATAAACTTCCATAATATTTTATTTTTGCATTTGACTGTTTAATACTTTTTTAAGTTTTGATCAAAAATAGAACATGCATTTGTGGTATTGCAGCATTTAGAAAAAGTACTCGTTTGGCTGTTTCCATACTTTTCAAAGTCCGGTTTATCGATGAAAAGACAAGTATTTTTTAAAAAAGGTATATGGTTGTAATCAGAATTATAAGGTCTATAAAAGTTGTAAAATAAAAATAATCGAATTCCATTTAAAAAAATTCAAGATGGCGTCCGTATGTGAAAATTCTGAGAATAATTTTTGATTTTTTCACGCCAAATTGTTCAAGAAAATATCCCATTTATAAATCCCAATTTTGGTGGTTCTGTTTTTAGCCGTTTTCTCGTGAGAGCCGTGTTTCCATACTTTGTAGCGACCCTGTATATGTACAGTGCATAATATATCGGGATAATAAGAGTTAGTGAAACACACCAAGTGATTCTTAATTTAAATTATTATATTCATACATTTTACTCACGTTTCGTCTAGTGATTAAAAAAAACATAGTGAAAGATATAATTACAATAGTATTAATGCAAAAATTACAGCAACAAAAAACGGTGGAGGTTTTTGTAATCTAACGATTGCAATTTCAAATCCAATTTAATCCAAGGCGCTTGTTTCAATTTAAATTTAAACTTCGTTCAACCTCAAACTTATTACTCATTCAATTTCGCTTTTACTGCCTACCAGAGTGTGTATATGTCTACTTCGTTTTCGAAACTGATTCGATCCGGACGGGTGAAATTTTTCGGATTTTTTCAGGAAAGCCCCGAGCCGAGCGGACTCCGGAGAATTATCGAGCGATCGCCACCGATCTAGGTCTGAAAAATCGATGAAATATATCGGAGATAATCCGACTTTCTCACCATGTATAGGCATCTGGTATACAGAGCCGGACATAAATATAGAGACAACGAACGCCGCACGTTTTATTCTCACCAGCTAAATATGGATGTTTAAGATTTTACTTAAGTTTGATTGTAAATCGCAGTGGTTTAGAATATACAGGGAGTTTTTCTTTCAAGTACACATATCCCAATTATAGGCTGTAAATCTTCAGATATTTTTTTCCCCAAAATCAGACTGATTAAATTAACGTATTAAAAACCTGCCTTCATTGAAAAATTGAAAATTGAGAAGTAGATTTTCAAATAAAGTTTTCAATATTCTTCTTTTAGTTACGTGAAGTATATTAAAAGTAATAAATGAAGAAAGGAAATTTCTACAATAATTAATAGAATATAATTATTGTAGAAATTTCCTTTCTTCATTTATTACTTGTATTATACTAGATGTACAGTTTTATTCATTTTTCTGGACGATCTTCTGAATTGGCGTTTAACCAATAGCTAAATAATCAATTCTGGAGTGAGAAGTTTAAGAAAATGCAATGCCTCGTGCTGATTTTATTTCAACAATGCATGAGAAAAATAGTTTAGCGTGATCAATTTTAATTGAGATTTGACATGTATGCATTACTGCCATTCATTCAGCGAAATTCTCACGGAGGACGGATTAAAATCGCCGCATGATTTCTTTGTTAACTCTATCCTCTTGTACTCCTCTACACAATTTTCAGTGTAATTAGAAGTCTGGTTTAACTGTTCAAAAGATATGATGGTGGGAAAATATTTCCTTTCTAGGACATTCACTTCAAGATTATTTTTTTATCGGATTGAATCATATATACATTATGTTTAAAGTGTGCAAACTATAAGAAACTAAGCTAATTTTCTCGAATTCAAATAGTTTTGAATTTGAATCATTCTTGTTAAAATTGAATCACCTAGAAGCAAAGGGGTTTAAGTGAATATAAAAAAAATTGAGAAATCCAGTTATTAAGTTCGAATTATATCAAAACCAACAATCAGAATAGCCAAATGGTTATGTGAATTAACAGAAAATATATTGGGTAGCAGCAAAGCTGGGCAGGATTCGAATCATTTAAGATTCAAAACCTGGATTCGAATCTTTTTAGAGGATTCAAAATAGTCATTCGAATACTTTAGTTCAACTGGATTCGTGATTCGTAGTCGTTACATTTTTTAAGAGGATTCGTATTCAAATCGAAATGTGGGTGATTCGAATCCTTCTAAAAGGATTCGAATATTTATAAAAGGATTCGAATACTAACAAATGGTTTTGAAACGCCAATAATAATTCGAATTAATTGTGAGGATTAACTTGAAAAATGTCTTTTGTGTGTTATTAAATTTCTCATTAAATTACTGTTTTATACGCGTGGCGCATGAAGTAAAATTTCGAGTTTAGAAAAGCCCAGAAAATTTGTCTCGGGTCGCTGCGCGACCCTCGACAAATTTTCACGGGGCTTTTCTAAACTCGAAATTTTACTTCATGCTTAGTCTGGGAGTGGAAACGCTCGTTCGAAACTTCAAACTGAATGCTTTGATGGGAACATTAAATGAATGAAAATGTTTTTAAAGATAATAATCTAGTTTTCAAAATTTTGTTTAATATTATTTGAAGTAAAACTGACATGGTGGCTACAATCTGAAATGCTAAATTTGTCCGGCATTTCCCTGATTCAAGATTTTTTTTCTCTGACCTTTTAATATAACTTTCTTCTGTGGGAAACCGCCATTTTGTTGAATTTTTTGCATTGTTTTTGTCAATATTTAAGTTAATTTTATAAATGTTTACGTGTTTTGTAATTGGCCTGCTGATTTTGACAAATTTAATAATATCATATGGCTTTTTTGTTAGTCTTTTGTTCAATTTAAATATAATTCCATTACTTTTCTCTGACTTTCCCGGTCTTAATGATATTTAGTGAATTTTTTGTTTACGTAATTTTCAGGCATTCGTCGATTTTATAATAGAGTTGAATTCGAAGTTTTGAACGGGTGTTTCCACTCCTAGGCTAAGCATGAAGTAAAATTTCGAGTTTAGAAAAGCCCCGTGAAAATTTGTCGAGGGTCGCGCAGCGACCCGAGACAAATTTTCTGGGCTTTTCTAAACTCGAAATTTTACTTCATGCGCCACGCGTATAAAACAGTAATTTAACGAGAAATTTAATAACACACAAAAGACATTTTTCAAGATAATCCTCACAATTAATTCGAATTATTATTGGCGTTTCAAAACCATTTGTTAGTATTCGAATTCGAATTTTCGGGCTTTTCTAAACTCGAAATTTTACTTCATGCGCCACGCGTAAAAAATACTAAAACACGCGTACAAAACATCTTTAATCAGAGTAACAGGGAATCAAATATTTAGTCTATTATCAACGATGTTCAGTGTTAATAACAAATAATTAGGTTTTAAATATTTTCTTAAAACAACTGGTAACAATATTTATATTGTGGTGTCGCCTGAACAAGAATAATCCGGAACGGCGGGGAGAGATAGGATGGTTGCCATAGACACAAAAAAATATAATAAAAATATAATAATTTTAGAGAATAACGCGTGCTAACGTTCGTTTTTGTACGTGATATAGTTAAGTATAAATAAAACTCCCCAAGTACCTGCATTTCTTGTGTTTTCCTGTGGTAAGATTCATAGTATAACGACGGAATAAAATGCACCTATAATTGCAACCAAATGCACCTATGACCGCCGTTATAAATTGGTGACCCCGACGTGATCTTTTTACGTTTTTCGCCACGGGAATCATCAAGATTCAGGATCTACAAGGCGAGCTGACTACAGGAATACCCGCCAGCATCAGACGTCGACGCCAAGGACCCTTTTTCGGACGAATTCCTGACTGCATCGAGCATCAACGACGGAGCCCTGTTTCAAGTGCAGAAAACCAGACCTTTTCAACAGCTGCCGGCCGCGGCGCCAGCTCCTAACCAGGGTACCGAGCCGACACAGCCTGCAACCTTGCCATTTGCCGCCAGCACCCACCCCCAACCAGGATTTTGGTTTTTGAAGTGACAGGTGACATTTACTAGCCCCTCTCGTATTTCGAGAAAACTACTTCCACTATTTTCTCAACCTTAATCTCTCTACTACTCTGCTTACTTTCCTTACCTTTCCTATTTTCAATCACACATCATGGAAGAACAATAAGATGCTGCCGTTGGCACCGTAAGATGTAATTTGCCCCCATTTTTCCGCGTTGACCCTTCAATCTGGTTCGTGCTGATTGAAGCGGAATTTTTGAACTCGCGCATTAAAAATTCTAGTCGCAAGTTTTATCGAGTCGTAGCCGCCTTACCCCTAGACATTGCCATCGAAGTTAGGGATTTACTAATTGAACCTCCCGCTGACCTTCCTTATGAGACGCTCAAAGTGGAGATAATCAAACGAACCACCATTTCCGAAAAAAAGCGTCTGCAGCAATTGTTGTCGACGGAAGTGCTCGGCGACCAAACGCCTTCACAATTACTACGAAAATTGCAACAATTGCTGGAAACAACGCCAATAGACGACAATCTCCTACGCGATTTTTTTTTAAATCGTTTACCGTCAGATGTGCAAAAAATTCTAGTGTCTGCAAAAACCACCTCATTAACAAACTTGGCAGAAATGGCAGATCGAATTTTAGAAATTTCGGCACCCACCATCATTAATAACACCAGCGTTTCTCACACCTCGGCAATTGAATATCCAACATCTTACAACACTAGAATTTTAGAACTGCAATCCCAAATTTCTGAGCTGACACAAAATTTAAATTCATTAACAACCGCTTTGACGAAGCAATCTAAAAACAAATTTCGGAACAGAAGTCGGTCAGCATCAAGAAACCGCTGGCAATTAGGCGATGACCCGCAACACAAACTGTGCTGGTACCATCACAATTTTCGTGGTGATGCACGGAAGTGCACTCCACCATGCCAGTGGGGAAACGACGAACAGCGGGGCTAATGTCGGCCCATTCCTCCGCTGTCTCTCCAGGCCCGTTGTTTTTCGTGCGTGACACTAACTCTGGGACAAAATTTTTAGTAGATTAACTCTTCGCCAACACTCATCGCCAATCAAAATTTTCGTTAACCACCGTTAACGGTAGTTTAATACCCACGTTTGGTTCTTCAAAATTAACAGTACACATCCGTCTGGACGTAAAACTTGCGTGGAATTTCGTGCTTGCACATGTTAACCACTCCATTCTGGGCGCCGACTTCCTTTGGCATTTCAAAATCATTGTTGACATTGCCCACGAACGTCTCGTAAGGAATGTATTCGGCCCATCAGAAAAACTCAAAATTTGTTCCATGTCTACCCAAAATTCACCTTATTCGAAATTATTGCAACAATTTCCTGATCTAACAACCCCTTTTGACCTAGCTAAACCCGTCAAGCATGATGTGCAACATCACATCGAAACATCTGGACCACCAGTTTTTGCCAAACCGCGACGATTACCACCTCACAAATTTCAAATTGCAAAAAACGAGTTTGATAAATTGTTACAGCTCGGTTTCGTGAGACCCTCTTCCAGCCCATAGGCGACGCCGCTACATCTGGTAGCTAAATCAGATGGCTCTTGGCGCCCATGCGGCGATTACCGTGGACTCAATAAAGTTACCATACCAGACCGATATCCTTTGCCTATTCTTCACGATTTCACGTACAATTGTTGTGGTTGCACGTTATTTTCAAAAATCGATTTAGTAAAGGCATATCACCAAATTCCAATTCATCCTGCAGACATACCGAAAACGGCAATCACAACACCCTTTGGACTTTACGAATACACTAGGATGAGTTTCGGTTTAAGAAACGCCGCTCAAACGTTTCAAAGGTTTATGGACTCGGTATTACGCGGACTACCATTTTGCTTCGCGTACATCGATGATATTCTCGATTTCAGCAAGGATGAACATGAACACGTTCGTCACTTGCAACAAATTTTTGAGCGATTAACTTCTTTTGGAATAAAAATTAACTCTGACAAATGTGTTTTCGGTGAAACAAAATAAGACGTTTTAGGTCACAGCATTAGTGATTCAGGAATCAAACCTTTACAGTCCAAGGTCGATGCGATTTTGTCCTTCCCACAGCCCACTGACCAAAAAGCATTGCAACGCTTTCTCGGCATGGTGAACTTTTACCATCGGTTCATAAAATCATGCTCGAGTATCCTAGCACCGCTCAACCAGATTGCTGCAACAACTCCACGCAACAAACCACTGGTCTGGTCCCAACCCGCTCTTCAAGCATTTACGACAGTTAAGGCTGCACTCGCCGACTGTGCTTGGTTTACCAGATCCTGTTGCGGAGTTAAGCATTATGGTAGACGCATCTGACTCCGCTGCTGGCGCGATCTTGCAGCAGAAGGATAATTCTGGCGTTCTTCGACCGCTCGCTTTCTTTTCCAAATTTTTTTCAACAACAGAACGCAAATACAGTACTTTTGGCCGTGAATTACTTGCTGTTTATTTGGCTATTAAAAAGTTCAAATATTATCTTGAAGGTCGCGAATTTATCACCTTTACAGATCATAAACCTTTGATCTCTGCTATAAATTCGAACTCGGATCGTTTTTCAGGACGAGAGCACAGACACATCACCTTCATCGCGCAATTTACCACTGACATCAGGTTCGTTCCAGGTACCGAAAACAGCGTTGCTGATACATTATCACGAGTCGAAATTAACTCTTTAGATATACCTAACCTTGCAAAATTATAATCCGAAGACGGCGAACTAAAATTCCTTTTGAATAACGGCACCACTTCACTTAAGCAATACACTCCGCCTGGCACTAGCACACCTATATACACAGCCATAACTCTTGCTCAAAGACGACCCTATATCCCTTCAGTCCTAAGAACTAACATTTTACAGTCTCTTCACGGACTTACACACCCTGGCGTCCGTGCAATGAAACGTCTGGTTACATCTCGCTATGTGTGGCCACGGATGAATCAAGACATTGCACAATTTGTCAAATAATGCTTGAAGTGCCAACAAATTAAAATTCACCGACACACTGTATCACCAATCGCTACTTTTCCGGACCCTGACGACCCTTTCACCGATATACACATCGACATCATCGGCCCTTTGCCTATTTGTAACACTTACAGATACCTTTTAGTTTGCATCGACCGTTTTACGCGTTGGCCTGAAGTCCAACCACTAGTCGAAATTACTGCAGATTCCGTTTACAAAGCATTTTTAAATTGTTGGATTGCACGTTTTGGAATTCCATCGACGATTATTACTGATCGTGGTCGGCAATTCCAATCCAACATTTGGAAGGAATTTTGCAACATTTTCGGTATCACGCATAAGTCCACCACCGACTACCATCCGCAATGTAACGGTTTGGTAGAGCGGCTCAATCGCCAAATTAAAGACTCGATCAGAATGAGTAACGATCCGAGTAACTGGGTATCCCAACTTCCCTTAATTTTATTAGGTTTGCGTACAATTTTTAAAACCTCGCTTTCGGCCACCGCAGCGGAATACGTCTATGGTAAAACATTATGTTTACCAGGCGATTTTTTATTTCCGAAATCTGTTTCTAAATTCATTCCTTCAGGCTCAATCGACGGCCTGAGAGATAGGATGAAGACGCTTAGCCCCGCAATTGCTCGCTTAACCCACCGCAAATCTTTCATACACCCCGATCTAAAAAAATGCACTCATGTTTTTATAAGGAAGGATCACACAAAACGGCCGTTACAAAATTCTTACGATTGCCCTTTCGAAATCATCAGTCGAAATTCTAAATTTTTTACGGTAAATGTTAACGGCAGAAACGATTGCGTTTCCATCGATCGACTTAAACCTAGCTATACACCACAAGTTTCAGTTACTTCCTTTACAAAACAATTACACTCTAATTCTTCTATTCCATACACCACGTCTCTTAAATCAATCCTTAAACACTCTGGACCAAATCATTCTTTTAAATCTTTTAAACGTGTAACTTTCTCTTCCTCTGTTTCCTTTTCCTCCTCAATCTAGGTGGGGGGTAATGTGGTGTCGCCTGAACAAGAATAATCCGGACGGCGGGGAGAGATAGGAAGGTTGCCGTGGACACAAAAAAATAATAAAAAAAAATAATTTTAGAGAATAAAGCATGCTAACGTTCGTTTTTTGTACGAGACATAGTTAAGTATAAATAAAACTCCCCAAGTACCTGCATTTCTTGTGTTTTCCTGTGGTAAGATTCATAGTATAACGACGGAATCAAATGCACCTATAACTGCAACCAAATGCACCTATGACCGCCGTTATAATATATTAATGGTTGCAAAAAAATAATAAAATCAAATTTATTCTTAAAGGATTTGTATTCCTGATTCGAAAAAATAGGATTCGAATCTTTGATTCGAATCATATTTATCTTTTACGAATCCATTATTCGAGTATTTGTAATTCAAATCATATTAGGTGATTCGGATTCGTGATTCGAATCCTTTCTACGAGGATTCGTCCCAGCTCTGGGTAGCATGTACTGCTTGATTGCAAACTCGATATATCTTTGCTAATTAAAAAAAACACTGTTGCCCTTGCAATTTTTTTCAAATTGGCACTTGCGCCTCTTTGCTTGTAGGTGCTTCAATTGTCGTTTTATATAACATTAAATGAGCTAGAATAAAAAATAAAACCTATTGAACCTCTAACAAACAAAACAAATGACTTTATTTTTTTATAATTAATTATCTTTAAAATTGCCCTTTCAATGTTGCTTTTTTAATTTTAATTATCTTACAGATTGCTCTTTTAATTTCGCTCTCCCTATCAATTTCACTAATTTTACCCACAACTCAATTTTCTTCCCAATCAGGCCCGGAATCTTTTCATTTTTTCATCAATCATAATAAACATTCCCGCGTAACGACCTAATGAATATTAAAAGGTATAATAATACCCAGCATAATGAATTTCGATGAAAGATTTCTCTCTCTCTCTTGACGAAATTGGAAAATGAGCGGAAATCCGACCGAGAGAAGAAAAAAAAAATAATAATAAGCGCGCTCGTGTGATATACGAAAAGCAAAACTCCAATTAACAACCCGATTAGACACATCAAAACGCCAATTAATTTCTTATTTCAGCCCGGGCCGAAACTCCAATTAAATCCGGCAATTTCTCGATTTAAACGAAGCAAAACTCTAATTAAGAAAAATCGACTATTTCTTGATTAGTCAAATCAAAATTCCATTTAAATCCAACTAATTCTCGATTGGTTCCCCCTTTTTTTAAATACATCAAAACGTCCAATTAAATCGGGCGTTTTCTTTTTCTTCGTTAGTAAAATTTTGTGAGTGATTAACAGCACACGTCTAGTGTGAAAAAGCTCAATTTTGAGCGAATTTCTTCTTTTCAAGCATCATCATTTACACTGACAGGTTTTATTAAATAGTCCTTCCGGCTTGTTAGTGCGATTTAAAAAGAATTAGAACACGTGAAATATTGATTTTTTTATAACAGGATGTTAAAGTATACCATCTAATTATGTTTTTGATTGGTAGAAAAGTGCATTTTTTAATAAAGAATGTTAAAACTCAATCAATTCATTGAAAGTAGTTTTAAATAATTGAGTCGCATAGATGCAAAACCAGCCATACGTGTTTTGGCAAATTTGTGGCAAAATGACAAAAACTGACAAAAACTTGAGTCGCATAGATGCAACACCAGCCATACGTGTTTTGACAAATTTGTGGCAAAATGATTTTGCAGCGTCTATTAAATTAATTAAAATAGTATTAAATTATTTTGTTTAATTTGCCACAATTATACACACATTCTCAGGTTTCATCTTATATTATTATGTTATTACCACTATTACATACTTAATATTTATCTTGTATACTATTTATTTGACTTGTGTAAGGATTTTTTTAATACACTAATAAAGAATTAAAAAAAATAAGCGTTGTATCGAATAGGGACCTACAAAATTATGAAAAACTAACTAAAGAGCAGAGATAGGCGGCGTCAACAATGTCACGTCGACAATGTAATTGTCGATGTGTCGAATATCACGTCGACGTCGCAAATTTTAAAAAATTACGGACGTCGACCATGGTTTTTATATGTATATGATTTGAACTATTAAACAATAACAAAAACAACAAATTTCCAAATTGTAAAACATTACGGACGTCTATAATGTCGACAATTGTTTTTATAAGTATATGATTCGAACTATTAAACATAATGTAATGCGGTTTTGGCAGAAATATGTGATGTGTACAGAACAGAGCTGGGCAGAATTCGAATCATTCAAGATTCGAATCCTGGATTCGAATCCTTTTAGAGGATTCAAAAGAGGCATTCGAATACTTTAGTTTAACTGGATTCGTGATCCGGATTCGTTACATTTTTATAAGATGATTCGTATTCGAATCCAAATATGGGTGATTCGAATCCTTATAAAAGGATTCGAATATTCATAAAAGGATTCAAATATTTATTAAAGGATTCGAATACTTGCGAAGGGATTTGAATTGTCAAAAATATTTCGAATTTATTGTGAGGATTAACATGAAAAATGTCTTTTGTGTGTTTTTAAATTTCTCGTTAAATTACTGTTTTATACGCGTGGCGCATGAAGTAAAATTTCGAGTTTAGAAAAGCCCAGAAAATTTGTCTCGGGTCGCTGCGCGACCCTCGACAAATTTTCACGGGGCTTTTCTAACCTCGAAATTTTACTTCATGCTTAGTCTGGGAGTGGAAACGCTCGTTCGAAACTTCAAACTGAATGCATTGATAAGAACATCAAATGACTGAAAATGTTTTTAAAGATAATAATCTAGTTCTCAAAATTTTGTTTAATATTATTTGAAGTGAAACTGACATGGTAGCCACAATCTGAATTGTAACATTTTTCCGACATTTCCCTGATTAAAGATTTTTTCCCGGGCCTTTTAATATAACTTTATCTGTGAGAAACCCCCATTTTGTTAAATTGTTTTCATTGATTTTGTCAATATTTAAGTTAATTTTATAAATTTTTATATGTTTTATAATTTGCCTGCTGATTTTTACAAATTTAATAATATCATATGGCTTTTTTGTTAGTGTTTTGGTCAATTTGAATATGGTTCCAAGACTTTTCTCTGACTATCCCGGTTTTAATGATATTCAGTGAATTTTTTATTTGCGTCATTTTCAGGCATTCGTCGATTTTATAATAGAGTTCAACTTGAAGTTTTGAACGGGTTTTTCCACTCCCAGGCTAAGCATGAAGTAAAATTTCGAGTTTAGAAAAGCGCCGTGAAAATTTGTCTCGGGTCGCGCAGCGACCCGAGACAAATTTTCGGGCTTTTCTAAACTCGAAATTTTACTTCATGCGCCACGCGTACTAAACACTGATTTGAAGTGAAGTTCAGAAACACACAAATACATCTTTAATCAGAGTAACAGGGAATTGAGTATTTAGTCTGTTATCAACGATGTTCAGTGTTAATAATAAATAATTAGATTTTGAATATTTTTGTTAAAACAACTGGTAACGATAATAATATGTTAATAGTTGCAAAAAAAAGTATAAAATCAAATTTATTCTTAAATGATTTGTATTCGTGATTCGAAAAAACAGGATTCGAATCTTTGATTTGAATCATGTTTATCTCTAACGAATCCTATATTCGAGTATTCGTGATTCGAATCATATTAGGTGATTCGGATTCGTGATTCGAATCCTTCTTACGAGAATTCGTTCCAGCTCTGGTACAGAATATCTAATCCTCCCTAAGATATTGATACCCACAACATATGCATAATAATAACATAACCTATAATTATTAAACTGGAAGGAACATGTGAAACTCCTTGGAAATAAGCTGAGTAAAAACACATACCATTTAAGAAATCTAAAAACTACACTGCCTGAATAAGCACTGTCGTCTGTGTATCATGGACTATTCCAGTCACATGCTAGCTACTGCATTTTGGTATGGGGTCACTCCAGTGAGCCTGTGAACGTTTTCAAACTACAACGAAGAGCTATTAGAATATTAGGAGGGATTGGATATCGTGATGACTGTCGAAGCCAATTCATTCAATTTAAAATACTTACGATACCAAGTTTATTTATATTTTAGTCTCTATTATATGTTCGTAAAAACGTTAATAAACATATAACGCATGATGGCATCCACGGCCATGATACTAGAGGTAGTCATTTAATATGTATTGCCCGAGCGCGATTGCAGAAGGACAGCAATGCATATAATTATTATAGACCAAAAATATTTAATCCACTGCCCCTTCAGTAAAAGCTAAGTCCTATGATAACTTTAAAAAAGTATAAAGAGAATTTCTCGTAAACAAAGCCTTCTTCAGCATTGAGGAATGTATTTCTGGTGGATTTAAAGATTTGAAATTTTAATTTGTTTGTACTGTTTTATTTAATATTTTATGTAATTTAGTTTTATCGATAGCTTTATACTGTATTTATTTTAAACTGATTTTGTAATGCCAAATATTATTTTGTATACTATATATTATGACTGAGACATGAATAAATTACTTTACTTTACTTAGTATTGCTGACATTGTCGACTTTGTTGAGGTTATTGACATTGTCGACTTTGTCGACGTATCGTCACGTCAACTTTGTCGACATACTGTCACGTCGACTAATAAAGTCGACACGTCCAGGCCAATCCCTGGTAAAAAGTGAGCAGGTTTTGCAAACGAAAAAAATATGTCAGCTTTTGCAACCGAGAAATGTAGCAGGTTTTACCTTCGATGGGATTTTTCAATTTTAATTTTAAAAGGTTTTGTATGGATATTGAAGGTCAACAAATTTTTTAAAATTGTAGCCTCAGACAAGTAGAATCCAGGGATACCAAAACCTAAAAATAAAAAAGGTGTATGGCTGATTTTGCATCTGTTTGGCCCAATTGATTAATTTGAATTGAGCTAACTTTTTTTTAATTCTTTGTTTAGTTAGAGTAAAATACACACAAAAAATAGTTGAAAATCATAAAGTGTTTTATGTAAGTGATCATGGATTTTCAAAAATTAAGTGCCCCAACTATATCTACTATATTTAATTAGTGATTTCTTAACTTCAAAATCCATGTTTTTCGAACATTTGATTGGGGTTCATTTTTCCCTAAAATTTTTCCCCCGGCAAATTTTCCCCTTATATTTTTTCCCCGAATTAATATTCCCCCAAATTAATATTCCCTTAATCTAATTTTCCCCCAAATGAATAATAACGCAACAATCAAATTAATTAAGTTATATTACAAAATTTATAAAGTTATATTACAACCAATATTTCGTAAATAATCTAAAAGTTTGTCTTCCTCCCTGTAATCATCATATTTCGCGACTATGTTTTTGATTCGACGTTCAATCTTTCTCTGGTCATGCGATTTGGCTCTTCTAATGGGCTGTCCTAGCGAGAGTTGTCGCATCATGGTCATGACAAGTGTTTGTACTCCATGATTAAGCATGATGTAGAATTTCGAGTTTAAAAATGTCTGAAAATTTGGATTTGTCGGTGCAAGCGAAGCGAAGCCCGGCTAATCCAAATTTTTAGGCTTTTCTAAACTCGAAATTTTACATCATGCACTAGACGTAGAAAACACTGATTTAAAGTTAAAAATTTAGTGATTGTAATATTTATATTTGAGTATTCGAATATTTGAATTATTTATATTTATACAAAATATCATATTTTTCAAATATTAATAAAAATAAAAACCAAATAGTTCTACTTAGCTCAAACATATTCTACGCAACTGATATTTAAGTTATAACTTTTCAACTTCAAATTGAGACTAATTAACATCAAATTCTGATAAAACAATTTCCCATTGGAACTTAAAACATTGCTGTCAATTAAAACACAATCGAATTGGGAATACGCAATTTAACATTTTTAGTTTCTTGTTATTTAGTCTGGGGAGTTTTAGGTGAAATACCCTTTATATTCCTTAAATATTAAAAAAATCCTTTGAGTTTGGCTTATATAACATTTGCTACAATCATTGCACGCAATTGAATACATTTCTGAGTCTAAGTTTCATCTTCTTATGAAAATAATAGCCGGGGGAAAATTTGAGGGGAAGATTAATAGCGCGGGGAAAAATAACATAGGGGAAAAATTGTAGGGGAAAAATGACCCCCAACGCGAACATTTTGCCATCCCTGGTAAAAATGAGCAGGTTTGGCAACTGAAAAAATATGTCAGCTTTTGCAATAGAGAAATGCAGCAGATTTGGCGCTCGGCGGGATTTTTCATTCTTAATTTTAAGGTTTTGGATAGATATTGGAGGTCAATTTATTTTTAAAATTTTAGCCTCAGACGGGTAGAATCCATACATACTATACATACATAAACCTAAAAATAAAAAAAAGATGTATGGCTGATTTTGCATCTGTTTGACCGAATTTATCAATTTGAAATGAGCTAACTTTTTCTAATTCTATGTTTAGAGTGAAATACATACAAAAAATAAGTTGAAAAAATTAAAAAATATCGTGTTATACAAACAAAGTTGAAGTGTTTTGTTTTATTGAATTAACATGTATAACGAAGTAGAAGCCTCCACCGTTCATAATTTAAGTTGAAAATCATTAAGTGTTTTACTTAGGTGATCATGGATTTTCAAAAATTAGGTGCCCCAACTATGTCTACGATGTTGAATTAGAGTGTTTTCTTTACTTCAAAATCTATTTTTTCGAACTTTCTATGAGAGACGTGTGTCTGAAAATGTAAGATAGAACTACCAAGAGAGCATTAAGCAAATTCTACTTTACTTCATTAGCCTTGTTTATATAAATGTACAAAAATAAAACAGTTACAAAACACATGTTTTATACATTTAATTTGGTTCTCATTGATCACTTGATAAAGCATAAAATATTTTGCCTGATAATGTTTATAACTCTGTAAATAATAATTTTCTGTGCATTATTCCTTGAGAAGGATGATAAGTCGAAATTAGTTTAATAAATTAATAAATAAAATATTTCTGATTTTTACCTTTTTATATTTATTTTCACTACAATTGTTCCGGTACGCTGTAACTTCTTCAGGTGAAGAATGTTAATGGTCATTAACATCATCACCATCATTAACATTCTTTGCCTGAAAATGCTACAGCGTAGCGAAACAATTTTAGTAAAAATAAATACAAAAGGTTGAAAATAAGAAATATTTTATTTATTTATTAAAAATTAAGTGCCTCAATAATCAACGATTTCGAAATTAGTTAGAAGAAATACAGATTTAAGTAAAATAAACCAAGTTTATTTAATACAAATTCACATATTTTATGAATTCTTTTATAAATTAACTTGGTCGTCTTATAATTGCTAAAGTTTTCTTTTTAATAATTATCTTACAACAATCTGTATTTTTTACTCCTTCTTCTTCTTCTTTTAGCTTCGAAGCCCTAGGCACAATTTAAAATGTTTAAATTAGGTTTCACTCTCTCGCTTTATGCGCACGTCAAACAAACTGTCGCTAAATCCAAACTTTCATCTTTTTAGTAAGTCTCTCTGTAAATTCGTATCCGGTCTCAAACGTATTCAGGTTTGTTGTTGTATGTAACTTGCCACATCCATATATGTATATATATAACATGTATGATCTACATTTTGTAATAACCTTAAGTATTTTGTATATTTAAATGTATAAAAATGGATTTTTTTCCCGTAAATAAATAAATAAAAATTAAAAATAAAAAAATACAAAAATACCTTTTGCACTTGAACATTTCAGAGATTGACCATAACTCTATGTTTTTGAGTTTACGTGAAGTGATTATTAGACTAAAAAAGACTGTTATTTCTTACTTCACTTTTTATTAAATTATTATTTTTATTATTAATATTAATATATAAAAAGTGAAGTAAGGAATAACAGTCTTTTTTAGAGATTGACTAATCACTAACTACAAGAACTCGACACTCACTGCGTTTATTAAATCTGTTGAACATTGAATAACTCAATCATCACCTTAATCACTTAATTACGTACTAGAAACGGCATTTCTGAAAACTGGATATATCTTCTCCATCTTGCAATAAGCCGTGTAATTTACCTTTTAACGAAATATGAGCGTAATTTAAGCAAATGACAAATAATTTACGACGCGAAAAAATCGCACTTTCTAGTTTCCATATAAACGAGCTTTCAGCTTTAAAGCTCCGTGAGAAGACTCGTAGAAAATTTCTCAATTTGAATTGATAATATCGGCTCGGTTTGAATTCAGTTAATTGCGCATTTCTGGATACAAAATGGGTTTAAAATAAATATCAAGGGAATGAATTAATTGACGTAATTATTAATAATTTATGGATTATGCATATTTATGATTGGATTAATTCAGAATGATTATACTGGTTATGAGTAAAGTTTCAAGAGATTTTTACTGCTGAATGTATACAGGGAGTTTTTCTTATAGGTATACATACCCCAATATATACGCTGCAAATGTTCAGATATTCGTCTTATTTGAAAGGAGTTAAAATTGAAGGTTTGAACGAGTGTTGTCCACTCCCAGGCTAAGCATGAAGTAAAATTTCGAGTTTAGAAAAGCCTGAAAATTTTCAGACTTTTCTAAACTCGAAATTTTACTTCATGCGCCACGCGTATTAAACACTTATTTAGTGTATAGTTCTAAGAATACTTTATTCATCTTTTCAATAATATAAAGCTGAGAATATTAGTGAAATATTTTTTCTACAGGAAAAGAAGTGGTTATTCCAATAAATAGTATGTGTTGTTCTCCTCTCCAGATTATTTTTTGGCTTATTAATAGAATTTCTTGAATTAATTTCTCATCTGGCACTTGATAAAACATATTACAATGTGTAAAGTTATTTAAATTAAAAACACTAGTGCCCGTTTGCACGCAAGTCGATTAACTTAATTAGTGATTAGTACTTTTTAAAAACACAACACTTGTATTTACAAACTGTTTACACAATTGCATATTGATGAAAGAGACATGTGTAGGATATCTTACAAATGTATAATATTCTTATGTTCTCGAAATTTGACTTAATCAGAGGTTTAATTAATGATGATGATTAAAGCTAATCGGTCGGAGTGCAAATGGGCCTTGGTATTGTTTCACAAATTGAAACTTTATTGCTCCGACTGGTTTCGGTTTGTTAGACCATTTTCAAAGGAATGTTTGAAAATTGTCTAACGAACCGAAATTAGTCGGAATAATCGTGAAACAATACTTAGGCCCATTTGATTAACTTTAATCAACCACTAATCATTGATTAAACAATCAGAGGTTTAATCAATGATTAGTGGTTGATTAAAGTTAATCAAAATGGGCCTAAGTATTGTTTCACGATTATTCTAGAACATAAAAATGTTTTCAATTTGTAAGATATTCTAAACATATCTCTTTTGTCATTATGCAATTTTGTAAATAAATAATACATAAAGTTGCTGTGTTTTTAAGGAGTGCTAATCAATGATTAATTTAATCGACTTGGGTGCAAGCGAGCACTAGTTTCCAATAAATTGTTGTAAAATATCAAAATATCTTCACATGAACTTGCAGAGTTTTTAATTTAAATAGCTTTACATTTTATTAATAGAAGTTAGTGTATAATTTCAGAACTGTTGTAGGCTATGAATATAGTATTTAATCAAGTTTTAAACTATCAATTAACAAGAGATTATCAAGATCTAATAGTAGATAGATTTAGGGACTTTATAAAGCTCTATTAATTCTTAGTAGAGCATCTTCTATTAACGTCCATTAATACGCCCAAATATTTCTATAAATAAATGTGTAATACAAATTTTAAGCTATTATTAAATCCACGAATTATTTCTCTCTTGAGGTGGTAATTAGTAAAACGGTCTATTACAGTAATCTACTCATATTGTACAATCACTCGGATGACTCGGCTATTTTCGAGTGCTTTCTTACCTAGCTGGATGGATGTCTTCGCACTACAATAACTTTCCAAGAATGTCGCAAAAAATCGGACGTGCTCGCACTTTCAAATTTTAACCAATCATTTTTGACTCAAAACAACAAAAAGTATAAGTAGCAATTTCAACGCAAATATTAGAAACCCCATTCATGGATACTTAGATACTTCTAGCATATAATATAATATCTTTAAACTTCGCTCAGTTTCACAATAAAACACTTTTAATTTTGTTTGTAAACAAAATAAACTTTGTATATCACTTTTTTATTTATTGTAACTGCAGTTTTGATAAAGTAAAAAGTGTTTTATTGTGAAATTAACATGTATAAGAAAGTAGAATTCTCCAAAATACATAATTCGCTTAGTTTTTTCAATTTTTATAACTCTTTAAAAAAACTGTTTTAAGATGAACAAATAAATAAAATATAGTTGAAGTTAAATAATAATTCAACTTGCATTTTAAATAACATTTTATCTCTGGAATAACAAGAAACTGATTTTGATCTTTGACAGTTTTTATGCGAGTGACCCTAAACCTCATTTTATACATCCAATTTCTATCACTTTACATTAATTCATGTTAAATCAGATTTATTGACGTATTGACGTGTTGTTTGCATTTTACACGAGTATTTCTTTATTTTATATACTAGTTATTCAAACTGTGAATTTAGTGTTGAATTGGCTGTAAGTTAAAATACACATGAAAGGGGTTTCTAATAAATTAAAACCAATTGAAGGAATTGGACAGAATTACTGAGGCTAAAAGAGCTATCATTTCTACCAAGTTTAAAAATATATCTACTCTCCACAAGGACAGTAGACATATTTTTAGGATCACTGAAAATGAACATTTAAGACATTAGAAAAAGACAGTACAAATAGAAAAATAATATTGTCTCAAAGAGATCTTAAAATAGCGCCCATTTATACAAAAGTGCGCTATTTTAATATTTCATTCTACAGGGTGATTCACGACGTTTTCCCGTCACTTAACGGGTGTATTCTAGAGGTAATTTTAAGCAAAAAAGTTCGTATGAACACAGGTTCAATTCTCAAAAGTTGTGGGAAAACTTTAGATTTTTATATTTTCGCACCTCGCACGGCTATCTTTGCAATGGTAGCAGCGTTCAATCAAGGTGGCGCCTGTCATTACATCACTTTTGGGGTGTCGACTGTTTAAGTCTGTTTGTGTGTAGGATAAGGTGCCTTGTTTGATTATTTTTTAATGCCTTTTACATTAACTACTACTCCGTAGTTAATGTAAAAGGCATTCAAGAAAATCCCGATATGGTGTTTATTTTTGGTTTTGTAAATGGAAAATTAAAAAAAAATCAAATCTAAAGTGTTTCCTAACTCGCTTAATTTTGAGAATCGGGTCCGTGTTAATATATACGTTTCTGCTTAAAATGACCTTCAGAATATACCCCTAAAGTGACAGAAACACGTCGTGAGTCACCCTATATTATGTCCTCAATTTTGATTTTCAGTGATCTGAGAACGATATTACACAATACAATTTATTTAAAATTACATAGATTTAATCAAACTAACTGGGTTGAAGAAAAATTACAAATTATCAAAACTATATACAGATCAAGTTACTATTGTATAAATAATGAATGTTAAAAAGGATCATTATTTGTAATGCTCGAATTAAAAACAATTACAAATGATCATTATTTGTGATGCTCGAATTATAAACAAGGTGTATAGTTTAAAAGTGGGTGTTGTACAACAAAGTTATTATTATTATCATTATAAAAGTTTGTTAAAATTGTATTTATTACATCCGCTATTTATTAATAATATGGTAATTTCTAATAATCTAGACTGGTAATCTTCTCAATTTATTTCTCGTTGGCTAGTTGCAAGTTGTTTTGCCCGAATATGGAACGTATATTGAATTATATCTGTCGCATAATGAAATCCCGCATCATGTTCTGCTTGGATTAACGGCGAAATGTGCCGTATAATAAATGCAAAAACGGTATTTGTTCTTTGCCTTTTTTTGCGCGCTCGCGCAAAAGTTTCGCGTTTTCTTTCATTTTTGCCGCCTTTATTAACAATAATCCGAAACAAAACAGTTGCTCATTTACTAATTCTTTGGGCTATTTGGAAATGATCTATGATCTAAGATATTTATTAATTATTATAATGTGACTCATTTATTAGTATATGAATATTTCCATGATTGTTATATACAAATTATTAATTATTATAATGTAACTCATGTATCAGCATATGAATATTTCCATGATTATTATATACAAATTTGTAAATTAATTGAAAATTTATTATAAAAGAGACTTCGTAAATGAAGGTAAAGTTAAAGTTATTTATTTCATATTTTTTTTTCATAACTACGATCCTTAATAATTTCCTATTTTTAACTAATTGAACTGTTACTCATTTAATAATTTAGTAAGAACGATCAGAATGAATAATTAATAATAATATACTTTATTGAACTCAAACGGTTAGTCACTTGTAACTCTCTTACTTCAATAAACTGTATTATTGAATATGTATTGCTTTAGCAGTATATTTTAAACTTGTTACAGTTTTAATAATTTAGTAAGAACGATCAGAATTATTAATTAATAATAACACTTATTGAACTCAAACAGTTAGCCACTTGTAACTATCTTAATTTAATAAAGTGTATTATTGAATTTGTATTGCTTTAGCAGAACATTTTAAACTTGTTACAGTTTTAATTACATTAAGACAATCATTATCGATTGGATGCATTCACATTAAATCCGTGATTTATACGAATGGCGCTTGAAGTACAATTTCAAGTTTAAAAGAGCCTCAAATACCAGCGAAGTTTAAAATATACTGTTTTAGTATACTGCCTTAGAAAAACAATCCAAAAGTCAAAAGAAGGAAAAGAAAGAAAAGAGAACGCAATTCGTATCTGTCATTAGAAATTACAGCAAATTTTTTAGAACTCTATGATGTAGTTTATTTGAGTTAGGTTCTAGAGTTAAGTATATTTAGAACTTCACTTAAAATCAGTGTTTTGTACGCGTGGCGCATGAAGTAAAACTTCGAGTTTAGAAAATACTGAAAATTTGGTTTGGTCGCGTAGCGCTTCGCGCTACGCGATCAAACAAAATTTTCATGATTTTATAAACTCGAAAGTTTACTTTATGCTTAATCTGGGAGTAGAAACACTCATTAGAACGCTTTTAAAAAGCACTGAGTGCTTGAAATTTTACAGTGTATGCGTCGAAGTATTTTTAGTTATAAACTTTGTTATTTTGTTAAATATTTTTGTATTCTATAAAATGGTATATCTGTGAATAAAGATTTATTTATTTATTTACTCAAAATAAAACTTTAATGCAAAATGTAATAACATCCAATTTTACTGCATTTCTGTTTTTTTTTTCTTTTGTATATATTTTGATAACTTAATTGTTTAAGCAGTTAATAGTTGAAAGTTAATTTTCACTTTAATTTTAGTTTAAATAAAAAAACTTATTACTTTCAAAAACACTATATTGTACTCGCGGCTAATGTTTTGCCACACTTATATCATATTCTTCAGGCGAAGAATAAATATATTTTGATGATTAATAAATTTTTAAGTGTGAGTAAAGACAAAATACCATGAATATTCGTCTCATCAAAATGTTGCGTGCATCCCAGGATAATTTCTCTTTCACTATTAATCATCTTAACAAACGATTTCACATATTTCCCGGATAATGAACGAGTGGGCGCAAAATTGGCCATCTTTAGGGCGCCCTCCCTTCAATCGCAATCGGAGGGTGCATACATTTTCCTCGAACCCCATAAATCGATTTTTATCAAAAGAAAAAAAAAAGTACAAACAATAAATCAGAGGAAATCGCCGCAGAAATCATAAACGAATTATTTGGTATTCACAAAAATAAATCACAACTAATAAAAGATGCAGAAATGATGTTTGAAAATCACATCATTTTATTCATTAAAATCACTAAAAGTTAGGTAAAAATATCAGTTTCTTAATTTCCTTCGACCACTGCAAATAGGTTTCGTCAAAGAAACGATATATGGGAAATAGATCGGAACAAAATAGATGAATTGTAGAAAAAACTCATAAAGGATTATTGGTATTGATAATAAATCATAGCTAATATAAAATGAATATACAGAGAGTTTAATGTAACACCGAACATTTTCAATGTTTATTTTCGTATGTTCGATTTGTCAATGCAAAGCATTCAATACACCTTTAATTTTTAGGTTATGTGTAAACAGGGTTGCTTATATGACCATTAAAAATTATAGCCAATTGCAATCAACGCCTCAACTTATTTCAATACAAATTGTACAAACAGGGAGTTTTTCTTCTAAGTCCTAATTATAGCGTATGTGCCGTAAATCTTTAAATAATCCTTGTTTTTTTTTTAAGATTTCAACTTGAAACCTAAAACGTGTGTTTTCTACTTCCAGGCTAAGCATGAAGTAAAATTTCGAGTTTAGAAATCCTGAAAATTTGGTTTGGTCGCGTAGCGCGAAGCGCGGAGCGACCAAACCAAATTTTCAGGCTTTTCTAAACTCGAAATTTTACTTCATGCGCCACCGGTACAAAACACTGACATATTACGAAGTTTAAAACACACCGCAAACTTCACATTGAATCAGTGTTTTGTAACGGTGGCGCATGAAGTAAAATTTCGAGTTTAGAAAAGCCTAATTTGGCTCGGTCGCTACGCGCCCGAGCCAAATTTTCAGGCTTTTCTAAACTCGAAATTTTACTTCATGCTCAACCTGGGAGTGGATAACACTCGTTTGAAGCTTCAAATTAATTTCTTTTAATAAGCCAAGTGTCGGAAAATGTACAACGTATGCATATGTATACTTAAAAGTATAATTCTCTGTATGAGAATTAACATTGAAAATGTTCGGTGTTACATAAAACTCTCTGTATGTAATATGAGATTCAGGATCGAATTGATTTTCAAGCTTGAACTGAAATAAGGAAATAAAACGATACATCAAAAAATCTATGTACAGTTTAGTTCACGAGAGGTGTCTTGTGACATTAACAGTTCAAATTAAAATAACTATAATAATATGAATCCCCTAGATAAGAGAGTTTAACATAAGTTGCAGTTGAGCACACAGAAATAAAAGTAACAATGTTCATATATAAATACCCTAAAGAAAAGTTGTACCATAGATTTTAAATCTGTAATCATAGGACACCTCTCGTGATTTCTACTATATGTATGTATGTATTAAATAATGTATGTATATCTGCCCTAAGCAATAAGTATCATACTTATTGAATCTTTAACTTGTTTTTCGTTGATTGCTCGGTGAAACATATTTTTTTTAATTTAAATCTAATACTGAATGTATTAGACTTAAATTTGAAAAAAAAATTATTTAATAAGTTAAATATATCAAATGAATTGTTAGAAAAATAATTAAATTCACTTGTGTTTGTTTCACTTTTTGTTTAGTAAAACAAAACTACTATCGTTTTCGAAAAAGGCATGTCACGTTGAAGTTAAATATTTTGAATTTGGTGGAGTCGATTTTTATTAAATTTAAAGCAAATTAAAACACATAATTTCTACATATGCTGATATTTTCGTAGAATTCTATTTAAAAACCTAATACTTGTTCAACGAGTGTTTACAAAAAAAGGTAGTGTTTTTTCATGCACTTTTTAAAACGGTCGAGTTTAACTGTGTATCTTCGTTATTATATCTTTTAGAATAATGAAAAAAATATAATAGTTACTAAAATCTAGTTCAAATATGATGCATTAGATAAAAAAAAATGTTTATTCTTTCTATTATAACAATTATTGCGTAAAATATGAAGAACTTTAATCTCAGTTATTCAAAAAACGAAATAAATAGACATTTGGATTAAAGTATGTGTAAATTTTATGTAATGAATGATTATCACTAAATTTAAAAAACCTAAGGTATATTATTAAAACTCAGACATTCATACACAGACAACAGTTTTTAGGCCGCAATGAAAATGTTTTCAATCTACAAGAAATCAAATATTTTATCTAGTCATAATTTAATATGTATATATTCTGTATTACCAACATCGTCACTCGAGGTTTTTGGGATTCCCTATTCAACTTTCAAGGCTCAGCTAAGGCATATTGACTAACTTTCATTTGTTATGTGTTATATGCCTCTATTTATTTGTCTGTAGTATACTTATTAGTTTTATATTGTGGACTTATATTTACTTTATGTATACTTTATGTATAATATCTTGTAAATTCAGTTAGCGTTAAATAAAGTAATATTATTATTATTATTATTATTGTGTAATGAATAATTGTTGATATTATTGCATAAATTTATTGTTAAATAACTGCAACGCTATATTAATAAAGGATTTATCTATTTAGGATTTTTTTCCTATTTTTGTACCTAGTCAATAAATTTCTACAAAACGCTGAGTTGACCTTTTTAAAAAAAAGGAAAATGTAGGTACTTTTGGCATTTTATTATTAATATCACGATTAATAATTGTGATAACTTTTCGTTTGGGAAATAAATCCCCTGATAAATGCCGACCGGTTAAAGCTGTATTCAAAGATGCTGAAGATGTCAAAACCTTGCTTCGAGGATCCGCTCGTTTGAAATCAACGGATGATTTCAAAGATATTAGTTTGAAAAATGATAAAACTCCCATGGAAGTAGACATTGAAAACAAAATCAGGAATGAGTTTAAGAAAAGAAAGGATGCAGGAGAATCGAACATTACTTTAAAATATGTTAGATGAACATTGACCATCACCTCATCGGTCCCGGACAACTAATAAATACCCAGCGGAGTGTCAGTGGAGTAACTGTCTACTACCAAAACGTTGGCGGATTGTTAACCAAAACTAACGAATTCTATAATAATATAGTTGCTAGTGATAGTGATGTTTTCTTATTTACCGAGACATGGTTACGTGAAGGCGTAATGAATGCTGAGCTATTCCCGGATACTTTCTCGGTTTTCAGATGTGAGAGATTTGGTAAAAGAGGCGGTGGCGTTATGATTGCAGTGCGAAACAGTGTTACTTATTCTATAGAAATGATTCCTCTCAATGTAAATCTAGAAATCGTTGCGGTTCGGGCTAGTTTGGGCCATAAAAATATTTGTTTTGTGTGTTTATACATCCCACCGTTAGAGTCAATCGATACATATGTTCGCTTGTGCACGGAATTAGATCGGTTTTGTAATCTGTATGAATCTGTAATTATTAGTGGTGATTTTAATTTACCTAACTTTGTAAACTCGCTAGAAAATCCCCACGTTAACGAGCGGAAGCTTTCGGAGCTTAAAAACCTAATGCTATTAAATAACTTGACCCAACACAACTCTAAATTAAACACACACAATAGGCTATTAGATCTCGTGCTAACTACCAACGATATTAAATGTAACTTTATTGACGAGTTGCCAATTGTGAGTATTGATAACCACCATCCGCCTCTCACATTTTCTTTTACAACCTTCATTGATACCCAAATAAATATAACTAGTAATATAAAAAGTAGAAAGTACAACTTTCGTAAAGCAAACTTTCCTCTTTTGTACAAAAAAATATTCGAATATTATTGGGCCAATGTCGTTTCTGAGGTAGATCCGCAGAAATCTTGTGACGAGTTGTACCGAGGGCTCAACTCCATCTTTAACGAAACAGTGCCGTTTAAATGTAATACAGTTAATACTAAAAATAAATACCCTTGCTGGTTTGGTGCACACACAACCCGATCAATAACAATGAAAGAACATTTTCGGAAAATGCATAAAGTCTTTAAGTTAGGTATATATAAGAACAGAATAGCTAAGATCCGCAAAGAAATTCGAAAAAATATCAAACGTGATCACTCTTTATTTATCAAAAGTGCCGAGAACTCCATCTGTACCGATCATAAACAATTCTGGAACTATGTGGCATCTAAAAAATCACAATCTCGCATCCCGGGTTCTATGATATATGAGCAAAAAAGTATTGATAATCCCCAAGATATCGTTAATTGTTTTGCTAATTACTTTTCATCTGTATATGAAAACGGAAACAGTAACAACCAAAACTCTGTTGGAGAATCTATTTTAAATGTTGCGATACACATTAAAGAGGTAACGACTTGTGATATATTTAAGGCAGCGAAAAAACTCAGCAACAATTTGACGGCAGGCTGTGATAAAATTCCATCGTTTCTGGTACGAGATTGTATTCAGGTTCTAGCAACGCCATTGGTTCACGTATTCAACTTAATTTTGAAGACACCAGTTCTCAAAGCTGATAATAAACATGAAATAAGTAACTATCGTCCGATTTCAATAATAAATTATTTTGCTAAGTTATTCGAAACAATTATCACTGATAATTTATACTCCTTTGTTGAAGCCCACATTACTACTAGACAGCACGGTTTTATGAGAAGAAGATCTACTACTACCAAGCTATTTAATTTCACAGAATATGCATCATATCACCTCGATAAACGCGCACGTTATACATACAGACTTTAGGAAAGCGTTTGATAGCATAAACCATAATATACTTTTAAATAAATTAGAGAGGTGGGGTTTCAGCAGCAGTATGATAAAGTTAATAAGTGCATACCTCTTTAGAAGGAAAAATTACGTTGAATACATGAACTATAAATCAGAAGTTTTCTTTCCCTGTAGCGGGGTCCCTCAGGGTTTAAACCTCGAACCGTTATATTCATCAATGATATCATCAAAAACGTACAATCCGAAATGTTGGTATATGCAGATGATATTAAGATATTTGCAAAGGTAAATTCGATGTCTGACTGTTTGATCCTTCAGTCCGATTTGGAGAAAGTGCAGAAATGGAGTAAGCTAACTCAGTTGGACCTTAATATAAAAAAAATGCAAATGCATGTCATTTTTCAGAATCGACAACTACATAAAATTCAACTATTCGTTAGAAAACATTTCCCTAGATCGTGTAACACAAATAATTCTATTCGACAGAGAGATATCTTTTGTCCCGCACTACACAAATATAACAAATTCGGCTATGAAAATGTTAGGATTTATCCGCAGGGTCTCACAACCATTTAAAAACATTCAAACAATATTGAAGCTATACAACTCATACGTGAGGCCAAAACTTGAGTATTGTGCGGTTGTATGGTCTCCTTGCTATGTGTGTCACATAAAAGCTATTGAGCGGATCCAAAAAACATTTGTCAAATACCTTTATTTCAAACTTCATTCTACTTATCCTGATGAGTCGGTACGTTACAATGAAATATTGGCTATGTTCAACTTAAAGTCTTTGGTAGAACGGCGAAACATATTGTCTCTGAGTACATTGTATCAAATAATACATAACAAAATTGATGATCCCAATCTGCTTTAACAAATCAATATTTATGTACCAAGATTTTACAGTAGGAATAGTATGTCGTTCTTATGTAACCGCAGCAACACCAACGTTTATTATAATTCTCCGTTGAACAATATGATGCGAAATTATAATAATAGTATCCTAGGTTGCACGGACAGTTATAACTGTAGTTTCAAATGTTTCATTAAACAAGTCGCGAATCTCCATTAGGTCTTAAATTTGCATTTGTATCATATTAACTTATATATTTACTTGTAGTTTCTTATTTTAATCTGTTAGCATTTATTCTATTTTATTTTATTTTTTTTGTATCTTACGTATACACGCTTTTGTTACTTTTTGTTACTCTGTTTATCTTTTAGTTTTTGTATATTCTTCCCTGTAATAGGATAATTTTATGTCTGTTGGGAAATAAAAGTATTATTATTATTATAAAAAAATGGATTATTTCTAAAAATATAATGAACATTCCAAGGAATGTAGACAGTTTTATTTCTGTAATTTTTTGTTTTAAAAATACAACATACGAAAGTGAAATGCCTTGCTTTTTGAAAAGGATTTGATTAACAAAACCATTAACAAAACCATGTTTTTGAAAATGTTTTACCAAGTGATTAATAAGAAAAAGTGACCGATATACAAATACTTTGTATTTAATACTTAGTGACGTCTAAATAACTGTCTACTAACATCTATTATAAGTACAATACTTATAAATAGTAAATGCTTATACACAATGTCTGTATCACAAGATGACGTCAACATATAAAATTTTTCTTCGTTTGTGAAATTTCCTCTTACCATCGTAACACTTACAAATGAATTTTAACACTTTAATTTCTTATAAACAAAACAAACAACTTTAAAATACGTTAGAACGATTTTAATAATAATGTGACAGATCAAATAGAAATATTGCAATTGTTCCAATGGATACTATTTAAACGCCTTCTAGATTAAGAACCTACAAAAATATTAATATTTATTTTTCTGTTTTTTGACATTACATGTATAATTTGTTATACATCGTTGAATTTGTCATAGAAAATGCTACTGTACACAAGGTGTTTCTACTTTTGTGGCCATATAAAAAAATTAAGTTGATAATGATTTCTCGGAGATGAAACATCGGATAAAAAATTTAAAGACGCCATTTTGTAGAGCTTAAAAAGTGACATGAGTTTTTAAATGTCTTTCAAACTTAATACAAAAATTTAAAAAAACAAAAATTGCATTTAGTTTTTTAATATCTTTCAAACTTAATACAAAATTTAAAAAAAACAAAAATTGCATTTTTTGGAAAATTTCGAAAACGATAAACAATCATACATTTCTGCGATAGGCATGTAAACATACTCTAAATAGTGCAATAGTGCCATTAGTTTTCTAATATCATTCAAACTTAATACAAAAATTTAAAAAAACAAAAATTGCATTTTCTGGAAAATTTCGAAAACGATAAACAATCATACATTTCTGCGATAGGCATGTAAACATACTCTAAATAGTGCAATAGTCCTAATTTAAGCCACCCTGTATCTTTTACCGTTTTCGCTATTTTCATGCTGAGCATTCTTATCTAGGACACGGTGTATACCTAGAAAATAATGCAAATACAAAATGCGTTATTTATTTTGTATTTAGGCACATGATTTATAGGGAATTAAAAAACATCCATTACTGTTAAACTTCGATATGCTTAAGTATCCTCGAAATTTTCAACGTTTTAAACGCATTTTATACAATTGTGAATTTTTATAAAGATGTTATAATAGACTAGAAATTCAGCTCATGGTCGTAATTACACCACATTTTGTCATCTGCACTTATAAAAAAACTAGCAATTAAAACACAGCCTTAGGTAATTCCAACTATAACTCACGCAATTGCAACAGTAAACCACAGACATGAAATAATTTGTTTTGACGGGAAAATATACCTGCAGAGCAAAAATATAGCCAGAGAATTGAGCGAAGATTTATCATGAATATTTTTATTTCTCCTTGATAATTCAAAACTCGAAATTTTAATTAATGCGCCAGGCTTATAAAACACTGATTTAAAGTGAACTTTTAAATATACTTCTTTAGTATATTTTAAAGTATATTTAGTGTATTTTAAACTTGGCAATATTTCAATGTTGTGTACGCGCGGCGCATGAAGAAAAATTTCGAGTTTAGATAAGCCTGAAAAAAACAAATTTTCAGGCTTATCTAAACTCGAAATTTCACTTCATGCTTCATCTGGGAGTGGAAACCACTCGTTTAAAACTTCAAATTAAACGCTTGTATAAAATCGACGAATGCCTGAAAATTGACACAGTACCTACACATTGTAATATATATACTTAAAAGAAACATTTTCGTATATAGAAAGCAAAACATTTATTTTACTTTTCTGGGTAGAAACAGGACAATCAAATAAAATAAAAAGGAAACAACTGAACGATAATTTTATGATTGTTTCACGAAGAATTCGAAAGGGAACACTAGTCCTGGTAGAAAATGATAAGAGAACAATTTAAATATTGGGATTTTCTCGCTATCTAAAAACTTGATGTAATTAAACATTAATTTGATTAGCCACAACTTGTAGTTTAAATAAAACAGTAAAGGCCATACGTTGAACTGGTTCTTGATTTCAAAGTAACATTAAAACAATAGAAACTATCATTTTGAACTCGAGTAAAACGTTTTTGGTGCAACTAGGCCTTATTGATTTATTACTTTACTATTGTTTGTGTATTTTACTGCAATTGTTGCTTTTTCAGGTTAAGAACTTATGTGCCTCAACTATCTACGACAACTTGTAGGGCTTGACCATTTTTAGTTTTTATTTTACTCGTATACTGATCAAATCCTAATTGCACTCGATTGTTCGAAACTCTGATCAATTAACAATTGTTAACAGTGGAGGCGTCTACTTCATTATACATCATAATCTCAGCGCATTGAATATAAGGGATACATGTCTGCTGAATTTTGCCCCACTAGTGTGGTGCCTCAAGGTTCAAACCTTGGACCCTTACTATTCCTCTTGTACATTAACTACATTATAGATGATATAGATTCCAGGATATTAATATACGCGGATGATGTAAAATTTTCTAAATGTATTAATTCTTACAATAATTGTTTAACTTGACAGCAATATTTGATAAAGATTAATAAATGGAGTCATGTTAACAAATGAAAACTTAACGCATCAAAATGCAAAACTATGTCATTTTATCGAACTGACCAGCATACCTCCCATAGCTATTTGTTAGATGATATTATCCTAGAACGTGTCAAGTCCGTTAGTGACCTCGAAGTACTATTTGATAAAGAACTATCATTTAATCGTCATTATCATGCCTTGCAGTTTGAATCGATGAAAATGTTAGGTTTTGTTAGAAGAGTAAGTGAACCATTTCGTGACATTGGTACAATCACTAAACTGTATGAACCATATGTACGTTCTAAATTAGAATACTGTACCCCGGTATAGTCACCACATTATAATGTTTATATCCAACTTTTAGAAAGAGTTCAAGAAATATTTGTAAAATTTTTGTTTTATAAAAAATTTCGTACCTATCCAGATTTTAACGTCTCGTATAGTGCACTACTCTCTTTGTTTGAACTTAAGTCATTACGTACAAGACGAAATGCGAGTCTCTTGAAATGTCTATACGAATTTGTAGATTGCACAATAGACGACTCTAACTTGCTACTATTAATTAATTTTAATGTGCCAAAAGTAGCTAGCAGACATCCAACGACCTTTATCTGCAATAGAATACTATAATTCACCGGTAAATACTATGAAACGTTTGTATGGTAGAATTAAGCAATCTGTCGATATCTTTAAATGTACTCCTGTACAATTTTCAAACAAAATAATTATGTTGTTGTAAGCGCGTACGAGTTATATTAATATTATTATTAACTACGATTTTGTTGTTTCTGTTGTGTATTCTAGCATATTGTTTGTTTATTATTCAGTATATTATTTCAGTTTACATTGCGCATTATTTGCAACATATTTTTATATATTTTTCCCTGTAATTTTATGTATTATCTGTTGGAAAATAAATAAATAATTGACAAATGAAATACGATTTTAACTTTGTTTGTATAACTGAAACTTAATTAAGTGACTATAGTTGCGACAACTTTAAGTTGTAAGTTTCAAACTCAAAGCTTGAGTTTGAGTTTAAAAATGACAAATTAATGTTGTCGAAACTATATTCACTTAATAAAGGCTTAGTTATACAAACAAAGTTAAAATCGTGTTTCATTTGTCAATTAACAATTGCTTACGTTTCTTGAATTGACAACTTGTAGTGCTTGAACTATTTCCAGTTTGTATTTTACTTGTACAGGGCTTTCATTAATTCCCGAACCCCACGTGACTAAATTTAAACGCGTAAATTATTGTATTTGTACGTTGGAGGCTTTGAAAAAAGTAACCAAAAGTTACTAAAGTCAAATTTGACATAAACGTTTATGCGCGGTGCATCGTTAAACCAACCTTTGAGATCTTACAAGATTCGCCCGGAATTTTCAGGTAAGCAAAAATTGTTTAATTATTCTGAAACATTGAGTTTTATTTCTATTTATTTTGCAGAGTCAATTTGCTAGGATAAGCAAATACTGCGAAAATGGTATTTACAACGGAGCAAGACGCGTTTATTTTGATGGCTTTGAAGATGAGCCTAGTTTTTAATCATTTTAAATATAATATTTTCAGTCGTCATAAAAATACGCCGGCGAATAAATATTTTTAAATCTAGGGAATTTTTGTGTGAGCCATACCACCTTGTACATTTGGTTGCCTATTATTTTTTGGTCACGTGGGGTTCGGGAATTAATGAAAGCCCGGTATAATCAAATCCTAATTGTACTGGATTGTTGGAATTTCTGATTAAGAAATAATTACTCACATTTATTTAATTGGAGAACCACTCGATTGAGAAAATAATTCTGTACTTTGCAAGACTACAGACATTATCATTATTATTACAGTGGTCGAGTGTCCTCAAGGTCTGTTGATTTTTTCGAGCGAGAATGTGTGGAGTAATCGAGACGCCCAGACGACGACGTGCATGGGAAATCGCCGCGTGTTTTTTTTATTTCTTCTCTTCGCAATTTTTCCACCCAGTTTTCCATAGGAAGGAGAGATCACGGCTTATGGCACGCTAATATCGCGGATCGTGTTACGGAACTGCATCTGAAATTACCGGGACATAACGGTCAACGCGTTTGTTTCCTGCTGTTAATTGTCCACTCGAAAATCTCTTCAGTGTTGTTGGTTAGTTAGTGTTGAGTAGAAAATTTAACACGCACGTGCTCATTACGATAAAATATGGATTTAAACTGTGATTATTGGAAATGTTGGAACTTTATTGAGATATATTCATTTTCATTCTCTTAAAGTGTATTTTTAACTTCACAATATTTCAGTGATTTATACGCGTGGCGCATGAAGTAAAATTTCGAGTTTAGAAAAGCCTGAAAATTTGGTTTGGTCGCGTAGCGCTACGCGCTACGCGACCAAACCAAATTTTCAGGCTTTTCTAAACTCGAAATTTTACTTCATGCTTAGTCTGGGAGTGGAAACACTCGTTCGAAACTTTAAATTGACCTTACAAAATCTAGGAATGCCTGAAAATTTACATACATGAATATTTTAAATCAAAAATATTTGAATTAAGGGGAATAAGCTTACGCTTTCTTTAGTTTGAAAACTTTGAATATTATATATAAAAATTATAACGTTTATACGAACATTATCGTAATTTTTATATATATTATGTTTAATTTAATAGATTGTATTATTTGACCTGACTAGAGAATGTGTGTAGAAAAATGTAAATATTTCAATTATTTTACTCATTTTTAAAGTGTATTTAAACTTCACAATATTTCAGTGTTTTATACACGTGGCGCATGAAGTAAAATTTCGAGTTTAGAAAAGTGTGAAAATTTGGTTTGCGTAGCGCTACGTGACCAAACCAAATTTTCAGGCTTTTCTAAACTCGAAAGTTTACTCCATGCTTAGTCTGGGAGTGGAAACACTCGTTCGAAACTTTACATTGAACTCATAAAATTAACGAATGCCTGAACATGTACAGCTTATACATTATGTATATGGGGCATTCCACGCCAAATCGGATACCATCTGGCTTTTGCATATCCGATTTTTCTCATAATTTTTTATGTTATACTACCAAATGAGAGAGGCCTCCGTGATTTTTTTCAATTTTTTTTATGTAGCCGCTTTCGAGATATCGATTTTTGAAAAAAAAAACCGTTCCGATTTTTTAAATGCTAATAACTTTGTGAAAATAGAACCGATTTTAACCTATTTTTTAAATTTTTTATTTTTCAAAATACTTTTTGAATATAAAATCCAAAAAATGTTAAATACCACATTTCGATAAAATTTTCATTTTTAATATAAGATATTGATTTCCAAAAAACACGTACTGATCGATTATTTTGACATTTTTATCTAAAAGACTGTTACTCATTCCGCAACTTTTAAGCCTAGTCCGATAATGGGATAACAATGGGATGTATTTTATTTTTTTTCGAATTTTTAAAATTACATGCTTCAGCTATCAGTACTGAAAGTTAATAATAACCTTTCTCTCAGGTCCACCAGCAATACCCATTTATGAAATGTAATAGATATGTCTTAATAATTTAATGGATTATAACTAAGGTCACTTATACAAAAATATTCGGAAAATATTTCTATAAAACTTTCTATTTTTTAATATAAAATGTTGATTTTCAATGAACACGTACTGATCGATTTTCTTCAATTTTTTTTTTCTAAAAAAACTGTCACTCAATACGTAACTTTTAAGCCTACTCCGATACTGGGATAACGATGGGATTTATTATTTTTTTTTCGAATTTTTTTAAATTCCATGTTCTAGTTATACAAGGTGTAACAGAACTAATATACAGGCTCTGTACTACATAAGGAGCAGTGTTTAAATAAACAATACCTGCAATTGAAATTACCGTACCTTTAGTAGATAGCTCACAAATAATTAATAAAAATAATTAATAATAATTTGTGGTCTCTGGTATACGCACACATTACGTGATTTAACCGAGATTCCACATAGACTGGTAGTTTTTATAAGATATCAGTTTGGCTATTGAATTAGTAAACGAAGCAATAGAATATAGGTGAAATTTTAAGTTAGGCCAGTGATGTTTATTTATGGCTAATACATTTTTTAATGGTGTTCAGATTGGGAAGAAAAAAAATCCCATCGTTATCCCAGTATCGGAATAGGCTTAAAAGTTGCGTAATGAGTGACAGTTTTTTAGAAAAAAAAAATCAAGAAAATCAATCAGTACGTGTTTATTGGAAATGTTTGTATAAGTGACCTTGGTTATAATCCATTAAATTATTAAGACATATCTATTACATTTCATAAATGGCAAAATCTATTGCTGGTGGACCTGAGAGAAAGGTTATTATTAACTTTTAGTACTGATAGCTGAAACATATAATTTGAAAAATTTGAAAAAAAAAATACATCCTATTTATTATCGGACTAGGCTTAAAAGTTGCGGAATGAGTAACAGTTTTTTAGATAAAAGTTTCAAGAAAATCGATCAGTACGTGTTTTTCGAAAATCAATATTTAATATTAAAAATTGGAAAATTTTATCGAAATGTGGTTTTTAAAATTTTTGGATGTTATATTCAAAAAGTATTTTGAAAAATAAAAAAAAAGTAAGGTTAAAATCGGTCCATTTTCACAAATTTATTAGCATTTAAAAAATAGAACCTTTTTTTTTTCAAAAATCGATATCTTTCATTTGGTACTATAACATAAAAAATTATTAAAAAAATCGGAGATGCAAAAGCCAGATACCATCTGGCTTTTTGGCCTGGGGTGCCCCATATTTAAAAGAAAAAATCTCAGTATATAATATAATAAGTCATTTATAGAAATCTTAAAAATAAGTGCAGAATTTTACCCAAAATAACATTTTAGTGTTAACTCTATAATTTATTGACCATTAACATTATTTCTATGTATTTATGTGAGAGAAAATAAACTATTACTATTCCTACTACTATTAATAGGTTGATTAAAAAATTCGAATGATATTTAAAATAATTCATATTTGAAAGTAAATGACTCTGATTTTTAAAAACGTAGCTAAAAAATCAAATCAAATAGAGCTAGCTATAGATAAATTATAAAAACTGAAAAAAATGAATTGTAAGTTGCACACAGAATCTATTTTTCTTACTATTTTATTTTTTATTATTTTAGGTGTATACTTTCTTAATCACGTTGTAATTTATTTTTGTATATTTTGGTAGTGTAACCTAAAGAAGGTTTAGATGGAAGAACAGTATGAGTCCAATTTAGAACTCAGACTGAATCTTACCTTATGTGTAATGTATCTTTCACTTATTATAATATTTAATATTTCTAAGAATCACTCTGTATACCAAATACATTAAACTATTGAAAAAGGGCACATCGTGCCTGAAATGTACATTTAGAATCAAAATAAAACAGTGAAGATAAAGGAATTTAACTACTTACATATCTATAACCCTCTGTATATATTTAACATTATATTGTAATTATCTCGTTGTAGAGATAATATTGGAAATAGCAAATAATCCGAAATTCATATATTTTTCTATTCCAAATATCTTCTTAGTAATTTTAATCTCGTTTTGTTATTCCATGTTATGCGTGCACGTAATCAGTATCTTATCTTATCACTAATGGAGTTGTTCTGGTGTTGTGGAGAACACTTCTTCTTCGGCAGTTTAACAAGACATTCAATTCAATTGCAAATTCTAAATCTAAATTTTGAATATTTAACTTCTAAACCTTAGTCTGTTTCAAACTGTAAATAAATTTATTAAGTATCAAACTAAATATCAAGTAAAACCCTAAATCTCTTCGTTAGGACCCAAGTTGACTTAATCGCGTCTTCGACAACAAATCCAGGAAATCTAAATTATATAAAAGAACCGTAACGACAAACAACACTTTTCGTACGTTACATATGATTTGTAATGTAAAAGAATTATATTGTTTATTTTTATATTATCTTTGAGATTAAAAATAAAGGTGTTTATTATTAATATTATTATTACAACATTTTAAATTCGACAAGAAAGTATCATTGTAACAAACCACAAAATCATCTTTAGTTTATAACACACATCAAACATTTCTTTCTTCATTCACAACATCCGGTCTCCAGATAATAATTAGTAGTTGGAACGCCGGTCAAATTAGGAATTCTTATTTTTCTTCTCCCCCTCTTCTAAGCGAACGCCTTTTGTTCAAACTAAGAAGCCCGTGAAGTGAGGCATCCATCTAATCTTGTGTTTTTACTTTTTCTTTGGATTCTCGTATAAATGAAGGGGGCCAATTATCTCTGGTCAAATTAGCACACAAAAGAAGTCTAAAATCCCGAAGCCGGTTCATCAAACCGGGTTTTTTTTGTTTCTCTTATAGATTCAAGTCTACTCGACAAGTCGAGTCGACCGCAAAGGGAATTATTTTATTCGCTTTTAAATTCAATTGGGATAAACCGGATTTCGCCGGATTCTGTGTGTGCATTATGCAATTTGGATTTTCGCAAAATCATCTTTTGTAAATTGTGTGGTTATTTTTGCTGTGGTCATTAAAATTAATCATTATTGCTGTATATTATTGTAAAAACGATGCAGAAGTAACTTAATTACAAAATCTTTTATACCGTTTTTTTTTACTATAATAAACAAGATATTTCACTAAGAATATTATCAAGGAATTATAAAAAATTAAATACACTGAAAGACTAAAACGATACCTATCCACCGAACAAACATGTACGTAATAAAATACATTTTTACATATTTATACACAATACAGATGTTCCTAATTTTATACATAAAGAAAAACATAAAAACTGTGTTGTAATTAAACTTCTCTAACTTCAATTCGTTCACTGAGAGTGACGTTTTATAAATGTTCAATTACAAGAAAAATACCATGCGGTCGTTTAAAACATGATTTAAAGTAGGCTTTGAATTATAATTAAGATTGGCACTACTTACTGTTAACACATAGTTTACCATAACCTCAAATGTATTCCATCATAAAATTAGCATTCTGTTCAACCGCACAAAAAAATGCGGCCGACTTAAAATTATAATTTAAACGATCGCACGGTACATATTTTTAAAAGGTAAATTCTACGGTTTTCATTTTTTTGCTTCAAATTGTACCATCGGTAGACACAAAATGTTAGCACCATTCGAAAGTCAGATAATGTCAAATATAATTAAATTTATACCAGTTAAGTAAGGTTTTTTTTAAAGAAAGAATATAATATATAGTGACAATAAAAATATGTAAATGAGAAGAAAATAAAGGTCCAGAGTTCGACACACACTAAGCAAATTTTATATGTCCCAACATTTTGTTTTCAGCGATGGTACCATCGGTGGAAAGAAAATGTTGGGACACGTAAACGTTTTTTTAGTTTGTATCAAACTTTTGTCTTGTCAGTTAATTGTCATTCGATGTGTCGAAAATAAAAGAAGTGTTTCGATAATTCGTTTCAATTACATATTTTCATTGTCACTTTCATAACATTTCCTCAAAAAACCTGACTTAACCGATATAAATTTGCTTGTTTGACATTATGCAATTTTGAATTTGTCCCAACATTTTATGTCCACCGATAGTACATATCATAGATATCTCTGTGTGTACTCTGCAAGTTTTCAGGCGTTCGATGTTTTTCAAAAGCGTTCAGTTTGAAACTTTTAACGAGTGTTTTTACTCTCTGATTAAGCACGAAGTAACATTTCGAGTTTGCATAATTTATTATTCCTATATCTAAATTAATTTCTCAACTCGGTTATTTTTTTACTAAGATCGAGATATCTTGTTCTTAAACCTAGTTCTCAGGGAAATTGTGCTTCTAGCAGGTTGCTAATTAAGCCACTTATTATTTTATCGCGCCGCAGCGTATTTACTTTATTGAAATAATAAATATCTAGCGCGGTCGGTAATTACCAGTGGGAATAATGGATTCATCAAATATTTCATAGTCTTAATAATCTACACTTAATTATATATCCAGCGTGTAATTACTAGTGTAGCCACAACAAGAAAGTTGTTTAATGTATGTACTTGATATACGCAAAAAGTTAACTGTATTTATTAACCACACACACACACACACACACACATACACACGCACATAAATTTATATTCATTCAACTGTTTTCTCATTTATCAATTGATGAAATATTTTGTAATGATAAGTGTAGAAAAAATTAACACTTGCATTGTTATTTTATATAGTTTCTTCTTATTTATCAATTCATTATATTAAATGTATTTAGTATATAAGTTGACCTAATATCATGACCTATGTAATGTTTGCCACTGTTAACTAATTACATAAATAAATAAAAAATTACAAATTGCGAAAGAAACTAACTCTATACACTGATTTATATCAAACCACTAAAACCTCGCCATATCAATTGGTAGCCATTGGTTTGCAAATTAAATACACTTGGTTTTGTTTCACTTCTATGTATTTTATTTTCTACTAGTTTTAAGTTAATGCCATTATCAAGAATGATGTACAAATGGATTTGCTTGAAAACATATACAGTTTTGAATTGTATTGTGTAATAAGGGCATATAATATCGAGGAATTCCAAGGGTATTTGTTATCGTTGACCATATTTTCACTCGCCCTTAAGTCATTTGAAATTTCTAAACGATATTAAATGCCCTTATTACCCAATATAACTCAAAACTGTATATATTGCCAAACAAATCCATTTGTTCATCATTTTTGATAATGGCAATAAGCCGAAACTAGTACAAAATAAAATACATATAGTGAAACAAAACCAAGTGAATTTAATTTACAAACCAATATATTTTTGAAAATGTTTTACCAAGCGATTAATGAAAAAAAAGTGTCCGAAAATAGGGTTATCTGAAAGTTATTTAATTTTAGTGCTATGAATCGTAAACGTACATATCTGATCTGTATTTTTAAAACTTCGCTTGAAATCAGTGTTTTATACGCGTGGCGCATGAAGTAAAATTTCGAGTTTAGAAAAGCCTGTAAATTTGGTTTGGTCACTCCGCTTCGCGGAGCGACCAAACTAAATTTTCTGCTTTTCTAAACTCGAAATTTTACTTAATGCTTAATCAAGGAGTGGAGACAAGTGCTCGAAGTATAAATAAAATTAAAATAACATAAAGGCAAATTTTCATGGTTAATTGAGCCGTTTAATTTAAAAGTGGCATAAGTCCATTTATCAATTTTTTGTTATTGGGTGTGATAATCTTTATAATTTGAGATTGTCTGTCATAAATAACAATTTGCGGTTAAGTATATTCAAAATATATAATATATATTTTGAATATTAATAAAATTTTCAAAAACATGCTACCAAATTATCTCACCTGTTTGATAAAAAAAAGTTGAATTTATGAACACAATACTAGAACAAAAAATTATTTCCATATACGAGGTCGCAAACAACAGTGGATCTACAGATCAGTATTTTAGAATTTTATAAATTTAAAGAATTATAACCAATAATAGAAGAATCATTATGCATTTCAAAATTTAAGCGTTTGGTTAAAAACAAATTACTTGAAGATAAATAAGAATTATAGTTATTTAATTAATTCAATTTAGGTTAAAATAAATAATGTATATTTACTATTAAATTTCGAAATAACATAAAGGTAAATTTTCGTGGTTAATTAAGCCGTTTATTTTGAAAGGGGATTAAGACTACTTCTCAATTTTTCGTTGGCTAAAATAATCTTTATAATTTGAGGTTTTCTGTCATAAACAGTATATTTAAAATATATAATATATATTTTTAATATACTTAACTATAAATTGTTGTTTATGAATAAAAACCTCAAATTATTAAGGTTTCTAAGCATGAAGTAATATTTCAAGTTTAGAAAATCCCCGTGAAAATTTCGAGTTTGGAAAAAAACACTAAAATGTTTAGAAATGTATGTATATTTTAACCTCACTTGAAATCAGTGATTTATACGCGTGGCGCATGAAGTAAAATTTCGAGTTTAGAAAAGCCCAGAAAATTTGTCTCGGGTCGCTGCGCGACCCGAGACAAATTTTCACGGGGCTTTTCTAAACTCGAAATTTTACTTCATGCTTAGTCTGGGAGTGGAAATCACTCATTTAAAGCTCCAAATTAAACTTAAAAAAAAACAACGAATGTCTAAAGATTTAAATAAAATAAGCTGAATTTGGAAAACGTTTACTTTAAAGACGAACTCTTTATATTTATTTCGACTAATCAAATCTTAAAAGCGTAAGATTTGATTAGACGAAATAAATACAGGGAGTTCTTCTTTATGGAACGATTTCTTTTAAGACAATAATAAAATATTAGCCGAGAATATGAAAAGCAAATTGTCCGAATTTTGAAAGCGTAAGAGTTGTTTAGATGAAATTAACATTTTTAATTTTTATTAACGCAAGATTAAACTTAAACAATATATTTTTAACTTTACATTAAATCAGTGTTTTATACGCGTGGCGCATGAAGTAAAATTTCGAGTTTAGAGGAGCCTGAAAATTTGGTTCGGTCGACCAAAACCAAACCAAATTTTCATTCTTTTCCAAACTCGAAAGTTTACTTCTTGCTTAATCCAGGATTGAAAACACTCGTTAGAAGCATCAAATTAAACGTTTGCTTAAAACAAAGAATTGCGACAAATTTACCAAACGCTGTAATTGGGATATGTATACTTAAAGGAAACATTTTTTATATATAAAAGACATTGTATATAAATATATAGTTGATTGTGCCTTAAGGATAAATTATAATTAATATATAACTGAATTATCGATATATTTTTGATAACACAAATTTAGTACGGTGTTCAATTTTAAACAGAAGATCAATTTTGATAAAAAGCTATAGAGCCAGTTGCACACAAACTGGACGAAAAATTACATCTTGGAATTACGTTTATATCAACCCACTGAGCAAACACATTAAGTAATGTCTCACAACATTAAGACAACGTGTAATGTTGATGCAATGTTTATAAAACGTTATTTGTTTGTTTTTTTGCTTAGTGAGAATTTAATTAAATTACATCTTTAAAGTGCAGATAAAAATGACATTTATGACAATTTAATTAAATTACAAGAAAGTCAACTACAGTTCGAAATACATATACTATTTTATTGTTCTAATGCTATTTTGAACTACAGTTTATGACTGATATTTTTTAAAATTCTTCTAACGTTATTTTTTACTACAATCGAGAGATTAAATCCATTCAAAAATTATATGCAACTGAGCCATCAAAACACATTCCAAAATTGTAAGTTAATTAAATACGTCATCGTTATTTTATAAGACTTGACTCAGCAATGAAATTAAACATTCCAAAATAGTAAGACTTGCTCCTTGTTTTCTTTCTTTTTTGGAGAAACTTGGATAAGTGCGAAAGACATTCCAAAACATGTAACTATTTAATTCGAAGAATTTATTTGAGACTATTATATAGATGTAAGACTTTGCAACATCGGCCTAAGAATAAGTTTTACACTGAAATAATTATTTTTGCTAGAAAATTTATTGTCTACCTAAATAAAGATAATATTTAAATGAAAGCATTGCGCATTGCGCAGAGAATATTTAACAATAATAAATTAGACTGTCTAAAGAAACTTTAATAAAGAATTCTTGACAAAATCATACAATGTTTTTAGCAGAATTCGTACGAAAACATGAAATTTATAAAAACATCCTTTGCATTTTTGAAATAATTATTTTTGTTAGAATATTTATTTAAATGAAAGTATTGCGCATTTTTTTAATGATTTAGCCTAGAGAATATTTAATATTAATAAATTAGACTCTCCAAACTAACAATTTAATTAGAACATTTAACTTTATTTTACCACTTTTATTTTTACTTTTCAGTGACTATAGTTACGACTAAAAGCTAGTCATTATCAAACTATGTTTGATAATGACTAGCTTGTAGTCGAAACTATAGTCACTGAAAAGTTAAAAAAAATGGTAAGAAAAAGATAAGTGTTTTAATTAAATTGTTATGAAGATGTACCACAAAGTGAACGCCAACCAAATTAAAGATCTCCAAAGTAACTTTAATGATGAATTCTTGATTAAATCATAGAATGTTTCTAGCAGAATTCGTACGAAAACATGGAATTTATAAAAATATTCTTTGCATTTCTGCCATATATTTGACATAGAGAAGTATACAGAGAATTTTTGTTTCAGGTAAACATATGCATAAGCTGTAAACTTTCCGACATCCGTTGTTTTTTAAAAGAGTTCAATTCGAAACCTTACACGAGTGTTTTCCACTCCCAGACTAAGCATGAAGTAAAATTTCGAGTTTAAAATAGCCCCGTGAAAATTTGTCGAGGATCGCGCAGCGACACGAGACAAATTTTCTGGGCTTTTCTAAACTCGAAATTTTACTTCATGCGCCACGCGTATATAACACTGATTTCAAGTGAGGTTTAAATATACATAAATTTCACAATATTTTAGTGTTGTATACGCGTGGCGCATGAAGTAAAAGTTAGAGTTTAGAAAAGCCCAGAAAATTTGTCTCGGGTCGCTGCGCGACCCGAGACAAATTTTCACGGGGCCTTTCTAAACTCGAAATTTTACTTCATGCTTAGTCTGCGAGTGGAAAACACTAGTTAATAACTTCAAATTAAACTCCTGAAAAAAATAACGAATATCTAAAGATTTAAAGAAAATAAGCTGAATTTGGAATACGTACACTTTAAAGAAGAACTCTCTGTATAGTAAATGAGAGTACCTAAAAAACGAGTAAGATTTCATCCGAAAAATATGAAATTAATAAAATATACTTTGCATTTTTGATAGATATTTGACTTATTGAAGTAAATAGTAAAAAAGGTACCTAAAAAAACTATACCCTTAAAATCTTAGAAAAATCTTAGAAAAAATATGCTTAAATGATAGCAAAATGAATTAAATGAAAGCATTGGAAATTTTTGTTGTATTATTTGGCACGGAAAATATTGAATAAAAAATTAGAGTCTCTAGAGAAACATTTATGATGCAGTCTTGACAAATTATACAATGTTTCTAAAATGTTTAGCAGAAGAATTCGTAACATCCAAAAAATATGAAATTAATAGAATATTTTTTGTGTTTTTGATTAGAAATATTTAATATATAATTTGGCCCAGAGAATATTAAATAATAAATTAGACTCTCCAGAGAAACCTGTATGATGAAGTTTCGACAAATTATACTATGTTACTAAAATGTTTGATACGGAAGACATGAAATTAATAAAAACATCCTTTGCATTTTCACCACATATTTGACTTAGAAAAGTAAATAGTAAATGAGGGTATCTAAAAAACTAGACTTGAAAAAAAAACCAACAACAAAAAATATAGAAACTAACTGAGGTCACTTGCAAAATAAACGGCTCAGTTAAAGCCCGATAAAATATGTTAAAGAAATAAAAATGTAATAATATTGTAAATCACTTTTAATAGATTTGCTGTTACTTTCTGATTATCAAACTTTGGGCTTGCCTTAACCGCAATAAAAAAAAATAACTGTTGAAAATTGTTCTCCGAGCAGAAAATATCACTTACCTCTACTCTAACAAACCAGCGTTTGAATTTGAAACTGAACTCAAGAAAGAGAACGTTATAATTATTTTTTATTTTTTTCCTAATATTCATCTCGCAAATTAAACTATCCTAAATTATTTCGCTGGATAATTTCCACGCTTATCAAACATTATCGCGAATTTCACGCCGCCAATCAAAACCGAAAATGTTAATCACCCGCTGAGAGCAATTTTTCTCTCTCTTCAAATCCATCTATTCATAGAAAAAAAAAAAACGAAAGCGGCATTATTATTCCTTACCCCGGCGCGACAATTAATAATAATAATAACAATAATACAAACACGTGATCGATTATGGGATAAGATCGATTAATTAGGCTCGTGTGTGTTTGTGCGATGCCCAATAAAAAGTAGAAAGTACTGGAGGCTGGAGGCGATATTGTCACGGGTGGACGGTCTCGGAAGAAAGAACAAAAAAAAAACGCCGGCAATTGTTTTCGCTGATTCACATTCGATATGTATTAATTCTGTTCTATTGACACATTCGAAGCCTCTGGGGATGGAGTGTCTGGTGGATAAATTGCTCTTTAGAGAGTTGTGAGTGATGATTAGTTTTGTAAAAGAAATACTAATTAATTGTAAGCTATAATTCAATTAGACATTTAAATAAAGCTTGACATCCTAAAAAGGATTATAGAAAATTAAGAACTGATTAGTGTATTTTTAATATCCCTTCCAATTTTTTAAATAATAATAATAATTTTTAATAAAAACATTGGAAGGAACAATAATCCCTTCCAATTTTTTTAATAATAATAATAATTCGGTAAATACATTGTTCACTGCACTCTTGATGAAACGAAATTATAATATTAGGTATTTCAAATTGAAACACTTGTTTAGTTTCATGTTGTTGTATTCAGTTTCCTTGTAATTCCTTTGGGAATGGTCGTCATTGACCGAAACACGTGTAAGGAAACTGAATACAACAACATGAAACTAAACAAGTGTTTTAATTTGAAATTACCTAATATAATAATAATAATTAATTAATTAATTAAAAACTTTGGAAGGAATATTAACCCTTTGAGTATCAATATATTTGAAGATTTTTCTGCATATGGAACATATTTAATTTGATGATGATTGGTATGTAAATGTAATAGATTTTATAAAGGGATACATTTATTTTGGTGATATAAATACATAGTTAAAACTAAATTTTAGTTGCAAAATAATATTTATTTTTATTTTGTAACTAAAATTTTGTAATAAAAAAACAAGTTAGCAAAAATAAACATAATAAGGTCCAAGCAAGGTTCTTATAAATTTTTACAGTGTGCAAGATACTTTTTGAAGCATGTCGGTAAATGCAATGGTACGTTATCATTGTTTGCATTCCCAAGTAGTCTCTTTTCGAATCCGAATTCGAGATAAAACTCAAGCAGTATATTGTAATCTTTATTTTAAATCAAAGTTTTATACGCGTGGCGCATGAAGTAAAATTTCGAGTTTAGAAAGCCCTGAAAATTTGGTTTGGTCGATTCGCTTCGCGGAGCGACCAAATCAAATTTTTAGACTTTGCTGAACTCGAAATTTTACTTCATGCTTAACCTAGGAGTGGGAAACACGTTTAAAGTTTTAAATTAAACTTAAAAAAAACAACAAATATCTGAAAATTTACAGCATATAATTGGAATATGTATACTTAAAAAAAAACTCCTTGTATGTATTAAAGTTATATTTTATAATTTGTGTTAAAAGAAATTCTATTTTCTACATATCCCAAATATATGCTGTAAATCTTCAGATATTCGTTGTTTTTTTTTAAGTTCAATTTAAAACTGTATACGAGTGTTTACCATTCCTAGGTTAAGCATGAAGTAAAATTTTGAGTTTAGAAAAGCCCCAAAACCAAATCAAAGTTTCAGGCTTTTTAAACTCGAACTATTACTAAGGGCCAGTTTTTAAATCGTAGCTTAAGTTGAGTTTAGGCGTAAGCTCGGCTTAAATATATTTAATGATATCGTTTACTTTGTATACATAGTTTTGGAGTTCTTAGATTTTTTTGTGATTAGACTTGTGGAAATCTACAGTTAAATTAAACAAATAAAGGATCATCTGTTATTTCATCCCCCTCGAATCGTCGAGGGGCGAACAAACAAACCAGACCTCAACTGCATGACTAATATGAAATGAAAATTGAATTTGAGCACTATAATAAGGGCGGGTATTCACACAAATAAAATCTCCCCTGAGTTCATCTGTTTTCCTAGTTACGCTCACAACGAGGAAACTTTATTGGGATTAGGGGTTAAATAAATCAACTTCAATTACTGAATTTAATTTTAGTTAACCGTAGTGTTATATTTAATACTAGTTTTTTTAATTAGAATAACCAATAAATACTTATGGCCGGTTTTACCAACGTTAGTTAAATTTTATTCAAAGATTACATTTATTTATCGGTTGAAATAGACATTTTCTATGACATCAACGACAAAAAACATAAACTGATTGATTTTTTGGCATGTATTTGGCTATTACTAAATATTATGAGATAAACAACTATTTTTCGATTCAACTAACGTAGGTAAAACTTGACATAAGACATTAAAATATTTTCAAATAACTTAATACAAATATTGAAACTAAGTACTGAAATTTTTGGTGGGTGCGCCGGGCGAAGTGTAGCAATTTGCGTTGGACTAAAAATATATTAATAATGTTTATAACTAAAGAAGTAAAATACAGGTAGATATGACGCAAGTGTTCTGTAGAACCCAAAGGATACAAGTGCATAAAACTGGATTTTGGACATTTATTTCAAAGGAGAAAATGCACTCGTTTACAGAAAGTTTGCATTCAATGACTAACGAGTGTTTCCACTCCCAGACGAAGCATGAAGTAAAATTTCGAGTTTAGAAAAGCCTGAAAATTTGGTTTTGTCGCATAGCGCAAAGCGCGGAGCGGCCAAACAAAATTTTCAGGCTTTTCTAAACTCGAAATTTGACTTCATGCACCACGCGTATAAAACCCTGAAATATTGTGAAATTGAAAATATTCATATTTAGCAGTACATTTATAATCCTGCTTGATCAGTATATTTATAATACTGATTTGGCAGTATATTTTAAACTTTACATAAAACCACGGTTTTATAGGCGTGGCGCATGAAGTAAAATTTCGAGTTTAGAAAAGCCCCGCGTAGAAAATTTGTCTCGGGTCGCTGCGCGACCCTCGACAAATTTTCTACGCGGGGCTTTTCTAAACTCGAAATTTTACTTCATGCTTAGTCTGGGAGTGGAAACACTCGTTAGAAGCTTCAAATTGACCGCTTTTAGAAAAGCGTCGAATTCTTGCAAGTTTACAAAACTAGAGCTGGGATGAATCCTCAAAAACAGGATTCGAATCACGAATCCGAATCACCTGATGTGATTCGAATCACGAATACTTGAATAAAGGATTCGTAAGTGAAAAATATGATTCGAATCAAAGATTTAAATCCTCATTTTTGAATCGCGGATACAAATTCTTTAAAAATAAATTTGAATCTATTATTTGCAATCACTTTCTATTAACAAAAATGTTAAAAACCTTTTAATTAATGATGATATATGTGTTATTGAACTTCATTTTAAATCAGTGTTTTATACGCGTGGCGCATGAAGTAAAATTTCGAGTTTAGAAAAGCCCCGTGAAAATTTGATTTGGGTCGCTGCGCGACCCTCGACAAATTTTCTACGCGGGGCTTTTCTAAACTCGAAATGTTACTTCATACTTAGTCTGGGAGTGGACAACACTCGTTCTTAGTAGATTCAAATTAAAGGATCACTCTAGATTACTAAGTTTATTACCATTTTACAAAGACTACAGCTCGAAGGACCAATCATGGTCTTCGGAGATTGAAGGACTACAGGGAATCGAAGTTTTTTTACAAGAAAGCAACGAATATCTGAAGGTTTACAGCATGGATAGAATAGAAAACATCCAATTTTGAAAAAATATCGAAGTTGCATTGGTTTTCAGTACATTTTTACCTTCACTTTAAATCAGTGTTTTTTACGTGTGACGCATGAAGTAAAATTTCATGTTTAGAAAAGCCCCGTGAAAATTTGTCTCGGGTCGCTGCGCGACCCGAGACAAATTTTCTACGCGGGGCTTTTCTAAACTCGAAGTTTTACTTCATGCTTAATCTTGGAGTAGAATACACCTGTTAGTTCAATTAAAGAACTTCAATAAAAACTTAATAAATCATTTTACCCAATTTTGTTAATAATTTATGTTTGTTTCAACTGTTTCACCAGTATATACTAATTTGTATATTTTTTTTTCAACGATTTTTTTTCTTTATTCGACAATAATTTAAATAGTTTAAAATATATTGAAAAACATTAGAAATGCAACACCTGGAAATAACCATTCTTCGTCAACAATTTTTTTTGTGCAAGTTTAATGTGAAAAAAAAAGTTGCAACCTTTTATCATTAACATTTTTTTAGAAAAAAAATAATCGTAACCATCAGTTTCATATTAAAATACGTTTAAATAGACGATTCAACAACTAATTTCATCAGTTTTTAAATTTAACTGCGTCGACAAGATGCCCAGAGTACGAAGGCCTAGACAATTTCGGCATTTAAGTGATTTTGATCGGGGTAGAATAGTTGGGTGGCGGCGCGATGGTGGTGTTTCGTTCCGGAAAATTGCGCGTCGTTTAAACCGGAACGTAACCACTGTTACGCGAGTGTGGCAAGCATGGACTGAAGAAGGTCGAGAGACGAGAGCAAGGCCTCGTGGACAACCAAGGCGTACTACAGAGCGCCAGGATCGCCGACTGCGACTTATGGCTCTTAGGGACCGATTTTCCACAACTAGGCAGCTTGGTGACCAATGGTTTAATGAACACAGTAGACCAGTTAGTATGGGAACTCTTTATCGACGTATCAGGTCATTTGGGTTCATTTCATACCGCCCTCTGTTAATCCTACTTTTAACTTATGCACACCGGCGTCAAAGATTGGAGTGGTGCACAGAACGCCAAGGGTGGAGGGAAGAATGGAACAGAGTCGTCTTCAGCGATGAATCGCGATTCACTTTAGGGATGCATGATGGTCATAGACGGGTAAGGAGACGCCGTGGAGAAAGATCCACTATTGAGTTTGCTGTTGAAAGACATGTACACCGCACTGTAGGTGTAATGGTTTGAGAGGCTATTGCCCATGGCAGCCGATCACCTCTGGTGTTCATCCGCGGCAATATGACAGCAGCTCGTTACGTTAACGATGTCTTACAACCATATCTTGTACCATACCTAGAAGGACTTGGAAAAGTGTTGTTTCAACAAGATAACGCACGTCCTCACATAGCACATCTAACGAGGGACTTCTTGGAAGCTGGTGCCATAAATGTTTTACCTTGGCCGCCCAGATCTCCAGATTTAAACCCAATAGAACATGTCTGGAATATGCTAGGTCGGAGATTGACAAGCTTACCGAACCCTCCACAGACTCCGGCTGAGCTGCAGCAGCAAATTCAGGTTGCTTGGGACGAACTACCTCAGGAGGAAGTCGATCACCTCATCGAATCGATGCCCAGGCGTGTTAATGAATGCGTTCGAAATGGAGGTCGCCAAACACATTATTAGGTGTAATTTACTTGTTTGTTTTTTGTTTTGATTCAAATTGTTATCATGTATTAATTAACTTAAGACCTAATAAATAAAGATAAAATCAACTGCAAAAAACCGTTATTTTTAGGTGTTGCATTTCTAATGTCATTCAGTATATTTAATTATATTTGTTGTACATTTTATAAATAATAAAAACTTTGTATTTATTCAAAATATGTTTTGTTAAAATAAATAAAACTAATTTGTACAGGATTTAATAACGTGTTTACTAATTTCATGAAACTTAAACCCATTTAAATACCTATGCTGATTTTTGTTATTTTTTTCTTATACTTCACGCTTAATCATTACAAAACTTATAAATATTTAAAAAAAACATCTAGGTAATAACACTACATTATTGTTATTACGATTACAAACAATTAAAAAAAATAAATTGCAATTAACGATAACAACAAATTACGATAAAACTAATATAAAGTTTTATAGAGTATAATTTTATTCAAATATTATACGCTTAAAAAAATAAGAACCCCTGAAAGAAAGAAACCAAACCAAACCTTTTATTTTTAGTTAATTGTTGATTTTATACAACTTTTCTAGAAAATTAAAAAAAGGTGTTTATTTCGCACACAATGATGTTTCAATAATTTCTAAATAATCTTTGATAATTTTATAAAAATCTGGTTTCTAGTAATTTTCATAGTTTTAATTAACTTTTAGATTTTCTAATTTCGTTTAGAATTTCTTAATGTTTATTATATAATGAGATTAATTTGGTGTAATTCTCTGTAATTAAGTCAGAAATATACTGGGTGTTCGATAAACGCCCAACTCCATAACTCTGTTAGGTATTGACCCATTTGAATTAACTATAAAAAAGTCAATTGCTGTTTCATTACTGTAAATTGGCAGTAATTATATATTTTTTCAAAATAACTTCATTGCCAAATAGTAGTCAACTTTAAATTTTTAAATGGCTGTATATACCTTCCTCATTTTATTATATTAGACATTGTATTTCTGAATCCAATTATGCCCGATATGTTGATAGAAATTTTATATTTATGCCAGAAAATAAATCTTGTTCACGTGATTTTTTCACAATAATTGTAGTGTGCCATGAAAAAAATTGGCCTTTTTATGCTGTTTAAATTGTTTACTGGTTTATATTTAATCCATGTGTTCCGCTAACTAATTTATTATACATTTATAGGCTGTTATTGTTTTAAATACGACTTTAATATTTATTGCATACTTCTTTTTTGTTTTAAATATACACAATTTATACGCTGAAAGTTTTCAAGCATCCGTCGATTTTATAAAAGAGTTCAATTTAAAGTTCGAGCGAGTGTATCCACTCCCAGATTAAGCATGAAGTAAAATTTCGAGTTTAGAAAAGCCTTAACTTTTTTCTAAACTCAAAATTTTACTTCATGCGCCACGCGTATAAAACACTGATTTCAGGTGAAGTTAATATTTATTAGGCTTTTCTAAACTCGAAATTTTACTTCATGCACCACGCGTATAAAATACTGATTTCAAGTGAAGTTAAAAATATACTATTAAGGCTGGACATTTTTCATGGTTACGTAACCAAATATGCATTCAAAAATATTTGAATTATTCGAAAATTTTAATATTTATATTCAAATATGAATAATTTAGTAATTTAAATATTCATATTAGAATATTTTACTATTTGAATTAATCGAATTCGAATCCCAGCCTTAATAGCGATGATTCGAATTATTTGGCAGGATTTGAATCCGTGTATGAGGATCCGAATCCTTTTATAAGGATTCGAATACTTTTCGAATCCTTTTATAAGGATTCAAATCATCTACGTCTGGATTCGAATACGAATCCTTTTAAAAAAATGTAACGAATCCGGATCAAGAATCCGTTTTTACTAAAGTATTCGAATACCTCTTTTGAATCCTCTAAAATGATTTGAATCCGGGAATCGAATCCTGAATGATTCGAATCCTGCCCAGCTCTGTACAAAACGCTATAATTATTGGCAAATGTATACTTAAAATAAGATAACCCTGTACATCTTAAATAAGATAACCCCGTACATTTCTTTTTAAAGAATTTTTTTAAATCTTATAAAAATTAAGAAGAAGAGCTGCTGTAAAATCTTCAATTAAAATTGTATTGGCTCGAAATTCACCGTAGACCTATGATACCATGAATTGTTTTTCTTAGAATTGAACGTAGAATTGGAAAAAAATAGACTCACTCTTTTAAAAAAACGTCCTAACAATTCAGCCCGCATTACTGTACATACAATTTTATCAAAGAAATTATAGGCTCAGTCAACTTAGCCCCCCGAAGTTTGATTTTTTTGAAAAAAACTATTGCGCTAGACGGGCCTTACCTAGCGCCAGCTAGCGCCACAAAAATTAGAGCTAGCGCCATTACGACAAGAAAGTTACGGGGGTTTGAACTTTCGGGGGGCTAGGTTGATGCTAGCCCCCCGAGTTTGGATTTTTTAAGTTTTTTTACACTATTCGGATTCCTCAGAGCTAGCGCCAGCTAGCGCCACCAATTTTAAAGCTAGCGCTACCCCCACAACCCTAAAAAATGATAAATCATTTTTAACCCCAGCCCCCCGAAATGAGAATTTTTTCATCAAATTAGGTGGAAAAGCTTGCTTAGAGCTAGCGCCAGCAGAATACGAAAAAAAAATTCTCTCAAAAATATCAGGTAAAAAAATATTCACATCCAAATTTTGATACGAGAGCTTTCACATCCTGTGTGCGTATTACCATTTACTTGCTGAATTTCAATACAAAATTAAGTGTGGCATTTAAAATACTGCTTCCAAAAATATATCGGCCTTCGAAATACCTTATTTATGTTCATAGACATCAGCTATTAGAAATATGATGCATGGAAAACAGTAGCGGAACTAAAAATTGTGTTTTCACTCCTTGCTAATTTAAATCGTCATAACTCGGAAACTAACGGTACGATTATAATTTTTCTTTCGTCGTTGGAACACCTAAAATGATATTTTTTTTTCGTTGATGGAATGACTAAAATAATGTTTATAAACACTGCCAACAAGAAAGCTAGCGCCAGTAAGACAGTGGCGTACCAGACGATTGATTTTTTACCCCTTGATAATTTAAGTCGTTATAACTCGGAAACTAACTGTACGATTTCAATTTTTTTTTCGTTGATTGAATGACTAAAGTGATGTTTATAACCACTGCCAACAAGAAAGCTAGCGCCAGTAAGACAGTGGCGTAACTGACGATTAATTTTTTACCCCTTGATAATTTAAGTCGTTATAACTCGGAAATTAACTGTACGATTTCAATTTTTTTTTTCGTTGATGGAATGACTAAAGTAATGTTTATAACCACTGCCAACAAGAAAGCTAGCGCTAGTAAGACAGTGGCGTACCAGACGATTGATTTTTTACCCCTTGATAATTTAAGTCGTTATAACTCGGAAACTAACTGTACGATTTCAATTTTTTTTTCGTTGATTAAATGACTAAAGTAATGTTTATAACCACTGCCAATAAGAAAGCTAGCGCCAGTAAGACAGTGGCGTAACTAACGATTGATTTTTTACCCCTTGATAATTTAAGTCGTTATAACTCGGAAATTAATTGTACGATTTCAATTTTTTTTTCGTTGATAGAATGACTAAAGTAATGTTTATAACCACTGCCAACAAGAAAGCTAGCGCCAGTAAGACAGTGGCGTACCAGACGATTGATTTTTTACCCCTTGATAATTTATGTCGTTATAACTCGGAAACTAACTGTACGATTTCAATTTTTTTTTCGTTGACTGAATGACTAAAGTAATGTTTATAACCACTGCCAACAAGAAAGCTAGCGCCAGTAAGACAGTGGCGTAACTGACGATTGATTTTTTACCCCTTGATAATTTAAGTCGTTATAACTCGGAAATTAACTGTACGATTTCAATTTTTTTTTCGTTGATTGAATGACTAAAGTAATGTTTATAAGCACTGCCAACAAGAAAGCTAGCGCCAGTAAGACAGTGGCGTAACTGACGATTGATTTTTTAACCCTTGATAATTTAAGTCGTGTAACTCGGAAATTAACTGTACGATTTCAATTTTTTTTTCGTTGATGGAATGACTAAAGTAATGTTTATAACCACTGCCAACAAGAAAGCTAGCGCCAGTAAGACAGTTGCGTAACTGACAATTGATTTTTTACCCCTTGATAATTTAAGTCGTTATAACCCGGAAATTAACTGTACGATTTCAATTTTTTTTTCGTTGATGGAATGACTAAAGTAATGTTTATAACCACTGCCAACAATAAAGCTAGCGCCAGTAAAACAGTGGCGTACCAGACGATTAATTTTTTACCCCTTGATAATTTATGTCGTTATAACTCGGAAACTAACTGTACGATTTCAATTTTTTTTTCGTTGACTGAATGACTAAAGTAATGTTTATAACCACTGCCAACAAGAAAGCTAGCGCCAGTAAGACAGTGGCGTAACTGACGATTAATTTTTTACCCCTTGATAATTTAAGTCGTTATAACTCGGAAATTAACTGTACGATTTCAATTTTTTTTTCGTTGATGGAATGACTAAAGTAATGTTTATAACAACTGCCAACAAGAAAGCTAGCGCCAGTAAGACAGTGGCGTAACTGACGATTGATTTTTTACCCCTTGATAATTTAAGTCGTTATAACTCGGAAATTAACTGTACGATTTCAATTTTTTTTTCGTTGATTGAATGACTAAAGTAATGTTTATAACCACTGCCAACAAGAAAGCTAGCGCCAGTAAGACAGTGGCGTAACTGACGATTGATTTTTTACCCCTTGATAATTTAAGTCGTGTAACTCGGAAATTAACTGTACGATTTCAATTTTTTTTTCTTTGATGGAATGACTAAAGTAATGTTTATAACCACTGCCAACAAGAAAGCTAGCGCCAGTAAGACAGTGGCGTAACTGACAATTGATTTTTTACCCCTTGATAATTTAAGTCGTTATAACTCGGAAATTAACTGTACGATTTCATTTTTTTTTTCGTTGATGGAATGACTAAAGTAATGTTTATAACCACTGCCAACAAGAAAGCTAGCGCCAGTAAAACAGTGGCGTACCAGACGATTGATTTTTTACCCCTTGATAATTTAAGTCGTTATAACTCGGAAACTAACTGTACGATTTCAATTTTTTTTTCGTTGATTGAATGACTAAAGTAATGTTTATAACCACTGCCAACAAGAAAGCTAGCGCCAATAAGACAGTGGCGTAACTGACAATTGATTGTTTACCCCTTGATAATTTAAGTCGTTATAACTCGGAAATTAACTGTACGATTTCATTTTTTTTTTCGCTGATGGAATGACTAAAGTAATGTTTATAACCACTGCCAACAAGAAAGCTAGCGCCAGTAAAACAGTGGCGTAACTGACGATTGATTTTTTACCCCTTGATAATTTAAGTCGTTATAACTCGGAAACTAACTGTACGATTTCAATTTTTTTTTCGTTGATGGAATGACTAAAGTAATGTTTATAACCACTGCCAACAAGAAAGCTAGCGCTAGTAAGACAGTGGCGTAACTGACGATTGATTTTTTACCCCTTGATAATTTAAGTCGTTATAACTCGGAAATTAACTGTACGATTTCAATTTTTTTTTCGTTGATGGAATGACTAAGGTAATGTTTATAACCACTGCCAACAAGAAAGCTAGCGCCAGTAAAACAGTGGCGTAACTGACGATTGATTTTTTACCCCTTGATAATTTAAGTCGTTATAACTCGGAAATTAACTGTACGATTTCAATTTTTTTTTCGTTGATGGAATGACTAAAGTAATGTTTATAACCACTGCCAACAAGAAAGCTAGCGCTAGTAAGACAGTGGCGTAACTGACGATTGATTTTTTACCCCTTGATAATTTAAGTCGTTATAACTCGGAAATTAACTGTACGATTTCAATTTTTTTTTCGTTGATGGAATGACTAAGGTAATGTTTATAACCACTGCCAACAAGAAAGCTAGCGCCAGTAAAACAGTGGCGTAACTGACGATTGATTTTTTACCCCTTGATAATTTAAGTCGTTATAACTCGGAAATTAACTGTACGATTTCAATTTTTTTTTCGTTGATGGAATGACTAAAGTAATGTTTATAACCACTGCCAACAAGAAAGCTAGCGCTAGTAAGACAGTGGCGTAACTGACGATTGATTTTTTACCCCTTGATAATTTAAGTCGTTATAACTCGGAAATTAACTGTACGATTTCATTTTTTTTTTCGCTGATGGAATGACTAAAGTAATGTTTATAACCACTGCCAACAAGAAAGCTAGCGCCAGTAAAACAGTGGCGTAACTGACGATTGATTTTTTACCCCTTGATAATTTAAGTCGTTATTACTCGGAAATTAACTGTACGATTTCAATTTTTTCTGCGTTGATGGAATGACTAAAGTAATCTTTATAACCACTGCCAACAAGAAAGCTAGCGCCAGTAAGACAGTGGCGTACCAGACGATTGATTTTTTACCCCTTGATAATTTAAGTCGTTATAACTCGGAAACTAACTGTACGATTTCAATTTTTTTTTCGTTGCTTGAATGACTAAAGTAATGTTTATAACCACTGCCAACAAGAAAGCTAGCGCTAGTAAGACAGTGGCGTAACTGACGATTGATTTTTTACCCCTTGATAATTTAAGTCGTTATAACTCGGAAATTAACTGTACGATTTCAATTTTTTTTTCGTTGATGGAATGACTAAAGTAATGTTTATAACCACTGCCAACAAGAAAGCTAGCGCTAGTAAGACAGTGGCGTAACTGACGATTGATTTTTTACCCCTTGATAATTTAAGTCGTTATAACTCGGAAATTAACTGTACGATTTCAATTTTTTTTTCGTTGATGGAATGACTAAGGTAATGTTTATAACCACTGCCAACAAGAAAGCTAGCGCCAGTAAGACAGTGGCGTAACTGACGATTGATTTTTTACCCTTTGATAATTTAAGTCGTTATAACTCGGAAATTAACTATACGATTTCAAATTTTTTTTCGTTGATGGAATGACTAAAGTAATGTTTATAACCACTGCCAACAAGAAAGCTAGCGCCAGTAAGACAGTGGCGTACCAGACGATTGATTTTTTACCCCTTGATAATTTGAGTCGTTATAACTCGGAAATTAACTGTACGATTTCAATTTTTTTTTTCGTTGATGGAATGACTAAAGTAATGGTTATAACCACTGCCAACAAGAAAGCTAGCGCCAGTAAAACAGTGGCGTACCAGACGATTGATTTTTTACCCCTTGATAATTTAAGTCGTTATAACTCGGAAATTAACTGTACGATTTCAATTTTTTTTTCGTTGATTGAATGACTAAAGTAATGTTTATAACCACTGCCAACAAGAAAGCTAGCGCCAGTAAGACAGTGGCGTAACTGACGATTGATTTTTTACCCCTTGATAATTTAAGTCGTCATAACTCGGAAATTAACTGTACGATTTCAATTTTTTTTTCGTTGGTGGAATAACTAAAGTAATGTTTAACCACTGCCTACAAGAAAGCTAGCGCCAGTAAGACAGTGGCGTAACTGACAATTGATTTTTTACCCCTTGATAATTTAAGTCGTTATTACTCGGAAATTAACTGTACGATTTCAATTTTTTTTTCGTTGATGGAATGACTAAAGTAATGTTTATAACCACTGCCAACAAGAAAGCTAGCGCCAGTAAGACAGTGGCGTACCAGACGATTGATTTTTTACCCCTTGATAATTTAAGTCGTTATAACTCGGAAACTAACTGTACGATTTCAATTTTTTTTTCGTTGCTTAAATGACTAAAGTAATGTTTATAACCACTGCCAACAAGAAAGCTAGCGCCAGTAAGACAGTGGCGTAACTGACGATTGATTTTTTACCCCTTGATAATTTAAGTCGTTATAACTCGGAAATTACCTGTACGATTTCAATTTTTTTTTCGTTGATGGAATGACTAAAGTAATGTTTATAACCACTGCCAACAAGAAAGCTAGCGCCATTAAGACAGTGGCGTAACTGACGATTGATTTTTTACCCCTTGATAATTTAAGTCGTTATAACTCGGAAAATAACTGTACGATTTCAATTTTTTTTCGTTGTTGGAATGACTAAAATAATGTTTATAACCACTGCCAACAAGAAAGCTAGCGCCACTAAGACAGTGGCGTACCAGACGATTGATTTTTTACCCCTTGATAATTTAAGTCGTTATAACTCGAAAACTAACTGTACGATTTCAATTTTTTTTTCGTTGATTGAATGACTAAAGTAATGTTTATAACCACTGCCAACAAGAAAGCTAGCGCCAGTAAGACAGTGGCGTAACTTACGATTGATTTTTTACCCCTTGATAATTTAAGTCGTTATAACTCGGAAATTAACTGTACGATTTCAATTTTTTTTTCGTTGATGGAATGACTAAGATAATGTTTATAACCACTGCCAACAAGAAAGCTAGGGCCAGTAAGACAGTGGCGTAACTGACGATTGATTTTTTACCCTTTGATAATTTAAGTCGTTATAACTCGGAAATTAACTGTACGATTTTAAATTTTTTTTCGTTGATGGAATGACTAAAGTAATGTTTATAACCACTGCCAACAAGAAAGCTAGCGCCAGTAAGACAGTGGCGTACCTGACGATTGACTTTACTTTAGTGATTCAATCAACGAAAAAAAAATTGAAAACGTACAGTTAGTTTCCGAGTTATAACGACCTAAATTATCAAGGAGTAAAAAATCAATCGTCAGGTACGCCACTGTCTTACTAGCGCTAGCTTTCTTGTTAGCAGTGGTTATAGACATTACTTTAGTGATACAATCAACGAAAACAAAATTGAAATCGTACAGTTAGTTTCCGAGTTAAAGCGACTTAAATTATCAAGGGGTAAAAAATCAATCGTCAGGTAAGTTACTGTCTTACTGGCGCTAGCTTTCTTGTTAGCAGTGGTTATAAACATTACTTTAGTGATTCAATCAACGAAAACAAAATTGAAATCGTACAGTTAGTTTCCGAGTTATAACGACTTAAATTATCAAGGGGTAAAAAATCAATCGTCAGTTACGCCACTGTCTTACTGGCGCTAGCTTTCTTGTTGGCAGTGGTTATAAACATTACTTTAGTCATTCCATCAACGAAAAAAAAATTGAAATCGTACAGTTAATTTCCGAGTTATAACGACTTAAATTATCAAGGGGTAAAAAATCAATCGTCAGTTACGCTACTGTCTTACTAGCGCTAGCTTTCTTGTTGGCAGTGGTTATAAACATTACTTTAGTCATTCAGTTAACGAAAGAAAAATTGAAATCGTACAGTTAGTTTCCGAGTTATAACGACATAAATTATCAAGGGGTAAAAAATCAATCGTCTGGTACGCCACTGTTTTACTGGCGCTAGCTTTCTTGTTGGCAGTGGTTATAAACATTACTTTAGTCATTTCATCAACGAAAAAAAAATTGAAATCGTGCAGTTAATTTCCGAGTTATAACGACTTAAATTATCAAGGGGTAAAAAATCAATCGTCTGGTACGCCACTGTCTTACTGGCGCTAGCTTTCTTGTTGGCAGTGGTTATAAACATTACTTTAGTCATTCCATCAACGAAAAAAAAATTGAAATCGTACAGTTATTTTCCGAGTTATAACGACTTAAATTATCAAGGGGTAAAAAATCAATCGTCAGTTACGCCACTGTCTTACTGGCGCTAGCTTTCTTGTTGGCAGTGGTTTTAAACATTACTTTAGTCATTTTATCAACGAAAAAAAAATTGAAATCGTACAGTTAATTTCCGAGTTATAACGACTTAAATTATCAAGGGGTAAAAAATTAATCGTCAGTTACGCCACTGTCTTACTGGCGCTAGCTTTCTTGTAGGCAGTGGTTATAAACATTACTTTAGTTATTCCATCAACGAAAAAAAAATTGAAATCGTACAGTTAATTTCCGAGTTATAACGACTTAAATTATCAAGGGGTAAAAAAATCAATCGTCAGTTACGCCACTGACTTACTAGCGCTAGCTTTCTTGTTGGCAGTGATTATAAACATTACTTTAGTCATTCAAGCAACGAAAAAAAAATTGAAATCGTACAGTTAGTTTCCGAGTTATAACGACTTAAATTATCAAGGGGTAAAAAATCAATCGTCTGGTACGCCACTGTCTTACTGGCGCTAGCTTTCTTGTTGGCAGTGGTTATAAACATTACTTTAGTCATTCCATCAACGAAAAAAAAATTGAAATCGTACAGTTAATTTCCGAGTTATAACGACTAAAATTATCAAGGGGTAAAAAATCAATCGTCAGTTACGCCACTGTCTTATTGGCGCTAGCTTTCTTGTTGGCAGTGGTTATAAAAATTACTTTAGTCATTCAATCAACGAAAAAAAAATTGAAATCGTACAGTTAGTTTTCGAGTTATAACGACTTAAATTATCAAGGGGTAAAAAATCAATCGTCTGGTACGCCACTGTTTTACTGGCGCTAGCTTTCTTGTTTGCAGTGGTTATAAACATTACTTTAGTCATTCCATCAACGAAAAAAAAATTGAAATCGTACAGTTAATTTCCGAGTTACACGACTTAAATTATCAAGGGGTAAAAAATCAATCGTCAGTTACGCCACTGTCTTACTGGCGCTAGCTTTCTTGTTGGCAGTGCTTATAAACATTACTTTAGTCATTCAATCAACGAAAAAAATATTGAAATCGTACAGTTACTTTCCGAGTTATAACGACTTAAATTATCAAGGGGTAAAAAATCAATCGTCAGTTACGCCACTGTCTTACTGGCGCTAGCTTTCTTGTTGGCAGTTGTTATAAACATTACTTTAGTCATTCCATCAACGAAAAAAAAATTGAAATCGTACAGTTAATTTCCGAGTTATAACGACTTAAATTATCAAGGGGTAAAAAATCAATCGTCAGTTACGCCACTGTCTTACTGGCGCTAGCTTTCTTGTTGGCAGTGGTTATAAACATTACTTTAGTCATTCAGTCAACGAAAAAAAAATTGAAATCGTACAGTTAGTTTCCGAGTTATAACGACATAAATTATCAAGGGGTAAAAAATCAATCGTCTGGTACGCCACTGTCTTACTGGCGCTAGCTTTCTTGTTGGCAGTGGTTATAAACATTACTTTAGTCATTCTATCAACGAAAAAAAAAATGGAAATCGTACAGTTAATTTCCGAGTTATAACGACTTAAATTATCAAGGGGTAAAAAATCAATCGTCAGTTACGCCACTGTCTTACTGGCGCTAGCTTTCTTGTTGACAGTGGTTATAAACATTACTTTAGTCATTCAATCAACGAAAAAAAAATTGAAATCGTACAGTTAGTTTCCGAGTTATAACGACTTAAATTATCAAGGGGTAAAAAATCAATCGTCTGGTACGCCACTGTCTTACTAGCGCTAGCTTTCTTGTTGGCAGTGGTTATAAACATTACTTTAGTCATTCCATCAACGAAAAAAAAATTGAAATCGTACAGTTAATTTCCGAGTTATAACGACTTAAATTATCAAGGGGTAAAAAATTAATCGTCAGTTACGCCACTGTCTTACTGGCGCTAGCTTTCTTGTTGGCAGTGGTTAAAAACATCACTTTAGTCATTCAATCAACGAAAAAAAAATTGAAATCGTACAGTTAGTTTCCGAGTTATAACGACTTAAATTATCAAGGGGTAAAAAATCAATCGTCTGGTACGCCACTGTCTTACTGGCGCTAGCTTTCTTGTTGGCAGTGTTTTTAAACATTACTTTAGTCATTCCATCAACGAAAAAAAAAATATCATTTTAGGTGTTCCAACGACGAAAGAAAAATTATAATCGTACTGTTAGTTTCCGAGTTATGACGATTTAAATTAGCAAGGAGTGAAAACACAATTTTTAGTTCCGCTACTGTTTTCCATGCATCATATTTCTAATAGCTGATGTCTATGAACATAAATAAGGTATTTCGAAGGCCGATATATTTTTGGAAGCAGTATTTTAAATGCCACACTTAATTTTGTATTGAAATTCAGCAAGTAAATGGTAATACGCACACAGGATGTGAAAGCTCTCGTATCAAAATTTGGATGTGAATATTTTTTTACCTGATTTTTTTGAGAGAATTTTTTTTTCGTATTCTGCTGGCGCTAGCTCTAAGCAAGCTTTTTCACCTAATTTGATGAAAAAATTCTTATTTCGGGGGGCTGGGGTTAAAAATGATTTATCATTTTTTAGGGTTGTGGGGGTAGCGCTAGCTTTTAAATTGGTGGCGCTAGCTGGCGCTAGCTCTGAGGAATCCGAATAGTGTAAAAAAACTTAAAAAATCCAAACTCGGGGGGCTAGCATCAACCTAGCCCCCCGAAAGTTCAAACCCCCGTAACTTTCTTGTCGTAATGGCGCTAGCTCTAATTTTTGTGGCGCTAGCTGGCGCTAGCTAAGGCCCGTCTAGCGCAATAGTTTTTTTCAAAAAAATCAAACTTCGGGGGGCTAAGTTGACTGAGCCGAAATTATATTAGTTTTTTGAACGGCTTGAGACCTTCATAAAAAAATTATTTTGACTTTAAATCGCTTATGATTTTCATGATTATCTTAACACAAACTTATTTAAGGAGTTTTGTGAATTTTATCATAAGATTATTTTAAGTTTTAAATTCTCAAGATTATCATAAATATCTTATAATACTATAGAAGTTTAATTAAAAAATTGTGTTTCATAATAATGTTTATTATGAAAGTTACAAATTTCTTTAAATAAACTTGTATAGTATAGGATATTTATGATAATCTTGAGTATTTAAAACCTAAAATAATCTTATAATAAAAGTCACAAAGCTCCTTTAATAAACTTTTGTTAAAATAAATATCATGAATATCATGAGCGATTTTAAGTCGAAATAAATATATTATGAACGTTTCTTTTGATAAAATGATAAAATTGTATGTACCGGGTTAACTTATTTTAAGTATACCTATCCCAATAACTTTATTTAAAACACTCAGGATTTACATGGTCATCAAACACACAATTTATCGTAAGGATATTATTAGTTTTAAACACTCAAGATTATCATATATATCACAAACTATAGAAGTTTATTTGAACAAATTTGTGACTTTCATAATAAACCCAAACTTTAATTAAAGCACTCGGGATTTTCATAATTATCAGACATACAAATTTATTAATGATTTATGACTTTCATCGATGAATTCCTTATCGAATGCTCTTATAATAAAATTATATCCAAACTTTAATTAAAGCACTCGGGATTTTCATGATCATCAGACATACTAATTAATTAATGATTTAAGACTTTTATCGATGAATTCCTCATCCAACGCTCTTATAATAAAATTATATCGAGTGTTTTTTTTAAGACGTTCGGGACTTTCATAATAAAATCATGCAGGCAGTTAAATTTGCATTTCGTGCGGATTCACTTGCAGTAAGTCATTTGTCGAGGAATGGGTTGGGTGTGGTGGGTCTTCGAGAAACGCCACGAGCAACCTTCTGACACACATGCCCGTCGTGGACATGGGAAAAGGTCGAGCTCTTGTTCCATGTCAGAGATGAACATAACGATCTTCCGATGAAATATCTGGGGCTAAAAATTGTAGATGATTGAATGAACCGCAGATCTGTTAAATACGCTCAATAACAGAAAGTTTTCAAATAATCCGAGTGTTTTAAATAATAATAATAATAATAATAACTATTCATATTCATATTCAATAATACCTAACTATTTATAAAATGTACCAATTACGAGCAATGTATTATAATATAATGAACAATTAACATACACGGTGCCCGTATTTCGACAGAATATATGGGGATCTTAGTTACTTGAAGAGATAGAGAGTCGGTTAAATGGAGCAAAGTTGCGTATTTTAGAGCCTAACAATAATCTAAAAACAATTTTGAAATTTCTTTTTTGTTTTCGAGATGTCAACAAAAAACTGATTTTTTAAAAAATCGTTTTTATTTTTTTTTTTTCAAAAACTACTGAATCTGGACATTTAGAATTTTGTCAATATACAAGCACTTTTTAATGACGAATCTAGTAGCATATTTTTTTAAAGATAAGATTGTTTTTATAATGAGCGCCATTTTGGATTTTTATATTTTTTGAAAGAATATTTTTTTCTGAACTCAGTGATGTACACTTCTGTGCAATAAAATTAAGCACACAAAATATGTTATAGTTTAAAACGGGCGGGATGAGTTTCCTAGTTACAAAATTATGTAAATACGTATTCCAAATGAAAAACCTACTACAGTTCTGGCAAAACTTGATAAGTCAGCTTCAGAACTTAAGGTTTTCTTCAAACTGTTTCCTAAGAGCCTTTTCCTATGGATCGCTGAAAAAACCAACGAAAGGTTAAAAATATTACAAGACAAAAAGAAAAAACCGATACAAAAAACTGATCAGTATGAAATAATGATAGTACTTGGCTGCTTCTTTAAAATGTCGTACAATAAAGTACCTCCACAACGTCACTATTGGTCTACTAATATTCAACTTGGCAACACAACAATCAAACAAGCCATTTCTAGAAATAGATTTCAACTTCTTTCTACGAAACTATATTTCAATTCCCCAAAAAAGCCAGATACTAGCAACAAAATTTATTATATGGAAGAAATGCTCTCGTGTTTGAAACAAACATTTCTAGCAGCAAGAAGTGAAAGTACTTTCCAAAGTATCGACGAGGCTAAGTCCAAGTTCAAAGGAAGAAGCAATACCTTCCCCTACAGCCCATCAAAAGAGGTGTGAAATCATGGGTTAGATGTGATTCAAAAACTGGCTAAACATATGATTTGAACATATATTCAGGAAGAGATGAAAATAGACATCAAAATTCAACTCTAGAAGAAGATGTTGTCTTGAAGTTACCATTCGAGATGCAGATGTCAGCCTATGTTTTGACAGATTTTTTACAAGTACTAAATTTATCAATACGCTATCTTTTGTGGCAACTGGCACATCAATAGTCACCAGAAAAAATATGCCAAAATTCGTTGTAGACAAAAAAAGAGAACGAGGTGAATCTCAGTTCATGTGCAATCAGTACGGCACATGTGCAGTTTCATGGAAAGACACTAAAGATGTCACAGTGCTTTCTAATTGTTATACGGATAAAATGACTGAGGTGAATAGAAAGGCCAAAGATGGTACTCGAAGAGAAATTCCTTGTCCGAAGATGATTAAGTTTTATAATAAATATATGGGAGATGTTGATCTTTCAGATCAACTTGTTAGCCTCTAAAATATGGACAGAAAGACGAGTAAATGGTGGTGTAGGGGATCACTTACCTATCGAAGGGCCTACAAGAAAAAGGTATCATCGCTGCACTAAGAGAAAGCAAGAAAAAAGAACCCCAACAATTTGTGCGGCTTGTAATGTACCATTATGCAAAAGCTGTTTTACTCCCTATCACACCTCCTTTATGATAAATAAAAGATTTATTTCATAGCTGTTTTTGCGTTGTTACCTTTTAAACCTATTGGGACAAATATTTTCCGAGCCCCCAAAAGACTCCCCCCAATTCAAAAAATAAATAAATAATTATTTCTTTAGTTATTTGTTATCCATTTATTGGCTCGTCAAAAAATTAAGTTATTTTAACTAAAGAAACAAATTGGGAGTGAAAGGGTTAAATCGTTAATTTAAAAAATTTGAAAACTTGTATTTTAATTAAAACTGTCTAAGTTTCATTTACCATTAGTTAGGCCAACGATTTTTTTTATGTTTATACAGCATCATAAGCATAGCTGTTCTGGCCTGTTTTCATATGGAATACATGAGTAGAGGTACTTGCAATTCTTAATTTTTTATAGATTGAGGAGATGATCTGATTTCAAAATGACTAATTCCTTTAATCAAGTTCTAAATTTCTCGTACTTATTAATATTCTAGAATTTATAAATAAACTAAAATGTATTTCACAAACTAACAAGACATTACTATTATTATTTCAAACTCTGTGCCGTTTTATTTTTCTTTGTGCTCTTAGCTGTAGAAAATTCAGTGCTCTCAGCAATGGAAAATGATTAGGGCATGAGATTTCTCTCCGAGCCAATAATAATAATAATCCAGATCTCTATCGGAATGCCGAGGAGGTGTAATTAGTTCTTCTCGCGTGGTATTGTGGACGTTAATTAGCGGAGAACTCTCCCATGTTTCAGGAATTTCAAAAATCTGCTCTTACGTTCAAGAATGGGAATCACGATGATGGTATTTATTAACAAATGAAAAATTGACGCTTTCTTAGGTCACTCTTTTGTACGATGATTCCAAAATAGCAAGTTGTTATATCACTTTTTTTCGCTTAAAATGATCAAACTGGTTAATCTCAAAAATCTGCTCTTACGTTTAAGAATGGAAACTACGATTATGAAATTTGTAACGTTCACATTTACCGCCGATAAAAATTTAAACAATAGTTTAAATAAAATGTAGTCTTTCAATGTTATTATTAATTATTAATTAATTATTTAGAATTATTTTCGCAAATTTTGCTCTTGTTTTCTTTGTCTCGTCATCAATCTTGAAATTTTATCTATCATTAAGCCAACTTTAATTATTATCCAGTAGTTTTTTAAATGAATTTCAGTATTTATTCAATTAGTCGATTAATTAAATAAATATTGGCAACGGCGTTTTTTTTAAAAAAGGACACAAAGGTGAACTTGAGGAATTTTTGTTTGATATCATTATCTTCCGGGCTGTGTGCTCGACGTGATCTGTGTGATCGATCGTTAAATAAGTTTCGTTAAAATAATCTTGGTCTATCTGTGGCCGCCCAAAACCTTCAGGTAACGATTTTTATTTTCTTCTCATAAGGGATTAATTTAACTAATTTTTGGAATGGCGTAGGCCTGTCGCCTATTTGTCTGTTTTCGAGGACTGGACCAGGAGAGGTTTATCCATTCGTATTTCCTGATTACGATGCTGATGATCGTTTGGCGGGCGGATTTCTTTCATAATTGTCCTGTTTTTGGAAATTGCCTGGATTTTGGTGTTCGTTTTGTGCTACCGCAACTGAAGTAGGACATCCGGGAGATTTGGATCGAGAATCCGGAATAACAGCAAGCCGCAAATGATAAGTTTTTGAAATTATTTTTTTAATGTGCGTTAAATAAGAAAAATCCTTGAAATACATTTTGTGAAAGTGTTTTTTTATATTTAATGAATGGGACATTCATTAAATTAGTCACAAAATTGCGTATTAAAATTTAATATTTAAATTAGAAAGAAACTAGCTAGTGGTGAATTGATTTAATAGTAATAGATAATTTATTTGTTAATTATACAAATTATTTAAAATTTAATACATTTTTGTTTGAAAAATTCGTTTTTTTATAATGAATTGGTGTTAGAGTTATTTTAATTAATGTTATGAAAAGATAATTTAATTCATTGGATAATTATATTTTTTTGTTAATCTTATAAATATCCCTTAAAACTTGATATATGTTTGTTTGAACAATTCTATTTTTGGTAATGTATTGATGTTTAATTGATGTTATGAAAATGTAAGGGAAAGGTATTATTATTTAGTTTGATTTAACCTAATATAATTTGATTAAATATTTGATGTCTCGATTATTAGATTTAAGAATCGTTTGCGGCTTATTGATTTAAATATTTGTTTGTAATACTGAGTCTTTATACTTTATTATCATTATATTATTTCTTTTATTCTATTTTTAGTATATTATTATTAACTCCATTTTTCCCATTTTTTCTATTTTTTCTATTTAAATTACAAGTTTTACTTATCTAGTCTTTCTTATAATTATTGCTGAATATTATTAAGTTTAAATGTGCATTCTTAAGGTTACATGAATTTAGTTTCTTATTATATATATTTTTTGTATATTGTTTACTGATACTCTTTCTTTTGTGTATATTTTTGTAATAGGAAATTATCAGTCAATAAACTAAACTAAACTAAACTAAACTAAATCTGATTTAGTTAAATTTAATTTATGATTTATTTTTGTTGATAATTTTAGTTTGATATTATTAAATGATTATTAATTTAGACAAATATTACTAACTTTTTGTTATTTTATTTCAAGATTATTCGGTTTTCCTAGTTTCTTGGATTAGTTGGGAAGATTAAATTTATTTAAAACAAGTGGCGCCCATAATTATTTTTTATTTCTGTTTTTATATAAATTATTTTTTTGAACCACGACTTGCCTTCCGACAAAGAGCTGCCGTACGCAGGTTATAAATTTATTAAAATTAAAAAAAAATACGCTTTAAGTGACTCTTTTGTAAAATAATTTTAAAATGGCAAGTGTGCTTGTGTGTATGATTTTATTAAGAAAGCCGGGCAATTATTGGATATCCATGGGAACAGTTTAGTTTGTTCCACTATTCGAATCGCATGATTAATTATTTAAACGTGGGAGTTGAAAAGAGACGAGTTTCTTGCGAACAGGAAGAGCTAGCAGTTCCTGTGCGATTGATTGTCCAGGAAATTAATTGCTTGAGGTCACCTTTTTTCCTTCAATTTTACATTTCTTCTATTCATTTTACAACGCGTAATAGGTTTAAAGGTAAAACTCACTAAGTACCCAGCGATTGCTCATAATATGTCCTCTTGGTGACTTTTTCTCTAATTACATAGTGTGTTTGACTAAACCAAAATGTTTAAGTTTAGTCAAAACTAAATGCGAACATAAAGATGTGTCAATATTTAATAATAACATTAATTACTAATTTTATATTTTTTGTATTAAAAAGCAATTAAATTATATAAAAAAATATATATAAAATTAATCTGTATTTTTAACGGATTAATTTTATATACCAAATTATATCATAAGTATGAATCAAGTTACTTGGCTGAAAAATACTTCAAAACACTAAAAGTGCGATTCTATGCGTAATCTACAACAAATTTGTTTTACAAAGACTAAATCAAACACTTCAACAAAGTAGTTGTTTTAATAAGTGGTTAATGTAGTCTTTGTACGACAAATTTGTTGTAGATTTCGTGAAGAACCGCACTTTTAATGTTATAAAATTATAGATATGTAAGTAGTTAAATTCCTTTATCTTTCCTGTTTTATTTTATTTCTATACCGGGTGTTGACTTGGCGGACGCAACATAGGAAATCGCATGTTAATTTTAAAGTGTTCAAATATTGGCTTTTTGTATAGGAAAAATGTCTAAATTTATTAATGTTCACACTTAACACTTTACGTTTCTTTAAGTTAAAATAATTAAGAAAAAGTAATGTTATTTTATAAAAATAATGACATACCATGGAATTGATACAACAATTACGGATATTCCCTGTTTTCTTTAAGTTAAATTTAAAGCATTAAACAAGTGTTTTCCACTCCCAGACTAAGCATGAAGTAAAATTTCGAGTTTAGAAAAGCCTGAAAATTTGGATTTGCTGGGCCGCGCGAGCCAAGCGAGTCGCGCCCCAGCAAATTCAAATTTTCAGGCTTTTCTAAACTCGAAATTTTACTTCATGCGCCACGCGTGTAAAACACTGATTTCAAGTGAAGTTTAAAATATAACGCTTAAGTATAATTTTACGTTAATAAATTTAACAAATATTTATTGTGTCTACGCAAATGTTCCGACAATTCTTGATTTTTTGAGAGTTTAATTTGAAGCTTCAAACGAGTGTTTTCCACTCCCAGACTAAGCATGCAGTAAAATTTCGAGTTTAGAAAAGCCTGAAAATTTGGTTTGGTCGCTCCGCGAAGCGGAGCGGCCAAACCAAATTTTCAGGCTTTTCTAAACTCGAAATATTACTTCATGCGCCACGCGTATAAAACACTTAATTAATGTAAAGTTCAAAATATACTTAAGCTAGAGCAGTATATTTTGAACTATTTTCTACCCTTAAAATAGATGCAAAAAACGGATCCCATATTTTCCTTTACAAAAAATTTGGCAATTGGCGCTGTAGAATATTCCGTTTTTTTTAAGTTAAATTTAAAGCTTTAAACAAGTGTTCTCCACTCCCAGACTAAGCATGAAGTAAAATTTCGAGTTTAGAAAAGCCCCGTGAAAATTTGTCTCGGGTCGCGACCCGAGACAAATTTTCTGTACTTTTCTAAACTCGAAATTTTACTTCATGCGCCACGCGTATAAGAAACTATACTCGTAATATTGTGAAATTTATATATATTCGAACTTCACTTAAAATTTGTGTTTTATACGCGTGGCGCATTAAGTAAAATTTCGAGTTTAAAATAGCGCAGAAATTTTCACGGGGCTTTTCTAAACTCGAAATTTTACTTCATGCTTAGTCTGGGAATGGAAAACACTCGTTTAAAGCTTCAAATTGAACTCCTTTAAAAAACAACGAATGTCAGAAAATTAACAGCTAAAATAATTAAGAAAAAGTAATGTGATTTTATAAAAATAATGACATTTTTTTGAATAGTGTAAATCATTTCGAAAACATTTAGTTTAATCAAGTGACTACGATATCTTTTGCCCTTTTGACATCCGCAGTTGTTGCAATTCCATGGCATGTCATTATTTTTATAAAATCACATTCTTTTTTCTTAATTATTTTAACATCGAGAAACGTAAAGTGATAAACGTTTTTTCCCTCTACAAAAATGGTAAATACATTTTGTTTCTAAAATAAATAAGGGAGCCAAAATTTGAACATTTCAAAATTTACATGGGATTTTCTATGTTGCGTCCGCCAAGTCAACACCTGGTATGTACAATCCAAGCACGATGTGTCCTTTTTCAATAGTTTAACGTGTTTGACAAATTAGTAAATAAACATTAAAATAACATATATTTGCGCAAACAAGTGCGATTGATTTAAAATCAGTAGAACACCGGCTAGTTTAAGGGATCCACTTTACGAGTGAATTATTTAACGAACTTAAATTGAAATTTAGGTCACTCCTATTTTTGTGCATTTCAATTGCTTCTAACTTATTCAATTAAAAATGGTTAGATTCTTTTAATAATTTCAGATTATTTATATTAAATGTGTGTCCTGTGATTAATTTTTGATGAGCTATAGCAGATTTTTCAGGATTTTGATTTTTCGTATGAGAAAGGTGTTCTTTGAACCTTATAACTATTAAAAAAAGGGAACATTGTGCCTGAAATGTACATATAGAATTCAAATAAAACAGCGAAGATAAAGGAATTTAACTACTTACATATCTATAACTTAACACTTCACGTAACTCGAACAAGAATATCTGTTCTAAAATTATATCAGATTATCATGTTTCTTAGCTCTAAGAGATTTACAAATGATCGTTCAGAGTTAAACAACATACGAGGTCTGGCTATTATATAACGAGACTGCGCGCGCAGAAAGCGTCCTAGAGGGGTGGGGGGGGTAACGAATGCAGCGTTAGATAGCTGGAAGTGTCTACTATTCCAGTATGAAAACACGTTTTTGTCGCTGTAGTAGTATTTATTCTGTAGAGGTTAGAAACGAACGTGTTTTGTTCTCGTGCCGATAACAATGTATGACGAAAAACACGAGCAACCGATCAATGTGAAATTTCTCGTTAAATAAAAAAAAAACTCTGACTGAATGCTATAAGTTGTTGAAAGAGGCCTATGGTGAGAATTCTCTATCTTGTGTGCGTGTTTTCGAGTGGTATAAACAGTTTTCTGAAGGCCGAGAGAGCACCAACGATGACCAACGTCCAGGTCGACCTGTCTCTGTTTCAACGCCGCAAACAGTGACCAAAATCAATGAAATTGTGAGCGGAGATCATCGTATGAGCATTCGGATGATTGCTGAGACTGTAAACGCCGATAAAGAAACTGTCAGAAAAATTTTACATGACGAATTGAACATGAAGAAAGTCTGTGCGAAGTTGGTCCCAAAAAATTCGACCCCTGACCAAAAGCTCAGACGTTTTTGAGAGGTTAGATGTAGATCCTGAATTGATAGAAAACATCGTCACTTGCGATGAAACTTGGATATTTCATTACAGTGTTGAAACTAAGCGGCAATCCATGCATTGGAAAACTCCTGCATCGCCAAGAATGAAAAAAGCTAAACGTTTTTTCGACATCAACGGCATCGTGATGACTGAATGGGTTCCAGAGGGTCAAACTGTAAACCAAACTTATTATTTGGATGTTTTGGCAACAATGCAAGAGCGAGTTTGTAAGAAACGGCCGGAGTTGTGGAAAAACAAGTCGTGTATCTTGCACCACGACAACGCACCATGGGCAGGTGCGTTGTCGTGGTGCAAGAACGCGCTGTCTGTGAAGCGTTATTTAGCCGCTAGAAGCACTCCGGTGCTCGAACACGCCCCGTACTCGCCCGATTTAGCACCCTGTGACTTTTTCCTCTTTCCAAAGATCAAGTCTGCCTTAAAATAAATAAATAAATAAACCTTTATTTCTTTCTTCAAAATACATGCATAGAAAAAGGAAAATACAATGTGAGAAAGAAAGTGCGTCGAGAAAGGAACCCGGTTCGAGTCGATGGAAGAGGTAAAGCGAAAATCGGCGGAGCTTCTAAATGCTCTTACAAACGAAGACTTTCAGCATTGCTTTGCCCAATGGAAAAAAAACGAATGGAACGGTGTGTGGTGAGGGGAGGGGAGTACATTGAAGGGGAGCCTTTGATTGTAGAATAATTTGTAAAATAAATCTCTTTTTCATAAGCAGTCTCGTTATTTAATAGCCAGACCTCGTATTAATTTAATATTATTTTGTATACATATAAATTATTATTTTTTCTATTTCAAAAATGTTTCACCACGGGTTAAGTGAGAAATTAATTAAACATAAATTAATCTGTATTTTGATATAATTTTTTTGATAAGGTCGAAAACTATTATCGTTCTTATTATTTTAAACAAAATAATTTCACGTAGTAAAGTACCTTGATAAATCCTTTATCTAAAGAATTGCTCGCTCTTAGCAAAATAAACAAGGCATATAACTTTGAGCGCAATTCACTGGATGACGTATCCAGCGGTTTTTTATCTTGTAACGTCTTGGACTTCTCAAATTTCATTCATTATATAACAAGAAACACCGATGATTCAAGAAACATTGCGATCTGTGCTATACTTGTAGAAGTTACAAAAATGTGCTCCAAAACACAAATGATAGTGGTAAGTTAAATTTCTATTTTTTCCAATACTAATTATTACCCAATAAAATCTTTTTAAAATTTTGATGTACAGGGTGGTACATTTTGGAGGTACCACATATGGAAAACTTTTTTATTTGAAGAGATATTGCAAAACCGTTTTCGCGAGCCGGAGTCACGTTTTTGTGTTTTAATCAATAGTGAAACGAAAATTGATCTATCTCTAATCGTTTTCGCTCTATAATCGGAAGTTGTCATTTTTATAAAGTTACTACAACTCATTTGTTTTAAAAGTTATAACGCAACTGTAAAAATTTGTCATGGCAACTTTTTACGCCCATTAAAATGACGTATGTGTTTTGTTTCAAGGACGTTTCGATTTTGTTTTTCTACACCAAATTCACTTTTTTCTTATGGGCGCATATAGAGATATGAACAACATTGAACAGCATTTTTGATACCGATTTCAACAATGTGCCACTTGTGTGCGTTTGTGAAAAAATATATTTTGATATATACGACAAGCAAATTGGCAGTTTATGTCAATCAAGAGTGCCTATTTATAAAATAATATATACCACATTAATAATAGTCAGATTTTTAAACAAATTGCAACCATCACCTAGTAACGAAATTGTTAACCAGTTGTCATAGCAACTTTGTCAATGACTTTTTTTGACAAAAGTAGGCGTGTGGCACATCATTGAAATCAGGGTTAAAATGCTATTTACTGATATGCATATCTCCATTAGAAAACAAAAACAAAACGTCCGTGAAATAAAACAACTGAGTTACAGCAACTTCATAAAAACGACATTTTATCAACTTCCGGTTATAGAGCGGAAGCGGTTAGAGATAGGTCACTTTTCTTTTCACCATTAAGTAAAACACGAAAAAGTGACTCGCGAAAATGATATTTTAATATCTCTTCAAATAAAAAAGTTTTCCATATATGGCACCTCCAAAATGCACCACCCTGTACAGTTATTCTAATTCGATTTCCTTATATCAATGTTTACTTAATAAAATCTTTATGAATAAAATTCTTATAGAATCATTAAGAATTTTATTCATATTTATTTTATTGAGTGAAAATGAATACAAAGAAATAGATTAAACTTGAGTGGCCTAACTGCAAAACTCGCATTCTCTACTTTTTTGTGAAAATTAAGTTTGCGGTTTATTATGTCCGCCATGTAAAAGTACACGTGTTTTTTATTTAATTTGCCAAAAGTTTTTAAAAGTGGAGAATATAAGTTTTGCAGTTAGACCACTCACTTATGAAATATTAGATACTTTTTTTCTGATTGGGAATTAATAAACAAACTGAGGTTCAAAGGCCTCTGTGTTGTCGGTTTTCATCAACGTCAGTTAAATCGATTAACATTTAGCAATAGTTACAAAAATGCGAAAAATCTATCTTCAAATAACATAGAATTGATGTTCAGGAAATGGAAAATGTCTGTTTCAATTGACAAATCAATTAAATCTCTGAATAAGATTTAACTGAAGTTGGGTGAGTTTAATAAACTATTTTTATTTAATGAATTAAACCTTTAGTAAATTAAGTTAGCTAAATATTACTCATTGATCCATTTGTGATCAGATTGTAATTATAGTAAAATACAACTAAGTGTTTTGCAAATAATAATAAAAAAGAAATGAATTATGAAATAAACTATTGAGTTTTAAACAAGTATGTTGTCTTGGATGAGTTTCTCATCTTTCACGTGTCGAATTTTAATAAAAATACTATGTAAAATTTCACTGTTATTTATAAATCAGTTAAATTTAACCAAGTGTTTTCTTTATTAATTTAAGTGTATTTTAAAATTACAAATTGTAACGAACTTTAAAGAAACTACTATATTAAATTTCACTGTTATTTTTAAACCAGTTAATTTTAACAAAGTGTTTTTTTTATTGACTTAAATGTATTGATATTAAATAAATTGTTTAATAATCTGTGATGTATGTATATTTCTTATCTACTTTATCAATATATTATTTCCTTTTTTTAGACTAGTTTAATCATGCTGGTATGCATGTTAGTCTCAGTGGTGGTTTTATATTATTTCCTGCAAATGCACCACGAAAACAAATTATTGAAAAACATCGTGGGTAAACACAGCAACGATATTTTCGCTCCGAAAAATAATTCACCTGTTGCCATGAAGCAAACTGCAAATCATTTCGCAGTTTCCAAGCTGATATCTGGGAGAAATAATTCAGGAGATTGGGCGCAAAATTTGAAAAATATCTCTAAGGAAACTAAAGAAAATTTGCATAAAGATTTATCTAATGAAAATGACGGTATGGCAAAAAATATGCGAAATTCCTCGTCGGTTTTGAAACATGGATTTTTGTTTTTGAAATCGGAAAACGCTTCTGTGATTTTGGATGAAACTTCAGGAGATTTCGGAACTACTAATTTAGATGAGAAAATTGTTAGTGTGAAAAGAAATATATCCTCTACTTGGAACACTAATTCTTCGCTAAATTCTATTCTATTTTTTCTACATTCGAAGCAGAAAAGAGACGTTTTTAAGGTGAATAATTTAAACAAGAAAAACATTCTTGCTATATTGAGTGCTTGTACAAATTTAACATCAGTATAATAGTGATAATTATTATACAGGGATTTTCATAAGTATAGATATGCTTTAAACGAGTGTTTTTCACTACCAGATGAAGCATGAAGTAAAATTTTGACCGGTTGATTGATAAGGCGTTGAAGTGTTGAAAATCCATATTCACTTTTTATAAACAAAATTCTGAATAACTATATGATTTTTAAAAAAGTGTGTTTATTTTCATAACAATTGTTTCGCAAATGTGTTGCTTCTTCTTTGTGAAACAATTGTGAAAATAAACACATATTTTTGAAAATCATAAAGTAATTCAGAACTGTATTTATACAAACTAAAATTTAGAGTATAGAATAGCCTAAGAATTTGCACTACGCGATCAAACTAACTTTTCAGTCGTTTTTCAACTTGAAATTTAACTTTATGCTTAATCTAGGAGTTCAAAACACTCGTTTTAACTCTTCTTAAATACATGTAATTAAATTAATCAATGTTTTAAATTTAATAATGTATTAACTAGAATATAAGCTAAACCTCTTTTATTATTATCAGAAATAAAAATGTATTGTATGTTTTATCTTGAATCATTTCCTCATTTAACATAGTTAAACATACACCCTGGTATAAATTCAATCTTAAATAAAAATTAAAAAATAATTTTACAATCTTGTAACAATAAATAAATGTTCATACGAGATTATATTATATTAATATAGAATTAAAATATGTAAATCACCATTGAGAATATATTTGTGTTCCATATTAAATAATTATTGCATTAAACTATTAAGCGCCATTGATGCATACAAGCAACATTATTAACTTTTTGTTAATTATTAAATTAGTACATAAGCTAATTTGATATATGATAATATTTGACCAGACTTAAAAATGTATGAAGAAAAATTTAAATATTTTGCTATTTGAATATTTCTATTATTTCGAGTTTAGAAAAGCCTGAAAATTTGGTTTGGCCGCTCGACCAAACCAAATTTTAAGGCTTTTCTAAACTCGAAATTTTACTTCATGCTTAATCTGGGAGTGAAAACACTCGTTCGAAACTTCATATTGCACGTTTTAAATCAACTTTTAGAGTTAAGTCTATAATTGCTCGGCCGTTAATGGATTAAGATGATACAATTAATGATTCAATTGTTATTTATACAATGTTTAATTTCTAATAGGGTAAATACGTATAAAACAATATTATTATTTTAAAACTTTAGAATTGTCATTCAATGTTATTCATAATTGATACAATATCGACATTTATTGAATATCTGTATTGAATTACGTCATTGATAAAATACCATACATTTACTGAATGTTTTATTGAAGAATCAATGATATTTATCATTATTACAATATTGTAGAGAAATTGAGTATTTATATTTAACGATCAATTGTATTCATTATTGACACAATATTGTACAGAAATTGAATATGTCTCATTGAATTTTCGTTATTGATAGAATATTGAAAGCTAAAAAAAATATATACATGATTAATTTCTATTAGGATAATATAAAACAAATGCAGCAAGACAATGCATCCTAGTTCCCATTTTAAAATCTATTTTTTATCAGAGTAATTCTTAGTAATTTACTTAAAGGTAGTGACATCTTTCACGAGTCTCTAAAAATGTTAGTCTATAACTTGGAGCCAACTGTGAATTAATTACTCTTACTAAAAATTTGTTTTTATATTCACAGGACACGTCTTCAACATTTAATAAGTAATTTTATTGTTACAGAATTATTCTAATTTAATTAATATTATATTTTTATATGTACCAAGCTTGTTTTGTTTTTGTCTTGTAATTGGGAAATGTTTCCTGTTAGATAATAAATGAATTATTATTATTATTTTTATTAAACTTAACCATTTAACCTTATAATCAAGTAATTTATGTTATAATAACCAATTAATTGCAAAATGTTCTACAATTTTCCATAATTCACACACCAACCGATATTTCCTTCATTTTCTGAAACAATGGTCTAAATTATATAACGGTGCAACAAATCATAAGTTATAAAAAAAAAAAACAACAAAAAATGAGCCTAATTATCTCGATTGGTCGTGGAATAGAGGCGTGGGTATTTGGGACAATAGAGATGGTATTAATCAAAATTACTAACACACTACTAACAAAAAATGAATGAACGAGAGACATAATTCACACGGGGATATAAATACTAATCCTACTTCTATTTTATTGCACTGGATGGAAGGAAAACGTGTGGGTTTAATGAGGCTAATAAAATAATGGGCACGTTATTTATGTATGGAATATGTTGTAATTATTTTATTTATTTATTCATAGTAGGTTAGACATAATTGATTTTCTTATTCAGTGAAAGATAAAGAGACGGGCTTTAAGTTTATTATTTTTTGGATGCAAATTTTCATTGCGCAATGTTCGCAATTACCAACAATAAAACGTCAATTATTCATGTATCAATTTAAATTGATTTAACTGTTAATAAACAAAAACAATTTATATCGATATTGCTTTTTCCGATACATCGCTAATATCGAAACCATGTGGTCGATATCTTTTTATTGTATTGTCGAAAAGATAAAGTAAAAAATATGCAGGGATTTTTTTCTTTTACGTGTTTCAAGTGTTTTAAATCCCAGACCAAGCATGAAGTAAAATTTCGAGTTTAGAAAAGCCTGAAAATTTGGTTTAATAATATATTTGACAAGTAAAATCATATCTGTCGAATATCAAAATCGAATATTGCATATAAATGTTAATGTCAAGATTTATATGCAATATTCGATATTGATATTCAACAGATATCATTTTACTCATGACATGTGACATTGGCAGATGACAAATAACAATGATATTTGACATATGACAGATTACATTTAAGTCTAAAGTTAATGAAACCGGATATAAATATAATAAATTGTGATTCGCAAGATAGGTATGAAAAATATTATATTGTTAAATCAAGACGTAACTTTCCATTCATTCCCATTCTATTTCAATTCTCCTGGCACTCAACAACTCGCAACTCGAAAAATTCTTAAATCTAACGATATTTTAACGATCCAATTACCAATTGAACAATCAAGTATAACAAAACCGAATCGCCCGGCTCCGGGCAAAGATGATTCCAATTGCAGAAAACGCCGTAGAGAAATTGAAAGTTCACTTTTACTCGGGTATTTTTTTAAAATGCAATGTGTGAAGGCGATTCACCTCTTGTAAACTTCTTCTATCATCATTATATTTTATTCCATATATTAGCAACAGTATTCTGTTGTTTTAGGCACAAAGCTTTAACTTGAGTTTTATATTGAGTAATAACTTAATTTATTAACGAGATATTATATTTACATACTATAATGAATTTAAAGAAAAACCAAATCAAAACTCTCTTAAATTTGTAGTCATTTGCTGTTTGTATTAACAGAAGGATTTAATTTGAAACATTTAACGAGTGTTTCCACTCCCAGACTAAGCATGAAGTAAAATTTCGAGTTTAGAAAAGCCTGAAAATTTGGATTTGCAGGGGCGGGCGAGCGAAGCGAGTCGCGCCCCTGCAAATCCAAATTTTCAGGCTTTTCTAAACTCGAAATTTTACTTCATGCGCCACTTGTATTAAACACTGAGTTCAAGTGAAGTTTAAAATACACCGCTTAAGTTAGGTTACTTACAAATGAACAATTGGATCTGTATGATACTTTAATTGCTCGATCATCGCTTAATTAATCATTGAGATACTCGATCTTTTCCATCAATAATAATTTTAACAAGGATCCGAACATTTTCGTAATTTTATATATTATTAGTTTACTTCATGATTTTTGAAATTTAAACAAATAATAGTTTACTATTTGTTTAAATTTCAAAAATCATAAAGTAAACTAATAACATATAAAATTACGAAAATGTTCAGATAAACTGCGAACGATAAGTCTTAATTAATAAAACTACTAAACTAATAAATAGAAAGTACATCACGGCCGACAAAAATCTAACAAGACGTCAGAATTGTCAAAAATTTGCACGACCATCAAGGCAGAATAAATAAAGTTGTGAAAAATATTTTATAAACATGAACCTTTTTTTTATATTGTGAATTTAAGACTGGCGGGGAATGTACTATGATATACATCTCATTTTTTTTTTAACTGGCATACAATTAATTATCTTATTTTATACATTTTCACAAAAATATTACTTACAACAATTAAATTGGAATAATCCTTCCTCATGTTAATTAATATTGTAAATTGTTATTTTTAAGTAAAATTTTTGTTTTTGTTATTAACATTATTATTTGTTAGCTTATATAATGTGTTACATACAGAGAGTTTTATGTAACACCAAACATTTTTAACCAATACAATTTGACACCTTTAATTTTTAAGTGATATGTAAATTGGATTGCCTATATGACCATTACAAATTGTAGCCAGTCAATCGCAATTAATGCCTCAACTTGTACATACAGGTAGTTTTTCTTTCAAGTATACATATCCCAATTACAGCGTATTTGCCGTAAATTTTAAGACAATCGTAGTTTATAAAAGAGCTCAATTTGAATCTTAAAATAAGTGTGTTTCACTCCCAGACTAAGCATGAAGTAAAATTTCGAGTTTAGAAAAGCCTGAAAATTTGGTTTGGTCGCGTAGCGCGAAGCGCGGAGCGGCCAAACCAAATTTTCAGGCTTTTCTAAACTCGATATTTTACTTCATGCGCCACCGGTACTAAACACCGACATATTACGAAGTTTAAAACACACCACTAAACTTTACATTGAATCAGAGTTTTGTACCGGTGGCGCATGAAGTAAAATTTCGAGTTTAGAAAAGCCTGAAAATTTGGTTTGGCCGCTCCGCGCTTCGCGCTACGCGACCAAACCAAATTTTCAGGCTTTTCTAAACTCGAAATTTTACTTCATGCTTAGCCTGGGAGTGGAAAACATTCGTTTAAAGCTTCAAATTGAATTCTATTAATAAACCGAGCATCGGGAAATGTTCAACGTACGCATATGTATACTTGAAAGAAAAATTCTCGTTATGAAAATGTTCGGTGTTACATAAAACTCTCTGTATGTATATTTCCTTGTAATTAGAAAAATGTTTTCTGTTGAGTAATGAACAAATAATATTATTATTAATTAATGATTTATTTTTCTAAATATAAGTAAATGACTTATATTACAAAAAGTTGTAGCCTTACTTGTATCATATTATTAATTACAAACATTGATGTTGATGTTGATGTTCTTTTAACACAGATTCCACGCAGTTAAATAATCCTCGTAAAATCAGTGGACTGTGCGCATTCCTTGCGAGCATTAAAGACCACTAATAAAATTGTATTACACTGATAATTAACATAAATTCCCCTTAATTTCGACTTTTACTGCCTCAAGATTAATTTTGGTTGGCAACACTGTTTCTCATCTTCGAAAACGAGAAAATATTTCAAATTGATATCTCACGGTGAACTTTATAAAAAAAGTGGATTTCATCTATAAAATTGCATAATTTACAATCCGTTTGGTTATTAAAATATTGTTGCATATTAACTTTAAAAAAATAAACGGGTGTTCAGATTTTTTTTTTAACAAAAAGCGATTGGTTTGAGATGACCATCCGACATATAAACTCAATATTGGCAATTTATAAAATACGTGACTGTCCTTAGAATACCATATTTTGACAACTTGTGTTACATTAACATATTTCGTTGACTTGGAACACTATACATAATAATTTGTGAAATCTTTTAAATGTACTTATTTAAATAATTTCTTTTGTATTATCGTCGCAGTTATCTTTTTTTATCAATTTATAAAATTTTTATGAAGATTTTCGTTATTTCGAGGTTTTCGTAAACTTTTTAATTATTGTCGATTTGTAAATAAAACACATTTTACTATGTTTGCACTTAATTTGTGACTATAGTTTCGACTATCTAGTAGTCATTATCAAACTAAGATGTACCACAAAGTGAACGCCTACAACACAAAACAGTTTATTGTAGATTTATAAAATTTTAATAAGATTTTAAATATTTCGAGATTTTCAATATGTCAAGATTTTCGTGAAACTCTAAATTTGTACCATAGAAAAATAAATCATTAATTAATAATAATATTATTTGTTCATTACTCAACAGAAAACATTTTTCTAATTACAAGGAAATATACATACAGAGAGTTTTATGTAACACCGAACATTTTCATAACGAGAATTTTTGTTTCAAGTATACATATGTGTACGTTGAACATTTCCCGATGCTCGGTTTATTAATAGAATTCAATTTGAAGCTTTAAACTCGTGTTTTCCACTCCCAGGCTAAGCATGAAGTAAAATTTCGAGTTTAGAAAAGCCTGAAAATTTGGTTTGGTCGCGTAGCGCGAAGCGCGGAGCGGCCAAACCAAATTTTCAGGCTTTTCTAAACTCGAAATTTTACTTCATGCGCCACCGGTACAAAACACTGATTCAATGTAAATTTAGCGGTGTGTTTTAAACTTCGTAATATGTCGGTGTTTCGTACCGGTGGCGCATGAAGTAAAATTTTGAGTTTAAAAAAGCCTGAAAAGTTGGTTTGGCCGCTCCGCGCTTCGCGCTACGCGACCAAACCAAATTTTAATAAGATTTTAAATATTTCGAGATTTTCAATATGTCAAGATTTTCGTGAAACTATAAATTTTTACCATACAAATTTAAATAAGATTTTAAATATTTTGATATTTTCATCAGATTTTCGGTATTTCGAGACTTTCATCAATTTATACAATTTTTAGGAGATTTTCAATATTTCGAGATTTTTTAAAGATTTTCAATATTTCGAAATTTTTAATGTATAAAATGCTAGTGAGATTTTTAATATGTCAAGATTTTCGTGAAACTAAAAAATTTTTACGATGTAAAATATTGGTAAAATTGTCGAGATTATTAATATTTCGAGATTTTCGTCAATTCATAAAATGGTTATCAGATTTTTAATATTTCATAAAAAAAGTCGATTCCTGATTTTTTGTCCATGAATATTTATCAATTTTAAAAATCTTGACAATTTTCATGAATTTCTAAGGTTTCTGACATCTTGGCAATGTTCGTCCATTTCTCTAATTTTCGTTAATTTTTAAAATGTTGATACTATTCATCAATTTCCAAGATTTTTCTTAATTTTTAATAAATTTCTTAGATTTTCGTTTAATTTAAAAATGTCAATGCGTTTGGCGAATCGCCAAGATTTTAATTAATTTTAAAATATTAATCTTTCGATTTATAAATCAACGCTTTTCCCGAATTTCCAAGATTTCTTTAAATTTTCAAGATTTTTGTTAATTTTTTAAATCTAAATACTATACATCCGTTAATATTGAAAATTCTGACGGATTATCTTAGTTCTTTAAATATTTGAACTTTTTTTAATATTTTAGATTTTCATCAATTTTAGAAAAATGTTGACGCTTTTCATAAATTTGCAAGGTTTTAATTTTAATTACTTTTCAAAATGCTGACGATTTCGGTTAATCTTTAAAAATATCGACTCGTTTCGTGAATTTTAAAGATATTCAATTCAATTTAATTCAATTTCAATTCAATGTTTAATAATTGTCAACATGTTTACAACATTTATTGATTTTCTAAAATTTTCATTAAATTTAAAAAAATATGAGTTTTTAGTGAATATTTAAAATATTCGTTAATTTTAAAATTCTTTGCGGTTTTCATGCAATCTTAAGACGTTCGTTTCTCTTAAATAGTTCGACTATTTTCAAAAATGTCTAAGCTTTTCATCGATTGTTGTAAAAATTAATGATTTCAATTTTAAATGAAAAAAATCATATTTTTTTTCGTTTTTAACAAATTTCATTTGTTATCTTAAAATTCATTAATTTACAACTTTTCTTAATATTAAAGTTTGTTTTTTTGCAGAAACAAACAAAACAAGACAATTGTCGAACGAGTGTCTTCCACTCCGAGACTAAGCATGAAGTAAAATTTCGTGTTGAGAAAAGCCTCCAGAATTTGGAATTGGTCCAAAACCAAATTTGGGCTTTTCTCAACTAGAAATTTTACTTCACGCTCCACGCGTATAAAACACTGATCTCTAGTAAAATTCAAATATTGACAGCTTAGCAGTTTCGTGAATTTTCTAAGTTTATATTAAACTTTTAATATTTTCAGATTTTCCTCGATTTATAAAATTTAAAATTTTTATGAGATTTTCAATATTTTGAAAATTTTGTAAGATTTTTGAAGTTTTTATATTTTCGTAGTTTTCACAATTTTTATAGTTTTTTTTCTGAATTTTCTGGGTTAAACGTTAATTCTAAAAATGTTTATACTTTTCATGAATTTTCTAGATTTTTATGAAATCTAAGATTTTTATTAATTTTCAAAAATCGTGATTATTTTCAGGATTTTCATTAATTACATTATATTTTCACAACTTGTGTCACATTTGATAAATCCACAATAGATCTGCAAAGGTCGATTGTTGAATGAATGATTTCAATTTTAAATGGAAAAAATCATAATTTTTTTTCGTGTTTCACAAAATCGTTTGTTTTCTTAAAATTCATTATTTTACAACTTTTCTTAATATTAAAGTTTGGTTTTTTGCAGAAACAAACAAAATAAGATATTGACAATTGTCGAACGAGTGTCTTCCACTCCGAGATTGAACATGAAGTAAAATTTCGTGTTGAGAAAAGCCTCAAGAATTTGGAATAGGCCCAAAACCAAATTTGGGCTTTTCTCAACTAGAAATTCATGCGCCACGAGTATAAAACACTGATCTCTAGTAAAATTCAAATTTTGACACCTTTGCAGCTTCGTGAATTTTCTATATGTTTATTAAACTTTTAATATTTTCAGATTTTCCTCGATTTATAGAATATAAAACTTTTATGAGATTTTTAATATTTTGAGAATTTTGTAAGAGTTTTGAATTTTTTATATTTTCGTAGTTTTTACAATTTTTACGGTTTTTTCTGAATTGTCTGGGTTAAACGTTAACTTTTCATGAATTTTCTAGATTTTCATAATTTTTAAGATTTTTATTAATTTTAAAAAATCGTGATGATTTTCAATATTTTCAATAAATATATTATATTATACAACTTGTGTCACATTTGATAAATCCACAATAGATCTGCAAAGATCGCGGTGGTACAATCCAAGAGGCAACCCCTACAAATATCTATCACATTTGATAACATATTAAATTTTTTAAAGTAATTTCCTATTGAACGTAAAAATAGAAATAGAAAATAGTTTTATTTAATATCTGCATGAAATTTCGTACAAATAGTGACTAAACATTGCTTTTTCATATATAAAAACCTAAAGATTTACTATTGATATTTTTGAATATATTTTCAAATTAATCAAATTAAAATAGTTCTATTTTATACAAATTTCATAGAAAAATATATAAAAAATGGCGATGTGCCCATCATAGTCGTTTCCCTATCACCAAAAAAATTGATAATTGGCATACAAAACTTAATTCACTTATCAAGTTGATTAATGACAATTTTACGTTAAATCGACGTTATGTACGCGTTGCGTATGAAGTAAAATTTCGAGTTTAGAAAAGCCTAATTTGGCTCAGTCGCTCCGCTTCGCTACGCGCCCGAGCCAAATTTTCGGGCTTCTCTAAATTCGAAATTTTACTTCATGCTTAGTCTGGGAGTGGAAGACACTCGTTTGTTTCATCCTTAAAACAATTAAAAATTGACGTAATACTATTATTGTCAGAGAATGTTCTGTACTGTTAAAACGGAATGTCAATTTTGACACAAGTTAAAAAAGATTCAAAACATAATAGTTAAATTACAGTCAATTAAATGATAAAATACTATAAAAATGCCATAATAGTGAAATTACCGTAACATGTTACAATAATCAATTAAATGATGAAATACTATCAAAATTGGTAATGACGATTGTAACATTTTCACAGCAATTTTGCTATTATGACATTTGATAATATTTTAACATTTTGATGATAATTTCAACATTATGGCTATGTAATGATTATTATAACATTTTAATAGTAGCCATAATGTTAAAATTACCATCAAAATGTTAAAATATTCATTTAATGATGTCTTACTATCAAAATGTCATAATAGCGAAATTACTGTAAAAATGTTACAATAGTCATTTAATGATGAAATACTATCATAGCCAAAAGGCTAAGTGATTTTAAGACAACATTTCATAAAGATCAATAAACAACTGACACGCAGTAACGTAACAATTATTAGGGACATTCAAATACATCACGTATAGTCAAAATGTCACGATGGGTTAGGTTAGAAAAATAACATTAGTTTCATCGCAACTTGTCATCTGACTTAGCATAAAGTAAAATTTCGAGTTTAAAAAAGCCTGATCGTTTGGATGTGAACGCGAAGCGTCCAAATCCAAATTCAGGCTTTTCTAAACTTAATTTTAATTCATTCGCCACACGTATAAAACACTCAAATATTGTGAAATTAAAAACATAATGCTAAAGTAGTATTACAAACAAACTGCTAGAGCAGGATTATAGGAAATACACCGCTGAAGAAGAATATTAATTTCACAATATTTCAGTGCTTTATTTTATACAAATTTCATACAAATTTTATACAAATTACATACAAATTTTATCCAAATTTCATACAAATTTTATACAATATTCATACAAATTTCATACAAATTTTATACAAATTTCATACAAATTTTATACAAATTTCATACAAATTTTATCCAAATTTCATACAAATTTTATACAAATTTCATAAAAATTTCATACAAATTTCATACAAGTTATATACAAATTTCATACAAATTTTATCTAAATTTCATACAAATTTTATACAAATTTCATACAAATTTCATAAAAATTTTATACAAATTTCATAAAAATTTTATACAAATTTTATACAAATTTCATAGAAATCTAAATTAAAAATTTTGATATGTTAATTATAGTACTTTCTCTATCATCTAAACAATTGATAATTGGCATACTAAACTTAATTCACTTGTCAAGTTGGTTAAAGACAATTTCACTTTAAATCGACGTTCAGTACGCGTGGCGCATAAAGTAAAATTTCGAGTTTAGAAAAGCCTAATTTGGCTCGGTCGCTCCGCTTCGCTACGCGCCCGAGCCAAATTTCCAGGCTTTTCTAAACTCGAAATTTTACTTCATGCTTAGTCTGGGATTGGAAACACTCGTTAAAAGCTTCAAATTTAACAATTGTATGAAAACAAGGAATGCCTGAAAACCTACAACGTATATATTTTGATGCGTATAAAAGAAAGCTACCCGTGTAATTAAAAATTGGAATTATTTCAAGTCATCTAATAATTGCATTCTAATGGTGACTTATTATTAATAACTTATTATCATTATTAATAAAAAAATCTTTCGTTGTTTAATAAGAATTAATCATGTTTAAAATAAGCTTAAATCCACTAATAGCTTCATTAAAAATAAGTTAACCCACTAACGAATGAAAAGATACAACAATCTCAACACCCGGGAATAAAAGGCGACTTTTCGAGTTTCGAGAATCATTAGCCCAGAAATCAATCAAAAGATTAAGACTCACTCGTGCGTGAAAAATATAATATTAATACGCTTTGAAGATGCATCCGTGCATACAGGTAATGATGTCTGAATTGCCGGTTTTGTGAGCAGATTTTGCAAATCTCATCAATCAAAATCCACGGTAGTAAAAACGGTAAACACGAACTCTCTTAATAAATAAACGCATAAAGATATCGTAGTTAATTACTTTCGGAGCATACAAATTGAACTCATCTGATCGGGAGTTGAAGAAGAAAAAAGTGTGACGTGAGAAGAAGGGAAAATTGTGATTCATACGTGCATCTTGTTTAATTAATCACAAAAAGTGTACTAAACCCATTAAGGTTAGTACACTTTTTTGTAATTAATTAATTACTTTCTAGTTAATCATAACTCAACGATTTTTATGGTGAACTAAACAAACACATGTTTTATGTGCGTATAAAATTAGAGGCAATTAAATCGCTTGAAAGAGAGTCAAAGTTAAGACTAAGAAATAAATGATTTCTCACTTACCCCGTGGTAAAACATATTTATATAATACACAGCTTTTTTTATTAAATTTCACTTTATATCAGATATGTATCCCTTTATCTCAAATATATTGCCCATTTATCAAATACATTCCCTTAATACTACTCGGCCATTCCATAAATAAGTGCACACTTTTTGGGGGTACATCAGGGATTTTAGCAAATTTCACATATATTATAAAGGCTATCAAGACATGGTGTTTGGTTGTTACTAGAGGTTAAACAAATTATTGTGTCAAAAGTTATAACAATATAAACTATTAGTACACTTTTATTTTGAACTCAAAAATATCGTAAACCGTTACCTATACAAAAATAGTTATTCTGTACTTTTTTGTGCTTAAATGTTCAAAGTTTAAAATACATTTTTTTCCAAAACGAAAAACTTTATTTATATAGATTTTTTTACTTTCCCCCGTATGTAATACAAAGGGAAAGTATTGTTTTCGTGAAAATTTTCGAATCAAACATTTTAGCGGAAATATCCGTTTTGAGGTCCCCTGAGTCGAATAAGACCATTTTTGAAAAATGTCTGTCTGTGTTTCTGTGTGTAAGTCTGTGTGCGCTCTACCGCAAAAACCGCTAAAGATATCGAGATGAAACTTGAAACTTAAGCTTTTTGTTACAATCGGAAGAACTGAAAAGCTTTTGGTGAAAATCGGAAAACCGGAAGTGGTACTTTACTCTTAGCGTTTTTCAGTTTTTTCTAATTTTTTCAATAAATGTTCATCAAACAAAAAATTCTTTCAAATAAAAGTTGTAGATAATAACAAAATAAAGATGTATTGTTCACTTACTTTTTGTCATAGCACTCTTAGTTTTTGAGATATTTCAAAAGTTGTGTTTTATCTAGTTATTTGTATGTGACAGTGTATGTGTCCATACAATTGAAAAATGTTTCAAATAAAAGTTGTAGGAAATGAAAAACTAAAGATTTTTTTGTAGATTCACTTTTTGTCATAGCACTCTTAGTTTTTGAGATATTTAATAAATAGTGTTTTTTATCTAGTCATTGATTTGTGTCAGTGTATGTGTTGATACAATTGAAAAATGTTTCAAATAAAAGTTGTAGGTAATAAAATATTAAAGATTTTTTGTATCTTTACTTTTTGTCATAGCACTCTTAGTTTTTTAGATAATTAATAAATAATGTTCTTTTATCTAGTCATTGGTTTGTCTCAGTGTATGTGTTGATACAATTGAAAAATGTTTCAAATAAAAGTTGTAGTTATCAAAAAGTTGAAGACATTTTGAAAATAATAATGCTACAAATATTTTAAAAGTGATTTAATACGCAATTTACGGGGGAAAGTACTATGATGGACACATCACCATTTTTTAATAAATAAAACATATCTCAAAAAATAATCAACTACTCATGTTTTAATTTTCTTTAAAAAAATATATGTCCTTCCTAAGAATTTTTCCGTTTTCAAAAGTGTGGGCACTTTAAAAAACTTTTTGAAATACGATTTTTTTACCCGAGCGCTACATTGACATGAGGCGCTCCCGCCAATGGTGTAATGGCCCGGATCGCGGTGAGCGCCTCGCGTCAATGCAGCGCTCGGATAAAAAAATCATATCTCAAAAAGTTTTAAAGTGCCCATCTTTTTGAAAACGGAAATATTCTTAGGAAGGATTAGGGTATAGCATATATTTCTTTCAAGAAAATTAAAACATGAGTATTTGATTATTTTGTGAGATTTGCTCCGGTAAAAAATATCATATCTTAAAAAGTTTAAAAGTGCCCATCTTTTTGAAAACGGGAATATTCTTAGGAAGGACTGTGGTATAATATATATTTTTTTCAAGAAAATTAAAATATGAGTATTTGATTATTTTGTGAGATTTGTTTTATTTATTGAAAAAAAAAATATCCAAATAAAGTTTTTTCGTTTTGTAAAAAAAAATATTTTAAACTTTGAACATATAAGCATAAAAAAGTCAAGTATAACTTTTTTGTATCAGTAACGGTTTACGATATTTTTGAGTTCAAAATAAAAGTGCACTAAAAGTTTATATTGTTATAATTTTTAAAAGAATAATTTGTTTAACCAATAGCCATTATAATATATGTGAAATTCGCTAAAATCCCTGATGTACCCCCAAAAAGTGTGCACTTATTTATGGAATGGCCATACCACATTTCCTTATACAGAGTGTTTTATGTAACACCGAACATTTTTATAACAAGAATTTTTCTTTTAAGTATACATATGCATACGTTGTACATTTTCCGTCGCTCGGTTTATTAAAAAAATTCATTTGAAGCTTTAAACCAGTATTTTCCACTCCCAGGCAAAGCATGAAGTAAAATTTCGAGTTTAGAAAAGCCTGAAAATTTGGTTTAGTCGCGTAGCGCGAAGCGGCCAAACCAAATTTTCAGGATTTTCTAAACTCGAAATTTTACTTCATGCGCCACCGGTACCAAACACTTATTCAATGAAAAGTTTATCGGTGTTATAAACTTCGTAATATGTCAGTGTTTTGTACCGGTGGCGCATGAAGTAAAATTTCGAGTTTAAATTTGGTTTGGCCGCTCCGCGCTTCGCGCTAAGCGACCAAACCAAATTTTCAGGCTTTTCTAAACTCGAAATTTTACTTCATGCTTAGTCTGGGAGTGGAACACACTTATTTTAAGTTTCAAATTGAACTCTTTTGAAAATACAACGATTATCTAAAGATTTACGGCATATACGCTGTAATTGGGACATGTATACTTGAAAGAAAAACTCCCTGTATGTACAATTTGTAATGGTCATATAGGCAACCCAGTTTACACTTAACTTAAAAATTTAAGATGTCAAATTGTATTGAATGAAAATGTTCGGTGTTACATAAAATTCTCTGTATGTCAATACCTTATCACCAGACCCCGTCAACTCCATGTGATTCTGTAAGTTCACATATATAGTTGACCGACCCACTCGATGGGAGGGCGCATATGTCGGAATATCAAATTTCCCGCAATTTCGAACATGTGGGCTCTAGTTTTCAATCTACAGCTGTCAGATCTGAAGGCAAAAAAATGCCGATAAGACGAAATCGACTCGAGATGAGTATTAATAAATATAAATAATTACAATCGTGAGGCCCAGTATGTTCATCTGTTCAATAAAGTGTTCGTTAGTTATCTATTCAGTAAATTTATAGGTCACCTTTAAGTAATTTGGGTATATTCATCCTATTTTATGGGTCACTTAACTATTGAACAAGTAAGAAAAAGATAGCGGGATTATTTAGTTTTTCGAGGTTGACACCACTGTTTGTTTGGGTGATTTATTAATGCATTTGAAGTTACGAGTGACAGTAGTGCTTGCGGATAAATTGTTAACAAATTTAAGTTGGTTTTCTCCATTAATTCAAGATATGTCGAAAACAGGTAAGTCCTATATGTACGAATAAATGAATACAAATTAACTTATCAAGGTATCTTCTGTGCTAATATAATTAAAAATATCATTTAGGATATAAACGTCAGTGTTCTTCAAATTTCACCACCAATGAAACAGAACACTTGGTGAATGAGGTATTAAAACGGGCTTCTGTAATTGAAAATAAGAAGACTAATGCAATTACATGGAAGCAGAAGGAAAAGGCTTGGCAGGAAATAACAGAGGTTTTTAACACCCTTACCGCTGGCAATAGGACTGACAAAATGTTGAAGGCGAAGTATGATGCCATTAAAAGGACAGTCAAACAAAAACACAACAGGATGAAGACTGAGATATTCAAAACAGGAGGTGGTGCTGCAGAAATAATTGTATATACTCCCTGGGAGGAGAAACTTCTCCGATTAATATCGTTAAGTGTAGAGGGTCTTCCAAGTGCGAATGACTGCGATACATGTACGTTTTCATATATTTTTGTATTTTATATTTTTATTTGCATTTACAAAGTCGAAAGGGTAACCTTATAGAAGAAAAACTTACATGTAGTGTACAACTTTAAAACAACATTTAAACAAAGTGTTATTTTATTTTAATTTTGTGTTGGAAAATTTAATTATTTTATAATTCTTTAGTAAAGTTAATAATTACAAATAGAAATCCTACAGTAACCGAATCAGCATTTTTTAATTTTCTGTTTTAGTGGAGGAAACAAGTCAAGAAGTGTTTGAAATATAACATTTCAAAGATGCCTTTGAAATAATGGGGGAAGTAGAAGTAGTTCCTGTGGGAACTACATCTTCTTCTACTATGTTAATAGAGAAAGAAAATATATTTCAGGAAGATGGCGAGACATCGAAGAAAGGTATAATAGAAACTTATTAATTGTTAACATAAAATCATTTTCACACTTACACAATTTTTGAATTTTTTGCAAAAATAATACTTAATTGCTGAATATTTGTCCTTTATTTTAATAAAAAATTTATAAAAAAAAATTTCTTTCTTAATACCTGTATGTAATAATAGTGACCCCCATAAAATTGATTACAGATTCTAATTGGGATACTTGGACCCCTTCGACATTGAAAAATCCAATTAATAAAAAATTAAAAACACCTCTACGGAAACGTGATCATGTAAATAAATATAATGATATGGCAGCTGCAAGGAAGGAATTAATAGATCTTCAACGTAAAGTTGCCGAAAAAGAGATGGAAAAGTTAGATTTAGAAATTGCAAATCTTCACAAAGATGAGAGAAGAAAGGAAACCGAACACCAATTAAGAATGCAATTTGCAACAGAAGAACATAATATGAAAATGAAGATGATGAAAATAGTATGAAACTTTGTTAGTACCCATCACAATGTTTTTGGGAATAACAGAAAAATTAAAAAAAAGTATTTTAAGTTATTTTCAATAAGTTTTTATTTTTTTGAATTGCCAATGTAAAATATCCAATAGATATGATGATAAAACTTTGATAATCATTATTTTATTGACCTTACAAATTTCTAAAATAGTTTAAAAATTCAGCACGATAAACATTATTATTATTATCATAAACAATATTTTTCTCCATTTCCTGTATATTCTCATCTAGAAGCCTTTCATTATCTTCAATTGCATTGTTTCTGGCAATGTTATGCAGGACGGCTGTTGCAACTATTATATTTTGAATCATTGGTATTTTACACCTCATACCAATTGAAAGGCAAGGAAATCGCCGTTTCCAAATCCCGAACGTTCTTTCCACTACACCTCTGGTTCTAATATGTGCCTCATTGAAAAGGTTTTCTACATTATTTTGCGGATTGATAATTGGTGTCATTATATATTGTCTTAAGGGGTATGCACCGTCACCTAATAATACACAATTTCCAAATTCATTCGCTTCAAACCTTTGCTTTACATATGAATTGTCAAAAATATTGGCATCATGCGATGAACCTGGCCATCGTGCAACAATATCTCTAATCTTGTAGTTGGCATCAGTGATACACTGCACATTTAAAGAAAAAAATCCTTTTCTGTTTCGAAAAACTTCTGCATTTGGTCCTCCTAAAAATTTCTATTGCATTATATTATACCTTTCATAAAGTACTCTGAAGTGCAGTCGTACCTGGGCTTTGAATTTTTATATGTGTGCAATCTATCGCACCGATTACTCTGGGAAAACGAGCAATTCTTATAAATTTTACTTGCTCGCTGATTCTCTGTTCCTCTGTGGAAGGCATATTTATAAACTGTTGTCTCAAAGCGGCTATTTCACTGGTAACTTTTTTTATAATTTTTGCTGCAGTTGTTTTGTGAATATTTGCAAAATCCCCAACAGTTAGTTATATAAAAACCGCCCGTAGCATAGAATCTCAGCGTCAATGAAAATTGTTGTAAAGGTGGAATTGGATTATTCCTAAAATAATTGATTACTTCTATGCACTGCACATAATAACGTAAATTAATTTACCTATTTGATTCATGTAGTAGCCTTTTTTCTATTAGAGCTAAGGTTTCCAAAACTGAAGTTTTGGTCAAACGGAACCGCTAGAAAAAATCCAGGTCATGCCAGCAATTTAAATTATCCCATTGATGATACCGATTTTGAGTATTATATGGTCTGCGATTTAAATTACCACCAATCTCGTCATCAATTTCATCAAGAATAAGATTGATATCATCAGTTACATCCATTTTTAAATATAATATCCGTCATAAGTTGAGGTTATGATCTGCTCTGTAACTTTTACCGAGAAGTCAAAGTGATCTATAAGTTTATGTTTTCCGTAACCTAAATTTACTGACAAGATGCCACTAATGGAAGGTGAATAAACGTTTACAGATGACAATCTCATCTTTAACGTTACTGAACACATTATTGGTAGGTGAATATACTGGCCCTAAGTCTATATAATATTTTTAAGTTTTAAGCCGTTGTGTATCATTTACCAAATCTACAGTCACACAAATTTAAAACCAGGGTGTTACTAAATAATTTTTCTTTTTTTTTCGTAGCATCCGTGAATAACCTTCAAGTACTATGCAACAGCCACGGACGTGGAGATTTTGTTCAAACCGGGCTAGGAGCAATCTTCCCGAGAATGTTCCCGTCGCTGTTAAATTCAAGCAATTCTGAAATTCCATCTAGTCACAAAGTACGATCCCAGAACATAAAGTAATGTCTTGAATTTAATTTATACTTTTTAAAATATACATTTAACATGTTCATTATGTCTTTGTTATTTCTTGAGTCGCAGGGTAATTTGGAGTCCCCCAAGAGTGATCAATCTAATTTAATCTAAGCTTATTACAGTTTGTCAATTACATTTTCACTTTTCAGCAAAATGCCTGCAGTTTCTCAAAATAATGCATGTTAGCAATGAACTAAGAGGATTCGTTATCCGGAGAAGGGATGCTAACGTAGGTAGTGTTATATGTGTATAAATAAAAATAGAATATTTCCACAAGAAAGTTATTATTACTGCAAATATGTTCAACAAAAATATTAAAGGGAAAAGTATTTGGTATGTAGTGAAACTCATTTCATAGATCGGGGGATATTTTGGCATTTATTTGACAAGGTGACAAGGTATTTGGGATATAGTGAATCTTATTTGATCAATAGTGAAATGCAATAGAAAAACCCTGTAATAGAACTATGATTAAAATACTTCATATTAGAATTAAAATGAAAAATCAGTGAAATAAACCGTATTTTTATCAAAGTTACATTATTATTAAGAATAATTGTTCACAGGCTAGAATATGTCCATCAGTCAAAAGTGAAAGTATGTGTTTCTGTTTATTTATTTAGAAGCTATCGGCGATAAGGTCAATAAATGGATTACATAAAAAATGCAATAAGAAGTATATCTCATTTCATTTAACTCGGCAAAAAATGCGTACAACTTTTTATCTTTAAAGTTCTTTTTGGAGTTAATTTGTGTGACTAATTAAGTGAGTAGTCTAAAAATATTATCATTAGGAGCAGAAAGAATTAAAGTCGATAATCCTATTTGGTATTATAATTACAATTAATTATTCATTTATGTTTTTATATAAAAATGTAAAACAAAACTAAAAATAAAGGTTTTGATATACAGGGAGTTTTTCCTTAAAGTATACGTATTTTAAACTCAGCTTATTTTCTTTAAATCTTTAGATATTTGTTGTTTTTTTTAAAGAGTTCAATTTGAAGCTCTAAGCGAGTGTTTCCACTCCCGGACTAAGCATGAAGTAAAATTTCGAGTTTAGAAAAGCCCCGTGAAAATTTGTCGAGGGTCGCGCAGCGACCCGAGACAAATTTTCTGGGCTTTTCTAAACTCGAAATTTTACTTCATGCGCCACGCGTATAAAACACTAAAATATTGTGAAATATATGAAGTATTTGAACATCACTTGAAATTAGTGTTTTATACGCGTGGCGCATGAAGAAAAATTTCGAGTTTAGAAAAGCTTAGAAAATTTTCTAGGCTTTTCTAAATTCGAAATTTTACTTTATGTGCCACGCGTATAAAACACTAAAATATTATGATATTTGAACCTCACATGAAATTAGTGTTTTATACGCGTGGCGCATAAAGTAAAATTTCAAGTTTAGAAAAGCCCAGAAAATTTGTCTCGGGTCGCTGCGCGACCCTCGACAAATTTTTACGGGGCTTTTCTAAAATCGAAATTTTACTTCATGCTTAGTCTGGGAGTGGAAAACACTTGTTTAAAGCTTAAATTTGAACTTAAAAAAACGAATATGTGAAAATTACGCTGTAATTGGCATATGTATACTTAAAAGAAAAATTCCCTGTATACAATAACATTAGGGGCGTTTGGTGCACAATTTTTTTATAATTTTTTATTTCTATCTAAATAAAACGAGCTAATATACACAGAACATTAATAAATTGAATTAAACTTGTTTTCAACATTTATTGCCCTTTAGTTTTTAAAAATAAATGCCCCAAGAACAAATTGAGTACAGTTATAAATTAAATTGAAGTTTTTGTGTTCAACAATTATTACCCTTTAGTTTTCAAAAATAATTGTTATTTTCAAAGTGCACTTGTCTGTTTTGTCTCGACAGTTACGGACAGACAGAAAACTAAAAATAAAGGTTTTGATATAGAGGGAGTTTTTCTTTAAAGTATACGTATTTCAAATTCAGCTTACTTTCTTTAAATCTTTAGATACTCGTTGATTTCTTAAAAGAGTTAACTTTAAAGCTTTAAACTAGTGTTTTCCACTCCCAGACTAAGCATGAAGTAAAATTTCGAATTTAGAAAAGCCACGTGAAAATTTGTCGAGGGTCGCGCAGCGACCCGAGACAAATTTTCTGGGCTTTTCTAAACTCGAAATTTTACTTCATGCGCCACGCGTATAAAACATTTATTTCAAGTGTGGTTCAAATATGTATAAATTTCACCATATTTTAGTGTTGTATACGGGTGGCGCATGAAGTAAAATTTCGAGTTTAGAAAAGCCCAGAAAATTTGTCTCGGGTCGCTGCGCGACCCTCGACAAATTTTCACGGGGCTTTTCTAAACTCGAAATTTTACTTCATGCTTAGTCTGGGAGTGGAAAACACCCGTTTATAGCTTAAATTTAAACTTAAAAAACGAATATGTGAAAATTACGCTGTATTTGGGATATGTATAGTTAAAAGAAAAACTCTATGTATACAATAACATTAAGGGCGTTCGGTTTAATGTGCACAATTTTTTTATAATTTCTCGTTTCTAGTTAAATGAAACAAGCTAGAAAACAGAGTATATTTATAAATTGAATTAAACTTGTTTACAACATTTATTGCCCTTTAGTTTTCTAAAATAAATACTCCAAGAGCGAATTAGGTACAGTTATAAATTGAATTGAAATTGTTGTATTCAACATTTATTACTCTTTAGTTTTCGAAAATAATTGTTATTTCCAAAGAAAACTTGCCTGTTTTGTCTCTACAGCTACAGATTTTTTTTATTGGTATGATGAAGAGCAGATCTGTGTTCTTGTATGTATGTGTGTGTGGATGTGTGTTGGATGGATGTAAATGGCCGATTAAGATAACGGTTTGGCCGCCATACAGGAGTAACAGACCGAGCTGACCCTTCGAGTGCGACCATCTCGTCGACCTCTTGTGGTCTGTAATCTTCTGGCACATGCCAGACTGTCATTATCTGCCAATTTTAAGATGGCTGTGTGAATTACTCAATAAACAATTAAGTAACACAATATGAAAAGAAGCCCTTATTTTGTCAAATAATAATTTTTCTGGCTATTGATGAAATTAAGCAAGTTACAAGACATTTAGAGCTAACTTAAACCGTAAGTATATTTCGAATTTTAAATAATTTTGAATTCGAAACAATTTGCTTACGCTTTTAGTATGCACAACTTTTAAAATAAATTGTTTTAGAAGTCTTATTAAGGTTGCGGTTTACTAGAGTGAGACAGACTCTGCCCAGGACATTTATTTTAATGAATGTTGAGCTAATTGAATGCAGAATGTACGGACACCCTTGAATTTTACGTAATACAAGTTTTTGTTGCCTAAAAACCAGTAAATAAATGACTCAAAAAATAGCTATTATCAGGATTTTTCTTACAAAAAATCAAATATCTAAATTGTTTTAAATTGGTGACATTAAAATCCTCCAAGTTTTAGGATTATTTTAAAGCATCATGTAATATTGCCCCATAATCAGAACATGAATGGTGCTGGAACCAGTGAAACCAAAAACGTTGGATTTTACCCATAATAAATCGCAACCTTAATAAAGACTTACAGTTCACAGTTTATACCAATATTCATGTAATTTTATATTATACATGTATTGGGTGTTCATTTAAAAACCCGACCGAGAAGGTGTTGCTTTTTCGATAGAAGGAAATGGAACAAAAATTTGAAGTCACAGCTTAATTTACGTTTTGTCACACCTGACATAAATGTCAGATTGTGTTAATCAGTAGCTCATTAATTTGCTTTGTTCTTATAGTTGTGTTATTTCATCTTATAAATCAGCTGTTTTCACAGCTAAATAAACAATGGCAATTGCAATTTATAACAAAATGAAAACTTTTATAAAACTGGGTTAGATTAACATTGACAGGAGCGACTGACAAATTCACGTACGACCTACTACACAATGCTTTAAAAATTTCATAGCCAACTCGATCGGGCAGTCCAACGTGATATCTTCTATTGTTGCTATTTTGAACTGCAATTCAGAATTCGGTTTTTGAACAACTGGCTCTATTTATATCAATTTGATTTTTGAGATGTGACTGTATACTCTTCGATTGGGTACAAAGTAAATATTCGATTTTGACATTTTACCATTATATCGAGTAATTTCATAAATTTGAATAAAAGACTTGGTGCCTACTTCTTGATATTTATTATTTTATTTTATTTTATAGATAAGTATTGATATATCTTCAATTAATTTCTCATCTAACTCATGCTGAAACATTTTAAACTATTTGTATATTTAACGGATTCACCTTTTTTACAATTACTTACAAAAAATATATAATAATAATAATAAGCATCTTTATTTCTGAGTTGATTACAAAACAGATATAATCCATATAATACAATACATTTTGATTTTGTTTTTTTTTTCAACTCGGAAACTGGCTATCGACCAGCGGTCTTTCAGCCTGTCTTTGTCCTCTCTATGTAAATGGTCCGCCGTATATTAATAAATAAATAAATAAATGTCTGTTTTTCAAAAGTCGTGATCGCTACCGTTATTGTCAGGGTCCGGTTGATGTAATGAGATGAATAAATATATATATATATATATATATATATATATACAAACTTTCCAAAAATAGAATAATTATAATAATCTAATCTAGAAATGCATTTAAAATTTTACATAAATGGCATGCAATCTTTATAAATTGAATAATACTATATACTATATGAGAAATTACAAATCTAACATTAAATTAATAGAACTGAACAATTATTTTGAAAATTCTGAAAATATAGATGCCTATTTTCAGAATTTTCAAAATGAATTTTCAGAATTGTTTAATGTTTAATGAAATTTTGAATTAATTAGCCGTTTACATGAATCCCGATTTTGACTTGTTTCATATGTCCCTAATATGAAACAAGTCAAAATCGGGATCACAATATAAAGTATTTAAGTTTCTAACAATTATGTCAAGTGGTAAAAGATATCCATAATTGACTCAAAAATAAAACTATTAATTAAAACACTTGGTATTGTTTCACTGATTTTATTTAGTCGAAACTAGTTGGTGAAGTTAAATAAAATAAGTGAAAGAAAACCAATTATTTTAATTAATACGTATAGTTTAGAGTTTTGACATAATTTTCATCTTCAATAGAAAATACACAATTTAGGTTTTATTACTTAGACGTTATACTGGGTGATTAATTTAACCTTTAATAACGTATATCTCGAAAAATATACATCGTGTAAAAGTGGAACCCCAGTAAAAAGTCATAAGTGTTTAAAATTATATAATTTTTTTTCTTTTATCAACTCGATAGATTTTGTAAAAAACAATTCTATGTAATTTATAAATATTGCGAGTTTAGAAAAGCTTGTTAATTTTAATTTTGGGAAAGGAGATAATGGGGGATGATATACCGGGTGACCCATTTTAATTTATCCACTAGAATATCTCTACAAATATGTATCGTACAAAAAAATGTTCCATCTATAGATGGCCTGAATAATTTGACCCAAATTGTTACATTTGCAGTAGGTTACTGTATGTGACAGCAAACACTTGTTGTATAATTCAATGTCTGTCGGGGTATTAGCCCGGGAAGTAGTTGTTTCAATAAGTGTTTGATATAGTCTTTATAAGACTAACTTGTTGTAGATTGCGAAAAGAATCGCACTTTTAATGTTTGAAGTATTCTGCAACCAAGAATTGGCAATTTCATTTATACTAAAAGTTTAATAGTTTCGAGGGTGCAATCCGATCCTATGACATTTTCGACACCCCCAATCTCCAGGGGCGGGGAGAGGGGGCAACTTTGAAATTTAAATAGAAACCACTATTTTTTATTGAAGATTCGGATTCTACACAAAAAATTATGCAAGTTTTATCCACATTTTTTTTAATTCGTAATAGATGGCGATCTACTCGTATAAATTTAAACCTAAAAAACGGCTCAAAAGCGGCCTTTATAGGGACCGTGAGTACTTGTATGAAAAAAAAGTAGGTAAAGTTAACTTCTAGAATTAGAATTAAAATACGAATTAAAAAAATGAATTTAACAAAGGGAGTCGGAGCATCCATTAAAGATTTTACACTCATTTCCCATCCTACTTTACCAATTGTATGCGCTATTTTTGATAAAATCTAATATTGACGATTTCACGGCCATCTATCAGGAGTTGAAAAAACTCTAGAAGTAAAATTTACAATTTTTTTTATACAAGGACTCATGGTTCCCGTAAAGGCCGTTTTTAGGCCATTTTTAGGTTTTCATTTTTGAGACTACAGCGCCATCTATTACGAATTTAAAATAAAGTTGTCAGATGAAACCTACATAATTTTTGGTGTAGAATCCGAATCTTAAATAAATAATAAGGGTTCCTACTTAGGATTTCAAAGTTGTCCCCCTCCCCCCACTCCTGGGGTGTTGAGGTGACGAACAGTTCTTAGGATCGGATGGCCCCCTCGAAACCATTAAAGTTTTGTTCGGAATTTTTTTTTTTGTACGATGCATATTTGTAGAGATATTCCAGTGGATAAATTAAAGTAGGTCACCCGGTATGTATAATTATATTATATAATATATCATAATAGAAGGAAAAGATGATCAAGAAAACGTAAAACAAAATGGAGTGGCCCTTCAAATTTGAAAGATAATGTAACATTTTAGTTTATTAATTTTGTGATGCAACCAAAGATTCATTTGCATAGGATGTATTTTTATTGTAAAAAGATTAATTAATTATTATGCACAAATCCCGGCGCATCTGCCATAGTTTTAATTGCTATTCGTCTAAATGGATTGATTATTCGCTTAACCGAAAGTAATTTAATTTTCCCACAAATGTTTAATATCTACATAATAATAATACATATAACGTTACTCATATAAAGCGGATAACTTTCCTTTCTAATTTGCAATTGATTCAACATTAAGAAGAAAGGAAAAAAATCAACACCTCATGTAATAAAAATAAATATAACTGAAATTAACTTTAACGAGATATTAGGACAATATAATCTCAATTTAAGTTGCTGCTTCAATATAAACTTTATTGAAAATATTTATGCGACTTGCCACAATTTGTTTAACCAAACGCGTATAAAACACTGATTTAAAGTGAAGTTTAAGATATACTGCAAAAGCAGTACACTAAAGAAGTATATACCGAACTTCATGATAAATCAGATTTATACACGCCTGGCGCATGAAGTGAAATTTCGAGTTTAGAAGAGCCTGAAAATTTGGTTTGATCGCTCCGCACAGTATGCGATTTGCCCGTTCTAGCGGGATAAAATTCAAATTATTAAAATATGAAAACTACAAATGCATTGCTAGAAATTATTCATATATATCAGAAAAATATTTATGTTACAGAATTATTTCAGTTTACTTTCAATTCTCTGCGATATCAAGTAGCAAAATTAAGGTAAACAACTAATTTCATTTGTTGTTGATTCATTTTATTAACAATTATTTCAAAATTGCATCGTTTGATCAAAGCTGAAGAATATTTTCTCTTTGGTCTTTTTCTGTAAAAGTGTAGCTAGAATACCATATATTATTTGTGTAATATAACAAAAACGTAATAGGTCATTTAATTTATAAAAAGAACAAATATGAACAATTCATAAAAACATTCATATGTTTTGTGTCATACATCGTCATAAACTACTACCTGTTTTCTAATGATCCTCAAGATGTCTTATTTATAATAAATCTTGTTAAATTGTCCGATTTTTTGCGATTAATAAGATATTCAACATTTTTGTTTGGTGTAAAAATTAAGTGAACACGCCTTGTTTATTGTCAATATTTCTTAAAACCCTGTTAATTAGAAAAAATCTTTAATTAAAAATTGCAGGTTTCATAAAAATCTATAAAATGTATAATATAGCTCTATTAACTGCAAACTTATGTCATGTTTTTTTTTATTTAAAGTTAGAAATATGTACGTTTGATCATATCAACTTATCCGATACTATTTTAAAACACTAAAATAATATTTTCTAACTTTCTATGTATTTATTTTATATAGGAAGTCCTTTTAAGTATAGGTACATATGTCAATTACTGCGTATAAGCTGAAAATCTTCAGATATTCGTTGTTTTTTTTAGAAGATTAGTTAGAATCTATAAACGAGTGTCGTCCACTCCCAGACTAAGCGTGAAGTAAAATTTCGAGTTTAGAAAAGCCCCGCGTAGAAAATTTGTCGAGGGTCGCGCAGCGACCCGAGACAAATTTTCACGGGGCTTTTCTAAATTCGAAATTTTACTTCATGCGCCACGCGTATAAAACACTGATTTCAAGTGAATTTTAAAATATTCTTGTTTAGCAGTATATTTTTAATCCTGCTATAGCAGTATTTTTTAATACTGATTTAACAGTTAATTTTTAATTTCACAATATTTTAGAGATTTCTACTCGTGGCGCATGAAGTAAAATTTCGAATTTAGAAAAGCCTGAGTTTGGATTTGGACGCTACGCGTCCAAATCCAAACGCTCAGGCTTTACTAAACTCGAAATTTCACTTCATGCTTAATCTGGGAGTGGACGACACTCGTTTAAAGCTTCAAATTGAACTTAAAAAAACAATATCTTAGGATTTACAGCATATACTATTACTTTGTGTTTAATCTGGGAGAAGAAACACTCATTTAAAACTTCAAATTAAACTCTTAGAAAAAACTAATATCTTAAGATTGACAGCATGTTTCACCAAGTGCCAGATGAGAAATTAATTCAAGAAATTATTGACAGCATATATTATTAATTCATGCTTAATCTGGGAGTAGAAACACTCGTTTAAAGCTTCAAATTGAAGCTAAAAAGAAGAAAAATCACTGTACAAAAAATGTTTTATGAAAGTCAATCGCTTGTGCTTAGTCTACAAGTATATACAGTGATACGCATTATGAATAAGAAAACCTCCACAACATGAATTAAGTGACAAACACAATGCTAAACGAATGCAAAATGAACTACAAGAAGAAATATTTGTCTTCAATTAATTTCTCACTTAACCCGTGGTGAAACATTTTTGAATCTAATACTGGATTATTTAAATTAAATTTAAATTAAAACACTTGGTTTGTTTCACTTATTTATATTTTCTCCGACTAGTTTCGACCATTGGTCATCTTCAAGGAGGAATGTACAAAAAATCCAATAGAATTTGACATCTTGGACCAGAAATTCAGAGAAGGAGCCAACTCCATCGGACATTAACACTATATTAAACAAAAAGGGAAACAAAATAAATTTAATGAAGAGAAACATAAACGAACGCCGAAAACTTCAAACCAGCAAAATGAAAAACGTTTGGGTGAGCATTTTGACATTAAATTTTACCCTAGAGTACAAAATATAAGTGATTTGGAATTAACATCAGATGAATTAATATTGTTAGAAAAGGGTTTAAAATATTGCCCTCATATTAGTAATAGTTCAATTATTGAAGATTTAGGTATTAACTCAGAAATAATATGTAACAAAATCCAACTAGAAAATGACAGATTTTTGACAAAAAAACAAAATAGCCAAATTGATAAGAGAACATAAAATCAGTAAAAAATATCCAAAAATAGAATCATAAACAGTTTAAAAAAGAAATTCAAAAACCAAAACATAATAATAACAAAGGCAGATAAAGGGAACACGGTAACGATTTTGAGTAAAAAAGATTACTTAAATAAAATAGAAAATTTATTAAACTCACAAAATTTTAAATGTATAAAAAATAATCCAACAAATAAATATCAAAGAGAATTAAAAACAACATTAAAACAGTGCTATAATTTAATCCCGAAATCAGATCACTATAAATTCATTAAAATGAATCCTAGAGCCCCGGTTTTATATGGATTACCGAAACTTCATAAGGATTCCGATGAGACCGGTGGTCTCATATTTATATGCACCAACCTATAATTTGTGTAAATATCTAACTAAAATATTGCCGGAATTTATTAATTTTTCTTTAAAATACTCCATTAAAAATTCAATAGAATTAGTAAAGAAATTAAAGAATGTACATATCCCAAAAATGCAAAACTTTTATCTTTCGACGTGAAAAGTCTGTTTACTTCTATACCAACTAAACAATTAAAAACAATAATAGTCGATCTAATTAATAACACAAACCACCCTGACATTCACAAGTTGGAGATGAGAATTCTTGTCAATATTTGTATAGACCAAAATTATTTTGAATTTAATAACAAAATAATTTGCCAAACAGACGGTCTATCAATGGGCTCACCTTTATCGCCTCTTTTGACGGAAATTTGATGTCTAATTTTGAAGAATACTTATTTAAAGATAGCAAATGTAAAAATATTGTTTATTAGGCTAGATACGTTGATGATGTGTTTTGCATTTGGGATGGGACAATACGACAATTAAACACTCACAAATTTTCTAAACTCCATAAATAATAATATCGAATTCACTACAGAAATGGAACTCAACAATAGCATACATTTTCTAGATTTAACTATTTTTAAAACATTAGACAATACTTTAGAGCCTGGGTCTCCAAACTTTCCAGCCTTAGGGCCATACTGATTACTCCAGTAAGTTCCGAGGGCCAAAACCATAACAATAAGCCTTTAAAATTAGAATACTTCAGTAAACTAAATTTAATTTGATATAAAAAATATGAGTTTTCAAGTATTCTAGCTCTCCGCGGGCCGGACAAAATCTGTCCGCGGGCCGGATGTGGCCCTCGGGCCGTGTTTTGGAGACCCCTGCTTTAGAGTATAAAATTTACCGAAAAGATAGTTTACTAACATAATCATCCCTAGTAGTTCTAATACTCATTACAAAATAAAAAACAGTACCTTTCATTCTTTAATCCACCGCTTTATACATATTCCACTTAACGAAAATAATTTCAATATAGAATAAAACACAATAAAAACTATAGCAACTAATAATGGTTATAGTGAACAACTAATTAATAACTTAGTAAAAAAGAAAAAAATTAAACCACTCAAAAAATATTTTTATTGTAAAACAAAATCAGTTAAAACAATTTGGCATAGATTAGATTTTGTTAATAATCTTTCAGAAAAAATCACACAACATTTTAAAGGGTATGAATTTAATGTAATAATGACTAATCCATTATACCTACAAAGACTCCTAGTCAATAACAAATTGATTGTGGTGACTGTGATAGTATATATACTGCCTTTCAAAAAATCAGTATACCAAGTATTTATTGCACGATTTTAATAAAATTTACACAATTTGATCATGTAAACGAACTGTATCGATGATCAAAAAATCAACTTGAAAAACAAAAAAATAAATGAATAAAACTTAATAATGTGTTGGGCCTCCACGATTTCCCAAACACTCATTAACACGTCGAGGCATGCTAGAAATCAGGCTGTCAATATCGACTTGGGGTATTTCATTCCAAACTTCGATAATTTGACCTCTAAGTTCCATTACAGTGTTAGCGGGGCGCTGTAAGTTACTTATTCTAACACCTATCATATCCCAAACATATTCTATTGGCGATAGATCTGAAGAACGAGATAGCCAAGGTAACAAATTGATTTCGGCACTATCAAAAAACTGTCTTGTAATGGCCGCTGTGTGAGGTCGAGCATTATCTTGCTGAAAAATGGGGTTCTGCAAGCCATTTACATAGGGCACTAACACTGGCCGTAAAATGTTGTCAATATACCGAATCGCGTTAAGACTTGTTTCTAAAGAAACTAGAGGAGACCGACTACCATATGCTATCGCCCCCCAAACCATAACTCCCTGTGTAAGAGCCGTATGTCTTTCAACAGCAAATTGTAAAATTCTGCGTTGACCGCGTCGACGTCTCACTCTTCTGCGACCATCATGAGCCCATAAACAGAACCGAGACTCATCGCTGAAGATAATGTTATTCCATTCATGGGTCCAATGTTGTCTTTCCCTGAACCAATCAAGTCTTGCTCTGCGATGCTGCGGAGTAAGAGGTAGACACAATTGTGGACGGTAGGATCTTATACCAAAACTGCGGATTCTTCTGTAAACAGTAGCCATGGATACTCTTTGGCCATTTTGAGCCAACCAGTCATTTCCCAATGACCGCGACGTTGTAAATCTGTCCCTTAAAGTTGTAAGACGAAGAGCTCGATCTTCACGCTCAGTGGTGCTTCTTGGACGTCCTGATCCAAATCTACGTCGATTCTCCCCAGCTTCGGACCATCTAGACCAGCAGCGTACGATCACCGATACACTACGGCCTACCCTTTCAGCAATAGCACGAACCGAAAAACCCGCTTCTTGCATTCCAATAATGCGACCCCTTTCAAATTTACTTAGATGATGATATTGTGCACGCCGACGAACACGGGGCATCTTTTTATGTTTTACAAACTGAAACGTCAAACTACTCAGAGGCTACTTGGATATTAGAAGCAATTACATTAAAAAATCAGCAGCTCTTCATAATGGTGAAATCAAAGAATAATACCATTAAATAGTAACCAAAACAATTGATTTTTTGATCATCGATGCAGTTCATTTACATGATCAAATTCTGTAAATTTCATTAAAATCGTCCAATAAATACTTTGTTCTGATTTTTTTGAAAGGCAGTATACATAGGTCAGACTGGAAGAAATTTTAGAACACGCTTACAAGAACATAAAAAATCAATAATAGATAAAAAGTGTTCAAGTTGAAATTTTATGATAGTTTGATTTTGTATATATATTGTTGTTTAGATATTTTTTGTACATTCCTCCTTGAAGATGACCAATGGTCGAAACTAGTCGGAGAAAATATAAATAAGTGAAACAAACCAAGTGTTTTAATTTAAATTTAATTTAAATCATCCAGTATTAAGAAATATTTGTTTTGTTGATACACCTCAAATCTCTTACTGAATTTAATTATGACCGATTTAAATATTTTTTTTGGACAACAATCTATTTTTACATAAATCCAAAATTAATTTATTTATGATCCAAAATGAACCATAAATTCCATGAATTTGGTCCCGCTAGATTGATTAAATCGTATACTGTGCTCCACTTCGCTACGCAAACTAAATTTTTAGGCTTTTCTAAACTCGAAATATTACTTTATGCTTAATCAAGGAGTGGAGGCACTCGTTAGTAGTTTTAATTTTAACACACTTATATAAAAACAACGAATATTTATATATTTACAGAGTATGCATCGAGAAATGTATACTAATAAAAAAAAATAATAAATTTTTACAAGTTTTTTATCTTCCCACTGAACAAACTCATTTAAGTAATGTTTCATCAACATTAATACAACATATAATGTTGCTAACATTTTGATATAACGTTATTGGTTGGTGTATTGCTCAGTGCGTTATTACTTTAATATAGGACTACATTCAAAACAAAAACAATAAAGATTTATTATTTCACTATATACAGCTTTTTTTATTAATGAATATTTTGATTAACAGTAGCATTGATCTACGGATTTACAAATTAGCATTATAGCCTCATTAAGTACCGTTCAACTAACGAAAATATTTATCTTCTGCTCCGTCGCTTCTGATTATACCCAATGTAGGCGATTGCTTAAATTAATATTCATTCCAAAATGAATAAATAGAAACAGGAACTGTAATTAAGTAAAAGCCAATATCTATGTTTATATAATTAATTAAATAACTGTAATTATGCACGATTTTTTATTTTTATTTCTAGAAATTAAATAACTGTTATTTTATACGTTGTAACTAGCGATTGTAATACCGGCAAATCGTAAAGAATACTCTCTAAAATATACCTGTAATTTTTCATTTTTTAATCAGTATTTCGGTAAATTTAATAAAGTTGTTTCGTTGATACAATTTTTGTGCATAATCATATAACAGCGGTATTGACTTTTTTAATCTATGGGAGGAGTCTCGCGGATGGTGTGCACTAAATATTATGTGGTTTACGAAGATAAACATTTGTGTATTTGTGCATATTTGTGAATTATGTTTTATGTTTTACATTTTAGTTATATTGTAAATGGCTTGCCCGTTAATAAAGAATTATTATTATTGAAAAGTAGTTGGACAAAATTTGAAAACAATGCACCATTTTTGTTTTCACTAAGCGTGCAAACTTTCCAAATTGTAACAATCAAGTCCACTTTTTCAATCGCCCAAACAAATCAATTTCGCGAAGTGAAGGATCAACTTTATTATTTTCCAATCGCGATCGACGAAAGCGATACACAATCCTCTAAATCTAGAGTCCCGTAATATTAATCACTTGTCGCTGATGTTTGTATGTTGTTTTTTTTTTTGTTTTCCTAATACAAGATCTCGAAGCTAGTACGAATATCATCTCATTGACACACATCCAGAAAAGATTTTACTATTATACCCGATGACTATGCAGAAAATAAACATGTTTGATTACACTGTATTCACTGTATGTATCGAAAGGTAAAAATTATCAAGTGCGCGGGGGATTTGATTGCACTTAATGAGATTTTACTGTAAATCGATGAAATATGTGCATACTATCAATGATATATGTAAGAAAGTGTATATGTACGGTAATGAAATGAAATGACACTCACTTTGAGTAGGTGCACGTACTCGTGAAGGACGCGGTTTTGTTATTTACAGGTTATGAAAGTCTCGCGATGGGGATTTTTTTCCTTGTTGCCGTTGCTGCAATTGATGTAGGCTTTATCGTCACCTATTTGTCGTTTTAGTGTGGTAGAAAGTGGTGAATGTTGTTGGATTTTTTGGATTGGATTTGCATGGATTTATAATAATGAACGGATCTTGATGGAATGCCTTATTCGGAAGTTTATGATATGCGTAAACTTCGTTGATTACTGAGGCACTTAATTTTTGAAAATCCATGATTACTTTAATAAATTAAATAAATACGTAAACTTCGTTGATTACTGAGGCACTTAATTTTTAAAAATCCATGATTACTTTAATAAATTAATAAATAAAATATATCAGATATTCAATGTTTTGTATATATTTTCACTACAATGGTTTCGCTACGATGTAGCTTCTTCAGATGTAGAATGTTAATGTTAATGTTATTTAACATTCTTTACCTGAAAAGCAGCGTACTTGCATTCATCTTTATACAGAATTATGTTTGAACATTTTTTTGTATCAAGTTTACGCATACTTTAATAAATTAATAAATAAAATATTTCTGATTTTCAACATTTTTTATTTATTTTTACTACAATTGTTTTGCTAATCCGTAGCTTGATTAGCGGAACAATTGTAGTGAAAATAAATTAAAAAAGTTGAAAATCAGAAATATTTTATTTATTAATTTATTAAAGTATGCGTAAACTTGATACAAAAAAATGTTCATACATAATTCTGTATAAAGATGAATGCAAGTACGCTGCTTCTAAAAAGTCAAACAAAACCTATACAAAGAATTACCATTTTCGTAAATCCATGCTTAATGCTGCAATTCAATCATGAATTAACAACAATTTTATTAGGTTTTCTTTGACTCGTATTAAATCAGTATGCTTGCATCCATCTCTACATGTATGCAGAATTATGTTTGGACTTGGCATGCGATTAATTCCTGTGTGATGGCTAATTAGCGTCCATATTTCCCTCTAATTAAGAACGTGCATCACGCACGTGCATAATTAGCTATGCTACACGAGGAAAAAACCGTCCGAAAATTATGCACATGCAAATTGCGCCGACCATTTCAGGAAGTTGCACAACAACAAATATTTGATTAATAATTCATAAAACGTATTGCGAGTAGAAGAAAGAAAAAAAAACACGTAATTGTTTTGAATACGTTCATTCAGATTTTAAGATCGCGTGTTTGGATTTGTAGGTAGAATTCATTGAAGAAAAATGTTGAGTTCAGTACACAATATCTTTAAAATTAGTTTTTCTTTAAACAGAAATTAGAAGGAATATAAATGCTTCATTTTTAAATTAGCAATGGTCATTAAACACAGAGAAATTTAATAAGCATTACCTGTAACGAGGGTTTCCACTTCTTGATAAGCATGAAGTAAAATTTCGAGTTTAGAAAAACCTGAAAATTTGGTTTGGTTGCGTAGCGCGTAGCGCTACGCGACCAAACCAAATTTTTAGGTTTTTCTAAACTCGAAATTTTACTTCATGCGCCACGAGTATAAAACACTGATTCAATGTCAAGTTCAATGTTTCACAATATTTCGGTGCTTTCAGTGTTTCCGGTACATAATATCTTTGAAATTAGTTTTTCTCTAAACAGAAATTAAAAAGAATATAAATTTTAGCTTGATATTAAAGTTGGTAAAAGTCATCAAATACAGTGAAATTGAATAAGCATTACCTGTAACGAGGGTTTCCAGTCCTTGATTAAGCATGAAGTAAAATTTCGAGTTTAGAAAAATCTGAAAATTTGGTTTACTACGCGACCAAACCAAATTTTCAGATTTTTCTAAACTCGAAATTTTACTTCATGCGCCACGAGTATAAAACACTTATCTAATGTGAAGTTCAATGTTTCGCAATATTTCAGTGCTTTCAGTGTTTTATACGCGTGGCGCATGAAGTAAAATTTCGAGTTTAGAAAAGCCTGAAAATTTGGTTTGGTCGCGTAGCGCTACGCGCTACACGACCAAACCAAATTTTCAGGCTTTTCTAAACTCGAAATTTTACTTCATGCTTAATCTGGGATTGGAAACACTCGTTATAAGCTTTAAATTAAAAACATATAACTTATGGCATTGGGATATAAATACTTATATGAAAAATTCACGAACGCAGCCGTCAAAATTGAAATCGTGAAAATTGTGAGAATTTTACAAAAATTATAGAAGTTATGAAAAGATCGAAATGTGGCAAAGATAATCAATATTGTCAAGGTGGATTACAACTAACGAAAAATGTACAAAAAATGATTACTCTTAAAATCATTAAAAACAATAAAAAAGTAATGATTTTTATATGATATTACAAAATTTACAGCATTCGTTAAAAATGTCACCACGAAGATTTCCTCAATTTCAATATAAAATCTACAATTATAATATTAATAAAAGAATAACATTTAATAGAGCCGGCGAAGCTAGTTGATTAAGCGTGAAGTAATCAACTAGAAATGTTGTACCTACATTCAATAAATCTAAACAATATTTAAAAAAAACTATAGAGTTGTTATAAATCGTCAACAATAACAAATTAAAGAATAATATGATGTCATAATTATTAAATTCAACAAAAGTTGCAAAAAGTTACTAAAAATCAACAAAAACAAACGACTGAAATTAAAAAAAAATGGTGATGTGTCCATCATAGTACTTTCCCCCGTAAATTGCGTATTAAATCACTTTTAAAATATTTGTAGCATTATTATTTTCAAAATGTCTTCAACTTTTTGATAACTACACCTTTTATTTGAAACATTTTTCAATTGGATCAACACATACTGACACAAACCAATGACTAGATAAAAAACACTATTTATTGAATATCTCAAAAACTAAGAGTGCTATGACAAAAAGTAAGTGAACAATACATCTTCATTTTGTTATTATCTACAACTTTTATTTAAAAGAATTTTTGTTTGATGAACATTTATTGAAAAAATCTGAAAAAACTGAAAAACGCTAAGAGTAAAGTACCACTTCCGGTTTTCCGATTTTCACTAAAAGCTTTTCAGTTCTTCCTATTGTAACAAAAAGCTTAAGTTTCAAGTTTCATCTCGATATCTTTAGCGGTTTTTGCGGTACAGCGCACACAGCCAGACAGACATTTTTCAAAAATGGTCTTATTCGACTCAGGGGACCTCAAAACGGATATTTCCGCTAAAATTTTTGATTCGAAAATTTTCACGAAAACAATACTTTCCTTTTGTATTACATACGGGGGAAAGTAAAAATTAAAATAGGAAATATCGTTAAAATTGAAAAATGTGTAGATTTTTAACAATGATAAACTTGATAAACAATTGACGATTTGTTTATTTTAATTAATAAAAATTCTATTAAAAAATTAACTAAATCAACATGTTCTAAAAATTGGCGAACATGATAAATTATAAATGAGGACCCCCAAGGGATATAAGTGCAAAATTTATAAAATACGATTTACAAGTATTGATGTTGGTTTTAGATACATTAACTCATTAGCAACACGATATTACTGATATTGATAAATAATAGGTAACACTAGTTGAACATAAAACATTGAATGAACATTTTTCTTAGATAACTATCATTTATCAAGTTGAAATACATTTTCTAAAAATCAAGATTTATGCATTTGTATCCCTTGGCTTCTAGGGTTCTCAAATATAGTCAAAAGCCACAAACATACAAATTCATCAATCAATGTTTCATGTCGAATGTTTATTGTATTAGTATTATTATTTTATTATATATTTAATGTAAAATTCTATGGTAGACTACACTTAAATTAATAAATAAATTAAAAAATTAAAACAAATAACATTTGTAAAAATTGACAATTTCACAAAAAAAAATACAATTATGTTATATTGTTATGTTATGCAATCTATAGATTCAGTTTCCGTATTATTTTCGTATAAATCTATAAAATTAAATTTATTTATTTACTTACGAGATACATTTAGAATATAATTACTACAATTGAAAATATTAGAAGAAAACAAAACATCAAAATTTATTTATAAAAATAGTAAAGGAATTAAATAAAATGAAAGATAAATAACTCAACATTTAACAAAAATCGTGAATTTTAAATAACAATCATTATTTTGAATAAAATCGTCTAAGCCGACAAACATTATAAAATTGTCAGATTAGCACAAATCCGCCACTTCGGGCATCACTCACTTTTCTAAAAGCACCGATTTATTTAAATCTCAGACGTGTCGCTTTTATCCATTCCGAGCATTTTTTCCACATTAACGAATTAGTTATCGGATTATCATAGAAAGTGCATTTATTCAGGAATTTCAAACGTTGTAAGCCCATGTTTTTTTTTCTGAAAAGGAATCCGGATGTTTGGCAACAAGACAAATACCTCGAAACGAATTTTACAGTTATTAAATTAAAATGTTTTGACATCTCAAGGTGTGAGATACACATTAATGATTTTGCTTTATTTCATCAAGAGCCAGTTGCGTAAAGATTCCGAAATTATAACAGGGAATTTCTCTGTTAAATATACATATCTCAATGTATAGGCTGCAAATTTTGAGGCATTAATTGCTTTTATAAAAGCATTAAATTTAATATTTCTACCGAGTGTTTAAACTCCCAGATTGGGCATGAAGTAAAATTTCGAATTTAGAAAAGGAACCTAAAAAAAAATATCTTCGGTTCCTCAAATCTTTATTGAATTTATCATTTTAATAATTTTCATCACTATACTATACAGGGAATCTTCTTTAAAGTATAAATATCCCAATGTATATGTTGTAAATTTTCAGACATTCGTTGATTTTATAAAAACGTTCAATTTGAAACTTTAACGAGTGTTTCCACTCCCAGGCTAGGCATGAAGTAAAATTTCGAGTTTAGAAAAGCCTTAAAATATGGTTTGGTAGCTCCGCGAAGCGGAGCCACCAAACCAAATTTTCAGGCTTTTCTAAACTCGAAATTTTACTTCATGCGCCACGCGTATAAAACACTGTTTTAATGTGAAATTCTAAACATACTGCTCTAGTTTCATCTCACGTTAATAAATTTTACAAATATTTATTTCGTGAAACCAAATCTTGCACTTTCAAAACTCGAACAATTTTCTTTGAGAAATCTAGATAAGTATAAATAAAAGAAATGCGAAAGGCGCTTGAATTTCGAATGATTTGGTTACACGAAATAAACATTTGTAATATTTTATCATTCATTAATTTCCCACTTAAAACTTACTAAAATATTATAAACTATAAACTATTATTTTAAACACTTGATATTGTTTTAGTGAAACAATACGAAGTGTTTTAATTAATAGTCTATTTGTAATATTTATTAATTTGAGATCAAAAATTGTTCGCAATATATACTTAAGTATTTCCTAAATTTAAAAAAAACATGCAGCATGAATTTTCATTTTAATAAATTTTGATTTATTTAAAAAAAAACAGCATGAGTTTTCATTTTAATAAATCTTAATTTATTTAAAAACAATGCAGCATGAATTTTTATTTTATTAAATCTTAGTTTATTTAATAAAAAATGCAGCAAGAATTTTCATTTTAATAAATCATAATATATTTTTAAAAATGCACCATGAATATTTATTTTAATAAATTTTAGTTTATTTAATACAAAAAAATGCAGCATAATTTAATTTTTCGGGTATTGTTTATTTTACAATATAAATTAAGTTTACACATCATATTGTAAAATGTATTCATTTGTTCCTCCATTCTTCTTCACCACGGGATTTGCCGGCGTTGATTCCCATCTCGGGCTAATGGTATTGAGGGATATATGTTTCAATTCCTTATGCTCCTATATATATATATAAACATCTTTATTGTGCACTAAAAAAATTACAGTTTGTTTATTTTTACACTATATTTTATTTTTTTGGATCCTTGGCTATCGACCATCGGTCTTTCAGCCTGAGTTGTACTTGTCCTTGTCTTGTCAGTTAGTTATGATTCATGTGAGATGAAATGAATTGATAAATGGTGGTTTCTGGGTTGTTGAATTTGGGAGAAATATTGGGGTTTCGTACTAAACAGAGGTGATTAAGGATGTGTGGGTTAGATGCGAATTTTTGGGATAGTTGGGTAAGTCGTTGTTGGATAGGGATTATTTCTGTTTTTGCATACAATAAGGTATTGGAGGGGTTGTGGAGTGGGTTATTAGGGTGTCGGATTTTTGTGAAGATTCTAAGGGCTGATCGTTCTGCGACTTCGATATTATTTAATGTTGAGGAACGAGGGTTAAGAAAGAGGATTGAAGCATATTCTAATAGGGGGCGGCAGATCATTTTATAGATGTGGACAGCTGTTTTTGTCGTGATCCCTTTATTTTGGAAGGTTAACGATCTGAAATGCCGCGCCCTATTTTGAATTTTTGTTTTCATGGTTTGGGAATGGAGTTTGAAGGATAGTTTGGGGTCGAAAGTGATGCCAAGGGATTTACACGCAGGGGATGGGCTAATTACGGTGTTTGATATGGTTATGCTAAATGGGGAATTGAGCGGTCTGTGGAAGGGTATGAATAGATAGGATTTATTGGGATTAATGGATATTCTCCATTTGGCAAACCAAAGAGATAGCGAATCTATTAGCCCTTGGAGAGTAGAGAGAGCTTTAGGAAGGGTGGGTTGGTGTGTTATAAGGGCAGTGTCATCGGCAAAGAGCAGAAAATATGCTGAGGGATTAAGGTACTGTGGGTTGGGGTTGTATATGTCATGAACATAGACATTGTATAGGAGCGGAGATAATGGAGAGCCTTGGGGAACACTTTGTTGAGGAATAAAGGGCCGGGAGATGGTATTTTGGACGCAGACATTAAGGAGTCGATTGTTTAGGATGTTATCAATGAGATAAATTAGGTGTAATGGGATATTTAGGGAGTTGCACTTAAACAGCAAACCTCGATGCCAGACTGAGTCAAAGGCCTTTTTTATATCTAGGAATAGTATAGCTGTTTTTTTGTTTTCGAGGTGTGCTGTTTGGCAGTTGGAGGTTAGGATAGTGAGTGGGAGAGTGGTTGATCTATTTTGGAGGAATCCAAATTGATAGGGAGAAATGTGTTGGGCGATATGAGCTAGGAGTTTATTTTTAAGGATGGATTCGAATATTTTTCCCACAACTGGAAGCAGGGTAATTGGTCTATAGCTATAGACTTCTAGTGCATCGCTTTCGTGTTTTAATATACACGTAATTATACCCTGCTTCCATTCCTGGGGGCTTATGCTCCTATTTTGTCAGATTTATTTTATCTTATCGTTAAGTATTAGATTTTTCATTTTTAGTTTAAATGTAACAATTTAATTCTTAATTTATTTTTGAAAAAAATCAGTATGAGTTTTTATTGTAATAAATCTTAATTTATTTAAAATAAATGCAACATGAATGTTCATTTTAATAAATTTTAGTTTATTTAATAAAAAATGCAGCATGTATTTTCATTTTAATAAATCTTAGTTTATTTTTAAAAAATGCAGCATGAATTTTCATTTCAATAAATTTTAATTGATTTAATAAAAAAATTAGCATGAATTTTAATTTTGTTTATTTACGGATATCCATTTAAAATAAATACATAATGCTTAGTCTTTTAATAAATCTTAATTTATTTTTGAAAAAAATCAGCATGAGTTTCTATTTTAATAAATCTTAATTTATTTTAAAAAAATGCAGCATGAATTTTCATTTTAATAAATTTTAGTTTATTTAATAAAAAATACAGCATGCATTTTCATTTTATTAAATCTAAATTTATTTTTGAAAGGAATGCAGCATGCATTTTTATTTTATTAAATTTTAGTTATTTAATGAAAAAATGCACCATGAATGTATATTTTAATAAATCTTAGTTTATTGAAATGAAAATTTATTAAATCATCGCGTTATTTCTGTGAATTATCCAATAAATTATTCAATAATAAAATATAATTTAACTAATATTGAGACGTGTTTCGATGTTTTTTACCACTTTATTTTAATAAAGTGGTAAAATAATCATCGAAACACGTCTCAATATTGGTTAATTAATATGAATTACCACGTAGTAACGCTCAATACTATACAAATATAATTTAATTTGAATTTAAACATGGCTACGTTATTTTTTTTTTCTACGATTTCACCTCCGTTTTAAGATTACTTGTTTTCTGTGATTTATCGTCTCATATAATTTAAATAATTTCCTTTGATGTAATTTGAATTTAAATTTTACATACGTACATAACCAACCAAAATGGAGGTTAAATCGTACACAACATAAAAAATTGCCTTGTTTAAACATTGCAATTTTTGTATGATGTTAATATTCCTAAAAATTACCATGTTAAACATGGCAATTTTTGTATTTTGTTTGCTACGATTTAACCTCCATTTCAGATATGTCCGTATGTAAATCCAGTCCGCTAATTTTAGCCCAAAACAAAACCAACGAACAAGTTCACGGTCAGCAGCTTCGCCACAACAGAAAAAAAAGAACTCCTCGACCGAGGTAAAAATTTTAAATTAGTCATCGACCAATAATCTCTTCACTTTTATATAGATACACAGTAAAAAAATAACATGTATTGATTTGATGCAGATAATTATAATGATAATTAACTGATTTAAGTGATTTTTAAGCTAGAAAAATAGCTTTGTTAAATTGAAATAAATTAGTTGAGTTATGTGAAGATCAAATTAAATTGACCATCAAAGCACTTATAACCTTTCTTTAAACTTTTGTTTGAATTACTAACTGTATATTTTAGTGTTAATCTATTGATAATGGTCACTTTTTGTCCGAAATGTACATTTGGTAATTCAAATAAAAGCTTTGTTAATATCTCACTCTTCAAGCTTGATTTTCATGTTTTCACTAAGTCATTGGACAGTACATAAATGTAACATGTATCAGACTACTCTGATGAGGACCAAGAAGGCTGAAATGCCTCTATATTTTCAGTAAGTCAATCGACATAATGCTCTAGATCAGACCATACTGATAAGGACCAGGCAGTCTGAAACCATTTAATACAATGAGTTAAATAAGACCCTAACAAAACACGGTTTGATTGCCTTTCTTCGCTAATTTATTTTCACTGTTTAATGATTTTAATTCGTTTTTATATTTTGTGAATATACTGCAAACTATTGGCAAATTAATTTTTTTTAGATGTACACTTCTGTGCAATAAAATTAAGCACAAGTCTCAGAGCTATTTTTCACCATATTCTAGTTGTATAATTTGGGTCTGTGTTAATTGCCTAGCAGCAGTTTCAATAAATGACGAAATACCATAACTTAAAAATTTCACCTTTATTAAAAAACCAAAACTATGACCTTTTGAAAAAATGCTAGTAATAAATACAACAAAGCCGAAATAGAAAAACCATCTTCCATTTTAGTTAGAATTCGAATTTATGAATTGTTGTCTAAATAACGCAGCATTGCGACATTAAGGAAATTGTCATATTTACATATTTTTGTAACTAGGAAACTCATGACGTCCGTTTTAAACTATAACATACTTTGTGTGCTTAATTTTATTGCACAGAAGTATACCATCGGTGGAAATAAAATGTTAGAACACATACAAGTTTTTTTAGTGTGTATTAAACTTTGAAATTGTCGGTTAACTGTAATTTGATGTGTCAAAAATGAAAAAAGTGTTTTGATAATTCCAATTATTTACATATTTTCATTGTCACTTTCATAACCTTTATATAAAAAACCTGAATTAACCGGTATAAATTTGGTAATTTTTGGCATTATCCAACTTTTGATTTGTCCCAACATTTTATGTCTACCGATGGTATATTTCGAGTACCATGTACTCTTTTTCAATAACCAGTTATTGAAAAAGAGTACATGGTACTCGAAATGTACATCTAACAGTAAAAATAAATTAGTGAAGAAAGGAAATCAAACCGTGTTTTATTAGTGATTAATAATTACTTCACATAACTAAAAAGAAAGAGTAAAATATAAATAAGATCCCTCTTATGAGGCCCAAGTCACAGACGCGTTTTGTTATTTATGGCCCTCTTCCGTGCAGTTTGAGTATACTAGATCAAACCGATTGATTAAATTAATATCTTCACTTAAAGCGAGTAAAGACACTATTATTCACAATAATAAATACTCCGTTACGTTTAATTAAGCAGAGTTAATTACAGATTAATTAATATCGAGATTAGTTGGCTGTATGATTAATTGCATCCACGTTTGGAGTACAGCAAGACAATACTTTCTTTGAGAATGCTGAATCTAACCTTTGAATCTTTTCTCTTCACCATAATAGCAGATACTAGTACAGTACAAACAATCAAGGAAATTTCTCAAATAATAATTATTTTCCTCATTTACACCAATCAGTTTAAATTTGTTAAACAATAAGTTCAATAGAAATTTTATTTTTTTAGTGTCGTATAGATTTAAACTATACTTGAAATGAAAAGACTAACACTGTCTACACAATAGTTTAAAAAAAAATATTGTAAAGGCAGTGTTAGTGTTTTCATTCCAAGTTTAATAAGTTTGATAATAATTTCTTGAACTGCAAACATATATGTTTAATGCAAGTTTTTTTTGTTACCCATAAATTACGTTTATTTTTCATCGTAGTTGATATTAGTAGATAGTTTTAGTACCTTCAATAAGCTAATATGAATTACTAGAAGATTTATGCTATAATGTAATGTAATTTAATTATTAGCAAAGTGTAGAGCTGTAAGCGAAACATTTGTTTAATTATAACGCTATAAATCATAAATATTCATACCTAATAAGTATATTTTGAACTTATTTAAAATCAGTGTTTTATACGCGTGGCGCATGAAGTAAAATTTCAAGTTTAGAAAAGCCTGAAAATTTGGTTTGGTCGTGTAGCGCTACGCGCTACACGACCAAACCAAATTTTCAGGCTTTTCTAAACTTGAAATTTTACTTCATGCTTAATCTGGGAGTGGACGACACTCGTTAGAAGCTTCAAATTGTTTTTAAATAACAACGAATTCCTAAAAATATATAGGAAAATAAGATATGTATAATGTAAATTCCCAGTATGTTCTCTTTACAAATAAATGTGTATTGGTAAAAAGAATTTATTGGCATTATTTTGTTCAGTCAAATTTGTTTTTATTCATTTATTTTTCATACTTAAAGTTAAATCAACGATAAGGCGAATTTAACGATTTTTTTACGTATTGCATCAAAGCGCTGTGTTTCATAAACCGCCAATTGGATTTAATATATTCGAAAAATATGCGATTTAGTATTAGAAGGGGTTTAATTTGATATATAAATATTGTTTGAGACTTAAAAATTGTGCTCAACATGAGCACAAGTTTGCTGGGATTATTAACTTTTAGTAACTTTTTGAATGTGGATAAGTTACACGAATAAATTGATTCTTGAGAAAATAAATTGCTAACATTGCTTCTACTATTGGCAAGAGTGACTGAATTTTTAGGATACTTTAAAAAGTGAAAAATATTTAGCGAAAATCTGGATTTTTGCAAAATTCAGGTGACATTTTGTAATTTCTTAAAAAATTGAAAAATAATCTTAATGATGTTTGACATAGATTGATCTAAGTTTGTTGTTGTTAAAAAAATATTTCATTAAAATTTGGGCTACTTATCAACCAATTGAAAACTAAAAAAATAACTTCTAACTTGTAGTATCCGCCACGAGCGCAATTTTTGTGATAGAAGTAAGTAATTAACATCAATTTAAAATTATTTAATCCTCAATATATTCATATGAAGCAATTTCAATTTATTTATCAAATGTTACTTTGTATTAACGTTTCGTTAGCAAAAGCAAGTTTATATATTTTTTTCACAAATTCTATGTAAAGCACTGTATTTCAGAAACCGCGTACTTTTCGAATAAATTAAATCCGTTAATTAATTTATTTGAAAAGTACGCGATTAAATTAAAATTATTATTATTATTTGATATAGAAACATTGGTTAAGACTTAAAATTTGCACAAAGCACGAGCGTTCAAAATTCAATCTTGCAGAGATTAAAAATTTCGAGTTAATTTTAAATGTAGAACAATTAGATAAATAATTTTTTTTTAGGGAAATAATTTGCTAACATTGTCTCTAATATTGGTAAGCTATCTGTAATCTCTATGGGATTTTTAGAAAAATAAAAAAATGAAACTGAAAATCGTGAAATTCAGATAAAGATATCAAGATAAAAAAAATCTGAAACAATTCATTCTACTTGATGTTAGAATTTGCTGCAGTATTTTTTTTTCCTTGTAAAAAAATATTTAATTAAAATTTCAGCTATCAATCAATCAACTGTTAATAAATACGAATTTTCAATTTTCCAAGCATCCGTTATGACCGAAATTTTTGTGATAAAAAAGTAATTATCATCTAATAAAAGCTTAGTTAATTCTCAATACATTCACATAGAGCACTTTACGTTTCAAATTTGATTTGGTATCAACGTTTCATCAGAAAATGCAAATATTCATATTTTTTACTAATTCTATTCAAAGGCCTGTAATTTAGAGACCAGTGAACGGATTTAGTTCGTTTGAAAATGTGTAAAAATTAAAATTAGATGTGAATAATCTCTTTTGCGAGGGGGGGGGATAGATTGCTAACTTTGTTTCTAACATTAGAAACAACGTCTGTAATTTTAAAATTTTTAAAAATAAAAAATTGCAACTGAAAACTTGAAATTTTTTCAGACATTGGAAATAGCGTTTGAATTTTTTTTTTAGAAATATTTAAAAAAAATTGCAACTTTAAATTTTGATTTATTGTAATACCCCTTACGAAAATTGCGAAATTCAGATAATTTTTTTAATTTAAAATAAAATCTGAAAAAATCATAGACATATTCTTTGATGTTAAAAATAGCTAAAGTAATTTTTTGTTTCGTAAAAAAATATTATATTAAAATTTCAGCTATTAATCAATAAATTAAAAACAGTAAACAATACGAACTTCCAACTTCATGCATCCGCCATGACCACAATTTTTGTTATCAAAATAAGTAATAATAATCAATTAAAAGCTTATTTAATCCTCCATACATCAACATAAAGCAACATTAATTAATTTTTTGAATTTTACTTAACAACATATCATTAGAAAAAACAAATGTTCATATTTTTCACTATTTTTATAAAAGCATTACATTTTAAGTTTCGAACGAGTGTTTCCAATCCCAGATTAAGCATGAAGTAAAATTTCGAGTTTAGAAAAGCCTTAAAATTTGGTTTGGTCGCTCCGCGAAGCGGAGGGACCAAACCAAATTTTCAGGCTTTTCTAAACTCGAAATTTTACTTCATGCGCCACGCGTATAAAACACTGAAATATTGCGAAGTTCTAAAAACACCGAAAAATACTTTTTTTTTAAAAAATGAGTAATTATCGAAATATGTAAATAAGAAAATATTTACATTGTTCTTTACACATTCTTAAGTCAGGTCAAATAATACAATGTATCAAATTAACTTATTTAGCTAGTAATTTAAAAAAAAGTATAATGAAAAAAGTTGCATATTGCATCAATGGCGCTGAATGGGTTAATCAAGGAGAGGAAACACTTGCTTGAAGTAAATTTCAATTAGATGATTCAGCAGAAAAAATACATTTTCATAAACATAAACAAAAACAGTGTAACATAACCATACATTTTAAATCAAACGTTTATAACCAATAAAAGATTATGTTTTTTTTTTCTGAAAAGGTGTGATCTTCACAGTCTTCATAATTTCATTTATCAATCTTTCTCTTTTGATAAATTTTAAACTTGTTGCAATTATCCTGATTGCAATCGAAAGACGTACCACTTACCCAGTTCTATAAACAAACAAACTCTGCTCGCCGCGAACGGGTATTCTCCACACTGGTAATTTCCCCTCCGGGGATCGAACCAACAACACCACTCTTGCCAAGTCCGGCACACTTTTCCGCGAAAATCGGGATTTTCCGAGAGAGCTGGCCTGAACCGCGCACTCGTCCGCGTCCGCCGTTTGACTGGAATTCGTAAAATTTTCGACTGGATCGCGAACCGGTTCGTGCCTCTCTCGCGCAGATCTAGTGTGCTGTGCCGAAGAACTCTGCACAAGAGATGAGAGAATAAAGTCGCAAAAAGACAAGAACGAGAGGATCAAAGAGATTTTGCAGGAATACAGTCGGCGAAAATAAGGGATGTTAGTATAAGACGTCAGGAGATATTTTGCAAATGGTAAAGAGCTTTTTTTCAGGAATACAATCAGTGAAAAATTGCAGGGCAGACATGAGAAGCGAAATGGATTTTTTTACAGCAATAAAAAAATCCCTCTTTGATTCTCATGTCTGCTACTTTTCACTGGTTGTATTTCAGCAAAATATCTTTTTACCATTTGGAAAATATCTCCTGACGTCTCATACTAACATCCTTTATTTTCGCCGATTGTATTGCTGCAAAATCTCTTTCTCTGTCTTTGCCATCAGCGAAAAGGGAAGGCAAAACTGGTAAGTTACTCCATACTTCTATTTTTTTTTTTTCAGGTATTACAGAAATGCAATAATCTAAAAAAGAAATTTTCTACGAATTTGATCAGAGAAACAAATAAGGCAAAAACAAGAATCATTGAAAGGTTTTTGAATTAGCAAATTTTATAGGAATATTCGTTATACAGAAGACACTAGGCCTACATTTGCTATCAACTTCTGTCGAAGACCCCATGAAAACATCCAAAATGTTTTTGCGACCCCAATAGCTGGCCGTGTACCTACTTCAAAAGAAATATTTTACACATAATTTAAATAGGTTTAAGTGATTTCCTAAATGGTAAAAAAAAAGATCCATGTAAAAATAGATTTATGTATTTCCTAAATGACACAGAAGAGTTGTAAGTGCAAAACAGACAAAGAATATCTGATAAATAAATTAATTTTCTATAGCTTTTCAAAAACTTTTTATCTTCTTCTCTTTCTTTTGCGAAATAAATGGCCCTGGTTTCAAAACCCTATCGATCAACATCCCTAAATAGAAAGAAAACAAACCACCACACTAACTTTTTAAAAATTGAAAGACGATCCTTTAACCTGAATTCACTAGCACTTTTTTTCTTTTTCTTCTTGCGTAATTAATGTCCTTAGCTTTGCAGCTCTGTCGACCAGCCACAGTAATCACTGTCGTTGATGTAAACACTAGCACATTACAACTCAAAATCAAACTTGAGAACCGATGAGTGTTTCTAAAAAGCGAAGACACGAAATACACTGTGAATAATCGAACTCGACTGGAGTTAAATAGGTGAAAAAATGTTGACCCGCTCTTGAAATCTGTGAAGAATGCAATTATCTCTGATGTTCGCCTGCGATTTTTTTTTTTTCGTGTTTGGTGATAAGTGAATGGATTTATTGATTGAAACTGGCTTTAATGTTCGTTGTTTTTTTTTTGAATAATTGCAGATATTTCTGCACGTAAAAAAAACAGAGCTGGGAAGGATTCGGATTAATGAGGATTCGAATTCTAATTAGAGAATTTTAAAGATGCAGTTAAATATTGATAATTGAATAAAAGTCACTTGGTTTGTTTCACTTCTGATTTTATTCTCTCCCTTAATATTTGTATTTGAATACTTTAATCAAAAAGGATTCTTAACCACTTAATTTGACTAAGAGAAAAAAGTCTAGAAACTTCTGTCAACTAACTAGCAGAGGTTTATAGACTTTTTCTCTTCTTCCAAAGAAAAGTTTGCTTATATTATATTAATTAATATTAAGAAATACAAAGAAAATTCGAGATCTTTGAATGTGAAAAGTGAAATAATAAATACATTAACAATCTTTATCAAGTTCTCATATAAATCATTAATAATTTTCAATTCATTTTCGACTTTTTTTCAATAGTTTCATTTAATTTAAATATTTTGTCTGCACTTTGAAAATACGAGTATATAAATTTTCGTCAACTTTATGTAGCTATACTTTTATTATTAATATTTTTTCTTTATAATGTTAAATAATTTAAATGCTAATTATTAATTAAAGCAATTTAGATGCATTTCCATCACCTTGTTAATTAATTTAATGCAATAATATACTTTTATACAAAAATGAAATATATTTTATTTATTTTATAATTGTTATTTAGATTAAATTTATAGTGTGCTTGTTAACTTCGCATTAAGTCAGTGTTTTATACGCGTGGCGCATGAAGTAAAATTTCGAGTTTAGAAAAGCCTAAAAATTTGGTTTGGTCGCTCCGCGAAGCGGAGCGACCAAACCAAATTTTAAGGCTTTTCTAAACTCGAAATTTTACTTCATGCTTAACCTGGGAGTGGAATACATCCGTTAAACAAATATTAAAATTTGATTGAGTAATTTGCTTTATAGCATAATCAAATTTAATACACGGAATTAATGATTATTTATTAAAAATATACTCTTTTGAATGAACACCTTTAATTAATTCTTGCTAAATATTTGTTTGCTTTGCAGTCATTAATTTGAGAAAATTAATTTAAATGTAGAGCATTTAATAAAAAAAAGAACAATAGTCCATACTTTAAACCTTGAGGCACGCCAGACGAAACATAAATATTTAATTGATGAGACTGATACATGATGAAACTCTATAATACTATTTGAAATAAAACAACACCGTTGACTCCCCCAACTCTTCCGTGTCATTTAGGAAATACATAAATCTATTTTTACATGAATCTTTCTTTTTACCATTTAGGAAATCACTTAAACCTATTTAAATTATGTGTAAAATATTTCTTTCACTTGTATTGTTGACCACTACAACATGAATACATTTATTAAGAAATAATTCAAAAACTATGAATGTTTATTTATTTTAACATATTCTGAAAGAATGATGTCTTCTTAAAATTCACAGCAATAATAATAATAATAATCTAAAGAGAATTTAACCCGATTTAAAGTAATTTAAAACATAGATGTTTTTTTAATAATTGCTGTTTGAAGTAAAAATTATGTTAAATTATAATAAGTATCTGAAAGTAGTAAATTAAACTAAATCTGACACGAAAATATATAGAGAGGAAAAATATTGATTTTTCAATTTTCTCTCGATATTTTTTTGTGTGATATTTTTTAAAATATTTTTACTTTTTCTAAAATAGTAATACTTTTTCAAAATCTAATAAAAAATATAATAAAAATCATCTAGAATTGGACATGTATGTTTTTAATTTATTTACAAGACAGATATTATTAATAATTTCTGATCGAACTAAATTTATGGTAAATTCAGCCTGATTTTCGAGAATATTAAATCTTCAAGAATGCATACGTTAAAGAATTTTCTTCAACATATAATGTTCGTGACCGCCAGTCTAAGGTGTCAAATTGTTTAGAGGGAATGGCAAAGCTATACTGATGAAAGATAAATCTCGAAACGCGTCTATAGATGACCGGAATAATTTGACCCAAATTGTTACATTTGCGGTAGGTTACTGTATGTAACAGCAAACACTTGTTGTATAATTCAATGTCCGTCGGGGTATTAGCCCGGGAAGTAGTTGTTTCAAGGAGTGTTTGATATAGTCTTTGTAAGACTAACTTGTTGTAGATTGCGAAAAGAATCGCACTTTTAATGTTTTTTTATATAATGTTCAATAAAATCTGGCTGAATTTACCATCATTTTAGTGAATTGAGTAGTTATTAAAAAAAACTGTCTATTATGGATTTTCATTTTATTTGCTGTAGATTTTGAAAATGCATTACTTTTTTAGAATACGTAAAAATATTTAAAAAATATCTCACGAAAAAATGTAAAATGGAAATTGAACGAAATATATTTATCTCTCTATATATTTTCGTGTCGCGATTTAGTTTGATTTACTAATTTCAGATCCTCATTATAATTTAAGTGTTTAATAATATTCTAACGAGTGTTTTCCATTCCTTGATTAAGCACGAAGTAAATATTTCCAGTAGAGAAAAGCTTGAAAATTTTGATTGGTCGCTCCGCGAAGTATTAAAATATTACTTCATGCGCTACTGATTTAATGCGGAGTTTTGAAAACGCTTTATTCAACTTATTAATAACACAAAATCAACAAATAAAGTATTAAGAAATTGATGTTTTCCGAGTTTATAAATTGTCGATTTCTATTTCAACTTCTAGATTATATTAATAAATATTCGAGAATTGACAGTAAATCAAATACGAATAGATTTCATTAATGTACAAGAATTTTGTCAAGTTTTGACAAATTTCAAGTAGTTAGTAAAAACTGCACTGACTATATTCTGGTTTTTTTTTTTATTGGCCAACCAGATCTGGTGATTTTTTTTAAATATTGAATATTTGGTTGGATACCCTGTTATAATTCCGACTTTTGCCTTTAAAATACATTTGAGGTTATGGTTTTCACATGGTTGCCATGTGTTTAATTACCCTATCTTAAAGATTAATTAAGTGGCAAAACATTACTATCGGCATGTTATTACCACTTTTCTGTAAAATAATTTATCAATTGCAACATGGCAATCATATATCGATATCATTACATACCAAACAGTAGGGACACCCAAATAATCAAAGAACCTAAGCAAAATAAATACCAAATCTGGTTGGCCTATGAAAAAACGGAATATCCCACTGAACAAACACATTTAAGTAATGTTTCAACAACATTAAAATAACATTTAATGTTGCTGCAATGTTGATATAATGTTATTTGTTTATTTTTTGCTCAATGGGATATGTATAAATATTAATTGATTCTTTCTAAGTTTATAAATTGTCGATTTTCATTCCAACTTCTGGCTATGCTTAAGAGTATTCGAGTATTTGCAGTAAATCAAATACATTAATTTCCAAGATGTCGAGTTTAAAAAAATATTGAGTACGTTAAAACTGCACTAAGTATATATAAATATTAATTGATTCTCTTAGAGTTTATAAATAGTTAATTTCTTTTTTAACATTTGCTAGCTATATTCAATAATATTCGAGTATTCGCAGTATATCGGGTACGGATAGACTATTTATAATTTACAAGATTTTTGTCAAGTTTTACAAGTAGTATATCGAGTAAGGATAGACTAATAATTATTTACAAGATTTTTGTCAAGTTTTACGAGCTTTAAGTAGTTAAAAGTGCACTAGGTATGTATAAATATTAATTGAATCTGTTCATTATCACTATCTGATTAATTTTCCAAAAAGGTTTTGAATAATCAACCAAATTATTTATATTTTATTTGAAATCATTACCACAGTGCCATCTTCTAGCATACTAATGAAGCTTTATTTTATATTGAAATGATTCAGTTTCAATATCTGTGGCGCTATCTCTCGAACCGTCCGCGAAGTTGTGTAAAGAGGCCTAATTTCAATGAAAAAAATGAAATAAATTATTGAATTGAATCAAACCATGTGCGAAGTTGTGTAAAGACACCTAATTTCAATGTAAAAATTGAAATATATTATTGAATTATACAGTGTGATTCAGTTTGGTGTTCCACCCCCTTCTAACTTTTTCATTTAGATAATAAAGTATAACAAATTATATATTTGTAAGCGACAGAAAATTGTATAATTAATGGCGTCACAAAATTGACAATACGATGACAACTGTCAAGGTAGCGATAGTCAACTTTTTTTTTCTCAAATGCCACCATACCAATTTTTTCTTCAATTCGGATACAGGGCACTTTCCTACATCCGCACATTTATCACAACTATACGCTTAGATAACAATAAAAAATAATAAATCAGTTTATTTTATAAAAAAACTCAGATGTCTATAGAAAAGAAATATGAGGATTTACCAAAATATCCACTTTTTATCTTCGTTTGTGGTTATTTAAAAAACAAAGAATGTTCAATTTCTTAAATAACCCACCTTCAAGAATTAAACACTTTTCATAATTTTCCTAGCCACATATGATTTTTTTATATTTTTTTTTGTTATCTAAGCGTATAGCTGTGAAGAATATTCGGATATAAGAAAATGTCCTCTATCCGAATCGAGCAAATATAGGTATGGTGTCATTTGAAAAAATTAATTTGACTCTCGCTATAGTTGTCATCGTATTATCAATTCACTATTAAATAGAGAATTTCCTGCCGTTTACAAATATAAATATGTATGGTTTGTTATCTCAAAATAAAAAAGTTAAAAGGGGATGGAACAACAAACTAAATCACCCCGTATTTAGAATTTCTGTATAAAAGTCAAGAAGTATTTATGACATTTTGTAAATAAATCAGTGCTTTTAAGCGTAGAAAATATTTCTTTCTAATCATATTAAAGAATTTGTATATTTCTAATGCATTTTTAATTGAGAATGGTACTCATTCTTCAACTATGGAGAAAATTGAATGCTTTCTCCACGGATACTAGCCAATGATATGACGAGATTTTACTTTTCTCCACGGATCGCATTTAATCTGGACAACCCTGGAAAGTTTAGACAACCCTGAAAAATGTGAACAACCCTGAATATGGCATTTATCGTTGCTATGACGATTAAATGATTGTTTATTATTTTTCCGAAAAGTAATTTAGATTTGTCATCGGTTATCATACAATATAAAATAATGGAAATTAATGATGATATTGAGAATTGTACCCGGCCAGACCTGCAAGAGACTGCTAAAATTATAACACTTAACCTCTTGCCACAAAAGGGAGAAAGAAATACGAGTTAAATTACAAAACTTTCATGGATTGGCGCACTACAAAGAATACAAATGCATTCTCCGAAAATGTTATCTTGGCTTATGTCTCCGAATTAGCAGATAAGTACAAATCCTCGACATTATGGTCTCAATATTCAATGCTTAGATCCACTCTGAATATTCATAATATAAATATTGAAGCCTATCCACAATTACGCGCATTTTTGTAAAGAAAGTCTGAGGGCTATCAAACTACAAAATCAAAAACCTTCACACCCAAGGAAATTGATGAATTCTTATGCAACTCTCCAGATAAAATATATCTTGCAACAATGGTAATAAATATTTCATCTTTTTATTAATATTCATGCGTAAATAATTATGTATATTTTCAAGGTCGTTCTCATAATGGGCATTATGGGTGCTTGCAGGACGAATGAAATTCATGCCATGAAAGTAAATGATATTTCCAACATAAACAAGATAATGACAGTCACCGTCCCTGTTACAAAAACCAAAACCGTTCGGAAATTTACCATAACTGGTAAATGTTATGATATTGTTAAAAAATATATTGATTTACGTCCGCTAAATGTCACAACTAATAACTTGTTCCTAAACTATCAAAAAGGCGTGTATTGCTCAAAATATAGGTATCAATAAGATTTCTCACATGGGACGAGAAATAGCCAACTATTTAAAACTACCGGAAGCTGAGAAGTATACTGGACACAGCTTCCGACAAACATCGGCTACAATATTAGTAGATTCAGGAGCCGATATAACAACTTTAAAAAGACACGGGAGGTGGAAGTCTACGTCAGTAGCGGAAGGTTATATCGACAATTCCATGAATAACAAGATGAAATCAGCCAGCAAAATCATCAATGCAATTCAAACAGCCAGCACCAGTGCGCAAATTTCTACAGTGAATAATAACATAACCAGCAAGACAAACATAAACATTGATACTCCTGTAGATATAACGTCGCCTCCGTTTACTATTAATAACTATGGTACGCTTAATCTGTATGTTAATAATAAATAAAATATACTTATGTTGTTAATATTTGATTCTTTAATACAAATAGAAAATGTATAGTGTTAAACTCGTGAGAAATGGCCATTTCCACTTGGATGAATTGATCCACTCACCTTCGGCTCGTTACGCAAACATCATCCTCGTGGAAATGGCCAACTTTCTCACTCGTTGAACAATATACTATTATTAAGGAATCGAGTTTATAAATTGTCGAGTTTTACACAATAAAATCTTTAAAATGTATTTATTACAATATAAAAGCAAGTTACATCACATCAAGTTTAAACAATCATAGTATAATAAACGACATAAGTAGGCTGTTTTAAGGCATCACGAAGCGTGTTGCTAAGGAAATTTAAACAATGTTGGTTTGTCTTACTAAACAATTTTACAAAATATAAAAACGAGTTAAAATTAATAATGACTTTCTGCAAATATTAAGTCTTGGTTTTGTAGAAACTCGATATTACTTTAAATTCATTTTTATATTTTGTTAACATTCTGCAAATAATTGGCAAATTCATATTCACTTTATGTTGAACAATTTCAGTAAATAATTTGGAAAACTAAAATAGAGTTCTTCTTTCGTTTGGTTCTTTGTTCAAATTGTGGTAATAACAGTCTCTAAAGGTACAGGCCCTATTACAGGCTGAAATAATAAGGCACTCAAAACGGACGAATTCGGCACAAACAAAACGGGAATCGTCAAGAGTAAGTTGCTTATCCTTTTTATATCATTACCATTTCGCACCTGAAACAGAAAATCAAATATTTTGAATTATATTTGAATATGGGAGGTAAACTACACCAAGTCACATTTCTTTTCAAATACGTTAATTTTTTTACGTAAATAGCACTGTTAAATTTCAAAAATGTGATCTAGACCCGTTTGTACCCAAGTCAATTAACTTAATCAGTGATTAGTACTTCTTAAAATCACAACAAATTTATTTACAAATTGTTTACACAATTGCATATTGATGAACGAGGCATGTTTAGGATATCTTACAAGTTTTTAACATTCTTATGTTCTAGAAATTCGACTTAAGCAGAGGTTTAATTATTGATTAGTGGCTAATTAAAGTTAATCAGCCTGGGTGCAAATGGGCCTTAGTGTAGTCTAACTCCCACATACAGATTTGTAAACTAAAAACTGAACCCACTTAGCAAGCACATGTAAATAATGTTTCAGAAACATTAAAACAACGTTTAATGTTGTTACAATGTTGATAATACGTCATTTGTTTGTATTTTGCTCCAATATACAGATTTGTAAACTAAAAACTGTATCCACTAAGCAAACACATGTAAATAATGTTTCAGTGACATTAAAACAACGTTTAATGTTGTTACAATGTTGGTAAAACCTTATTTGTTTGTTTTTTGCTTAGTGGGAATGGTCAAAATTCTGAATTGATTACTCACAAGTAAGTTTTCCAATGATTTTTCTTGAACGACCTTCGCCAATAAAACCTGCTCTTTATCTTCCAATAAATCCCCTCTGCATAAAACTAAATTCTCGACCAAATCCATTTCGAAGCGATCCAAATTCAATTCTTTTATAATAACCAAGCTTTTTCCAAAACCTGGAAGCATGTTCAGGTTTTCCAAAGGCCAAGAGCTTCCTCTTAGAATAAACAAAGGTGACCACAAGTGTGCTAAAAGCGTGTTTTGCGAGGTTTGATTCAGGCTGCCAAAACCTGGATTTTTCCTCGCTTGTTTTATCGAAATTAACAAGATTTGTGCCGCTAATTCGTAATTTTGTGAGGGTAGTAATTTTAGATTGTTGTTGTTGTTATAGGCAATGTTTGTTGGTTTAAATTTGAATTTGTTCATGTCGATTTTCGGTTTTCTTGGACCACGTTCTTCTTGCACAGCTGAAAAAAGGAAAAAAACGTCTGAGTGATAAAATTTGTACTAATTATTGATAAGTGAATAGATTTTATTTTAAACTGTGAAAAACACAAAATTTATTGACTCTTAGCTAAATTACACCCAATCAAAGCTGATTAAAATGAGTGTTTTATTTTACAAAGTATAACATTAGAAATATTCAAGTTCTAAACTATTTGAATTCGAGAAAATAAGCTTATATTTTTTAATTAGGTTTTTGTTTAGAAAAAAGTAACAAAAAATGAGAGAATGTCGGAATTTGCTTAAATGCATAGCGATTTATAAAATAGAAATCAATAAGCTTTGCCCTAAAGTGAAAAATAAGAAACATTTCTTAAATCTTGGCGAAATTAATACAGTTGCTTAAAGATAGATTATTTTAAGTATACATATCATAATGTTTACAGTGTTTGGTAAATTTGTAGGAATGCGCATTCCAAGTTTTATAAAAGCACTCAATTTGAAGTTTCGAACGAGTGTTTCCACTCTCAGGTTAAGCATGAAGTAATATTTCGAGTTTATAAAAGCCTTTAAATTCAAATTTTTAGGCTTTTCTAAAGTTGTACATTTTCAAGCATTTGGTGTTTTCTAAAAGCGTTGAATTTGAAGTTTCGAACGAGTGTTTTCACTCCCAGACTAAGCATGAAGTAAAATTTCGAGTTTAGAAAAGCCCCGCGTAGAAAATTTGTCGAGGGTCGCGCAGCGACCCGAGACAAATTTTCACGGGGCTTTTCTAAACTCGAAATTTTACTTTATGCGCCACGCGTATAAAACACTGATTTAAAGTGAAGTTTAAAATATACGGCTTAGGTTTGATTTCACGTTAATAAATATATCAAATGTATATTTCGTCAAATCAAATTTAAAATCAAGTTTCAAATCTTTAAATCTTCAAAACTTTTGTCACAATTTGTTTTTCTAATCTTTATTATAATTATACTTACCTATTTTAAACTAAATGTCTGGAGTTTTAAAAGCGCAGGATTTGGTTGGACGTTAAATCAATCTTAAGAAGTATATTTTGAACTTCAGTTGAAATCAGTATTTTATACGCGTGGCGCATGAAGTAAAATTTCGAGTTTAGAAAAGCCCCGTGAAAATTTGTCTCGGGTCGCTGCGCGACCCTCGACAAATTTTCTACGCGGGGCTTTTCTAAACTCGAAATTTTACTTCATGCTTAGTCTGGGAGTGGAAACACTCGTTCGAAATTTTTCGTCAAATTAAATATAAAATCAAATTTTTAAATCTTTAAATCTTCATAACTTCTGGAACAATTTGCTTTACGAATTTTTATTTTAATTGAACAGTTTATTTTGAAAGTGACCTAACTCCATTTTTTATTTTTTGTTGTTGACTGAAATAATCTTCATAATTTGAGAATTTCTGTCATAAATAACAATTTCTGGTTAAGTATATCTAAAAAATATAATATGTATTTTAAATATACTGAACCACAAATTGTTTTTATGGCTAAAAACCTTAAATTATAAAGGTTATTAAGATCAATAACAAAAAATTAAGAAATGGAGTTAGGCCACTTTCAAAATAAACGGCTCATTTATACTTACATATTCTAAACTAAATGTCTCAAGTTTTAAAAGCGCAAGATTGGGTTGGACGTGAAATCAATCTTAAGAAGTATATTTTGAACTTCAGTTGAAATCGGTGTTTTATACGTGGGGCGCATGAAGTAAAATTTCAAGTTTAGAAATGCCCCGTGAAAATTTGTCGAGGATCGCGCAGCGACCCGAGACAAATTTTCTACGCGGGGCTTTTCTAAACTCGAAATGTTACTTCATGCTTAGTCTGGGAGTGAAAACACTCGTTCGAAACTTTAAATTGAACGCTTTTACAAAACTCGAAATGCCTGAAAATTCACAATGAGAGATGTATACTCATTATATTAAAAGCTGTCTGTATAATAATACCTGATGTATTCATGTTAACTGCAAAACATCTTTGAAGTCTACAATAAGGACACCAATTTCTTCTTGCCTTGTCTATAACACATCTTCCATCACCAGCTAAAAACAAAGACAGCACTTTTAAAGTTGATTAGTTTTATTGCGTAACGTGTGTACTTCATTAAACTAGTGCTATAAATTGACAGAGACTTACATATACAAGTATACATAATGTTCCTTCTAACGCTCCTTTTGAAAAAACAAGAACAACCATCGCAACAGTAAACCCCATAATGTTTTCCATAAGATCGATCTCCGCAAACCATGCATGGGACTGGGGCTGGTAAAGTTCTTCCTATCGAAATAAAAGTGTGAAAATCAGAAAAAAAGAAAAAAAGATTTACAGGGTTAATAGCGTATTTGCAGAATTTTAATGAATTTCTTGTAATTATTTATTACACATATAACTTACTTATTATACATATAATTAATTATATTTATGCGATTTTTTAAAGCATTTGTTGTAACGGTTAAACAACATTAATTAAAATCTCAGCTATTGAACCATTCGATAGTCATGTGATAGTGTTTAATGCCTTCAAGTTTGTCAAAAAAAAAGATTTTATAATTTATTATGTATGATAACTTATGTATAAATAACTAAAAGTCTTACATTTGTAAAAATAAGGTGAATTCCGTAAATAAAGTTTAATAATAAAAAAAATCTTTAATTACAGATTACATAGTCAGATAAAGATATTAATATTATAATAAATAATTACAAGAAATAAATTTAAACTATGTAAATAGGCTATCAACCCTGGGAATCATTTTTTTACTTTCTAATTTTTACACATTTATTTTACATCTATCAGAAAAATAATAAAAAAAATAAAATTTGGTTTTAAGCTAAAAGTCATTAAATACAAGCACTTATTCAGCTTTACTTATAAACTGAGGATTTGAGGGAATATAACAAAACTTACCCATTCATTATAGTTTCGTTTTAAGGTAAACGTCACACACTTTTTCAATTTTACTTTTAAACTGGCAATTTGTAGGAGTTTAACAAAACTTACCCATTTTAGAAATGATTTAAATTATCCCAAAAGTTTCTTTCTAAAAACTGTTTTGTGAAGACATTTTGAAATACAAAGATCCTTGTAAAAGATTTTTTTAATTACCCCAAAAGTTTTAAAAGAAACTTCAAATTGATCGGTTATAAAAGTAAATTGTTTTGTGAAGATACTTTGAAATACAAAAAAATAATTATAGGTAAAGTTTTATAAGTAAAAATTTAGCACTTATTTATTTTTAAAGACAATTTAAAATTAATCTGTTACAGAATTGTTTTGATACTTTAAAATTAAGCAGTTTCAATTAAAAAAAAAAGTTAAAACTCAAATTATATTTGTTTTGAATGTGAATCGAGCAATTAATATCTCTTATTTTTGTAAACTCTACTAGATTTTAGTTAACTATTGTATAGATACTTTCAAATAAAAGTAAAAATCACACGCACTTATTCAATTTCACTTTTATACTGAGAATTTGTAGGAGTATAACAAAACTAACCCACTTTACAAATTGTTCGAATTACCCCAAAAGTTTCCTTTTAAAAACTGTTTTGTAAATACACTTTGAAATATACAGGTTCTTGTAAAAGTTTTTTTTAATTACCCCAAAAGTTTTAAAAGAAACTTCAAATTGAACGATTACAAAAGTAAATTGTTTTGTGAAGACACTTCGAAATACAGAAAAATAATTTAAATTAAAGTTTTATTAGTAAAACTTTAGCACTTATTTATCATTTAAAGACAGTTTAATATCTGTGAAATAATTGTTTTGTTACTTACAAATGAAGCAGTTTTCTTAATTCTTTTAGTTTACTCAATTTAGAAGATACTTTCAAACTAAAATTGTAATGTGAATTCAGCAAATAATATCTTTTATTTGTAAACTGTACTAATATTAGTAAAGTGTTGTTTTGATACTTTAAAATTGAGGTAAAAGTCACACGCACTTATTCAATCCAACCTTTAAACTGACGATTTGTGGAAGTATATCAAAACTTACCCATTTCAGAAATTACTCGAATTGTCTTAAAAAATTCTTGTTTAAACTGTTTTGTGAAGATACTTTGAAATACAGAGGTGCTTGAAAACCTTTTTTTGTGTCCTTTTTTGAATACAAATATTTTAAACTAAAGGTTTTTTTTTGTAAAAGTTTCTTGTTTAAATTGGTTTGTGAAGATACTTTGAAATACAGAGGTGCTTGTGTCCTTATTTTGAATAAAAATATTTTGAACTAAAGGTTTATTAGTAAACGTTTCTTGTTTAAACTATTTTGTGAAGATACTTAGAAATACTGAGGTGCTTGTGAAGGTTTTTTGTTTCCTTTTTTTGAATAAAAATGTTTTGAACTAATGGTTTATTAGTAAAAGTTTATTTATTTTTTCAAGACAGTTTTAAGTTAAGCTGTGAAAGTATTATATTGATACTTTAAAATTTGGCGCTTTTCTTTATTCTATTAAATTGAGTAAACTTCAATTTAAAAGAAACGTTAAAACTCAAATTAAATTAGTTTTGAATCTAATATGAGCAACTAATATCTTTTATTCAATTTTGTTAATTTAAATCGACATTATTAACTCCATAACAACCGTAATAAACAAGGTTTTATTCACTAGTGAACTAAAATTTTTTTAGGTCACTAGTGAGTTAAAAAATTTATTTAAAAATAAATGTAAAGTACATTTTCTTTACAATTTCGTCAAAATTGAATAAAAACATATATACGCCACGTGAATTAAACACCTTTATTCACTCAAAGAAATGATTTCAATCGCGCCGAGGCGCTCGTGAAATCAAAAATCTTTTCGTGAATAAAATCGTGTTTAATTCACTTGATGTATAATATTTATTATTTTTGTAAAATTTACTAGTTTTTTAATAATGTATTGTTTTGATACCTTCAAAATGAAGTTAAAGTCGCACGCACTTGTTCAATTTAGCCTTTAAACTGGGGATTTGTAAAATTATATCAAAACTTACCCATTTCAGAAATTATTCGAATTATTCCAGTAGTTTCTTCTTTAAACTGTTTTGTAAGAGGTGCTTGAGAATGTTAATTTGTAATAATAATATTTTGAACTAAAGTTTTCATAAGTAAAAGTTAGGTATTATTTTTCTTATAAAGACAGTATTAAATTAACCCGTTAACGACCAAGCAATTATAGAGATATCTCCAAAAGTTGATTTTAGCTAAAATTCTGCCCTTCTTCTAATGATTTCTATGAACGAATTATTATATTACATATTGGGATATTCTATTTTGAATATATATAATGTATACGCTGTAAATGTTCAGGCATTCGTCGATTATATAAAATTGTTCAATTTGAAGTTTTGAACGAGTGTTTCCACTCCCAGACTAAGCATGAAGTAAAATTTCGAGTTTTGAAAAGCCTGAAAATTTGGTTTAGCCGCTATGCGATGCAGAACGGCCAAACTAAATTTTCAGGATTTTCGAAACTCGAAATTTTACTTCATGCGCCACGCGTATAAAACATCAAAATATTATGAAGTTAGAAATATCCTAAAAATACTTATTTTAAAATAAGTAATAATTAAAATATTTACATAACAAATTATTTACATTTTTCTTCACACATTCTCAAGTGAAGTTAAATAATACAATGTATCAAATTAATTTATTTAGTAATTTAATTAGTAAAAATTTAATAATGTTGCGCTATTGCATCAATTGCGCTTAATGGGTTAAACTGTAAAAGTATTGTTTTTATTTTTGAAAATATATCACTTTTCTTAATTCTGTTAATTTACTCAATTTAAAAGATACTTCCAAACTAAAATCGTATTTGTTCAGAATGTGAATTGATGCATATATATATATATTTTTTTTCTAAAATCGACAAATTTTTAGTAAAGTGTTGTTTTGATACTTCAAAATTGCGCACTTTTCTCAATTCATTTAACATATAGTGAAATAGAATTTAATGTAATTGGTTAATTCTATTAGTTAACTCAATTTAAAAGAATCTTTAAAATTTAAATTATGTTTGTTTAGAATGTAAATTAAGCAATTAATATCTTTATTTTTGTAAAATCTACTAGTTTTTAGTAAAGTATTATTTTGATACTTTTAAATTCAAGTAAAAGTCACACGCACTTATTCAATTTAACCTTTAAACTGGTGATTTGTAAAAGTATATCAAAACTTACCCATTTCAGAAATAATTGGAATTATCCCAGAAGTTTATTGTTTAAACTGTTTTGTGAGAGGAGCTTAAGAAAGTTTATTTGTAATAATAATAATTTGAACTAAAGTTTTTATTAGTAAAAGTTTTGCTATTATTTTGCTTTTAAGGACAGTAATAAGTACAATAATGTATTGTATTGATACTTGAAAATGAAACACTATTCCTAATTCTGTTAGTTTACTCAATTTAAAAGATACTTTCAAACTAAAATTGTATTTGTTAAGAATGTGATTTAAAGCAAAAGATAACAATCTTTTGTCTAAAATCTACTAATTTTTAGAAAAGTATTTTTTGGTGCTTTACAATTAGCACTTTTCTTAATTCTTTTAACATAAGGTGAAATAGAATTTGCCAATTGTTTGCAGAATATTTCTTAATTCTGTTAGTTTACTCAATTTAGAAGATACTTTAAAACTAAAATTGTATTTGCTTAAAAAGTGATTTGTGTAATTAATATCTTTTTTTGTGTTTTTTTGTTTGTTTTGTTTGTATAAATCTACTAGTTTTTAGTCTGCTTTCTCGAAATATCACCTATCTACTGAGTTGCAATCCACACATTCTCTGTGATTTATATTAATCGTTGTGGTGGTGGAAACGTGTATGTTGGGGGTGGTTTTTGATCGAGTAAAGGTGTCATAAGATGACAATCAAGGGGGTTGGTCCTGTCAATTATTTCCACCCTTTGCAGGTCAACAGAACGCGTGGCCTTTTGACGGGACAAAAAACACTCAACGTTTGATGATAATGCGCGCTTTTCAATTTCCCGACACCTTTCGAGTGCTTTATTAATATTTAATGTACGATCAGTTTTAACGAAGAGATTTTTTTTCAACATTTTTCTTACTGTACTATTCAAAATAAAGGGGCATAATGAGTCAAAATAATTTTATACAATACAATCATAGAACATTCTCTTAATATTACACAATAGTCAAATTTTCTCACACAAAAATGAATTAACTGTAATAGGGTTTTTTAGTTTTAGCAGCGGAAATTATATTAATTCAAAAAATAAAATGGTGACGGAGACGTTATTATTAAATGTCTATGTAATATATTTTTTATTTTTTACCCCGACAAAGCCAACAATTTTTTGGCGAAATATAAGCAGATACATATATTTTTTTTAATAATAAATTCGTAATTTATTAAACCAATTAGAATTTTCTAATTAACTCCATGAATTTGGCTCAATATTTATTTTAAGAAATTGTAAATTATACTCATCACTTATTGTCAATAAAGCAAGTATAGATACAATGTGCATTAAGCCATTAAGCGTCATTGATGCGTACACGCAATATTATTATTTTTTAATTAAATTACTAAATAAGTTGATTTGATATATTATGTTATTTCGATTTCGATTTTCAATTTGTCCTAACATTTTATGTCCACCGATGGTACAGTTGCGAGAGAAAAAGAAAATAGTACAGCAGTTAGCTTTAGCCACTTCTAAAATATCGTTTTTAATTTCTTGTAAAACAAATTTGTCATGTACAAGTTAGCAACAATTTTTTTCTTGGCCAACAAGACGGTGCTTTTGTTGACATGCACTTCATTAGCAATGTCTCTAATGCTAATACCTTCTCTAAACGAGTCGTTATTATCGCATTTTGCGTTTCAATCAGTTGACATGCCTCCAGATTTGTCAATTTGATTGAAAATTTGAAAAAGTAAGTCCAGTTCACATAGATAATTATTTTGCTGTACTAGTTTTTTTTTTTTTTCTCTCGCAACTGTACATACGAGTAGGTACTTTAATTTTGTATTTAAAAGGAATTATCAAAATTATCTAAGAAACGCTGATAGAAAATCAGGATAACAACAATAGTGTAGATGTTTTGATAGGGTTCCAGAAAATTTCAGTTTTAGGATCGATTAAAACCAACTTCTAAATAATGTCTAAATATAGTTTCCCCTGGAAACATGTTAATTGTGTTGCATATAATACAACTCCACTAATTCCCGAAAGTTTTCACTTTGAGATCTACCGTTTCTTTCGTTGAATGATGGTTATAACACCTAATTCGACAGTTATATTTATTTAGTATTTACATATTATTGAAATAACTGTTTTTGTTTATTATAAAAAATACAAGACGTGCTTTATTGTGTTCATTTTATGAATCAATATTTTCTGTCAGAGCTGTGAGCTACCGTTGTGTTTTCATGACGAAGCGCATTTCAGCATAATTGACACGTTTTGTGGGTTTAATGGGACTTTCAACGGTAAATGGGAAAAAGCTCGAAGAGCTTTGTTGTTTGAAATACAAAAAAAAATCTGAATCCATTAGGAAATCAATCATTCATAATAATGTTACACTTTTACAATCATTACTGTAAAGCATAATCACTCGTCATACTTTTTTTATAATAATAGATACAAATTTATGTTATTCAAATGCAATTTCCGAATGATATTGTAATGATTTAAATAAATCCTGCATTTTGTCTTTATCAGTAAAATATTATTTAATGTTGCAAGCTCTTGTAATTCAAAATATAATAATTTTATAAGCAGGATCGGATCCACAGGGAGGAAGTCAGACGACAAAAACAATGAATAAAAAAGTGGTTAATTATTAATAGCTTCGCGGAGCGGCGAAACTAAATTCGAGGCTTTTCTAAACTCGAAATTTTACTTCATGATTAGTCTGGGATTGGAAACACTCGTTGACAGCTTCAAATAAAAAGCCTTCAAAAACAACGGATGTTTGAAAATGTACATCGATAAATCGTGATTTGTATACCTGATAGAAATTGATAAACAAATAGTGAAATTTTATAAAAATAGTAAAAATTATTCAAAATCGATTATAATATAGGGTTTTCTATTAAGGGGAATATAACAGTGGTCTGAAATTTAATGTTAGGTTTATTTAAAAACTAAAGGTCCTAGAAAGTTGAAATTTTGACAGCGTATATTAAGCCCAATTATCTAGTAAAATATCGAAGTACTTTTTTTTTAAACAATTTGCTTTCAGAGGTATGAAAAAAATAATGTTAAATTTTTCAAAATTAAAAAAAATATTCCCATATCTTACTAGTTTATACTATAAGGAATATAATGTGAACATTTCATAAGGATGCGATAGCTCATGCCCGAGTCAGGTTAAAATAAAAATCTTGAAAAATAAAACCGTAAAATACCGCCGCCTTGCGGATCTTCTCTTAGTTGAACGCGTTGTACACTCATCTGCACAATTATTGGAGGGGCGAGCAGCATGCGGCCAGCGTTTATCTCTGGGCCGGTGAACGCTGTGCGGCTTCGCGTTTGTTTTTCTTTTCTTTTTTCAATCATAGTTAACAAAAACGGCTCGCGTCGTTAGCATTTATTCTCGTAAAATTAATATTTCGCAATTATAATCGATATTTTATTGTACTAGTGTTTTATTTTCATGCTTTCTGACTACTAATGGAATAAGTATTTTTTTATACTGCATGTTCACTAATATAGAAAACACGAAATGTTTCACTAATTTAAATAAAGATGTGTAATATACCTTTAATATTGGCTTTCCTTATTATTTGACAGTGTCGGTATTATTAAATTATTTTTAAAGTTTTTTAAGCTGATTAATAAGCCAGAAGCAATCGAATAACAATCAGTCTTGTTCAAATCATTATTTCGTCTTAAATCTTTCGTTATTAAAGCAGTTGTTAAATGCCATTAAACTTCTCGCAATAAAACTATTAAAGTAAATTGTAAAGTTTCTAGCAATCGGACCTATTTGAACCAACTGCGACTTCATCAACGAATCAATGATATCAAAACTATAAGAATAGTAAGAATAACACCAATATGACGTTGTCGTGGATTAATGTTACAAATCAACTATTTTTTACTGAGCACAGGTAATATTTGTTTGACGAATGTTTAAAAAAATGTAGGGTTTAACTGCGTGCATATTCATTGTTAATTATTTTAGAAAAAATAGAACTATAATAATAATAAGGTAGTTATTATAATGCATTTCAAATAATAAGCTTCTTGCTCAACATTGCACCGAGCCCAATATATTTTTTTCAAATTTGGCTGATTTATGATGAGTCATATTTTGATAGTAAGTAAATAAGGAATAAATGAATTGAAATTGAATGTTATTGCAGTCCTCTATTTATACGGCTCAGTCAACTTAGCCCCCCCGAAGTTCGACTTTTTAAAAAATAACTGTTGCGATAGACGGGCCTTAGCTAGCGCTAGCTAGCGCCACAAAAATTAGAGCTAGCGCCGTTTAGACAAAAAAGTTACGGGGGTTTGAACTTTCGGGGGGCTAGGTTAATGCTGGATGTTTCAAGTTTTCTTACAGTATTCGGATTCCTCAGAGCTAGCGCTACCAATTTAAAAGCTAGCGCCACCCCCACAACCCCAAAGATTATACAACATTTTAAACCCTAGCCCCCCGAAATGAGATTTTTTTTAATCAAATTGGGTGCAAAAGTTCAATTCAAGGCTTTAAACGAGTGTTCTCCACTCCCAGACTAAGCATGAAGTAAAATTTCAAGTTTAGAAAAGCCCCGTGAAAATTTGTCGAGGGTCGCGCAGCGACCCGAGACAAATTTTCTGGGCTTTTCTAAACTCGAAATTTTACTTCATGCGCCACGCGTATAAAACGCTGATTTCAAGTAAGGTTCAAATATACACAAATTTCACAAAATTTTAGTGTTCTATACGCGTGGCGCATGAAGTAAAATTTCGAGTTTAGAAAAGCCCAGAAAATTTGTCTCGGGTCGCTGCGCGACCCTCGACAAATTTTCACGGGGCTTTTCTAAACTCGAAATTTTACTTCATGCTTAGTCTGGGAGTGGAAAACACTCGCTTAAAGCTTCAAATTGAATTCCTGTAAAAACAACATATATCTAAAGATTTAAACAAAATAAAGTGAATCTGGAATACGTCTACTTTAAAGAAAAACTCCCTGTATATCGTAGAATCAGGATATTGAGATAGATTGTGTTAGAATGAAAATAAAGTCAATTGAATAGCAACGAAAGGAGCTTAATCACAATTTTGTAGCATCGAAAAGATACCCATGTTTTGATTAGGTACATACATAACCCGATGTGTACTAGGTACATTTTCAGGCATTCATTGTTTTTTAAAAGCGTTCAGTTTGAAACTCCTAACGAGTGTTTTCCACCGAGTAATAATGATTTAAGTTATCATAAAAAAAAACAACCGTGAGGTACACCACTGTCTTGCTAGCACTAGCTATCTCTTGAATAACTTTCTCATTTATCACTTGGTGAAACATTTTGAAATAATAATAAAGGATAAATTAAAAACACTTGGTTTGTTTCACTATTTGTTTCTATTTACTTGACTAGTTTCGCTTTTTACGGCATTATCAAGAGTGAATCAAGAGTGAATCAAGAGTGAACTTTGATAATGCCGTAAAAAGCGAAACTAGTCGAGTAAATAGAAAGAAATAGTGAAACAAAGCAAGTGATTTTAATTTATCCTTTAATATCACTAGCTATGTCGTTGTTAGTGTTTATAGACTTCAGTATAGCAATTACAATGCCAAAAAAAAATTTGAAATCGTACGGTTAGTTTCCGAGTTATAACGATTTCAATTATCAAAAACAATCGTCAGTTACGCCACTGTCTTACTAGTGCAAGCTATCTCGTTGCCAGTGTTTATAAATATTAGTATAGTAATTACAATGCCAAAAGAGTTTCTTAAATCGTACGGTAAGTTCTTGCGTAATAACGATTTAAATTAGCTAGGAGTGAAAACACAATTGTCAGTTACGCTACTGTCTACTAGGCATCATGTTTCTAATAGCCAGTGTCTATGAACATAAATAAAGTAATTACAACGCCGAACTATTTGTTGAAAGCGATATATTATATGCCAAACATCATTTTGTATTAAAATTCAGGAAGTAAATGGTAATACGCATACAGGATCTGAAAGCTCTTGCATCAAAATTTGGACGTGAACTTTTTTTTACCTGATATTTTTGAGAGAATATTTTTGTCATATTCTGTTGGCGCTAGCTCTAAGTTATATTTTCCACCCAATTTGATTAAAAACATCTCATTTTAGGGGGCCAGGGTTAAAAATGTTTTATCATTTTTTGGGGCTGTGGGAGTGGCATTGGCTTTTAAATTGGTAGCGCTAGCTCTGAGGAATCCGAATAGTGTAAAAAAACTTAAAAAATCCAAACTCGGGGGGCTAGCATCAACCTAGCCCCCCGAAAGTTCAAATCCCCGTAGTTTTCTTGTCTAAATGGCGCTAGCTCTAATTTTTGTGGCGCTAGCTAAGGCCGGTCTAGCGCAATCGCTTTTTTCAAAAAAGTCGAACTTCGGGGGGCTAAGTTGACTGAGCCTATTTATACACATCATCATTTTGTAAACCCTGTACTAAACATAAAAAAAAAACAGGGCAGCTTTCCGTTTAATTTGTTTCAATCTATTATTTATTTGTTGCATTCATAAAAACTAGAATATTTGACCGAATATAAATTGAAATTCTCCCCAAAATTGGGGGTATTTACCCAATTGGGCAGAGGCCAAATTAATACACATTATTTTCATGGCAATAGCAGTTAGGGAAGATAATATTCCCATTTAAAAAATATGATTGAAAATCCTATGTTTTTTTTCATATATGTGCGGCATATAAATATTCACAATGAGCTTATGAACATGAATTATTTTATTATTATATTTTTAAGAAATAATCTATAATTTAATAAAATAAAACACATAGTTTGTTCGGCTGTCGAAACTGGAGTCTTAAAAGTAAAAATAATGTGTTATAATGACAAGAATAAGAATCATCAGTTTTGTAAATACCGAAAAATAACACAGGATCCGATAACGCTTTCTAACGAATTGAAAACAATACATAGCTTGTATGTATTATCAGCGTGTTTAAATAATACGAATCGACACTTTCGTTCGATCCGTCTTTTTTATACGCTTTGTTTTTTTCGTCTATTCCACGCGACGCGAGACCCCATCCGTTCATGCCAAGGAGCAATGCACAAATGCACAGCGAACTGCCGCTTTTCTCTCTGACTGTATTCTCCCCACTTGTGCTGTAAATTTGGCATCGGATGAGCTACTCTAAACTATGTGGGTCTTTCCAACACGATCGGCGTGTTACACTGCAATAATCCCCTTAGAGGCCCCATTTTAAATTCCCTGGCATTTGTAAACTTTAATTGAGGGCCTTGATTTTTTTACTATTGTCAAGTGAAAAGTGTACGATTTGAGAAAATGGAAATATATACGCTGCAAAATTACATAGAAATAGTAAAAATGCATTATTAATATGGTGTAAATTTTGTCCAGACCGATCGCAGCGTTCGTCGTGTTTTCTTTCTTTCGTGTTTTCCCTGTGTCATTGTAAAACTTATCACGAAATTTCAGCGTAATAGACAAATTACTGATGTAAAATTGCCAGTACGTACTCGTATCGCCAGGTCAGCTGAGAACATTACTGTTGTTGCTGAAAGTGTTGCTAAAAACCCGGGTTTCTCTATCCCAAGACGTTCACAGCAGTTGGGCATTTCATTTCATCGCATTCTGCACAAGGATTTTAGCCTGCATGCTTCTAAAGTGAAGACTTTTTTTGGGGGCTATGAAGGAAAAAGTCTACGCTAATGGCACTGGTCTGCAAAAAAAAAATTTTTTTCGAGCCCTGACACCATTCCTGCTGATTGTTATGTAAAATGACCTTCTGAATCCGAATATGACCTCCGTTTTCCCCTATCACCCTCCGTTTTCGGGGGAGGCCCCCCCCCCACCTATTTTTATCACTTTTCGATAATTTGAGGGGCTAGAGAGGTGAAAAGTTCCAAAACATGAACATTTGTAGCAAGGAGGTAGATTTGGGGGGGGATTTGCCCCCTTAAATTGTAAAAAAATCATTAAAAATTATCAATTTTTTCCGTTTTTTTTCACAGTTTTTTCACTTATTTTCTACATATTCCAGCTTCCATTCCCCCTCATCTTCCCCCAAACATCCCCAAATAATAAAAATATATTGCAACAATATATAGCAACAATAATAAAAATATATAGCAACAATAATAAAAATATATAGCAACAGTTCGGAAGATTCACTGTACCACGCTGGCGTTCTCAATACTCCCCCCGTTTCCCCCCATCCATTGGAGGGGTGAAAAGGATTATTTTAGCTGTAAAGAATAATAAATAAAATGTAAAATAATAAATGTAAAGAATAATAAATAACTAAGATAAGTACCTTCATTTGGTGCTTGCTTTCCTTTTGTACCCTGAGGTAGAAGTTTCTCGTATCAAAAACCAGCAGTACTTTGCTAACATGCTCGCATTCCACTTCCTCGAAAATCTCCTCTCGAACTTAGAGATGTCTTGATGAAACCGTTCCCCGTGTTCATCCGAAACTGCTCCTAAATTTTCAGGGAAAAAGTCCAGGTGTGAGTGAAGGATATGCACTTTAAGAGACATGTTACACCCCATGGCCTTGTACGCTGACAGCAATTCCTCGACATGAGCGACATAATCATCACTTTTGTTGTTACCCAAAAAGTTCTCACACACGTTTTGGAATGCAATCCAAGCTCGTTTTTCTTTTCGATTCAGGTGTTCAATAAACGTCGAATCTTGGAAAAGTTGTCTAATCTGGGGCCCACGAAAACTCCTTCCTTGATTTTAGCCTCACTAAGACGAGGGAATCTAGTTTTCAAAAATTGAAATGCATCACCGGTCTTGTCCATTGCTTTCACAAACTGTTTGATCAATCCGAGTTTGATGTGCAAAGGCGGCAAGTAATATTTTCTTTCGGGACCAGAGGAAGCATAAAAATTCCTGGGCAAACCTGTGCGCGCGAGGTATTGAGAGCGCCAGCGTGGTACAGTGAATCTTCCGAACTGTTGCTATATATTTTTATTATTGTTGCTATATATTTTTATTATTGTTGCTATATATTTTTATTGTTTGGGGGAGGATGCGGGGGGATGGAAGCTGGAATATGTAGAAAATGAGTGAAAAACGTGCGAAAAAAACGGAAAAATCGATCATTTTTAAGGATTTTTTTACAATTTAAGGGGGCAAATCCCCCCCCCCCCAAATCTACCTCCTTGCTACAAATGTTCATGTTTTGGAACTTTTCACCTCTCTAGCCCCTCAGAGGAAACGTAAAGGCTAAAATAATCCTTTTCATCCCTCCAAATTATCGAAAAGTGATAAAAATAGGTGGGGGGGCCTCCCCCGAAAACGGTGGGTGATGGGGGAAAACGGGGGTCATATTCGGATTCAGGAGGTCATTTTACATAAGAATCAGCAGGAATGGTGTTAGGGCCGATTTTCATGCCGACCAGTGTGGCCCACAAACAATTCAAGCGCTCAAAGAAAATATTCGAGTAGGTATTGGTCAAATAAAGCCAGTGTTGTGCAAAAATGTGATGCAATACTTTCTCAAAAAAATAGGGGTTTGCAGAAGAAGCCAAGGTGGCTATTTACTAGACATCATATTCCACAACTAATGGTGAAATTTGTATTTTGTTTGAAAATATTTTTTCGGCATTATTTCATAAAAAAATATTGTTTTTAAATAATTAAAATGGCACCTCTTAATGGAAAACCCTTTGCATTTTCTAATAATTGTCAAGAAATACGAATTTTCAATGAAAACAAAAGTTTACCAGTCTATAAAATTCGTAGTTGATAATTTCAACAACAAAGAAAATGCAATTGCAATTTTGTCCATGTTTGTAATTTTTCGTGTAAATCGATCAAACTGAATTTATTTGTTTATTTTCGAGATCCATTTACACTGTACAATCCTACAATTTTATTTAAAAGGGGTATTTAAATTTAAAAAATATTGCTGATTTGTTCTGACATATCTAGAATTTCAATAGCATCGTGAGTTTTAATGAAGAACCATTTAAAAATAATTATTTGGATATTCTACTAAAGAATAATTAACAAATCAAGTTACCTAAAGCTTTTTACTTATTTTCTGGCCACCTTCCATATTAAAAATTATAAAAAGTGAGTGATGACAAAAATAAAACATTATAAATTTCGAGTAATAATAATTTTATTCGACGTATTGTTTCCTCTAATACAGCATAATTTTATCAATCTTCAAATATATATATACACGTGTCTACTTAAAAAATACACAAATCGCTATCAATAAATATCTACAAGTAATTTTATCTCCTTATGAACAGTGCTTAAAAAAAATCAAGTCTTCTTATGGCATATGTCTGTTTCTTTTACACAAACGTAAAACAAATGCACAAATATAACAGTTTAAAAACCAATTGAAGTTAAAATTAAGATTGTACCTGATTAAATAAAAAAATTAACGATATCGACAACAAAAATAGCAGTTTAAAAATCAATTAAGCAAATCGTTATGAAGAGGAAATAAAATATGATTTTGGAATAACAAAACTTTTGAGGATTGCGAAAAAGAACAGTTTGAAACAGTCATCAATTAATATGTTTAAAAGAAAAAAAAATAATTTGTTTTCTGAATAAAAATATTATTACAGTCACTTGAAAATTAAGGACCTACTTATTTAATCTTGGCATACTTTCATGAATCTAGGAGTAAAGAATTTAGAAAATATAAAACGAATTAAAATTAAAATCGACTTTCTGCAAAAATGTAGTCTCATTGAGACAAGTCTTCAAATATTCATTGAAACAACTACTTCTCGAGCTAATACCCCGACAGAAATTGAATTATACAATGAATATTTGAGATACACGACAGATTTACTGTTCTATGCATAATTTATATACAAAATGCAACAACTTAAAAGTTTTCTTACTCGATTTATAATTGATGTTATTTTTGTCGCTTGATAATTAATTGTTTAAACTTTGCGTAATCTTAAGTTTCAAGTAGCTGTAATACTAACTCATTTATTTTTTGAAAATCCACAAAAATTTGTCCTGCATTCTGTTTGTAATGTTTCGTCAAATGAAACTCTTTAATCTGTTTAAGTCGTCAAGAGATTCGATTTTTTTTTATAATAAATACACTTAAAATCTAAGATCACAAATATACAGTAAGTAGAATGATGAATAATAAAAAAAGGAATAAAAAGCACAATAGTGATCACATGGAAATTTCTAAATACACAGGAAAAAGTAGAGATTGTTGATACCATGCGATCATTTAAATTATAAATTAGAGTAGGCAGTATTTTTGTTGTCCGGTTGCCCAGAATGCTAATTGAATGATGGAATAAATTTGAGGTAAACTATGTGTTAACAGTCAGTAATTCCAATCTAGTTTAACACGTTGATCGCCACCTTTATAACAATTAAAATATTACCTCAGGCCGCTGATTAAGTTTTTGTTCCAATTATACAGAATAATAAAGCAAACATTTGAAACGACATACACGTTTTTAAACGTGCAAGCCACCTAGTTTATATTTCTATATAGTTATACTTATTCCGCGGTACGGGCAGCACGATGCATTAAGAGTTGTTTCTGGGTGCGGCACAAGGTACATGCCGCGGGGCCTAAACGCAAATTTAGCTGCGGCACGAGTGAATGCCGCGCAGCGATAAACGTGTTAAAATTCAAAGCCTACTCCAATTTATATTTTAAATAACCGCTCGGTATAAGTAACGTCCGAAGCTGATAAATAAAATCGGCTTCGTACGTTGCATATACACAAATATTTACACTGAAAAGCGATAATTACATAAACAATATCACATTATTTTAATTTAATTTATACTATCAAATATAAATTCAAACCGAGTTCGCGATCAAATCTAAACCTAAGTAACCACACATTAAAATTTAGACATTAAACTAATGATTTACTCGCCTAGCGCATGAAGTAAAACTTTGAGTCAAGAAAAGGCCTCAAATTTGATTTGGTCTCTCCGCTTCGAGCGATTCCAAACTTTAAATTTTACTTCATACTTAAATTAGGGTTGCAAACCGATGTTAGAAAAAATACATTAATTATTGAAATTTCTTAAGATTTAAACCTGGCCAAACTTCTAGCTACGCCCTCGTCTATGATACTAATTACATAAAAAGTATCTCAGCTGTCTTTTATAAATACTGTGATATTGTGTGTGTAATTTTATGTATAGGAAAGTTATATAATATGATTTTATGTACATTATTTATTGGTGGCATTTACATTGATTGGAGTAGGTATGTAGTGATTTTTTTTAAAATTGATATTGCACATATGCTCTGTGATTTTGCTGAGTACGAGTGATAACTAAGGCTCGGATTTTTTGCGAAGAAAAAAAATTAAACATCCGTGCTTTAATAACATATGGTGTGTAAAAGTAGTACGAGTATGAGCGAAAAATAAACGAAACTAACTCTGCCCTAGCTGCACTTTATCTTTACTCCTCTAATAATTTGTCTTGTACTATTTTTTTTCTCTATCATTCGGTTCACGACGATGCCATTAATTTCGCGGCGGCGGTCACGTGGTGCTGGTGGTGGTAGGCGACGTCAGGCGCTGCTGCCGCGGCCCCGGGGAATCCAAAGAATTGCTGGTACGATGGGTACGACTGGTTCTGGAAGCAGGAATAGGGTTCGTAGGGTTCACTTTTAATTACACTGGCGCTCGTGCTCGTCGCCGGCAGAAGGGAGGTTTGCCCCAGGTAAGGTCTGTCGTTCGAGGCTTTATTGGGCGAAGAGTCTATGGAATGTCCTGATGAGGTGTGGTTGTGCGACGAAACGCTCTGCGGCGTCGTTTGTCCGTTGTTAGGATGTTGGTGAATTATACTCGATTTTGATTCTGCAAGGAAAGAAATAGTTAAATACAAAATAATCATGGCAGCACGCAGGGGCGGACTGGCTCTCAAAAAAGGTACCGGAGAATGGAGCGACCGGCCCTGACATGTTTGCTGCCCCCATATATGTTTGGAATACTGATATTCATATTTTATTCGACAAATATTTGCCTATTTCGCTTATTTTTGATAACCGTATTTGTATAAGATAATATATATGCATATTTTACATTAAGTAAGTTTTACATGCTGTTTTTTTTTTCTAATTAAAGTTAAAGTATATATGTAAAAATCACATTAAAACAGTGTAATATACGCGTGGCGCATGAAGTAAAATTTCGAGTTTAGAAAAGCCTGAAAATTTGGTTTGGTCGCTCCGCGCTTCGCGCTACGCGACCAAACCAAATTTCCAGGCTTTTCTAAACTCGAAATTTTACTTCATGCTTAATCTGGGAGTGGAATACACTCGTTTAAAACTAATAATGACTTTTATTCAATTATCAATATTGTATCAAGTGATTAATGAGAACCAAATTAAAGATACTTGTATTTTACTTCCATATGTGCATTTCAAACACAAAGTGACCATTATGAATGTGTTGATACTAAAACTGCAAAAGTTAAAAGTGAACAGAAACTATTCAATATGTACTTAGATTAATTTTGATGAAAAATATCTGACAGTTGAAAAATTAGAGAACGAATTTTCCTAAAAAATAGTCATTTTTAAGAAGTTATTAACTATCAACATAACATTACTATTAATTTTAAGTAAGTTGCTTTTCGATTACGAATAAGTGCATTACAACGAAATTATTATACATTATATACAGGACGACCCAAAAATTAATAATCGTTCACTTAATTAACTAGCAAAAATTAAAATGTTTAAATATCAAACAATATACGTTTTCAACTTTTAAAAGCGAATCGCAGGGTATTTAACTAAAGATGTTTTTAGGGTTAAAAAATAAACAGGAAGTATGTTCTTTTACGTATACATATCCCGAAATTTTACTTCATGCGTCGACACAACACTGATTTAGAGTAATGTTAGAAACGTACTGCTTAATTTCACTGATATTTCAGGGTTTTATACGCGTTTTGCATGGAGTTTTGAATGCGAAAATTCTACAGGAAAATAGTTCAATTTGAAGCGGTTAATAAATGCCGTCCACTCCCAAATTAAGCATTTAGTAAAATTTAGAGTTTCGAAAAGCCTGAAAATTTGGTTTGGCCGCGTACCGGTACGCGCTATAGGATGAAGCCCAATTTTTAGGCTTTTCAAAACTCGAAATTTTACTTCATGCTTAATTTGGGAGTGGACGGCACTTGTTAACCGCTTTAAATTGAACTATTTCCCTGTAGAATTTTTACATTCAAAAAGCGAAAATTCTTATTGAAAGCAAAAATTATCACAATTGAATTAGAACCAATAATAAAAGAATCATTATCTATTTCAAAATTTAAGCCTTTGTTAAAGAAAAAATTACTTGAAGAAAAATAAGGAGTATTGTTATTTAATGAATTCAATTTTAGGTTAAAATAAATAATCTTTATTTGAAATGTATAAACATAAATATAAACTTTTACAAAACAATTGACAGTAAATAAACGTTTCTCCTTTTAGTCGAGTTCAACATAAAGTAAACATTGTTAACCGCGGAGGCTTCTACTTCGTTATACATCATAATTCACAAATGAAACACTTTTTAACTTTGTTTGTATAACTGAGACTTTATGAAGTAACTATAGTTTCAACAACTTCAACTAGTCATTTTCAAACTAGAAGTAAAGTAAACATTTTAAGTTAAACATAATTCTAAACGTCGAGATTAATCAAGTAAACAAATCTGACTTGAATAAAACACTGTTTATCACTTTGTTTGTATAACAATTGGTTTATTTGGTGACAATAGTTTCGATACTACACGTATCATTATCAAACGGTTTGATAATGATACGTGTAGTATCGAAACTATAGTCACCAAATAAACCAATTGTTATACAAACAAAGTGATAAACAGTGTTTTATTTATGTTCAACAATGTATAACGAAGTAGAAGCCTCTATAGTCAGTGAATAAATCTGACTTGGTTTTATCATTATAAGACGCCCTGTATAAAGTTTACTGTTAGTAGTATAGTAAACACATTACCTATCTACCCTGACGTCATTAACTTCTATATGTTTTCAATCAATGGATTCTGGTTGAAACAGAACATCTTCAATTGTTTGGCACGTCGAATGTTCAGTTTGTGTTTCTATCATCATGACATTTATAACGCCTGTTAAAATACTTCAAATGCGCCAATTTTACGAAAATGCTGAAAATGTCATTGGAAGCAGAAACATATCGGATTTCCAGTAATGGGCGAAAGTATTGCATTAAAAGTAAATGAAAATATAATTCAAATGTTAGAAATAAAGAGGATCCATAGAGTTAGAAATTAAGGGGATTCATATAGATATACCACTTACAATTTTTCGCAGAACCAAGAGGAAATTATTGTGATTGTGAATGTATATTTTCTTGAATATTGTGAAAAATATAATACTGTTAATATACAGTTTAACTAAGGTTTACTGTTCTGGATTTGTCAGTTCGTTCTCGTTCCATCTTTTGAAATAGAGTGCTCACTGACAGATTTGTCAAATATATGAAGTAATAAAATCTTACAAAAACATGGACATGCGTTTATGATACTGTGTTATGTTTTTTGTGACGTCAGGGTAAAAGGGTAATGTGTTGATTTTTCATTCAATAAATTTTTCAAAGAATAAATAAATCATGCACAAAAATGTTTAAAGCTTCCCCAAAACAAGACATGACTGTATATTCAGTATCTACAATTATTCCTTTGTTAAAAATAAATTTAATTGTTTGTATTTTGTTTTAGTTGCTTTGAAATTCTGTTTTTGTATTTGCTATTTTTTTGTTGTTAAAAGTTTGTTGCAAGTACTTAAATCATGCACTACGAATTGCATTCTACAAATTCCTATTCGCACATATTGAATAAAAGTATTCGCATAACTAATTTTGTTTATTTCCAACATAATGTTCAAATGTACATCTAATTTCTAAAAATACTAACTGAAGAATTGAATATAACTGTGGTTTTATGAATTCATTATTTATTATATAAATATATGTACGTATAAAGGTATTCCGACAAAATAGTCCTATCTAAAATATTTTTATTACCTACTAATGAAATCCCTAAGAAACTTATTTGCTCATCAATATTTCTTCTTATTACAAAAATTTGTGTAGGTACATAAGATGGTATTCCAACCAAAAAGTCGTATCTACAAAATGTTTATTAATTACTAAAGTTATTAATAAGAAACTTATTTTATCTACAATATTTTTATTAACTACTAAAAAATTCCCAAGAAACTTATTTTCTCTCCAATATTTCTTCTTATTACAAAAATTTATGTAGGTACATAAGAAGGTATTCCAACCAAAAAGTTGTATCAACAAAATGTTTAATAATTACTAAAGGTATTAATAAGAAATTTATTTTCTTTTCACTATTCTGACTTATTATACAAATTAATGTAGGTACGTAGGAAGAAGGTATTCCTACAAAAAATCGTTTTTTCAATAAATATAACTATCACCAAAGATATTCCTAGCAAAGTTCTTACTATTTCAATATTCTTTTTTATCATAAAAAGTACACAGATTTTTATGAAAACCCTTCTGTGTGTTCAAACTATTTTCAAAAAAGCAAGATAAAACCCCCTTAATTTAAATTCTATTTTATTGCTTGCATGCATAATTTTCCACACCAGGGTACCATGAAGCTGTCGGAGGAGGGTATACCCCGTCCCCTTCCACATAAATCCCCCCCACCACTTACTTTCTAGACAAATGAGAAACGTTCGGCGCTTGGCCAATGAGAGACATACCTTCTGAAGGAGTGGGGGTGTTGCCCTCGTTCTCTCCACCATTGGGTTTCTTGGGCTTGCGCTTGCGTGTCTGGATGCCGTCCTTCCTCATCGCCAAGGGCCGGTTGACGCCGTGCAGCTTAAAATACAGGCCGCAAGCGTTGCATACCGGTTCCCCATCGTTGTTTCGGCGCCAGAGTGTCGTCGTTCGGGTACCACAGTTTGTGCAACATAAACCCAATCTTCTTGTTGCTGTCTGAAAAGAAAAATATATATTTTCAATTTGGTCTAGAATAATGATAAACATATCAAAATACTATGCCTGAGTTTAATACTATAACTCTGGTATTCTTTTATGAACCAGAGATTTTAAAATGTATGAGCTAAATTGTAAAAATTAATAGAAAGGGAAATCACTTTGTTTCTTTCACTAATAAATATTAGTGAAATAAACCAAGTGATTTCCCCATCTATTATTTTTTACAAATTAATTTACATATCTTTTAATAGAAACACTTTTTAACCATTGTTCACAAATTTATTTTATACCAGATGTACATTTCGGTCACAAGGTGACCATTATCAATGGTTTCATACAGTATCAAACCATTGATAATGGTCACCTTGTGACCGAAATGTACATCTGGTATAAAATAAATTTGTGAAGAAATGTTAAAAAGTGTTTTTATTTAAAGTTATTATCATCTTCATATAACTCACTCATATTCATAATTTACATATATTTTATTCATGTTACATTAAGTAATCAATGAGAACCAAACTAAAGATATGGATAAGCTTTTGTCACCACAAATATTTTAGTAGAATAGAAGAAAACTCGTCAGTATTAGAGTTTGTGCTAAAAACTATATTATTTTTTCCTTACCAATCTTTTTGATGGTTTTATTAGTGGCCTGTTCATTCCGTTCATTTTGTGGTAAAGGCCGCACGCGTTGCACAAATAATGTCCGGTGCCGTCGCGACGCCAGAGCGGCGTCGAAATCGCCCCGCAATTAACGCACTCCCTTCCTTCACCGAATTGAAATTCCATTGCTCCATCTATAAAAGAAAAGAAATTAAACATACTGGTTAAAATGAAAATTCTTTGCTTTCACACTAAATTCTGTTACAAAAGTAAGAAAATCAATCCTAAATTCTGTTACAAAAGTAAGAAAATCAATTATAAATTCTGTTACAAAAGTAAGAAAATATAAAATTCAGTTACAAAGGTAACAAAACCAATCCTAAATTCTGTTACAAAAGTAAGAAAATAAGAAAGTAATATTTTGTGTTTAATTATATTTCAATATCACTAAATTAATTCTATCATCCAATAACAAATTTTGTGTAAGAACATTCTGTTATAAAAGTAAGAACACGAATCCTAAATTCAATCATCCAATACCAAATGTTGTGTAACAATATTCAGTTACAAAAGTAAGAAAACCAATTATAAATACTGTTACAAAAGTAAGAAATCAAGAAGAAAATAATTTGTATTTTATAATGTTTCAGTATCACTAAATTAATTCTATCATCGAATATCAAATGTTCTTACACAAAATTTGGTATTGGATGATAGAATTAATTTAGTAATATTGAAACATAATTAAACACAAAATATTACTTTCTTATTTTCTTACTTTTATAACAGAATTTAGGATTGGTTTTGTTACCTTTGTAACTGAATTTAGGACTGATTACACTGCACCACAAAAAAACTTTTTTTCGTGTTTCCTGCACCATATTAGTCAAATCATATTCATTTTATGCTAAAAAAAACGAAAATGACAATGAAAATGTTTTATTAGCTCTAGTTTCTGTGATACATAGTAGATATAACGTTATTGTGATCTTTTTACTTTTCTCTTGTATGCGAGTTCCGGAGCATCCCTACACACAAACCAACAGTAATCCGCTAGCATAGCTTCATTCCAACGACCCTGATATCTTCGTTCCATTACAAAAATATCCTGGTGGAACCTTTCCCCATGTTCATCACCAACAGCACCACAATTGCGAGGAAAGAAATCTAGGTGGGAGTGGAGAAAATGGATCTTTAGGGACATGTTACATCCGAGTTGATGGTATTTTTACTAACTGACTGTAGTTTTCATCTCTATTGTTTCCTAAAAATCCACAAATCACTCCCTTCAGAGCTTCCCAGGCTTCCTTTTCTTTCCCCTCCAAAACTTCGTCAAACGCAGGATCCCTAACAAGTTGACGTATTTGTGGCCCGACAAAAATACTCTCTTTAACCTTTGCATCACTTAGTTTCGGGAATTTGTCTCTCAAATACCTAAAAGCCTGTCCATCTTTGTTCATACTTTTGACAAAATTCTTCATTAAACCCAATTAAATATATTAGGGTGGAAGAAGAATATCTTTTGGGTCCACAAGTGGCTCAGCAACGATATTTTTTTCGTAAGTATTGAGATTTCTTGCAGGCCAGTCTGCTCTTATGTAATGTGAACTTCTGTCTCTACTATCCCACATACACAAAAAGCAGCAGTATTTAGTGTACCCTAATTGCATTCCTAAAAGTATAGCAATGACTTTTAGATCACCACAAATTTTCCACTTGTGTTCATTATTGTAATTGATTGATTCGAGGAGAGTTTTCATGTTAATGTAAGTCTCTTTCATGTGAACTGCATGGCCAATAGGAATAGAAGGAAGACGGTTTCCGTTGTGCAGTAATACAGCTTTTAAGCTTAGCTTAGATGAGTCGATGAATAACCTCTATTCTGTTGGATCATAGTTCATTTTGAGACAATTCATTAATCCATAGACGTCGATACAAACAACAAGATTGGTATTCTTCTCAAAAAAAGAGAGCAGGTTTCGCTGACGTTTTCTATACTGTGAAACTTTGACATCGTGTTGGAGAAGATTCCACTGCTGCAGTCTTGACCCTAGAAGTTCTGCCTTCTCCTGTGACAAGTCTAGATCTCGAATGAGATCACTTAATTCTGCTTGACTCAATCTGTGTGGTGTTACTAGTGTATCATCTCTTACCTCAAAATCAGGGTCATTTGATGTGAAACGCTTATTTGCTTCTTCTTCTTCTTCCATTTCTACCTCATTTCTACCTTGATTTTCCAAATCATAAATTTGTGGTGGGGTAGGAACTGGTAAACTATCCGAATGAGGAATAGGTCGAATGGCAGATGGAAGATTCGGATATTTAACTGTTCCCCTTTTCTTCATTGACAATCCTGCTTTTATGGGCGGAGTTGAGCAGAAATAGCAGTCATTTTTATGGTTTTTAGGCTTCCTCCATACCATAGGTACAGCAAAAGCCAAAGATCTTTTTTTATTTTTCAGCCATTCTCTTAGTATAACCGAACATTGGTTACAGCATATGTGTGTAACCCATGACTTATCCTGGTCCCCTACCTTTATACCAAAGTAATATTGGTAAGCAGTTTTCACAAGAGGCGTGATATTTCGCTTTTGTGATGAAAATGTTATTTCACCACATATGTAACAAAAATTGTCTACTGAATTTACACAATTCCTTGGCATTTTGATTTATATTAATAATTCCGCACTAGTTAAACAATAGGAAACTCACATAAATCACTTCACTAGTTATAAACATAACCTACAAATATTATGGAATGTTAGTTTTGTCAGTTTACAGGTATGCCAAATGTCATATACAAAATTTTCCAAAAAATTAAAATTTACACCCTTAAGAAACAACATACAACTTTATCTCCTAAACAAGAGCTAATATGTAATTTTTAATGTCATTTTCAATTTCAGCGGGTGAAAATACATAAGTATTAGCTAATTTTGAGTCCGAAACATTTTCATTGTTGCGCAGTGTTATCTTACTTTGATAACAGAATTTAGAATTGGTTAGATTTTTTTCTCAATATTATTAATTCTAGTAATATTACACAGTTTTTCATTTAATTTTTACCATGTTTCAAACGAAATTCTCATTTTATCAAATAAAAGTTCCACATCTCAGTTTATATCAGCATATTTCACTTTTTGTCAAATAATTTTCCCCTTTTATCAAATGATTTTGCCATTGTATGAATGATATGTAAGGTGAAAGCCCAATAGGAGAAATAATAAAGATGTGCTTTGTATTTTAAAGCATCAAATTTCAGAACACTAGAACTTCATTACATGCTGCTTCATGTTTGGCCGATTATTTTGGAAAAAAAAACAATCTTTGTTTTTTTTTTTAAATGAGGTCAATTTAAAGGTACTAAGGAGTGATTTCACTTCTAGACTAAGCATGAAGTAAAATTTCAAGTTTCGAAAATCCTGAAAATTTGGTCGTAATAACCAAATGTTCAGTCTTCTCTAAATTCGAAATTTTACTTCGTGCGTAAAAAACACTTTAATATTGTGTAAATCAGAATATTCTTGTTTAGCAGTATATTTTCAATCCTGCTTTAACAGAATATTTCTTAAACTGATCTACCAGTGAATTTTTAATTTCACAATATTTCAGTGTTTTATACGTTTTATACGCATAAAGTAAAATTTCGAGTTTAGAAAGTCAAAAATAATCAAATAGCATGCAATGACGTTAAATACAGTTAATTTTTCTATTAAGTGTTTCGAACGAGTGTTTTCCACTCCCAGACTAAGCATGAAGTAAAATTTTGAGTTTAGAAAAGCCTAAAAATTTGGATTGGCCGCGTAGCGAAGCGGAGCGGCCAATCCAAATTAGGCTTTTCTAAACTCAAAATTTTACTTCATGCGTCACGCTTAAAAACACTGATTTACAGTGAAGTTAAAAAAACACACACATACGACAACGATTGTAGGCAACCTAGTTTACGTTACAGTTATTGGGTTGCCTATAATTACTGTTTTCAACAATTTGAGCGCAGAATTTGACTCACGTTTTATTCACATCTACATATTAGATTGCTAAAGCCGTATATTTTAAAATTTACCATATTTCAGTGCTTTATATACGTGGCGCATGAAGTAAAATTTCGAGTTTAGAAAAGCCTAATTTGGATTGGCCGCTCCGCTTCGCTACGCGGCCAATCCAAATTTTCAGACTTTTCTAAACTCGAAATTTTACTTCATGCTTAGTCTGGGAGTGGAAAACCCTCGTTTAAAGATTCAAATTAAAATCTTAAAAAAAAACAACAAATGTCGTGAAATTTACAGTGTACGCGTAAACCTAAAAGAAAAATTCCTTGTATTTAAAAATCACAGTTATGCACACACAGTTGTGATATTTTATTGTAATAAAATGTTATGTTTAATATTATAATTTGAAATTTCTTCAACAATTTCGTTGAAATTTAAAAATGTAAACAAAAATCATTAAGATATTTTGTAGTAGTACAAAATATGATTTAACAAATTTAAGATAATAAAAAACGTTTTAAACAAATTTAACGTTTAAAACATGTTTTAAACAAATTTAAGATTTAAAACATGTTTAAATCAAAACCGTTTAAAACACGGCGGCTGTTTTTAAAAATTTTTAAACATTGTTGCAACACAAAATATTTTAAACATAACAACCCGTCAATTGGATAGTATTAATTTAGTGATATTTAGATTAAATAAAATATGTATTCTTACTTTTGTAACATAATTTAGGAGTAACTAGAAATTGTTTTCAATATTACGAATTTTAGTGACATTAGGAGGAAATAAATAAAAAATATTTGTTGCGAATAAAATTCATTGTTTTATTCCATTTTAAGCACATTGATAAGAACTGCTTTGGTGATATTGAGACATTTGGTTTTATAGACTTTAATAATATTCAACGAAGACTCCATGTAGTTTTCATCAACGTTTTACGAGGAAATTATTTATTGATGTTTCTAGCAAACTGCACTTGATAAAATTTAAATGCATATGTTTCTAGTAACAACATTGATATTTTCTATAGGTACTTCAAAAACTGAAATTTATTGCCAATTGCATAAATATTTTAGCAAAAATCATGACATTTAACCATACTTAAGGATAAAATAAAAATATAAAACATATTTTGTAAATGAGTCGCCCAGAAGCAAAACCAGCCATACACCTTTTTTGATTTTGGGGTTTTGATATTCCTGGATTCTGCTCGTCTCGGCTACAATTTTAAAAATAAATCGATCTTCAAAACCCTTCCTAAACCTCTTAAAATTAGGTTTGAGAACTCCCAGCAAATGCAAAACCTGCTATATTTCTCGGTTGCAAAAGCTGACATATTTTTTCAGTTGCAAATCCTGCCAACTTTTTACATAGTTTTACATAATGTTTCTTGTTCCCATTCGATACAATGCTCATTCGACACTATTTTGATTTCTTTAAAAGCCTCTGAAAAATCGGTTTTTGTCATTTTGCCACGAATTTGTCAAAACCCGTATAAATGGTTTTGCATCTGGGCGACTAAAATATTTCTAATATTTTGTAAATATTCTGCAAACAAATAACGAACTTAATTTCACTTTGTATAAAATGATGTCACAAATCTAAATTCACACTAACACGTTAAAAAACATGCAACTTTTGTTTATTGGTGAAGCCAGATTTACAAGAAAACAGTCACAAAAATTTGGGTTTCGAGAAAGTATCCCAAAACTTGATCTAATTTCAGCATCTTTATTTTCTTAACTTTGTTTTCGTTCTATTAGCTTGACCATTCAGCTGATTTTAAATAAAACTTTATCATATTTTTTTTATTTGAACAGAGAGAGGTCACCTTTGTTAAATCTGTTTTGATCTCTCGATCTGAATGCCCATTAAAAATACACGTCCCATTTCGCAAAGAAGAGGACAAAAATAAAACGAGAGTTTAATTCTCTTTCTCTCGTCCCACCAATAATAATAAAGTTTGAAATATATGACTTCAGTGGGCTCCATTTTTGCACTCCATTGATTAATGGATTTCTTAAAAAGACTAAGAAAACCAACTAGAGAATAACAATTTTAAAAAATCTTCTTTTGGTTACGTTTAAAAAAGATAAATGTATGTATTTTTAAATAATGTCCATATCAAGGTCAAGTTTCCATTTGTTATTTTCAAACGTGATTAAAATAGAATTTTATAATTAATCAATATTGAGATGTGTTTCAATGTTTTTTGCCACTTTTTTAAATTAAAACAACTAACTTTGTTTTACCACTTTTATTATACTTTTCAGTGACTATACAGTTACGACTACAAGCTAGTCATTATCAAACTAAGTGCCTAAAATTATGTGTGCATTGCTTTTATATTACAGCATCAAAGAGAGGGGTATACATTATGTCGGTCTGGTCATTAATGAGGGGAATTTCCGGATTAGCTTTTTCCGGATTAGCTTTGAATTTCCAGCGCTTCGAGTAAATCCATTCTTCAGCCTTTATCCGACAAATGGATTACTAAAAGCATGCTGTTTTCAGTGCAGGTATGGTTGTTTTCCAATAAATGTGTTATATATATATATATATATATATATATATATATTATTTAAAAATACATACATTTATAAACATCTTTATTGTGAACTAAACAAATTACAGTTTGTTTATTTTTACACTATATTTTATTTTTTGGATCCTTGGCTATCGACCATCGGTCTTTCAGCCTGAGTTGTACTTGTCCTTGTCTTGTCAGTTAGTTATGATTCATGTGAGATGAAATGAATTGATAAATGGTGGTTTCTGGGTTATTGAATTTGGGAGAAATATTCGGGTTTCGTACTAAACAGAGGTAATTAAGGATGTCATGGATGTGTGGGTTAGATGCGAATTTTTGGGATAGTTGGGTAAGTCGTGGTTGGATAGGGATTATTTCTGTTTTTTCATACAATAAGGTATTAGAGGGGTTGTGGAATGGGTTATTGGGGTGTCGGATTTTTGTGAGGATTCTAAGGGCTGATCGTTCTGCGACTTCGATATTATTTAATGTCGAGGGACGAGGGTTAAGAAAGAGGATTGAAGTATATTCTAATAGGGGGCGGCAGATCATTTTATAGATGTGGACAGCTGTTTTTGTCGTGATACCTTTATTTTGGAAGGTTAACGATCTGAAATGCCGAGCCCTATTTTGAATTTTTGTTTTCATGGTTTGGGAATGGAGTTTGACGGATAGTTTGGGGTCGAAAGTGATGCCAAGGTATTTACACGCAGGGGATGGGCTAATTACGGTGTTTGATATAGTTATTCTAAATGGGGAATTGAGCGGTCTGTGGAAGGGTGTGGAATAGATAGGATTTATTGGGATTAATGGATATTCTCCATTTGGCAAACCAAAGAGATAGCGAATCTATTAGCCCTTGGAGAGTAGAGAGAGCTTTAGGAATTGTGGGTTGGTGTGTTATAAGGGCAGTGTCATCGGCAAAGAGCAGAAAATATGATGAGGGATTAAGGTACTGTGGGTTGGGGTTGTATATGTCATGAACATAGACATTGTATAGGAGCGGAGATAATGGAGAGCCTTGGGGAACACCTTGTTGAGGAATAAAAGGCCGGGAGATGGTATTTTGGACGCGGACATTAAGGAGTCGATTGTTTAGGAAGTTATCAATGAGATAAATTAGGTGTAATGGGATATTGAGTGAGTAAAGTGTTAAAAAGGTGGAATTGTTGTTTATTAAACGTAATGAGTTCATATGCTCTTTAATTCTAATTTCAAAATGTCTACCAGATTGACCAATGTATGCTCCTTTACATGTTTTGCACGTAAAGATTTTACCCCTTTATTTTAATAATTCTACGACTCGAGTTTCGACATATTTAGTGTAATTTTCAAGTTTGACAAATTTACAGTGTTTCTATGGCTAAAAAGTATTAAAGTATTCACCACTGTTAATACTTTATAGCCATAGAAGGACTGTAAATTTGTCAAACTTGACAATGACACTAAAAATGTCGAAACTCGAGCCGTAGAAATATTAAAATAAAGGGGTAAAATAAAGTAGTAAAAAACATTGAAACGCGTCTCAATATTGATTAATTATTACGAATTACCACGTAGTAACGATCAATATTATACAAATATTAGAGTTTTATAAGATTCTTATTTTCTGTGAACGCCAACAAAATTCTTTATACGTAAATAATTAGGGGATTTGTTATTATTATTTTTTTGTTAATAATAAAATTGATCAATTAATCGCGAAATAATGGACTACATTAGAAACCAATTTTGGGGAAATTTATTAGCTCTTATTGTTGGGTCATTAAAGTTTTTATGCGTGAAAGGATTTTCGTGCACATTAGAGAGAGAAACTCTCCCAGGCCTGTATTCTCCCAATAATGCAAACAAAAATTATCAGGTAGAAACCGGACCATAAACCACTCCAAAATTTACGACCATAGTTTGTTTCTTCTTGCCCTTGAGGTATAAATATTTAATGTATACACGCAGCGTTGAAATAAGTTTGATTGTGTAATGTTGTATACGAATTTTTGTTTTGAAGACAGTCTAAAACTTCTTTGAGAAATTAATAAGAAGACAGAAAAATGTTAAAAATATAATGAAGACTCAAAGATTAGAGGATAATTTTTCCCACATTTTTTTGTTGCCAGGCATCGATAAACTTAAAATAATATTCCCGGGAATCACGAGAAATTAAAATAAATAAATTTAAAATAGTATTCAATATTAGAAAAAACATGATTTGAAAATGTTTACAAAAACCATACTTTCCCTTTGTATTACATACAGAGCATTTTTCTTTTAGGTATACATCTTCCGATAATTACAGCATTTTTTAAATTTGGGGGTATTCGTTGTTCCAAAGCGTTTAATTTGCGGCTTTTTACGAGTGTTTTCCATTCCCAGATTAAGCATGAAGTAAAATTTCGAGTTTAGAAAAGCCTAAGAATTTGGATTGGCCGCGTAGCGAAGCGGAGCGGCCAATCCAAATTAGGCTTTTCTAAACTCGAAATTTTACTTCATGCGCCACGCTTAAAAACACTGATTTACAGTGAAGTTAAAAAAACACACACATACAACAACAATTATAGTCAACCTAATATACGTTACAGTTATTGGGTTGCCTATAATCACTGTTTTAAACAATTTGTTCAGAGAATTTTACTCACGTTTTATTCACATCTACATATTAGATTGCTAAAGCCGTATATTTTAAACTTTACGATATTTCAGTGTTTTATACGTGTGGCGCATGAAGTAAAATTTCGAGTTTAGAAAAGCCTAATTTGGATTGGCCGCTCCGCTTCGCTACGCAGCCAATCCAAATTTTCAGGCTTTTCTAAACTCGAAATTTTGCTTCATGCTTAGTCTGGGAGTGGAAAACCCTCGTTTAAAGATTCAAATTGAAATCTTATAAAAAAACAACGAATGTCGTAAAATTTACAGCATACGTATACCTGAAAGAAAAGTTCACTGTATCTAGGGAAGTATAATAAAAACATATAGTAAATCATAATTAACAACAAAACATATTTGTATTTCATTTGTTTAAACTTCACATTAGATCAATGTTTTGTACGCGTGGCGCATGACGTGAAATTTCAAGTTTAGAAAAAGCGTAAAAATTGTCAGGCTTTTCTAAACTTGAAATTTTACTTCATGCTTCCTTTGGGAGTGCACACCTATGTTAAAAAACAATATAAAACGCTAATAATGAGCGTTTCTTAAAATCTAAAGAAATTATGTAGTCAGTGCTTGGTAACCGTTGGTAATTACACTGAAAACAATAAATTCACACAAGCGGAACATTCTTATATACGAGTATAGAGGAGCCATTTCCTGCACCCACGATTTATATATTCCGCTGGAGCTTGAAATTTATCGTCCTCTTCCATCCAATTACAGACCGCCGAGTGCATAGAGGAGAAGAAGAAGATAAAAGCCAACAAGAGAATTGCATTTCAACAACGGCAACAAATCCAAACGTATTAATTATGCTGGATGCGTACTATCCTTTTATTCCAGTTGAATTTTATAATTTTGCGCAATCGAAGTTGGATAGATCAAAGAATATTGATGGGCTATGATGAATCTAATAGTGTTTTCCGCTTAGCTCTAGTCAGTGACGTAGTAACTATAACTATGATGTAGTAAACTTATTGTGAAGTATAAAGGACGCGAATTTCATGAGGTAAACAAGCCAAAAGTAAGTTTTAACTGTGAATTTAATACACTTGTAAATAAAACACTTTTTACTTTGTTTAACCATTATATAGTGGTTAAACAAAGTAAAAAGTGTTTTATTTACAAGTGTATTTTAGATGTACCACAAAGTGAATGCCTACAACATAAAACAGTGAATTTAATTTTTTGCAAATAACATTTAACCTTAATAAAAATCGATGATTTAACAATACGCAAAATATCAATCTCTAATACATTTTGGGTTGGTTTTTATTTTAATAAAAAGTTGAATAAGTGTTTTTAAAACTTCACAGTAAATGAATGTTTTATACGCCTGGCGCATGAAGTAAATATTTCGAGTTTAGACAAGCCTAAAATATTTACTTCATGCTTAATCAGGAAGTAGAACACACATGTTAGTACCGTGCGATCATTTAAAACTTGATTTAGAGTAGGCTTTGCATTTAAAATTAGATTGGCACTACTGTCTGTTAACACATAGTTTACCATAACCTCAAATTTATTCCACCATTAAATTAGCATTCTGGGCAACCGCACAAAAAAAATCCTCCTACTTTAAATCATAATTTAAACGATCGCACGGTAAACCAATGAATAATTTAATAAATGCGATACCCCCAAATAAGAATAATCAAACTAAATGAGTATTTGTGTAGGTATTCAATAAACCAAAAATATTTTCAGCTAAAACAATCATAAAACTTTTAGTAGACAGAGAAATCCTAGAATAATCTTAAAACACTTGGCGGCACTTACATTTTGTGGTTGTGCTTAGACCTAAGATAGTCTACAAAGAGTGTTAAGATTTTTCTTATTGAAGTCCTAAACCTTTTTATAAACATTTTTAGGTATTTGCAGTGTCTTAAAAATATATATATTCAAACTTTCAGTAGACAATTTAAAGTTTGAGTATAGTCTCAAAACTGTTTTGCAAATAATAATAATAAGTTAGATTATTATCTCTAAAGACCCTAATATTTAATAGTTTTAAATATCTGAAGGTTCTTAAATGTCTGTGTAATTTGGTTGAATTTTATGTAAACAGTTGGTTTTTTTATATTGGGTTGATTCAAAGTTAAATTTATTCCAAATCAAATCAACACAATCTTTCATATTACCATCTCAGATATTTTTTATATAAGTGCACAAAATTTAAAAAAAATATTTAAAATTACAAGTGTGTTTATTTGACATGGAGTTACCCAATTATAGTTGAAATCGGGAGAGATATCCTATGAATCCTTGATATGGAATGCGTGGTTCAAATTTTTTAGAGAGTATGTCGACAGTTGTATCTGAACGATTTATATTAGTTGTGTCAAATTTTGACGTTACATGACAATGTCATACTGTTTAGGTCGCGGGTATATTAGCGTTCTTTCTTTTAGAAAAGCTTTAGATCATAATTTCTTGTGATTTTTTTCTTTTTATACAAGTCCCAATTACGTATTGTAGATTTTTAAATATTCGTTGTTTTCTTAAAAGAGGTCAATTTGAAGTTTAAACGAGTGTTTTCCATTCCCAGGTTAAGCATGAAGTAAAATTTTGAGTTTAGAAAAGCCTGAAAATTTGGTTTGGTCGCGTAGCGCGAAGCGCGGAGCGACCAAACCAAATTTTCAGGCTTTTCTAAACTCGAAATGTTACTTCATGCGGCACGCGTATAAGACACTAATTTCAAGCGAAGTTTACTCGTTCACATTATTTTAGTGCTTTCAGTGTTGAATACGCGTGGCGCATGAAGTAAAATTTTAAGTTTAGAAAAGCCTGAAACCAAACCAAATTTTCAGGCTTTCCTAAACTCGAAATTTTACTTCATGCTTAGTCTGGGAGTGAAAAACACTCGTTTTAAAAAAAAGCGTATGCATATGTATATCTAATAGAAAATTGCCTGTATTAACAGATTAATCCGATGACTATTTGCCAAATCTACTGAATGCGCATTCGATTCAACTAACATTTTTGTTTGAACTTACACAAAATTAACATAAATGCATTATTTATTGTTGTAAATACCTGAACCATGTAGTAGATGTAGAAATTGGAATTATAGCACTTAAACTCACATTTAAAACGATTGTGCACATTAATTAAAATAATTTGTGGCCGGGTTTTTGCAGATTTAGTTTTATGAAGACATTGTCAAAATTGTGACGTTTTACCTTAAAATTTTAAAGCTATACACCGTTCCATTTGTTTCTGGATCTCGCCTAGCCATGCTTTCGTGTTGTTATGTTGCAGTATCAACATTTACATTTTTTATTAATTGGCACTCCTGATTCCTTATTTTAACAGTGTTGCAATAATTTATGATATCATAAGTAATCCTCTTTTTAATTTTCAAGAGGTTTATTGTTAATCTTGCAACAATTATTTCGCCACGCGGTCGCTTCTTCGAGCATTTTATTATTAAATCAAATTAATCTAGTGTTGCAATGCTGTGTCAATGTCAAAGTGAAAAATAATTTCAGGCACATATTAAATATTAATATGCCAAAGATTATCTCTGAATCAAAAAGGTTACAAATTCTGATGACTGGACAAAACACATGGGGAACCTTTCTTTTGAAACCATTCCTCCTTTTATTATTTCGCTTGGGGAATCTGGCTCAGAACAAACATCAGAAGATTCAGATGCAGGTTCTCTTGACTAAATAATAAAAGTGGAATGAGGGCTTAAAAATTGTTTGACATGAAAATTATCAGTATCACAGAAGGGTGGGAATAAATTTGCAATTCTACAAAAAAATACTGAGGGCCAACAGAAGAGAGAATGACCAAAATTGAGGTGGATGGATGGAGTTGATCAAAATGTGTTAACGGGAAGACCCAAGCGAGAAATACAAATGGATGACGAAATAAGTTTGTAGAGCCGAATTCATTATATTTGTTATATACAATATTATTGCTGTGTTTGTATGTACAAAAACCAAGTAGTAAATTTTGTTAATCTTATAACTGCATATTATTATCCTTTTATATCTGAAAATTTGTAAAACAGGCAACAGTGTAAGATCACAATAGTCAGAAATTATAACCTTAAAATCAAACATCTGACAGTGACATTTAAAAACCCTGATTTAAAACACAACCAGCCCCATTTACAATACTTAAACTGTCACTTTTCCATAGCTAGGCGAGATCCAGAAACAAATGGAATATATTATACATACCGGAACGTACGTTTTCTCATGTTCCATCTAAAAACCAAAGCAGACAGTGGTATTCTGAAGTTTTCTGTTTCTTTTTACACACGTAATCTGATGACATCAAACTATTTTCGTATTACATGTATTGGTGCAGAAAGAATTACAAATCAAGGAAACCATGGGACACCTCTCGTAAATCGTACCTTATCAATGTTTTTGCTTATAGCGGCGGTAAATTATTTCAAATAATTAATATGGAGACTTTTCTTGTATAAATTAGTACGTATTTTATTTTATAAACAATTGTTTTTAAAATATGTGATAATATTTCGCCAATTATTGTTGGCTTCTTTAAGGCATGATAAAGGTTAAGATTAACCTTCAATAGAAAACAAAAATTGTTAAATTTATAGAATTGTGATGTTAATATAAAAACTGTAAATTATTTCTAAAAATAGTTTTTATTTTTATACAATTTTTCAAACAAATAACTTAATGATTCGTTTTCTTTACAAATTAAATTTAACTTTAAATCAATCATTTCAAAAAACAAGTTACATTTTTGTATGGAAGTTGAATATATATTCAATTATTCTAGTTGATTTAATGAATATAGAATTACTAATTGATTTTCATATTTCAGTGAATCGTATTTATTAAAATGTACATTGTTATCGTAACGAGAGTTTTCCACTCCCTAATTAAGCATGAAGGAAATATTTCGAGTTTAAAAAAGCCTAAAAATTTGGATTGGTCGCTCCGCGGAGTAACCAATCCAAATTTTCAGGCGTTTCTAAACTCGAAATATTTACTTCATGTGCCAGGCGTATAAAGCACTAATTTATTGTAAAGTTTAAAAACATACCTCACCTATAATAATAATAGTAAAACATCAGATTGAATAAAATAATATTTTTTTTGTTTTTTGACCTGTAATAATAAAACAACATCAAATTTATTAAATTAATAATAAATAATAAATTTAATAATACTTCTGTCTTTGATTTTTGAGAATAAAAATGAAAGTATATAATGAAACTAACAAATATCACTGATCCAAGGAGGGGAGTGCGCCGTAATGCAACAAATGTGATGAAACTAAATTCTTGTACAAAATATTCTATTTTCATCACAATTTAGTATGAAAAAATGTGCACTTTGAATCACTTGAATTTGTATTTGTATATTATTTGTACATAACCTTAACGGCACAATTATAAATCTCATTTCTTGTCGATTCTGATTACAGAGCGTTTTATTCTTTGTTCTTAAAAGCATTATACAACTATTTAAACTGCCATTTGTGTAGCAACTGGATATTGTAACAAAAAGTGTATGATGCGAGGCCTCGACGTCGCTGCCATCTAATAGCACTATCAGGAAACATCTGAACCATTGATGTTTTATATTTAGTCCATTGATGTTTTATATTTATTATATTTCGTTGTATTTCAGTTTTTATAAAACTTTATTGCTGTTACATTGATAGTTGTTTCGCTAAGTAACCGTATTTGTTAATAAAACACTGATTACACTACTACTTTTAGTAACCGGCAGCTGTTTACGTATTTTTTTGTACCAAATTGGCATCGTGTAATACAGATATATTTTATTCCATAACATTTTTTAAGAAATAATTTTGATACTAAATGTTTTTCTCAAGAATTAGTCCCATTTCATATGGGCTTTGCATTATCAATGTTTTTAGATGTAATTATTTGATTTTTTGGACCGGCAACTGTATACGTAGTGACTTCATATTATATTTTTTTGTACCAAATTGGCATCGTGTAATACAGAGACATTTTATTCGATATCATTTTTTGAGACATAATTTTGATACCAAATTTTTGTCTCAAGAATTAGTCCCATTTCATATGGGCTTTGCATTATCAATGTTTTTAGATGTAAATATTTGTGACTTCCTATTATTTTTTTTGTACTAAATTGGCATCGTCTAATACAGAGACATTTTATTCCATAACATTTTTTGAGACATACTTTTGATACCAAAATGTTCTCTCAAGAATTATTTCCATTTCATTTTTTGGGCTCTACATTATCAATGTCTTAAGATGTACTTATTTCATAATTTTTTTTTGTGTTTCTTATTGCGTAATTCAAATTAAGAATTTGAGTAGGTGTGCCTTCTTTTCAGCCCGGCGCAAAAATTTCATAAGCACTCGGGGCGGCGCACAGATTGCTGATGTAGCGCGCAGCGAGTGAAAGATATTTTCAGTATTTTTTCGCGCGTGGGTATCTGGTCTGTTCTTGCTGGGCATACCAGATCGGCCGCTTTGAACCGACATGATTTACGCTGATGCGTGTTATCGGAAAAGTTCTAATGTACCTTTTAAATAACCACGTGGATGGCTGTCGCGCATAAACAACGTTGCGCGCAAGGCCGGGAATTATTATTATTATCGGGGATCCCGAATGGAGCCACATCAATTATTCATATGTGCCTTGTGTATATAATACACACTGGCTGATCCAGGAAACATAAATAAGGTCTGGATTTTATGGTAATATATTTTTACCTCGGTGATGATGAGGAGTAATGGACTTTACGGTAACTACAAGAGCACTCATGCATTATAATAATAATAATACTTTATTTACGGAATAAACCTTTTTACATAATTTCAATTATAATTTTACACACTTATAATATATAATAAACAATCAATACACAAACATACATACTCGATATAATTAATACAATATATTCCCAAGCCCTGTAGACAAAAACCAATTAAACATGGTTGTATAAAGATGGATCAATCAGCTTTAATCGTTTCATAAATGATTTAAATGATACACCGTACAGCTCAAAATGTGGCGATACACAAACCAAATTGCATAATTTTGTCATACGACAAAGTGCATTATTGCTTGTGTAGTTGTTACGATGAACACTTTCTCTAAAAATTAACTGTGAACGTGTATTGGATGGGATTAGAAACTTTAAACCAGTCAGTAATTCATTGCAGTACATTAGGCCGTTTACTATTTTGAAAAGAATTCCCAAATCAGATAGAACACGTCTCTCTTTCAAAGATGTCAAGTTTAAAACAGTTAGCGTAAAACTGCGACTGTAATTAATTCTAGAAATTCTCAATCTAAAGGATACTGACAACAAAAATTTGTTTTGTACCCTCTCTATTTGATCAATTTTATTGTTATAAAATGGTGACCAAACAGAGGAAGCATACTCTAGTTGAGTTCTTACAAGAGAAATAAATAAATGTTTGTACGTGTTCATTGAGAAATTCTTACCAAATCTGTTTATAAAGCCAAGCACTTGCAATGCTTTGCAGCACATGCTGTCAATGTGCTTCGTAAATGACAAGGTACAGTCAAATATTACTCCTAGGTCTTTGACATCAAAACTAAACCATTTTTTTTATAATTGATTACACACAACTTTCATTTAAAAACCATACAAATACAAACATTTGTTATGGATTCCAGGATAATTGAATTATAAATAACACATTAAATCGTTTATCAAGAAAGTTGTGTATAAAAGCTATCATATGGTTTTTACAAACAACTTTCTGAAAAACGATTAAATGTTTGTATTTGTATAATTTTTAGATGAAATTTGTGTGTAATTAAGACGATACCAATTCTCGAGACAAAAAAATTAATCTAATTTTCAAATACTGAGTAAAATAGAAAATATGATGATATTAATTTCTCGTACGAAATGTTATATTTTCATCACATATTAGCGTGAAGACATGGACACTTCGATTCACGTTAGTTTGTATACAAACATAACCTCAGCGGCAGAATTATAAATCTCCTTGCGTGTTGTTTATGTTTACAGCGCGTATAATTATTTGATTTTAAGAGTATTACACAATTATTTAAACTGCCTGTATGTGCAGCAACTGGTTATTGTAACAACACGTTTATGATGCAAGGCCCTGACGTTGCTGTCATCTAATAACGCCATCAGTAAACACTATTCCCTTAGTATAAATGAAATTGCCAATTCTTGGTTGCAGAATACTTCAAACATTAAAAGTGCGATTCTTTTCGCAATCTACAACAAGTTAGTCTTACAAAGACTATATCAAACACTCATTGAAACAACTACCTCCCGGGCTAATACCCCGACGGACATTGAATTATACAACAAGTGTTTGCTGTTACATACAGTAACCTACTGCAAATGTAACAATTTGGGTCAAATTATTCAGGCCATCTATAGACGCGTTTCGAGATTTATCTCTCCTCAGTATAGCTTTGCCATTCCCTCTAAACAATTTGACACCTTAGACTGGCGGTCACGTTACCGTTCAAACATTAGTATAAATGAAATATCATTAATTTTATGGATAAACCATTATAGAGTAATAATACAAAATTTAATACATAAAGAAATAGAATATAAAATAAATATAACTAAAATAGACAATACATAGAAACACATTCACCAGAAAACTGATGCCACATAAAGGAAATCAGTTGGAGTGGCAATATCATAAATAACACATTGAAATATTGGTATTTTTTTAAAATACCGTTAATATTATTAAACAGCTGTACTACGGTGCGATCAAATAAATTTACTATCAAAGCAAGCCATGGATATTACATTTATACTTCAGTTTTTATTAAATTAATTATTCGTTTTATTGCTATTACATTGATATGTGTATCGCAAAGTAAACATATTTATTATTAAAACACTGACTACTCCACTACTTTTAAAATTAACCGTTTCCTTCAGATTATATTTTTGAGGCAAATTGCTATCGTGTAATACAAAAATGTTGTCTCAAAATGTTGTCTCAAAAAATATTATGAAATGAAATATCTTAATTTCATAACATTTTTTGAGACAAAATTTTGAGAATTAAGAATTAGTTCTATTTCGCATGGGGTTTATAAGATTTAGATTTAATCCCTAAAACAAATAAATTATTATAAATAGTGGACAATTTCGTTAATTGATTACGAATACATTTAGGTTGGCAATAGTTACTAATAACGGTTCTTGTTAATGTTTTTGTTTGTGTTATTTTAATTTGTGTATCTTTTAGTTGGATTTTTTTATTTCTGCCCCCTTGATTATGCCCAAGAGTACAATATGAGGAATTGGAAAAATGAACACTGGGATGTATTTAGAAACCAATTATTTGAATTCAATACTTAATATTGCAAGTATGTTGCTAAACGTGATCAATGAGAATAAAAAATGTCCATGTTAAAATTCAGAATGTAATATTTATTTTCTTTATCTTATCACACAGCCATTTAGCATATGTAAGCAAGCATCCATTTGTTAAGTATTTCTGATAAGACTTTTCTATTCCAATTCCGCGCAGATGGTTAGAATATTTTGGATTTGCTTATCGCGGAAAAGTATGAGATAAAGTAAGTGACGAATTTCATGTTCGTATCATGTTTTTTTATTTGTTAATTTGTTGTAAGACAAAGAGCTTTAGTCGTCCACATACAGTGATTTTTTTAAGTGTACATATGTATACTCTGTAAGTTCTAATTGAAGCTTTAAACGAGTGTTTCCAATCCCAGATTAAGCATGAACTAAAATTTCAAGTTTAGAAAAGCCTGAAAATTCCCAGCAAATCCAAATTTTCAGGCTTTTCTAAACTCGAAATTTTACTTCATGCACCACGCGTATAAAACACTGGTTTAAAGTAAATTCAAAATATACGTCTTTAGCATATTGCTTTAGTAGCATATTCTGAACTTCACTTGAAATCACAGGTTTATACGGGTGGCGCATGAAGTAAAATTTCGAGTTTAGAAAAGCCTGAAATTTTACTTCATGCGCTACGCGTATAAAACACTGGTTTAAAGTGAATTCAAAATATACGTCTTTAGCAAATTGCTTTAGTAGCATATTCTGAACTTCACTTGAAATCACAGGTTTATACGGGTGGCGCATGAAGTAAAATTTCGAGTTTAGAAAAGCCTGAAATTTTACTTCATGCGCTACGCGTATAAAACACTGGTTTAAAGTGAATTCAAAATATACGTCTTTAGCATATTGCTTTAGTAGCATATTCTGAACTTCACTTGAAATCACAGGTTTATGCGGGTGGCGCATGAAGTAAAATTTCGAGTTTAGAAAAGCCTGAAAAGTTGGTTTCGTCACTCCGCTTTGCGGAGCGACCTAACCAATTTTCAGGCTTTTCTAAACTCGAAATTTTACTTCATGCTTCACCTGGAAGTGGAAAACACTCGTTAAAAGCCTTGATTTTAACTTACAAAAATTCAATATGTAATGATTTACTGCATATGCGCTGTAATTGGGATATGTATACTTTAAAACGAAAAACTCCTTGTATAGAAGCCAACAATTTTTAAAGATCTGGGGGGCATTTCATAGCACCGATGCAATTTGTCATCGCTGTAAAGTCTCACTAAAATGATGTCTTTTTACTGTATACGATTTGGTAAATTCTTCCCAAAAATGACGCAATATCAGTACGACTTCACACCGATGACAAATTGCATCGATGTTGTGAATAGCCCTCCTGAAAGTTTAGAAACTTTTTGTCTCAAGGCAACAAACATTTCAATATTGTCATTTTTATTTGTGCAATGATTTTTTTTCCACCTATCCTTATTTTAATGCTTTTATTAAAGCATTAGAATAAAAACATTTAATCCAGATTATGAAGTACATGAAGTACAATTTCAAGTTTAGAAAATTCTGAATATTTTCAAGCGTTTCTAAACTCGAAATTTTACTTCATGCGCCAGGCGTATAAAACGCTAAATAGTTAGTTGTAAAGTTCAAAATACACGTCTTTACAATATTTGTGTTTTATACGCGTGGCGCAGGAAGTAAAATTTCGAGTTTAGAAAAGGCTGAAAATTTGGTTTGACCTAACCAAATGTTAAAGCTTTACTAAACTAAAAATTTTACTTCATGCTTTATCTGGGAGTAGAAAACATTCATCTAAAGCTTCAGTTTAAACCATTATCAAAAACAACGAATTTCTGAAGATTTACAGCGTATTATTGGCATATGTATACTTAACACTATAACTCCCTGTATTTCAAGCAGTTGGCTATTTTATTATATAAATTTTTAACAACCTAGTGGTCCCTTAAAGTCACTAAAAATACTTATTTAATTTAAAATTTTTGACTATTAATAATAAAAATAATCCTTATTTCACAGCGTCATTACATAATGTACAAAATGAAATCGTGTCATTAGCTATTCTAACTTACAGACTACTTGAATATTAATATAATATAATGCCTATATTTTTTTATAAACACACATTATTTCAAGTAGTTGGCTATTTTAATATACAATTTTTTAATAAACCGATGGTCACTAAAAATACTTATTCTATGATTATTAATAATAAAAATAATCTTAATTTCACAGTGTCATTACATAATGTACAAAATGAAATCGTGTCGATACCTATTGTAACTTACAGACTACTTGAATACTAATATAATATTTATCTATATATATTTATTCTTTTATTTATTTATCTATATACACACATATTAATTTTATGATTATTAATAATAAAAATAATCTTTATTTCACAGTGTCATTACATAATGTACAAAATGAAATCGTGTCGATACCTATTGTAACTTACAGACTACTTGAATACTAATATAATATTTATCTATATATATTTATTCTTTTATATATTTATCTATATATATACACACATTTGCATTTGACTATTATAAATATATACACAAATACAGATGCAACAAAGATGTTTTCGGCTATTTTTTGTATTCCAAGAATTATTTTAGGCTGTATGTTCCAATTGTATCAAATTATTATACAGAGAATCTTTCTTTTAGGTATACGTAGGCATACACTGTAAATTTTACGATAATCGTTGTTTTTTTAAAGATTTAAATTTGAATCCTTAAACGAGGGTTTTCCACTCCCAGACTAAGTATGAAGTAAAATTTCGAGTTTAGAAAAGCCTGAAAATTTGGATTGGCCGCGTAGCGAAGCGGAGCGGCCAATCCAAATTAGGCTTTTCTAAACTCGAAATTTTACTTCATGCGCCACGCGTATTAAACACTGAAATATCGTAAAGTTTAAAATATGCGGCTTTAGCAATCTAATATGTAAATGTGAATAAAACGTGAGTCAAATTCTGCGCTGAACCAATTGTTTAAAACATGCCAATTGTTTATAGGCAACCCAATAACTCTATCGTATATTGGGTTGCCTATATTCGTTGTTGTATGTGTGTGTTTTTTGAATTCCACTGAAAATCAGTGTTTTTAAGCGTGGCGCATGAAGTAAAATTTCGAGTTTAGAAAAGCCTAATTTGGATTGGCCGCTCCGCTTCGCTACGCGGCCAATCCAAATTCTTAGGCTTTTCTAAACTCGAAATTTTACTTCATGCTTAGCCTGGGAGTAGAAAACACTCGTTAAAAGCCTGAAATTATGCGCTTTGAAACAGCGAATTCCTGCAAATTTCAAAAACGCTGTAATTGTCGGGATATGTATACTCAAAAGTAATATGCCCTGTATAGGTTTCGATTTGTTATTAAATTAAATATTTTTTCTATGCTAGCATTTTCTTGAAAAATTCGAGTAAAGCATTTAATAACTTTATTCCCATACAATGGGTCGGCTATTTAGTAGTAGTAGTAGTTTAGTAGTTTAGTAGTAAGGGATGGATGAATTTGGTAATATCTGTTGATCAAATCTAGCCAATTTGTTCAAGACACATTATGAATTTTTTGTAGTCCAAGATAATAAAAGTTCATTTAACTCTCTGGATGGATTTGAAGGTGTATTCTTGGATTATTGGAATTTTGTACTTAATTTTCTTATCTAAAGGGTGATAAAGGTCTTGCTTTGATATAATCTGTAGACCTCACATATTCGACAAGACGAAATCTCCAGAAAGGTTTCAGGAACGTAAATGCTTTTCTACAAAATTGCAGATTTGAGTTTTCTTACTCGATTGTAATTCCTTATCTATCACTTCTATCACTCACATATATCACTTCCTTAGTAGAATTTAATCTTGCATTTACCTTATAGCAATATTATATTTACATTTGTATCGTAAATTGTTAATCAATCTGCACACAATATTGTCACAATATCGTTTACTGTTATTGATACTATATTAATATTTACTATAGATACAATATTGTATAAATCCAGCATTCAAATTATTTAGTAGTACTTGGATTAAAAAACTCTTAGAACCTTTCTCCAATATTTTATTTTGTAACCAAATGTACATTTCGGACACGAAGTGTCCATTATCAATGGTTTAATACTAATATTGGCGGTATTAGTATCAAACCATTGATAATGGACACTTCGTGTCCGAAAAGTACATTTGGTTACAAAATAAAGTATTGAAGAAAGGTTCTAAGAGTTTTTTAATCAAAGTATAATTATCTTCAAGTAACTCAATCAATCCAAATATTTAGTAGTAGTTAGTAGTGAAAACTCAATAATAGTTATTCAATTTCTATACAATGTTGAATCGTATGTTCAATAAAATAAAACCTCTAGAGTGCCATGAAATATATTGTAGGTTGGCAACTCTGAAATCTTACATTATAATTATTATTTCTGACGTTTTATATGACAATTCCTAAAGCGTGTAGCAAACTTAAATTTAAGAAAAGATTAATTCATGGCACTCTAGAGGTTTTTTTTTTATTGAACATACGATATCAATAGTAAATGTAATTCATTTTTCGATATAAAAATTTAGGCTCAGTTGCACCCCAAATGAATCAATCATCCACTAATCTTTGATTAAACCTCTGATTAAGTCAAAATTCTAAAATATAAGAATGTTATAAATTTGTAAGATATCCTAAAAATGTCTATTTCATCAATATGTGATTGTGTAAACAATTTCTAATTTGAATTGTTTTGTTTTTAGGAAGTACTAATCACTGATTAGGCAAATCGACTTGGGTGCAAACGGGTATCAATATATGTACAATGGCATCATTCAATATAGATATTCAAAACATGTCAATATTGTATCAATAATGAATAACATTGAATAACCCATTTGAAGTTTCAAAATAATAATAATATTGTTTATAATGTTTATAAATATCAATTAAATGTTTAGTATATCAACATGAATCATCTTGATATAGTAATTATTTAATAAAGAATACAAATATATTCTTAATTATGACTTTCATATTTTAATTCTATATTGTTACAACGATCTCGTGTGAATATTTAATTATTGTTACAAGATTATAAAATTGTGTTTCAATATTTATACAAGATTCAATTTATAATAGGGTTGGTTCACATTTTAAGCACAGAATTAGAATTAGAATTAGAATTGAATAAGTTTCTCATCTTTTAAAAGAAACACGGTTAATTTTCTCTAAATATTGTGAAATTAAAGTAAGTGTTTTCTTTTAAAGTAATTTTAAAACCATAGTTTATTTATGGACTAGAGATCGATGTAAATTTCTTGTCATTTCCACAAAATAAAATTTCGACATTGATTTTAAGTTCGGAGATGAAATTCAAGAGTTGAAATATTTATTTGTGGCTCTGGCTCTTAGTAATTATGATAAATTTATATTTAAGTTTCTCATCTTTTAAAAGAAACACGGTTAATTTTCTCTAAATATTGTGAAATTAAAGTAAGTGTTTTCTTTTAAAGTCATATTTAAAACCATAGTTTATTTCTGGACTAGAGATCGATGTAAATTTCTTGTCATTTCCATAAAATAAAATTTCGACATTGATTTTAAGTTCGGAGATGAAATTCAACAGTTGAATTATTTATTTGTGGCTCTGGCTCTTAGTAATTATGATAAATTTATGCGATTTGAATCAAAAGTTGACTTACCGTATGGTGAAGCTCTTTGAAATCCACCAGCGTGCGAACCATCGTACGCCCTCCACGCGGAATTCATCATCATGTTCTGCGCGTAAAATTGTCCCGCACTTAAAGCACTATGAGTCCCGGTGAGGGCACCGTGTCCGGAAACATCGCCGTATCCACTTCCGGTGGCCGCGGTGTGCCAGGTACCCTGATGGTGGTGCGAAGCGCCGAAGTGACTTCCTGGTGACGGATACTGGGGCATCGTGGCGCGATTGCTCGGTACGTAAACCGGAGATTGCTGGAGGTGCTGGTGGTGAAACGACGATGTACCACCGTCCATAGATAATCTACCGTCTGAGTAGCCGGTCGGTGTCGTCGGGGTTGAGTGGAACATTTCTTGAGAGGATGAAGAAGGGTGGGGGTTGTGATTTTGAGTGGGGGGGTTGTTTTTGGATTTGCAGGGGTGAGTTGGAGAGGTTTGAAGAGTTATTCAGTGTTGAGAGATGGTACCATCGACATCTGGAATAATTAGAAAAATATGTCAAGTGATTTTATTGCTACAGATATTCTGAAAACAATCTTGTGCTTGTATTAGGCGACCCTATTTTCTTATACAAGAAAATAGTTACTTTTTTCTATCATGGTGCACCAAATAGAGCATGCCCTATTTCCATTATACAAAACTGTGCAAAATTTGCGTTTGGTTATATTTTGTGTATTACGCCATAGTAAAAAAATAGTATACTATTTTCTTGTACAAGAAAATAGTGCCGTCTAATACAAGCTTTAGTTTTGAAATATTAAAGCATTAAGCAATGTGTGCTTTTGAGTTTCGTAAAGAGTATAATCAATAAAAATTAACACTTGTATCCTTTATTCACCTTTATATATATGTTATAAGACACAAATAAATATTATAAATTTATAAATGCCAAGAATGGATACAACAGTGTTAATTTTCAATTCATAAAGCCCCATTGATAGAATAATTTTGTTTTTAAATGACTAACTAAATAAATTACTTTGATCATTGTATTATTTGACCTGACTTAAGAACGTGTGAAGAAAAATGTAAATATTTTGTTATTCAAATATTTCTATTATTACAATTATTTTTTTTAAAAACGTATTTTTCAGTATATTTCTAACTTCACAATATTTCAGTGTTTTATATGCGTGGCACATGAAGTAAAATTTCGAGTTTAGAAAAGCCTTAAAATTTGGTTTGGTCGCGTAGCGCGTAGCGCTACGCGACCAAACCAAATTTTAAGGCTTTTCTAAACTCGAAATTTTACTTCATGCTTAGTCTGGGAGTGGAAACACTCGTTAGAAACTTCAAACTGAACTCTTTTATAAAATCGACGAATGCCTGAAAATTTACATTATGTATACTGTTCGTTTGCTTTATTGTGCTCAACATTGGGATCTCGTAAACTATTAAAGTTAGAAAGATGGTTAAATTAGACAAAACTCACCATTTTTAACACAAAAGAAAACTGCATTAACAAATTTTATCTTGACTCATTTGTTTTCAAGTTCTGGCAAAAAAATTGAGAATCGACCAAATGTTCTTTTTGCTATAAGTTTCTTAATTAAGATAGCGAACTGAAATTTGAAATATACCTCTAATAACATCTGAAAAACAATACAAAATTGACAGATTTTATACAGGGTGTTCTATTTTCAGTATACGACATTAAATTTCTTTTTTTATGGGGGTGGGGGCAGAGAGGTGTCACGGAATTACACCTGTGTATATATGTTACAAACGAAACACGAAATTGGATAAAACGCGAAATGTCTACTGCTCACATAGTCCGAATTAAAACATAATTTCGGGTTTTGTCCAGACAAATTGCGTTATATCCGCATGAGTTTAGACAAGTCCTAACATGCCAAGTGTCATAAATATGTCAAATTTGTAAAGTTGTTCGATTAAGGTTGAGCTTCTGTTATTGTTATTATTTTGTATATTGTCTTGTAATTGGGAAATGGTTTCCTGTTGGGCAATAAATATTGTTGTTATTATTATTATCATTATTATTAATATTTATAAAAAAGTTGAAAACTTTATTTAAAAAAGTAACACTAATTACGTTTGTATTTTTAAGTAGTAAAAATAGCTAATAATTTTTATTCGGCATCATTTGTTTAAAGGTATGATGAAAAATGTTAAAATCGATAAATATTATTCTTACCATAACTTTGTTAATTAAAAAGATATTGAGCTGACATTTTATACTTAACATAAATAAGTTGTTAGAAATATGAAGGAATTAAGAGTTTATACAGGGTGTTCTATTTTAGGAGATATGACAATCACCATTTTAATTTGGCATACAACATAATTTTTAACTCAAATTTCCTACCCTATTTAACGATGTAAAAATCCACTAAGAAATTAATATTTTCTCACAAATTGTTCATTTGTTTTTATTTCTTTATTATTTTGCGAGCGTCTAAATAAAGCACAATGTTCTTATATTTTCAATAATTTCGATTAAGGTTGAGCTTCTGTTTTATTTCTTAACCTTAATCGAAATTATTGAAAATATAAGAACATTGTGCTTTATTTAGACGCTCGCAAAATAATAAAGAAATAAAAACAAATGAACAATTTGTGAGAAAATATTAATTTCTTAGTGGATTTTTATACAACAACAATATTTATTGCCCAACAGGAAACCATTTCCCAATTACAAGACAATATACAAAATAATAACAATAATAAAGAAACCTGATATTATACAAAAAATAAACTAATTATTTCATTAACATAAAGCGACTATGGACTTTAGTTTTTTTTTTTATTATTTGCAAAACACTTAGTTGTATTTTACTATAATTACAATCTGATCACAAATGGATCAATGAGTAATATTTAGCTAACATAATTTACTAAAGGTTTAATACTAAGGGTTTACTCATTAGTATCCCTTAGATTTTAATAACTTAATTACACTAATTAATGTGTACACTAGCACTATGCTCTGCTTTTGCACTAACACAATTTAAACTAACTCGAACGGTTTAGTCCGTTGTAGTCTTCTGGTCAAATTCGTGTTATCGAGGAGCTGGATGGCTTCGATGTTGACGTGTTGAAGAAGTCGCTGTTCATGACTCTTGGCAAATTTGTGTATTGTCTCATTAACAGTATCCATTTCCAAGTCCCTGTGGAGGTCACTGTTTCGGAAATACCAAGGAGCATTGACAATACTCCTCAGTACTTTATTTTGGTATCGCTGGATTATTTCTATATTGCTCTTTTTGGCACAACCCCACAGCTGGATGCCATATGTCCATACGGGCTTAAGAATTTGTTTATACAGCAGTAATTTATTGTAGATTGACAGGGTGGAGTTCCGAACAAGCAGCCAATACATTTATCGAAATTTGATGTCCAGTTCTTCTTATTTTTTTTTGACATGAGCTCTCCAGCGTAGCTTAGCGTCCAGTGTAAAACCCAAATATTTTGCATATGGTACCTGGATATCATTCATACTAACAGGGATATGTTGATTTCTTTTATTTGTGAAATTGACGTGGACCGATTTAGTCTCATTCAATTTGATTCGCCATTGCTTAATCCAGATGTTAATTTTATTTATCGAGGTTTGCAGATTTACTGCTGCTTCTTCGTGATTTTTCCCTACAGCCAATATAGCAGTGTCGTCGGCAAATGTGGCTATCGTATCATGGTCTAATTCAGGTATATCGCTGGTGTATAATAGGTAGAGGACTGGTCCTAGCACACTGCCCTGTGGCACACCTGCCTTGATTTCTTTTAGTTCAGAGTAAGCATCTTCCTGCTTAATTCTGAAAACTCTATCTGAAATGTATGATTCTAGTATTTCTGAATATAGTCTGGGTAGAAGTTTTCTTAATTTGTATTTAAGTCCATCGTGCCACACTTTGTCAAAAGCTTGCTACATCAAGAAAGATAGTAGAGCAAACCTTTCTTTCTTCCAGTGACTTTTCAATTACGTTCGTTATTCTGTGGACTTGATCTATAGTTGAATGACATTCTCTGAAACCAAACTGATGTTCTGGTATTATGTTTTTGCCTTCAATAATTGGTTTTAATATTTTAAAAAGTATTTTTTCAAACATTTTTGAGATTATAGGTAATAAACAGATTGGTCTGTACGAAGAAACTTCATTTGGTGGTTTTCCAGGTTTAGGAATCATTATCACTTCTGCTACTTTCCATATCTTAGGAACATATTTTAATCTAAACGATGCATTAATAAGATATGTAAGTTTTACTATTGCTTTACGAGGTAGTTGTTTCAGAATTTCGCCAGTAATTAAGTCAAATCCTGGAGCTTTCGTAGTGTTAATGTGATCTTTAATTATCATTTCAATTTCTCTTGGGGTAGAGGGTCTGATTTCACCTTCTTCCTGGGTAATATTTTCCCAGTCCAGAATGGCTACACCATCATTCGGTTGGAAAGTCCATTCAAGATATTCGGCAAACCTATTAGCCTTTTGATTATTGCTTTTTGCATATGTCCCATCTGCACTTCTAATTGAAGAATTCTGCAAGATTGGTCTCTTCAGTCTCTTAGTAGCTTTCCAGAGTGAATAATCAGTTTTACCGTGATTTGTTAGTCCACTTAGATATTCACTAATAGAGTCATTTTTAATTTTTTGAATCTCTCTTTTGAGTTGTTGTGTTGCGTTATTTACTCTAGTTTTATCTGCTGGGCATCTAGATTGGTGCCAGATTCTTCTGAGTCTTCTCTTTTCGAAAATAAGGGCTCGAATTTCTTTGGGGTAAATATTACGTTTGGTTCGTGGGGTAATAATAGGGGTATTATGCCATGTAGCTTGTTGGATATTATCAACAAATTTTTCCGCTTCATAGTCTAGCTGGTCTTCGTTTCTTATTGAGGATGACAAGTTGATAGTGTCTTCAAGTTGAAGTTTAAAGCTCTGCCAATCGGTAAATTTGTTAGTCAATCTAGCAGGTATTTCCATTTGTATAATACTATCGCTTAGAGTGAGGACAATCGGAGAATGGTCAGAATTCATATCCCAAGCCTCTTCCACGTGCATGTAGTTAACAGACACATTTCGTGTTATGAAAAAATCAATTAAATCTGGAATTTTATTAGGATCTATAGGCCAGTATGTTGGTTTGCCACTGGAAATTGTTTCGCATTTTAGTTGGTTGACTGCCTGTAGTAGTTCCTTTCCTTTTGTAGTTGTCAGTCTAGATCCCCATTGAATGTGTTTAGCATTAAAGTCGCCTCCAATGATAAATCTATATCCCTGTTTATTTAGAAAGTCTAAATATTGTTCTTTTTTGAGAGCATGTCTAGGCGGACAGTAGACTGCAGAGACAGTGATATCGTATGTTTTTGTTTTAACATTTACAGAAGCGGCTTGAAATTGATCTGTTTTATATCCCATATCTTGGTTGTGTTTAATTGTTTCCTTGATTATGATAGCACTACCACCTCTGGCTGAATTTCCAGGATGTATGGTATGATATACCTTATATCCATTGAATTTGATGTAAAATGAGTCTCGGAAATAAGACTTGGACTTTAGTTATTCAAAAAATGTATCACACGTTGGAGGTACATAGTTGATTGAAATTACTGGTAATTATGCTGATGGGTGATTTTGACCCAAAGTTTAATCTATTGTGATTGATATGAAATTTGGTCTTGTATCTATTGTTGAAAGTTGGAACCTGCAAACTGATTAGCTATAAAATATCAGGGCTGTCGATATAATAAACAATTTGAATATTTATATCATAATTTCTACAAGTTGACAACCTTTTTATATTGCCCAACCTTAATTTTGCCCTGAAGAAGCCAACAAATTTTGGCACATTTTTTTTTAAATGAATATTTAAAAAATAAATAAGATACAAATTTCTACAATAAAGTCTCCGCCTCCATTTTATTTTTTTAATTAATTCCACGGCTTAAACAAAAAACACAATTAAAATATACAATAATATTTCATGATAAAAGTATAAAATTCATAAGCTACAAATCATTCGTAAAAAAGTAAAAAAAGGTTGTTATCATAATAACCCTTTTTTCTACCGCATTTATCCATTTGTATAACAAATATGTAAATTTCAAGCGGACAATATTTACAAAACTGTCCACCTTCAATGCAGTAAATCGCGACACGCTTATTGCTTTTCGTCCGCATATTTTCACATTAAAGTGCACATAAAGATATTTCTCTTCACTCAATTTTCGCTTTATTTTATTTCACTGGCTGGCGCAATCTAATCAAAATAAGTACCAGTTTTCTCAATGACATGATGCATACACACACACATGTTTATTTTTCACATAATTTTCATGAATGAATATTATTTCAAACTATACAAATGGTGTAATAAACAATATTAACTCCTTTCAGGACCGGATCATTACATACATAGGTGAGACAAATATCTAGGGCCCGGTTTTTATTGGGGCCCGAACAAACCTTTTATTTTAAAATATACAGGGAATTTTTGTTTTTTTGATTTTTTCTTTTAAGTATACATAGGCATACACTTTTTTTAAATAGTTCAATTTGAAGTCTTAGACGAGTGTTTTCCACTCCCAGGTTAAGCATGATGTAAAATTTCGAGTTTATAAAAGCCTGAAAATTTGGTTTGGTCGCGTAGCGAAGCGGTTTGGTCGCTCTGCGAAGCAGAGCGACCAAACCAAATTTCCAGGCTTTACTAAACTCGAAATTTTACTTCATGCTTAACCTGGGAGTGAAAAACCCTTGTTTAAAACTTTAAATAGAACTCTATTAAAAAACAACGAATATTTAAAAATTTACATCACATTATTGGCATATGTATACTTTAAAGAAAAACTCCCTTTTTGAGTAAAAGTATAAGATATCTCTATACTCAGTTAAATAAAATTCATCTTCGACATTATTGCGAATAATTTGACAACTCGATGGCAAAAAACTACGAAAATGTCATCAATATAAAATTATACATTTCTGTGTACTTATAATATACTTTACAGACAAAGAAATCATATAATAATTTTTTGATTTATAAAATATTTGAATCAATTCAATTAGTTTTTTCATAGTAAAACAAGCGTGGAAATTTATTATAAGAAATCTATCGTTACAAACAAAAATAAAACAATTAACATTATTTGTATATACTTCATTTGCATACTGAGTTAGCAGTATATGTTTATCATCTCAATATTTTAGTGTTTTATACGCGTGGAGCATGAAATAAAATTTCGTGTTGAGAAAAGCCTGAACATTTAGTTTGGTCACTCCGCTTCGCGGATATACACACACTTATATCAGAAAGTTTTATAAATAGTTGAAAATTTAAATTGTATATCTTGAGATTTTTAATATTTCGAGATTTTTGTATATTTGTAAAATTTTCATGAGATTTTATAATATTACATTACAATAATTTATTATTATATTTTTACCAGGCATATGTTTTGTTTTTGTATTGTAATTAAAAAATGTATTCTGTTGCACAATAAATGGATTAATATTATAAAATCTCATGAACATTTGCCAAATATACAAAAATCTCGAAATATTAAATATCTCAGGAATATTTTACTAAAATTACACAAATTTAATAAATTTATGAAAACTGCAAAGCATTTAAAAGTAGACTGAAAATTTAAATATGAAATGAGCAGTATATTTGAAACCTTACACTAAATCAGTGTTTTATACGCGTGGCGCATGAAGTAAAATTTCGAGTTGAGAAAAGCCCAAATTTTGATTTGGACGCTGCGCGTCCAAATCCAAATTCTTAGGGCTTTTCTCAACTCGAAATTTTACTTCATGCTTAGTCTGGGAGTGGAAAACACTCGACGAAAGTTTAGGCAACTAACGAAAATACATTCTTGAAAATTCACGAAAACTGCCAATCAATTAAAAACTTGATAGATAACTTTTTCAAGTTTTTAATTGATTGGCAGTTTTCGTGAATTTTCAAATATGTATTTTCGTTCGTTTCCTAAATTTTCGTCGAGTGTTTTCCACTCCCACGCTAAGCATGAGGTAAATTTTCGATTGGCAGTTTTCGTGAATTTTCAAGAATGTATTTTCGTTAGTTTGCTAAATTTTCGTTAACTTAATAAATATTAACGCCTTCCGTGAATTTAGCAAGATTTAGTAAATTTTTAAAATGTTTTCGTTCTATTGTATTCGAAAAATTTTAAGATTTCCGTTGATTTTCGGTCATTTTTTAAAATGATACTTTCATGAATTTCTGTCAATTTTTTAAATTTTGCCAGTTTTCATGGGTTTCCTAAATTTTCCATAATTAAAAAAATATTAACGCCTTCCGTGATTTTAGCAAGATTTAGTAAATTTTTTAAATCTTTTCGTTTTTTTGTATTCGAAAAATTCTAAGATTTCCGTTGATTTTCAAAATGTTAGCGGTCATTTTTTAAAATGTTGGTACTTTCATGAATTTCTGTAAATTTTTTAAAAGGAGCTTGTTTCATATTGTTACGTTTTGAACTATTTGGGATCAATATGCAATATATTTTGAAATAAAATATTTCTGTAGGGTTATAAGTTTAAATTTTGTTTGGCATATTTAGATTTTGTTTTTGTTTAGTCAATTTATTGTATTAAGATGTATATGTATTAATCTATTGTAAACTGGAGATTCCGTAAATAAATAAATTTAAATTAAATTTTGCCAGTTTTCATGGGTTTCCTAAATTTTCGATAATTTAAAAAATATTAACGCCTTCCGTGATTTTAGCAAGATTTAGTAGATTTTTAAAATGGTTTCGTGATTTTGTAAATTTTGTAAATTTTAGCGGTCATTTTTTAAAATGTTGATACTTTCATGAATTTCTGTCAATTTTTTTAATTTTGCCAGTTTTCATGGGTTTCCTAAATTTACGTTAATTAAAAAAAATATATAAAACTTATGAATGTGTGTGCATGTTTGACGTACAAATATATATTAACAATTAAATAGTAAGTTAAAATTACAAAAATTAATTACTAAATACATAGAAAGCCGAAAAAAAAAATTGTAAAAATAATAAGATTTAAAGAGATGTTGCCTAATTTAAAATTTTGACACTTTTATGAATTTCCGTCAATTTTTCGTATCTTGGCAGATTTCATAGATTTCCTAAATTTTCCTAAGTAAAGAAAAATTATAAAAACAAACATCGATTTTTATACATTTTAACAATTTTTAAAAACTTTAAACGTAAATAGTTGAGATTTTGAATATTAACGAAAATCTAGGAAGTTTATGAAAACCGTTCAAAAATTTGAAAGTTAAATGAAATTTAGAATAACAGTTCAAGTTATGAAAATTTACGAAAATCTTGGAATAATATGATGTGTCAACATTATGAATATTAATTTAGGAAATTGATGAGAACTACCAGCATTTAAGAAATGGACAAAAATTTATGAAATGTGAGAACATATTTAAAACTGACGAAAATGTATGAAATATGCCAACATTTTGAAAATTTACAAAAATGTGAGATAAATCGGGAGAATTTTGAAAATACACGGAAAACCCTGAAATATTGAAAAACTAGACAAAAAATTTATAATTTGGCGAAAATCTCGAAGTATTGAAAATCTTACGAAAATTGCAAAATATTGAATCTTATGAAAATTGTATAAATGTATGTATGTATGTATCTCATCTTGAAATATATAAAATCTCATGAACATTTTTTAAATTGACGAAAATTCAAAATAACGAAAATCTTACGAAAATCTTGAAATATTGAAAATCACATAAAAGTCGGACCCTTAATAATTTTTGACATTTTTGTAAAATAAAACTATCATGAAAACACAGCTGTCAAATCGCGATAACTTGCTTATGTCGACAGGTAGAGAAAAACATTTCAAACAAAATCGACGCGGAATTTGGTATAGTTTCCATCCGTCAATAAAACAACAATCAATCTATTATGTCAATTGTTTTAATGATGAATCGAGTATTTTCCACTCCCAGATTAAGCATGAAGTAAAATTTCGAGTTTTGAAAAGCCTTAAAATTTGAATTTGGTCGCGCAGCGAAGCGGAGCGACTAAACCCAAATTCAGACTTTTCTAAACTCGAAATTTTACTTCATGCGCTACGCGTACAAAACACTGATTTAATGTGAGAATGATTTTTACCCGAAAGCGTAACAATGCAGAGTAGGTTGTTATAGGAACAAGTATATCGTAATCACTCTATTGGAAAAACTACGAAAATTTAATAGTAATAAATTTGTTTTGTATTAAGTTTGTTTGTAATTTAAAATATGCATATGCTTTAGATCTTAAACAACCACAGGAATATAATATATTTTTGTTTTTATTTTCAGTTGTCTTATTTTTAGGAATGATCCATTTCTTGTGGGGAGGGCTTCAGGAAAGAAATGTTTAGGGCCCCATAATAGGTTAACTCGGCCCTGACTTCTTTAACCGGCGGAAACGTGAATACACGTTTTCGTCAAAAGTGAATCTTTTTTGAACTTGGAAGTGTATACAAATTTTAAAAAACAAAACTATTGGTACTAATCTAATACTCACGGATAATTAAAAGCTTATATATTAAACATAGGTTATAATTATAATAATTCTGGATTAATTAGGTTTTGACTTATTGGATATACCGTGCGATCATTTAAAATATGATTTAGAGTAGGCTCTGAGTTTTAAATTATATTCGCACTACTGACTGTTAACACATAGTTTAGCATAACCTCAAACTTATTCCATAATACAATAAGCATTCTGGCCAATCGCACAAAAAAATGCCGCCTACTTAAACGATCGAACGGTACTATTTATAAACAATTAGTCTTAGAAGATATTGTAGCTTTAATAATCACAGATCATTGATAATCCTTCTGTGAAATAAAATACCATAAAGATGTAAACTATTAAAGAGAGAAGATTAAAGAGAAGATTGATAGAGATGTTTTTATAACCAGGATTAGTATAGCCCATAATTTCACAGATATAATTATTATCAATACAAAATCCAGAACTGTATGTTTTTGAGTTTACGTGAAGTGATAATTACACTAAAAAAGACTGTTAATCCTTACTTCACTTTTTAAGTATGTAAGTGAAGTAAGGAATAACAGTTTTTTTAGTGTACAAAATTCAGAGATGAATAGAATTTTGTATTGATAATTATTATATCTGCGAAATTATGGGCTATAATAATCCTGGTTATAAAAAAAATTATAAAAAATCTCTTTAATTAAATACTGTCAGGGAATTTTTCGATTAAGTATACATATCTTGCATTTGGTATATTTACAGGAATTTGTTGTTTTCATAAAAGCATTTAATTTGATGCGAACTGAAAACTTTACTCCATGCTTAATTAAGAAGTTAAAACACTCATTAGAATCTTTAAATTGACACTTTTATAAAATTAATGATATGTATACTTAAATGAAAAATTCGCTGTATCCTCTCTTTAAAAACGAATCTCTTAGATCTTAGGGTTATCTCTGAAATATAAAAAAGCGAAATTTGAATGTATCATATAATTTTGAATTGATTAATCTTATTATGTTATCTGCTTTCTATTAATCCCCCAGTAATTTAATAAATTTTATACCGGCGCCTGATTCTCCCGAGACTAAAAGCCCGGCGACGAAATTAATCACTTAATCTACTAGACAATGCATTTTTATATACATATAATTAAAAAAAACTAATTAAGCCCCTTTCCATGTTTTCACTGTCGGTACTTTTAAGCTGGTCTAGTTCGAGCACCGAGCGAGAGGGAGAGGAAGAGAGAAGCAGACATTCTGCACTGGTATCTTATCTGCGGTGGTTCATTAGTTGCACTCATTATCTTCAAAGATATACCGGAGGAGTAGGAGACATGTGCTTCTTTCTGGTCGCAGCTTGCGGATTGGCACCGGCGGTTCTGTTATTATATTTTTTTAGGGGTGTCTGCACTGACACCAACCACCAACCAACCAGACACCCTCAATCAATAATCTTTGCAGTCGGTGCTTTTTTGTTTTTTGATAAAGGAAGAGAGAGAAAAATTATCTAAAGTGAGTTGAAGGTGTTGTTCCAACCCCCTTTAATAAATTCCCAGCTTTTAGGGTCAGTTGCACCAAACCTGTCGAAGTGGTTAACTCTGAACTTTAGTTCAAAGTGACATTAGAACAATAGGACCTGTCATATTAAACTTGAGTTTAGCTTGAATTTAAGTTCATCGTTTTCGGTGCAACTGGGCTATAGAGAATCAACCAATTTTAAAATTCACTACACTAATAATAATTTGGTTTTTTTAGTTACAATATGGAGTAAAAAAATGTAAACCCTACAATATACATTTCGTAAGTGTTTTTTTTTTATTGTTATTGAACTAATTGAACATGTGTAAAACGTCAGTCAGTGAAGGAATTTAAGTTAGAAAGGCACACATTTTTCAATGAAAAATAGGTCGCTTGATTTTGTCAGGGGTTTCCATTTTTTTTCTCCTAATTGTACAGTTTTGAGAGAAAAAAAACTAGTACAGCAGGAAATTCTAGCTACTGCAAAAATATTGTATTTTTTTTCTTGTAAAACAAACTTGTCACGTACAGGTTATTAGCAGTTTTTTTTTCTTAGCCAACAAGACGGTGCTTTTATTAACATGCACTTCATTAGCAATGTCTCTAATACTAATACCGTCTCTAAACGGGCCGTAATTATCGTTTTTTGCGTTTCGGTCAGTTGAGGCATGTCAACTTTATATAAATTTCGTTTGACATTTCCGCAGATTTGTTAATTTGATTGACAATTTGAAAAATTAAAGTGAGTCCAGTTCACATAGCCAAATATTTTGCTGTTCTAGTTTATTTCTCTTGCAACTGTACGTAAAGATTTAAACTAAATTAGGAATGAAAACAGCAACATTCTTCAGAATTGTGTGAAGAATGTGTTAGCGCTTACATTCCAAGTTCAATACAGTAAATAATTTGTTTAATATTTCTTAATTTATTAGTACAAAACGATTTATGTTAAGCGTTTGAATGCACATAATTTCAAGATATGAATGGTGAGTTAAAATGCGCGGGCTGGATTTTTCGCGATAGCTTATCTCACATTTATCGTTCAAAACTATTCCCACTGACACTAATTATTGTGATAACTCTTATCAGTTATTTCCGCTATGAATTGTTTTCAATTTCAATGTTTAAAAAGAAACTCCAAAAATAAATCATACCTTTACTTCATTCTTTACTCCATCCTTAAACAGTTATTAAAACAAAAACAAAAAAACAGTAAAATACTAATAACTGCCGTTTTTAAAGATTTACTGTAGGATAAATTATAGCCTATATTATTGCAGATATTTATCATTTATTCAAAATTTACCCCATATTTTAATCATTGTCATTTCAATTACTCATATTATAAATTGTCAATGATTTGGGATTTTTATAGCCCATATTTTGAGAGTACGATTTAGGTTTTTCATAGCCCATATTATTACATATTAGATGAATTATTACTGATTTAATATAATTACAGCTCATTTAAGTACAGGGATTTTTTCATTTAGGTTGCAAATTTTCTACAACGAATGTTTTTTAAAAGAGTTTAATTTGAAACCTTAAACGAGTGTTTTCCACTCCCAGACTAAGCATGAAGTAAAATTTCGAGTTTAGAAAAGCCCGAATATTTCGTCGAGGGTCGCGCAGCGACCCGAGACAAACTTTCTGGGCTTTTCTAAACTCGAAATTTTACTTCATGCGCCACGCGTATAAAACGGCTCCGTCAACTTGGCCCCCCACTTTCAATTTTTTGAAAAAACATCATTGCACAGAAAAGCCCTTAGCTAGCACAAGCTAGCACAGCAAAAATTAGAGCAAGCACACAAAGGGAAAAAAAGTTATAGGGGTTTCAAATATGGGGGGGCTGAGTTGACGTTTGCCCCCCACTTTTGATTTTTCTACTTTTTTTATACGATTTGGATTCCTCAGAGCTAGCACAAGCTAGCACAACTAATTTTAGAGCTAGCACAACCCCAACAGCCCCTTAAAAATACAAAATTAGTTTGTACCCCAGCCTCACACTTTAATATTTTTTGATTATTTCTAAGGGAATCTGCAGCTTAGGGCTAGCGCAGGCAGAACTTGCAAAAATTATTTAGAAAAAGAAAATAGTTAAAAAGATATTTCAATTTTAATTATCAACCGCGAGCTTTCAAATCCTGTATGCGTAATTCCATTCATGTATTTAAATTATTATGCTAAATGCGAATTTACTAACAAATTACTTTGCTATATACTCAACTAAGAGTTCAAAACATTGTTTTCAAATGCTGTGACCAGGAAAGCAAGCACATTAAAGACAGTGGCGTAGTGTGTGATTAATCACTAACCCTCGAATAATTTAAATTTTAATAACTCCACCAAATACCAACAGATTTCAAAACTTCTTTCAAATTATAAATCACAAACGCATTGTTAATTGATGCTGTGACTAATAAAGCTATCACAATAGAAACAATGGCGTAGTAAGTAATCAATATTCAACCCTCGAATAATTTAAAATACTATCAGATTTCAAAAATTATTTCAAAATATAAATGTCTAATGCATTGGTAATAAATGCTGTGATGGAGAAAGCTAGCACAGAAAATACAGTGGCGTCATCAATATTTAACCCTCGAATAATTTAAAATGTAATAACTTCATTAAATACAAAGAGATTTCAAAAATTCTTTTAAATTATAAATCACTAATGCATTGTTATTAAATGTTGTGACTAAGAGAGCTAACACAAAAAAGACAGTAGCGTAGTGAGTAATCAATATTTAACCCTCGCATAATTTATAATGTAATAATTCCACCAAATACCAACAGATTTGAAAAATTCTTTCAAAATATAAATGACTGCGCGACCCTCGACAAATTTTCACGGGGCTTTTCTAAACTCGAAATTTTACTTCATGCTTTGTTTGGGTGTGAAAAACACTTGTTCAAAGCTTCAAATTGAACTTAAAAAAAAACAGGAAATATCTTAAGATATACAGAAAATAGGCTGAATTTAAAATACGTATAATTTAAAGAAAAATTCCCTGTGTATATTAATTTTAAATAATCTGGGAATATTTTAATCCATATTATGAGACATGAAATATCAGTGATGTGGGATTATTGTAGCTCATATTTTCAGGTATGAAATTTAAGTGGTGTAGGATTATTATAGCCAGATATGATTTTCAAATGAATTATCCACGATTATTATAGCCTATATATTATTTTAGAAATGAATTCGCGTTACGATATTTTCAGTAAAAACTTTCTAATGAGTTAAGATTATTATAGCCTATATTTTAGACATAATTATTCAGTTATCTGCAATTATTATAGCTCAAAAATTAATTTAAAAGACCTAGAATTATTTTAGTTCATATTTTCAGACATGAATGTTCAGCGATCTGGAATTATTATTACCTATATTTTCAGAAATGATCTTTAATGATTTAGAATTAATATACAATAATAGTTACATTTTCAATTATTTATGATTATTATAGCCCATATTATTATAATAATGTTGGATTATGTTCATAATATATATAATATCATAATATATATAAATGACATACATACAGTATCATTACCAGATAATAGTACACATATATCTAACTATGCGGATGATACCAGTTTCATAGTAACAGCGAAAACCTATATTGAGCTAGCCAATATAAGTAGTCGCTTCTATGGAAAACTAGCTGAATGGTTCAAAATAAACATGTTAAAATTAAATAAGGGCAAAACGCAGGCTATGATATTTAAAACAAAACAGAGAAAGATTGAAACACCAGCTCAGCTAGTTTTAGAAGATGTCACTGTTGATTTAAATAGTGATATAAAATTCCTAGGTATTATAATTAATAAATCGCTTGATTGGCGCTCACATGCGTACCATGTGGTAACTAAACTTGCGAGAATGTGCTATATAATAAATATAACGAAATCATATCTCAATGTTGAGACAAATAAGGCAATATATTATGCATGTTTTGACTCAATTTTAAGATTTGGGATAATTTTTTGGGGGAATAGTTCAACAATTGGGGAATTGTTTGTACTACAAAAAAGATGTATACGAACTATTTTTTCATTAAAGTACAGGCAGCCGTGTAGAGGTATTTTTAAGGCAAAGGCAAATAAAGTTCTGACAGTCTTTGCAGTCTTTGTCTATGAATGTCTGATGTTTATTTTTAAAAATAAACATCAATTTAGCACCAACACAGAGAAGTGTCACAATACACGAAATAGGGATATATTGTACCCGAGACACAGACTCACGTTATCTGAGCGAAATTCATTTCATACAAGTCAGCGGTATATAAACTTCTCATGGAATCAGAGATATACAGTGTGGAAGAATATTTTGAAGCATGTAATTTATTTACATAATGTTATTTGTCTGAGTATTTAACAGCATATAATTATATATGTATGTTTTTTTTGTTATGACACAATTTCCTTTATGTTCCAAAATTGTGATAATTTTTGTGACCATTTATTTAGAAATAAAGTTTGTTTATTATTATTATTATTATTACTTAGCTCATATTTTCAGACATGAAATTTCAGTGTAGTAGGATTAATATAGCCCTCGGGCATTCCATAAATAAGTGCACACTTTTTAGGGGTGCATGAGGGATCTTAGCGAATTTTATATATATTATAAAGGCTATCAAGACATGGTTTTTGGTTGCTACTAGAGGTTAAAGAAATGATTGTCTCAAAAATTATAAGAATATAAACTTTTAGTACACTTTTATTTTGAACTCAAAAATATCGTAAACCGTTACTGATACAAAAAAGTTATACTTGACTTTTTTATGCTTAATTATTCAAAGTTTAAAATATTTTTTTTCCAAAACGAAAAAACTTTATTTAGATAAATTTCTTTTAATAAATAAAACAAATCTCACAAAATAATCAAATACTCATGTTTTAATTTTCTTGAAAAAAATATATATTATACCCCAATCCTTCCTAAGAATATTTCCGTTTTCAAAAAGATGGGCACTTTAAAACTTTTTAAGATATGATTTTTTTACCCGAGCGCTGCATTAACGCGAGGCGCTCACCGCGATCCGGGCCATTACACCATTGGCGGGAGCGCCTCATGTCAATGTAGCGCTCGGGTAAAAAAATCATATCTCAAAAAGTTTTAAAGTGCCAGTATTTTTGAAAACGGAAAAATTTTTAGGAAGGATCAAGGTATAACATCTATTTTTTTTAAGAAAATTAAAACATGAGTATTTGATTATTGTTTGAGATATGTTTTATTTATTAAAAAAATTCTATATAAATAAAGTTTTTTCGTTTTGGAAAAAAAACTATTTTAAACTTTCAACATTTAAGCACAAAAAAGTATGGAATAACTTTTTTTTGTATAGGTAACGGTTTACGATATTTTTGAGTTCGAAATAAAAGTGTACTAAAAGTTTATATTGTTATAACTTTTGACACAATAATTTGTTTAACCTCTAGTAACAACCAAACACCATGTCTTCATAGCCTTTATAATATATGTGAAATTCGCTAGAATCCCTGATGTACCCCAAAAAAGTGTGCACTTATTTATGGAATGGCGGCCATTCCATAAATAAGTGCACACTTTTTTGGTTCTTAAACATGATTTTCCAATGAATGATCTACAATTACTATAGCCTATATGTGTTTTTACATATTAATGATTTTTTAATGAGTTGTGACTATTAAAGCTTATATTTCAGACATGATTTTTCAATTATCTTTATTATTATTATTCTTTATTTTCCCAACAGATATACATGTATCCAATTACAGGGAACTTAATCAAATATAATGCTAAGTAACATAATTTTAAATCAAACATACAGTGCGCAGAGAAAGAGGAGTAAAGAAAAAAATGATTATAGCCCATACATTAATTTAAAAAAAAAAACAAAGATTATTTTAGTTCATATTTTCAGACATGAATTTCCATCGATCAAGAATTATTTTATCCTATATTTTAAAAAATTATTTTCAATGATTTACAATTAATATTTATTATATTATATTAATTGTAAATCATTGAAAACCATTTTTTAAAATATGGGAAAAAATATGGGAAAATGTTTAATGATTTTCGATTAATATATACGTAAACATAAATTAATATCCGAGATTATTGAATTTATAATAATAACCCAAATTTTTACATGGGCTATTATTATAAATTCAATAATCTCGGATTACTTAGCCCATATTTTCAGATTTGAAATTTTAGTGATGTGCGATTATTGTAGTCTTAATTCTCAAAAATAACTTTCCAATAAATGATCTACGATTGTTATGGCCTATATTTTGTTTAAACATTATTTAGGGTTATTTTTGATAAAATTAAGTTTAATTTAAGTTTTAATTATTATTGTATTGAAGGAACAACAAAATAATTAAACATTAAATATTTGCGAAAAGTAGTAAATTCTAAATAAATAATTTATATGTAGAAAGTTTATCTTTTAAGTATACATTCCCCCAATATACTGTAAATTTTCATATATTCGTCGTATTTGAGGAATTCAAATTAAAGCTTTAAACGAGTGTTATCCACTCCCAGATTAAGCTTGAAGTAAAATTTCGAGTTTAGAAAAGCCTGGAAATTTGGTTTGGTCGCTTCGCGAAGCGAAGCGGCCAAACCAAATTGTCAGGCTTTTCTAAACTCGAAATTTTACTTCAAGCGCCACTCGTACAAAACACTGATTTCAAGTGAAGTTTAAAATATACTACTAAAGCAACATGCTAGGGGCATGTATTTTGTACTTTACAATATTTTTGTGGTTATCACGCGTGGCGCATGAAGTAAAATTTCGAGTTTAGAAAAGCCTGAAAATTTGGTTTGGTCGCCCCGCTTCGCGGAGCGACCAAACCAAATTTTCAGGCTTTTCTAAACTCGAAATTTTACTTCATGCTTAATCTGGGATTGGAAAACACTCGTTATAGCTTTAACTTTAACCCCTTAAAAAAACAACGAATTTCTGAAACTTTTCAGCGTATGCGTGTGTACGAGTATACCTTAAACAAAAAATCCCTGTACTGAACATTAAAAATTACTTTAAAATAAACATGAAAATTACTGAACATAAAAATTATTTTCAGAATGGATTTTAAAAGTTTTTTTTATGTGTAACTTTATTAGGGAACTGTGCTAAAATGTTTGCACACAAATCAAACCCTTAGCCGATTTTATTAATAATCCATAAAGCATTAAACTAAGAATAAAACAAACTTCAAAGTAATGTAAATTAAATATTCTTAAAATAAAATGTGTGCTGAAGCTGAAAATTGAACAAAAGTTTGACTAAGTTTTTTATGAAACATTATTTGGGGCTTCTGTTAAAATTGCTCCAAAAATATCAAAAACCATCCAACTGAAATCATTTAGAAAGCAATTTACTTATAATAAAACAATCTTTAAAATAATTTGAACAATTTTTTGTTTTAATAAAAATCAAGTTCACTGCTGAAGCGCAAAGTACAAACACCTAAATTCGGCCATCGCGTTCTCTTCAGGCCCCCACCAAAATCGGCAGTTTCCTTTAAACACCACCCGATTTTAATCGTTCAAAAAATAATTTACTCATAATAAAACAATTCTCAAAATGATAAAATTTATATTTTCGTAAAATAAAAGTTAAGTTCACTGCTGAAGCGCAAAGTAGAAAAACCTAGATTCGGCCATAACTGTCCGTTCAGGCGCCAGGATCTATTTAAAACACCCACACAATTTTTCCCACCCGTGTAGCTGTGCCTCATCAATTTTTTTAAATAATTTTGATAATTTGTTTAAAATAAGCATAACATTAAATATATTTTATCTACTAACTTCAGGAAATTTAAATATCTCTTAATATTTCGCAGTTTCTCCAATAAATTAAAATTAGTGTGCTTAATGTTATATTATATTATTATATTATATAAAACTAATCGTATTGATTTTATTTTAAAAACTATGCTAAAACAAAAAATCCATTTTATGCATGAAATCTCCGCTTTTTGCAATTTTATTTTTTGGATATTCTTTAGAGAAACTCTGTGGATGTTTTGAACGGATCCTCAGGCGCCCACCGAAATAGGCTGTCCCGTTCAAATACCATCCGATTTAAATGTTTCAAAAATCAATTAACTCATAATAAAACAATCTTCAAATTAATCTAAATAAAATTTTTATAAAACAAAAAATTAAATTCACTGCTGAAGCGCAAAGTCGAAAAACTTAAATTCGGCCATCGCGTTCCATTCAGGCGCCCACAAAAATCGGCTGTCCCCTTTGGTCATCAACACACACATACATGGGTGTACCGTGTTATGTTAAGGTGTACCTGGACATACCTGCTGGGTGTGTCTAAGCGTGTAATAACCCATCCTGACGTCACGTTCACAATGGCTGATCCGATCAGCAGCAGCAGGAGCACAGGCGGAGGCCGAAAGAAAACAGAGAAACAGAAAAAAACAATCTGAAAGCAGGAATAGAAGATTGAGCTTTAATCGAAGAAGTAGAGAAAAAAAACATTAGTCTCGTGGTGTGTTGAAAGAAGAAACAGAAGATTGAGCTTTAATCGAAGAGAGAAAAAAAAAACGCATGAGTTGAAAGAAGAAACAGAAGATTGTGTTTTAATCGAGGAGGAAAAGAAATAACAATTTAAAGTTGAAAAAAGGAGTCGTAAGAGGGGGAAGAATGGTATGCAAGATATCCAAATGGAATGAATTGGACTTTCGTGATTCTTGGGTTAATCTAATTTGACAAATGGAATGGATTCGATTTTAATGTGATTGATTTAATTGTGGGAAAGTTGAGCAGCGTTAGAGTAAAATTAAGTTTTAGAAGATGGAAATTAATCAATGTTCGAATTGCGTTGGCTCAAAAAGCAACGTTTTCTCTCTTTTTAAATTGAGAGCCTTGCCCCTAGAGCCAGAGGGTAAGGCCCTCAATTTGAAAAGAGCAAAAATGTTGCCATTTTAGCCAAAGCCATTTAGCCGAAGTAATCTATTCATTACTTATTTACTCATTTATGGCTCTGAAGTTTACATTCATAAAAATCATAAAATTAACCCTTTTTATAAAGAAATACAACGAGTGTCTATAAACTGTTGGCATCTCAGTAGGTTCTGACTTCAGAAACATACGTCGTAATAAAATTCAGCATTGTGACACTACTCAATGACTTATAATTTAATGTGTTTGGCGTTTGTAAGATTCACCGTTTCGTATGGCATAATTTAAGATATATAATTTGTTTTTCAAAGCAACCGAGATGCCGATAGTTCATAGACACTCGTTATATCGTATGTTCAATTAAAAAAAAACCTCTACAGTGTCATGATTTAATCTTTTTTAAATTTAGGTTGGCTACGCGCTTTAAGAATTGACATATTAAACATCAGACACATTATAATAGATAATTTCAGAGTTGCCAACCTAGAATATTTTCCATGGCACTCTAGAAGTTTTTTTTTTAAAGAACATACGATATTTCTTTTAATATCGAATATTAGATGAAATTAACGCATTACTGAATTACTCATTTATGACTCTGAAGTTTACATACATAAATATTAATAAATTGAATTCTTCTTATGGAGATTTTGATTTCAGTGTTTATTTAATTCTATATTTCTTTTAATATCGAACAATAGATGACACTTGCTCATTATTCAATTATAACTCTAAAGTTTACATACATAAAAATCATGTAATTAAACTATTTTTCATAAAGATTTTCGTTTCAATTCTTATTTAATTCTATATTTTTTTTAACACCAAACATTAGATAAAAATTAATTAGTATTAAAGAACCTATTTCAATTAATCAAATTCTAATTTTCTCAGAGTATTGAGTTATTTACAGTGCCTTAATAAATCCTTATTTTACAACTTGGGCGTGGGCCCATTTATATAAATATATTACCCGGTGAATTATTGCCATCATTTAAGTTCCTGTAATATTAGCTAGTAAGCTATTTGAAAAATTCACCCCTGGAAAATCGTAATAACTCAAGGCGTCCTGTCAGCGATCGTGTGCTTGTAACGCGAGAGCCACGCATTCTTCAGCCCACGAATAGCAACACAAACCCTTGGATGGAATTTCGGTACTTGCCCAACATTCGACACCCTTAATTAGAACACACGTTTGAAAATAGCTCGTGTAAATTCATAGAGAAGAATAAGAGAAAGATGGAAAATGAATGATAATAATTGAGGGGCTCAGTGAAAAAGTAGTACAAGTGCTATTTTCTTAAAAATTGGTATAAGTACAGATTTCTAGAAATGAGCTTTATATTTAGTGATACAAAAAATGATCCAATTGAATATGTGTATCTCTCAATATAATATACAATATTATTGATTAGACGTCCACAGATTTTTCTCTACAAGTTAAACTTCATCTCCAATTTACACAAATAATCTCATGTCACTTGTACTAGTGGAAAAGTAAGCCCCTCAATTATAATTGAAATAATCAAATAAAACTGAAAGGAGACATTTTTTAAGCAAGTAATACTCTAGTGTTTAAATATCTTTACTTTATTTTTTCAAAATATAAACATACAATTATATACAAGAAGTTTTTCTTTGAAGTATGCATATGCCTATATACTGAATACGCTGTAAATCTTCAGATGTTCGTTCTATTTGAAATGAGATAAAATTGAAGCTTTAAACGAGTGTTTTCCACTCCCAGATTAAGCATAAAGTAAAATTTCAAGTTTAGAAAAGCCTGAAAATTTGGTTTGGTCGCGTTGGTACCCTGTGGTACCCCACTATATTTTTATAAAACCGATCAATTTGAAGCAAGTGTTTCCTCTCACTGATTAAGCATGAAGTAAAATTTCGAGTTTAGAAAAGCCTGAAAATTTGGTTTGGTCGCTCCGCGAAGCGGAGCGGCCAAACCAAATTTTCAGGCTTTTCTAAACTCGAAATTTTACTTCATGCGCCACGAGTATAAAACACTAATTTAATGTGAAATTTATATAAACAGCTTAGATATGTATGTTCATAAAGATTCATAAATTAATTCAAAATAACCTTGTTTTGCTATGTTTAATACTCTTTATAATTAAATTATGAACGGTGGAGGCTTCTACTTCGTTATAATATTTATGAAGCAATCTTGAACTTAATTTACCGATTAGTAAGCAGACTTGAATTTGAATCAAACTTAAACTTAATTTACTGACTAGCAGACTTGAATATAAGGACAAATTCACTTTTTATCTTCCATTTATAATCGCTAATAGATTCTTAACTTCTTCATTTTATTCCACACAATAATTTCAGTTCATTTCCTCGTTTTTACCCTTTTTTTTTCAAACTAGAAAATCCCGGAAGTGAGCTACCCTGATGATCAGGGAATTATTACTAATGTACAGAAGTTATGTGTGCATTGCGGGTGCTATTATCGCCCACTTGTCGCATGTCCATGTTGGCCTTATCAGAAGAAGAGATAGCGCTTATCAGACCAGCATTCGATACACACAAAGCCCCCTTATCTTATCGGGCGAAAAAAAAGTGATTCCGCTGTTATCGTGAAAAAGTCGTTGCATTCAATTTTATTTAAACTGTCCATTGTTTTCGTTAAACGAAAAGTTTATTTAAAATACGGAAAACATTAATTATTATTAATATTAATTAACTTTAAACAACATTTTTTTATTAGATCTACGAGATAAAACTAATCAAAATCTAACATTTTTTTATAATATTTCGTTGGCTTTAAAGTTTAAGGTTCTATGTTGCATTACAATCTAACAGAATATACAATTGACGAATTAAGCACTAATAACCTTTCTTCACAGTTTTATTTGAATTACCAAATATACATTGCGGACATACAACCTTATAATTTTAAGCCAGCGAATTGTTCATACGAGGTGCGTTCTAGTTATAACACCGATTTTTTTCTCAGGACTGGAAACAGATATAAACATGCGGTTTGTTGCAAAATACTCATGCACTCGTTGTGGATGCGTGGTATTATTATCATCACTGTACGGCAGACAGAACTCTAGGGACAGCGCTGAGAGTAATGACTGGTTTTGATACTTAAAATTTTGGATAAGAGCCATCGCTAAAAAAATGCATGGTCACCATCGTTCTGGGACAGCGATGGGGTAATTCTTATTCATTGCGTTCCAAAGTGCCTACCAATGTGTTTTAAAGAAGAAGCATTTCGTGAAAAACGACCACTAGAAAATCGCATATGCAATGAAACAGCACACATGCAGCCTCATGTGTGCTGTTTCGTTGCATATGCGATTTTCTAGTGGATAAATCAGACTCCTAAAGAAGCGTTCTCAGCCACCATGGAATGATTGGGTCGATGTTGTGAAATATGAGTATTGCTGCAAATAGGTTATGCAGAGAAATGACAAAAGTTTCACCGATTTAGTGTGACTAGTTTTTATGAAAAAAAAAAATCGGAAGTGTTATAACTTAAACGCACCTTGTACATTTTGAAAGAAAACACGAATTTTCTGTGCTCTTCAGTTGTATGATATATTTTGGTCAACTTTGAGTTTTTTATTTAACAATTATATTCATAAAATTACTTTCATTTTTATTTTATAGCACCCAATAAAATGTACATCTAGTTAGCAATATCTTTGTTTGATACAAAAATAAAATTCATCAAGTATAAAGGAAATTTATTAATTTCCTTCATACTTATACCCAATCTAATAACTTTCATCTTTTAATCGACTTATACATACGTAATTTACGATTCAATCCTTTTACTACAATTTCTTTCTTTTTCTAATCTTCGAGGAAATGTAATGCTCGAAAATTAGAGAAAGAATTAAATTGTAGTAAAATTATTAAGTATTCAAAAAATTGTGTGAGCGAATTCGCTCGAGCATACTAGGGTAGGGTCATTGCCTTTATTCGAGATTAAGGTTGTAAACTAGCCATAATAAAATTATTTCGTTGTATTTCAAGACTTTATACTTTCCGACATGCAAATTTCCATAGTTTACGTTCGTTCACGCTTAGTGCGTGAGAGCATTTTTTCCCCCTCAAGCACAAAGCATGTTTATGTTGAAAATATACGCTGGAGAGAATATGTTTGAATTTAAATAATACACGCACTAATTTTGTAGAAAATATAGGAACATGCAATAATTACCTTAATTTCAGAGAGAGTTTCTAAAAGATCTGGAAATAGACATTTTAGGAGAGGAGAGGGATAATTATCTTTCAAGGGCAGTTTTAAAATCTAGGTAATTTCGATAATTAATTACTCCACATACACATAAAATTTTACAAACACTTCAAAACTATGAAAATTGTGACAAATTGACAAAATGTAAACATTTATGAAGTCAACAAAAACATAAAATTCCCAACATTTTTGTTGATTTGATAAATGTTTACATTTTTGTCAAATTGTTGTAACTTTCATAGTTCTGAAGTTTTTGTTAAAACTTATGATGGGTATTGGTTACTACAATTCTATTTAAAATATTAAGAGCCGTTTGCAACCCGACTAATTAATTTTAATCAACTACTAATCATTTATTAAACCTCTGATTAAGTCATAATTCTAGAATGTAGGAATTTTTAAAATTTGTAAGATATCCTAAACATGTTTCTTTTATCATTATGCGATTTTGTAAATAATTTATACATAGAATTGCTGTGTTTTTAAGGAGTACTAATCACTTGTTAACTTAATCGACTTGAGTGCAAACGGGCATTAATGGAACAAGTAATCCTTTTTCTTTTTTTTCTTTCTGGTTTATTTTAATCACTAGATGTACATTTCGTTCACGAAGTCAACATTTGCAATAGTTGCACTAAACTATTTAAAATTGTATTTTTTTAAAAAATCGTTATTTTTGTTAATATTGACATACAATGATTTTCTTTTAAGTATACTTTAACATATTTCATATAAAAACTTGTATAATTAATAAAAATGTGATCAAATCTAAGTAACATATTTTAAACATTACTTTAAACCAGTGTTTTATACGCGTGGCGCATGAAGTAAAATTCCGAGTTTAGAAAAGCCTAAATTTTACTTCATGCTTAATCTAGGATTGGACACACTCGTTAGAGGCTTCAGATTTACTTTTTTTAATAAAACAATGAATGTCTAAAAATGTACGCCGAAAAATCGTGATATGTACACATAAAAAATAATTTCCCTTTTTTTATTGATTTCAACATTTCTATACCATTTTTAATAATATTTTTTTTGTATTTCTAATACGTATTTCTAATAAAATTGTAGTATTTTGTATTGTTTTTGGTTAAAATGATCAATATTTAGGAATTTTATTGATTGGTACATTTTTAAGTTTGTTGTTTTTGAAGGTTTCATTTAGTATTTATGTTTGTTGACAATTTTTAGAAAATGTGTAAATACATTTGATCGATTTGTACAAAAAATTGTAGACATCGAAAAGATTATTGCATTTTCTATTTGGTTGACATTTTCAATATTTACAAATTTTTATTGATTGGTAAATTTTTAAGTTTGTTGCTGTTGAAGATTTCATTTAAAATTTGTTTGTTGACAATTTTTAGAAAATGTATAAACAAATTTAATCGATTTGTACAAAAAATTATAGACATCGAAAAAATTATTGCATTTTTTATGTTGTTGAAATTTTCAATATTTACTATTTGTTGTTTGTGACAAACAAGTTGTAAAATTTAATAATAATAGTTAAAATCAATTATCAATCGAGGTGGCTGATAGTTGTTGAAAGTTCATATTCATTACTTTAAGTAAAACACTTTGTTTATAACTTTCAAAAATTGTTTATTTTGTATTCACAACAAATGTTTCGCCACACTGTGGCTTCTTCAGGTGAAGAACAAGTGATTAACATAACCTAATTACAACGTATATATAGGGCTACCTGATAAGTAAGAGGGGTGGGGGTTACAGTTTTAAATTGAGCAATGGGGAGTTATTAATATCTGTCTGATCGTTTAGTAATTGATCGCTGAATTTTCTTTTGTTTATTTCGGTGCTTTCCAGGATGTTTAATTTTCTTCCTTTCTTCTCGATGTGTAGTATTTGGAAGTCTTCGTTGAAGTTGTGGCCTTCATCTAGCAAGTGGTTGGAGCTTCGAGAAAAAGAAAAACAACTCGACTTATTCCAACCACTTGCTAGATGAAGGCCACAACTTCAACGAAGACTTCCAAATACTACACATCGAGAAGAATGGAAGAAAATTAAACATACTGGAAAGCACCGAAATAAACAAAAGAAAATTAAGCGATCAATTACTAAACGATCAGACAGATATTAATAACTCCCCATTGCTCAATTTAAAACTGTAACCCCCACCCCTCTTACTTATCAGCTAGCCATATATATACGTTGTAATTAGGTTAAGTTAATCACTTGTTCTTCACCTGAAGAAGCCACAGTGTGGCGAAACATTTGTTGTGAATACAAAATAAACAATTTTTGAAAGTTATAAACAAAGTGTTTTACTTAAAGTAAAAAATCAATTATAATACATTTTTTTTAAATTGTCAACAAACATTAATGTTATATAAAACTCTACGAGTTTTATCGATTTAAAAAAATCCACATTTTATCTAAAAATTGTGTACAGAATCGCAAATTGATGAAGGATATATGTTAAGAATATTTTACAAATTTATAAGATTGTTTTTTTAGAATATTGACTTAATCAGAGGATTAATCAATGATTGGTGGTCGATTAAAGTTAATCAGTCAGGGTGCAAATGGGCCCGAGTGTTTTAATTAATAGTTTATAGTTTACTTAATGTTCTAACATTTCGTAGCTAATATTTTCTTTATCTGATTAGTTTATTTATTTATCTCGTTGCTCAGTAAATGTATTGCTAGTGCAGGTAGAGACGTGTTAGAATTGTTATTATTATTAATAGGACGAAATCAATGTATTTTCTATTCTAATCATATTTGAGGAAGCTTTTGCTTGAAAACAGTTTTAAGTGCGAGTATATGTCTTCTTATTATTCACAATACCCACTAACTCAGGTTTATCGATTGATTTTATTTTTCCAATACGTGTGATTTTCAGTTTCTTTTTCTAATTTCGGTGAAGTGTGTGTCCATAACGGAATGAGGTGGAGGTTTTAATGGAAAACCATTGTCGATATCAGTAATTGGGTCTAGACGGCAGATGTCGTTGCACTCTGACGTCTCTGATGTCTCTATATCTCGTCCATTAGGATAACACGCACACCGCTGATAAAATAAAATGAGAAAAGTAAGCCCCAAAGCTCGAACCCTTCTTTTCTTATTATTATTACACCACAATAAAGGTGCAACACTCACAATATTATGATATTAATCATTCCTTGAAAATGACTGTTAGTCGAAACTAGTCGGAATAAATAAATAATATTAGTGAAACAAACCAAGTGATTTCTCTTTCTTTTAATATTTACAAATTAACTTACACATATTTTATTCATGTTTCATCAAGTGATCAATGAGAACCAAACTAAAGATATATTAATCAAGTTTAGGATCATTTTCTAAATGTATTTTCGTCTTTGTTCATTCTTCAAGATTGAATAAAATTGGTGATGAAATACAGATATAAATTGCTGTTTTATTTAAAACAATTATAAAAGTAAAAATAAAAAACTCCAGATTTGTATCAATTTTACAGGAATAACTAAAAAAGAGTGTGAGCATGAATTGTATTTAAGTGCTTTGAAAATGTCATGCCTAGTAAAAAATGTATTGAAGCTCAAAGTAAAACAAAGATGCTAAAGTAATTCATTTCTTTCTTCTTATCCCTTTTAATAAAGCGGTTAATCTTTTATTAAATATTATTATCTTTTTTCTCTCTCTCTAAATAAGACACTCTGAAAAGACTCTTTAGCATAGTTATAAAAGTAAAAATAAAAAAAAAACTCAAAATTTGTATGAATTTTACAAGAGTAACTAAAACAATGTGTGAGCTTGAATTGTATTTAAGTGACTGTATGTTTTTAAGTTTACGTGAAGTGATTATTACACTAAAAAAAGACTGTTATTTCTTACTTCACTTTTTATTAAAAGTGAAGTAAAGAATGACAGTCTTTTTTAGTGTATTTAAGTGCTTTGGAAACGTCATGCCTAGTAAAAAAAGTATTGAAGCTCAAAGTGGACCAAATAAGATAAAATATCTTCTCTCTATCTTCTAACCTCTTCTATTGAAACTTTTATTAAATATTGTAGTGTTTTATTCTTCTCTAAATAAGACACTCTGAAAAGACTAGCATATAGGAATAAACCGCGACAAAATAACGACCAGCCGATGGTTGACTCGATTTACATAACATTCCAGTCCGAAAAGCAGTTTGTGACGCGTGGGCGAAAGTCCAATTAGGAAGACACATCTCACGGATCCCCGACAATTAAATCGACAGAAATTAAGTCTCGAATATCTGCACTTAATTACCCAGAAAATAAAAGTATATTTTTGGACGAAAACTTTACAACTCTGCCAGTTTTGAGCAAATCTAAATTTTAATTTCAAAACAAAGAATTTTCAAAACAAACTCTCACAATTTTGAAAACGTTTCAAGCAAATCCATAACACAAGTAATTCTAGCAATCCCCCAAGTTTTAAAGCAAATAATTTTTGTTGATGATTGAGTGCGATTTTCAATAAATGTTTAATTGTTAAATAAAATCTCCAACATTCCAAAGACGTGTTTAAAAATACAAATGGTATAAATTTCTACGTAATTTCAAAATCGGGTAAAGGGATAAAACTATTTTATTGATTATCATACAAATTAAATGTTGAGTTTTTGACTATGTAGTCACAGGCATAGCTATTTAAGCAATTTCAAATTGGGACTGAACAAATATTATTCAAGAAATAACCAGTTTAAATAATTTTCGAAAAATAACACACAATATTAATTAACATGTTTTGTATCGATTTTCTAAATTTCGAGTATTTTTGAATGTAAACGATATACACAGAGCGTTTTTTTTTTAGTGTACATATCCCAATGACAGCGCATATGCTGTGAATCTTCAGATATTGGTTTTTGTTTTTTTTAAATCTGAGAGATATATTTTGCACAATTAGAACTCACTTGGTCAACTTTAGCTGTTATCAAGGAAGACATGTCTGTCTAGGTACAGCAAATTTTAGCTTATGAAAGAAGATCCAATATATCACAAAACGAGTTTAGACTTTATCGACCTGGAACATATCCGACATTCGTTGTTTTTTAAGAGTTCAATTTGAAGCTTTAAACGAGTGTTTCCACTCCCAGATTAAGCATGAAGTAAAATTTCGAGTTTAGAAATTTTTCTATATCGTACCGACATCAATAATCACGTCAGTTTCGTGACCATTTATCGATATCGTCGCTGCTGGTCATTGCCGCTATTAGTTACGCTACTAGCGTTCGACATTGCCTTGCGGGTGAGTGTTAAATATTTCTCATATAAAAAAAAAGGGGGTAACGTGAATGGTTTCCGAGTCCTTTTATTTTTGCAAATTGGCTACAGTGTCTTTTTTTGTAATTATGTAGAGTTACGGTTGGGCTTTTCGATTACCGAATAAAGTTTGTCAACCAAATATTCTGATCCCGGCTGGAGCCTCACCTTGTTTTTGCAAAGAGGGAAAAGGAGAGAGAGGGACAGCGAGAGACGAAACAGGGATTCGCCGACCACCGTGTTGCCGTTCAACTGGGTAGAATTAACCCCGGTTGCGGAAGGGAATAACAGATAAGTTACCTGATGATCATTGAAAGTTAATTTACGAAATTCAAGCGTTAATTTATGAAATTTAATTTACAAGCAGTTGTAATACTATCGTCCTAGGACAGTGCTCCTAGGTGGCGCCCAATTTAAGTTATTTTTGTACAAGTCATTGTGGAATCTATTTTTTGTTTATTTTTATATTTTTAGTTAAGTAAAGCGTTATTTTAATTTACATTTTGTATGTGCAAAACTTTTAATTTCATTAAATTGTGATTATCATTTATTCATTTAAACATTTTTTCTTTTTGAACTACGACCCAGCCTCCTGAGAGTAAAAAGTTAGCCGCCACACTACTTAAACAGTATGCTAATGATATATATTTAGAACTTCACAATAAATCAGTGTTTATACGCGTGGCGCATGAAGTAAAATTTCGAGTTTAGAAAAGCCTGAAAATTTGGTTTGGTCACTCCGCTTCGCGGAGCGACCAAACAAAATTTTCAGGCTTTTCTAAACTCGAAATGTTACTTCATGCTTAATCTGGGAGTGGAAAACACTCGTTTAAAGCTTTAAATTGAACTCTTTTAAAAAACCCACGAATGTCGGAAATTTTCTTTACACGTTTCATATGTGAGAAGAAAGGTTATTAGTGCTTATTCATCAAATTGTTTTGTATAATTTTACTCATAAGCTTCTTACTCTTGATTCTTCCAACCTTCATTTTCACCCCAAATTTTCCCTTTTAAAAACCATTCTTTTTTATATAAATTTAATCGGTTTTCTGGGGGTGTTCGTATTTATAGCTTAATTCCTGTGATGCCGACGAGGACTAATGCCGCCGGCGCCTGTCCTGGCCATTGTCACAAGCACCAGTCGTCGGGTATCAAAGAGTGAGACCGCTCTCTTTTTTTTCCTTTCGAAAAAAAAAGCTCACACGTACGCGCATAAGGGCGGCAGGCGATTGATACACCCTTCCAAACACTCGAAACGTCACTAATTCTAATGGATCGCCCTTATATTCATCACTATGAGTGCTTTAATGAACGCAGATGAACAATTTTTCACAAGGAAAAAATTTAAAGGTTGAGATTTATTAACGAACACACGTGAAAGTTAACAAAATAAATAAAACTGAAATTCTTTAATGAAATAAAATTAAATTTCCTCAATCCAATCTAAGGAAGATACAGTCGGGACCTCATCAAAACATCCACACTACATATGTCACCCGTAATGCTGGTCTTCTATCTACTTTTTTTATATAGTTTTGATAATTTTTTTTAAATAAATAATTAAAGTACCTACTCGTATGTAATAACTTTTAGAAATTTAAATACATGTAATATTTCGCAGTTTCTCTATTAAAATATGCAATTTACATTAAAAACAGTGTGTTTAATAATACGCGAATTATAAACAAATTCTTTAAAATTACTTGTGATAGTTTTGTTTCCAAAGCATATTTTGTTAAATCAAAAAAACACAATTTTGTACAAGAAATCTCGACTCTTTCAAATTTCTTTCAGAGAGACTGTGATAATCATAAGTTCGTTATTAAAACATAGGCACTTGACAACAGATAAGAATATCATTTTAACGACTTACTTAGTGAATATATTCCCTTTTTATATGCACTAAAAAAAATTATGATAACTTTAATCAAGTAATATGTTTATAACAAGCCTGCCAAGTAGCATGTTTCCGTTAAACATTCTAACTTGTTTGAATGTTTGATTCAAACATTGTATGTGTTTTTATCAAACATTGTTACAATAGTTGATATAAACACATTACTTGGCATACCCGTATATATTTTTCAGTGCGGTAAATGGGTTCATCAAATAATCATGTGTATTATTAAAATAAGTGCACTCAACTCAATTTTTTTGTTCCTTAAAAAATCGTGCAAAAATACTGCGCAAATATCTCCCTTTTCACAATTTTAATAATCGACACTTAGATATTGGAAAAGGCGGGACTAGTCAATTTTTAATCTAGAACAATTCCGGTAAATTATTAATTTCAAAAGAATGTAACAAAAAGAAATAAAAATATAAAGAAGAAATAGTAAGACGACAAATTAAAGCCAAACATTTTATTGTCGGACATTCTGATTTTCGGGTAAGACAGGTGTTTCTCTTTGTAATGGATTATGCGAAAATATGTATTTCAAGCAACAATTGTGGTTTTGGCGTGGACACAATAACTCACTTAAAGAGAAAGTTCGAGCACTTGACGACTATTTTAAATTATCTGTGCTGGTCATCAATTTCCCCTGAAAGATGCAGCTCTAAGCCAAAACTGAAGCATAATAGAAATTGCAGGTATATAGTGTTCATGTTTACGTTCTGTTTGAGGTCGATTTTTAACAATAAGAAGTGAAATGGAAATAAATTGTTTAGATTAATTATTATAGGAAACCTAGCATTGTGTATCCAGCAATGTTTGATAGAATCCTAAAAAAAGATTCAAATCATGAATCCGAATCTACAGTTATTGATAGAGTGCTTAGCAGTCGAAATGTACATTAAACGAATAAAAATAAATTCTACATAATTAAAATTATTCGAATTCCGAACAGTTGCGAAGGTTGATAATATTTGAGTCACCCATCCATACACCTATTATTTGATTCTGAGGTTTTGGTATCCCTGGATTCTACTTATATCAAGCTACAATTTCAAAAATAAATTGTCCTTCAAAACACATCCTAAACCTTTTGAAATTAAGTGTGATAAATCCTGTCGAATGGAAATCCTGCTACATTTCTCGGTTGCAAAAGCTGATATATTTTTTCACCTGCTAACTGTTAACTTAGTTTTATACAATTTATCTTGTCCCCATTCGATACAATCATCCTTATTCAGCACTATTTTAACCTTATTAATAGATGCTGCAAAATCAGGTATTATCATTTTGCCATAAGTTTGTCAAAACACGTATGGTTGGTTTTGAATCTAGGCGAGTCATTTATAATATTTGTCCCTTTTTTATGGATTTGGTTTATTTTAATATTTATAGCCATACATTAAACATTAAAAGTGCGATTCTTTTCGCAATCTACAACAAGTTAGTCTTACAAAGACTATATCAAACACTCATTGAAACAACTACTTCCCGGGCTAATACCCCGACGGACATTGAATTATACAACAAGTGTTTGCTGTTACATACAGTAACCTACTGCAAATGTAACAATTTGGGTCAAATTATTCAGACCATCTATAGACGCGTTTCGAGATTTATCTCTCATCAGTATAGCTTTGCCATTCCCTCTAAATAATTTGACACATTAGAATTGGCAATTTCATTTATACTTATGTTTGAACGGTAACGTGACCGCCAGTCTAAGGTGTCAAATTATTTAGAGGGAATGGCAAAGCTATACTGATGAGAGATAAATCTCGAAACGCGTCTATAGATGGTCTGAATAATTTGACCCAAATTGTTACATTTGCAGTAGGTTACTGTATGTAACAGCAAACACTTGTATAATTCAATGTCCGTCGGGGTATTAGCCCGGGAAGTAGTTGTTTCAATTAGTGTTTGATATAGTCTTTGTAGGACTAATTGTTGTAGATTGCGAAAAGAATCGCACTTTTAATGTTTGAAGTATTCTGCAACCAAGAATTGGCAATTTCATTTATATTTATAGCCATTCTACTAATTTTCAATTGCCCCCTTTAAAACTCTAACTACTTCCCTGTGAGGTCCACGTTGGAACCACTGTCCTAGACAGTCTTAACCATTCGTAAAAATGGATCATTTGTGTATTACAAGTTTTAAATTTGAGAAAGATGCAATAATTTGAATGATACATTCTTTCAAAAATAAACAGCCAATAGAATTGCTCCATTTTGGTCTCACAGAGCATTCTACAAAAACTTACAATTCCCCAAGAGCAATTAGCACTGCTGATAATCCCCCTGCTTTCAATTGGCTCCAACTGAAAAGACCCCTGCTTTGAATTGACTCAAACTGAAAAGACCGCTGCCTTTCAATGCTTTTAGTTGGCTCACATCATTATTTAATGTCTGCCAACTTAACAAACATCAAAAATGTTATTTCCTTTCGAAACGAACATATTATAGAAAGAGATAAATTAATTGAAGAAACAACACCCATGTACAAAACAGCAGGTATTTGGAACATTTCTGAGGATATTTGGGGGGTAAGAAATTATGTATTAATTGTACATTTAATAAATAATTTGTGTTATAAGTTATAGTAATATATAACCTAATTATACTTCCATGTAATCAATGACATTTTATCTGTCACATTTTTTTGAAGTTTGTCTACATTATTTTGATGCATATACAGAGAGTTTCATATAATACCGAACATTTTCATAAAATACGATTTGACACCTTTAATTTTTAGGTTATGTGTAAATTGGAATGCCTATATTAACATTACAAACTGTAGGTAATCAATTGCAATTAATACCTCAACTTGTACATACAGAGAGTTTTTCTTTCAAGTATACATGTCCCAATTACAGCGTATATGCCGTAAATCTTAAGATAATCGTTGTTTTTTTTAAAAGGAGTTAAATTTGAAACCTAAAATGAGTGTGTTCCACTCCCAGACTAAGCATGAAGTAAAATTTCGAGTTTAGAAAAGCCTGAAAATTTGGTTTTGACTCGTAGCGCGAAGCGCGGAGCGGCCAAACCAAATTTTCAGGCTTTTCTAAACTCGAAATTTTACTTCATGCGCCACCGGTACAAAACACTAACATATTTCGAAGTTGAAAACACACCGCTGAACTTTTTATTGAATCAGTGTTTTGTACCGGTGGCGCATGAAGTAAAATTTCGAGTTTAGAAAAGCCTGAAAATTTGGTTTGGCCGCTCCGCGCTTCGCGCTACGCGACCAAACCAAATTTTTAGACTTTTCTAAACTCGAAATTTTACTTCATGCTTAGCCTGTGAGTGGAGAAACACTCGTTTAAAGATTCAAATTGTATTCTTTTAATATACCGAACGTGGTAAAATGTACGTCTGCATATGTATACTTAAATGAAATATTCTCGTTATGAATATGTTCGGTGTTACATAAAACTCTCTGTATATACGATTATACGTGTCTATTATATATTCCATTTGTTTCTGGATCTCGCCTAGCTATGGAAAAGTTACAGTTTAAGTATTGTAAATGGGGCTGGTTGTGTTTTAAATCAGGGTTTTTAAATGTCACTGTCAGATGTTCGATTTTAAGGTTATAATTTCTGACTATTGTGATCTTACACTGTTGCCTGTTTTACAAATTTTCAGATATAAAAGGATAATAATATGCAGTTTTAAGATTAACAAAATTTACTACTTGGTTTTTGTACATACAAACACAGCAATAATATTGTATATAACAAATATAATGAATTCGGCTCTGATCAACTCCATCCATCCACCTTAATTTTGGTCAGTCTCTCTTCTGTTGGCCCTCAGTATCTTTTTGTAGAATTGCAAATTTATTCCCACCCTCTTGTGATACTGATAATTTTCATGTCAAACAATTTTTAAGCCCTCATTCCACTTTTATTATTTAGTCAAGAGAACCTGCATCTGAATCTTCTGATGTTTGTTCTGAGCCAGATTCCCCAAGCGAAATAATAAAAGGAGGAATGGTTTCAAAAGAAAGGTTCCCCATGTGTTTTGTCCAGTCATCCGAAATATGTTTTTCACAATGATCACAGAAATTTTGCCACATATCGGATGTACATTTTGAGAGAGACTCAAGCCATAAATTCTGAACGCGATCCTTAGATGGTTGCTTAGAATTTATGTGCTTATTGTAGTAAGTCTTACAAAACCCCCATGCCATTTCAATTGGATTGTATTGACAATGGTATGGCGGTAATCTAAGAACTTCGTGCCCGCTCTTTCTCAAAATGTCATCAACTACGTAAATTTTGTCATTTGATCGAAAAGGTATAAATAAAGTCCATAGTTCCTTTTTGGTTAATTTTGGATTGAATTTTACATTGTGTTTAACCAACCACTCCTGCATTTCGCATTTCTTACAAGAAAATGAAGGAGTTTTGTCTAATCGCACAGAATGGTATGCAGCACTATCCATAATAACTACACATTTCCCTGAAAGCTTAGCCAAAGCAGGAATAAGTTGATTAACCACCCAATTTTGAAAAGTATTACCATCCATTGTGGCATGGTAATCTCGGTCATTGTTTTTCGAATGTAATAAAAAATCGCACCCATCCAAAAACCCACCCCTATACCCAGCATGTAGAATGGTGAAGCGTTTGCCTTCATTTTTTAATTTAGTTGGATTACGTTTTATATCCGTTTCATGTACCCAGCGTCGAACCACGGATCCATTCTGATATATCCATGTTTCATCCAGGTATACGAATTGGATATCTTCACTGTAATTTTGATACTGTAAAAATGTTCTAAGGAAAATAGTTTTAGCTGCAACAACATGTTTTTGTTCACAGAAAAGAAGAAGCGACCGCGTGGCGAAATAATTGTTGCAAGATTAACAATAAACCTCTTGAAAATTAAAAAGAGGATTACTTATGATATCATAAATTATTGCAACACTGTTAAAATAAGGAATCAGGAGTGGCAATTAATAAAAAATGTAAATGTTGATACTGCAACATAAGAACACGAAAGCATGGCTAGGCTAGATCCAGAAACAAATGGAACGGTGTATATTCAAGAATTTATCTGACCTAGTGTTCCTCGGGCAATGATAATTACGTAATTTAGTTAAAACCTTAAGTCTGTTGCTTCAGGTAATTGCCTACCTGGCGTCGGGCAATTACCAAGCAACAAACTTTCGGGTTAAACAAAATCAATGCGTAATTATCATTTCTCCTGAGACATTATGGCTAAAAATATCTCTTCAAATTTGTTTGAATGTATAAGTAATCTATTATACATTAATGAATATATTCTAGAGGTGAGTTCTTCCTTTTCATTAGGGCTAAGCATTATCGTACACTTTTTATTTATAAGTTGGCTTAACCTTTGATAATAATGTTTAAAGACTAAAACAGCTGTTAGGAAACTGAAAATAAAACCATGGAACATATCAAGTGTTGTTCTTCACTAAAAGGCTAAACATGCTTGACTCGCCATCTTAATGGATTTTTTTTAACTATGTTCACAAATATATCGCTTTCCATTTGTTAGAATTGATATTACACTGAATAATATCCATTCAACTAGTTTGTCAAAATTATCCAGTCTAGAAAAAAAAAGTTTATCTTCAAGAGCAGATAATTTTGACCAACTAAGAAAAAGAAGAGATTACAACGTATCTTCTAGACCATATTATTTTGAACAACCTAAAAAAAGTAAGTGTCCACTCTGCTTCTTCTAGAACTCTTCTATTATTTTGAACAACCAAATAATAGAATAGTTCACAATTTTTCCTCTAGACCAGATAACAGTCAAAATTATTAAAGAAAAACAGTATATAATTTCGACCAACCTAAAAAAAAAGAAGTGACAATTTTTTTTTCTTTTAGATCAGATAATTATAAACAACCAAATAATAGAAGAGTCCACTATTTTTTCTCTAAACCAGATAAGAGTTGAAATTATTTAAAAAATACAGGATTTATATATGATAATACACTGAAGAATATCCATTCAACTAGTTGGTCAAAATTATCCAGTTTAGAAAAAAAGAAAAGCCCACTACCAAATAATAGAAGAGTCCACTATTTTTTCTCTAAACCAGATAACAGTTGAAATTATTTAAAAGAATACAGTATTTATATATGATAATACACTGAAGAATATCCATTCAACTGGTTGGTCAAAATTATCCAGTTTAGAAAAAAAGAAAAGCCCACTATTTATCTTTAAGAGCAGATATTTTTGACCGACTAAGAAAAATAAAAGATTACAATGTATCTTCAAGACCATATTATTTCGAACAACCTAAAAAAAGGAAGTGTCGACTCTGTTTCTTTTAGAACTTTTCTATTATTTTGAACAACCAAATAATAGAAGAGTTCACTATTTTTGCTCTAGACCAGATAACAGTAAAAATTATAAAAAAACAGTATATAATTTCGACCAACCTAAATGAAGGAAGTGACAACTCTTTTTCTTTTAGACTAGATAATTTTGAACAACCAAATATTAGAAATATCCGCTATTTTGCCTCTAGACCAGATAATAGTCAAATATATTAAAAAAAAACAGCATTTGTATTTGACTTATGAGCTTTCGCAATTTTTAAGATATTCGACAAATTTCATATTTGGAAATTTAAAAGATTTAGTTTTTCTAATTTTTAATCCAGAATTCCATATACAAAATATTGGTGACACTGTCCTTATATTAATTCATCAATTCCCACGATTTCCATTAGTTTTCAATGTATTTTAAATATATTATTAATTTTAGCAATTTTCAAGATCTTTTCAGTGTTGTTAAATCTCAATCTTTCTATGATTGTTATTACTTTATTTAATTAACATTTACCTACAGACTTAAATTAAATTATATACATTTCAGAGAATTCTTGCATTAACAAGTATTATCTTTAACTTTTTTTTAAAGCATTGATCAATAATTATCTTTATTGTAGTGTTTTATTTGATTGATTAAAGATAGGTTTCCACTCCCAGATTAAGCATGAAGTAAAATTTCGAGTTTAGAAAAGCTTGAAAATTTGGATTTGCCGGGGCGCGCGAGCGAAGCGAGTCGCGCCCCGGCAAATCCAAATTTTCAGGCTTTTCTAAACTCGAAATTTTACTTCATGCGCCACGCGTACAAAACAGTAATTTCAATTGAAGTCCGAACACTCGTTCACATTTAGCAAAATAAAAATAATAGTCAGAGCAATAGTCAGAGCAATATTATTTTGCTAAATGTGAAAGAGTGTTTGGACTTCAATTGAAATGAATGTTTTGTACGCGTGGCGCATGAAGTAAAATTTCGAGTTTAGAAAAGCCTAAAAATTTGGATTTGGCGGGGCGCGACTCGCTTCGCTGGTGCGCCCCGGCAAATCCAAATTTTAAGGCTTTTCTAAACTCGAAATTTTATTTTATGCTTAATCTGGGAGTGGAAAACTACGTTTAAACAATCAAATAAAACACATGTAGTGACATTTTTGTCTAATTAAACGATTTAAAAAAAAGAATAATTCCAATTCAAAAATATTTGAATTCGAGAAAATAACGCTTCTTATAGTTTTCACACTTTAGAAGTAGTTGTTTCAATGGTTATTTAATGTCTTTAGTTGTCTTATTAATTAGGATACATTGTTAGCATTTTACACGAAAAACATTTTCGAGATTTAAAAAAAGTTGATTGTAGAATGTTAATCTTTTAGCGTATCTACAGAATATGAGGTTTAAATTACAGAAATGTGCTTAAGCATAAATAAAGCTCATTTATTGCCAAATCTGCTAACTTAAAGTATTGCCGACTATTTTCGATCAGTCAAGATTTACCCAACGACTTTTTGTCATAAATGCTTGAACTTTATCTTCAAACTGACTTTATTGTCTTGTGAATCATGTCACTTTGAAGATAAATTCCCTTAGACGCTATTTATTTTTCATGTACTTAATGACTTTTACTTTTAAACCAGCTATAATTGATGTGAAATTTGGTTACCAATATGATTAGTTTTGTTGTAAACGATGCATCATTACGAGCTTATGATGTACCTTCTCTTATTGTCGACTTGAAACGAACACGAGTTCATTGAAATCTCGATGTGTATCGGTAAAGTTAAGTCATCTCGGCGACTGTCCTTTGGAGGTAAAGGAACATGAAACATGTATATGGGAAGAGGTGGACGGGGAGGGGAGGTCGACGCGACGTTACATAGAAACCCTTTCTGGCGCTGGCTCCAAGCTGCCGCGCTCCGGGTCTCCTCTTGTGTCACCCACCGTCCGTGGAATTGTATCAATTAGTTAATCATCAAATGGAGACCGAAACCACTCTCATCTACATCTCCGCGGCCGAAAACTGGAAATCGGAACGTGGAATGGAAGAGAAGGCGCCTAAATTCCCACACCGGGTATACCCGACAATAAAATTCAAACGAGTACTGGTTTTGTTTCACTTTTTGGATTCGGATTCGGATTGAACCAATTTTTTTGCCATCTTTAAATGATGTTAATTTCGATTTAGTTTTTGCACTGGGAAATCAGCAAAACGATTAAGAATAGATTTTAATTGGGCGAAATAAAAAATTGGAAATTTTAAATGGGTTTCCTTTCATTTCTATTACCAGTGTATACTTGAAAAAAAAATGAAACAAGTACTGGATTTGTTTTGCTTTTATGTTTTAGAATCGGATTGAAAAAATGTTAATTTCGAGTAAGTTTTTTCACTGAGAAATAGCAAAATAGTTAAAAATAGAATTTAACTGGGCGAAATCAAAAATTGGAAATATGAAATGAGTTTTCTTAACACGTTCACTACCAGGCTCCCAGAGAAAAATTCGACACCTGTTGTCTTTATAATGTGTTATTAAATTGAACAATTGCATAAAAAACTACAAAATGGTTTTTGTCCTTAAGCCCAGAACATCCCGCGACTTTTTAATTTTTTACATTTATCCAATCTGTTTATGATATGATTTTGTAGAGCCAATTATATTGAAATAATCAAAAATTAAGTCACTTTAGTGTCTGTTACCAGTTAAGTTTCATTCTTTATAAGCGTTCTTATCCATTTTTTTTTTGTAGGCTATTACTCCTATTGATTTTTCTATAATCCAAAACTAAAATTGGACCCAGTTCACAACTAGGTGTTAAACGCTATAATGAAAAACAATATTTAACTCTCAAACAAACCATTTATTTTCAAACAAATATTAACTGTTTACACTAGGAAACTCGTGCCGGTCAAACAATACCTATTTCAAACCCGGCCAGAAAATTTCGTCGTGTATTTGCATAAAATTGCAAAACAGCGGAAATCTCCCTTTTGGGGAAGGTGCAAATAAATCAACAAAAACCTGTCCGCCGGAAAAAAAATATCAACATTGTTTCCAAAATTGAGGAAACAGTTTATTTAGGCTTTGGTACCTGAGGACCATTTTTGCACCATCTCAAATCCCGAAAATAATATTGGGTCAATTTCACCTGTCACAACTTTTCGTGGATTGGTTTATGGCTTAGTTCCTGAGTAGATATACCTACACTAGGTGTTTACAGTTTGAGGGCGGTTTTTGTGTATTTGTATACTTGCAGGTAAATTAATCTTTGTAGGGGAAGGTAAAATTATAGGATACAAAATTATAGTTAAAATTTATACTAGTAATTTTTAATAAATCTTGCAGTTTAGAGCGTGTGCCGCAAAAGTTTCCAAGCTCTTCCCAAAATCTTTTATTTTAATATTAATAAATAAACACTCGTTGGTAGCTTCAAATTGAAGGCTTTTATAAAAACAACTAGTGCCTGAAAGATTACTTACAAGAAAAATTCGTAAACGAAAATATACATTTCATAATTGGTTGTGATTGATTCATTATCAAATCAAGTTTAGTTTTAATTCTCTAGTTTTAGTTTTTCTAAAAGACTCAATTCAAAAAATTTCTCACATTAAAATTAGTATATTCATTTCCTTACAATATTTATTTATTTTTGTCAGAATCTGGTGTTTCTTTTTTTTTCGGTTGTGAGTGGTAAAATAGATCCTAATTTAATTACATATATTTTCAATAATTTCAGCTAACTTTCAATACTAGGCTATCAACTTTGTAATATTACAACTTTACCAACTTGTGAAATAACTCGATTTCTTTGTCGAACAATGAACTGTACAATTTTCCGGTAATAATACCAAAAATATTACCTAATTTACAATTATTAAAAACCTTAAAATATCAATTAAAATATCATTTTAATTTTCTTTTGATCAATATCAGCTTCAACTTTTAAATTAGAATAATAAATAGATGATTATTATTATGTTTTATACCACTATGTATTTTTATTAAATGGACACTACCCGAGTTTCGACATTCAATTTACAAGTGATTATGACGACCAATGGTTGTACGATTTAATTTATATCGTTGAATACCACTAACATTATTACATTTTCTTTTAACTACAAACACTCTCAGCAATCAAATTAAACAACATTTTGTTAAGTGTTAAATTTTCTCAATCTTTAAGACAAAAATATATTTAAAATTAAGTTCAAGTTAAGTTCAATAAAATAATTACCAACTAATCTTATCTTATCGGCAACACACAAATTAAAGCAATAAATCAACTTATAAGTGGATTTCGCGAATTCGCCAATAAATCATTTTATTTTTTCCCGTCGGACAATATTTTAACACAACACAGCTTCTTCTTTTTGCGATCGGTCTATTTAATCCTAATTACCCCACTAATCCGAGGATTTTCTGCGCCGGCGGTTCACTTTAGCTCTTCTCCTTTTATACATATAAAAGCGAGCTGATTTATTGGTGATGTTCTTTACCTTGCTAGTCATCGGCTTCTAATGAGCTTTGATGTCCTCTCGAGCGAACTAACAGAAAGACTTCCTTTTTATATCTATATAAGAGAAAAAAAAAGAATTAAAAATAATAATCAAGTTCATTTATCTAACAATAATTAGTAAGTAACAAAAAATTTTACTTCAAAGATAAAGTGTTATATACTAAATTAACTTGGATTTATTTCACTTATATGTATTTTATTTTTCTAATAGTTTCGGCTTAATGCTAATATCAAGAATTCTTGATAACGGCATTAAACCGAAACTAGTAGAAAAATAAAACACATGCAAGTGAAATAAAACTAACTAAATTTAATTTACAAAACCAATATATTTTTGAAAATGTTTTACCAAGTGATTAATGAGAAAAAAGTGTCCGATGATATAGTGTTAGTTAATAACCAATAGTTTAACAATAACATTTTAGTTAACAATGTTCTGTAATTAATAAGCAATATCTAATTTTTCTCAGTATAAGGTTTATATTAATTTTGAATAATCAATTATTTATGTTGGTTTTCATTTCCAAATTAGGGCTCGCTCATCTTATTACTATTCTATGTCAACAATATAAATTAATCTTCAAATAAATCATTCGAATTATTAGTGATTTATTATGGTTTTTATTTCCAAATCAGGACTCGTTTTGATCTTATTACTTTTTTTTCGCCAACAATAGAAATTTATCATATATATATATGTTGTTAACTTTCTCCTATTCCAACAATTATGTGTGTCGGGCTTTTAATGTTTATCGATTATGAAACGTGCGTTTATTGTATCGGAATTTTATGCAAATTAATGTATGGCTTATATTTACGACTTAGCATATTTAGAATTTACGGCGTTCTTGTTGCAATAAATTGTTAACATGTGTTTGTATTAATGTCGATTATCGAGTATTAAAGCACTGAATCACTCACATTAGGCTATACAAAAAATATTATTTAAATAAGTAAAAATTGTAAATAAAACTTCTAAGTTAACTACATTGATTTAAATGTAATACTAAATATATAATTTTTGAATAACCATCTACGCATGGGTGTAGCCTACCTACCCCTTTCTAATGATGACATAGCCAACTTTGGTTTCTAGCATGGGCGTAGTCAGGAAGTGCCTACCCCTATCTAATGATGACATAGCCAACTAAGGTTTCTATTTAAAAAAATGTTAGTTTGTGTTATATTTCAAAAACTAATATCGATATAAATAATCTGATAATAATCTGATTTTATTATTTAGTGTAAATGTATCTGAAGCTTTGCCATTTACAGTTTTTTTCTATCTCTTTTAATAACTAAGAAAAATCGATTTGAAAAAATCGACACTTTTCACATTTTTTAAAATATCTAATTACCCCTGACTTTTTCGAAAATTTAAAAAATATCTTATTATTCAGCTAGTAAAACTGCACTACGTTGCTCCTTTAACCGCTTCTCTAGAGATGTCGTATAGTTTCCGAGATTTCCATAGACATGAAAAAAAACTCACCATATACAGCGTGTAATCGAACTAATGTACATCCTCTTAAGGGCGTATACACAAAATATTTTGACACCAATTGCAGCAAAAATAAAATCGGAAAAAAATATTGGATTTTTCATAATTTTTCATGCATTATTTACTTTTTGAGAACTTCTGGTTACCTGTGTTCATGATATTTTTCGTGGATGCGTAAGTTGTTGTATTTTTTATTTACTTTTACCACTGCGAGGCGCATAAATCACTTCGCACGCACTAAACACGCACGCTGTCTCGAATGACTAGATGAAACTAGGTCACTCATTTGTGGTATTGTTTATTTACTGTTACTACTGCGAGACGTATAAATTACTTAGCACGCACTACACACACACACACTGTCTAGAATTACTAGATGATACTGAGTCACGTAAAAATCACAATAAGTGTTCAAATTGACGTCCGCCGCACTCAATGCACATTTGGACTCTACGTATCCAATTTGCACGAACAGTAGCAAACATTTCACGAGGATTTTCACGAATGGTATTAGCCGCGGCGTTTACTCGTTGTATCAGCATTTCAGCATTGTCAATTTCCGTAGTGTAGACTTCACTTTTAAAGTATCCCCAAAGAAAAAAATCTAAGGGATTTAAATCTGGACTTCTTGGAGGCCAAGGTACAGGGCCTCCACGACCAACCCAACGTCCTGGAAACTCATCATCCAAATATCTTCTAACGCGCCTTTCATAGTGAGCTGGCGCACCATCTTGCAAATACCACATTCTTCTAAGAACCGCTAAGGGTACATTTTCTAGAAGATCTAAAAGGTCATCTTGCAAAAATCGTAAATATCGTTCTCCATTCAAATTAAATGGGAACATAAATGGCCCAATTAAATGATCATTAAAAATAAAATGGGCAGGTCAGATATTAAGGGAGAAGCGATGCTGGAAATGAGTTCTACGCGTAACACGAGGATTTTCTATTGCATAAACATGCATATTATGGAAATTAAAACTTCCATTACGCGTAAAGCACGATTCGTCGGTCACTAAAATGTCTTTGGTAAAGTTAGGATTTTGAACATTTTGTGCCAAAATCCATTGACAAAATGCAATTCTTTTGGGAAAATCATGGGGTTGAAGATGTTGTACACGCTGGTAGTGATACGGATAAAAATTATTGTCTCGTATAACACTGCTGACAAATGTGCGCGATACATTTAGCTGAGCGGCGATAATACGGGTACTTAAACCAGGATCCGCTTCCAACAGATTCAAAATTTCATCTTCCGCTCGCAAATATCGCATTGGACGGTCACCACCTCCGCCGGCTCCGGCGACGGGCTGCAAAGTTCCAGTGTCGCGTGCTTTTTGTAATATATTTCTAAATTGGTTTGGCGGTGGTAAGTGTCGTTCAGGAAATCGCTCTTGATAAATTCTTACAGATTCCGCAGAATTACACCGAGTTTCACCGTAAATATGAAACATGTCTGCCAATTCAATGTTTCAATAAACGTATCGCGCCATGTTACAAAATGTAGATGTTTCATGGAATAAGTTTCACCATAGACTAAACAGCAAACTATTTTTATGTTTAAATATCATCCACCCTCGCCGCTCTTATCTAAACCTTTCAATAAGAGTGGAGATAAAGTGAAGTGTGAACCTAATAAGGAAAAATATTGAATTTCATTAACACGTTTAGAAAATATTCGGAATTTAGTCAGCAATGGGTACTTATGAAAACGATAACATAGACATAATTCTTCACAATCTGGCCCACTTTTCTCTGGATGGTGTAATTCGACATCCAAATCATTTAAAATCTACCAGTCTATGTGGAATCTCTCTTAAAATACGCAATGTGCGCGTATACCAGATACCACAAACATGTGGCCTATTATTATTAATTATTTTCAATAATTATTTGTGAGCTATCTACTAAAGGTATAGTAATTTCAAATACAGGTATTGTTTATTTCAACGCTGCCCCTTATGTGGTAGAGAGCCTGTACAGTAGTTCGTTTACACGCTGTATATTCTTGGCTAAGAAATGAAACAAAATTAGGGTCATCGTATCACACTGAAACAAAAATCGGAATCCTTTAAATTCACACAATGTCCGTAAATTGTCTTCAAACTTTTAAGATTTTCATTTATGACTTTCATCGAATTTCGTCAGTTTTCATGATTTTTGTCAGTTTTTACAATTGCCACGATTTACGTCAATTTTGATGATTTTCGTCGGTTTGCAATGTGTCACGATTTGCCACGCTTTACGTCAATTTTTGATGAATTTTGTCTATTTTTTGTCAATTTATAAGTGATTTAGTCACAGAGTTGTTAAAAATGGTAGAATATTGAAGCAATTCTTGAATCTTGGAGGATCAAACTAAGTGTGATAATGTGATTACCATGTAATTGAAACTAGTCACAAAAGTAAAACAAATATGGTATAAAAAAGTTAAGTGTTTTCTTAATATAAAAATATTGAAGCAATTGAAAACGCCGCTGCTTGGGAAAAGTATTTGAAATTCTGGCCTGAACATCGAAGAAAATTAATGAAAATCATCAAAATTGACGATAATTTAAAAAATGGTGATGTGTCCATCATAGTACTTTCCCCCGTAAATTGCGTATTAAATCACTTTTAAAATATTTGTAGCATTATTATTTTCAAAATGTCTTCAACTTTTTGATAACTACAACTTTTATTTGAAACATTTTTCAATTGTATCAACACATACACTGAGACAAACCAATGACTAGATAAAAGAACATTATTTATTAATTATCTCGAAAACTAAGAGTGCTATGACAAAAAGTGAAGATACAAAAAATCTTTAGTTTTTCATTTCCTACAACTTTTATTTGAAACTTTTTTCAATTGTATCGACACATACACTGTCACACACCAATAACTAGATAAAACACACAACTTTTGAAATATCTCAAAAACTAAGAGTGCTATGACAAAAAGTAAATGAACAATACATCTTTATTTTGTTATTATCTACAACTTTTATTTGAAAGAATTTTTTGTTTGATGAACATTTATTGAAAAAATCTGAAAAAACTGAAAAACGCTACGAGTAAAGTACCACTTCCGGTTTTCCGATTTTCACCAAAAGCTTTTCAGTTCTTCCGATTATATCAAAAAGCTTAAGTTTCAAGTTTCATCTCGATATATTTAGCGGTTTTTGCGGTACAGCGCACACAGACTCACACACAGACACACAGACACACAGCCAGACAGAAATTTTTCAAAAATGGTCTTATTCGACTCAGGGGACCTCAAAACGGATATTTCCGCTAAAATTTTTGATTCGAAAATTTTCACGAAAACAATACTTTCCCTTTGTATAACATACGGGGGAAAGTAAAAAATGGGTAAAATATATTTACGAATTTATTTTTGAACGTTACGTACATCAATTGAATATATTTTAATTTCTTTCTTTCTTTCACGTGTAGTCGCTTATGCTAAATGAACACTTATTAATTTTTATTCAAATTTTGAGTATTTAACGTGTTCGCAATTTTTCTGTGTCAAAACGGCGGCGCCAGGCCACCCACCGTTTTTTTCAGTTTACAGCATACTTCGTGTGGATTGCTAATTTATGTTTAACATCCCTGGAGATAAAAAGTCCTCCAGAATTAGGACCACTGGAAATACCAAAAGTGACGTTTTCGCAGATTTATCGAACACACGTGTGTAAAAAATATGTTATGTGGTATAGATACTTCAAATGTTTAATCAAGACAAAACAGACATTATAAATTGCGATTGCTTAATTTAATATTTTTTCTTTGTCTTGATTAAATTTGTAAAGTTTTAAAGTAAATGGAGTGAAAAATACTGTAATTTCATTGTAGACAAAGTAGAAATTTAGGATTGGGGAAGAGTAACGGGTGTGGAAAGGGTTTCACTAAGGAGGATAGATATACTAGGTGTTCGATAAAAAACGCCCAACGCCATAACTCTGTTATTTATTGATCGATTTGAATGAACTAAAAAACAAAGTCTATCGCAGTTTCAATACCTTAAATTCACACTAGTTATATATTTTTACAAAATTAACTTATAGCCAAATAATTGTCAACTTGAAATTTTTAAATGGCTTTTCTTATTTTATTATATTGGACATTGTTTTTCTAAATCCAATTATGCTCGATATGTTGATTTTAAATTATAATTTATGCTAGGAAAAAATTATAATAAATCTTGTTCACTTGATTTTTTGGCAATACATGTAGTGTGCCTTGAAACAAAATTGAACTTTTAATACTAATCAAAATTTATAAATAGAATAAGTATGTATAATCAGCTTAGAAGATTCAACACAATATGTCAACGGACCAAACAAAATAAAGGCTAGTATTTTTTAAACTTTACAATATTTCAGTGTTTTATACGCGTGGCGCATGAAGTAAAATTTCGAGTTTAGAAAAGCCCCGTGAAAATTTGTCTCGGGTCGCTACGCGACCCTCGACAAATTTTCTACGCGGGGCTTTTCTAAACTCGAAATTTTACTTCATGCTTAGTCTGGGAGTGGAAACACTCCATTTTCTACGCGGTAAAAAATTTTATTTTTTAAAACTAAGCATGAAGTAAAATTTCGAGTTTAGAAAAGCCCAGCGTAGAAAATTTGTCGAGGGTCGCGCAGCGACCCGAGACAAATTTTCACGGGGCTTTTCTAAACTCGAAATTTTACTTCATGCGCCACGCGTATAAAACACTGAAATGTTGTGAAGTTATAAATACACTTAAAAATGAGTAATAATCGAAATATTGAAATAACAAAATATTTACATTTTTAGTGTACTTTTATTCTACATTAAGTTGTAACGTAAGTACGTTATTATTAATGGCATAACCTTAAAATAAGTGACATTTCTTGTTTTATTATTATTAATGGCATAACCTCAAAATAAATGACATTTGTCACTTTTTTACAATGCGCACTAATTATAATTTTTAAAAAATAAAATTTTACTAATACATTAGACAAAAACAAGAGATTGGGGTTTGTTGGATTCAGAAAACAAATATCTGATGTAATAAAATTAAAAAATTATAGGCAGCCATTTAAAAATCTTCAATTAAATATTATTTGGGAATGAAGTTATAATTTAAAAAAATAAATATTCATGTCATTTTTTAGTATCTAAATGGCCATTAACTTTGGTTTTTAGTTCAATAAAATCGGACAATAAATACAAGAGTTATGGCGTTGGGCTTTTTTTTTATCGAGCACCCGGTATAAGATAATATCTTCTTTGGTTTCACTTTTACAGCGTTTTATTTGATGGATTCTTTAATCAGCTGAAAAAAACAGATGTAATTGATCTTTAACCTTCGACAAAAATTATAAAAAAATACCTCGATTAGTTTTTCTATTGAAGCAAATTTAAAATTCAAAATAATAAAGGCTAAGACTTAGATCAACTTTATAGTTGTTCTTAACCCTATTCCCTAGTCCTATTTTTAATTTCTGATTGCAAATAAATTTATTATTATAATATATTTCTCTGTAATTAGGCTATGCTTGTTGAGAAACATATTATTATTATTATAATGGTTAATTCAGGAAAATATTTTGTTTGAAAAAAAGCACACAAATGCTTGTAAGAATATGTTAACTGCTAGATAGCCGTGAATCTAATTTACTTTTTTTTGTAAAAGATGAAAAACTCACTGTTTAAAAAAATACACATTTTTAAGTATACATGTAAGCATACGCTGTAAATTTTCTGACATTCGTTAATTTTTTAAATGAATTAAATTTAAAGCTTCAAACAAGTGTTTTTCACTCCCAGATTAAGCATGAAGTATAATCAGGCTTTTCTAAACTCAAAATATTACTTCATGCTTAGTCTTCGAGTGGAAAACCCTCATTTATAGCTTCAGTTTGTACTTAAAAAAAAACGAGTATGTGAAGATTTACAGTGTATTATACGCTGTAATTGGGATATGTATACTTAAAAGAATAGATAATCCTCACAACGATAATTAATTATATTATTAAGGTTGGAACTAATTACAAATTACACGCATAACTTTTTTTACACACACGAGAAAAATGACTTAATTTTCTTTTTCTGCTGGTATCAGAGAAGGGTGTGGGTCTATATCCAGGATTAGATGTGTAGCTATTTTTTTTCAGACACACGGGAGTTTTTTCACTAATAGGCCATCGTCGAGCCCGTCCGCCCTATGACACGGGACAGATGTCGTTGCCTTCGTGAAAAATTGCCATCATCAATTATACGCCCATCTGTGCAGACATACACACACACACATACAGAGAAATATGTCATCAGGAAAAGAACTCGCGCTAGTTACGGAAATTTTCAGGAGAAACCGAAAACCGAGGATAATTAATTGGTTGAAAGGAAGAAATATTATCATTCTCATTTATAGATTTCGCAAAGTAGAACAAACTTTTTAATCATTTATTACTTCGTTTGTTTTCCTAATGCTGGAATTCACCAAAGTTAATTAAATCTTGTTGAAACAATTACCCTTTTTTCGTCAATTAAATCATATATTTAGACAGATTTTTTTTAAGTATACGAGATATGTATACCCTGTAGATATTAAGGCATTCGTCGTTCTTGAAAAACGTTCAATTTGAAGCTTCTAACGAGTGTTTCCAATCCCAGGTTAAGCATGAAGTAAAATTTCGAGTTTAGAAAAGCCTGAAGATTTGGATTGGTCGCTCCGCAAAGCGGAGCGACCAATCCAAATCTTCAGGCTTTTCTAAACTCGAAATTTTACTTCATGCGCCACGCGTATAAAACACTGATTTTAAGTGAAGTTTAAAATAAATACTCTTATCAAAACTTTCGAAATTTGATGACCTCAATTAATTTGATTTGAGATGTTACCTACACATCGCAAATGTTAAGATGTTACCTACGCATTTAAAATCAAATATTAATTGAAGTTATCAAATTTTAAATGATTCGATAAGCAGTATATTTTAAACTTTGACTCCTAGGTTAAACATAAAGTAAAATTTCGAGTTTAGAAAAGCCTTAACATTTGGTTTGGTCTCGTAGATCAATCCAAATATTAAATAGGCTTTCACATAAAGACCATTTATCATAAAGAAAAATTGAGTTTGTCAATAGGTTGCAGAATATTTATAAAATATAAAAAAACGAATTAAAATTAATATCGACTTTCTGCAAAAAGTTTGTCTCCAAATATTCATTGAAACAACTACTTCTCGAGCTAATACCCCGACAGATATTGAATTATACAATGAATATTTGCGTTACACGACAGCACTGCTGTTCTATGCATAATTTATATACAAAATGCAACATCAGGTCAAACTATTCTCTAACCAAACTAAATGAAACAAAAAGAAATTGAAATAAATTGAAAAAATTATAGGGAATGAATTTTAATTGTCTTAAGCCATCTACAGACGCGTTTCGAGATTTATCCCTCATCAGTATAAAAAGTTATCACTCATCAGTATGAAAGTCTAAAGCAAAGCTATACTGATGAGGGATAAATCTCGAAACGCGTCTGTAGATGGCTTAAGACAATTAAAATTCATTCCCTATAATTTTTTCAATTTATTTCAATTTCTTTTTGTTTCATTTAGTTTGGTTAGAGAATAGTTTGACCTGATGTTGCATTTTGCATATAAATTATGCATAGAACAGCAGTGCTGTCGTGTAACGCAAATATTCATTGTATAATTCAATATCTGTCGGGGTATTAGCTCGAGAAGTAGTTGTTTCAATGAATATTTGGAGACAAACTTTTTGCAGAAAGTCGATATTAATTTTAATTCGTTTTTTTATATTTTATAAATAGGCTTTTCTAAACTCGAAGTTTTACTTCATGCACCACTCGTATAATGACTGAAATAGTGTGTAGTTCAAAATATAATATTTCTCAATATTTTAGAGTTTTATACGCGTGGCGCATGAATTAAAATTTCGAGTTTACAGGAGCCTACGCGTCCCAATCTAAACGTTCAGGCTTTTCTAAACTCTAAATTTGACTTCATGCTCAACCTGGGAGTAGAAATCACTCATTAGAACTTTCACATTGACCAAGCCAAATTTTCAGGATTTTCTAAACTAGAAATTTTACTTCATTCTTAACCAGGAAATAGAAAACACTCGGTAGAAACTTCAAATTGAACGGTTATATAAAATCAAGGTATACATGAAAATTTACAGTGTGCTGAAAATATCCCTGTTTGTTTTTTTTTTATGGAGAATACATTGATTTCATTTGATTCAGACATTTGTATTTGATCATAAACAGGGGCGGATTTGTAGCTAGATGCGCCCTAGGCTCATTAAAATCAGGTTGGATTAGGTTATTATGATTAAGTTGAGATTCTATTCTACAGTTTTTTTTTCTCGGGCTTCTATTACTAATGAAAAATTGTTAGAATTTATTCTTTCCTCTGGCTTCTCTTTTTTTAAAGTCAATAATGTATGATTTTAGTTTCGGTGATTGCTAGAGAGTAATTTATTTTATAAACTCAGAAGGTCTTTATTAACATCAAGCAATTATCTCTGAAAAACGCCGAAATATAATTTTGGAATTCCTTCTAATGCACCCAATTAAAAGTAAACAAATAAAACGCCAATTAATATAATTGGCTTCCCGAGTTCCATTTACAGTCAATTCAAATTAATCTAAAAGGCAATAGATTTAAAAAGAAATGTATATGCACAAACGGTCCTAATTAACTCCAAATTTATCAATCATGCTATTTTAAAATTCAAAATTACAAATAAAGCAAAAATATTCACAAAAATCCGAAGGTTTAGTTATGTTTTATTTAATATTTTTAATTAAATAGTGAGTAGCTATTTGCTCGATATGCATAAAATTTATCAGAAATCGTCGTATTTTTGAGATAAGGACATTTGTTGATGTATGTTTTCTTGCGTGTAATTTATGCTAATGTTCGTGTTCGGATTATCTCGCGCTTTAATTGTGAAAACGGATAGAGAGAAGCTCATTATCTCGCGAATTTATAGAATTATGTCCGGATGATAAGTTTTAGTGCTGCGCCGATTAAATTATTAATATCGTTAAACTGATGTGTTTATCAAGTGGCGAATGGATAAATTACATTAACGTCGATAACTGTTTGTTTATTAGTAATTTCAATTTGTAATAATAATAATAATTTGATTACTTATCAGAAGGTTTATTTTCTTTTGGAAAATCCTTTTGCTCAAGATTCTATTCTACAGTTTTTTTTCTTCAGGCTTCTATTACTAATGAAAAATTGTTAGAATTTATTCTTTCCTCTGGCTTCTCTTTTTTGCAATGATTTGCTAGACACGAGTTTTTTTTTTCTGGCTTAATCTTCGTCAGGATTGTAAGTTGTAAACGATTTACTGGTTTACTGGTAGTTAAAATTATTCTTTTATGCCCTCGTATTTTCAGGATTCATTTAAACGATGTTTTTCCTAATTTGGTGAAGAAAGAATACTTGTTTTTTTTTAATTTTCTGTTTTTTGACGTGTTGCAGTCTTTACAGATCATTATATTACCTAAAAAATATTCGGATTTTTTCATCTCAGCATTCGTTAGAATAATTTATTTTCTTCTGGCTTATTCTTATAGTCTGGCTTATTTTACCTATTACGATTCTGTTTTTTCTTCTTCTTCCTTTCAGCGTGTGTTGCGAGTGTAAATCCATTGATAATGTTAATCCATTGATTATGGTCACTTTGTGTCCGAAATGTATGTACATTTGGTAATTCAAATAAACGTGTGAAGAAAGGTTATTAGTGCTTTATTTCTCAAATTCCTTTCAGAATTTCTTAATTTTCATCTTCCTTTTTCTATGTATGAGTATTCTGGCTTCTTCTTTCTCTTTTGAGGATTCGTTTATAAGATATATTTTCTTTAAATGTATTCTTCTAGTCTGGCTTCTACTTATCAGGGTTCTGTTATTTTTTTCTACTTCTTTTCAGCGTTTGTTAATATTTTGTTCTTCTTCTGGTTTATTGTTCTAGTCTGGCTTCTAGTTATCAGGATTTTATTGTTTTTTAAACTTTTTTTCAGCGTTTGTTAATACCTTATTCTTCTTCTGGTTTATTCTTCTAGTCTGGTTTTTACTTATTAGGAACCTATTGTTTTTTTTTTTCTATTTCCGTTCAGCGTTTGTTCTTATTTTCTTCTTTTTCTGGTTTATTCTTTTAGTCTGGCTTCTACTTATCAGGGTTCTGTTATTTTTTTCTACTTGTTTTCAGCGTTTGTTAATATTTTGTTCTTCTTCTGGTTTATTGTTCTAGTCTGGCTTCTAGTTATCAAGATTTTGTTGTTTTTTATACTTCTTTTCAGCGTTTGTTAATACCTTATTCTTCTTCTGGTTTATTCTTCTAGTCTGGTTTCTACTTATTAGGAACCTGTTGTTTTTTTTTCTACTTCCGTTCAGCGTTTGTTCTTATTTTCTTCTTTTTCTGATTTATTCCTTTAGTCAGTCTTCTACTTATCGGCGTTTATTAATATTTTTATCCTCTGCTGGTTTACCTTTTTAGTTTCTTGAGTTTATAAGGATTCGGGCTTCTTTCTCTTTTAGCAAATATTAATTAGAAGCATTGTTTTCTTTTGCATTATCTTTCTAACCTTACGTTCTTTACTTAACAAAATTCTGGCTTCTTCTTGAAAATACTCGTTAGTAAGATTTTGCTCTTCTTCCTTGTCAGGATTCTCCTGCTGAACCCACCATCAGCAAATGTTAATTGATTAAAAATATAAGGTTGATATAAATACACTTTTTATTGTGTCGGTGTGTCGAGACGAATAAGAGTGTGTGGTGGTGTCCGAACGTCCGTTAAAGTTAAGTGGAAGGACGGACGAGTGGCGCCCGAAAAAGATACCAACACGTCTCACTGAGCTAATGGTCCTGCTCTCACCAGGTCCCCTCAATAGCTAATAAAATACGATTATTATTCACGGCATCGGCCCGACCGGGACGAGTATACCACTTTATCCTCCGACCACAATTTACCTGGCCACAAAATACACACACATGAGAAACGATAAATATATTTAACTGCAATAAAAATAAAAGCGAATTTATATACTATAAAATAATATATATTTACAAACTGTTAATTGTAAGATTTTCGGGAAATGTTGCGTAAATAACTATTACAAAAATGGATCAGTACTAATGTTTCCAGTAAGTACTAAGATATGGTGAGTAGCAATTTTGTTATAAATTGTTGTTGAAAAATAAATATATAAGAAAATGAGAGGCCGATGATAAATTTATTAAGAAACACAGTTTTCATATCATTGTTTCAACTTAATGATGAAATTCTTCAAGTGTCATCAACGGTTTGAAGACAATCAGTTTGATGATTATTTAATCCTAAATACAATCCATTAAAAAATGTCTAATTTCTTTTTTAACGTTAATTTTGCATCCATTTTTTTTACAAACAAACAAACAAACATACAATCCATTTTTTATAGGAAAAACAAATTTCTTAAATGTTCGCTCCTTGGGATTAAACGGCTCTACTTCTTAAAATACCCAACTGATTTAATTTATTCACAAAATAGGCGATTAAAAGAGCTTTAATTAGAAATGTACACATTTTTTTGATTATTGAAATTTCCGCTTGGTACGGGCGCTCAAACTTGAGATTTAGTTGATTTCTTAGTTTTCTATAATTTTTGTATAGTGCAAAATTTGATTGAAATACTGTTTTCTAAAAGAAGTAAATAGCTTATTTAATTCAAAATAAAATCCATTAAAAAATGTTTAATTTATTTTTTAATTTTAAATTTTCTTTTATACGAAAAATAAATGTCTTAAATGTTTGCTTCTTCGGATTAAACTGCTCTATTTTATAAAATTTATTAAATAAATTACAATTAAGGATTATAAGAGCTTTTTTATTTTTTATTTAGTCTCTCACGGGAAACCCCTTTTACAAAGAATATGTACAAAATAATAACAATAATATATAAAAATTGAAGTGTGCACATGTTTTGAGATTTGAAATTTGCGCTTAGTATGAGCACTCAAACTTAAATTTTAGTTGATTTGTTAGTATTTTATAATTTTTGTATAGTGCAAAATTTAAGTGAAATACTTTTTTCTAAAAGAAATAAATAGATTATTTAATTTATTTAAAAAAATAGGCGATTAAGGATTAAAACAGCTTTAATTTGAAGTATACACATGTTTTGAGATTTGAAATTTGCGCTTAGTATGAGCGCTCAAACTTAAATTTTAGTTGATTTGTTAGTTTTTTATAATTTGTGTATAGTGCAAAATTTGAGTGAAATACTTTTCTCTAAAAAGAAATAAATAGCCCATTTAATTCAAAATAGAATCCATTAAAAAATATGTAATTTCTTTTTTAAATTTAAATTTGCATCCATTTTTTATACGAAAAACTAAACAAACAATCCCTTTTTTCTATACGAAAAACAAATTTCTTAAATGTTCGCTTCTTGGGATTAAACGGCTCTACGTTATAAAACACCCAACTGACTTAATTTATTCAAAAAATAGGTGATTAGGGATTAAAAGAGTTTAAATTTGAAGTGCACACATTTTTCTATATTTGTAATTTGCGCTTAGGACGAACGCTCAAACAAAAATGTTTGTTGATTTGTTAGTTTTCTATAATTTTTGTACAGTGAAAAATTTTTGTAAAATATTTTTTTCTAATGCCCGGTATTATAAAACGTTTTATTCCCTAAATAAAATTTACTTTAGGAATAAATTAATTTATTCTAAAGATTTCGGTATTATAAACACAAAATAACTTTATTTAGCTAATAAATCTCCCCAGTAAATTATTTTTTTGTTTTTCTACCAAGAAAATGTTATTCTCTGAATAATTTGATAGTTAAAAGTCAAATGTGTATTATATTAATGTAGTTGTATGAGTTACGTGAAGGTGTTAAGTCACTTAATTAAACACAGTTATATTTCTTTCTTCACATTTATTTTTCTTGCTAGATGTACATTTCGGGTACTAAGTACCCATTATCAATAGCTAACTTACTTAGTACCCGAAATGTACATCTAGCAAGAAAAATAAAAGTGAAGAAAGGAATATAACTGTGTTTAATTAAGTGGATTATATTATTATAATTACTTTAGATTCTACTACTTGTATTTATTAATTTCATTACGGTTATCATGTCTACCATATCCTCCGTGTCAGATTTAAGTTCGCTCATAGTATCTTCCCTGACAGTGATTAATTCGAACCACAAAACATTCTAAGGAATCGAAGACCTAGAGATTTTCAAATCAGACATAACCAAGGATTTTTATACTTATGCATACGCTCTTTTAAAATTAGTTCCATTTAAAGTTTTAAACGAGTGTTTTCCACTCCCAGACTAAGCATGAAGTAAAATTTCGAGTTTAGAAAAGCCTGAAATTTTGGTTTGGTCGCGTAGCGCGAAGCGCGGAGCGACCAAACCAAATTTTCAGGCTTTTCTATACTCGAAATTTCGCTTCATGCGCCACGCGTATTTAACACTGAAAGCACTGAAATATTGTGAACAAGTGAACTTCACTTGAAATCAGTGTCTTGGTTTGGCCGCTCCGCGCTTCGCGCTACGCGACCTAACCAAATTTTCAGGCTTTTCTAAACTCGAAATTTTACTTCATGCTTAGCCTGGGAGTGAAAAACACTCGTTGAAGTCTTTTATAATTTCTAATAAGCTTTCTTTTTCTTGTTTTGTGTAATTCTGTCCTATTCCACTGTTATTCTCCATAATTATAAAAATTATACTAAATTTCCAATTTAATTGACAATTTAATTTGAAATATAGACAATTCAATTTAACAAATTGGTGGTTCCAGCTATGGCTACAATTAAAATGTATAATTTCGGTCTGTAATCTACTAATTAAATTATTTATTTCTAGAATTGCTATTTATATGGTAGGTTTGCTTTATAATACGTAATTTTATTTGCCTATTAGTTTACTAGGTAAATAAATTTACTCCACAAATAGTTATCTAATGATTTATTAATCGTTTATAATACGGGGCATAAAAGAAATAAATATAATCCTTACCTCAATACATTGTATGATGTTGTTAATAAGAGCGACTGTGATGTTTTTGGATTTTTTTTTTAAAATATTTGGTCATATGAAAATTTGATTTTTTTTCCATACCCCTTATGAAAATTATAAATTGTTGATATATTTTTTAATTTGTTTTTAAATTAAAAAAAATAATAGTTATTTTCCTTAACATTAAAAATGGCTTGAAGGGTTATTAAAAAAAATAATTCCATTTGTTAAAATGACTTCACTGTGTTTAGAAAAAATAAATTCCAACTTTAATCATCATCCATGATCACAATTTTAATGTTTGTAATACGTAATTAACATTAATTTAAAGCTGATTATTAAAATAATTATTATTCGTTTTTGAAATTTAAGTTTTAATCAAGTTTTTGTTCAAACAAGCAATTTTCTAGATTTTTCACTTATTCTATTCAAACTGCTTTCATTCATTAAATACCAAACTGATTTAGTTTATTCAAAAAGTAAACCATTTAAGATTCAATGGGCGTTAATTTCAGCATTCAAATTTCTTCGAGGCTTCAATATTGGGCCTAGTACGAGCCCTCAAACTTACGTTTTAGTAAGTATTCAATACTGGATTTTTAAAAAGTCAATAAAAATAGATAAAATATGTTTTTCTTAGCGAAATAAATAGTTCACATTAATTGTAATGTTGCAAAGAGTGTCTCTTAAGTTTTCAGGATTTTTTTTAAAGTAAAAATTCTCTATGAAAATCTGGATATTTCAATATCTACCCTCATGAAAATTGCGATTTCTCGATAAAATTTTGTATTTTTAAATAATTACAGATATTCTTCTTGATGTTAGAAATAGTTTGAAATAGTTTTTTCCTGATTAATGAAAAATTTTACCAAAAATTCCATTTTTCGAAATCACCTGTAATGTGTACAAAAAATTAGCTTTAAACTTTTATTGAAAATAGGTATTTTAATTTTTAAAAATACGTTAAAAAATATTAATGAAAATAGTATACAAATGTTGAAATCAATAAAATGGAAAGATAAAAATAGGGAATTTTTCTATTAGGTATACAGATCATAATTTTTCGATGTAAGTTTTTAGCCCTTCGTGGATTTATAAATAACAAATCAATTTGAAGCCTCTAACGAGTATTTAAAATCCCAGATTAAGCATGAAGTAAAATTTCGAGTTTAGAAAAGCCTGAAAACTTGGTTTGATCGCTCCGCGTAGCGGAGCGGCCAAACCAAATTTTCAGGCTTTTCTAAACTCGAAATTTTACTTCATGCGCCAAGCGTATAAAACACTGATTTAAAGTGCGTTTCAATATACACCCACCCCTCATGTGTTGATCCTTACGTCAATACATTCTAGAAATGTTTACTATTTGTTTGTGTTTATTTTGTTCATTAATTTCCTAGCTGGGAAACCTTTTCGTAAAGACTTGAGGATAAACAATGTGTGTAAAATCTTTCTAAACCACTTAACTAACCTATTTAAAATATCTATGATTTAAATTTCAAAATAACTTTTAATAAAGTGAAACCCTCTCAGCTCAATTATTTTCAATTCAATCTTCTAAAAAATTTGGTCAACTTGAGACCCACAATTTTTAACATTCTTGTCATTTTGCTCTTTCTAATTTTTACAGGAATTTTTTAATGTAAGTATACATAAAAAACGCTGTGAATATTAAACCATTAGCTGTTTCTAAAAAAGCATTAAATTTGAAACTCTAAAAAGTGTTTCCACTTCTTGATTAACCATGAAGTAACATTTCGAGTTCAGAAAAGTGTTTGTGAATTAACTAACATAACATGAATGAATTGCTCTAAGTAAAAGTAAATAAATTAAATTAAAAATTGAGGAAATTTTTCTAAATCCCTTAACTAACCTATTTAAAATATCTATGATTTAAATGTCAAAATAACTTTTAAGAAAGTGAAACCCTCTCAACTCAGTTATTTTTATTTCAATCTTCTACAAAATTTCGTTAACTTGAGACTCACAATATTTAACATTCTAAACCCCTTAACTAAAATATTTAAAATATTTATGATTCAAATATCAAAATATCATTTAATAAAGTGAAACCTTTTCAGCTTAATTATTTTTAATCTAATCTTCTACAAAATTTGGTTAACTAAGACCCACAATTTTTAACATTCTTATCATTTGGCTCTTTCTAATGTTTACAGGACTTTTTTAAATTTAAGTACACATAAAAACGCTGTGAATATTAAAGCATTAGCTGTTTTTATAAAAGCATTAAATCTGAAACATTAAACAAGTGTTTTCACTTCTTGATTAAGCATGAAGTAACATTTCGAGTTTAGAAAAGTTTTTGTGAATCAACTAGAAAAACATGAATGAACTCCTCTGAGTAAAAGTGAAACTCCCCAAACTACAGACAAAACTCCATTTTTGTACCTCTAATAGGAATTAACATGGTACTTACAGTCTGGAAAAAATCCGGCCCTTCAATAAATTTAATGGTAACTAATAGGGCATGAATGAACGTGGGGTGGTTCGGGACTATTAGCCCTTGTCCGAGGCTACTTCCGGTGGTAATTGATTCTGCGTTTACCTGAGGGGCTATCTTTTACCACTAGGCGCCAGCCCCCATTGACAGTTTATTGTTTAGGCGTTTGGGAGAGAAGAGGGAGATTCTCGATTAGATACGCTGGCAGAGAGAACAACTGACTTTTTGGCGACCTCAACTGTTATGTAATGTACGAGTGAGTAAAGACAGACGGAGGATAATTTAAAAAAAATGTATTTTGTTGTTATCGAAATTTGCTTCTGCTGCATACAAATAAAACTCATTTTTTCCTTTCCTTAAATTGAAACAAATACTCTTCAACAAAGTTGTATCATTTTTGTTTCTCTTGATTTCCAAAGTTATTGGAAAAATTCTAAAGAAAAATAGAAATGCTACAAATTTATCGGAACTTCAGGATCCAATAAGTTCTTTAATCGAAAATATGTTTGTATATCTCAGAAATATTTAGTATTAGGCCCAGTTGCACCAACAACGTTGAACTCGAGTGTTTAAGCTGATTTTGATTTCAAAATGAAAGTTGCTATTGTTTTAATGCCACTTGTCTCAGAAATGTTTAGTATTCTTAAGCCCAGTTGCAAAAAACGGTGAACTCGAGTTTAAACTGATTTTGAGTTCAAGATGACAGTTGCTATTGTTTTAATATCACTTGTCTGAGAAATATTTAATATTTTTAAGCCCAGTTGCACTAAAAACGTTAAACTCGAGTTCAAGCTGATTTTGAGTTCAAAATGACAGTTGCTACTGTTTTAATGTCACTTGTCTCAGTGTTTAAGCTGATTTTGATTTCAAGATGAAAGTTGCTATTGTTTTAATGCCACTTGTCTCAGAAATGTTTAGTATTCTTAAGCCCAGTTGCAAAAAACGTTGAACTCGAGTTTAAACTGATTTTGAGTTCAAGATGACAGTTGCTATTGTTTTAATATCACTTGTCTGAGAAATGTTTAATATTTTTAAGCCCAGTTGCATCAAAAACGTTAAACTCGAGTTCAAGCTGATTTTGAGTTCAAAATGACAGTTGCTATTGTTTTAATGTCACTTGTCTCAGAAATGTTTAGTATTCTTAAGCCCAGTTGCACCAAAAACATTGAACTCGACTTCAAGCTGATTTTTAGTTCAAGATGACAGTTGCTATTGTTTTAAAGTGACTTGTCTCAGAAATGTTTAGTATTCTTAAGCCCAGTTGCACCAAAAACGTTGAACTCGAGTTCAAGCTGATTTTGAGTTCAAGATGACAGTTGCTATAGTTTTAATGTCAATTGATCTTGAGTTCAGAGTTGAATCAATTCAACGTGCTTAGTACACTTAATTTTTTGAGTTACTTCATTCTGATTAAATGTTAATTTTGCAAGAAAAAATAATAATAATTTTAAATGGTAAAGAATATTCCAATCATGTGTTTTTAAATCCCTAATACCAAGTGAAAATAAAGTCATCATAATTATACAGAAAATTGATGTGTATCATTATCTGGTGGAGGCTAAATGGGCGTGTTTCGGGCTCCCGTTAAATTATAGCTTTGGCCGAAGGGTGTAATATTATAGGTGGTCCTGGGGCCCCCCTCTGGTCAACCGATGACGGGCCCGATAGGAGAGCAGCACCGGGGCACGCGCCAGACAAAAGGGGGATTTATGGTGGCGTTCCGAATGCGACCCGTCCGAGGAATGCCTGTCCATTCGGCGCCGGAACGTTTTATTGCGAATATCAGAGCTCTGTTACTTAGAAACACACTTAGTACTTAATTGACTTCGCTCGTTCCGCACCGCATATTTTTAGAAATTTATCGATTCCGGATGCAAGTACTATCTTTTCAAGAACAAAACAAAAAAACAAAAAATATAATCGGGTAGAATGAGAGTATAATCAAAAAAAGGGTTTGGTTTCATTGCAAAAGCAAGGTGTCGTTGAAATGATTATTTAAAATTATTGCCAATTAAAACAAGAGTAACATTACGATGGTTTTGACCGTTACTACGTGGTAATCCATATCAAAATTAAATGAAACTATTACTATGTTTTATGATAAGGACACTTACACTGTCGAAACTTAAGTCGTAAAAATATTTATATGTAACGCCTATATATATATATATATATATATATATATATAAATGAATAAATGTGGTAAAAAACATAGTAATAGTTTCATTTAATTTTAAAACTTGAGTAGATTCTTGAAACTGTCTACTAACTCTACATCCATTTCTACAGCAATTTATTAAGTTACTGGAGCATTACAAATTTCTTCTAATTTAAGAATTTACTCGAGTTTTCAAATTTGAAGTGAAGTTTATTAGGAGGAGATACCAAAAAATTATACATAAACTACTTTCTAAGTAAATTGAATCAGTTGAAAATTATATGAGATAGAGCGCTGCAAATGAAATAACTAATAAAAAAAACAACATAGAAATTACAAACTCTACTAAAGTGCTTGTGCAAAGCACAATTTGTAAGTCTTACAAAATTAAATGAAAAGTTATTGTTGGAGATTTGTGGTAATTGTGATTTTTTGTCATTAAATATAAATTTAAAAAATGGTGATGTGTCCATCATAGTACTTTCCCCCGTAAATTGCGTATTAAATCACTTTTAAAATATTTGTAGCATTATTATTTTCAAAATATCTTCAACTTTTTGATAACTACAACTTTTATTTGAAACATTTTTCAATTATCAACACATACTGACACAAACCAATGACTAGATAAAAAAAACACTATTTATTGAATATCTCAATAACTAAGAGTGCTATGACAAACAGTGAATCTACAAAAAATCTTTAGTTTTTCATTTCCTACATCTTTTATTTGAAACATTTTTCAATTGTATCGACACATACACTGTCACACACCAATAACTAGATAAAACACACAACTTTTGAAATATCTCAAAAACTAAGAGTGCTATGACAAAAAAGAAGTGAAGAATACATCTTCATTTTGTTATTATCTACAACTTTTATTTGAAAGAATTTTTTGTTTGATGAACATTTATTGAAAAAATCTGAAAAAAACTGAAAAACGCTAAGAGTAAAGTACCACTTCCGGTTTTCCGATTTTCACCACCAGTTCTTCCGATTGTAACAAAAAGCTTAAGTTTCAAGTTTCATCTCGATATCTTTAGCGGTTTTTGCGGTACAGCGCACACAGGCACACACACAGACACACAGACATTTTTCAAAAATGGTCTTATTCGACTCAGGGGACCTCAAAACGGATATTTTCGCTAAAATTTTTTATTCGAAAATTTTCACGAAAACAATACTTTCCCTTTGTATTACATACGGGGGAAAGTAAAAAAATAGTGCATTTTCTATATTTGAAGTATAATTTACATTCGGGTTCGATTCCCGTGCATTGCTAGATTTTATTTAAAAATAATTTCTCGTTGTGACCCTGGGTGTGGTGTGAATGTGTGACGTCCAAAACTGTGTTGAATATATATGTATATATACTTAATATAAGTTACAAACTGAAAAATAGTTAAAATAAACATTGATGTTGGCTAATATTTATATAACTAAGACCAGGTAAAAGCCAAACCCAAACAATAAAAAAAATTATAATTTATCTTACAAAAAATTTAATATGAGATTATATGTGAATTCAATTTCAAATATAAACAATTAATATTAAAATATTGAAATTAAAATGTTAGCATTTACATTTTAATTTTAACATTTTAATATTGATTGTTTATATTTGAAATTGAATTCACATATAATCTCATATTAAAGTTTTTTATCGATTTCAATTAAAAGTATTATTTTAAATTCAGCAATAAATTGCCGATTAAATTATTGATGTTATTAATTGTAAATTCTTCTTAATAATTCCAGTCTGCCTAATTTATTATAAATTTTACTTCAATCTTTTCTAAAACACTCATTAATTAATTATTTAATTATTCAGTGGGCTTCGTTTATATATTTATAAAAAGTATCCACCTTTTAAAATCTAAGCCGTAAACTTCCGAAGGTGTAAAACTAATTACCACATTTTATACACTCGCAAACACAGCGATGCAAGAAGAGTCGTAAAGTGGGAATCTCGTTTGGGCCGTTAGCATTTTCTGTTTTCTTTTTGTTTTTTTTTCTTTCTTCTGCGGTTGCAAAAGCAGCTTTTAAGTGGTACAAGAATTTCAATGTGAAAATCACAGCGAAAGCCGCACATCTAACACTAATTTTATTAGTCCCATTATAAGAGAATTCTATTCAAAATTGTTTGTATTCAGTGAATGCCGGCAGGTTGAAGGTAAAATTCATTAAGTGCTGTGCATTCGCCGAGTGCTTTTAATGAGAGGATTTGTATTAGCAAATTTATTCTTCTTGTAAATTTATAATGACATGAGCTTTGAAGCTCTGTCGACTCATTTAAAATTTATAAATTTAAAATTTTAATGTATTTCTAGCTTCAAAATATTGCAGTGTTTGAATTTCGAGTCTAGGAAATCCGGAAAATTTGGTTTAGACGCGTAGCGGCTTTAAAGCTCTATCGACTTATTTATAATTTGTAAATTTGAATATTAAAATTTGTATCCATTAAGCTTCATTGATGCAACAATATTACTATAAACAATAAAATAATACAAAAATATTAATTTTTTGTTAATTATATTACTAAATTTAGTAATTTGGTACATTATACCAGTATTGTTATTATTATTATTTGACCTGACTTGAGAATGTGTGAAGAAAAATGTAAATATTTTATTATTGAAATTTTTCGATCATTATTCATTTAAAAATAAATGTATTTAATGTATTTCTAACTTCAAAATATTGCAGTGTTTAATACGCGTGGCGCATGAAGTAAAATTTCGAATTTAGAAAATCCTGAAAATTTGGTTTGGTCGCGTAGCGCTACGCGCTACGCGACCAAACCAAATTTTCAGGATTTTCTAAACTCGAAATTTTACTTCATGCTTAATCTGGGAGTGGAAACACTAGTTCGAAACTTCAAATTGAACGCTTTTTTAAGATCGACGAATGCCTAAAAATATACACTGTATACATTATGTATGCAAGGTGTACAAAAAGTGATGTAACATCTCGATATTTAGGTTTGTGATAAGTTTAGAAAAAAAACTTTAAAGCTCTGTCGACTTATTTAAAATTTGTAAATTTAAATCTTAAAATTTGTATCCATTAAGCTTCATTGATGCAACAATATTACTATAAACAATAAAATAACACAACAATATTAATTTTTTGTTAATTTTATTACTAAATTTGGTAATTTTGTACATTATACCAGTATTATTATTATTATTATTTGACCTGCCTTGAGAATGTGTGAAGAAAAATGTAAATATTTTATTATCGACATTTTTCGATCATTATTCATTTAATGTATTTCTAACTTCAAAATATTGCAGTGTTTAATACGCGTGGCGCATGAAGTAAAATTTCGAGTTTAGAAAATCCTGAAAATTTGGTTTGGTCGCGTAGCGCTACGCGCTACGCGACCAAACCAAATTTTCAGGATTTTCTAAACTCGAAATTTTACTTCATGCTTAATCTGGGAGTGGAAACACTAGTTCGAAACTTCAAATTGAACGCTTTTATAAGATCGACGAATGCCTAAAAATATACACTGTATACATTATGTATGCAAGGTGTACAAAAAGTAATGTAACATCTCGATATTTCGGTTTGTGAAAAGTTTAGAAAAAAATGTTTTAAATGAATTTCATAGCTACTAATTGATAATATTTTTTAATATACAGGGTGATTAGTTATCATGATGCATATCAAACTTACCTGTTTTTAAATCGAACACTATATATATGGCAATAAACTCTAAATAGGTACGTTTTTTCGTATGTTGATAATGATTCACCCTGTTTATTAACAATTATTATTTATTAGTAGCTTAAATTAATAGCTACACATTTTATTTGAATCGTCTTTTTCTAAACTCATCACAAAGCAAGATACTAAGCCGTTACATTACTTTTTGTACATCCTGTATTTAAGACATAATTCTTGATATGTAACACAATCATTCATAGAAATCATTCAAAGAAGTGCAGAATTTCATCTAAAATCAACTTTTTAAGTTAACTCTATAATTGTATAATGAGTTGATATGTGGAAATATATTTACTGGTTTGATAAATCATAAATCGCGAAAAAATATCAATAACAGTTAATTTTACAGCCATAACTTTAAAGATTGTAGTGAACATTACATATTGAGTTTGACTTGCATTAAACAAGATTATTTAAGTGTTCATTTACCTATTATTGATAATAAATTTGCTACTTGTTTTAACATTATGATTGAGTTTATTAGTTTTAACAAAACTCGTTAACTTTGAATTAAGAATACTTAATATGAAGTCTGATAACTATAATTTTGCTTATTTGCATTTTAAGTTTTTCATTATTGATTATATTAGTGTCTACACTTTCGTTATTTTGCTTCAAATAGGTTTATTTGATTAATGTCGATTTTTGTGTGGGTGATGGGAATTTTCGTGCACAGGCAAAACAAATAAATGTTATTTCGTCATGCTCCAAATTGATTTATTTGACTGATGTCGTTTTCTGTGTGGGTGATGAGAATTTTTGTGCACAGGTAGAACAAATAAATTTCGTATTATTGATTTTATTAGTGTTTAAACTTTCGTTATTTTCCTTCAAAATTGCTTTATTTGATTGATGTCTTTTTCTGTGTGGGCGATGGGGATTTTTGATCACAGGTAGAAAAAATAAAACAGAAGACTTACGTCAGATCAGGACGTTCTCGGAAATAGGTGAGTGTTTTGTTGTGACGTGAGTCGAAAGGTATTTCCCCAAAAATCGAGGAAAGTGGCGTGGATTTATTGTTAGTCTTATCTGCGATCTAGGTTCTGGATCAGAAAACATTCCAAAAAAATATTAAGGTAGTTTATGGTTTTAAGGTCGAATTTCTTCATTCCCAACTAATAATAATAATATTTTTTGATGTTGATACATAAGGTTTACATACACCAGTGAATGGAACATTAATTTATTTATTATATTTGTTTGTCAAATCAACGGAAGCCATTTACAAAAATACATAAATAAAAACATGAATTTATGTATTTATTTATTAATTCATCAATGGGATCCATATACAAAACGAGACTACAGTTCGTGATTCTTGAAACTAACAAAAGTACATATAGGTCTAAAGTATTAAATATATACATATATATATATATATATATATATATATATATATATATATATATATATATATATATATCCTAAGCTACAAACACAATGATAATTTATAAGTGGCAAACTGAACATGTACACAATAAACTATTCCTTTAATTAGAATGCACGTAGGTGTTTCAATGTTCCACTAAAAATGTCAAAATTGATATTATTGCAATTAGCACAAATCCTATTGATACCAAAATTAGTGCAGTAATTGGTTCTGTACATTTGTTCATAAAATGACTTACTGCTCCGTAATAGGCGACTTGGAACATTGAAGTTCACTAAACCTAAAAGTTCTGGACAGATTATCACACCTGATATTAATTTGTGAAGAAAAATGACATCTGCATTTAAGCGTCGTCCCTCGAGCGATTGCAAATTAATACATGACAGTATATGTGGATAAGTGCAATCAAGATTGAATTTAAAATTGGAATATTTGAAACACTTTACAATATCATTGATAAAAACATTAAATAGTAATGGACCAATATGTGATCCCTGCGGTACCCCCGAAGTTACAGGTATGAGAAGAGAAGTTAAGTTACTGATGCAGACTGTTTAAGTTCTGTTGCTGCGGTATGATTATGAATTACAATAATAAAGGTATCAAAGTTAAAACTAACTTAAATCTAATAACTATATCTTAAAGAATGTAACCTATACAGTCTGTTGATACTGCATATTTTAATTACTCGTATTTTGTCCTAATTTTCTTTTTAATTCACTTCAACAAATCAACTTTAGTTTATTTTATATGCAAACTTTTTTTGTCTCGTTGAGAATTTTACATATATTTTATTTTATTTTATTTGTCAAATCAACGGTAGCCATTTACAAAAATACATAAATATAAACATTGATTTAATTAGATAAGGTATAAAACTTAAAATTAGCTTAAATCTCACTAAGAGTTAAAATGGATCGAAGAGATTTTAAATTGCTATTGAAAAAATCAAGGTCAATTTTATTACAGTTTGCGCATAATCCACTTAAACCGAAGTGAATGCAATAGTTTGTTCTGGTAATTGGTATTAATAATTAATTAGTACTATCATCACAAAGAATTAACTTAATGACTAATAATAAATAAACAAGTAAATAAATAAGTAAAACGTTACCTAACACTTTTGCGGGACACTTAGCAATTAGCATACCGGGTGTTGACTCGGCGGACGCAACATAGGAAATCCCATGTGAGTTTTGAAATGTTCAAAGTTTGGCTCCCTTATTTATTTTAGAAACAAAATGTGTTTACCTTATTTGTAGGGGGAAAAATTCTGAATTCATTCTTGTTAACGTTTATCACTTTACGTTTTTCTAAGTTAAAATAATTAAAAAAAAGTAATGTGAATATATAAAAATATTGACATGCCATGGAATTGAAACAACAATTGCAGATGTCAAAATGGCAGAAGATATCGTAGTTACTTGATTAAAGTAAATGTTTTCAAAATGATTTACACTATACAAGAAAAAATCCTTCTAATAAAGTGGTATTATGCAGACCACAGTTATCGCGATGTTTGCGTTATGTTTTTTGTCATTAATTAAGTAACCAATATCTTGTGCTATTTTGACATCCGGAATTATTGTATCAATTCCATGGTATGTCATTATTCATAAAATCACATTACCTTTTCTTAATTATTTTAGCTGTAAATTTTCTGCCAATCGTTGATTTTTAAAAGAGTTAAATTTGAAGCTTAAAACGAGTGTTTTCCACTCCCAGACTAAGCATGAAGTAAAATTTCGAGTTTAGAAAAGCCCCGTGAAAATTTGTCGAGGGTCGCGCAGCGACCCGAGACAAATTTTCTGGGCTTTTCTAAACTCGAAATTTTACTTCATGCGTCACGCGTATAAAACATAGATTTTAAGTGAAGTTAAAATCTATATAAATTTGTCAACCTAACGTGAAGTATGACTATGCTAGATCAGACTTTGCAACTCTAAATGATTACTTCATTAATTTTAGTTGGGATAGGTTATTTGAAAACAAAAGTGTTAACGAACAGGTGTACGATTTCTATGGCTGTCTTAATTATGCCATTAGCATGTATGTGCCAGTCGTTAAAATAAAAAAAATCATCTTAATTTTTATCTCCTAAATGGTTCAGTACTGAACTTAAAAATATGATATTTTTAAAAAAAGTTCTTCACGCTAAATATAAGAGTTCTCTGACTATGATGCTTTCAAAAAAGTAAGAGCAGACTGTAAAACTGAGTGCAACTTGTCACAAAGAGTATTTTGAATCTATTGAGGACAGGATTTATTTGTGACACAAATTTATTTTGGAAGCATGTCAAGTCGAAACGAACAACAAATGTATTTCCAAACTCTTTTGAGCACGATGGAATTGTAACAAACAATCAAAGCGACATTGTTAATCTTTTCGCATCAGTTTTTGGCTTAGTTTACATTGATTCCTCCAACTTCATCGATGTTGCTCAAAGTGATACCCATATTAATTTGCACTCATTGACTGATATTCCCATTTCATCTGTGCTAAATGAACTTTCTTCCCTTAACAATAATAACTCCATGGGATCTGATGCCTTACCAGCTTTGTTTTTAAAGCAATGTTCTTTGTCGCTTAGTCGACCACTTTGGTTAATTTTCAACAGCTCTTTGAAGAGTGGCGAATTTCCTACCCATTGGAAGGACGCTCTCATAACACCCATTCATAAAAAGGGTTCGAAAAACCTCGTCACCAACTATAGGCCAATATCGATTCTTTCCCATATACCAAAGATATTTGAAAAATTAGTAACTGCTCAAATACCCCCCCTTATTGATCCCTTAATTGTTGAGGAACAGCATGGATTCAGACGCGGCCTTTCTACTGCTACAAATCTTTTGGTATACGGGAATTACATTACGAACGCCTTGGAGAGGGGTAAGCAGATTGATTCTGTATACACCGACTTTTCCAAGGCGTTTGATACTGTAGATCAGTGGTCTCCAAACTACGGCCTGCGGGCCAAATCCGGCCCGAGACTTGCATGAATCCGGCCCGCGATTGTTTGTAATTTTTTTTGTAAATGTCATATTTTGAAATATTGTAACAATTGTTCCTTAAATTTTTCATAATTTTATAAAATTAATCGGATCTTGGCCGACTTTATTATGTAGAATTGAATTTGTGGCCCGCGAAGAAGATAGTTTGGAGACCCAGGCTGTAGATCATGGCCTATTGTTAACCAAACTTCTCAGATTGGGCATACATGGCACTCTTTTTAAATGGATTCAATCGTACCTTTGCAAAAGAACACAAATAGTTCGTATTGGATCTCATATGTCTTTGTTCATTTCTGTGTCCTCGGGGGTACCCCAAGGATCACATCTTGGTCCACTTCTATTTAATATTTTTATTAACGATGTCATTTCATGCTTTCATCATTCGCAGTGTCTTCTTTTTGCTGATGACATGAAAATATTTTGTAGCGTTGATAACAGTCATTCATCTCAACTTTTACAACAAGATCTGCATAGATTTAATCATTGGTGTACCCTCAATAAAATGCAGTTGAATATTGAGAAATGCCATGCTATCAGTTTCTTTAAAATTAGATCTCCGGTATCCAATGGTTATTTTCTTAATGACAGGCGCCTCACGCAAATTAATTTAATTAAGGACCTTGGTGTGATTCTCACTAGCAATTGGAATTTCTCAGCGCATATTAATGTAATTACGTCAAAAGCGTTTCAAATGCTAGGTTTGAAAACTCCTTTACAGTGATCAAACTTTATGTAGCATTAGTACGACCCCGTCTAGAATATTGTTCTTTGTTTTGGAGTCCTTATACCGCCATCGATGTTAATAAAATCGAAAGAGTTCAGCGTAAATTCTTAAGCTATTTACGTTTCAAATTTGGATTCGAAGATAGCTACAGCAACATATTAGTAGCACTCGATTTGCACACATTAGAGCACAGACGATATAGTTCTGATGTTATTTTTGTGTTTTTTTTTTTGATTAAAAAACACGTAGAACCTTTCTTCAATACTTTATTTTGTAACCAAATGTACATTTCGGACACGAAGTGTCCATTATCAATGGATAATGGACACTTCGTGTCCGAAATGTACATTTGGTTACAAAATAAAGTATTGAAGAAAGGTTCTAAGTGTTTTTTAATCAAAGTACAGTTATCTTCAAGTAACTCAATCAATCCAAATATTATTTTTGTGTACAAACTTCTAAACGGACACATTAATTCACCCGTGCTACTTAATAGTATTAGTTTACACGTACCTTCTAGGACTTTAAGAAACTGTTATATGTTCTCTGTGCCCACAAAAAGAACTGAGTACGCTAAACAGTTTGGAACAGCGCGTTTGCTTTAAAATTGTAACGCTGTCTCTGTCGATTTTTTTAATATCACTCTTAAGAAATTAAGGAACTATATTTTTAATTTAAATAACTTTGTAGTGTGTAAATGAAATATTGATGTATCTTTTCTGTAATATTTTAATATGTTTTGTGCGTTATTTTCTGTATATTTATTGTAATCTTACTTGTTTTAGGATCTATTACCAGTTTGTTTCATATTTTGTATTGTAAAATGGTTATACGTAAATAAATAAATAAAATTATAGTGTTTCATACGCGTGGCGCATGAAGTAAAATTTCAAGTTTAGAAAAGCCCAGAAAATTTGTCTCGGGTCGCTGCGCGACCCTCGACAAATTTTCACGGGGCTTTTCTAAACTCGAAATACTTCATGCTTAGTCTAGGAGTGGAAAACACTTGTTTAAAGCTTTAAATTGCACTTGAACTTGAAAATACAGGAAATATCTCAAGATTTACAGAAAATAGGCTGAATTTGGAATACGTATACTTTAAAGAAAAAACTCTCTGTATAATGGAAATACATATTTAAGGAAGGTGTGAAAAGGGGAAATTAATATTTAAAACACTATACAAGAAAAAAATCCCAATAATAAAGTGGTATTATACGGACCCCAGTTATTACGATGTTTGCTTTATGTTTTCTGTCGTTAATCAAGTGACAGCAATATCTTGTGCCATTTTGACATCCGCTATTGTTGTATCTATTTCATGGTATGTCATTATTTTTATAAAATCACATTACTATTTCTTAATTATTTAATCTTAGAGGAACGTAAACTGTTAAGTGTGAACATTCATAAATTTAGAATATTTTCCTCTACAAAAAAGTTAAATACATTTTGTTTCTAAAATAAATAGGGAAGCCAATATTTGAACACTTCAAAATTAACATGCGATTTCATATGTTGCGTCCGCCAAGTCAACACCGGGTATATGTCATTTTCAAAACAAATAAAAAACTCGCAAAATAACTCATTATAAAAACTATTTAGAAATTTCGATAGCTAAGCAATCTAACGGTCTATAGTAGCATCGTCAATAAGAAATGTGTAAAATCCTGTATTAAAATACTGAACACAAATTCTTTTTTTGAACTTATTATGTTGAGAGTTTTTTCAACACTGAACTTATACTCAAAAATGTCAAAAGCGTACTAGTTTTTGCTCACCTCTTGTAATTCCAGTTAATTTGAGAAAATGTATGTAATTTAAAATGAGGTGAATGAAAAAATATTAGCTTATCGTTCACTGAAAATTAATATTTAAGATATTAGAAAATTATGAGACCAAAGGAGGAATAATAACTGCTCAAAGAAATCTTCAAATGGCGTCCTTTTATAAGGATTACTGTTCTTATGAAAGGATTTCTTTGAGAAATTATAATTTTTCCATTTGTCTCATATTTTTCTAATATCTTAAATATTTATTATAGTGATTTGGGATAATTGAAAGAACTAATCTTATTGTCTCGAAAATATTAAAAAAATATCGAGAAACAATACTGTTGTTAACACTAAAGCAATTAAATGGGTTTTTTTTAAATCGAACTTCATTCACCAATTCTAAAAATGATTGTATTTTATTTAATCAAGTTGATGTCTGATTTGATGCGGAGTAATATGAAGGGTGGCTCTATATATAAGGGCAGCTCCCCATTATTAGAAAACTCCACCTTCCTAATAATAGATTCGAAGGGCCGAGGGTTGATTTTCATAAGTCCAAGGGATAACTTATTATTATTACCCGATGCCGTGACCCGTGAACACTATGCGTGGTGTTTTTTTTTTTGTTTCAAAATGGCCGCATCTCAGCCATGTTTTAATCTTTTAACAAATACTACGAATAGATTGAGTATTATAATAATAATATAAAACATTTGTAATTTTTATTAACATGAGATCACCCTTAAGAAGTGATTTTGAACTTCATTTTAAATCAATGTTTTCTACGCATGGCGCATGAAGTAAAATTTCGAGTTTAGAAAAGCCTAAAAATGTTGATTCCAAAATTTCAGACATTTCTAAACTTGAAATTTTATTTCATGCTTAACCAAGGAGTACCAGAGCTGGGATGAATCCTCAGAAACAGGATTCGAATCACGAATCCGAATCACCTAATATGATTCGAATCACGAATACTCGAATAAAGGATTCGTAAGTGAAAGATATGATTCGAATCAAAGATTCGAATCCTCATTTTTGAATCACGGATGCAAATCCTTTAAAAATAAATTTGAATCTATTATTTTCAACCAGTAATATTTTATTCCATCAGTTTCTATTAACAAAAATGTTCATTTACCGACTAAATATCTGATTATATAATGATTTTAATTAATGATGATATATGTGCTATTGAACTTCATTTTAAATCTGTGTTTTATACGCGTGGGCATGAAGTAAAATTTCGAGTTAAGAAAAGCCCCGTGAAAATTTGTCTCGGGTCGCGCAGCGACCCGAGACAAATTTTCACGGGGCTTCTACGCGGGGCTTCTACGCGGGGCTTTTCGCGGGGCTTTTCTAAACTCGAAATTTTACTTCATGCTTAGTCTGGGAGTGGACAACACTCGTTCTTAGAAGTTTCAAATTAAAGGATCACTCTAGATTACTAAGTTTATTACCATTTTACAAAGGCTACAGCTCGAAGGACCAATCATGGTCTTCGGATACCGAAGGACTACAGGGAATCGAAGTTTATTCACAAGAAAACAACGAATATCTGAAGGTTTACAGCATGGATAAGAAAGAAAACATGCAATTTTGAAAAAAATATCAAAGTTGGGTTGGCTTTCAGTGCGTTTTTAACTTAATTTTAAATCAGTGTTATATACGCGTGGCGCATGAAGTAAAATTTCGAGTTTAGAAAAGCCCCGTGAAAATTTGTCTCGGGTCGCTGCGCGACCCTCGACACATTTTCTACGCGGGGCTTTTCTAAACTCGAAATTTTACTTCATGCTTAGTCTGGGAGTGGACCGTCAAGATTTTCTACATGCGAGATTTTCGATATTTCAAGATTTATGTCGATTTATTCACAGTTTGTTATTGTATTAAATGCAACTTTTAAATTAAATAAAAACGGTTTTTTTTTAGGAATAGAATATTCACCCATTAAGAGCCTAGCAAATTATAAAGTTAACTCTAAAAGTTAATTTTAGGTAAAATTTTGCATCTTTTTTTATGATTTCAATTAATGATGTATTATATTACATACGTCGATTTTATAAAAGAGTTAAATTTAAAATTCAAACGAGTGTTGTCCACTCCCAGACTAAGCATGAACTAAAATTTCGAGTTTAGAAAAGCCCCGCGTAGAAAATTTGTCGAGGGTCGCGCAGCGACCCGAGACAAATTTTCGCGGGGCTTCTCTAAACTCGAAAGTTTACTTCATGCGCCACGCGTATAAAACACTAATTTAAAGTGAAGTTAAAAATGCACTGAAAACCAACCCAACTTCGATATTTTTTCAAAATTAGATGTTTTCTTTCCTATCCATGCTGTAAACCTTCAGATATTCGTTGTTTTCTTGTAAAAAAACTTCGATTCCCTGTGGTCCTTTGGTCTCCGAAGACCATGGTTGGTCCTTCGAGCTGTAGCCTTTGTAAAATGGTAATAAACTTAGTAATCTAGAGTGATCCTTCAATTTGAAACTTCTAAGAACGAGTGTTGTCCACTCCCAGACTAAGCATGAAGTAAAATTTCGAGTTCAGAAAAGCCCCGCGTAGAAAATTTGTCGAGGGTCGCGCAGCGACCCGAGACAAATTTTCACGGGGCTTTTCTAAACTCGAAATTTTACTTCATGCGCCACGCGTATAAAACACTGATTTTAAGTGAAGTTAAAAATATACTATTAACGTTGGATATTTTTCATGGTTAAGTAACCAAATATGCATTCACAAATATTTGAATTATTCGAAAATTTAAATATTTATATTCAAATATGAATAATTTAGTCATTTAAATATTCATATTAGAATATTTAACTATTTGAATTAATCGAATTCGAATCCCAGCCTCAATAGCGATGATTCGAATTATTTAAGAGGATTTGAATCTGTGTATGAGGATTCGAATCCTTTTATAAGGATTCGATTCCTTTTATAAGGATTCGAATCCTTTTATAAGAATTCGAATCATTTTAGAAGGATTCGAATCATCTATGGCTGGATTCGAATACGAATCCTTATAAAAAAATGTGACGAATCCGGATCACGAATCCGTTTTCACTAAAGTATTCGAATACCTCTTTTGAATCCTCTAAAAGGATTCGAATCCAGGAATCGAATCCTGAATGATTCGAATCGTGCCCAGCTCTGAGGAGTACAAACACTCGTTAGAACCAATGCAATCATCGAGATATGTAGAGTTACGAGAGACAAAAAAAACTGGTACAGCAGGGAGCTTTAGCCACTTCTAAAATATCGTATTTTTTTCTTGTAAAACAAACTTGTCATGTACAGGTTAGCAACATTTTTTGTCTTGGCCAACAAGACTGTGCTTTTGTTGATATGCACTTCATTAGCAATGTTTCTAATGCGAATACCGTTTATTAACGGCTCGTTATTATCTTTTTTGCGTTTTAATCAGTTGGGGCATGTCGACGTTAATTATATTTTGTTTAATATTTTCGCAGATTTGTCAATTTGATTGTCAATTTGAAAAATCAAAGTAAATCCAGTTCACATAGCCAAATATTTTGCTCTATTCGTTTTTTTGGCCAAGAAAAAATGTTTTGCTAGCCTGTACACAGGGTTGTTAACAAAAACTTTTTTTTTTTAGTTTAATTAAAACAAACAGTTTTTTCACAAAACGTGTTTTTTTTTCATTAAAACAGCGTTCGAAACATTATCAATTAAAAACATGTTTAAAACAGAACAGAAAAATGCCCTGTATGTTCTGTTTTAAACATGTTTTAAACGTGTTTTAACATGTTTAAAACGTGTTTAAAACATGTTTAAAACGTGTTTAAAACATGTTTAAAACACGTTTAAAACATGTTTAAAACAGAACATATAAGGCATTTTTCTTTTGAGTATAAATATCCCAATAATTACAGCGGTTTTTTTTCTAAATTTTCGAGAATTTAATGTTTCAAAGCGGTTAATTTAAGGCTTTTAACGAGTGTTTTCCACTCCCAGACTAAGCATGAAGTAAAATTTCGAGTTTAGAAAAGCCTAAGAATTTGGATTGGCCGCGTAGCAAAGCGGAGCGGCCAATACAAATTAGGCTTTTCTAAACTCGAAATTTTACTTCATGCGCCACGCTTAAAAACACTGATCTACAGTGAAGTTTTAAAAACACACACATACATCAACGATTATAGGCAACCTAATATACGTTACAGTTATTGGGTTGCCTATAATCACTGTTTTAAACAATTTGTTTAGCGCAGAATTTGACTCACGTTTTATTCACATCTACATATTAGATTGCTAAAGCCGTATATTTTAAACTTTACGATATTTCAGTGTTTTATACGTGTGGCACATGAAGTAAAATTTCGAGTTTAGAAAAGCCTAATTTTGATTGACCGCGCCGCTTCGCTACGCGGCCAATCCAATTTTTCAGGCTTTTCTAAACTCGAAATTTTACTTCATGCTTAGTCTGGGAGTGGAAAACCCTCGTTTAAAGATTCAAATTGAATTCTTTTAAAAAACAACGAATGTAAAATTTGCAGTGTATGCATATATATACCTCAAAGAAAAATTTTCTGCATTTGAAAACCACATTTATGCACACACAGTTGTGATATTTTATTGTAATAAAATGTCATGTTTATTAATGTAATTTGAAATATGTTCAACAATTTAGCTAACATTTAAAAACGTAAACAAAAAATCCTAATGAAGTAGTATAAAATATAATTTAGCAATTTTAAAATAAAAAAAACGTTTAAAACAAATTTAACCTTTAAAACATGTTATAAACTTTAAGATTTAAAACATGTTTAAAACAAAACCGTTTAAAACACGACGGCTGTTCTTAAACCTGTTTAAAACATTGTTTTAAATCAAAGTGTTTTAAACATAACAATCCTGCCTGTACATGTCACGTCTCTCTTACCAGAAAAAAATACCCAACTGTTTAATTAGGAGCAATAAATGGAAACTCTTGTTTTTTTATTAAAATTGTGCTGTAATAACGCATCTCAAACTTCAATTCGTTCACTGACAGTGATGTTTTATAAATGTTCAATGACAAGAAAAAGACACATTTACAAAATGTTAATTCGAAGGCTTCCATTTTTTGCTCCAAATTGTATACTTCAAAGACGAATTCTCTGTTCATATGTGACCTAAAAGTGTCTCAAAAAAGTGTTTTTCTAAATTTTTACTGTGACTGGTTTTTGATGCCTAGATTACGTAAATGAAGTTAGATATCTATTTATTTATTAATTAATTACATGAAATTATCAAAAACTAAGTAATTTTGTATTGTGGAGACTTCTACTTCGTTATACATGTTAATTTATCAATAAAAAACGTTTTAACTTTGTTTGTATAACACACTTTATTTTTATGTATATAAAACACATTTTTTTTATGTCTATAAAATTAAATTCTGTTATAAAAATAGAGTTAAAACGTTTTTTTTATTGAAAAACCAAGTAAGTTTTTCTTAATTTTTCCTTAATGCTTAGTCAATCAAATCGTTAATTACTCCTATAAATTAGTACAATTAATCAATGGATTGACAGACCAAGCAATAGTTTAATAAACGCATAAATTTCACTTCATACACGGATATATCGGCACACATTTTCTATTTGAGTATTCATCTTGATTAATTAACTTTAGAATAGTATTGACCTTTTCACGAACACGATTACAACACAAAAAACAACAATTTTCTCTTTCTGCAAGTGAAAAAATTACACGCACGCTTTTTGCGTGTCCGCCATGCAAATTACTGGACGTGCTAATTAATAATTAGTTAAACAAACCATTAATCACGTTGATAAAATGAGACGAAACCGTATTCATCACTCGTTCAGTTGACAAAATAATAAAAATAAAAACACATGCAGAGAGACAGTGGCGGATCCAGAGACTAATTATAGGGGGGTTATTAGTAAATGTTCCTCCCTACATTTACTAATAAAAACTGTTTTAAAAATGTATTTATTATATATAGAAGTACAAATTTTATTCTCAATTTGTTAGCGTTAATATAAACTAGGTGCTATTAATCTACATTTAAAAAATGTAAACTTAACCAAAAAAATACAATATTTTTAAATTGTCGAGTGACCATTTGGGGAAGTGGGACACTATATATAAAAAATCCTCACTTTAAAATTGAATACTTGAGAATTCTACAGAAGAAAACCCTGTGGATGTTTTGATCGGGTCATATTTATTGCATTTATACAGGGTGACTTTTTTATGTACTCTACGGCAATCCCGGAAACTATAAAAGATAGAAAAACGGTTAAATGGGTAAAGTGCATGAAAAAAACTCACGTATTAACAAAATTATTGAAATAATTTCTACTCTATTGAAATCAACGTTATAAAATTCCCCCAATTAACCATTTTATTCATACTTTTCAAGTTAAATTGCGGTCTTGCATGTTGTGGAAAGAAACAAAATATTTTTAGGCGGTAAAGATTGTAGAAATTCGTGCGCATAATTCGAGAATCAGATTCGGTTTCGTCGACGGAATTTCCACATAAAAAAAACTGTAAATTAGCTTTTGTGGGCCGTTATGTTACGTAATTACTTGTGAATTTATAACGAGAGAGGAAGGAATGAATGTAGTCCAGGACACAAGGCGTGCACGCTGTCGAGAATAAAAAGGCAGGTGAGCGTTTGAAAATCCTTTTTCGGAAACGTTTGTCGTTAAATTTATGGTTTTCCTAAAGGAGTGTAATGCATTTTTACTTGGTATGGGCTTGTAATAAATGATTGATCGTTTTTTTCTTTGATAATGAAATCGAAATTTCAACACAAGCATCAGATATTTAAAAAAATTGAATAAAAAAAAGTATAGATGAAATAAAATGTTTAAAGTGAGCGGTTAAGCTATACTGATGAGAAATAGATCTCGAAACGTGTCTATAGATGGCCAGAATAATTTGACTCGAATTGTTACATTTGCAGTAGCAAAGACTTGTTGTATAGTCCGTCGGAGTATTAGCTTGGAAAGTAGTTGTTTAAATTAGTGTTTGATTTACTCTTTCTAAGACATACAGGGAGTTTTTCTTTAAAGTATACGTATTCCAAATTTAGCTTATTTATCAGCTTAGTGAGCTGAATTTGGAATACGTATATCCAAATTCAGCATATTTTCTTTAAATCTTTAGATATTCGTCGTTGCCCCGTGAAAATTTATCGAAGGTCGCGCAGCGACCCGAGACAAATTTTCTGGGCTTTTCTAAACTCGAAATTTTACTTCATGCGCCACGCGTATAAAACACTAAAATATTGTGAAATGTATACTTGAACCTCACCTGAAATCTGTATTTTGTGCGCGTGTCGCATGAAGTAAAATTTCGAGTTAAGAAAAGCGCAGAAGGATTTAAAGAAAATAAGCTGAATTCGGAATAAGTATATTTTGAAGAAAAACTCTCTGTATGTATATTTATTTTCTTTAAATTTTGATATATTCGTTGTGTTCTAAAAGAGTTTAATTTGAAGCTTTAAACGAGTGTTTTTCACTCCCAGACTAAGCATAAAGTAAAATTTCGAGTTTAGAAAAGCCCCGTGAAAATTTGTCGAAGGTCGCGCAGCGACCCGAGACAAATTTTCTGGGCTTTTCTAAACTCGAAATTTTACTTCATGCGCCACGCGCATAAAACACTGATTTCAAGTGAGGTTCAAATTTACATTTCACAATATTTTAGTGTTTTATACGCGTGGCGCATGAAGTAAAATTTCGAGTTTAGAAAAGCCCAGAAAATGTGTCTCGGGTCGCTGCGCGACCTTCGGTAAATTTTCACGGGGCAACGACGAATATCTAAAGATTTAAAGAAAATATGCTGAATTTGGATACACGTATTCCAAATTCAGCTCACTAAGCTGATAAATAAGCTAAATTTGGAATACGTATACTTTAAAGAAAAACTCCCTGTATGTCTTACAAAGACTAAATCAAACACTCATTGAAAAAACTACTTTCCAAGCTAATACTCCGACGGACTATACAACAACTCTTTGCTACTGCAAATTTTCACGGGGCTTTTCTAAACTCGAAATTTTACTTCATGCTTAGTCTGGGAGTGGAAAACACTTGCCTAAAGCTTCAAATTAAACTCTTTTAAAACACAACGAAAATAAAGTTATAAAGAAAATAAGCTGAATTCGGAATTAGTATACTTTAAAGAAAAACTCCCTGTATGTATACTTTAAACAAAAATCCCCTGTATTTGTTGTAGATTGCGTAAAGAATCACACTTTTATTGTTATAAAAAATAGATGAAACAATCAACTTACTTTTATTTATCTAATTGCATGAAACAATCAACATATTAACTTGGTTTGCCAATTATGGTCGACTAATTTTTCACAATCTCAGCTAAAATAAGTAAAAGGAAACAATCAACTTATTTTTGACAATTCAAGTTAAAATAAGATGATTGTTTCGTATAATTTTATATATTTGGAACTAAGTATAAGCAAAATCTTTACTCTATGGTACAAGCAATATTTAAAAAAAAAAACATGAAACTCTTATTATCACCATGCCAGAAGAAGAAAAAATTAGTAGTAGTTGTTTTATCACTAACTGTTTGATTTCGTCTTTGTAAGACAAATATTCGTTGTAGATTACGTAAAGAATCGCACTTTATATGTTTTAAAATAATATTTAATAAAAGATATAAACGGGCAATTTTAAATTGTTATTAAAGCATAGTAATTGAAACACTGTTCTTTCTTCATATCTTGCGTACTAAAATATAAATTATAGTCGCTGTATTGTCCACAGAATATAAACTGTGATTTATTTTCTTCTTCTTGCATGGTCAAACAGAAAGTCCTCTGATTATCTGAGACTACTCTCTTGAAAAAAAAGAAGACAAATATCGGGCGCCGGTTATTATCTCCGAGTTTACTAATATTAATCACCTACCAAAGACGAAAAAGCTCACCAATTACATTCTCATAATTAGTCTGCAAGTGAACACGCCGAAAAAAAAAACAGAATCTTGAAGAGTGTTGACAAGGCTGACAGGAGCCGATCATCCGGAATTTCGGGCTTAATTAAAGGCGAAGAAGAAGAGCAGGAGAAGGAAGAAGAAGGACAACTTTTTCGATTGTGATTCAATTAAATTTAAAATCGAAGAAACTTGTACGATTCAAAATACCATATTCCGAAACCTCGTAAGTCCCGATTTTACAAAAATGTTTCCTTCAGATATTATTAATTTACCAATAAAAGTATAAGCATCTACTCTAAATACTTATTCAGAATCGCTCATGATGAACTTACACGTACCTTAAAAAAAATCAGAAAAATTACGCTGGTTATATAATATATAATTAATATTTTGTGCTCCTGGCAAATTTTACATTTTGCAGTTTTTATGAGGTAGATAATCGATATAGAAAACTACGAAAGCACATCATAACTTCACACTTTGTTAAACTTGCCTTTAATACTAGCAATAATCAGTTTTGTATGAACTATACCTTTCAGAGAAAGTGCAACTAATAATATTATATTCGAGGCCCTTCAATATTTATTTAAAGAAAGAATATTTTTTTCAGAAAAAGAATTAGTCCTTCTATCTATCTAAAAAGATTTAAAATCGGTAACTCTACAATATTCTTCTTTTAGTTACGTGAAGTGTTTTCTATTAATTATTGTAGTAATTCCTTTCTTCACTTATTACTTTTATTACACTAGATGTACATTTCAAACACTAGGTGTTCATTTTCAATAGTAATAAAATTGACAATTAACGAAATAAATATAGTTGTCAATGTTATTCCTATTGAAATTGAAACCTAGTGTTCCAAATGTATATCTAGTATAATAAAAGTAATAAGTGAAGAAAGGAATTACTACAATAATTAACTGTAACTCTACGTTTGGTAATTTTAGGTAATAACATAAAATAACTGTTTTTGAGCTTCAGAATAAATGAGAGCGGGTGCCTGGCGCATAAAGTAAAATTTCGAGTTTAGAAAAGCCTGAAAATTTGGTTTGCTCGCGTAGCGCTACGCGCTACGCGACCAAACCAAATTTTCAGACTTTTCTAAACTTGAAATTTTACTTCATGCTTAACCAGGGAGTGGAAGACACACTTTCATATGACTTTAATTCACTACTATTTCTCTATTTAACATCAACAAATTTATGTTATATAATCGTACTGTTAAAACTGACGCCATAAAATCGTAAGTTTGATGATACGATGAGATTATATTAGGTTAGGTTAAATAATAAAAGTTTGCAAACTAACCATTAGTTTAAATAAGTTTGCAAACTTTTCTTGTATTATTTAAATGTTACTTATAGAGATGACATAACTTATTTTGTATTGTGGAGGCTTCTACTTCGTTATGCATGGTAATTTAACAACAAAACACTTTTAACTTTGTTTGTATAACACTTTTTTATTTTACGTAACTGCACTTTCGGCAACTTTAGCTTTCCATTATTAAACATGTTTGATAATGGCAAGCTAAAGTTGCCGAAACTGCAGTCATATAAAATAAAAAAGTGTTATTCAAACAAAGTTAAAAGTGTTTTATTGTTATGATATAACTTACTTAACTAAAATGTCTTGAAATCTACTTAATTATCCAATTATGATTACACCAATAAAAGGGGTGTTAATATATTAATAAATATAACAATCTCTTTATCTCATTATCATACAAAAAGGAGTGAATAACGGTCCATTAGGACCCATCCGCAATCGGCGTGTTTATCACGATATCTCTTCAGACACAAGAGATACAGATCTGAACACGTGTAGATGCTGAGATCTCTGGGAGGGTTACGATAAACAAAGACAAATACACGCCAATCTCCCGAAAGAGAGAAAGAGATGAAGCGTTTGTGGGCCGAGGTTTATGAGGCTATCCTCTGGAAACCGAATGCCGAGCGGTCAGCTCATTGTCTCCCTTTTTTTTCAGCTCGTCTGAGAGGACTAATTATTTAATTGAATTGCCTAGTTTTTTGTTTGTTTGTTTTCGGCGGATTAGCCCATTTTTTGTAATTAATTTATGCTGATGGTGATGGAAATTTGAGTGGAATATGTCGTGGAAATTGGCTATTAAAGATGTATTATCACGTGATTGTAATTCAATTACAAACTAACATTTAATTAAAGATGAAAATGATAGTCATTTATCTAACATTTAATCAAAGATAAAAATGATATTCATTTATCTGTATACATATATTGTAGGTATACGCGTATAACACAATTTAGCGAAATGTTCGAAAAATACCAGTGTTACAGAGCTGGTCCTGAATGATTCGAATCCATTTAGGGGATTCTTAAAAGGTATTCGAATACTTCGGTGAAATAGGATTTGTAATTCGGATTCGGATTCGTTACATTTTTTTATAGGATTCGTATTCGAATCTAAATCTAGGTGGCTTCGAATAGGTTTCGAATATTTACAAAAGCATTAGAATCCTATAAAAATAATTCGAATTCGATACTTTTAGTAAATAACACACTTGGTTAAGATTTCACTGTTTATTGATTGACACTGCAACAATTGTTTCGCCACACAGTGGCATCATCAGGCAGATGAATAATTATTTATTATTCATCTGCCTGATGAAGCCACTGTGTGGCGAAACAATTGTTGCAGTGTCAATCAATAAACAGTGAAATCTTAACCAAGTGTGTTATTTACTAAAAGTGTTGATATGGAATTTCACTAAGTAACAGCCTCAACTATTAAATTCGAATTCGCATGAAAATGTTGTTCTTGTATTTTTGAACTTCATGTTAAATCAGTGTTGAATCAGTGTTTTATACGCGTGGCGCATGAACAAATGTCATGAAAACAGTCAGGAAAATTAGTTTGTTTTTTTTAAGCGAAAAGTCACTTATTTTTTGTTGTTGATCAATTCACAAAAGAAAATGATTTTTAAATTTATCGTAGAGAATAATATAATTCACAGAAGTTACTAAATATATCTGATATTTCATTTTATCATTTAAAACTTGGTAAAGAAAATTGTAAATTTTAATTGTTTCAATTAAATTAATTAAAATTTAGTGAACTAATTTTATTTAAAATAAGTCGTTTTTATTTTTCATTTATTCGCACAAAGTTTCTTAATTTTTATTAAAACCTGATGTTTATTTGATAATCTCAGATTATAAAATGATAAACTGCACGTTTTTACTAAATTCAGTTAAATTGATAAAGTATATTGATTTGTCAATTTTATTCACTTAGTTTTGTTTCACTTATATGAATTTTATTTTCTACTAGTTTCGGCTTAATGCCATTATCAAAAATTGATAGAGGCTTAGGCTCGACTCTACTTTACACCCCGTGGAATAACATGCATTATAATATAGATTCATACTGTATTGACATATTTTACCAATTAAAATCAATAAATTCACTACGGAAATGATAAAAGTTCACTTTTTTCAACTTTGAAATTTTGACTAGAAATTTCTATAATACCTCACTGATTGCTGTTAACCATTGCAATCTTTACTGGAGACATTGGGGAAGTCGAAAGAAATGTTTGTTAAAGACTTCAATCTAACTTCAACTTAAAGTTAGATTTAACCAGATGACAATTATAACACATTAGCACATTACACTTGGACTCATATGGATTTATAGAATAACCAACATAAATTAATACACTCTTGGAAATTCATTTGGGCTGAATTTTAGTTTGTGTCAGCGGCTATATTTCGCCGAAAAAAATGTTTGCTCACGTTGAATATTCCACATACTTCTAGGTTAGGTTAGGTTAGGTTAGGTTAGGTTAGGTTAGGTTATGTTAGGTTAGGAGAAAGGTTTGCAATAGAATAAATTGCGTAAATCACTTTGTGCACGATGATTAGTTTACATACCACTAGGACTCAATATTTTCAAAATTTTCAAATATTTTTTTTTATTATTTAACATTTCCGGTGGAAATTAATTGCATATCTAAATAGTACTCGTCGAGTACTTTCGATTAATATCATGTTTATCTATAATACTCACGGATTGTATAGTAAATTATCTGGGTAAGAATTTACTATACAACCCGTGAGTATTAATCACATTTGAGCGGCAGTAATTTTATCAAAAATTATTTTATTTTATTTAATTATTTTTTTTTCAATTTTAGTACAAAGAATATTTATTTGTGTTAAATTGATCAAAATCTGACGTTTTCTTGATAATCTCATATCATTAAAAAATAAACTGTGTTTATAATTATGATAATTTTATCAATTTTAAGCGTGTAATTTTGTTAACCATTCTTCATTTAAGCAAATGGACATTAGATGGCGTTTACGCATTCTAACTTTTTTTTTTTCAACTTTAATACAAAGTTTATTCATTTCCTACAACAATTTTTGATTTTAGCAAAATTCTACGTGTCCTTGATAATCTCAGATTAAAAAGGATAAACTGCAGTTTTTAACAAATTTAGTTAAATTCATCAAATGTTTGTCAACATTGACCATATGATTTTTTCTAATTGGTTGATTTAATTTGTTTTTTCTTTGATACAAAATGTATTTATTTCTTAAATATTTATTTATTCAGTCAACGGAGTCCAATAAATGATATAGTTCAACTAAAAAATATAAAATTACATATTAAAACATAATTATCTCTGTGAATTTTCTCAAAATTCGTCATTTTCTTGCGAATTGCAGGTTCGGAAAAAGAAAAACTGCACGTTTTAGTATTCCCAATTAAATTGATAAAACTCTATTCGCTTGAAGCGTCTGCAATTTATTTTTAATGTCAAATTAGTGTCAAATATTAATTGTCAAAAGACTTTAAGCTTGGTTAAAAAACTATTATAATTTTAATAAGTATATAATTTTTGTACATTGATGAAATTTATAGAAGTGATTTTAAACAAATCGCTCAAATTGATAATAATAGTTAAATAATATTTTATTATAAATAACATTCTAACAATTAGCAAAAAAATCGTAAAAATAGCAAACATCAAATAAGTTAAAATGTGCTAAATAAACATTTCTAAAATTGTTTTATTTCAACAAAAAAAATATATAGAGTTAAGCTCCGCTAATCCAAACTCCAATAATATGGATTATCCAGTAATCCTGACGAAATTGAAATATTAGTAATTTACAATATGTATTCCAAAATCCGGATTACCTGTGATTCCGTAGTCTGGATCATACGTTACGCAGGTCGCGGTATTTTTGTGACTTTTAAAAAGGTTTCATTAATCCGGATGTTTTACTAATTCAGATTGACACGGTTTTCATTGATCCGGATTAGTGCAGCTTTGCTGTAATTATATATATTTCGAATTATGTATATTTTTAAATTGCATTCAAACAAAACGACGAATTTACCAACAACAAATACATAAACATTGCCGAAAATAATCGAGTTTTTTTTATATTTGAAGTAAAAATTATACCTATAATTGTTTTCTTTTTATTATTAAACGTGTGTTTCTACTCCCAGATTAAGCATGAAGTAAAATTTCTAGTTTAGAAAAGCCTGAATGCTTCAAACTCAAAAATTTACTTCGTGCGCCACGCGTAAAAAACATTGTTTTAGTTCAAAGTTCAAAAACACATCTTTAATTAGAATAACACGAGATCAGATAGTTAATTTGTTACACTGGTCGGCATGAAAATCGGCCCTGACACCATTCCTGCTGATTCTTATGTAAAATGACCTCCTGAATCCGAATACGACCCCCGTTTTCCCCCATCGCCCACCGTTTTCGGGGGAGGCCCCCCCCACCTATTTTTATCACTTTTCGATAATTTGGAGGGATGAAAAGGATTATTTTAGCCTTTACGTTTCTTCTGAGGGGCTAGAGAGGTGAAAAGTTCCAAAACATGAACATTTGTAGCAAGGAGGTAGATTTGGGGGGGGGGGATTTGCCCTCTTAAATTGTAAAAAAATCCTTAAAAATGATCGATTTTTCCGTTTCTTTCGCAGTTTTTTCACTTATTTTCTACATATTCCAGCTTCCATCCCCCCTCATCCTCCCCCAAACAATAAAAATATATAGCAACAATATATAGCAACAATATATAGCAACAATAATAAAAATATATAGCAAAAATAATAAAAAGATATAGCAACATTTCGGAAGATTCACTGTAGCACGCTGGCGCTCTCAATACCTCGCGCGCACAGGTTTGCCCAGGAATTTTCGGATGAACACGGGGAACGGTTTGATCAAGATACCTTTAAGTTCGAGAGGAGATTTTCGGGGAAGTGGAATGCGAGCATGTTTATTTATTTATTTATTCTTACCCAACAGACATACAGTCCACTTACAGGGATTTAAACTAAAATTACATGTTATAACACAAATATATATATAAGTAAAAACAATAATTAATAATATCCTAATACATTAAGTAGTTGACAAGTATAAGATGCGTTTATTGTTTTATTGTTCCGAGTATTTCACTACGAAAAGATTTATATACTGGCTGAAAGATATCAGTAGAATACTGAATCTCGTTATACGCGCGTGACAACTTATAGACAGGGGAGTTCAGGCAATAGTTAGTATTGGGTGTACAGTATGTAAAGGTTTTAGCATGGCGTGACGATATCCTGGGTACGTGAAATTTAAACTGTGATAGAAATTGAGGATTATCTATTTTGTAATGAATTAAATTGTATAAATAATATAGCGAAATAAATAAATGTCTCTTATAAATGGATATATAGTCAAATTCACGTAACAGATCATCATATGAAATATTAAAGTCATATGTACCATTTTTTACAAAATAAAGATATCTTAAAAACCGCCTTTGAACACTTTCAAGCAAATTTATATAATTTAAATACATGGGCGACCAGACAATTGAACAATAGGTAAGTTTAGATAAAATATAATATGAGAATAATGTTTTCATTACCTCTAAATTTTTGAACACTTTACAGTTGCGCATGATAAAACCCCACATTCTATAACAGCTTTTGACAAGATTATGAATATGTAAATCGAACCTCAACGAACAGTCGAATATAACACCAAGATCTTTTAACTCTACACAACGGTTTATAATTGTACTTCCGATTATATAGTTATAGTTGAGTACATTTACTTTCCGAGACAAAGACATAACATTACACTTGGAGATATTTAACGATAATTTATTGTTTACACACCATTCGCTGAGAGTGTTAATGTCAGATTGTAATTTTGCACAATCGTCAAGCGAGTCAATTGCATTGTAGATCTTTAAGTCGTCGGCATATATCAAAACTGGACATGTCATGTACTTACAAATATCGTTAAAGTACAATAGAAACAGCAGAGGTCCTAAGTTGGACCCCTGAGGAACCCCACTATCCACTGCACGAAAGCGGGACTTGTAGCCATTTATTTCAACCAGAAATCGTCTGTTATTTAAGTAACTGGCAATTGTTGAAACTATGCTAACGTTGATGTCGTATTGATACATGCGTTGGACTAACAATCCGTGATCCAACCGATCGAACGCTTTTGTTAGATCGGTGTATATGACGTCTACTTGTTTACCCGAATCCATTGCTTCACTAGCAAACTGTGTAAAGTTACATAAATTTGTTGTAGTGGATCGTTTTTTACAAAATCCATGTTGCTGCTCGGGAAATTCAGCAGATACACTAGAGTAAATGTGATCACATAATATGGACTCAAACACTTTAGAGAAATAACATAAAATAGAAATCGGACGGTAATTTTCAACATTATTAGATCTACCACTTTTCTTTATGGGACAAATGCGAACTTGTTTCCATATGTCAGGAAATGTAACTTTACTCAATATTAAGTTATATATAAATGTCAATGGATCACTTAACACGGAAGCGCAGTCGCGCACTATAATTCCGGGAACCATATCCAAGCCAGATGTAAATTTAGCTTTTGTTCGACGTAGTTCTTGCGTAACTTCATGAGTATCCATCGAAAATCTTCCAGTATCCGAGCAAGACTTAAAATTCTCAAGATAATTAGAGGTCCCTGGTACAAAAGCCTTGCTGAAGTGATCGCCAAAGCTATCTACGATCTCTTGCGGATCCGTGATATTTGTCCCTTCATAAGTCATCTCACCAGGAATTCGTGACGAGTTGTTTTTAACATTCACATAGTTGAATAGCATATTGGGCGCAGTCTTAATACTATCCTCCGTTTGTTGAATGAATTCCGAGTACGACGCAGCTATGTTCCGCTTGCAAGTTTTCCTTGATTCTTCATAATTATTTTTATAATCAATTATACGATACTTTTGAAATAACCTGCGGAATCTGTTTTTTAAATTTAATTGTTTGCGTATTTCATGATTTATCCAGGGAGGAAAAGAATGATCTGTCGCCGTTCTTGATGTTTTCGGAACGTGTCGATTAAAAACACTATATAAATTTTCATAAAATAAATCACATGCCGAGTTAACATTGGACATGCTGTATAATTCGTTCCAATCCAACTTGGAAATGTCATTATAGAGACCGAGAAAATTAGATTTGCGGAAATTATATGATTTAAAATTTGACGTAAACTTCTTACACTTAGTGTTAATATTTGAAACTATGTTGCATTGTAGAGTAGGATGGTGATTGTCTTCATGCACAAGAGGAGAGGAACATCTTTCAACATCGGATATAATGTTTGATGATATAATGAAGTCCAATATCCTGCTGTTCGAATTTAACACCTTATTATGTTGTATAAGATTATTAACGTTTAGAAAGGCGTTTAATGAAATCAGCGACGCTGAGGAATTATTATTGACATAGCCTGGTATATTAAAATCACCAATAACAACAATATTTTGGTTTAAGAAACGTTGCTCAATTTGCTCAAAGAATAAGTTATATGTATCGATACTGGTTGACGGTTTTATGTAGGCTCCAATAATTATGTAAATGCGTTCATTAAGTTTTAGTTTTACGGCTATGAGTTCAATGTTGTCGCAGGCTCCTAGATTGAAATCCAAACTTTCAGAATATAATTTGTTATGTATAGCTAAGAGAACACCCCCGCCTCTACCATGATTCCGGTCAGCTCTGTAAACGTTATATTCGTCAGAAAATAATTCACTGTTTTTTACAGCAGGGTAAAGCCACGTTTCTGTTATTACGTAGATATCATGGTCATATGACAAGACGTTGTTATAGAATTCGCAAAGCTTACCTTTAAGGCCACGCACATTTTGGTATACTATGTTAACGGACGATGATGTATGACTGTTTTGGGTGCAATTTAGTTTTTTTCGTCAGGTGTAAATTTTTTAGCAATAGTTGGGATGTTATTGACATATTTAATAATAAGATCAGATTCACCTAAAGATTCTCGATGTTTCAATTCAACGATGACTTTCTTAAGCTCCTGCCTCTGAAACACAGTTTTATCAAGACCTACTTTAATATTATCGCCAAGTTTATTTTTGTTTTTCATGACAGAATAGACCATAGATCTATTTGCAAATATCACTTTAACGGGACTTGGCATATCTTTCTTGTGTCCTAATCGAAAACATTTTTTAACTTCAGTGTTAACATAAATGGCTTGAAACATTGCATCGACTGTTGCAAAGTCATTATCACCAGCGTTTGCATTAGTTGATGAGCTCTCCGGTAAGTTATACATAATTAAATTACATTCTCTGTTTCGACGATCTGCAATTTCATTTATAACTGATACACTATTATTTTCAGATGGGGTGTTATCAATTTTATTTATTGCAATTTTTAGTTCTTCTAAATCAGAGCGCAGCTTGATATTGTCGTTTTTTATAGTTGATATATCCGATATTAACTAATGTTAGCAGAGTACTGCTGGTTTTTGATACGAGAAACTTCTACCTCAGGGTACAAAAGGAAAGCAAGCCCCAAATGAAGGTACTTATCTTAGTTATTTATTATTCTTTACATTTATTATTTTACATTTATTATTTTACTTTTTATTTATTATTCTATACAGCTAATAAATAATCCTTTTCACCCCTCCAATGGATGGGGGAAACGGAGGGAGTATTGAGAGCGCCAGGGTGGTACAGTGAATCTTCCGAACTGTTGCTATATATTTTTATTATTGTTGCTATATATTTTTATTATTGTTGCTATATATTGTTGCAATATATTTTTATTATTTGGGGTGTTTGGGGGAGGATGAGGGGGAATGGAAGCTGGAATATGTAGAAAATAAGTGAAAATCCCCCCCCAAATCTACCTTCTTGCTACAAATGTTCATTTTTTGGAACTTTTCACCTCTCTAGCCCCTCAGAAGAAATGTAAAGGCTAAAATAATCCTTTTCATCCCTCCAAATTATCGAAAAGTGATAAAAATAGGTGGGGGGGGGCTCCCCCGAAAACGGTGGGTGATGGGGGAAAACGGAGGTCATATTCGGATTCAGGAGGTCATTTTACATAAGAATCAGCAGGAATGGTGTCAGGGTTCTAAAACAAATTTTTTTTTGCAGACCAGTGTTATCAAAGAAGTGCACTGGTAATAATAAATAATTAGGTTTTGAACATTTTTGTTAATAAAAACTTGTAGCGATATTAAAAATGTTAATAGTTGCAAAAAATCAAATCTATTTTTTAAAGGATTTGTATTCGTGATTTGAAAAGCAGGATTCGAATCTTTGAATCGAATCATATTCTTCTCTTACGAATCCTTTATTCGAGTATTCGTGAATATAATCATATTAGGTGATTTGGATTCGTGATTCGAATCCTTCTTTTTTGAGGATTCTTTCCAGCTCTGCAGTGTTATAAGCTTGTTCGCAGAGATTGTAATAGACCTAAGAGATTAGGATCACTTGAAACACAAAATATATGAAGATAATACAAGAAACTCAAAACATTGAAATTATCAGCATAAGAAATGTATGAGTCTCAAAAGATTACGAAATTATAAGAAACTCAAAAGTCATAAAAAAACTAAATATATTGTAATAACAACATAAGAAACTTCAGTCTCTAGAAATCACAGAGTTTTAAAAAACTCAAGAGACACAAGAATCTTAAAACATTAAAGATATAAGTACACAAAATATACGAATAGAGACTCTGAAGTTTCTTATGTTGTTATTACAATGTATTTAGTTTTTTATGATTTTTAAGTTTCTTATAATTTTGTAATCTTTTGAGACTCATACATTTCTTATGCTGATAATTTCAATGTTTCAAGTTTCTTATGTTCCTCGAGTTTCTTGTATTATCTTCATATATTTTGTGTTTCAAGTAATCCTAATCTCTTAGGTCTATTTAAATCTCTGCAAACAAGCTTGTAACACTGCAGAGCTGGAACGAATCCTCAAAAAAAAGGATTCGAATTACGAATCCGAATCACCTAATATGATTCGAATCACGTGCAGATTGGACGGATTCGAGAAAAATAATCCACTCTTTGCATAACGAAATTCAAGAGCTGGAACGAATCCTCAAAAAAAAAGGATTCGAATTACGAATCCGAATCACCTAATATGATTCGAATCACGCGCAGATTAGATGGATTCAAGAAAAATAATTCACTCTTTACATAACGAAATTCAATGCTTTGTCGTTATTTTTTCACCCTGTATAGAACAGTTTATGTGTGATGTTACCGAATGTGTTTTCTGAATTTGTTAATTAACTTATTAGTTTTTACCCTACTCACTTACACTGTAAACCTATATTTAGTTTATATGTATTTCTCTGTAATTAGGCTATGCTTGTTGAAAAATAAATTATTATTATTATTATTATTATATAAAAACGTATTAATATCGACTTTCTGCAAACATTTAGTCCATTAAAGACTTTTCTCCTAACAACTACTTCCCTCAACTAATCCCCGACAGATATTGACTTATACAATGAATTTTTGAGTTACACTAACAGATTTACTGTTTTATGCATAATTTATATGCAACATTTAACATCAGGTCAAACTATTTTTTCACCAATCTAAATTAATAAACAGGCAATTTTATGACTAAAAGGGTAGAAAGACCAATGGTCGATAGCCCATACAGGGACGTACTAATACATTAATGGAATTGTAAATATTTGTATAAATAAATAATATAACTTTAAATAGTATGCCTGAATAAAGATGATGTATATATACCGGGTGTTCGATAAAAAACGCCCAACGCTATAACTCTTGTTTTTATTGACCGATTTTATTGAGGTAAAAACCAAAGTTAATAGTCGCTTAGATACTCAAAAATTACATGAATATGGTTTTTTAAAATAATAACTTCATTCCCAAATAATAGCCAACTTAAGATTTTGAAATAGCTGCCTATATTTTTTTAATTTTATTACATTAGACATTATTTTTCTAAATCCAATAACGCCCAATTTCTTGATTTTGTTCAATGTTTTGGTCGATTTTTTTAAAATCTTCCAGTAAAATTATATTTTTTAAAAATCATAATTAGTGTGCATTGTAAAAAAAGTGACTAATGTCATTTATTGTGAGGTTATGCCATAAATAATAACAAAACAGCAAAAAAGTACCTACGTTACAACTTAATGTAGAATAAAAGTGCAGGAAAGATGTAAATACTTTGTTATTTCAATATTTCGATTATGTCTCATTTTTACTTTCCCCCGTATGTAATACAAAGGGAAAGTATTGTTTTCGTGAAAATTTTCGAATCAAAAATGTTAGCGGAAATATCCGTTTTGAGGTCCCCTGAGTCGAATAAGACCATTTTTGAAAAATGTCTGTCTGTCTGTCTGTGTGTCTGTGTGTGTGTCTGTGTGCCTGTGTGTGAGTCTGTGTGCGCTGTACCGCAAATACCGCTAAATATATCGAGATGAAACTTGAAACTTAAGCTTTTTGTTACAATCGAAAGAACTGAAAAGCTTTTGGTGAAAATCGGAAAACCGGAAGTGGTACTTTACTCTTAGCGTTTTTCAGTTTTTTCAGATTTTTGCAATAAATGTTCATCAAACAAAAAATTCTTTCAAATAAAAGTGGTAGATAATAACAAAATGAAGATATATTGTTAATTTACTTTTTGTCATAGCACTCTTAGGTTTTGAGATATTTTAAAAGTTGTTTGTTTTATCTAGTTATTGATGTGTGACAGTGTATGTGTCGATACAATTGAAAAATGTTTCAAATAAAAGTTGTATGAAATAAAAAACTAAAGATTTTTTGTGGACTCACTTTTTGTCAAAGCACTCTTAGTTTTTGAGATATTTAATAAATAGTGTTTTTTATCTAGTCATTGATTTGTGTCAGTGTGTGTGTTGATACAATTGGAAAATGTTTCAAATAAAAGTTGTAGGTAATAAAATATTAAAGATTTTTTGTATTATCACTTTTTGTCATAGCACTCTTAGTTTTTGAGATATTCAATAAATAGTGTTTTTTATCTAGTCATTGGTTTGTGTCAGTATGTGTTGATCCAATTGAAAAATGTTTCAAATAAAAGTTGTAGTTATCAAAAAGTTGAAGACATTTTGAAAATAATAATGCTACAAATATTTTAAAAGTGATTTAATACGCAATTTACGGGGGAAAGTACTATGATGGACACATCACCATTTTTTTAAGTGTTTTTATAACTTCACAACATTTCAGTGTTTTATACGCGTGGCGCATGAAGTAAAATTTCGAGTTTAGAAAAGCCCCGTGAAAATTTGTCTCGGGTCGCTGGCGCGACCCTCGACAAATTTTCTACGCAGGGCTTTTCTAAACTCGAAATTTTACTTCATGCTTAGTCTGGGAGTAGAAACACTCGTTCGAACTTTAAATTTAACTCTTTTATAAAATCGACCTATGTAATATAATAAAACATTCATTAAAATCATAGAAAAAGATGCAAAATTTTACCTAAAATCAACTTTTAAAGTTAACTTTATAATTTGCTCGGCTCTTAATGGGTTAATATTCTATTCATAAGAAAAACAGTATTTATTAAATATTTAAGTTGCATTTAATAAAATAAAAAACTGTAAATAATTCGACAAAAGTCTAGAATTATCGAAAATCTCAATATGTTGAAAATCTTGACGGTCCACTCCCAGACTAAGCATGAAGTAAAATTTCGAGTTTAGAAAAGCCCCGCGTAGAAAATTTGTCGAGGGTCGCGCAGCGACCCGAGACAAATTTTCACGGGGCTTTTCTAAACTTGAAATTTTACTTCATGCGCCACGCGTATAAAACACTGAAATATAGTAAAGTTTAAAAAATACTAGCCTTATTTTGTGCGGTTGGTTGACATATTGTGTTGAATCTTGTAAGCTGATTATACATACTAATATTATTTATAAATTTTGAGCAGTAATAAAAATCCAATTTTGTTCTAAGCATACTACATTTATTGCCAAAAAATCATGTGAACAATATTTATTATACATTTTTTCTAGCATAAATATTAAATTAAAATCAACATATCGAGCATAATTAGATTCAGAATTTTAGATTTGGACATTGTTTATGTTCAATATAATAAAATAAGAAAAGTATATGCAGCCATTTAATAATTTATAATTGACTTTTATTTAGCAATGGAGTTAATTTTGAAAAAATATATAATTAGTGTCAATTTATGGTATTGAAACTATGATTGACTTTATTTTTTAGTTCATTCAAATCGATCAATAAATAACAGAGTTATGTCGTTTTTTATCGAACACCCGGTATATATATGACTCAAAATTAATTGGTGTCAGATTCGATTATTCTTAAGACGTATTGCTTTAATATGATCAATTATTGAAATATCTCGATTATTCTCATTACTATAAAAGTCAATACGTTAATATTCCAAGCAATTATCTTATAAAAGTTATAACATTTTTGTAGGAAATGTTGTCGTTTAATTTTTTTCTCTAACCGCCCCATTTGATTAATTGTATCCTTTTTATTTTCTAGTGTGTTTTTCAATTAGAAGAAAACCTATGTAAAATGACTTTCGTAAATCAATTGGATAATTATACTACATATATAATACATATTCTATCAATTTTGTTGTTAATTTGCGAACTCTTCATGTATTTGAAGGGTTTAATTAATAAAGTCAATACATTTTACTTTCTGGTGTGTGTTTCGATTTGAAAGCTCGTAGTCGATTCGAATAATTATCGAGCTCGGGCCGTGTAATTAATTCAGTGCACGTCCTTTGGGCTCTCTCACATTTCTATAAAGAAGATTGCGCACGATTTTAATCCGGGCCGCGCATTGTAAGGAACCCGTTTTTTGTCCGGCGACATCAATTATAAGGATGCGATACATGAAGACTTTACACACGGGCACCGGGCCTCAATTAATTTTTTGCCCGCGCCCGGTATGCACAATACACGCGAAAATATAAAGAGGGGAAGAAAGAATAAAAAATGAAGAGAAAGCGAAAAGAATTTTCGATCAATTAAATTATTGGGCAATTCAGGATTGAGATTTTTTTCGTTATGTGTTTTATTCTGTTGGAATTTGATTAGGGATTGTAATAGAAAAAATACGTTCCTAAATTTACAGGTAATTTAATGAATTTTTACCGGTAATTGAGTAAATGCCCGTTCAGCAGAGACAACAGTTGGGAGTTTACTGCCAACTGTTGAGGAATTCTCTGATGACCGGATTGTTAATAGTGAACGTGTTTGGGATTTTTGCAATCGTGCAAAATAGACCGCCCGGAGTACCGTTCATTAGATACCAACTTACATCACAAACAAATCCAAACATGTTGAATGTTGAACATTTTGATGAACGGGCCCAATGATCGAAATCGAAGCAATTTGGGTAGGCCAGCAATGGTCTAACCCAGTGGTCTCCAAACTACGGCCCGCGGGCCGAATCCGGCCCGCGACTTGCATGAATCCGGCCCGCGACTTGCATGAATCCGGCCCGCCATTGTATTGTATTTTTTTTATAAATGTCATATTTTGAAATATTGTAACAATTGTTCCTTAAATTTTTCATAATTTTATAAAATTAATCGGATCTTGGCCGACTTTATTATGTAGAATTGTATTTGTGGCCCGCGAAGAAGATAGTTTGGAGACCCAGGGTCTAACCAAATATTGCGGTTTCAAAATTTGAGCATTTGGATCAATTTGTTTATTGATATGTAAGTACCTACATTTAAATATTACGTGTATTATTTTTTAATTTAAATTATTACAGTGTTTTATACGCGTGGCGCATGAAGTAAAATTTCGAGTTTAGAAAAGCCTGAAAATTTGGTTTAGTCGTGTAGCGCTACGCGCTACGCGACCAAACCAAATTTTCAGGCTTTTCTAAACTCGAAATTTTACTTCATGCTTAATCTGGGAGTGGAAACACTTGTTAGTAGCTTCAAATTGAACAAATTAAAAAAACAACGAATACCTCAAAATGCATATCTTGAACCAGGATATGAATACTTGATAAAAAATTCGCTGTATGTTCATGTCTGTAGTCCGACCAATAAAATTCTCACTGTTTTCTATATATTCTTTTTTATATCTTCTTTTACTGCTTTTTCTTCTCAGTTAACATGCTAATTCTTCTCCTTCTGAATCATTTTCAGCATTATCAGTTCCTTTTAGTTTCCTCTTCTTCTTGATTAATTAGTAATGGTTTTAAAAAGTAGGTCAACATTGCTTATAATCACAAGATTGGAATATCTCTAAAAATAGCAGACAAATAAATTAATCACTAATTATTATTCCAAAAATAATCAAGATCAATGGCAGTAAACAAAAATTAATCATTCAAAGGTCATTAACTATTAATAAATTTCACTTTCCTATCGGGCAATAACGCCAAACACACACACATACACACGATTTTATTAATATTAATAACCCGTCGCAATTACAGCAATTTACGGGAATGGAAGGGGAAAAATCCATGATTTGTATGCAAATGAAATTCCCCTGATTTACATACGAATGTTTTGTGTATTTTGCAACAAGAGAAGTCGGTGCATTGTTCCCTCCGTCTGGTTTCCTTAAATAAAAGATGGTTAATTGCGAGCCGTTATTAACGCCTTACGTTAAACGAAATGGTAGCGATTAAATTTATGGAGATTTAATGTAAACGAGTAAAAATTGTAATTGCACAAAAACCTGTTTTGGGAATGTGAAAAGATGAGAATGGGTTAAATTGGTATTTTATGCTTTTTCTCAGCAGTTGCTAGAAAATTATCATGATGGCAAAATTGTAGTTGCACGAAAATTAGTTAAAAGTGGGGTTCCACAAGGATCAATCCTTGGCTCACTACTATTTATTATATGCATAAACGACTAATCATTATACATTACTTACCATTATAGGTTGTGGTATTTTATGCTTTTTCTCAACAGTAGAGAGAATATGATCATGATGTCAAAACTGTGATTGCACGAAAACTAATTAAATGTGAGGTTTCCCAAGGATCAATCCTTGCCCACTAATATTTAAAGGGTTTTCCATTAAGACGTCCCATTTTAAATTCCCTGCCGTTTTTAAACTTTTAAATAAAACGCCTTGATTGTTTCACACTTCTCAAGTGGAATGATATACGCTCCAACGCCGTAGAGAAATAGTGAACATTCATTACCAATGTAGTGAATATTTCGTCTAGACAGATCGCAGCATTCGTCGTGTTTTCGGTCGGTATGAAATTTGAGCAAAATGGACAAATTACTGATGTAAAATTGCCAGTTCGTACAGGTATCGTCAGGTCAGCAGAGAACACTAACTCAATTTAAGCACTCAAAAAAATATTAGAGCGGTTATTGATCAAATAGAGCCAGAATTAAAATGCTTAAATGTAGGGCGAGACTTTTTTAAAATAATAGTTATTTTCAGAAGAAGCCGAGGTGGCCATATGTCATTTTCCACAACTAATCGTGGAATTTGTACTTTGTTTTGAAATAAATATGTTGGCACTATTTCATAATAACATGTTGTTTTTAAATAATTAAAATTGGACTTCTTAATAGAAAACCCTATATTATATACATAAACAACTTACCATTATACCTTGGTGAAAAAGGTGAAAAGATGAGAATAGGTTCAAATTGTGAATTGATATTTTTTTCATTATTTAAATATCTCAACTTCAAAATATACTGCATGTGAACTTAAATCATTTTTCGGTTTTTTTCTGCATTCTAATTTCCCTCTTCTGAATTTATCATTATTATTATTTCTTTATTTGCCCAACAGAATACAAATACCAGTTAAGTAAATCTGGATGAATGAAATACAGTAAAATCAACAATTAAATCATCGAACTAGTATAAACGATAATCATTCATACATTTTAACAATACAAAAACCTTCATATCCTAATTAATTAATCTAGCTAGAATTCTTATGCGCTCGCGTAATCGATCTGATTTAATTAAATCCTCAGCCTCTTTCGGCCTCTCGGCTCATTCATTAAGGATGCGAGTGTAAGTGCAATTGCAAATTATAATTTTAAATAGCCGCCTTCATTTGCATCACATCCGTTTTTTACACGCATGGCGAGGCTTGAGAACCACATTTTTAAACTTAGGCTACAGAAAAAGCCATGATTTTGTTTACATTAAATAAGTTGATTTGAATTTCGCGCCATTTATTCTACTCTAAATTGCTAGATTTGAATTCGTTTGCATAACATCTGTTTTTTACACTCATCGCGAGTCCTAAGAACCACATTTTTAATCTCATGGTACAGAAAATATCCCGATTTTGTTAAAATAAAATAAATTGATTTGAATTTCGCGCCATTTATTTCACTCTAAATTGCTAGATTACAAACAAACCATTTTTTTCTTTAGCTGATTTTCTAACCAATTTTATTGATCTATTCGATTTAACGTGCAAAGCAGTTCCTTGTGGATTATTTCTCTTTGTGTAAACTAGATGGCGCTGTGTTATTTTCTCAATAAGTATGGTTATACATAAGCTTAAATAGTCGGAGAAGTTTAACTACATCTGGTTTTTTTACACGCATTGCAAGTCCTGAAAACTACATTTTTAATCTTATGGTATAGAAAATTCCCCGATTTTGTTAAAATAAAATAAATTGATTTGAATTTTGCGCCACTTATTTCACTTTAAATTGGTAGATTTGAATACAATAATTTTTTTGGTTAGCTGATTTACTAAGGAAAATAGATCAATTTGATTGATCTATTCGATTTAACGTGCGAAACAGTTCCTTGTAGATTATTTCTCTTTGTGTAACTAGATGGCGCTGTGTTATTTTCTCAATAAATATGGTTACACATAAGATTAAATAGTAGGAGAAGTTTAACTACATCTGTTTTTTACATGCATCGCGCGTCCTGAAAACCACATTTTTAATCTCATGGTACAGAAAATTCCCCCATTTTGTTAAAATAAAATAAATTGATTTGAATTTCGCGCCATTTATCACCCTAAATTGCTAGATTTTAATACAAACAATTTATTTGGTTCACTGATCTACTTAGACAAATAGATTAATTTGATTGATCTATTCGATTCAAATTGAAAATTACGTTTTGATTGATTGTGCGAAGCAGTTCCTTCTGGATTATATCTCTTTATGTAAACTAGATGGCGCTGTGTTATTTTCTCAATAAGTAGATTTTAAATATCTCCGACTATTTAAGCTTATGTGTAACCAAGCTTAAATAGTCGGAGATATTTAAATCTTCCTTTCTGTGATTAAATGGACTCCGTTGACTAAATGAACAAGTAGAATAAGGTAGATTAATCAAATAATCAATTGGAATTGAAAAGTAAGTTTTTATTGGCTCCTTGTAAATTCTTTCCAGTGATAGTAACCCCAGAGAACAGAATTGCCATACATCTCGTTTAAAATGTCCCAAAATTTCCCTACCTGAATTTTTACTCCGTGAAAAGTGAAGAGCAAGAAATATCCCTACATATTTTTAGTTTTGGGTTAAAGGAATAGCAATATTATACCATCCATGGAAAAAAAATGTCCCTCGTCCAAAAAATCTAACATGTTATCAAAAACAGCTCCAAATCGCTAAAATGTTCATACAAAACACGGCTTTACAAACTTTCCTAACACCCTTAATGTACGCTACATGTAGGGAAATTTCTCTCAAGTTATCATCACTGTTTCTTTCTCTGAGTTTACAGAAGATGGCGCTGTGCCATTTTTTTAGTAATTATAATTAGACTTAGGTTTAAATATTTATAAAAGTTAAATAATTTAGTTAAGTATTTTGAGAATAGAGAGGGATTTTTTTAATTTATATTTTAGACTTAGGTTTAAATATTAATAAAAGTGAAATATTTCAGTTAAGTATTTTGAGAATAGAGAGGGATTTTTTAAATTTATATTTTAGTAAATTAATTATGATTGGACTTAGGTTTAAATATTTAGAAAAGTTAAATAAGTTAGTTAAGTATTTTGAGAATAGAGAGAAATTTTTTTAACTTATATTTTAGACTTAGGTTTAAATATTTATAAAAGTAAAATAATTTAGTTAAGTATTTTGAGAATAGTGAGGGATTTTTTTAATGAATATTTTAGTAGAGATCTTGCATATGTTTCTATTTTAAGGTATTTTAACTTTCCTTATTCTAAGTGTTGCCATATTTGAAGGAATTTCTTCAATATGAAGAAATTTTGCAATTAAAAGAAACAAGAATTTTTATATATTTTAAAGAATATTGTGTTTTTATTGAGATGAATAGAGTGTTTTTAAAACTTTACACTAAATCAGTGTTGAATACGCCTGGCGCATGAAGTAAATATTTCGAGTTTAGAAAAGCCTAAAAATTTGGATTGGTCGCTCCGCGAAAATTTTCAGGCTTTTCTAAACTCGAAATATTTACTTCATGCTTAATCTGGGACTGGAAAATACTCGTTCCAGTATTATTTCACACTTAAATAAATATGAAGATATAAAAGTATGAAATCGAACGAAATACTTACTTAATTTTATTTTAAATTTAATTTAATATTAATTTTTAGTTGATTTATAGAACATTAACAATCGACAGATGTTTAATCGCCGTAATATTCAATGAGTTTAGACAAAACTGACTTTTATCTTATCTTACTTTGTACAAAATTTAAAAATCTTGACAAGTTTTTGTTTTAAATTCAAGTTGTTTAAAGTTTCTATAGAGAAATTCCATTAATTTCTGCGAAAGTTTGTAGAAAAAATCGACGAATTATTTAATCTCTAACTTAATTATCATAAAATAAAATAAAATTTGCTAATTATTTGCAGAATAATTACAAAATATAAAAGCGAAATTTTTGGTTTTCTGAGACTTTTACAAATATTTAAAAGAACTGTTTCAATAATTGAAAAAAAATTATGTTTGGAAAAGTCTGAGCGAGACAAAAAGATGTTAGCAGAAAAACGATTATTTCGCTTCTGTATTTTTTAACTTATTTTTCAGAAGTTATTAAAACTTCTCGACGCGATATTTTTTTTAATAAATTAAAATTGGTATGTTGAAGTAAAGTAGAATTAAAATGAAGAATAAATATTTGGACAAAATATAAAAGAGAATTTATTGATTTTCTGAGACTTTTTGAAGTATTTAAAATAACTGTTTCAATAATTGAGAAAAATAATATATGGAAAAATCTCAGCGAGACAAAAGCTGTTTCAATAATTCAAAAAAAATGAATATTTGAAAAAGTCTCAGCGAGACAAAAAAAAAATAGCAGAAAAACGATTATTTCGCTTCTGTATTTTGTACTTATTTATTATAAATAATTAAGACTTCTCGACACGATTTATTATAAATAAACTAAAATTGATTTGTTGAGGTAAAATAGAATTAAAATTGCCGTCCACTTCTTGACTACGCGGCCATCCTTTACTGCAACCCCCATCCCACAACCCTAAAAAATTTACAGGTAGCAGAAAGATCGGCCCTGAGAGTGTTGACGAAAATCAGACATCCCAACAACTCAAATTATCCACCTAGCCCATAAATTTGCATCCAGACCCACTAACCATGATCCTATAAACCACCTTTACCTACACAGAAACCCCAACACAATCCCCAAATTTAAATTTCCCCATTCCACCATCGCTGAATTCATCTTAGAAACACCTACTAACTAGAACGACATTTATTCATACTATTCATTCATTACCATCATCTATTCATAACATACTTTAAAAGCACAAGCACTCACTAAAACAATGGCAGAAAGACCTCGGGTCGATAGTCTATGATATAAGAATACAAGATCGTATTATATTAAAGAATAATGTACATAAATTCCTTGAATAAAGATATTTGTATATATAGAATTAAAATGGAGAATGAATATTTGGAAAAGTCTCAGCGAAACAAAATATTTTGGCAGATAAACGATAAATCCGCTTCTGTATTTTTTAACATTTTTTTCAAATAAATAATTAAAACTCTTCGCGATTTTTTTTAAATAAACTAAAGCTAATATGTTGAAGTAGAATAAAATTAAAATTAGAAGCAAATACGAGTTAAGAAAATGTGCACATTGTTCAGATTATTTAGTCATAAAATTCACTGAGTTTACACAAAACTCAATCAATTTTAAGATTCTTCAAAGAAAAGTTAAATATGTTAATTGAACTAGTTGTTCATACTGGGATTTTTTCTATTCAGTTTACGTGTCCTGGAAAAGAAGCTGTAAATTTCCAAATATTCGTTGTTTTTATAAATGCGTTCAATTTGAAACTTCTAACGAGTGTTTCCAATCCCAGGTTAAGCATGAAGTAAAATTTCGAGTTTAGTAAAGCCTGAAGATTTGGATTGGTCGCTCCGCTTCGCGGAGCGACCAATCCAAATCTTCAGGCTTTTCTAAACTCGAAATTTTACCTCATGCGCCACGCGTATTAAACACTGATTTTAAGTTAAGTTCAGTTCAAGATACACTGCTTATGTTTAATCTTAGGTTAATACATTATACCATTTTTTTTGTTTTAGCAATTTCATTAGGGATATGATTATATTTTTAGTATCTAAATTAAAACAAAATCTAAAGTATTTTTAATTTTATTAGTTGAATAATTATGAATGATTATGAAGAAATTATTAGGCTTGCGTCGAATAAAATCTGCTTATAATAAAACATTTATCTTCAAATGATTTTGCCACAGCGATTTAGAAGTCCAATTTATAACAGCATTGTCATTTAGTAACAAAGAAACTTATTTCAATATTTAGTAATAAAATGTAAACTATTTTTAATTTTATTATAATATATAAAAATTACGAAAATATTCGGGTAATTAATTTTATTAGTTGATGATGAGGGATGATTATGACTCTTGCGTCAAAGAAAACACTGCTTATGCCAAAACATTTATCTTCTAATGTTTTTGCCACAGCGATTTTCAAGTAATATTTAAAACAGCATTGTCATTTAGTAACAAAAGAACTTACTCCAATATTTAGTAACAAATAAACTGATAACATTGCATTCGATTCATTATTGTGGATCAGACCACTGTCATGAGGATCAAGTAGTCAGAAACGTGTTTGTGATTTTCCCTCCATGGAAGTATATTAACCTCAAATTCAATTCAACCGGCGGGATATTCAAACCGTACTCACTCGATCTCAATAATTCTCTAGGTCCTAAAAGTGTGTATGATTTTTTCTTCGTGCTGGTATATCGAACTCAAATTCAAATCAAACGGCGGGAAGTTCAAACCTCACTCTCTCAATCTCAATAATTCTCCAAGTGCTCTTCTCCAAAAAGTTTCTCACGGGCGATTTTCTGGAGAAAATGATCGATCGCGTCGAGCAGCAATATTCAAATAAATGAGCTAAACCCGAGGAGATAACGAGCGTGGATGTTAGCTTTTTTTCTTTTGGATGTTGTGAATATTACAAATTACGTCTATTAACATATTCCATTAATTACCAGGCTACTATGCGTTTAATTTATTCCGTCTTCGCGCTCAGAAAAAAATGCGCGCGATCTAGTAATATTAGCCGAGGTTCGAGAGGTGGAACGGTATCACTTAAAATGGATGGAATAGCACACGGAACGGAATTCGGAATTTAATCGTAATTTCGTGAATTCCACCGGTGAGGATATTTTATAGAGCAATTTCGATACGCAGCCGCTTTTTTTTATTATAGATGTATTCAAACATTAAAACAAACAAGAAAACACTCGAGTGCTCTCCACCAGAGTTTCTCGTTTGAAGTTTTATTTTTTATCTTCAGTATAATCAATATTTAAGGAAATATTAAGAAATAATAAAAATAGACTTATCTTCAATACAGTTCAAGTAAATAGACTTAATATATAAAATTACGAAAATGTTATAATAATAATAATAATAATAATAATAACTTTATTTGCCCAACAGATAACCAATTACTGGACAAAATTAAGTACAATATATGTGTAGAAAACGTTTAAAAAATTACAGCATCAAATAGTTTTAAATAAGTAAAGAAATAGAAAACAAATACATATACAGTTGAATATTTGACTTTAAAGAGACATATTAACCTAATTATGCATACAAGTTTTCTACAATAAAAGATAAAAGAGTATTCCTAAGTTGACGAAAATTCACATTAAAACATTTACAGGTCAAAGTGACGGATATATCCTACTGTACAATCGTAATCAGAGAATATATCACAGCCCGTGTTTGTTAAAATTCTAGTTGCATTTTCAACCATGTAATGTAAAGGAGCTTTTGAAGTTACAACTGATCTAGAAGGTGTGTTATAAAAAGGTGTATGAGAACGAGAATTAGGGGTTGGAATGTGGAGATTGGCTTTAGAAACCATGTAAGGAGAATCTATTTTATTATGTAGAATTTTAATTAGAATTAAGACGCTGCTACATATTCTCCTAGAATCAAGACTACAATCATCGTTATTAAGTATTAAAGTAATTCACTTCGTGAAAATGCAAACAATGTCTTAATTGATAAGACAACTTTAGACAATAAATATCTATTGAAACATCTACTTTCTTGTTATTTTTCCTTTCATTTTTAATTTATATTTGTCAGTTGGTTTAAAGAGAATTTGACCTAAATATTACATATACTTTGATAGAGCGTTGTAGCAAATCAAATCAAATAAGATTTTAAATATTTCGTTGTATAATTCAATATCCGGAGGTGTATTTGCACCTCAAATAAGATTTTAAATATTTCATTGTATAATTCAATATCCGGAGGTGTATTTGCACCTCAAATAAGATTTTAAATATTTTATTGTATAATTCAATATCCGGAGGTGTATTTGCACGGGAAGTAGTTGTTTTGGATATTTATTGTATAAAGTTGTTTTATTAATTAAGACATTGTTTGCATTTTCACGAATAACATTTTCGTAATTTTATATATTATGTTTAAAGTGTGCAAACTATAAGAAGTGTAAGCTTATTTTCTCGAATTCAAATAGTTTTGAATTTGAATTATTCTTGTTTGAAATAGGCTTATTGAATCTCATTGCCTATAGATTATCATTCGTAGTAGTCTTATTCCAATACAGCCATAGAATAAAAATCACATTTATTTACGTGAGAAGTGTGAAGAGTTTCTTTAAATTTATTGAATTGATTGATTGAGTTACGTGAAGATCAAATTGAATTGATGAATAATAAAGCACTTATAATAACCATTCCTTTAACTTCTGTCTATCTACAATTTATCTGAAGACTATGAAGAGTTTGTTCATTTCTGATTCCGTATCATCTAGTTGTACGAATACTGTAACAAGTTTGTTCACATCTTACTTTTAGTGCAGTTATTTAAAATGTTCTAGTTGACTTGCGAAAAGTGCATATTTGTGAATGAACAATTTCGTGGAAGATTCACACGATTCATTGTTGGTTTCGGTTTACACTTTAATCAACTTGTTTACCCAACAGACACCTTCGAGTGGCTGCAGCGCGTGTTCCAACCAAACCAGTAAATCCGCCGACGGAAGGCTAACTAGACGACACACACACACACACACACGAGAAAAGAGAGAATCCGAGTTCTTTATTTAAAAAAACTGGTTCTTAGAAAAATACTCTATATACAGGGAATTTTTTTTAAGGTATACATATGCATACGCTTTTTTAAAAAGGGTTCAATTTGAAGCTTTAAACGAGTGTTTTCCACTCCCAGATTAAGCATGAAGTAAAATTTCGAGTTTAGAAAAGCCTTAAAATTTGGTTTGGTAATACAGGGAGTTTTTCTTTTAAGTAAACATATCCCAATTACGTGCAGTATATTTTTAGATATTCGTTGTTTGTTTATAATAATTCAATTAGAAGTTTTAAATGAGTGTTTTCCACTCCCAGGTTAAGCATGAAGTAAAATTTCGAGTTTAGAAAAGCCTAAAAATTTGGTTTGGTTGCGTAGCGCTACGCGCTACGCAACCAAACCAAATTTTTAGGCTTTTCTAAACTCGAAATTTTACTTCATGCGCCACGCGTATTAAACACTAAAAACACTGAAATATTGTGACCTAGTGAACTTCACTTGAAATCAGTCTCTTATACGCGTGGCGCATGAAGTAAAATTTCGAGTTTAGAAAAGCCTAAAAATTTGGTTTGGTCGCGTAGCGCTACGCGCTACGCAACCAAACCAAATTTTTAGGCTTTTCTAAACTCGAAATTTTACTTCATGCTTAACCTGGGAGTGGAAAACACTCATTTAAAACTTCAAATTGAATTATTATAAACAAACAACGAATATCTAAAAATATACTGCACGTAATTGGGATATGTTTACTTAAAAGAAAAACTCCTTGTATTACTATTGTATTACATATTTTTATGTCTTCTTACAAGTAAATAAATAAATATATTCGAGTTGACATTTCGTTGATGACTAAAAAATCGATGTTTTAATTATTTTTTTATTAATTTAGCAAATTATACACATTTATGTGCATTTAACTTTATCTGCATCTAAAGTTGTTATTATTAGGAATTTTAAGAGAATTATTTACGGATTTTCTTATATGAAACGACTTTGACGATGCGATGTCTAACAGAGGGATTTTAGCAAATATTTCAAACAAACTGATTTAACTTATTTTATTTCTACATAAATTTAACAGTCGATCCCATTAACAATAAATTAACTAATTAGCTGTTGATGAAATAAATAGTGAATTAATGAATTCCTTCTCTCGCTTTTTCCTCCTCGAACCGAAATGACAAAGGGGGACATTTCCGGAGGTGCAGCACCTGGTGGTGTTTGTGTAGAAACACACCCGAGGACACGTTTTAATGAAGTCTTAAATACCACCGTGTTTTTCTTTCTAATGACTCTTGAAGTAATCCATCAGTAAAACATGATCTAATTAATCCTTAAAGTATTAATAATTGATACAAATTATGCAATTTTAAGAAATTGCGTGTTAATTAATAACCAGCGAAACATGATCTAAATTTCTGTAATTATTTAGAGATAGAAAATGTTTTTTCTTCCATTTGCTATTACTGATATTCAGTGGCGTTCATAGGGGCTGTGTATCTAAAGCGAGTAATGAGTGACATTTTTCATTATCCCTTACTGAAAAAAATACTTTTATACCTGATTATAAGTTGGTAAAGTAGGCCTTTTGTATACAGCACAGGAAAATGTTTTTCTGTGCACTTAACTCACTATCCTGTGCATTTATCTGTAGTCATTAATGACTATATGATCGTTATTTTAATGTTCATATATTGCTTCATTTTTGTGTTCAAAGAAGGGGCAATGAAATATAATGGTCTTTGCTCGGAAGAAAGGGGCTTTTCCCGTGCTGGCCTTAGTGACAGCCTTACACAGGAATAGCTTTCTTTCAAACCTGCTAATGAAATATACTATTTTACTTGTAAATTAAACACGTTTTTCCTTTGTTTAACCACTGTTTATTATACTTAATTCTGTGACTATACTTTCGACTATCTAAAAGTCATTCTCAGACTTTTGATTTGAGAATGACTGCTAGATAGTCGAAACTATAGTCACAGAATTAGGTGAAATAAACAGTGGTTAAACAAAGTAAAAAGTGTTTTATTTAGAAGTGTTTTTAAGATGTACCACAAAGTGAACGCCTACAACACAAAACAGTATACTATTTAATTACCCCTCCTGAAAAGATTTCCTTTTATAACAATTTATGAGTTGTAAAAATGAACATTTCCTGTTCTGCACGAGAAACGATTTTCCCGTGCACTTAACTCACTTTCCAGTGCACTTATCATCGTATGAATTTCAATATTTTTTGTTTATTGCTAAATAATAATAGTAATAAATATCGTTTATTACTCGGAAGAATTTTTCGGTGCTCGTCTGAGTTTCAGTGTTCGGTTCTGCATCAGAATTGCAAGCCGCGCGGGAAAAGCTTTTTTATACCTCCTAATGAAATAGACTATATTATTATTATTATGACACCAAAATATAGATAAGTGCAGGGGAGATTGTTTTTCAGGGAATTTTTCGATGCAGTACAAAAAAAGCTCACTTTTACGGCTTATAAACAGCGATTTTCCCGTGCACTTAACTCACTTTTTAGTGCTCTTATCATCGTATGACGGTATTGTTTATTGCTTAATACTAATAACTAAGACTATCGTTGATTGATTGATTGATTTTTTTTTCGTGCTCATCTGAGGTTTAGTGTTCGATTGGGCACTAGAATTGCATAGCGCACTGAAAAAACTTTTTTGCAAACCCGTAACCAAATGCACTTACAAATACATTTCCTGTTCTGCACGAGAAACGATTTTCCCGTGCACTTAACTCACATTCCAGTGCACTTATCATCGTATGAATTTCAATATTTTTTGTTTATTGCTAAATAATAATAGTAATAAATATCGTTTATCGCCAATCGGCACTAAATACATCTATTATTATCGCCATTTGCGGCACTAAACCGTCCCATTATTTTACTACTTTCAACAAGTAACATTATGGGACAATACTAACAAAATCTAAGGAGGTCGAATCCTGTCAGTTTAGTTGTCAAAAAAAAACATGAGTAGTGAAGAGTTTGAAATACCATGTACTCCACCAGAAATACGCGAAAGAGCGATAGAAACAACGCTCGAAATTCTTCCAAGTAAGTCTAGACATATTTATAATCGTCAACACGATTTATTCACAAGTTGGTGTGACAGAAATAACATTAAAAAAATTAGCGAAAACGTTCTCTTGACATATTTTTCTGAAAAATCCAAGGAATATAAAGCAGCAACATTATGGTCATATTATTCTATGTTAAAAGCATCTCTTTCGGTAAAAAACGACGTTGATATAAGCCAATATAAGAAACTTACGGCGTTTTTAAAACAGAAATCAAAAAATTATACGGCAAAAAAATCGAAAGTTCTCACACAAGAAGAAATAATACAGTTTCTATTGAATGCACCAAATGAAATATATTTAATAATGAAGGTAAGATAGTAATCAATTATCGAAGCATATTTGTTATTAATGTAGATATTATTTTAGATTTGTGTTATTTTTGGCGTTGCTGGAGCCTGCCGTAATAATGAATTAGTAAATCTTAAAGTTGATGATATAGAAGACAAGGATACTGTATTGATTGTGCATATAAGACACACGAAAACTAATAAACCAAGAGTATTTGTCGTAACATCAGAGTTCGAAGGACACGTTAAACCGATTGAGTTATATAAAAAATATGCCAAACTTCGTCCCGCACAGACCAAACATGATAGATTTTTTATTACATATAGAAAAAGTAAATGCACAGTGCAGCCTGTGGGTATCCACACTTTTGGAAACATACCATGTAAAATTGCGAACTATTTAAATTTGCCAAATCCGTCAGAATATACTGGTCATTGTTTTCGGAGGTCGTCTGCTACTTTGTTTGCTAATGCAGGGGGCAGCAAAGAAAATTTGAAACGTCATGGAGGGTGGAAGAGTGATACCGTTGCTGAGTCCTATGTTGAGGAATCAATATTGAACAAAACGAAGATTGCAAAAACGATTTTGGGTGGTGATCAAATTGCGCACCGTTTTGATATCAATGACAACACTGCCACAACTTTACATCAAAATGAAAATATTCATTTTCCACAAAATTTTTCCGTTAATGGGTCAACATCAGGAATAAATTTAAATAATGCCACAGGATGCACCATCAATTTCCACATATACAACAAATAGAGTGGTTTAATATCTTGATTAATTCGTAGTGTTTGTTTAAATAATAATACATATTTTCTATTTTTTTTTTAATTTAAATAAAAAATCCTATACTTTTTCATTTATTTTTAAGATTGGCGATAAAATTTTGTATGCACCACGTCAGTAAAATATCTTTATCGAACTCGTCTTTATTCACCTCGCTCGCTCCGCTCGCTCGTCTCATAACCTCAGACTCGTTCGATAAAGTCTTATTTTACTGACTTGGTACATAAATAATTATTATTACTCGGAAGAATTTTTCGGTGGTCGTCTGAGTTTCAGTGTTCGGTTCTGCATCAGAATTACAAGCCGCGCGGGAAAAGCTTTTTTATACCTCCTAATGAAATAGACTATATTATTATTATTATGACACCAAAATATAGATAAGTGCAGGGGAGATTGTTTTTCAGGGAATTTTTCCATGCAGTACAAAAAAGCCCACTTTTACGGCTTATAAACAACGATTTTCCCGTGCACTTAACTCACTTTTTAGTGTTCTTATCATCGTATGACGGTATTGTTTATTGCTTAATACTAATAACTAAGACTATCGTTGATTGATTGATTGATTTTTTCCGTGCTCATCTGAGGTTCAGTGTTCGATTCGGCACTAGAATTGCATAGCGCACTGAAAAAAACTTTTTTGCAAACCCCTAACCAAATGCACTTATTATTATTATGACATCAAAAGATTAATAAGTTCACGAATAATGATTTTTCAGTGCATTTTTTTCATGCGACTCATGTTATTTTAAAGTTAAATATTTTGCATTTGGTGAGGTCGATTTTTTTCAAATTTAAACCACTTAAAGAGATTAGCAAACGCCAAAAATCTATATAAATAATCTTGGGCACTTGTAAATGAAAATTTTAACAGAAAAACAAAAAGAGAAATCTTGCACTTAATCATAAACTCCAAAATTATAGAGAACACAAACGAGATAGGTACAAAATTTAAGGACCATTTCATTGCGTTGCCTATGTCGTTCAAGTTTAACGAAAAGAGTAATATATCTCTAAAAAATGGTGATGTGTCCATCATAGTACTTTCCCCCGTAAATTGCGTATTAAATCACTTTTAAAATATTTGTAGCATTAGTTATTTTAAAGTTAAATATTTTGCATTTGGTGATGTCGATTTTTTAAATATTTAAACCACTTAAAGAGATTAGTAAACGCCATAAATCTAAATAAAGAATCTTAGGCAATTGTAAATGAAAATTTCAACAGAGAAACAAAAAGAGAAATCTTTCACTTAGTCATAAACTCAAAAATTATAGAGAACACAAACGAGATAGGTACAAAATTTAAGAACCATTTCATTGCGTTGCCTATGTCGTTTAAGTTTAACGAAAAGAGTAATATATCTCTAAAAAATGGTGATGTGTCCATCATAGTACTTTCCCCCGTAAATTGCGTATTAAATCACTTTTAAAATATTTGTAGCATTATTATTTTCAAAATGTCTTCAACTTTTTGATAACTACAACTTTTATTTGAAACATTTTTCAATTGGATCAACACATACTGACACAAACCAATGACTAGATAAAAAAACACTATTTATTGAATATCTGAAAAACTAAGAGCGCTATGACAAAAAGTGAAGATACAAAAAATCTTTAATATTATATTTCCTACAACTTTTATTTCAAACATTTTCCAATTGTATCAACACACACACTGACACAAATCAATGACTAGATAAAAAACACTATTTATTAAATATCTCAAAAACTAAGAGTGCTATGACAAAAAGTGAATCTACAAAAAATCTTTAGTTTTTTTATTTCCTACAGCTTTTATTTGAAATATTTTTCAATTGTATCGACACATACACTGTCACACACCAATAACTAGATAAAACACACAACTTTTGAAATATCTCAAAAACTAAGAGTGCTATGACAAAAAGTAAGTGAACAATACATCTTCATTTTGTTATTATCCACAACTTTTATTTGAAAGAATTTTTTGTTTGATGAACATTTATTGAAAAAATCTGAAAAAACTGAAAAACGCTAAGAGTAAAGTACCACTTCCGGTTTTCCGATTTTCACCAAAAGCTTTTCAGTTCTTCCGATTGTAACAAAAAGCTTAAGTTTCAAGTTTTATCTCGATATCTTTAGCGGTTTTTGCGGTACAGCGCACACAGACACACACACAGACACACAGACAGACAGACATTTTTCAAAAATGGTCTTATTCGACTCAGGGGACCTCAAGACGGATATTTCCGCTAAAATTTTTGATTCGAAAATTTTCACGAAAACAATACTTTCCCTTTGTATTACATACGGGGGAAAGTAAAAACGGCGAAACCCTCAAAACGTCGTTCTTCCTAACCCCAACTGAAAAATACGAAATTGAAAAGGTTATCAATATAATTTGTAAAAAGGAATCTTCGGGCATCAATAATATTCCCGGTTCAATAATCAATTGCGTACGTTCAATAGTGGCCCCAATTATATCAGATATCATAAACGAAACATTTCAAAAGGGAGAATACCCAAATAGTTTTAAAGTATTAAAAGTAGTTCCTGTCTATAAAAATAAAAGGAGCCAGTATGACATGGGCAATTACAGACCAGTAGCATTGCAAAGTCAATTCGCAATTCGCATTATTTCTACATATCGCTGGCTCAATATTACAAGGTTCTATGAGACATTTTTTTCGATTTTCAATATGTGATGTTACAAGGTTCTATGTGCATATCTAAAACGTTTACTATTAACTAATAGATGATAGCAAGAGCTTAGTGGCTTTAAACATAATTATTACAGAGTTGTATGTTATGAGAGGATTTAAAGTTTATCACCAAAGTTGTGTGTACCACATAGCACTCTGATGCTGAATTGAACTGCTTTGTCAATCCAGTGCTATCATATCCTCGTGGTTTATACAACTTTGATTTGAGGTTATCGTGCGGTTATAATATCGTTTTTTTTTTAATGGTATAGACGGCATTCATTATTATTAGTAAGTAAGTAAGTAAATTTATTGATCCTAAATTTGTGTACAGAAATATAGTTAGGATATGTCATGAAAAATTGATAAAAGTACAATATAATATACAAAAGTTTACAGGTATTCACTAAATAGTGACACAATACAAAACATAAAATATTTACACAAACATACACATACATATAGTGTAAAATATTTATATTTCTTTCTGTCCATAGCTTGTGGTGATGTTTTTAAGATATCACAGTGTTAAAGAAATCATCAATACAATATAATTCAGCCGATACTAAAACTTTCAGAATTTTATACTTGAATTCTTTCCTCGAGAGGTCTTTAAGAGCATAGGGCACATGGTTGTAGAATTTAACAGCTTGAATTAAGAAGCTTTTATGTGTTTTGCTTAGTCGATGTATAGGTATGTGTATATCAGCCTTTTTTCTGGTATTGTAATTATGCAGGTCTTTATTACAGTGATGTGATGGTTTTTTATCAAGCATGTATAACAAACAAGCAAAGACATATAGTGCTGGGACAGTACATCTGTTAAGCTGAATAAAGTGTCCTCTACAACTCTCCTTCATGCATAATTTGGCTAGTATTCTTATTGCCTTTTTTTGTAAAATGAAGACTTTATTACTGCATGGACTGCAACCCCATACTAAAATAGTGTTTACAATTAGAGTGTGAATGAATGCAAAATAAGAAGCTTGTACTGTATCGAAATTAGCATTCTCCGATATTCTCCTTAGGAGATACAGATTTCTGCTTATCCTACTGCAAATATTTTCCACGTGCTTATTCCAAGTTAGTAGTGGATCAAGGGTTACACCTAAGAATTTTACAAATTTTTCTCTGTTGGTCCTGGAGAGGGATAAGTTTATTATTTCTATGTTGCTTGGATTGATAGCCAGATTATTGCTATTAAACCAGCCTACTGCCTCCTTTTCAAATCTCAGTTCGGCTACCGAAGATGTACATTTGCTTATGAGAGTCGTGTCGTCTGCGTATTGATAGGTACGTGCTTTTGTCACATTAATATTATTATTGTTTATATTGAGAGTTCAATTTAGTGATTATATTTTATTTTGTTGTTGTCAGTGGAGATGGACGACAATGGATTTTTCAGATAATAATAAAGACATAAGTAGTGATAGTGGTTCAGATCCAAATTATCAACTATCACCACGTCAACTTGAACTTACTGAAAGGTACCTATGTCTTAACTGATAACAGTTAAGACATAAGTACCTAGTATAATTGCATATAATTATTGTTGTATTTTGTATTGAAGTGATTCTGAAAATGAGGTAGATTATGTCGAAAAAATTGGAGGTATTTTAACTGAGCTGACTGCAGAAAATGGAGTTTCTTAAACGAGTACTCTAATACTTTTAAGAAGGTAATAATCATTTAAATAACTAATATAAAAACTACTAATATGTATTTAATTACCTATTAAAACATAAATTAATGTTTAAAACTTCGTACGCCGAATCTGTAATTATGTCTATTCAGAACATTAGACCCATCAAAGGCAAAAATAACTTTGTCAAGGCGGATCAGTTATTGCCACAACCCAATCGAGGAAGAAAAATTCCATGCCAAAAATAAAGTTAAGGTAAGTAAATCCATGTTTAGGTTGACGCCACAAAATGATAGAGATTAAGAGTGTACTGTAGGTTTAGTTTTATAACTTTAAATTTGTATTATTTTTTTAAAATTCTTAATGATAATTTTGTATTCATTAATAATTTATTCTATTATAAACGTTTTCTTCACATAATAAAGAGCAGTTTTGTGTATTATTGTTGTTTTTTTTTTAAATGTACCTACCCTTATAACTTCAGAAAGTTCTATGTAGCTTTAAAAATTGTTTATATAAAAAATTTCAGTATCAAAGTTGTAGGTTAAATAAATTTTAACTAAATTATATCTAAATAGAAGGAAAGGGAAATAGATTTTTTTGTAGTCTTTACATTGTAAACTGACAGTTTGACCCAATTTTGCAAAGTAAACTTATTTGAAAACAGTTGAAAAAAAATTTGATTTTTTCAGAACCCTGTTCTGGTCACATAGAACCTTGTAGTATTAAGCCAGCGAGATGCTATTTTTTTAGAAAATTATGTGCTAAAATTTTACTTGTTCGAGGTGTGCTTATAAAACAAGATAGAGTTTAAATGCGTGCATCTTCGTTTTTTTCTAAACTCGAAATTTTACTTCATACGCCACACGCATTAATCACTGAGATATTGTGAAGTTGAAAATATACTGCTTTAGTATTTACCTTGGCAAAACAATCTAAAAATTAGAAAAAGAAAAAAGAAAGAGATTCCGTATGTGTGATAAGAAATTATAATATATATTTTAGAACTATGATGACATTTTTTTTGAGTTACGTCAAGAGGTAAATATATTTTAAACTTCTCTCTAAAGCAGTGTTTTATACGCGTGGCGCATGAAGTAAAATTTCAAGTTTAGAAAAGCCTAAGAAATTTGGTTTGGTTTGGCGACCAAAATTAAAACAACGTTCAATGTTGCTACGATGTTGATACAACGTTATTTGTTTGTTTTTTGCTCAGTGGGAAGAATATGGAAAAGTTTCTCAAACTAACTAAATTTGTTCTACTTTTATTATTATTATCACATTTACAAAATATTCACAAAATAAATATTTTTTTGAATTTTTTTCGCTATATTTTAGTAAATATCTATCACATCTCAGCAGTATTTATTTATAACTTTACTGTAAATCAGTGGTTATACGCGTGGCGCATGAAGTAAAATTTCGAGTTTAGAAAAGCCCCGTGAAAATTTGTCTCGGGTCGCTGGCGCGACCCTCGACAAATTTTCTACGCGGGGCTTTTCTAAACTCGAAATTTTACTTCATACTTAATCTGGGAGTGGACAACATTTGTTTAAAACTTCTAATTGAACCTATAAAACAGAAAACAAACGTATGCATATATATATTTAAGAGAAAAATTCTCTGCATATCTTTAACTTAACTGTATGTAAAATATTATTACATATTTTTTTTGTTTAACTTTCAAACGAGTGTCTTCCACTCCCAGACTAAGCATGAAGTAAAATTTCGAGTTTAGAAAAGCCCCGCGTAGAAAATTTGTCGAGGGTCGCGCAGCGACCCGAGACAAATTTTCACGGGGCTTTTCTAAACTCGAAATTTTACTTCATGCGCCACGCGTATAAAACACTGATTTAAAGTGAAGTTAAAAAAGCACTGAAAACAACCCAACTTCGATATTTTCTTTAAATTGGATATTTTTTTCCTATCTATGCTGTAAACCTTCAGATGTTCGTTGTTTTTCTGTAAAAAAACTTCAATTCCCTGTAGTAGGTGGCTCTCCGGAGAGCAGCATTGCTCCTTCGAGCTGTAGCCTTTGTAAAAGGCTCCTTTATTTGAAAACAGTTGAAAAAAAATTTAAAAAATTATATTTGATTTTTTCACAACCCTGTTCTGGTCACATAGAACCTTGTAGTATTGAGCCAGCGAGATACTATTTTTTAGAAAATTATGTGCTAAAATTTTACTTGTTCGAGGTGTGTTTATAAAACAAGATAGTGTTTAAATGCGTGCATCTTCGTTTTTTTCTAAACTCGAAATTTTACTTCATACGCCACACGCATTAATCGCTGAGATATTGTGAAGTTGAAAATATACTGCTTTAGTATTTACCTTGGCAAAACAATCTAAAAATTAGAAAAAGAAAAAAGAAAGAGATTCCTTATGTGTGATAAGAAATTATAACATATATTTTAGAACTATGATAATTTTTTTTTTGAGTTACGTCAAGAGGTAAATATATTTTAAACTTCACTCTAAAGCAGTGTTTTATACGCGTGGCGCATGAAGTAAAATTTCAAGTTTAGAAAAGCCTAAGAAATTTGGTTTGGTTTGGCGACCAAAATTGAAACAACGTTTAATGTTGCTACGATGTTGATACAACGTTATTTGTTTGATTTTTGCTCAGTGGGAAGAATATGGAAAAGTATCTCAAACTAACTAAATTTGTTCTACTTTTATTATTATTATCACATTTACAAAATATTCACAAAATAAATATTTTTTTGAATTTTTTCGCTATATTTTAGTAAATATCTATCACATCTCAGCACTATTTATTTTTAATTTTACTGTAAATCAGTGGTTTATACGCGTGGCGCATGAAGTAAAATTTCGAGTTTAGAAAAGCCCCGTGAAAATTTGTCTCGGGTCGCTGGCGCGACCCTCGACAAATTTTCTACGCGGGGCTTTTCTAAACTCGAAATTTTACTTCATACTTAGTCTGGAAGTGGACAACACTCGTTTAAAACTTCTAATTGAACCTAAGAAACAGAAAACAAACGTATGCATATCTATATTTAAGGGAAAAATTATCTGCATATCTTTAACTTAACCGTATGTAAAATATTATTACATACTTTTTTTGTTTAGCTTTCAAACGAGTGTCTTCCACTCCCAGACTAAGCATGAAGTAAAATTTCGAGCTTAGAAAAGCCCCGCGTAGAAAATTTGTCGAGGGTCGCACAGCGACCCGAGACAAATTTTCACGGGGCTTTTCTAAACTCGAAATTTTACTTCATGCGCCACGCGTATAAAACACTGATTTAAAGTGAAGTTAAAAATGCACTGAAAACAACCCAACTTCGATATTTTCTTTAAATTGGATATTTTTTTCCTAGCCATGCTGTAAACCTTCAGATGTTCGTTGTTTTTCTGTAAAAAAACTTCAATTTCCTATAGTAGGTGGCTCTCCGGAGAGCAGCATTGGTCCTTCGAGCTGTAGCCTTGGTAAAAGGCTCCTTTGAGTAATAAACTTAGTAATCTAGAGTGATCCTTTAATTTGAAACTTTTAAGAACGAGTGTCGTCCACTCCCAGACTACGCATGAAGTAAAATTTCGAGTTTAGAAAAGCCCCGCGTAGAAAATTTGTCGAGGGTCGCGCAGCGACCCGAGACAAATTTTCACGGAGCTTTTCTAAACTCGAAATTTTACTTCATGTGCCACGCGTATAAAACACTGATTTAAAGTGAAGTTAAAAATGCACTGAAAACAACCCAACTTCGATATTTTCTTTAAATTGGATATTTTTTTTCCTATCCATGCTGTAAACCTTCAGATGTTCGTTGTTTTTCTGTAAAAAAACTTCAATTCCCTATAATAGGTGGCTCTCCGGAGAGCAGCATTGGTCCTTCGAGCTGTAGCCTTTGTAAAAGGCTCCTTTGAGTAATAAACTTAGTAATCTAGAGTGATCCTTCAATTTGAAACTTTTAAGAACGAGTGTCGTCCACTCCTAGACTAAGCATGAAGTAAAATTTCGAGTTTAGAAAAGCCCCGCGTAGAAAATTTGTCAAGGGTCACGCCAGCGACCCGAGATAAATTTTCACGGGGCTTTTCTAAATTTTTCTAAAATTTATTTTTATTTTTACTGTAAATCAATGGTTTATACGCGTGGCGCATAAAGTAAAATTTCGAGTTTAGAAAAGCCCCGTGAAAAATTGTCTCGGGTCGCTGCGCGACCCTCGACAAATTTTCTACGCGGGGCTTTTCTAAACTCGAAATTTTACTTCATGCTTAGTCTGGGAGTGGAAGACACTCGTTACTTTAAAATATGCCACAACTATCAAAATGTGTGTTGCAAGTGTCATAAAGAAAAACGATAACATGACCTTCTAATAATATATTTCAAATAATAATTGTCTCAAATTGAAAATTAACCAAGGAGTGGACACACTAGTTAGAAGCTTCAAATTTAACGTTTTCCGAAATCAAAGAAATGCCTGAAAACGTACAGAGCATGTATACTTAATAGATAAATTTCCTACATGTATACAATAAATGAATTACCCAATATAAAATATTTGAAAATATTCCTCACATTGTCAAATATTTTAATTTTCTGATCGTAGAAACGTATTAACAATTTCAGAGGAATGAATTATGTATTAGTCCCTGTTGAACAGTATAATATACTATAAATAGTTGTTATTTTAATATTTTTACGAATTAAACACGATTTTTCGGTAGCAAAAACTTTTTCAGTGAATGAATTACCTAATATGAAATATTCGACAATGTGAGAAATATTTCTAATTGTTAACATTTATTAACAATTTAAGTGAAATAAATTATGGTTTAGCCCTCTGCTGAATAAATAAATAAATAAATAAATACGTTTATTGTCCAACAGAATAAACCAATTTAGGACATATAAATTAACAAAATTAATATGCTATAATATGTAAAACTAATAAAAATCAATATAATATAGTATGAAAATTAAACAGTATGACATTTAATAAAAATAAATCGATTAACCTCAATGATAATTGGAAATTACAAAAATTATCCGCAATTAATGGAATAATTATAAAATTAATTCAAAAAACTATTCAAAACAATTACTTAAACCCTTTCCGCGCACAGACAAATTTAGAAAATGAATAAGATATAATTTGTAAAATCTACAAAAATTAAATATTATGTAAATAAGCAATGCAATACAAACGAATAATCAATAGTATTATTTTTAATAACAATATTAGACAATCAAATATTCGGTAAATTATGTAAATATATCCTGAAACAAGTTATTAGCATTGCGGCTCATATGATTAATGGGCGCTCTCAGCAAAATATTTGTACATGCAATGGGTAAAGAAAAAGTCATTATTTGTCGCGATGTTAGTCGAGGGACATGAAATTGGACCATGCTTAGCAGTTCGGACGAGTTCACTTCATTGCAAATAATTTTTTTCAAAAATGATGCGCTGCATATATCTCTCCGTTTAGACAAAGACAAGCACTCATGCTGTTCAAGTAAGTCACTATAATCTGTCTGTCTGTCAGGATATATGCCACTAATTTTGTAGGTAAGGTATTTAAGAAAGCGCTTCTGGACTCTTTCAATTACTAATGAATCTGACACATAGTACGGGTACCATATTACAGAAGCGTACTCTAGTCTGCTGCGTACAATAGCATAATATAAAATTTTTAATAAGTTGGTATCATGAAAATAACGTGATGTCCGCATCAAAAACCCTAACAACTTATAAGCTGATTTACCAATCTCATGAATGTGATTGGAAAATGTGAGTTTATAGTCAAATAAGACACCGAGATCTTTAATATTATTTTCACGTCGTATAATTGTATCGCCAATTTTGTAATTAAAATGTTGTGATGTTTACGAGTATACGATATTACTGCACACTTGTTTATATTTAGAGTTAGTAGGTTCCCAATACACCAATCAGTTATACGAGTTAAGTCTCTTTGCAGCAAAGCACACTCCAGTTCTGTGGTAACCGCACCATACATTTTTAAATCATCTGCATAAGCTAATACCCTACAGGACAAGGAGGAAATTAAATCATCTATATAGATATTGAATAATAAGGGACCCAAATTAGAGCCTTGCGGCACCCCAGACGAAGAAATAAAATAATTCGATTTAAACCTATTATAAGAAACGTAATCTAAGTACGATGCTAAGAAGTTAACTAGGCTTAAAGAAAAGCCAAATGAGCAAAGTTTATTTATTAGAATTTCGTGATTTATGGTGTCAAACGCTCGAGAAAAGTCCGTGTACAATACATCCACTTGCCCGCGTTTGTCAAGAGATTCGCAGATATGCTGAGTAATGACAGCCAAATTTGTCGTTGTAGATCTACCAGAGCAGAATCCATGTTGGTGTGGGGATAGGTAATTAATAATATGATTATAAATAAACTGATAAATAATTTGTTCAAAGATTTTATAAAAGTTAGAAAGAATTGAAATTGGTCTGTAGTTCTGAATATCTGATTTATCACCGCGTTTAAATATTGGACAGATTAAAGCTGTTTTCCATCTACTTGGGAAAACCATACTTTTTAGAGATAAATTGTAAATAATTGATAGGGGTTTTGCAAATATATATTTACAATCTTTAATTACATAAGATGGTATACTGTCATCACCACATACCTGCGAATTTCGTAGTTTGTTAATGCTAATTATGACATCACTTTCTGAATAGTATAATATACTATAAATAGTTGTTATTTTTATATTTTCATGAATCAAGCACGATTTAGCCAAAACTTTTTCAATAAATATATAGCCAAATATGAAATATTTGACAATGTGAAGAATATTTCTGATTGTCAACATTAATGAACAATTTGAGTGAAATTAATTATTTATTAGTCTCTGCTAAACAATATAATATACTATCAATAGTTGTATTTTTAAATGTTCACAAATCAAGCATGATGTTATAAATGTCATTTATATAAATAAGTTGATATTTTGTTGATGATTTAAATGTTTGAGTTATTAAAATATATAAATTAATAACTAAATATTAATCAACATAAAAAATATACTTTATATTTATATTAAAATATATTTTTTAAGTTGATTAATATTTAGTTATTAATTTATATATTTTAATAACTCAATCATTTAAATCATCAACAAAATATCAACTTATTTATATAAATGACATTTATAACATCATGCTTGATTTGTGAACATTTAAAAATACAACTATTTATAGTATATTATATTGTTCAGCAGAGTTAATATTTTGTTAATGATTTATATATTTGAATTATAAATATGTAAATTATTGTTAAAACATAAATGTAGGTACCTAGAATTATAAAATATTTTGTAGCAGTTGTGCACGCAGAACATTTGTTTGTATGCGGCATTTGCCGACGGAAAAATCATTATATAGTAAAATTAAATTCTGTAAGTCCACGCCCAAGTGTAAATCAAATACAAAATCTTATTGTAGACACGATATTTGTTCTGTATATTGAATGAATTTACACTGTTTTTATCAGTATAGAAATTCTTCAAAGCATTCAAAATCTTTCATACGTTTTTAAAATTAACACATTTTTTTTATCAATAAAGAAAATTTACTTGTGAAATATTAGGCATTTTATGTTTTTCTAAAAATGTGCAATTTGAAGCTTCTAACGAGTGTTTCCAATCCCAGATTAAGCATGAAGTAAAATTTCGAGTTTAGAAAAGCCTGAAAATTTGGTTTGGTTGCGTAGCGCGTAGCGCTACGCGACCAAACCAAATTTTCATGCTTTTCTAAACTCGAAATTTTACTTCATGCGCCACTCGTATAAAACGCTAAAATATTGTGAGGTAAAAAATATACGGAGATCTATTTATTTATTTACTTAACGTATAAGTTTTACAAAATTACAAAATTATGATACATCTAGACAAATAATATTAGAAAGAATCTAAAAACAATAAACAATATCGAACTAATAAGTAAATTTAATTAAAAAAATCGCTAAATATCTGCATACATGTGTACATTTCTTATTAACAATAAATAAAATTTAGATTCGCTACTTCAAAATTCTTTGTATCAACAAATAATATGTCGTGAAATATTCAACAACAAACATTTGAAACTTCTTGTATCTAAATATTACTCATATCTAATTTGGAATACAGATAAAGATAGGCAATATTCAAATCCTTTATTATTAAACACTATTATTTTATACTTAGTTGAATTGGAAGTAAAATAGCGAAACAGGTAATATTTCTTCACTATTTTACTTCCAAATATAAAATGATCACTTACTTGAAAAATAAATGTATATGTTATTTTAAGTTATAAGAAACGTCTACTTAAGCAAATTATCATCTTAATTTAATTCAATCTCACCAAGTAGTTAAGTACATATTTAAATTAAAAGTAATTTGTTTGTATGTTGAAAAAAAAGTACTTGAGTAAGGGCTTACTTAGCTTAGTGCACATTTAAATTGAAAGTAAATTAATAAAGAAGGTATTCATTCTCTTAATTTATTGGACAATAGGGTACTTGCATAAGCCTTAAGTTACTAAGGGCATATTTAAATTGAAAGTAAATCAATAATAAAGGTATTTATTGTCTTCATATCACTGCTTCACTTTGATAGTGGCACAACTAAAAATATAGTGATTTTTATGTTTTGCATTAAATCTATTCAAAAGTCAGTGTACTTTTATTGTAGAGAATATCATGCACATCTTCATTTCCTTTGGATAGCCACCAGAGTGCATTTGTCCAGCTATCAACTTGAAAATAATATACATAAATAGAAATTAACAAATTTCACTTGTGCCATTATGTATCTGTGTGGTTTAACTGACCTTTGACTTGAATCTTTTAAAATAAGTTAGTAATGAAATATTGTAATTTAATAACTTTAATCAAAATCGATGCCACTAACAAAATTATGTTTTCTGCAGAAGTTGCTTATTTTTTAAAGACCTTTTCAAAGATACCACTTTTGACTTATCGTGCCATTTAAAAATCTGGAGTTATTGACATTTTTTAGCAAACTTTCAGGGATGCCAACCTTTTTGCGAAAAAGCAATATCACCATTCGATTCTTTAATACGGCTTTTATAATAATTTTTTTATCCCAACTCTCTAGGACTGGCCGTTTTCTCAAAATAAGCAAAGCAGCGATATGTTGGAAAAAAAAAGGTACTTGAGTAAGCCCTAAGTTACTAAGTGCATATTTAAATTGAAAGTAAATTAATAAATAAGGTATTTATTCTCTTCATATGTTGAACAAAAAGTTGCTTGAGTAAGGGCAAAGTAACTAAGTGGATATTTAAATTGGAAGTAAATTAGTAAAGAAGGTATATTAGCTGCTTTGGTAGGTTTTTACTTCTTGCTAACCATTTTTCAGTTAATCCCAACTTTGATTTGTTCTCGATGTCACGAAGCGAATTGTTGAGACACTTAAAAGTTACCGTCGTAAATGAAATTATCATATAATTAGTAAATTAAATTAGTCTTAAGTTATTATTTGCGTAAATTTATTTTGTTTCAAATATTTGTTAATTTTTGTTATTTTATTTGTAAAAATGGATTTCCGTTAATAAATATATATTATTATTATTATATATTATTTATGCACTTAATATGTTGAACAAAAAGGTACCTAAGTAAGGGCTAAAAGTAACTAAGTGCACATTTAAATTAGAAGTAAATTAGTAAAGAAGGTATTTATTCTCTTCACATGTTGAACAAAAAAGTACTTAAGTAAGGGCTAAGTAACTAAGTGCATATTTAAATTGAAAGTAAATTAGTAAAGAAGGTATTCATTTTCTTCATAAATTAAACTTTGTTTCAACATATGAAGAGAATGAATACCTATAGATAATATCTTCATATTTTGACCTTTTTTCTACATATGAAAAGAATGAATACTTATAGATAATAGGAGGTATTCTTCTTCATATATTGACCTTTTTTTCAACATATGAAGAGAATGGATCCCTATAAATAATGAAAGGTATTCATTTTCTTTACATGTTGACTTTTTTCAACATATAAAGAGAATACCTTTTCTACTAATTTACTTTCAGTTTAAATTTGTACTCAGTTACTTAACTTAAGCAATATTTTCTTATTAGAATTACCAAACATTTTCAGTAAAATCCAATTGGAATCCAATTATTTACAACAATAATCAAAATACAAACAGCTCACCTGAAGCAACACCCAAACTAAGCACACCGGCAGCACGGAACAAAACACTCACTCAAAATCAAGCGAAAACCCCAATAATCACTAGAAAATCCATCAATTAACACTAATCACATTCAGGGCGTGCGCGGCCCTTTTTCCTTTTCGAAAAGAAAAAACTTGAACACCCGGTGTTGTCGAAAAGTAAACAAAAACCGTGTGTCGGAGCGTTGAACAGGGTCTTCGGTGCGCGACTGAGGAGTCGAAATGAAGTGGAAGTCGCGGGGCTCCGCCTCGTGGCCATAGTGGGGAGTCTCGCGGGCACCCCTTCGACCACATTTCTGTATTTTATTACCATAAATTAACCGCCACAGAGAGAGAGATATGTATCGTTTTATATAAAAAGCCGGGCGATATCTGCAGAGAACCTGATTCTCTGGGGGGGAAAAAATACGAATAATGGCGAATGCTGAAGGAGGATTTTGTAAAGGGTATCTGGTGACAATAATTGCTTGGATTTTTATCAATTCTTACAAAGAAGCTATTGATTTTACTCAAGAAATATATATTATTATTCAAAGCTTACCATTAAGCGTTTAGTAATAATATATTTACTGTGTTATGAGCCTAACCCTTGCACTTGTCATTATATGATTGTCATTTTAAGATAGAAGCCATTGAAATGAAAAAAACATGAGAATTAATTATTGAATTTTTATTTAAGTTCACTTCCTAACACATTGTTAGATTTAATTGCACTACCTTAATCTGTATTTTTTCCCTAATCCACTTTACCTGGTTTGTATCTCCATCCTTATTCCTTTAGCTCACCTCCTAATTTACGTTTTTTCTTATTTTCACTTCGACCGCTTTTGTACTATAATCCGCCGCTCTATATAAAGTTTCTAATTTCTGTTTTATATTTAGTGTTAATCCATTGATAATGGTCACTTTGTGTCCGAAATGTATGTACATTTGGTAATTCAAATAAACGTGTGAAGAAAGGTTATTAGTGCTTTATTCGTAAAAATAATTTAATCTTCACGTAAATCAATCAATCAACTTAATCAACATATGATTGTAGCTTAAATATTAGTAATACATTATTTAATATTCCTAACTACATCACGATAATATCCCAAAATGTATGGGTTGATAATTAAAAAATGGTGATGCGTCCATCATAACACTTTCCCCGTTAAAGATATGATAATTTAAATATAAACAATATGGAAAAGTTGCTCAAAGTAAATTTATTCTTCTTTTATTATTATTATTCCAAAACTATTGCAAAACAAATTCGTGCATTTTTCGCTACATCTCGGTAAATATTGATCACTATCATATCTGAGCGTTATATATTTTTAACTATACTGTAAACCAGTGTTTTATACGCGTGGCGCATGAAGTAAAATTCGAGTTTAGAAAAGCCCCGGGAAAATTTGTCTCGGGTCACTGCGCGACCCTCGACAAATTTTCCACGCGGGGCTTATCTAAACTCGAAATTTTACTTCATGCTTAGTCTGGGAGTGGAAGACACTCGTTACTTTAAAATATGTTACAAGTGTTAAACTGTGTTTGGTAACTGTCGCAAAGAAAAAAAAAAGCCGATCTCATATTAGTTCAATTCAAACTCGTGTCATATTAGCACGATTAGTTAAATGTCGGCTTGCGCCGACTTACGTCAATTATCATTATAGTTTAAATGTCGGCTCCCGCCGACACATGTCAACTGTTATTATAGTACAAATGTCGGCTGGCGCGCGACTTATGTCAACTGCCGTTATAGTCTAAATGTCGAATGACGCCGACTTATGTCAAGTTGACACGATTAACTAAATCTCGGCTGGCGCCGACTTATGTCAACTGTCATTATAGTTCAAATGTCGGTTACCGCCGACTTATGTCAACTGTTATTATAGTTTAAATGTCGGCTGGCGTCGACTTATGCCAACTCTCATTATAGTCCAAATTTCGGCTAACGCCGACTTATGTCAAGTTGACACAATGGACTAAATGTCGGCTAGCGCCGACTTATGTCAAGCTCAAACGATAGACTTATGTAAATCAACCTAGTGATTTACAGTCATAAATTCTAATTTTGATTATTGTGACATTATGACTGCAAATCAATTGGTTGACTGTTATTTGATTATGGTAAGATTTTGTCTGATTGTGTCTCTATGGACTGTAGTTCGACTATTCTGGTGTTATGACCGTAAGTCACGTGGTTGGCTGCTTTTTAATTTATTAGGAGTTTGTCATTAAATCACTATATTGACTGTATTTGATTTAGTGATTTAAGTGACTTGCAGTCATAATACCGGATTTGGCGATATGCACTCCATAGAGACATAATCAGACTATATCCTAGCATAGTTAATAGACAGTCAATCATGTGACTTACAGTCACAATAGTCCATGATCAGTAAAGATCTAATATCACAAAATCTTATGATAGTAAAAATATTGTTATTGGTTTTACAAACAAAAATTTTACATTATAATGATTTCGGGGGGGGGGGGGCGAACCCCCATATTCCCTTCCTGGCTACGGCCTTGACTTCAAGTAAAGTTCAAAGATTACATTCAACATTTAAAGTAAAGTTTAAAATATACACTGCTTAAGTTTCATCTTTGATCTCATTTTTTAACATCCTATCAATCACGTCCTTTTATTTCTTTTCCTCGATTTCTGCCTAGTAAATTATATCCTCTAAAATGCCACTTTTATATCCTTTGCCATATTAGCATATACCAATTTAAAATAATTCAAATAAAGTGTGAAGAAAGGTTGTTAGTGCTTTATTCGTCAATTTAATATAATTCTTACGTAACTCAATCAATCAATTAATTTGAAGTTGAATTAAAAATAATTCTAAAATTACATACCGGGTGCTGATCCGACCGCTCGGTAATAGCAATTTACATATAAAATCACACTTTTGCAGTTTCCTGCTCTTCTAATTATTTTAGAGCAAATGCATAAGAGAATTCAAAATGCTATATGATAGGTCCATATTTATTTTCAAAATAGGTACAAGAAAACGAAGATATAAATTAGTAATACTTTGAAAAAATAACAATAGCTATGATTTTAGAACAAAAATTTGCGTCGTCAACAACTATCAGTTGTTTTTAATCAAATCAAATGAAATGCTCAATGAGACCTACATTAGCGGCTAAACATTGACCAAGTCTATCATAAAAATGTCTGCGAACATTTGCAGGTTGCCGGTTCGTTATTTTGTTGCATTCTTCCGTAATTTTGTTTTTCAGAACCTCGATGTTAGCATGTCTAGCACCGTATATTTTTGATTTTAAGTGGCCCCATATAAAGAAATCGTTTGGTGATAACTCTGGTGAACGAGTTGGCCAATTCACCGGTCCGTCTCGTCCAATCTAGGTATTTGGATAGCAAATATTTAAATACTCAGTGACGTCTCTTGCGAAATGCGCAGGACATCCACCCTGTTGAAACCATACCACATTTTCTCCTGCGACAGCATCTATGGCGGGGCCAATCTCTGATTAAAGCAGCTCAAGGTATTTTCCCCCGTTTAAGTACCCATCAATGAAGAAGGAGCCTATAATATTAGATCTGTATATTCCTAACAATGCGTTGACTGACTGCGGATATTGGGAATGGTTATCGATCACCAAATCCGTATCCCAATAGCGATAATTTTGCACATTTGGCTCTCCATTTATGGTGAAGGCCGATTTGTCAGAAAAACAAATGTTGTTAATGAAATATCTATCCACATTGGCCATTTCCATTAGTGTTTCACAGAAAATCATTCTAGAATACCTGCCTCGCTCAAAAATCTCCTGGTGGTTCGAAAACTTTTACGATTTAAACTTGTTCTTCTTTAAAATTTTAAAAGCGGTTGTATTGTGCAAATTTAAATCGTCGCTAATTTGCGGAATACTAATGCGGAGATTTTCAACGGCCGCAGCAATAACGTTTATTTCGTTTACAATATCTCGCACAATTTCTTCTTCCTCGGCTATATTTGAAGTATGCTTTAAACCACATATGGGCAACGCCGGCCCGCGGGCCGGATCCGGCCCGCTGTAAGATATGATCCGGACATTTTGAAAAAACCCAATTAAATAAATATTACATTAGGTACTTATACTCACGGGAGTGACAGTGAGGCGGCAAACATCAAATTCTTTGATGTTTGCCGCCTCACTCTTTGATAATCGCCGCCACTCAACTTGCTCGATCAAATTCTTTGAGGTTTGCCGCCTCACGGGCGACACATCAAAAGATTTATTGTTTCTCAATTATTCTAAACTAGTTTATTCCAGATTATTCGTTCATTTTGCCTATATAAGCGGGTGGATGGCCCGAACGTTAGTTCAGTTCTATTTGAGTTACCGAGGTGATAACTTGGACAAGCGATATCCTAGCGAACTGCTCGAGCCGTCAACTTGCTTTGTGACTTTGTGTGCATCTTGAGTGGTTACGAACTATAGTTTGTTATTAAGTTTATTGAACGAAAAGTAAACAAAAATGATGTCTGGTGGAAAGAAACGAAAAGTAGATACAGAGGGTCGCCATTTTCAAGAAAAATGGACTGAAGAATTCTTGATTATCTTGCACAATGGTAAGCCTATTTGTTTGCTGTGTAATGAATCCATTTCAGTAATGAAAGAATTCAATATAAAGAGGCATTACTCAACTAAGTATGCTATGCTGCACTCACTCACAGGACAATTAAGAACAGACAAAATCCAGAAGCTTACTGCAAATTTGGAAAAACAGCAACAAATGTTTCATAAACAAAGAACACAACTTGATAATGTTGTGAAAGCTAGTTTTATAGTTACCTCAAAATTGGCAAAGGCATTAAAACCATTTGCCGAAGGAGAATTTATCAAGGAGTGTATGTTAGAAGTTTGCGGTATTATGTGTCCTGAAAAGAAAAAAGAACTTGAAAAAATTAGTTTGTCAAGACGAACTGTTGTTCGACTGACCGTATGGCTGGTTTTGAATCATTTTCCATAGCATTAGACGAGAGCACCGATTTGTCTGACACAGCTTAACTGGCTATATTTATTCGAGGTGTTGATAAGGAGTTCACTGTTACTGAGGAAATGCTTGCTTTAGAGCCGCTAAAAGGAACCACTACAGGAGAGGATATTTTTATTGAAGTTCAAAAGGTATTCACAAGTTTTGGCTTGCCATGGTCAAAATTAATTGGAGTATGCACTGATGGTGCACCTTCTATGGTCGGCTTACGTAAAGGTTTCATCGGAATTTTGAATGAAAAAGCAACAGAATTAAATGTGCAAAAAGATGATTTGATAGTCCTTCATTGCATTATCCACCAACAGAACTTGTGTTCTAAGTCCATTCGACTCCAGAATGTTATGAATGTGGTAGTAAAAACCATCAACTTTATTCGATCCCGAGGGCTTAACCATCGTCAGTTCAAGGCGTTTTTGAATGAAATATCAGCTGAATATAACGACGTAACATATTATTGTGAAGTCAGATGGCTGAGCAAAGGAAAAATGTTGAAACGGTGTTACGAGCTTAGAAATGAGATAGCAGACTTTATGAAAATAAAAGATAAACCACTATCTGAATTAAGTGACCCAAAATGGATATGTGACTTAGCATTTCTGGTCAATCTTACAGGCTATTTGAATGATTTAAATTTGAAACTTCAAAAACAAGGACAGTTAGTAAATGATTTGTACAGCCATTTAAAAGCGTTTCAGATCAAACTACGCTTGTGGGAATCACAGATGCTGTCTGGTAACAGTTACCATTTCAACACGCTCTCTGCGTATGAAAATATTGCTTATGCTCAATATGCTGAAGAACTCAAGTTACTGTCGGAACAATTTTCGAACAGATTTTGCGACTTCAAAAACATGGAAAACTGTTTCAGTTTATTTGCTACTCCTACAACATATATTGTACAAAATGCTCCAATACACTTACAAATGGAGTTGATCGAGATTCAAGAAAACTCACTCCTAAAATCCAAATTTGAAGACGTAGAGTTGTGCGATTTCTACAAAAAATACCTAGAAGAAGACAATTTTCCGCAGCTTAGAAAATTCGCAAGAAGATTGATTTGTACGTTTGGCAGTACTTATAAATGCGAACAGTTCTATTCATTGATGAAAGTTAATAAATCAACACATCGTACAAGACTGACTGACGATAATTTGGAAAATTCTTTACGTCTTTGTCTCACTGGAATTAATCCAAATATCGATGGATTAGTTTCCCAATTTCAAGCTCAAGTGTCTCATTGATTTCGGTGTATTTAACTTTCGTAGTTTGTAACAATTGCAAATTTAACGATTTAATTATAATGTACCATTTTTTTAAATTTCATTTTGTTATTTTAAATAAATTGTAAATTGTACTATAATAACATTGTCGTATTATTTCATGTCTAATATCTATCGCAAAAGATATTATCACTACTTTAAAATGCACTAAGTACTTTTAAACGCGGCCCGCGAACGTATTTGCACGCTAAAGTTTGGCCCTCAACATGTCAAAGGTTGCCCATACCTGCTTTAAACAGTTAACAGGCAGGGTTTTGCTTGGTTTGAAATCACGTTCTGAATCGTGCAAATAGCGGGTATCGGCCGATCGGGATATAAACCAACAAACAAGTTTCGAACTTCATTTACACAATTACCGAAATAAAACCACTTCAGAAATATGTTTTTTTCAGCAATTGTATAAGACATTATTATGAATTACTTAATTGAAAAGCGCACTTAAATATCGAAATGGAGTGCGATTTTACGAAAAGTCAAAACTGACAGTTGTTGATAACGCAAAATTTTGTTTTAAAATCATGGCTATTGTTATTTTTTTAAAATTATTACTAACTTATATATTCGTTTTCTTTTACTATTAGTACTATTTTGAAAATACGGCATTTTAAATTCTGAACAAGTTTGATCTATTATGCGTTTGCTCTAAAATAATTAGGGGAGCAGGAAACTGCAAAAGTGTGATTTTACATGTAAATTGCTATTACCGAGCGGTCGGATCAGTACCCGGTATGTAATTTTAGAATTATTTTCATATCAACTTCAAATTAATTGATTGATTGAGTTACGTACGGATTATATTAAATTGACGAATAAAGCACTAATAACCTTTCTTCACACTTTTATTTGAATTATTTTAAATTGGTAATTCAAATCCAATTTAGTTGAAAATGACTGAAAACCCAATAATTGTGTATTTTTAGATTTTAACACTTATTAAAACAGCTCTGTTTGCTCAATATCCACACAAAATTTCATGAAGATAATTCAAATAATTTCCAAGTTGTAATTTTTTAAATAATAATTTACCAAAAACTGAATATATTTGCTCTTCCTTGCCATTAAACTGAAAATAACTGAAAAACTATTGATGACGTATTTTAAGATTTAAACAAAGTTTAAAAAAGCAATGTTTTTTTCAATATTCGCACACAATTTCATAAAGGCATCTTAATTAATTTCCAAGTTATAATTTTTTAAATAATACTTTCCCACAATCTTTTACAAAATTGTCGTCCTTGCCATTAAACTGAAAATAACTGAAATACTATTGATAGCATATTTTTAGATTTTAACACGGCATAAAACAGAAATATTAGCTCAATATCCACACAAAATTTCATGAATGTTTTCCCCATTATATAAAATGTTGCGAAATTGTCACGAAATTCAATGGTTTGTCGATATTTTTTCACCCTGTATAAAACAGTTTATGTGTGATGTTACCGAATGTGTTTTCTGAATTTGTTAATTAACTTATTAGTTTGTACCCTACTCACTTACACTGTAAACCTATATTTAGTTTATATATATTTCTCTGTAATTAGGCTATGCTTGTTGAGAAATAAATTATTATTATTATTATTAACATATCTTAATTAATTTTTCTGTTACAATTTTTTTAAATAATAATCTTCCAAAAACAATAACAAAATTGTTCTTTCTTGCGATTACAGTAAACATAACTGAAAGACTATTGATGAAGGATTTATAGATTTTAACACATTTTAAAACAGCAATATTTTTTGCTCAATGTCTAGACAATATTTCATGAAGATATCTAAATTAATTTACAAATTATATTTTTTTTATTGATAATCTCCCAACAAATGTAACTAATTGTCTTTCACTATGTTCTCATTAATCATTTGGTGAAACATGGTGATTTTTATTTAAATAATATTCATACTTATATATGTAAGCTAATTGGTCGTCCTTGCCATTCATTTGAAAATAACTGAAAAACTATTAATTGTGTATTTGTAGTTCTTAACATGGTTAAAACCAGAAATGTTTGTTTAATGTCCACGTAAAATTTAATAAAGATATCTTAATTAATTTCCAAGGTATAATTTTTTGAAATAATTTCCCAAAAACTTTAATGAAAGTGCCTTCCCTTAGCATTAAACTGAAAATAACTGAAAATAACTGAAAAACTATTGATAGCGTATTTTTAGATTTTAACACGGTTTGAAACAAAACTGTTTGCTTAATATCTAAACAAAATTTCATGACGATATCTGAAATAATTTCAAAGTTATAATTTAAAAAAAAAATTCCACATGCCTTAATAAAATCACTCGCTCTTGCCATTAAACTCAAAATAACTAAAAAAACTACTGATGGCGTATTTTTAGATTTTAATACGGTTTGAAACAAAACTGTTTGCTTAATATCATCACAAAATTTCATGGCGATATCTCAAATAATTTCAAAGTTATAATTTAAAAAAAATCCACATGCCTTAATAAAATCACTCGCCCTTGTCATTAAACTGAAAATAACTGAAAAAATATTAATGGCGTATTTTTAGATTTTAACACGGTTTGAAACAGCAATATTTGCTCAATATTCACACAAAATTTAATAAAGATATCTCAACAAATTTTGAAGTTATATTTTTTTTTATAATAATTTCCCAAACATTTTAATAAAATTGCTATTCTTTGCAATTAAACTAAACCTTACTATAAAAAACTATATGTATCTAAGGTAGAAGTATGGACAAGTATACAATTGCTATAAAAATAAAATAAATCGCATATCCGAAAAAAAAACGCCACAAGTCGAAAAACCATATATTTCAGGAGATTTTTTTTAAACTTTAAACTTTTATAAATTGGATTCTGTAAGTCCCAGAGCAAGTTCTCAATATCTAAGTAAACAATAATTAATTTCCGATTCGAAGTGTGATTATTTATAAATAAATTGTGTTTTGTTATATGACGTTTTTCTTCCGGATCAGCGAAATATTTTTTTATCCTTTATTAGCCCATATGATATTGTTATTTGATAAAACAAATATCTAAACATTAGTAGACCTATTCGATTAAATAATAACATTACGAATGTGTATGTACATTTTGAATAAAAAATGGTTTCATTTTAAAATCGAACAATTATATTCGTCAATATTCTTCGTATTCCATTACGAAGAATATTGACGAATATAATTGTTCGATTTTAAAATGAAAATAAATCAAAAACTATCTAAAGATGTTTTCTTAATGTTGTAAAGAGTAATATTTGTTGAATATTCACACAAAATCTCGTAAAAATATCCAAACTTGTTTTCTATTTTATTTTTAAATTATAAATAAAACTGTTTAAATACTCGTAGTGGAAAATTTGAATTGATTTTAAGGAATCTTTCCTTACTCTCTCTCTGTATCTTTCTCCCCTCTCCCCCTTTCTCTCTATCATAATTCTATCTCTATCTCTATCTCTATCTCTATCTCTATCTCTATCTCTATCTCTATCTCTATCTCTATCTCTATCTCTATCTCTATCTCTATCTCTATCTCTATCTCTATCTCTATCTCTATCTCTATCTCTATCTCTATCTCTATCTCTATCTCTATCTCTATCTCTATCTCTATCTCTATCTCTATCTCTATCTCTATCTCTATCTCTATCTCTATCTCTATCTCTATCTCTATCTCTATCTCTATCTCTATCTCTATCTCTATCTCTATCTCTATCTCTATCTCTATCTCTATCTCTATCTCTATCTCTATCTCTATCTCTATCTCTATCTCTATCTCTATCTCTATCTCTATCTCTATCTCTATCTCTATCTCTATCTCTATCTCTATCTCTATCTCTATCTCTATCTCTATCTCTATCTCTATCTCTATCTCTATCTCTATCTCTATCTCTATCTCTATCTCTATCTCTATCTCTATCTCTATCTCTATCTCTATCTCTATCTCTATCTCTATCTCTATCTCTATCTCTATCTCTATCTCTATCTCTATCTCTATCTCTATCTCTCTTCTATGTGTTGATTATAAGTTCAAAAACGTACATTTTTAAACGTAAATTCGTCACCTATTCTTGTAAATTCGTAACCTATTCCTGAAAATTTGAATTGATCGGAAGTTTTCAGGCTCATTTTAACTCGACATTTCATGCTCAACAAAGTAACAGGAACACTCATTAGAAGCTACAAATTGATCTCTTTATTCATTATCATAATTCAAAATCATATATTATACTCGTAAGTAAGCTACATATCTTATAATTAACCTATGAGCGATAATAACTATATAACCTAATCAAAATAATGAGTACTAAATAAAGTAAACTGTAATACATTAACATAATCGCTACACTTACATAACGACTAAGGAGATTAAGATTGTGAAGTTTTCTTCTTTCTTCGTGAAATAAATGCATATGGGTAATTATAGAAGTAGCGACTTGCTCGAAACTTTCTAACCAATTTTCGTATTAAGATAATTTCGTACAAATTACCTTGGGTTTAATTATAAAGATGCTGGATTTATGGGGCTTTTAACTGAATTATTATGGTCACCGGGCTGGCCAGTAGCTGGCTAATGAACAGGGAAATATTTGTGAGAGTGCCCACTAAAACCACATAAAAGAGGACGTTATGACTATAAAGAAACATTTCCCCGTTTATGTGTTTTATTACCAATTATAATGAATTCACGATACTGTAAATATTAAATTTCATTTTTATAATGAGAGATAAGTAGAGTGCAGTAAAAAATTATTTCGACTTTGTTTTCCATACGATTTAAAATTATGAGCAAAATACTAAATTAAGAATTATCCTAGAATATTTTTACATTGTTGTTTATTTACACTGTGATTTTTTAGGCATTCGTTGTATCTATGAAAACGTTCAATTTGAAGCTTCTATCGAGTGTTTACACTACTTGGTTAAGCATGAAGTAAAATTTCGAGTTTAGAAAAGCCTGAAAATTTGGATTGGTCGCGTAGCGAAGCGAAGCGACCAATCCAAATTTTCAGGCTTTACTAAACTCGTAATTTTACTTCATGCGCCATGCGTATATAACTTATTTATATTGAAGTTCGAAATATTCAGATTGAGTATGATCACACGTTAATCATAATAAGTATTGCAAATGTTTATTTCGTGTAACCCAAATCTTCAAATTTCAATCGCTTATAAAATTTTATTAGACGAAATTAAAATTTGTAAAATTTATTAACTTTGGATCAAACATATGGAGGATTTTTTTAAAATACAATTGAAATCAGTGTTTTATACGCGTGGCGCATGAAGTAAAATTTCGAGTTTAGAAAAACCTGAAAATTTGGTTTGGTCGCTCCGCTTCGCGGAGCGACCAAACCAAATTATCAGGTTTTTCTAAACTCGAAATTTTACTTCATGCTTACCCTGGGATTGGAAACACTAATTTCTAGTAATAAATAGAACGCTATAATAAAATCAACAAACCTCAACAAATGACAGCTATACATCGTGATATGTATACGAGGACTTAAAAAAAAGTTCCTTGTATGTATATCTATATTCTTCAATGTATTATATGTTTTATTTTTTCTAAGAACTTGAATATTGGTATTAATTATGAAATTACGATTCTTTAAGAAAAATGAATTCCTCATACTTAAATATTAATGATAATAGCCACTTATGGACGCATCAAAATATCACTTCATAAACTGTGATGGCGTGCAATAATAATTTTTATACGCACTCTATCTCAAAGCACCATATTAAACGCATTCTGCTTGATGCTAATTAACTCGGTGCAATTAATTTCAGCGAGATTAATTGCGGCTATCGAGAATTATGATAAAACCAACATCTGTTCATAGACAACCAAATAAAATAAGGACATTCTTGAATATTAATATATATATATATATATATATATATATATATATATACCGGGTGTTGACATGGCGGACGCAACATAGGAAATTGCATGTTAATTTTAAACGTTCTTTACTTTTTGTAGAGGGAAAAATTCTAAATTTATAAATGTTCACACTTAACACTTTACGTTTCTCTAAGTTAAAATAATTAAGAAAAAGTAATGTGATTTTATAAAAATAATGACATACCATGGAATTGATAAAACAATTGCGGATATTCCCTGTTTTTCATTAAAGTTAAATTTAAAGCTATAAAAAAGTGTTTTCCACTCCCAGACTAAGCATGAAGCAAAATTTCGAGTTTAGAAAAGCTCCGTGAAAATTTGTCGAGGGTCGCGCAGCCGCCCGAGACAAATTTTCTGGGCTTTTTTAAACTCGAAAATTTACTTCATGCGCCACGCGTATAAAACATTATAATATTGTCAAATTTATGTATATTCGAAATTCACTTAAAATCTGTGTTTTATACGCGTGGCGCATGAAGTAAAATTTCAAGTTTAGAAAAGCCCAGAAAATTCGTCTCGGGTCGCTGCGCGACCCGAGACAAATTTTCACGGGGCTTTTCTAAACTCAAAATTTTACTTCATGCTTAGTCTGGGAGTGTAAAACACTCGTATATAGCTTCAAATTGAACTCTTTTGAAAATCAACGAATGTCAGAAAATTAGCAGCTTAAATAATTAAGAAAAAGTAGTGTGATTTTATAAAAATAATGACATGCCATGGAATTGATACAATTGCTGAAATTCCCCGTTTTTTTTAAGTTCAATTTAAAACTTTAAACAAGTGTTTTCCACTCCCAGACTAAGCATGAAGTAAAATTTCGAGTTTAGAAAAGCCCCGTGAAAATTTGTCGAGGGTCGCGAGGGTCGCGCAGACAAATTTTCTGGGCTTTTCTAAACTCGAAATTTTACTTCATGCGCCACGCGTATAAAACACTATAATATTGTCAAATTTATGTATATTTGAAATTCACCTAAAATCTGTGTTTTATACGCGTGGCGCATGAAGTGAAATTTCGAGTTTAGAAAAGCCCAGAAAATTTGTCTCGGGTCGCTGCGCGACCCTAGACAAATGTTCACGGGGCTTTTCTAAACTCGAAATTTTACTTCATGCTTAGTCTGGGAGTGGAAAACACTCGTTTAAAGCTTTAAATTGAACTCTTTTTAAAAATCAACGAATATCCTAAAATTTACAGCTAAAATAATTAAGAAAAAGTAATGTGCTTTTATAAATAGAATGACATACTAGGAATTGATACAATTGCGGATATTCCCCGTTTTTCTTTTAAGTTCAATTTAAAACTTTAAACAAGTGTATTCCACTCCCAAACTAAGCATAAAGTAAAATTTCGAGTTTAGAAAAGCCCCGTGAAAATTTGTCGAGGGTCGCGCAGCGACCCGAGACAAATTTTCTGGGCTTTTCTAAACTCGAAATTTTACTTCATGCGCCACGCGTATAAAACACTATAATATTGCCAAACTTACGTATATTCGAACTTCTCTTCAAATCTATGTTTTATACGCGTAGCGCATGAAGTAAAATTTCGAGTTTAGAAAAGCCCAGAAAATTTGTCTCAGGTCGCTGCGCGACCCTCGACAAATTTTCACGGGGCTTTTCTAAACTCGAAATTTTACTTCATGCTTAGTCTGGGAGTGCAAAACACTCGTTTAAAGCTTCAAATTGAAAAATCAACGAATGTCAGAAAATTATCAGCTAAATTAATTGAGAAAAAGTAATGTGATTTTATAAAAATAATGACATTTTTCTTGTATAGTGTAAATCATTTCGAAAACATTTACTTTAAACAAGTGACTACGATATCTTTTACCATTTTGACATCCGCAGTTGTTGTTTCAATTCTATGGCATGTCATTATTTTTATAAAATCACATTATTTTTTCTTAATTATTTTAACTTGGAGAAACGTAAAGTGATAAATGTTAATACGAATGAATTCAGAATTTTTCCCTCTACAAAAAAGGTAAATATATTTTGTTTTTAAATTAAATAGGGGAGCCAAAATTTGAACATTTTAAAATGTACATGGAATTTCCTATGTTGCGTCCGCCAAGTCAACACCCGGTATATGTATGTATATATATATAAATGCGAATATATAGAAACAACTCTATGAAGTTTTTTTATAGATTCAAATTTTATCGAATCATTTTAACAGATTATAACAAATTAGGTCAAATTTTATCCAATCATTACATTAGTTTATCATAAATAGGTTCAAATTTGATCAAATCTTTTAAACAATTTATAATTGATTGGTACAAATTTTAGACAATAATTTCAATTTATAATAAATAGGTTCAAATTTTATGGAATCATTTCAACAGTTTATAATAAATTAAACCAAATTTTATCGAATTATTTCAAGTTTATAATAAATAGGTTCAAATTTTACTGAGGCTGGAAATATTTCAATTTTAACTATTCGAATATTTATTCAAAAATATATTCAAATATTCGGATATTCATATTATTTAAATATTTTTGTATTTAACTAGTCGAATATTCAAATAGCCGAATACTCAGATAATCAAATATTTGAATATTCAAAAATGTAAAAAAATATCACATTGGCCCAAATAAACATGTGTAATACAATTCTGTCAAAATGCCAATATATTTTTCGAAAATATGATTCAGTTACAGTCAAAGAATCACATTAATAATATAAATCGTTATAATTATGACAATGTACGAATGAGCAAACTACCTTTCTTTCTGTCAAAAATTTAAAATTTTTAACAATGTCAGTAATAAAAATATATTTTCTGATAATTGACATACTCAACTTATTTCACTTGCCAATTGGTTTAATGTAACACCATTTCACATTAAATGAGTGTTTTATACGCGTGGCGCATGAAGTAAAATTTCGAGTTTAGAAAAGCCTAATTTGGCTCGGTCGCTCCACTTCGCTACGCGCCCGATCCAAATTTTTAGGCTTTTCTAAACTCGAAATTTTACTTCATGCTTAATCTGGGTGTGGAAGGCACTTGTTTGAGCATTAAAACAATTGATATTTGACATAATACATTGATTCTTGTGTTATTGGATAAAACAGTTTTATAACATCAAAACAGAATGCAACTTTGATACAAGTTAAAGAAGAAGCAATCGTTTTTTTTTTTATGTCAAACGACAATTCAGGGTTGATCAAGGCACTTAACGTCAAAATGCCATAATAGTGAAAATACAGTCGACGTATTTTATTGCCATTGATTAACAAAATTCCATCACAGTCAAAATATATATTGCAAATTCAATTATTGGTTATTTGCCTACATCAGATGCGGATTCCATCAACTTAATGTGTGGTAATCATAAACAAACTCGCAATTTTTTCAAGTTTAATGAAATATCAATGAATGAAGTTCGAGATGTAGTGTCGACGCTCCGTAACAGCTCTTCTAAAGATATTTATGAGCTCCGAATTGATCCAATCAAGTCGGTAATCACCGCTATTTTATCCCCACTTACCAAAATGCTTAACAAATGCTTAAAAAACAACGTGATTCCAGATCTTTTTAAGAGAGCCATTGTAATTCCAATTTTTAAGAAAGGCGAGGTAGACGATCCTGATAACTACCGTCCCATTTCACTTCTGCCTCAATTTGAAAAATTTTTAGAAAAAATTATGCTGAACCAATTAGTCTCCTATCTGGAAGAAACGAACACCCTAGTAACTGAGCAATATGGCTTCAGAAAGGGTCGATCAACAGCGGCGGCGATATCTACCTTTGCCGAAACAATTATTGATGCATTTGAGGAAGGCTCAGTATCAATGGCTACTTTCCTGGACTTGTCTAAAGCCTTCGACTGTGTTTCTCATGAAATATTGCTGCGTATGCTGTATTTTTACAATATACACCCAGATAGCTGTCGGGTCTTACTCTCCTATCTCTCAGGAAGAACGCAGTGTGTCTTATCTAACGGAATCATATCTGAAGCCTCAGCTATTGAACATGGGGTACCGCAGGGTTCGGTATTAGGACCGCTTTTATTTCTACTCTTCATTAATGACCTACCCTGTGCGTTATCAGCTCCGAAAACCATTTTATATGCGGACGACACCACCATTATTAATATAGCGCTGTAATTATTACCACCATTTATTAAATTTTAGTTATTAATGTTAATACGTTTTATCAATTTTTATATATTATCGTTATTATTTTGTACATATTCTTTGTAAAAGGGGTTTCCCGTGAGAGAATAAATAAATAAATAAATAAAATTTGACCTCAGCTACCGCTTTTCACGATCAATCACTTAACGAAGTTTCAGAATGGTTCCTAAATAACCGTCTGAAACTCAATTGCAGTAAATCAGCTACGCTCACTTTTTCGTTAGAGAGCAGAGTGCAGCAGCAGGCTTCTACGAAGTTTCTAGGAGTTCATATTGACTCTTTCCTATCTTGGAATACCCATGGGAACACACTTGCTGCAAAGCTATGTTCTCTTATATTTCTTATTCGCAGTCTAGTACCTTTGGTTTCAAAAGATATTGTTCGGACGACATATTTCTCTCTATTTTATGGGGGTTATTGCTTGGGGACACGCCGTCATCCGACACCGGATTTTTGGACTCCAAAGAAGAGCAGTCAGAGTCATCGCTGGGATCAACTACACAGACGACTGCAGACATGTATTTATTGATCTGAACATATTGACGTTCCCATCACTCTACATACTTGTTTGCCTTTCCCATATTAAACGCCACTTAAACGATTACCTGATATGCAGTGATATTAATAGATACAATACTCGACAGAAATCGGATTTGTATTTAAAACCTACAAAGCTGACAAAAGCGCGGACGGGTGAACGTTTCTACGCCATCAAATTTTTTAATGTCCTGCCTACGACCATCCAGGAATTACCCCACAATAAGTTTTATCGGACAATGAAGGAGTTTCTATCAAGTAATGCATTTTACTGCTCGGATGATTATCTCGATTTTAATTTTAGTGAAGCATTTAAATTTGAAATTTCAACTTTTAATATTATATGTTAATATTTTTATTATTAATTTACTATTAATTATTTAAGAAGTGACTTATTTAAAACATGTCCATTGTTATTAAATCAATAAATATATAATATGAAAAGAGTAAGTGATTTTATTAGTCAAAACACAATTGGCATAGTGATTTAATATCCTAATGTCAAAGTAATCAAGTTTCGGAGTTTTTCATCCAAAATTGAAAAACTAATCAAATTAAAATTATTTAACTTCTTTCACCTAAAATTACGTGTCTTATTGAAACTCTGATTTTTATAAGGCCATTATAGGTTTTTTTTAGATAAAAAAACTTCGAAACTTTGGACATCGATAAAATCCTAATATCGCAAAAAACAGTGAGATGTATTTTCTCTTTTACACAAATTTTTCATTTTTGTTTCCAGATTTCACTGTGTAATAAATAGATTTAAATTCTACCCAATTATTTCAACAAATTATAATAAATGGATTCAAATTATATTAAATTATTTTAACAGTTTATAATAAATTGGTTTAAATTTTACCCAATTATTTCAACAGTTTATAAATAAATAGGTAGTAATTGCAATGAATATTTGGAGACTTGTCTTAATAAGACAACATTTTTGCAGAAAGTCGATATTAATTTTAATTTGTTTTTATATTATGTAAATATTCTGCAAACTATTGACAAACTCAATTTTTCTTTATGTTACATTTCCTTTATAATAAATAGGTTCAAATTTTATCCAATCATTTCAACAGTTAATAATAACAAATATCTGCGAACTAGTACTAGGACACTTCTCGTTATAAAGCTGATGGATTATTTCGCATAAAATTACACACCTTGAAACGACAAAAAAGCACTTTTAGAATAAACCAAAGCACCAACATCAATCAAATTTAATTAAAATTTCTAATGAAGCTTCCAGTATACATACCTCATATCAAGCGTATATCATTAAAACTGTTGAAATGATATCATAGCTTTGAAACGAAAAAAAAAAAATCAATTAGGAAAAAATAAATAACTGAGAAAAGAGGGGTAATTAATTAAAGTCGTCCATCATCTCGGACGTAAAGTACGGCTAATGATGAAAACGCATTATTTGTAGATAATGCACACACACACACACACACAGAGGGACAAATTCTGTCTTTGTAGATAATGGACACTAACACATATTAAAGAGACAGTCTGGCTGGTGAGAGGATGGACAGTCTGCCATCTTATCTAAATTATTGGGTTTAATTTGTGTCTTGGAGACGAAAACGGTGGCTCAATAAATACTAATGAAAAATTCCAAACAATAAATTTGTATTAAACAACAAAAAAAGAAAACTACTTATAAGTACCGTGCGGTCATTTAAATTATGATTTAGAGTAGGCGGCATTTTTTATGCGGTTGCCCAGACTGCTAATTAAATAATGGAAAAAAATTGAGGTTATGCTAAACTATGTGTTAACAGTAGTGCCAATCTAATTTAAAACTCAAAGCCTACTCTAAATCATGTTTTAAACAATCGCACTGTATTATATGTTCCAATAAATATTTAAAAAAACTATTTTTCATTATTTTAATAATTTTGCTGGTTTCCTGAGGTTGTCATTTAGTTATTTTAAAATTTAAAACGAAGTGACAACTGATAGTCAAAACTAATAGCTAAAATAAAAACAAATAGAGATAATTTAGCAAATATTAGGCCTTTTCTAAGCCAGTTGCACAGGATTCCAATTACCTATTTGGATTTCGATTGTGATAAATCTATAACTGGAAGTTTAAGAATAATAGATTGAAACACGTCATTGAAACACTTAATAATTGACGTACTAAACTTATTTTACTTGTCGATTGGATGCAGAACATTTCACATTAATTAAGCGATTTGGTCGCATAGCGCTAAAATTTTCTGGCTTTTCTAAACTTGAAATTTTACTTCATGCTTAATCTGGGAGTGGAAACCTTTGCTAGACGATCTATCAGAAACTTATTTTGCAGTTGCCTTAATTGTCAAATTTATGACATAATAGTTGATATATTTTTTTCCCAAATTTAGAACAAACACAAATGGTGTGCATTACATTTATGGAAAGTAAAGCAACCACGATTGACGTTATTATAGAAATAACATTACAGAACGTCAAAGTCGAAACAAAACAAAAAGAATTAAAAAATCGTGTGTTTATAAAAATTGGTAGAAAATTAACAAAACGCTTCAGAAGTTTAAAAATTTCAGATAGTATTAAGAAAACAACCTTTCATGAGATTACGCTGAGCGACCAAACCAAATTTTGAGGCTTTTCTTAGCTAGAAATTTTACTTCACCCTTAATCTGGGAGTGGAAAACACCCGATAAAGGCTTAAAATTGGACATTTTTATAAAATTAACGATTACTTGAAAATTTACAGCGTGAACATCGAAATGTGTAGACTTAAAAGAAAAGTTACCTGTATTTTTAAAGAGGTCGTTACATTTGGAAAAGTTCCTTGCACTTTTATGTCCAACATTAGTTTGTATGATTCTGATGCCGGTACTTCTTCATTAGATTTAAATGTTTTACTTCTGACGTACAATATTTGAAGTTTACGATTTCATCATCAAAGTCCTCTAGATAATTATTTTTAAATCTTTGAGTAGCTTCTTTGAGTTTAGTGTCTGTTTTCGACGACAGAGAATAATATTTGGTTTCTTGAATTGCTTTAAAATAGCTTTCAGAATCTTGTTTCCCGTCAATTATTTCTTTGCAAATTGGAGAAGATATGTAGGAGATTTTTCCTCCACCCTGATTACCATATTTAGCTAAATACGCACTTCAAAATGGGTCGTATTAGTTCTAAGATTCCTAAATAATTACCATTACTAGTATAAATGAAATTGCCAATTCTTGGTTGCAGAATACTTCAAACATTAAAAGTGCGATTCTTTTCGCAATCTACAACAAGTTAGTCTTACAAAGACTATATCTATATATATAACTTGTTGTAGATTGCGAAAAGAATCGCACTTTTAATGTTTGAAGTATTCTGCAACCAAGAATTGGCAATTTCATTTATACTAATGTTTGAACGGTAACGTGACCGCCAGTCTAAGGTGTCAAATTGTTTGGAGGGAATGGCAAAGCTATACTGAGGAGAGATAAATCTCGAAACGCGTCTATAGATGGCCTGAATAATTTGACCCAAATTGTTACATTTGCAGTAGGTTACTGTATGTAACAGCAAACACTTGTTGTATAATTCAATGTCCGTCGGGGTATTAGCCCGGGAAGTAGTTGTTTCAATGAGTGTTTGATATAGTCTTTGTAAGACTAACTTGTTGTAGATTGCGAAAAGAATCGCACTTTTAATGTTTGAATTACCATTACGTTGAGAATTAAGTAATTCTGCATCCCCACAAAAAGTTGATTTTCTTGATTAACGAAATTTCACCACTGAAACTACTCTTTGAAGATTTTTCATCCAGAGTTCTTGTTCTTTCTTAAAACGGTCTGTGAATTTAATCAAATGTGCATATTCTACAAATCAGTGTCTGCCAATGCCCAATGCATTGTATTTTCATTCGTTTTGGTGCATTTTTTCAATCTGAAAATCCGTTTGAAAATTGATTTCGTTTGTATGTGTTTTTACAAATAATACAAATAAAAAACAGTACACATTTCTGTAGATGATAAATACATTTTTAAAAATCAAGGAAAGGGCAAATTTTCTTTTTCTGCCTTTATTGTCTGCTTGAACCCGAAAATCTTCATCGAAGTGTTGGATTTATATAGCACCAGAAATCTTGAACTTCACTGGTAATAATAATAGTAAAGTATAAATCAAAAACAGTTCAAAAAACTAGCTTTGCTTTTTTCGCCATAATCAGGAGTGAATTGCAAAAGAAACCTACCGGTTTATATACAGGGAATTTTTCTTATTAGTATACATACAGGGAATTTTCTATTAGGTGCATACGCTTTTTTATTGAGTTCAATTTAAAGCTTTAAACGAGTGTTTTCCACTCCCAGACTAAGCATGAAGTAAAATTTCGAGTTTAGAAAAGCCTGAAAATTTGGTTTGGTCGCGCAGCGCGAAGCGCGGAGCGGCCAAACTAAATTTTCAGGCTTTTCTAAACTCGAAATTTTACTTCATGCGCCACGCGTACAAGACACTGATTTCAAGCGAAATTTACTCGTTTACGATATTTCAGTGCTTTCAGTGTTTAATACGTGTGGCGCATGAAGTAAAATTTCGAGTTTAGAAAAGCCTGAAAATTTGGTTTGGCCGCTCCGCGCTTCGCGCTGCGCGACCAAACCAAATTTTCAGGCTTTTCTAAACTCGAAATTTTTCTGCCTTTATTGTCTGCTTGAAGCCGAAAATCTTCACGAAGTGTTGGATTTATATAGCACCAGAAATCTTGAACTTCACTGGTAATAATAATAGTAAAGAATAAATCAAAAAACAGTTCAAAAATCTAGCTTTGCTTTTTTCGGCAGAATCAGGAGTGAATTGCAAAAGAAACCTACCGGATTATATACAGGGAATTTTTCTTATTAGTATACACACAGGGAATTTTCTATTAGGTGCATACGCTTTTTTATTGAGTTTAATTTAAAGCTTTAAACGAGTGTTTTCCACTCCCAGACGAAGCATGAAGTAAAATTTCGAGTTTAGAAAAGCCTGAAAATTTGGTTTAGACGCGCAGCGCGAAGCGCGGAGCGGCCAAACTAAATTTTCGGGCTGTTCTAAACTCGAAATTTTACTTCATGCGCCACACGTATTAAACACTGAAAGCACTGAAATATCGTAAACGAGTAAATTTCGCTTGAAATCAGTGTCTTGTACGCGTGGCGCATGAAGTAAAATTTCGAGTTTAGAAAAGCCTGAAAATTTGGTTTGGTCGCTCCGCGCTTCGCGCTACGCGACCAAACCAAATTTTCAGGCTTTTCTAAACTCGAAATTTTACTTCATGCTTAACCTGGGAGTGGAAAACACTCGTTTAAACTTCAAATTGACTTCATTTAAGAAAACAACGAATATTTAAAAATCTACAACAACTAATTGAAATACGTATTCTCAAAAGAAAAACTCCTTGTATAATCAGGTAATAAGGGATTTTAAAATTGGAGAATTTCAAATCTCCTAGTTCCTAGTGAGAAAGCTATTCAAGAAATATTCATTGGTAATATTTCTCCACACACTAAAAGTTAAAGGTCGTGGCTTTAATAATCCGGCACTGATCTAGACTACCAAGAGACTGATTGATTAATACTTTGAAATATTTAGCATCTGAAAGACAAAATCTGAAAGATCGATACCGTCTAAAAATATAAAGCACCCGAAAGCCCGAGAGACTTCAATATTGAGCGACTGAAAGCCCAAGAAACTATAGACTGTAAAATGAAACTATTTTTGAAAGCCTTAGAGCATTAAAAATTGACCATTTGAAATGCTGTAATACTAAAGGTTAAGAGTCCAAGAAGCCAGAAATACTGAAAGAGCAACATTTTTGATATGGATTTCCAATAGGTAAATTGTTCTTCTTTCAGTATTTCTGGAATCCCAAAGTTTTTGTCTTGAGTTCCACAATAAAATTAAAAACTGGAAGATTGAGATTGCTATCTGAGAGGCATATAGTTTAAAACATATAATGAGGGTGTTAGGGTGTTAACTGGCTTATCGACTGAGAAACAGGTATTAAGGTAATTTAGAGACCGAAAAACTCAAAAAATTAATTAAATAGAATTCAGAAACTGAGATAATCAATTAAGACATCCTTTATTAGGATTTCGAGAAGATGAGGAGATTAATGGAAAACGACAGAAAGTTATAGCTTGAACAATAAAAAGACTAGTGAATTGAGACAGAAAAAGTTAGGGACGAAAAGACTAAAAGATTAAGAGACTAAAATAGCAGCAGACAGCATTGAATAAAAAGGGCTTAGACAAATAATTTTGCTGACTTGGAACTTGAGACATAATTTTTTTGTCTATGGATTTTAATTTGAAAAAAATTAATAAAGATTAAGGCAAAAACTGAAATTTCACCAGTAAACGGTTACCGTACACTTTCCCGAATATATTTTCCCGAATGACCTTTTTCCCGAACGCCATATTTCCTGAAAATAGAAATCCCGAATCCCATTTCCCGAATCCAATTTCCCGAAAGGTATTGTTCCTGAATAAAATATAAACTATTTAGAACAGAATATCATCGTACGGTTTACACTTATAGCAGTCCACTTTCGAGGATAATGCGTTTTGCAAATTTGTTACAGCGTTTTGAAAATTTTAATCTATTTGCTGATTCTTAAATACTTTTAAACGTAATTTGCTGCGTACCAATTTAGAAAGTATTTTTGCAAAACCATCACCTTAATATTTTTTGCTCCTCATTAATGTGCATAATGTACCTATTTTTAGGTAAACAGACTTTAGGTATTAGATATAAGTTATATTTTGTAATCATTGTATAAAATTGGAGATTTTCCGTTTTCGAAAGAAATAAATACAATAAATACAATTTTGAAACCTAAACAAATTAAGTGATTTATTAAAGTGATATTATGGAGTTTTAACAACTAACAGCCTCAACTAAACAGTAAATATAAGCTAAATTCTGACTTCAGTTTCTGGAAGTATTCACCTAAACTAGAAAAACCCTATTTGGGTTTTGATAGTTTAGTTCGGGAAAAACATCATTCGGGAAAGTTGTAAATATTCAAGAAATAAATAGTGTGTTGTATTACTTGCGAAGAGACCTTTCAAACGAGGTGTCACTTGACATACCTTTCCATTTGAAAAAAAAAGTCAGAGGTGGCTGCGCTCTTCCGGGAACAGATAAGCAAGCAGCATATACATAGAAATGAGGGCAAGAAAAAACAATACTTAGCGTGTTTCGGGATTTTTTGCAAAAATCGCCTATATCGAAGTTATGAATTTTATTCCAGTTAAAGTTTCCACACTGTATATATAAAATGATTTGTAGACCTCTGTTAGAATATGCAGCAATCCTCTTTCACAATCCCCATCCAAGCACTAAGAATACTCATAAAAATTGGACACCCACTAAATTTACTTTATAATCCCTCCAATGCACTCCTATCAAAAAACTAATATTATTCCCATGGAAGAAAGATTGATACAACTAACACAAAAATTTGGCTCCAACCCAAATATCCTAGAACCGATTAACTTCCTGTGCATTCCTGGTAACCTCAATATAACCCCAAAAATTAAATTTCCCAATGACACCATTTATAATTTCATCACATCATTCCACATTGACCTCCTTGACAACACTGAACAACACTGATGGACAATGACACAATAGGACTGTGACAGACTAATTTACTGAAACAAACAACGTATTTTTATTTTTATTATTTATACAAAACAGGCTGAAAGACTGATCGTCGATAGCCCCTTTATAGATGTATTTAATAAAATTATTTATTCGAGTTGTATATATATATATATATATATATATATATATATATAACGAATAGTTAGGTGAAACACATTAAAAATATTGTAAATATGAACGAGACAATGAACAAATATAAAACAGAAATATAAATAAAAATTAATAAATATAATTGTATAAAACTTAATGATTGATAGATTGTGAGATTGAAAGACTGATGGGTTGAAAGATTGAATGACTAACTTAGATACTAAGTTATTGAAAGACAGAGATTCTGAGCGACAAAATCCTAGAGACTCTCTGATAATTTTGTTTCTTTCGGTCAGTTGAATTATGAGTTAACCAGGAAATCTTGAAATAAAACAACAGAGTGTTAACCTGGAAGTTTGAGATTGAAAAATCGAGAGACTGATTGATAAAGAAGGAGCTCAATAGACTAAAATCCAGAGAGACTGAAAACAGAAAAAAAAACTCTGAATACCTGAAAGACTGTTGTTTTAGAGATTGGAGATCAGTATCGGATTTTGTAAGAAATAAACTAGTGTTTTCCACTTCCAGATTAAGCATAAAGTAAAATTTAGAGTTTAGAAAAGCCTGAAGGCTTGGGCTTTTCTAAACTGGAAATTTTACTTCATGTGCCGAGCGTATAAATCACGGATTTCAAGTAAAGTTCAAAATATACTACTAAAACAGTTTGATAAACATATATATTTTTAACTTCACAATAATTTAGTGTTTTGTAACAACCAACCAAACCAAATTTTAAGACTTTTCTAAACTCGAAATTTTACTTCATGCTTAATCCGGGAGTGAAAAACACTCTTTTAAGCTTCAAATTGATCTCTTTAAAAGCAACGAATGCCGGAAAATTTACAGCGTAAGCAAACGTATATATAAAAGAAAACAATCGCTGTGAAACTACGGAAGTAATTAGCGTTGTCTAGGCAATTATTTTTTTCTTAATCTTCTCTTAGACATGAATTTATGCCTAACTGGTGCATTTACCCTTTTCGATAATGTCTAGAAATTGATAAACGTTATTTCAGTGTTGAAAAAATAAAACACAACATTTAATTTCAACTCAGCGTCAAATAATTAACAAATAAATTTTTGAAATTCATAACAACATTGTCTCATTAAAAAAAAATTGATTGGACATGAAGTTAAAAAGCTCAAAGTTGACTAAAATTGAGAGTAATACATATAATTAATTGAAATGGTCAAATATTATTTTCATCACAGACAACTAAAAAGCAGAAGTGGAGTTCCAGCCAGTCAAATTAAGAATTAAGAGGATATTAAACTGTTAACTGTGGAGGCTTCTACTTTTTATTGCATTATTATTTACACAAATAAGACACTTAAACTTTGTTTGTATAACTGAGGCTGTTATTATGGCTATGGTTTCGACAAATTTAACTTATCATTATCAAAATTAATTTAAACTAACAATTCGTTATGTATATATACAAGAAATTACGGTTACAAAACTGCCTTAAAAATAAGGGTGTATATTGTTACAAAAACAAGTTGAAGTTGTCGAAACTATAGTCACAATAAAAACTTCATTTATAAAAACAGAGTTTAAGTGTCTTATTTATGTACGGGAAAATTATTGGAAATTATTGAAAGTTTACGTTTAAAGATTTGTCGAAAATTCATTTTTTTATTTGAATGTTTTGAAACCTTCGAATTATATGTATCAAAATTTATTGATTGCATACCTTTAATAATCTTTAAGGTTTTATAATTTTTCGTTCAATTGATCGAATTTGTTGTTTCTTCAATGAAAACCACAGGCAATTATACAAAGAGTTTTATGTAACACCGAACATTTTCATCTTATACAAGTTGACACCTTTAATTTTTAAATTATGTGTAAATTGGGTTGCCTATATAACCATTACAAATTGTACCCAATCAATCGCAATTTATGCCTCAACTTATACATACAGGGAGTTTTTCTTTCAAGTATACATGCCCTAATTATAGCGTATATGCCATACATTTTTAGATAATCATTGTTTTTTTTTTAAGAGTTGAAGATTAAGCATAAGGTAAAATTTTAAGTTTAGAAAAGCCTGAAAATTTGGTTTGGTCGCGTATCGCGGAGCGGCCAAACCAAATTTTCAGGCTTTTTTTAAACTCAAAATTTTACTTCATGCGCCACCGGTACCAAACACTGACATATTACGAAGTTTAAAACACACCGCTAAACTTAACATTGAATCAGTGTTTTGTACCGTTGGCGCATGAAGTAAAATTTCGAGTTTAGAAAAGCCTGAAAATTTGGTTTGGTCGCTCCGCGCTTCGCGCTACGCAACCAAACGAAATTTTCAGGCTTTTCTAAACTCGAAATTTTACTTCATGCTTAGCCTGGGAGTGGAAAACACTCGTTTAAAGCTTCAAATTGAATTCTTTTAATAAATCGATCGTCGGAAAACGTACAAGGTAAATGTTCGGTGTTACATAAAACACTCTGTATATATAATTCTTAATTTGAGTGGATGTAATTACAATTCTGCTTTTTGAATTTAATTTCTGTTGGTGGAATAAGAAACTTGATTAATTGAAGTTTCTTATTCCATCAACAGAATTCAAAAAGCAGAATTGAAATTACATCCACTCAAATTAAGAATTATATATATAATTGTCTGTGGTTTTCATTTAAGAAACAACAAATTCGATCAATTAAAAGAAAAATTATAAAACCTTAATGATTATTAAAGGTATGCAATAAATAAATTTTGATTTCTTTACTGCAAAGATAAAACATTCGGATTTTTATATGATTACTAAAAATAGTAATTAATCAATATAATTTTAATTGAAGTAATTGAATTATTATGCTTTTATTGTGTCTAAAGTGTGGGAGTTTTCTAATCCTCTCACAGTTTTCTGTATTCCTAGAATAATAAGTAATATTTTACAATATTTATTTAGTATTATTCTTTGCCATGCTAAAATATGTATTACACTGTATAGTAAATAAGTAAATAGTAATAGCATAGGAAATTAATCTAAAAATATTTAAAGGATACGTATCTCTATAAAAAAAAAATCTCCAACATAAAAAAAACAACTCACATTTACTTATTCAGAGTATGTACCTACTAATCTACAAAGCTTGTACTATTCTAATGTCTGTATTAGCTATAAAAGGTTGTGTCTGGCGCAATAACTCAAACCAGGGTAAGAGAGAGAAAAAGAGAGGGCAGATGGCGCCAGGCGCGGAGCCAAAGGTAAGAGGCTCATAAATAAAACCGAAAAGCTCAATAATGAACCGAAGCCTCGGGGAGAAAGAGAAGCTCAATAATAAACGAAAAGCGGAGAGGAGAAGGAAAGGATAGAAGGTAGGACAAGGATCAAAGAGCTCGTCTCCAAGGATACCCAGGTCGGTTTTTGATTGGGGCAAGTGGGCAAGCGAAAGCCACGCCCGCTGATTAATTATACCGCGCTTAACTGGAGTTTAAATCTAAATTTGCATGATGTTAAAAATATGTTCGTTTAGGGGAGGCTTATCTTGAAAATTTTAGGCACACACATACACACACATGGCGAAATCTATAATTATAAGCAGCCATTTTATTTAATAAAAAACACGCATTTTCAATATTCTTGATTTTATGTGTTGAAATGATTTTTATATGTAAATTGAATGCTAGAATAAGTTAAGTATATTATTTAAGTTAGGAAGTAATAACTCAAATTCGACTTATTTAATGTATATTCACTCCTTGTGAATCTCTCTTACAATTCTTTGTATGTGTTTTGCACTAAATTCCCACTCCTAGACTACTTTTGTCACTTGAAACTTGTGTGCCCAACTATTAATAATGACCTATGTAGAAAAGAAAAATATGTTTAAATTTTAAAGAGTTTTGTCTTCTTGTTAAGATGAATAAAGTGTTTTTAAAACTTCATACTAAATCACGGTTAAATACGCCTGGCGCATGAAGTAAATATTTCGAGTTTAGAAAAGCCTGAAAATTTGGATTGGTCGCTCCGCTTCGCTACGCGACCAATCCAAATTTTTAGGCTTTTCTAAACTCGAAATATTTACTTCATGCTTAATCAAAGATTTGAAACACTCGTTCCAATATTATTGCAGACTTAAATAAATATAAAGATATGAAAGTATGGAATGAAAGTAATTTTCTTAAAATCAATCAATAAATAAATAAAAATGTCCATTTTTAGACAAGTTTGAGCTCTTCTAATTTTGTCCTGAATTACTGAATATTTTCATTATTTTTATGAAAATTCAAACCTAATTTTACTCTCAAAAAATTCTTATAAACCAATAAAAATCCAAAGTTTGGTTAATGAATATGGAAGACATAATAGGAGTCATTTGAAACAATTTTTTTACCCAAATTTGAGCTTCTATAATTCTGTACTAAATCACAGAATTTTAATTAATATTAATTTGTTCGAAAAAATATAAAGCTTATCCAGTTCTTAATTATTTCTGTAAAAATACCTGTAAAAATCGAAAGATTTCATAACGAATTATGGAAGATATAAAAAGAAATATATTTTTTAGTAAAATTTGAGCTTCTATAATTTTTTCGTAAATCACAGAACTATAATGTTTTTTAAGGAAAATATAAAGCACACTTGGTTCTTAATAATTTCTGTAAAATCAATAAAAATTAAAAGTTTGGTTAATGAATTATGGAAGACATAAAATGAGTCACTTGAAATACATGTTTTCAGCCAAATTAGAACTTTTCTTAAATCACAAAATTTAAAGTTTTTGATGAAGATATTAGGCTCATTCAGTTCTTAATAATTTCTCTAAAATCAATAAAAATCCAACATTAATGAATTATGGAAGACAAAATAATAATTATAATTCTGTCCAAAATTACAGAATTTTAATTATTATTGATTTGTTTGATGACAATACAAAGGTTATTCAGTTCTTAACAATATCTGTAAAAATCCTATAAAAATCCAAAGTTTTGATAATGAATTATGGAAGATATAACAAGAACTATATTTTTTAGTAAAATTTGAGTTTCTATAATTTTCTCCTTAATCACAAAACGTTAATTATAATTTGTTCTTTTTAAGGAAAATATAAATTTCATTTAGTTCTTATTGATTTCAGTAAAATCAATAAAAATACAACGTTTAGTTAATGAATTGTAGAAGACATGAAAGGAATCACTTGAAATACATTTTTTCTAGTCAGATTCGAGCTTCTAAAATTCATAGAATTTTAATAATTTTTTAATTTAATTAAAATGTAAATCTCGTTCAGCTCTTCATAATTTCTGTAAAATCAATAAAAATCCAACGTTTGGTTAATCAATTATGGAAGACAAAATCTTTAACTTAAAACATCTTTTTTAGCCAAGTTTGAGCTTCTGTAATTTTGTCTTCAATCGATGTTTTTTCTATTAATTTTTATAACACACTGTCTTATAACTATTGTGTTATACGCCAAAATATTGCCTTTAATTAATTACACATTTATTCAGAAATAAATTATTATTATTATTACCAAATTTACCTTAATAATTTTTAGAAAGTTGTGAACAGTCTAGGAAAATCTATAATTTAATTAATCAGAAATCCAAGACATTACAAATTAACATGTTACATATTTTAAAGTTAATTCTGCTCTTCTTTTCGTGTGTTTTATTTAAACAAAGCTAAGAAACTTAATAATGATAAATGCTTTATTGTAACTAATAATTGACAGATTATAAAAACTAACTAACTAAAACTAAAACTAAAAGAATTTCCTAGCATTTCAAAATTTCACACTAATACTTTCAGTTTTTGGCTTTACGATATTTCAGTTATAATCTTTCAATTATAATTAGTGTAATGCTCTGAGATTAATAGTCTAAGAATTTGAAAAAAGTCAGATATTCAATGTCTTTAATTAACGTTATAATATAATTTAAGAAACTGGTATATTGAAATAAGATTGACAGACAAAATACTAGTGTTAATAATTTAAAGTTAGCTTTTCGTTTTAATTTATTTGAACTTTAAAAAGCTTAGCTTTCTTAGATGAAATTGGCAACTTTATAAAGTTTGAGCATTGATTAAAGCACTTGGTTTGTATCACTGATTTTTATTTTTACTCCTGAAGTAGAGTAGAGTCGAGTAAAAACAAAAATCAGTGAAACAAACCAAATGTTTTATTGAACGTTCTAATGTTAATTTAATATGTTTCACCACCGGTTAAGTGAAAAATTAATTCATCATATAAAACACTAATAAACTGTTTCAAATATCTGTAGATGTAAATTGAATAGGTAATTATTGTAAATGAAAGTAATAAACATAAACCAAGCAAACTTATCATCAATAAATCATCAACTAGGACTTTATCAATAAAACGTGAGTATTTATTAATCATTCATTCATTACAAAAAGCATAAAATACTAATGTTACACATGCACTTACGTTTACAATGTTTTACTTTTTCTGTTGTTTGTTGCTCACGTAATAAATTACCTGCCGACGTCCATTAATTAAGCGTCTTATGAATTATTAAAACTGAGTACACGCAATTCATTCCGCTAGAATGTGTAATAGTTTTCTCTTTCTTTCTGTCTTTTGTGTTTGTTTAGTAAATACAGCAGAGTTGACGATGATGAAATGCTTGAGATATTTTTCAGAATGTGGTATACAGAAAATTAATTTTAGTATCGAAATTGGTGCAAATGTTTTAGAAAGGGGTGCATTATGTATTTCAAAATGACAGATAGTGAACTTAAAAATCATAAGATTGATTTCAAATTACACGTAGTCAACTAAAAATCATAAGATTGATTTAAAATTATATTTAGGAAACTTAAAAATCATAAGAATAATTTCATTTTTTAAAGATTGCGTTATTAAAACGAAAATAATTGATTTAGACAAGTTTATGTTGAACGTTTCATAATTACAGTAATACCTATTACTAAAACAAATGATTCAGAAAAAATTGAGTTGGATGGTAAAAATTACTTGAAATATACTAAATGAATCTGAAATAGTGTTAGAGTTGTTTGTATTAAAATTAAATTAATTAAACATAACGGATTTTTTATATAAGTTGCATACATACAGATAATTTTTTTGATAATTTTCAGGCATCCGTTGCTTTTAAAAAACGTTCAATTTGAAGCTTCTAACGAGTGCTTAGAGTCCTTGATTAAGCATAAAGTAAAATTTCGAGTTTTAAAAAGCCTGAACATTTGAATTGGTCGCGTAGCGAAGCGACCAATACAAATGTTCAGGCTTTTCAAAACTCGAAATTTTACTTCATGCGCTACGCGCATAAAACACTGACTTAATCTGAGTTTCAGTGTTTTATACGCGTTGCGCATGAAGTATAACTTCGAGTTTAGAAAAGCCTGAAAGTTTGGAATTGCTGGGGCGCGCGAGCAAAGCGAGTCGCGCCCCAGCATTTTTTTAGACAACTTTAAACATTTGGATCGAAAAATTGAAATCGAAATGTTCAGGCTTTTCTAAGCTCAAAATTTTACTCCAAGCGCCACGCGGTTAAAGCGCTTTAGCATACTTCATGAGCGGTGTATTCTAAACTTCACAATACTTCGGTGTTTTATACGCGTGGCGCATGAAGTAAAATTTCGAGTTTAGAAAAACATGAAAATTTGGATTTGCAGGGGCGGACTCGCTTCGCTCGCGCGCCCCTGCAAATCCAAATTTTCAGGTTTTTCTAAACTCGAAATTTTACTTCATGCTTAACCAAGGATTGGAAACACTCGTTAGAAGCTTTAAATTGAACGTTTTTCAAAAGCAACGGATGCCTGAAAATGATCAATAAAATTATCTGTGTGTAACTCAAACAAAAAATCCGTTATGTTTAATTAATTTAATTTTAATAGAAACAACTCAAAACTATTCTAGATTCATTTCGAATATTTTAAGTAATTTTTACCATCCAACACAGATTTTTCTGAATCATTTGTACATGAACATTAGCATATTCTGCGCTCATATTTTTATTTTCTAAAAATTCAGAATTATTTTCCAATTTCAGTACCTTAAAATTATATGGTTCTGTCTTACATTTTATGTGGCTTTAATATTCATAGCATTTACTTGATTTATTAACTAGAACTTTAAATCTACAATAATCATCCAAATTTAAATAAGCGATAATTCTAACCGAAAACTGATCCTTTCTTGAATCTCATTTATTTACAAAACAAAAAATATAAACAATCTGAACTTTTTTGTTCCTTTCATCTCATTTACTTAAAAAATAATCTTGTCGAGCAGTGGATAGTCGAATGCGAAAATCAAGGCGATAAATAACCTCGCTGTCCGGGCCCGAAAGAGGTTTCCTGGAACTCATTCCGCGCGTACAACAAAATCCACTTCCAATCCGACCTCTTATTATTATTACAACACGAAAACATCGGGAAAATAAAAAAGCCACGGCGTGTATCTCGCATAATAAAGTTGTCCCAGACTCTCGACTCTCAGGTAATTTATTCAATTACTGTAAGTTAGACTCTTGGTGGCATGGAAATTGTAAATTTAAAATACTTGGCAATATTATTTACTTTCTTAAAACAATTCACATACACTCTTACCAATATTAGTAACAATTTTAGCAATTTATTTTCCCGCAAAAAAAATATTCATCTTATTTTTTCACTTTTAAAAATATCTGGAAATTTGTAATCTCTGCACAATTAAATTTTGAGCACTCGTGCTTAGTGCAGTTTTTAAGTTTCAAACCATGTTTATACATCAAATGAAAGCCTTTTTAATTCCCACACGCGTACTTTTTAAATAAATTATAAATCCGTTTATCGTTTCTTGCAATACTGTGCTTTAACTAACGAGTGTCTATAAACTGTCGGCATCTTAGTTGCTTTGAAAAAAAATTGCATATCTTAGATTATGCCATACGAAACGGTTAATTTTGGAAACGTCAAATACATTTATTTATATCATTGGGTAGTGTCACAGTGCTGAATTTAATTACGACGTATGTTTTTTAATTACTCGTTAGAATTAGTAAAAATATGAACATTTGCATTTTCTAAAAAAACTTTGATACAAAGTAAAATTTGAAAAATAAATTAAAGTTGCTTTATGTAAATGTATTAAGGATTAAATAAGCTTGCAACTGAATATACAAACTTAATTTTGATCACAACAATTGTGGTCATGGTGAACAATAATTGAAGTTGGACATTCGTATTTTTACAATTTTAGTTTTGATCACAAAAATTGTGGTCATGGCGGATACTTGAAGTTAGACATTTGTATTTTTGATTAATAGCTGAAATTTTAATGAAATATTTTTTCACAAGGCAAAAAGCTGCTGTAGCTATTTCTAACAACAAGGGGATGTGTGTGATTTTTTTGAGATTTATATATAAATTTAAAAAATCATCTGGATTTTTCAATTTTTGTAAGGGTTACCCCTTACAAAAATTACAAAATTCATATGATGATCCAGTCTGGAAATAATCTAGATTTTCAGTTACATTTTTTAATTTGTTTTAAATCCCAAAGAAAATTCACACTCTTACTATTATTTGAGACAATGTAAGCAATTTGTTTCCGCAATAAAAAAATTATTCATTTAATTTTCTACTTTTAAAATAGACTGTGAATTTGTAATCTTCACAAAATTAAATTTAGGGCGCTCGTGCCTAGCGCAATTTTTAAGTCTTAAAGAATATTTACACATCAAATTAAAGTTATTTTAATTGTTAATCGCGTACTTTTCAAATGAATAAAATTCGTTTAGCGGTTTCTGAAATACAGTGCTTTAAATAGAATTTGTGAAAAATGGAATATTTACTTTTTTTGATGAAACGTTGATACAAATTATAATTTAAAAAATAAGTTAATTTTGCTTTATGTGAATGTATTGAGGATTAAATAAGCTTTTAATTGATGATAAATACTTAATTTTGATCACAAAAATTGTGGTCGTGGCGTCTGCTAAAAGTTCGTATTTTTTTTACAGTTTTTTATATTAATCAATATTGAGAAGTGTTTCAATGATTTATACCACTTTATTTGATTATTTCCACCACTCGAGTTTCGACATATTTAGTGTTGTTTTTAAGTTTGACAAATGTAGAATGTTTCTATGACTAAAATGTTCGTTGATAAGTTTTAGACAAGGATTACGATTTTTTTTTAATTCATGCGCCACGCGTATAAAATACTAAACTATTGTAAAGTTTAAAATATACTGCTAAAGCATATTTTGAACTTAACGTTAAATCAGTGTTGAATACGCGTGGCGCATGAAGTAAAATTTCGAGTTTAGAAAAGCCTGAAAATTTGGTTTGGTCGCGTAGCGCTACGCGCTACGCGACTAAACCAAATTTTAAGACTTTTCTAAACTCGAAATTTTACTTCATGCTTAATTTGGGAGTAGACAACATTCGCTTATAACTTCAAATTAACTTAAAAAATAAATACAACGAATGTCAGAAAATGTACAGCGTAGTCCTATGTAGGTATACTTAGAGGAAACGTGCTTAAATACTTTATACACGTAGATTTACAATAAATCTTACTTGAAAATATGTATAAATATTGAATTATTTTATTCCCTTTAAGTTTCCTTTTTAAATTCATGTCTAATGGAATCTATTATAGGCAACACAATTTAAAAGGTGTGGACAAAAGGTGCAGTGCGAAGCGCGCTAGATTCGTCCATCTATTGGTGGATAGTAGTGTTTTTTTTCTCTCTTCAATTCGGCTGATAAATTTTAAAATCATATAACAGTCTATTTATTTAACTTTTAACATGCATTATAAAAATATTCATGAAAGGTTAAAGTAAATAATTATTGAACTTAATAGAAAATATGTAGAGTGCAGTTTAACATGTTATTAAGGCAGATTTAACACTCTCAAAATTTGATTTAAATGCTAGGTGTACTTTTAAAATTCTCCTTTAATTGATTTAATTTAACTTATTATTTAAACAAATAATGTTAAAAGGTAAAATGAGCATATTTAAATTTATTTTGTTATTCACTCAGTTTTAAAACCTGTACATTCTTATCCCACTGAGCAAATCCATTTAAGTAATTTTCATCAACAATAAAACAACGTTTAATGTTGTTACAATGTTGATATAACGTTATTTGTTTGTTTTTTGCTCAGTGGGATGCTTTTAAAGAAAGTTTTGAAAATGTTTTTAGTCGGACAGTTATTAAAAAAATCGAATAAGTATTAGTGAAACAAGATAAATTCAAATTCAAAACTATTTTAATTCGAGAAAATAAGCTTACGTTTCTTATAGTTTGCACACTTAAAACATAATATATAAAATTACGAAAAAACTATTCGTGAAAATGCAAACAGTGTCTTAATTAATAAGACAATTTAAGACGATAAATATCCATTGAAACAACTACTTCCTTTCTCCTTTCTCTCCTTTCATTTTAAATTGTATTGTTAGTTGGTTTGAAGAGAATTTGACCTAAACGTTACATATGCTTTAATAGAGCGTTGTAACAAATCAAATTAAATAAGATTTTAAATATTTCATTGTATAATTCAATATCCGGAGGTGTATTTGCACGGGAAGTAGTTGTTTCAATGGATATTTATCGTCTTAAATTGTCTTATTAATTAAGACAATGTTTGCATTTTCACGAATAGTTTTTTCGTAATTTTATATATATATTAAGTATTAGTGAATTTTAAAAAAAAATAGTACATTTTTTTGTTCTCTTATATTTTCTTTTGCAAAACAAGAATAATAATTTAAACAGAAAATGTTAGCAATGAAACTAAGGAAATTCAAATTCATTTTGTTGGTCACTCAGTTTTAAAACTAGGAATACATTATCATCCTGTTAAAAAAAGTTCTGAAAATGTTGATAGTCGGATACTTAAAAAATAAATCTAATAAATCTTTGTGAATTTAATAAAGTCAGTAAATCTTTATGTTCCCTGATATTATATTTGTAAAACTAGTGAATCTATGTGTTTTTAGATTATTTTATTACCCAGCTTTTGTTGTCAAATATCATTTCTGAAAACTAGTCAATATTTTTGTATGCTGTAAAAAAGGTTCTGAAAATATTTGTATTCGGACAGTTTTTAAAAAATATTATAGATCTTAGTGAATTTTCATAAAAAATGACTCAAAGTCGAAACTAGGAATAAAAAACCAAAATATTAGTGAAATTTAACCAAGTGTTTTTTTTATCATATTTGTGTATTTTTAAAAAATTGCTATTTTTCTTATAGCCAGATCTTTTTTTCAAAATTATACCAAATTACATATATTCTGTCAATTGTTAATTACCATTTATTATTTTTAAAAACCGTTTTACTCTCTGATTCAAAAATGTTTTATTTGTTTAGGCAAATACATGTATTTTTAGTACGAATTGTCTATTTTCAGACTTCGTTCAATATTCCTTAAATTAAATGTAAATCTGTAGAATTCTAGCGGTAGTTTTCTATGAAATCTATAGTTCAAATTATTTTTACTTGTTTAGATAACTACATATATTCTTCGTATTTAATTTTAGACTCGTTTCAAGATTCCATAGATAAAATTTTAATCTACAGAATTTATCGTCAGAATTCTATAGATTTAAATTTAATCAATAGAGTCTGAAAATTAACAATTTCTACAATATATGTACTTGTCTAAACAAATAAAAATAATTTGAATTATTGCGTTTTTAGAAAACTACAGTCAGAATTCTATATATTTACATTTAATCTTAGGAATTTGGAACCAAGTCTGAAAATAAACAATATCTCCTAAAATATACAAATTCTAACACATGTCTTAGAGAAAATAATTAAGGATGTTTTATAAAAAAATATTAAAATCTATTTTATTGATATTTAATTAAACTATATACAATTATAAACAATAATTTATATAATATTGTAATTACAACATATTCGATTATTATTACCGTATAAAATTAAAATATTTACATAGTTCACAATTCCAAGAAGCTGCACTTAATTTCCGAATATTATTATTAATCCATTAAATTTTCAGCTTCACTTAAGAGTAAAATTCTAGTGGAAAGAAAATGTATTCTATTTGTAAATATGTAATTAAACTTGCAAAAATTAAGCTGAAATTTGGATTCTATTTGTAAATATGCAATATAAACTAAAATATACTAACCATTTATTGTTATGGATTGGATTTATAAGAAATTTACAAAAATAATAAATTTCTATATTGATTTTTTATATGACATTTACAAAAAGAATAAATATTAAATACATAATTTATATGAAATTTTCATAAAACACGAATCTGTTACTCACAATATGATAACAAAGTCAAATTTTTAATATTGATATGAAATGTAGATGACATTTATAAAATTTATGAAATTTATATGAAATTTATGAAAAGAATACATTTTAAATTGCACGTGAAAGAACATTATTAATTTGGTAAACATTTGGTATATAGTTGCAATATTTTATAAAAATAACTACGAGTAATATATTTGGTAAATAGCGTTGACTAGGCGTTGGATGTGTTTGGAATTTTGCAATTGCGAATCCTAATTTCCATCTCCTGGAGAATTATCATCCGGGTTCGTTTGATAGCGGTTCACGTAAGAAGTTGACGTGATCACCGTCGCTTGTTCTTCCATGTTTGCTTTTGACGGCATTGGCATTGGTTCTAGTTGTGGTATCATTGAACTAAAAATATAATAAATGTCAGTGAGTTAAGTCTTATGTAAAAATTCTTTAGTATTATTCGTATATTTTAAAGAGTTCAATTTGAAGCTCTACACGAGTGCTTTTCACTCCCAGATTAAGCAGGAAGTAAAGTTTTCGGACTTTTCTAAACTTGAAATTGTACTTCATGTTGTGAAAAACAAAATATTTACATTTTTATATTTAACATTTTACTTCATGCACCACGCTTAATAAACCACGAAAACAGTGAAATACTGTCAACGAGTGAACTTTATTTGAAATCAGTGTTGTATACGCGTGGCGCATGAAATAAAATTTCGAACATTAAAAGTGCGATTCTTTTCGCAATCTACAACAAGTTAGTCTTACAAAGACTATATTAAACACTCATTGAAACAACTACTTCCCGGGCTAATACCCCGACGGACATTGAATTATACAACAAGTGTTTGCTGTTACATACTGTAACCTACTGCAAATGTAACAATTTGGGTCAAATTATTCAGGCCATCTATAGATGCGTTTCGAGATCTATCTCTCATCAGTATAGCTTTGCCATTCCCTCTAAACAATTTGATACCTTAGACTGGCGGTCACGTTACCGTTCAAACATAAGTATAAATGAAATTGCCAATTCTTGGTTGCAGAATACTTCAAACATTAAAAGTGCGATTCTTTTCGCAATCTACAACAAGTTAGTCTTACAAAGACTATATCAAACACTCATTGAAACAATGAGGGAAGTAGTTGTTTCAATGAGTGTTTGATATAGTCTTTGTAAGACTAACTTGTTGTAGATTGCGAAAAGAATCGCACTTTTAATGTTTGAAGTATTCTGCAACCAAGAATTGGCAATTTCATTTATACTTATAAAATTTCGAGTTCAGTAAAGCCTGAAAATTTGGTTTGGTTTTAAGTCAAGATTTATAAATTTTCAGACATTCTTTGTTTTTAAAAATCGATTAATTAAGCTTCTAACGATTGTTTTCACTCCCAGACTAAGCATCAAGTAAAATTTCGAGTTTAGAAAAGCCTGAAAATTTGGCTTTTCTAAACACAAAATTTTACTTCATGCGCCACGCATATAAAACACATGTCAAGAGAAGTTTAAAATATACTGCTTTAGAATAGTGGTTAAGCAGTATATTTTGAAAATCATGATAAATCAGTGGTTTATACGCGTAGCGCATTTAGTAAAATTTCGAGTTTAGAATAGCCTGAAAATTTGGTTTGGTTTTAAGTACACATATCCAGATTTATACATTTTCAGACATTCTATGTTTTTAAAAATCGATTAATTAAGCTTCTAACGATCGTTTGCACTCCCAGACTAAGCATGAAGTAAAATTTCAAGTTTAGAAAAGCCTGAACATTTTGTTTGGCGGGGCCGCTCCGCCAAACAAAATTTTCAGGCTTTTCTAAACTTGAAATTTTACTTCATGCGCCACGCAAATAAAACACTGATGTCAAGAGAAGTTTAAAATATACTGCTTTAGAATAGTGGTTAAGCAGTATATTTTGAAAATCGTGATAATTCAGTGATTTGTACGCGTGGCGCATAAAGTAAAATTTCGAGTTTAGAAAAGCCTGAAAATTTGGTTTGGCCGCTCCGCTTCGCGGAGCGACCAAACCAAATTTTCAGGCTTTTCTAAACTCGAAATGTTACTTCATGCTTATCCTGGGAGTGGAAAACACTCGTATAAAGCTTCCAATTGAACTCTATTTCAAACAACAACGAACATCTGAAGATTTACAGCATATAATTAGGGTATGTATACTTTAAAGAAAAATTTCCTGTGTTATACAGGTAATGTTTCTTTGGAGTATGCATATCCTATTGAATTCGCTTTAAATTTTTAGGCATTCAATATTTTTATAATTTATTATTGTAAATGTCATATAAAATTGACTCCTTATGTAAATTTCTTATAAATCGAATCCATAACAATAAACGTTTTAATAAATTAATAATACAAATAAATTAATAAAATTTAGCCCATTAGAGCTAATTCAACATTATTTCCAATCTAAAGTAAGTTTATAATGGAATGTGAATTGAGAGGAAAAATAATTGGTATTTTTCACCAATTAAAAACAATACCAACAAAGTTAAAGAGTGTTTCATTTTTTAAAACTTTATTCCGACTATTGCATTTTGCTCGACCATTTTTCAAGAAATAAAATATAATTCTGTATTGTGCAGGCTTCTACTTTGTTATACGGGTTAATTTTACAATATAACACTTTTTACTTTGTTTGTATAACTCTTTTTGTTTAATGTGACTGCAGTTTCGACAAATTTAGCTTGTCATTATCAAACATAAAGTTTATGTTTGATAATGAAGTGTTTTATTATAAAATATTATGTTTTACTTTCTATAAGAGATAATTTTCAATTAAAAGAGTACAATTGATTGTAAAAGCGATTAAAATAATGTTAAAATTTTAATTTGTCAAAAACTTACTTTCTTGTGACAGTCGCTGGCAATCGTGTATTTTGAGTATTTGGGAAAATATAATGGGTGTATTGGTGGTTATCCACCACATTCAGATTATTCGGCATTTGATATACTGAAACAAAAACGAAAACGATAATTAAGTATTCAAGAATAATAACTTTGCATCGAATGTTGCGACAATAATTTGGTGAACCCATCTAAGGCTATTTTATTTTATTCAAAATATGTGTGCTGTAGCAAAAATGTTTACACACGTCAAAACTTGGGATTGTAATACCGGTAAATAAGTTTACCGTTTTAAGCTGAATAATGGTTTCTATAATCTAGCGACAAGTGACCGATTATTTACCGGTACTTTTGTAAATTCAATAAAGCTCTGTCGTAGAGCAAATAATAATTTTTATGTGCGTGCGTGATTTTATAAAAATAATAACATACCATGGAACTGATACAACAATTGCGGATATTCCCTGTATTTTTTAAGTTCCTGTTTTTCTTTAAAGTTAAATTTAAAACTTTAAACAAGTGGTTTCCACTCCCAGACTAAGCATGAAGTAAAATTTCGAGTTTAGAAAAGCCCCGTGAACAATCCACTCCCAGACTAAGCATGAAGTAAAATTTCGAGTTTAGAAAAGCCCCGTGAAAATTTATCGAGGGTCGCGCAGCGACCCGAGACAAATTTTCTGGGCTTTTCTAAACTCGAAATTTTACTTCATGCGCCACGCGTATAAAACACTATAATATTGTCTAATTTATGTATATTCGAACTTCACTTAAAATCTGTGTTTTATACGCGTGGCGCATGAAGTAAAATTTCGAGTTTAGAAAAGCCCAGAAAATTTGTCTCGGGTCGCTGCGCGACCCTCGACAAATTTTCACGGGGCTTTTCTAAACTCGAAATTTTACTTCATGCTTGGTCTGGGAGTGGAAATCACTCGTTTAAAGCTTCAAATTGAACTCTTTTAAAAATCAACGAATGTCAGAAAATTAACAGCTAAAATAATTAACAAAAAGTAATGTGATTTCAAAAAAATAATGACATTTTTCTTGTATAGTGTAAATCATTTCGAAATCATTTACTTTAATCAAGTGACTATGATATCTTTTGCCATTGTGACATCAGCAGTTGTTGTTTTTATTTCATGGCATGTCAATATTTTTATAAAATCACATTAATTTTTTAAATTATTTTAACTTAAAGATACGTAAAGTAAACACGAATGAATTTACATTTTTCCCCCTACAAAAAAAGCAAATAAAAAAAACGGGAAACAATAAGTTTTAATTTATAAGACTACTAAGACACTAAAGAAATGTTTCAATTCCTCGATAAAGCAAGAAAAAATTCACAAACCGAGCCAAGACTCTATCGACCAGAAACATATTATTAAAATATTTTCGCACTTCCGTTGTTTTCTAAAAGAGTTCAATTTTAGCTTGAAACGAGTGTTTTCCACTCCCAGGTTAAGCATGAAGTAAAATTTCGAGTTTAGAAAAGCCTTAAAATTTGGTTTGGTCGCTCCGCGAAGCGGAGTGACCAAACCAAATTTTCAGGCTTTTCTAAACTCGAAATTTTACTTCATGCGCCACGCGTGTAAAACACTGATTTTAAGTGAAGTTAAAAATATTCTCCTTATATTTGATTTTGTGTTATCTTGCGCTCTCAAAATTCGAGTTTAAACTTGAACAAAAGAAAAATGTCTGTATGGTTATTATAATTATTATATTTGTATAAAAAAACGCGTTGAATATAAATTAGTTTGTTTATATTTCATCAAAAATTCATAGTATTAACGAGTAATTTCATAAAAAAGAACAATATTTATTGAAACATAAAATCAATATCAATGCACTCCCTGTATTTCTGCGATTTAAATATATTAATATTATATCCGAGTATGGAAAATTGTATATGCGTATTTTGACTTAATTCATCGCAGCACAAAGGGCGCTTTGCAATATTTCCGGAACAAACTGGAAATATCTGTGCGGTGGAAATTCTTCGCAGCGAATAATTTTAAATTTACGAATCGAAATAAAAGTTCGTATCCAAAAAGTATTTTCATACAGCTGCGAGCATCGGGATTAACTTTAGTTTAACGTAGTTTTTTTCAAAAATTTTGGATGTTTAAATTTTATAAAGAGAAATTCTTCCATTGCTTTTAGTAAAAGTTTCAAAAAAGAAGTTTGTACAAAAATCGACTATAATCATTGAGTTTGCCAATTATCCGCAGACAATTTACAAAATATAAAAGCGAATTTATTGATTTTATATTTTCCAAATAATCAAATAGTTATTTTAATGAATATTTGGGAAAGTCTCAGCGAAACAAAAATAGTTTGCAGAAACACAATAATTTCACACGTGTTAACTTATATTTTGTATAGATAATTAAAACATCTCGATACAATTTTTTTAAATAAACTGAAGTTGATATGTTGAAATGGAAAAAAAAAAATTTTTATTTAACTTAAAGTCCCATGTTATAAAAGATGTAACACTGTACGTTTCCGAAGAAATTCTGATATACACGCTAGGGTTTAAACACTTAATCCAACTTCTTAAATCCTATGTCATTAGGACAAAATACAAGTTTAAAAGTGTGCAAAGTTAACGGATTATTCTATTCAGTGATTAAATTCACTGAATTTACACAGAATTTAACATGCTTTAAATAAATGTTAAATATCCTAATTAAACTAGTTTTTTATACAGGGATTTTTTCTTTTCAGTTTACATATCCTGGTGAATAAGCTCTAAATTTTTAAATATTCATTGTCTTGTTTTAATTTAAGGCTTCTAAGTGTTTCTGAGTGTTTTTAATACTCGATTAGGCATGTAGTAAAATTTCGAGTTTAGTAACTCTTTATATGGTTTTTGTTATTTTTGTTCAGTAATAATTTAGTCGGTTGTAATCGATGTAATTCTTTATATGATTTTTATGTTTTTTGTTATTTTTGTCATATATTACAATATGTATATGTACACTTATGTAATAAAATGGAGATTCCGTTAATAAAAAAAAAAACAAAAAAATAGCCTGAAAATTTGGATTTTCCGGCGTTCGAGCGAAGCGACTCGCACCGGAAAATCTAAATTTTGAGGCTTTTCTAAACTCGAAATTTTACTTCATGCGCCACGCGTATTAAACACTGATTTAAAATGAAGTTCAAAATACACTGCTTGTGTTTGTCTTACGATAATAAATTTTGCGTAAGCAATTTATTCTGTCTAAGCAATTTGTTTGGGATATGATTACATTTTCAGTACCTAAACTCAAGACAAAATGCAAACTTAATTTTATGAGTTGAAGAATTTTGAATAATTATTAATAAATTTTACGGTTGCGTCGAAGAAAACCTCGAGAAAAAATCTGGCAACACTGCGAATAGCAAATCGCTAACAGTATACGTATGGTGGATGCGCCGGACACGAAAGCTCAAATACAAAATTCGTACTGTCATTTTACTATAATCAGGTCTATTATCTGTGAAATGTAAAATTTAACGTCTATGTTATTATTACCCTCACAATCTAATTATACATATCAGTTGCCAAACTCACTTAGACTGTGATGGCAAAAAAGAACAAGTACACTTCTGTGCAATAAAATTAAGAACACAAAATATGTTATAGTTTAAAAAGAACGTGATGAGTTTCCTAGTAACGAAAATTTGTAAATATGTCAATTTTTTTAATGTCAAAATGCTGCGTCATTTAGACAACAATTTAAATATTCGAATTCTAACTAAAATAGAAGATGTTTTTTCTATTTCGGCTTTGTTGTCTTTATTACGAGCTTTTTTTTCACAGAGTCATAGTTTTGGTTTTTTAATAAAGGTGTTATTTTCAAGTTATGATGTTTTATCATTTATTAGGCAATTAACATAGACCCGAATTATACAACTAGAATATTGTGAAAAACAGTTATCAGACTAATGCTTAATTTTATTGCACAGAAGTGTAAATTCAATTAAACATTTTACGTATGGAATAGCCCTAAATATCTTGTTAGCGAGAAAAAGTTATTATATAGATTATTGGCCTGATTTTTTTTTTTCAACTTTTCTTAAAGCAGTTTTGAGTAACCTTTTATATTGTTGGGCTACATGAAAAATTAAAAATTTTGTGCCGGCCACAAAAATGATTTGTGCATAAATTAATAGTTAAAAAAATACTAACTTAATTCTTGGTTATGCATTGCCATTCCGTGATTAGACGAATAACTGGGCAGATTCTGGCTCTGGCTGTTGCTGTTCTTCGGTTTCCTTTTTCGCGTTTGGATGCCGTCTTTTCTCATACTCGCTGGACGGTTGACCTAGATCGATACCATCTTCACATTATACAAATAGTAAACAAAATACATAGATAACACATTTATTTATAGTAATATCAAAGCTTGATATGCGAGGATATCTTAACTGTTAAATAACCTCCCCAATCGCATAGATATATATTTATCACAGCAAAAATTATGTAAGAGATACTATGGCGATATCTTCTTCCGGAATTGTTATCTGTTTATACGCGATTTATCAAAATTTAAAAGTTGCAAATGATAATGATTTTTAAAAGAATATTTTATATATAAAATCAATTCAGTAAATAAGAGCCCAATTGCACCCATAATTTTAATCAAATTTCTCAAGCAAACATTACGAATTACCAAAATGGACGTAAAACAACGAAAACCTGAATATTTATAGCGCCCAAAAAATATATACATCCAGGTATGTACAGGGAATTTTTTTTAAGTGCACAGACCTTAATTTATACATTGTAAATTTTCAGGCATTTTTGGTTTTTAAATAGGGATCAATTTAAAGTTACGACCAAGTGTTTCCACTCCTAGATTAGGCATGAAGTAAAATTTCGAGTTTAGAAAAGCCTGAAAATTTGGTTTGGTCGCGTAGCGCAAAGCGCGGAGCGACCAAACCAAATTTCCAGGCTTCTCTAAACTAGAAATTTTACTTCATGCGCCACGCGTATAAACCACTGATTTTTCATGATTTTCAAAATATATTGCTTAACTACTATTCTAAAACAGTATATTTTAAACTTCTCTTGAAATCAGTGTTTTATATGCGTGGCGCATGAAGTAAAATTTCGAGTTTAGAAAAGCCTGAAAATTTGGTTTGGTCGCGTAGCGCTACGCGCTACGCGACCAAACCAAATTTTCAGGCTTTTCTAAACTCGAAATTTTACTTCATGCTTAGTCTAGGAGTGGAAACAATCGTTAGAAGATCAATTAATCAATTTTTGAAACCATAGAATGTCTGAAAATTTATAAATCTGGATATGTGTACTTAAAAGGAAAAAATTCTGTAGATACATGTCTATTACAATTGTACAATTTGTACATTAGTAATCGTTATCAATATAACAAATGTACAGTTTTCATATTAGTAATAGTTATTATAATTTATAAAATTTATATTTATAATTTAAATGTTTGTAGAAAATTAAAAAGTGTACTCAACTACTCGATTTGGTAGATGTGACACTACTAAATCGAGTAGTTTAGTACACTTTTAAATCATACAATTATAGTAGGAAGAAATTCATGGTCAAGTTCATATGGCTCATTTTGGATTTGATTTTATATAAAAACAGATAGATTTACAAATCAATTATGTAAATGCGTCAATAATTAAATTAAGCAAGCGATTTGAGATGTATTATTACCAAAACAAAAGTTTTTCTTGTAGTTACATTTGCATAAATTTACCATTCTTTTGTCACTTAACAACTCATGTTGTGGCGTTCTTTATATCCATAATATTCATATATATATTTTAAAAGCAATCGATATTTATATATATATCTTTTAATATATAATACACAGAAAGTAACAGAAAGTAACAAAAATATTTTTTGATTTATTTCCAACAATATTATCCGATAATGTTGTGAATAACTCAAACAATATTTTCATGATTTGAAGATTTTTATCTGTTATTAATAAAAAATTCTTAAAAACATCTAATCCGATAATAATTTAAATATTATTTCAAACATTAAAAGTGCGATTCCTTTTGCAATCTACAACAAGTTGGTCTTACTAAGACTATATCAAACACTTATTGAAACAACCACTTCCCGAGCTAATACTCCGACGGACATTGAATTATACAACACATGATTTTTAAAAAATAATATATAAATAGTAATTTTTGCCATAAATTTCTGATAATCGTCAAAATATATTTATTTCAAACATTAAAAGTGCGATTCCTTTTGCAATCTACAACAAGTTAGTCTTACAAAGCCTATATTAAACACTTATTGAAATAACCACTTCCCGAGCTAATACTTCGACGGACATTGAATTATACAACACATGATTTTTAAAAAAGCTAGTTAAAATATTGTTAATAACTTAAAAATATTTTATATTTTAAGAAATATTGATAATAAATAGAGGGTTTTTACTTAATTCTTACACCTAATAAAAATGTTTAATATATATCTATATAATTGCAAAAGATAATTTTCAACTTTGATCAATTTTGAAATAATGTTAAACAACAAATAAAGTAATGTTTTAATTTCATTCATTACAATTTTACTACTAGATATCGCACAGTGGGCGAATTTTGCCAGAGTGCAGTAATTTATGCCATAAATTTCTGATAATCGTCAAAATATATTTATTTCAAACATTAAAAGTGCGATTCCTTTCGCAATCTACAAGTTAGTCTTACAAAGACTATATCAAACACTTATTGAAACAACCACTTCCCGAGCTAATACTCCGACGGACATTGAATTATACAACACATGATTTTTAAATAGCTAGTTAAAATGCAATATTTTAAACCACCTAGTTTCTAAACAAAAGATTAAGAGGTCTTGTTTTATCGCTATTCAGCTATCCTATAAATACAGCAGTTGTAAACATTAAAAAAAACTGTTTTTCGTATATACAATTAATTTAAATTTTAGAATGAGTTAATGGTATATAATCACTACATTTTAGAAATATCGCCTTATTTTTATTCATTATACTTTCATAACAAAAGCAATTTAAAAAATATATCTTAAAAAGTATACATTCTAATTTTTCTTTTGAATTCATATTTCATTCATTGTCAGTAACTGACTTTACAGCTCTTAATCGCCTGTTTATAGACAAGAGGTTAAACTTCGAATTGCATTTTAAAAGAAGCACATAAAATCATGTTTTTTTCCAAATAAATACAACAACAACAATAGCTACATATTTATTGGCAATTTAATATACAATAATAATGATAATATAAGTTTCAATTAAAAACAGGTTAACGACCGGTGGTCATTCTGCTCATATTTATATAATTTATTGATTCTGGTTGTAGCAAATGTTTTCTAAACTAATAGTTAAGAGGGCCAATTTTTGCTGGTTGTCTATTTCTGGGATACGAGATGGCGCAGAGATAGCAAAATTGCAGAAAGTAGTTTTGACTATGTATTGGTTTATAGTGCCTGCCGAATTTTATCACAACGAACAATAAAAGTTATGAGTGCGGAGCGCGTTGTGTGTTTATTTAATTGTGTATAGATTAGTGTGTTGATAAATAGAATTCAAAAATAGTTTATTAGGGTTATTTGAATTTTGGTTGGATATTCGGGTAAATATATTTTGACGACAATCAGAAACGTATAATTTGTAATTATTGCAGCCTAATTTAAGCAATTCGTCCACTGTGTATCGCACAGAATTGTTGCTAAGCTATAATAATTCTGTATTAGGAATATTTTTCTGATGTATATGAACAATTTATTGCGGTGCATTTGTAATTTTCGTAATTAAATCATTAGAATTTTGTCAAATAATCGTATACTGTGTGTCTTAAAAATATTATGCCTCATGCTGTCAATAAATTATGTTTTTCTCCATCATACAATTTTTGACGTGAATGCATTATTAATATTTCGTAACAAAACAAAAAATATATCCGTTCCACTTAGTGCACATCGCTTTTTTTATTGGCGCAATCCCGATCAAACACGCCCTTATCCCTTATCTTATCACTAAATTCAATATCACGTCTGAGCGTGTGAGACTAAAGTACACATTACACATATTCCCAATATACGGATTGATCTATATTTTAAACAAAAAAAACTCTCGGGAAGATAAATGACTGAATTGAAATCAAAACAAGAGCGAACAAACAAAATTATTGTTGGAGAAACATTAAAGCTTACTTTTATATCAAGAGTAAATAAAAAAAAAAAATGCTCTATATATTTTTTAAAATCTTAAAAAACTATCTCACACTTTTGCTTATATGATATATAGCGAGTTTTTCTTTTAAGCATACATATCCCAATTATATGCAGTAAATCATTAGATATTCGTTGTTTTTATTTAAAAGAGTTTAATTTAAAGCGTTTAACGAATGTTTTCCACTCCCAGGTTAAGCATGAAGTAAAATTTCGAGTTTAGAAAAGCCTGAAAATTCGCTATGCGACCAAACCAAATTTTCAGGCTTTACTAAACTCGAAATTTTACTTCATGCGCCACGCGTATAGGACACTGATTTCAAGTAAAGTTTGCTTGTTCACAATATTTCAGTGTTATCAGCGTTTAATACGCGTGGCGCATGAAGTAAAATTTCGAGTTTAGAAAAGCCTGAAAATTTGGTTTGGTCGCTCCGCTTCGCGGAGCGACCAAACCAAATTTTCAGGCTTTTCTAAACTCGAAATTTTACTTCATGCTTAATCTGGGAGTGGAAAACACTCTTTTAAAGCTTTGAATTCAACTCATTAAAAAAAAAGCGTACCCATATGCATATTTAGAAAATTATGCCCTGTGTAGAACATCTTTGTTCAGACAATTATAATTTATTACATATTTTTATTAATTGTTATATAATAAACAATGATTTATTAATCTGTCCTGTCTGAAACTACTATTTGTTATTAAAAAAGAAAAAATCAATAGGTTCCTTAACTATCTGGATGCACCCAGCTAATGATTTGGTGAACTTTTGATTAAAACATTTGAAATCTCTCTTCAACAGTTTAGAATTGTTGAAGAAAGGTTCCAAGTGTTGTAATTAAAGTTATTATTATCTTCAAGTAACTCAATCAATCCAAAAATTTGGTGGAATGTTTTTAATGGTTTAATACGCGTGGCGCATGAAGTAAAATTTCGAGTTTAGAAAAGCCTGAAAATTTGGTTTGGTCGCTCCGCTTCGCGGAGCGACCAAACCAAATTTTCAGGCTTTTCTAAACTCGAAATTTTACTTCATGCTTAATCTGGGAGTGGAAAACACTCTTTTAAAGCTTTGAATTCAACTCATTAAAAAAAAGCGTACCCATATGCATATTTAGAAAATTATGCCCTGTGTAGAACATCTTTGTTCAGACAATTATAATTTATTACATATTTTTATTAATTGTCATATAATAAACAATGATTTATTAATCTATCCTGTCTGAAACTACTATTGGTTATTAAAAAAGACAAAATCAATAGGTTCCTTAACTATCTGGATGCACTAAGCTAATGATTTGGTGAACTTTTGATTAAAACATTTGAAATCTTTCTTCAACAGTTTAGAATTGTTGAAGAAAGGTTCCAAGTGTTGTAATTAAAGTTATTATTATCTTCAAGTAACTCAATCAATCCAAAAATTTAGTGGAATGTGTCTAATGGTTTAATACGCGTGGCGCATGAAGTAAAATTTCGAGTTTAGAAAAGCCTGAAAATTTGGTTTGGTCGCTCCGCTTCGCGGAGCGACCAAACCAAATTTTCAGGCTTTTCTAAACTCGAAATTTTACTTCATGCTTAATCTGGGAGTGAAAAACACTCTTTTAAAGCTTTGAATTCAACTCATTAAAAAAAGCGTACCCATATGCATATTTAGAAAATTATGCCCTGTGTAGAACATCTTTGTTCAGACAATTATAATTTATTACATATTTTTATTAATTGTTATATAATAAACAATGATTTATTAATCTGTCCTGTCTGAAACTACTATTGGTTATTAAAAAAGACAAAATCAATAGGTTCCTTAACTATCTGGATGCACCCAGCTAATGAATTGGTGAACTTTTGATTAAAACATTTGAAATCTTTCTTCAACAATTTAGAATTGTTGAAGAAAGGTTCCAAGTGTTGTTTTTAAAGTTATTATTATCTTCAAGTAACTCAATCAAACCAAAAATTTAGTGGAATGTTTCTAATGGGAATCTTTTGCCTATTTATTATAATTATTTTTAAGTAAAATGTAACTTACATTATGTAATTTGTAATAAAGTCCGCAAGCGTTGCAAACTGGTTCACCAGCATTATTCCTCCTCCAGAGAGTGGTGTTTGTCGTAGAACAATTGGCACATCTCACTCCATTGCGTCTTGTGTTTACCTGGTGATTAATCTTGTATACACCTTTATAGTTTTTTGCCACGAAAAACCATATTTATAAAGTATGTTCAATTTGAAATCGCCAATTCTTGATTGCAGAATACTTCAAACATTAAAAGTGCGATTGTTTTCGCAATCTACAACAAGTTAGTCTTACAAAGACTATATCAAACATTCATTGAAACAACTACTTCCCGAGCTAATACCCCGACAGATATTGAATTATACAACAAGTGTTTGCTGTTATGATTACTTTAATCCCTCTTTCTCGCTCTCTCTCTCTTCAGAAAGCAAATTAACTATAATATTTGAAGCTGACCACGATTCACCTTATTTCGAGATAAATAAATATTCAAAATAAAGGCTTTGGTATAAATTATTGTTTAAGTGCAATAAAAGAAATGCATTTACTGAATTATGACCATCTTCAAATATACACATAAATTGTTTCAACCTTATGCTGTAATTTTTGACGATTTTATGCGTAAGCTTTTTCGGTATCATAACCAAGGGCTTAAATAGTTTTAACATAATACTCTAATTTTTGCTAATTTTCTTTTTATGATCACAAATAATTTGTACTCTAATTTGTGATAATAACTTCAATAGGAAAGCTGTTCTAATTTGAAATTGCCTTCAATTGAACATACTTAAATTATTTCTGTTTGTTGTAAACTTACGGGAGCTTGTTTTTTCTGAGACTTCGGCATCGGCCTTTTTATGTTATCAGCGCATTTTGTACAGAGGGTGTTTCCGGAAGAATCCGCCGTCCATCCGGATAAAGTAATCGGGTGTCCGCAACTGGCACACTGGCGGTGGTCTATTTCCTGCGGTTGGTTAAGTGCTGGGTATTCTTCATAAACGGGATACCTAATAAAAAGTCGATATTCACAAACAAAATTCTTTACCAGAGAGAGAGGGTAATTTTAAAACGTTGAATGATGAGTTGAAAAATTCCTTATTTCATGTTTACTAGGTTCCTAGGTTTATAAGAAATTATTACATTTCATACTTACACATTTCCATAACTATTATACCCTTGTTGTCCATTCGAACTGCCAGCAGGAGGATACGGGTACTGCTGGACGAACTGGATCGAACTATTAGGCCCGTTCAACGTAACACTCTCAGTAGGCTGCAAATCCAATTCCTACAACCCAAAAACAATCCTTCCTTTAACCCACATCCGAAAAACCCCGACGTCAATTTTATTACCGAATATAATTTAGGATCACTCAACAAAACCTGATTAGGCGAACTCCAATCAGATCTATTCCCTTTGTAGTAAGTATAGTACGCGTCGGAGAACACATTCTGCTGGTACTGCCCTGGCGCAACACTATCCAAAGTCGTGTACTGAACATCCTCATTCTTAAACTGGGCGTTTGTCGGGATTGCTTCGATGTGATCACTTGTGAATTGTTGTTCCTGGTACTCGTTTTGATTCGGGTATCCTTGCGTTACCAACATTGTTCCTTCGATGTACTGCTGCGATTCTTCGTATTCTAGGGCTTCTTGTGGTGTTGAGGCGGGTGGTGAGATGTTGACAGTATCTTCGGGAGGAAGGTTTTGTTCCTCCCCTCGGTCCACGATGGTACCAGCTGGTGTGATCACTTGCCTTCTGATGATTACTGATTGTTGTTGTTCTGGTTGTTGTGGTTGTTGTGGTGGAGGAGGGGGCGGAGGAGCAACAGGAGTTTCTTCTGATTCAACTATTTCTTCACGGTGGGGGGATTCGAGCAGGACTGATTCTTGAGGTGGGGAATCTTCTTTTTTAATATCACTCATCTGAAATTATAAATTTGGCAAAATATTAAAATTGTTACAAGAATCACTTTCTTGTTTTATGTATTCGATTCTTTACGCGGTTCTAAAACCAAATATTGTTTTTATTTTAATAAGAGTGGGGCAGGCAAAAAGAATGGAAGAGAAAAATAAATAATGATATTAACACTCACGTTTCTTCACAAAAATCCTATAAGAATGAACGAAAATCAAGTGATAATCCACAACCAAGAATAAGCAATTTCATTTATATTTTATATTATAGCGAAATTAAACTTTATTAAGCTATGCATTTTAAGGAGACACAATTTTAACAATACGTTGAGAGTGCGATTGCTTAAACTATACTGACATAAACCCAGCGGATTCGAGAAAAAACGGGATAGTCCTATTTGCTTTCAGTAAATATGTTACCATTTTAGTTTTTTGTTCAAAGCGTGGCAAACAATTACTCATTATGCTCTCTTCCTTTTCCCACTCAAGGTTCGTCATGGTAAAAATTCCACATTGTTACATACCATGTTTAAACAGCTATTTACTCCTGTATTGTCTTACGTCTCGCAACGTCTTTAGATTTGTTTGATTAGGGCGCGAGGCGAACCGGACGGACGTCGGATGATGATGCTTTGAAGGTGCATTTGTTCCTCTTTTTTTTGTAAGTAAAAATAATGACGACAGTAGAAGTTGTGACGTGGTTTTGTAAATAGTTGTATCCGTTTGTACGTTCGAATTGGGTTTTTTCTTCTTCCGGTGAAAAAAAGGAAGTCGCGAAATTTTAGTGTTAGATAAAATCTGACTAGATATTTCCAAAATATATATGATAGTTTATCAAACAACCTTTCTTATTAATTGGACAGCCGTCAGAAAATCAAAGTATGTTAATGTTTTGAAAATAAATAGTTTATCAAAACACCCATTTTAATAATTGTTCTAACTTTCGTACAGTTTTACATATGAACTGGTTTCATATGTAAAAATGAATGAAACTTAGAACAATTATTGGAAGAGGTTTTTTGATAAACTATTTATTTTCGAAATATTAACATACTTTTATTTCTAGAACACTAAAAAAATCTCTTCAAAATTTTGAACAATTGGACCGCTTTCTGCAAATAGAAACCATTTTGAAGAAAGCGATTAAATTATATGTTCCATATACATATTTTTTTTACTCGACATGTGAAGATAACTTGTTTAGGTCACATGAGTTGTAGCAGAGAAAATGTAAGGCCCTTCCAAATTTTATCTAAATTTAGACTACTACATTAAATACAGTTTTTAAAAAACAACTACACCCATAGTTATTTTTTAAAAACTGTATATTTTTATTCAACATTTTTTATTACACTTTTGGCACCAATCAAAAATTAAATAGATGTTTCTAAACTTAATAATAAATCAGTGTTGTATATACGTGGCGCATGAAGTAAAATTTCGAGTTTTGAAAAGCTTAAATCTGGATTTAGGCGCTCTGCGCGCAAATCCAAATTTACTGGCTTATCTAAACTCGAAATTGTACTTCATGCCTAATCTACGATTAGAAGACAATCGTTAAAATCATATTAAGAACTCCAATACAAATATTATTTCTGTTTTATTTATTTTATAATTATTTTATTTAATGTTATTATGTTTTTTTTAATTATTTCACTAGTTCTTAATTTGTCCCATTTGAAATATTGTAATAGTTTAAATTTAGAAATCTTTAGATTAAATAAAACAATTTATCTTTTAAATATATTTTAAGTAGATTTGTATTTTTCGAGAAGAAATAAAACGGAGATTTACTTAAAAAAAATTATCTTCTTACTTTTTGTATGTATGTAAATAGAATATGTTGTAGAAAACAAATGAGGAGGCAATTAATGCAAATAAAAAGTTAAAAAACAAGTGAATTACAAAAATAATCCGAAGGATTGGAAGACAAGCGTTAGAATCGTGTTAAGGACTTCAATGGGAACATTAATTCTGTTTTATTTATTTTATGATTATTTTATTTATTATTGTTTTTTTGAACTGGTTCACTAATTATAAAGAATTCTTATTATTTAAATCCAATCAACATGCAACAATTAAAAAACGTGTGCAAAATTTCTAGAACCAAAACTTGAAACAAATTAAATGCACTTAATTTCTATTTATTCAAACAAAGCCACATATTTATCTCGCCATCTTATCTCGATTGATAAGGATATTATTGATTCACAAAAAACGGCATTAAATTAATTGGAATTAAAACAAACAATCCAGATTTCAAATCATCCTTCTTTTTCTGCGTTTTTTTTAAGTTAAGCCTAGATGAACAATGATTTAATTAATAATTCATGCCAATTTTAATGTTATCATCATATCACCATCCGACATATCTTATTTGTGTAAAGATACTGCAGTATCTGCCGGCAAACATAATTATCTTAACTATAATATAGGGTAGAATTTTAGATAGTAATCAGTTGTGCTGTTAATTATCAACTGTGTTAATTGTATAATTTTCTGTGCGCGTAAAAAAATAATACAAATAGATAAATTCCTAAAATGTTGGTATTTCAGCAGAATATTTAAATAACAACTTCATCATTACTTTTAATTGTTGTGTTGGTGGATTTTTACGAGACAAATTTGTGAGTGTTGAAAAGAGGGTTGGAACTGGATTAGTGTTTTTGATGTGTGAGTGCGCTTAAATAAATAAAACGCGCTCGTAATTCCTAAAAATATTTCAAAACGGTGAGCGGTTTTCCATGTGTGCGGAGTTTTCCTTATCTTATCAAAGTGCAAACATTACTTTTCTCAGGTGTGGCCCCTCCTAACTCGTCCGATTTCGAAAACTTGTTACAATTTTTCTGTTTTCGTTTGATTTGTTCAGCAGATCAATGTTTTCGTTCTATTTTCCTTTAATTTGTTCAGGTCACAAACAAATGTTACTCAAAATGACGTAATGTCTTCTCCATAACATAAACAAAAAATAATTTTTGTTTTTAATCATATTTTATTTGAGAATAAAATCACTCGCCCGATTTCAAAACTTGTTACAATTTTTCTGTGTTCAGATAATTAGAAATCTTGCTGCAATGACGTATTTTTTTATCCAGAACATGGAAATTGATATTAATTTTATTTCGAATCAATTTTTCTATTTGAGAATAAAATCAAGTGGAATTTGATATTTTTCTGTTTGAAATTAATTTGAAATGTTGCTGAAAATAGCGTAACTTTTTTATTCAGAACATAGAAATCGAAATTGATTTTATTCCGAATCAAATATTTTATTTGAAAATAAAATCGAGTATAATTTGAATGGAGTGGACAAGCTTAAAATACAAATAGTGTTAAAATTGTAATAAATAAATCGCTTATTAGCCGGCAAAGCAATTGCAGAGTTAACTCTGAAAGTTGGTTTTTGATAACATTCTGCACTTCTTTTTCCATGAATGACTTATTCTATCACTTACTGGAAATGTTCTTTTAAATACATAGAATGTTTGCGCTTTAAATGTTCAGGCTCTCGTCGATATTATAAATGCGTTCAATTTGATGTTTTGAACGAGTGTTTCCACTCCCAGATTAAGCATGAAGTAAAATTTCGAGTTTAGAAAAGTCTGAAAATTTGGTTTGATCGCTCCGCGAAGCGGAGCGGCCAAGCTAAATTTGCAGGCTTTTCTAAAATCGAAATTTTACTTCATGCGCCACGCGTATAAAACACTGCAATACTGTGAAATTACAAATATACCGAACACTATTTTTTATGAGTAATAATCGAAATATTTATTTAACAAAATATTTACAGTTTTGTTCTTTGGATAATTGTATTTGATCTTGTTAGTCTTCGGATGTTATTATTTTTATGATATGTATTTAATTTAGAAATGTAATTGCTTAAACATAAAATACATAGCATAAATAATAATAATAATCCAAAACTAACAAAATCCAATCTGATATAAATACCCAAAAATATCATTCCTAATTAAAAATTAATTACAAACTAAAATTGATTAACTAATAAGTAATAGTGATAATGAATAAAAGCTTTTCTGTGCAATTTTACTATTTTGAGAAAATGTTCTATGAAATTAAACATTGTTTAATTAAACATTTAGTAACATAAATTTCATAGGATTATATCAGTTGCCATTTAAGACACAATTTTTATTTCGAAATTGCTGAAGGTTTTCGTTTTATAGATTAAACAATTTTCGTTTTTTCGGAAGTATGTAAAACAATATGAAATGTTTGTTCAAAAAGTTCATGAAACATAGGTTTTTTTTCAACATAGTAGTAATTTAATAAGTTTGTGAATATAATTGAATAAATTAAATGAATTTAATAACTTTTATATAAATAAAATAAAATAATTTAAAACTTTCAAATATATATTGTAAACTCGCTACAATTGTTTCGCCACACTGTGGCTTCTTCAGGCGAAGAAATGATATTTTCATTTCTTCGCCTGAAGAAGCCACAGTGTGGCGAAACAATTGTAGCGAGTTTACAATATATATTTGAAAGTTTTAAATTATTTTATTTTATTTATATAAAAGTGAAGATGAACTTTCAACATTTATCAGCCTTATCAATCAATTATTTGAATTTAATAAGTTTGTGAAATGTTGGATTGTTCATAAAAAAGAATATGTAAAAAAATATAAAATGTTTGCTTCAAAGTTATAAAATGTAAGATTTAATTATCAAAAAGTAACAATTCAATAAGTTTATGAAATTTTGGATCGTGTATCAAAAAAGTAGCATTCTCAAGTTCATGAAATATTCTATTGTTGGTCAAAAATTAAAGACATTTTTAATAAAAAATATTTTGATAGAACGATAGAATATTTCCTAAATTCTTTGAAAGGGATTTTTTGTGTTACTAATGACATACAAAAAAAACCTTTTCAAACAACTTAGAAAATATTAACGTTCTATTAAAATATTTTTTATTGAAAATGTCTTTAATTTTTGTGGAAGAACAATTGCTGTAAACAAACGTGTAGTTTGCTATTGCTATTGACGATGCTACTTGAGCTAAGGGGCATTAGATGGCGTTTACGCTTTCGAAACATATGCATCTTTAATTTTTGACGAACAATAGAATATTTCATGAACTTGAGAATGCTATTTTTTTGATAAACAATCATTGCATAAATATTTTGTTTCTGCTTATTTATTGTCTTTTTAATAAACGATAACATTCACTTATATATTGAACATAAAAATGTATTATGTATAATTTTTATAATAAGAGTATTTTTTTAATTTAAAAGCTGAGGCTGTTACTTGGTGAAATTCTATATCAACACCTTTAGTAAATAACACACTTAGTAAACATTTCACTGTTTATTAGTTGACACTGCAACAAGTGTTTCACCACATAGTGGCTTCATCAGGCAGATAAATGATATGATCATATCATTCATCTGCCTGATGAAGCCACTGTGTGGCGAAACAATTGTTGCAGTGTCAACTAATAAACAGTCAAATCTTAACCAAGTGTGTTATTTACTAAAAGTATTTATTTATTTATTTCTATTAATAATTTACACTTTTTAAAAATATACTGCTAAATCATTGTACTAAAGCAGTATGTTATGAACTTTGAACTAAATCAGTGTTTTATACGCGTGGCGCATGAAGTAAAATTTCGAGTTTAGAAAAGCCTGAACATTTGGTTTGGTCGCTCCGCGAAGCGGAGCGACCAAACCAAATGTTCAGGCTTTTCTAAACTCGAAATTTTACTTTATGCTTAGTCTGGGAGTGAAAACACTCGTTAGAAATTTGCCACAAATTTTACAGCGCATATATGTAAAAATTCCTCAATGAAAATTTTTGCTGAAACGTTTGTCAATACTTTCTTGTAAAATATTTTTACAATCAAATTTCATGAAAATATTAATAAATGTTTTAACACCCTTCCTTTTGGCTTTTTTGCAAGATTAATATTTCATAAAACGTTTGAAATGTCATTCTTAAATTAATAGTTCATAAAATGTTATTGAAGGTTGACATTTTTTTACCATCCTGAATATTTGTTGAAATGTTTAAAAATATTTTTTTATATGTTATCCTATTTAAAGTAATAATCAATTTCAATCTATTATATGCTTTAACTGTGTTTTTTTCTCTTTTTTTGTTTGTCATTCATTTAAAATATGAAAAGTGTGATTTTATCGTAATCAACAATTAATTTGATTTAATAAGATTAAAAATGATTATTACTATAAAAAAATATAATAGATACAAAATTATTTTTAAACATTTTAACACATATTAACGTTTGCAAGAAAATGTCAACCTTCAATAAAAGTTCCATGAACTTTTAATGGAACTTTTATTGAAGGCTGACATTTTCTTACAAACGTTAATATTTGTTGAAATGTATCTATTATATTTTTTACAGTAATAATCATTTTTAATCCTAATAAAACAAATTCATTAAAAATTACAAAAAAACACACTTTTCATATTTTATAGGAATATTAAAGGTGTTATAAACTGTTAATAGTTATTAATTAAAGATTTATAGTTTAAAATGTTTCACCACAGATATAATGAGAAATTAATAAAAGAAATTAAAACTGTTTTTCAATGAATTCGTGAACACATCCGAAATTTCATATCATATCATATCTCCTAAAATTATGAAAAGAACATGTTTGTATATTCCCACTGAGAAAAGAAAACAAACAAATAACGTTATATCAACATTCTAGCAACATTAAACGTTGTTTAAATGTAGATGAAACTCTACTCAAATGAGTTTGCTGAGTGAGTTTCTTTAAAATTTAAATAACAATGTATAAGAAATAAGGTTAGATCAATTTCCTTAGCTTTACAATATTATTGTTTGAAATGGAATGTTGTTGTTTGTCATTCGTAAAAATGAACGATTAATGAAAATTGAAATTTTGTTTGAAACGTTGGTATTTGTTGAAATGTTTAAAAATAGTTTTTAATCTTCTATATTTTTTATTCTAATAATTATTTTTAATAAAATAAATTGTTTAAAGTTTACGTAATAACCTCACTTTTAATATTTTGTTGAACTTTAGAGATGTTTTTCAATAAATACGCGAGGATATCACACTTTTTTTAACTCAGCGTTCATATTTCCTAAAATGTTGCCAAGAAAATGTTTGTAAATTTCTTTAAAATTTAAATAATTAAAAAATAAAGCAGACTGATCATTTTTAAGCTTTTTAATATTGATGTTTGAAATGGAATGTTGTTGTTTGTAATTTTTGAAGTAAAAGTTTAAGAAGGTTGATTTTTTTGGGAAACGTTAATATTTGTTGAAATGTTTAAAAAAATGATCTATTATATTTTTAATAGTAGGTAATTATCATTTTTAATCTAAATAAAACAAATAAATTAAAGATTATTGAAAAAATTACACTATTAATAGTTTGTCGAATATTAACACTGTTTTTCAATTAATACATGAATAAATCAGAAACTTTTTGAATGTTATATTTCCTGAAATTTTGCCAAGAAAATGTTTGTATATTTCTTTAAAATTTAAATGTAAAAAAATCTTGATAACCTAGATTTCATGAGTTTTTTTAGCTTTTTAATATTAATATTTAAAATGGAAAGTTTTTGGTCATTCTTCTAATAAAACTTCATGAAGGTTTGCGTTTTTTTTAACCGTTAAAAATTAAAGGGCTTCGCCGTATAATGTTCGAAGCGACTGAGCATGATTTTTTAGAAATTGATCAACAAAATATATTTTTAATACACAAAACGCTTTGTGGACTTTATTGACGTTAACTACAACGTGTTTACCATTTAAACCTTAGAAATGCAATGAAAATTCAGTAGGATATTCCGATATTCCGTAAAACATTACTTCACACAAGTTGAAGCTTACAACGTTATTCGGCAGACCGCTTCAATTGTTGAAATGTTTTCATCTTCTATATTTTTTGATGTAATAATCGTTTTTGATCTTTATATAACAAATTAATTGTAGCATACGACAAAATCACATTTTTAATATTTTGTTGAACTTTATAGCGGTTTTTCAATAAATACGCGAACATATCAGAAACTTTTTCAACGTTCACATTTCCTAAAAATTTGAAAAGGAAATGTTTGTATTGCTCATTTCATTTAACTAGTCGAGACATTAGAAACATTTATGCCCATACCACCAAAAGTCATAAGATGTGACTTGTTTAACTTAACAAAAGTGAATTATGGTAACAAAATGGCATTATTTTTTAGGGAAATCACTTAATTAATTGCACAAATAAACTCCACAGAGCTGCTAATATTTTGCATTTCTTCAAATTTCTCACCTAGTTAAAAGAAATTAGCAATATATTTCTTTAAAAATCAAATAACAATGTTTTAACGTTTCATACTTCCTGAAAATTTTAAGAAAAATATTTTTATTTTCAAATTACTTCAAAATTTGAATAACAATGTTTCAATGATCGTATTTCCTGAATTTTTTAACAGAAAATGTTTATATTTTCATATTTCTTCAAAATCTTAATAACAATGTTTCTACCTTCATATTTTCTAAAATTTTGAACAGTAAACGTTTGTATTTTCATATTTCTTTAAAAATTCAAACAACAATATTTCTTCAAAATTTAAATAACAACGTTTCAACCTTCATATTTTCTGAAATTTTAAACAGAAAACGTTTGTATTTTCATATTTCTTTAAAAATTCAAACAACAATATTTCTTCAAAATTTCAATAACAATGTTTCAACCATCATATTCCCTGAAATTTTTAAGAGAAACTGTTTGTTTTTTGATATTCTATAAAATTTAAATAACACTGTTTCAACCTTCATATTTTCTAAAAATTTGAACAGAAACCATTTGTATTTTCATATTTCTTTAAAAATTCAAATAACAGTATTCCCTGAAAATTTAAAGAGAAAATGTTTGTATTTTCATATTTCTTTAAAATTTAGATAACAATGTTTCAACCTTCATATTTTCTTAAATTCTAAACAAAAATTGTTTGTATTTTCATCTTTCTTTCAAAATTCAAATAACAATATTTCTTCAAAATTTAAATAACAATGTTTCAACTTTAATATTCCCTGAAATTTTAAAGAGAAAATGTTTGTGTTTTCATATTTCTTGAAAATTTCAAAAACAATTAAAATATTGTTTTTGAAATGTTCAAGAAATATGAAACCACAAACATTTTCTCTTTAAAATTTCAGGGAATATTAAAGTTGAAACTCATATTTTCTGAAATTTTGGACAGAAAACGTTTGTATTTTCATATATCTTTAAAAATTCAAATAACAATATTTCTTTAAAGTTTAAATAACAATGTTTCAACCATAATATTCCCTAAAATTTTAAAGAGAAAATGTTTATATTTTCATGTTTCTTTAAAAATTGAAATAACAATATTTCTTCAAAATTGAAATAACAATATTTCAACCTTAATATTCCCTGAAATGTTTAAGATAAAATGTTTGTCTTTTCATATTTCTTCAAAATTTAAATAACAATGATTCAACCTTCATATTTTCTGAAATTTTGAACAGACAACGTTTGTATTTTCATATTTCTTTAAAAATTCAAATAACAATATTTAACGTTCATATTTCCTGAAATTTTGAAGAGAAAGAGTCTGTATTTTCATATTTCTTCAAGATTTAAACAACAATATTTTAACGTTTATATTTTCTGATATTTTGAAGAATAAATATTTTTATTTTCACATTTCTCTAATGTTTAAATAACAATCTAAAACAAAATTTTTAAATCTAGGTTTCATCAAATGTTTTACTTTTTAAATAAAAACACAAAAAACGAAATCATTATCTAAAACTAAACTACACTCTAGAATAAAAATTGACGCTGTTACCTGGCTCTGCACAATCTACATTTTCCGGAAAAAAAAAATAAACACGATAACGTGATAAATTATATCTAACTTATACACACACGTATATATAAAGTAAAAGCGAGAGGAATGCAGATAGTTAGTAACTTACAGTCTTCAATAACATAACAGAAAAACCACTTTAAGAACAAAAACCATCAACAACATACAATCTTCAGCAACATACACAAGAGAGTTTTGAACAAATTTTTAAAAATAACAGTTAATGAAAGCTCCACTAAGTTTTGTGTAATTCAGTTCAAGTTTTACAATATAAATAATAGTGAGTGATAAACACAAATGCTCTTAATTTAAATTTAAATCAATGTTTTATGAGTGAGTGATAAACAAAAATGCTTTTAATTTAAACTAATGTTTTATATGTAGTCGTGTTTTAGTTTTATAAAGTAATAATACTTATAAATAGTTAGTGTTCTACTAAATGTTATTAAAACATGAATGTTTCAAAATCAAAACTATTTGAATTCAAGAGAATAAGCTTACGCTTCTTTTAGTTTGAAAGCTTTAAATGTTATTGAAATTAAATTGAGTTTAGTGTGGGTATGTAATTGCGACAACATTTTGATTTAAAAAAAAAATCGACTTACGTTTTCTTGACTTTTTGTTTGTTTGATTGATGCACCACAAAATCTATCAATAAATTAATTACACCGGTTGTCCTGAGGTGTGTGCAGTAAATGATTCCTCTAACGTTATAGACGCGACCTATCAATTGGTGGGGGACTACAAAACAAAATGGCCGACCTTATTTACAGGTAAAATTCATTACGTTACTCACGCACAAAAATAGGATTTTGTTTGAAAAGCAAACGTGAAATACTCAAACGAAAATATACTGATTTAATAATTCACCCTCAAAAAAATGTAGATATATGCATCGAATAGTCTGATTTAGACTGAAAATAGAAAAAAACATTCTGAAAAATTTACATGAAACGATGAATGAGAATACAGTTTAATAATAAAAATAATAATAATGATTTATTTATTAACGGAAATCCATTTTTACAAATAAAATAACAAACATTTTAAATAAAATAAATTAAAGCAAAAATTGTTAGTCAAAAAACCATTATTTAATATTAGTATGAAAAATAAAATAAAAGAAATAAAATTCTTCTTTTAGTTACGTAAAGTATTTTCTATTAATTATTGTAGTAATTCCTTTCTTTACTGATTAGTTTTATTATACTAAATGTACATTTAGAACACATACTGTTCGAAATGTACATTTAGTGTAATAAAACTAATCTGTGAAGAAAGGAATGACTACAATAATTAATAAAAGAAATAAAGTAAAATAGTTGGTGAACAAATCCGATAACATAAATAAATGTAATATAACAAAATAACTCAAGACTAATTTACTTATTACATAATATTTTCATTAACGAAATTAACTTTGAAGTGGCGCAACAATTCATTTCGTGACATCGAGAATTAGTCAAAACTAGGATTAACTGAAAAATGGTTAGCAAGACGTAAAAACCTACTAAAGCAGCTTATAATATAATTAGTTCTCTGAAATGGAATTCGAAATAATTGATTGATTCAATATTTCATCTTTAAAACAATTGTAGATATGAGCTTCGAACAGTTCAAATAATTCAATAATTCATTAAATCAGACTGAAAAAAAAATCTGGAAAGTACATGAAACGATAAACGAGAATTTAGTTTTATTGATTGATTCAATAATTCACCTTCAAAACAATTGTATGTATGAGATTCGAACAGTTCAAATTATTCAATAATTCATTGAATCAGACTGAAAATAAACATTTTCAGAAAACTGTACATGAAACGGTGAACGAGAAAACAGTTTAATTAATTGATTCATTAATTCATCCTCAAAAAGCTTTGTACAGTTAAAATAATTCAATAATTCAAGTTTTCAGAAATATTTGCATTCGTATATTAATTCTTTCTCTTCAGACAAATTTGTTTATATATTTGTATATAAAACACTGAAATATTGTAAGGTTAAAAATACACTGAAAAACCTTTCATTTTTTAAATGAGTACTAATGACTTAAATATTTTGAAGTTGGCAATATGCTACTAAAGCAGCATCCCAAATCCGTATATTTAAACTTTACTTAAAACCAGTGTTTTATACGCGTGGCGCATGAAGTAAAATTTCGAGTTTAGAAAAGCCTAAAAATTTGGTTTGGTCGCGTAGCGCTACGCGCTACGCGACCAAACCAAATTTTTAGGCTTTTCTAAACTCGAAATTTTACTTCATGCTTAACCTGGGAGTGGACGACACTCGTTAATAGCTTCAAATTTAACGCTATTCAAAAATATCAAATGTCTGAAAATTTATAATTTATCCATCACGATATGTATACTTAAAAAGAAAATGCTGTATGTTCCTTCACAAATGAAAAATGTATTGGTAAAAAAAGTGATTTAGGCATGTTTGTTCAGTAAAATTTGTTTTTATTTATTTATTATTCATACTTATCAATAAATCAACATTTAATGTGCAAAAACAAATGTTATGATTTTTTCACATATTGCATTAAAGCGCTGTATTTCATAAATCACCAACTGGATTTAATTTATTCGAAAAATAAGCGGTTTAGTAATAATAGGGCATTATTTTGATATAGAAATATTGTTTAAGACTTAGAAATTGTGCTTAACACGGGCGCTATAAAATTAAGTTTGCTGGGATTATTAATTTTCAGTAATTTATTAAATGTGGAAAGTTAGACGAATAATATTTTTTATGGGAACATAAATTGCCAACATTGTTTCTAATATTGGTAAGAGTAACTGTGAAGTTTTTTGGTTTTTTAAAAAAGTGTAAAATATTAAGTAAAAATCTGGATTTTTTCCATTCAATTCAAGTGAAATTTCGTATTTTTTATTTATTTTGAAGGAAGTCTTCTTGATGTTAAACGTGGATTGAAATGAACTAATTTTTTGTTGTTAAAAAAATGTTTTCATCAAAAGAGTGTCTGTAAAAAAAATACAAAATGACAACTGAAAATCTGTATTTTTTTCAATGATTTTTTGAATGATTTTTTTAATTTAAAAAAAATTTGAAACCAATTACAGATATTAAAAATAGCTACAGCATTTCTTGCCTCGTAAAAAAATATGAATGTGATTGTCAATTGTTTGGGTTTTTTTTAAAGTGCAAAATATTAGGTAAAAATCTTTATTTTTTTCCATTCAATTCAAGTGAAATTTCGTATTTTTTTTTATAAATTTGAAGAAAGTCTTCTTAATGTTAGACATTGATTGAACTAAGTTGTTTGTTGTTAAAAAAATGATTACATTAAAATTTCAGTTAATTATCAATCAATTGAAAAATTAAAAAATAAATACTTTTATCTTCTAGCACAATTCTCGTGATAGAAGTAAGCAATTGATATTAATATAAAACTTATTTAATCCTCAATACATTTAGCTAAAGCAATTTAAATATATTTGTTAAATTTCACTTTATCTCAACGATTCGGTAAATAGAGCAAATTTTCATCTTTTTCGCAAGTTCAATTTAAACCACTGTATTTCAGAAACCGCTGAACGGATTTAATATAGTTGAAAAGTACACGATTAGGAATTTAACTGGCTTTTATTTGATGTATAAACGTTGTTTAATACTTAAAAATTGCGCCAAGCACGAGTACTCAAAATTCAATTTTGCAGAGATTACAAATTTCCAGCTACTTTCAAAAGTGGATAAATTAGATAAATAATTTTTTCTGGGGAAAATACATCTCTTATATTGTCTTCTATATTAGTAAGAGTGTCTATAATTTCTTTCTCTTATATTGTCTTCTATATTAGTAAGAGTGTCTGTAATTTTTTTTTGGGCGTTATAAAATAATAAAAAATTGCAATTGAAAATCTGTATTCTTTCATTGATTTTTTAAATGATTTTTGTAATTCAGAAGAATTCTGCAAAAATATTACAGATATTCTCCTTAATATTAAAAATACCGACGAGGCATAATTTGCCTCGTAAAAAAATATTTTACTAAATATTCAGCTAGCAATCACTCAATTAAAAACTGTAAAAAATACGATCAACTGAAAGCTTATTACATTCAGATAAAGCAACTTTAATTTATTTTTCAAATTTTACTTGATATCAACGTTTTATCAGAAAAAGAAAATGTTCATATTTTTCACTAATTCTATTCAAAGCACTGTATTTCAAAAAAAGCCAAACAGATTTTATTTATTTGAAAAGTACGCGATTAGACTTTCTTATATATCTCTCATTTACATTTGTCATTTGCTTTTCATAAATGTAAATAATTAACTTTCGCAATAATTCCGTCAGCATTCAAAAAAACCAACTCAATCCGTTCAAAACTCTGACTGCAACTATAGTTCAAATAAATCTTACATAATTTGAATTACACAGGCCAACAAACTTTGACTTTTTGAAAGTTGATTTTGATCTGACATCTGATTTTGTATAATTTTGATCTGCTAAATTCAAATCCGAGTGTCATTTTGCCCGATCACGTAAGGTTTGTTATCAATGTTGAAAATAAATTAATGAAAAATTTGGCCAAAATAAACGCAACTTTTATTGATACCGAGACAAAAACAAATTACAAATAGTGAACTAAATTGAAAAAAGTCTTAAACAATCTTTAATTTCTTTTCTGTCCAGAAGATCTTTCCCTCTTGGATGAAAAACTTGGTTTAGTGGATTTTCTTCTGTATTCCAGGACCGAATTGTGCCTTTTTATTGACCAGCAGTAATCAGCCATCATTGAAACATTCCACCGACTTTGATACCTGCGTTCCATTTCTTTCATGTCTTAGTTGAACCTCTCACCTTTCTCCTCACATCACCAAGATTTTCGGGGAAGTAATCAAGATGCGAGTGTAAAAAGTGAACTTTTATGCTCATATTACATCCCAATTCCATTAATTTCTGTAGCATGTTTTCCACAATTTCCTTATAGTTAGGATCCTTGTTATTTCCCAAAAAACCTACAATAATATTAGCAAATGAAATCCATGCATCCTTCTCAGTTTCGGTCATGGTATTAATAAATTCTTGATCTTTCGTTAATATCCTTATTTGAGGACCGACAAAAATTCCTTCCTTTAATTTTGCATCTGAGATAGCGGGAAATTTTCTACAAGGGTATTTATTTATTTATTTCAATCAACGGACGAATCCAGTTACAGATTGATTAAAAGATATGAGACAATATAAAATAAAGATTGACACTAAACAGTAAAGGAAAAAACAGTATACAATACAATATGAGCGCAAATTATTCGAAATACTCAACAATCAAGTCGAAGAACGCCTTAGAAGATATGCAATTAAAAATGTCAATATCCGGATGAAGTGATAACACATTATTATATAATGAACACATTGAATGCACTGGTAACTTGAGCATAATATTTGTATTTGGGATTGATAACTGGAAAAGACGTTTGTTCCTTATATTAACAGGCACATTAATATTAATCCGTGCAAGTAAGTCAGAGCAATCCATACGATTGTTGAGTATTTTATACACTGCATGCGATTTTCGGCGACTTTCTAAGGAGTGTAAGTTGAATTCACGCAATAGTTCAATATAATTATAATCAGTCCCAGGATATGAACCAAACTTCTTAAAGTGAAGATATTTGACAAATTTCTTCTGGATGGCCTCGACCATCAAAGAATATTTTGCGTAGTATGGATCCCAAACGCAACAGGCATATTCAAGTTTAGATCTTACAAACGAATAGTATAATATTTTAATGGCATCGATATTCTTAAAAGGTTTAGTATTTCGTATTATGAAGCCCAACGAACGATTTGCGGTCGATACTACTTTCATGACATGACTATTAAAAGATAGTTTATTGTCAAATAACACTCCTAAGTCTTTGAAAGTCTCAACATGGGATAATACAGAGCCATTAATCATATAATCGAACGTTATGTGTGACTTATTCCTAGTATAAGACAATGTCTTACATTTTAAAACATTTAAAGTGATGCTGTTGTTCTTGCACTACGTTACTATCAGGTCGAGATTATGCTGAAGATACACACAATCGTCTAAAGTATTTATAGGATGATAAATTTTCAAATCGTCAGCAAACATTAACATGTTATGATTAACTACATCAGCAATATCATTAATAAAGCAATTAAACAGTACCGGTCCGAGGTTGGAGCCTTGGGGGACACCCGAAGAAGCAATAAATTGATTAAACCCTTTGTATTCTACAAATAACAGTCTGTTGGTAAGGTAATTGTAAAGTAAATTACATAGGTTTGTTGAGAGCCCAACCAGGCTTAGCTTATTTACAAGTATACCGTGATCGATTCTATCAAAAGCTTTTGATATATCGGTGTAAATTACGTCGACTTGGATTCGGTTGTCTAAATAATCCGAGAGAGTTTGCGTCATTTGCAAAATGTTGGATACCGTTGATTTATTAGGTCTAAATCCATGTTGCCTAGATGATAATTTGTTATTAATGTAGGGATTAATGAATTTACATAATGTCAACTCAAAGCATTTAGCAACATTTGAGATGATAGCTATAGGTCGATATTTAAGGACATCTCTTTTATTACCAGATTTAAAAACGGGTACAATGCGCGTACTTTTCCAGCGGTTAGGAACGGTATTGTGAAGGAGACATAAATTAAATATATGAGATAGAGGAAGTGCAAGCATATTGCGGCAATCCTTAAGTACTACCGCAGGAATACCATCAGGGCCCGCGGTAACTTTATTACTTAGCTTACTAAGGGCATCAATTACTAAATCATCAGTGACCTTAGAAATGCTAATAAAATCATTTACAGTGTTAAGGTTATTATAAACAGCATTAATAACAGGTTTAGTGGAAACAGTAAATGATTTGGAAAAGTGCGCAGCAAATGCATTCACTATATCAAGTGGTGAAGATAGAGAAAGATTTTCATATTCCATGACTGGAGGGATAGAGGATTCATGGCGGATGCAATTGATAAAGTTCCAGAACTTGCCCGGTTCCTTGGAAATCTTGGTTTCAGTATCACTTATAAAAGAGGTATAATCAGCTTCGGAAAGCAATTTTACTTCCGACCTTAATTTAGAGTAACGAATTTTAAAAATCTGGGAGAGAGGATGCGAATTTTTTAACTTCAAGTATTTATTTTTCTCCCGAATCTTACTTCTAAGCTTACCTGAAAACCAAGGCGGAAATTTACAAGGACTTATAGGAACTAAAGGGACATTGTCGTGAAATACTTCATACAATTTTGTATAAAAGAACGAACACGCATTTTCTACAAATTGAATTGTAAGGATATCAGACCAATCTAGTGCAAGAATTGAATTGTATAAATCAATAAAATTAGCTTTTTTAAAATTGAAAGAGCGATTAGAGACATTATTTTTGAATATTGCTGATGAATGAGCATTACTTGCATCTACAGACAAACCGATATTAAGTTCAAGCGAATTTGAAACAGTCTCCATATTTATTTAAAGCTTTAACGTATTGTTTCATTATTCCTAGTTTAATATGCAGTGGAGGTAACAAGATTTTTTCTGGATCAACAAGACTTTCGTGCAGAACATTTTTTGATCCGGGAGATAAATTATCTCGTCTTATCCAGTCCTTTTTCTTCCAATGTTGATGTCAACTTCGACTGACCCACTCACACAAAAACATGGGTACTTTGTATACTCTGACTGCTGTCCTAGTAGAAGTCTCACAATTTTCAAATCACCACAAATTTTCCAACTATGATCATTGTATTTGATTTTTCAAGGATTACTTTAAGATTTTCGTAGCTTTCAGTCATTAACACAGAATGGGTAACCGGTACCGATGAAAAAATGTCCACTGTGCAAGAGAACAGCTTTAAGGCTTCTTTTGGAGGCATCAATAAAAATCCTGCAATCATCGGGATTGTATGTGCCCCCAAGTTGGTTTATCAGACTGGAAATGTCGGTGCAATAAACTAGACAACCACTATTTTTTAAAATAGCCTGAATACTCGGACTTGCGTTTCCTAAAATACGAGATAATGTCTTTTCCCGGTAAATATTTACTTTAAAGTCTGGATGCTAAAATTTCGGAAAGATCCTTTGGAAGTCTCTCACTAAGTCGTTAAGTTAGGTCTTGGAAAATAACTACAATTATTTGTACACAATTTAATCTCAGTGGCGTAACAATTTTTAGAATGTCATTTAATTTTTATTCGCAAATATTTATAAAACATAAATATGACACCTAGTAAATTTATTAAAAAAATTGTATGTGATGGAAACAAAAAAACGTTGATTCTTTATTAGATTAGCCACCAAAACTTCAAAAAAATTAACAAATCCAAATCACAAATGTTTTTTTTTGTTGGCCTGTGTTATTAACTTAATTAAATCTCTCTGATTTACATGTGATGAAATGAAAAAATATATAAAATCTAACTGTGACTGTAGTTAAAAATTTGTTTACATCATTTAAATCATTAACTTGATTATATCTCTCCCATTTACATCTGATGAAATAGAAAATATATATAATATGTGCGTGATTTAGAAGCCCATTATCCATTATCACCCAACGTATCTTATTTAATGCAAGATACTATAATATCTGGCAAACAAATTTATCTTAACTATAATATGTAGGGTAGAATTTAGATAGTGGTTCAGTCGTGCTGTGAAGTTAATTATCACAAGTGTTGCCTGTGTTTCAAAAAAAAAATCACTGAAATTCGAAGTCGCTTAACATTTTTTGTGTTGTAAACAAAATTACAAACATCATTTTTCTGTGATATACCTGTATGTTGGAGGTAAGCTGCGCCAAGTTACATTTTTGAAATTTTACAATAATATTTACCTCTCGATAGAGTAAAAAATCCTGATTCCAGCAGTATAAAAAACGTATTTGGAAAGAAATGTGACTTGGTGTAGTTTACCTCTGACATACAGATATGAACTGTAGAATATAAGTAAAGAAAACGTTCACTTTTTTAATATGTTTTTTTCATTTGTGGTAAAATAAGTGTCTGTGAAGTTAATCATCCCAAGTGTTACCTGTGTTTAACAAAAAAATCAGTGCAATTTGAAATCGCTTATATTTCTGTGTTGCATACAAAATTACAATCACTAGAATTTATATAATATTTATCACAGAAAAATTTCTGTAAAATATTTTAAAAATTCTAGCTAAAAATACTAATTAAAAAAACAATTCTTCTTAGTAAAAAAAATTGTTTTTTTAATTACTATTTTTTTAATTTGTGTTAAATTAAGTGTATTTTGTTTGTTTCGTAATATGTGTAAAAAAAGTGTTATTTGTGTTGAAGTGTGGGTTTTATATAAATTTCAACGAAAAAAAACGTGGCATTTTCCTCATCGTAGAGGACCTCTCTTATCTTATCTCTCGTTGAGCAAACAAAGGTGTGTGTGGTGAAATGAAACTCTTGTTAAAATCATGTACACGAAATTCAAATCTGATATAAAATTATATCAAATTATACAGATTATTATTATTATACAGTCATCAATAATTTTCTTACACAATTTGAAGTTGGCTGCAACAACTTGAGATATTTTAAAACATAATTTTTGTTTTGTTTTTTCTAGATTATAAATAAAATAAAATAAAGAGGGTTCATGAAACCGTCTATTATTTTCATTAATTTTATTTAAATAATAATAATAATAAGCAAATGAATTCTAGTGTAGATCAACGCAGACATGAATTCATCATCCCATTATGTAAAAATAATGGTGATCCATTTATAAACAACTGAAATGTACTGGTTTAAAGTTGACTAAATCTGATATGAAATTTGGAACACTGCTTTTTATTATTCCAAAAATAAATCATAAATTAATATTGGCTGTTTACAACGAACATTTTATCCCTTCGATTTCGATTTGATGGGAGATACTAATTTTAAAGTGAATTACGATAATCTAGTTAATACTCGCAACAACTTCAATCAATAGGATTAAAATATAGATGTATTCTTAACGTATTCTTGAATTGATTCAAACTAATTCTGCATGTTAAACTTTGCATAGTTTTATGAAATTTAAAATACTTAGGAATTATTCAAATTCATAAAAATATTTATTTAATTTATTTATTTATTAACGGAATCTCCATTTTATTACAATTAATACAATATGAAAGTTTTAACATGCATCTCAGGATTATGCATGTTGTAAGAAGAATATTTTTATGAATTTGGAAATACGTAACAATAACAGCGCAATTTATTATTCTTCATAAGCAAAGTATCTGTGTTTTGGCCTTAGAAAACCCCACACACACGAGATACAATCAAAAATATTTTTTTCTATTTAAAAATTTTGGAAATGAAACTATACAGCGAATCTTTCTTACAGGTAATTTTTCTTTTAAGTATAAATATGCATATGGTGTAAATTTTCCGACATTCGCAGTTCTTTAAAAAAGTTCAATTAGAAACTTAAAACGAGTGTGTTCCACTCCCAGATTAAGCATGAAGTAAAATTTCGAGTTTAGAAAAGCCTTAAAATTTGGTTTGGCCGCTCCGCTTCGCGGAGCGGCCAAACCAAATTTTAAGGCTTTTCTAAACTCGAAATTTTACTTCATGCGCCACGCGTATAAAACACTGAAATATTTCAAAGTTCACAATATGCTACTAAAACAGTATGCTAAAGATGTTTATTTTAAACTTCAGTTAAAACCCGTGTTTTATACGCGTGGTGCATGAAACCTGAACATTTGTTTGCTAATTAAATTACTAAATTAAATCAGTCTTAATAATGGTATTAAGCCGAAACTTTTAGAAAATAAAATACACATAAGTGAATATATTTTTTTAAATATTTTACTATGTGATTAATGAGGAAAAAGTGTCCGATTAAATTAAATAAGTTAATTTGATACATTGTATTATTTGACCTGATTTAAAAATATGTGAAAAATTTAGTTATTTTGTTATTTAAATAATTTAATCATTACTCGTATTTAGAAAGTATTTTTAAGTGAATTATTAACTTCACAATATTACAGTGATTTATACGCGTGGCGCATGAAGTAAAATTTCGAGTTTAGAAAAGCCTGAAAATTTGGTTTGGCCGCTCCGCTTCGCGGAGCGACCAAACCAAATTTTCAGGCTTTTCTAAACTCGAAATTTTACTTCATGCTTAACCTGGGAGTGGAAAACACTCGTTTAAAGCCTTAAATTAATTAATGAAAATAATGTGAGATCAAATCATTTATAACTTTATGTTTTTGAGTTTACGTGAAGTGATTATTACACATAAATAGACTGCTGTTCCTCACTTCACTTTTTTTTATTCAATCAACTCTTTTAATTTTACAATTTTAACCAGGAGAATGTTTAGGTTTTTTAATTTGCACCTGAAACCAAAAAAATACAAAATAAGAGGATTGAAAACAAAATTGAATTTGTGTTCAGTATTCCGGCACCAGATACCCACAGACGCGATTCGGACTTCAAGGTCCTCTTCAGTGTGGTCCCGACCCAGTGCTGAGGAATACTGAACATTTCTGACTATTTCAAGCCAATATGTGAAAACTATTAATGGACATCGATAGCTAACGCCATCTAATGCTACTCTGAAGCATTAGATGGCGTTAGCTATCGATGTCCATTAATAGTTTTCACGGATTGAAAACAATTGAAACTGAAGATTTTCTAAATATGATAATCCTTAAAATTCTTAAATGAATTCTAAATACAGAGGAAAAAAATAGAAAAACAACGATTTATTATTTCAAATATATATATATTTTTATAAAAAAAAAGGAATTAAAGTAACATTACGATATTTACAAATATTTTTTTTATTATTATAATCATAAACTATCAGCATACTAACATTAGAAAATAAATGCAATAATTTACAGGAATGACGTAGATAATAAACAGAATCTTAAATTAAATTAAATTAAAAAATAAACATGAAAACATGATACAAAAAATAAGAATAATAAGCATGAGAAGTCGAGAAAATAAATCCATCTAATATTAGATAAACATAAATTAAACTCTTCATTTCATATAAGAGAAAACAAATCCGCATTTCTTTAAAAACAAAACAATAATTCTAAAAAAAGTCTCGCGTCTAAATATTTAAGAAAAAACGAATTTCTAAACAGTTTTTTTTACAATAATCAAATTATACGCGAAATTTATTTATTTCGCAAATAGTTTCCTACATAAATTGATTTATTTAATAAATGATTTCTTACTACGAATTTTCAAACGTAATTTATTTATTTCCCAAATAGTTTCCAAGGTAAATTGATTTATTTTACAAGTGATTCCTTCCATTCAATTTCGAACGAAATTTATTCATTTTGCAAATAGTTTCCTAAATAAATTGATTTATTTTACAAAAGCTTCCTTACATTAATTTATTTCCAATTTCAATGTATATTTCTGTATGTGGGAGGTAAACTACACCAAGTCACATTTTTTTACGTTTTGTTATAATGTTGAAATCATGAATTTTTACTTTCTCGAGAGGTTAGCAGTGTAAAAGTTAAAAAATGTGACTTGCTATAGTTTACCTCCCACATACAAATGTATAAATTGTACATTTAAAGATTATACAACTAAATTCAATGAATAGATTAAACTCTTTATTGTTTAATTTGTTTAAACAATATAAATATTTATATATTATATAAAAAACAGATCAACGATTTAATAATTAATATTTGTATGTACAAGAAAGAGAAATTAACTTAGAAGTGACTTATATTTGTTTTAGATTAACGCTAAATGATGATACGAAAAATAACGGTGCTTTATTTGTATATAAATGAGATATTTTTTTTTTAGTAAGAGTTTTTCTTATTCAGTCGAATATTCAACAACAATTAATAGTACAAAATTTAATTGAATTAAAGTTTAATTTAATTCAAAGTTAATATATTTTTCTTCAAATAATTTATCAATTATTTTATTAACTGATTTTTAGACATTAGTGTACAGTTTTCAGCATGTTAAGTAATGCTCAGTAAAACATTGATAATGCTATTAATGTTTACTTAAATAATTCTTGCAGTTTTTTTCTAAATATCATAAGCCAGTTGTTTAGAAGAGGCTTATTTTAAACTTATTTTAAATTACGTTTGGGTAAATGTAATTTAAACTGAGTTTATTTGTTATTTGTAATATGTATGTTATTCTGTTGTAAAATGGGTTTTGCCGCTAATAAAGAAATTTGAATGTGAAGTTAAACAATTCAAGGCACAATTGTATAACAGATAGTTGATTAAACCAAGTTTAGATTTAATTCACCTTAATTTACATGAACCTTAATTTAAATTACGTTAGGGTAAATGTAATTCAAATTGAATTTTATTAATTGAAGGTACAATTTAATAATAGATAATTGATAAATGAAAGTTTTAATTAAACTCAAAACTCAAAGCACATAGTTTAGACTAACAATTGCCCAAACAAAGTTTAGCTTAAATTTCCATGCTAACGAATTCAAATTACCTTAGGATAAATCTTATTTAAACTGAGTTCACTTTAGTAAAGGTTGAATTAAATTTAAATTACGTTAGTTTAAACGTAATTTAAACTGAGTTTTAATAATTGAAGGTACAATTCAATGACAGATAGTTGATTAAACAAAGTTTAGATTAAACTTAATTTAATTTACATGTAATTAAAATGAGCCATAAGTTAAGTAACATAATTTTGAACTAATTGTTGCTTAAACGAAGTTTAATCAATAGTTGATTAAACAATGTTCACTCAATTTAATTTACATGTAACTAAAACAAACCATAAGTTAAGTAAAACATAATTTTGGACTAACAATTGCTTAAATCAAATTTAGCATAAATTCACTTTAATTTACGTGTTACTTAATTTAAATTACGTTAGGGTGAATGTAATTTAAACTGAGTTTTAATAATTGAAAGTACAATTCACTAACAGATAGTTGATTAAACAAAGTTTGAATTTAACTAAATTTAATTTACCTGTAATTAAAAGAACATAAGTTAAGTAACACATAATTCTGAACTAATAGTTGCTTAAACAAAGTGTAGCACAAATTTGCATGTAAAATCATTTAAATTACATTAAGATAAATCTCATTTAAACTGAGTTTAAACAATTTAGGGCACAATTGAATAACCCATAGTTGCTACAACCATATTTCGCAAAAACTTAATTGAATGTACATGTAACTTGATGTAACGAAAACCAAGCTTAAGTTATTAGCCAACTGTTCTTAGGCTCAGTTGTTGGATGTTAGCTTTGACTAGGTTTAGCATAAATTCAGCTTTAATTGCATTTACCATAATGTAGCTTTAACTAAGCTTAACTTAAGCCCCTATTTAACAACTGGTTCTTAATGTAATGAAGAAAAGTTGTAAGATAGTTGATTAAATTCATTTTAATTTACATGTAACTTAATGTCACCTAAACGAAGCATAAGTTAAGTAACACATTAATTTCGACCAATGAATCCAACTAAGCATAGGTTAAGTAATTCATAATTTATAATTGCTTAAACAAAATTTACCCTAAACTCAATTTAATTTGCATGTATTTTAACTGAAATTACGTAAGGATAAATATCATCTAAACTAAGTTTAAACAATTATAGGCACAATTGAATAACCGATAGTTGCTTAAATCAAGTTAAGAATGAACTTAGTTGCATGTACATGTAACTTAATGTAACGAAACTCAAGCATAAGTTACGTGACTAATAACCAACTGTTCTTCAGGTTCAGTTGTTGAGTATTGGCTTAAGCTAACTTAAGCTAGCTTCAGCAGAAACTCAGCTTACCTTACATTTACCATAATATAGTTTTAACTTAGCGTAACTTATTTAACAACTGGTCCTTAACGTAATGAAGAAAAGTTGTAAGATAGTTTATTAAATTCAGTTTAATTTACATGTAATTTAATGTCACTTAAATGAAGCATAAGTTGAGTAACATATAATTTTTGACCAAAGCATCCAACTTAACATAACTTTGGACTAATAATTGCTTTAACAAAATTTTGCTCAATTTTGCATGTAATATAATTTACATTAATCTCATTTAAACTGAGTATAAACAATTTGAGGGACAATTATATAACTGATACTTGCTTAAACAGAGTTTAGCATAAACTTAGTTAAATGTACATGTAACTTACTTGATTTAACGAAAACCAAGCATAAGTTAGTAAGTATTAACCAACTGATTTTGAAGCTCAGTTGTTGAATATTAGCTTATACTAGGTTTAACATAAACTCAGCTTTAATTGCATTTACCATAATATGTTTTCAATCAAGTTAAAAGTTTAACTTAAACCCCTATTAAACAACTGGTTCTTACTATGTAATGAAGATAAATTGTAGAAATTCTTAAATTATAATAAGAATATTTATTTTATAAAAAATTGGAAAATAAGCAAGTTATTGCTTGTAATTGCATGTGTAAGTCAACAAACAAGATAGAGAGAATTGTGGTCATGTAATTAATTGTCATTTCTGGTAACTAAAAAAACAAATAGTAATAATAAAGAAATTAAAATAAAACAGATCTTTCAATAAAAAAAAAGAAAAACAGGCCCAGCCTTAAACTTAACAACAATTCTTTGGTTGAAACATCCCTTCTTCATTCTTCATTCTTAAAAACCCAACAATCAATCAAAATCAATTTTGTCAGTTTTCAATCCTTCGGAAATAAAACGTTTTATTAAAATGCGCAATCTTATTAAGACTCTAATAATGACACCCCTTCTGGAAATCAAATCAAATCAAGTATATTGGTCTAGTAAATTGTTCAATTACAATATTAGACAAGTCATAGTTACAGTTCTTAAGAAAACGTTTTATTTAATTAAACGCTTATTAATAAATCGTTTTATTACCCTACACGACATTGATTGATTATTTTAACCGTTTATTTTGAAAGTGGCTTAACTCCATTTCCCATTTGTTTGTTATTTTCTGTAAATAACCTTTATAATTTGAGGTTTTCAGTCATAAAAAATTGTGGTTAAGTATATTTAAAATATATATTATACAGTTTGAATATACGTAATCAGAAATCGTTGTTTGCGACAGAAAACTTCAAATTATGAAGATTATTTCAGTCAACAGCAAAACAATGAGGAGTTAAGCCATTTTAAAAGTAAACGGCTTATTTATATTACAAAAGTTTTTATTAATATAAATAATCAATCCAAATCAATTTCGTTTACGGAAATAGAACTTTGTATTAATACGCAGTTGTAAGACTCTGATAATAATGTTATTGATTCGTTATAAAAGTCATAAAACTGATTAATATGGTCTGTTAATAAAATATGAAAAGTCTTAGATAAATTTTAACTTTTAAACCGACGATTTTCTTCCTTATAGATAAACTAAATAAAATTAGCTTCATTAATCAAATATACAAATAATTTTAGAAACAAAGATCAATTAATTTCAATAATTAGTCAAATATACAAATAACTTTAGAAGAAAAGTAATTGAGCCGTTTGTTTTAAATGTGGCCTAACTCCACTTCTCAGTTTTTGTTAATGACTCTAATAGTCTTCATAATTTGAAAACCACAATTTGTGGTTAAGTATATTCAAAATATATAATATATATATATATATATATATATATATATATATATATATATATATATATATATATATATATATATATATATATATATTTAATATTCATACATATTTCATTAATATACTTTACCACAAATTGTTGCTTATGGAGAAAAACCTTATAAAGGTTTTTACAAACAACAAAACATTGAGAAATGGAGTTGGGCTACTTTTAAAATAAACGGATCAATTCATTTCAATAATTACTTAAATATACAACGATTTGAGAAAACAAGAAATGTAATTAAATTCAATAATTATAAAAATATACACATGATTTTAGATAACAAATAATATGTAATTAAATTCAATAATTACATAAATATACAAATGATTTTAGAAAACAAAAATATAATTAAATTGAATAATTACTAAAAAATATACATTGCTTTTACTTAATTACGTTTTCTTCTTTTCTTTTGTTTCAGAAAAAATAACTCTACGTTTTTTCTCTTCTCTCTCTTAACATTTTATTTTCTTAAACTGATGATAATGAGACAACAGTCGGTCTATCGACGTTAATATCGTTGAGCATTACTTTGGAAATGGTGTTGTTGTTGTGGTTGACCACGTGGGGGCTCTGGGGGCTGGGGGAGGTGTTCGAGGGGGGGCTGGGGCTCGCCTGCATCATTGGGTAGTAATCCATCTGCGGGGACGCCTGGCTGCTGTAAGGGGATGGCTGGGATGTGGCGTAGGGGGATGTTTGAGATGTTGCGTACGGGGAAGCGCGTTGGTGATTTTGGGGGCTGTTGTATATGTAAGGAGATCCTGATGACGATGTTTGTAATTGGAGATGAGTTGGAAGAGAGCCGTAATTATCTGAAAATAAAAAAAGATATGTTCAAAAGTTAACTTTTTTGTCTAGATGGAATCACACAGTAATTTTTTTTTATGAATATTTCCTAATCTATAATAAATATTCAGGCGTTTATGCTTTTACTAAAAGCATTTAATTTCAAGATCGAACAAGTGTTTCCACTCCCAGGTTAAGCATGAAGTAAAATTTCGAGTTTAGAAAACCTGAAAATTTGGTTTGGTCGCGTAGCGCGTAGCGCTACGCGACCAAACCAAATTTTCAGGTTTTCTAAACTCGAAATTTTACTTTATGCGCCACGCGTATAAAACACTGATTTTACGTGAAGTTAAAAAAAGACTGTTAATAATATATGTATGGCAATGAAAATGAACAACAAGGGAAAAAATCCTTCTATGTTTACATCTATTTAAAAAATTAAAATAAACGTAAATTCCTATACTAAGCATATGTTTTTCTCTATATGTGTATTTTAATAGGAATAAAGACTGCTTATTAATGTTATTAAAAAAGTATAAACGTTGAATGAAGAATCAAGACTCTTCATTTAAAAGTGGTTTTTTTTTACATTTCTCGCGTAAAATTAAAACATCTATAAATGTTGTTATTCTTCAATTTGCAATTAAAGTTATTTTTTATTCCACCCTTCCAATTATTTCTTGAGAGAAAAAAAATAGGGATTAAATCAGTTGTTTTTATTTAATCTGTAATTATTATACTCCTAACGAATAATTGGAAGGTTGATTTTTATAAATCTCAAAACACATTTAACAAGTAGAGAAAATATCAATCCTCTACTCTTTCAGATTTATAAAAACCAAGCTTTAAATTATTCCTTGGTAAAATATTAAAAACGAATTAAAATTAATAGCGACTTTCTGCAAAAATTTAGTCTTATTTAGACAAGTCTCCAAATATTCCTTGATAGTAAAATAATTACGGAAGTTTGATTAAAACCAACATAATTTTAAATTAAAAATATTCTTAATTAAATTTATATTTCAACCTTCCAAATTATTCCTTTAGAGTAAAATTATTAGGAAAGTTTGATTAACACCAATATAACTTTAAATTTAAAAATAATCGCAGTGAAAATAATATTTATTTGATTTATTAAGCCACTGTCTTTACAAATCAAAAATAATTTAAAAGGAAAGAATAATAACATAATTTTGACAAACACAAATAATTTAGGAAAATTAATAGTTAACAATAAAATCAAAACTAAAAATTGTAAATTGAAGAAAAGTGGTATTTATGAATTAAAATGTGATGATTGTGATGCAGTGTATATAGGACAAACCGGCAGGTCTTTTGATATCAGGTTAAAAGAGCATAAAAAAGACATAGAGAATAAAAAACAAACCACCGGTTTTTCTAAGCACTGTATCACATCTAATCACCATTTTTCTTCAAACGATTTAAAAATTCTGCATACAGGTAATAAGGAAATAACGCTTAACTACCGGGAGGGTTTAGAAATTTCAAAAGCCATAAAGGCAAGTAAAAATGTGGTCAACGACAACGAAGACCTTTGGAATTCCCTGATATTAAATGCCCTTATTACCCAATAAAACCTAAAACTCGAAACTGTATATATTCCCAAACAAATCCATTTGTACATCATTCTTGATAATGGCATTAAGCCGAAACTAGTAGAAAATAAAATACATATAAGTGAAACAAAACCAAGTGAATTTAATTTACAAACCATTATATTTTAAAATGTTTTACCAAGTGATTAATGAGAAAAAAGTCTCCGATATAATATTTATCATATAAATTTGTTCGAAACATTATCGTCACAATAATTACTATTTGTTTCAGCGATGAACTTTACCATGTATGTCTTTTATATGCGTGGCGCATGAAGTAAAATTTCGAGTTTAGAAAAGCCTGAAAATTTGGTTTGGTCGCGTAGCGCTACGCGCTACGCGACCAAACCAAATTTTAATGCTTTTCTAAACTCGAAATTTTACTTCATGCTTAACCTGGGAGTGGAAAACATATGCTCCATATCATTTGAAATCACGATGAATTCGTGGATTTTATAAAAAAGATAAAAATTAATAAGAAAATCATGCAAATAGAAATATTTTGTTGTGGAGAAACTTTAACGTCGACTACTTTAATAACTAAAGTTAGAAGAGAGTTACAACTGTCTAATAAGCTTAGTTAAGTACTAAAATTGTCTATTGATGTGTATTCATTAATTAATTAACGTGTAGAGTTACAAAAAGCTGAATTAAATATGGATTAAATTTGCCTAACCCGGCGCACCCACCATTTGTGAAAAAGTAACTGCGTGTTTTAAATCTTGATAAATAAAACATTAAGCAAAATAATGAATGAACAGATCAATATTATTGTCTATTCGTAAATCAATCAACGTTTTAACCTGCAAAAAGCTCTTTTAAATTCAGCTTAAATATATCTAGAATGAATACAAAAATCTCTTAAATTTAATCAATTATATCTAAAACTGGATAATGTCGAAGATTTATTGAGCAAGTTAAAAATATAAAATTAAAATTTTTGTAATAATGATAATAATAAATGGCTTTAAATATCACCATTTTGTCTTTCAGTGTCTTTTGTAATCTCGCTACAATTGTTTCACCACACTGTGGCTTCTTCAGGCGAAGAATTTCTTCGCCTGAAGAAGCTACAGTGTAGCGAAACAATTGTAGTGAGATTGCAATAGACATTGAAAGACAATATAGTGATATTTAATATAAGTAATTCACATTTTTGATTATCTAATGTCCGGTTATGTGATTACTGTAATAAATAACTTGATATTTTTATTATCATAAATAATACCATAAAAATGCGTGGTTATAAAATTTTGTAAAAATTATTGAAAATTGTTTTCCACAAATGTTTACAACCTTCGACAATTGTTTATAATTTCCACAAATTTTATTTATTAAGTTTGTGGAAATTATAAACAATTCTCGAAGATTGTAAACATTTGTCTAAAATAATTGTATAAATTATCTAAAACCAGATCTGACAGTTTTAAATATTGCATTTGAACTTTGTTAAAACCTTAATAAATAATTCTGTTATTTTTTTATAAAACTTGTGGAAATTATAAACAATTGTCGAAGGTTGTAAACATTTGTGGAAAATAATTGCATAAATTATCTAAAATACAGATCCGACAGTTTTAAATACAGCGTGTAAACGAACTACTGTACAGGCTCTCTACCACATAAGGGGCAGCGTTTAAATAAACAATACCTGCATTTGAAATTACCATACCTTTAGTAGATAGCTCACAAATAATTATTAAAAATAATTAATAATAATAGGCCACATGTTTGTGGTATCTGGTATACGCGCACATTGCGTATTTTAAGAGAGATTCCACATAGACTGGTAGTTTTTAAACGATTTGGATATCGAATTACACCATCCAGAGAAAAGTGGGTCAGATTGTGAAGAATTATGTCTATGTTATCGTTTTCATAAGTACCCATTGCTGACTAAATTCCGAATATTTTCTAAACGTGTTAATGAAATTCTATATTTTTCCTTATTAGGTTCACACTTCACTTTATCTCCACTCTTATTGAAATGTTTAGATAAGAGCGGCGAGGGTGGATGATTTTTAAACATAAAAATAGTTTGCTGTTTAGTCTATGGTGAAACTTATTCCATGAAACATCTACATTTTGTAACATGGCGCGATACGTTTATTTAAACAGTGAATTGGCAGACATGTTTCTTATTTACGGTGAAACTCGGTGTAATTCCGCGGAAGCTGTAAGAAATTATCAAGAGCGATTTCCTGAACGACACTTACCACCGCCAAACCGATTTAGAAATTTATTACAAAGAGCACGCGATACTGGAAGTTTGCAGCCCGTCGCCGGAGCTGCCGGAGGTGGTGACCGTCCAATGCGATATTTGCGAGCGGAAGATGAAATTTTGAATCTGTTGGAAGCGGATCCTGGTTTAAGTACACGTATTATCGCCGCTCAGCTAAATGTATCGCACACATTTGTCAGCAGTGTTATACGAGACAATAATTTTTATCCGTATCACTACCAGCGTGTACAACATCTTCAACCCCATGATTTTCCCAAAAGAATTGCATTTTGTCAATGGATTTTAGCACAAAATGTTCAAAAATTCTAACTTTACCAAAGACATTTTAGTGACCGACGAATAGTGCTTTACGCGTAATGGAAGTTTTAATTTCCATAATATGCATGTTTATGCAATAGAAAATCCTCGTGTTACGCGTAGAACTCATTTCCAGCATCGCTTCTCCCTTAATATCTGGGCAGGTATTTTAAATGATCAATTAATTGGGCCATTTATGTTCTCATTTAATTTGAATGGAGAACGATATTTACGATTTTTGCAAGATGACCTTTTAGATCTTCTAGAAAATGTACCCTTAGCGGTTCTTAGAAGAATGTGGTATTTGCAAGATGGTGCGCCAGCTCACTATGAAAGGCGCGTTAGAAGATATTTGGATGATGAGTTTCCAGGACGTTGGGTTGGTCGTGGAGGCCCTGTACCATGGCCTCCAAGAAGTCCGGTTTTGAACCCCTTAGATTTTTTTCTTTGGGGATACTTTAAAAGTGAAGTCTACACTACGGAAATTGACAATGCTGAAATGCTGATACAACGAGTAAACGCCGCGGTTAATACCATTCGTGAAAAACCTCGTGAAATGTTTGCTACTGTTCGTGCAAATTGGATACGTAGAGCCCAAATGTGCATTGAGTGCGGCGGGCGTCAATTTGAACACTTATTGTGATTTTTTTATACGTGACCCAGTTTCATCTAGTAATTCTAGACAGTGTGTGTGTGTGTGTAGTGCGTGCTAAGTGATTTATACGTCTCGCAGTAGTAACAGTAAATTAACAATACCACAAATGAGTGACCTAGTTTCATCTAGTCATTCGAGACAGCGTGCGTGTTTAGTACGTGCGAAGTGATTTATGCGCCTCGCAGTAGTAAAAGTAAATAAAAAATACAGCAACTTACGCATCCACGAAAAATATCATGAACACAGGTAACCAGAAGTTCTCAAAAAGTAAAAAATGCATGAAAAATTATGAAAAATCCAATATTTTTTTCCGATTTTATTTTTGCTGCAATTGGTGTCAAAATATTTTGTGTATACGCCCTTAAGAGGATGTACATTAGTTCGATTACACGTTGTATTGAATTTAAACTTTGTTAAAAAAGAATTAATAATTCTATTTTTTTTTTTCTCACCTAAAGATCCGTGTTCCATTTTAATTTCGGAAATGTGATGTTCGTTTTTGATTGAAGAAGTGCGAGACATTCCATCGATTTTCAGTGCTCCGGCCATCATGGTCTCCAATTTTATGTTCGCATTCGGCATTGGAAGGCTGTTGTTGTTCGAGCCAACTTCTTTGGAACCCTTAGGTTTACGCTTCCTCGTCTGCAAAAACAAAAAAAATTGAACCATTAGTAATTAAGACTTGTTAATCAAAATAAATCATAAATATTATAAGGATTTATAACGTAACATGTTTTTAATTGTTGAACGTAGTTTTGTGTTTTAATGCTTTTGAAATAGTCGAAATTATCTGTAATTGTTGAATACATTAAATAAACGTCAAGACGTTTATTTAATGTAGATATAGATTAAATACACAAAAAAAATTAAGTGAAATTAACGAATAATTTATTGAATACAAAAAAATCATCAATATAGCTTTACTTCTATATTCTATAAGCACTTAACTTTTATATATCAAAATTATTTTAAATTGTTGAATGTAATTTTATGTTTTTATGCTTTTGAAATAATCAAAGTTATCTGTAATTGCTGAATACAATAAATAAACGTTTTGATGTAGATTAAATACATAAACATTTAGTAAAATTAACAAATAATTCATTGAATACAAAAAATCATAGATATAGCTTTACTTCTATAATCTATAAACTCTCAACTTTTTAATACTAGCATTATTTTAAGTTGTTGCGTGTAATTTTGTGTTTTTATGCTTTTGAAATCATCTAAATTATCATTATTTGTTGAATATAGCAAATAAACGTCTGAATGTAGACTAAATACCCAAAAATTAAGTTCAATTAACAAACAAATCAATGATTGTAAAAATTGGTTTGAAAAATTGTGATAAATCAATCAAAAACCCACTAAATTCAATTCATTGAATACAAAAAATCATCGATATAGCTTTAAAACTAAAAAAATGTATACATCATTATACATATCTCTGTAATTGGAAGTAATTCTGTTGAGAAATAAAGCATTATTATTATTATTATTAAAACTTTTATATTCTATAAACACTTAACTTTTTAATACCAAAATTATTTTTAATTGCTAAATGTAATTTTACGTTTGTATGCTTTTGAAATTATCAAAATTATTTTTAATTATTGAATTCAAAAAATTCTTGAATGCATTTTTCGCATCGAAAATAAGTATATGAAAAATAATATAGAGAGAATTTATCTTTTAAGAATAGGGTACATATCTCAATGTACAGGCTGTAAATTTATAAAATCCTTAAATTTGAAGCTCCAAACGAGTGTTTACAATCCCAGATTAAGCATGAAGTAAAATTTCGAGTTTAGAAAAGCCTTAAAATTTGGTTTGGTCGCTCCGCGAAGCGGAGCGACCAAACCAAATTTTCAGGCTGTTCTAAACTCGAAATTTTACTTCATGCGCCAAGCGTATAAAACACTATTTTCAATTGAATTAAAAAATATACTCATTAGGTTTAATTTACAGTTAATAAATTCTACAGACTTTACAAACAAACGGTTTAAATTTAAAATTTCGAGTAATTTGCTTTGTGATATAGGTAAGCATACTTAAAAGTAAAGATCCCTGCATACATTTTTTGTTGATGTAAAAAACTCATTCAGTACTTAAACCCATTTTTTTGTTGTTTGTTATTGAATTACTAAATAAGTTCATTTCATTCATCCAATTATTTGGCGTGACTTGAGAATGTAAATATTTTGTTATTTAAATCATTCGATTATTACCCATAAAAAAAAAGTTTTTCGTGTATTTCTAACTTCACAATATATCAGTGCTTTATACGCGTGGCGCATGAAGTAAAATTTCGAGTTTAGAAAAGCCTGAAAATTTGGTTGGGTCGCTCCGCTTCGCGGAGCGACTAAACCAAATTTTAAGGCTTTTCTAAACTCGAAATTTTACTTCATGCTTAGTCTGGGAGTGGAAAACACTTGTTTTAGGCTTCAAATTGAACTCTTTTGAAAAGAAACCAATGTCGGAAAACTTGGAGCATATATATACTTTAAAATAAATCCCTGTATAAAACAGTTCATGATAATTTTGATAATCACAAAATATTTGTTGTTCATGTGAAAAACTTATTTAATACTTATATATATATATAATACTTATACATATATATATATATATATATATATATATATATATATATATATAATATATTCAATAGTTCACGATAATTTTGATAATCACAAAATAATAAAAACTCCAAATTCATTTTAACATCGAATACATCTTAAATGACTAGAATAACAGAAAATTACTATCATTTCAGTAATTAAAAAACGTGTAAAATCTGGGAGGATTTAGTTAATTTTTTTAATTTACCTGTATGCTTTCTTTTTTCATAGCCAATGGTCGGTTGACTCCATGAAGTTTGAAGTAAAGCCCACAAGCGTTGCAAACAGGTTCGCCCAGGGCATTCCTCCTCCACAAAGAAGTAGTGCTAGTTTGGCAGTTTGAGCAAGTTAACCCTACACGTCTGGAGGCTGACTAAAAAAATAACAAAGAAAATTATAAATTTTAAATAATCTTCACTATAATTCTGTATGTGCGAGGTAAAGTACACCAAGTCAATTTTCTTTAAATATACGTTTAATGCTGTTGGAATCAGGATTTTTTACTCTATCAAGACGTTTTTTAATGCTGCTAGTATCAGGATTTTTTACTTTATCAAGACGTTTTCTAATGTTGTTGGAATCAGTATTTCTTACTCAATAAAAACGTTTTCTAATGCTCTTGTAATCAGGATTATTTACTCTATCAAGATGTTGTTTAATGCTGTTGAAAACAGGATTATTTACTCTCTCAAGAGATAAAAAGCGTTGTAAAATTTAAAAAAATGTGATTTGGTGTAGTTTATCTCGCACATACAGAAATGTAGAGTTACTTTATCAATGGTGGGTAATCAAACGAGCACAAATCAAAATTAGACAAAGATATTATGTTTCTTATTACATGAATGATTAATTAATACAAACTTAGTTAATTTCTACTTCTTCATTTCCGTATTTTTGTCATTTAAGACTAAATGTGGCATCTACTGCTAAATAACTTTTGTATTAATCATCATTTTAAAAATGCATTTTAAGAAACATTTCAGAAAAATGTTCATTTAAATTTGGTTCTCATTGATCACTTAATAACACATTTTTTATTTCACCTGAATCTTTATTTCTTATAAATAGTTTCGACTTATCGTCATTCTCAAGGAATAACCACATTATTCCTTGAGAATGACGATAAGATAAAGAAGATTCCGCAAATAAAATTAAAGTTTAAATCGAAACTAGTTGGAAGAAATACAGAATAAAGTATAACAAACTAAGTGGCTTTAATTCAAATTCATTCAATATTAGTTCAAATGTTTTATCAAGTGATCAATGAGAACCAAATTAAATTTAAATTAACATTTTTCGGAAATGTTTATTTAAATGCATTTTTAATATGACGATAGATTGATACAAACGTTATTTTAACTAATATTGAATTCGAATAAAGCCACTTGGATTGTTACACTTAAATCTGTATTTCTTCCAACTAGTTTTTTAATGAATAAGAAATACAAATTTAGTTAATTTTAACTTCTTCATTTCAACGTTTGTATCAATCTATCGTCATATTAAAAATGCATTTAAAAAAACATTTCCGAAAAATGTTAATTTAAATTTAATTTGGTTCTCATTGATCACTTGATAAAACATTTTAACTAATATTGAATGAATTTGAATTAAAGCCACTTAGTTTGTTACACTTTATACTGTATTTCTTCCAACTAGTTTCGATTTAAACTTTAACTTTATTTGCGGAATCTTCTTTATCTTATCTATTTGAATAAAACAACGCAGTTGGGAGGGTTTCACTTTTATTGTTGAACACTGAACAGCAGTGTTCAACAATAAAAGTGATACCCTCCCAACTGCGTTGTTTTATTCAAATAGTATTATGGAGTTTCATCATGTATCCGCCTCATCAATTAAATATAAATCTTTATCTTATCGTCATTCTCAAGGAATAATGTGGTTATTCCTTGAGAATGACGATAATTCGAAACAATTTATAAGAAATAAAGATTCAGGTGAAATAAACCAAGTGCCTTTAATTCAAATTCAAAATTATGTTCGTTTGATCACCCATCATGCATATAATTATTGTATTTGCAAGTGATGAAATAAGTCTGATGTTCAGGGCTATTCCGTACACGAAATGTTAAATATAACGTTCATGTTATTCTTCAACATCACAGTCTTACCGCATTTAGAACTTGATATGTATACGTAGATTTTGAGGATAATTAATAACGTGTACGTTAAACTTAACATTTCGTACGAAATCGGGGAAATGGGACCCTATGAAAACATTCACACTATTTTTGATAGCTGTAATGCTGGTCTTCCATCTACTTGTTTGGCATTGTTTGTTTTAATAATTTCTTTTAAATAAAAAATTAAAGTACTTATAAGTATGTACAATCTCTAAGAAATTTAAATACCTGTAATATTTTGCAGTTTTTTCATTAAAATATGCAATTTACACTAAAAGTAGTGCGTTTAATTGTAAATATTTTCTTTAAAACCAATCGTGTTGGTTTTGTTTTCAAAGTCTACTTTGCTTAAACAAAATAATTAATTTTGTAAATGAAATCTTTGCTCTTTAAAATTTCATTCTTATGCATTCTTCAAAGAGACTGTGTGGATGTTATGATCGGGTCCTGGGGAAATGTTGAGAAAATATTTACATGGTGTAATGACACAATTGAAATATTTTCCCAAAACCAAAAACATGCTTTTATTGTGTACTTTTTTGAAGAGCTTTCAACGACTTAATAAGTATCAGTTTCCATTACATAAATGAAAAACTCATCTGTTTATCCATAATATATAAAATTATGATAATGTACGCACTTTATCTGTTTAAACGTAAAAGTCATTATAACACATAATCCTTTCATTCACTTAATGAATTTTACGTTTAAGCCGATGCAATACAGCCAACGACACTCACGTCTTATTATTCAAAGAGTGCATTACAAGAATTTATTATTATTACGTATGTTTGTATATGGGAGGCACTTGAGTTTACTAAAATGTTACAGCTTGCATTACACCTCATAAAACTGAAATGATCGTTAAGATAAATGTTTGTATTTGTATTCGTTTTTGAATGGGTTCTAAAGAGAGAGGATAATGTATACTAACAATGTTTAAAAACTTTATTGAACGGTATAAAGCAGTGATGAGCAACTATTTTTTTTAAAACGAAAATTATTGTTATTATTTTTGCCTAAAATGAAACACATTTATTTTAACCCAAAATCCTCATGTAAAATACTAATTGTGTTTTAGAACTTGATTTTAAATCAAGGCTTTATACGCGTGTCGCATGAAGTAAATAATTTGAGTTAAGAAAGCGCTGGAAATGTGTTTGAAAAATTGTTAAAAATTAACCATACCTACTGAATTTACTTAGAGTTGAATAAATATTGTTTTTCAGATGCATGTCAACTAATTTTTGCAAAAAAATCCATGATAATAGAAATTTGTTGGAAAAATCATAATAAAAATATACTGAATGGTCTAGAGCAGTGATTATTTTTAGTTAGTATATTTAAAAAAAAACTGTATTTTTCTCTGTAAATAGAATTTATTCTGCTGAGAAATAAACTATTATTATTATTATTATTATTATTATAAGCAAAAATGACAGCAATAATTTTTTTTTTGCTTAAGAAAATGATGATTAATTTTGCCTAAAATGAAACACATTTATTTTAAATATTTCGAGTTTAGAAAACGCTGAAAATGTGAAATTGTGAAAAATTAATTAAAGACCCACTAAGTATACTTAAAATATTGTTTTTCAAATACATGCGAACTAATTATTGTAAGAAAATCCATGAGTGGAAATTTGTTTAAAAAAATCATCCTAAAATGTACTGATTGGTCTAGAGCCTGGGTCTCCAAACTATCTTCTTCGCGGGCCACAAATACAATTCTACATAATAAAATCGGCCAAGATCAGATTAATTTTATAAAATTATGAAAAATGTAAGGAACAATTGTTACAATATTTCAAAATATGACATTTACAAAAAAAATTACAAACAATCGTGGGCCGGATTCATGCAAGTCGCGGGCCGGATTTGGCCCGCGGGCCGTAGTTTGGAGACCACTGGTCTAGAGCAGTGATGAGCAACTTTTCTTTAAGCAATAAAAATGATTGTTATTATTTTTCCCTAAAATGAAACAAATTTAATTTAACACAAAATCCTTATGTGGAAATACTAATTATGTATTTGAACTTGACTATAAACCAATGCTTTATACGCCTGTCGCATGAAGTAAATATTTCGAGTTTAGAAAACGTTGAAAATGAGTTTGAAAAATTGTGAAAAATTAATTGAAGACCCATTGAATTTACTTAGAGTTGTATAAATATTGTTTTCAAATACATGTGAACTTATTTCTGTAAGAAAATCCATGATTATGGAAATCTGTTTGAAAAATCATACTAAAAATGTACTGAATTTACTTAGAATTGAATAAATGTTGTTTTTTAAATTTATTTAAACATGATATTTCTCATGTAAAAATAATAATTGTGTTTTAAAACTGGACTTTAAATCAACGTTTTATACGCCTGGCGCATGAAGTAAATATTTCGAGTTTAGAAAAGCCTGAAAATTTGGATTGGTCGCTCCGCGAAGCGGAGCGACCAATCCAAATTTTCAGGCTTTTCTAAACTCGAAATATTTACTTCATGCTTAATCAGGGAGTGGAAAACACTCATTAGGAAAATATTGAATATATTAATTAACAGAAATCTCGTGGTTAGATTTTTAATAGTTTGACTATTTTAAAATAAATTTAAATTACATTTTTCCTAAAGAAATGTAAACTGAATTAAACCATTATAATAAATCAATCATTTCAGTTGTTCGTATTATAATTTCTAGAATTAGTATAAAATTCGACTCTTACGCTAGGTAATAAAAAAATGTTCGAATCTGTATTAAACAGTTAATTACTTTCAACTAACGTACATACTTTACAATAATTAATTTTCTTGTCTTACAATTGCAAATGTAAACAAAATATTTAATTTTTACATTAAAATAGACACTTGATTAATTTCAAGGTACGGGGAATTTTTCTTTTAAGTATACATGTGCATGCGATTTTAAAAAAAAAGGTTAATTTGAAGGTATAAACGAGTGTTTTCCACTACCAGGTTAAGCATAAAGTAAAATTTCGAGTTTAGAAAAGCCTGAGAATTTGGTTTAGGCGCGTAGAAACTTAATGTTAACTTAAATTAAAAATTATTAAACTAAAAAACGCGTATTAAAAACTGGAAACACTGAAATATTGTGAACAGGTGAACTTTACTTAAAATCAGTGTTTTATACGCGGGGCGCATGAAGTAAAATTTCGAGTTGAGAAAAGCCTGGAAATTTGGTTTGGTCGCGTAGCGCTACGCGCTACACGACCAAACCAAATTTCCAGGCTTTTCTCAACTCGAAATTTTACTTCATGCTTAACCTGGGAGTGGAAAACACTCGTTCAAAGCTTTAAAATAACTCTTTTGAAAAAACAACGAATATCTAAAGATTTGCAACATATACGCTGTAATCGGGATATGTATATTTAAAAGAAAAACTCCCCGTATAATCATTGGTGGTCATACGCTACAGAAAAATATATTTTTTTTTGTTTACATTTGCAGCTGTAAGACAAAAAAAATGATTATTGTAAAGTTGCTTAAAAATCAAATTAAATGTTTTTATTTTTACAATTACAATTGCAAATGTAAAAAGATTATTTTATTTTTCTGTAGCGTATGAACAAAAATGATTATATCAAAGTAAATTGTGGGATATTCAAGATATTTCCATAAACACTCTTTTTAGTTTTTATTTTTTTGGTAGGTTTTTGAATAAAATTTTTCAATTCGATGGAGACTGTTTTTGCTAAAATAAAAATATTCTCATAAAAGAAACTTTAATTAAAATATCCTATTATATTCTGTTGGATAATTGGAAATGATTATATCTAAGCAAATTCTGAAAATATTCTATAAACCTTTGGGGGAAAATTTAAATGAAAGTTTACAGTTTTGCTACAAAATGTATTTTTATATCTCATTATTGGATGTTGGAATAAAATATTTAATTTTTAAGTATTCGTTACTTTTAAAAATGATTATATCTAAGTAAATTCTGATAAGTAAATTCTGATCTATAAACCTTGGTGCAAATTTTAAATAAAAGTTTACAGTTTCGCTATAAAATCAATTTGTATGTCTCATTATTAAAAATTGGAATAGAATATTTTATTTTTATTCATTCGTTATTTTTAAAATGATTTATCTAAGTATATTCTGAAAATATTCTATAAACTTTGGGTCAAATTTTAAATAAAAGTGTTTACAGTGTTGCTATAAAATAAAATAAAAGTGTTTACAGTTTTCCAATAAAATCAATGTTTATATCTCAATATTAGAAATTGGAATACAATATATTATTATTAAGCATTCGTTATTTTTAAAAATAATTTCATCTAAGTAAATTCTGAAAATATTCTATAAGCCAGTTTTGCTATAAAATCAATTTTTGTGTCATATTAATGGAAATTGGAACAGAATATTTTAATTTTAATCATTCGTTATTTTTTGAAATGATTTATCTAAGTAAATTCTGAGAATATTGTATAAACTTTAGATCAAATTTTAAATAAGAGTATTTACAGATTTGCGATAAAATCAATGTTTATGTCTCAATATTAGAAATTGGAATAAAATATATAATTTTTAAGCATTCGCTATTATTAAAAAAGATAATATCTAAGTAAATTCTAAAAATATTCTATTAACCCTGAGACAAATTTTAAATAAAAGTTTACAGTTTTGCTATAAAATCAATTTTTATGTCTCATCATTGGAAATTGAAATAGAATATTTCATTTTTAATCATTCGTTATTTTTAAAAATGATTTATCTAAGTAAATTCTGAAAATATTCTATAAATTTTGGGTCAAATTTTAAATAAAAGTGTTTACAGTGTTGCTATAAAATCAATGTTTATGTCTCAATATTAGCAATTGAAATACAATATTTTATTGTTAAGCATTCGTTAATATTAAAACTGATTATATCTAAGTATATTCTAAAAATATTCTATAAACCTTGGGGCAAATTTTAAATATAATATTGCTATAAAATTAATTTTTAGGTCTCAATATTGGAAATCAGAAGACAATATTTTATTTTTAAGTATTCGTTGTTTTTTTAAATAAGTTCACTTCAGCTACTAACGAGTGTTTCCAATCCCAGACTAAGCATGAAGTAAAATTTAGAGTTTAGAAAAGCCTGAAAATTTGGTTTGGTCGCGTAGCGCGTAGCGCTACGTGACCAAACCAAATTTTCAGGCTTTTCTAAACTCGAAATTTTACTTCATGCGCCGCGCGTACAAAACACTGAAATATTGTGAAATTCCAAATATTCTTATAGATAAATAGTAGGTATATTCCTTTATCTTTACTATTTTATTTAAATTCTATATATTTTTTAAAAATATTCTTGCTTATCAATATATTGTTAATCCTGCCTCAACTTTAGCTTTCTGCTCATCACTTACTTAGAGTAAACGGATAAAAAGTACACTTGTTAACTTTTATTTTAAAAATATTCTTGTTCATCTATATATTTTTAATCCTGCTTTAACTTTAGCCTTCTGCCCATCACTTACTTAAAGTAAGAGGATAAAAAGTACACTTGGTAACTTTCAATGTAAAAATATTCCTGTTTATCAATATATTTTTAATCCTGCTTTCGCTTTTTGCTCATCACTGGCTTAGAGTAAGAGAATAAAAAGTTCTCTTGTGACTTTCTCAAATCTTTGAAATAAAATTACTTTGTACAAAGAGATCCAAAGAGAAAAAAAAATTGAACGTTATATATTGATTAAATTCCAACTACCGATTAATTTTGTCATCGGTGTCATTCTTTCGTTAAAATTAGACTCTTTATGATTTTATCATTTCTTCACATTGATGATGAAACTCATCGGCACTGAGGATGTTAAAAAGATACAAAAAATACAATTATCTTTTAAAAAAAATAGCAGCTTAAAAAGTGTGTAATGCAAACTTAAATTCATAGTTTTATCTTTTTTGTTTGTTTTTATAAAAAATAACCTACCAATCGTCTGCTTGATCGCTCTTCAGTGGCGGGCATCGGGGGCCTAGAGACACCCCCGTTATACCCTTGATAGTAGCTCTTGTAGAATTCGCCTAAACCCCCGTTCGCAGGCTCCGCCGCCACTGGAACGCAAATAACAAAAAGGGGGTTAGATGCTAGTTTTCTTTTTTTATTCCTCAACTACTACTTTTAATCATAAAATCATCATAAAACCAAAAAAAAATAAAAATAAAGAAGGAGGAATTAAGGGGTTCTCGTCAGAGCAGCGTAGCCTCGTATTTTGGGGGTGTAAAGCGAACTACTACAAAAACAACCAACAACCACAGAGAAATATTACACAAAATAAGGGCGTCCTTAAAGAATAATTGATGTGTTAACTGATTTTTAAGTAGAGAATGATGTTTTTTTTATCAAAATGAAGGTGAATTTTTTTTATCAATTATCAATTCACTCCCTAGAAAAATAAAAGTGATTAAAAATTAATGTGTTATCCCTGAGGACGCCCATGCACATGTGTATAAACAAGGTAAAATGATCAAAAGTCAATAAATGTAATCATCTAATTGCAAAAACTTGTTAACTCGAATATTTCCAATATTTAGAGTACCAATTAATTAACTAAATCTTTAAGAAAAGTGATGATTGCAAATGTTAATTTACTGGAAAATATAGAAACAGAAAGTTGAGATAACTGAAAGATCAATAGCCACTCGTAATATTAAATAAAACAAGTAATCCTTTTTCTTTGCTGGTTTATTTTAATCGCTAGATGTACATTTCGTTCACCAAGTGAACATTTTCAATAGTTGTACTAAACTGTTACTAAACTGCAGTTTAGTACAACTATTGAAAATGTTCACTTGGTGAACGAAATGTACATCTAGTGATTAAAATAAACCAGTGGAGAAAACGGATTACTTGTTTCATTTAATATTAAATTCATCTTGACGTAACTCACACCGAAACATTTGACCGTTCGTAATTTTATGAGTTCCATAAAGAGAATTTTTATTATCAAAAGGTTGTTTTTTACATTCTTGCATTCTTATCCATCTCAACCTTTAATAATAAAAATTCTTACATAGTGAGATTAATTGGGATTACTTAAATAATTCTCTGAGCTAATTTTCAACTTTCAAATGTTTGAGTTTTTCGCTTTTCGCGATCAATTTGTTGCACCAAAAACGTTGAACTCGAGTTCAAGCTGAACTTCAGTTCAAGATGACAGTTCCTATTGTTCTAATATCACATTGAACTCGAGTTCAGAGTTGAACCAGTTGGAAGTGTTTGGTGCAACTGGTTCTAAATCTAAATTATTCTCAGTGCATTTTGATCATTTTCCCTTATATTTCGTGTGTGTTTATATATGTATATTTTTGTGAATATTTCATTAATTTTTTTATAAGCGTGACATGCATTAATAAAAAGTACCAATCTACGAGGCTGCTTGACGAGGGGCCTATTCATCCCGTTCATCTTGTGATAGAGGCCGCAGGCGTTGCACAGGTAATGGCCAGTACCGTCGCGACGCCATAGAGGCGTGTCAATCGCCCCGCAATTGACGCACTCGCGTCCCTCCGTGAAATATTCAGCATTCCTTGGATCGACTGTTCCATAACGAAAAAGAAAAACATAGACACACGTTATAATTATGGTGGTAATAAAAGGAGCAACATGCAAAAAATAAAAACATCAGCAATCCTCATTTTGGCCAACACCTGCGAAAATCGATGAATTAGTAAATGCGGGCGAGAAGTGTGCTATTATGTGCCGCTAATAGGTTGATGTTTGTAAAGCGCGGTGAATACCGAGACTTTCACCAGATTACTCTACTTTTGCTTTGCCATTTGTAGCTGATAAAGAAAAACAACCAGCTATAATTTCATTAGACAGGGGCGCAGCCAAGGCACATTATATGTTAGAGGCGTAGCCCATAGCCAGGGGTGGGGGCCTGGAACTTTAAACAATATAATAATTACAAAAGGGCAGGATCCTATATCTTAACTAAAGTGTTTTTTTTTTCTTTCTTTCAAATGCCTCTTATTTTATTGATGAATTTAAATATCGATTCTTCTGATCTAAACTTCAGATAAAGATTACGATAACAATATATGTATCTTAATTTAAAAGTATAAAGATTAATGCCCATTTGCACCCAAGTCGATTAACTTAATCAGTGATTAGTACTTTTTAAAAACAATTGCATATTTATGAAAGAGACATGTTTAGGATATCTTACAAATTTATAACACCCTTATGTTCTAGAAATTTGACTTAATCAGAGGTTTAATCAAAGATTAGTGGATGAGCTAATCGGTCGGGGTGCAAATGGAACCAACCCATTAAGCGCCATTGATGCAATAATGAAATTACAATTGTACATTTTTATCTCGCAACTTGCTGCTGCGCAATATTTTAATAGCAAACTTTGTTTACAAACAACAGATTGTCAGTTTTCAGTTCGAATTAAGTGACTTTAAACTGACATTTTGCAATTGCAAATGCAAATAGAATTTTTGTTATTAATACTCTGTTATATTTTTATATTTTCGCATTCTTACGCATCTCAGCCTTTAATTGCTATTGAAAAATTGGGAAATAAAAAATAGCAGCTGAAAATGTACAAGTGTAAAAGCACCATAACGCAACATTATTTTTTTTTTCTAGTTTTAATTACAAAATAAATTAATTTAATACTTTGATATATTATATTAGACCTGACTTAAAACTTTACTTCATGCTTAGTCTGGAAGTGGAAACACTCGTTCGAAACTTCAAATTGAACGCTTTTATAAAATCGACGAATGCCTAAAAAATTACAGTGTATACATTATGTATATTTTAAAGAAAAATTCCCACTATGTTATAAAATAAGTCACTCATAGAAATCATAAGAACAGGTTCAGAGTTTTATCTAAAATAACATTTAGAGTTAACTCTCTAATTGCGCGGCGATTAATGGGTTTACTTAAGTTCTAGTTTATTTATTTTCAATGACTTTTTTAATTCAGATAAGATGCATTTAAATATCGAAATTATTGTGATTAGAACTTGAAATAATGATAGCCAAATAAAAAAACGATAAATTCATCTTAATTTAAAAGTATAAAGATTAAATAACTTTTTTTTATTACATAGTTTTGGATTCTATAGAAAGAAGAACTAACAACTAATATCTGAATATTTACAGTATGCAATATGATGAATTGTTTAAATATAATTAACTAGTCTAAATAAAATTATGTTAGATATAACTTAGACATATAACTTGGTACATAAGTACATTTTGCAGTTATTTGAAGAAATAACACAGAGAAATCCGACGTAAGAAATAAATAAGCTTCAAAATAAATGAGTGTTTTATACACCTGGCGCATGAAGTAAAATTTCGAGTTTAGAGAAGCCTGAAAATTTGGATTTGCCGGGGCGCGACTCGCTTCGCTCGCGCGCCCCAGCAAATCCAAATTTTCAGGCTTCTCTAAACTCGAAATTTTACTTCATGCTTAATCTGGGAGTGGAAAACACTCGATATAGGATATCAATCACTTTTACAAGACTGTCGTTCAAATTTTAAAACTTGCAACTTTCATGAAATTCCTAAATTATTGTTAATTTTAAAAGTTTTAACGATTTGCACGAATTTCCACTATTTTCAATAATTTTCAAATTGTTTAAAATTTTTCGTGAATCTCCAAGTGTAAAGTCAAGTTTTAACATCTTCTTTATTTTCTCAATCTCAATTTAATTTTCAAAATATTGTCTTTTTTCGCGAAATTCCTACATTTTTGTTAATCTTAAAAATGTTATTTTATAAACTGGGGAAAGTTTATAAAAGTTTTTGATAACTTGACGGCAAAACATTTCTAAATGTCAATTTTATAAATGTTGATACTTTTATTGAATTTTCAAATTTTTCAACAGTTTTTAAAATCTTGGCAGTTTTGTGAATATCCTGAATTGTCGTTAAATTTAATAGTTTTGACTCTTCTCGTGAAATTCTACGACTTAAATTAATTTTAAAATTCTTCACGTGTTCGGCTTGAATTTCCACGTTATGTTTATTTGGGGAAATTCCTATAAAAGGACATAAACATAATGCTTAATACTAACAATACATTAAAGTAATAAATTAGTTAAAATATAAAATCACAAACAATATACATACAAACAGAACAAACAAAACAGATTAAAACGAAAAGTATATAATTTGTCTATATATTTATATTATCAGTAAATTTTTAAAAACTTAACGTTTTTCTTGAGTTTACAAAATTTTGGTTAATTTTGAAAATTCGAACGTTTTGTTTTTGCGAATTTCCTAGGTTTTCGTTAATTTTAAAAACTCTGATACTTTTCATAACTGTTCGTTAATTCTAAAAATCCTGGCAGTTTTTGTAAATTTCTTGAATTTTTAAGATTTTAGTTGGTTTTTAATATCTTGGCGGTTTTCATGAAATTTAAAGATTTTCAAAATGTTTTCGTGAATTTCTTGGATTTTCGGTAATATTGAAAAAGTTTATATTTTTTTATGAATTTTCAAGATTTTCGAGCTTCAACATTTTTAAAATGAATGAATGATTAGTAAATTTACGACTATTACTAAGAGTCTGAACACTTTTTAGCAATTTTTGTAAATTTCCTTAATATGCGTTAATTTTAAGGATGTTGAAGCTTTTCATCAGCTTCCAAGGTTTTTCTAAATGTTCAAGATTATCGTCAATTTTAAACATATTGATACATATTGATTTTAGTAAAATAATTAGATTTTTGTAAATTTAAAAAATGTTGATACATTAATTTAATTTAATTTAATTAATTTACGGAATCTCCATTTTACAATCTATATTTTCATTTACAAAGAATTGTAATACTAATAGTAAAAACATAACATAATTGGTGCGTTAAATTTAAACATGTTACTTCACGTCCCAAAATGGTTCAATAAATCCATAAAATTATAAATTTATTATTGCTCACCTTTACTGTTAAATGACAAGACAAACAATCGTTAATAAACGTAAAAAAATACATAATTAATTTACTAAATATTTCATGACATTGTATATATCAAATATAAATAAAATGTAATATAATGTATAAACGATTGTATCACAGAATAAATCACAGTGTCTTCGCTAAAGCATATTATCACAGATGGAATATCACGAAAAGATATATAAAGCAAACATAAATGTATAGAAAAATAACAAACAGTTCTAGCAAGTAGTATCTTGCATTTAAATACGATGTGCAGGACACATACCAAGGATTGCTATATAGATATGGTCTTAAGAGTCTGGGCATATAGGCTGTCCTGATTTACTATCAAAAATCGGCATTCGCGTTCCAGCTAGAATGCTGCGCAACGATGACACTTTTTATGTACCATTTAAAGGTACAGATTATGCTAAAAATTCGGCCTCTGTGCGTATTCTGCGCCATGCTAATATGATACAATTCGATATGCTTGCGGGAGAGTATTCTAGTCTAAGAGCCCATTTGCGTAGCCAATAAAATGTTGTGTTGTATTTATCATTAAAATGATTATATTATATGTTTACATTTTTACATTTACTTTTTATTTGTTATTTATTTTAAGTACTTTAATATTTATTAAATATTGTGATATTACTATTGTAAATTAATGTTTTCGTAAATGGTCCGCCGTATATTAATAAATAAATAAACTAGCAAAGTACAAACTGATTTTTCATCTCATTAAATTGCTAAGAATTTGAAAATTTCCTAGCAACGTATGTAAATTTCCTAAATATACATTAGTTTTAAAAATGTTGAAGCTTTTTATAAAACTAAAAGGTTTTGCTAAATTTTCAAGTTTTCGTCAATTTAAAAAAATTATACTTTTCACGAATTTTCGTCAATTTATTTTTTAAATCTTGGCAGTTTTAGTTCCTTAAACTTTAGTGTATTTCCAAAATGTCCTTAAATTTTTGATTTCCGTTACGTTTCTACGGATTTACGTTTATTATATATTTATTGATTTTCGTGAATTTCCAAGATTTCCTTTGATTTTTAAATTGATGACGCGTTTTGTGGACATTTAAGATTTTTGTCGATTTTCCAAGATTTTGTTGAATTTCCAAGATTTTTATAAAAATTCATGTTTTTAATTATTAACAAATTTCATTTCTTTTCTGAATATTCATAATGTGATTACTTTTATTAATATCGCATATTTTATTTTATATAAGACAAAAAAGACAAAATATGCCATAGACAATTGTCGAATAGGTGTCATCCACTCCCACAAGAGCCTTGCCAAAGTCAATACACTAGAAGACTTTTTAAGCTATTTTTTTGTTTGTTTCAAACTTGTACCTCAAAATTCTTTCAATTCCTAACTAATTTCCTTCTTATTCATATTAGACATTGATTTATGTGTTCCCCATTTCCCTTCTCAATATTTACCTGAGGAATGGAATGCTTCGAAATACAAATACAAATCAATTGTGCCTTTTTTCCTCTGGAACAGGAAATAAGGTACTTAAACAAGTACACAGACAGGAAATGTCGGAACGGGCACACTTTTGATCACGTGTGTGGAGGAGCCCTTCTTTCTCTTATCGAACGGACAGACAAAGAACGCGTGCCATTTATAAGTGTAACATTAACCATAGACATTTCCTACAGAAATAGTCACTCATTAATGGGTTTATTAAAGGATCGATCCGAACTTGAACTTGCAATGAGCATTTTAAGTGCACCAGGCAATTAATTAAGATTAATAAAACGAACAAAAATTGAGAAAATTATATCGAATTATTAATAAAAATAGTTTTGGTAGTACGATAAAAAAACATGACCTTATAGTTCCGATAGTTTTTTATATTTTATTCAGAAGTTTAGAAAAATTGTAAATTTTTTAACATTTTTAAAAGTTTAGAAATTTAAAATTCCGCTTTATTTTTTTTATACAGGTAATTTTTATTTTTAGTATTATTTATATTAAAAATAATGCCTACGAATTTGCTGAGGAAAACAAGCATCACTCGCATATGTAATAAGAAGTATATTTTAAACTTCACTGGAAATCAGTGTTTTATACGCGTGGCGCATTTTATAGTAATTAAGGTACCGAGGGCGTTAGTAAGGAAATAATGCCTGCCGTCGACAGTGTACAGCCCGAGGGCCTCTGGTCCGAGGGTTGTACGTCGGCGAAGGGCATTATTTCCTACTAACGCTCAGTGGTGCCTTCAACGTTATATGTCCTACCTGTTTATTAATTTAAAACGAGAAATATGATCAGTATTTTATTCCACATGGATCGTAGTATCAGCTGTCATGTTGATACTGAAATATTTGTAATATTTGACGTAGTAAATAGTTTACTTGAAACGTGTAATGGCTACAAGCAATATACCAGAAGATGTGTTGCATCGAGTAAATAAAGCCAGAGAGGCGTTAGTGCCAATAAAATCAAAAGAAGCCTACGAAAAGGAATTTGATAATTTTAAAGAATGGTCTGATATTCACGATATAGCGGAAATTAATGAAATGGTCTTATTGGGATATTTCCAAGAATTATTCGAGAACATTGCTCCTAATTCGCTGTGGACCAAGTATTCGATGCTAAAGAATCAAATGATGGCTAAGAAATTGGTAAATATTTCTGAAAAATTTTTGGAATTAGAGGCGTTTTTAAAACAAAATTCAAAAAATTATGTACCTAAAAAATCAAAGGTTTTGTCGCGGGAACAGGTAGTGTTATTTTTAAAAACTGCCCCTGTTGATGAATATCTTTTGGATATGGTAATTTTGGTGATAGGCATTTTCGGCGCATGTAGGCGTCATGAATTTCTACAAATGAAAGTTGGAAATGTTAAAGATATGGTTTCAAACATTGAAATTACAATTCCTTGTAGTAAAAATGGTCAACCAAGGAGCTTTGTAGTTATACAGGATAATAAAATTAATGCCGTTAGTCTCATAAGAAAGTACATGTTGCTGAGATCCAAGAATTGCAATATAGATAATTTTTTTCTTAATTACCAGAAAAAAAAATGTACACTACAGTCCGTTGGCAAAAATAAATTTGGTAGTATACCAGCAAAAATTGCAAAATATTTAGGTTTGCCAGAAGCGTCTAAATATACTGAGCATTGCTTTAGGCAGCATAGAAAATTTGCAACGTTTAGGAGGCTGGAAGAGCAGAAGCATTGCACAAAGCTATGTAGATGCTAATATGCAATCGAAAATCAATAATGCGACATTGATTGCTGGATCATCGAGAGATGAATTTCTTGCACCGACATCGATGATGTCCAATATACAAACTAATAAATCGGTTAATGTTTCAAGTTTAGTTGCCCCTCTTATTTCGGGTTCTTTTACGAATTGTACGTTTAATATTGGCTATGATAGTCATGTAGAATTTTTCGTTTAAATAAATTGAATTTTCATTCTGTCTGATATTTCATTTTTTGTCATTTCGAACCATATTACCATGACAACGAAGAAGTAAATAAAATAATTACCGGGCCATTATAAAACATTTTGTCGCAGTATTCCATTATAAGTCCAGTAACGTTACAAAAAGGAGGTCTATTAATTGTAAATAATGCAGTGGTAGGACATAAAAATATTTAAATCGCATTTCTAAAAAAAAAATCCGCTTTTTATTAGAATTAAAGCCAGTTCCATCCATGAAAACTGAGAGGCATTTTTTCTTGTAAGTATGTGGTCAATATCACGATGCCATATACCATAAATTTCAGGCATTCGTTCTTTGTGAAAAAGTTCAATTTGAAATTTCTAACGAGTGTTTCCACTCCTTTTTTATGCATGAAGCCAAACCAAATTATCGGCTTTTCTAAAATTTTACTTCATGCTTAAAAAAGGAGTGGAAACACTCGTTCGAAATTTCAAATTGAACTTTTCCACAAAGAACGCATGCCTAAAATTTATGGTATCGTGATATTGACCACATACTTAACAAAAAAATGCCTCTTAGTTTTCATGGATAGAACAACTGGCTTCAATTCTATTGAAAAGCGGAATTATTTTTAGAATTGCGATTCAAATATTTTATAAAGCTTGGAATTATTGTGATGATCCTAGACTTGACTTTAATTACGTTGAAGTTTTGGGACAGAATTTGTTTCCCCAAACTTTAACGTAATTAAAGTCAAGTCTAGGATCATCAAAATAAGCCGGAGCTTTATAAAATATTTGAATCGCTAATAATCAGTCAAAATAATAATTTTCTTTCTTTAAAACTAATTCAAAAAAATTACAGAGTTATTTATTTTCGGAATAGGAAAGCTCAGACGTGTTTCAATGATCCTAAATAAAATATTTTTTAGTTAAACAAACCAAGTGAATTCAATTAAACACCTATATCTAGATTTGACGTTAATTACGTTGAAGTTTTGAAAAAATATTTCCGATAATATCGGTCAAAATAATTATTTTATAAATGGTTCACCTTAAAACTAATTTAACAAAATGACATGGTTATTTATTTTCCCAACAGAAAGAAAGAGTGGTGATCTTTTAAAAAATCTCAAATATGACATTAATACCCTTCACTTGAATTTATTGCTACCACACATTTCATGTCAATGCCAATTTTTTGGGGAACACGAGAACCGATTTAACGGACCACCAAAATATCAACACATCTCCATTACAAGACGAAAAAAATCCATCAGTATCGTTTACCGAAGCGAACGAAAAAAATCAGTGGCGCCAGTTTTGGGTTTCCGCAAAAATTCGTGGCGCTCACGTGTTGACTTGTTTGACATCTTTATTGGACACGGCTGGAGGACATAAATTTCACGGCTCGGGACAAATGAGGGACAAGGCAACCCCCCAAGATGAGACAAAATTATTCCAATTTTATGAAGATGAAGAAAACTGTACGAAAATATAATAAGCAGCGACTCGAGACAAACTTTCAGGACTTTTCTAAACTCGAAATTTTACTTGATGCGCCACGCGTATAAAACCCAGATTTTAAGTGAAGGTCAAATATACATAAATTTGACAATATTATAGTGTTTTATCCGCGTGGCGCATGAAGTAAACTTTCGAGTTTAGAAAAGCCCAGAAAATTTGTCTCGGGTCGCTGCGCGACCCGAGACAAATTTTCACGGGGCTTTTCTAAACTCGAAATTTTACTTCATGCTTAGTCTGGGAGTGGAAAACACTTGTTTAAAGCTTTAAATTAAACTTAAAAAAAAACATGAAATATCCGCCATTGTTGTATCAATTCCATGGTATGTCATTATTTTTATAAAATCACATTACTTTTTATAAATTATTTTAGCTGTTAATTTTCTGACATTCGCTGATTTTTAAAAAAGTTCAATTTGAAGTTTTAAACAAGTGTTTTCCACTCCCAGACTAAGCATGAAGTAAAATTTCGAGTTTAGAAAAGCCCCGTGAAAATTTGTCGAGGGTCGCGTAGCGACCCGAGACAAATTTTCTGGGCTTTTCTAAACTCGAAATTTTACTTCATGTGCCACGCGTATAAAACACTATAATATTGTCAAATTTATGCATATTTGAACTTCACTTAAAATCTGTGTTTTATACGCGTGGCGCATAAAGTAAAATTTCGAGTTTAGTAAAGCCCAGAAAATTTGTCTCGGGTCGCTGCTCGACCCTCGACACATTTTCACGGGGCTTTTCTAAACTCGAAATTTTACTTCATGCTTAGTCTGGAAGTGGAAAACACTCGTTTAAAGCTTAAAATTGAACTCTTTTAAAAATCAACGAATGTCAGAAAATTAACAGCTAAAATAATTAAGAAAAAGTAATGTGATTTTATAAAAATAATGACATACCATGGAACTGATATAACAATTGCAGATATTTCCTGTTTTTTTTTTAAGTTTAATTTAAAGCTTTAAACAAGTGTTTTCCACTCCCAGACTAAGCATGAAGTAAAATTTCGAGTTTAGAAAAGCCCCGTGAAAATTTGTCGAGGGTCGCGCAGCGACCCGAGACAAATTTTCTGGGCTTTTCTAAACTCGAAATTTTACTTCATGCGCCACGCGTATAAAACACTATAATATTGTCAAATTTATGTATATTTGAACTTCAGTTAAAATCTGGGTTTTATACGCGTGGCTCATGAAGTAAAATTTTGAGTTTAGAAAAGCCCAGATAATTTGTCTCGAGTCGCTGCGCGACCCTCGACAATTTTTCACGGGGCTTTTCTAAACTCGAAATTTTACTTCATGCTTAGTCTGGGAGTGGAAAACACTCGTTTGAACTTCAAATTGAACTCTTAAAAATCAACGAATATCAGAAAATGAACAGCTAAAATAATTAAGAAAAAGTAATGTGATTTTATAAAAATAATGACATTTTTCTTATATGGTGTAAATCATTTCGAGAACATTTACTTTAATCAAGTGACTTCGATATCTTTTGCCATTTTGACATCCGCAGTTGTTTCAATTCCATGGCATATCATTATTTTTATAAAATCACATTATTTTTTCTTAATTATTTTAACTTAGAGAAATGTAAAGTGATAAACGTTAACACGAATGAATTCAGAATTTTGCCCTCTACAAAAAAGGTAAATACATTTTGTTTCTAAAATAAATAGGGGAGCCAAAATTTGAACATTTCAAAATTTACATGGGATTTCCTATGCTGCGTCCGCCAAGTCAACACCCGGTATATTGTAAACAAATTTGTTTTTCAGTTTTAAAATCCTTCTTAACCCTTTAAGCCCCATTGATGCAACAACGCAACTTTATTAATTTTTTGTTGATTAAATGACTAAATATGTTAATTTAATACATGCATTATTTAACCTGACTTGAGAAAAATGTAAATATTTTGTTATTTAAATATATATATATTTTTTTTAAATCTTTATTTCCGCTATAATGCTTTTTACAATAATTAAATTAACAATACATTACACAAAATACGGCAGCATAGTGAAAAAAGGCGGAGTTCAGCATATACATCTCTAGGAGATATTGCTGATCTTCCACTCAACCTTTATACTATACTATATTTGTATTATAGCTATTTTAAAAAAGTATTTTTAAGTGTATAGCTTACTTTACAATATTTCAGTGATTTATACGCGTGGCGCATGAAGTAAAATTTCGAGTTTAGAAAAGCCTGAAAATTTGGTTTGGCCGCTCCGCTTCGCGGAGCGACCAAACCAAATTTTCAGGCTTTTCTAAACTCGAAATTTTACTTCATGCTTAATCTGGGATTGGACACACTCGTTCGAAACTCTAAATTGGCGATTGTATAAAATCGGCGAATGTGAAAATTTACATACATTATGTATATTTAAAAGAAAAATCCCAGTCTGTAACATAATAAGTCATTCATAGAAATCATAAAAATGGGTGCAGAATTTTACCTAAAATCAACTTTTAGATTTAACTCTACAATTGCTTGGCTGTTAATGAGTTAATAAAGCTTAGTAGACAATTTTCAGATTGAAATTTTGACATCTTTTTTGGACACGGTTGAAGGACATAAGTTTCGCGGCTCAAGACAAATGAGGAAGGAGGCAACCCCTTAAGATGAGAACAAATTATCTTAATTATACGAAGAAGAAAAAAACTATACGAAATGTAATATGTTTTAAACATTTTCTGATACTAGCCATGTATACTCGTATATTGTAAACATTCGGGTTTAAGTTGTAAAATCTTTATCAATAAAGTTTACTAGACAATTTTTAGATTAAAATTGTATTTATGTTTAGTTTCATCCAAGAAGAATAGTAAAAACCACAAATGTATTTTGGACTTTATCGTTTTTATTATTGAAACAAAAAATTATTCTGTATAAGAAAAGCCGCAAACGCGTTACGAACTTCGTTCATGTATACTCGTATTGTAAACATTCGGTTTTGAATTGAAAAATCTTTATCAATCCAATTTACTAGACAATTTTTAGATTGAAATAGTATTAATCTTTACTTTCATCCAAGAAGAATATTAAAAACCACAAATGTATTTTGGACTTTATCGGTTTTATAAATGAAACAACAAATTAGTTAGTATAAAAATATGGTCTATTGATTTTTATTTTCCTAAATATCTGGAATACTGAAAATTTCGAACTTCACTATTCTCATAAATGTGGTTTGTTGATTTTTATTTTCTTAAAAATATGGAATACTGAACGTTTTCATTTTAATGCGGTTTTCGTTTAAAAGCAAGAGGGAGGATAATTATTAAAATTAATTGCTCTGTGTTAAGAGCAGCATTTTTCTACAATTGCATTTTTTAATTGCAGATATTTGTATTGTGCAAATGAGATCATACAATCAACCACTCGGTTTTATTTTCCAAGGTTCGTTCTTGATGGCACAGACTGCTTGACTAGCAAAGAAGTCTGGGCTGCAAGTGGTCAGCAAATTCAGTCATGTATGTAGGTGCAAGTGTTGGCCGCAATAACGATTACTTGGCTAAAAATGCTCTCGTTAATGGCTCGGATATTATTTATGTATTCCGGATGTACAAGCGACAATTAATATTTAAAAATAAACCGCAAAGCTTGAGTTTGCAAAAGTAAAAATTGTAAGCAGAGTGCCAATTTAATAATTAAATGAAATCCTGTGAAAATTTTTCCGAAGAGCATAATATTTTTAATTCGAAATTCTGATCTTTGGAACTAGATAGTAAGATTATTGAATGGAATTCTTCAAAAATTGGAAATAAACATTTTGTTTTAAAAATTAGAGAGAAACATTAAAAAAGAGTTGGTATATTTAATAAAATTGTAGAAATTGTGTTAGTGACGCAGATAAAATCCACAGAGATAAAAATGTGTTCGTTAATATTAGAGCAAATTCTACAGAAAATATTGACAAGAGAATTTACATAGAAATCGTTTGATAACAAGGCAAAAAATTTGAACAAATTTGTGTACATAAATTCAAAGTTCTAAGAAGCGATTTCTATAATTTATCAAAGGTAAATTAAGGTATTGAAATAAAATAAAACATTTAGATTAAATCAAAATATTGGAAAGAAAAACTCACTTTTAAAAAATGTTCACTTTACGCACTCAAAACGCGCCCTTGCTCAATTTTTTCAACTGATTGGATTAACTCAAAAAGCATTCGATTCGAAATAAAAACACGCTTTAATTTGAGCCGCGGCAGTTTTCCGAGGGTTAAAAATTTCGCTCAGCACAAGCGCTGAAAGTTATACTTTAGTGGATTTAATGATTGTCTATGGTTACTAAAGGTTGCTAAAATTGGTGTAAATATTTTTTTCTGTCTGTAATTTTTTTTTAAATTTTATAAAAAATAAAAAAATGCATACTCTTACAAAAATCTCAATGTTCATATATAATTTAAGAAAAAAAATTTAAACCTGAAAAAATTACACGCATTCTAATTAATGTTAGTATTAACGTGAGGTAGTTTTTTTCTAAAAACAAAAATTCTTAACACACCTAGCTCGAATTAAAATTATTTTAACAAGTCGGCTTAACTGGTGACTTTAAGAGCTTGTCCTAAACGCAATTCTGGTATTAAAAAATTGCACTTCAGCGCAATTAAAGCTTATTTAATTCTAAATATGCTGTTTGATATCGAAATTCAATTATCTAAAAAATTTAACTCATTCTTAATATTTCTCCTAAAAAAACTCACTTTTACAAAATATTTACTTTACGCACTCAAAACGCTCTCTTCGTTAAATTTCTCAACCGAATTGATTAATTAAAAAAGCATTCGATTCAGGATAAAACAAGCTTCAATTAGAGCTGCAACAGTTTTCAGAGGGTTAAAAATTGCGCGCCCAAACTTTTACTTTAGTGAATTTAACGATTTTCTATAGTTACTAAAGGTTGCTAAAATTGGTGTAAATATTTATTTCTGGAGAAAAATAAGTAGCCTACGTTGTTTCTAATGCTGTTAAAAAAATTGCGATTTTTTTCAAATTTTTATAAAATAATTAAAAAAATCACACTACAATCGGTTTTTTTCATACCTACCCGTTACGAAAAAAAAATGTTTTTTAAAACTGAAAGATATCACACGCATTCTAATTAATGTTTTTATCAATGTGAGGTGGCTTTTTTCCTAACAAAAAAATTCTTAATGTTGATATTTAAGAACAAGAATAATTCTCAAGAAGTTGATATATGTCGCATAAATATCGGTATATATCCGATATTTTGATATTTATATAGATATAAGGATATTTTATAAATTGAATATTTTTTAGCATCTCCATATTTTTGTTACTGAGTTTGAAAGAGATTTTTAATATTAGAGCAGAATTATTAACAAAACATGGCAATAAAATTGGAAACTCTTTAGAAAATGTTTGAAGTAATATTTGAATTAAGTTTAAAAGAGAAAAGCTCGTCCAAAAAAATGTTGTTTAATTAAGTTAGAGTATTTAAATCCAATGAAAAACTGTTTATTTTTTTAATTCACTTCCATTTTTATTCGTTATCAAATAAAAAAATAATTAATAAACGGATAAAAATAGAAGTGAAGTAAGGAATAAAAAGTTTTTCATTGTAATTTTACAAATCGGAATATGTAAAAGTATACGTAAAAGAAAATATTTCTGTATTATAATTCATATTGGAATTTTTCAACAACAAAAATATCACCCTAGAAAATAAAATTTTAGTCCATTTTGACTGTCACATTTTTTTTACACATCTGAAGTTTTCATTTAGTGTGAATTGTACTTGATTCATACTACAGTCAACGTGTTGCAATATATTTGTGTTAATTTCTCGATATTCATACTTGGTTTCTTCTTTTATTTTATAAACTGAATTTTGATTTAATATGTTTGCTATTTATGTTCGCTTTTTATTATATAATTTCTAACAAAAAGACGGCAAAAGATCTGAAGAGCTTACACTTCTTTGGGAGGCTATTTACGGACGTCTGGTTAATGCCACTTAAGCTCGACTTATTAATTTTAGGAGTGATCTGGTTTTCAATAATAGACCCTTATCGTAACGATCAATCCTTCCTTTTCCCCTTTAATTTACGAGATGTAATTTATTTCGTAAAAGATTTCACCAAAAATAATTAATAATACAAACAAATTTCCAGTTCCTTAATATAAGCATGAATGAAATTGCTGATATTAAGTTGATTAAGTTAATCAGTGATTAGTACTTCTTAAAAACATAGCAATTTTATGTATCAATTATTTACAAAATGGCATAATGATAAAAGATACATGTTTAGGATATCTTACAAATTTGAAAACATTCTTATATTCTAGAATTATGACTTAATAATTTTAGGTTTAATCAATGATAAGTGGTTGATTAAAGTTAATCAGTCGGAGTACAAATCGGTCTTAACGTTTTGAAGTATTTTACAACTAATTAATACTTCAAAACATTTAAAGTGCCGAGGTTCTTTTCGCAATCAACAACAAATTTGTCTTATAAAGACTAAATGTTGCAATGAGTGTTTGATTTAGTTTTTGTAAGACAAAATTGTTGTGGATTACGAAAAGTATCGCAATTCTTTAATATATTTGTAACTTTAGATTAATTGCAAAAAACTCATCATGAATTTTTTAATTTAATTATACTAATAAAAGTAATTAATTAATTGCACAAATTATTAAATAAATCATCAAAGATTTGACCATTAAATTAGAAAATTGTGAACATTTATTGCCTAAACGTTTAATGACAAAATTATTCTATAAACTATAAATAAATTAGAAAATTAAGGGTTCTTAATCATTATAAGATTCAATCAATTGGAAAAGTAATAGTTACTTATCATCAAAAGATTCAATAAATAAGAAAATGCTTTCAGATTAAATCTTTGATTTATTCTTACATATATGTCTCAAAAAATGGTCGAATTTTAAAAGCGCAGCATTTGGTTAGAAGAAATACACATTTATAAAATGTATTAACGTGTAATCAAACTTGAGCAGTATATTATAAATTTCACTTTAAATCAGTGTTTTATACGCGTGGCGCATGAAGTATAATTTCGAGTTTAGAAAAGCCTGAAAATTTGGTTTGGTCGCTCCGCTTCGCGGAGCGACCAAACCAAATTTTAAGGCTTTTCTAAACTCGAAATTTTACTTCATGCTTAGCCTGGGAGTGGAAACACTCGTTAGAAGTTTCAAATTGAACTATAAAAAACAAATATTTTCATTCCTAATTAAGGAGTAATAACACGCGCTAGAAGCATTAAATTGGACGATTTTATAAAATCTATGAATGCGTGAAAATTTACAGCGTATGTATACTTAAAATTAAAATTCCCTGTGAGTTAAAAAAATAAGACAATAATTATTTCCTAAGTTCATTAAATAATAAATGATAAATTTAAATTATTAACAAACTAATCATTCAATATTATACGATTTTAACAAAATAATTAATACCCTAAATCCATATAATAGAGCGAAACAATTAATAACTCAATTTTCCCCTAATAACTTTTTTTTTCAAATCCACTATCACGTTACTAGATTCCGATGAGTGACACGATACATTTACAAACACACACGGACGCAAAATGGGGGGCGTTTGCGCCCCGAGAGACTCGTTTCGGTGTCTTTTTACATTTTCAACAGCAACACTTAACACTCTTAGGTTTCGTCCATTATCTCTGTGAATTTTTTCGCCCGGCCGAAATCACGTCGGATTCTTCAGATCTTCAAAAAGGGCCGTGTTAAATAAAAAAGGACAACGTTCGAACATGTGTTGGTTGAGATTTTTCAGGTGTTTATCGTAAGAGTGAGTGAAAAAATAGAGTATGTGATGAAATAATTTAATAATAAGGGTTTAAAAAAAGCAATTTACTTATATTGGTTTTGTAAATTAAATTCACTTGTTTTTTTATTCACTTATATGTATTTTATTTTTCTACTAGGCAATTTACTTTTTACTCAATTAAATGAATTTCGAGTTGTGTGGATATAGTTAGCAATAAATTAAGTTTTTGAGAGTGTTCTGTGTTCTCTGGCAAAAGGAAGTAGGTACAAAAAGGAGTATTCTGTATGGATCTACCCAGTGAGCAAAAAACAAACAAATAACGTTATATCAACAATGTAGCAACATTACACGCTGTTTAACATTACTTAAATGGATTTGCTCAGTGGGTAGTTTATTTCAAAATTAAAAAAACTAAGAGTTTTCTGTATGAATCTAGTTTATCAGTAAATGTTATTTTTTAGAGTGCTCTGTGTTTCTAATGCTAACTAAAAATGAACAATATATCGATCAACTACTTCCGATACCTTGTACGTCCCGTCACGATTTTTCAAAAAATGATCCTCGTAAGTCAGATATTATTAACTTAATATTCGCATAAAGGATCTACTTAAAATACTTATTTAAAAAACGCTCATATAAAGCTATACAGGGAGTTTTTCATTTAAGTATACGTATTCCAAATTCAACCTATTTTCTGTAAATGTTTAGATATTCCTTGTTTTTCTTTTAAGTTCAATGTGAAGCTTTAAACGAGTGTTTCCACTCCCAGACTAAGCATGAAGTAAAATTTCGAGTTTAGAAAAGCCCCGTGAAAAATTGTCGAGGGTCGCGCAGCGACCCGAGATAAATTTTCTGGCCTTTTCTAAACTCGAAATTTTACTTCATGCGCCACGCGTATAAAACACTAACATATTGTGAAATGTATGTATATCCGAACTTCAGTTGATGTCTGTGTTTTTCACGGGGCTTTTCTAAACTCGAAATTTTACTTCATGGTTAGTCTGGGAGTGGAAAACACTCGTTTAAAGCTTTAAATAGAACTCTTTTAAAAAGCAATAGATGTCGGAAAATTTGCAGCATATGCATATGTTTACATAAAAGAAAAATTCACATGAGAGTAGCCGTGATTTTTCACTGATATAACACAAATAATTTTTTGTGAATTTTTATGCTATCTGTAAATTTACAATTTTGTAGAAAGCATAAAAAAGGTAATTGCCACGAGAAAATACAGAGAATAATTATTTTATTTGACATTGATCTTTAAATTTTGATACAACTGAAAATAAATAAATCTTTGTATATTCCTTGTTTTTTATTTAAAGTTCAATGTGAAGCTTTAAACGAGTGTTTTCCACTCCCAGACTAAGCATGAAGTAAAATTTCGAGTTTAGAAAAGCCCCGTGAAAATTTGTCTCGGGTCGCGCAGCGACCCGAGACAAATTTTCTGGGCTTTTCTAAACTCGAAATTTTACTTCATGCGCCACGCGTATAAAACACTAAAATATTGTGAAATTTATGTATATCCGAACTTCACTTGAAGTCTGTGTTTTTCACATGGCTTTTCTAAACTCGAAATTTTACTTCATGGTTAGTTAGCTCGTTTAAAGCTTTAAATATAACTCTTTTAAAAAACAATGGATGTCGGAAAATTTACAGCATATGCATATGTTTACATAAAAGAAAAATTCACCAGTGATTTTTCACTGATATAGCACAAATAATTTTTTATACATTTTTATGCTATCTGTAAATCTACAATTTTGTAGAAAGCATAAAAAAGTTAATTGCCACGAGAAAATATAGAGAATAATTATTTTATTTGACATTGATCTTTAAATTTTGATACAACTGAAAATAAATAAATCTTTGTATATTCCTTGTTTTTTTTTTTAAAGTTCAATGTGAAGCTTTAAACTAGTGTTTTCCACTCCCAGACTAAGCATGAAGTAAAATTTCGAGTTTAGAAAAGCCCCGTGAAAATTTGTCGAGGGTCGCGCAGCGACCCGAGACAATTTTTCTGGCCTTTTCTAAACTCGAAATTTTACTTCATGCGCCCCGCGTATAGAACACTAAAATATTGTGAAATTTATATATATTCGAACTTCACTTGAAATCTGTGTTGTATACGCGTGGCGCATGAAGTAAAATTTCGAGTTTAGAAAAGCCCAGAAAATTTGTCTCGGGTCGCTGCGCGACCCTCGACAAATTTTCACGGGGCTTTTCTAAACTCGAAATTTTACTTCATGCTTAGTCTGGGAGTGGAAAACACTCGTTGAAAGATTCAAATTAAACTCTTTTAAAAAACAACGAATGTCGGAAAATTTACAGCATATGCATATGTTTACCTGAAAGAAAAATTCACTGTATGCACTAGGGATTGGAGAAATTTCAAGTAGCAGTGATTTTTTACTGATATAGCTTTTCACTGATATAGCTTTTCACTGATATAGCTCAAATCATTTTTTAAAAATTTTTATGCTATCTGTAAATTTATAATTTTGTAGAAAGTTTAAAAAAGTTAAAGAAAAGCCTGAAAATTTGGATTTGCTGGCGCGCGAGTGAAGCGAGTCGCGCCGGCAAATCCAAATTTTCAGGCTTTTCTTAACTCGAAATTTTACTTCATGCGCCACGCGTATAAATCCCTGAAATATTGTGAACTTCCAAAACACACATCATCGTTTTAATAATAATAAATAAAATACATAACGAGATTAAAGAAAAAACTGAGAAATCTCATCAACATTAATGAAATTTACTTAGAACTTTGTATGAGAATATTAATTTAAACAAACTTCTTTTAAAAATCACATATGCGAATTTTTTTATTGAATTAGTTACTACTTTTGATGAGATAATTATCTGTTAATTCTTGTGAGCAAAAAACCCATAATCACAGTTTAAAATCACTGATATTAAAAAGTAGCAATCACAACAGCGTGATTCAAAAGTAACAGTTATGCCCATCATTAATACCATAAAAAAAAAAAACAGAAGCGTGACGCAACTCATCTAATAATTAACTAGTTTTTTATGTCTCCTGTGCAATTTGACATTGTGGACTTGTTGGTGATCGATAACTTATTTAAATCTCTTTCATTAATGAAAACCTACATATTTTTCTACCCGGATAAAAGCAAAATAAATACAAATTAACTTCTTTCAAACCCTCTTCATGAATTAAAAACCTACTTTTTTTCTCTCTATAAAGATAAAAAAAATCCATTTGCGGAAATTAACTGTAAATTTCATTCGAAAACCGCTGTTCTTCCCTAAGTGGGTGAAATCCGGCACAAACGTCATGGCCTGATGGACTGTATTGTTTTATCAAAACAAAAAAAGAGAGAAGGCAAGAAAATAAAAACAACTGACATTCTCCGGGCTGATAAGGATAACAAACGCCACTCACTGTCTAGGCAATAAACACGGGAAGTCACTTCTGTGGGTAAGAATTTCTTCGATTCCTAGGAATTCCTCCTCGATTATGCAACGAGCAATCGTGATTCAATTAAATGCCATTGTTGACTAAATCTGATAAAGGTATTCGAGGTGAAAAAATGCTGAATGAGTAATTTTTTAAAGCTTAAAAAAAATTTGCGACAGCTAGATTGTTGTATTGTTAAAAATTGCAAATGAAATATTGTGATAAATTAATCTCTCACTCAACCTGTGGTAAAATTTGCGACACACTAGTTGTATTGTTAAAAATTACAGATAAAATATTGTGAAGAATTCATTTCCCACTTAACCCGCGGTAAAACATATTTGATTAATAACGTGCGATCATTTAAACTATGATTTAGAGTAGGCGGCGATTTTTTGTACGGTTGCCCAGAATGCAAATTGAATGATAGAATAAATTTGAGGTTATGGTAAACTATGTGTTAATAGTCAGTAGTGCCAATCTAATTTAAAATTCAAAGCCTACTCTAAATTATGTTTCAACTGATCGCGCGGTAGTATAATTTTGATTAAAGCACTTGGTTTGTAGCACTAATTTGACAAACCAAGTGTTTTAACCAAAGTTCTACCGTGCGATCGTTTAAAACATGATTTAGAGTAGGTTAAATTTTGAATTATATTGGCACTACTGACTGTTAACACATAGTTTATTATAACCTCAAATTTATTTCATCATTCAATTAGCATTCTCGCAATTGTACAAAAAGAATGCCGCCTACTCTAAATCATAATTTAAATCGACGATATCCACTTAATGTCAAAACTTAATTTCTATGTACCAAGATTGAATTCCCGAAGCAGATGTACATTTGTATACACCGTGTCGAGAACTAATGTTCTCCATTATTCTCCCTTAAACTGCATGGTACGACACTGTAACAATGTTCCAGACATGGATATATTTAATGTAACCTCCCTTGATATCAGAACCTCATTGTCACCGTTAATATGTCTTTTCTTTTGTTTTTTGTTATCAAATATGCCATATAATTTATCCACTACTCTACTTTATTTCTACCATTTTGTATTAATGTTTATTTTTAGTTAGTATATTTTAAAAAAACTGTATTTTTCTCTGTAAATAGAATTTATTCTGCTAAGAAATAAACGATTATTATTATTATTATTAAATGATCGCACTGTACTATAAAATGAAATATTGTCATTGTTTTTTTTTTTTCATTGAATAAAAGGACAAATTAATCGTTTCTTTTTAATAATAATAATTAATTCTATATTAAACAAAAATCTTGAGATAAAAATGTCGATTCTAAAGTAATTTACCAAATTTAAGGACTTTATTAACTTATGTAATTTTTTTAATGCATTGTTGAGCAGGCTAATAAATCTGATAAAATCCGAACGAAAGTTAATTACCCCAAACGAACAATTTCTTGCGTGCGGAAAATTTTGCACGTCGAATGGCAATAATTTGTTATTTTTTACAATTATTAGGTGGCAAAGGTTTTCGAATAATATCCAGCACAATGGGAAACGTGCCAAAACGAGCACGAGCCGATTATTCTAATTCCCGTTTCGAAATTGAACCAATGAAACTTTTTCTAACACCGAAATTAAAAATTTTATGAATGTAATGTACATAGAAAAATACAATGTAATGTATATAGAAAAATACAATTTTTAATTTCTAATAGAAACAAATTAAAAATTATATTTTTCTATGTACATTACATTCATAACATTTTTAATTTCGATGTTAGAAAAGGTTTCATTGGTTCAATTTCGAAACGGGAATTAGAATATTGGGCTCGTGCTCGTTTTGGCAAGTTTCCCATTGTGCTGTAAGTCTGTTGTGTTTTGATTAAATAAATACATAATTTATATTTGGAGAAATCATTGCATTTTGTTGAAATAAAATAAAACATTAAAGACACTGTCAAATTGTAGTTTAAATATTAGGTCCTTTTGCTGCAGTTGACTCTTAAATTATAAAAATTCTCTAGAATTGAATCACTAAAAGTCAAGGCACAGTCGCAATATCTAATATTTTCTAATAACATTATTAATTTGTTTCTTTTACGCAATTGACGCAGTTTTCATTTGACATTGATCTTTAAATTTTGATACAATAGAAAATAAGAACTTTAAGGAAATTAGTGATTTTATGGGCATTTTTAATATTTAAGTATTTAAATATTCAAATATGTAAATAATTTAGTGATTTAAATATTCATATTTTATTATTCCACTATTTAAATTAGTTGTATTCGAATCTTTAGTTTAAATATTAATCCATGTCAATTATTGGTGTTTTATTTTATTTTTGAACATGGGTCTGTACTCTTTAGTCATTTTAAAGCTTCTAACGAGTGTTTTCCACTCCCAGATTAAGCATGAAGTAAAATTTCGAGTTTAGAAAAGCCTGAAAATTTGGATTTGCTGGCGCGCGAGCGAAGCGAGTCGCGCCGGCAAATCCAAATTTTCAGGCGTATAAATCCCTGAAATATATATATATATATATATATATATATATATATATACATATATATATATATACATATATATATATATATATATATATATATATATATATATGAATATAGGTCCATTTGCTGTAGTTGACTCTTAAATCATATAAATTCTCTAGAATTGAATCACTAAAAGTCAAGGCACAGTCACAATATCTAATATTTTCTAATAACATTATTTAATTTGTTTCTTTTACGCAATTGACGCAGTTTTCATTTTGTACATGTACATATGAGTGATCTAACTGCAAAACTCACATTCTTCACTTTTGAAAACTTTTAGCAAATTGCAAAAAACACGTGTACTTTAACATAGCGGACATAAAAAAAAACCGCCAACTCATTTTTTTCAAAAAGTAGGGAATGTGAGTTTTGCATTTAGACCACTTATATATGACACATTGAAAACAAAAAAAATATTATTATTATTATTAAAAGTCAAAACTAAAAAATGAGTGAATTGTGTTGTAATGAAGTTGTTTAAATTCCGAGTGGAGGTAATTTTGAAATTGGCACGGGTCTAAATTAATTCGCCTTGTATGAAATCGACACGTAACGAATTCAACACGTTTTCCCACTTTGGCTTAGTTTTATTTTCATTTATTTTTTTCGTACGAAAACATATTAGCACCGCTCGTACTGATAACACACCTTCCACCACAATGCAATTTCCAATTGTGAAATTGGGTTAAGAGAAACATTACATTACACACTAAATGAACACAAACACACATACACACACACACACAAAATCCAATTTTATTTCACTACTATTCTAAAAAAAGAATAAAAATTCGTGTTATTCTTGTATTGAATTTCAACAATCACACAAAATCATGATTTATTCATGTGTGGAATTTTATTATACTATATACCGGAAATTTTTCTTTTAAATATATATACATGTATGCTTGAGCTGTAATTTTTCCGATAATCGTTTGTTTTTTAAAATAGGTTAATTTGAAGTCTTAAACGAGTGTCTTCCACTCCCAGATTAAGCATGAAGTAAAATTTCGAGTTTAGAAAAGCCTGAAAATTTGGTTTGGTCGCGTAGCGCGAAGCGCGGAGCGGCCAAACCAAATTTTCAGGCTTTTCTAAACTCGAAATTTTACTTCATGCGCCACGCGTACAAAACACTGAATTTAGGTGAAGTTCAAAATATTCTACTAAAGCAGTATGGCAAAAACGTGTGTTCTGAACATCACATCACATCACTGTTTAGTACGTGCGGCGCATGAAGTAAAATTTCGAGTTTAGAAAAGCCTGAAAATTTGGTTTGGTCGCTCCGCGCTTCGCGCTACGCGACCAAACCAAATTTTCAGGCTTTTCTAAACTCGAAATTTTACTTCATGCTTAATCTGGGAGTGGAAGACACTCGTTTAAGACTTCAAATCAACCTATTTTAAAAAACAAACGATTATCGGAAAAATTACAGCTCAAGCATACATGTATATATATTTAAAAGAAAAATTCCCAGTATATAGTATAATAATATTCCACACATGAATAAATCAAATTTTCAGGCTTTTCTAAACTCAAAATTTTACTTCATGCTTAATCTGTGAGTGGAAAATACTCGTTTGAAAGTTCAATTTGAAATATTTGTAAAACCAACGAATATCTGAAGATTTACTACATATACTGTATTGAGATATGTATACTTAAAAGAACAATTCTCGGTATATTATAATATTTAATAACTGAGGCTGTTGGTGAAATTTCATATCAAGACTCGAGTAAATAACACACTTAGTAAAATAGTGAAATCTTTACTAGCGTGTTATTTACTTAAGCGTAGTATACTATAATAATTTAAAAAATAAATTGAATTAATTTACTAAATTTCGACTTTAATCCAAATAGTATTTAGACAGCTTTCTGCAGAAAGTCGTCCAATTGTTTAGTACCTATTACTATGAGTTTTTTATTTTTGCAATAGTTTAATTTTTTGTATTAAAAATCATTTTATTGTGAAATTGTAAATCTACTATAGGTATACTGTACACAATTTATAGATAAAGATATTTAGATACCTAGATAATATTTTATAAATGAAAATTGACCAATACAATACACTTCCCCATTCATTCCAAAGTCTACCACACACCAAATTCAAGCCTAGATTGTAACGTTTCCTTCCAATGCAAGCTTTTTATGCTATTTCCGAGTTTAAAGTCTCCAATTTAGCTAAAATCACCCATGTAATGTAATGTGTTTTATTATTTGAATGTAATGTATTTAATTTTAATGTGTTCTTACACATATTCTATATTTATAACTTTTAATCTGTATATTGCAATTTGTATTTTTTATATTATATATATAATTTTTTAAATATATATATATATATATATATATATATATATATATAAATCTTTATTGGCAGATTGTACAATAAATAATTAACATAAAAATAATTCTGATGGCTAAAATAACTTTCCACCTGAATTTTAATTGTTTGTCCTTGTCCGTTCTTGTGTAAAAAACCTCTTGTTTGTTAGTGTCGTCCAATGTCTGTCAGATGATTACTGTTCACAAATCGTCATGATCACTAATGTCATGGAATGATGCAATGAAATCATGAATGGTGATGGTGAAACGTTTACGCTTGGGAGTGATGTTTTGGTTTCGAGGGATACATAAAGGGTGAAGGAGATTGTAGAGGATAGGATTTGAGGCGAATTTTTCAGCTAAGTGTGATAGTCGGGTTTCGATGGGAGTGACTGCTGTTAGTTCATAAAGTAGGGTATTGGATGGGTTATGTAGGGGGTTTTGGGGGTGTCGGATTTTGGTCAACACTCTAAGGGCCGATCTTTCGGCGACTTGCAAATTCATTAGGGTGGTAGGATGGGGGTTGTGATAAAGGATTGAGGCATAGTCAAGTAAAGGGCGACAGGTCATTTTATATATATGTACGGCTGTGTTTGTACCGATGCCTTGTTGTTTGAAGGTCAGACTTCTAAAGTGGGCCGCCCGATTCTTGACTTTTGTTTTAAGGATTGCGGAGTGGGTTTTGAATGTGAATTTGGGATCAATGTGAATACCTAGGTACTTGCAGGTGGCGGAGGGGAAGATGACTTGGTCGTTTATGGTAATTGAGAAGGTGGAGTTGTTTTGTCGATGGAAAGGAATTAGGAGCTGGGATTTGTTTGGGTTTATGGAAATTCGCCACTTCGCGAGCCATGTTTGAATAGTGTCGATTAGGCACTGAAGGGTGCTGAGAGCTTTAGGGAGAGTGGGGGCATGTGCGATTAACGCAGTCTCATCGGCGTAGAGGAGAGGATAGGCAGATTTATTTATGTGATTAGGATCAGGATTGTAAATGTCATGTACTTGGAGATTATAAAGGAGTGGTGATAAAGGGGAGCCTTGAGGTAAACCTTGTTCAGGTGTGAAGGAACTGGAAAAGGATAGGCGTATTTTAACTTGGAGGGATCTATTGTGAAGGAAGCTGTCTAGGATTTTTATATTATTATTATGAACTTATCTAATATTTTACGGTGCGATCGTTTAAATTATAATTTAGAGTAGGCCTCATTTTTTTGTGAGGGTGACCAGAATGCTCATTGAATGATGGAATAAATTTGAGGTTATGGTAAACTGTGTTACCAGTCAGTAGTGCCAATCTAATTTGAAATTCAAAGCCTACTCTAAATCATGTTTTAAATGATCGCACGATACTGTACAATCTTATAGACCAATAAGTTGATTGATTGATTGATTGATTGAAATGTATCTTTTTCAATCATACCCCTGATTGAAAATAATTTTCATTTATAAAATAAATATTAACTATCTAAATACCCTTATTTATGAATTTTGAACAGTATACCTACCGTATATTTTCAATTTCATAATAAAATGATAGAAGTAATAAAGTAGTAAAGTTTTATTTCTAAGAGATATTAAAAATGCACCCTTGTAACTACAGAATTTAGAAAAATTCTCGTTATTTTTTCTTGGACATAATGAGTAACATTACTCTCTCTTGTATCTTAAATAAGTTTATCATACCACACTCAAACACAATGAATCTAGATCAATTGATTTTCATCTGGAACAATGCATTGTTACAATCTATAAAAAAAATATAATTCTGATAAAATCGCACAATCGTAAATCGCGAAAGCAAATGATTTTGTTCTGAAAACCGCACGTGATTGATTAAACAATTTTAAAACAAAAACTAACACAGACAAATTTGTGGTTATACATCTTGTCTGTAAAACCACAAATTTGTCTGTGTTACTCTTTGTTTTTAAACAAACAAAAGAGTAACAATTTTTAATAAACAATTTTTAGTATAACTAAGAATGAAAACACTAACACTTTCTTTGCAATATTTTTAATTTTTGCTAGATGTACATTTCGAGTACCATGTACTCATTATTAATAGCTTAGTTTTCATTCCAAGTTAGTTAAAATCTTTACGTAACTCAAAAAAACTATATTCCTATAATTTTTAGTATAATGATTAGTTTTTTAAACTTTATATAAAAAAATATTTAAATTTTGTAAATAAACCACAAAGTAAACGCCTACAACACAAAACAGTCAAATATTTAATTCATTATACGGATTTGTAAAGGTTTCAAAAACGACAATCACAAAACGCGATAGCAGATGATTTTATTAATCAGAAAATCTCAAAAATGTTTAAAAACAAAGTGAACCACGGGCAAATTTCTTTCATTTACAGACAAGATAACACAAGTTTAATTATGCGCATTAAAATTTATGTTTTAGTGCCCTCCTCTTCCTTACCCCCTTGCCTATAGTATTAAGTCTACAAAACCAAACTGGATATGAAATTGAAGAATATGAAATTGAAGTTCTCGATAAAGAAAACATCCAAAACCTCAGAAAAGTTGTTCAAAAGTAAAGTTAATAAAGAAAAATAGAAATATCTACTAACATAAGACAAATTATGGGAATAATAGTCCACTTACAAGGTTTATGCGTACAGTAAATAAACTATCGTTGCATCCGAATTCTGATAATTTTAATTGCTTTTACGCTTTAGCGTATAAATGTTTGTATTTGTATTGTACGTTTATTTTATGTATAAGTATTACTTCTTGTAGTTATTAAATTTTGTCAAAATGTATTTTGTAAAATGGATCTTCGGTTAAATAAATAAATAAATAAAAACACTCTCTCTTTGTATTACATACGAGGAAAGTAAAAATGAAATTTGATATGAAATTCGCGAAATAAACCGATTTTTTTTACTTCCTACTTTTAGTAATCAAGTTAATTAATTACGACACAATAAATTGTGTTGAATTGGCATGTATAACGAAGTAGAAGCCTCCACAATTCAAAATAATTAATTACGCTCTCAATAAAGAAGAATGTCCATTGAAGAAAACATTCCTCAGCAAAAAAAAACTCAAAATCTCCTGTTACATAATTCTAGAGGTGTTAAATTGTACCGTTGTGTTTTCAACAAGAAAAATGCGCATCTTTTCCGTCGTCATCCAAAAGGTAAAACTCGGTAACTGCTCGGGAACTTTGCAGCACTTAATGGCTTTTACCTTTATTCCTTTCGGACGAGTTTAACATTAACATTAAAATGTCACCACTTAAATCTTAAAAAGTACGATTGGATAACTTGAAAATGTTTGCTTTTCAGTTATTTAATGAAAATGTTTGATTTTTAGTTGTTTAATGAAAATTTTTGAAATTCAGTTATTTAAAAAAATTCATTTTCAGTTATTTAAGTACGAATAGATAACTTGAAAAGTTTGATTTTTAGTTATTTAGTTAATCAGCATACGCATAAAAATTGTGTTATTCCTTTATACAAAGATCTAAATTTTGATTCTGATTCAATTTATTAAAAGGGTTGGATATGTTTGAAAAACGACCATTTCTATAAATAACTAGAAGTTAAGCTTATTTCAGTATAAATAGATAACTTGAAAAGTTTAATTTTCAGTTATTTACTTCATCAGTAAGGTAAAAATCAGTAACTGTCCGAGAACTTCGCAGCACTTGATGATTTTTACCTTTAAAATAATATCCAACTAGTTTGAGCAAAATTGAAAAACATAAGAATGTATGAATAGATAACTTGAAAATATTTGATTTTCAGTTATTTTAGTACGAATAGATAACTTGAAAAGTTTCATTTTCAGTTGTTAACTTCATCAGCATACGCATAAAAATTGTGTTATCCCTTTATAATAATAATAATAATAATAATCGTATATTTCTCAGCAAAATAAATTCTATTTACAGAGAAAAATACAGTTTTTTTAAAATATACTAACTAAAAATAAACATTAATACTAAAAATAAACATTAATACTAAAAATAAACATTAATACAAAATGGTAGAAATAAAGTAGAGTAGTGGATAAATTATATGGCATATTTAATAACAAAAAACAAAAGAAAAGACTTATATTAACGGTGACAATGAGGTTCTGATATTATAAAAAAGTCTAAATTTTGATTCTGATTTAATTTATTAAAAGGTTTGAAAATATTTGAAAAAACGACAATTTCTACAAATAACTAGAAGTTAAGCTTATTTAAGCACGAATACATAACTTAAAAAGTTTGATTTTTAGTTATTTATTTTATCAGTAAGGTAAAAATCAGGAACTGCACGGAAACTTTGCAGTACTTTTACCTTTTAAATCCTTTCTAACGAGTTAGAGCAAATATAAAAAATACAAGAAAGTACGAATAGATAACTTAACAATTTTAAATTTTCAGTTATTTAAGTACTAATAGATAACTGAGAAAGTTTCATTTTCAGTTATTTAGTTTATCAGCATACGCATAAAAATTGTGTTATTTCTTTATAAAAAGATCTTAATTTTGATTCTGATTATATTTATTAAAAGAGTTAAAATTAAAAATATTAGGAAAAGCGACAAATTTTATAAATAACTAGAAGTTAAGCTTATTTAGATAACTTAAAAGTTTGATTTTCAGTTATCTAGTTCATCAGCATACGCATAAAAAATGCGTTATTCCTTCATTAAAAGATCTTAATTTTAATTCTTATTCAATTTATTCTAAGGGTCCAAAATGTATGGAAAAACGACAATTTTTATAAATAACTAGAATTTAAGTTTTTTTAAGTACGAATAGATAACTTTAAAAGTTTGATTTTCAGTTACCTACTTGATCAGCATACGCACAAAAAATTCGTTATACCTTTATAAAAGAATCTAAATTATGATTCTGATCTAATTTATTGAAAAGGTTACCAATGTTTCGAAAAACGACAATCTTTATAAATAACTAGAATTTAAGTTATGGGACCGCAATTTAAGGATCCATTAATTTTATTAAAACAGAAAACGATTATAAAATGTGTGTTTGTTGATATTTAAATGGCTTGACCAATAAATTAATGTAAATTAAAAACAATCCAAGTTTGATGTTAGGTTATCAAACTTGGATTGTTTTTAATTTACTTCAAGTTAAAGTCTAAAAATGTATTGCAATGCAATTTAGCATAAGTATAATATTAATAATAAAAATAATAATAATATTTATTTATGACCACAGGTACATACGTCACAAAAGCAGAAATATATATGCATATAATTATTAATCACTTATATCTAACAAAGTATTCATCCAGAGAATAATACGCGTTAAGCAGTAACATATTTTTTATTTCGTGCTTAAAATTAACGAAATTACGAAAAGTATTACTTTTTATGGATTATTTATGATTTCCTTAAGGTTAAGAAGGACTTAAAGTGTCTTGAGATCCAGGATAATTATTACATTTTCATTTTTAGTTTATTAACCTCAAGCTGGGTATAAATACGTAAACCTAAAAAAAACCGCACGAAAATAAAATTAGCCAGTATCATTTGCGGCGGTGTAATACGTATATCTAATCTCCCTCGCGATATTTGTGCATAATTTCGAAGATAATGCAATACGACTGCAACTCCTAGGTCAGGTCTCGTTATCCACATTTTTGTTTCCTTTTTTTTTCGATAAACAACGTTCGTTTATCCCACAAGAAACAAATAATTTTTCTTCTGTAAGTTCAAAGATGATTACGTTTCATCTTGCAAGTGTACACGTACAAATCTCATGTTAAAAAAATAATGGGCAAAAGGGAAAGAAGAGACCAATAGTGCCTTGAACTAGCATTTTGTGTCTTTCAACAACAAAAGTATAACTTTAAAATGTTGTTATAATTTTGTTTTTGTCAATTCAATGCATTATTGACTCAATTTTAAGATTTGGGATAATTTTTTGGGGGAATAGTTCAACAATTGGGAAATTGTTTGTACTACAAAAAAGATGTATACGAACTATTTTTTCATTAAAGTACAGGCAGCCGTGTAGAGGTATTTTTAAGGCAAATAAAGTTCTGACAGTCTTTGCAGTCTTTGTCTATGAATATCTGATGTTTATTTTTAAAAATAAACATCAATTTAGCACCAACACAGAGAAGTGTCACAATACACGAAATAGGGATATATTGTACCCGAGACACAGACTCACGTTATCTGAGCGAAATTCATTTCATAGGTGTGTTAAATTTTATAATGTTCTGCCAAGCAAAATAAAGAATTTAGATTCGTTAAAGCCATACAAGTCAGCGGTATATAAACTTCTCGTGGAATCAGAGATATACAGTGTGGAAGAATATTTTGAAGCATGTAATTTATTTACATAATGTTATTTGTCTAAGTATTTAACAGCATATAATTATATATGTATGTTTTTTTTGTTATGACACAATTTCTTTTATGTTCCACAATTGTGATAATTTTTGTGACCATTTATTTAGAAATAAAGTTTGTTTATTATTATTATTATTATTATAAAATGTAAATCTATCATTGTAATTTAAATTGGAGATTCCCTTAGTAAATTAAAAAATTTAAATTAATTTTAGAATTTTTTCTTTTAAATATACATATCCCGATATACAGAGAGTTTTATGTAACACCGAACATTTTCATACCGAGAATTTTTCTTTGAAGTATCCATATGCATACGTTGCATATTTTTCGATGCTAGGTTTATTAAAAGAAATTAATTTGAAGCTTTAAGCGAGTGTTTTCCACTCCCAGGCTAAGCATGAAGTAAAATTTCGAGTTTAGAAAAGCCTGAAAATTTGGTTTGGTCGCGTAGCGCGAAGCGCGGAGCGGCCAAACCAAAATTTCAGGTTTTTCTAAACTCGAAATTTTACTTCATGCGCCACCGGTACAAAACACTGACATATTACGAAGTTAAAAACACACCGCTAAACTTTACATTGATCAGTGTTTTGTACCGGTGGCGCATGAAGTAAAATTACGAGTTTAGAAAAGCCTGAAAATTTGGTTTGGCCGCTCCGCGCTTCGCGCTACGCGACCAAACCAAATTTTCAGGCTTTTCTAAACTCGAAATTTTACTTCATGCTTAGCCTGGGAGTGGAAAACACTCGCTTAAAGCTTCAAATTGGATTCTTTCAATAAACCGCGCATCGGAAAATGTGCAACGTATGCATATGGATACTTCAAAGAAAAATTCTCGTTATGAAAATGTTCGGTATTACATAAAACTCTCTGTATACGCAGTATTTGTTCAGGCATTCGTTGTTTCTGAAAAGCGTTTAATTTGAAGTTTCTAACGAGTGTTTCCAATCCCAGGTTAAGCATGAAGTAAAATTTCGAGTTTAGAAAAGCCTGAACATTTGGGTTGGTGAACCAAATGTTCAGGCTTTTCTAAACTCGAAATTTTACTTCATACGCCACGCGTATACAACACTGATTTCAAGTGAAGTTTAAAATATACTTCCTAATCAGTATGTTAAAGCAGTATATTTTGAACTTGAGTATACTGGTTTATCGTTAACTTGTTCCTCATTGATCCCTTGGAAAAACATTTCTACTGATATATAGGTTTTTAATTGGAATTTACTTAGTTTGTGTTACTAATAAATTTAATTTTTGACTAGTTTCGGCTTGATGCCAATTTCAAGAATGATGTACAAAAAAAAAACGAATTTGTTATATATAGGTTTAGTAGATGGTGGGTATTTTCTTGTTTACTTTTTCTGCATTGCTCTTTTAAAAGTGACATTTGTGTTATTAATTTTGTGGTACATCTTATACTACTTGCACTTGTTTCAGAAAGGGATTGAAGAATATTACAAAGCACACTCTTATTCCTGATGCCTTTTACACACCATTAAAATCACCATCGATCCAGAATATACGATTCAACCTAAACCAATAATTTGTCAACAATGCCGCTTTCCCCAATAACCTTACAAATAATTGGACTTAATGGCAAAAAAACTACAAAAATGTCAAATGGAAAAGATTCAATTATTTTTATGCAAGCGATAATTTTATATTAACATTTGACTTACTTGCTGATAATGATGCTGCCGCACTCATCGAAACAGCCGGCCTGTTCCTAGGCTGTGACGCCATTAAATTGTACTGGGAAGGCATCGGATCCGTCGTATATTGCCAATCATAGGTGGCATTCGACAGGGAATAAGGCCCCCTGTGTGTCAACGTTGGATTGCCCGTGTGGAATTGCGAGGAGGCCAATCTGTTGAAAGCCGGAAGACTTGTTGTCGTTGTTGACTTTCCATAATCATCAGCTAGAAGAAAAAACAAATAGAAAGAGCAATTATATATTAAATTAGTAATTGAGCATTTATAATAAGAAAGTCCAATACTTATTAAAGTCTAACACTTATTGAAGTCCTGGATGGTTGTGGAACCAAACATGAATGTCGATTCTTGCTTCAAAATTATTGAAACTAATGTTTGTAAAGTCACAACCTATTTCAGAGAAGTAAGAATTAACATTCATGTTTAATTTACCAGCCACCCACTTTATTTACCCTCCTGTGGTACAAATATAGTATGTTCAATAAAAAAAACCTCTAGAGTACCATGGAAAATATTGTAGGTTGGCAACTCTAAAATTATACCGAGTGTCTATAAACTGCCGGCATCCCAGTAGGTTCTGACTTCAGAAACATACGTCGTAATTAAATTTAGCACTGTGACACTACCCAATGACATATAATTAAATGTATTTAACGTTTCTAAGATCAACTGTTTCGTATGGCATAATCTAAGATATGTAATTTGTTTTTCAAAGCACCCAAGATGCCGGCAGTTTATAAACACTCGTTATATTATAATTATTATGTCTGATGTTATACAGAGAGTTTTATGTAACACTGAATATTTTCATAATGAGTATACATAAGCATGCATTGTACATTTGCCGACGCTCTGTTTTTAAAAGAATTTAATTTGAAGCTTTAAACGAGTGTTTTCCACTCCCAGGCTAAGCATGAAGTAAAATTTCGAGTTTAGAAAAGCCTGAAAATTTGGTTTGGTCGCGTAGCGCGAAGCGCGGAGCGGCCAAACCAAATTTTCAGGCTTTTCTAAACTCGAAATTTTACTTCATGCGCCACCGGTACAAAAAAACTGATGCTATGTACAGTTTAGCAGTGTGTTTTAAACTTCGTAATATGTCAGTGTTTTGTACCGGTGGCGCATGAAGTAAAATTTCGAGTTTAGAAATGCCGGAAAATTTGGTTTGGCCGCTCCGCGCTTCGCGCTACGAGACCAAACCAAATTTTCAGGCTTTTCTAAACTCGAAATTTTACTTCATGCTTAGTCTGGGAGTGGAACACACTCATTTAGAGTTTAAAATAGATTTTTTTAACAACGAGTATCTAAAGTTTTACGACATATACAATGTAATTGGGACATGTTTACTTGAAAGAAAAACTCCCTGTGTGTACAAGTGGGGCATTAATTGCGATTGATTGACTACAATTTTTAATGGTCATATAGGCAACCCAATTTACACATAACTTAAAATATAAAAGTGTTAAATTGTATTGGATGAACATGTTCGGTGTTACATTAAATCTCTGTTAATGTCAATTCGTAAAGCGTATAGCCAACTTAAATTTAAATAAAGGTTAAATCATGGCACTCTAGAGGTTGTTTTTTTATTGAACATAGACATTTTAACAATGCAATCAATAATTAATTCTTAGCAACATAAATATCAAAACCTGTGCTTTAATTATTTTTTAATAAAATGTCCTAGCGATCGATATTAAAATAATAATGGTACAGATGTTCTTCGCATGAATGCGTGTATTTTTCTTCTTTTTGAAAATTCTTTTAAATATCCCTAACTGTTCTCCGTTTTCGTTGCAAAATTTATTTGTTTCTTCTTGAAAAATATTTCAATTATCCCACCCCGAAGCAATTAACGTCAACGTCTAACAAGTTCCCAAAATATTGACAACTTGTTTACCCTCAAGGTGCAATGGGAAAACGAGAAAGTCAAAAGTTTGTTTGCAAACAAGATTACGATCGGGGGCATGAACGGTTCTCATCTGTCGAAAAAAGAAGATCAAAATCTATCCGAAGAAAGGTCAATTTTGAATTGAGTTGAATGCGGAAAACCCAGGTAGCTAAATTTGGATAGAAATTTTTGGTCTAATGTTAATGAGTCGTTAACGAGCCGAAGAGGTGAACAAACTTTTTTTTTCGGTAATGTTTTATTTTTTTCGTAACGGAAAAATATATTAAAAATAGATTATGCTGAGGTTGAGGTTGACAGACGGTTTGTTATCGGTCAATCGGGTGTCTACAAGGAAAACATGAACTTGAAAAAAATTGCGCATAATGAAAATCAATATTTTGGTTTGAAAATCGTCGGTTTAAACATAATACCACCAACACTAATACTTGTGTATTTGCACGGAAAGTAGTATTTTCAATGGATATTTATCGTCTTAAGTTGTCTTATTAATTAAGACATTGTTTGCATTTTCACGAATAGTTTTTTCATAATTGTATATATTATATTAATACTTGTTAGTAAATTCTCTAATAACACAAATAATTGCTAGTAAACCATCAACTAAAGTAAGTAAACTCTCTACTAACATCAACGCAATATACGGTGCGATCGTTAAAAACATGATTTAGAATAGGGTTTGAATTTTAAATTAGATTGGCACTACTTACTGTTAACACATAGTTTACCATAACCTCAAATGTATTCCATTATTTGTTTAGCATTCTGGGCAACCGCACAAAAAAAATACCGCCTACTCTAAATCATAATTTAAATAACCGCACGGTACAACGTTTATTACTCTACCAATATCTATGCAGATTGTTTAGAAACTTATCATAAAGGGAATTTATCTTTTAAGTATACATTTACACATCCTGAGCTAAATTTTCAAACCTACGCTGTTTTTATAAAAAAAAATTGAAGTTTCCAACGAGTGTTTCCACTCCCAGATTAAGCATGAAGTAAAATTTCGAGTTTAGAAAAGCCTGAAAATTTGGTTTGGTTGCGTAGCGCGAAGCGCGGAGCGGCCAAACCAAATTTTCAGGCTTTTCTAAACTCGAAATTTTACTTCATGCGCCACCGGTACAAAACACTGATCAATTTAAATATTAGCGGTGTGTTTTAAACTTCGTAATATGTCAGTGTTTTGTACCGGTGGCGCATGAAGTAAAATTTCGAGTTTAGAAAAACCTGAAAATTTGGTTTGGCCGCTCCGCGCTTCGCGCTACGCGACCAAACCAAATTTTCAGGCTTTTCTAAACTCGAAATTTTACTTCAGCGCCACGCGTATAAAACGCTGAAATATTTTAAAGTTCAAAGTATACAACTTATATTTAATCTTTTTTCAATATACTACAAACGTATTCATCTGATGAAATCTAGCTCTTTCAGAATTCGACCAATTTGCTTTGAGATGTGTAAAACTAAAAGAAAAATTCGATTAATACTTATCTTAAGAAATTACTTGTACAAAACTTTAAATTAAAAACGAAATCAAGTATTCTGTGTTTTAAAGAATTCAATAAGTATTAGTAGTATTATTTATAAACTAATATATTTTTAGTTTAAGAATATTCAATCATGCTTCTTCAAGTAATCAATGAACACAAAATAAAAACTATTATTAGAATTATTTTTGAGCCGACGATGAGATGCTGTTAAGTAATGAATAAATACAAAAACATACTGCCCGGTTTTTAAATGTAAAATATGGTTTTTGACTTTAAGAAACAACTTAACAATTTGACTTACGATTTAAGATAGATGCAACGATTATTTTCTACTAATTATACTTTTACATATTCAAATACAAATTGGGAGAGACTTTCGAGTTAATCAAAATAAACATTTCAAACAAGATAAATTCAAATTCAAAACTATTTGAATTCGAGAAAATAAGCTTACGCTTCTTATAGTTTGCACACTAAGACATTAGTTTTAATCCAAGTCCTTTCACTTCTAATTTGTTGCTATCTCCTTTCATATTAAATTGTATTGTTAGTTGGTTTGAAGAGAATTTGACCTAAACGTTACATATACTTTAATAGAGCGTTGTAACAAATCAAATTAAATAAGATTTTAAATATTTCTTGCATAATTCAATATCCGGAGGTGTATTTGCACGGGAAGTAGTTGTTTCAATGGATATTTATCGTCTTAAATTGTCTTATTAATTAAGACACTGTTTGCATTTTCACGAATAGTTTTTTCGTAATTTTATATACTATAAAAATAAAAATTTGTAAAATTAATTAATATAAGATCAATATGAGTATATTTTAAATTTCATTATGAATCAGTGTTTTATACGCGTGGCGCATGAAGTAAAATTTCGAGTTTAGAAAAGCCTGAACATTTGGTTTGGTCGCGTAGCGCTACGCGCTACGCGACCAAACCAAATTTTCAGGCTTTTCTAAACTCGAAATTTTACTTCATGCTTAATCAGGGATGGGAAACACTCGTTAGAAGCTTCAAATTGAAAGCTTTTTTATATTTGTGACACATCAAAATCACACATTAAACCAATTGACGTTTCTTATACGTCATTGTATGTGAATGGGTTAATGAATTTCACGTTTAAACTCACAAATATCGTAATAAATATTATACATCAAGTGAATTAATTAAACACGATTTTATTCACGAAAAGATTTTTGATTTCACGAGCGCCTCGGCGCGAGTGAAATCATTTCTTTGAGTGAATAAAGGTGTTTAATTCACGTGGCGTATATATGTTTTTATTCAATTTTGTTCATTTTTGTTAATTTAAATCGATATTATTAACTCCATAACAACCGTAATAAACACGGTTTTATTCACTAGTGAACTAAAATTTGTTTAGGTCACTAGTGAGTTAAAAAATTTGTTATATAAACAATTACAACAACTAAACTTTACAACAATTAAAATATCTTAGAAACCTGCGCGTTTATCACAACGAATTTAGTTCAAAAGTTAAAATCAAAGCAATATTTTGTCTAACCCCATAGTAAACGTTTACTTTCTTAGAAAGTTAAAAAAAATAATCATATAATAAAATTACAGAACGCAATGTTTAATAACTTAAAAAAAATATATATTACAAAATTGAAAACAGAAACAAACATATCATCACACACATTAAGCAATAATATTTATACTTGATGCCAAACGTATGTAATATTCATATAAGTAAATTAATCTGTACTTATATGAATGCTACAGTTATTTAGGTTATTAAAGTTTATGTGTAAAGGTCCAACGTTAGACAAATGTATATCTTCTTGTTTTTTTATTTCCATTTTCGATGAACTCTGGATCGATTCATTCCTACCAAGAACGGCTGATGATTGTTCAATAATTCTCTTGGAAATGTCAATTTTGTTATTCAGAGAATCTTCTATATATCCTTCCACAACACTATTTGAACGCCACCCACCATGTCTTTTTACTACTGATAAATCTGCCCCAGAATCTGCCAGCAGAGTAGCACTCGAACGCCTGAAACTATGACCCGTATATTCTTGTGGATTATTAAGACCTAGGAACTCTGCGATTTTTTTAGGAAATTTTGATAGTGTATTAATTCCAACTGGCTGTACAGTGCATTTTTTGTTTTTAAAGTTAATAAAAAATCGTTTATGGGAAACTTGTTTAGGACGTAACATTCCGTATTTTCTAAAAACGTCAATAGCTGGAACAGAGTTACATCCATTGATAATGGTGAATGTTCTAGGCTTATGAGTTTTAGTATCCGGTATTTTTACTACAATAACGTTACCCCTGTCTTCTATGTCATCAACTGACATAGCGACCAATTCGCCAATTCTGCATCCTCCAAAAAGTCCAACAATTAATACAACCTTTATTAATAAATGTTCATCATCAGAGGCAGCATCCAAAATACGTTCCATTTCCTCTAATGTGAACACCTTAGATTTCTTTGGTCTGTGCCCTACTGATTGTTGCTTGAGAAAAGCAGAGACTTGATGAAATCTGCTTATGTCTACATTTTCTTTTACCGATAACATTTTTTTTCAATTGGGAGTAGTAAGACCACACTGATGAAGATTTAGATTTTTTGGATTTTTCCGAAATATATGCCGAAATTATACTTTCATCTACCCCTTTTGCTTGCTTTTGATCCCTCCATTTACAAAATTTTGCGAACTCATTTTCATATGAAATTTTTGATTTTGCAGGTATCACTTTTTTTACTGCTTCCAAAGCCTCCTCCAGAACTTCAGACGGTACAAATACTTCATTATCTGGTTTTTCTTGAAATACTCCAGTGAGTTCAGACATTTTTGTGATACGAGATAGAAGTTTTACAAATTTTGAAAATTATAAATAATACGTCGTCATGAAAATGGATTTCACAGTCTACATAGTTTTTCAACATTTATTTAAAAATAAATGTAAAGTACATTTTCTTTACAATTTCGTCAAAATTGAATAAAAATAATTAAACATTATCAATTTTCTACAAAGTTAATGATTTTTACCTCTATACTGATGATATTTCTGTGCATGTAAATGTCAGATAATAATAATAATATTCCTTCTAATCTCAACCTTTTTTCTACAGGCCCCTTAAGCTCAAAAAAAAACAATGATATTAAAATAATTCATTTTACGTAAACAGACATATTTCTTATCATTCTCACGTTTGTTCCAGTTTGGAAATTTACTCAAAAACCAGTAAATTCCGCGAAAATTAACATCGAGCCGTATTATCGCGTTCAATTCTTTTTTCAATTAACAATTCCGACCGCGAGTTTCGGAATGGACAAAATTTGCCTAATTACGAGGCTATTTCGAAAATTAGTAATTGTTCTGATAATTTTTACTACACCAGCGATGCGCCTTTAATCTAATCAAACGTGTTAATGATAAGTGGTATCAATAAACGCCACTGATATTGGAAATTGATTTATTTTCGTACGCTGAATGAAATTATGATTAGCCATTTGACTATCTCTAATAATTCATTGATTTGTACGTATTTGTTGATGTTTTTGTTTTTTGTGAAACCAACGTGAAATAAACATTCGTAAACAAAATCAATTTAAAAATTAAGATTTATTAAATTTGAATAATATGCTTTAAATAAAATGTTTGTTAGTCTGATTAAAAGTGGTTCGTAATTGTAAATATCAAATTAGCGATCAATAAATCACATGTGGATACAACAATTAAAATGTTGATTATAATGACAGTTATTATAATAGTAATATTTTTATTGTATTTTAATATACCATTAAAAATAAATTCGTAATAATTTTAATGGTACATTAAAATACAATAAAAATATTACTTTTATAACAATTATTAAACTATCATTAAAGCTTTTATTAATCGCCTTGTTTATTTATATGAACGTATTTTCATTCGCAATTATATTTCAAATATTATAATCCTATACAGGATTTTTCATTTGATAATGCATTTGATTAGACGAAATTACATTTGTAAAACTTCGCGTGATGAAACAAAAGTGCTATATAATAATAATAATCGTTTATTTCTCAGCAGAATAAATTCTATTTACAGAGTTTTTTTTTAAATATACTAACTAAAAATAAACATTAATACTAAAAATAAACATTAATACAAAATGGTAGAAATAAAGTAGAGTAGTGGATAAATTATATGGCATATTTTGAACTTCACTTGAAATCGGTGTTTTTTTTTTAAATAACTAAATAACTGGCACGGTTTAAATTGGTCTAAACACTCAACTTTTTTGTTCCACTTTAATTTTTAGAATTTAGAAATTTGGCCTAGCGAAAAATCAATTTTTTCAATTTTTTTGGTAGACCGAATTTCTAAATTCTTCAAAGAATATTTATTTAAATATTTACTATTATAAGTTAGATTTGTTTATTTTTTGTAAAAGGAGATTCCGTTTAATAAAGAAACATTCAAACATTCAAAAGAAGACCGAACCTAATAATTTTAATGGTACATTAAAATACAATAAAAATATTACTTTTATCACAATTATTAAACTATCATTGAAGCTTTTATTAATCGCCTTATTTATTTATACGAACGTATTTTCATTCGAACTTATATTTTTTATATTATGATCTTGTGTACAGGATTTTTTTTAAACGCAAGATTTGGTTAGACGAAATGTACATTTGTAAAATTAATAATGCGGTATATTTTTTACTTCACTTGAAATCAATGATTTTTTTTAATAATTAAATAATTGGCACGATTTAAATTGGTCTGGTAACTTTAGAAATTTGATACAAAGAAAACACTTAACTTTTGTATACCACTTTAATTTCAAGAATTTAAAAAGTTGGCTTAGGCTAAAATAAGCCATCATTGAATGAAAAACTGAGCTCAAAAGTTTTAGAATATGATTTGCTTTCCAAGTGATGAAAACTAAGTTTGGTTTAGAGCACTATTCTATCTTCTTTTATTTCAAGAATTTAGAAATTCGGTCGGGCAAAAAATCGAAAGAATAGATTTTTTGCTGGACCGAATTTCTAAATGCTTGAAATAAAAGAAGATAGAATAGTGCCCTAAACCAAACTTAGTTTTCATCACTTGGAAAGCAAATCATATTCTAAAACTATTAAGCTCAGTTGTTCATTCAATTATGGCTAATTTTAGAGTAAGTTTTATAATAATATTGACTGTCAATTTTCAAATTTTTATTTTGAAATGTATTCAGAAAACAATTGTAATACAGAATAAAATAAACTTAAAATAATACCTACAATTAAAATTACATTCAAGAACCAAACTATAAATAGAATATTACGTATGAATTGGTGTTTAGAAATTAGTGAGACATTAATGGAAAATTTATAAAAATCTATTAAATTTTGCTGAAATTTCGAAGAAAATACACATTAATTGAAATTAAAACTAACATTTACAACATAATTTCAGTCAATTTTAAGCTAATGTGATTTTGTTTATAGTTATTACATTTAGTTTTTTCATACACTAAAACATAGATTGTTAATTTATTAATAGCTGCGATTTTCATTAAAAAAAAATTCGTTTACCAGTACATTTTTATTATTTGCCCCCAAAATATAAGGATCGTTTCAAATTTCGTTCACCATTTTTCGATTTTGTTTTTTCTTCTTCATCAAATTCCGTAGGTAGGTAAAATTAAGCAGACACATGAAGAGTTTCTTAGTTACGAAAATATGTAAATATATGTCAATTTCCTTAATGTCAAAATGCTGCGCCGCTTATATATTTATTGAAACTGCTGCTAGGCAATTAGCACAAACCCGAATTATACAACTAGAATATTGTGAAAATAGTTATAAGACTTGTCCTTAATTTTATTGCATAGTGTACATCTGTTGTTTTTTTTTTTTTTTTTTTAGAGTAAATTTATTTAATAAAGGGATAATACATGTCATCTGCTAAATTACAACACAAAGCTATACTGAACATAGTAACACGACCAGCCTCTAATTAAATACGCCAAACCAATAATCATTTTATAATCGTCAAATCGAACACCTTATTTTCCACCTTTTTAAATAATTTCATTAAATATTAAGTATTTTCAATTTTGCTGAAAGTGGTTCAATTCAATTTTGTGCAAAAACAAAATGAAGCTTGATTATTTCTGAATCACCACTGTGATTTTTAGCTACAATGTCCCAAGGGCAATAATAATTATGCATTAATTTTGTGTGGTAATTGCCCGACGCCAGGAATCTTGGGTATATGAATAAAATGTTTCAACAAAAATACTGTAGACAAACTTCAAAAGAATGTAACAAATAAAATGGCATTGATTACATGGAAGTATAATTTGGTCATACAATATTAAACCTTATAATAAAAAAATATTTATTGAATGTACAATTAATTCATAATTTCTTACTCCCCAAATATCATCAGAAATGTTCCAAATACATGTTGTTGTGTTGTTTCTTCAATTTAATTACTCTTTCTATAATCTTTTCATTCCGAAGCGGCATTTTTTATGTTTGTTAAGACATTGAAACACCATGAGAGCCAACTGAAAGCATTGAAAAGCAGCGGTCTTTTCAGTTTGAGCCAATTCCGTGTTAAATTCTGAATTAAACTTATCGAACTATAATATTCACAGACAGGATAGAACAATCTTAACTAGTGCTAAAAGTAGAGGTGGGGGAGTCCTTATTGCCGTTAAGTCTGATCTAAATAGCATTAAATTGGATTCATCAGTAAATATTGTAGAACACTTATTTGTTAAAATTAATGATGGATTAATACTTGGTGCTTCTTATATTCCACCTATGTCCCCCTGTAATATATATGAACAACATGCATTAGCTATTGATCAAATCTGTTTGGATAATCCTAGTTCTGATTATATTTTCTGTGGGGATTTTAACTTACCAACCGCAGTTTGGGACTTTTCGGGTTATAGCTTATTGTCTAACTCAAATACATCCCAGTGTGCCCGTGCATTTAATGATTCTTTTAATTTTAATGATTTGCGTCAAAAGAACCACATTCCAAATGAACGTGGCATATTTCTTGATTTAATATTTTCTAATTTACTTAATATTAATATTAATACATCCAGTGATCCATTACTCAATAATAGTTATCATCACATATCCTATGATATTTCTGTGAACTTATCAAAGACATTTAGTCCTTTATACACTGATTATATTTATTATGATTTCAAATCAGCTAATTACAGCGCCATGAATGATTATCTTTGCAATGTTGATTGGAGTCTAGCATTTCAGGAACCAAATATTGATTTAAACTTAAATAATTTCTATAACATCATTAATCATGCCCTCTCATTATATGTGCCTTCTAAATATTATAAATCATCAAATTATCCAAAATGGTTTAATCGTGAACTCATTGATTTAATTATTTCTAAGAAAAAAGCCCATGTCGCTTTTAAAAAAAGTGGTCGTGTTACTGATTATGAAACATTCAAAAAACTTAGATCTTCTTGTTGCAATTTAAGTGAAACACTTTATGAATCCTATATTCGGAAAACTGAGGATACCATAAAAGTTAATTCTAAAGTATTTTGGTCTTTTGTTAATGAGTGCAAAAACATCAAAGGTTTTCCAAATAAAATGAATTTTAATGATACACAATGCAATGCTGGAAGTTCTTGTGTTGATTTATTTGCTGACTATTTCTGCACTGTTTACAATGAGGATATAATTGATGCTCCATTATTCAATTATGATCATAAAATATCTTGCTCAAGGTTTAGTCTAAAAACTTCCGATATATTTAATTCAATCAATGAGTTAAGTGACTCACTTTGCTCTGGGCCGGATGGTTTACCCCCTTATTTTGTAAAACAATGTATTTATTCACTGACTACCCCGATTGAAACATTATTCAATAAATCTATTAATACCGGGGTGTTTCCTACTTTTTGGAAACATTCTTACATCAACCCTATTTTCAAAGAGGGCTCGAGGGAAGTCATACAAAATTATAGGGGAGTTTCTATCCAGTCCGCAATTCCTAAAATGCTAGATAAACTAATATCTGATCAACTCATTTGGTGCTGCAGGAATATTATTTGTGACGAACAACATGGATTTTTGAAGGGCAGGTCTACAACGTCTAATTTGCTTTCCTACCAGATGTATCTGATGAGTGCTTTGGAAAGGGGTCGTCAGGTTGATTCTGTTTACACTGATTTTTCCAAAGCCTTCGATCGTGTTAATCACTCTGTTCTCTTAAATAAACTTGAAGGCTTGGGATTTAGTGATTTTGTGACAAAATGGTTCGCAAGCTATTTACGGGAACGTAAACAGTTTGTTAAGATTGATAACTTCGTCTCCAGAGCAATCAACGTTACATCTGGGGTCCCCCAGGGCTCACACTGTGGGCCAATTCTGTTCTTGATCTTTATAAATGATATTGGGAGTTATATTAAAAATAGTCAATTTCTGATGTTTGCTGATGATGTTAAAATATTCAAAGTAATTGAGAGTAGTTCGGATCATGCGCTTTTACAATCTGATTTATATAACTTGGCTAATTGGTGCGCATGCAATCATCTTCATCTCAATTTGAAAAAATGTATGTCAATTTCTTTTTGTCGCCATAGCAATAATAGCAAGTTTGACTATTCAATTAATGATAATAAATTGCCCCTGGTCGAGACAGTGCGTGATTTGGGTATTATATTTGATTCTCGCTTAAATTTTGTTACCCATTTGAATAAGATCTCTGGTAAAGCTCTTTCTATGCTCGGTTTCATTAATAGATTTTCGAAACACTTTGGCGTGGATACGTTCAAAACCCTTTACGTCAGTTTGGTAAGGCCACATTTGGAATATTGTTCTGCAATTTGGTCTCCTTACCACAACTGTAACATTGAAATCATTGAAAAAGTTCAGAATAGGTTCTTACTACTAGTATCTTTTAAAATGGGGATCGCACGCATTGACTATAGTCGGTCACACATATTGAATTGTCTTAATTTAAAATCTTTAGAATATAGAAGAATATCACTTGACTTATGCTATGGGTTCAAACTGATTAATGGACATGTCAATTGCAGTTTTTTATTATCATTGTTGAACTTTAATTTTTTTTTAACAACTCCAGTTCGTTGTAGGCCCTTATTTCGTTTAAACTTCCATCGAACAGTGTATGGTTCCCATAATCCTGTGGCACGTATAATGCGGTATTGTAATGTCCTTATGTTGTATCCTAACTTTTACATTTTTAGTAATTCTTATAGTGTATTCAAACGCCATTTACAGCTTATTAATCTGGATATTGTTAATTAGTATATTTTAACTCATATAACTCATATAATGTGATTAAACGCCACTTATCTTTCATTGATTTGGATGTTATTAGAAATTACTAACATTTCTGTTTAGTTCAATTTATTAGTGTTGAGCGCGATATTTATATATTGTAATTTATATGTACCTATTTTTTTGTAATACTGTAAAAAGGAGAAATCCGTAAATAAATAAATAAATAAATTAGAAGCGGGTCTTATTACTTGGAGCCAATTGGAAGCAGGGGGATTATCAGCAGTAATAATTGCCCTCGGGGAATTGACGTTCTAAGTTTTTGTAAAATGCTTTGTGGGACGAAAAATGGAGCAATTCCATTGGTTGATTATATTTAAAAGAACTTATCTGTCCTTCCGTTGTTTAATTTTGTGATCGTCAAATCGAATACCTTAATTTACACCTTATTAAATAATTTCTCTCAATTTAGGGCATTTGCAGTTTTGGTAAAAGTTGTACGGTTTTGTTTTTTCTAAAAACAAAATGAAGCTTCTTTATTTCTGAATAGAAACTGTGATTTTCATCAAAATCTCAATTTCCGTTGTTTTAATTTTATGATCGTTAAATTGAATACCTTATTTCATACCTTATTCAATAATTTTAGTCAATTTTGGGCATTTGCAATTTTGCTATAAGTTGTTCGATTTAGTTTTTTTCTAAAAATAAAATAAGGCTTGTTTGTTTCTAAATAAACACTATAGTTGTCATTAAATTTGTATTTCCGTTGTTTAATTTTTGAGCGTCAAATCGAAAACCTTATTTACCACTTTTTTAAATAATTTGAGTCAATTTTTCCACTTTTTGGTATGTATAATTTCGAGTTTTTTGTTCAATACGATTTATAGCAAATATTGTTTAAAAATGTTATTGAGAAATCAAAGCACAGGATTACATTTTTAAATTGTCAAGAATTAATTATTGATTGCATCAATGTATTGTTTGATGTATCAAACTCACCTATTTTATTTAGAAATTAATGCGTTTTTCAAATCTGAATTTGTCTGTCCAATACTTATTTTTTTTTAATTAATGCTAAAAATAATTACCTAATTAAATAATAAAACATTTTTTCCAAGTGAAAACAATTTTCACATCCGTTAATTTTACGTTATCTCCACAAAATTATCTGACACAGGTCACACAGTTGAAAAATTCAAGTCGTGAAAAAGAAAAATATCAGACAATGCGATTTCGCAACTGCCTTCTTATCACGATTTATTTTTATTTTTAATCAAAAAACAAGTCTCGGTCTGTTTATAATTCGTGTAGGTCAGTTATTGACGAATTACATGTAATAATAAAACATCTCATAAACCATAAATTAAAATAAAGCGGTATGATAAAGTTCAGTGTTTTTAATTATATTATTTGGGTTTTTGGTTTTAGCGACGGAATTAATTCAAAAAATAAAATGGAGACGAATATTATTATAGAATAATATAATATTATTAATATAATGTTATTTTTAATTATATGCCATAATAAATTTAAAAAATCTCACAAGCTATTAATTAAATAATAGTGGTATAAGAAAGGTGAGTGTTTTCTTTGTATAAAAATTCAATATGTATTTATCCATGAAGTGAACGACTTCAAGATTCAAGAATAATTTTACTTTTATAAATAATAAAAAAAATATCTATAAGTTATGTGCTACTAACATAATACAATAATAATTTTCAAAGACAAAAACTAAAATAATTACATGGAATTTATCATTAGTTGTTTTTTGTTATGATGTTAATTTGAAGCTTAAAACGAGTGTTTTCCACTCCCAGATTAAGCAGGAAGTAAAATTTCAAGTTTAGAGAAGCCTGAAAATTTGGTTTGGTTGCGTAGCGCGAAGCGCGGAGCGACCAAACCAAATTTTCAGGCTTTTCTAAACTCGAAATTTTACTTCATGCGCCACGCGTACAAAACACTGAAATAATATCACGTTCAAGATATTCTTGCTTAGCAGTATAAAAAAGGATTGAAATATTGTAAAGTTTAAAATATTCTTGTTTAGCAGTATAAAACACTGAAATATTATAAAATCCAAAATATTCTTATTTAGCAGTATATTCTTTATCCTGCTTTAGCAGTGTATTTTTTTCTGCTTTAGCAGTATATTTTTAATACTAAAAAGCAGTAGATATAGTTTTAATTTCACAATATTTCAGTGTTTTAGACGCGTGGCGCATGAAGTAAAATTTCGAGTTTAGAAAAGCCTGAAAAATTGGTTTGGTCGCTCCGCGCTTCGCGCTACGCAACCAAACCAAATTTTCAGGCTTTTCTAAACTCGAAATTTTACTTCATGCGCCACGCGTACAAAACACTGAAATAATATCACGTTCAAGATATTCTTGCTTAGCAGAATAAAAAAGGATTGAAATATTGTAAAGTTTAAAATATTCTTGTTTAGCAGTATAAAACACTGAAATATTATAAAATCCAAAATATTCTTATTTAGCAGTATATTCTTTATCCTGGTTTAGCAGTGTATTTTTTTCCTGCTTTAGCAGTATATTTTTAATACTAAAAAGCAGTAGATATAGTTTTAATTTCACAATATTTCAGTGTTTTAGACGCGTGGCGCATGAAGTAAAATTTCGAGTTTAGAAAAGCCTGAAAAATTGGTTTGGTCGCTCCGCGCTTCGCGCTACGCAACCAAACCAAATTTTCAGGCTTTTCTAAACTCGAAATTTTACTTCATGCTTAATCTGGGAGTGGAAACACTCGTTTGTAACCTCAAATTGAACGCTTTATAAAAATGCAGTAAATAAATGCCTGAAGTATTACATCGCCGGCATCAGAATATTTACACTTAAAAGAAAAATTCCCTGTATGAATATTAAAAAAAAAATACCATCCTAATATGATATAACAGGGTTTAATTAATTTCACGTAAACTCAAAAAAGATACAGTGAGAATATGGTATATGTTTTAATGTGCGCTTAATTTTCGTAATTTTCATTTGATTTATTCTTTTTTCGTGCAGAATTTATGATCGATTTTTGTTCACCTTGATTGGTCGTTGGGAAACTAATCAAAATAAAAAATTACCTGTATGAATAATAAAAATTTTTTTGTATGAAAAATATAAAAAAGTACCATTCTAATATGAAATAACAGGGTTTAATTAATTTTTTATACTTTTCACGTAAACTCAAAAAATGAACAGTGAGAATATGGTATATTTTTTAATGTGTGCTTATTTTTCGTAATCTTTATTTGATTCATTCTTTTTTCGTGCAGAATTTATGATCGATTTTTGTTCACCTTGATTGGTCGTTGGGAAACTAATCAAAATAAAAAATTACCTGTATGAATAATAAAAAATTCTCTGTATGAAAAATATAACAAAGTACCATTCTAATATGAAATAACAGGGTTTAATTAATTTCTTATACTTTTCACGTAAACTCAAAAAATAAACAGTAAGAATATGGTATATTTTTTAATGTGTGCTCATTTTTTGTAATGTTTATTTGATTTATTCTTTTTTCGTGCAGAATTTATGATCGATTTTTGTTCACCTTGATTAGTTGTTGGGAAACTGATTAAAATAACAAATTACCTGTATTCGTCCACAGCTGCGTCGGCTGATTGGCCAATTCCGGTGAGCTACTTGAGTAATAAGGCATTGCTGATATTGGATAGCTTCTGGTCTTCGTCGTCGAAGCGTACAAAGGGCTGAAAAAAAAAACAGAAAGTTGAATTTTTAATTATAGTAAACAACCCATAATAAACATTAAAAGTGCGATTCATTGCGCAATCCCATAATAATAATTCTAGATAAACGTGTAGTTTAAGTAAAGATAACTCAAAATTAAAAAAAATTCAAGAGACTGAAAATAATAAGCTGCGAAATCAGAGCTGGGCAGGATTCGAATCATTCAGGATTCGAATCCTGGATTCGAATCCTTTTAGAGGATTCAAAAGAGGTATTCGAATACTTTAGGTAAACTGAATTCGTGATCCGGATTCGTTACACTTTTTTAAAAGGATTCGTATTCGAATCCAAATGCTGGTGATTCGAATCCTCATAAAAGGATTCGAATCCTCGTAAAAGGATTCGAATCCTCATAAAAGGATTCGAATATTTATAAAAGGATTCGAATAGTTACAAAAGGATTCGAATCGTCAAAAATAATACAAATTAATCGTAAGGATTAATATGAAAAAAATTGTTTTGTATGTTTTTAAATTTCTCGTTAAATCACTGTTTTATACGCGTGGCGCATGAAGTAAAATTTCGAGTTTAGAAAAGCCCCGTGAAAATTTGTCTCGGGTCGCTGCGCGACCCTCGACAAATTTTCTACGCGGGGCTTTTCTAAACTCGAAATTTTACTTCATGCTTAGTCTGGGAGTGGACGACATTCGTTTGTAAGTGATAAAATCAATTTAATTAATGATTTGTGTCAAATTTGACATTTTGATAAATTTTGATGATTTTTGCCAGATTTGAGATTTTTAATTTTTTTTCGGTAATTTCGCCAAATATAACATTTTGATGAATATGAATTGACATTCCCAATCAAATTATTACACTTAACATGTCGATTTATAAGATTTTCAACAAATCGATATTTTCATAAAATTATCATCATTTCGAGATTTTCGTCGATTGATCAAATTTTTATCAGATTTTACAATATTTCCTCAATTTTCCTTAATTTATCGAATGTTGATGAAATTTTCAATATTTCGAGATTTTTTATTAATTTATAAAAATGTTTATCAGATTTTCAACATATCTTGATTTTTGATATTTTGTTATTTTTATCGATTTATAAAATTTTGTTGAAATTTTCGATATTTTGAGATTTTCTCGTCAAATATATAAAATGTTTATATGTAAGATTTTCAATATTTTTATTCAGATTTGTAACGATTTTCAAAAATTATTGAATCATTATTTGAACACACAAAATTGAGATTTTTTTTTTCTACAAGACATATTTAATCAATTTTGACATTGAATGACATTTTTGATATTTTTTACCTTCTGAGATGACATTTTTGACAATAGATTATATTCTTGATATTAGACAACGTTTTTTTGACATTAGATGACATGTTTCACACTAGATATTACTTTTGATAAACAATAACATTTTGTACTTTTTTACTATTTCTGATGTTGACATTAAATTACGTATTTGACATTAGATGGCAGTTCTGACATTTTATATTTTTTAGTTTTTTGACATTAGACGACAATTTTGACATTTGATATTTTTGATATTACATATTTACTTGTTTTATATTAGATAACAATTTTTATATTATTAGATAACTTTTTTAACATTATTACTGATTTTAACAGAAATTTTCGTTTTTGTACGAACGTTTTTGTCAAACTGTCACGTACTGACATAACATGATAATTGTGACGTAAATCGATTTTATCAACACGCCGAATTTTTGACGTTTTTGATATTTGTTATATTTACTAGATGACATTTGTTCAATTTGATGTTTTTGGCAATTTTAAATAATTATTTTGATAACTTTTAAGACTGAAAACAGTTTCAATATGTTTTTATATTTTTAACTTTACCTGAAATCAGTGTTTAATGCGCGTGGCGCATGAAGTAAAATTTTGAGTTTAGAAAAGCCCCGTGAAAATTTGTCTCGGGTCGCTGCGCGACCCTCGACAAATTTTCTACGCGGGGCTTTTCTAAATTCGAAATTTTACTTCATGTTTAGTCTGGGAGTGGAGACACTCGTTCGTAAATTTTCGAATTATCATAAAGTTGTGTATTTATTTTCAAAAAAATCTTTCTCGGTTTATTGAACAAAAACAAAAGAGCTGAGGTGAAAAGTATTTCGGTAAAAGTGGTTTATTTTTTCGTTGGCTACACTTGTTTGAAACATTTTTTGATTTAGACGTCGAAAGCCATAATCGGTGAGTTGTTGATGTCCACTAGATTTCTTAGTATCTAATTCAAAAACAAAAGAGCTGAGGTGAAAAGTGTTTAGGTAAAAGAGGTATATTTTTTCGTTGGCTACAACTTTGGTTTCAAACATTTTTTGACTTAGACGTCGAAAGCCATAGTGAAATTTGTTTAATAAAAAAACATCTAATGATTTCTGGTGATTTTTAACGCAAAACTTTTAGACATTTGATGGTATAATTAATATTGAATTACTGAAATAAGTATTTATTTTTAATATATTCGTAAATATACGGTAAACAATGTAAAATATTTATTTAATTAAAATATTTAGAAAATAACAATACAATAAATTTTATATTATTATTATTATTATACTGGGTGTCCGTATTTCAACAGAATGTATGGGGATCTCGGTTATTTAATGAGATAGAGAGTCGGTTAAATTGGGCAAAAGTTGCATAATTTAGGGCCCAATAATAACCCAAAAACAAATTGAAATATCTTATTTCCTTAATGAGATATTGTCAAAAAAAGTATTTTTGAAAATTCGTTTTTATTTTTTTATTCAAAAACTATTGAATCCAGACATTTACAACTTTGACATTATAGGCACTTTTTAACGATAAATCTAGTAACATATTTTATTTTAAGATAACTATAACATTTACCTAGGGACCATAGCTAACTTTTGTTTTTCTTATGGGCGCCATTTTGGATTTTGATATTTTTTGGAAGAATATTTTTTACTGAATTCAATGATGTATCACACTTATAGTTTATTGTACATTTTATATGTACAATTTTAATCTTTTGTTTTTTCAAAGAGTGCCTTGGAAACAGTTGAGTAACTCACTTATTTGGCAACTCATAGGACCCATAATTTGCTTGCATATCACCCCTGAAGACGGGCATCCGACGATATATGCTTTAATAGTTGTGACATATTTTAAAGTAACGAGTGTCTTCCACTCCCAGACTAAGCATGAAGTAAAATTTCGAGTTTAGAAAAGCCCCGCGTGGAAAATTTGTCGAGGGTCGCGCAGCGACCCGAGACAAATTTTCACGGGGCTTTTCTAAACTCGAAATTTTACTTCATGCGCCACGCGTATAAACCATTGATTTGAAGTGTAGTTCAAAAACACACAAATACATCTTTAATCGGAGTAAGAAATTTAGTCTGTTATCAACGATGTTCAGTGTTTATAATAAATAATTAGGTTGTGAATATTTTTGTTAAAACAACTGATAACGATATATGGTTGTAAAAAAATAATAAAATCAAATTTATTCTTGAAGGATTTGTATTTGTGATTCGAAAAACAGGATTCGAATCTTTGATTCGAATCATATTTATCTCTTACGAATCCTTTATTCGAGTATTCCTGATTCGAATCATATTAGGTGATTCGGATTCGTGATTCGAATCCTTTTCACGAGGATTCGTCCTAGCTCTGTGCGAAATAGATGAATAAATGCTGAAGGAAAACGATTAAATGTGTATAATTTAAAAAAAAATCAGTACATCTTAAAATGTATTCAATTTTGGATATAACTGATTTTTCTTTTTTAAACGCATTGGAAAACAGGCTCTCATTATTTTTAAGTCGATAAGCAACTTTAAACTTATCGAGTTTACAATAAGTCAAGTATAATTTCCAGTCGATAAGCAACTTTAAACTTATCGACTTTACAATAAGTCAAGTATAATTTTCAGTCGATAAACAACTTTAAACTTATCGACTTTTAAATAAGTCGTATATAATTTCAAGTCAATGAGTAGCTTGAAAAATATAGTCATAGTGTAAATGTGTATCAATTATCTGAATAAATTTTGGACATCACTTTCATTAGCATATTTAATTAATTAATTATTATTTACAAGTGTATACAAAAAATGTAGATAGTATCTCAACACTAGACATGATTTTCAAGTTATTTGACATATTATGAAGTGAAAAAATATTCAAATTACTGCATTTGTTTTCAAGTGTATAAGAAGCTACATTTAAAAGTTACATTACTTGTTTTTAAATGAACAAAAACCGTGCCTTTCGAGTTGAAAAGCGCGGTTTTTGTTCACTCGAAAAGAAGTAATGTAACTTTCAAATGTAGCTATTTATACACTTGAAAATAAACGCAGTAACTTGAAAAGGCATCATTATCAACTAACTTGATCTATTTGGCCTTCTCTTTACTTTATTTTTCAAACTGTTTATCGACTCTCTTGATTCTATTTTTCAATCGGATTATTGACTTGAAATTAAGTAAAGTATCATTTCTAGTCGATAATTACCTAGAAAAATAAAATGAAGAGTAAAATATATTAAAACGCTTTATTATTACAAATCGATTTAACATTTACTTAAATACAAGTTACAATTTCAATAAAAAATATTCCCTCTACTTACAGGGTTTTTCGTTCGATTTTCACATGTATAACATTATATTTCTGTTAAATCAAATTAAAATCCCACATCTAATTTCTATATCAAGATGTTTCTCTAGTTGTCAAATGACTTTTTTTAGCAAATGAAATTCCCATTTTATTAAAAATTATATTACTAAGAATAAAACACCAAGAAATGTTACTCTTATTAATACAACAATTCTAGCGAAACTAAAGATATTTTCTTTTCAAATAATCGCTCAAATATGATTAACATGTTAATCGCCACCTTTATAACAATAAAAATATTACCTCAGGCCGCTGCTTAAGTTTTTGTTCTTATTATACAGAATAATAAAGCAAACATTTGATGGGACATAAACGTTTTTAAGCGATCAGGCCACCTAGTTTATATTATATGTCTATATAGTTATACTAGTTCCGCGGCACAGGCAGCACGATGCTTTAAAGGTTGTTTCTGGGTGCGGCACAAGGTAAATGCCGCGGGGCCTAAACGCAAAATTAACCGCGGCACAAGTGAATGCCGCAATAACATAATAAATTTGTAATGAAGGTCTAATAATCTAAAATTTATTGATTTATACAGAGCACATATTTATTATTAGGACTTGATCTTTTAACACATTTCTTCAATATGCTAAACAATTCTTCCTTTGGGTTTGTAAAGTAGCAGAAATACAATTAGAAAATCATTTGATAAAAGTAATCTGATAAATAGTGAAATATGTTGATATAAAACTGACATGTGGGATTTTCATATTATAAAAAGGGAATTTCATTTGATACATGGTGAAAATCAAACGAAAAACCCTGTATTTACTCAGTTAAAAAAATAAACAAGTAAAATAATGTAATACTAACTATTTGTACGTAAGAAGTTCCTTTAATATCGAATACATCTTTGCTCGTTACGAAAAATAGGCACATTAAAAATTAATCAACTCGTGTGTATATCTATCTATATCACCAGAAAATCAAATGAATACTGATTAAAATAGATTTCGCGGACAATGGCATTTTTTGAGTTGAGATTGAAAAACAACAAAAAAAAACTGCATTCTTTTCTGCCTTGCGCTCTCCAGGTACAGAAAACGCGGATACGAATTTTGAAATGGACACAGTTTACATTAATTTAAAAATAGACACAATTAAGAATAGATTGTGAATATTATTTTTTTCAAATAAACTAATTTAATTAATTGCATAACTAATCATATATGAATTTCCTTATTATACATTATATTATATAAGAAGCGTAAGCTTATTTTCTCGAATTCAAATAGTTTTGAATTTGAATTTATCTTGTTTACATTATATTCATTTTTTTGATTAAATAAAGTTTGAAAGAAAATAGTGATAAGGATTTTTAATTTGCGAATGTTTTGTTTAAAATTTGCAAACGCATGTAAAAACCAAAGGATTAATTCTAAAAAATGTTTGATGAGGGTCTCAAAAGTGTTGATTAATTTCATAAAAAAATCAGTCGATGAACTTATTAAGATAAGAAAATCAGTTTGAATTATGCAAAATGAGTATTCAATTATTCTCCACGATAAAAATGATGTATTTTGTGTTTAAATTTGGAATGATTTTGCAAAGTGTAATCACTAAGTAAGTAATTTACTCAATGGTGTCACGCAATGAATGTAACAATTTATGAAAAAGATATGAAGTTTTTAATATAGTTACACTGTACCTAAATAAAATACATTATTGCATTAATTATTTTGACAACAATTATTTTTTTTATAATAATGATTTCATTTTATTAAAATAACTGGATTTTTTCCTATTTATATATTCAAGTTTTTTTTAAATGTACTAACATGAGATTGATACAGTATACAGTCCACAGATTCATTTTCAACATAGGGCGCGTTTGCATATCTTTTATAACTTCCTTTTATACTTTGATTCATGTAAAGTCTAAATATTTTTTAACGCGTTCTGTTTTTAATAAATAATTTTTATAAAATGAATTTACTTTATTCGTTTCTTTTAGAGTCTTCAGTTGTCAACCTGTCAGTAGTAAAATAATCTATTTTGTTGTTTTTTCCATTAATTTTCAATGGTACCATGGTGCCAACTATGACCCCCATAAGAAAAAACAAACTTGACCCTTGTAACTCAAATATGATAATAATTTTTGAAAATCTGAGAATACTACGAAATTCCTATTGAAAAGAACATGCAAATTAAACTCGACTTCCTCTGAAAATAATAAATGAGTTATAACAGAATGTGAAAAATCAAAAATTCACTTTTTTCAATATAGCGCCTCAACTACGTAAAATATCAAACATTTTTTTAAGGGGTTTAGTAAAATTTTAGCTAAGGAGTATTTTATCCCATTTAACAAAATTTCTATATGTTATAATAACGGAGATCCCCATGTGAACAATGAATTTGTGAACACCCTGTAGACAGGGTGTTCGATAAAAAACACTATTTATTGACTGATTTTATTGAACTAAAAACCAAAGCCAATGGCCATTTAAATACTAAGAAATGACATTAATATTGATTTTTCTCAATAATTTTTTTTACATTAGACATTATTCTTCTGAATCCAATAATGGCCAATATGTTGTTTTTAAAAGATATTGTCGTCGAAAATAAATTGGAAAATACATTAATATTAAAAATTCGGAGTTCACTTTGAACCAATGTTTTATACCCGTATCGCATGAAGTAAAATTTCGAGTTTAGAAAAGCCCCGTGAAAATTTCAAACTGAAAAATATCGCGAATGCCAACTCATAATAATCTAAATCTCATGTGACATTATAAGATAAATCTGACAGTATAAATTATATTTGTTTGTTCTATTTGTATATTGTTTGTGGTTTTATGTTTTAACTTATTTAGTACTTTTAATTTATTGTTAGTATTTAGCATTATGTATTTTAAATGGAATTTCCTTAAATAACATTTTTCCTTTTTTAGCGTCAAGTTGACAATATCAATTGGGTTTTTATTTTTAGCTCATGAATAAATTCAAAAAATAAAATGGAGACGGAGACTGTATTGTAGAAATTTATATGTAATTTATTTTTTTTAAAGAATTTTTTAAAAATAAATTACATACAAATTTCCGCAATAAAGTCTCCATCTCCATTTTATTTTTTGAATTAATTCCGCCGCTAAAACCAAAAACCCAATGAATATTTCCTTAAATAAACATTAAACATAAACATTAAATGTGACATTACAGACTAAATGTCAACCGTCATGGGTGTAAGACAGGAAAAAAAATCTTGAAGTTTATTATTAAACATGCATGCATGACTTCTTTATTTATACCCTGTATAATGCACAATAACAAATGTATTTTTGCGGAAAATATCTTTAGGACTACTGTAAATTTTGGAGCCTTTTAGATTTAAATACTTAAATGAGGGGTGCGGCGACTTTGACCTACGCCCCGGGCGGCTGAAACCCAAGCTACGCCACTGCATTTACTTTAAAAGTCAATTTTAGAATGATGAATTTTATCAGAAAATTTTGTACCTATGCGATAATTTGCTTAATCAATCTTGAATTATGTATTTTCATCTATGTTTTATAGAACTGTGTAAGTGTTTAGATTTTATCAAGCATAGATGAATAATCATCTCTACTAACTAAGCATAAATCATGTTTAATGAGTCACTGAAACTGTCTATTGCTAGCTCTTGATAAAGTCTAGTTATTAGACAGTTAAAAGGCTTGAATAATAATGATGTTTATAACTTAACACGATTTTAATACCATGATTATTCAAGCAAACATATGTTTTATTTTGTGTTGTTTCATTTTGATGGTAGAGAGTTTAGAGGCTTGAATAATAATTATGTTTATAACTTAAAACGATCTTAATACCTTAATTATTTAGGCACTGAAATGTTGTATTTTGTGTTGTTTCTTTTTAATGGTGGAGAGTTTGAAGGCTTGAATAATAATGATGTTTATAACTTAAAACGATTTTAATACCTTAATTGTTGAAGCAAACAAATGGTTTATTTTGAGTTGTTTCATTTTAATGGTAGCGAGTTTAAAGGCTTGAATAATAATTATGTTTATAACTTAAAACGATTCCAATACCTTAATTATTGAAGCAAACTAATGTTTTATTTTGAATAGTGGAGAGTAAAAACTTAAACAATAATGATGTTTATAACTTAAAACGGTTTTAATACCATAATAAATGCTAATTAATAAATAAGGTTTCTTATTATTACTATTAATAATTATTAAAGCACACACGTTTTATTTTGTGTTGTTTTATTTTTCATGGTACTAAATGCCATTGACACATTTTTTAAATAAACATAAATTCCTGTATTAATTTCACTCGACTGATACATACATAATTTTATTGTTATTAACAATTTTTGGGTTTATTTATAAATTATAAACAACACCATTCTGTGTGTTGTTTCCTTTTTTATTTTTACGTCTAAGGAGTGTTTCCACTCCCAGACTAAGCATGAAGTAAATTTTCGAGCTTAGAAAAGCCTGACAAATTTTCAGGCTTTTCTAAACTCGAAATTTTACTTCATGCGCCACACGTATAAAACACCGAAATAGTGTAAAATTCAGAATATGAACCTTTAGATTTGCAGTTGTTTAGTGAAACAATCCGAGTGATTTTTATTTTGTATTATTTCATTCATTTATTAGAGATATTTCTCTTTCGTACTAGTATTATTACTTTTCTACTAACTAATTTAAGTAGAAAAGTAATAATACAAAAAAAAAATATCTCTAATATATAAATGAAATAATAACAGTTTACAGAATAACAACAAAAAATTAATGAAATTCAATTGAATTACAATTAATTAATATTTTTATTTGTTTGACGAATAAAGCACTAATAACCTTTCTTCACACTTTTATTTGAATTACCAAATGTACATTTCGGACACAAAGTGACCATTATCAATGGATTAATTTTGGACTGTGTTAATCCATTGATAATGGTCACTTTGTGTCCGAAATGTACATTTGGTAATTCAAATAAAAGTGTGAAGAAAGGTTATTAGTGCTTTATTCGTCAAATTAATTTGATCTTCACGTAACTCACAATCAATTTATTTTTATTTGTGTTGTTAATTATATATATTACGTGATAAGTACAAGAGTATAAGTGAATTTTGTTTTTTTTTGGTTTTATTGCACTAACAGTATAAGTCAGTGCAGTGTAGTTTTTTTTTTTTTAAATAAGTAAAATTGATTGTAACAGTATAAACTAAAGCCCATATGATCTGAGGTCGTTTTTTTTTTTGGAAAAGTGTTAATGTGACTTATATTCTTAGTACTTATCATGTCAAATATTATTATCTGTTTGTATTTTATTTTTAAGCTGTTCTATGTAAATAAATGGATTCCTTTAATAAAAAAAAAGTTTAATTCAATTTCATCTAATTTACTTTTTGTTATTCTGTAATTGTAATTTTTATACGTTTAGACAAGTAAAGAAAACATAAAATAATGATAATAATAAATATATATTTATGATTCATAGCCAAACTAAATAAATTCGCTATTTTTACTATTTTCCCCATGTTTCTAAGCTATTGTCAAGTTTGGTGGTATATGCTCTATCTGTAAGTCTATCTGTAAGTCATAATTTTGGACAAGTAAAGAAAATGTAAAATAATGATAATAATATATTTACGATTCACAGCCAAATTAAATAAATTCGCCATCTTTACTATTTACCCTATTTTTTTAAGCTATGGCTAAGTTTGGTGGTATATTCTCTATCTGTGAGTCATAATCATTAAGTATTATCAAATTCCTATGTACCTAAGACTTTTGTGCTCTTTTTATTAAAAATTGTCGGCTCGAGCCTAAAAGTACGAATTATTTCCTCTCTCACCTGATTTAAACTTTAAACTTTACTTTCTAAACGAAATTCATTTAGTTATATATTAAACAGCTTCAAGATAATGTGCAAATATACATTCGAAATAAATTTGAAAATTATTATTTGAAATTTATTATTCTTGTGAAAAATATTTTAGCTGAATTAATTAAATTAAACTTAATGATTTTTATCTTTATATCAAAGATAAGGATATATTTTGTTTTGCTTATCGCACAGACGAAATATCCTGAAATTTCAGAAAACGGATATAAAATATAATAATCTCAGATTGATTTCCGGTTGATTTAATCAGTGTTAGAATGTTGACGTTTCGCGAATGATAAAATGTGTACAATTAGAATAATTAATTATAATGTTAACGTTTTGCAAATGATAAAATACGTACAATCAGTATAATGCATAAATTTTTTTTAGAATACATTTTTGAGCGAAATTTCTTTCATAATTCTTAGTACAATTTAAATTGTAAAGAACAGAATAAACCTTTGTTTTTAATGGTGATTTAACTCTTTTCTCGAAATAATATATATATATATATATATATATATATATATATATATATATATATATATATATATATATATATATATATATATATATATATATATATCAAGGCCGTAGCCAGGGGGAGGGATACGAGGTTCAAAATAAATAAATACTTGTTTTGCTCCGTTTTGAATGCCTTATCTTATGCTTAGTACAATTTAAATTGTAAAGAACAGAATAAAATAAACCTCTGTTTTTAATGATGATTTAACTCTTCTCGTAACTCCAAATAGTATATATATCAAGCCTGGGGAAGGCATAAGGGGTTCAAAATAAATAAATACCTGTATTGCTCCGTTTTGAAGCCTCTATCTTTCACTGTTATCAAAAAAGAAGAAGCAGTGTTATCACACTATCAGAAAAAAAAGTCCGATTGCCTATCAATCGATTCGGACATTCGCACTTTCTGAATGTTTACAACGCGAGATTATCGTCGGCTGGTGTGTGTGCGCGGTGTCCCAAACAAAAGTCCGATACCGAATGCTCGAACTGTTTCACTGTTGTTCGAAAAGTGTCTAAAAACAAAACGACGGACGCACCCGACCACTCAAGCACTCATCTACTAATTGCCCACACCGACGACGAAGCGGTTTACCATCTCGCTTCAACGAAACGAAACAAAAAAAAATGAAATAAAGAATAAAACGCGCGCAGTATTTTCTAAACGCGGGGGTCACGTGGTGCAGGATGGGCGGGGTGTGACGTCACGCGGTGTGCATGGTACCGCGACCAAATGGTATTCCTCCACCACCATCAATATTCAACTTCATTGAAATTATTACTGAGAGATTTTTGTACGTTGATAAAAAATAAGATTAAAATGGTTTAATTTTTTTTTCTTAACAGGAGGTATCCCTAGGATTTTCCTACTTCAATTGTTTTGTCCTGAAAGGTAGATCAAGCATTCTTGTACATAGATAAAAATTAAATTAGTTTTTGAGCACAGAATTTTAAAAACAACTCAAAAACTGTTTCAGTTATCATATTATAAAACTTTAATTTCCTCAAAATTTTTCTGACATGAGCTTTCGAGTTCAGCTGTTCTCATGAATGGATTTTTTTTATATTGTTTTTGGAGTTAAATACAAATTATCGATGAAAATGTATGTACATTTTTTTGCATATTGCGTGTTTGCCATTACACGAATGATTCATTCGTTTACCTTTACAGAAAGTTTGTTTGTTTGAAAGTTTGTTAACTTTTCAATTCGCGGAAATTATTATTTCCTTCCCAACAACATCACGAACTTTAGACAATGAACCAACCTTTACCAAATGGACTTTAACGGGTTACAGAATTATGTATTTACAAAACACGGCACAATGAAAAACTACAATAGAAAATAAATTTGTATGTAATTGAAATTGTTGTTGTGAAATATTATAAAATAATGTGCACAAGCTATTTCTAACATTAAGAAGAACATTTCAGATTTTTTTTCCGAATTTTAAAGAAATACATTTTTTATCACAAATTCGCGTTTTTGTTTTTGTATTATTTATTATTTATTATAGCAAAACATTTTCGATTTTCAAAATAATTGATAAAAATAACAGATATTTTTTAATATTAGAAACAATTTTAGCTACTTATTTCATCAAGAAAAAAAATATTTTCTCAACTTTTTCCATTTTGAGGAATTCTATTTAATTCATTATTTTTAAATTTGTATGTAGTTCAAAAATTTTAGTGAAATATTAAAAAAATAATATGCTCAAACTTTTTCTAATATTAAGAAAAACATTTCAGATTATTTCCAGATTTTTTAAAAAATAAACACTTTTATCGGCAATTCAAATTTTTTGCATGGGACAAATCTAGATTTTCACAAACATTTTTTGGTTTTCGAAATATTTTTAAAAAAATTACAGATACTCTTATTAATATAAGAAACAACTTTAGCTACTTATTTCCTCACAAAAAAAACAGATTTATTTAACATTTTCATTTTTAAGAATTCTAAAATATTGATAAATCCACTAAAATGTAACTTTGATTGCTCGTACTAGGCACAATTTTTAAGTCTTCGCAAATGTTGACACATCGAATTAACGCTATTTTAATCCTCTATCTCCTGCTTTTTTTAAATAAAGTAAATCAGTGCACTCATTTATAAAATAACGCACTTTAAATGCAATAAGTGTAAATATTAAGATATTTGCTTTTTGATTAAAACGTTAATATATAGTTAAATTTTAAAAATAAGTTAACATTGTTTTGGGGCATTGAATTTATAATTTTATAAACTTTAAATTGGTGTTAATTGCGAATTTCTGACAGAAATATTGTGTCTATGCTAGATCCACAAAGTTTGCAATTTCATTTTTTTAACATAATTAATAGTAAAAATACATATTGTCACAAACTTATTTTTATTTTCTTAATAACTCATAAAAATTGCACTTTTTTAAAAATAAATCTAGAAATTCACAGATACTCTTTTTAACATTAGCAAAATTTTTAGCTACCTATTTATTTATTAAAAAATGTTATCGCAAATTCGCATTTTTGTAAGGGGTAAGGATGTGGAAAAATCCATATATTCGCAAATTTTTTTTATTTTCAAAATAATTCCAAAACAATTACAGATACTCTTATTAATATCAGAAACAATTTTAGCTACTTATTTAATAAAAAAAAGGTATTTAACTTTTTCCATTTTTAAGAACAACTTTAGCTACTTATTTCTTCAAGACAAAAATCATTTATTTAACTTTTGCTATTTTTAAGAATTCTAAAATATTGATAAACCCACCAACATCTAACTTTAATTGGCCGTACTAGGCACAACTTTTAAGTCTTAGCAAATGTTTACACATCAAATTGACGCTGTTTTCATCCTCTATCTCCTGCGTTTTGAGTCCTATAAAACAATACAGTAATTTATAAAATAGCGCAGTTTAAATGCAATAAGTGGAAAAACTAAGACAATTGCTTTTTTGATTAAAACGTCAATATTTAGTTAAATTTTAAGAACTTTAAATTATTTTATGGTACTGTGTTTAGAATTAATTAAGCTTCAAATTGATCTTAATTACGTATTTCTAACACAAATATTATGCTCAGCTGGATGCGCAAAGTTGCAGTTTAATTTGTTTAACATAATTAATTCATTGCTTCGCCTGAAGAAGCCACAGTGTGGTGAAACAATTGTAGCAAATGCACAATATATATTTGAAAGTGTTTAAATTATTTTATTTATATAAAAATAATTAATTCTACTATTTAATACTGGGCGTTTCTTTTAAGTATACATATCGCAATATACAAATCAATTACAATAATTCAGCATGAAGTAAAATTTTGAGTTTAGAAAAGCCAAGAAAATTTGGTTTTGTCTTGGCTTTTCTAAACTCGAAATTTTACTTCATGCTTAGTCTGGGAGTGGAAAACACTCGTTTAAATATTTAATTTGAATTCTTAAAAAAACAACGAATGTATACTTAAAAAAAAATCCCAGTATATATTTATAAAATGAATAAAATATGTATAAAACAAGTTTAGAAAATTAAAAGAAATAAGACTCAAATACGTCTATAATAACAACAATATTATTTATTTGTGTTATAACAGTTGTTTAAACAGTCATTAATTTACTGTTTGCATTGAAATTAATTTTATTTAGATTGCAAAAATTTATTTCTTTAGTAAATTAATATTTACTATTGAATTTAATTGTTTTTTTATTTCAGTAATAGTAATTTTATGCAACACGTTCAAATTTTTAAAAATCAATTACATTCGAGAGTAAATAGACGAATACACAAAATGGACAGCAGCTTATAATTTTCTATACTCCTATATTTACTCTGGAATATAATAATAATAATAATAATCTTTGTTTAGCAGCTTTTGCCGTACATAAATCTTTTGCTAATTGTGTTTACAAAATAATCTCACCCGTAAACAGATTAAATGACAATTAGAGTTAAGACTTTTTTTGAAAAACAAGATGTTTACCCAAACATCGGAATTACCTGCGTTTACCCAAAACGAAATGTTTTTGATGCAAAATTAGGGTGAGTAATTAATTATGCCTTAAAGATGAGTTAACATTTTTGTAAACAAATTAATGAAATTGTGTATACATGTATTACGTGTCTATAAATTATGAGGGTAGTAAAGAATTTAGTCAGTTTCGTGATATTTAGAAAATTATTTTCCGAATTTTACAAATATTTGAGCAACTTAGTAATACAAGCTTCGTTGTAGCTTACATACAATGATTTTTCTTTCAGGTATACATATCCTGTTGTATACGCTGTAAATTTTCAAGCATTCTGTGATTTTATAAAAGCGTTCAATTTGATGCTACTAACGAGAGTTTCCACTCCCAGGTTAAGCATGAAGTAAAATTTCGAGTTTAGAAAAGCCTGAAAATTTGGTTTGGTTGCTCCGCGAAGCGGAGCGACCAAACCAAATTTTCAGGATTTTCTAAACTCGAAATTTTACTTCATGCGCCACGCGTCTAAAACACTGATTTTTATTGAAGTTAAAAAAACACTGCTTGATGTTTTAAGATTAATGAATATTAAAAATGATTATTTCGTCTTGCGCTTACAAAATTCAAATAATTTGCTCTAGGATATGATATAAATATATTTCAAATTAAAAAATGAGAAAACAACATTTTCTATGCGATTGAATTTTTGAATATTTAGTTAGACGAAATAAACATTTGTAATATTTATTAACATAACATCAAACTTGAGAAGTATATATTCAACAGCACTTTAAATGAGTGTTGTATACGCGGGGCGCATGAAGTAAAATTTCGAGTTTAGAAAAGCCTGAAAATTTGGATTGGTCGCTCCGCTTCGCGGAGCGACCAATCCAAATTTTCAGGCTTTTCTAAACTCGAAATTTTACTTCATGCTTAACCAAGGACTGAAAACGCTCGTTTGAAGCTTCAAATTGAACGCTTTTGAAAAACTGACGATTTATTGTAAACTTATTAAACACTGTAATCATCGGGATATGTATACTTATAAGAAACATTTTTTTTATATATTTTTTTGTCTGTTTTTCCTATTGGTATTAAATATATAAACAAATTAACGTAAAATTAAATTAATTGATTAGTTTCCACAAAGCAGAGCGATCAAACAAAATTTTCAGGTTTCTCTAAACTCGAAATTTTACTTCATGCTTAACCAAGGATTGGAAACGCTTGTTAGAAGCTTAAAATTGAACGCTTTTAAAAAACCACCGATTTCCTAAAAACTTATTAACACTAATCATCGGGATATGTATACTTAAATGAAACATTTCTTCTATATATTTTTTTGTCTATTCTTCTCATTGATATTAAATATTTAAACAAATTAACGTAAAATAAAATTAAATTATAGTTTTATAAAAAAAAGTGACAAAAATCAATCAATTTAATTTAAATGTATATTAACTTTAATTAGCTTTTTTTTCGTTTTATTTAAAAGGGCATTTACTTTTTATCAGTAGCACTTTTTCCTATCAAAAGCCACGCGAGGCAATTAATTTATTCGAAATTTAAATTGACCCAAATTCAAATTGTACGAACAACCTTATTTTACATCAATAAGCAAGTCTTACTTGCTATGAAACATTCATTTTTTAATTTAAAATATTGAAAACGTAAAAACAAAGAATTAATAAAAATAATAATAAAAAAACGTTGATCAAGTGAAGAAAGATTTCGTTAAACTTTTGTTTGAGTAATTTTAAATATAAATACTCAAATTAATTTTTGAGTGAGATTCAGTAAACGTATGCCTTTATAATTTATATTTTATTCATATTAAACAAAGTCATAAGTTTATGTTCATTTATCATAATCACAATTATTCATTTAAATACTCAAATTAATTTTTGAGTGAGATTCAGTAAACGTACACCTTTATAATTAATATGTTATTCATATTAAACATAGTCATAACTTTATGTTGATTTATCATAATCACAATAATTTAGTTTGAAATAACTGTTTTTAAGTTTAACGAAACCTTTCTTTAATCGATTTTGTTATTATTATTAATTATTTGTTTATCAGTTTTCGCGAATTTAAATTGTAATTACCAATTCGGTGATTGAACAAACAAAAAAACAGAAGCGTTGATCAATTGAAGAACTGATTTGTTAAAATTCTAAATATGAAAATATATTGATTATAAATTAAAAACCTCCGTATCAATGAGAAAAATAATTTATTATTATTTTTTATAAAAGATTTATCATAATCACAATTATTCATTTAAATACTCAAATTAATTTTTGAGTGAGATTCAGTAAACGTACACCTTTATAATTAATATTTTATTCATATTAAACATAGTCATAACTTTATGTTGATTTATCATAATCACAATAATTCAGTTTGAAATAACTGTTTTTAAGTTTAACGAAACCTTTCTTTAGTCGATTATGTTATTATTATTAATTATTTGTTTATCAGTTTTCGCGATTTTAAATTGTAATTACCAATTCGGTGATTAAACAAACAAAAAAACAGAAGCGTTGATCAATTGAAGAACTGTTTTGTTAAAATTATAAATATGAAAATATATTGAATATAAATTAAAAACCTCCGTATCAATGAGAAAAATAATTTATTATTATTTTTTATAAATTATTTAAAATTGAGCAAACTGAGTGCAACAAAGCGTATTTATTATTATTAATTATTTTCACAAACTTGCGCGTAATAAATTTATAACACGTAAAATATTTGTTGCATTCGCTTTTATTTGTGTTGTTAAAGTTGGAAATATGAAAATAAGTTAAATAAAAATTAAAAAAACACTGTGTATAAATTACAGGCATAATTTAGTATTATTTTTTTTTTAATATAATTTCAAATTTGTTTCACGAAAAAAAAAATGTATTATGCCTATGATTGATACACCGTTTTTTACCAATTGCTTTGTTGTGTTTTTTTTATCATTATTGATCATTAAAGTTTGAGTTACGTACATTTATGTGTGATAAATTGATAACACGAGAAATGTTTATTGTGGTCACTTTTTATGTTACGTTCGTCTGCTGCAAATAAACCACGTGGTTATGAATTCCTGACGACATTAAACAAAAAAAATAATAACGAGCGGATATTCAGAAACCGCATAAGCTCATTTCTTTCAAAGTGAATAATTGTGATTTCGATAAAAAAAGCATTAAATTATGATTATGTTTAATATAAATAAAATATAAATTATTAAAACATACGTTCACTTAATTTCACTCAAACGTTAATTCGAGTATTTATATTTTAAATTACTACTACTGTACAGGGTGGTCTAATTTCGATGTTGCTTATGGGCATCTCGGTAAATATAAGAGTTAGAAGAAAACCGATGGCGCAGTCGCGATCTCTTTTTTTGAGACTAAGATAATGCCAAAAACAAAAATGCACCATCTTGTTTTTTTTACAGAAGTTATGGGGCAAAATCGGGTTTTCTTGATATTTAACTTTAATTAATATCTTACGCAATTTGTAAAATACAAAAAAATTATAAATACATTCTTTAGACACTTTTTTTTAAAAGAATTCAGTTTCGTAGGCATTTTTTATTTTTTGCACACATTTTCGAGTTATGGCAATTTTTTATTTAAATGCAAATCATGGTTGGCTTTAACACAGTTAATAAAAGTGTTTTTCACTGATTTTAAAAACAAATACTTTTGTGAATTTATCTTAAAAACAGTGGTACTATAGAGTATAAACTAGCTTTTAATCTGCTAAATAATATAATACAGAAGGCAATAGCAACTTCTGATCGAATATCCGCAATTGTTGCATCAATTCCATGGTATGTCATTATTTTTATAAAATCACATTACTTTTTCTTAATTATTATAACTGCAAATTTTCGATATTCGTTAATGTTTAAAAGAGTTCAATTTTTAACTTTAAACGAGTGTTTTCCACTCCCAGACTAAGCATGAAGCAAAATTTCGAGTTTAGAAAAGCCCCGTGAAAATTTGTCGAGGGTTGCGCAGCGACCAGAGACAAATTTTCACGGGGCTTTTCTAAACTCGAAATTTTACTTCATGCGCCACGCGTATAAAACACAGATTTTAAGTGAATTTCGAATATACATAAATTTCACAGTATTATAGTGTTGTATACGCGTGACGCATGAAGTAAAATTTCGGGTTTAGAAAAGCCCAGAAAATGTGTCTCGGGTCGCTGCGCGCCCCTTGACAGATTTTCACGGGGCTTTTCTAAACTCGAAATTTTACTTCATGCTTAGTCTAGGAGTGGAAAACACTTGCTTAAAGCTTTAAATTGAACTTAAAAAAAAACAAAGAATATCCGCAATTGTATCAATTCCGTGGTATGTCATTATTTTTATAAAATCACATTACTTTTTCTTAATTATTTTACCTGCAAATTTTCTGACATTCGTTGTATTTTAAAGGAGTTCAATTTGAAGCCTTAAACGAGTGTTTTCCACTTCCAGACTAAGCATAAAGTAAAATTTCGAATTTTCTGGGCTTTTCTAAACTCGAAATTTTACTTCATGCGCCACGCGTATAAAACACAGAATTTAAGTGACGTTCGAATATACATAAATTTGACAATATTATAGTGTTTTATACGCGTGGCGCATGAAGTAAAATTTCGAGTTTAGAAAAGCCCAGAAAATTTGTCTCGGGTCGCTGCGCGACCCTCGACAAATTTTCACGGGGCTTTTCTAAACTCGAAATTTTACTTCATGCTTAGTCTGGGAGTGGAAAACACTTGCTTAAAGCTTTAAATTGAACTTAAAAAAAAACAGGGAATATCCGCAATTGTTGTATTAATTCCGTGGTATGTCATTATTTTTATAAAATCCCATTACTATTTCCTAATTATTTTAACTTAGAGAAACGTAAAGTGTTAAGTGTGAACATTTATAAATTTAGAATTTTTCCCTCTACAAAAAAGTGAAATACATTTTGTCTCTAAAATAAATAGAGAAGCCAATATTTGAACACTTTAAAATTAACATGCGATTTCCTATATTGCGTCCGGGGAGTCAACACCTGGTATATTTAATCATGTTAGCTAATGGTATTTATACTAAGGCCAATTTGTAAGAAAAAAAACATGGATATTTGAAATTCTTATATTCATTATTAGTTACTAAGCCTGTGGTCTTTTTGCAATTTAAAATTTACTTATTATCTTTAGGAAAGAGAGTAGTGCATGAAAAAATAAAAATAGGTGCAATGAAACTTTTCACAACAATATTGTTCATAAATTGATTGTATTCGTGCTTTATTCGTCAAATATTGTTCATTGATTGTTTCCTTTAATAAATTAGTTAAAATAATTTCAAATATTAACTTGATTTACATTTACAAAATGTATACATAATTAAATCTATTCATAATAATAATAATAAACATTTTTATTCACTGATTATAATACCATAATATAAAATACAATATAATACAGCTATGATATGGAATACGTCAATTAAATAATTGATAATAGCAATAATAATAATTCCTCTGACACTTAACAATTTAACAATTTAACAGCATATACAGGGTCGCTACAAAGTATGGAAACACGGCTCTCACTTGAAAACGGCTAAAAACAGAACCACCAAAATTGGGATTTCTAAATGGGATATTTTCGTGAACAATTTGGCGTGAAAAAATCAAAAATGATTCTCAGGATTTTCACATACGCCATCTTGAATTTTTTTAAATGGAATTCGATTTTTTTATTTCACAACTTTTATAGACCTTATAATTCTGATTACAACCATATACCTTTTTTTAAAAATACTTGTCGTTTCATCGATAAACCGGACTTTGAAAAGTATGGAAACAGCCAAACGAGTACTTTTTCTAAATGCTGCAATACCACAAATGCATGTTCTATTTTTAATCAAAACTTAAAAAATTATTAAACAGTCAAATGAAAAAATAAAATATTAAACAATAAATGATTTTTTATTTTACAATATATGTTCAAAGTGCTCTCCATTAACTTCTTGGCAGTAATGAATACGCTGGACAAAGTGTTGTAATGAACTAGTTAAAATATTAGGACGAATATTTGCAATTTCGGTTATTATGCGTTCTTCTAATTCTTGTATATTGTGTGGTCTGTTGTTATAAACTCGATTTTTCAAATGTCCGCACAGGAAAAAATCAAGTGGAGTTAAATCGGGCGACCTAGCAGGCCATTCAATTGTTCCTCTCCTGCCTATCCATTTGCCAGGAAAAGTTACGTCTAAATATTCACGTACTATTAGTCCGAAATGAGCTGGTGCTCCGTCTTGCTGAAACCATATGTTTTCAGCTGGATTAGCCTGAGTTTCATAATTTGGGAATATTTGTCTAAGTCTGGGAACAACCTGTTCTTGCAAAAGCTGTAAATATGTTTTAGATGTCAAATTGCCATTAATAACAAAAGGGCCGATAATATACTGCCCTATTATACCACACCAAACATTAATTTTTTGTGGACGCTGCGTATGAATCTGCTCCATCCAATGTGGATTTTTGTTTGACCAGTATCTACAGTTATGGCGGTTAACTTGTCCATTTAAGCAGAAAATTGATTCATCGGAAAAGAGCACACGGTTAATAAAATTGGCGTCCTGGTTTATTCTATTCATCATTGTTTCGCAAAATTCAATTCTGCGATCAAAGTCATCTTCATTTAATTCTTATAGCAGCTGAATTTTGTAGGGATAATACTTTTCAATTTACATTATTTTTTGAACTGATCTCCTGCTCATGTTCTTATTGAAAGCCAATTGCTGCACTGAAGTTTTTGGATTTTCAACTACATCTATCATAAGATTAAATGAATTTTCTTCATTTATAACAGTTTTTGGTCGTCCAACTTTTGGACGATTTTTAACAGTTGCAGTTTCATTAAACCTATTCCATGTTTTAAATGCAACTGACCTGGAAATAGGTGCTCGATCTGGATGATTTACGTTGAAAAGATTAGCAGCTTCGGCAAAGCTTCGTTTTCTATCCCCACACCCAATCATCATGAGAATCTCTATACGATCCGTTTCACTCAAATGTGGCATTTTTGCAACAACCAGTTACTTACTAATGTTTTTTACAAGTTTGACAGGCTAATGAAAACTCTTTTCAAAGGCAACTATTTTTTTAAGTTGAAATTGTTAATTTTTATTTTTAACTTTCGACCAAAAATAGAATATTTACAAAACAAATGAATATGAAAAAATTAAAAATGCAAGTTGAAGGCCTTAACGTACTCTAAACCTTTGCAAAATTTCGATAAACCGTTCTCAAAATATTTCGCTCTTTCCATACCTTTCAAAGTCCGGTTTATCGATGAAAAGACAAGTATTTTTAAAAAAAGGTATATGGTTGTAATCAGAATTATAAGGTCTATAAAAGTTGTAAAATAAAAAAAATCGAATTCCATTTAAAAAAATTCAAGATGGCGTCCGTATGTGAAAATCCTGAGAATCATTTTTGATTTTTTCACGCCAAATTGTTCAAGAAAATATCCCATTTAGAAATCCCAATTTTGGTGGTTCTGTTTTTAGCCGTTTTCACGTGAGAGCCGTGTTTCCATACTTTGTAGCGACCCTGTATACGCTACATATTTAATAATGATAGGTTATTTTCTACTACATGATATCATTCAAATATTCATCAATTGAATAATAACATTTATCAATCAGGAGAGTTTTTAGTCTTTTTTTGAAAACATTTATATTTGTGGAACTTCTAAGATCATGGGGGAGTTTATTGTAAATTTCAGGCACAATATATTTTCCTGTATTTTGGAAAATATATTGTGCTTTTTAAAGAAGTTTAGTAATTGAGTGGCTACTCAATTACTAAACTTCTTTAAAAAGCACAATATATTTTCCAAAATGCAGCATGGTTTCACAGAAAAAAAATCAACAATGACGGCTGTAGACAAGTTCTACGAATACACGTTTCAATTGCTTTAGAAAAGCATGAAATCAAAGCGACTGGTCTATAATTATCGACTTTAAGTTTGTCCTTGTTTTTAAATATTTGTACTACATTGCTTTTCTTCAGTATATCCGGAAACTTTCCACTCTCGAACGATTTGTTAATTATATATGTTAATGGTGTACTTATTTGCTTAGATTAATTAAAACACAGAAAAAACCCTTTTACCAACAAAAAATAAATAATTCAGAAAACAAATCGAAGACAGCAAGGTCTATTATAAACAAACTAATATTAAGGCCACTTTATCGACTTTGTGAAATAGTTTTATCTTGTTGTGACTTTTCTAAATATTCATTGAAACCACTTTAGAAAAGTCTTAACGAGACAAAATTATAACAGATAGTCGATAGATTCGCATTTATATTTTATAAATGTTTTGCAAATAATTAGGAAATTCATTTGCACTTTATGCCATTCAATTATTATGTAAAAATTGACGTGATTATTTAAAAGCAGAAATATTTTGTACCTAAAACGAAACATATAGGAATTTATGGATATTTGTTTGTTTCTGCAGTCAATTAATGTTTCTGAAGATACCAAGAAAGTGTAGCGTCTTGGTATCATCAGAAAAATTAATTGACTGCGGAAACAAACAAAAAATCATAAATTTCTATATTTTTTGTATGAAAGAATTATGAAAAAGATTATATCTGAAATGTATTTTAAAAATTGTAAATTAAATTAAATTGAAAATTTCAGGTGAATGGACAGAAGTTATAAAAGGTAGACGATAAAAAAATTGCCTTTGGTGTAATTTGCATAAACGCCCTCTTATCTGACCTACTATTTATTTAACGTTTTTATATAAAACGCTGAAACGCAGCAGGAAAATTCAGGGCTGATAAGGATTCCGGAAATCGTGCGAAACACAATGATTTGTGTAGCATCTGTATTTATGTAATTATCTATACCCACAATAAATAGAATCATGTTTATTAATTTATTACTCGTTTTTTTATTAAACAATTCTCCTGTTGTAAAAAAATATACAGATAATTTTGAAAATAACAAGAGTTTTTTTTATTACAAAAATAACCATTTATTTATACAAGGAATTTTTGTATAAAATTACGAAAATGTTATTCGTGAAAATGCAATGTCTTAATTAATAAGACAACTTAAGACGATAAATATCCATTGAAACAACTACTTCCCGTGCAAATACACCTCCGGATATTGAATTATACAATGAAATATTTAAAATCTTATTTAATTTCATTTTTACAACGCTCTATTAAAGTTTATGTAACGTTTAGGTAAAATTCTCTTCACACCAACTAACAAATACAAATTTAAAATGAAAGGAGAAATAACAAAAAATTAGAAGTGAAAGGACTTGTCTTAAAACTAATAATAATAATAATAATATTTATTACCCAACAAGACATCCCAATTACAGAGTAATATTACAAAAGTAAAAATCCTTAAAATAATATATATAAACAAAACAAAATAAAATTACAAAAATAAAGATAAAGATCACGTGATTCTATTTAAACAAAATATATTAAATATTTAGAAATTATAATAATAAAATAATGGCAAAATAACTAAGAAATGACAATAGTTAGTCTATGCAGCCGTTTGTTGTTATTAATATCAAGTACCAGAAATTATGTTCTTGAATTCACGTAAGTCCAAGTGAAAAATATCACAATGAGTGGCAAATATGTTATGATACACACAAATGCGACGCACTGGGAACAGTTCCAAGACATTAGTTTGAGCTTTTTGAACATAAAAGCTGGTACAATGACGTGTCGAGAGTCTAGGTACATAAAAATGTATCCTTTGCAAAAGTTCCGAACAATCAACTGAATTATGTAGTAACTTAAACAAGAAGATTTGACCGTGAATATTCCTACGTTCGACCAAAGTAACTGCATCAAACTCTTCTAAAAGTAATTCATGACTGAAACCTTGAGGGGGGTAGGTACCATGCATTTTATACCACAAGTATTTATAAAATTTACGCTAAATATTCTCGACCGATTGAATAGATGAAATATAAATTGGATTCCAAACAATTGAGCCATATTCTAGAATCGATCTCACATATAAGTTATACAACGTTTTTAAACAATTAATATTAAATGATCTAGTATTACGTATGATGAATCCAAGAGCTCTGTTAGCTTTTAAGATAATAGCGCTGTAATGATGTTTAAACGTAAAAAGCGAATCATAGGTTATCCCTAGATCTTTAAATACACTGACGAAAGAGATTAACGCATCATTTGTGATTTTGTTGATATCTTGGAATCGAGTTTTCTTTGAACACAAACATATTTTTACAATAAGAAATCTTATCAAGCATGCTGTTTTACATGTTGTGTTTTGTCTTTTGTTCTCATGGTTTTCTGTCAATAAATAAAATGAAGCACTTTTCATTATTCTGACTGTAAGAAAGGTTCATATAAAATTTCTTTTTGAGTTTGTTTTCAAGTAATTGTTAAAATTAAGTGCTAAATAGTGAAGAATGAATATGGATAGACGTCCGAATCTTAATTTAAGCAGTGAAGAAGCTGTGATTGTGGTTACACTTGCAGAAGAAGGTAGGAGTCAGCGTTACATCAGTCAGCGTCTTGGTGTTAATCAATCGACCGTATCCCGTGTCTTGAAGAGACATCGGGAAACTCAGGCATACTTAAGAAGGCCAGGACAAGGGAGAAAAAGGGCCACAACTGCTGTTCAAGACCGTTTTTTAATGATGCAGACGTTACGCGAACGGTTACAAAATATGCTCGCAGAGATCCACAATGTTCATGTAAGTTCCGTTACCATCAGAAAAAGGTTACATGGTTTTAATTTAACTCCGAAAACAGCGGCAAAAGGACCACAATTAACCGCAGACCATCGCAGAGCCAGGCTAACATTTGCGCAAGAACATGTAAACTGGTTACAGGCCGATTGAACTAATGTTATGTTTAGCGACGAGTCCAGATTTTGTCTTCGCGGCAGTGACAGACGAATGCATGTGTACAGACGGCCAGGTGAACGTTATGCGCAGTGTAACATTGTTCCGACTGTTATGTTTGGTGGAGGCTCTGTTATGGTGTGGGGTGGTATCACTTTAGAGGCTCGTACGGAGTTGGTGGTCATACCAAGAGGAAGCATCACGGCAGCGTCTTATATTGCAAACATTTTAGAACCATCCGTAATGCCTTTTACTCCCTTTGGAGGAAACGATTTCCTGTTTATGCATGACAATGCAAAACCACACAGTGCCCGAATTGTACAACAGTATCTTGACCTAGTGGGTATTAACACAATGCAATGGCCAGCCAGGAGTCCCGATCTTAATCCGATCGAACACCTATGAGACGGGATGGGCAGACGCCTTAGAGCACTTCCTCGGCGTCCAAGCAATCAACAAGAGCTTGGACAAAGATTGCCGGAAATTTGGGAAGATATTAACCAGGATGAAATTGGATCATTGATTAACAGTATGAGCCGTCGCTGTCAGGCAGTTATTCGAGCAAGAGGAGGAAACACTAGATATTAAGTCTTATAATCACATGTTAACTTTTTTCCTCTTTTTATTTATGACATTATTATAGTCATTAATGAAAGAAAATGTGTTGAAAATCATTATTATAGTTCAGTTGGTTTTGTTATTATTTTTGTTGTTTTTAAACATCAAAACTTTATTTTTAAATTAAAAAAAATAATGTGATGCGTTAATTTCTTTCGCCAGTGTACATAGAGCCTTTCAATTGACTGATTATCAACAGTATATGTATATATGATCGGATTTCTTTTACGCGAATAAGTCACAACTTTGCATTTGGCTACATTAAGATAAAGGTTATTAGTTTGGCACCATGTACAAAGTATGTCAAGCATGTTTTGTAATTGCGAACAAGATGAAGAGTCATAGATAGTTGAAAACAATTTAAGATCATCGGCAAATAATAAGTGTTTAATATCTAAAATGAAGCTCAAGTCATTTATAAAAAGAAGGAAGAGTAGCGGGCCAAGGTTTGATGATCAACACGGTCGAAGGCCTTCGCAAAGTCTGTATATATACAGTCGACCTGACCTTTACCATCGAGTTCGCTGCACACATACTCATTGAAACAACATAAATTAGTCATTGTTGACCTGCTTTCCATGAACCCATGCTGATAACTTGAAATATAGTTTCTGACTTTCGGGTATATGTAATTATAAATTATTATCTCAAAAACCTTAGCAAAGTTGGACAACAAGGTAATAGGTCTATAGTTGCTGACTTCCTTGGAATCGCCAGATTTAAGTACGGGACATATTCTCGAATTCTTCCAGACTGAGGGATAAATGGTGAACTTAAGTATTAGATTAAAAATTGTTTCAAGGGGTTCAATTAAAACAGAAGCACAATCTTTGATTAAAAAAGTGGGGATACCATCCATGCCGCAGGACATGGTATTACCTAAATGTTTTATTGCACTATGAATATCGTCAGAATTGATTGAAGTTATGTTAATAGATTGATAGTTATTATAGGTTTCTGAGGATAAATTGGCATGTGAGCTCATAACATAGACACTTTGAAAAAAATCGGCAAAGGCGTTTACAATAGCAAGAGGCGAGTTTAGTTCAACATCATTACAGTGCAATGTCTTAGGCCATCTATAATTTTATATATAATGTTTAAAGTGTGCAAACTATAAGAAGCGTAAGCTTATTTTCTCGAATTCAAATAGTTTTGAATTTGAATTTATCTTGTAGGAATTTTTGTTTCAAGTATACACATCACGATTTTTCAGTGTAAATTTTCAGACAATCGTTATTTTATAAAAGCTGCCAATTTAAGGTTTCGGTTTACTAGAATGTGACAGACTCTTTCCAGCCGTTAACTAGAGTGAGAGAGACCCATATTACTACAAAAAAAACCTTTATTGGCATAATGTGTTACATATTTACTAGCTACAACTAATTGCTATCCCCTCTGTTCCTTCTGTTATCCTTCTCTTTTCCCAACTTCTCCAGCTATATTACCTATATTACTATTTCCAGCATAAAAAGGTAAACATAAGATATAATAAAATTAGTTTTTAATGATTATTGAGCTAATTGAATGCAGAATTTACTGACCTCTTGAATTTTAGGTAGCAAAAGATTTTGTTGCCTAAAAATGAGTAAATAAATGACGCAAAAATAGCTATTTTCAGTATTTTCTCACAAAAAAACTAATTATCATAATCGTTGTAAATTGGTGACATTAAAATCCTACAAAATTCAGGATTATTATGATGTATCATGCAATGTTGTCCCGCAATCAGAACATCAATGGTGCTGGAACTAGTTACTACCCAAAACGTTAAATTTTACCCATAATAAATCGCAACCTTAAAGCTACTGACAATTGTTTTCTATCCCAGATCAAGCAAGTAAAATTTCAAGTTTAGAAAAGCCTAACAATTTATTTTGCTTGTTCCATTGTTATAAACCTTTCTTTCTAGTCAGAACATCAATGGTGCTGGAACTAGTTACTACCCAAAACGTTGAATTTTACCCATAATAAATCGCAACCTTAAAGCTACTGACAAATGTTTTCTATCCCAGATCAAGCAAGTAAAATTTCAAGCTTAGAAAATCCTGAAAATTTATTTTGCTCGCTCCGTTGTTCTAAACTTTTTTTCTAGTTTGTTTGATTGAAATTAATATAATTTATATTGAGAAAAATAATGGCAAACATTCTCCACTTAATTGAATATTAATTATTACACGTTGTCTGAGTATTATTACTAATAGTATTTAGCATATGAACAATTCAAATTACATTAAAAAATCTACAACTAAAGAAGAAAAAATCCGCGCAACTATTCAAATAAAATCAGCGTGATTGTGTGTATTCAGTAATATATTACAACATTGAAAAATTCCACTTTTCACGACGTGCATTAGAAAACTATGCGATTTAATCATCCTGACGCGAGGGTAAGTCCTCATTTATCAAAAGCACTTAAATCGCCTCCGCTGGCGTTTCCTTTTTTAATAATTTCCAAACCCGATGGGGGCTAAAAGCCCGTCAGAAGCGAGTTTTGTTAAATTCCTCGTTCGGTCCGGACAATTTACCTTCTTTCGATAAATGCGAGTTAAAAACAATGTCCAATTATGGGGACGTATTTAGATAAAGCTGCCAGACTACCAGCATAAAGTAGACTAGACTCGAAGGCAGACAGAAAATGGATTGAATCGATGTATTTTTTGTGTGTTTTTGAAAGAATTTATTAAAAATAGATCTTGAATTAAATGATTTCTTTTAGTTTCTAAAATAGTACGCGATCTATAAAGAAACTCTAATTTTCTTTGAAGATTTACAGTTTACTGAATTTCAAGCAATTTTCAAACAATTTGATATTGCTTCGATTTTTCTAAGTAAATTTATTTTAATTGTATTCCTAATTTAAAAAAAAAAACGTCATAAGCAAAGCTATACTGAAGAGAGATAAATCTCGAAACGCGTCTATAGATGGCCTAAGACATTAGTTTCAAGTCCTTTCACTTCTAATTTGTTGCTATCTCTCCTTTCATTTTAAATTTGTATTGTTAGTTGGTTTGAAGAGAATTTGACCTAAACGTTACATATACTTTAATAGAGCGTTGTAACAAATCAAATTAAATACGATTTTAAATATTTCATTGTATAATTCAATATCCAGAGGTGAATTTGCACGGGAAGTAGCTGTTTCAATGGATATTTATCGTCTTGAGTTGTCTTATTAATTAAGACATTGTTTGCATTTTTACGGATAGTTTTTTTCTTAATTTTATATATTATGTTTAAGGTGTGCAAACTATAAGAAGCGTAAGCTTATTTTCTCGAATTCAAATAGTATTGAATTTGAATTTATCTTGCTTCCATATTTGTTTATTCAATCCATAAACAAATATGGAAGCAAGATAAATTCAAATTCAAAACTATTTATACTATCGATGTATTTTTTGTTTGTTTTTAAAAGAATTTATAAAAATCGATCTTGAATTTAATGATTTCTTTTAGTTTTTAAAATAATGCGTGATTTATAAAGAAACTCTCATTTTCTTTGAAGATTTACAGTTAAATAAAGAATTTCAAGCAATTTTCAAATAATTTGATCTTGCTTTGATATTAATTTATTTCTATTATCACCTGAGTACAATCAGTATAAATTTAAATATAAAACAGTATATGAAAAAATACAATAATATCTATACAGGAATTTTTCTTTCAAGTATACATATTCTGATACGTGTAAATGTGGAGGCATTCGTTTTTTTTTATAGTTCGATTTAAAACTTCTAACTAGTGTTTTCACTCCCAGGTTAAGCATGAAGTAAAATTTCGAGTTTAGAAAAGCCTGAAAATTTGGTTTGGTCGCGTAGCGAAGCGAAGCGACCAAACCAAATTTTCAAAAGCCTGAAAATTTGGTTTGGTCGCGTAGCGAAGCGAAGCGACCAAACCAAATTTTCAGGCTTTTCTAAACTCGAAATTTTACTTCATGCGCCACGCCTATAAAACACTGATTTAACGTGAAGTTCAAATTATACTGCTTTAGCATACTGCATTAGCCGTATATTTTGAACTTCATTTGAAATGAGTGTTTTATACGCGTGGCGCATGAAGTAAAATTTCGAGTTTAGAAAAGCCTGAAAATTTGGTTTGGTCGCTCCGCTTCGCGGAGCGACCAAACCAAATTTTAAGGCTTTTCTAAACTCGAAATTTTACTTCATGCTTAGTCTGGGAGTGGAAACATTCGTTTAAAACTTTAAATTTCACTTTTATCAAATCGACGAATGCCTGAAAATGTACAAATTATGTATATTTGAAAGAAATATTTCCAGTACGTAATACAATAAGTAATTTATAGGAATTATAAAAACAAGCGCAGAATTTCACTTAAAATCGACTTTAAGAGTTAATTTCAAGCTATTTGACTTAATTTTCCAACAATTTCATCGGGCCTTAAATAATGCCCAATAGTTCAAAGAGTCGTTAAAAACTCAAGACAAATCAGTCAATTATTTTTTGTTTCAAAAATACCCTAAATTGATTTTATTAATATGGGGGATTCTATTAATAAAATCGATTGAGGGCATATTTGAAACAGAGACTTATTGAATGATTTGTCTTGAGATTTAAACGACTCAATCTATTTCCTATTTTTCATGACAATCTAATCAGTTTTTAACTTATTTCAGATTAATATTTTATTCCTAATGTATATGTATATTATCTTGTATTTTATAAAAAAAATATTATTATTGTATTCTAATTAACTAGCTACTTATTTGACTTGTGTACCTATGTAATTATGTATAAATATCAATACACATTATTATTATTACTTTTTTTATCAATAATTGAATCCTTAAACGTTGAATAAAGAATTCTCGATTCAACGATATCAAATTTACATTTCATTTATTTATATTAAGAATAAATATATGCAATATTTATATTATACAAACAAAGTAAGAAGTGTTTTATTGTGATGTGCAATATTTGTTGTTTTCTTTTTGTTCTTGCTGTAAGTTATGATTTGAACTGAATATCAAGATGTAATACTAAGATGGATTTAATTTTTGCGTGGGCGTAAAAGGCGCCTTCACACGATTATGTAACGAGATTCTAGATGGAAAATATGCACAACTCCAGAGTTCTATAACACTCGGTGTATCAAATTCGCGCACAAATAAAAGCATCAGATGGCCATTTTGCCTTTATCGCAATTTTTATTACTCTATATAAATCCGCAAAGATATTTAATATACTGAAAACGAAATGTGTTGTAATTATAAAGCATTTTTGTGTCTGTGCTCTTCTTCAAATTTAAAATAGTAAAAAAAAACAATACATTTAAAAATATATATTTGGCTGTATTTCGTTAAAACTAAACAACAGGCATTTATTTTAACAACAAAAAATAAGTATTTTGTGATAACTAAAGAATAATATTGTAGCTAAAACGTAAGTTATTGTATTCTGGGGAAACTAAGCAAACAATTTGGAACTTGTAATAAAAAAATTAGACGCTTTTGCACATGTAAATACATCTCTACATTGTACTTGTTTATTAAAATATAAATACATAATATTTCTCTTTATTTGTGAAAACTCAGTATAAAAGAATAAATAAACATAAATATGCTCCATTTCTAAATAAATGTAGGTCTTGAAAAAACTATGAGTATCAGAACGCTTAAAGAAATTCAGTGTAAATTCTGAACCCAAACTAAGAAAAACTTATTTAAAATACGTAATTTCTGTATTCGACCGATGAAATAAATCAGAGTTAACCATGTTCTATAGTTAGTTATTTTGCTTGAACCTTAATAAAATGTTATTTATAACGTAAGAAACATTTATTTATTTATTCATTTATTTAACGGAAAATCCATTTAACAAATTAATATTTAACCAAATATAATTACTACAACAACAACAAAAATTTAATACAAATAATACAATAATAAAATATAAATATAATATAATATAAATTTGACTTATTAAACTAAGAAAAATTACAAATATTTATTCGCTTAAGTCTTGCCATGAATTGTGAGGGTGAGAAAGAGTTGAAAATGTCAAAGTTTGGATGTACAGATAATGTATTGGCTGTTCGCATAAACCTTGAAAGTGGGCTATTATATCCATAATTTGTCTTATGAAGTTGAAGACGAAATTTAGGTAAATGTCTAGTTGGGCGATTGGTTAAATTAATACTGAAATTAATTTGTGATAAAAGATATGGACAATTAACAGCATTACAAATTAATTTATGAAAAAACAACAAGTCGGCATACACCCGGGACAACATAGTTTATCAATGCATTGTTCCGATGATAATATCTCTAAATTTGTGCTAGAATCGAAACCTAACTTGTACGCAAGCACCTTTAAAAATTTGTTTGTACGTTTTCCAAAGCACTGATATAAACGCGTTGTGATGGTGCCCATACACAAGATCCATACTCTAGATGAGAACGTACAAAAGCGAAATAAACCCGTTTAAATGCTGCTGGCGACAAGTCGTTAACCATTCTTTTTATATAACCCAACATTTTCAAAGCTCGATTACAAATTGCGTTAATATGACTGGCAAAACATAATTTCCTATCAAAGGTAATACCCAAATCTTTGGTAACATTTAGTTGTTCTTAGTGGTGACCATGAATTGCATAATCAAACCGTACAACAGTTGTTTTTCTGGTGAAATTCATTGTTTTGCATTTTTGAACATTAAAAAACAAATGATTTTGTAGACACCAATTAAAGACAGATGATAAATCATCTTGCAGCAATGAACAATCGTCAACCGATACAATTTCCTTATACAATTTCAGGTCATCGGCAAAGAGCAAAAATGAGGAATGTTTTATAACCCGTGAAATGTCATTAACAAATAGTAAAACCAGCAATAGACTACAATGCGAGCCTTGGGGAACCCCTGAGGGCACTTGAATGGTGTTGGATATAAAATTCTTAATTTTTACGCACTGCACACGATTGATTAAAAAGCTATATACCCACTTGACAACATCGGCATGGAACCCTAACGCTAATAATTTCGCCACTGAAATTTCGTGATTAACGCGATCAAAAGCCTTGGCAAAATCGGTGAACACGGTATCTACTGAATGGCTAGATTCGAATGCATTAATGATAAATGAAGTATAAGTTAGAAGATTTGTTGATGTCGATCTGCCACTACTGTCCATGCTGTTCCTCTATAAGTATGTTTTTACACATCCAATTGAGCTTGACAGAAACAAGTTTATCAAACAACTTTGGTATGACGGATTGTAAAGAAAAAAACGCTCTAAGAAAAAATTGAAATTGAAAGAAAAAAACGCTCTAAAATCACATCCTTTTATTCTCATCTCCATAACTATGTACATAAATATTATTTAACAGTCAAGTAGAATAATTGAGGGGCTTATTGTAATAACATGGTATGCTACAAGAAAACAGAACTGAGATAATAGACTTTGAAATTTAAAAAGAAATGTTGAATTTGTAAAAGAAATATTGTATGTTATTTATTGTATTTAGTATGTAGGTGTTTTTATTTTAAGTTTATATTTGTTTTAATTGTAATATTTTAAAAATCTGTATTTAATCTTCAAAAAGGCTTGACCGTGTATATGTATAAATAAATAAATAAAATGTATTCCTATGATATTTAGAATTAATAGTAGATTGTTTGACAAATTTTAAAAGCTTCGGTTTGTGTGCGAATATGAGCATTTAAATTACTGCTTAATCCAGAAGAATAATACAGCATTTTTTTATTGTGTGGTTTATCATGTTATTACAATACGCCCTTCAATTGAAAGGCTGAAAGATCGATCGTCGATAGCCCATTTATATACATATTTGGTAAAATTGATTTATTGTAACATACCTATTTAAAATTTAGTTTGTTAAAAGTCTATTTAAGCTGAACTTGAACCGAACATTTTGATATCCAACTCAAAATGTTTTTATTGTGTACTTATTGTATTATTTTATTTTCTTTTATTAATATTTATTAATGGTACTTGTATTGTTAATGTATCTTTGTGTATGACTTATGTATGCTCCAGTTACCAGCATCAATAAAGCATTATTATTTTTAATAATAAAGATTATATATATATGCAGGGAGTTTTTCGTTTAAGTATACATATCCCAATTGTATGCTGTACATTATCAGATATTCGTTGTTTTTTTAGAAGAGTTCAATTTGAAGATTTAAACGAATGTTTTTCACTCCCAGGTTAAGCATGAAGTAAAATTTCGAGTTTAGAAAAGCCTGAAAATTTGGTTTGGTCGCGTAGCGCTACGCGCTACGCGACCAAACCAAATTTTCAGGCTTTTCTAAACTCGAAATTTTACTTCATGCGCCACGCGTATAAAACACTAACTTCAAGTGAAGTTCACTTGTTTACAATATTTTAGTGTTTTCAGCGTCTAATACGCGTAGCGCATGAAGTAAAATTTCGAGTTTAGGCAAGCCTGAAAACTTGGTTTGGTCACTCTAAACCAAATTTTAAGCCTTTTATAAACTCGAAATTTTAATTCATGGTTAACCTGAGAGTGGAAAACGCTCGTTTAAAGCTTTGAATTGAACTCTTAAAAAAAACAACGAATATCTAAAAATTCACAGCATACAAATGGGATATGTATACTGAAAATAAAAACTGCCTCTATAAAAAATAATTGAGGAACTTTTGTAAACAGTGATTGAACATATGAGTAAAGAATTACTTGAACAGACACGTTTCTAATATTTAATTGATTCTAAAAATATTCTTTAATAAAGAAAACAATAAAATATCCGGAAATGATAGCAACAAGCGTATTTTAATTCAATTCCAGATAATCGACGTTTCTATTAATGTTTCTGCCGCAAAGCAATTACAAACAGGTGATATTAGAAATGAATTAAGAGTGTAATGAACTTAGAGAAATGAAAATATACCTATTGTCCAAAAGCAATGTTTGGTTTTTCAAAACGATTTCGTCTAATGTTGTTTTAAAATTAACGCATTAGCGCAAATGTTCGCGCCTAATGTGTAAATAATATAAATTGTTAATGTAAATTGTTAACGTTTGTTCGAATAGAAATAATAAAACTAACAAGTTAAAAACGTTAAAACCGTATGTGGATTGAGTTATAAACAAATTACGGTCGCTCAAAATTGATTACAATTATGTATTTGTTTATAGGGCAGAAAGCGTGTGTCATCTTAAAAAAAAAAAAAACACAAAAAAATATCACCTAAACCTAAAATTCATAGAGATTGTTAAAATACAATAAACTTTGTTCTGACGTTGGAAAATATAAAATACATTACTTGTTAATGAATTTACAGTTGCTCAAAGTTGGCCTAAACATCTGCATTTTTTTTTTTTCAAATTACATAATCTTTAAGTTTTCTTTAATAAATCGCAAAAAAATAATAAAAACGTCAGATTTGGATCTAATTTTCAGGGAATGTTAAAAAAATTAATTACCGCCAAAAAGCGGACAATTAATTGAATCTTGGTGAAATTAAACTTAATCAAAGTTCACTAAAATATTTGATTTTTCAATGTGCAGAAACCGTACGTTTTCGTTTAAAAAAATCGGAAAAATAACAAAACCTCAGGAATAGCTCAAATTCGCAGGAATTTTTAAACAAAGGAATACACATTGTTTACATTTGCTCAAAATTGACTTAAATAACTGAATTCTTTATATGGTACAAAAGCGTATTATGTATTTGTTTAAAGGGCAGAAAATGTATATTATCTTTAAAAAAATCGTAAAAAAATATCACTAAAACCTAATGGTTATAAAGATTGGTAAAATAGAATAAACTTTGTTCTAACGTTGGAAAATATAAAAAATATTAACTGTCAATGAAATTACAGTTGCTCAAAGTTGAATTATTATTTTGTTTAGTGCAAAATCTTTGAGTTTTCTTTAAAAAATCGCAAAAAATAATAAAATCCTCAGATTGGGATCTAATTTTTAGGGAATGTTAAAAAAATTAATTAACTCTATTTTTACGTTGAAAAATTAACAATTAATTGAGTCTTGGTAAAATTACACTTAATTAAAGTTGACTACAATATATGTATTTTTTCAATATGCAGGAACCGTACATTTTCGTTTAATAAATCGCAAAAATTAACAAAACCTCAGGTTTAGATCAAATATTCAGGTACTTTTAAACAAAAGAATACACTTTGTTTACATTTGCTCAAAATTGACTTTAATATCTGTATTCTTTTCATAGTGCAAATGCTTATTATGTATTTATTTAAAGGGAAGAAAGTTTATATCATCTTTAAAAGAATCGAAAAAAAAATATCACTAAAACCAAATGTTCATAGAGATTGCTAAAATACAATAAACTTTGCTCTAACGTTAAAAAATATAAAAAATATTAACTGTTAATAAAATTACAGTTACTCAAAGTTGACCTAAATCTGATTTTTTGGTTTCATAGTGCAGAATCTTTGAGTTTTCTTTAATAAATCGCAAAAAATAATAAAAACGACAGATTTAGAACTAATTTTCAGGTAACGTTAAAAAAATTAATTACCGCCAAAAAGCGGACAATAAATTGAGTCTTGGTGAAATTAAACTTAATCAAAGTTGACTAAAATATTTGATTTTTCAATGTGCAGAAACCGTACGTTTTCGTTTAAAAAAATCGGAAAAATAACAAAACCTCAGGAATAGCTCAAATTCGCAGGAATTTTTAAACAAAGGAATACACATTGTTTACATTTGCTCAAAATTGACTTAAATAACTGTATTCTTTATATGGTACAAAAGCGTATTATGTATTTGTTTAAAGGGCAGAAAATGTATATTATCTTTAAAAAAATCGTAAAAAAATATCACTAAAACCTAATGGTTATAAAGAATGGTAATATACAATAAACTTTGTTCTAACGTTGGAAAATATAAAAATATTAACTGTCAATGAAATTACAGTTGCTCAAAGTTGAATTATTATTTTTTTAGTGCAAAATCTTTGAGTTTTCTTTAAAAAATCGCAAAAAATAATAAAATCCTCAGATTGGGATCTAATTTTTAGGGAATGTAAAAAAAATTAATTAACTCTATTTTTACGTTGAAAAATTAACAATTAATTGAGTCTTGGTAAAATTACACTTAATTAAAGTTGACTACAATATATGTATTTTTTCAATGTGCAGAAACCGTACATTTTCGTTTAATAAATCGCAAAAAATAACAAAACCTCAGGTTTAGATCAAATATTCAGGTACTTTTAAACAAAGGAATACACTTTGTTTACATTTGCTCAAAATTGACTTTAATATCTGTATTCTTTTCATAGTGCAAATGCTTATTATGTATTTATTTAAAGGGAAGAAAGTTTATATCATCTTTAAAAGAATCGAAAAAAAATATCACTAAAACCATGTTCATAGAGATTGCTAAAATACAATAAACTTTGTTCTAACGTTAAAAAATATAAAAAATATTAATAACTGTTAATAAAATTACAGTTACTCAAAGTTGACCTAAATCGGATTTTTTGGTTTCATAGTGCAGAATCTTTGAGTTTTCTTTAATAAATCGCAAAAAATAATAAAAACGTCCGATTTAAAACTAATTTTCAGGTAACGTTAAAAAAAATAATTAACTCTATTTTAACGTTGAAAAACGAACAATTAATTAAGTCTGTGTAATTATACTTAATCAGAGGTGACTAAAATATATGTATTTTTTCAATTTGCAGAAACCGTACGTTATTGTTTAAAAAAATCGTCAGAATCAGATCAAATTTTCAGGTACTTTTAAACAAAAGAATACACTTTGTTTTACGGTCGAAAAACATACAATTAATTGAGTATTAGTAAAGTTACACTTGGTCAAAGTTGACTCAAATATATGTATTTTTTGTAAAGTGCACAAACCGTATGTTTTCGTTTAAAAAATCACAAAAAATAACAAAACCTCAGATTGAAATTAAATTTTCAGATATTTTTAAACAATGGAATACACTTTGTTTTAACGTTAAAAAACATACAATTAATTGAATCGTAGTGAAATTACTCTTGGTCAAAGTTGACTAAAATACCCGGGGGGTTTAACTTTTTTAAATATTTAATTGATGAGGCGGATACATGATGAAACTCCATAATACTATTTGAAATAAAACAACACAGTTGGGAGGGTTTCACTTTAATTGTTGAACACTGCAACATGTTTCACCACACAGTGGCTTCATCAGGCAGATGAAATAATGATTTTACAAAGTACAGGTAAGAGCTTATATACTAATGCAATTAAGTTAATAGAAGGGGGGGGGGGGGGGGTTAATAAGGTAATTAGGCTGAAACTAATACAAACAATTTTGAGCGACTAAATATTGATTAGAGGTGAGTTGTTTACTTCTATTTGGTCATTTAATAGAATACCTTTTTTATTATATTTATTAATTTCTAATTCTTCTAATAAGTTTAATTTACGACTTTTGTTACATTCGTGCAAATTTTGAATTTAGGGTTAAAGTTATGTTGGTATTCGATTAAATGATTGGCGTAGGTTGAAGAGGTTTTCTTAAATTGAAAGCATTTTTGATGTTCTGAAATGCGATCTGGGAAGCTACGTCCAGTTTGTCCAACGTATACCTTAGGGCAATCTCCACACTCTAGCAAATACACGCCAGAGTTCGTAGTTTTATCAGATTTGTCTTTAGAATTATTGATGAATTTATTAAGTGAGTTGACCGTTCTAAAAGAAGGAGTTAGGTTTAAGGATCTGAGTTTTTTGCTGATGGCAATCGAAGGGGGACCGTTAAATGTTAATGAGCAATATTTATTACTCTGATTTTGAAAATTGGTGGGATATACTAATTTCAGGGCTTGTTGTCTTTGTTTTTTAAAAAGGATGTCTAAGATGAGCTTTTGACGAAAGCCGTTGTTATTAGCTATTATGAGAATTCTATTGAGCTCATTATTAAAATTATTAATTGATAGGGGGATAGTGGTTAGCCTATGCAACATGGAATGGTAAGCTGCTAGTTTATGTTGCATAGGATGAAATGATGTGCTATGGATCGTAGTATCTGTATGGGTCGGCTTGTGAAAAATATTGAATTCATGTTTTTGACCTGGATGTGAAATTGTTAAGTCTAAAAAATTAATAGATTTATTAGATTCGATCTCCCTAGTGAATGAAATATCCTTGTGAATTGAATTAATGAAATTTAAAAGTTGATCTAGCTGTCTCTCCGTTCCTGTGAAACAGGTGAGAATATCATCAACATATCTAAACCAGTATAGGCATTTATTAAAAAATGGGTGTTTACTAATTATTTCTTCTAATGAATTCATGAAAATTTCGGCAAGTAACGGACAGTCCGTTACTTGCCGAAATTTTCATGAATTCATTAGAAGAAATAATTAGTAAACACCCATTTTTTAATAAATGCCTATACTGGTTTAGATATGTTGATGATATTCTCACCTGTTTCACAGGAACGGAGAGACAGCTAGATCAACTTTTAAATTTCATTAATTCAATTCACAAGGATATTTCATTCACTAGGGAGATCGAATCTAATAAATCTATTAATTTTTTAGACTTAACAATTTCACATCCAGGTCAAAAACATGAATTCAATATTTTTCACAAGCCGACCCATACAGATACTACGATCCATAGCACATCATTTCATCCTATGCAAAATAAACTAGCAGCTTACCATTCCATGTTGCATAGGCTAACCACTATCCCCCTATCAATTAATAATTTTAATAATGAGCTCAACAGAATTCTCATAATAGCTAATAACAACGGCTTTCGTCAAAAGCTCATCTTAGACATCCTTTTTAAAAAACAAAGACAACAAGCCCTGAAATTAGTATATCCCACCAATTTTCAAAATCAGAGTAATAAATATTGCTCATTAACATTTAACGGTCCCCCTTCGATTGCCATCAGCAAAAAACTCAGATCCTTAAACCTAACTCCTTCTTTTAGAACGGTCAACTCACTTAATAAATTCATCAATAATTCTAAAGACAAATCTGATAAAACTACGAACTCTGGCGTGTATTTGCTAGAGTGTGGAGATTGCCCTAAGGTATACGTTGGACAAACTGGACGTAGCTTCCCAGATCGCATTTCAGAAAATCAAAAATGCTTTCAATTTAAGAAAACCTCTTCAACCTACGCCAATCATTTAATCGAATACCAACATAACTTTAACCCTAAATTCAAAATTTTGCACGAATGTAACAAAAGTCGTAAATTAAACTTATTAGAAAAATTAGAAATTAATATATATAATAAAAAAGGTATTCTATTAAATGACCAAATAGAAGTAAACAACTCACCTCTAATCAATATTTAGTCGCTCAAAATTGTTTGTATTAGTTTCAGCCTAATTACCTTATTAACCCCCCCCCCCCCTTCTATTAACTTAATTGCATTAGTATATAAGCTCTTACCTGTACTTTGTAAAATCATTATTTCATCTGCCTGATGAAGCCACTGTGTGGTGAAACATGTTGCAGTGTTCAACAATTAAAGTGAAACCCTCCCAACTGTGTTGTTTTATTTCAAAAAAAAATTAACTTTTTTATAGAGAGTGCTAATTTCCCTATAAGAAAGTTAAACCCCCCGGGTATTTCTCGAGCCATGGATGTGTGTAAATGCGTTGTGCTGTCCCAAATTAGTTAGATAAGTGCGAAATAAGTAAAAACAAATTAATTGAATGAGTTAAATACAATAGATATATGACTGTCAAAACAAAACACAAATAATATATATACATATATATATATATATATATATATATATATATATATCCATTTCGCAAATCGCAAAAAATTTAAATTAATCGAATTTAGATCAAATTTTTAGGTATTGTTAAACAAAGAAATACACTTTGTTTTAACGTTGGAAAACGTAAAATTAATTAAGTCTCAGTGATATTACATTTGGTCAAAGTTGACTAAAATATATGAATGTGCAGAAAATTTATGTTTTCATATAAAAAAGTCGCAAAAAATTTAAAAACCTCAGATTAAGTTAAAATTTGCAGGTATCGGTAAACAAAAGAATACACTTTACTTTACCGTTGATAACCATACAATTAATTTAGTCTTAGTGAAATTATGCTTGGTCAAAGTTGAATAAAATGTATGTATTTTTCAATGTGCAGAAAATGTGTTTTCATGTAAAAAATCGCAAAACATAACAAAATTTCAGATATAGACAAATTTTCAGGTATCGTTAAACAAAGCAATACACTTTGTTTGAACGTTGAAAAAACATACAACGAATTGAGTCTTAGTGAAATTACGCTTGGTCAAAGTTGACTAAAATATACAGAGAGTTTTATGTAACACCAAACATTTTCATAACGAGAATTATTCTTTGAAGTATCCATACATTTTTCGATGCTTGGTTTATTACAAGAATTTAATTTGAAGCTTTCCACTCCCGAGTGTTTTCCACTCCCAGGCTAAGCATGAAGTAAAATTTCGAGTTTAGAAAAGCCAGAAAATTTGGTTTGGTCGCGTAGCGCGAAGCGCGGAGCGGCCAAACCAAATTTTCAGGCTTTTCTAAACTCGAAATTTTACTTCATGCGCACCGGTATAAAACACATATTACGAAGTTTAAAACATACCGCTAAACTTTACATTAAATCAGTGTTTTGTACCGGTGGCGCATGAAGTAAAATTTCGAGATTAGAAAAGCCTGAAAATTTGGTTTGGCCGCTCCGCGCTTCGCGCTACGCGACCAAACCAAATTTTCAGGCTTTTCTAAACTCGAAATTTTACTTCATGCTTAGCCTGGGAGTGGAAAACACTCGCTTAAAGCTTCAAATTCGATTCTTTTAATAAACCGAGCATCGGAAAATATGCAATGTATGCATATGGATACTTCAAAGAAAAATTCTCGTTATGAAAATGTTCGGTGTTACATAAAACTCTGTGTATATATTTTTTGCAATGTGCAGAAAACGTATGTTTTAATTTAAAAAATCCTAAAAAATAACAAAACCTTAGATTTAGATCAAATGTTCAGGTATCGTTAAACAAAGGAATGCACTTTATTTTATCGTTGAAAAACATACAAATAATTAAGTCTTAGGTATCGTTAATCAAAGAAATTCACTTTGTTTTTACCGTTTCTAAATAAACATTAAACAGTTAAACAATAAAACATGTGCATTTTTTTAGTATAGAAAATGTCTGTTTTTTTCGGTGCATAAATTTTGTTTTATATATACATATATAGAACATTTTCCGATACATTCTTTATTATTATCATGATTATTTTTTTTAAAAAAAGTCCGTTTCACATAAAAGCAAACTTCCTATGAATATTGAACAACCTTGTAACGTTTTGAATTCCTCCAATTTTCACCCTCTTCTTTTTTTGTGTGTGAAAATATGAGGGCTTTTTTCGGTCGGCTTTTCGGATAAACATCGCTTCCAATTAGTATTTGCTACACTTTTGAAAAGTAGAAAATATTTATATATTTCAGCATTAACAATTCAAATTCGACGAGTAGTAAGTCCACTTGAATGGAGAGATAGCTTCTTTTATCTAAAGTGATAATGTCCTGTTAAAAACAGCTGGTGTACACAAACGTCATTCTAACGATCAGCTGATTTCTTTTAGCTGAGGAAGAGAAAGAGAGGAAAGAGGGAAAGAGTGTTTTAGCATTTTAAAATTGAAAAGGCAGGTAATTCAGCATCGTTTCAATTTGTAGGTTTTTTTTTTATAATTTTCAAATAGTTTTTTTTTCGAAAGAGGCTCCTTTTAGAATTGTAAAATTTAAAAGGCAGGTTTTTTAATCGTTTTAATTTATAGGGTTCTTTTTTTGGTCTTTCTTGAATTGCCTTTTTAATGGAGAGAGAAATCAATAAAAGAATGTTTTAGCATTTTAAAATTTAAAAGACAGGTATTTAGCATCGTTTTAATTCATAAGGTTAATTTTAGTCTATCCAATTTTTTTTTTGTTATTTAAGAGAGAAAAGAGTGTTTTAGTATTTTAAAATTTAAAAGGCATCGTTTCAATTTATAGGGTTTTTTAAGTCTTTTCAAATTGTTTTCTTATTTGTTTTAATTCAAAGGGTTATTTTTAGTCTTTCCCATATTGTTTTTTTTTTGTTATTCAAGAGAGAAAGAGAGAAAAGAGTGTTTTAGCATTTTAAAATTTAAAAGGCATCGTTTTAATTTACAGGGTTTTTTTAAGTCTTTTCAAATTGTTTTCTTATTTGAGAGAGAAGAGAGTGTTTTAGCATTTTAAAATTTAAAAGGCATCGTTTTAATTTACAGGGTTTTTTTAAGTCTTTTCAAATTGTTTTCTTATTTGAGAGAGAAGAGAGTGTTTTAGCATTTTAAAATTTAAAAGGCAGGTAGTTCAACATTGTTTCAATTTGTAGGTTGTTTTTTAATAATTTTCAAATAATTTTTTTTTAGCGTTTCATTTTATAGGGTTTATTTTTTTTTAGTCTTTCTTGAATTGTTTTTTTTTTATTCGGGAAAGAAAACAAGAAAGTAGTGTTTTAGCATTTTAAAATCTAATTTAGCATCGTCTTTCCCAAATTGTTTTTTTGTCATTCTAGAGAGGAAGAGAGAAACGAGTGTTTTAGCATTTTAAAATTTAAAAGTCATCGTTTCAATTTATAGGGTTTTTTTAAGTCTTTTCAAATTGTTTTCTTATTTGAGAGAGAAGAGGGTGTCTTAGCATTTTAAAATATAAAAGGCAGGCTTTCCATTTTTTTAGAATCCTTGAATATGAAAATCAATTGAGGAATAAAATAAAAATGATATGTTATTTTTCTGTGTACATTTATCAAATGTCTAAACTGTGCTTGTGAACAAACCAAATACTGTAAAAATATGCATGATGTAGTTGATACAATAACTTTTAATTTTGAGTTCTCTACGTTGTCTATAATTATTGGTGATTGAAGTGAAGTCTAAGGGAGGGCACTTAGTGCAAATTTTGAGTTTACTGCTTGCTCTATAATTATTGATGATTGAGTTGAAGTTTAAGAGAGAGCATTTAGTGCACATTTTAAGTTTTCTACTTCCTCTATAATTATTGATGATTGAGTTGAAGTCTAAGAGAGGACATTTAGTGCAAATTTTAAGTTTTCTACTTCCTCTATAATTATTGATGATTAAGTTGAAGTCTAAGAGAGGGCATTTAGTGCAAATTTTGAGTTTACTATAATAATCCTTTATTTGCATAATAATAACATTCAACAAAAAAATATATAAAGGTACATATTAGTGTAAAATTAGGAAAAATTGAATGTAACAAAATGCGCATCATAAGGCGGGATTCAGTGTTAGAGTAATCCCCAAACTGTTCTACCATCCAAACCTTACATTAAATTAAATATTTACTTTATATGTGGAATACACTTTGTAAATGTATTTTAACTGCCAACTTAAACTTGCTCAAATTAAGATTTTTAAATTCATTTGGAGTTTTATTATACATCCTGTATATTTGATAAGAAAATGACCGTTCATATAGAGGAGATAGGCGCCCTTTAAATCGAGTATTTAATGTATGCACATCATCTCGAAATGTAATTTTATTAAAGATGTATTGTGGTGATTTATTTATTATCACTTTATGAAATAAAACACAACGTCTGACATTCTCGCCTAGCAGCTACTTCCTCTATAATTATTAAGCTGAAGTCTAAGAGAGGATATTTAGTGCAAATTTTAAGTTTTATACTTCACCTATAATTATTGATGATTGAGTTAAAGTCTAAGAGAGGGCATTTAATGCAAATTTTAAGTGTTCTACTTCATCTATAATTATTGATGATTCATTGGAAGCTTAAGAGGGGGCATTTAATGCAAATTTCAAAAAAGTGATTGATAGAAAGACTATTAAAAATGTGTGTTTTCAGTGACATTGCATTTAACCTATGTGAAGATATAATTGAATAAAATTCACAATAGTTCAGTGTTTAATACGCGTGGCGCATGAAGTAAAATTTCGAGTTTAGAAAAGCCTGAAAATTTGGATTTGCAGGGGCGCGACTCGCTTCGCTCGCGCCCCTGCAAATCCAAATTTTCAGGCTTTTCTAAACTCGAAATTTTACTTCATGCTTAACCTGGGAGTGGAAAACTTACGTTCTAAACAAATTTGTGGATTTTAAAGTAATTTCAACGTCGCATTTAATGTTTACAAAAATATGCAATCGTCGTACTTTACTGGCACATTTCATTATTATTGACACAGGTCATAAATTAAAGCGTTAATGACCACAGAAAATGTTCCCGGCGTTAGACTCACGCACGCATCGAAAACAAGCCACGTTTCGCGCTTCTCGCCAGAGTTGGCACATGTTTACGAATACAGCATGTCCAAACTGCAGAACGTGCGAATTCAAACGGGTTTCCGAACAATAATTTTTTACACTTTATTAGCTGTCCGGTTTAATAATTTATATCATCGCAACCTTCAAAGGCCGCTTTTGAATTGAAATTAAATTTAAACCTAGTACGAGTTTTATTTATTTATTAATCACTACTCCTCAATATTTTATGTTAACTCAATATAATTAATTACTATGAATTTGAACATTTCAAAATAATAACAATTGTCTTTTTCTCATTCTACGTAAAAGTTATGAAAATTAGCGGTGGTTCGCAGCCTAACTTCAGTGTAGGCCAGAGCCCAAGGTAATATGTATCCGTTTTTGAAAGGTGACTTTGTGCAATTCCTTGTACTAATAAAGCGCGATCCCAACTTCAAATTTTGTGTGCCTTGGCGCTGTGGCCTACCCTGAAGTTAGGCTGCGAGCCGTCGTTGATCAAAATGTGTAAAATCATTGATCATTTAAAACTAAGAAAAGGAAAGCTTATTCAAAATAAATAATTTATAAAATTAATCGAAATGAATTTTATAAATTATTCTTTTAGAATTAGCTATCCTTACCTTAGTTTTGAAATAAAAATATCAATGATTTAACACTTTTTGATAACGTTTACGTAGAATAAGAAAAAGACAATTGTTATTATGAAATGTTCAAATTCATAGTAATTAATTATATTGAGTTAGCAAATAATTACATCAGCAATATAAAAATAATTTTCAGTGTTCTATGTGGCAAATTCTGCAGTCAAAAAAATTATTACAAAATCTCCACACTTTCCCTATTTTTTATAAATGTTCACTCATGAAGGATAAAACCCTCTAATTGTATCCATTGTTAAAAAGTAAAAAAAATCTTCATTTTGTTTGCAAAGAAATGAACGTCTCTTTCTCAAGAGAAGCATTGAATATTATTTTAAATTTTCACTCAAGGTGAATAACTCTTCTATACATCATTTTTGTATTGAATACAAATTTCAAGGTGAGGAATTCAAGTGCTCTGCCAGGCACGTGTTGTCTTCCTCCGAGCGGAAAAATTCGCCCGAAAGACACGTGCTCGGCACGAGCTCCGTGAGGTAAATGTAAGTAGAACTTCTTGTAACCGGTAATTGTTTGGTCATCCAGGTATGCGAGAACACGTGGACTTCCTTCCGCAAAAGACGTACCTTTTTTTTTCAAGAAGAAGAAACGCGTGACTCATTCACTCTGAATACATTTAATTACGTACTTTTTTAGCCCTTAGTTAAGTCATTATAAAATTAATTTAAATTTTTTAGAACCCTATCACTCTTCTCTGAAGAATGTCCAAAAATGAAATTTTAAAGTGGGGATTTCTTGCAATAAACAGTATTTTTTTTGTTTTAGCAAAGTGAGTTATAAAAACAAAACCAACACGATTGGTAATACTAGTACGTACTTTAATTTATTATGGGTAGCAAAAACCCGTCGTAATTTTCTTATTTCTATTCCTTTTTTTGACGCATTACATTTTTGTTGCTTATTGTATATTTCTGTTAGTATCATACTGTAACAATTATTGAAATAAAGAGAATTTCTTTAATTAATTTCTCATCTGGCACTTAATTTGTGAAACAATACCAAATGTTTTTAATTTAAATAACTTTACATATTGAGATAAAGAGTATTATTATTATTATAAAAATAGTGTAGATGATTTGATAGGATCCTAATTTTATTAGAAATCGCCTTTAATAATTTTTGTCTAAACTAAAAAAAAAAAAAGCGACAATGGGCATATGATTTTTAAACCACTAGGGAAGTAACGCCGTAAAATCTGACAAGGGATTAAGTTTGATGTGGGTGTTAACGGCTTAGGCTAAATAAAATTAAACAAATAAATTATTTAATTATATTCAGCCCAAGTCGTTAACACCCACATCAAACTTATGACTTTCATACTCATTCACATTCAAATAAATTAAGACTTTATCAGATGCAACAAAATAAAAAAAAACGACACATAAAATAAATAATAATAATAATAAAGTTTATTTTCCCAACAGCCATACAATTCTATTACAGGTAAAGTTAAGAAAAACAAAAAGTATGAACAACAGTTCTATAAAAAACATAAGCAATAATTTTACAACTAGATACTACAATCCAAATTTTAAACAAATAATTAAATATTTACACACATTATTTTAACCAAAACAATAAAACAATTTTTATATAGATAATATTTTTTTTCATGGCAGTTAAGTTAGAGCATTACTGAGTGATGCTCTTGGCATATTTATTATGTAGATATATTTCTACATAATGAAAAATATTACATATTTGGAACATCGTGTTTAGTGGTAAATTCGCAGAAATTGTTGAGAAATAAATAAATGTTGCTCTAAAGTTGTAAACTATATAAGTAACATTTTGAATTTTTAATCAGTATTAAAATTATACTGCTAAAGCAGAATTAAAAAAATACTGCTAAAGCAGAATCAAAAAAATACTGCTAAAGCAAAATTAAAAATATACTGCTAACTAATAATATATTAAATTTCACAATATTTTAGTGTTTTATACGCGTGGCGCATGAAGTAAAATTTCGAGTTTAGGAAAGCCTGAAAATTTGGTTTAGCCGCTCCGCTTCGTGGAGCGATCAAACCAACTTTTTAAGCTTTTCTAAACTCAAAATTGTACTTCATGCTTAGTCTGGGAGTGAAAACACTCGTTAGAAGCTTCAAAACGAACGATTTAATCAAATCAAATGAGTAAATTGTAGATAAACTAATAAACTTTGTTCTAACGTTGGAAAAAATAAAATTGATTAAGGATCATAGAAATTACAGTTGCTCAAAGAATTTAAAACAAGATTAATTATTAGACATCCTCGTACCTTTTTTGTTTGGGCTATTTAAATCAAACCGACGTATTTATAACTTAAATATAAGTTAATTAAAGTAAAACATTTTTTTATAGTGTTTATAGGTCCGTGTATAATTTACCGTGTCGTAATTCTAATAGGAATAGCGTTTTACGTAACTACCAGAAGCCCTTTTCATACCTATTAAGAAATACGAGCCGTGTAAAATTTGAATGGGCAGCTATAAATCAGCTACTTTTTTTATAAATCCACCGCCCAATTCGGAGCTAATGAACTTTCAACCATTACTAATTTAACAACACGTTTATTTTAAAAGTCGCCTAAGTTCATTTTTCAATTTTTTGTTGTTAACTGTATTAACCTTAATAATATGAGGTTTACCGCTATAAACAACAATTTGTTCTTAAGTATATTTAAAATATATAATTACATACTTAATTCAATAATTAAAAAAAATATTTTTAAAGTGTTGAAAGTCTATTTATTATTGATCAATACCAGAATATTCGTTTCTTTTTCAACGAATGAGACTGATTTTGGCGTCCTAGAAATGTTATTATCAAATAATAATTTACTGCTTATCCCCTAATATTATTTTAGCGTTGTAGAAAAGTCTCTATAGAAAAGGTATTGACTGCTTGTCCGCTAATATTATTTTAGCGTCGTGAAATGTTATTTCAGAAAAATAATTGTTATTAAAACGTACCTTAAAGGTAATAACTTTATTTTTTATTCTAATGCCCCGTATTACAAATCGTTTTATTTCCTAAATGAAATTTAGGATAAATTTTAAGAATAACTTAGTTTACCTATGATTTTGGTATTTAAACCCTAAAATAACTTTATTTGGGTAATAAATCTCTTCAATAATTTATTTCCTTGTTTTTCTACAAAGTAAATTGTATTCTCTAAATAATTTGACAGTTAAAAGTCAAAAGTGAAGTATTATAAAATATTATATTTATTAATTTCATTACGCTTATCATGTCTACCATATCATATGTGTCAGATGTAAGTTCCCTTATAGTATCTTCTCTGACAGTGATTAATTTGAACCACAAGAAATTTTTAGGCGTCGAAGATCTAGAGTTTTTCAAGTCAAAAGCAACCCTTTGACATAACCAGAGATTTTGTCTTTTATGTATATGCGTACGCTGTTTTTAAACTAGTTTAATTTTAAACTTTAAACGAGTGTTTTCCATTCCCAGGTTAAACATAAAGTAAAATTTCGAGTTTAGAAAAGCCTAAAAATTTGGTTTGGTCGCGTAGCGAACCAAATTTTCAGGCTTTTCTAAACTCGAAATTTTACTCTATGCGCCACGCGTATTAAACGCTGAAAACACTGAAATATTGTGAACAAGTGAATTTCACTTGATATCAGAGTTTTATACGCGTGGCGCATGAAGTAAAATTTCGAGTTTAGAAAAGCCTGAAAATTTGGTTTGGCCGCTCTGCGCTTCGCGCTACGCGACCAAACCAAATTTTCAGGCTTTTCTAAACTCGAAATTTTACTTCGTGCTTAACCTGGGAGTGGAAAACACCCGTTTAAATCTTTAATAATTTCTAATAAGCATTATTTTTCTTGGTCTGTGTAATTCTGTCCTATTTCACGGTTATTCTCCATAATTTAAAGAGATTATACTAAATATCCAATTTATTTGACAATTCAATTTTAAAAATTGGTCGAACCACCTATCGCCACAATGAAAATGTATAATTTCGGTAATCTAATAAGTAAATTGTTTATTTCTAGAATTGCTTTTTATGGTAGGTTTGCTTTATAATACGCAATTTTATTTGCCCATTAGTTTACTACATAAATAAATTAACACTACGAATAGTTATCTAATGATTTATTAATCGTTTATAATACCGGGCATGTATGAAATAAAACAAGAGCATTTTCATAATAAATTATGTAAGTATATGTACTTAAAAAAATAAATGCTTTTTATTGAATACTTTTAATTAATTAAATGACTAATTTTGCTAAGACTTTCAAAATAAAAATATTAACAAAGGTCATCCGTAAACAATTTATTATAATTTGAACTTGGCACCGGTGATCCAAGTCCATCGTAGTGAAAAATTATGTTCCCAGAACACAAACGTGTCCCACATAATGTGTAATTTGTTTTGACTAATTTACAGTACTCGCACTTTTCTTCTGACTCAACAATATCCATGAATTTATATCTATTTTTAGATGCAATTATTGCAAAATGAAGTATGAAATTAACTACAGTAATATTTTAATTTCTTCTGTATACACTTTTGAAAGAAATTTTGAAAGACTTTTCATATTTTGAATGAAAAAACTGCACAAAAAAATAAATAAATTATTATTCTTTCGTGCAGTTTTTATAATATTAATGAATTACGTTTAACTTACGAATTGTGTTTTGATGTAATTGCAATTTATATAGTTAAAATTTTAATATTTCAATAAACAACATGAAAAAAAATAGTTAAAGAACAATGGCTTTTTAAACCTATGTATGGAAAAGGGCCATTGTCCGACAACAACTATTTTTCCATTTTTTTTTTTTAAATCTAGGTTCGCAAATATCATGATATTTATATAAATATTAAAATATCGGATATATATCGATATATATTCGATATATATCAACTTCTTGATCATTATTCTTGTTCACAATTATTCATAACTGCGTGTTTTTGAGTTTACGTGAAGTGATTATTACATATAAAAAGACTGTTATTTCTTACTTCACTTTTTATTTGTATCGTTAGATGTACATTTCGAGACACAAGGTGCTCATTATCAATAACCAACTTTGTTTGCTTGTTATTGATAATGAGCACCTTGTGTATCGAAATGTACATCTACCGATACAAATAAAAAGTGAAGTAAGGAATAACAGTCTTTTTATGGCATAATTATTCATATTTATTAATTATACAAGCGGTTTTTCTTTTAAGAATAATTGTCCTAATTAACAGCATAAATGCTGTAAATCTTCAGATTGTTTTTAAATGAGTTTAATTAGAAGCTTTTAAAGTTCATACAGTTGAAATTATTAATATTTTAATCAGGGTTCGGACAATATACAGGGTGTCCGTATTTCAACAGAATGTATGGGGATCTCGGTTATTTGAATAGATAGAGAGTCGGTTAAATTGGGGCAAAGTTGCGGAATTTAGGACCCAATAATAATCTAAAAACAAATTTGAAATGACTTCTTTCGATTTTGAGATGTTGTCAAAAAACGGATTTTTTTAAATTTCGTTTTAATTTTTTTATTAAAAAAGTATTCATTCCAGACATTTACAACTTTGATATTATGCAGGCACTTTTTAATCATATCTCTAGTTACATATTTTATTTTAAGATAACTATAACATTTACCCATGGACCATAGCCAACTTATGTTTTTCTTATGGGCGCCATTTTGGATTTTTATATTTTTTGGAAGAATATTTTTTTCTGAATTCAATGATGTATCACACTTATAGTTTATTCTACATTTTTTATGTAAAATTTTAATATTTTGTTTTTTGTAAAGAGTGCTTTGGAAACAGTTGAGTAACTTACTTATTTGACAACTCCTATGACCTATAATTTACTTACATATCACCCGTGAAAACGGGCATTGGACGATACATATTTTAACAGTTGTGATGTATTTTAAAGTAACGAGTGTATTCCACTCCCAGACAAAGCATTAAGTAAAATTTCGAGTTTAGAAAAGCCCCGCGTAGAAAATTCACTTATAGTTTATTGTACATTATAATGTAAAATTTTAATCTTTTGTTTTATGTAAAGAGTGCCTTGAAAATAGTTGAGTAACTCACTTATTTGACAACTCCTAGGACCAAAAAATTTGCTTACATATCACCCCTGAAGACGGCCATCCGAAGATACATATTTTAATAGTTGCGATGTATTTTAAAGTAACGAGTGTCTTCCACTCCCAGACTAAGCATGAAGTAAAATTTCGAGTTTAGAAAAGCCCCGCGTAGAAAATTTGTCGAGGGTCGCGGAGCGACCCGAGACAAATTTTCACGGGGCTTTTCTAAACTCGAAATTTTACTTCATGCGCCACGCGTAAACACCACTGATTTACGGTAAAGTTAAAAATATATAACGCTTAAATGTGATGGTAATCAATATTTATTGAGATGCAGCGAAAAATGCAAGAATTACTTGTTTTGTGAATAGTTTTGAAATAATAATAATAAAAGTAGAATAAATTTAGTTTATGCAACTTTTCCATACTGTTGATATTTAAGTTATCATATCTTAAACGGGAAAAGTACTACGATGGACACATCGCCATTTTTTTATTTTATGTTTTGTGTAATAATCGAGACTTATTATAATTATTACATAAGATTGACAGTTATTAATTACTTTTGACTGCTAACAATGATTGACTGCTGTCAATATTTTATTGATTAATAGATATGACGTCATTGTTTCCATGAGTGCCATGCAAAAAAGAAAATATTTTAATTTTAAATATCAAATCTTAGATAAATTATGAGTCTGGTATATCACTGAGTTCAGAAAAAAATATTGTTTCAAATAATATGAAAATCCAAAATGGCGCCCATAAGAAAAACAAAAGTTGGCTATGGTCCCCGGGTAAATGTTATAGTTATCTTAAAAAATAAAATACTACTAGATGCCTCATTAAAAAGTGCCTGTATAATGTCAAAGCTTAAAATGTACAGATTCAGTAGTTTTTGAATAAAAAAATAAAAACAATCTTTCAAAAAAACAGTGTCTTGTTAATATCTCGAAAACTAAAGATGATATTTCAAAATTGCTTTCAGATTATTGTTAGGTCCTAAAATATACAACTTTGCCCTAGTTTAATCGACTCTCTATCTCTTCAAATAATTGAGATCCCCATACATTCTGTCGAAATACGGACACCCTGTATATCATAAGATATGTATCACTATATTTATCATGATATATATATCGATATTTGAAAACTACGATACATATCATGGATATATATTTTTTTAAGTATACATATGCATAGAGTGTATATTTTTCGACATTCGTAATTTTTTTCAAGAGTTCAATTCAAAGATCTAAACGAGTATGTTCCACTCCCAGGTTAAGCATGAAGTAAAATTTCGAGTTTAGAAAAGCCTGAAAATTTGGTTTGGTTGCACCGCGAAGCGGAGCGGCCAAACCAAATTTTCAGGCTTTTCTAAACTCGAAATTTTACTTCATGCGCCACGCGTCTAAAATACTCAAATATTGTGAAGTTCACAATATGCTACTAAAGCAGTCTGCTAAAGATATATATTCTTAACTTCACTTAAAACCAGTGTTTTATACGCGTGGCGCGTGAAGTAAAATTTCGAGTTTAGAAAAGCCTGAAAATTTGGTTTGGCTTAACCTGGGAGTGTAAAACACTCGTTTAGAGCTTTCAATTGAACTCTTAGCAAAAATAACAAATGTCGAAATATATACATATGCAGAGTATACTTAATAAAATATATATCCATAATATAATCGAATAAACAAGAAATAATAAACATTGTCATGAGTTGTGCAAATAAAAAAAGTTGCGGATTTGATGACATCCCGTTCTTTCTCATAAAACGAATTATTAAATATGTAGCGGAACCCCTGTCCCATATTATCAATAATTCATTTATTACAGGTACTTTTCCCAACAATTTAAAAACGGGAGTAGTAAGACCTATTCACAAAAAAGGTGATTCTAACGACCTCTCCAATTATAGACCAATAAGCTTTTTGCCATCTTTTTCAAAAATATTTGAACAAGTAATGACAAAACGCTTATTAACTTTTTTCAATAAATATCATTTACTCAACGACAACCAACACGGCTTCATCAAGAAAAGAAGCATCAACACAGCATTATTTAACTTCACTAAGTTAATTTACAACGCATTAGATAACGATGAACTTGCTTGTGGAATATTTCTAGACTTGTCAAAAGCGTTTGACAGCATTCCACACAATAGATTATTAGACAAGTTGTATTTATATGGTATACGTGGTATAGCCAACCAATGGATACAGTCATATTTAAGTTTCAGATAACAAATCGTTAAAATAACACAATCAAACAACATTTATACATCTCTTCCACAAATAATTATCTGCGGCCTTCCGCAAGGAAGCGTGATGGGCCCCTTGCTATTCAATTTATATATAAATGATATTTTTGAATACGAAACTTCACAAAATTATTCCTTGGTAAACTATGCTGACGATACCAACATTACAGTCAAAGGTGCAGACTTCATTGAACTGAAACGAAATGCAACATATATATTACAGCATGTAGAGAAATGGTTCATGCAAAACAACTTGCATCTCAATAAGAATAAAACCAAATTCATGTTATTTCAAATACACAACGCACAAAATTTACCTAACACAGTTTGCATCAACTCCAGTAACTACAATATAATGAGCTCGACAAAGGTTCTAGGCGTTACACTAGATACATCACTGAAGTGGGGGCAGCGCATACAAAATCTATGCCAAAAACTTTGTAAAGTCTGCTACATGCTGCGAGTGCTGACAAAAAACGTGGACACCAACCTTGCAAAAACTGTTTACCATTCCAATTTTGAATCACAATTACGATACGGAATCATACATTGGGGTGGTAGTACAGACACAAAGAGAGTTTTGATATTGCAAAAACATGCGCTTAGAATTATTTGTAAGCTAGGACCCAAAGACTCTTGTAGACATTGGTTTAAAGCATTAAATTTACTAACTGTTGTCGCTATGCACATTTACGAGTGCTTAACCTTCATGCGCCTTCAATACTCTAACTTCACAAGTAATGAAATAACTCACAATTATGACACACGTAACAAAGTGAATATGATATACCCACGTGTAAAATTAACGCATACCCAAAAGAGCGTTCACTATTTATGCCTATGACTTCATAACCACCTACCTTGTGAAATAAAAAAAGAAAAAAATTTCAAACACTACAAATACAAAATTTATTCGTATCTATGCAAAGTTGAACCATACTCATTAGAGGAATACTTTAACTTTAAGTCATAGTGATGTTTCCTTTGACACTATTTTATATATTATACGATGTAATTATTCTTTGTATTTATATAAAATAAAGAAGTATTGTATTGTATTGTATTGTATGTTTCGTAGTTTTCAAATATGGATATATATCATGATAAATATTGTGATACATATCTTTTGATATATATCGTCCGAACCCTGATTAAAATATTAATAATACTATCTATATGAATTTTACTACACTCAAAGTTACCTGCCTTATTAATAAATATTTATAAGTTTCTAGTTTATTAGTAAATTATAAAGGTTAAAGGCAAACAGATTATCATCATTCGTAATGTAGGGTAAGTTTGTACATATTTTTTAAATTAAATTATATATTATATGGTCAGTCAGAAAGAGGAGCGGATCCACGGGGGGGCGAGGGGGTTGATAGGCGAAATTAAAGTTTAAAATTTTTAAATGAAGATTAATAGCACCTAGTCTATAACAACGTTAACAACTTAGAAAAGAAAATATATATTTATATATATTAAATACATTTTTAAAACAGTTTTTATTAGTAACTGCTCCCTCCCAAAATTGCTCTCTGGATCCGCCACTAGTCAAAAACGATATATCAAATTTTATAGAAGAATAAGAGAAAAGAATAAGAAGAATAAGAGAAACACTTTATTTCTTTAAACAAGACATGAACATGTTTATTAAAAATGAAAATGTTTGTATATTGATATAAAGAAAACGCTTAACTTTTTTATACAACTTTACTTTCATTTAATTTTAACTAAATTGGTATATTAAATTGGTATTAAAACGTCGAGCATTTTCTCTATATCATAATTGAAATGTACTAGGATGAAATAATTGTAAATTATTATTATTTCGGACCAAAATATAGATCTTTATTTTAGTCTGAAATAATAATAATTTACAAATATCAAGTCAACTTTCATTCACATGGAAGGCACAAGCATGACCGAAAGTTGTTATCATCGAAATTTTATGCATTATTACCCGTCCCTACTTTTTTTTTTATTTTAACTATCTCGTGTATCCTGTTTTTACAAACGAGTTTAATTACATAATTTATTGATAAGGCGTTAACGTGTATTAATTGTATATATTTGTACTAACAGAAATATGAAAAGAAGACGAGCAAAAAAATGTAAAGAAGACAAAATCTCTCATACACCAATTTTTTAAATGTTCCAAACTAAAGTTTAGAAGAATGTTAGTCAATAGGATTTTTAAAAGTTCAGATATAAAATTCAACTCAAAATGTTTGTATAACTTGCTTTTAATAAATTTGGAAATTTATATGATATCACGAAGACATGAACAGTTTAATTAATTTCGTAACCAATTTCTTATCTTACGCTTTTTGATATCGATGTAAATAATCACCGCAAGCGGTTAATTATGTCATGGGAGAATGCATGTGTTTTCCTATTTGTTTATTTATTATTTATAACATTTGTTTACGCACAAAAAAAATAACAACCAAGGAAAATCTGATAATAATAAAATTTACCAGCATTCCATATGATTATCCAAATCCCAAAAAGGCGTACCACACAATTAAATTTTATAATGTACTGCCTCAAAAAATTAGAGACTTGACAATTAAAACATTTCTAAAAGCTATAAAAGATTTCGTATTCAAAAATGCATTTTGCAGTTGAACAATTTACCTCAATTTTGAACTATTTTTAACGTCAAATGCATGTATGTATGAATGTATTTATGTTTGATTTGTAAACGCCAACCAAATCATATATAAATACATTCATACATACATGCATTTGACGTTAAAAATTGTTTAAAATTGAGGTAAATTGTTCAACTGCAAAATGCATTTTTGAATAATTATTCATAACATTGTGGTAGATCTTCATAACAATTTAATTAAAACACTTAACTTTGTTTTATCACTTTTATTTAACTTTTCAGTGACTATAGTTTCGACTACAAGCTAGCTATTATCAAACTTAGTGGTAATAATGACTAGCTTGCAGTCGAAACTATAGTCACTGAAAGGTTATATAAAAGTGGTAAAACAAAGTGAAGTGATTTAATTAAATTGTTAGAATGTATTTATGATTATTGTGGGTGTGAATGATACATTTATTTATTTATTTCTCATTTTACTTCCTAAACAATTATTTTAAATTTAATTATATTTATAAATAATTTTCTTGTTTTGTTTTGTAGTTGCAGTAATTTCGTCTCTCATATAATGTATATTTGTATTTAAATCTAATGTTAAGTATTAGAACCTAGTTAGTAATTTTTTGTATTGACAAGTGTACAAAAACGCAAAAAACTTAGCTTTAGGTTTAATAAATGGACGCAGTTAATTTTTAAATAAATAAATTAAGTGTATTATTAGAACACACAAATTTCAGAAGGATCTCAATGTTCTTGGGTAGAAAATAATCATTTAATTTTAAATTTAAAAAAGTCACTTTTATTAATTAATATTTTATTGCTTTAAAATAAGTCGAATTTGTATATAAATTAATTTTAACTCAATATTCTTTGATAGAAAAATATGTTTTAATATTAAATTATAAATAACTTAATTTTATTAATTACGATTTAATTAAATTGGCTTACAAAAAAGACGACTTAATTCTACATTTTAAATTAAACCTGGGCCCATATTAACAATGTTGTAACATTTAAATTTAATTTTGAATCAGTGTTTTATGTACGTAGCGCATAAAGTAACATTTCGAGTTTAGGAAACCTTGAAAATTTTGTGGAGCGACGAAACCTAATTTTAAGGCTTTTCTAAACTCGAAATTTTACTTCATGCTTTATCTGGAGTTTGAAACACTCGCTCGAAATTTTATATAGATATAACAATGGCCTGTGGGGCTATTTACAGCACTCATAGAATTTGTCATAGATGAGAAGTTGCACTGAAATTACGTCATTTTACTCCTTACGGTTTGGTAAATTCTTCCCAAAATGACGTCATTTAAGTGCGACTTTTCACCGATGACAAATTGCATCGGAGCTGTGAATGTGGGCCCTGGGGGGCTATTCACAGCACGGATGCAATTTGTCATCAGTGAGAAGTCGCACTGAAATGAGTCATTTTGGGAAGAATTTACCAAACCGTTTGGAGTAAAATGACGTCATTTCAGTACAACTTCTCATCGATGACAAATTCCATGAGTGCTATGAATAGCTCCACGGGCCATTGTTATTTCGATATTAAACTTCGAACGAGTGTTTCAAATTCTAGATTAGGCATGAAGTAAAAGTTCGAGTTTAGAAAAGCCTTTAAATTTGGTTTGGTCGCTCCACGAAATTTTCAATGTTTTCTAAACTCGAAATGTTACTTCATGCGCTACGTACTTAAAACACTGATTCAAAATTAAATTCAAATGTTACAACTTAGATATATGTATATGTTTATGATTCAAAGCAATTTAATTAAATAAATTTTAAATTACCTTACTTTACAATAGTCTGGTTTGGTAGTTAAGACTCCGTTATAAAAGTAATTTAAATTGAGAATTGGGTGCTATGTTTTGTAAGTAATCCAATTTAATAAATTGTAAATTAATAAAAGTTATTTATTTTAAATCAAAAATATAAATATCTGTACCGATATTTTGTTCAATGTAGTTTTTAAAAAATACAACTTATTTAATTGTTTGTAAATTCTACATTAACCACTTTTTTTCTCAATGATCTGTTATTTTTTTGTAAATAAAACACTTTTTACTTTGTTTAACCACTGGATCTTACATTTAATTGTGTGACTAGTTTCGACTATCTAGTAGTCATTCTCAAACTAAAGTCACTAGTTTGAGAATGACTACTAGATAGGCGAAACTAGTCACACAATTAAATGTAAGATCCAGTGGTTAAACAAAGTAAAAAGTGTTTTATTTACAAGTGTATTTAAGATGTACCACAAAGTGAACGCCTACAACACCAAACAATCAATCTGTTATTTTTTTGTTTTGTATAATTAAAGCTATGAATTTCAAATACAATTAGAAATCAGGTTTTCGCGTTTTGTAATCCACGTGCTCTTGACATTGAACATCGTGTTAATTGCGTTTTTCCGAACGTTGCACTTTTCGATGGGTTAATGAGCCCGAGCTTGGAAATAAAAATATAAAACAGAGACGGTAATTATGAGACAACAACTTTACTCAGCACTAATCCGGAGAGCAAGCTCAAGGAAAAGCGAAGACTTTGCTCTTTTCTCGAGATAAAAAATGAAAATGTAGTTCGTAATTTTGTGTTCCATATTTTTAAGCATAAACAGGTGAAACTGTAAAAAGTAATTATTCGAATTTTCCGACTGTCAATCATGATAGTTTTTAGAGTAGATCAAGTTTTAGAAAAAAAATATACATTTTTTTGGTTATCTACAACTTAGAATTATTAAGAAAATATCAAAAAAATTCGATTTATTGATTTGAAAAGTTTTGATTTCAACATTTTCACGACAATAATACTTATTTATTATAATAATAATAATAAGAAGAAGCAGGTTGTGTAACGAAAATTACTGGTTTTCCCATAATGTTGTCTTAAGTTTGAAACTTTATATATTGAAAATAAAAATCGTTTTTATTTGTACCATTTAAAAGTTTGTTATTTTTCTCACTGAACTTTCAACAAGATTGTAATGTGTTGTTTTTGAAGATTGCATAAATTATTAAAAATTACTGGTTTTCCTATAATTTTATCTTAATTGAAAACCTTAAATCTTGAAAATAAAAAACGTTTTTATTTGTACCATTTAAAAGTTTGTAATTTTTCACACTGAACTTTTAACAAATTGTAATGTTTTGTTTTTAAATATTCCATTAATTATTAAAAATTACTGGTTTTCCTATAATTTTATCTTAAATTAGAAACTTTAAATCTTGAAAATAAAAATCGTTTTTATTTGTCCCATTTAAAAGTTTGTTATTTTTCACATTGAACTTTCAACAAGTTTGTAATGTTTTGTTTTTAAAGATTGCATAAATTATTAATAAAAATAATAAAGTTAAAGTTAATTGCAATATCAATAAGAATACTGGATGATTCCTTAATGATCATCCAAACATGTTTATTAAACCACCCCTTTTACACATCCATCATTATAATGAAGCCGATTAAATTTTTATGTACTCTGTTCACTCAAAATGTACACTTTTAACTATTTTATGGCATAGACATAAATAATTCATGCCCACGCTCGTGCATATAGTGTTTCGTGGGCGTTTCATTTCGAGGGCAATAAAATTGTGAGACACGACAGGAACGTTTTCGAACGTGTATTTTTTTAGCAATTTGTACATATATATATATATATATATATATATATATATATATATATATATATATATATATATATATATATATATATGTATGTATATGTATATATATAAAAAAAGGCGAAGCTTATCAGCTCGCGCTGCTAGCTAGCTGTAACGGGCACATTACCCTATTTCGCTGATAACGAACCAGCATACAATTATAAAATATGCTGGCGGAAAAAATACGAAAAAAAAAAACAACATAAATAAATGAAACAACGTTAACTGGTGTAACAACTCAACCATGAAGCACCACAGTGTAAACTACTAAAGTAACTTATCGTATAGTTTTGAAAATAAACGGAAAACGCTGCGTTGTTTTCATTCCTATAAAATTCTTCTTATTGTAATTAATGCAGAAATATGCAAGGAAGCAATTTCGAACAATAAAACTGACACTTGTTTGTGCTGGCGTCCTGAAAAGGGCAGATAAAACTGGATTTGCAATCCCTTGATGGTATCTAGTGAGGAAGTCCGATCACATTCTAAAGGCATTTTTCTTTTTGAGTAGATAAACAAACAGCAATTTGCATAAACTCAAACAAAATTAACAATATTTTCAGAAATAACACCCCGTGACAAGGATTTCCCAATCTTATCAATAACACTGAAATAACAATGATTAATTTTAATCCTTTAAAAATTCCATAAACTTAATATTAATTCATTGATCTTAAAGAACTCATTTGTTTATTTTGAATCTATTATAATGCTTTAATTATGCACATAATTTTAGATTTATGTGTTGTGTTGTTTATTTATGCAAGAAATGTTTCTTTTACGTATACATATTTACAGCAATTTGTTGATTTTATAAATAAATTTATAAAATCGTTCAATTTTAAGCTTCTAACGAGAGTTTCCACTCCCAGGTTAAGCATGAAGTAAAATTTCGAGTTTAGAAAAGCCTGAAAATTTGGTTTGGTCGCTCCGCGAAGCGGAGCGGCCAAACCAGATTTTCAGGCTTTTCTTAACTCGAAATTTTACTTCATGCGCCACGCGTATAAAACACTGATTTAATGAGAAGTTCAAAATGCATCGCGTAAGTTTGATTTCACCTTTATATATATATATTACAAATATTTATTTCGTATAACCAAATCATTCGAAATTCAATAATCTAGAGCAATCTGCTTTTGAATTTTTTCTTTAAATTGTTGCAAGTTTTGTTTAGAGGAAATAAATATTTGTAAAATTTATTTCGTGAAATCAAATTTAAACATATTCTTGTGTGAATAGATAAACATACAGCAATTTGCATAATCTTAAACAAAATTAACAATATTTTCAGAAATGACACCCTGTGACAAGAATTTCTCAACCTCATCAATAACACTGAAATAACAATGATTAATTTTAATTCTGTTAAAAAACCAATAAATTAATATTAATTAATTGATTTTAAGAATTCATTTGTTTGATTTAAATCTAATAAACAATACAATACATAAATCTAAAATTAGGTGCACAATTAAAAGAATAATAATTGTAATAATGTATTGTATTATTTATTTATACAAGAAATGCTTCTTTTAAGTGTACACACCTTCAGAAAATCGTTGATTTTATTAAAAAAAAAAGTATAAAACCGTTCAATTTAAAGCTTCTAACGAGTGTTTCCACTCCCAGGCTAAGCATGAAGTAAAATTTCGAGTTTAGAAAAGCCTGAATATTTGGTTTGGTCGCTCCGCGAAGCGGAGCGGCCAAACCAAATTTTCAGGCTTTTCTAAACTCGAAATTTTACTTCATGCGCCACGCGTATAAAACACTGATTTAATGAGAAGTTCAAAATGCATCGCGTAAGTTTGATTTCACCTTTATATATTTATTACAAATATTTATTTCGTATAACCAAATCATTCGAAATTCAACAATCTAAAGCAATCTGCTTTTGAATATTTTCTTTAAATTGTTGCAAGTTTTGTTTAGAGGAAATAAATATTTATAAAATTTATTACGTGAAATCAAATTTAAACATGTTCTTGTTTGAATAATACAGCAATTTGCATAATCTTAAACAAAATTAACAATATTTTCAGAAATGACACCCTGTGACAAGAATTTCTCAATCTCATTAATAACACTGACATAACAATGATTAATTTTAATTCTTTTAAAAAACCAATAAATTAATATTAATTCATTGATTTTAAGAATTCATTTGCTTGATTTAAATCTAATAAACAATACAATACATAAATCTAAAATTAGGTGCACAATTAAAAGAATAATAATTGTAATAATGTATTGTATTATTTATTTATACAAGAAATGTTTCTTTTAAGTGTACAAACCTTCAGAAAATCGTTGATTTTATTAAAAAAAAAAGTATAAAACCGTTCAATTTAAAGCTTCTAACGAGTGTTTCCACTCCCAGGCTAAGCATGAAGTAAAATTTCGAGTTTAGAAAAGCCTGAAAATTTGGTTTGGTCGCTCCGCGAAGCGGAGCGGCCAAACCAAATTTTCAGGCTTTTCTAAACTCGAAATTTTACTTCATGCGCCACGCGTATAAAACACTGATTTAATGAGAAGGTTAAAATGCATCGCGTAAGTTTGATTTCAACTTTATATATATATTACAAATATTTATTTCGTATAACCAAATCATTCGAAATTCAACAATCTAGAGCAATCTGCTTCTGAATATTTTCTTTAAATTGTTGCAAGTTTTGTTTAGAGGAAATAAATATTTGTAAAATTTATTACGTGAAATCAAATTTAAACATGTTCTTGTTTGGATAATATAGCAATTTGCATAATCTTAAACAAAATTAACAATATTTTCAGAAATGACACCCTGTGACAAGAATTTCTCAATCTCATCAATAACACTGAAATATCAATGATTAATTTTAATTCTTTTAAATAACCAATAAATTAATATTAATTCAATGATTTTAAAAATTCATTTGTTTGATTTAAATCTAATAAACAATACAATACGTAAATCTAAAATTAGGTGCTCAATTAAAAGAATAATAATTGTAATAATGTATTGTATTATTTATTTATACAAGAAATGTTTCTTTTAAGTGTACACACCTTCAGAAATTCGTTGATTTTATAAAAAAAGTATAAAACCGTTCAATTTAAAGCTTCTAACGAGTGTGTCCACTCCCAGGCTAAGCATGAAGTAAAATTTCGAGTTTAGAAAAGCCTGAAAATTTGGTTTGGTCGCTCCGCGGAGCGAAGCGGCCAAACCAAATTTTCAGGCTTTTCTAAACTCGAAATTTTACTTCATGCGCCACGCGTATATATCACTGATTTAATATAAAGTTCAGAATATATCGCTTTAGTTTTATTTCATGTTTATAAATATATTACAAATATTTATTTCATGTAACCAAAGCAAAGCAAGTTTTTGTTAGGGCGAAATAAATATTTATAAAATGTATTAACTTGAGATCAGTTTTACGCAGCTTATTTTGAACTTCACTTGAAATCAGTGTTTAATACGCGGGGCGCATGAAGTAAAATTTCGAGTTTAGAAAAGCCTGAAAATTTGGTTTGGCCGCTCCGCTTCGCGGAGCGACCAAACCAAATTATCAGGCTTTTCTAAACTCGAAATTTTACTTCATGCTTCGCCTGGGAGTGGAAACACTCGTTAGAAGTTTCAAATTGAACTATAAAATACAAATGCCTTAACATTAGTATATCTCATTTTACAGAGTGGGAAATAAAACGCTACAATTTTCAATTACTTATATTTTAACTTTGGTTCAATATTACTGATAACCCAATTGCGATGATAAGGTTCATGTAACCAAAGCAATTAAAATTTAATATTCCAGGGTAATTTGCTATCGATTTTTTTCTTTAAATTATAGCAAGTTTTTTTAGACGTAATAAATATTTGTAAAATGCTTGAACGTGAGATCAAATTTAAGCAGCTTAATTTGGACTTCACTTAAAAACAATTGGAATATTTGGTTAATATTTATTTCATGTAACCAAAGCATTCAAAATTCAATGTTCTAGGGTAATTTGCTATCGATTTTTTTCTTTAAATTATAGCAAGTTTATTTTAGACGAATAAATATTTGTAAAATGTATTAACGTGAGATCAAATTTAAGCAGCTTATTTTGTACTTCACTTGAAATCAGTGGTTAATACGCGGGGCGCATGAAGTAAAATTTCGAGTTTAGAAAAGCCTGAAAATTTGGTTTGGCCGCTCCGCTTCGCGGAGCGACCAAACCAAATTTTCAGGGTTTCTAAACTCGAAATTTTACTTCATGCTTCGCCTGAGAGTGGAAACACTCGTTAAAAGTTTCAAATTGAACTATAAAAAACAAATGCCTCAACCTTAGGATATTTTGTTTTACAGAGTGTGAAATAAAACCCCACAATTTTCAATTACTTACATTTTAATTTTAGTTCAATATTACAGAAAACTCAATTGTGATTCTTTTCATTCTCTTCAGAATGATAAAGTAAATTCATTTCTCAATAAAATCTATAAACTTAATAATAACGCAATGAAGTTTTAAACATTTACAACTCCACAAATCAAGCAAAAATGTATCATAGGGGATTTTGCTTGACTTAAGAGGTTGTGAATTATTTAACTGAATTATTATCACAATTATAGATCCTGTTTTCAGATGTTCATAACAATTACATACATACATGTAGTGATTATTTATTTATGGTCTTTCGAATCGTTCAACTTTATAATTAGTGATAAGACCGTGAATATAATTACACACCATTTAAAACAAACATCACATCTATCTTTGTGAAGAAGAGATTTCTGTTTAGATGTTAGTAATCGAAAATAATGGGGCGATAACGTTTTGTAATATTCCATTAAACAAATACGAGACTGATCTTGTTTGTTTATCGTACAAATGAAATTATTTATCACTCGTCGTCGCGAGATGGGCAAATAAATCGACCGGTGCACGGTTTGATTTTCGGCGTCCAATGTCCAACGAAAAAAAACATTTTTGATTATTATCTTTATTCACACAAATAAAGGCACACTCATATACTTTAACTTTACTTTTAAATAAAGGACAATACAATATAAAGACATGTAAAACAAGAACAAGATTGTTTTTAAATCTTTGATTTGGTTAGCGTTCACTTTATCGTACATCTGTATAATTATAATATTATTTTTATAAAGAATATTTTGTATTTAAGTTTTATGCAAAAAAACGAAGGACTTCGTTCTTTTTTAAAAAGTTTAATTTGAAGCTATTAACGAGTGTTTGCCTTCCTTAGTTAAGTAAAATTTTGAGTTTAAAAAAAGCCTGAACATTTGAATTGGTCAATACAACTGTTTTTTTTTTGTAATTTTGATCTAATCTCAAATCGTTTACAAATCGTTTATCAACTTTAAGGATTTTGTTTTAAAATAAATAAACATTTGGATACTAAAGATAAAACAAAAATATATAATCTAGTTCATCTAAATTATCGCGCCAAAATCATTTTTTGTTGTGGAAAATATCTGAATTGATGGAATTTTATTTGAAACTTTATGAAAAAATATATTACATTTTTCTATCAACTTCAAATTTAAAGATTTAGTTTTAAAATAAATAAACTTTTCTATCCTGAATTGAAAACAAAAACATATAATCTAGTTTGTCTAAATTATCGCGACAATGTCATTTCTTTTTGTGAGAAATTTCTGGATTGATAGAATTTTATTTGAAACTTTATGAAAAAATATAATACATTTTTCTATCAAATTCAAATTCAAGAATTTAGTTTTAAAATAAATAAACTTCATCCTAAAGAGAAAATAAAAATATATAATCTAGTTTGTTTAAATTATCGCGACAATATCATTTTTTGTTGTGGGAAATTTCTGGATTGATGGAATTTTATTTGAAACTTTATAAAATAAAATATAATACATTTTTCTATCGACTTCAAACTCAAGGATTTAGTTTTAAAATAAATAAAATTTTGGATCCTAAAGAGAAAATAAAAATATATAATCTAGTTTGTTTAAATTATCGCGACAATATCATTTTTTGTTGTGGGAAATTTCTGGATTGATGGAACTTTATTTGAAACTTTATAGAAAAAATATAATACATTTATCTATCAACGTCAAACTCAGGGTATTAGTTTTAAAATAAATAAACTTTCGATCTTAAAAAGAAAACAAAAATATATAATCTGGTTTGGTTAAATTATCAATAGTAATATATTAAGTGCATTAAAAATGATCGAAAATTTTGCACGAAAAGCCGTTGCCTAGAAACTGCATGAGTCCATTTTGATTGTGATTTGACAAAAAGTGCCCGAGACGCGAAGCGTCGAGGGCACTTTTTCAGTCAAATCACAATCAAAATGAACGAATGTAGTTTCTTAAAGGCAACGACCTTTAAGTACTAAATTTTCAGAGCATTTTTAATGCACGAAATGTATTTAATAGACTATTTCCTGAAAAATACGATTTTTAATCAAGTTGACGTATTATTTAAAATATTTATTATCAATCAGTGTCACTTAATGTGTCAACATGAATCGCTTCGGAAGTTTTTCTTCGAAAGATATATCGAAAAATATCGAGAAAAATTCATCCGAAAATACAAAAAAGAGTAAAGAGTTCGTTTGGAGACAATTTATGACATTCTGTGATGAAAGAAAATACGAGTTAGATCAAAAAACTTTAATTTTGAAAGATTGAGAGAAATTGATTGATACCTGACATGTGACGTCACAACAGTGCAATTTTCGCTGTAATTTTTCGTAGAATTTTCACCTACTATGCAATTTTCGCTGAAATTTAATTGTGATTGGGCAATGAAAATGAATTCTCGTAATATGATTGGTAGACATTTTTTGAAGGAAATAGTCGAGCCAATATCATTTTTTGTTGTGGGAAATTTCTGGATTGATGGAATTTTATTTGAAACTTTATAAAAAAATATAATACATTTTTCTATCAACTTCAAGTTTAAGAATTTAGTTTTAAAATAAATAAACTTTTGGATCCCAAAGAGAAAACAAGAATATATAATTTAGTTTGTCTAAATTATTGCGACGTAATTTTTTGTTGTGGAAAATTGATTTTATTTCTAGGTACATTTACATTTTTGTTTTCTTCTTAAATATCTTAAACCTCAGACATTTTATTTGAAAATATATGATTCTTTTTATCCTAAAGAGAAAACAAAAATATAGCAAACTATTGTTAATTTCTTTTTCTGAATTATTTGTACGTACATTTTTCAAATACATATATATATATTTATTTTTCTTATAACTTAACCCTTATACATATATTTTATATAAAAATACATGATTTTTATTATTCTAAAGAGGAAACAAAAATGTAACTAATAAAAGTAATTTTTTTCTGTAATATCAAGTAGAACACGTTAATTTTAGTTTTAGTGAGAATGGAAAAGTATAATTTGGAAACTCATAAAAAATTAAGAATTATTTTAATCAGCTTAAAACTATCAGATTATGTTGAAGAATGAGCGCACATTATCATCCTGATAAGAAAACAAAAATATAATAACTGGTTTTTCTATGATCTTAAGCGAAATTGTTGAAAATTGGTAAATTGCGTCGGTGATTTTATTTGAAAAATTACAAAATATTGTTTATTCTTTTTCCAAATTAACAGGTTTCATGCAAAATTTAAATAACTTTATTATTCAAAAAAAAAAAATTAAAAAACTGTATGTGGATTTTCTGTAATATTAAGCCAAATAAAACAAAAGAAACATTGGAAATTCAGAAAAGGTTTTATTTGGAATATTTTTTTTAAATAACAAATGTTTTAATATCTTCATTTAAAAAATAGATTGTATTTGAAAATTAACGCACTTTATCTTCCTAATAAAAAAACAAAAATATTACATCCAATGCCGTAGCCAGAGGAGGGAGGAGGTATGGAGGTTCAATCCCTCCTCCTCGAAATTTTCAAAATCTTAAATTTTTGGATGTAAAAGCTGCCTTGTAAAAGCAAAATTTATTATTACTATTTAAAACTCCCCGACAATTTTTTCTGGCTACGGCCTTGATTACAACTGGTTTTCCTATAATCTTAAACGAAAGGCATTTTTTTTTAAATTACTAAAAAATATTGTTTACATTTTCAGTAAAACTATAATTTACCGATTTAAAAAAAATGACAAAATTGTATGTGGTTTTTCTATAATATTATGTCGAAGTAAAAAAGAATAATTGAAAAAAATTAAGAAAAAGTTTTATTAAAACAATTCATATTTTTTTTTATAATATGTATATCAATTATAAAAAAAATATGAATTGTTTCAATCAAATATTAAAAAAAAAAGATTGTATTTAAAAATTAACTCACTTTATCATCCTGATAAGAAAAAATATATATCGCAGCTGGTTCTTCTATCATCTTAAGCGAAAGTCAAAATGTTGTTGAAAATTGGTGGAGTTGGGCCTCTTAGTTGAAAAAGTAAAAAATATATTGTTTATTTCTTTCAGCCAACTTAAAATTTGCAGATTTTGTTCAAAATTTATTCAACTTTATCATTCTCAAGAGAAAATGAATGGTTTTTCTGTAATAATAAACCAAAGTAAAGAAAAAGAATTGCAATGATTCTTTTTCTTTACTTTGGTTTAATGTTACAGAAAAAACACATCACGTTGTTTCATTTTCTCTCAAGAATGATAAAGTTAAATAAATTTTTTGAAAGAAATAAACTATTTACTTTTTACTTATTGAGAAAAGGTGTTATTTAAAGTAGTCTAGAACAAAATCTCAAGCGATAGGCAAAATAATGTTGGAAATTAGTGGGTTTAGGCGATGTTTTTGTTTAAAAACTTACAAAACATTGTGTTTTTTTTTTAGCCAATTGAAGTTTGCAGATTTTATTCAAGATTTGATTAGCTTTATCATTTTAAAGAAAGCACGTTAAAATGTTATGTTGTTTTTCTATATTATTAAGCTAAGCTCAGTTTTTTTTATAAGATGATTTATAAGGAACATCTAATTTTACAAAAATTTTAAAAAATAAGAGGTAACTCGATTCGTTTAAATTTGACGCATGAATATGGGTTGTTTCATAGTTCACACATTTGCCTCTCTTGTAAATTATGCGTAATTGGTCAAACAGACATGAAATTTACATTAAGGGCAGTTCACTTTTCCGAAGAAATATGGGGGAACTTAAAATGGTTTATTCACCTGGTGCTTACTGAAATGAGACGGAATAAATTCAAAATTTATTAGAGACAATTGTATTGCTATTGAAAATAAACACCTAGTGTTTAAAATGTGCATTTAGCATAAGAAAAATAAATTGAAGAAAGGAATTACTAGAATAATTAATTAATAATTAATTAATTAGCGAATGTTTCATTTTTCATGACATATTTCAAAGAAATAACACACCAAACCCACGCGGAGTTTTACTGGACCTGTTTTTCTCCAATATAAATAGTTTAAAGTCGAGTTCCAGCAGTGATCCCATATGCCACACCTCTATTCATCACACTGCCTATGACATTGAAATTAGTTTTACAGAAATGGAAAATTTAAGTTACGATTATTTTACCTATAACTTCAAAAGTGCGGATTACATTTCAATAAATAACTTTTTTGCGAGTACCGATTGGTCGAGCTTATTATATCTTAGCGACATTAATGAGGCAACTATGCTATTCTACAACATTGTATATAATGTGATTGACATGTATGTTCCTAAAATGATCATTAAGAATAGTCAATATCCTCCATGGTTTAATTCTGAACTAAAATCTTTAATCCGTGAGAAGAAACAAGCTTATGCTCAATATAAGCGAACTTCACTGATTAATGATTACAATATGTTTTCTTGTATAAGATCACAATGTTTAGTGCTTAGCAAGTTATTACGTAAGACTTATTTCACAAAGGTAGAGGGTCAGTTAACTTTTGATCCTAAAAGATTTTGGACATTCGTAAATTTCTCCCGAAAGACTGATGGGTATCCCAAACTAATGTATCTTGATGAGACGAAATCAAACACTTCAGAATTTCCTGCTAATTTGTTTGCAGAATTATTCTCAAGTGTTTATACTGTTGATAGTTCTACTGTAGTTCCTGTATTGCATTATCGGAACTCCGTAAAATCTGCTATGCTAGCAGTATCAACGAATGTTGTGTTTAGTGCTATTGAAAACTTAAAAGAGAGCCTTAGTATTGGTCCTGATGGAATTCCAGCTTCATTTTTAAAGAATTGCATTTTCACATTGACTAAGCCTATCACGACACTTTTTTGATAAATCATTGCAATCTGGAATATTACCTATACAATGGAAATCGAGTTTTATTACACCGCTATTTCAATCCGGTGACCGGGATAACATAAGGAACTACAGAGGGATATCTATACAGTCTTGTATTGCAAAAATGTTGGACAAGTTGGTGGCAGATCAATTAAAATGGTTTCTTGAACATGTATTAATACCTGAACAACATGGTTTCTGTAAAGGACGCTCGACAATGTCAAACCTATTACTGTTTAAATCGTTTCTTCTTGATGTCTTGGAAGAAGGAAGTCAAGTGGATTGCATCTACACCGACTTCTCCAAGGCATTTGATCGTGTCCACCATGGTATACTCGTTTCTAAACTTTCCAACATGGGTCTAGATGATATGAGTACGAAATGGATTAATAGTTACTTTACCAATAGAACTCAATTTGTTAAAATCGATAACCACGTTTCTAGGTGTATTGATGTCACCTCGGGTGTGCCCCAAGGTTCGCATTGCGGGCCTTTGTTATTCTTATTATTCATCAATGACATTTCGCTCAATTTTAAAGCTTGTACATTTCTTATTTATGCCGATGACCTAAAATTATTTAAACAAGTTTTAAATGAAAGTGATTGTAAGGCGATTCAGGACGATTTAATGCATTTAGAACGGTGGTGTTTTATAAATAAACTTGATCTTAACGTAAAGAAATGTTGTAAAATTACTTACTCCCGGAAAAGAAATATCTTTGATTACACATATACAATTAACAATAGTTCGCTCTCATCTGTTAAAGTTGTAAATGATTTAGGTGTTTTATTTGACCAAAAATTGACTTTTAAGGAACATATATCTCAAATCACATGCAAGGCCAGTAAAACGTTGGGGTTTGTTAATCGGTTTTCGTATAATTTCTCAGCTAATACTTTGCGCCACTTATATATTTCGTTAGTACGTCCTATACTCGAATATGCTGCACCTGTATGGTCCCCTCATGTCAGCTGTGATGTCACCAGAGTGGAGAGAATCCAAAATAAATTCTTGAGACTTTATGTCTATCGAAGTGGACTGAATAATTATGATAAATTGTACATTCGCAATGTTTTAAATATTCCCTTATTACACACACGTAGACTTGTTGCTGATTTATGTATTTTATATAACTTAATTAACGGAGATTTGATATGCAGTAATTTGTTAGTTCAACTTAATTTTAGTACATTGCCGCCTCATTTACGTAGACATAATAATCTTTTTAAAATAAAATTCCATTCGTCAAATTACGGATTTAACAATACTATATGCAGAACTATGAGATTATTTAACACATTGCCGAATGATATTGACTTGATTAATTCATCAATCTCATTGTTTCGTAAAAAATGTTTAGACTACTTAAACTCTATTAATGAATAACATGTGTCTTTATAGTTTATAGTTCGTAGGTATTTTGTAACTCATACAAGTATAATTTAACTTTTAGTTTATTTGAATAATCTTGTAGTATCTAAGTCAGCATAAGCGCCCATTTTTGTATTTTTGTTATCGATATGTTTAATTTTTGTATTATTGTAAAAGTCGAAACGTAAATAAATAAATAAATTAATTAATTCATTTATTTACGGAAATCTCCTTTCTACAAAAATTGTAAGCATTTACATAAATCATCATAAACAATATAATGCACAAATAAGTCAACTATTCAACATAAACTAATATAAAAACACTTCACGTAACTAAAAGTTCTTTTAGTTACGTGAAGTGTTTGTATACTTATTATTCTTCTAAGAATATTGAGAGACTAAGTACTGAAAGAGATATAATTTTAAATTATATTTCTCAAGTCTCAGGACCTTTGGAATAAAATATTAGTGTTATAGGTACCATTACAGTTTTACAAATGTTTCATAGGGGGGACTAATTTCAAATTTGGTGGGCTTAACCCCGCAAGTCCCCCCATAACTTCACTACTGATTCTACTTCGTTATATCAGGTGTTCAGTTATAAACACGATCAAGTTGGCTGTTTAATGTTCAAAATATTATGAAGTAGGTCGTACGTGAATTAGTCAGTATTAATCTAACCCATTTCGAAAATAACGTTCAACCAGAAATAGCTTATGTTCTAGTGTTAAAGCCATTTTTTATTTAGCTGTGAAAACAGCTGATTTATAAGAAGAAATAACACAACTATAAGAACAAGGCAAAACTAATGAACTACTGAACAAAATCTGACATTTATGAACAGGTATGACACAATGTAAATTAAGCTGCAACTTCACTTTTTCGACCCATTTCCTTCTATCAAAACAGCAACGCCTTCTCAATCGGGTTTTTAGTGTTCATTTAAAAACCCGAATCAGAAAGCATACACAGTTGCGAAAGAAAAAAAACATTACAGCAAAAATATTTGGCTATGTGAACTGTTTTCTTTGATTTTTCAAATTGTCAGTCAAATTGACAAATCTGCGGTGATGTCAAACGAAATTTAATTAACGTCGACATGCCTCAATTGACTGAAACGCAAAAAGCGATAATAACGACCCGTTTAGAGACAGTCTTGGTGTTAGAAACATTGCATGTCAACAAAAGCACCGTCTTGTTGGCCAAGAAAAACATTGTTTTTAACCTGTACAAGACAAGTTTGTTTTACAAGAATAAAAATACGATATTTTAGAAGGGGCTAAAGCTCCCTGCTGTACTAGTCTTTTTCTCTCGCAATTGTATATGCTTTCTTATTCGGGTTTTTAAATGAACACTAAATATCCGACCGAGAACACGTTGCTTTTTTGATAGAAGGAAATGGGACGAACAAGTGAAGTTTGATATTAATTGAACAATAAAACACTAAACTTTGTTTATATAACACTTTGTGTGTGTGTGTGTGTTATACAAAGTGTGTGTTATATAAAGTTAATAGTTTATCAATAAACATTAAAAACACTTTTTAACTATATTGTTCACAATATTTTCGATTTATAATTAATTATAAATATGATTTATAATGTACAGACGTTAAATTGGTTCGTGGAAAATCTTACCGAATAGATGAAACGAGCCGAAAAAAAATCAAACCGCAGATTCGTTTTTATTTTATAATTGATAACACCACAGAAACTTCTCCAAATCTCCCACTTTGATTACAAACGGAATATTCAAACAAAGAAATGCCAATCATGGGATTTACTAGATTTCAAATAAAATTTCCCTGTTTACAGAAATATCATCAAAAATATGAACTCAATAAACGGGAAAAAATATTGGGATTTCCAAATATTTTATAATATAATTTTCCATGTTAAATAAAGCTGTATTTTATGGATCGATTTAATTTTTAATATAATTAAATGAATTAAGCTTTAGCTAATCGAATGGATTACAAAAATATGCACTCACCTTTTGGGTTATCAGTCAAAACATCATTATTGATCTGTGTTAGCACTTATGTCGATGTATATTTAGAGTAAATGAAAATGTTCTAGTAAATATCGTGTGTTAATGAGTATATTTCATCTTGAGTTTTGATACGCTCCCGGCAAAGACATAACGCTATATCAAGCGTGTTATCGTAAAAATAAAAAGCGATAAGATAATAATATTGTATGCAAATACAGGCTGTATTAACAGTTTTCAAATTGTACATACACGCATTTTATATATTTATGAGTAAGGTTTTTCCGGTTTATACATTAATTATAAATGAATAAATGTCGAGAGAAATCGTAGCAAATCAATGATTGCCATAAAATTTGATTCTTTTATTTCTCCTCGAAAGTATTTCCTCTTTTTATTCGTATCGTAGCAAATCAATGAATGCCTTGAAATTTGATTCTTTTATTTCTCCTCGAAAGTATTTCCTCTATTTATTTTTTATTTAAGAAACCTACTTACCTAAACCTAAACCTACAAATTGTTTTTGATGTTTTATTTCTCCTCGATTTATTTCTCCATAGGCTTATATAGAGAATTTTTCTTTTGAGCAAGATTAACCGATGTAATCTTTTATATACTCGTTGTATTAAAAAATTTCAATTAAAAGTCTCTAACGAGTGTTTCCAATCGAAGATTAAGCATGAAGTAAAATTTCGAGTTTAGAAATGCCTTAAAATTTTACTTTATGCGCCACGCGTATAAAACACTGATTTAATGTGAAGTTTAGAATATACCGCTTAAGTTTGATCTCACGTTTATATTTATAACAAATATTTATTTTATGAAATCAAATCATTAAAAATTAGATATTTTTGAGTAATTAGCTTTTACATTTTCTCTTTGAATTATAGAAAGTTTAGTTTAAACGAAATAAATATTTGTAAAATTTATTAACTTGCGATCACATGTAAGCAGTATATTTTGAGCTTCACTTGAAATCAGTGTTTTATACGCGTGGCACATGAAGTAAAATTTCGAGTTTTGAAAAGCCTGAAAATTTGGATTAGTCGCTCCGCTTCGCGGAGCGACCGAACCAAATTTTAAGGCTTTTCTAAACTCGAAAATTTACTTCATACTTAATCTGGGATTGGAAACACTCGTTAGAGACTTCAATTTGATTTTTTTTAATAAAACAACTATCTGAAAATTTAAATCGAGAAATCTTGTCAAAAAAAAATTCTGTGTATAACATAGCTGGGATGAATCCTCAAAAACAATTTTGGAAATTTTCCAATTACAAGACAATGATAATACAATAAACAATGTATGTATGTACATAAATAAATTTAAATCTAAACAATATGAAGACGCTCGTGAGTGTGACAGCTATTTGACAGATTGTTCATCAACGATTTAACAGAGTCGTGCAGAATATCACAACAGGGTGGTAATTTATTACACATGCATGACATGATAACAATAAGAGATTTTAATCTCACGTTAGTCCTATGGTTTGGGATGCTAAACAATATGATTCGAATCACGAATACTCGAATAAAGGATTCGTAAGTGAAAAATATGATTCAAATCAAAGATTCGAATCCTCATTTTTGAATCACGGATACAAATCATTTAAAAATAAATTTGAATCTATTATTTGCAAGCAGTAATATTTTATTCCATCAGTTTCTATTAACAAAAATGCTCATTTACCGACTAAATATCTGATTAAATAATGATTTTAATTAATGATGATATATGTGTTATTGAACTTCATTTTAAATCTGTGTTTTATACGCGTGGCGCATGAAGTAAAATTTCGAGTTTAGAAAAGCCCCGTAAAAATTTGTCTCGGGTCGCTGCGCGACCCTCGACAAATTTTCTACGCGGGGCTTTTCTAAACTCGAAATTTTACTTCATGCTTAGTCTGTGAGTGGACAAAACTTCTTCTTAGAAGTTTCAAATTGAAGGATTACCCTAGATTACTAAGTTTATTACCATTTTACAAAGGCTACAGCTCGAAGGACCAATCATGATCTTCGGAGACCGAAGGACTACAGGGAATCGAAGTTTCTTTACAAGAAAACAACGAATATCTGAAGGTTTACAGCATGGATAGGAAAGAAAACATCCAATTTTGAAAAAATATCGAAGTTGGATTGGTTTTCAGTGCATTTTTAACTTCACTTTAAATCAGTGTTTTATACGCGTGGCGCATGAAGTAAAATTTCGAGTTTAGAAAAGCCCCGTGAAAATTTGTCTCGGGTCGCTGCGCGACCCGAGACAAATTTTCACGGGGCTTTTCTAAACTCGAAATTTTACTTCATGCTTAGTCTGGGAGTGGACCGTCAAGATTTTCTACATGTCGAGATTTTCGATATTTCTAGATTTTTATCGATTTATTCACAGTTTCTTATTGTACTAAATGCAACTTTAATATTAAATAAATACTGTTTTTTTTTTTTCGGAATAGAATATTCACCCATTAAGAGCCGAGCAAATTATAAAGTAACCACTAAAAGTTAATTTTTCTATGATTTCAATGAATGATTTATTATTTTAAATACGTCGATTTTTTTAAAAGAGTTAAATTTAAAGTTCAAACGAGTGTTGTCCACTCCCAGACTAAGCATGAAGTAAAATTTCGAGTTTAGAAAAGCCCCGCGAAGAAAATTTGTCGAGGGTCGCGCAGCGACCCGAGACAAATTTTCACGGGGCTTTTCTAAAATCGAAATTTTATTTCATGCGCCACGCGTATAAAACATTGATTTCAAGTGAAGTTAAAAATATACTATTAAGGTTGGAAATTTTTCATGGTTAAGTAACCAAATATGCATTCACAAATATTTGAATTATTCAAAAATTTAAATATTTATATTCAAATATGAATAATTTAGTGATTTAAATATTCTTATTAGAATATTTAACTATTTGAATTAATCGAATTCGAATCCCAGCCTTAATAGCAATGATTCGAATTATTTGGGAGGATTTGAATCCGTGTATGAGGATTCGAATCCTTTTATAAGGATTCGATTCCTTTTATAAGGATTCAAATCCTGCTATAAGAATTCGAATCCTTTTATAAGGATTCGAATCATCTACTTCTGGATTCGAATACGAATTCTTTTAAAAAAATGTAACGAATCCGGATCACGAATGCGTTTTCACTAAAGTATTCGAATACCTCTTTCGAATCCTATAAAAGGATTTGAATCCGGGAATCGAATCCTGAATGATTCGAATCCTGCTCAGCTCTGGTGTATAAACCTATGTTAGGTGAGTCTGCTTTAATCCAGATTATAAAAATGGTGATGTGTCCATCATAGTACTTTCCCCCGTAAATTGCGTATTAAATCACTTTTAAAATATTTGTAGCATTATTATTTTTAAAATGTCTTCAACTTTTTGATAACTACAACTTTTATTTGAAACATTTTTCAATTTGATCAACACATACTGACACAAACCAATGACTAGATAAATAACACTATTTATTGAATATCTCAAAAACTAAGAGTGCTATGACAAAAAGTGAAGATACAAAAAATCTTTAATATTTTATTAACTACAACTTTTATTTGAAACATTTTCCAATTGTATCAACACACACACTGACACAAATCAATGACTAGATAAAAAACACTATTAAATATCTCAAAAACTAAGAGTGCTATGACAAAAAGTAAGTGAACAATACATCTTCATTTTGTTATTATCTACAACTTTTATTTGAAAGAATTTTTTGTTTGATAAACATTTATTGAAAAAATCTGAAAAAACTGAAAAACGCTAAGAGTAAAGTACCACTTCCGGTTTTCCGATTTTCACCAAAAGCTTTTCAGTTCTTCCGATTGTAACAAAAAGCTTAAGTTTCAAGTTTCATCTCGACAGACACACAGACAGACAGTCATTTTTCAAAAATGGTCTTATTCGACTCAGGGGACCTGATATTTCCGCTAAAATTTTTGATTCGAAAATTTTCACGAAAACAATACTTTCCCTTTGTATTACATACGGGGGAAAGTAAATAAATACTACTGTAATCTTAACAGTTATAATATAAATGGAAAAAAAAAGAATTTGGAACAATATATGTCTTCAAAGAACAATAATAACCGAATAGTTTCAACACGACCTGATTTTTTCGCTTGAAAAATAAAACAACTTCGTAATTCCTAAGTCAACAGTCAATAACCTGAAGAACAATAAAAACCGGATAGTTTTATTACTTGACCTGATTTTTCGGTTTGAAAGTTAATACAAACTCAATAATTTTATGTTTTCAAGTACTTGAAATAATATTAATATTTGACCTGATGTTTTGTCTTGAAAGTTAAATCAAACTCTCCAGTTTTATGTTTTCAAGGTAATAAATTTTGCAATTGCAATTTTTTTGTCGTTATTCCCGAGTCAAGAGTCAACAACCTGAATAAGAGTAAAAACCGGATAGTTTCAATACTTGACCTCATAATTTGGTTTGAAAGTAAATACAAACTCTCCAATTTTGTTTTCGAGTACTTGAAATAGTTTCAATACTTGACCTGATTTTCTGTTTTCTGAAAGTTAAAACAAGCTAACGAATTTTATGTTTTCAATTACTTGAAACAGTTCCAATACTACAAATTCTTCAATTTGATGTCAAAAACCTGAAAAACAATAAAAGCCGGATAGTTTCAATCCTTGACATCTTTTTTTCGGTTTGAAAGTTAATACAAACTTTCCAATTTTATGATTTAAGGTACTTATAATAGTTTCAATACTTGACCTGATTTTTTGTATTGAAAGTTAAATTACTCTCCAGTTCTATATTTTCAAGTTAATAAATTTTGCAATTGCAATTTTCGAATTTCGTTATTCCTGAGTCAACAGCCAACAACCTGAAGAATAATAAAAACGGATAGTTTCAATACTTGACCTCATTTTTTAGTTTGAAAGTTAATACAAACTCTCCAATTGTATGCTTCAAGTATTTGAAATAGTTTCAATACTTGACCTGATTTTTTGTCTTGAAAGTTAAAAGAAACTCTCCAGTTTTATGTTTTCAAGTTAATAAATTTTCGAACTTCGTTATTCCTAAGTCAACAATGAATAATCTATGCACGCATATCTAATCAGAAATCAGCTCAATAATCTTTATTGGCTATTTCCATTTTTCTAACCAACATTTCTGTATACATTTCGAATGTTGCTCTGAACAAATTGATTGTTGCTTTTAATAATTAAGTTAGGGAATTACATATGTGCTCTAAATCTTATTGATAATATAATTAGCCTAATTTGTTTATTGTTTATTTCTTTTGTATTTGTTTGTCGACGTGTGTAAAACTGTATTGTTATAAGACACAAATAAAATTAATACATTTTTGAATTTCGATATTCCTAAGTCAACAGTCAAAAGCCTGAAGAACAATAAAAACCGGATATTTTCAATACTTCACCTCATTTTTTCGTTTGAAAGTTAATACAAACTCTCCAATTCTGTTGTCAAGTACTTGAAATAGTTTTAATACTTGACCTGATTTTCTTTCTTGAAAGTTAAAACAAACTCTCCAGTTTTATGTTTTCGAGTCAAGAAATTTTGGAATTTCGTTATCCCTGAGTCAACAATGAATAATCTATGCGTGCATATCTAATCAGAAATCGACTCAATAATCTTTATTGACTATTTCCATTTTTCTAACCAACATTTCTGCATAATTCCAAATATAACAAAATTGATTCACACACAAAATGACTGCTTATCTATTGAAGTTGTAAATATTAGATTGGTTAAATAAAATAGGTACTTAAGTACACAAAAATGGACTATTGAAGGATATAAATATGTACACAAACTCAAATTTTTCACCGTTTTCTTAAAATCGAAGATGGATTATTTTGAAAATTCAATATCTTCCTAATAATTTAAATACTGTAAATTAAATTATAGGGAACATTTTTAACATCTAAATTAATCCATCTCATATTTTAAGAAAAGCGTATTTTTTTCCAACTTTCCACAATTTTATTGCTGAATATAAATGCCATTGAAACTAAAGAAAATATAAATAATATTAATAGCGTTATTGGTTTTAGCGCCGGAATTAATTCAAAAATTGAAATAGAAACTTTATTGTAAAAATTGGTATGTAATTTATTTTTGAAAAAAATATGTGCCAATATTTTGCCAATGTTTGTTGAGATTATTTATATTTTTGAATGACATTTTTCTTTTTTGCCGTCAAGATCAACAGGGTTATTGGTTTCAGCGGCGGAATTAATTCATAAATTAAAATGCAGACTTTATTGTATAAATTGGTATCTAATTCTAACATTTAAAAACAAAAGCAATCAATATTAAGTTAAAAGATTATACTAATAATATTGGTATATATTTTTATTTTTGAATTTTAGAATTTTGCCCTGAAGAAGCCAACAACCATTGGCGAAATATTGGCACATAAATTTTAAAAATAATAATTAAAAAAAAAATTACATACCAATTTTTACAATAAAGTCTGAATTTTTATTTTTGAATTAATTCCGCCGCTAAAACCAATAACACTATCAATATTGTCAACTTGACGGCAAAAAACTAAAAATGTCATTCGAAAATACAAATAATCTCAAATGAAACACGTTTTTCAAACCCCCATAAATTCTCTCAAAAAAGGACTATTTGCACTTTATAAGCTTTTAAACACATTTTCTTGAGCATGTGATGATTGTTAAGAATTTTAGACGTTCATCTTTTGTATCTAAAAAAAATTATACTCTTTCAACCCATAAAAATCCTTGACCCAATAGTCGTGTTTCACAAAATCTTTATATTTAAAGAAAATTGGAAATTTAATAGATCACATTAAAGGTACTTTTGTGCCATAAATGACATTGCCCTGAAATTTTTCTGGTGCCCAAAATAATGTTTTATACACTGCATATTAATTATTACTACCTCAGATATACAGAGATATATATCTCAATATACTATACGCTGTAAATCTTCACATAATCGTTTGTTTTTTAAAATAGTTTAATTTGAAGACTTACACGAGTGTTTTCCACTCCCAGATTAAGCATAAAGTAAATTTTCAGGCTTTTCTAAACTCGAAATTTTACTTCATGCGCCACGCGCACTAAACACTCGTGTGTTGTGATGTCCTGAACCCACGTTTTTAGCATACTGCTTTGGTAGAATATTTTGAACTTCACCTAAAACCAGGGTTTTATACGCGTGGCGCATGAAGTAAATTTTTGAGTTTAGAAAAGCCTAAACATTTGGATTGCCTGAACATTTTCAGGCTTTTCTAAACTCGAAATTTTATACCATGCTTAATCTGGCCGTGGAAAACACCCGTTTAAGACTTCAAACTAAACTATTCTAAATAACAAACGATTATCAGCAAAGTTACAAATCATGTATACATGTATGTGTATTTAAAAGAAATATTCCTAATGTTTACCAAATTTTACTGGTGGCAAATGTCACCGTCAGGGCCGAAAGGGTTAAGTATATTTTCACATGAAAGTAGTTTGTGTGTATATAAGCTATTAACAAGAAACATCCTACTGAATCAGGACAGAAATGATCTTGTCATATCCTTATTGGATCGTATACATTTTAAAACAGGAGGAACAAAAAAAAAGCAATTACTTACCTCGATAAGTTATCTGATGTTGATGAATCAGCAGCTACGATTCCTCCGTAACTAATATGATTAGATAATTGTGTCAGATGTGGGGTTTCTATGTGGGGGTGTTCCGAGGGTGAGATCGTATTCAGGTGGGTGAAGGTGTTCTGGTGGAGTCTGGTGGGCGAGTCTCCCGCGCTCGAGTTGTTGCTTCCGTGGGGAGAACCACCTTGATGGCTGATGTTGCTGTCTAATTGGAGGTATTGCTGTTGGCCGTTTGGAGATTCTTCCAAGTGACTCTAAATTAAAATAAAATCAAAGATTAAAATAAATTTGATAATACATTACCAGTATTATTTTATATAAAAATCTAATTTATTATTATAGCTCATTTCATTTAACTGGGCGAGAAATTAGAACACATTTGTGTTTAACTTATCAAAAGTAAGTTATGATATCAAAATGGCAATATTTTTAGGAAAATCGCTTAATTTATTGGACAGATAAACTTCACAGATATACAAATAAGTTCCACCAAAAGATGTTTTGTATAGGGCCTCTTTCTCGATCATGTGACTTTTAGCAGGGGAGACCAAAAGATGTTTTGTCCAGGGCCCTTTTCTCGATCATGTGACTTTTAAACAAGGCCGTAGCCAGGGGGGGATATGGGGGATATGGGGGATATGGGGGATATGGGGGATATGGGGGATATGGGGGATATGGGGGATATGGGGGATATGGGGGATATGGGGGATATGGGGGATATGGGGGATATGGGGATATAGGGGATATGGGGGATATGCGGCCCTGTAAGAGGTAAAGTCAACACATTTTGTGACGTCACAAAAAACAAAATACAGTATCATCAACGCATGTCTACGTTTTGCGTTTTATTTGAAAAACCTGTCAATAGCTATAAAATTATAGATAAGTAAGTAGTTAAATTGCTTTATCTTCACCGTATTATTTTAATTTTAGATGATTTTAGGCACGATGTAAAGGGCACATCGTGCCTAAAATCATCTAAAATTAAAATAATACGGTGAAGATAAAGCAATTTAACTACTTACTTATGTATAATTTTATAGCTATTGACAGGTTTTTCAAATAAAACGCAAAACGTAGACATGCGTAGATGATACTGTATTTTGTATTTTTGTTTTTTTTCAATAGTTTAACGTATTCGACAAATCAGTAAAGAAACCAATCAAATTATTTCAAAAAAAGAATACGACGAACAAGAACGAACTGAAACCCACAGAACAGTAAACCTCAGTTAAATAGGATATTAATAATGTATTTAGTATTGCATTAGTCACAATATTCAAGAAAATAAACGTTTACAATCGTAATAATTTCCTCTTGGCTCTGGAACAAATTGTAAGTGATCAATCTGTATGGATTCTCTTTATTTTTAACATTTCAATTATTCTTTCACTTACTTTTAATGCATACCTATAGCTTACTATTGCAAACCCGACGTTTTGTCTTTAAATAGTTTCGCCACAGTTCGAATGATATTTTGAGCATTTTCGTAAAATTGGCGCATTTGAAGTATTTTGAAAAGCGTCTTGAATGTCATGATGATAGAAACTTAAACTTATCATTCGACGTGCCAAACAATTAAAGATGTTCTGTTTCAACCAAAATTAATTAATTGAAAACTAATAGAAGTTAATGACGTGTATTGACTATAAAACAATATTTTTACCATTAATTTTAAGCTTTTTAACTAACTATGGCATATGTTTTGTCTCGTGTCAAAAACTGCTCAAAACCCTGGCTGTGCCTATAGATTTATGTACTTCTTCAAGTTAGTTCTAGACATTTCCTAAACTTTGTTTTAATATCAACTTAGTTACTCACGGTTTTTTTTTAATACATTTATGCAATTAGGAGAATTCAAATATTGAATAGTACTTTTTTACAGCGCTGTTATTTTTATTTTTCAAGCTAAAGAATACTGTTATTCTTTCTTCACTTAAATTTTATGTAACTGGAACGCACAAGCGAATGCATTTAAATTAATCGCTGCAAAGTAAACCTACTTAAGCCTAATTTGCAATTCGTTTAATATCTCCGTATCCTCTAAATGTAAGCGAGGCTATAAATATGTGGAAAAAAAAAAGTTCGACGGCAACGCAATTTCGGTTTTGTCAAAAATAAATGTAAATTCGCGCATAAATTACGGCTGGGTATGCCAACTTTTAAAATAAAATTTACGTCATGGTTTTTGATACAATATTATGTATTTTTGTAATGGACTCCGTTGACTGAATAAATAATTACATTTGTTCTATTACAGTTTTAAATTGCTTATTTACAAATTGAAGTTGTTTATTCCTAATTTGATTGTGTTTAAACTGACAGCTATGTTTTAAGTCCTAAATAAATATTGTTTATTCTCAATTTGATACTGATTAGTCAACCTTTGAAATTAAAAAGTTATAGTTTAATAGTAAAAATTTCAGGTGATTAATTAATTAACACTGCTCTATCCTTTGTTCACGCATTATTTTCTAATCTTTAGAAACATATTTCGAATGCTAAGCACTCATTATCAATAACAACTGCGCTTAGCACTCGAAATATGTACCTAACGATTAGAAAATATAGTATGAAAAAAGGATACAACTAACAGTGTTAATAATTTATTTATTAAACTCTTCACGAACCTTAAAAACATACATTGACTATTTTAGTTTAATGCAATTGAAAAGAATGTTTATTATTATTAATAGGGAAATGTTAACCCATTAAGCGCTGTTAATGCAATACATTTTATTATTTTTCCTGAATTAAAAAAGTGTGAAGAAAAATGTAAATATTTTGGTATTAAAATGTTTCGATTATTACTCATTTTCAAAGTGTATTTCTGAATTCACAATATTTCAGTGTTTTAAACGCGTGGCGCAAGAAGTAAAATTTCGAGTTTAGAAAAGCCTGAAAATTTGGTTTGGTCGCGTAGCGCTACGCGCTACGCGACCAAACCAAATTTACAGGCTTTTCTAAACTCGAAATTTTACTTTATGCTTAACCTGGGAGTGAAAACACTCGTTCGAAACCTTTAATTGCACTCTTTTTGTAAAATCGACGAGTGCCTGAAAATGTACAGTGCATACATTATGTCCATTTAAAAGAAAAAATCCCAGTATGTCTTGTACCCCTTTTACCCAAAATCAACTTTTAAAGTTGAACTCTATAATTGCTCGGCCGTTAATGGGTTAATAAAATTCTTAAAACCATGTTAAAGCTGTATGCTAACGTCTATAAATAAGGTGGTGAAGAATTAATATACGAGTTCAATTATCTAATAGCTCAAATAAGTGAAAATTAAGGGCTTACGTTTTTGGTGAATGCGCCGCGCACAGAAACTTTCAAGCGCTGTGTTACGTGAAATTACGGTTTTTCTTAGAAGTTAACTGCATTTTGTGTGTAATTTAGCAGTTGTGTATCATTATAATAGTTGAATAAACATACCAATATATATATGTTTTTTTATAATCAGTTATTTCAAGCCATGTAAATAATTCCGAAAAGCGTATCTACTAGGGTGGCATCAGAGCTGGGATGAATCCTCAAAAACAGGATTCGAATTACGAATCCGAATCACCTAATATGATTCGAATCACGAATACTCGAATAAAGGATTCGTAAATTAAAAATATGATTCGAATCAAAGATTCGAATACTCATTTTTGAATCACGGATACAAATCCTTTAAAAATAAATTTGAATCTATGATTTGCAACCAGTAACATTTTATTCCATCAGTTTCTATTAACAAAAATGTTCATTTACCGACTAAATACCTGATTAAATAATGATTTTAATTAATGATGAGATATGTGTTATTGAACTTCATTTTAAATCAGTGTTTTATACGCGTGGCGCATGAAGTAAAATTTCGAGTTTAGAAAAGCCCTGTGAAAATTTGTCGAGGGTCGCTGCGCGACCCTCGACAAATTTTCTACGCGGGGCTTTTCTAAACTTGAAATTTTACTTCATGCTTAGTCTGGGAGTGGACCGTCAAGATTTTCTACATGTCATGATTTTCGATATTTCTAGATTTTTTGTCGATTGATTCACAGTTTGTTATTATATTAAATGCAACTTTGATATTAAATAAATACGGTATTTCTTAGGAATAGAATATTCACCCATTTAAAGCCGAGCAAATTATAAAGGTAACTCTGCGCGACCCTCGACAAATTTTCTACACGGGGCTTTTCTAAACTCGAAATTATACTTCATGCTTAGTCTGGGAGTGGACCATCAAGATTTTCTACATGTCAAGATTTTCGATATTTCTAGATTTTTTGTCGATTGATTCACAGTTTGTTATTATATTAAATGCAACTTTGATATTAAATAAATACGGTTTTTCTTAGGAATAGAATATTCACCCATTTAAAGCCGAGCAAATTATAAAGGAAACTCTAAAAGTTAATTTTAAGTAAAATTTTGGATCTTTTTCTATGATTTCAATGAATGATTTATTATATTACATACGTCGATTTTATAAAAGAGTTAAATTTAAAATTAAAACGAGTGTTGTCCACTCCCAGACTAAGCATGAAGTAAAATTTCGAGTTTAGAAAAGCCCCGCGTAGAAAATTTGTCGAGGGTCGCGCAGCGACCCGAGACAAATTTTCGCGGGGCTTTTCTAAACTCGAAATTTTATTTCATGCGCCACGCGTATAAAACACTGATTTCAAGTGAAGTTAAAAATGCACTGAAAACCAACCCAACTCTGATCTTTTTTCAAAATTGGATGTTTTCTTTCCTATCCATGCTGTAAACCTTCAGATATTTGTTGTATTCTTGTAAAAAAACTTCGATTTCCTGTAGTCCTTCGGTCTCCGAAGACCATGATTGGTCCTTCGAGCTGTAGCCTTTGTAAAATGGTAATAAACTTAGTAATCTAGAGTGATCCTTCAATTTGAAACTTCTAAGAATAAGGTGTTGTCCACTCCCAGACTAAGCATGAAGTAAAATTTCGAGTTTAGAAAAGCCCCGCGTAGAAAATTTGTCGAGGGTCGCGCAGCGACCCGAGACAAATTTTCCCGGGGCTTTTCTAAACTCGAAATTTTACTTTATGCGCCACGCGTATAAAACACTGGTATCAAGTGAAGTTAAAAATATACTAGTAAGGTTGTAAATTTTTCATAGTTAAGTAATTAAATATGCACAAATATTTGAATTATTCGGAAATTTAAATATTTATATTCAAATATGAATAATTTAGTGATTTAAATATTCATATTAGAATATTTAACTATTTGAATTAATCGAATTCGAATCTCAGCCTTAATAGCGATGAGTCGAATTATTTGGGAAGATTTGAATCCGTGTATGTGGATTCGAATCCTTTTATAAGGATTCGAATCCTTTTAAAAGGATTTGAATCTTTTTATAAGAATTCGAATCCTTTCATAAGGATTCGAATCATCTACGTCTGAATTCGTATACGAATCCTTTTAAAAAAAATTAACGAATCCGGATCACGAATCCGTTTTTACTAAAGTATTCGAATACCTCTTTTGAATCCTCTAAAAGAATTCGAATCCGGGAATCGAATCCTGAATGATTCGAATCCTGCCCAGCTCTGGGTGGCATACATTAAAAGAAAATTTGTTTTTAACAAAACATAATTAGTGCTCTCAAGCTTATATTAGACGACACTACTTTTTGTACAAGTAAATAGTATACTATTTTCTATCATGGTGTAATACACAAAATATGACCGAACGCAAATCTTGTACAATTTTGTATAATGGAAATAGGGCATGTTCTATTTGGTTTGGTCATATTTTGTGTATTACATCATGATAGAAAGTAGTATACTTTTTTCTTATACAAGAAAATAGTGTCGTCTAATACAAGCTTTAGTAGATATTTTTCATTGGCCCACAAATTTCCAATGTTTGCTTTTTCAATGGAAAATTTGAATATACAGTGAATAAGAAATACAATTCTTATTCAATGGCATCTCTTAATTTTATTCATCATTATGCTCGTATGTAATGCAACCCAACATACAAACTGATAAGAACTGTTGGTATTCTTATCACCGACACACTCACATCATCTAATCTATTCGGATAGACGAGGTATTCCCCTTCGGAGCGCATCGACGCCGAGTGGTAACCGTCGATGTCCTGTTCGTAGGCGATGCATTCCATGGGCGTGACCGGACGCGACGTGGTGTTCTGCTGCTGCTGCTGCTGGTGTTCCAGTTCGTGCTGGTCATGTTCGTGCGCGTGCGGGGAGGGGTCCACGACGGCCCCTCCTGTCCCTTCCCCCTGAGAGGCCGGGCTGTACTCGCCGGCCGCTCCCTCCTCATTGTACGCTTCGATAACTGGAAAAAGAAGAGAGAGAAAAAATAAGTGTGCACGTTGGAACTTGTACGAAAGAGTAACATGGGTTGCCTGTGTTAAGAATCAGTTATGCGATTTAACTGTAATTCAACATAGGTACTATTTCAACATAGGCAATATTTTAAACACAATGGACATTATCATTTCAAATCGATGTTTCCATATTTATGTAATGATAATGATATTTACAGTTAGGTAAATTTGCAGGATGTTGTTTAATTTATTTAAGCGGCCAATTTAAAGCTTCTAACGAGTGTTTCCACTGCCAGGTTAAGCATGAAGTAAAATTTCGAGTTTAGAAAAGCATGAAAATTTGGATTTGACGCCGCGCGAGCGAAGCGAATCGCGCCGGCAAATCTAAATTTTCAGACTTTTTTAAACTCGCAATTTTACTTTATGCGCCACGTGTATAAAACACGTATTTAAATTGAAGTTCAAAATGACCGCTCAAAATGTTCAGTTAAAAACACGATCGAGTTAGCTATGAAATTTTTAAATCATTTTGAAATTGGTCGTACATACGTGAATTTGTCAGTCGCTCCTGTCAATGTTAATCTAACCCAGTGTTATAAAAGTTTTGTGTTTTATTCGGTATTTCAATGCCCACTCACATGAAGGAAGAAAAAACAACACAACAACTATAAGAACAAGGCAAATTAATGAGCTACTGATTAACACAATTTGACAATATTAATGAGGTATGACAAAACGTAAATTAAGCGGCTTCACTTTTTCGTTCCAATTCCTTCTATCAAAAAGCAACGCCTTCTCGATTGTGTTTTAAAATGAACAACTGATATTACAAATATTTATTTGGTGTAACAAAATCTTTTAAAATTCAAGCGCATAGAGAAATTTGCTTTTGGATTTTTAAATAAACAACTGATATTACAAATCTTTATTTCGTGTAACCAAATCTTTTAAAATTTAAGCACCTGAAGAAATTTGTTTTCAGATCTTTTTCTTCTAGTAAAAGTAAACATACACATCCAAACAGAGCTGGGACAAATCCTCGTAAAATGGATTCCAATCACGAATCCGTATCACCTAATATGATTCGAATCACGAATACTTGAATAAAGGATTCGTTATCAGTTGTTTTTACAAAAATATTCAAAACCTAATTATTTTTTATTAACACTGAAGATCGTTGCTAACAGACTAAATATCTGTGTTACTCTGATTAAAGATGTATTTGTGTGTTTTTGAACTTCATTTCAAATCAGTGTCTTGTACGCGTGGCGCATGAAGTAAAATTTCGAGTTTAGAAAAGCCCCGTGAAAATTTGTCTCAGGTCGCTGCGCGACCCTCGACAAATTTTCTACGCGGGGCTTTTCTAAACTCGAAATTTTACTTCATGCTTAGTATGGGAGTGGAAACACTCGTTCAAAACTTCAAATTGAACTCTATTATAAAATCGACGAATGCCTAAAAATTACGTAAATAAAAAATGCACTGAATATAATTAAAACCGGGAAAGTCAGAGAAAAGTCATGGTATAAATGAAATTGCCAATTCTTGGTTGCAGAATACTTCAAACATTAAAAGTGCGATTCTTTTCGCAATCTACAACAAGTTAGTCTTACAAAGACTATATCAAACACTCATTGAAACAACTACTTCCCGAGCTAATACCCCGACGGACATTGAATTATACAACAAGTGTTTGCTGTTACATACAGATGGCCTGAATAATTTGACTCAAATTGTTGCATTTGCAGTAGGTTACTGTATGTAACAGCAAACACTTGTTGTATAATTCAATGTCCGTCGGGGTATTAGCTCGGGAAGTAGTTGTTTCAATGAGTGTTTGATATAGTCTTTGTAAGACTAACTTGTTGTAGATTGCGAACAGAATCGCACTTTTAATGTGAAAAGTCATAGTATTTTATTCAAATTGACCAAAACACTAACAAAAAAGCCATATGATATTATTAAATTTGTCAAAATCAACAGGCGTCATAAAAATTACAAAACACGTAAAAATTTATAAAACCAACCTAAATATTGACAAAAACAATGAAAACATTTTAACAAAATGGGGGTTTTCTACAAAAGAAAGTTATATTAAAAGGTCAGGGAAATAAATCTTGAATCAGGAAAATGTCGGAAAACTTTAACACCAGATTGTGGCTACCATGTCAGTTGTACTTCAAATAATGTTAAACAAAATTTTGAAAACCAGATTAATATCTTTAAAAACATTTTCATTCATTTAATGTTCCTATCAAAACAATCAGTTTGAAGTTTCGAACGAGCGATTCCACTCCCAGACCGAGCATGAAATAAAATTTCGAGTTTAGAAAAGCCCCGCGTAGAAAATTTGTCGAGGGTCGCGCAGCGAGCCGAGACAAATTTTCACGGGGCTTTTCTAAACTCGAAATTTTACTTCATGCGCCACGCGTATAAAACCGTGATTTAACGAGAAATTTAAAATCACACAAAACAATTTTTTCATGTTAATCCTCACAATTAATTCCAATTATGTTTGACAATTCCAATCCTTTTGTAAGTATTGGAATCCTTTTATAAATATTCGAATCCTTTTATGAGGATTCGAATCATCCGCATTTGGATTCGAATAGCAATCCTCTTAAAAAAATGTTCCAATATCTCTCTTGAATCCTTTAAAAGGATTCGAATCCTGAATGATTCGAATCCTACCCAGCTCTGCATCTCAAGCAGTATATTTTGAACTTTACATTAAATTAGTTTTTTATACGAGAAATTTAAAATCACACAAAACAATTTTCACACAAAACAATTTTTTCATGTTAATCCTCACAATTAATTCCAATTATGTTTGGCAATTCCAATCCTTTTGTAAGTATTGGAATCCTTTTATAAATATTCGAATCCTTTTATGAGGATTCGAATCATCCGCATTTGGATTCGAATACCAATCCTCTTAAAAAAATGTTCCAATGTCTCTCTTGAATCCTTTAAAAGGATTCGAATCCTGAATGATTCGAATCCTGCCCAGCTCTGCATCTCAAGCAGTATATTTTGAACTTTACATTAAATTCGATTTTTTATACGCTTGGTGCATGAAGTACATTTTACGAGTTTAGAAAAGCCTGAAAAGTTGTATTTGCCGGCGCGACTCACTTCGCTCGCGCGCTGGAAAATCCAAAATTTGCAGTCTTATTTAAACTCGAAATTTTACTTCATGCTTAATCTAGGAGTAAAAACACGTGTTAGAAGTTTTATTCACACAAACTTCAAACACTATTTTCTCTGAGTGGGTTTCCTGAGGAACCCCAGAAGTTCCGGAAGCTGGTTTAAAAACTGGGACCCTATCAAAACAACCACACTATTTTTGTCACCTGTTATGTTGGTCTTGTATCTACTTTTCTTACATAATTTTAATATTTACTTTAAAGAAACAAATAAATGACTTACTCATAAGTACTGACTTTGAAAAATTTCAATATCTGTAAAATGTCTCCATAATAAATGCATTTTAAATAATAAAAAGGGTACTTAATGTTATACCGTGCGATCATTTAAATTCTGATTTAGAGTAGGCGGCATTTTTGTGCGGTTGCCCAGAGAGCTAATTGAATGATGATGATTTGAGGTTATGGTAAACTATATGTTAACAGTCAGTGGTGCCAATCTAATTTAAAATTCAAAGCCTATATTTAATCATGTTTTAAGTGATCGCACGGTACAAACTGTAAATGTTTTTTATTTAAAACCAATCTTGTTTGTTTTGTTTAAGTGGTCACAGTGGGCTTTGTGCTAAAACAAAAAATCTATTTTGTACAGTAAACCACCGCATTTAAATAACTAGAAACAAACATTATCGCAAAAATCACGTGGGTGCGCGCATGATATTAATTTTGTTTATACCGCTCGTCATGAAAATGGGGCAAATCATTATTGTTCAGCGTCCACGAAATGGAACAGGTAACGCACAAATAATACACACTTCCAATAACCTCGACAATTGGCCATTGTTCTGAAAGCGCACACCGTCCGACTTATTAAAAGTGTGCGCAGAACGCGGAAGTTCAACACCCACACGTTTTCTTCTTCTTGCTTCCCTTTTTTTCTTCTCGGCGAAAGGAAAATACTCCAGTTACCTACACACAAATATACTCGTAAACACACATACACAGACGCAAACGGCGGAACTAATTTTACGGGCACCTGTTGAGGAGCGCGCGTTGTTCGAGCAGGATGGCGTTATGCACCGATTTGAGCGTAATTGTGTGATATGTTTGTTCTAATGAGGATGTTTTGCTGTGTGCGTTTGCAAGCGTTTAACTAAGTTTAACTTAGTTGTAAATATGGGTTAAGCCTTTCGGCGCTGACGGTGACGGCATTTGCCACCAATAAAATTTGGTAAATATACTGGGAATTTTTCTTTTGGATATACATACATGTAACCATGAGCTGTATTTTTCCAAAAATCGTTTGTTTTTTAAAATAGTATAATTTAAAGTTTTAAACGAGCGTTTTCCACTCCCAGATTAAAAATGAAGTAAAATTTCGAGTTTATAAAAGCCTGAAAATTTGGTTTGGTCACGTAGCGCGAAGCGACCAAACCAAATTTTCAGGCTTATCTAAACTAGAAATTTTACTTTATGCGCCACGCGTATGAAACACTGATTTTAGGTGAAGTTCAAAATATCTACTAAAGCAATATGCTAAAACCGTGTATTCTGAACATCACATCACATCAGTGTATAATACGCGTAGCGCATGAAGTAAAATTTCGAGTTGAGAAAAGCCTGAAAATTGGGTTTGGTTGCTCCGCGCTTCGCGCTACGGTACCAAACACAATTTTCAGGTTTTCCTAAACTCGAAATTTTACTTCATGCTTAATCTGGGAGTGGAAACACTCGTTTGAAAGTTCAATTTGAAATATTTGTAAAAACAACGAATAACTGAAGATTTACAGTATGTACAGTATTTTGAGATATCTGTACTTAAAAGAAAAACTCTCTGTATATCTGAAATAGTAATAAATAATATGCAGTGTACAAAACATTTTTTTGGGCACTACAAAAATTCCAGGGTTAAGGAAGTGCAATTGAAGGTTAGCATACTTTTAAAAGTTAAGAAAGAAAAAACAGGTAATTTTTCTTTTAGGCACGCACTTTAAATTTTACGACATTCTTTGTTTTTTTAAAAGATTTTAATTTGAATCTTTAAACGAGGGTTTTCCACTCCCAGACCAAGCATGAAGTAAAATTTCGAGTTTAGAAAAGCCTAAAAATTTGGATTGGCCGCGTAGCGAAGCGGAGCGGCCAATCCAAATTAGGCTTTTCTAAACTCGAAATTTTACTTCATGCGCCACGCGTATAAAACACTAAAATATCGTAAAGTTTAAAATATACGGCTTCAGCAATCTAATATGTAGATGTGAATAAAACGTGAGTCAAACTCGGCACTAAACCAATTGTTTTAAACAGTGATTATAGGCAACCCAATACCTCTAACGTATATTGGGTTGCCTGTAATCGCTGTTGTATGTGTGTGTTTATTGAACTTCACTGTAAATCAGTGTTTTTAAACGTGGCGCATGAAGTAAAATTTCGAGTTTAGAAAAGCCTAATTTGGATTGGCCGCTCCGCTTCGCTGCGCGGCCAATCCAAATTTTCAGGCTTTTCTAAACTCGAAATTTTACTTCATGCTTGGTCTGGGAGTGGAAAAACCCTCGTTTAAAGATTCAAATTAAAATCTTTTAAAAAAACAGAGAATGTCGTAAAATTGAAAGTGCGTGCCTAAAAGAAAAATTACCTGTTTTTTCTTTCTTAACTTTTAAAAGTATGCTAACCTTCAATTGCACTTCCTTAACCCTGGAATTTTTGTAGTGCCCAAACAAATGTTTTGTACACTGCATATTATTTATTACTCTTTCAGATATACAGAGAGTTTTTCTTTTAAGTATACATATCTCAAAATACTGTACATGCTGTAAATCTTCAGTTATTCGTTGTTTTTACAAATATTTCAAATTGAACTTTCAAACGAGTGTTTCCACTCCCAGATTAAACATGAAGTAAAATTTCGAGTTTAGAAAAGCCTGAAAATTGTGTTTGGGAGCGTAGCGCGAAGCGCGGAGCGACCAAACCAAATTTTCAGGCTTTTCTCAACTCGAAATTTTACTTCATGCGCCACGCGAATTATACACTGATGATGTGATGTTCAGAATACACGGTTTTAGCATTACTTCATACTTAGTCTGGTAGTGAAAAACACTATTTAAAAGCCTCAAATTAACCGCTCTGAAATAAAACGCACAATTTATATTTTAATTTTAATTATCGGGATATGTATACTCAAAAGAAAAATTCCCTGTATATACAAATATTGTACATAAATCATGGGCGCACCCTTACAATTTTCCTCAAAATATAAAGGCTTGTTATTTTATACGGCTATTATTTTCTTGCAGTTTTATAAAAATATCATGTTTCAAAAAAGAAGTCATAATTCATTATTAGTCAATTAAATTGAAACGTTATTGATAAAGGATAATTGGCCCTAAATTAGAACCCTTGGAGAGATTGAATTATACATTTCTTATCACAACTAAAAACTAGGCTCGTATTTTTTTTGTACTAAAAACATAATCAGATCGTGAAACCTTAAACTTTATCCCTGCAATAAAACATTGATGATGCCGATAAGCGAATAAAGACCAAAAAATTAACACAGCATCACTTTTTTTTTATTTCGTCGCGCGTTAGGATTTTACGATGAATCCACCCCTCTAATATTTACCCTCGGACTGGATAGCTTATCTTCCCTTAGGCGTGTATTTCACGAACAAACATCCTTCTTCCAGAGCGCTATCAGGGCTTATCTAACGTCAACTCAAATACATATTTATTTACTTTTTTGCCATGAGTGAGATATCATTATTATTAAACGCGTTTCATTTTATTTGATTTAGAGAGAGAACCGCGCCAGGGTATTTTATTTTTATTGTTTGCTTATCGTAGAAGGAGATTATGAGCGTTTTTTGATGGGGCGGGATAAGGGACGGCTTGTTTGGCTCAGATTTTATTGATATACATATTTTTGTAATCTTTAAAAAATATATCAGTTGTTCCTCGAGGATTGAATTCAGGCTTGCATCAATATAAAAATATGTTTATTACTTTTAAAAAAGTTTTATCCTTTTTAAAAAGAAAATAAATATCTTGCATTATTTCTACTACTTTTAACACAAACATCTATACATACAGGGTGTTCTAAATTCAGGCTTGCATCAATATAAAATTATGTTTATTACTTTTAAAAACAGTATTATCCTTTTTAAAAAGAAAATATATATCTTACATTATTTCTACTACTTTTAACACAAAAATCTATACATACAGGGTGTTCTAAATTATCGGCTTGTTTGGCTCAGATTTTATTGATATACATATTTTTGTAATCTTTAAAAAATATATCAGTTGTTCCTCGAGGATTGAATTCAGGCTTGCATCAATATAAAAATATGTTTATTACTTTTAAAAACAGTTTTATCCTTTTTAAAAAGAAAATATATCTTACATTATTTCTACTACTTTTAACACAAAAAACTATACATACAGGGTGTTCTAAATTCAGGCTTGCATCAATATAAAATTATGTTTATTACTTTTAAAAACAGTTTTATCCTTTTTAAAAAGATAATAAATATCTTACATTATTTCTACTACTTTTAACACAAAAATCTATACATACAGGGTGTTCTAAATTATCGGGCGACCATTTGTTATCTTTGGAGCTACGAAGTCGGTTAAATTAGCAAACTAATAGTATTTTTTACGTACATTGCAATTGTGTAAACAGAAAAACAAACAAACCTCAGGTTCTTGATTTATTCGCAAAAACAACATTTCTTTTAAATGGGATGCCAGTAGAGGGGATTAGCCGGTTACGGGGCCAGGAAGTAACTGATATATTTTCCTTTTTAAAAAGATAATAAATATCGTACATTATTTCTACTACTTTTAACACAAAAATCTATACATACAGGGTGTTCTAAATTATCGGGCGACCATTTGTTATCTTTGGAGCTACGAAGTCGGTTAAATTAGCAAACTAGTAGTATTTTTTACGTACATTGCAATTGTGTAAACAGAAAAAGAAACAAACCTCAGGTTTTTGATTTATTCGCAAAAACAACATTTTTTTAAATGGGATGCCAGTAGAGGGGATTAGCCGGTTACGGGGCCAGGAAGTAATCCCGGAAGGCAACCCAGATGTAATCCCAAGAAAAACTCAAAGTCACATCCGGTTAAAGCTCGCATCCGGATGAATGGTCAGGTTCACCTTCCGAGAAAGCTCCCGAAAAACTCCTTGCACCTTCCAGCTCAACAGAGGATTTATTGTAGGTTCGAAAACAGCTTGAACCGGCCCAAAAACAGCTTAAACAGGTCCGAAAACAGCTTAAACAATGTAAAAACAGCCCAAACAGTTTCAAAAGCAGCTTTAACCGGTCCGAAAGCAGCTTAAACAGGTCCAAATACAGATTAAACAGGACCAGATACAGATTAAACAGTTCCAAAAACAGCTTAAACAGGTCTGAAAACAGCTTAAGCAGGTCCGCTGTTTTCGGAGCTCTTTAAGCTGGTTTTGGACCTGTTTAAGCTGTTTTCGGAACTGTCTAAGCTGTTTTCGGACCTGTTTAAGCTGTTTTCGGATCGGTTTAAGCCGTTTTCGAACCTATAATATATCCTCTGTTCAGCTGGAAGGTGCACGAAGTTTTTCGGGAGCTTTCTTGGAAAGTGAAACTGAGCTTTTATCCGGATGCGAGCTTTAACCGTCACATCCGGCTTTTCTTGGAATTACATCCGGGTATACTTCTGGGATTACTTCCTTGCCCCGAATCGGCTAATCCCCTCCACTGATGCCTTGTATATTTTGACTTATTCAGAAAGAGAAAAAATACACTTAACAAAAGAAGGCTCAGTAAATGATTCTAATGTGACTTAGAAAATGTTTTTTTTACAATTTACTTAAATTTAGGGCACGTGTATTTATAATAATTACTTATTTAACATAAGTTTTGAGTTAGAATGCTAGAATGTGAAAAAAAAATTACTAAATAATTAACTAATGCATTTTTTGAACATGAGAAATCGCACTCTAACATGTCACATTTCTTGTTATGACGAAAAGGCTTGGCAAAAATTACGATAAAGCAAAAAAATTGGCTAAACGTCAATAAGCACGGATACTTTGACAACATACGGCATAGTTTATGTATCGCCATTTTGTTTTCGATTAGGTAATCCTTTTATAAAATATGCAGTATTTTAATCGCTCAAACCTCCTTTATCTTCAACTTTAGGATAATTATTTATTTAGACTTTTTCGTATATGTATTTTTTCTCTTTCTAAATATGTCAAATTATACTGAGCAAAAAATGTTGTTTTTGCGAATAAATCAAAAACCTGATGTTCACTTGTTTCTCGGTTAACACCATCGTAATTAGTGATGGGAATAATCGATCTATTTTAATAATTGATTATTTTGAAACGAGATATTTTAAAAATCGATTAAACTAGTAGTTGAAAATTAGAAGTTAACCTTTCATTCCAAAAATAAGATGGGAGGAGAGGGGCTGAATAATTATGTAGTACAAACAAGCCATATAAAGTGATCTTGTAAAACAAAAACGGGCCACAGAATGTTTATCATATATTCGAACGAGGTGTTTTTTTCTGGAACTGGTTTTCCAAGAATGTTTTTTACAGGGGGTATTTTTGGGCAAAGTTTTTATGACTAGTTGTTTCGGGGGTGGTGTTTCGAAGGGTTGGTATTTCATAAAGTGATTTTTATTGAGGGTTTTTTTCGGGGTATGAATTTCAGGAGTGGTTTTCCGTAAGGATAACTTTTAGGGGATTGTTCCTTTCGCGAGATGTTTTTCTCGGGAGTGGGGCTGATTTTTCAGGAATATTTTTACATGGGGTAATTTTTTATAACGTGTTTTTTTTTTTTCGTAGAGGTGATTTTCAATGAAAAGTTTTACAAGGGATGGTCTTTCAAGGTGTATTCTTTTGAAGAAGTGATTTTTAAGGTTTGTTTTTAAGCCCGTGGTTTTATAAGCGTTTTTTTCTGGGGGTAATGTTTGTTAGTAGTGAAGATTAGGATTTTTATATAATTATTATTATTTAATGATTCATTTAAGGAAATACAAAAAAACCGTCAAATCAGTAATTATAATATTAATATATTAATTAGTAATTCTGTGTACCGAAATAATAAGCGATAAAATAATCGCTTAAATTAGTGTATACTAATTTCCGCATATTAATTGATTATATCGATATATTTCAATAATCGACTAAATACTAATTAGTATATCGATTGTGCCCATCACTAATCGTAATGTACGCAAAAAATACTACTAGTTTGCTAATTTAACCGACTTCATAGCTTCAAAGATAACAAAGTTGCCAATAGTGGCCCGATAATTTAGAACACCCTGTATGTGTAGATTTTTGTGTTAAAAATATTAGCAATAATGTTGAAAATGATTAAATTGTTATTAAAAGTAATATACATATTTCTATATTGATGCAAACCTGAATTCAATCCTCAAGGAACAACTGATATAATAACAGAAAAACCGATAATTTAGAACACCCTGTATAAAGCTACCAAATTATGCAAAAAAAATATTGTTTTTTTTTTATTTTTTCTCCAACCCAACTAGCCAGAAAGGACCCTTAAGAGTCAAATTGGGTAAAGTTAAACAATTGTTTTGTTCCACATTTGTATTTTCAGTAGGCTGACAAGTGTTTCGATCCGTTAGGATTATTTTCAAATATACATAATGTTTACGCTGTACATTTTCAGGCATTCGTCGCTTTTGTGAAAGACTTCAATTTGAAGTTTCGAACGAGGGCTGCCATTCCCAGATTAAGCATGAAGTAAAATTTCGAGTTTAGAAAAGCCTTAAAATTTGATTTGGTCGAGTAGCGCGTACCACTACTCGACCAAACAAAATTTTCAGGCTTTTCTAAACTCGAAATTTTACTTCATGCGCCACGCGTATAAATCACTGAAATATTGTGAAGTTAAAAATAAACTAAAAAATTTGACGATTGTAAACCTGTATAGGCTTTTAACAAGAAGAAATTACTTTATTTTAAAAAAAATCCCCCAATTTTAAAATTTGGATTCATCAAGAGAGTATCGAATATATTGGTAAGACCCTATCAATATATTTTTTGAGATTTTTTTTATCTAAAATTTGCAAATTGTCTCACAGTATATAATGTTTTGTAATAAAGTTATATAATTTAAAAGATAAAAATGAATAGCCCAAAGTTTTCATCATTACTTATCTAGGATATTTCAGAGGTGTTTAAAAAACTAAATTTGGTAAAATCATACTTTCTCCAAACTTTTTTTAATTTCACAAAATATACAAACATTTCCAAAAATATTAGAAACAAACCTGAGCCACTTATTTCTTTCAGGAAACAAAGCTTAAGACCACCAGCGTTTTCAGCAATAATAATTAAATCATTCAAACGTTTCTCACAAATAATAAATATATGCGTTGTTTAATCGAAAGATTTAAATTGAATTTTTGTTCAGTATTTCGGCACCGGATACCCGCAGACGCGTTTCGAACTTCAAGGCCCTCGTTAGTGTGGGCCTGCCCCAGAGATTTAAGGATTTAACTGAAATAATAACCGATAACATTTAAATTTAGTGTACAGAAATTTTTTCTTTACAGTATACGTTTTCCAAATTCAGCCTATTTTCTTTACATATTTAGATATTTGTTGTTTTTTTAAAAAGTTCAATTTTAAGCTTTAAACGAGTGTTTTCCATTCCCAGACTAAGCATGAAGTAAAATTTCAAGTTTAGAAAAGCCACGTGACAATTTGTCGAGAGTCGCGCTGCGACCCGAGACAAATTTTCAGGGCTTTTCTAAACTCCAAATTTTACTTCATACGCCACGCCTTTAAAACACTGATTTCAAGTGAGGTTCAAATATTCATACGTTTCACAATATTTTAATGTTTTGTACGCGTAGCGCATGAAGTAAAATTTCGAATTTAGAAAAGCCCAGAAAATTTTTCTCGGGTCGTTGCGCGATCCTCGACAAATTTTCACGGGGCTTTTCTAAACTCGAAATTTTGCTTTATGCTTAGTCTGGGAGTGGAAAACACTCGTTTAAAACTTCAAATTAAACTCTTAGAAAAAAACAACGAATATCTAAAGATTGAATTTGGTAAAATTTAGTATACTGGGAGTTTTTCTTTAAAGTATACGTTTTTCAAGTTCGGCCTATTTTCTTTAAATCTTTAGTTATTCGTTGTTTGTTTTAGGGAATTCAATTTAAAGCTTTAACGAGTGTTTTCCACTCCCAGACTAAGCATGAAGTAAAATTTCGAGTTTAGAAAAGCCCCGTGAAAATTTGTCGAGGGTCGCGCAGCGACCCGAGACAAATTTTCTGGGCTTTTCTAAGCTTGAAATTTTACTTCATGCGCCACGCGTATAAAACACTGGTTTAAAGAGAGGTTCAAATATAAATAAATTTCACAATATTTTAGTGTTTTATACGCGTGGCGCATGAAGTTAAATTTCGAGTTTAGAAATACCTAGAAAATTTGTCTCGAGTCGCTGTGCGACCCTCGACAAATGTTCACGGGGCTTTTCTAAACTCGAAATTTTACTTCATGCTTAGTCTGGGAGTGGAAAACACTCGTTTAAAGCTTTGAATTGAACTCTTTAAAAAAAAAAAACCAATGAATATCTAGAGATTTAAAGAAAATAGGCTCAATTTGAAAAACGTATACTTTAAAGAAAAACTACCTGTACACTAAATTTTACTAAATTAAATCTTTAGATATTAGTTATCTTTCTTAAGAGTTCAATTTGAAGGTTTAAACGAGTGGTTTCCACTCCCAGACTAAGCATGAAGTAAAATTTCGAGTTTAGAAAAGCCCCGTGAAAATTTGTCGAGGGTCGCGCAGCGACCTGAGACAAATTTTCTGGGCTTTTCTAAACTCGAAATTTTACTTCATGCGCCACGCCTACAAAACACTAATATATTGTAAAATTTATGTATATTTGAACCTCTCTTCAAACCAGTGTTTTATACGCGTGGCTTCATGCGCCACGCGTATAAAACACTGGTTTGAAGAGAGGTTCAAATATACATAATTTTTACAATATTTTAGTGTTTTATACGCGTGGCGCATGAAGTAAAATTTCGAGTTTAGAAAAGCCCAGAAAATTTGTCTCGGGTCGCTGCGCGACCCTCGACAAATTTTCACGGGGCTTTTCTAAACTCGAAATTTTACTTCATGCTTAGTCTGGGAGTGGAAAACACTCGTTTTAGGCTTTAAAGTGAACTCTTTTAAAAACACAACGAATATCTAAAGATTTAAAGAAAATAAGCTGAATTTGGAATACGTATACTTTAAAGAAAAACTCGCTGTAAGTATACTTAAAAAAAAAATTCCCTGTATTGTCTAAATATACTAAACACTAAAATTTATACTAAATATCAAGTTGTTTCACAACTTGAAACCTTTAATTGTAATCAACCGCTTCCCAAATCCAGGCATTTTTTTTAACTAACGACAAATCTCTGTAAATCCAAACTTCCTCGACTTCTTTGAAAAGCGAACGTTTAAAATTAAACAAATCGTGTTATCTGGAGAAACGGGAGGAAGTCCGGTGCGCGTGGTGTCAAGGATAACGGAAAAGCGAAAATAATACGTTTGGAAATGTGCAGTATCAAAACCCCGCAGACTTAATTTCTCACAACACAAAAAAAAAACAGGGGCAATTAAGCCCCCACAGATTTAAATTTTGAAATGACAAACATGTTCGTATAAATTGCAAACAATCTTGTTTAAATAAGTATTGTAGGTTCATAGTTATAACCAGATATTTATTTTGTATTGTACTTGTTTAAATATGTTTAATCTGATGTATAACCGGGGTAAACAATGTAAAAATTGTCTAACATAAATAAAACTTATAGGGTTTTTCTGTTACATTTCACTATTGATTATATGAGATTCACTATATCCCAAATATATTTTACCTTGCCAAATATATGCCACAAGATTACCCGATTTACGAAATGAGTTTCGCTATACACCAAATACTCTTTCCTTTAATATTATTGTTGAACATTTTTGCAGTAATAATAACTTTCTTCTGGAAATATTTTATTCTTATTTTGAATTGTGGAGGCTTCTACTTCGTTATACATGTTAATTTAACACAATATAACACTTTTAACTTTGTTTGTATAACACAATTTATGTTTATGTGTCTGCAGTTTCGGCAAATTCAGCTTGCCATTATCAAACATGAAGTGTCTAAAACTGGAAACAATACGTGTATATATACAAAAGGTGATTACATGAAAACGGATTACAAAACGGCTTAAATTAACGACCAGGTTGACCTACTGTATACCCCCATTTTTAAAGCCGTTTTGTAATCCGTTTCCAGTTTTAGACACTTCATGTTTGATAATGGCAAGCTGAATTTGCCGAAACTGAAGTCACATAAAAATAAATTGTGTTATACAAACAAAGTTAAAAGTGTTTTATTGTGTTATTTTATTCTTATTTATACATATGTAACACTACTTACGCCAGCATCCATTCTCCGAATAACGAGTCTTTTTAGTTCATTGCTAGCAAATCAAATGCAATTGACAAACTGTGATAAGGTTTTGACATATAGGGAAATGTAGTGGTATATAATGACATGTATTTAATAAATGGGAAATATATTTGAGATAAAGGGATACACATTCGATATAAGGTGAAATGCAATAGAAAAACTCTGTATTAAACATAAAGTAGAATTTCGAGTTTAGGAAATCCTGAATATTTGTAAAAATATAACTAAATCAATATGAAAATCACTGAAGTAATTGAAATATATAAATTTGATACTGATTTATTTTTGATTGCTTATTAGTACATATTTGGATTTGTAAAAACTTGATTGGTTATTTGTTTCATTGAATAATATACGCAGCAAATAAAATGTAGACGTATTGTTCGCAATATTAATATATAAAATTACGATAATATTCGTATAAAACATTATCGTAATTTTATATTTAATATTTCAAGTTCTTTAAACTAAAAAAAAGGGTAAGCTTATTTTTATCGAATTTAAAATAGTTTTAAATTCGAAATATTTCTTTAGCTCCAACAGAAAAAAATGACGGAAACTAAAAAAATAGGGTAAGTTGTAAATTAAAAATTCCTTCTATACCATAGCAACAGACTTACAATTAAAAAACGCAACGACCTTACTCAATGACAATTTTAATTAATCACGTCGAAAAAGAAAAAAATAGATTTAATTAATTATAAAAAAATAAACATGCACTACGTGTGTTTAATCAATTATAGGCTGGATGAAAGAGAACGAGAGAGGAATTATTGCGAAATGCGGTTTTAAATTCAATGAATAAACGGGACTTTCCTTATCTTGGTAGTCTTGACCTTTTCTTCTCTCTCTCGCCGAAATTCTGCATTTCTATTCGCCGCTCGTAGGAATAAACAGTAATTAAAAAAGTAATAATAATAATAATGCATGACCCGAACGGTCAAAATTGACGTATTTGTGTGCTTTTCGGTTAAATATAAAAATACTTTTAATTATTTTTAGAAAATTTATATTTATACTATGTAACTTAGAAGTTACGATTATTTATATAGAAATTGTATTTTATTTAAGTTATTTTTGTTAATATCTTATGTGCTTCAATATTTCAAATTAAACAGCAATATCTTTATACATTCATTATTTCTTACTATCGTAATTTATTACATCAAATTAATTAACCCAATTTATTACACCACAAAAAGCTACATGTTTTATAAACATGCATCTTGAGCTTGTATTAGACGACACTATTTTCTTGTACAAAAATATTGTACAAGAAATTACCAAATAGAACATGTCCTATTTCTATTATACACAATTGTACAAGATTCGCGTTTAGTCCTATTTTGTGTATTACACCATGATAGAAAATAGTATACTATTTTCTAGTACAAGAAAATACTGTCCTCTAATACCTGGGTCTCCAAACTATCTTCTTCGCGGGCCACAAATACAATTCCACATAATAAAGTCGGCCAAGATCCGATTAATATTATAAAATTATGAAAAATTTAAGGAACAATTGTTACAATATTTCAAAATATGACATTTACAAAAAAAATTACAAACAATCGCGGGCCGGATTCATGCAAGTCGCGCGCCGGATTTGGCCCGCGGGCCGTAGTTTGGAGACCACTGCTCTAATACAAGCTTTACAGTAATTTTTCTTTTAAATATGTATGCATAATTCAAATTAAATTTAAAATTCAAATTAAATCGAATTCTTCTACAGTGTTTCCACTCGTTGATTAAGCATAAAGTAGAATTTCGAATTTAGAAAAGCCTGAAAATTTGTAAAAATGTAACAAAATCAATATGAAAATTACTGAAGTCATTCAAGTATACAAATTTGATAATGATTTATTTTTGATTGCTTATTAGTACATATTTGGATGTCTGAAAACTTGATTAGTTATTTGTTTCATTGATTAATATACGCTGAAAATAAAATGTAATTGAATTTTTGAACGATAATTAATATCTCTAGTTTTTATCAAAATCAAAGTGTTAATTATTTGAATTATATAAAAAAATCAATATAAAAATCACAGAAGTAATTTAAGTATACAAAATTGATAGTGATTTATTTTTGATTGCTTATTAGTACATATTTGGATTTCTACAAACTTGATTGGTTATTTGTTTCAATGATTAATATACGCTGCAAATAAAATGTAATTGAATTTTTGAACGGATTAATGTCTTTAATTTTTATCAAAATCAAAGGGTTGATTGTTTGAATTTTATAAAAAAAAAAACAGGTAAGAATATATTGTTTTTGGTGACATTTAATAGCGACTGTTTTTATAATAGCGTTCATCTTAAAACTTCCAACGAGTGTTTCCACTCCCAGACGAAGCATGAAGTAAAATTTCGAGTTTAGAAAAGCCTGAAAATTTGTATTTGCCGGGGCGCGGAAACGAAGCGAGTTGATTAAACATGAAGTAGAATTTCGAGTTTAGAAAAGCCTGAAAATTTGTAAAAATGTAACCAAATCAATATGAAATTTACTGAAGTCATTCAAGTATACAAATTTGATAATGATTTATTTTTGATTGCTTATTAGTACATATTTGGATGTCTAATAACTTGATTAATTGTTTGTTTTATTGATTAATATACGCAGCAAATAAAATGTAATTCAATTTTTGAACGATGATTAATATCTCTAGTGTTTATCAAAATCAAAGTGTTAATTATTTAAATATAAAAAAAAAAACAGAAAATAATATATTGTTTCTGTGAACATTTAATAACGCTTGTTTTAATAATAGCGTTCAATTTGAAACTCCCAACGAGTGTTTCCACTCCCAGACGAAGCTTGAAGTAAAATTTCGAGTTTAGAAAATCCTGAAAATTTGAATTTGCCGGGGTCCGCAAGCGAAGCGAGTCGCGCCCCGGCAAATCATAATTTTCAGGCTTTTCTAAACTAAAAATGTTACTTGATGTGCTATGCGTATACAACACTGATGTAAAATTTTAAGTTTAGAAAAGCATAAAGCATGAAGTAAAATTTCGAGTTTAGAAAAGCCTGAAAATTTACCAAACCATATAAAAACATTTCCAAAAATATTACAAACAACCCGAGCCACTTATTTCTTTCAGGAAAACAAATCTTAAGACCACCAGTATTTTCAGCAATAATAATTAAATCATTCAAACGTTTCTCGTAAATAAAATATATGCGTTTTTTAGTCGAAAGATTTAAATTGAATTTTTGTTCAGTATTTCAGCACAGGGAGTTTTTTTTAAAGTATACGTTTTCCAAATTTAGCCCTTTTTTCTTTAAATCTTTAGATATTCGTTGTTTTTTTTTTTTAAGAGTTCAATTTGAAGCTTTAAACGAGTGTTTTCCACTCCCATACTAAGCATGAAGTAACATTTCGAATTTATACAAGCCCCGTGAACATTTTTTGGGCTTTTCTAAACTCGAAATTTTACTTCATGCGCCACGTGTATAAAACACTGATTTCAAGTGAGGTTCAAATATACATAAATTTCACAATATTTTAGTGTTGTATACGCGTGGCGCATGAAGTTAAATTTCGAGTTTAGAAAAGCCCAGAAAATTTGTCTCGGGTCGCCCCGTGAAAATGTATATTTGAACCTCTCTTGAAACTAGTGTTTTATACGCGTGGCGCATGAAGTAAAATTTCGTGTTTAGAAAAGCCCCGTGAACATTTTCTGGGCTTTTCTAAACTCGAAATTTTACTTCATGCGCTAAAAAAATTTGAAAATTGAAAATTTTCTGGGCTTTTCTAAACTCGAAATTTTACTTCATGCACTACGCGTATAAAACACTGGTTTAAAGAGAGGTTCAAATATACATTTTCACGGGGCTTTTTTAAACTCGAAATTTTACTTTATACTTAATCTGGGATTGGAAACACTCGCCAGAAGCTTCAAATTGACTTTTATAAAAACAATAAATTTCTGCAAATTTACGAAACGGGATATGTATATACTTAAGAGAAAAGTTCCCTATATACAAATTTATATATCTGAAACGCAATTAGCCTTTCGAACCCTAGATCCAATAAACTACCGGGAAAAAAAAACGTTGAAATTTACGGCCGGTCAATATCAATATCAATATCTCACGGTTATCTGTAGAGTTATAAACAACCCACGTGCGTTTAACCAAAACCGAAATCGTTTATCAAAGAAAAAAAAACGAGGGGGCCGGACGAAAACGGTTTCCGACTTAATAAATCAGTGTGTTCCTAATCTCGGTAGCTAATGAACTCTGACCTCAAAAAAAAGTGTATAGAAAAGGGTTCTGTATGAATAGAAAGTGTATTCAAAATAGGTTTATGTTGTTGATTTGAAACTTCAACCTAGTAAAATTATAACTACATACAAAAGTGTTGCTTTCTTCGATTTTGTGCGCCTAATAAACAAATAAATCTAATAGAAATTTCTGTATTGTGGAGGCTTCTACTTCGTTATATTTGTTAATTTCACAATAAAACACTTTTTACTTTGTTTGTATAACACTTTTTATTGAATGTGACTGCAGTTTCGACAAATTTAGCTTGTTATTATCAAACATGAAGTTTTGATAATGACAAGCTAAATTTGTCGAAACTGCAGTCACATTCAATAAAAAGTGTTATACAAACAAAGTAATAAGTGTCTAATAGTATTTATTGATTTAATAAGCGGGTAATTCCATGTAGAATCAATGGAATTTTAGTACAAAATTTACTTTACCGTCTTCTGTGAATTTAATAATGAAAAACGAACGATTGTAAACACGAATCAAAAACTCCGTTGAAATATTATTTAAAAACTACCATTTTTAATGAAAAACGACTGAGAATAATTTAAAATCGTGAACATGTTATTAAATTAAAATCTGTTTTAATTTTTAAGAACTTTGTCACAATTTCAAATGATTCATTCTTGTATTTCATTTAAAATTCTAATTTTTAGTTAATATTTTAACGGAGATTTTGATTTAATTGTTTTAGTATTTAATAACGTTTTCACAGTTTCGAATGATTTACGTCTGGTTTAACTAACTTTAATTAAATTTTCTTTGTTGATTAAATTTATTTGTTGATTGGAATAGACATTTTCCACGTCATAAACATCAATGTTACATGAAGTTAATAATTTTTTGACATGCACCGTGTGTCTCGTCTCAAGACGCTTCATAGGGAATTCCCATGTTAACTTTTTAATTTTAATTTCTAACCTCAAACAACTGTCACCCTTTACTTTTAAAAAAGCCATGTCCCGATAAATTAGATCTAAAATTCTAGGTACCTGATTTGATTGGAGTTTTTTTTTCATTTAATTAAAGTTGTATCTTATGTTTGTTCGTTTAATTTTTAAGACTTATTATTATAATTATGTACTCTTCTATGGATTATCTTTCTTACCGAAGCAGGTTAAGTGGAAGAGCAACTAAAGTCATACAGACTGGTTGAACTTCGCCTGCACTACTGTATATTATTCTCTTTTGTAATATTCCTGAATTTTTGAATAGACAATTTATTATTATTATTATTTCCATTATTGAATTTAAATGGTCAGAATGCAATTAGAATAGTTCTCTTATTTAATAACAATATTTCAGAAGCAGTTTTATCGTATTTTATTCCGTTTTAATCTAGTTATTGCTTAAAAATGATGAAGAAAAATAAACCTAAAAAGTCATTTAAATGTAGTTGCTTTGAAAAGTCAGTAAATGACATCTAAAATTACAGAGTCTAGTTCAGGTACGATTTCATTATTTACATTGAAACGAACTAGATAAATTTAAATTCAAAACTATTTGAATTCGAGAAAATATGCTTACGCTTCTTATAGTTTGCACACTTTAAATATAATATATAAAATTACGAAAAAACTAACCTAAAAGGTTAGTGTTTAACCGAAATAGAATAAGATTCACCTTACTATTTCTCATTTATTTTGTACAAAATTTGAAAACCATGTCCAGTAAATTTACAATTATTAGGCCATTTAAAATTTGGAAAAGATGCGCATGTAAGGTACGATTCACGAGAGGTGTCCCATGGTTTCCTTGATTTGTAGTGCTTTCTGAACCAATACATTTAATACGAAAAAAGTTTGGTATCATCAGATTTCGTGTGTGAAAAGAGACAGAAAACTTCATAATGTGTCTGCTATGTTTTTTAGATGGAACATGCGAAAACGTATGTTCCGGTATGCAGCTTTAAAATTTGAAGGTTAAACTTCACATTTTGACAATGTCTTCGAAAAAACTAAATCTGGAAAAACGCATCCACAAATCATTAACTCGTTTTAAATGTGAGTTTAAGTGGTATAATTCCAATTTCCACATCTACTTATTAGTTCAGGTATTCACAGAAATAAATAATCCATTAATGTTGATTTTGTGTAAGCTCAAACGAAAATGTTAGTTAAATCGAATGCGCATTTAGTAGATTTGGCAAGTAGTCATCGGATTAATCTGTTGATACAGGGATTTTTTTTAAGTACACATACAGAGAATTTTCTGTTAGGTATACGTATTCATACGCTTTTTTTTGAGAGTTCAATTTAAAGATTAAAACGAGTGTTTTCCACTCCCAGACTAAGCATGAAGTAAAATTTCAGGCTTTTCTAAACCGAAATTGTACTTCATGCGCCACGCGTATTAAACAATGAAAGCACTGAAATATTGTGAACGAGTAAGCGCGCTTGAAATCAGTGTCTTATTCGCGTGGCGCATGAAGTAAAATTTTGAGTTTAGAAAAGCCTGAAAATTTGGTTTGGTCGCTCCGCGCTTCGCGCTACGCGACCATACCAAATTTTCAGGCTTTTCTAAACTCGAAATTTTACTTCATGCTTAGTCTGGGAGTGGAAAACACTCGTTTTAATCTTCAAATTGAACTCTTTAAAAAAGGGGAATTTTCTACTAGGTATACGTATTCATACGCTTTTTTTTAAGAGTTTAATTTGAAGAATAAAACGAGTGTTTTCCACTCCCAGACTAAGCATGAAGTAAAATTTCGAGTTTAGAAAAGCCTGAAAATTTGGTTTGGTCGCGTAGCGCGAAGCGCGGAGCGACCAAACCAAATTTTCAGGCTCTTCTAAACTCGAAATTTTACTTCATGCGCCACGCGTATTAAACACTGAAAGCACTGAAATATTGTGAACAAGTAAACTTCGCTTGAAATCAGTGTCTTGTACGCGACCAAACCAAATTTTCAGGCATTTCTAAACTCGAAATTTTACTTCATGCGCCACACGTATTTAACACTGAAAGCACTGAAATATTGTGAACAAGTGAACTTCACTTGAAATCAGTATCTTGTACGCGTGGCGCATGAAGTAAAATTTCGAGTTTAGAAAAGCCTGAAAATTTGGTTTGGCCGCTCCGCGCTTCGCGCTACGCGACCAAACCAAATTTTCAGGCTTATCTAAACTCGAAATTTTACTTCATGCTTAGTCTGGGAGTGGAAAGCACTCCTTTAGTCTTCGAATTGAACTCTTTAAAAAAAGCGTATGCATATGTATACCTAATAGAAAATTCCCTGTATGTATACTTAACAGAAAAATTCCCTGTATTTTCTGGCTTTTCTAAACTCAAAATATTCCTTAATGCTTAACCTGCGAGTGGAAAACACTCGTTTAAACTTCAAAGTGACCTCTTTTAAGAAAACAACTATTATTTAAAAATCTACAACATTTAATTGGAATATGAATACTAAAAAAAAAATCACAAGAAATTATGATTTAACGCTTTTCTAAAAGAAAGAACACTAGTATACTCCCGACCTAAAAAGTATGACATTGTCATGTAACGTCAAAATTTGACACAACTAGGAAAAATCGTTGCAGATACAACTGTCGACATTCTCTTTAAAAAATTCGAACCACACATTCCATATCAATGAGTCATAAAGACATCCTGAACTCCTGAACTCCACTATAAACAATGAATATAAAAGATTATTTGAAGACTAATTTTGTATTGTGGAGGCTTCTACTTCGTTATACATGTTAATTTATTAATAAAAAACGGTTTAACTTTGTTTGTATAACACAATTTATTAACATTTGAAGACTTCTTATTTCTTACACTTACTATTAGATTTACTCTTAACATTACCAATACATTTGTTACAATTTCTTTAGATTTCCTCAACGATATGTTCATCGTTCACAGAATTATTCCCCTTAGATTTCTGAACGATTCTAGTAATTGTTGACTAAAACTAAAGAAATCGGAAATACCCAGCACGCGAAGAATGTCCACTAAAAGTCCATTTTATGATCAGATTTTTTTCTTTTGTGGTATAAACACTCATGTTGAGTTGAATTAATGTTTTGTGTTTTAATAAATTTTGATAACAAACACTGACATTTTCATATCAACTACTATTTTAAGTAATAGTAGAACTTTGATTAAATCACTGGGTTTGTTTCACTGATTTAAATCAGTGAAACAAACCAGGTGTTTTAATCAAATGTCTACTATTAATTTAATATGTTCCACCACTGGTTAAGTGAAAAATTAATTCAACATACTATTTTAAGGATTTTAATTTCAAAAACTTTTGCACTATTTTTACGCTATATTTTGAAGAAAACTAAAGAGAAAACATAAATAAAACTTAGAAAACAATTAATGAAACACTTCTATCTTTTCTTGACTTATTTATTTGGAGTACCAAATGCACATTTCGATCACGATGTGATCATTATCAATGGTTGACAAATACAAACTTAAAAGCTTAAATGCGCTTAATATATACCTGCGGATTAGGAGGAGTAATTACGTAATGAGCGCGGGGGTTATGGAGTTAAGGGAAAACCGACAATTAGGCCGACATCATCATTTTAAGTGTAATTGGAACAAATATTATAAAATAGAATAACAGAAAAATAAGAAAAATACACAAGTTACAATATACATAAAAACATGAAAACATATAACAAGAAAAATACAAAAATTATTACAACGGAACGAGTTTAAGTAATGGGTTGTCTAGTGGGCTCAAATCAAAATTTAGCAGATCAGCGTTATGTTTTTTCATGTAAAAAGCTTCGTACAGGTTTAAGTGATAATTTGTGGAGAATTTTAATAGCTTGGTGTTGTTGAGGGAGAATTTATGACCTGTTTCAATAGAGTGATGGGCAACTGCAGATTTTGTAGGGTTGTAGTATTTGATATGTGATGTATGTTCTTTGTATCTCGTAATGACATTTCTTTTAGTTTGGCCTACATAAATTTTACTGCAGTTACAACATTTGATGAAGTAGATTCCCTGTTTTTCCAAGTCGTCTACTGCATCAAAGGTGTTACCTAATAGTGATTTTAAATTTGTGTTGACGTAGTAAGCAGGTGTAATTTTGAATTTTTTAAATAGTTTATCAAATCGGGTTTCTGAATCAGGTACATAAATTATCCTAGCGTATGTGGTCTCTTTGCTGTTTAAATTAGTTAACCGGGTAGAACAGGTAATTTTTTGTTTAAATAAATGTCTATTAATTAATTTATTGATGGTGTTAATGTCGTACTTTAAGTTAATTGCAATTGAACGTATGAAGTCGAGTTCCTTTTTTCGGTTTGAAGGAGAGAGGGGGAGTTTAATTGCTCTGAAAATCATGCTATTAAACGCTGCCATTTTATATTTTGTAGGTGTACATGACTCTGAATGTATCTAATTATATTTATGTGTGGTTTTTCTGTAGATATCGAACTCTAGTTTACTATTATTTCTTGTAATTAAAATATCTAAGAAATGGAGAGAATTATTAACTTCTGATTCGTATGTAAAATTAATACTATTATATAAACTATTTAAAGAATTAATAAAGGTATCTATGTCGAAGTTGTTAGGTACGATTGAGAAAATGTCATCGACATAGCGGAACCAGAAGTCGGGAAAATTATTTATTGTTCTTTTAGCATGATTTTCAAAGAAATTAAGGAAAATGTTCGCAAGGAAGGGGGATAAAGGATTGCCCATTGCGGTGCCAAAAGTTTGTTTGTAGAATTTGTTATTAAATTCGAATGTATTACATTCCATAACGAGTTTCGTTAGTGAAAGGTATTGTTTAGTTTGTTCATATGGAATATTGTTTTTTATTAGTAATTTTTCTAGAATATTTAATGTATCTGTTATGGGAATGCTTGGAAAAAGGGACTCGACGTCAAATGAAATTAGTTTATGATTAGGAGGAACATTTATCTGTTTTAATCTGTCGGTTAGCTCGATTGAGTTTTTTTATTGAAAAGTTGTTATCAAGTTTTAAGGTTTCAAATTGTCTAACTAGCCATTTAGCTACCTTGTAAGTCGGGGAATTAACATTTGACACTATCGGTCGATATTTATTCCCCGGCTTATGTACTTTCGGTAGGCAGTATAGGGGTGGAAGTTTGGGATTACTTACTTTCAATTTGTAAACCTGTTTTTTTATCAATTATACCTGTTGATTCCTTTAATGCCGTGCTAATTTTTCGGATATATGAATTTATTGGGTTTTTTGTTGTAACTGTATATGGGCCTGTATTAAGTAACTCGTTGACAGTCGCGGAATAATCATCTTTTTTCACAACAACAACACTATTGCCTTTGTCTGCTTTTAAATAAAAGCAATCCTTTTTCTTGAGTTCTTTTATGATGTTGGAATTGGTAGATGTTTTGTAGTCCGTTTTCTGCTTCCTGTTTTCTCGTATTTTCTGTACAGTTTTCTGGGCCTCGGTGGTAAAACATGCTGCTTCTGATGGTGGGAGCTTGCTGGCTGCGGTGTCCAAGTCGTTGAGGATATCTTCTAATGGAATTTGTTTTGGCGGGAAAACGTGTTTTAGACCTTTCTGTAGAACTTCTTCTTCGTTATTTGAAAAGGTGATATCCGTTTTGTTTATTACGAGTTTTTGTGCTAGTAATGGTGTGGGTAGGCTTCTTCCTTGTGGTTTTTGGGATAACAGGTGTTTTAATTTTCTATGCAAAGTTCTGGATTTATTAACGATTTTCTTGTGAATAACTGTGTGTATTTTCTTTTCAAAATCGTCCCATGAATTAACTGGTAGATTTTTACTTAGAAAAAGGTGTTGTTCGTAGGCTGTTATTTCCAAATCCGCCCTTTTTCTGTATAATATACCCATTTCATACTTGAGCCACTTTATTTTAAAACTTGTGATTAATTTTGTGATATTCTTGTTATGGTTGCACATTTTTATTTCGGTTTTATTTCGGTTTATTGTCGGTTTTCCCTTAACTCCATAACCCCCGCGCTCATTGCGTAATTACTCCTCCTAATCCGCAGGTATATATTAAGCGCATTTTAGCTTTTAAGTTTGTATTTGTCAACCATTGATAATGATCACATCGTGATCGAAATGTGCATTTGGTACTCCAAATAAATAAGTGAAGAAAAGATACAAGTGTTTCATTAATTTAAAACCATCTTCACGCAACTCAACAATAATTAAGTATTTAGAAAACAATGCTAGTAGATGAAGGAATGATTCTAATTTTATTGGGATCATTTTGGTTCAATAATCAAGATACAAACTGAAATTGAATTTTGCACAGGAATTTCCTATCATGCGTCTTGAAACGGGACACACAACTGTGCTTAAATGATTCCAGTAGATTTTCTCACTGGGACTCTTTAGAATGGCTAATAATATGATAGGTATGTAACTATTACTAGATTTTAATAGACGAATACGTATTGGTCTATTTAACTGACGTTGGTGAAACCGAAACCGATATTACACATCTATTTCATTGAAAATGGTAATTTTTAAATAATGTTTATAACGAAAATTTTGATTTGATTGTTTGAATTTTGAATAGCATTATTACAATTTCAAATGATTTAAATTATTATTACACATTTTTAAATAATATTTTTACCGATATATCGATTCGTGTTCACAAACATTCTTTCTTAATTTTCGAATTTCCGTGTTGTATGATTAAAAATTATAGTATTTCATTAATGCCCGGAATTATAAACGATTAATAAATCATTAAATAACTATTTGTGGGTAAATTTATTTACCTAGTAAACTAATAGGCAAATAAAATTGCGTATTATAAAGCAAACCTACCAAATAAATAGCAATTCTGGAAATAAATAATTTAATTAGTAGATTGCAGACCAAAATTATACATTTTCATTGTGGCCATAGCTGGAACCACCAATTTGTTAAATTGAATTGTCAATATTTCAAATTAAATTGTCAATCAAATTGGAAATTTAGTATAATTCCTTATAATTATGGAGTATAACCATGGAATAGGACAGAATTACACAGAACAAGAAAAAGAAAGCTTATTAGAAATTATAAAAGACTTAAACGAGTGTTTCCCACTCCCAGGCTAAGCATGAAGTCAAATTTCGAGTTTAGAAAAGCCTGAAAATTTGGTTTGGTCGCATAGCGCGAAGCGCGGAGCGGCCAAACCAAATTTTCAGGCTTTTCTAAACTCGAAATTTTACTTCATGCGCCACGCGTACAAGATACTGATTTCAAGTGAAGTTCACTTGTTCACAATATTTCAGTGCTTTCAGTGTTAAATACGTGTGGCGCATGAAGTAAAATTTCGAGTTTAGAAAAGCCTGAAAATTTGGTTTGGTCGCTCCGCGCTTCGCGCTACGCGACCAAACCAAATTTTCAGGCTTTTCTAAACTCGAAATTTTACTTCATGCTTAGTCTGGGAGTGGAAAACACTCGTTTAAAACTTTAAATGGCATTAATTTTCAAAAAGCGTATGCATAAGTATAAAAATCCCTGGTTATGTCTGATTTGAAAAACTCTAGGTCTTCGACTCCTTAGAATGTCTTGTGGTTCGAATTAATCACTGTCAGGGAAGATACTATGAGCGAACTTAAATCTGACATGGATGATATGGTAGACATGATAACCGTAATAAAATTAATAAATACAAGTAGTATAATCTAAAGTAATAATAATATAATACACTTTTGACTTTTAACTGTCAAATTATTTAGAGAATAAAATTAACTTGGAAGAAAAACAAACAAATAATTTACTAGGGAGATTTATTAGCCAAATAAAGTTATTTTGTGTTTATAATACCGAAATCATTGGAATAAATTAATTTATTCCTAAAGTAAATTTTATTTAGGGAATAAAACGTTTTATAATACCGGGCATTAAAATGCAAATTTTTAAATAATATTTTAACGGAGATTGTGATTCGTGTTCACAAACATTCTTTCCTAATTTTCGAATTTCCGTGTTTTAGGATTAAAAATTATAGTATTTCATTAAAACTGCAAATTTTTAAATAATATTTTAACGGCGATTTTGATTCGTGTTTACAAACATTCTTTCTTAATTTTCGAATTTCCGTGTTATATGATTGAAAATTATTATTGTGCTGTTGGTGTTCGGATAGATCATTAACCATAAATAAAGCGCACTTGTTGAAGTCGGCTCGCTACTTCCTTATTGCTACCGGATTCCGCTCGCCGGCCTCACGAACGTGTCCGCATAAATCAATACTCCGGAGGAGCGAGATTTTCATTTTCGCATTCGCTCCAGGAATTACGTTTTATTGTGGGTTTTCGATCCGATGGCAAAGACGGTGAAATTGCTATTCTCACGTCTTTCAACTAAAACCACACACCAAATAAATATATTCATATTAAAATAAACGCACATGACAATCTTTAAATGCGATGAAAAGTTATATTTGTTGTTTAGTTAACATAGAAAAGCTAAATAATGAAATCATTTGTTGGTGAATTGTAGAATTTAATTTGAATAACACGTTTTTTTTCTTTGTATATTTTTAATTTTATATATTTAACTTCATTTTTATACAAAAACAAATAAAGTTTTTGTGTATTCTACTTCATTTATCTCTGTATAAAAATGAAGTTAAGTACATAAAATTAAAAATATACAAATAAAAAAACGTGTTATTCAAATTTTATTTCACAATTAACCAACAAATTCTTTCATTATTTAGCTTTTCTATGTTGAATACACAACAAATATTATTTTTCGACGCATTTAAAGCATTTCATGTGCATTTAATTTAATATGAATATATTTTTTTGGTGTGTAAGATTATCCAAATTAAAAAAAAAAAAACGTGTTGTTCCAATTTTATACCACAATTCACCAACAAATTAATTCACGACAGATTCAACTTCTATTGTTATGCTTATTCAATGAGGAAAATTGGTTTTCCATTTTAAATAACACATACAAAAACAAGTTACATTTAAAACTTCGCCACAAACTAAATTCGTAAGACTCTCAGCATTTACTTAGAGCTTATAATTTTTACTTATTCAACACAGAAACTTAAAATAATTCATTTAATAGTCAAGATAATAATAATAATTTATTCGTGCTAATATACAGAGGATTTACACAAGTCAAGACGATAGTATACATTGAGGAGGTTTGACATAGTAACATGAGGTTAATTTACTCCAACATTTCTGTTTATGTGTTATTGTGTTAACGTGGCTTTCTTCCAGTAGGTGATAGTTAAAATAATAAAACACTACAAACATCTCATAACATTTTAAAATAGTGGACATAATGAGAAATATGGAAATATGGAATGGAAATATGAGAGACTAAAGCCGAATCAAGACTCGAGTTTGTTTTTCACGCAGTATTGATTTAATTTCTCAAATTTGACTCACATGTGATCATTATTGGTTACTGTAAACATAAAATACATATACTCCACTTGAAATTTAAAACTTCTAACGAATGTTTCCAATCCCTGGTTAAGCATGAAGTAAAATTTCGAGTTTAGAAAAGCCTGAAAATTTGTTTTGGTCGCTCCGCGAAGCGGTGCGGCCAAAGCAAATTTTCAGGCTTTTCTAAACTCGAAATTTTACTTCATGCGCCACGCGTATAAAACACTGTCATATTGTGAAAGTAAAAATATACTGCTAAATCAGTTTTAAAAAATAAACTATTAAAGCAGGATTAAAAATATACTGCTAAACAAGAATATTTGTAATTGCACAATATTTCGGTGTTTTATACGCCTGGCGCATGAAGTAAAATTTCGAGTTCAGAAAAGCCGGAAAATTTGGTTTGGTCGCTCCGCTTCGAGGCCCACCCAATTTTTCAGGCTTTTCTGATTTTTTTTTACTTCATGCTTAACCAAGGAATGGAAACATACAAGCTCTAAATTTTACTCTTATACAGAGCTTTCATTAATTCCCGAACCCCACGTGACTAAATTTAAAATTGCCGCGTAAATTATTGTATTTGTACGTTGGAGGCTTTGAAAAAAGTAACCAAACGTTACTAAAGTCAAATTTGACATAAACGTTTATGCGCGGTGCATCGTTAAACCAACCTTTGAGATCTTACAAGATTCGCCCGGAATTTTCAGGTAAGCAAAAATTGTTTAATTATTCTGAAACATTGAGTTTTATTTCTATTTATTTTGCAGAGTCAATTTGCTAGGATAAGCAAATACTGCGAAAATGGTATTTACAACGAAAAAATTAATAAAAATTAGTTACATTTTTGAAGATGAGCCTATTTTTTAATCATTTTAAATATAATATTTTCAGTCGTCATAAAAATACGCCGGCGAATAAATATTTTTAAATCTAGGGAATTTTTGTGTGAGCCATACCACCTTGTACATTTGGTTGCCTATTATTTTTGGTCACGTGGGGTTCGGGAATTAATGAAAGCCCGGTATAAATTCAATAAACTCATGAAAATTTGCAACGTAAGTATATGTATACAGTGAATTTTTCTTTTCAGCAAACATACGCATTATACAGTGAATTTTTCTTTTCAGCAAACATACGCATGAGCTGTAAATTTTCCGACACTCGTTGTTTTTTGAAAGAGTTCAATTTGAAGTTTTAAACGAGTGTTTTTCACTCCCAGACTAAGCATGAATTAAAATTTCTAGTTTAGAAAAGCACCGTGAAAATTTGTCGAGGGTCGCGCTGCGACCTGAGACAAATTTTCTGGGCTTTTCTAAACTCGAAATTTTACTTCATGCGTCTCGCGTATAAAACAGATTTCAAGTAAAGTTCGAATATACATAAATTTCACATAATTTTAATGTTTTATACGCGTGGCGCATGAAGTAAAATTTCGAGTTTAGAAAAGCCCAGAAAATTTACTTCATGCTTAGTCTGGGAGTGGAACACACTTGTTTAAAGCTTCAAATTGAACTTTTAAAAAACACAAAGGAATATCTAAGGATTTACAGAAAATAGACTGAATTTGAAATACTTATACTTAAAAGAAAAACTCTCTGTATACAGGTTGTTTCACCTAATACTCTCCAGACTAATTTACAAAAAACTAAAAAAGTTATTTAAGTTTTATTTGTAGTAATAAATTATTATAGGCTTCAAATTAAGATGGAATTGGTATCACTCATAATTACGGCTTCACTGTCAGAAGTGTGAGAAAATGTCATTCGATGATCAAAACTTTGGAAGTGACTTTTTCTAGAAGAATAAAATATTTTATGATATTTTAAATTGCATTGGCCATTTTTAAGTTATAACCAATCTTTATAATGCTAAGAACTTTTAATACACATATTTAAAGTAGTACAACTTCTCAAAATTAGCATATCTAAGAATGAAAATAATGAAAATACATTGAAAATTATAAAACATGAATAATAACAATAATATAACTTAATTATAACTAATAGTTCTTGTAAAAATTGACACACATTTCGAAAATATTCAATATATTTTAAATATAGCGTTGAATAACATCTATTGATTACAACAAACAAAACTTTAATAACATGTTAAGTTTCTCGTTAATTAGTCTGGGGAGTTTTAGGTGAAACACCCTGTAGTATACGTTAAATTTAACACTTTGGTTACAGAGTCGGCATATTTTATCGGCGTATTTTATTTTATTTTATTACAGAAAAATAGATTGATAGTAGATTGATTACTTGATTATTTAATATTATTTTCTTATTCTCTCTGGGGAGTTTTAGGTGAAACACCCTGTAGTGTACGTTAAATTTAACATTGTTTGCAGAATTGGTGGCGTAATTATAAAACGTATTTTATTTTATTACAAAAAAATAAATCTATGTACTTAATTATTTAATTTTGTTTTCTTATTCTCTCTGGGGAGTTTTAAGTGAAGCAATCTGTAGTATACGTTAAATTTAACACGTTGCTTACAGAATTAATTATAAAACGTATTTTATTTTATTACAGAAAAATAAATCAATCTACTTGATTATTTAATATTGTTTTCTTATTCTCTCTGGGGAGTTTCAGGTGAAACACCCTGTAGTATACGTTAAATTTAACACTTTGCTTACGGAATCGGCTTAATTATAAACGTATTTATTTTATTACAGAAAAAAAATCATTCTACTTGATTAATAATAATAATAATCTTTATTTACAGACAACATACAAAAATAAAATAATTCATAATTAATAATAATAAAATGATAGTAGCTCTCTGCAAATTGGCTATTTGTCAATAGACGCAAAATTAATAATATTTGTTTCGGCTTCAGGCTCATAAATGGGCTTATTGATTGTGACCATTTATTGTCACTATGTAGAATTAATGTAACAAGGGTTACAAGACACCATACACTATTCAGAGTGCCAATACATTCCACAAATTATGGTTTCAATAGTCCCATTTCTAGGATTTTGAGATATTTGAACGAGATTACTGCCAGTGATAATGTAAATATATTCAATGAACCTTATGCACATTTTAGAGATATGTTAAATCGTCTTGACAGATAACCTATAGTCATTTGGTATTATTTTAAAATAATATATTGTTTTAATATTTTGTATATTTTTTTCTTTATATGTTTAAGGATTATTTTGATTTTGATGTATAGTAATGTCATTTAATTTCATTTAATCTATATTTTTTATTGTAGTGAATCATTGTATTAATTTGTTATAATAGTTAAGAATTATATAATTGATTTGTAAAAATTTATGTAAAAAGGAGATACCGTAAAAAATAAATAAATGAATTGTTTATAAAAATAAGTATTATAGTGTCATGATCACTACTTGATTATTTAATATTGTTCTCTTATTCTTTTACGTACTTTTTATCATCATAAAGTAAGTGATAATGATATACAATTGTATACGTGAGCACATTTTTAAATTAAGCTGTCATTGGGGTATTTATCGTTTCAAGTGAGCGTGTCTCGCGCTAAGAGGGTTGTTTAATAAAGTTTTCAACGCGGTAATTTCGTTACTTTTTAATGGCCGTATGTTTTTTCGTTTAAAAGATTAAAATAAAGGAACGCACAAAAGCAGGGATTCATCTTTTTATAATCTTGATTAATAAGATGAATTTTATCTTAAGTATCCATTATGCAAAAAAAATGAAAACAAATCTAGAAGAGAAATTAATATAAAATTGAGTGAGTGAGTTACGTGAACATCAGATTTAATTAATAAATAAAGCACTTATAATCTTTGTTCACACTTTTATTTTACTTCCAATAAAAGTGTGAAGAATGGTTATTAGTGCTTTAATTATCAATTAAATTAATATTGGTTGTTGTCATTTGAGAAATCACTACGAATTATTTCTTTACTGGAACGATTTAAATTTTATTTCGCGGTAATTTCCTTACTTTTTAATGGCCGTATGTTTTTTATGTCTAATGGCTTAAAATAAACTAACGCACAAAAGAAGGGATGCATCTTTTTATAATCTTGATTAGTAAAGTGAATTTTATCTTAAGTATCCACGATACAAAGTAAATAAAAACAAAATTAAAAGAGAAATTAATATAAAATTGATTAAGTGAGTAGAAGATCAAACTTAATTAACAACTAAAGCACTTATAACCTTTGTTCGCACTTTTATTTTACTTCCAATAAAATTGTTAAGAATGGTTATTGGTACTTTATTTATCAATTAAATTAATATAGGTTGTCATTTGAGAAATCACAACGAATTATTTCCTTAATAATAATAAGTTCACTTCTTAATCAAATTATTTATTTATTTATTTTATTCATACGGGTGACCAATTACATAAAAAATAACATATATAATAAAAAATACAATAAACAATAATACAACAATACAATAACGTTACTTATGAGTTCCAATCTAAAATTACACGACACGTACGCTTAAAATACTTTTGACTCACTCCGAACATATCAATTAAATTATTATATGTATTAACGTTATATATTAAGCAATTACGAGGGCTATTAAAACCAAATACAGACTTGTGAAATTCGCAAGCAAGAAGTTGCTGATGCTGCGTTACATATCTGGGGATTAAAAATGATATAGATGACAATACATCTGAGCAATCGATTAGATTGTTAAATAAGCGATAAGCAAAGCAAAGCGAAGAATAAATTCTTCGTTTGTATAGTGGGAGGATGTCAAGATATTTGAGTATCATATCAAAATTGTCATAATATAAATGACAACGAGAACAAATAACATTAACCATTTTTTTTGGCGGGCTCAATGCTATTGATATGACACTTGTAATTAGTGGACCATACGATGGAGCAATAACACATTTAATTGATTGAAAAATCAGTACGGAAACGATATTAAAACAGTTACAAAAAAGCCTTTATTGAAGTTCTTTGAAATTCTTATGAATGGTTGTTAAAGTGATTTACTTTATTCATTTTTAAATAACTTGATTTAAATTGTACATCCTTATTATTATTATTATTACTTTATTAAGGGAATTTCCTTCTTTGCAAAATAATTATAAAAGATGTTACAAATTGTAGATAAAACTAGTTACAGTCCGCGCCCCATACCTTGGCGAGTGGCTCGGATGCGCAGTGGTATATTACTCCCCGCGACATTTTAAAAATTCCAGCGGCGCCGCGGCGGCGAATAACATGCGATAGAAGTAGCGACGAAAAGCAGTGGTATTGGGCTTGTATTTTTAATACAATTTACGTAATTGTAATCTAGTAAGGTTATTTAGGACAAATTACCTGCCCGTCAGGTAGGTAAATAAATACGAAAAGGGAGATAATCCCCTACTAATTACATTCAACACACCTACATTACGGCCGCTTTTCCGAAATGTGTCAATTGAGAGTAAACCACCATAGTGAACGTGACAATTTTTATATCAAAATGACAAGTACATTAAGTAATAAGGTGATTCACAGTCAGGCAGGTTGTTTATTAAAACGTACATTATTAAGATATATGTAATTTTTATTACTTTTATTATAAGTGATTTTCATACAACAAAAGGGCTAAAGAATCTGCGTTACGCCACTGACCGCCTCGCGGTACATTTTACATTTGTCGGTCGGCTATAAACGGTGCATTTGGGACTATTCGGGCTGCGCGGCTTCTCGCCAAGTTATGGGGCGCGGACTGTAAGCGGCTATGAAATAAATGTTGAAATTCGAAAACTTCAATGAATGATAACTTGATTTTTTTAATGGAACCATATAATTTTTTTGGGTACCACTCGATTCAAAATGTTGAAATTCGAAAACTTCAATGAATGATAACTTGATTTTTTTAATGAAACAATATAATTTTTTTGGGTACCACTCGATTCAAAATCTTTTGTTTAAGTCAATACTTTTGTCACGTAGGTGTTGTATAATTTTCTTAAAAACATATAAAGGTACAGATAAAAAATATGAATTAAACGAAAGAGAATTTCATTTTAATAATAATAAAAATAATTTATTGGTTTTAGTGGATGAGTTAACAACAATAGACAAGTCAAATATACAAATACTAAGTACTATAAATATTTTGAGTCGAATGGTGTAAAAAATATACCGAGTGAATTTTCCTAAACCGAACATAGGCAATTAACATGGGAAAACCGCTTTATGCAGATTGGTGCTCCCCATTTTAACTTAGAGGGTTTATAATGACAATAATCGAAAGAAGATTTTTTTCCTTATCTAATGATATCCGAACTAGAAATTTTCAAAAGTTTTTTTAAATCAGATTTATTCCGAATTTACGATAAAATAATTAAGAAATATTACTGAAAGCAAACACTTTCAGTAATATTTCTTAATTATTTTATCGTAAATTCGGAATAAATCTGATTTAAAAAAACTTTTGAAAATTTCTAGTGCTATGTATCAATAATTATAAGGAAGAACTAGAAAAAGCTGTAGTTAAATATTAATAAATGTAAAATAAAAGTGAACTTGGAACCAGTTAATTTTCAATTGTATTTTTAATAATTATTTTATAGAATAAGTAAAAAATGTTATTAAAAAAATCATGGTGGGTCATGGCCTGCCTGAAATTAAGGTATCAGTTTATGATAACTGTCATTATTTTTTTTAATAAGCACGATGCAACCAATGCTAATGAAGTTTACTGAATTTTACATTTACCAGAAATTCAACCAGATCTTTCTCAATTCTTCAGAAATGTCCAATTGAGTTCAGTAAAGAAAATTGGAAATCTTAAAATCGCGGCATAATGAATCTGTCACTTGAATGACGTTTAAATCTGTTTATTGTCTTACGAGTCATGGCTCAACATGATTTTCCGAATTGAATTTATTGCAAATTTTTGATAAAATAATGAGAAATAGAACTGAAAACTAAATAATTGGCATATCATTAGATGTGGAATAAAATCTTCTTTTGTTTTGTGTTATTATAAACCATCATGATTGAAAATTGGGAGCAGCAATCTGCCGAAAACCTGTTTTCCATGTTAATAGCCTATGTTCGGTTTTAAAATATTCGCTCCATTTAAAAAAAGGGAGCAGCAACCTGCCAAAAACCTGTTTTCCATGTTAATTGCCTATGTTCGGTTTTAGAATATTCACTCGGTATATGGTTTCATTTAAAAAAAATCATATTATCCTTGATTGAAAATTATAAATTTTAACTGTCATTATTTCAAAGCCACCTAACTCGATAGAAGCAACCTTATAGTGTTAACGATAGCGCCCTGTATCTGTCAAAAAAACTCTAAAACGGTGTAATGTAGAACAAATGTTTTAGAAAAAAAACGACACTACTTATCAAATATGATTCAATTCAATAATTCAAAAACCAAATAATATATAGGATGATCCATTTAAAATAAGCAAGTTACATCCGCTACTGTCCTTATGCACCATAAAGACAGTAGCGGAAATGTGAAATGCGAAAATATACTAAAAGGATACCCTGTATATTATTTGTAAATAATAAATTAATATTGATCAGTGAAAACTAAAATTGTATCTGGTTAAGAGAAAACTAATTATTAATAATAATTTACAAAATCATTTTTACGTAACACAATAAAATTGACTTTGATTTATTCAATGGAAATTTAAAATCTCTTCTATCCTTTTTAGCCCTTAGTTATTAGATTTCAACTAGTTTTGAGTTTTATACCTTAACAATTGTAATTAATTCTGTATTGTGAAGGCTTCTACTTCGTTATACATGTTAATTTCACAAGAAAACACTTGTTACTTTGTTTGTGTAACACTTTTTTTTATTTAATGTGACTGCAGTTTCGACAAATTTTGCTTGTCATTATCAAGCACGAAGTATAGGACGTGTTTCTTTTAAGTATACAAATCCCAATATATGTGTTACACAAAGAAAGTTTCAAGTGTTTTATTGTTTTAAAAAAAATGGTGATGGTTCCATCATAGTACTTTCCCCCGTAAATTGCGTATTAAATCACTTTTAAAATATTTGTAGCATTATTATTTTCAAAATGTCTTCAACTTTTTGATAACTACAACTTTTATTTGAAACATTTTCCAATTGTATCAACACACACACTGACACAAATCAATGACTAGATAAAAAACACTATTTATTAAATATCTCAAAAACTAAGAGTGCTATGACAAAAAGTGAGTCCACAAAAAATCTTTAGTTTTTCATTTTCTACAACTTTTATTTGAAATATTTTTCAATTGTATCGACACATACACTGTCACACACCAACAACTAGATAAAACACGCAACTTTTGAAATATCTCAAAAACTAAGAGTGCTATGACAAAAAGTAAGTGAACAATACATCTTCATTTTGTTATTATCTGCAACTTTTATTTGAAAGAATTATTTGTTTGATGAACAATTATTGAAAAAATCCGAAAAAACTGAAAAACGCTAAGAGTAAAGTACCACTTCCGGTTTTCCGATTTTCAACAAAAGCTTTTCAGTTCCTCCGATTGTAACAAAAAGCTTAAGTTTCAAGTTTCATCTCGATATCTTTAGCGGTTTTTGCGGTACAGCGCACACAGACACACACAGACAGACAGACAGACAGACATTTTTCAAAAATGGTCTTATTCGACTCAGGGGACCTCAAAACGGATATTTCCGCTAAAATTTTTGATTCGAAAATTTTCACGAAAACAATACTTTCCCTTTGTATTACATACGGGGGAAAGTAAAAAGAGTATCAGTCATTTGGTTTAAAATTCGTGAATTCCTAAAAGCTTCAAATCGAACTCTTTAAAAAAAACAACGAACATTGTGCTGTAAATCTTCACAGATGTTCGTTGTTTTTTTTTTAGAGTTCGATTTGAAGCTAAAAACACTTCCAGAAATTCACGATTTTTTAACAAAATGACTCATACTCTTTTTTAAAACAATAAAACACTTTAAACTTTGTATGACACTTATTTATTTTTCATGACTGCAGTTTCGGCAACTTTAGCTTGCCATTATCAAACGTGTAGTTTTTTAAAAGATTTTTGATAAATTGTATTGTGTACAATTATTATTCTGTATTTTATGTTTAATGTTTGTGCAGTGAGATCGTTTAAAACATAATTTAGAGTAGGCTCTGAGTTTTAAATATTAGATTGGCATTACTGACTGTTAACACCTAGTTTAGCATAATCTCAAAATTATTTTATCATTCAATTCCATTCTGTCGTACATCCTATAATATGTTTAGCCCGATTGTAAGAATGTGCAACTCTGTAAACAAATATTGTGATAAAATTTACTTTTTTGATGTATCCCTTATCAGATTTAAATCGGTCGCTCGGCATTTTGTTTGTTCGTAGTCATTTTTAAATTTAAGTTTAGTTTATGTACATTAATGCTATCCATATAAAATATTCTTTTTAGGTATATGTGTATTAATGTAATCGATGTAAAATGTTGTTTTGGCGTCAAATAAATAAATAAATAAATTAGCTTTGTGGGCAACCGCACAAAAAAAATGCCGCTTACTCAAAATCATAATTTACATAATCGCATGGGATTAACCATTAAGATTTTCACCATTATTGCATTAACGTTTATAAATCTCTGGTGTCAGCAAGAATAAATTTACTTACTTACTTACTTACTAAATTTCAAAATGGATTTTTCAGTCAGTAAATAAATACACTTTAGTATAGATTCTCAATTAAAAGATTTAAGAATACGTTTCTCATTTAACAATAAATAATTTTTATTATTCACTACATAAATGTGAAATGCTCTTCGTAAATTTTAACTTACGACACTCTCGATTTGATTAATGAATCAAAGAGTGGAAACCAGGCGCGCACCTAGACATTTTTCATAAGGGGTCTTAGGGGGGAGGGCTTACCCCGGTCACGCATTTAAACCTATGTATATACATTGAATTTTTCTATTAGATAAACATAGGCATAAACTGTAAATTTTTCGACATTCGTTGTGTTTTAAAAGAGATCAATCTGAAACTTTAAACGAGTATTTTCCACTCCCAGACTAAGCATTAAGTAACATTTTTAGCTTAGAAAAGCCCCGTGATTAACTAAGCTGTAGTATTTCGTTGTACAGGGAATGTATACGTATTCCAAATTCAGCATATTTTCTGTAAATTTTTAGATATTCCTTGTTTTTTTTTAAAGTTCAATTTGAAGCTTTAAACGATGTTTTCCAGTCCCAGACTAAGCATGAAGTAAAATTTCGAGTTTAGAAAAGCCCCGTGAAAATTTGTCGAGGGTCGCGCAGCGACCCGAGACAAATTTTCTGGGCTTTTCTAAACTCGAAATTTTACTTCATGCGCCACGCGTATAAAACACAGATTTTAAGTGAAGTTAGAATATACATAAATTTGACAATATTTTAGTGTTTTATACGCGTGGCGCATGAAGTAAAATTTCGAGTTTAGAAAAGCCCAGAAAATTTGTGTCGGGTCGCTGCGCGACCCTCGACAAATTTTCACGGGGCTTTTCTAAACTCGAAATTTTACTTCATGCTTAGTCTGGGCGTGGAAAACATCGTTTATAGTTTTAAACTGAACTTTAAAAAAAAACAAAGAATATCTAAAGATTTACAGAAAATAAGCTAAATTAAGAATAAGTATCCTTAAAAGAAAAACCCTGTACATCGAAATACTACAGTTTAGTTAGTCTTGGGGGGGCTCAAGCCCGCGCGCCGGGGGGAAACACTCGTTACATCGGGATATGTATACTTAAAAGAAAAATTCTCTGTATGAATAATTTTCAGATTTGCGTGTTTAAATACAAATTTACTTATTTTTGTAAAACTTACAAAGAAGTCGAGCGAAATGCAAATGAACGTTTTCCTTTGTCGAGTTGCGGAAAGTGGCACACACACACACACACAGAAATATTTCCAATAAAGAAATAACAAACATAATATTATAATGAACCCTTATCAGTTTGACTCGTAATGCATAAGTCGCGATAACAATTCACACAGACACACACACACACAAACAAACGCACAACGAAATAACTCAGAGACTTGGCACTCTGGAAATAAGCTTAAAAAGTTATAAGAAAATCTCAATACACTTTACACAATTTTTTAACGTAATTGCTACGTTATGTTAAAAGAAGTAAATATTTCTTGTCTTGTATAAAAATGAAAAGGTGTTGCTTTATAAGTAATTTTTCATTTTCATACAAGACAAGAAATATTTATGCTTAATCTGTATTAGTATATTTTGTGAATTATATTGTATGTTCAATAAAAAACACCTCTAGAGTGCCATGGAAAATATTTTAAGTTGGCTAGTATGACATTATATATTATAATTATTGAATTTAAAAGAGATTAAATCATGAAATTCTAGAGCATGGTTTCTCAGGCAGGATATCAGGGGGGGCGCGACAGATTTCCTAAAGAGTAGGTGAAGTGAAATAAGGCTATAATAGTGTTTCAATCTAACTAAAAAACTCAAATAAAATCAGGGAGGGGGTCGTGCATGAGAGGGAGGCGCGACCTGAAAAAGGTTGAGAACCCCTGCTCTAAAGCACCATTGGGCCTAATGGGGCCTAAGTGCAGTGTAGAAATGCGCACTCCTCAAAGAACCAGACACTCTAGAGAAGGGGCTCTCAACCTTTTTTAGGTCGCCCCCATCTCCTCATAACTCCACGCCCCCCTCCTTGATTTAATTTTTTTATATTAGAGCGTTATTTCACTTCACGTACTCTTTTGGAAATCTGTTGCGCCCTTCCTGACATCTTGCCGCCCCCCTGCTCTAGAGGTTTTTTTTATTGAACATGCTGTATCTACTCTACACTATTAAATAATTATCAATATGTATCTCAATGAAGAAATTCTAATAATAAAGTTCTAGATTATGTAATGATCAAAAATTATAATTATGAGAAAAATGCGGTCCATTGATAAGTCTAGAGAAATAGGAAAACTGTCGTACTATTTTTTTTTTTACTATAGTTATAATTTTTTGTATTCAATTGTTCTCCCACGCAATTTCTTTTGAATGAACGGCGCTTTTCCATCGTTATCTTTTCCGCTCGCAGCATTGTTGGGCAGATAACGCTTGTGCTTATGCTGCACCGAAATAACTGAAAAGGTGATAAGATTACGTTTTATAATATTATGACGGTGTGTGTGTGTATGTACTTGAATACAAGCGTGAGCGTGTATGTGTGTCTGTGTGTGCCTTTATCAGACTTTACTTTGATAATAGAAATATGAATTCGCTATCAGTTGGGGAAGGGAGTCCAATTCCTAATCTGGATTATATTCAGTGCTTTCTGGATTTCCTAGATGAGCGTGCGAGTTTTTTTACAATTGTTATTAACAATTGTTGTTTTGTCGGTGGTTGTTTAATAGAAATAATTGCGACTGTGCTCAGCCAGTGTGTGAAATGAAGTATAAAGAATTGTGACTAGTCTGAACGGTGTGTGAAATGTAGTTGTGAATCAACAGGTGTTTTCTACATTCTATGGAAAGTAGTGAAACTTGTGAGAACATCACATCAACGGTGCTTATTTGAAGAAAATGTAGTGATTTGTAATAATAATTTATTTATCAACAGAATACACTCCATTTATAGAGAAATGTAACTAAAAAGAAAATAAGTTATGTACTACAGTGTGTGGAAAGTAGTAAAAATAGTGCCAATATTAGTAGTGCTATATTTAAAAAAAATAGTGATATGTAGATCATTTACATATACAGTGTGTAAAAACTAGTACAAATTTTGGGATTTTGTCGATGCTTGTTACTTAATTTCAAAAAAATAATAGTGATTAAGGGCCAGTTGCACCAAACAAGTTGGACTGGTTTAAATCACCTTAGTTCAAAGTGACATTAGAACAATAGGAACTGTCATCTTGAACTCAAGTTTAGCTTGAACTCGGGTTCAACGATGTTGGTGCAACTGGGCCTAACAGGTGTTTACTGCAATAAATGGAAAAAATAACATTGTTGTGAAAACTACGAGAGTTTATAATGGCTTTAACAATGTGTGAAGAAACACCAATGTTTTCTGTGCTACATATTCACAAAGAGTTGTTGATGTGTGTTTTATTTAAAAAAAAATAGTGATATGTAGGTCATTTACATATACTCTATGTGAAAAGTAGTGTGTGATTTTTTCGATGCGTGTTTCTAATTTTAATAAAAATAGTGATTTACACGTGTTTATTACAATAAGTGGAAAACAGTAAAATGGTTGTGAAACTAAGAGGTTTGAAAAGGATTTTAACAGTGTGTAAAAAAACAATGTTTCTGTGCTAATTCTTCGCAATTAAAAAAACAGGGATTTGTAGATGTTTTCTACAATTTTTAAGGAGTAAAACAAAAGGTGTGAAAACTAGTAATTCATGTATTTTTCATTGAGTGATTGAATTGATGATTGCTGAAAACAGTGACGTTTATTTTTGGATTATAATTATTAACGAAATAAAAGAACAAAGGAAAATTGCTTTGGAAACAAAGAGATTTGAAAAGGATTTTAACGATGTGTGAAAAACTAATATTTTCTGTGCTACTTCTTTCCAAAAAAAAAAAAAACAATAATTTGTAGAAGTTTTCTACAATCTTTGAGGAGTAAAACAAAAACTGTGGAAACTAGTAATTTATGTATTTTTTATTAGGTGGTTAAACTGATTAACGCTAAAATGGTGACGTTTATTTGTGGATTATAATCAAATGCATTTTCTGGATAACGAAATTCAGATGAATAAAGGGGTTTTCTTTATTATTGATACGGTTTGTTTAACCCTCTTTGCCTACTATTTAAATTTATACGTTTATTTTTAGATTATTAAATTCAAGGCCGTAGCTAGGTTCAAACCCTTCCTGAAATGTTCAAAATGGTAAATTTTTGTATGTAAAAGCGGCCTTGTAAGAGCAAAAACAACATTTTTTCCAACAAGATAAATTCAAATTCAAAACTATTTGAATTCGAGAAAACATTTTTTCCGTTAAAACCCCCCGAAATGTTTATACCCACCTCCGATATTTTTTCCTGGCTACAGCCTTGATCAAATGTATTTTCTGGTTAACAAGATTTAGATGAATTTAGTTGAGACAGTCTGCTTAACCCCTTGATAGGATTTAAAATTAAATTTAAAAACATACAGTGATTGTTTCTTTGAAATGAAAAGTACACTTTTCAGTATAATTTTTAATATAAACATTTGTAAAATTAATTAACCTGATATCAAACCTAGGCAGTATATTCCGAACTTCTCAATATTTCAGTGTTTTGTACCCGTCTCGCATGAAGTAAAGTTTTGAGTTTAGAAAAGCCTAAAAATTTGAATGAAGAAATACATTTAATAATTCTGGGCTTTTCTAAGCTCGAAATTTTACTTCATGCGCCACGCGTATAAAACACTGAAATATTGTGAAATTTATGTATATTCGAACTTCACTTAAAATCTGTGTTTATTTTGACTCGTGTGTTTACATGCGATTTGAATTTCAAGCTTCTGAAGAGTGTTTCCAATCCCAGATTCTGCATGAAGTAAAATTTCGAGTTTAGAAAAGCCTTAAAATTTTGCTTCGTCGCGTAGCGAAATTCGGATGCATATAGTGAATTTGTTTACTGATGTTTAATCCTTTTACATACCATTACCATTAAAATGCACACAAAGATTTTTTATTTTAAGTAAGTTTGTCAAAATAATTTTTAATATAAGCATTTGTAAAATTAATGAACTTGAGATCAAACCTAAGCAGTATATTTTAGACCACAATATTTCAGTGTTTTATACGCGTGGCGCATGAAGTAAAATTTCGAGTTTAGAAAAGCCTAATTTGGATTGGCCGCTCCGCTTCGCTACGCGGCCAATCCAAATTCTTTGGCTTTTCTAAACTCGAAATTTTACTTCATGCTTAGTCTGGGATTGGAAACACTTGTTAAAAGCTTCAAATTGAAATCTCTTATAAAAACAAGGAAAGTCTGTAAATTCACAGCGAAAAATCGTGATTAGTATACCTAACACAAAAATTCCCTGTATCATAAAAATGTAATTATGAATAAAAATGTAAGAGATTTTTTCTATTTTGTAAAACCTGGGTGGGCTGGGATTTTATTTCAAAAATTGGATCCTTAATTTGAACGTCTGCGACACATAAGAATGAAGAAATACATTTAATAATTCAAAAATAAACGTGTAATTTTGACTGGTATGTTTACTTGCGATTTGAATTTCAAGCTTCTGAAGAGTGTTTCCAATCCCAGATTAAGCATGAAGTAAAATTTCCAGTTTAGAAAAGCCTTAAAATTTTGCTTGGCAGCGTAGCGCGTTGCGGTTGACGAAATTCGGATGCATACAGTGAATTTGTTTACTGATGTTTAATCCTTTTACATACCATTACCATTAAAATGCACACAAAGATTTTTTATTTTAAGTAAGTTTGTCAAAATAATTTTTAATATAAGCATTTGTAAAATGAATGAACTTGAGATCAAACCCCAGCAGTATATTTTAGACCACAATATTTTAGTGTTTTATACGCGTGGCGCATGAAGTAAAATTTCGAGTTTAGAAAAGCCTAATTTGGATTGGCCGCTCCGCTTCGCTACGCGGCCAATCCAAATTCTTTGGCTTTTCTAAACTCGAAATTTTACTTTATGCTTAGTCTGGGATTATAAACACTTGTTAAAAGCTTCAAATTGAAATCTCTTATAAAAACAAGGAAAGTCTGTAAATTCACAGCGAAAAATCGTGATTTGTATACCTAACACAAAAATTCCCTGTATCATAAAAATGTAGTTATGAATGAAAATGTAAGAGATTTTTTCTATTTTGTAAAACCTGGGTGGGCTGGGATTTTATTTCAAAAATTGGATCCTTAATTTGAACGTCTGCGACACATAAGAATCGATTTTTACCTATGAAAATAATCGACGTCTCTTATACGTCATTGTACGTGAATAGGTTCAAGTATATTTGCTTTGATTTCTTACGCACTTAATGATGTTTACCTTTAAACCAACTAGCAGCTGCTAATGGAACTCAGAGCAATTCACAATGTTCAAAATAGAATATGCTGTGTGTGTTTTTTTGTTTGTTACTGTTTTATAATTGCTTATAAAAGCATCAAAGCTATACCTAACATTTTAAAAATATTCGATATTTTATGTCTATTTTATTGATTTCTTCAATTTCCAATAATTTCCCAATAACCAACTGATTTTTTTTTTTTTTTTTTATTGACTAGGGATTTTCTACTATCCTTTTCAAAAAGCGAGGCATATCACTTTCGAGTGCTGTATTTTAAAAATAAAAAATCTCAGAAAACATATGAATACATGTTTACATTCCTTGGCATGTTTTTTTTATGATTATTGAGTAAATCAAATTTATATGACAAATATTTAACGAGATAATAATAAAAATGCGTAAAAAGGTACCTACATTTTGTGTATTTTTACAAAGATCAACTTTAACGTTTTATTTATTTAGTACTGCATTATAAATAAATCAGAAGAATAAATAATTAAAATAAAGAGAATTGCATTGAAAGAAAAAGATTCGTGAGAAATTTTGTAAAAGATAAGAAATCTGAATATAAATACTTTAATATATATTTAATTGATGAGGCGGATACATGATGAAACTCCATAATACCATTTGAAATAAAACAACGCAGTTTGGAGGGTTTCACTTTTATTGTTGAACACTGCAACATGTTTCACCACACAGTGGCTTCATCAGGCAGATGAAATAATGATTTTACAAAGTACAGGTAAAAGCTTATATACTAATGCAATTAAGTTAATAGAAGGGGGGGGGGGGGGGGGGGGTAATGAGGTAATTAGGCCGAAACTAATACAAAGGAAACAAGCAAAATTGTTTGTATTAGTTTCAGCCTAATTACCTCATTACCCCCCCCCCCCCTTCTATTAACTTAATTGCATTAGTATATAAGCTTTTACCTGTACTTTGTAAAATCATTACTTCATCTGCCTGATGAAGCCACTTTGTGGTGAAACATGTTGCAGTGTTCAACAATAAAAGTGAAACCCTCCCAACTTCGTTGTTTTATTTCAAATACTTTAATATATAATATAATATAATATATTAATAATGCTAATCTTATATGTGTGGATATTTGTAACGGTTTCTTTCTATTTTCTTTTTGTTGAAGCTTTAGTTTTTATTTTCGGGAATATTTTATATATATTTACTTATGTTATATATATTTTGTTTATGGATTTTATATATACAGGGTGTCCGTATTTCGTGGAAATGCATGGGGATCTCAGTTATTTAAAAAGATAGAGAGTCGGTTAAATTGGGGCAAAGTTGCTAATTTTAGGGCCCACTAATAATCCGAAATCAAATTTGAAATATCTTGTTTATTTTTTCGAGATATTGGCAAAAAACTGATTTTTTAAAATTACGTTTATATTTTTTTATTTAAAAGTTATTAAATCTAGAGATTTGAAACTTTAATAAAACACTGTTTATCACTTTGTTTGTATAACAATTGGTTTATTTGGTGACTATAGTTTCGATACTACACGTATCATTATCAAACGGTTTGATAATGATACGTGTAGTATCGAAACTATAGTCACCAAATAAACCAATTGTTATACAAACAAAGTGATAAGCAGTGTTTTATTTATGTTCAACAATGTATAACGAAGTAGAAGCCTCTATAATCAGTGAATTTGAAACTTTGACATTATACAGGCACTTTTAAATGAGGAATCTAGTAGGATATTTTATTTTAAGATATCTCCAACATTTACCCGGAAACCATAGCCAACTTTTGTTTTTCTTATGGGCGCCATTTTGAATTTTTATATTTTTCAAAAGATTATTTTTTTCTGAATTTTTCATTGATGTATCATACTCATAATTTAATTTACATTTTACAATGTAAAATGATATCTTTAAGTTATTTGTAAAGAGTGCCATGGAAACAATGGCGACATATCCATTTATAAATGAAATATTGACAGCTGTCATATAATTTTCAATTCTTAGCTCTAAAAAACACAATATACAAAAATATTCCAGAAAACATAGACGATATGTGAGCAAATATTATGGTTTGCATACAACAATTAAGAAGGGGGGATATTTTTTGAGCAGTGCAAAATCTAAGAAAAAGAGCAGAGTTATGTTTGGAGGTGAATGTCGATTTGATCGAACACTGACTATAATTTCCAGTGATATTTTTAGTATACAGAGAGTTTTATGTAACACCGAACATTTTCATTACTTGAATTTTTCTTTTAGGTATACATAAGCATACGTTGTACATTTGCTGACGCTCGGTTTAATAAAATAATTTAATTTGAAGCTTTAAACGAGTGTTTTCCACTCCCAGACTAAGCATGGAGTAAAATTTGGTTTGGCCGCTCCGCGCTTCGCGCTACGCGACCAAACCAAATTTTCAGGGTTTTCTAAACTCGAAATTTTACTTCATGCTTAGTCTGGGAAAATTTGGTTTGGCCGCTCCGCACTTCGCGCTACGCGACCAAACCAAATTTTCAGGCTTTTCTAAACTCGAAATTTTACTTCATGCTTAGTCTGGGAGTGGAACACATTCATTTAAGTTTCGCTCGGTTTATTAAAATAATTTAATTTGAAGCTTTAAACGAGTGTTTTCCACTCCCAGACTAAGCATGGAGTAAAATTTCGAGTTTAGAAAAGCCTGAAAATTTGTATTTGCCGGGCGGAGCGAAGCGAGCCCGGCAAATACAAATTTTCAGGCTTTTCTAAACTCGAAATTTTACTTCATGCGCCACCGGTACAAAACACTGATGCAATGTAAACTTTAGCGGTGTGTTTTAAACTTCGTAATATGTCAGTGTTTTGTACCGGTGGCGCATGAAGTAAAATTTCGAGTTTAGAAAAGCCTGAAAATTTGGTTTGTCCGCTCCGCGCTTCGCGCTCCGCGACCAAACCAAATTTTCAGGGTTTTCTAAACTCGAAATTTTACTTCATGCTTAGTCTGGGAAAATTTGGTTAGGCCGCTCCGCACTTCGCGCTACGCGACCAAACCAAATTTTCAGGCTTTTCTAAACTCGAAATTTTACTTCATGCTTAGTCTAGGAGTGGAACACATTCATCTAAGTTTCGCTCGGTTTATTAAAATAATTTAATTTGAAGCTTTAAACGAGTGTTTTCCACTCCCAGACTAAGCATGGAGTAAAATTTCGAGTTTAGAAAAGCCTGAAAATTTGTATTTGCCGGGCGGAGCGAAGCGAGCCCGGCAAATACAAATTTTCAGGCTTTTCTAAACTCGAAATTTTACTTCATGCGCCACCGGTACAAAACACTGATGCAATGTAAAGTTTAGCGGTGTGTTTTAAACTTCGTAATATGTCAGTGTTTTGTACCGGTGGCGCATGAAGTAAAATTTCGAGTTTAGAAAAGCCTGAAAATTTGGTTTGGCCCCTCCGCGCTTCGCGCTACGCGACCAAACCAAATTTTCAGGCTTTTCTAAACTCGAAATTTTAATTCCTGCTTAGTCTAGGACTGGAACACACTCATTTTAAGTTTCAAATTGAACTCTATAAAAAAAACAACGGGTATCTAATGATTTACGGCATATACGCTGTAATCGGGACATGTATACTTAAAAGAAAAACTCCTGTATATACAAGTTGAGGCATTAATTGCGATTGATTGGCTACAATTTTTAATGGTCATATAGGCAACCCAAATTGCACAAAATTTAAATATTAAAGGTGTCAAAGTGTATTTGATGAAAATGTTCGGTGTTACATAAAACTCTTTGTATATTGTTACTTTTTTAATTGATTTACATATTTGAAACGACATCATTTTCAAAATTTTCTGTGAATATCTTTTACGTTGTTGACACATATCTGTATATTAATGTAAATACGTTTTTAATGTAATACATACATTTTTGTATGAAATTTTTAAATAATTATTATCAATATGTCAATTATACTTCCTCAAGGAGTAACGTATCTGCTTCAGGTCCGTCCTTAAGGAAGATGTGTAAGAAGTTGTTGGCCCTAGTAGTTATCAAATGTCCAAGCTACTCAATTGTTTTTAAGGCACTCTTTACGAAAAATAAAAGGTTACAATTTTACATATAAAATCTTAGATAAATTATAAATGTGATACATCACTGAATTCAGAAAACAGTGTTGATTCTGAAAATGTAAAAATCCAAAATGGCGTCCATAACAAAATCAAAAGTTAGCTATGGTTCCTGGCTACAATTTAGAGTTACCTTAAAATGAAGTACGCTACTAGATTCCTCATTAAAATGTGCAAAGTTGCAAATCTCTAGATTCAATAGTTATTGCATAAAAAAATAAAAATGAAATTTCAAAAAATTACTTTTTTGGCAATATCTTCAAAACAAAATAAGATAAAACAAGATAAATTCAAATTCAAAACTATTTGAATTCGAGAAAATAAGCTTACGCTTCTTATAGTTTGCACACTTTAAAAACATAATATATAAAATTACGAAAAAACTATTCGTGAAAATGCAAAATACCTCTCCTTTCATTTTAAATTGTATTGTTAGTTGGTTTGAAGAGAATTTGACCTAAACGTTACATATACTTTAATAGAGCGTTGTAACAAATCAAATTAAATAAGATTTTAAATATTGCATTGTATAATTCAATATCCGGAGGTGTATTTGCACGGGAAGTAGTTGTTTCAATGGATATTTATCGTCTTAAATTGTCTTATTAATTAAGACACTGTTTGCATTTTCACGAATAGTTTTTTCGTAATTTTATATATTATGACAAAATAAGATATTTCAAATTTGTTTTCAGATTATTATTTGGCCCTAAAATACGAAACTTTGTCCTAATTTAACCAACTCTCTATCTCTTCAAATAACCGAGAACTCCATGCATTTAGGAGAGCGTAGGGTAACCATTCAATAACAAAATTGAATGCATAAGAAAAAATTGTAAATTAGAAACTTCAGATATCTAAGGTAAAAAAAAACAATTTTAATTTCCTGAATTAATTACTCATTTGGCACTTGGTGAAATATATTAGAATATGTAAAGTTATTTAAATTAAAAACACTTGGTATTGTTTCACAAATTAGAACTTTATTCCGACTAGTTTCGGTTTGTTAGACCATTTTCAAAGGAATGATTTTCTAACAAACCGAAACTAGTCGGAATAAAGTTTTAATTTGTGAAACAATACCAAGTGTAATTTTAACAATTTTAAGCTGTACTTTTGCTGTCAGCTCTTTCCCACTTTAAAACGAGTATTATTTATTTTACAACAAACTTTTTGTCGGCAATTATCGAAAGTTTAGTCCTTTCTCAATAAACATTGTTAGTGTTATCGAAAATCTGACTAGACATTTTTTTATGAATTTCTAAACTAACCAACATTTTGCATCAATTAATTTTCATTCACGAGAAATTGACAACTTTGAGCTTACTTGCAGAGCTTAGATTAATAATAATAATAATAATAATAATAATGCTTTATTTCTCAACAGAATTACTTCCAATTACAGAGAAATGTATAATGATATCTAAAATATAAAAATATTAAGTTTTTTCTAACTTTAAAACAAATTTTACTTATTTCTAAATAATTTCTGTGGGTTTTGTCGAAAATCTGTGAAGAATTTGTTTTTCTAATGAGTCTCTAAAGAAACCAAATTCTCCATCAAATGATTTTTTTCAATTAATTTTCATTCACGAGAAATTGACAACTTTGAGCTTACTTGCAGAGCTTCGATTAAGCTCTTTCTAACTTTAAAACAAATTATACTCATTTCTAAATAATTTCTGTGAGTTTTGTCGAAAATCTGTGAAGAATTTGTTTTTCGAATGAGTCTCTAATGAAAACAATATTCTCCATCAACTGATTTTTCAGCTCGCAAAATGGTCAACTTGGAGGGTCTGTCATTTTTTTGCATAGCTTTGAATTTGCCTTATAAAACATATTTCACTCATTTCTGAATAATTTCTGTGTTCTTTATCGAAATTATGTGGAGAATTTGTTTTTGTAATGAATTTCTGAAGTAAACAAAATTTTGCACTTATTTTATTTCGCTAGAAATGGACAACATATTGGTTGCAGAGCTCTTTTGCTCTTTCTAACTTGAAAACACATTTTACTTATTTCTAAATAATTTCTGTGAGTTTTATCGAAAATCTGTGAAGAATTTGTTTGTTTGGTGAATTTGTAAAGGAAACAACACTGCATCAACTAATTTTCTTCCTCGAGAAATGGTCAACTTGGAGGTTCTGTAATTTTTGCATAGTTTCGAATTTGCTCTGTAAGACAAATTTTACTAATTTCTAAATAATTTCTGCAAATTTTATCGAAATCTGAAAAGCGATTGATTTTTTCAAAATTTTTTGTTTACTGGTAAATATTATTTAACTTCACATTTCAACTTTGGCTCTGATTACAGAAAAATCGAATGTGATATTTAAGAAAATAGAAATTTACCAAATTTAAACACCTTTTTAAATTAATTTAACCCATTAATGGCTCAGTAATGAACGAGTTAAGTCTACGAGTTGATTTTAGGTAAGTTTTGCACTAATCTTTATGATTTCTATAAATGACATTGTTACATTTACATTTTACGTTCTAAATATACATAACATATATACTGTAAATGTTCAGGCATTCGTTAATCTTATAAATGGGTTTAATTTGATATTTCGAACGAGTGTTTCTACTCCCAGGCTAAGCATGAAGTAAAATTTCGAGTTTAGAAAAGCCTTAAAATTTGGTTTGGTCGCTCTGCGAAGCAGAGCGACCAAACCAAATTTTTAGGCTTTTCTAAACTTGAAATTTTACTTCATGCGCCACGCGTATAAAACATTGAAATATTGTAAAGTAAGAAATAACTGAAAACATTTTTTTTAATTAGATGTAATCGAAATATTTAAGTAACAAAATATTCACATTTTCTCCTCACATTCTTAAGTTAGGTCAAATAATGCAATTTATCAAAATAAGTTTAGTAGCGGATGTAGCGGAAATTTATCCCGCATTCGTTTTTTATTAGAAGAGTTCAATCTAAGCTATAAAGCTATAAACGAATGTTTTCCACTCCCAGATTAAGCATGAAGTAAAATTTCAAGTTTAGAAAAGCCTAAAAATTTGGTTTGGTCGCTCTGCGAAGCAGAGCAGCCAAACCAAATTTTTAGGCTTTTCTAAACTTGAAATTTTACTTCATGCGCCACAGGTATAAATCACTGAAATATTGTAAAGTAAGAAATACACTGAAAACATTTTTTTTTAATTAGATATAACCGAAATATTTAAATAACAAAATGTTTACATTTTCTCCTCACATTCTTCAGTTAGGTCAAATATTACAATGTATTAAATTAAGTTATTCAGTAATTTAATAACAAAAAATTAATAATGTTGCGGTATTGCATCAATGATGAACACAGATTTTTTAAAACGCGCTATAGTTAATCAATATTTATTTAGTAATATCTGCTTAAAGTAAGAATTATGTTAATTTCAGCCTAATTTTCGTGTGGAAATAATACAATGTATCAAATTAAGTTATTTAGTAAATTAATAACAAAAAATTATTAACGTTGCGGTATTGCATCAATGATGAACACAGATCTTTTAAAACGCGTTATATTTGATCAATATTTGTTTAGTAATATCTGTTTAAAGTAAAAATTATGTTAATTTCACCCTGATTTTTGTGTGGAAAGTTCATACGTTAAAAAACATTCAATTTATTGTGGATTTTGAGTAGAAATGATTGCTCTTTCAATAAAATTACTGTGTATTTTGAGAACAAATAATTGCTCTTTCATTCAATTTATTGTGGATTTTGAGAAGAAATAATTGCTCTTTTATAATATGTGAAAATGTTGATTTGAGTTATTCCTTAATAAAATCTATTACTGTTTCGTCTGCTGTGCCTCAAGGCTCACACTCTGGACCATTGTTATTTTAATTTTTTATAAATTATATCAGTGTATTCAAACACCAAATTTTTCTCCCAATAAGCTAAGGATTTATGATATTTACAAAATCGTTTAGTTCATTTATCAGGAAGTAATTTCGCCTCTAGAGCTCTGTTCTGTTATTGGATTTCAGTAACGGTAACGCGAATTGCGTCACTCGCTCCGGCAGAATAAACAAATCAAGAACGAGGCATTGTTTCGCATTTAATGACATACCGTCCCGAGTTTCTGGTTTCTGACTGTGACTCGTTGCACACTCGCATGCATCCGATATTAATTGCTCCACTTGCAAAATGAAATATGTGCATTTACGTGCACACACGACCATGAGAAATCGCATTAGGCTTAACTGTACCCACCGATCGGGTCTTGAAACAATAAGGTTTTATTTTATATAAGTTTTATTATTGGATTATAAACTTCAATTTTGCAGAATTGTGAATAAATGGACTGTGGAAAAATTGAAATTGTAATTGAAACCAATGTCCAACATAGTGCTGAAAATTTGATTTCTAAATTAACCCATTGATGCAATAGTATTATTAACTTTTTATTAATTAAATTACTAAATAAGTTAACTTCATACAATGTATTATTTGATATAACGAGAATATGTGAAGAAAAATGGAAATATTTTATTAATCAGGTATTTTCATTGTTACTCAATTTAAAAAAGTAATTTTACGCGTGGCGCATGAAGTAAAATTTCCAGTTTAGAAAAGCCTGAAAATTTGGTTTGGCCGCTCCGATTCGCGGAGCGACCAAACCAAACTTTAAGGCTTTTCTAAACTCGAAATTTTACTTCATGCTTAGTCTGGGAGTGGAAACACTCGTTCGAAACTTTAAAATGAACGCTTTTATAAAATCGACTAATGCCTAAAATTATACAACGTATCTATAAATAGTGTATATTTAAAAGAAAAATGTTACTAATTCTAATAATGTTTATTGCCTAACAGGAAACAAATTCCCAATTACAAGACAATTTAATATTAACAAAAAAGTTTTAAAACTATAAACTAAAAATAATAACATTTCACTTCGTAATTAACAAAATTCTAATGAAGATGTCACAAGCTGGTGGAAGTTGATTAAACAAATTGCAGATCACATTAATTGGCGAATCTAAAATTAGTGCTATTATACTTCACATTAGATGTGTTCTTATATCTACTATTGAAAGTTGTAATTGCAAGCCAGCTAGCTGTAAAATATCAGGGCTGTTAATTCGATTATGCAGAAGCTTGTGCAAGAACGTGACGCTGGCTTTAAGAGATTCGACATTAAATTTGTCTAGCACTAGTAAATGAGCACAGCCTCTGTCAGGGAAAGTCCCTCAACTTTGAAGTGCAAAAACTTTAGAAACTTACGTTGAACACTTTCTACTAGGTTAATCTGAAGTTGAGTTTGTGGATACCAAATTAAAGATGCATATTCCAACTGTAAACGGACATAAAGATTAAATAGAGATTTCAAAGCATGCAAATTTGCAGAATTACGATGTATAAATCCTAATGCCTCAAAGGAACTCCTAACAAGTGTTTATACGTGAGGAATAAATGTAAAATTGTCATCAAACCAAATACGTAAACCTTTGAAGACTGTAATTTGCTCGATAGAATTATTGCTAATTATAAAATTAAATGAGATTGGTTTAGATTTTTTGGTAAATGATATAAATTTGCTCGTATTGCTATTCAAATTAAGATTATTAATACTACACCAATTCGAGATAATATCAAGTTTATTTTGTAAGCGTTGAAAGTCAGCAGAGTTAGCAACTGTTGGGTAAATCTTTAAGTCATCCGCGTATGAGAGGTGTTTACACTGTAATAAATAAGAAAGATCATTTATTAAAAGGTTGAAAAAGTAAGGGACCCACAGTCGAGCCTTGGGTACACCTGAACTTGAAAACTACGAATTTGATTTGAAATTATTTATTGCGACATACGATTTACGATTTGTAAGGGACCCATAATCGAGCCTTGGAGTAGACCTGAACTTGGAAAGTATGAATTTTATTTTAAATTATTTATTGCGACATACGAATCACAATCTGTAAGATAAGATGATATAAGCGAGGGTGAACTGTCAGAAAAACCAAAGTAGCAAAGTTTACCTATTAACAATTGATGGTTAAGTTCGTAATACAATAAGTTATTCATAGAAATCATAGAAATAAGTGTAGAATTTTACGTAAGATCAAAGTTTAGAGTTAACTCTATAATTGCTCGGCTGTTGATGCAGGTATAAAATATACATGATATTTATAAAAATTACAACAGCTATTGTAGGTGTAGGTGTATTTCCACGGGAAGTCGTTTTTTCAATGGATATTTATTGTCTTAAGTTATCTTATTAATTAAGACATTGTTTGCATTTTCACAAATAACATTTTCGTAATTTTATATATTATGTTGTAACAGTTATATTTAAGGGTTAACATTTTTCATTATCTTGGGATATTTTAATTATATTCGCTACCCAGAAAACACTGAAAATTTAATGGACATGAATATTTAAACATTATCCTGAAAATCTTCAAAAAATCATTTTAAATATTAATTTTAATTTTAAAAAATGATAAAGGACCAACGAATCTTGGTCAAACAGCTGTCGACAAAATTATACAAGCTCAAATAATACCGAAATTATGTAAGTGCGAAAAAATATTGCCAAAAATCTTGAATAGTAAACTACTAAAGATCAATAATATTCCTTAAAATCCACTTTTTTATTAACTAACAATTTTTGTAAAATAAAAATTGTTAGTTAATAAAAAATTGGCTTTTAAGGAATATTATTGATCTTAAATAGTTTACTATCTAAGATTTTTCGCTATATTTTTGGAAAAAATAATGTTTAACAAAATTACAAACGTTTAAAGTGGACAGAAAATTATGCAAGTTCATAAAACGTAAGCATACTGCCAAATATACTGCCGAATATCTTAAAAAAATAATTAATAGTCATTAGAAACCACATGTTTTTTAATTAATAATTAACAATTCCCAAACAAACTAACCTATTATTTGTTAAAACTGTATATAAATGAAATATAAATGTATATATTGTAAAGGTCTGAATAAAGATATGTGTTTCTTTCTCTCGATAGCAATTTTTATTTTAACGTTAGAACAGTTTTTAGCAAATTGCAAAGTTTGTACTGAAAGGTCGATGGCCAGTTATCAGACTGTTTTTTTTTTTTTAGTTTTAAAAATAATAATTACATATTTTTATTTGTATTTGTATTTGTAAACCTCTTTTAATAAAGATTGTTATACGTGAATTTTTTCTTTTAAGTATACATACAGAAAGTTTTTCCTTAGAGTAGGTATACGTATTCCAATTTCAACTTATTTTCTCTAAATCTTTAGATATTCGTCGTGTTTTTAAAAGAGTTCAATTCGAAGCTTCAAACGAGTGCTTTCCATTCCCAGACTAAGCATGAAGTAAAATTTCGAGTTTAGAAAAGCCCCGTGAAAATTTGTCGAGGGTCGCGCAGCGACCCGAGACAAATTTTCTGGGCTTTTCTAAACTCGAAATTTTACTTCATGCGCCACGCGTATAAAACACTAAAATATTGTGAAATTTATGTATGTTTGACTCGAAACTCGAAATCAGTGTTTTATACGCGTGGCGCATGAAGTAAAATTTCGAGTTTAGAAAAGCCCAGAAAATTTGTTTTACTCCCAGACTAAGCATGAAGTAAAATTTTTTTTTAAAGACTTCAATTTGAAGCTTTAAACGAGTGTTTTCCACTCCCAGACTAAGCATGAAGTAAAATTTCGAGTTTAGAAAAGCCCCGTGAAAATTTGTCGAGAGTCGGGAAGCGACCCGAGACAAATTTTCTGGACTTTTCTAAACTCGAAATTTTACTTCATGCGCTACGCGTATAAAACACTAAAATATTGTAAAATTTATGTATATTTGAACTTCACTCGAAATCAGTGTTTTATACGCGTGGCGCATGAAGTAAAATTTCGAGTTTAGAAAAGCCCAGAAAATTTGTCTCGGGTCGCTGCGCGACCCGAGACAAATTTTCACGGGGCTTTTCTAAACTCGAAATTTTACTTCATGCTTAGTCTGGGAGTGGAAAACACTCGTTTAAAGCTTCAAATTGAAGTCTTTTAAAAAAAACAACGAATATCTAAAGATTTAAAAAAAATAGGCTGAATTTGGAAAACGTATACTTTAAATAATACTCATATATATATTGCAAAGTTCAAGTAAACAGAAATAATTCGAAATGCATAGATTATGATGATATTTTTTAAACCCCATTTGGTTTTAAAAAAATAGGGAAATAGGGAAATTTTCAGGCTTTTTTAAACTTAAAATTTAGCTTCATGCATAATCAAGGATTGAAAACACTCATTAGTAGGTTCAAAATGAACTCATTAAAAAAAAAAAACAACTAATGCCTCAAAATGCATACACACCAGGATATGTATACTTGAAAGAAAAATTCTCTGTAATGGAAATTAATTTTGCAAAATTAAACTCAAATATTAACGTACAATGGAATATGGAATTGGATTAATGAAACATTTCTAAGAGCAATAAATGATCAAACAGTTAAAAGAATTAATTGATGCATGCATATGTATAATTTAAAGGGAACAATTTATGTTCACATCTAATCTATTTGTGTTGTTTCGCCTTTTGCCATGAAAAAATAGTTCATAATTAACATAGTATATTATCATAAAGGGCTTCCCTATTCAGGTTTTATTGTCACTTCCGGAAAGCGTCGAGTGATAATTTCATGTCGGGTTTTATGCCTTGATAACCTTCATAAATGATTATTTCTATTACAGAACACTATGCTCGTTTTAGAAATAGACAGAATATTAACACACGATTAATTGTTATTCTTCTTAGAAATGTTTTATTAATCCAAATCCGCATTCCGTTCTACCTTAATATTTGAGTTTATTTTTGCAAAATTAATTTTAAAATTATGTTATTAATATCTAATAATTAATATTTTAATTTGTTTAGACAAAATCTTCAATTTGGAGCTTCTAGCGAGGGTTTCCACTCCTTGATTGAGCATGAAGTAAAATTTCGAGTTTAGAAAAGCCTTAAAATTTGGTTTGGTCGCGTAGCGCGTAGCGCTACGCGACCAAATCAAATTTCAGGCTTTTCTAAACTCGAAATTTTACTTCATGCGCTACGAGTATAAAATACTGCTTATGTTTGATACATTTTGCAAATTAACATAAACAGTGCAATTCTTTGCGTAATCTGTTGTAGATTGCGTAAAGAATCGCACTTTTAATGTTTTAAAGTATTCTACAATTAAATATTGGCTATTTCATTTATACTTAAAATTTACAAATCTTTATTTTGTCTAACCAAATCTTACGCTTTGAAAATTAAAGCAGTTCGCTGTGGGATATGTAAGTATACTTAAAAGAACAATATCCTTTTATATTTCAGGCACCTTTAGGTAATCGTAAACTCACTGAGGGTTAAAATAAATTTTATTTTTGTCAACGTTAGTACACAGTTTATTTATTTCATAACAACATTTTTAAAATTAGTTTCATGTTCAACAAATTTACTGAAAATCGCTGGTCCTCAGTGAATTTAAGCAATTGCAATTTACGCAATTGTAAATTCACTGAGGACCAAATTAAATTTATTTTTTCCAACGTTAGTACAAAGTTTATTTATTTCATCACAACATTTTTAAAACTAGTTTAATGATCAACAAATTTACTAAACTTAAACCGTTCATAGCTTAACACAAAAAATCCCTGTATATTTAAGGCAACTTTAAGCAATCGTAAATTCACTGAGGTTTCAAATATATTTTATTTTTAAACATTAAAAGTGCGATTCTTTTCGCAATCTACAACAAGTTAGTCTTACAAAGACTATACCAAACACTCATTGAAACAACTACTTCCCGGGCTAATACCCCGACGGACATTGAATTATACAACAAGTGATTGCTGTTACATACAGTAATCTACTGCAAATGTAACAATTTGGGTCAAATTATTCAGGCCATCTATAGACGCGTTTCGAGATTTATCTCTCATCAGTATAGCTTTGCCATTCCCTCTAAACAATTTGACACCTTAGACTGGCGGTCACGTTACCGTTCAAACATAAGTATAAATGAAATTGCCAATTCTTGGTTGCAGAATACTTCAAACATTAAAAGTGCGATTCTTTTCGCAATCTACAACAAGTTAGTCTTACAAAGACTATATCAAACACTCATTGAAACAACTACTTCCAAGTAGTAGTTGTTTCAATGAGTGTTTGACATAGTCTTTGTAAGACTAACTTGTTGTAGATTGCGAAAAGAATCGCACTTTTAATGTTTGAAGTATTCTGCAACCAAGAATTGGCAATTTCATTTATACTTAAATTTTAATTTTGTCAACGTTAGTACAAAGTTTATTTATTTCATAACAACATTTTCTAAATTAGTTTCATGGCTACCAAATTTACTGAACTTAAACAATTTATAACATAACACAAACAATCCCTGCATATTTCAGGCAACTTTAAGTAATTGTAAATTCACTGAGGGTCAATTCAATTTTATTTTTGCCAACGTTAGTACAAAGTTTATTTATTTTATTACAATATTTTCTAAATTAGTTTAATGCTCAACAAATTTACTGAACCCTATCAATTCGTAGCATAACACAAAAAAGTCCTTGTATATTTAAGGCAACTTTAAACAAACGTAAATTCACTGAGGGTAAAAATAAATGTTATTTTTGTCAACGTTGGTACAAAGTTTATTTATTTCATAACAACATTTTCTAAATTAGTTTAATGCTTACCAAATTTAATGAACTTAAACAATTTATTACATTAATGATTTCGATAGCTAACGCCATCTAATGCTTCATAGTGGCATCGTCAGTGACATGGGTCGGGACCACACTGAAGAGGACCTTGAAGTCCGAAACGCGTCTGTGGGTATCTGGTGCCGGAATACTGAACACAAATTCAATTTTGAAATTTATTACATAACACAAAGAATCCCTGCATGTTTCAGGTAACTTTAAGCAAATGTAAATTCACTAGGGGTCAATTCAATTTTGTTTTTTCCAACGTTAGAATAAAGTTTATTTATTTTATCACAACATTTTCTGAATTAGTTTAATGCCTAATAAATTTACTGAACTTAAACAATTCATTACTTAACACATAAAATCTCTGTATATTTAAGGCAACTCTAAGCAATTATAAATTTGTTTATTTCATAACAACGTTTCCTAAATTAATTAAATGCTCAATAAATTTACTGAACTGAAACAATTCATAACATTTTCTGGACTTTATTTATCAGACAAATAAAAAAACCAAAATGGAATCCAAGAAGTAAAACTTCAATGAATCATTTATGATTCGAATATGTCGGTGTTGCATATCATTCATTCAATTCAGATGAATTGTCGCTCCGGCATATAATAAATAGTAATTAAAAACTGCAATTGCTGGACGTTCGTAATGGCCTTTCGCGAATGTTAACAGTCTTTGTTATGAAACCCGAAACCGCCGCATTTATTGTTATTACCAGGCAATTCTCGGTATTTTCTGTTATTTTATATTCACTTTAAAGAGCTGCTAAAGCCACTGGGTGGATTTAATTATTGCGGTTTGCAAGAAATTAATTAGATTTTTCTAAATGATAAAAATAATATGCTGTAAGAAAAATCAAACTTAAAATAATACACTTTAAAATATAATATAAATAAAATTGCCATTATAAATTATAAATAGCAAAGTTGTACTATGTTTTATATCACAATATTTTGTATTGAGCACTACTTGAGTTTCGACATTTTTGAGTAGTGCTCAATAAAAGATATTGTGGTATAAAACATAGTACAACTTTTCTATTTATGTTTTAAAATTAAATTCCACGTAGTAAATGTCTCAACAATTTTAATGTTGAAATTGCCATTGCTTTCTGAGAAAAATATGAATTATATTATTCATTAGTATATTACAAATTCAGTGCTATCTTAAATTCGAAAAATAATTGCTTACGCTTTTAGTTAGTATATTTTTCAAAGTTTAAAGTCTGAGGAGAGATAAATCTGGAGACGCCTCAGACTTTTTCTTTCTTAATATCAATTTCCCTATAGGTTTGTAGTTAATATTATTGATATTTGTTTGTTTGTTGTTCCTTTGCTTTGGTTTGACAATAATAGAACCTTAATTATGAAACATTTCATTGTTTAATCCAATATTCGTCGGGACATTATTTGGGAAAATAGTTGTTTCGAATTTATCTGTGCAAGTCAAAAAATAGTAACACTATAAACGGTGTAAAGAATCGCATTTTAATATTTGTTTGATAGAAATAGAGATAATAGAAATTATTCATTACTCGGTGCTTAAATGAATCTTTTTATACTATTACTCTGTAATAAGGTTGTCCTGTTGGATAATGAATAAGATTATTATTATTATTAAAATAGAATATTTCGACTAAGGAAAATAGAAATTGGTACAAAAATAATTAAAATCAAGAAAAAAAATGCAAGAAACAAATATGTTTACAGATGAAAGACTAAAAACTTCTGTAATTGTATTCACAGTGATTAGATTTAATTTTTCCCAAGCATAAAACATTAATAATTTTCAATATTCTCTAAAGATTTTCATCACAGTCTGGCGATTCATGGAATTTTGTGTTAAAAAACAACAATTAAAAAATCATGTATTTTCAATATTCTCTAAAGATTTTCATCACAGTCTGGCAATTCATTGAATATTGTGTAAAAAAAAAACAACAATTAAAAAAATCATGTATTTTCAATATTCTTTAAAGATTTTCATCACAGTCTGGCGATTCATTGAATTTTGTGTTAAAAACAACAATTAAAATAATCATGTATTTTCAATATTCTCTAAAGATTTTCATCACAGTCTGGCAATTCATTGAATATTGTGTAAAAAAACAACAATTAAAAAAATCATGTATTGGAGTCTCAAAGTTGACTCACATACAGGGTGTTTCTAAACTGATGCGACAGATATTAAAGAGTGATTTTTCAGCAAAATATAAGGGAAGTCTTTCATATCATTTTTTATTCAAAACCCCTTCCTCTTCAAGTTACAGCCCTCTGAAGTTAAGGGTAAAAAAAGTTTTTATTTCATATACCCACTAAGAATATAGAAGAATGAAATTTGGTAGATAACTGTTTCTAATAAAATGGCACTTTTTGACGATTTTTGAAACTCTAAAACGTTATTACAAGGGGGTAAAAAAATCAACCCCTATAATAGTTTGCATCAGAACTTTTCAATACATCTACATTTTTCTATTTTAATGATTTAAATGGAAGGATTCAATCTGCAACTTTTCGTCTCTTGGCATTTTCTCCTAAAATGGTTAGTTTGATAACAAAAAAATAAAATAATACATAGGCTCATAATTCAGAGATTGGTTATTATTTGCTAAGAAAAATCAAGTAGGCTGATGTGAAGTAGGACTTCATATACTATTTTCTTACATTTCTAGAGAGTTTTATCCGTATGGACTAAAAGTGAGTGATTTTTTAGCAAAATATAAGGGAAGTCTTGCATTTGATTTTTTGTTCAAAACCCCTTCCTCTTCAAGTTACAGCCCTCTAAAGTTAAGGGTAAAAAAATGTTTTTCTTTCATATATCCACTAAGAATTTAGAAGAATGAAATTTGGCAGATAACTGTTTCTAATAAAATGGCACTTTTTGACGATTTTTGAAACTCTAAAACGTTATTACAAGGGGGTAAAATAATCAACCCCTATAATAGTTTGCATCAGAACTTTTTAATACATCTACATTTTTCTATTTCAATGATTTAAATGGAGGGATTCAATCTGCAACTTTTCGTCTCTTGGCATTTTCTCCTAAAATTGTTAGTTTGATCACAAAAAATAAAATAATACATAGGCTCATAATTCAGAGATTGGTTATTATTTGCTAAGAAAAATCAAGTATGCTGATGTGAAGTAGGACTTCATATACTATTTTCTTACATTTCTAGAGAGTTTTATCCGTATGGACTAAAAGTGAGTGATTTTTCAGCAAAATATAAGGGAAGTCTTGCATTTAATTTTTTGTTCAAAACCCCTTCCTCTTCAAGTTACAGCCCTCTAAAGTTAAGGGTAAAAAAATGTTTTTCTTTCATATATCCACTAAGAATTTAGAATAAAGAAATTTGGCAGATAACTGTTTCTAGTGAAATGGCACTTTTTGACGATTTTTGAAACTCTAAAACGTTATTACAAGGGGGTAAAATAATCAACCCCTATAATAGTTTGCACCAGAACATTTTAATACATCTACATTTTTCTATTTCAATGATTTAAATGGAGGGATTCAATCTGCAACTTTTCGTCTCTTGGCATTTTCTCCTAAAATTGTAAGTTTGATCACAAAAAATAAAATAATACATAGGCTCATAATTCAGAGATTGGTTATTATTTGCTAAGAAAAATCAAGTAGGCTGATGTGAAGTAGGACTTCATATACTATTTTCTTAAATTTCTACAGAGTTTTATCCGTATGGACTAAAAACATGCTGCACAACTAAATAAGACTTTATTTAAAGAATAGCATTTTATGTAACTTGAAGAGAAATATATAATAATATGAAATAAATTATATTATATTAACCCATTATGTGCCATTGATGCATATTCGCAACATTATTAATTTTATGTTAATTATTAAATTACTAAATCAGTTAATTTGATATACTATATTATTTGATTTGACTTGAAAATGTATGAAGAAAAACGTAAATATTTGGTTATTTAAATATCTCGATTATTACTAATTTAAAAAAAATGTTTTCAGTGTATTTATAACTTCATAATATTTCATTGTTTTATACGCGTGGCGCATGAAGTAAAATTTCGAGTTTAGAAAAGCCCCGTGAAAATTTGTCTCGGGTCGCTGCGCGACCCTCGACAAATTTTCTACGCGGGGCTTTTCTAAACTCGAAATTTTACTTCATGCTTAGTCTGGGAGTGGAAATGCTCGTTCTAAACTTCATACTGCACGTTTTTATACAAAATCGACGAATGCCTTACATTTACAGCGTATGTATTATGCATATTTAAAAGAAACATTTACAGAATGTAATTCAATAAGTTATTCCTAGAAATCATAAAAAGAAGTGTAGAATTTTACCTAAAATCAACTTTTAGAGTTAATTCTATAATTGCTCGGCCGTTAATGGGTTAAAGTGAATACAAATTGTCGTTTTTTAGCACAAAGCTCATCAAATCTGTAAGTTCGCTGATACTCAACGAATTTTTGATTTTTCCAATGTCAATAAAATGTGAAGAAAGGATACAACAGTGTTAATTATTAGTTATAGCAAAGGTCATTTATTTCTTAAGAAAGTCAGGGATTTTCATCATAATCTGACGTTTCGTAATTTTTTTTTTTTTCATATAAGGAAAACGAAAATTTGAACTCTTGTGAACCCTCTTCTTATTGTTGAATCAATTTTTTTTATATATATTTTAAACATGATAATAAATGTGTAATTATTTACAGCGCTTTATAAAACAATAAGGGAGAAATTGTTATCGCTGGAATTTCCAATAAATGTGGCCACTTCCTGTTGGATTGAATACAGGAAGTGGAATGTGTGTTTATGTGATACGAGTCTACGTGCTTTTACTAAGTTTTGCTTGAGTGGATTTTTATTTTTGAATTTTATTCATCTGTTTAAAAACAAAACTTAAAAGAGACAATTACAAGAAACTTAAATTGATTGATTGAGTTACGTGAAAATTAAATTAAATTAAATTGACGAATAAGGCACTTTTATTTGAATTACCAAATGTACATTTCGGACATAAAGTGACCAATATCAATGATTTATCAACAAATTTAACACTTAAAAGAATAAAGCTCTTTCTTCACAGTTTTATTTCAATTACCAAATGTACATTTCGGACATAAAGTGACCAATATCAATGATTTAACAACAAATTTAACGCTTAAAAGAATAAAGCTTTTTCTTTACACTTTTATTTGAATTACCAAATGTACATTTCGAACATAAAGTGACCAATATCAATGATTTAACAACAAATTGAACACTTAAAAGTGTAAAGCTCTTTCTTCACACTTTTATTTGAATTACCAAATGTACACTTTGGACATAAAGTGATCAATATCAATAATTTAACAAAAAATGTAACTCCTAAAAATTACTTATGCTGAAATCCAGGATATTCCAAGTTGTAGTTCAACCCTTAACCCTTGGAGAATTCACTGATTATAGAGGCTTCTACTTCGTTATACATTGTTGAACATAAATAAAACACTGTTTATCACTTTGTTTGTATAACAATTGGTTTATTTGTTGACTATAGTTTCGATACTACACGTATCATTATCAAACCGTTAGTAACAAAAAACTACAAAGGAACATTATTTATATTTGCAAATTTTCTAATAACAGCGTTAAAGAGGGGGGTGTATTTAAGGTCAAGCTGGTCGTTAACTACGGGAATTTCCCGATTAGCGCGGGCTCTGTGAATCTCCAAAGACTCCAGGAGGTCCATCTTTCTACCCTTCTCGGCAAAGTCTTGGAGAATTATTTAATAAATTAAATTAAAGAGTTTTTGGAATTTAAATTTCTAAATTTTGTTCACGGATTTTAAATTTTTGATGATTTTACTGATGTTTTATTTCAATTCAATTCTCAACTCCAACTATGAAGCATTAGATGGCGTTAGCTATCGATATCCATTAATAGGTCTCAACTCCAAGTTTCTTCAGTTTGAGGGTTTAAATTCAAAAAATTTCGCTACTAACGTCATCACAGTTTGACAATATATTCATTTTTTGCTTCAAAAAACCCAATTTGTTGTGCATTATGGAAACATTTATACTGGGTGTTGACTTGGCGGACGCAACATAGGAAATCGCATGTTCATTTTAAAGTGTTCAAATATTGGCTTTCCTATTTATTTTAGAGACAAAATGTATTTCACTTTTTTGTAGAGAGAAAAATTCTAAATTTAATAATGTTCACATTTAACACTTTACGTTTCTCTAAGTTAAAATAATTAGGAAAAAGTAGTGTGATTTTATAAAAATAATGACATATAAATAATGAATTGATACAACAATTGCGGATATTCCTTGTTTTTTTTAAGTTTAATTTAAAGCTTTAAACAAGTATTTTCCACTCCTAGACTAAGCATGAAGTAAAATTTCGAGTTTAGAAAAGCCCCGTGAAAATTTGTCGAGGGTCGCGCAGCGACCCAAGACAAATTTTCTGGGCTTTTCTAAACTCGAAATTTTACTTCATGCGCCAAGCGTATAAAACACTATAATATTGTCAAATTTATGTATATTCGAACTTCACTTAAAATCTGTGTTTTATACGGGTAGCGCATAAAGTAAAATTTCGAGTTTAGAAAAGCCCAGAAAATTTATTTCATGCTTAGTCTGGGAGTGGAAAACACTCGCTTAAAGCTTCAAATTGGACTCTTTTAAAAATCAACGAATGTCAGAAAATTAACAGCTAAAATAATTAAGAAAAAGTTATGTGATTTTATAAAAATAATGACATTTTTCTTGTATAATGTTAATCATTTTGAAAACATTTACTTTAATCAAGTGACTACGATATCTTTTGACATTTTGACATCTGCAGTTGTTGTTTCAATTTTATGGCATGTCATTATTTTTATAAAATCACATTATTTTTTCTTAATTATTTTAACTTAGAGAAACGTAAAGTGATAAACGTTAACACGAATGAATTAACATTTCAAAATTTACATGGGATTTCCTATGCTGCGTCCGCCAAGTCAACACCCGGTATAACAAAAACAATAAAAGTGCGTTTCTTTGCACAATCTACAACGAATTTATCTTACAAAGACTAAATCAAACATTATATATTAAATTAGACAATTAATGACATTTTACCCTAATGCTGAAATGCTGAATATTTCAATTTGTTTATAATAATAATAATAATAAGTTTATTCAGTACATGTTGTTTTAAGTCTTCACATCTAATAATATTTCAATGTTCGAAGTCAAGTTTTAAATTGAACATTTAAAATCTAATTACCTTACAAAGTAAATTTAACAAATTTAAACCCGTCTTGATTAAAAAAGTAATTAATTCCGGTTAATTTCTCTTTTTTGGTGAAAATTAGATTTTTTATTATTTACTTTTAAGAGTTTGACATTTGAAAATAATTCTATAGTGTTTTATTAGTTAAAATTGTATTAACATTATCGTAATTTTATATTGTATGTGCAATAATCATTTACATATTATAATACAATAAATTGACACAAAATATAGAAGTCAATTTATTGTATTATAATATGTAAAATGTTATTGGCAATAAAATATAAAATTACGATAATGTTTGTATAATTTGAACTGAAAATCGCATATATCGAATTTAAAATAATGTTTAATTTAAAATATTCATTTTGTATTATTGTATTATTGAATTGGAGATTCCGTTAATCAATAAAATAAAATTAAAGAGTTATTGGAACTAGAATTTCTACATTTTATTCAAGGTTTTCAAATTTTCGCTGATTTCACTGATGTTTTATTTTAATTCAATTCTCCATTTTTCTGTATTGATAACACTAGCCAACAGCCATTTTGTCCTTGGGACTAGACCGGAATTTTTCGATTGCTTGGGTGTAATAAAGTACCGAAATCGCGATGAAACCGCCGAGACTTTGGTTTTGAGGTTAGGATTCGCAAAAAACCTTTTTTTTACTTTTTTCACTATAACTTTGGAACAAAGCAAGATAAATTGAATCTGATAATACTGCTTGAAAGCTTATACCCAGGGCTACATTTGGTATATAAATGACCTTGGTCGGATAATCAAAACCCTAATTTAAAAAAAAAATCTGTAAAAAAACCGCAAAAATCGCGTGTTTTGAAACATTTTTGCGATTTCAATCGATTATAAAAAAAAAACTACGCTAGATACCTCAGATCAGTTTCGCTGACCTGAAAGCCTATTAAATGGGCTACAATTTCTGTATGGAACATCTCTGCGACTTAATGAGAAGTCTTCGAAATAATGGGTTTTGTTTGAAAAAATCGCGAAATTTGCAATTTGTTTGGACTTTTTCCCTTTCAAATAGAAAATTCCACAACACATCTAAAATCTGTCGTAACCATTCAAATGCCTATTAAAAGGGCTACAATTCCAACATGGTACACCTCTGTTACGCGTTCAGAAGCCTTGTAAACATTAATTTGTGTTTTGAATTTTATAATTGAAGGAGAAAAAGACCGAAAAATATTGATGAATAATGAAAAATAAATTCGAAAAAATAGCACTTTTCGTGATTTTTTCAAACACAAATTAATGTTTACAAGACTTCTGAACACGTAACAGAGGTGTGCCATGTAGAAATTGTAGCCCTTTTAATAGGCATTTGAATGGGTACGACAGATTTTAAATGTGTTGTGGAATTTTCTATTTGAAAGGGAAAAAGACCAAAAGAATTGCAAATTTCGCGATTTTTTCAAACAAAACCCATTATTTCGAAGACTTCTCATTAAGTCTCAGAGATGTTCCATACAGAAATTGTAGCCCATTTAATAGGCTTTCAGGTCAGCGAATCTGATCTGAGCTATCTAGCGTAGTTTTTTTTTATAATCGATTGAAATCGCAAAAATGTTTCAAAACACGCGATTTTTGCGGTTTTTTACGGATTTTTTTTTTAAATTAGGGTTTCGATTACCCGACCAAGGTCATTTATATACCAAATGTAGCCCTGGGTATAAGCTTTCAAGCAGTATTATCAGATTCAATTTATCTTGCTTTGTTCCAAAGTTATAGTGAAAAAAGTAAAAAAAAGGTTTTTTGCGAATCCTAACCTCAAAACCAAAGTCTCGGCGGTTTCATCGCGATTTCGGTACTTTATTACACCCAAGCAATCGAAAAATTTAGGTCTAGTCCCAAGGACAGAGAAAAAGTCAAATTCTGTTGGCTAGTGTAATGAAAGAGTTATTAGAATTAAAATGTCTTTCACTGATGTTTTATTTTAATTCAATTCTTCATTTATTTGTATTGATAATTAGGCTTATACAGGGAATTTTTTAAGTAGACATATCCCGATATACAGGGAGTTTTTCTTTTTTTCTTTTTTTATTTGGGTTTGGTTTTTGCCTGGCCTTGGGAACTTGCCCATTAGCCAACATCATTTATTTATATTTGTATTTGTTTTATTTCTTTCAACTTATTGCTAATTACCTATAACTATATATTTGGACGTCACAACACATTCACACACACCCATGGACTCCGGGACGAATATTTTTCGTTAGAAAAATTACTCGCCCCGGCTGGGAATCGAACCCTGATCCCCGCCGTGAACGATTGGCGAAACCAGCGGCTCAACCAGCGGCTCAACCGCTCGGCCACGGCGGGCCCGAGTTTTTCTTTAAAGTATACGTATTTCACATTCAGCTTATTTTCTTTATATCTTTAGACCTTTGCTGTTTTTTTTAAAAGTGTTAATTTTTTCTTGTAGGTAAACATATGCCAAAGCTGTACATTTTCCGACATACATTGTTTTTTAAAACAGTTCAATTTGAAGCTATAAGCGAGTGTTTTCCACTCCTAGACTTAACATGAAATAAAATTTCGAATTTAGAAAAGCCCCGTGAAAACTTTTCGAGGGTCGAGCAGCGACCCGCAACAAATTTTCTGGGCTTTTCTAAACTGGAAATTTTACTTCATGCGCCCCACATATAGAACACTAAAATATTGTGAAATTTATGTATATTTGAACCTCACTTAAAATCAGTGTTTTATACGCGTGGCGCATGAAGTAAAATTTCGAGTTTAGAAAAGCCCAGAAAATTTGTCTCGGGTCGCTGCGCGACCCGAGACAAATTTTCACGGGGCTTTTCTAAACTCGAAATTTTACTTCATGCTTAGTCTGGGAGTGGAAAACACTCATTTAAAACTTTAAATTGAACTCTTTGAAAAAAACAACGAATATCTAAAGATTTAAATAGAATAAGCTGAATTTGAAAAACGTATACTTTAAAGAAATACTTCCTGTATATACTGTATAGGGAGTTTTTCTTTTAAGTATAGATATGCATACGCTGTACATTTTACGACATTCGTTGTTTATTAATAATTTGAATCACAAAACGAGTTTTTTCCACTCCCAGACTAAGTATGAAGTAAAATTTCGATTTTTCTGGGCTTTTCTAAACTTGAAAGTTTATTTCATGCGCCACGCGCATAAAACACTAAAATATTGTAAAATTTGTGTATATCTGAACCTTACTTTTAATCAGTGTTTTATACGCGTGGTGCATGAAGTAAAATTTCGAGTTTAGAAAAGCCAAGAAAATTTGTCTCGGGTCGCTGCGCGACCCGAGACAAATTTTCACGGGGCTTTTCTAAACTCAAAATTTTACTTCATGCTTAGTCTGGGAGTGGAAAACACTCGTTTAAAACTTCAAATTGAACTCATTTAAAAAAAACAACGAATATCTAAAGATTTAAACCAAATAAGCTGAATTTGAAAAACGTATACTTTAAAGAAAAACTTCATGTATATACTATACAGGGAATTTTTCTCTTAAGTATATATATGCATACGCTGTACATTTTACGACATTCGTTGTTTTTTAATAAATTGAATCACAAAACGAATTTTTTCCACTTCCAGACTAAGTATGAAGTAATATTTCGAGTTTTCTGGGCTTTTTTAAACTTGTAATTTTATTTTAAATATTTGTATATTTGAACCTCACTTTAAATCAGTGTTTTGTACGCGTTGCGCATGAAGTAAAATTTCGAGTTTAGAAAAGCCCAGAAAATTTGTCTCGGGTCGCTGCGCGACCCTCGACAAATTTTCACGGGGCTTTTCTAAACTCGAAATTTTACTTCATACTTAGTCTGGAAGTGGAAAACACTCGTTTAAAGCTGCAAATTGTTCTCTTTTAAAAAAAACAACGGATATCGGAAAATTTACAGCCTATGCATATGTTTACCTAAAAGAAAAATTCCTTGTATGTATACGCTGTAAATGCTCAGGAATTCGTTGGTTAAACAAACAGTTCAATTTGAAGCTTCTAACGAGTTTTTCCTCTCCCAGATTAAGCATGAAGTAAAATTTCAGGCTTTTCTAAACTCGAAATATTACTTCATGCGCAAAGCGTGCGAAAGACTGATTTAATGTAAAGTTCAATGTTTCACAATATTTCAGTGCTTTCAGTGTTTTATACGCGTGGCGCATGAAGTAGGATTTCTAGATTAAAGAAGCCTGAAAATTTGATTTGGTTGGTCAGCTTCGCAGAACGACCAAACCAGATTTTTAAACTTTTCTAAACTCAAAATTTTACTATATGCTTAATCTGGGCGAGCGATCAAACCAAATTTTTAGGCTTTTCTAAACTCGAAATTTTACTTCATGGTTAACCTGGGAGTGGAAACACTTGTTAGAAGCTTCAAATTGAACAATATTATAAAAGCAACGAATTCACAGAGTTGACATCAGGATCGGAAAAAAATCCCTGTAAATATTACTTTAAGTAAAACACTTTGTTTATAACTTTCAAAAATTGTTTATTTTGTATTCACAACAAATGTTTCGCCACACTGTAAATATTTTTCAAAAAACATACAATTTCTGATTTCAGAAAAATATTTACAAGGATTTTTTCCTGAATCTAATGTATACGCCGTAATTTATTGTAATCGTTATTGTTAACAAAATAGCCGAAATAATCAATTCAATTTTGTAAATCTCTTTCGTGATTGATTTTACATATTTACATACTCAAATGGCCTGCAGTTTTAATATGAAAATACCTGTTTAGAAAAAGAGAATAAAGATTTATTAATTGGAACAAAATCTTAAAGAGAAAATAAAATCAAAAGCATGTTTGTAATTTTTAAGCACGTTTTATTATGTGAACAATGAACGGAAATATCACATAACCTACACATTTAAACATTGAGGAAGTTGAGATTACATTAAACACACCTGTGACAGAACAAAATCTGCCTTAAAGGAAAAATGATAGAAAATCTAAGATTTTTGGTAGAGAGTCATATTACTTTTTTTTCATTATTAATTAAATTTAGTTTGAATTTCTTTTGCAATTTTGAGAAAGAATTTTGAATTTCTCAAAACCATAAACGAAATTCAAAATAAATTTAATTAGTAATATTAAAATTATAATATACACTACTCCAAAGAAAAAAGTAGTCACTTTTTCAAAGTGGCGTAACTTCAATGCAAGTTTAGGAATTTTGTTGAAACTTAATATATGTGAACACGTATCCTTTATCTTTAATAATTTCCACATATTACAAAATATCATCAATAATAATAATAATAATAATAACTTTATTTATGCCCACAGGTACATAAGTCTATACAAAAGAAACAATAATACATCTAATATTTAAATTTAACAAAGAAATCTTTTATGGAATAAAACGCATTTTCTATTAACATTGACTTCATTTCATACTTAAAATCATTTGGCGTTAGCTGTTTATATTTTTCTGAAATTGAGTTATATAAACGTATTCCAAATGCAAAATGGGTTTTCCAAAAAAAACAATCAATAAATTAAACAGAAACAAAAGTCCAAAAACAAGAAGTGAAAGTCCGTGTAGCAACGTCACCCTTCCCTACATTAAAGGAACAACTGATAAAATCGGAAAAGTCCTCTCCAAATACAATATTAGAACTTGTTTCAATATACACACAAAAATTCAAAATTTACTCCGAACTCCAAAAGAAATTATCCCACTTGAAGCTCAAGGCGTATATGAAATTCCATGTGGTATGTGTGAGAAGAGCTATGTAGGACAAACAAACCGGAAAATTAGTACTCGTCGAGATGAACACATTTTAGCAGTAAGAAAGTCTGATCCACAATCTTCTTTATTTCAACACGTAAACATTTCTAAACATACAATAAATTTCGAAAAAACGAGAATTTTAAAAAAGACAGACTTCTTCCACGCTAGGATTATTAGAGAAGCGATAGAAATTGAAAAGAGGCCGAACAGTCTAAATCAAAGAGATGATGCTAAAAGACTACCACCAATTTGGAAAACTTGTATAAATTCTGGTCAAAATATATTATCTCCGAACAACAACCAAGAAATTCAAAATCCAACCCCTTCCGAAAATAATATTGAAATTGTCACTACTACATCATTAGAAGAACAAAACAGAAGAGTAACACGAAGCCAAACAAGAAATTCACGCATCAAGTAGTACGTAAAAGTCAAACAAGTGGTTGCTAGAGCAATGGAATTTTGATAGTTATTCCTGACGATGATGACTGCGACGTCATCGAAACGTCGAATTAAAAATAAAATGGACCAGAGCCAAGAAAATACGCGGGACCAAACCCGAAGAAACAGTGATACATATATATATATATATATATATATATATATATATATATATATATACTATACATTGTTTATTTAAATAACTCTACAACTTTTTTAAACAAAAAATAACATTTTCTTTTTTTAATTTGGTTTGGCTTTTGCCTGGCCTTGGGAACTTGCCCATTAGCCAACATCATTTATTTATATATTTGTATTAATTGTTACGATTACAATTTGTAATATGCTATTATTTCATACGGACAAACACTCACATTCATACCACACCCAGGGTCACGACGAGAAATTATTTTTAATTAAAGTCTCGCCGTGCACGGGAATCGAACCCGAATTGTGGCTCGCCGAGCGATACAGCCCGGCGACGTTACCGCTCGACCACCACCTGCCCAAAAATAACATTTGTAACCTTTGTATAGATTACAACGTAGTAGTAACAAATACTAAAGTAATCTAAATTACAACGCATTCATTTATCAGATGTCATCTAGTTCTAAAGCAGTAGGATGTAAATATATTATTTTTTACTTTTTATTTGTCTATATTATTTATTTATTTATTTATTTTATTTATCTGTCTCTCATATTTATTTGTTGCATTTTTGTCTCAGTTTTATCATTGTATATTCATATTAATTTGTTGTTTGTTAGGTTTGTTGTTAACGTTTCGTCTTGGCATGTCTGTTATATACAATTTCTGTAATAACTGATCTGTGATATTTTATCTTACAATATTTGTATATTCAATGTGAAACATACCTGTGATATACAATTTCTGATTACGTGATAACTGATCTGTGATATTTTAACTTACAATATTTGTACATTCAATGTGTAACATGTCTATGATGAAACTGTGATAATTAGTGTAACAATTTTGAAATTATAAACCCGTTCACGTTAATTTATAAAGCCGTTTGCAACACTGAGTCAGTTCTTTAAACCAGTGGTCTCCAAACTACGGCCCGCGGGCCAAATCCGGCCCGCGACTTGCATGAATCCGGCCCGCGATTGTTTGTAATTTTTTTTGTAAATGTCATATTTTGAAATATTGTAACAATTGTTCCTTAACTTTTTCATAATTTTATAAAATTAATCGGATCTTGGCCGACTTTATTATGTAGAATTGTATTTGTAGCCCGCGAAGAAGATAGTTTGGAGACCCCTGCTTTAAACCATTTGGGGATTTACTTCATTATTACTCATTAATACTATTTAGGATTACCTAGGATTATAAACAAGTGTGTAAATGATTGTATAATGTAAACATTATAATGGAGATTTCCGTAAATAAAGTTAAAGTTAAGTTAATAAGATTCCGAAACTCACATAAAATGTATGCCAATTTGAAAAAGCGACTAGTTTTCTCTTTTGAGTAGTGTATAAAATTACGATAATGTCCTTAATGTAATGTAGTTGTATGAGTTACGTGAAGGTGTTAAGTCACTTAATTAAACACAGTTATATTCCTTTCTTCACTTTTATTTTTCTTGCTAGATGTACATTTCGGGTACTAAGTACCCATTATCAATAGCTAACTGAGTTAGCTATTGATAATGGGTACTTAGTACCCGAAATGTACATCTAGCAAGAAAAATAAAAGTGAAGAAAGGAATATAACTGTGCTTAATTAAGTGACGATAATGTCCGTTTTCAATTTAAACAATAGGTAACAACAACAATAATTATGAAAGATATTCTTTTTGGAGTTAGGTGAAGGGTTAGTTATGTATTCAATTTTAGTTATTCCTTTTTTCTTTGCCTTTTAGTATAAAAATTCGATTGAAAGCGGGACGTTTCAATCGATTTTTTATTAATTAGCAACTAATAACTAAAGTTCCCGGAACTTACATCTATAATATTTAAAATTAAAATTAAAGAAAAAAGAGATGAGTATACTTGAATTTTTAATAAATTGATGCAGTGGAAGACATTTAATAATAAAATCTTAGTGGAAACGAAGCTTGTTAAGTAGCGAGATTTAATATTCCACAAAGGAATGCGAATTATTTATTTATTTATTCAATTAACAGAGTCCATTTGCGACTAATAATCTAAGTATAACACATTAGAATAAAATTAAAATTACAGTAAAGCTCCGCTAATTAGGATCAATGAAAACCGGATTTTGGAACACAAAATGTAAATAACTAATATTTCAATTTCGTCTGGATTACTGGAGAATCCGGATTATTGCAGTTCGGATTAGCGGAGCTTAACTGTATTCATTTATTTAAAAAAATAAATACTGAATGAAATTCTATGATTTCTTTTAGTATAGAACTTCAAAATTCCATTGTTTTCTTACAACATCAAGTAGTTGATTTGTAATAATAACAATAATAATAACACATTGTTTATTGGTCAACGTATACAGTAAATTAAAATATTAAATATAATATACAGAGAGTTTTATGTAACACCAAACATTTTCATAACGAGAATTTTTGTTTTAAGTATCCACATGCATACGTTGCACATTTTCCGATGCTCGGTTTATTAAATCAATTCAATTTGAAGCTTTAAGAGAGTGTTTTCCACTCCCAGGCTAAGCATGAAGTAAAATTTCGAGTTTAGAAAAGCCTGAAAATTTGGTTTGGTCGCGTAGCGCGAAGCGCGGAGCGGCCAAACCAAATGTTCAGGCTTTTCAAAACTCGAAATTTTACTTCATGCGCCACCGGTATAAAACACTAATTCAACATAAAGCTTAGCGGTGTGTTTAAAACTTCGTAATATGTCGGTGTTATGTATTGGTGGCGCATGAAGTAAAATTTCGAGTTTAGAAAAGCCTGAAAATTTGGTTTGGCCGCTCCGCGCTTCGCGCTACTCGACCACACCAAATTTTCAGGCTTTTCTAAACTCGAAATTTCACTTCATGCTTAATCTGGGAGTAGAACACACTCATTTTAAGTTTCAAATTGAACTCTTAAAAGAAACGATTATCTAAAGATTTACAACATATACGCTGTAATTGGGACATGTATCCTTGAAAGAAAAACTCCCTGTATGTACAAGTCGAAGCATTAATTGCGACTGATTGGCTACAATTTGTAATAGTCAACTCAGTTTACACATAACCTAAGAATTTAAGGTGCCAAATCGTATTGGATGCTTTGGTTAGAACATACGAAAATGAACATTGAAAATGTTCGGTGTTACATAAAACTCTCAGTATATAAATTATATTTGTTGATTAAAACGGTTGTATTCAGTTTCATTAAAAAAATTATTTAAACTAATGTTCCATTCGATTAATAATATTTTTTCATTTATTTACAAAAATAAAATACTGATAAAAATTCTATGATTTCTTTTAGTGTAAAATTTCAAAATTTCATTATTTTCTTACAACATCAAGTAGTTTGTTTGTAATAATAACAATAATAATAATACATTGTTGATCAACGTATATAGTAAATAACAATATTAAATACATACATATAAATTACATTTGTTGATCAAAACGGTTGTATAAAGTTAATTAAAAAAAATATTTAACTAATCTTCCATTCAATTAATAATAATTTTTCATCTACATGATGATTGTGTGGCAAAACATGTTGCAGTATTTAACAATAAAGTAAAACCCTAAATACATACATATAAATTACATTTGTTGATCAAAACGGTTGTATAAAGTTAATTAAAAAAATATTTAAACTAATGTTCCATTCAATTAATAATAATTTTTCATCTACGTGATGATTGTGTGGCAAAATATGTTGCAGTATTTAAAAAAAATATTTAAACTAATCTTCCATTCAATTAATAATAATTTTTCATCTACATGATGATTGTGTGGCAAAACATATTACAGTATTTAACAATAAAGTAAAACCCTTTATATGTATGCAATTGTTTCATTTCATTTCAATTGTAATAATAATGATATTATTCAGTTTAAGGATATGTGAGAATTAAACCGAATTATTAATCCACGAGTAATTTCATGAAAACCTTTTTATTTTTCAGCCAATCGCCACGTTACAGAAAATTAAATCCAAAACGGCAGAAACAATGGATAATAAAACTGAAAATTAAAAGCAACCTAGAATATAATAAGCAAGTACAACTGTGTGTCCATGAACGCAAATACACATTTACAGCAATAAATATAAATAATTTATGTTTTCACCGCTCGCGCTTGTAATAATTTTCTTGGAAATTTTCCGGAATTGTAATTGAACCTCGGGCGCGTTTGTACAAATATTGAAACGAAATGTGTACATCCAGAGGCCGGCCATAAACTGTCATTAAAATTTGACCTATTGACTTTTAGAAAAGCAGACTTTGCTCCCACTCTTGTGTGTGTTTGTGTGTGTGTTTGTGGCATTCACAGTCATTTCATAAGACATCAAATAAGATGTTCACTGTCTGTACAGTTATTTAGAGTTCTAATATTAATAATTATAATTATAGGGTATATTCAATGAAATTAATGACTCGAAGGAAAATACTGAGAAAATAACATACAGGGATTTTCTTTTAAGTAATACCTGGAGATGCATATGCTGTAAATTTTTCGACAGTCGTTGTTTTTTTAAAAGAGTTCAATTTGAAGCTTCAGACGAGTGGTTTCCACTCCCTGGTTAAGCATGAAGTAAAATTTCGAGTTTAGAAAAGCCTGAAAATTTGGTTTGGTCGCTCCGCGAAGCGGAGCGGCCAAACCAAATTTTCAGGCTTTTCTAAACTCGAAATTTTACTTCATGCGCCACGCGTACTAAACACTGGTTTTAAGTGAAGTTCAAAATATACGTCTTTATCATACTGCTTTGTAGCATATTATAAACTTGATTTTAAATCAGTGTTTTATACACGTGGTGCATGAAGTAAAATTTCGAAAAGCGGAGCGGAGACACCAAATTTTCAGGCTTTTCTAAACTCTAAATGTTACTTTATGCGCCACGCGTACTAAACACTGGTTTTAAATAAAGTTCAAAATATACGTCTTTACCGTACTGCTTCAGTAGCATATTCTAAACTTCTTTTGAAATCAGTGTTTTATACACGTGGCGCATGAAGTAAAATTTCGAGTTTAGAAAAGCCTGAAAATTTGGTTTGGCCGCTCCGCTTCGCGGAGCGACCAAACCAAATTTTCAGGCTTTTCTAAACTCGAAATTTTACTTCATGCTTAACCTGGGAGTGGAAAACACTCGTTCGAAGTTTCAAATTGAACTCTTTTAAAAAAGCAATGAATATCTAGTGAACAACACTCGTTTAAAACTTCAAACACAACTATTTTATTCAAACATTTTTAAAACATTTGCATTTTTAATAAACGAGATATTTTACAAATTTAGCACAGTATCTAAATAAAAGAAAGTTATTTTACAAATTAAAAAGAGTATCTAAATCAAAGAAAATGATTCACTAAATGAAATTTGTTTTTGTTTTGAATACAGTACAGTACGTTTAGGATAAGATTAATCTGATTGAAAGAAAAATATTAAATAAGAATGTTTAGTAAATAAAATCCCGGCGTTTAATTTGTAATTAATTTAAAATGTAAATTCTGAGAACGATGATTCAAATTATTGAATTATACGCATGTTAGTAATTGAAAGTGAAAATTTTCGAATTGATTAGCCTCGCTATCGGAAACTGACTAATTCAAAAGAAGATAAGGATTCTTTAGTAGTTTGTGCATTAACAAATCTCACAACATATTTTTAATTTTGTTTTACTTTTGTGGCGTACATTATGATGTATGATAACATTCTTTTGATTTTGCTTTGCTTTGGCACAAAGATAATTTAATAATTGGGAAAACTAGGATACCAAAAATTTCCTCGCACGTTGTTGAATATTGATGAAAAAATTGAAAAGCAATCCATCGCAGAATGTTCAATCATCATAAAAAAAAAGGAAAGCATTTTTTTTATATAATAAATTTTAAAGTAACTTACATGTAACAAGTTATTTGACATAAATTATGATGCGTAATAACCAGGATTGTTATGTTTCAAACGCGTTGTTTTAAAACGGTGTTTTAAACATGTTCATAAACAGCCGACGTGTTTTAAACGATTTTGTTTTAAACATGTTTTAAACGTTAAATTAATTTAAAATATGTTTTAGACGTTAAATTTATTTAAAACATGTTTTAAACGTTAAAATTAATTAAAACGTTTTTTTAACATCTTAAATTTGCTAAACTAAATTTTATTCTACTTTATACAATTTTTTGTTTACGTTTTAATTTTTACCTAAATTGTTGAAGATATTTCGAATCACATTATTAAACCTACAGTTTTATTACAATAAAATATCACAATTGTGTGTGCAAAAATGTTTAAAACGTGTTTTAAATATGTTCTGTTTTAAATACGTTTTAAACGTGTTTTAAGCATATTTTAAACACGTTTTAGACATGTTTTTAATTGTTAATGTATTAAACTAAACGCTGTTTCGCTCAAAAAACACGTTTTGTAAGAAACTGTGTTTTTTTTTTAATTAAAATGAATAAAACGATGTTTTTTAACAACTCTGGTAATAACATACTTTTGATTTTGTTTTGCGTTTATTACAGAGATAATTTAATTATTAGAAAAAACAGGATAGCAAACTATTCCTCGCAGATTGTTGAATAATGATAAAAAAGAAATGGAAATCAAAAATATTTTTTTTAGATAATAAGTTTTAAAGTAACTTACATGCAACAAATTATTTGAAAAACCATATTTCACAAATAATTACTCTTTAATTTTTAGAAAAATCCTTTGCTTCTGCTTTTCTATAGAACAAAATCGAAGTGGAAAATGATAGACGACTTACCTGAAAGAAAAAAAAAATAGTATTAGAAAATTTTAAGAAAACGAATACAAATTTGGTTTATTGAGTTACATAAAGATTTAAACTAAACTTGGAATAAAAACACCAACACTTTCTTTACAATAATTTTTATTTTACTAGATTATTATACAACTAGAATATTGTGAACAATAGTTATGAGACTTGTGCTTAATTTTATTGCATAGAAGTGTACATTTCAAGTACTTTGTACTTATTCATTATCAATAACTTACTGCAAAATAAAAATTATTATGAAGAAAGTGTTAGTGTTTTCATTTCAAGTTTAAAACGAATACAAAATGTATTTTTTTATCTGTTAACGGTGGAGGTTTCCACTTTTTTTTAGTTATTAAATGAGCACGCGAAAAATAAATGTTCTGTTATTATTTGTTTTTAGTCAATTAATAATACAAGAAATGTACGACTTATATTTGTCTTTAATTGATAAATGAAAACAAGAAAAACATGTTGTTAATACAAGGTGGCCAAAAAAAATGAGTGAAGAGCTTCAGGTAATTCATTAATTAATTTTGAAGAGAAAATTCAGATAAAATTTTTTGGTATGGTTCTTCGTTAGGGCTCACGGGGCTATTGACATAATAAATATATGACTAGAAATTAGTAATATTTTTAAAATATTTTGATTAAAATCATTTTTATTAACATCCGGCTAAACATTTCAAATGTTTATGTAATGTTTGGTCGATTCATTAATTAATTTTGAAGAGAAAATTCAGATAAAATTTTTTGGTATGGTTCTTTGTTAGGGCTCACGAGGCTATTGAAATAATAAATATATGACTAGAAATTAGTAATACTTTTAAAATATTTTGATTAAAATCATTTTTATTAACATCCAGCTAAACATTTCAAATGTTTATGTAATGTTTGGTTGATTCATTAATTAATTTTGAAGAGAAAATTCAGATAAATTTTTTTGGTTTCGTTCTTCGTTAGGGCTCACGAGGCTATTGAAATAATAAATATATGACTAGAAATTAGTAATATTTTTAAAATATTTTGATTAAAATCATTTTTTCTAACATCCAGCTAAACATTTCAAATGTTTATGTAATGTTTGGTCGATTCGTTAATTAATTTTGAAGAGAAAATTCAGATAAAATTTTTTGGTATGGTTCTTCGTTAGGGCTCACGGGGCTATTGAAATAATAAATATATGACTAGAAATTAGTAATATTTTTAAAATATTTTGATTAAAATCATTTTTATTAACATCCGGCTAAACATTTCAAATGTTTATGTAATGTTTGGTCGATTCATTAATTAATTTTGAAGAGAAAATTCAGATAAAATTTTTTGGTATGGTTCTTCGTTAGGGCTCACGAGGCTATTTAAATAATAAATATATGACTAGAAATTAGTAATATTTTTAAAATATTTTGATTAAAATCATTTTTATTAACATCCAGTTAAACATTTCAAATGTTTATGTAATGTTTGGTCGATTCATTAATTAATTTTGAAGAGAATATTCAGATAAAATTTTTTGGTATGGTTCTTCGTTAGGGCTCACGAGGCTATTTAAATAATAAATATATGACTAGAAATTAGTAATATTTTTAAAATATTTTAATTAAAATCATTTTTATTAACATCCAGCTAAACATTTAAAATGTTTATGTAATGTTTGGTCGATTATCAATAGGAATAATTATACACAAAATGTTAAAAAATGACTCTAGTCACATATTTAAAATAATAACAACCTCGTGAGGCTAACTTCATAATCATACAATATATTTTATTTGTTGTTTATTATTAAATTTATTTTTAAATACTTTTTTTAGTTTTTTTTACTCAAAATTGATTAACGAATATATACCGGGTGTTGACTTGGCGGACGCAACATAGGAAATCCCATGTAAATTTTGAAGTGTTTAAATTTTGGCTCCCTATTTATTTTAGAAACAAAATGTATGTACCTTTTTTGTAGAGGGAAAAATTCTGAATTCATTCGTGTTAACGTTTATCACTTTACGTTTCTCTAAGTTAAAATAATTAAGAAAAAATAATGTGATTTTATAAAAATAATGACATGCCATGGAATTGAAACAACAACTGCGGATGTCAAAATGGCAAAAGATATCGTAGTCGCTTGATTAAAGTAAATGTTTTCGAAATGATTTACACTATACAAAAAAAATGTCATTATTTTTATAAAATCACATAACTTTTTCTTAATTATTTTAGCTGTTATTTTTCTGACATTCGTTGATTTTTAAAATAGTTCAATTTGACGCTTTAAACGAGTGTTTTCCACTCCCAGGCTAAGCATGCAGTAAAATTTCGAGTTTAGAAAAGCCCAGTGAAAATTTTCTGGGCTTTTCTAAACTCGAAATTTTACTTCATGCGCCACGCGTATATAACACTGATTTTAAGTGAAGTTCGAATATACATAAATTTGACAATATTATAGTGTTCTAAACGCGTGGCGCATGAAGTAAAATTTCGACCCTCGACAAATTTTCACGGGGCTTTTCTAAACTCGAAATTTTGCTTCATGCTTAGTCTGGGAGTGGAAAACACTTATTTAAAACATTAAATTGAACTTTAAAAAAATACAGGGAATATCCGCGATTGTTGAATAAATTCCATGGTATGTCATTATTTTTATAAAATCACATTTCTTTTTCTTAGTTATTTTAACTTAGAGAAACGTAAAGTGTTAAGTATGAACATTAATAAATTTAGAATTTTCCCCTCTACAAAAAGTGAAATACATTTTGTCTCTAAAATAAATAGGGAAGCCAATATTTGAACACTTTAAAATTAACATGCAATTTCCTATTTCCACACAAGAAATAAATGTGTTGATGTTATTTTTATTTTAAAAATAATATAAGAAATGTATTATTTATATTTTTTTAATTAATTTATTCGGTTAACGGAGTCCATTAAAAAAATACATAATATAGTACAACTAAAAATATAAAATACATATTAAAATTAAATTATTGTTGAGTTACATGAAGGTGAACGAAGTTATTAAATAAAAGAATTGAGTCTCCTTTCTTCACAGGATTTATTTAAAAATCGCAAATGTACATTTCGGTCACGATGTGACCATTATCAATGCTTAACTATTTACAAAAACAAACGGAAAATTTATACCATGGATACAGATTCGGATTATAATTACAATGTTTCGGGTGACTGGGATTAGAGCGCTGGGATCAATTCTAGAAAAGGATTTACTAATGGGCTTAAATCAAAGTTTATTAGCATGTTTTCCACTTTTTTCATTTCTATTGCCTCCAAGGTATTAAGCCGGTAATTACTGGAGAATTTTAATAATTTCATTTTATCTATTGAAAATTTGTGACCTGATTCGATGGCGTGGTGAGCTAACGCTGATTTATCTGCATTAAAGTTTTTGATGTGTAAGGTATGTTCTTTAAACCTGGTCTGCAAATTGCGTTGAGTTTGTCCAACATAAATTTTATCACAATTGCAACACTCTATTGAATAAATGCCAGATAAAGAGAGGTAGCTTTTATTGTCAAACGTGTTTCCGAGATAATTCTTTAGTTTGGTATTAGTATAATAAGCTGGAATTAAATTGAAATTTTTACAAAGTTTATTAATCTTGTTAGTGAGTTTAAGTACATAAAAGACTTTAATGTATTGTTTCGGCGGGTTATCTTTAATTGAAGTTAATTTTGTTGAATTTTGTATTTTAAATCTATGGGTATGTTTTTTAATAATTTTATTGATTATATGAACTTTGTAATTTAACTGTTTTGCTATATTTCGGATTTTATTAAATTCTATTTTTCTATTTATTTCGGATATTGGGATATGAATGCTCTATGAATCATACTGTGAAAGTCTAATTTATGTTGTATGGGGGCATGTGAGTCTGAATGAATGTAGTTAAAGGTGTGAGTGATTTTTCGAAAAATGTTAAAATCGAATTTATTGCCTTTCCTAGTAATAATTAAGTCCAAAAATGGTAATGAATTAATAATTATTAAAACTATAAATATTAAAAACAATTAAAAAGTACAGCATATGCATGACCATAGTTTAAAATAAATGGTAACTAAAAACATAAGTTACAAATACATATATTTTTTTTAATAAACGAACATACAAGATATAAATGTTCTGATGTTATTTTTTAATTCAATTAATAATATAAGAAATGTACACACACCAAATGAGCATGTCTGATTATCTAAAAATACAACTGACCTTTCTTCTTGCCTTATCAATGTTTTAGATATTATTAAAATTATCGCGGTTTCGTTTCAATCTCAATTTTTTTTTATTACAGAAAGTGCTTAAAGAGTATTTAAACGTTCAATCAAATTCATAAACGTAGTGTTCTAGAAACAAAGGGTGTTTATTTAAAGGTAATACATTTTTTTGATAGAGAAAAAGTTCAGTCGGTTTAAAGACAAGGCCAAATCGAAGCAAATTTGGTGTTCTAAAATTTCAATTTAAAAGTTTCATATTAAATAAGCAACTTTGTGTATTTAAAAATGATTAAAAATTAAGAAACACAACTATAATTTTGTATGTGGGAAATTAATAAACGTAATTTTGTAGAAATGAAGGGTGTTTGTTTAAAGGTGATATTTTTTTTTGAAAAAATACAGTCAGTTTAAAGCCAAGACCAGATCGAAGCAAATTTTTTGTAGTAAAATTTCAATTTCCAAAATTTCATATTAAATAAGTAATTCTGTATATTTAAAAATGAATAAAAGTTAAGAAACACAACTATAATTCTGTATGTGAAAAATTAATTATCGTAATTGTGTAGAAAGGAATTGTGTTTATTTAATGGTAATATATATTTTTTTTATGAAAAAATACAGTCGGCTTAAAGCCAAGGCCAAATCGAAGCAAATGTTGTGTTATAAAATTTCAATTTTAAAATTTCATATTAAATAAGCAATTTTGTGAATTTAAAAATGATTAAAAAATAAGAAACACAACTATAATTCTGTATATACTAAATCATTTTTTTTCAAAATAGATTTTTTTATACTGTAGAAATCAGGATTTTTTACTCTATCAAGAGGTAAAATAGCACTAAGTCCTATCTAGTGTAGTTTTTAAGATAGAATCATTTTAAATGACACCAAGTCCAAAATGTTTAGAGGTAAAGAACACCAAGATAATGTTACACTTTACACACTTTAAATTTGAATTTGAATTTAATTTGTTTAAAGTGTAACATTATGACATAATTTTATTACGGATATCATAGATATAAAAAATATATCAGAAGAACAAATTAAGGCAAATTGTTAACGGAGAAATAGAAGGGTTTGTGATTTTTAAAACGTTTTTGGGGTCCTCTGTAAAATTTCAAAAATGTGATTTGGAGTATACTCCATTTGCATTTAGATTAATGTTAGGGAAACATAGGGCTTATTTGTCCTTAATCGCTGATTGGCCGAAATTCAAGGAAAACTCACAACTCACAAAGCCAATAAATAGACAATTTGTTCTATTTTTTTTTAATTTATTTGTATAAGACATATGTTTCACATGTATTACAATTGTCAAAGGAGAAGAAAAGCACCTATATAAAATACTTAATATAAACATGAAATACCATAAATTAAAATTACAACTAAAATTATTCACATATTTGAGGAGCTTACTTATAGTATGTGATTAAAAGTGTCATGCAGAAAATCGCTTACTGAGTAATACGCCTTATTAATTAGTAGTCGTTTTAACACATTTTTAAAAATATTTTGTTGCTTCATTTTTTGAGGGAAACTGGTAGTTTATTATACAGCGTGAGACATCGATAATATGGTCCCTGTTCATAAAGATATGTATTGTGGAGTGGAACACTTATGCTATCTAAATTTCGAGTATTAGAGGTAGAATTGTATGCTCGATTGGTTATAAACTTACTTCTATGTTTATGGACATAGAGGCAACAACTGTATATATATATATATATAAAGAGTAAAATGTTAACAGATTCATCTCAATGAAAAGCGAACGACAACTTTTTCTAGGGCACGAGAAAGTTATTCTTCTAATTATTTGTTTTTGTAGCCTAAATATGCGAGCTGCATCACTAGACGCGCCCCATATAATAATTCCATACATAAGGTGGCTACTGATATGAGCGTGGTAAAATGTTAAAAGACCTCGTTGATTAACTGAGACCCTCATCGACAGTACTGCAAAACTAGCCGATCTTCTATTCCCCACTCACTCTCACTTATAGTGGAAAATGAATTGTCAGAATTGTCACAATTTTCACTGTGTTTTCAATTTTTTTGTTATTTGTTCTAATAACGGAAAACTAACGACTGTTTCTTCTTCTAAAAATAATCAAGGAAAAATAACTCAAAGTGGACAGAAGTTAATGGCCCTCAACATTAATTTAAAGTGTCTGTGAAAAAAGTCGAAACCGCAGCTAAAAATCTTGTGGGTGCTGATGTGGAAACATCAATATCAGCAATGTTCAAAATTATTGCTGAAAAGGAATCAACAGGAGAAGTTAAAACATAGCCAAAGAAGAAAGTGCGTCGTGATACTTATTTAAAGATGACTGAATGTGAAAAAAAACCATACGACATTTTGTTCACTCCCTCAAGAGAAAGGGTTAACAGTATATGGTACATTTGTGTTAGGGATGCTCCGGTCCTAAAAAAATATTGATATTGGGCATAGCAAAGTATCGATCCAGTAAAATATCGTAGTGAAAAGTATCGATATTCAAAATATTGATAATTTTTGATACCAGATATTTTAGATTGTTTTACAATTGTTTAATGCAGTAAATTATTTTTTTCATCTCATATATAATAGACGGTTACGAAATTATTAATATTCGCCTTTTACAAAAAAATTATAATAATATTTTAATGTTTTATACGCGTGGCGCATGAAGTAAAATTTCGAGTTTAGAAAAGCCCCGTGAAAATTAGTCGAGGGTCCCTCGACTAATTTTCTACGCGCGGCTTTTATAAACTCGAAATTTTACTTCATGCTCAGTCTGGGAGTGGAAAACACTCGTTTTGTAGATTTATAAATTTTTGATGAGATTTTCGATATCTTGTAATATTTGCCGATTTCGAGCTTTTCATCAATTTATAAAATTTTTATGAAGATTTCGATATTTTGAGGTTTTCGTCATAGCATAAAATTTTATTTATGATATGAATTTTCAATTTATAAAATCTTAGTGTGATTTTCGATATGTTGAAATTTTCATCAAATTATAAAAATTTGACATGAACATTTTCGTAAGATTTTCGATATTTCTAGATTATTTTTGTTTCAGCTCTGTAAGAGTAAATAATCAATTATTATTACTTGAGGAATGAATACACCTTTTCTGAATTATTAATGAATAATGTTATAATAGGTTATGTAATTGTAAAAATAATATAGTTCTTTATTAATACTGAAAAGTATTGTAAAAAGGAGTCATTTAATATTCAAAGAAACAATTAACTTTAAATAATGTTGCTTAATAGCTTTATTTGAATACTTTTCCTTAAAAAATGTATTTTCGTCTAACCGATTTCGAGTCAACATACGTTTCCCCTAAATTTTAAATTCCGCGCCCAAAGATGTCACTAGATTCCGCCATTTTAGCCGTATAAACCGGGCTTCTAGTTACATTTTTCTTAAGATGAATGGAGTATAGTTTACCCTCATCCATACAGAATTGATAAATAAACATCAAAGTACAATCCGCACACAAATCGTCAAAATTGAATCAAAATTGGTAATTAATTTACACAAATAAGTTTAACACAATAAAACAGTTTTAACTTTGTTTGTATAACACAATTTATTTTTTTTTAAATTAAAAAATAAATTGTGTTATACAAACAAAGTTAAAAGTGTTTTATTGTGTTAAATTAACATGTATAACGAAGTAGAAGCCTCCACAATTCAAAACAAACAAGTTTAGTACAACTATTGAAAATGTTGACTTGGTGAACATAATGTACACTTCTGTGCAATAAAATTAAGCAGAAGTCTCATAACTATTTTTCACAATATTTTAGTTGTATAATTCGGGTCTGTGTTAATTGCCTAGCAGCAGTTTCAATAAATGATAAAACACAATTACAGGGAATTTTCCTTTTAGGTAAACAACATGCATAAGCTGTAAATTTTCCGACATTCGTTGTATTTTAAAATAGTTAAATTTGAAGCTTTAAACAAGTGTATTCCACTCCCAGACTAAGCATGAAGTAAAATTTCGAGTTTAGAAAAGCACCGTGAAAATTCGCTGCGCGACCCGAGACAAATTTTCTGGGCTTTTCTAAACTCGAAATTTTACTTCATGCGCCACGCGTATAAAACGCTGATTTCAAGTGAAGTTCAAATATACATAAATTTCACAATATTGTAATGTTTTATACGCGTGGCGCATGAAGTAAAATTTCGAGTTTAGAAAAGCCCAGAAAATTTGTCTCGGGTCGCTGCGCGACCCTCGACAAATTTTCACGGGGCTTTTCTAAACTCGAAATTTTACTTCATGCTTAATCTGGGAGTGGAAAACACTCATTTAAAACTTAAAATTGAACTTAAAAAAAATACAGCTAATATCTAAAGATTTACAGAAGAAAATAGGCTGAATTTGGAATGCGTATACTTTAAAGAAAAATTCCCACTTAAAAATAACACCTTTAATAAGAAACCAAAACTACATAAAATTTCACAATATTGTAGTGTTTTATACGCGTGGCGCATGAAGTAAAATTTCGAGTTTAGAAAAGCCCAGAAAATTTGTCTCGGGTCGCTGCGCGACCCTCGACAAATTTTCACGGGGCTTTTCTAAACTCGAAATTTTACTTCATGCTTAATCTGGGAATGGAAAACACTCGTTTAAAACTTAAAATTGAACTTAAAAAAAATACAGCTAATATCTAAAGATTTACAGAAGAAAATAGGCTGAATTTGGAATGCGTATACTTTAAAGAAAAATTTCCATTTAAAAATAACACCTTTAATAAGAAACCAAAACTAATTGTAATAGATACAATAAAGCCGAAATAGAAAAGCATCTTTTATTTTAGTGAGAATTTGAATTGTTGTCTAAATGACGCAGCATTTTGACATTAAAGAAATTGATATATTTACATATTTTTGTAACTATTAAACTCATCTCGTCCGTTTTAAACTATAACATATTTTGTGTACTTAATTTTATAGTGTAGTGTACATCTAGTGATTAAAATAAACCAGTGGAGAAAAAGGATTACTTGTTTCATTTAATATTAAATTCATCTTTACATAACTCATACCGAAACATTTGCACAAACAATATTAATCGTTAAAATTAACGAATTCATAAAAAGTTCGCCAAAATTGATAAATTCAACATTATGATAATCAAAACTTAATTACGGAAAACACAGAAACTACAGAAAATTATAAAAGAAAACGAATTTATTTATCTCCTAATTTCGAAAATAATAAAAACTTCATGCAGTTCATGTTCTCTTATTTGTATGTTTATTGTGGAACAAACTAAAATTTCAACATTAGTAAAACAAATAATTTCTTTAGGATGGCTGAATGTATATTTTTTATTTGTTTGTTAATTTTCCTGACACAATTTTAGTATTTTTATTAAGTTTTTAATAAGTCTATTTATTTGTATGTTTGTTATGTATGAATGTTCTTTCCAATAAATTTGTTTTTCCTTGAGCCCGATTCGAAATAAATTTAAATACGAAATTAAGCCATAAACACGAATCCGAGTGTGCGTATAAAGAAATAAATAAATTAACATGCAAAAGCGGCCAGTTTTCGTTTCGGATGACGCAATTTTGTTCTCGGCTGTGTATTTTTTACTCTTTTATGTACTTATAATTTTTGTGTACAAACTTATAAATGGACACATTAATTCACCCGTGCTACTTAATAGTATTAGTTTACACGTACCTTCTAGGACTTTAAGAAACTGTTACATGTTCTCTGTGCCCACAAAAAAAACTCAGTACGCCAAACAGTTCGGAACAGCGCGTTTGCTTTATAATTGTAACGCTGTCTCTGTCGATTTTTTTAATATCACTCTTAAGAAATTAAGGAACTATATTTTTAATTTAAATAACTTTGTAGTGTGTAAAAGAAATATTGATGTATCTTTTCTGTAATATTTTAATAGGTTTTGTGCGTTATTTTGTGTATATTTATTGTAACCTTACTTGTTTTAGGATCTATTACCAGTTTGTTTTATATTTTGTATTGTAAAATGGTTATCCGTAAATAAACTATATATATATTTACTATGTATTTGTATTTACATTTCGTTTTAAGATATTAATGTACCAATTTAAATGGACTTCCATTAAATAAATAAATAAATTAAAACGAATTAATTTTTCACCGAAGGATAATGTGGACACAAGATCCACATTTTAAAATTATGGAATTTTTGAAATAGTCAAGGTTCTGTCTTTGTTTGCGTATAATTTAGAGTGTGATGTACATTTTTTAAAATGACCTATTTATAGTTAATTCTTTGTTTTTAGTTTGATTTTCACCATGTATCGAATGGAATTCCCTTTTTATCAAATGGAAATTCCACATGTCAGTTTTATTTATATATTGATTTATTAGTCAACCGAGTCTATTTAACATGCAGGTGTTTTTGTTCTTTGAAGATGCATACGATGAGAATTTTCAGGCATTCCTTGTTTTTTAAGTTAATTTAATTTAAAGTTTCTAGAGAATGTTTCCACAGAAATTTAGAAAGTGTTCCAAAGTAGCTTTCAAAAATGTTCTTAAAAGCCCCACAAACTCTTTATTTCTGGAGGTAAACTTTGGTTAGTTTCTTCTTCGGAAAATCGTTCAATTTGAAGCATCTAACGATTGTTTCCACTCCCAGACTAAGCATGAAGTAAAATTTCGAGTTTAGAAAAGCCTGAAAATTTGGTTTGGTCGCGTAGCGCGAAGCGCGGAGCGGCCAAACCAAATTTTCAGGCTTTTCTAAACTCGAAATTTTACTTCATGCGCCACGCGTATAATACACTAATTTAAAGGGAAGTTTAAAATATACCGCTTTAGCATACTGATTTTTAAGTGTGTTTTAAACTTCACAATATTTTAGCGTTTTAAACGCGTGGCGCATGAAGTAAAATTTCGAGTTTAGAAACGCTGAAAGAGACCAAACCAAATTCTCAAGCTTTTCTAAACTTGAAATTTTATTTCATGCTTAGTTCATGTACACTCGTTAGATGATTTAAATTGAACGATTTTTTGAAGAAGAAATTAACTAAAATTTATCTCCAGAGATTAAAAGTTTGTGAAGCTTTTATCTTTTTTAAGGCTTTAAATTTTTTCTTAAAAAGCAAGACTGTTCTTTACACTCGTTAGATAATTTAAATTGAAAGATTTTTTTAAGAAGAAATTAACTAAAATTTATCTCCAGAGATTAAAAGTTTGTGGAGCTTTTATCTTTTTTAAGGCTTCAATTTTTTTCTTAAAAAGCAAGACTGTTCTTTACATAGTGGAAATGAAAAGAAACCCAAATTATCAAGCTTTCCTAAATTCAAAATTTTACCTTATGCGCCACGGGTACAAAACACTGATTTAAAGTGAAGTTTAAAATATACCGCTTTATCATACTGATTTGTAAGTATGTTTTAAACTTCACAATATTTCACCATTTTAAACGCGTGGCGCATGAAGTAAAATTTCGAGTTTAGAAAAGCCTGAGAATTTGGTTTGGTCGCTCCGCTTCGCGGAGCGACCAAACCAAATTCACAGGCTTTTCTAAACTCGAAATTTTACTTCATGCTTAGTCTGGGAGTGGAAACACTTGTTAAATGCTCCAAATTGAACGATTTTCTGAAAAAGAAACTAACCAAAAATTATTTCTGTAAATTAAGAGTTTGTGGAGCTTTTAAGAACATTTTGAAAGCTCCTTTGGACAACTTTTCAAATTTCTTTTTGAAAAGCAAGACTGTTCTTTACTTAGTGGAATTTAAAAATAATCTGAAAGCTCTTTTGACAATAGGGAAGTTTTATTTTACTTTAGTCAAACTTTTAAGATAATTGTTAAAAAAGAGAACGAGAAGGTACAAAAAATGCAATGGCAACATTTCATCAACTCAAAATGTTGCCACTTTATTTTTTGAGATCGTAAATATTGATGTTTTTTAGTTGTAATTCTTCCAATAATTTTAAATCGTGGAATAATTCTCCATAAAATGTTACCATTGTTTTCTTTGAAGATCGTAAACATTGAATCTTTTTACTTGTAATTATTTCAATAATTTCAAATCGTGGTGTAATTTTCCTCAATATTTTGAAAATGTTTTGTTTTAAGATCGTAAAAGTTGAGGTTTTTCACTTGTAAATCTTTCATTAACTTTAAATCGTGGTATAATTCTCCATAAAATATCGTTTAGCTCTTACATATTAAATGCTTTTGAAATGAATTCCTCGGTTGATGCGATTTTTACGGATTTTGCTAAAGCATTTGATCGTGTAAACCATGTAATCCTAATTTCAAAACTAATTGCGTATGGTGTTCACGCGGATGTTGTTGAGTGGATTTTTAGTTTTTTGAAGGACCGTACTGGGTAAAAAATCATATCTCTAAAGAAACCCATATAAAATTGATAGTATAGATTTATGTAGATTAACGGAAACAAGGGATCTTGGAGTAATTTTTGATACTAGATTGACATTTAATACTCATATCGAAATGTTAACTAAGAGTTGTTATCGGATATTGGGTTTTATAATTCGCAATTGTAGAGAATTTACAAATATAAAACTCCTACTTTTGTTATTTAACACCTTTGTATTAAGCAAAGTATCGTATTGTGTATTGATTTGGTCACCAATGTATTTGAAATATTTTGTTAGATATCATCAGTACAGATTTGACATACCCTACAATGACCTACTTGCTGAATTTGATTTAATTTCTATCCACAACAGAATTTTACTTATAAATATTTGTTTTCTTTATAAACTCATGAATAATATGATTGACGACATACAGTTTTTGAATCGTTTTAAATTTAACATTCCTAGAGTGTGTTCTAGATTTTGTAAAGCTTTTGTGTATGCTACTCCAACTAATAATTATTATGCAAACTCACCTATTATAAGATTATCTCGACTTTATAATCATTACGCATACAATCTCGACATATTCACTTCAACATTCAAAGTGTTTAAGCATAATGTTAGTGATTCTATAAAATTATTATCTATGTTACCTTAGTTTATGAGTTAATTTTTAATATTGTTTATTTCTTTATAGTTTTATGTATTTCTGTTCTGCATGCATCTTTTGTTATATATTTATATAAGTTATATTGTATTTCATTTGTAATAATGATATAGCCCTGTTATTGGACTTTACAGTCTGTTGGGTTATTACCAAATAAATAAATAAATAAATGTTTACTCTGGTGTCCCGCAAGGGTAAAACTGCGGGCCACTATTGTTTTTAATTTTTATTAATGACATTCATCAAGTAATTAAGCATTCGTCCTTTCTGCTGTACGCAGATGACTTGAAATTGTTCAAGAAAATTAATACGCCAAAAAAAATAGCTTTTTACTTCAGGATGATTTATTGTCAATTAATAAGTAGTACTGTGAAAACTATCTGTTGTTCAATATTAATAAATGTAAATTTATGGGATTTTCTAGAAAGACCAATCCTCTAGTATCTTCCACGCCGTACTTTATAGATGGAATCGAAGTACAAGAGCTTAGTGAGGTTTTGGATTTAGGGATAACTTTTGGAAAGAAAATGACGTTTGGAAGTCATATAACTCGTACTTGCTCGCGGGCCATAAAGATGCTTGGATTTATTAAAAGGGCTGCGGTTGATTTATCACCAACTGCTTTTAAAATGATATATTATGCATATGTTTGTTCAGTTGTGGAATATGGTTCTTGTGTCTGGTCACCACATCAAAAAACATATATTAATATGATTGAAAATATCCAAACAAAATTTTTGAAGATAATGCTGTATAAATCAGGATATAATAACGAGAGAAATATTAATACAATCTGTACAGAATTTCCAATTGATAAATTGTGCTGTAGAAGGTTATTTGCGGATATGTGTTTTTTCTATAAATTAATTTCTTGTCAAGTGGATAATTTCTGTTAGATCAAGTAGGTTTTCATATAAATACTACAAATCGTTTAACCAGACATATACCACTATTTTCCATACCATTTCACAAATCTAACTATGGAATTAATAGTCCACTCTCTCGCTTTATGCGCACGTCAAACAAACTGTCGCTAAATCCAAACTTTCATCTTTTTAATAAGTCTCTCTGTAAATTCGTATCCGGTCTCAAACGTATTCAGGTTTGTTGTTGTATGTAACTTCCCACATCCATATATGTATATATATAACATGTATGATCTACATTTTGTAATAGCTTTAAGTATTTTGTATATTTAAATATATAAAAATGGATTTTTTCAGTAAATAAATAAATAAATAAATAAAATGTTACTATTGTTTTCTTTTAAGATCGTAAACATTGAAGTTTATTACTTGCAATTATTTCAATAATTTTAAATCATGGTGTAATTTTCCTCAATTTTTGAAAAATGTTTTGTTTTAAGATCGTAAAAGTTGAGGATTTTCACTTGTAATTCTTTCAATAATTTTAAATCGTGGTATCTTTCTCCACCAAATGTTGCTTTCAGGATGGTAAAAGTTGAGGTTTTTTCCTTGTAAATCTTTTAATAATATTAAATTGTAGTATAATTCTCCATAAAATGTTGCCATTGTTTTCTTTTAGGATCGTAAAAGTTGAGGTTTTTTCCTTGTAATTCATTTCATAATTTTAAATCGTGTTATAATTCTCCACAAAATGTTGCTATTGTTTTCTTTTAAGATCGTAAACGTTTTTTACTTGTAATTCTTTTAATAATTTTAACTCGTAGTGTAATTCTCCTCAATATTTTGCCATTATATTTTTTAAGATCGTGAAATTTTATGTTTTTTTTTTAAATTCTTACAATAATTTTATAAAGATCGCTCAAGTTGAGGTTCATTTGTTACTTGTAATTCTTTCAATAATTTTAAATCGTAGTGTAATTCTCCTTAAAACGTTGCCATTGTATTCATTTAAGATTGTAAAAATTGAGGTTTTCTACATGAAATTCTTTCAATAATTTTAAATCGTGGTGTAATTCTCCTCTAAATGTTGCCATTGTATTATTTTTAGATCGTAAAAGTTATTTTACTTGTAATTCTTTCAATAATGTTTAATAGGTATTGAAAGAATTACAAGTTAAAAAAACCTCATATTTGACGATCCCAAAAGAATATAATAGCAACATTTTGAGAAGAATTACAATCTTCTCAAAATGTTGCCATTGTATTCTTTTGGGATCGTAAAATCTGAGATCTATTTTAACTTGGAATTCTTTCAATAATTTCATATCATGATGTAATTCTCCTCAATATTTTGCCATTGCATCCTTTTAATATCGTGAAGGTTGTGTTTTTTTTAACTTGTTATTATTTCAATGATTTTAAACTGTGGTGTAATTCCCTTCAATTCATGGACCAATTGTGAATGTTGGTTGTAAAGAGGAGGCGTGTTTTCTGAAAGGAATACCGTTAGTGCATTCGTGATGCGGCCAATGGTGGTACCCTCTCTCTAAATTACTGTCTCTTTTAATTTCTAGTTTGGTGGGAAATCCACTTCAATTTCAACCAATTGAAAAAACGTTGAGTGAACAGTTGTTTGTATTCAAACTAAAAAAATGCGAATTATCTTAAAAGCTTTCGTAAATAGGGATTGTAAATAAATTATTTAATAACCATTGTATGTTAATGAAAAATAATCACTACTTTAAACATTAAAAGTGCGATTCTTTACGCAATCTACAACAAGTTAGTCTTACAAAGAGTATATCAAACACTCATTGAAACAACTACTTCCCGAGCTAATAGCCCGACGGACATTGAATTATACAACAAGTGTTTGTTGTTACATACAGTAATCTACTGCAAATGCAACAATTTGAGTCAAATTATTCAGGCCATCTATAGACGCGTTTCGAGATTTATCTCTCATCAGTATAGCTTTGCCATTAAATCTCGAAACGCGTCTATAGATGATGGCCTGAATAATTTGACTCAAATTGTTGCATTTGCAGTAGGTTACTGTATGTAACAACAAACACTTGTTGTATAATTCAATGTCCGTCGGGGTATTAGCTCGGGAAGTAGTTGTTTCAATGAGTGTTTGATATAGTCTTTGTAAGACTAACTTGTTGTAGATTGCGTAAAGAATCGCATTTTTAATATTTGAAGTATTCTGCAACCAAGAATTGGCAATTTCATTTATACTTATGTTTGAACGGTAACGTGACCGCCAGTCTAAGGTGTCAAATTACTTAGAGGGAATGGCAAAGCTATACTGATGAGAGATAAATCTCGAAACGCGTCTATAGATGGCCTGAATAATTTGACTCAAATTGTTGCATTTGCAGTAGGTTACTATATGTAACAACAAACACTTGTTGTATAATTCAATGTCCGTCGGGGTATTAGCTCGGGAAGTAGTTGTTTCAATGAGTGTTTGATATAGTCTTTGTAAGACTAACTTGTTGTAGATTGCGTAAAGAATCGCACTTTTAATGTTTGAAGTATTCTGCAACCAAGAATTGGCAATTTCATTTATAATCACTACTTTGTTTATGCTATTAAACGACATTATTTATTAAATAAATTATTTGAAAAATACCTTTTCTTGGAAAAAAATCCGCAAATTTTTACACAATTTGTTGGCTAATTGTACAAGGTGTCCACAAAGGGTAGGGTTAGGGAGTATTTGTATATTGAATACAAAAATGTAAAAGTCAGAAAAAATAAAGTTTTGTATTAATTTTTAGACAACGTTTTGGAAAATTAAGTGCCAAAAATTACGTTGTCCAAATGTTGACCCTCACACTGCTGGCACTCCTCTAACCGAAAAGGAAAATTAGCCGCTACGCGTCTACACATCTCTCTGGAAACTGCGGCCATTTCGGGGCGGATGTTGTCCTTCAATTGCAGTACAGTTCATGGTTTGTTTTTATAAACTTTCTTTTTGAGGTATTTTTTTGAAGACCGGCGAGGGCAAGCACTTACAGTAAACTGTGAACCGTATTGCGACATGGTAATGCACTTTTTAGTTCCACAACTACAGGTGTTTGAAGGATTTAATATGGAAACAAGGTTTCAATAAGATGGGGCAACTTGCTACACCTCAAACCAATTACTTGAGTGATCTCTTCTCGAGGCACCATCAACTGGCCTCCGAGAGTTCTGATCCCACACCCATTGCTTGATTATTTCCTATGGGGATACTTTAAAGAGAAAGTTTATAAAAACAAACCACAAACTGTACTGCAATTGAAGGACAACATTCGCACCGAAAAGGCCGCGGTTTCCAGAGAGATGTGTAGACGCGTAGTGGCTAATTTCCGGTTAGAAGAGTACCAGCATCCTGAGGGTCAACATTTGGACAACGTAATCTTTGACAATTAATTTTAGAAAACATTGTCTAAAAATTAACATAAAACTTTTTTTCAGACTTATTTTTTTTTAATTCAACTTATAAATACCTCCTAGCCTTTGTGGACACCCTGTACAAAATGCTCTACTGCTAATGGCGATTTGTTTTTTTTTCTTTTTGGTAATTCGAAATCCTGCGTGTTCTTAAAATAATTTATTTAATGAATAGTTTCGTTTAATAGTATTAACAAAGTGGTGATTAGTTTATCATTAACATACAATGTTTACACCATTTAAATCGCGCCCAGATAAGATTGAATCGACTTGAATGCACTTCACTATTTTACTACTGGAAAGATAAGACTATCGAATATCTTGTCGTGAATATTTCAGATGATTGTGTTGTTGGCAAACAATTAAAACACGCTAATTGATATTTTGTTCTAACTAATTATAGTCTAAATAACGAACGAGTCATTTCTACAATTTTTTTTAAATTAGAAATAATGGCCATTGTTGACGAAATAAAAAAAATAGTAGGTACTAAATTGACAAACTCAATTAATAATAGAAAAAACAATTTAATGTCTAACATCAAAATACAAATATTGTAAAAAAATTACTATAATTATTTAATTTAATTTGTTAAAATCAATAAATATCATAAAAATTACAAATTCAATAAATAATACAAGAAACAATTCATTTTTGACATAAAAAAACAAATGTTATAAAAATTGACTATTAGTAATATATAAAATTACGAAAAAACTATTCGTGAAAATGCAAACAGTGTCTTAATTAATAAGACAATTTAAAACGATAAATATCCATTGAAACAACTACTTCCCCTGCAAATACACCTCCGGATATTAAATTATACAATGAAATATTTAAAATCTTATAAGTAAATAATTTAGTTTGTGAAACCAATAAATATCTTAAAAATTACAAATTCAATAAATGGTACGAAAAACAATTCAGTTTTTGACATCAAAAAACAAATATTATAGCAACTGACTATTAGTAGATAATTTAGTTTGTAAAAATCAATAAATATCTTAAAAATTACAAATTCAATAAATAATACAAAAAACAATTCAATTTTTGACATCAAATAATACATACTATATAAACTCAATATTATTACATAATTTAGTTTGTCAAAATCAATATATGTCATAAAAATTATAAAACATCTAAAAAGTAATAAAAACATTTGTGTGATTAAAGTCAAAGTCAAAATTAATTAAACTGGCATTCTACAATTTTATTTTATGGAGAAGAAGTATATTCTAAACTTCATAGTATTTCAGTGTTTTATACGCGTGGCGCATGAAGTAAAATTTCGAGTTTAGAAAAGCCTGAAAATTTGGTTTGGTCGCGTAGCGCTACGCGCTACGCGACCAAACCAAATTTTCAGTCTTTTCTAAACTCGAAATTTTACTTCATGCTTAGTCTGGGAATGGAAACGCTCGTTAAAACAAATAAATTAACCAAGATTAATAATGTATAATTTTTACAACAACAACAAAGTGAGGAGAATTGATAAAATCGTCAATAATAAAATGGAAATTATTTTAAAAAGTCAGAGAATAAATTTTTGGATTGGGGAATTTAAAAATTTCCGATTGGTCACCACCATGTTCAAATTGAACGGTTTTCTAAAAACAACAAATAGATAAAAACCTGAAAGATAAATTCGCTGTATAAAAAAAATGTACTTTTCATAATTGGAAGTGATCAAATAATACAGCTTGATTTGATATTATTTAAAGTCAAAATCTTTCAATAACTATTTTTTCAGTAATTAAAAAATGTATTCTTTTTAAAGTACTAATGCAATTTTAACTGAAAAATGAGAGTCGCAATTTAATCTTTAGTTTAAATTCCATTTTTACCTTTTTTTTATCTTCACTGCTTAGTATCTAATCATGTCAATTTATGTATAAATAATCAATTCATTTCAAAACAGACTGTTTCAATTATTTCTAATAAAATACTATTTCATTTTCATTCTTCACATTTTTGTTCACAGTTTTCAATTAGCATTTTTTTAGTAATTAAAAATGTATTCTTTCTAAAGTCCCAGTAAAATTTTACCTGAAAAATATAAACTAATTGAGAATCGCAACTTAATCTTTAGTTTGAATTCCTTTCTTCACATTTTTTTTTTCACTGCTTTTAATAACCATTTTTTTAGCTATTAAAAAATGTATTCTATCTAAAGTTCTAAGGAAATTTTAACTGAAAAATATAAACAAATTGAGAACTGCAACCCTTTTTAACCCTTAAATGCATGATTTTCTTCTTTTAGATTATTTTTCAGTTGAAATTAATACAAAATATGTATATATTAATGAAAAAATGTCAAAACAATTTTACGTGCCATTAAATATTTATTACAAATATAGATTTTTTTTTCTCTCATTTATGTTGAATTAATTTCTCACTTAACCCGTGGTAAAACATACCTAATTAATAGTAGAACTTTGATTAAAACACTTGGTTTGTTTAACTGATTTAAGTTCTCTTATTTATTTATATACAACCCAACATTATATATATATATATATATATACATATATACAGGGTGGGCCACGAATAACGACCATTAAAAGTTTTCGGGGTTCCTGACAGAGGAAAAATTTGAAAAAATTCTACATTGCACGGTTGAATGCGATCACCTCATGGAAAATATTTCGACTTTCTATCACTTCCGGTTGTACCGGAAATGGCTACCAACTTTGTTATTTTAAATAGAACATCCTATATATTATTTTTTTTTTAGATTACGCGTTCAATTGTCTACCCAAAGCCCCGTGAAAATTTTCTGAAATTCGTTGATTTTGAAAAGAGTTCAATTTAAAACTTTAAACGAGTGTTTTCCACTTCCAGACGCAGCGACCCGAGACAAATTTTCTGGGCTTTTCTAAACTCGAAATTTTACTTCATGCGCCACGCGTATTAGACACTAAAAAAATTGTGAAATTTATGTTTATTCAAACTCCACTTGAAATCTGTGTTTTATACGCGTGGCGCATGAAGTAAAATTTCGAGTTTAGAAAAGCCCGGAAAATTTGTCTCGGGTCGCTGCGCGACCCTCGACAAATTTTCACGGGGCTTTTCTAAACTCGAAATTTTACTTCATGCTTAGCCTGGGAGTGGAAAACACTCGTTTAAAGCTTCAAATTGAAATTGTTAAAGAAACAACGGATGTCGGAAAATTTACAGCTTATGCATATGTTTACCTCAATGAAAACTGTTCCAATGCGTTTTTTTATCTGGGTAAACAGGGATTTGTATACCAAAATAAAAAATTCCGAAAAGTTAAAGCAAATTCAGCTTATTTTCTTTAAATCTTTAGATATTCGTTGTTTTTTTAAATAATTCTATTCCAAACTTTAAACGAGTGTTTTCCACTCCAATTTACAGCTTATGCATATGTTTACCTCAAAGAAAACTGTTCCAATGCGTTTTTTTTATCTAGGTAAACAGGGATTTGTATACCAAAATAAAAAATTCCGAAAATTTACAGCAAATGCAGCTTATTTTCTTTAAATCTGTAGATATTCGTTGTTTTTTAAAAGAATTCTATTTCAAACTTTAAACGAGTGTTTTCCACTCCCAGACTAAGCATGAAGTAAAATTTCGAGTTTAGAAAAGCCCCGTGAAAATTTGTCGAGGGTCGCGCAGCGACCCGAGACAAATTTTTTGGGCTTTTCTAAACTCGAAATTTTACTTCATGCGCCACGCGTATAAAACACAGATTTTAAGTGAAGTTCGAATATACATAAAGTTGACAATATTATAGTGTTTTATGCGCGTGGCGCATGAAGTGAAATTTCGAGTTTAGAAAAGCCCAGAAAATTTGTCTCGGGTCGCTGCGCGACCCTCGACAAATTTTCACGGGGCTTTTCTAAACTCGAAATTTTACTTCATGCTTAGTCTGGGAGTAGAAAACACTCGTTTAAAGTTTCGAAAAGAAGTTTCGAGGCGCGGGGCTTTTCTAAACTCGAAATTTTACTTCATACTTAGTCTGGGAGTGGAAAACACTTGCTTAAAGCATTAAATTGAACTTTATAAAAAAACAGTGAATACCCGCAATTGTTGTATCAATTCCATGGTATGTCATTATTTTTATAAAATCACATTACTGTTTCTTAATTATTTTAAGTGCTAAGTGTGAACATTAATAAATTTAGAATTTTTCCCTTAAAAAAAAGTAAAATACATTTTGCCTCTAATATAAATAGAGAAGCAAATATTTGAACACTTTAAAATTAACATGCGATTTCCTATGTTGCGTCCTCCAAGTCAACACCCGGTATATATTTATGTATATATTTTTGACATAAAACGAATAATTTCTATATTCAAGCAAAGATCAATATGTTTTTGAAACTTTTTACCTAAAACAGGTTTGTTACTAAAACGCAACATGATGCAGTCAAGGGTTAAAGTTCTAATGAAATTTTAACTGAAAAAATATAACCTAATTAAGAACCGCAATTTATTCTTTCTAAAGTTAATTTTAAATCGGAATATACAATTTTATGTGTGCACATAGGATGTGGTTCGTTTTGTGGTTTAAAGTGTATTGTATTGCTTTGTCTGATTCAATTTCCTTTCGTTGAAAATGTCAACAAAACACACGCAAGAATGCGATTTTTCAAAACTCGAAGGCCGTTTTTCCCGCAGAAAAGTATTTACCATCTAGTCGAGTTATTCGCGTTATTCAAATGGAATTATTTATATTTATAGCTGGCATTCTCGTCATATTTAGCCGTATTTTTCATGAGCTCGTAGCGGCCATTAAATATAGTAGTCCTTGTTTGTATTGGAAAAAATAAATGAAAGCACTATAAATAAAGTGCGGCGGCTGCGAAACGGGTTAAAGGTCGAAAAAGTCCACCATAATTGTACATACAGACAGTCAGAAATATTGTTTGTTGACATCATTGAGGATGAATTGTGAAATAACTAATGGAAGTGTATTGAAAAAGATTGACTGATATTTTTGAAATATGATAAATGATTTTACTTTTATGTATTGAACAATTAAAAGAAAACTGTCAAGCATAACTAATTGAAGCGATTATATAAAGAAAAAAATTTATACACTTTTAAATATATATTGTATAACGCTACAATTGTTTCGCCACACGGTGGCTTCTGCGCGCGAAGAAATTATCATTTCTTCGCCTAAAGAAGCCACAGTGTGGCAAAACAATTGTAGCCTTGTACAATATATCGTATGTACAATTTGAAATAACTAATGAAAGTGTATTGAAAAAGATTGACTGATATTTTTGAAATATGATACATGATTTTACTTTTATGTATTGAACAATTAAAAGAAAACTGTCAAGCATAACTAATTGAAGCGATTATATAAATAAAAAAATGTAAACACTTTTAAATATATATTGTATAACGCTACAATTGTTTCGCCACACGGTGGCTTCTGCGCGCAAAGAAATTATTATTTCTTCGCCTAAAGAAGCCACAGTGTGGCAAAACAATTGTAGCCTTGTACAATATATCGTATGTACAATTTGAAATAACTAATGAAAGTGTATTGAAAATGATTGACTGATATTTTTGAAATATGATAAATGATTTTACTTTTATGTATTGAACAATTAAAAGAAAACTGTCGAGCATAACTAATTGAAGCGTTTATATAAATAACAAAATTTAAACACTTTTAAATATATATTGTATAACGCTACAATTGTTTCGCCACACGGTGGCTTCTGCGCGCGAAGAAATTATCATTTCTTCGCCTAAAGAAGCCACAGTGTGGCAAAACAATTGTAGCCTTGTACAATATACCGTATGTACAATTTATAAAAACCTCTAGAGTGCTATGATTTTATCTTTTTTAAAATTTAAGTTGGCTACAGGGTTTAGGAATTGACATATAAAACGTCAGGCATAATATTTATAATGTATAATTTCAGAGTTGCCAACCTACAATATTTCCCATGGCACTCTAGAGGTTTTTTTTATTGAACATACGATATATTTGAAAGTGTTTAAATTGTTTTATTTATATAAAAGTGAAAATAAATTTTTAACATTTATCAGCTTTATCAATCAATTAATTGAAGCGTATCCAACAAAAAATTATCATTGAGGATGGATTATGAAATTACAAATGGGCGTGTATTCAAAAAATTTAGTGATATTTTTAAATTGTACTAAATGAATTTATTTGAAATAAAACAACACAGTTGGGAGGGTTTCACTTTAATTGTTGAACACTGCAACATGTTTCACCACACAGTGGCTTCATCAGGCAGATGAAATAATTATTTCATCTGCCTGATGAAGCCACTGTGTGGTGAAACATGTTGCAGTCTTCAACAATTAAAGTGAAACCCTTTCAACTATGTTGTTTTATTTCAAATAGTATTATGGAGTTTCATCATGTATCTGCCTCATCAATTAAATATCTAAATGAATTTACTTTCATATATTTAACAATTAAAAGAAAACTGTGGAACATAACTAATCAAAGTGTATCCAGCAAAAAATTATTGAATTTTAACAAATTATTGCACTTTAATATATTTAACAATTAAAAAAAAACTGTCGAACAATATAAAAATAAACCCTTTTTAAGTTCCTTAATTTTATACAATTTAAATTACCAACTTTTTGTGTGGCAAATGCTAATGATTATAATTTGAAAATGCTAACATCCAAGGAATAATTTATTTAAAGTATGAAAATGCAAACCCTAGTAGAAATGAATCTTGTATCGTATGTTCAAATAAAAAAATCTCTAGAGTGCCATGAAAAATATTCTAGGTTGGCCACTCTGAAAATATACATTATAATTATTATGTCTGACGTTTTCTATGTCAATTCCTGAAGTGTGTAGCCAACTTAAATTTGAGAAAAAATAAAATTATGGTACTCTAGAGATTTTTTTTTATTGAACATATGATATATACATTGGAGCAATATTGTATGTATACTAATATCTTTAAATTGTTAATCAATGTGCACACAATATTTGTCACAATATAGTTTACGGTTACTGGTACTATATTAATATATATTATAAATGCAATATTGTATAAATCCAGTATACAAAAATTTGTTTTAAATATTGTCTCAACAATGAAAATTCAATAATAAATTTTCAATATTGTGTCAATAATGAATATAATTAATCACTCAATAATAGATATTCTACTGAACTCAAAATTTTACTTCATGCGCCAGGCGTTTACAGCACTGAAATATTGTCAAATTCAAAATATTCTTGCTCAATCAGTATTAAAAATAAACTGCTGAAGCAGAGTTAAGAATATAGTGCTATATTTTTAACTTTGCTTTAGCGGTGTATTTTTAATACTGATTGAGCAGTATATATTCAATTTTAGAATAATTTAGAGTTTTGTACGCGTGGCGCATGAAGTAAAATTTCGAGTTTAGAAAAGCCTGAAAATTTGGTTTGGCCGCGTAGCGCTACGCGCTACGCGGCCAAACCACATTTTCAGGTTTTTCTAAACTCGAAATTTTACTTCATGCTTAGTCTGGGAGTGGAAAACACTCATTGGGAATTCGCCTGAAATTTTACAACGTATGCCGATGCGAGATATGTATACTTAAACGAAAAAATCCCTGTATTTAGATCATTAATATTTCTAACATAATTTATTTGCTTGGAAGAAAATATATATAAAGAAAACACATGAAAATCTTTACATCACACTTTTTAAAGCCACAGAAAATTAAAGAAAAAAGTAGTCCATTTAACAAGTGAACGTTGAAAAAAATGTTTAATTCACGCACATGTTTGTTTCGAGACGATAAATGTTTTAATATTAATCAAAAATTTAAAAATTTAAGCAACAATTTAAATTAGTAACGTTCATGGTCACAGAAAAAAAAATATGAAAAACGCACCTATGCTTTTCACATTTCCTTTTGACAGGAAAATTAAAAAGTGCAGAAAACTAGAGAACATAACAAAAATTACTAACTTTTTTTGTTTAGAAAGTAAATTTAAGAAAATCACATGAATGTTTCTATTGAGAAGAAACTTGATAAAAGTTTAAAATATTTGTTTGTAAGACAAAAATCTTATTAAATTAGCTTAAGGGAACAATAGCTTATGAAGTTTACCAAAACTGCGGTAAATCGGTATACAATCCCGAGCAAAAATATCTTCAGAAAAAAACAAACATGTTTGATGGGTTGGGAAATTGGAGAACATTTTTACGGAAAATAACGGAAAAAAATGAGGTAAAAAAAATAAGAAAAGAGAATCAAGACTTAAAAGCAAAAACTTAGTCAATCTCCAATCACATGCAATGACGCACTGGCGGCTCGCGGCCTAACTTCATGTAAGGGCTCGAATCCAAGATACAAAAAATGAGGTTGAAAGCACTACGTATCCATTTTGTTTATCAATGCTTCTTACGTCACGGAATTGCTTCATTAATACATGCGTTTAGCAGCACAAGCGCACCTTTTAATTTCGAGATGCATTACCTTGGCATTTTTATTTAACATGAAGTTGGCCACCGACCGCCACTGCAATGACGTATAAGAGACCTTAATTACATATCCCGATTTTTGCTTTAAATTTTCTGACATTCGTTGTGTTTCTAATCCCTAATTAAGCATGAAGTACAATTTCGAGTTTAGAAAAGCCTGAAAATTTGGTTTGGTCGCTCCGCGAAGCGGAGCGACCAAACCAAATTTTCAGGCTTTTCTAAACTCGAAATTTTACTTCATGCGCCACGCGTATAAAACACTGATTACAATTAAAGTTTAAAATATATCGCTCGATCTCATGTAAATTAAGTTTAGAAATGTTTACATTGATTTATTCGAACGTTTGGAGCATTTTTTTTACAATATGCAAAAGAATATTTAAAAGAAAAATTCCCTGTATGTATCCTAAATGTAACTTATAATCGTAAGTCAAGGGGTTAAGCAAAATAGGTAAAATCCTGAAGCAACTTCCTTTAAAGTGGAACAACTATTTCGAAAATTTTCCAATTTTAAAGTAAGTTTATCTAAAGTTCTTGTGAAATCAGAATTAAATGAAAGTATGTCCAGAATTTCTAGATAAAAGCAGGGATACCTTTAATTGTATGTTTTGGAAAATGGGCAAATCGTAGGGATACCTCGTGTTGGTGTTGAATGTCTTTTTCTTCTTGTTTTTGTTTGTTAGTAATTATTATTGTTTGTTTATTGATGCTAATACAGTAGGGACAGTTTACACAGAAATTAAAGAAATAAAACACAAAAACGTACAGAAATTACAAGTAATATATAAAATTACGAAAAAACTATTCGTGAAAATGCAAACAGTGTCTTAATTAATAAGACAATTTAAGACGATAAATATTCATTTTCACGAATAGTTTTTTCGTAATTTTATATATTATGTTTAAAGTATGCAAACTATAAGAAGCGTAAGCTTATTTTCTCGAATTCAAATAGTATTGAATTTGAATTTATCTTGTTTGAAATTACAAGTATATTCTGATTGGATAAAAATTATTAATAATTATGCATGATAGATTATAATAGAATCATTATAATGAAAAGGTGTCCAGAATGTCTGGATGAAAACAGGAATACCTTCAATTTAATTTTTTTGAAAAATGGACAAATTCAAAGATAACCTAGTGCTGGTATTAAATGGTTGTTTGAATCAATTTTTTTATTCTTGTTTTTTGGTCACAGTCAAAAATGTGCTGGTAGTTGCATAATTCTCTAATTTTAAAGTAAGTTCATCTAAAGTTCTTATGAAGTCAGAATTAAATAAAAGGATGTACTCGTAAATAAATGCAGGAGTACCTTAAATTATATTTTTTGGAAAATGAGAAAATTTAGAGGAAACCTAAACCTCGTTCTTGTTTTTGGTAAAAGTCAGATGAGTGTTAGGAGTTGCGTGATTCTCTAATTTTAAAGTAAGTTTATCTAAAGTTCTTATGAAGTCAGAATTAAATGAAAGGATGTACTCGTAAATAAAGGGAGAAATGCCTTGAATTATATTTTTTTGAAAATGGGAAAATTGCGGGGAAACGGTTGAATGCCTGTTTAAAACGCGTTTTCTTTTTGTTCTTGTTTTTGGTAAAAGTCAGAAATGTGTTGGTAGTCGCGTAATTCTCTAATTTTAAAGTAAGTTCATGTAAAGTTCTTATGAAGTCAGAATTTAATGAAAGGATGTCCAGAATGTCTGTATAAAAGCAGGATTACCTTTAATTGTATTTTTTTGAAAATGGACAAATTGTGAGGAAATCTGGTGCTGGTATTAAATGATTGTTTAAATCTCAACAAGAAGTTGGTGTTTTTGGTTAAAATTAAAAATGTAATGGTAGTCGCGTAATTCTCTTATTTAAAAGTAAGGTTATCTTAAGTTGTTATAACGTCAGATTTAAATAAAAGGATGTCTAGAATATCTGAGTAAAAGCAGGAATACCTTTAATTGTATTTTTTGAAAGTATGACCAGAATGTCTGGATTGAAGCAGAAATACCTTCAATTGTATTTTTTTGAAATGAGCAAATTGAGAGGAAGCTTCGTGCTGGTGTTGAATCGCTTTTTCTTCTCATTCTTGTTTTTGGTAAAACCCAAAAATGTGCTGGTAGCCGCGTGGTGAAAATTGGTGAGTGCAACCTGGCGAAAATCCGCCTCGTGACTAATTTCGTGAAGGAAAAGTCAAGTGTGGGAACCGGCGATAAAATAATCTATGTATATAAAACTTATCTACTTACCATACGTTCTCTGATAATCGGGTTTAGTAGCCATATTATCGGTGTGTGTGCGTCGTGTCGTGTCGTTATCGCCCCAGATATTTGTGTGCACTAACAGTCGGTCTCAGTCTGTGTACGGCGGCCTGCGGTATTATACGCGAACACACAACAGTAAAGTCGAACTTACTTGTTCATCTTGGTTCCCGGGTGCCGCGCATTCCGGCATTTTCAGCGGTGGTGGGGGATCCGCATTGGACTCAGTACGACCAGTCCAACACAACAAGTAAGTGGAGGGGATGGCACTTAATGTACGCCTTTTTCATCACGCTATCTTTTTCATCTTTATTCTTCGGATTTCGAATTTTACTTCGCACGCTTTCCCGAAATGTTAATTAGTACTCAGTTTTGCTCAGACTTCGAGAAGGACTGGGTCGTGAATAAATTTGGGATGTGGCTACAAAAAAAGGCAGCCATTTTGAATGGAAGCACTTTATCGTTCATTAACCAAACATAATCATTTTTTCTCGAGTAAGAAAAAATATCAGGCTAAAACTTAATTTTGATTGAATGTACATAGTTAGAATTAGTAAAAAAATGTATGTTTTTACTAATTCTAACTATGTACATTCAATCAAAATTAAGTTTTAACCTGATATTTTTTCTTACTCGAGAAAAAATGATTATGTTTGGTGATGTTAAAAACTAATTGAAAAAAATGTTGGTGTACCGAGAGCTGTTCTGAGTACAGGTCGAGTAATGAGTCAAGTAATGTTCACAAAATGTGCTCCAGTAATGAATACAAGTACTCTTCACAAAATGTATTTGAGTAATAGGTACAAGTACTCTTTACAAAATGTTCTCGCGTACCAAGTACAAGTACGTAACAATAAGTAATTAACTACTTATACAAGTACAAAGTACTGAGTACATCTAGTGGCTAAAGAATATGATAATAAATATACGAAATAGTAGTCATTGATCAAAAAATGTGTTTGTACATTATTTTGAATTTCACATTAAAACATCGTTTTATACGCGTGGCGCATGAAGTAAAATTTCGAGTTTATAAAAGCCTTAAAATTTGGTTTGGTCGCGTAGCGCGTAGCGCTACGCGACCAAACCAAATTTTCAGGCTTTTCTAAACTCGAAATTTTACTTCATGCTTAGTCTGGGAGTGGAAGACACTGGATCGTCAATTAATTTATTAATTATGCAAATATAAAAAAAACTGTAACAAATCAACAAATTATACGTTGGTGTATCTTTTCTTCATACTTTAAAGAGCGAAGAATAATGCTGTGCCCTGCATTATTAAATCTTTTTTTTTTTCTTCACTCTTTAAAGAGTGAAAATAGGACACAACAATGTTTAATTTGTTGCTTATAATAATCACTTTAACTTAAAGAATATACAGTGCAGAATTGTCTAAACAAGTGTCAATTGTGGGCTATGATATATAAACCTAAATAAGTACATTTTTTGAATATATGTAACTTCATATTAAATCAGTGTTTTATACGCGTGGCGTATGAAGTAAAATTTCAAGTTTAGAAAAGCCTGAATTTGGATTTGGACGCTTCGCGTTCAAAACCATACGTTCAGGCTTTTCTAAACTCGAAATTTGACTTTATGCTTAATCTGGGAGTGGACACCACCATTCAACCTACCCATGCTTGATCGAGGAGTGAAAAACCACCTTTAGTAGTTTCAAATTAAACGATATCATTGTGATTTTATGTCCAAGTCAATATTTTTTGTCGATATTATCAATTTATGCCAACGTTGTCATTTTATGTTAATATCGTAATTTTCGGTCATTTTTACGTCAATATTTTCAATTTTCGATCATTTTTACGTCAATATTTATGTCGATATCATCAATATATTGTCATTTTATGTCAATCTTAATTTTGAGTATTAGATTTTTCTTTAATATTGTCAACAATGTCACATGTCTCGTAAAATATCAATTCTGAACAATAATTCCATTCCTTTTTATGTCATACCATACCAATAATAATGACAACGTAAGACATGATAACAAGAATGAAGATAACTTAAGACAATATTTTAACAGTTGACAGTGTTCAATTTAAAACGTCAATTAATGCCAGGACTTACATTAGGGGCTGGCAAGAAATAAAAAATATGCCATATTTAGTAAAATGTCATAAATGTAAAATTATGTACCATCGGTGAACATAAAATGTTGGGACAAATCGAAAGTTGGATAATGTCAAGCATAACTGTATGTTTTTAAGTATACGTGAAGTGATTGTTACACATAAAAATACTGTTATTCCTTACTTCACTTTTTAAAAAGTGAAGTAAGGAATAAAAGTCTTTTTATGTGTAATGTCAAACATAACCAAATTTATACCGTTAAAGTCAGGTTTTTTTAAAGTAAATTTATAAAATAAAGTGAAAGGAATTTATCTTTAATTAATTTCTCACTTAACCCGTGGTGAAACATTTTTGAATGTAATACTGGATAATTTAAATTCAATTTAAATTAAAACAAATTAAAACATATGAAACAGACCAAGTTTTTTAATTTAAATTTAATTTAAATCATCCAGTATTAGTGAAAGGAATTATTGAAACATTATTAAAAGAAAGTGATTTCCAATTTTGACACTTCAAATGACAACTAACTGCCAAGTCCAAAATTTGATACACACTAAAAAAAATATATAAAAATAACGATCGTTTATTTTTATATTATCTTAAAACTTACAAAGAAAGCTGTTTATTATTATTAAATTTGTTAAAAACTTTGCAAAAAAAATTCAAACATGTTTTATCTAAAGTAAAATAATAATAATAATAATAAAATAATAATAATAATAATGTTTATTATGGCATCGCCTTTTTAAATAGATAATAATGCATAATAATGGTGATAAAGTAGGTATATAAAATAATTTAAATAATGAAGATATATATATATATATATATATATATATACATACACATACACATACACATATATAAATACGGTATACAGTATATTTTTCAAAACTTGATTTGTATTATTTTTGGAATCTTGTAAAAGTTGATACGTTAATAATTAAATAAATAAATAAATCATTATAATAGCTGTTAAAATCATACTAATAACTGTTAAAATTCACTTATTCTATCAATATTTGTTTAGTTATTTTCGCTTGAAGTGAGAATTATGTTAATTTCTGTATCTATGATTTTCGTGGATATTAAATGTTAAAAAAAAATCATAAGTTAAAAAGCACCCCCTTGATGTTCATAAAATTTGCTGTGGATGTTTAAAAGACATTATTGCTCTTTCATAAAATGTCAAAAATAATAAATTCGCTTTCTTCGAGCAATTTTCAACTGAATTTCGAAAAAATACAATTTTATGAAAATATTTAGGGAAATTAAAGTTTTAATCATACACAATATGGAACTATTTTAAAAAATCTTCATGGAATTTTGTGTGAATGTTAAGAAGACATTGCTCTTTCAAAATATGCCACGAAAAATATCCCTAAAATAGTTTTCGAGTTATTTTTAACTGAAAGTCGAATATACACAATTTTATGAAAATTAAAGTTTAAATCATTCATAATATGAAAATTATCAGAGAAATCTTTATGAAATTTTATGTCAATCTTAAGAAGACATTGCCCTTTCATATGTGAAAAACAAAAAAATATTCCATCGGTAGTTTTTGAGTTATTTTCAACTGAAAATCGAAAATATACAATTTTATGAAAATATTAGAAAAATAAAAGTTTTAATCACTCACAATATGAAAATTCTTGAAGAAATCTTCATGAAACATTGTGTGGATGTTAAAAAGACGTTGCTCTTTCAAAATATGTAAAAACCGAAAAATATGCCAGCAATAGTTTTAGAGTTAATTTCAACTTAAAGTCAAAAATATAGAATTTTATGAAAATGTTTAGGAAAAATTAAGTTTAAATCATTCATTATATGAAAATTATCCGAGAAATCCTTATAAAATTTTGTGTCGATGTTAAGATGATATTGCTCTTTCAGAATATGTGAAAAAAAAAGAAATACTCTATCGATAGTTTTCGAGTTATTTTCAACTAAAAGTAGAAAATATACAATTTTATGAAAATGTTTAGTATTTGAAATAAAACAACACAGTTGGGAGGGTTTCCCTTTAATTGTTGAACACTTCAACATGTTTCACCATACAGTGGCTTCATCAGGCAGATGAAATAATGTTTAGCGTAATAAAAGTTTAAAACAATCACAATATAAAAATTCTTCGGGAAATCTTTATGAAGCTTTGTGTGAATGTAAAAAAGACTTTGCTCTTTCAAAGTATGTAAAAATCGAAAAATACGCCAGCGATAGTTTTCGAGTTATTTTTATCTTAAAGTCGAAAATATAGAATTTTATGAAAATGTTTAGGAAAATTTAAATTTAAATCATTCACAATATGAAAATTATCCGAGATATCTTTATAAAATGTTGTATGGATGTTAAGCAGACATTGATCTTTCAGAACATGTAAGAAACAAAAAATATGCCATCAATAGTTTTCAAACTATTTTTAACTCAATGTCGAAGATATACAATTTTATGAAAATATTTGGGGAAATAATTAAAATTTAAATCATTCACAATATAAATGTTTTCCGAGAAATCTTTATGAAATTTTGTGTGGATGTTAAGAAGATATTGTTGTTTCAGAATATGTGAAAAACAAAAAACACACCAACGATAATTTTCCAGTTATTGTCAACTGAAAGTAGAAAATATACAATTCTATTAAAATATTTAGGGAAATTAAAAATTAAATCATCTACAATATTAAAATTCTTTTGGAAATCTTTATGAATTGTGTGGACGTTAAGAAGATATTGCTTTTTTAGAATATGTCAAAAACAAAAAATACGACATCTATAGTTTTCGAGTAATTTTTTTTGAAAGTCGAAAATATTGAATTTTTTGAAAGTATTTAAGGAAATTATAATATCTAGCAGTATATTTTTAATTTCCTTTGAAATCAGTGTTTAGTACGCTTGGCGCATGAAGTAAAATTTCCAGTTTAGAAAAGCCTGAAAATTTGGTTTGGTCGCGTAGCGCTACGCGCTACGCGACCAAACCAAATTTTCAGGCTTTTCTAAACTCGAAATTTTACTTCATGCTTAATCTGGGCGTGGAAACACTCGTTCGAAACTTGGAATTGAACACTCAAAAAAGCAATGAATGGCGGAAATTTTACAGCGCGTGGTACGCAATTAATAAGTTGCAACATTACCCCGAATTTTAAGAAAAATCGTTAAAAATCACAATTCAACTTTATCAAATAACTTAAATTGGATTTATTTTAACTTAAATCCTCTCCCATCCCATCTAATTTAAGTATTTTGAATTATTTATATCAATTAATCGATCAAATTACCAATTTCGGATATTCCCCGATTGAAAAGTTTAGAATTGTACATCACAATAGCGAGCGTGTTTTAGATTAGATAAGGTGCACATAGTGCAACTATTAATTCCCAACTATATTTCACTCTTTATCTATAATTTGATTTTATGCGCAGCAATAAAATCAAATTGTTCTCATTTGATGGTTTAATTGAAATGTTGTCGCATTTTTTGGTCAATCACCGCAATAAAACCTCTGTGGAATGTTTCAAAATTTAAAATGCTAAATCTAGATACATCTAGATTAATCATTTTAAATTTTGAAAAATTCCAAGGTTTTATTACGGCGATTGACAAAAAAAATGCGACAATATTTTAATTAAACCATGAAATGAGAACGATTTGATTTTATAGTTGCGCATAAAATCAAATTATAGATAAAGAGTGAAATATAGTTAATGAGAAATATTTTAGTGATTTAAAATCAGCAAAATCTAAATTCAGATTGTTAAGGATTTGTTTCAGTGTTGGAGAAATAAAAATTGACCAACTAAAAACAAAATTGCAAAAGGTCAAAATGAACTGAAAATGTTTAGTGCAATTAAATTTATTTAAAAGTCAGGTTAATTTAGTGCTTTTTAAAACATAAGCTTTATTACTTTATTTACCATTTCAGATTAAGATAAAAATTGATATGTCGCATTTTTTATCAATCGTTGCAACAAAACATCATTGGAGTGTTTCAAAATTTAAAATCATAAATCTTTGTTTGTTATTGATAATGAGCACTTTGTGTCTCGAAATGTACATCTAACGATACAAATAAAAAGTGAAGTAAGGAATAACAGTCTTTTTTAGCATATATCTAGATGTAGATAAAATGAATTTGAGTGATTTAAAATCAGAAAAAATAAAATTATAATTGTTGAGGGTTTGTTTCAGTGTTAGAGAAATGAATAAAAGTCAACCAACTAGACACAAAACTGGAGAAGTTCAAAATTGACTGAATATATTTAGTGCAATTGAATTGGTTGAAAACTTGTGTTGATTTAGCGCGTTTTATAGCCATAAACTGTTATCACCATTTCAGATAAAGATAAAAATCATAGATTGCTAATAATCGAATCAAAACTTTTGTAATTATTATCCTCTGCCTTTAACATAAAAGAAAACGTTTCTAATGAATCAATCAAAATACTTTTAATAAACAAATAATAAATTAAATTACTTCCCTAGTGTTTTAAATTATCAATACTTATTTGCAGACCATTTCAGTTGTGTAAAATGTTTAGATTACTTAAAAAATGTTTGTGTGCTCCGGCATTGGAATTTACACATCTCAAAATGTATGATGTATTTCTTAACAATTCCTGTAATTTTTGTATTGCGTTCGTGCATTGGATTTTTCAACAAGGTCGTTGGCATGATGAATAATGAACTGTTGAAAATTGAAATGAGTGTGCTTACTGTTTTCTGAATTTAGTACAGGGCGGGCGTATTTGCATTGGTCGTTAGAATGTAAATTTCGTTTAAATTCACTTACGAACAAACACACCACGAATAACGGTTCTGTTTGCTTTTCGATTTCGATAAATTCTTATTTGCCCTTTGTCTACAATTGATAATATTGGCATCACAACAGAGGAATTTAGGGTTTGGCAGTAAAAGTCATTAAGTGCTGTTTGGTTCACCTTGCGCCTAATGAGCGTTAGTATTAATCCCATTGAATAATTGAAACTCGAAGTTCTGGCTGGTTGAAACAATCAAATTACCAAGGCTTTGAATAATGAGAATTATAACTTACAGTTTGATTTGCTAAAGATAATTCTAGACAATTTTAATACAATACCAGAGTCTTAAAACCTTGTACTAACTAATGTCGCCACTGCTTGCTAACTTCACTTGCGCCCTACAACTTTCTACTGAACTCTATTAATCAATTGCAAGGGTCCAGTAGAGTGTTATAGTATATTACATTACAAGTGTGGTAAACAGCATATTACGTGCGAGTGTAGAGTTAAACACGAGCCGCGCAGCGGCGAGTGTGTTAACTCCACGAGCACGTAATATGCCTACCACACGCGTATTGTACATAGTTTTACCTGCAACCAACTATATAGTTTTCATGCGAACACCATATATAGTAATGTAGATTTAAGTAGCAACTGGCAAAAAGTTTTATTTTTATCTATTTTCATATTATTTTGTGCAAACTAGTTATTATAATGATAATGATTATTTATAACTACAGAACAGTTATTAAAAGAAAAGCTACCATTTCGCATTGAGTTTTGTGTATTAACTGCAATATGTTGGTTTTCATTGCTGTCTGCATTGCTTCTGACTTCAGGTGCTTGTGAAATGTAAGGTTGTTTATCACAAATTACCGCAGGCTCAATAGCTTTATTTTCAGTAAAGGATTTAATCTTTCCCGAGCAGAGCCATTCCATAAATTTGGTATAACATTTTATGTACCGCGCCCGCGATTTTTCGGGTAACTGCATATCATTAATCGCTTTGGCACGTGCGGCCACATCCGGAGGCGTTAATTCGCAGTCGCTTGAATCAGACATTACCTGAATAACGTGTCACACTTGTACGATGACTTTTCAAAACTGACGTTTGTCATTTTTTTGTTACAACAAACGCGTGATTATGACAGTGTTTTCTAGATCAGTAAGGTGGTTAAGAAAACACTGTTTTCTTATGTGGTTGCAGGTAAAAGTTATATACAAATCAGGCTTATTAATACACAGTAGTAGACGTATTAACAAGCCAAATTTATTAGTAAAGTAAACTTTATTCAGTTCAATAACTTTTTATATCATTTTAAAATTATTGTATTTAAAATAAGGCTGAGAATTTTGAAAATTGAAGTATTATAGTAATAATTCGAAAACATATTCAAATATACTTATTATTTAAATATTTCAATATTGCCCTAATATTCAAATATTTGAATATGTTTTAGAATCCTTCAGTTTTAAAAATCGTCCTGCTATCCCTATTTTAAATACCATCGTTTTGAATAAAGTTTACTTTACTAACAAAGCTGGTTTATTATATTGTTATTAATGTTTTCTACATACAATTTATGATGTTACCCTGTTGATGGATTTTGTATCTCTTGGGTAATAAAGTAGTATTATTTTTATTAATACACACTAGTAGACAACTTTAACACTCTACTGGACCCTTGCAATTTATTAAAAGACGTTAGTAGAAAGTTGTAGGGTACAATTATTTGATGATTCGAATATTTCAAATATTTAAATATGTTTTTCATTGTATATCTAAATACTTGAACATTAAAAATTCTTAACATTAATTAAAACATGTGTAATTATTTTTTTTATCTTGTAATAGATTAAGAATAACTTAAATATTAAAACAGTGTATTACACGCCTGGCGCATGAAGTAAATATTTCAAGTTTTGAAAAGCCTGAAAAAAAACAATATTTCAGGCTTTTCTAAACTCGAAATATTCACTTCATGCTTAATCAAGGATTGGAAAATTCTTGTTTAAAAACCATTAAAACCTTTAATTACAACACCAGATTATTACAGAAAAATAACAAAAACATAGTTAACAAAACTCACAAAGGTTATGAAAATAATTACGGTTTGTGTTTGTTTTTCATTTTCCTGAAAAGAACAGTATTGTCATTAAAGATTTTATTACTGTCTAATGTGTATTTTCCACTCCCAGATTAAGCATGAAGTAAAATTTCGAGTTTAGAAAAGCCTGAAAATTTGGTTTGGTCGCTCCGCTAAGCGGAGCGACCAAACCAAATTTTCAGGCTTTTCTAAACTCGAAATTTTATTTCATGCGCCACGCGTATAAAACGCCCACTTAAAGTAAAATCAAATATAAAGTTTCATTGTTTTTTTTTTTTTAATTTTGCAAAATTTCAATTCTCTTATTCTTTTTTAAAACGGTGGTCACCCTAATAATCCAACTTGTATCTTAGGTTGCATATATTCTTACCTATAAAATTTCTTAAAACTAATACATATTTCAAGTAAAACCTGTCTTAAACTCAACTTTAATCTCTTTCATTTAATTGCACAAACTGTATTTGTTCATAAATTTATTATATTTATTAATGTTATTTTTGTGTAATAAATTATTTATTATCTATGATTACTACTTCATTCCATGTTACTGGTGTCATATTTTCGGGGTTTTTAAGGTTAATAATAATTTGTGATTTAGCGATAATTCAAAAGTGCTTGATTTGAGGTATTTTCTACATTTTGTTGAGTTCTTACATTTTACAAAAGGTAAGGTTTCAAATGTTAATCCTGTGAAATTACAAAATTAACAGCCTTGATTAAAAACAAACATAAAATCTGGCGCTTTCACCATAGTTGCATATATTGCCTAATTAATAGACTTTTCCTACCCCTACCCTGAAATTCATATCATATTTGCACACTAAAGTGTGCGTTTATTTACGTACCCGGGTAACAACTCGTACTGAGCCGATTGAAGTTTTATAAACACATAGACACATGTCAAGAGATTCCATATTAAGAAAATTTTCAAATTGTCGTTATACAGTAGAACCTCGTTATACCGGGATGGCTTTTGGCTATACCTAGCACGATATAAGGAAAACACGGTATATCCGAATATATGTAATTTGTATAATAGTCACATACACACACGCGCATATATATATATTTTTTATTTTTTTTATTTTCGCTCTTCTTAGAGTATAAGTTGAAGTGATCCCAAAGAAGTTCTGACACCAAATTACAGGCCAATCGAATAAAATTTAGAGGTCGCTCAAGTCAAAAGTATGAATTAAAATCTGAAAACCGGTTTTTTCTTTAAATAAAAATCAACGGTCTCTCTGAAACCAACAAATACGTTGCAGTAACGTATTATTTTATTAAAGTACTTGATATTCTATTATTATTGATACTCATAATCTATTTATTGTCGACATTAGACATTGGGTGCATCATTTAAGGCGGTAATTTTAGTCTCGATTTTCACACTTCCGCAAAACTTGGTGTATATTTTCGGATGACCGGTATCCTATTCGCTCTTTTTGGTCTTAAATATTCCCTTATACATTAAACTATAAGTTAAGGCCCTTTGCGCAATTTACTTTCACTTTATTTATGATGTACATCGAAATTTCATCTTCGTCTTCATCTTCGTGTTCGAGACTTCTTTACCAACGGTAACCTCAGGACCTGACGTGGCTTCGTTCAAGAGGTTTTCAAAGGCATGGCCTACCTTAGACAGGTATTGCTGACGAGACCGTCCGAACAGCTCTGCAGTCATCAAAAAGTGACATTCTTACATTCGCTTTTGAGCAAATACAGGTACAAATACAATCTCATTAACCACCAGTGAAATGAATTTATATTTATTAATTACATGATTTTTTTCATTGTATTGCAAAATAATTGTTGCAGGATTCAACTTGAGAGACGACTATAAGGAACTTTTGGAACTGGTCATCGTATTCTTGGGTTCCTCTCCGAAGAGCGACTACAAATTTCGTTTACCTGGACCTGTGCACCACGCTAGGTGGATGGCTAAAGCCATCTATTCATTGAAGATGTACTTTTTCCGGAAGCAATTCAAACTGAAGAAGAAAGAAGAAAACGGATTACGCGACATAAATGTATTTATCGTTAAAGTGTATATTAAAGCGTGGTTCACCGCTTCGCAAACGTAAGCTAGCCCAAACAACGATATGACATTTTTACATGACTTAATTGATTATAAAAACGAAAACGAAATTGTAGCTGCGGCCGCGCTTAACAAATTCACTAACCATTTATGGTACTTGTCAGACGAAGTGATCGGGTTATCATTGTCTGATGAAAATGTTTCTACGGATGAAAAGAAAAAAAATGTCTACGCCATGAACAACAATGCGGCCTGCGAACTTCAGTCAAAACGCGTGAAAATTAATGCCAATAGTGCCGAAGAGCTAGAGTTGTGGAGAAAACGAGATATTTCTGACTTCGTTTCAAACCAAACCGACCAATTGTTCTCGCGTTTTGCAATTGACAGAGATTTTCTTAACGTTGATCCGAGCTTATGGGAATCTATCGAAAGCTACAAACAGAGTAGACAATATTTGTCCCATCTACGAGTGGTTAACGACACTGCTGAGCGAGCCGTAGCTTTGGTTAAGAAATTTAACACGCTAATTACCAATTTGGAGGAGCAAAAACAGTACTTATACCAATCTGTGCAAAATCATCAGCGGCGTTTCCCAAATGCGACAAAATCCAGTTTGAAAAATGTCTCAAGTAGTGATTCTTGATATGATTGTAATAATTTTATGTAAGTAGTTTGATTCTGATTAGATTACACCGATTTGGTATTGTCAAGGAGGACTTCCAAAAATTTCAGAGCAATTCCATCTTCCACCATATTTCGAGTTTACTAGAATAATATCTTTGTATATAATGTATTTAATTGGTAAAATGAATAATTATACGTCACAAACTAATTTCAAAATACATTAATGAATAACCACAAAAATCCTGAAATCGCGTCTCCGAGCAGCTTAGTGAAATTTCGATGTACATCATAAATAAGGCGAAATAAAATTGCGCAAAGGACGTTAACTTTTAGTTTAATGTATAAGGGAATATTTAAGACCAAAAAGAGTGAATAGGGTACCGGTCATCCGAAAATATACACCAAGTTTTGCGGAAGTGTGAAAATCGAGACTAAAATTCCCGCCTAAAATGATGCACCCAATGTCTAATATCGACAATAAATAGATTATGATTATCAATAATAATAGAATATCATGTACTTTAATGAAATATTACGTTACTGCAACGTATTTGTTGGTTCCACGGATTCCACGGATTTTTATTTAAAGAAAAAACCGATTTTCAGATTTTAATTCATACTTTCGACTTGAGCGACCTCTAAATTTTATTCGATTGGCCTGTAATTTGGTGTCAGAACTTCATTGGGATCACTTTCACTTATACTCAAAGAAGAGCGAAAAAAAAATTTTTGGTCACCCTAATATATATATATATATATATATATATATATATATATATATATATATATATATATATATATACATATGCAGTCAATTGTTAAAATTAACATCTTTAAAAAAAAAGAAACCTGAAAAATGACCCCCATATATCCGAATCATGGTATCTCGAGGCCCGGTATAGCGAGGTTCTACTGTATATAATAATTTTATGGATAGTGAGTGTGAAAGTGATTCGTATACTTCATTGGAGTTGAGACATTCTGCCAAAGATACAGAGCAAGAATATCTGGCCAAAAAATCGCGAGATGAATATTAAATTTGCATATGAAAACCCTGTAAGCCAAAGGCTATACGGGAAATTTTTCTTTTAAGTAAATATGTGCATAAGTTGTAAATATTTCGACATTCGTTGTTTTTTATGAGTTCAATTTGAAGCTGTAACCGAGTGTTTTCAACTCCCAGACTAAGAATGAAGTAAAATTTCGAGTTTAGAAAAGCCCCGTGAAAATTTGTCGAGGGTCGCGCAGCGACCCGAGACAAATTTTCGGGCTTTTCTAAACTCGAAATTTTACTTCATGCGCCACGCGTATAAAACGCTGATTTCAAGTGAGGTTCAAATGTGCATAAAGTTTACAATATTTTAGTGTTTTATACGCGTGGCCCATGAAGTAAAATTTCGAGTTTAGAAAAGCCCACAAAATTTGTCTCGGGGCTTTTCTAAACTCGAAATTTTACTTCATGCTCAGTCTGGGAGTGGAAAACACTCGTTTAAATTTTCAAATTGAACTCTTAAAACAACAAACAATAACTATTATTTCCGTTTCTGTCACTAGCGATAGGAAAAGTTGACTGTAAAACTCGAGTGGATATGGCTTATATCTCACTCGGCATTTGGGGCACTCGCCTACGGCGTCGTGCCCCAAACTTGCCATCGTAAGATATAAGCATCATGTTCACTCTCGTACATACACTATTTTAGCATTGAATAGAGTATTATTACTTAATCAATGACCAGTTTAAAATCATCAGGAATAAATAAAACTTAGTAGACTTTTAAAACAGATTGCTAACATTCATTACTAAGGCAACAAACAATTATAAGCTTTACTTAGTTTTAATTTGGAAATTTTTAATTATTATAACAGTTCGAAATTAAAATCATGTAAATTTTCAACAAATCATAGATTTAATGTATTAGATTACTACTTAATTCTTTATATTAATTATTGCAGTAGAATTCTCTAATTTTACCTTTTCTTTTCCAGATTCTCTCCTTTTCAAGACTCCATCGATGGAAATTTGAACCATTATTTCACACACGCACCCACATTAAAGTTTATATATTCGGTGAAAGGATCGTAAAGCACTATTCTTTCACCAAATCGTCAGTTTAAAGATAGTGATTGATTTTCCATGTACAAACAACTTTTTTAAAGACAATGGGCTGTATGATTTTCCCTTTGTTAAGGCTATCCTTAGCTGAATAATTAATTAGAGTAAGTAAAAACATCAAAATCAATACGTATGACAAAAACAAACACAATTAACGACTGTCTAACTTTAACAATGGGCAGATCATACAGACCATTGAGTGCTACTAATAAACATGATTTTTATTTTTAATCCGATGAACTAATTTGACTTGATTTCCAAGCTTTGATTTTCTAGAAAAAACAAACTTGTCTCGAATATCAAGCATTAAAAATAATCACTCGATTTAACATTTAACTATTCACTTTTAATGCTCGACTTTATCGGTAACGGTTTCGCCTGGTTAATTAGCTTAGGGATCAAGTCAAAGGTGACATCCTGTAAATAAAGAAAACTGCTTGTTTTCTAACTGCTCAAGTCTTTTCTTATACCTTTTAGAAAAAAAAAAATCATTACCCAAAGAAACTTTTCTTCAAGTTTAAAAGGTGCAAATAAAACCAAACAAAAAAATCATTACCCAAAGAAACTTTTCTTCAAGTTTAAAAGGTGCAAATAAAACCAAACAAATTGATGTTTTTTTTTGTATTTCGTAAGCATATTTAATAAATATCTCATATTTTTTTTATAAAGGCTGGAAATTGAATCATTTTTAAAAAATAGTTAACAATTTTTCCGCGCAATCACTCGCTCTCTCTCAGCAACACGATCTATATTTCCGAAATAAATATATACAACAAAAAAATTGAGCGCATTAAAAAAATCGAAAGAAAAAAATGTGTCCGTAATCACATTTCTCTATCATCTACATCCTATTTAAAAAAAGAATAAAATAAAACTATACACAAACATAAAAATTATTAACATAAATAGATATGATATACATTTTTTTTTCTTCTACTGCTTATTCATCTTTTATCCGAGGGATAAATATAAAACAAAACAAAACATCGTGCTTTAATTAAATCGGTCGTTTTAAAAAGTAGTCATCTCCTCAATCAGAATAAATCACTTTTTGCAAAATTCTGTCTCTTTGTATCTATACTCGTGTATTCCATATGAAAACGGGCCAGAACTACTATGCTTATAATGCTTTTATAAGCATGAAAAAATTCTACGTTGACCTAGCTAATAATAAATGGAACTTGGACAGTTTATTTATTGAAATGAACAATTTGAAATTGTGAAGAAAGCCCCGTCTTAAAATGACTGATTCAATTGTTTTTATTTTCTTATTATAATAAAAACTCCCACCTCAATTATAGTAAGTAGGTTGTTATACACTTATTTTTACTTTTCCCCATATGTAATACAAAGGGAAAGTATTGTTTTTGTGAACGTTTTCAAATCATAAATTTAATTTCATTTATTTTAAACAAGATTGAAAAACTTCCAACTCACTTGAAATAAGTAGGCTGTGATTTGGTTTACAAACCAGCATCAGATTTTTAATCAACATCATTTTATTCGTCAATTTAATTTGATCTTCACGTAACTCAATTAAAAATCCAAACAGCGTTTGTATGTAGGTATACTTAAAAGAAAAAAAAAACATATATACTTTTTACCTTCAAAACACAAATAAATAGGTTCATTTAATAATTGTTTGATTTTAACAGTCTTTGCCATTGAATTTAGCATAAATAAAGATTTGATTTGAAAAAAATATATTTATATAAATGTTTGAATCATAAAACATTGATCAAATAATACTTATATATTTGTTTTTATCATCAATGCTACTTTATATACAGGGTGACCCATTAGTACGCTCTCGGGAATATTTTTCTATCCATTCATTTTACAAAGTCTGTTTAGATTTTTTGATGAACACATTGAGAGATCTACTATAAAAATTAAAAAATGTGTATGTTTTGTGGTGAAAGTTTTTGTCGCACTTTGGGTTGTATTTGCAAACATACATTTAATGTTACTCAAAATTTTGTTTAAAGTTACATTTCATTGTCTGTAAACAAAACTGTGCGTTTTAATAGACATACACTTATACCGAATCGGAATACAGAATCACTGAATAGAATTCATTCTGCTTAAAAGACGAAATAAGTGGGAGTTTTTGAACATTCTTGATAATTATTATTAAACAAATAAAACAGCGCATATATTTTCTTGTTTTGTTTTGAGATGTGGAGCATAAAGTTTTAAAAAAAATCGATGCCTATTAAAAAATTCTACGGATGGCAAGTTTTTCAATTTCCCCTATTTTTTAATCAAGTTCTAGCGCAACAAGGGAAAACTTTTATCTCTCTTTCTTTAAATAAAACACTCGGGCTTTCATTCTTATATTAAAACTTATGTATGTACAAATATATATATATATATTCGAGTGGGGTGAGGAATATTTAAAAAAGTAATCGGGGTAAAACTTAGAGTAAAAAAAAACAACAACGGCGGAGAGATTGTGTTCTATAACCTCTTCAGAGTGTTGACACCGAGAGAGCCGGTTTTGAGTTTCCGCGTCGGTTGCACTGACAGGGGCGCTAGCGGCGGCGAGTCTGCGTTTTCGGCATTGCCCAATTCCTGAATTTTTTAAATGGAAAAAAATACAATTATTAATAATAAAAAACTACAGCTGCAGATTGGAAGAATGAAATAGACACTTTTCTCGAGACATGCCTATAAATAGTATCCCAATGAGACAAAACCACTATTACTTACAATCAATCACTAATTGTAAGTTTTAGACGCATTTTCGTGTGTGGCAACTTCATTGTAATCAAGTAATTTAGCGGTTATGTTACACTGCTTTTGTTTATGTTGGGTAAAAATGTTTTTCTTCTGCTAAATTATTTGAGTGAAGGTTACTTCTAACGAGTGTCTCCACTCCCAGACTAAGCATGAGGTAAAATTTCGAATTTAGAAAAACTGGTAAGTTTTATTTGGTCGCATAGCGAAGTGGAGTGACCTCACCAAACTTTCAGGATTTTCTAAACTAGAAATGTTACTTCATGCACCACGCGTATAAAACACTGAGGTATTGTAAAGTTTACAATATGCTACTTTACATAATCTTGAGTTTATGTTTATTATAGGTTATTAATTAATCTACATGCTATTAGTTACTTTTCAGCTATTGATAAAATGAACGAGGCAACATTGCATTTTCATGTGTGCCAACTTCATTGTAATCAAGTAAATTCGAAGTTATATTACACTATTTTTGAATACTGCTTAAGAATTATATTTTGAACTTCACGATATTTCAGTGTTTTAAACGCGTGGAGTAAAATTTCGAGTTTAGAAAAGCCTGAAAGTTAGTCTGGAAGTGAAAACACTTGTTAAAAGCAACAAATTGAAGAACCTTTTTCAAAACCAACAAATGCCTGAAAATTTACAGAATACATATCGGGGTATGTATACCTAAAATAAACATTTTCAGACTTTTTTTAAACTCGAAATTTTACTTCATACTTAACCAGGTAGTGGAAATCCTTGTTGAAAGTTTCAATCTAAACAATTTTCAAAAACAACGAATGCTTGAAAATTTACCAAGTACACATCAGGATATGTACCTATTCTTAAAAATCAATTGTCAGGTGAAATGTACAATTACAATTATATGTTGCTTTCAAAAGTTTCACGTAAGTTTTAGATTAATAATTAAAAAACAATTGTCAATTGTGAAATGTACAATTACTATTACATGTTGCATTCTAAACCTATTTTATGTCGAATTATCAGAGCGCTGATTGGCTGCCAAAGACAAAATCTCTACCATTACTTACACTTATATTGTTGTAACTGGCAAGTCTCATTTGGGCGAGCTGAGAGGCGGGTGTGAGGTTTGTCGAGCTGCCGAAAGGAGACATCATCGAGGAGACGGCCCGTTTGAGCTTCGACGGAGTCTTGTTGAAGCTGAACGCCCTGCCAACTTTCAGCCTTGTCCGCGTGGCGAATTTGAAGGCTTTCGAAAGCGTGCCGTTGTTGACATCGCTCGTGTTTATGTCCAGCTCGTGCGGATCCAGATTCACCAAAAATTTATCCTGCACGAGGTGGTGAATTTATTTTTTATTTTTTTTATTTAATGACTACAAATCATAACTATATTCATATGGTTATTATATGAATATTTTTTTTTTAATATACAACAAGAAACGGTATATTAGAAAAGAATATCTAAGTGTAACAATCATTGTTCAAAGCAATAAGTTTAGATTTTAAAAAAACCCGAGTAAAGAGTACTCACTGAATCCGCTGTACAAGCATTTGTCGCCATCTGCCGGCAGAGCGTCTTCAGGAACACCACTTTATCCGAATCGTCCTCCGTCATCGTAAATGTGAACAATCGCTCCTTCAACTCATCATTATTCCTCACTACCAATCCAAAAACCTTCTGACAATCATCGGTTTCGTTAATATCGATCACTCTTTTGATCATGTTGAGCGACATCAGCTTCACATGCTTGTAAGGCTTGCTCGCCGAATTTTTGTGAGTGCCGTTCACAGTGTTGGGCGATTTCATCGTGTTGAACGCTTTCGAGCGTTTCTTGCAAATCTCCAATTGATCGGAGAAGAGAAATAGGACCAAAGGATTGCCTTTTCCGGAGAGTCCCTCGGAGGACGACAGTTGGACGACCTCGGATTTTGCGACAAAACTTCGATGAGATGAAACTAAATCAGGCTAAATAAAAAGAAATAATAATTTATTCGTTTTTATTTATTGACCAACTCGATTTGGTGATTTTTTTATTATGTTGGATATTTGGTTGGATACTTTGACTTTTGAATTCAAAATAAATTTGAAGTTATGTTTTCAACTTCATTGCCATTTGCTTAATTACCCCATCATAAAGATTAATTAAGTAGCAGAACATTACTTTTGGCATTTTATTACCACTTTTCTGCCAAATAATTAATCAATTGCATCATTGATTTGGGATTTAATTTTCTTAGGTTATTTGATTATTTGGGTGTTCCTACTGTAATGACATTGATAAATAAATTCCATGTTGCAATTGATTAATTATTTGACAAAGAAATGGTAATAAAATGCCGAAAGTAATATTAATCTTTATGATAAGGTAATTAAGCCCATGGCATGTGGAAAACATAACCTCACATTTATTTTGAAGGCAAAAGTCAGAATTATAACCAAAGTATCCAACCAAATATCCAACGTTATGAAAAAATCACCAAATCTTGTTGGCCAATGAAAAAAACCGAATATACACGCACACTAACATAGACATCTGCATTTGTGTTAGTGTCCATGCATGAGTGAATTTTATATCATAGTTTTCTGTATTTCTTACTAACACAAACACACATCTACACCAATATAGATATTTGCGTTTGTGTTAGTTTAGCTGCCGCAACTAGGTGTCGCTAAGAAACATGGACTGGTCAAAACTACAATGACAAGAAATGCGAATAGCTTCTTTTTGGGATACGATCAATTATGAATACAAAACGACAGAAGATTTTTTCCTGACTCACCGGGCAGTTGTCGATGTCGTTAAAGATATCGAACATCACCCTTTGTCCTTCCGTTTTCCGCTTATCTTCGTTGATGTGTGTCATCACTTCGCGTATGGACGCTAAAGCCTGGTCTAGCGCGCTGTGATCCGGATTTGACTTTGGTGTGTGTTTTAAAATATCTAAAAATGAGCATCACACAAATGTACCACATATTCTATCGAATAAACAATAATACTTACACAACATTTTTTCATCGAATTGTAAAACTATTTTTTTTTATTAGAACGTTTTAGTTTATCGTTTTACGAAATGCAGTAATGTTAGCGTCTAAACTAAACATGCTTGTTGTCCGGTAACCGTCTGCATTACTGAGCAACAAGCAAGTTTAGCGTAGACATTAGCGTTAACGTATTTCTTAAAACGATAAAGTAAAACTCCCTATTATCTAATAATAATAATACGAGGGGTGATCAAAAGGTAAGGTTACAAAGCCTGCAATAAAACATGCAACGTCATTTTCGTCATATGTTGCTATATTCACTTCGCAGATGTATTATGACAATGACAGTAAGCGTCATTGGATATATGACGTGTCATTTAATACCGCATATAATACTTTTTCTATTGCGCAAGGAATGACCCTGGCTACCATCACAGCAACAAAAATCAAATTTTTATCACAATTATTTGTATAGTAAATAAGATCCAGAGAGAAGAATAAAGTATAATGTATTCAGTACGATACACACGATATATTTATTATTTTCCGTGTGTGATCTGTGCTTATACCCATTCATGTCACGATCCTCCCCTTACTTCTCCAGCGAAAACGTCAAATTGTGTCATATCTAGACACATAGTATATATGTCATCCAATTACCTTGTAAAATGTGTACATTTTGTAATCTTACGTTTTGATCACCTCTCGTAATAATAATAATCAGTTATCAGTTAATTATCTCTTAAAACTTACCATTTAACAGTAGACTTATACTGGGTAACCGTTGGACGGGCCTGATGAGCAAGTCCTGCAGTCCCTGGCGGCCACACTCCGGCCTCGTCTGGCAAGCCTTCAAGAAAGCATGAAACCTTGGTTTGTTCATGTCGCACTGGTTCAGCATCTCCTTCATGCCCTCGAAGAAGTTGACGAACGGCGGGTAAGCCTTCAGCAAATCTGTCGAGTACTTTAGTATTATGTTCCCTATGCTCTTATCCTCTGACCATTGCGCCGACGTCCGCCTCAACTCGTCCAGCATCTTCAGGTGCGTCTCGTAGATTGGCGGAACATTGCCGAAGATGATCTTTAATTCTTGCGGGTTCAACAAAGCTTCCTCCTCGGGCATATCTTCCAAGTGTTTTTTAAACATCTAAAAAATCATCATGCTGTTAAGAGTCATAAGAGTGATGGACATAATCAAATAATATAAATAATCGATTATTTTGGTTCCAATTTAATTGGTCTCGTTTGCTTTTTGCTTTTTCTCAGACGTGCAACTTATGTTTGCCAGCCAGTAGTTCATAATGCAAATATTGCCAATCGGATCTAACTTCTGTAGTTCATGTTTCAAAAACGCTACACCACTAGGTGACTTTGTGATCCCCTCATAATCAAACTTACATTCATGATAGTGTGGAGTATATTGACGTAATTCGATTCCGTCTGCACCAGCTCTAGGAAGACCTGCTGTCTGGGTGTGAGTCCTTTCCTGGGCGTGTCCGGAACTGCGTTGCTCTCTTGGGCGTCGATTAAAGCTTTGTCGGGGCTGGCAGTGCAATCCAAGAACGACCCGGAGACCGACAGTAAGCCGGCGTCGCTCACGGAGGACCGCCTCTTGTGATGGACTCCAGGTGATTGCTGGTGGGCAAGGGAGGAAAGAGTCTCGTGCAGCCGTTTCCTCTTCCTCCGGCTGGCACTACTCGGCGTCGCCTGGTGCGAATCCCTCCGCGCGTTCGGCGATAACACTTTCTCGATGTACTAAATAAATAATAGGGGCCATTATATACTAAATTGTAATAATGATAAAGTAATTAGCCAAATTAGAGGAAAATCTTGAACAGAGGGGTGACTCCGCAATGTAAATTGCATTTATCTGTGTGACTAATAAAACAATTTACCTAAAATTAATAACATCTTGATACTGTAATTTACTTTTGATAAGTTAATCAAGTCGCTTCTAAGAAATTTTGTATTCTTATGTCTCGCCTAGCTTTATAAAATGAGTTCTATTAACTTACATCATCGAAGAGATATTCCTTTTCATCCAAACTGATCTCCTTTTGCACCGAAGTCCAGAACCACTCGGCTTTCACAATGTGCGCCCTGGGTGGGCCCTCCGGACGTTCTCCGACCGTCGATTCGTCCACCACCTAAAAACACGAGCCTTAGTATTTAAGAGATACTCCTTCGCGACCCTCGGAACTTATGCAAATCAATGAGTTAATTTTGTTGACAGTATTAAGAGATAGAAAAATGTAAGTTAGTACCGCGTTGTGATTCGAGAAGAAACCCCCTGCATTCTCCGATCCGGTGTTGATGCGAAGTCGCGCTTCGCCGGTGAATGAGGGAACGGGAGGAGGAAGCATGTGCATGTCGGAAAAATCGGGGAAACAGCTGGCGTTCATCTTTTCACACACATCCAGCTCCGAACCGGTGAAGCTTAATTTCGTAGAATTCAAATCGTTACCCTGTTTGAAGCTGTTGCTCCTTCCGAACTTCGACGTGCTGAACGTGCGCATGAACAAATTCTTGCGCTGCGGCTTGAAAGATTTGTCCTTGCAAGGGGTCGAGTTGAAGCGATCGCAAACGTTCAGGTTATTAACTGTTTCGACGTCGAAGACACCGGAACTCGAAATAACACTCTCGTTGAAACTTTGATTCTGTGCAGCCGAGATCGTCCTTCGACGATTTGAAAAATAGTCAAGCGGAGTCCGGAAAAACTCTGAGATTTTCTTCTTGGTATTCTCGCTATAACTCAAATCCCTTTTTCTTTTCGAGCAAAAACTCAACCGGTCCGGAGATAAATTCTTCCGTTTCCTACTGCTGGACAACGACTTGTCCAACTCTAAATTTTGCATGTGCACGGTTGTGTCGTTGACTTTCTCAGTGAAAGACGAATCGGGCGTAATTTCATCGTTGGTTTTCTCGTGAACCGTCGTTAGTTTCGGTGTTTTTAAATTCGCCTGTGTGTTCGGAGCAGGGGGGGATTTTATGGACAGGGGGGATGTTAGTGCGTGTAGCTGGGGTGGTGAGAGCGAGTCACTGTTAGCTTCCAGCGTGAATTTCTCCGCATGATCCATTACCTGAAATTAACCAACCAACACCGTGCATACCAAAGAAAACAACACAAACAACATGATCCAAAGAAAATTGCATCGATAAGTATTTGATAAAAATAAAAGAAATGATTTGCTCAAAACCTTAAATTAATTTCAGTAATTGGAAAATAAGAATAGGTTTTTATTTTTGGAATTCTTGATCTACGATAAGTTTTAGTAAAAGCTTCATGTGAAATTGCAACCAAGTTGAATAAAAGACGATTATTTATGGCTACAATTCTTCAATTTTGTCATAATGGCAACACTGTATTCAGATGATATTCTGTGTACTTAGGATAGTTAGATGATATTTCTTAAAGGACGAATAAAATTAGTTTTTATTTTTACTATTCTTTATCTTCGATAAGTTTTAGTAAAAACTGCATGTGAAATTGCAACAAGGTTAAATAAAAGACAATTGAGGTTAGATTAGATAACAGTGATTAAGTTTGCTTAATTTAAGAAAACTTTAATCACTGTTATCTAACCTAACCTCAATCGTCTCTTATTTAACCTTGTTGCAACTTACAAACCGTAAATTACAAAACAAAATTACTTTGAATCTCTTTTTTAACAATTTAAAAGTAAATAATTTTAACCTTACAATTTGTGTTTCCCGTTGAATCGAGGCACTAAAACATTGATCCACCTGCTTTTAATATTGTAAAAAGTTATCACAACACAGCACATAACACAAACACATACACACGAAGTCCGAACAGTAATCTAAAACTGTGCACTAATTAAAATAGATATCTACCGGAATTTGAATAAATATGAAAATAAATTATGTAAGTTTTGTGACCCACTAATTTTGTTTTTTCCATTTTCATTAACACTTATCCACATGTTTCAGACTTCAGCATGTGTGTGCACGTGTGCGCACGGATTGAATTTTCCCTCCGTCTGTTTCAGACTTCGGAGTGTGTGTGCGTGGATTGAGTTTCTCCTGAAGCTTTTTTATTATTGCACATTAATTAAGCGTTTTATCAAATACTTATCATGAGTTACGTTAGACGGGAAAAAAAGAGCAACCACAGCTAAGGCAGGTTTTAATAAGGAACGAGTTTTGTGCGCCGCAGACAATGTAATACGTTTAGTGCACTCTTCAGTAAGAATACAATGCTATTGAGTGAGCAACAATATATGTATGCCATAAAAAACTAAGACAATATAAAATATATAATAAACATAAAAATTGAGGGAAATATAAATGTGAAATTAAAGAAAAACCACTCAGAAAGCACATTTTAGCTCTGGCTGTTGAGTTTCTAAAAAGCTACGGCGGGCCGCATCCAGCCCACACGCTGCTCATCCTTGCTATTGAAAACTAATTTGACCAATGAGGGCACTGGTGCCGCACCGAGGAAGGAGTACTGTCGATCAGCTGTTCCGGCTTTTAATTAAGAAACATTTTTTAATATATTTATATCAGTGCAAAATAGAAATATAGATATTTGTAATGAATGGCACATCTTAAATTTTGTCTCTGAAGGGGTGTCAGGACCTGTTTTGAAGATGATAATTTTAATGTTATTAATAATAATCGGCGAAAATCAATACATTGCGCCGTAATGAAAACTAAAATCAATTTGTATTTCTTCTTCAGATACAATATTTAAGTTGCGGCACTCGTTTTCACTAACACTTAATTCACCTATTAAAAAATAATCCCATTTTTATTAGTTCATGCAAGACCGATGCAAAACATAACCTTTAATTTTATGGACGGTTTGAAAATCCATGGACGCTAAGTGCCATATTTTAACCTGCTATGTAATTGCGCTCCTATAAGCAACAATATTTCCACGATTTTACACCGTTTGGGTTTAATTTCAACATTTATGAGACAAATAAAGCACAACAAAACACTCTCAATAAGCACATGCTGTTTATAACAGTACTCCTTTCTCTAATATTTTTTCCTGCTACGGGGTAGCGTATTCGAACGTGTTAGTTCTCAATTGTTTTCCTACAATGCGCAGTATGTACAATGCTGTCGTTAAATGTATTGCGCTCTGTAGGAAAACAACAGCATTACATGCCTACAAGTGTCAGCGTATTGCACTAATAGTGTTTTTTGGTTACTGCCCTAGTGCGCACTAGAGCTGCACTCACTGCGCTTCTGCATTTTTTACTTCCGAACTTTTTGCATATAAGTGTGCATTCGAGCCGTCTGAGAGCAAGAAAACAACACTGGCCAGTGTAGTGAGTACTCCAGTTCCAGTGCAGATAGGATGGAGGAAAAAATAACACTCTTTGAAAACCAGGACAGTGAAATGACATCACTGCGCGAGTTCCTGCTTAAGACAGGTTAGACGTAAAAAGAGAGCAACCAGTAACGTCATTTTACTCTCCAGTATAAGCGGAAAATGCTATAACCGTATTACATTGTACGTGACAAAACACGCTGCTTAGAAAAACCCGCCTTTATGTTGAGAAAAACACCAATTCTAAATCCAGACACAAATATCGAGAAAAAACATGAATTTAACAGTAAAGTTGATCGATATATGGAGTAAATTTTTTTCTTCATCTTAAACTCACCAAGTGCGTGCAAGTGACGTCTTCTAGTGTAGTGATGGTGCCCCCATTCGACTCCAAAATCTCCGCCATGTGCTTTTCCTCCTCCTCCGGGAAACCCATGAAGCAAACCCGGGCGCCATGGAAGGGTTTCAATTTGTAGTCAGCCTAAAACCGTTTATAAACACTTATACTTATTTTACACAAAACGCATTTCTTGATTGATTCGAAATATAACCAGAGTTTCGAAGCGAAAGATTGTAATGTTAATAATGCTTTGAAACGGTAATAAAACTTGAGAATAATGTCTCCACTAAAAAAAAAAACTTTGCGTTTTAAACTGTGGTGCAATTTACGTTACAAAAATATGTAATTCTTCAGGCCCATATCGATTAGAACATTTCTAAATCCGTTGCGTATCACCGTAATGTAACATTTGATACGCAACAATGCAACAGATTGCATATTTTATTCTGTATGATATTTTCGGATTTCTGCCTTTTATTCTGTATCACGTTTTTAAAACAATCATGAAACGAGTAGACGACACGGAAGTGAAAGTGAGTAATTCGTAAACATTCTTGGCTGATCGGCGAGTAAATAAGAAAATACTGCAGCATTGATACGCATTTTTTTTATGCAACGGGAAAAAACTGGCAACTGGCCGATCGGCTCCGTTGCTTTCAACTAACGCTTCCTCGTCCGCACTAGATGCGATGGGGCAATGCTACGGTGACACGCAATGGGCAAATAATTGATGCGTGCCTTTCAACCCCACAAGTTTCACAGATTGTTTATTTTATTTATACAAATTAAATGTAAGCTTACAAGACAAACGTTTTTTTTTTACTTTAACGAATTAATCAACTTGATAAAACAGACGTATGTTTTGCTTTAAACCGAACATAATAAACTATTTTAAATTTAAATCAACTAACTCAAGTATGACATTTATTACTCACCGTGACGTCCGCATTCCACGCTGTGTGAAACACAATTTTCAAGATATTAACATTTGTTTATGATTTGTTGTTTACCTGTGCATGTATGTGTTAATGATTACCTGTAGGTGTGTTAATGATTAAGAAAATATAAACTCACCGTGAATTTCTCGTTGACAGCACTGAAACCGAGGTCGTGCCTGTTCTCCCAGCTTGACAAAACCCAGCCCAAGTTCATGACGGGCACTCGGAAAGTCGCAGCGTATTGATATTTATCACCCCCGGAGACGTTAGCTATTAAATGTGTGACCTTCGCAGACATGTCTTTCCGTATCGAGCCGCCCATGTGATGCACCAGGGGTACTAATTTCGTCTAAAAAACAAAAACACTCACGTCAGAAAGAAGAAGACTGAAAGGTGAATGTAAATATTCGTTCGTGGAAGATACGATGAGTAATCAAATAAAACTTGGAAATATAAAGGATGAAAATAAGTGTCTTAAAATCTAGGTATTATCTAATTTAAACTACTTATCTACTTAACCTAAAAAAACTCATCTTACCTAACCTAAAAACTCATCTTACCTAACCTAAAAACTCATCTTACCTAACCTAAAATGTCATCTTACCTCAAGGCCGGTAGAATAGAATATAGATAGGTTGGTCCATATTCGTACATGCGCAGTAGTAACTGTCAGTGGTTGGAAATATAATAATAATAAAAATTAATAGAGGTTATGTCAAACGTCATTGACGTCAAGAAGATCAAAAGTGATTAAACGGAATGGCACAATTCTGATATCTGCCATTAATTGAAAATGAAACATGTCAGTGAGTGGAATTTTTCAGCTGTAGCCTCGCAACTGCATAAACAAGCCGGCAACATGGCAAAGCGGCAAATGGACCAACCTCCTTAAAATGTATTTTACCGACTTTGGATACAAACGACTAAAGATAGCCACTACTAACAAGTATGTATTAAAACATGACTATGCATATGGCGTTCTTAGTAACACCTTAATCGCGATTAGTAAATAACAGTTTAAACTATAACCAGAACAGTGAAGTCTGAGAGACACTAGCAAATACTTGAAGATCTGTAACATCCTCAATTTCTTAAAATATTGCATTGACCTTAAATCTACTTTCAGGTGTGTCTACTTTTAGTACGCAGGTGGATTACAGTGCTGGGTTTATTTAGTAGCCGAAGTTATTACGACCTTGAGTTGATAGACATCAAGAATTTCACAAAGTTAATCATCGGCTCTAAATGGTTCTCGTGAAGATTGTGGCATCACAATGTGGGCCTGTGTGCACTTCCTCGTGGGGTGCAACCACTAGAACCTAACCTATTACGCATCTAAGTGTGGGAAATTTCTGACAGCAATTTGTGTACAGGTTAAGGGTTAATACACACATAATAAGTCTGTTCGTTACATAAACTAGTGCAGAAATTTTTACACTTTTTGCACTTAACCTGTTCGTTACATGAACTGGATGCCTGCAGTTGTAAACTTGAACTCGGTTCAACTTAGTGCAGTACAAATGAACAAACCTAATGATTTATCTGTACTTACTAAATCATCTTTGTTTCTAAATCCAGTGAAACAAACGACGACGCCGCTCATCGCCAGGTTGAACAGGGGCCTCGTGTTGTCCGGCAGTCGCTCCTTCTTCGAGGCCAGCTGCTGGAGGGCGGGCGGGCCCAGCAGCGGGTGCCTCGACCTGTACAGTGTCTCGTAGATGTCCCCCTCGAATTTGTCCAGCACAAATATCGTCGAGCAGGACTTGTCCTTGGCGTACTCGAGGCCCGTGTCAGAGGTCACGATCGGCACGCCGAAACTCTGCGCGGCCGTGCAGCAGACCGCGTCGCTCGTCACTTTGCCCACCAGGCATATCCTCTTGTCTAACGGAAGTGAGGCCGCCGCTATGGGATTGGATAAAAGTCAGCTTTATCAAGACAACGTTTAATTTTAAAGTGAAAGAATAATCTACGCATAACTAGTGAATAAAGCTCAGCACAGGTGATTAAATTGGGAGTGTAAATAATAGTCAGCCCTATCAACAGAAAATTCAATTTTAAAGTGATAGAATAATCTACACAGAAGTAGTAAAGAACAAAAATCAGCACGAGTGATTAAATCGTTCGATTGTAAACAATAATGTTTAATCGAAATCGAAGTTTTCAATATAAAGTGTTATCAAAAAGGCAATTAAATAAATCTTAATTTTTTTTTTATAGAATCATTGTGTTATCACGAAAGTCAAGGGCAACAGTTGAATCTTTAATGAATTTTAATTTATCAACAGATAAAAGTTGGGACTTGTGTGGATTGGGGTAATAAAATGTTTCGATTACGATTGCTTTAATGTGTCGGTACGCTTTGATCTAAGTGCAAATAAGTTGATTAAATATTGTTTGTAATTCATTATCTACTAAAAATTTGAAGTGATAAACACCAAAAAATGAAGTGTTTCAAGTCTATGGAAGATGAGGCTAACTATAAATCCATATGTGGTGGATCACCTGATAGCTCAAATACAAAATAGGCCTGAAATCTATGAATTAAACTTCGGCCGCCGAACTCGTAGAGAAGAGCATAAATCATGTGATTGGTCGGTGAAATTCGTACATTGTTCGAGAGATATTTCTATTGGGTTCCTGGTTTTCTAAGTTCACGTATTCACTCTACGTGGTCAGAGGCCCGGGTTTAATCATTGTTACTATCAATCATAACCGTATTTGTTAAGATGAAAATTCACACTAAATCAATGTTTAATATCGTTGGTGCACGAAGTAAATATTACGAGTTTAGAAAAGCCTGAAGATTTGGATTGGTCCCTCCGCTACGCGACCAATCCAACTCGAAATATTTACTTCATGCTTAACCTGGGAGTGGCTTCCTGGTTTCCTACATTCACGTGATCACTCTAAGTGGTCAGAGGCCTGAGTTTAATCATCATGACCAACTTCGAATCGAAATTAAAAATAAAAAAATAAAACATATTTTTTCAACAATCAGAAATAATTACTGAATTCCAAACAACTCTTCCTTTCCCTCCGCTTAATTTCCAACAAAATCACATATAATTACAGCATACCAAAGGAATAATCAATTCCTCTTTCCCCCTCTTTTCAAAATTTACATACCAGTGAATTTTGTACTAAAAAAAATCACAACAATAGAACCCTCCCCTATAATAGAACGGACAATAGGGCACACTTCCACCCTAACACACTTTAGTCAAGGTGTTGCGGCTGAATGTAGGTAGCACAAATAGTACAAACATGGAAATCAGTGGAGCAAAAATGTTTACTTGCACTAGTTCTACTTACAAAATTGTATACATGAAATTTTATTGAAGTATAAAAATCGTCTCACAATTTAAAAGAAAAAACAATTATTTCACAAAAAAATGTTGAGCGCAAAGACAACTTGATTAAGAACATATACCCACCGATTCCCTACGCAAAATGTTCAATTTTACATATACAATATTAATTACCCTTACAATCTAAGTATACATATCAAGTACTAAATAGGCTTAGACTGATATTAAAGAATAACGTACATTCAATTTAACATATCGTGTACGGAATAGTTCTGATTATTGACATGATTATGCAACAACTTTTAAAAATGGTACACACAGCAAATTTTTCTTTTAAGTTTTTCGACATTCATTGGTTTTTAAAAGAGTTTAATTTGAAATTTTAAGCGAGTGTTTTCCTCTCCCAGATTAAGCATGAAGTAAAATTTCGAGTTTAGAAAAGCCTGAAGGTTTGGTTTGGTCGCGTAGCGAAGCGGAGCGACCAAACCAAACTTTCAGGCTTTTCTAAACTCGAAATTTTACTTCATGCGCCACGCTTATATAGCACTGGTTTTAAGTGAAGTTCAAAATATACACGTATTTAGCATACTGCTTTAGTAGCATATTGTGAACTTTACAATATGTGTTTTATAGGGGTGGCGCATGAAGTAAATTTTCAGGCTTTTCTAAACTCGAAATTTTACTTCATGCTGGGAGTGGAAATCACTAGTTTAAAGCTTCAAATTCAACTTTAAAAAAAAAATATGTATATCAAAATCAATGTCAATCGCAAGTGAGATAAATAATTCTTACCTTCAAAATTAAACCCAATAAAAACATAAAATTGCAAACATGATAACAAAAAAAAAACAAGCACACACTAGCAACCTGTTTTAGGATATATCTCAGAACAAAATAAACAAGCAAAAACTGTAAGAATTCATGAATAACTGAATTAATGAAATATCCGGCTTAAACCAGAACAAGCGAGAAATAAATAAACAGGAACGAACAGAGTTTATTTAATTTACACATTTCATATATTTCCAAAATCATCCCAAAATAAACCTTCTTACTTTTTAATTAATTAACCTTCTTATGTTTTACTGGATTATGAAATTATCCGGCATAAACCAGACAAGCGAGAAATAAATTATAAAGAATTAAACAGAGTTTATTTAATTTATGCATTTAATGTATTTCAAAAATCATCCCAAAATTAACCTCCTTACTTCTTAATTACTTAACCTTCTTATTTTCTTTTTAATAATTGATTTGAGTTTGAAAAAAAAACATCGAGTTTAAATCACCGTAATTTTCTTTGAATTGGATCAAATGACATGCGGTGAGTTAAATTTTTACGAAATTAAAAACTAGGTCATGATTTGTTTTTATCGGTTTAAATTAATAATCACAATACCGATGGCACTTAGCGGCCTTTATCTTTAAACTGATTTTTTTTATTTGTGGTAAGAAAATGTGGGCAAATTAAAATTCGGCGGTAAACTCGATTGTTTTAAAACAAAATGTAAAAATATCCTCCCTCTCTTAACCAGAGGCAAATAAATTTATACATTCAGTCCACCTGCTGCCATCTTAACGCACCTGTTACAAAAAGAGAGAGCTTCAAAAGAGAGAGGAAGAGTTAGACTGAAAGAATAACAAGGCACCCAATTTTTTCCTCTCTCTTAATTTATTCATATGAAGATATTAAGTTAAAATCATAAAAATCATTAAGCAAATATAACTATAATTTTAGACATTTCTAACAAGCCACATATTCAGGGCTATTCCGTGAAATGTCAAATTTAACGCACGGTAACATCACAGTCTAAACGAGTTTAGTATTGATATGTATACTTAGATTGTGAGGTTAAATAACGTTTAACGTATAAGTTATTTAACCTCACAATCTAAGTATACATATCAATACTAAACTCGTTTAGACTGTGATGTTTAACATTTCGTGTACAGAATCGGAGGGATTGTATAATGTTTATATTAGTAAGCTTTTCAAGTCTCTGTGAATACGGTATTTATCATTTTAAATCAGTGTTTTTATGCGTAGCACATGATGTAAAATTTCGAGTTTAGAAGAGCCTGGAAATTTAGATTTGGGTGCTTCGCGCCCAACTAAAAATGTTCAGGCTTTTCTAAACTCGAAATTTTTCCAATTATTGTGATCTATACTGAAAAGAAAAATTCCCTGAATAATTAAACATAAACATTTTCATTTTTTAAGCAAAAGAAAACTGTTCTCATTCACACAAATAGAAAAAAAATCATCATAAATACCACATTAATGACTTAAATCCGTGTGGTTAACGCGAGTCACTCACCACAAATCATTACGCACAGATTACAAAAGAAAAAACACCAGTTTTTGAAGGTTAAGATATTAGTTGATCAAAGTAAAAAGACATTTCAAAAAGAATTATTTTAAAATTAATAAAACTAAATTCATAACTATCAAATATTTAAAACAATTGGCATTTTCAATTTTACTTTAACTTGAAAAATTCAAATAAAATTATACTTTAATATAAAACATAATTCAACAAAGAATAAAAGCCAATCAAATTAAATTCTCACATTTCAATAAGGCTGCGATTTAGTGAACACACTTCGTAACTAACAGCAGAAACTCAAATAAATATAAAAACCACTCTTCAATATAGAATTTTAGTTTGCTTTAATTTGTTATCTCTTTAATTCTTTAACTCTCTTTAATTTTACAACCATAAAATAGTAATTAGAAACCAATGGGGGGTGGGTTCTCACAATTCCAAACAATTTTACATTCTACAACTCTAAAGTCAATTGAACCCTTCCAGGAAGTCCAACATTGTATTGTCTCTTAATCTTTACTACATCATTATTCCACTTAATATTGCAATTAATTCTGCGGTTCGAATAATAACAAAAACAAATATTCGATTAGTTGGCACTGTATCTTTGTTTTCTTTTCACAAGTCACACTTATTTGAATAATTGAAAATATATTATTTATTCATCAATTAAATCTTCACATAACCCATTCAATCAATTAATTTAAATGTTGTTTCGTGTTGTTTTATAATCTTATCGTATTTCACAGCTAAAAATGTATTACAAAAAAACATCATAATATTTACACCTGAATATGCATTTATCAAGAAACATTAGGTTGATTATTATTCGACCTCTGAATAAAATCATTGAATTTCTAATAATATCCATTTATTCTTAATCAAATTACTTCATTCGTACTGAGATCGAGTTGTACAAAGCACAGCAATTTGCCTTTAATGGATTTAAACGAGTTGAATGGAGCGAGGCTCGAATGAAAACAAAGCACGCAGAAAAAGACATCACCCCCATTGTCTCTAATTGCTTTAAAGGGCATTGAATTCATTCACAGACAGACACATTGTGCGCGCTATATATAATACACTTTGCAAAAATTCGCTCTGTTTGTGCAATTAAAATTAACCTTGAGCCAGAGCGCTAAAACATAACCTCAAAAACCTTCTAGATCCCAACTGACGTTTTGCGAAAGGGGGGAAATTCCGCCCAAACGCCTCTTTTACGAAATCCCGTACTCACGTTCAATCCTAGAGTTATCCGAATCGCTCCCGATCGACGCTTGCTGCTTGATCTGGCTCTTAATTTCGTCCATTTTGATGCAGTTTATAGTTACATCAACACACACACACTTTCGGTTATTCACTCGCACGAAAAACGGTCTTGCGGGTTAAGTCCTAGGGCTCAGCGAGTTGCGGTTTTACGCGCACTTAACGTTGTTGTCGATTGCGTTTTATACATTGTGTATTTTGGCGTTGTTTTCGCCCCCCGAAATGCACTTAATAACTTTGAAGTTAAATTTGGGATTTTGATTGGTCAATGGTTTAACCGACAGGTATAAATTGGCGCAGCGTCGCTGGGATCCCTGCGCTGGACAGTGGCATGTTCATGGGGGGGTTATTTATTCCCCCGTAAGAGCCTGCGTTGAATAAACCCCGCTTAAAACTGATTTAACTACGCCCATGGTAAACAATTCAAGGAATGCGGCATTTAATATAACGAAAATTCAACGGTTATAATAGCATAAATTTGAATTCTTTAAAACAAATACACTATTTATATTAATATAAAAACAAAAATCCATTTATTAATTTCATATTTAGTATATATAAAAGGCAGGATAAGGTAAACATTTTTATGAAAAATGTAGTAATTTCTGTTATATTTTTGAAACAATCTCTGTCAAATACTATATTTATGATTTTTAAGCGCTATCTAACGTTTGTGTTCTGAAGCCCGATTATGCCTTTGAATCCATATCCATAGATAGCGCCAGATTAAAAAAAATTAAATCAAATTCTTATATACTTTGTAAATGTTATAGCTTTCGTTAGTTTTATATAAACGATAAATTTGAAACGTTTAACTAGTGTTTCCATTCGGTGTTTAAGCATAAAGTAAAATGTTGAGTTTAGAAAAGCTTTGCTCCCCGCGCAGGCAAATCGAAATTATCAGGTTTTCCCAAACTGAAAACTTTATTTCTTGCGCCAGGCGTATGATACACCGAATTAACGTGAATTTCAATATATACTACGTTAAGATAATGTTTTTAAAGTTTAGTTTAAACTTCACTATAAATCAGTGTTTAGAAAAGCCATAACAATCATTAATAAACCTGCATGCATTATATAATTATCAAAAATCTCAAAGAAGAAATGTGATTTATAATAAATCCATGTTGTGATTGAATCCACAGCCTTAGATATATACAAATAGCAATTTTTCTGTTTTATTTAAAAAATATATTTGTCATATACTGTATCTATGGTTGTTTAGTGCCATCTAACGTTTGTATTCTGAAGTCCGATTATGCTCTTGAATCCATAGATGACGCTAGCTTGTTTGAAAACTAATTTTAAGTCAAATTTTTAGGAACACTAATTTCTGTCCACTCTTTCTAAAGGTATGTTTTCTTTTAAGTATATACATTTTGATGCATATATTTTAAACTTAACAATATATCAGTGTTGTACACGGGTAGGGCATGAAATAAACTTTCGAGTTTAGGAAAGCCTGAAAATTCAGTTTGGTTTACTTCATGCTTAGTTTGGGAGTGGAAAAATTTACAGGAGAGAACATCGAACAAAACTAAACGATTTTCTTGTGCATAAATAAAAAGTTATAAACAAGTGTAAAAACCTCTCTTTATTCAATATATTTAAAATTATATAAATGTCTTTCTAAAATAGACACGTCCTTAACTTACGCACACAATTAATTTATATCACAAAACATAGTGAACTTATGACATTATCCAACATGTTTTCATCAATATATAAATCACACGCCAGCTCACAACAATAAACCGGGCACATTGATGAAATAAAGCCGATTTGATTTCGACCTTATCAACGAAAAAACAAACAAAAAATCGATCTTTTTTCAGGTTAAAATAAAAAATAGTAAGGCCCAGTTAATAATAATAATCCTTACCACATCACAACCTGTATTTTCACAGGCCCCAGAAGTTCAGAACTTGTGCGGGGGACCAGGGGCTATTACACCAGAAACGTTGAACTTGTGCTCAAGCAGCACTTGACAGTTCCTATTATTCTAATTTCACTTTAAACTCGAGTTTTAAGTGAATTAGAACAATAGGAAGTCCAGTTTAAGTTCAGCTTGAACTCGAGTTAAACGCTTCTGGTGCAACAAGTTTAATGTGTTTAATGGAACTTGCCCTAAGTAGGTACATAAATTCTGGGCACTTGATGAGTTTTACTTTTAAACCGGCGATATATCGATTCGGAATACAAATTTAATACACTTCTTTCAACCTTCATAGTCAAATTTCCAGAAAAACAAAAACAAATAACGAATTTGTAGTAATTTATCAAAAACGAAATGATGGAAAGCTTAAATAAATTAAAGAGTAAAAAGAAAACATTGGTGTTCATTTATATGTACAATACATAACATTGCAGTGAATAATACAAATCCATTTAACGTCACAAGTCTAGAGAAGTAATTTTATTAATTTAAAACAACAAACCATCTATACGAAGGAGGTTACACGATCAATCTGGTATCAGTCTAGCATTAATCTGGATTGACGAGAGCTATTATAATATTTAATAATCCGTAAGTTTGGTCTTTCTGTCAGTCAAAGATTTACTCGATCAATTTGGCGTCATTTTGATCATGATCATAGACTGAACTGATGCCAGATTGATCGTGTAACCTTCGTCTATGAATGTAAAAACCATTAACCGATAAATTAATAAACTCACGCTAGATTGATCGTATATATAACCTTCGTCTATGAATGTAAAAACCATCAACTGATAAATTAATGGTAATTTTTATATTTGGACGATTCAAATACTCGAATAAGAAAAATATATAAATTTTACAAATTTCCTTTATCTCTTTTAACCAGTAAAAGATTTCTCCGTTTATTTTTTTTTAATTTCAAGCAAATATATACAAATAATTTATAAATTAAAAACAATAAATAGTGTTTTAAAAAATAGCGTTTTAAAACATCCTGCGACTAGTACACAGAAAAATACTAAGCTCAAAATAATGCTGGGAATTTGAAAATTCACTCGAGTGATCTCCTAATCTCGAGATGTTCGAATATTTTCATAATCGAACTGATTGATTATTTTCATTCAACTGATCTCATCTCTAATTTGAACATTCAAATTCCCAGCCTTAGCTCAAAATGAATTTTGGAGGGAAAATATATCTTAACTAGTCATTCGTGTGTGTATAAATATAATCATAAGTGCCGAGATAAATCGAGGCACGGTAATTTTTTAAGAACGCACAGTGTAATTAATAATAAATAGGTTTTGGTTATTTTAAGTAGAATATTATTACAGAAATCAAGGATTGAACGAATAACTAATTATTCGTTCGATAATTTAAGTCATGAATAGGAATTTAGTTAAATTGAGAAAGAAAGAAAAACAATCTGGTAAATTATTTGTTTTTCATTATTATACAAAATAAAATGCATACTTTCGACATGGGTGTAGCCAGTGGGGAGGAAATAGGGGAAACTTGCTAATAAAATTGTTTTTAAAAAAAAACTTGTAGAACAAACATCTATTGCAGTTAATGGTGAGAATGTTCCTCGTTTTTGAAAAGCTTTCTATTCGAAACTTCAAAAGAGTGTTTGAACATATTTAAAGTAATTATCAGGATGTGTATAATTAAAAGAAAAAATCCCTTTGTAAGGAGCCGAGAGAAGTGAGTCATTGTGTTAGAGTTTGATTTAAAAATGTTTCATCTACCGCCATCTATGGATTCAAGGGCGTAATCGGGACACAAACGTTAGATGGCGTTGAAAAACCAATAACATAATTTGATAGATATTTTTAAAAATAAAACAGAAAATACTGCTTTTTGTATATCGATCGAGCTCACAGATGTGTTAAGTACATACAGATTTTGAAACAATTAAGACATCTGTGAGCTAAGGCACTGATATAAGTAAAGTTAAAAAAAATCTAAAAATTTGGATTAGTCGCTTAGCTAGTATCTTTAATAGAAAAATTCTTTGTATGAGTAGAATTAAAAATATTTCTAAAACTCTGTCATATTTTTATTTCGCCCCCTTTTCAGTGATAATCCTGGCTAAACCCATGCACTTTGATCAGTCTTAAGACATTTTTCATTGTGTTTCCCACCTTCCTCTTCTTCTTCGTTACGTAAATAAATGCAGATTCTTTGAATGAGTGGAGAGATTTTTCCAAAATTCTCGCAACCCACAAAAGAATCTCCTTACAAAAAATATATTTATGCTGCTTTTATTAGTTCATTAAATCTCGCTAAGAATTTGTTATGCATAAGCTGATTCTACTAGTTCTATTGTTTCTTTATAGAGAAACAAAACATACACAGAGTGTTTTACAAATTGCAATTTCAAGAATTCTATTACATTTTTCACGACCTTATAATGCTTTTTTTAAGGCCAAACTAAAAGAAATGTTTATAGTAGACAAATAATTACTATAAACAGTTGTTTATAGTTGAATACTAGGTTATAAAAAATATAAAAATATCTATTCCTTATTAATACTTCATTTAGCTAAGTATTGGATTTCAAACTACTTTATTAACTAATTGTTTAATTGAGTTATGTGGAGTATTTATTCACAATGAAAAACTTTGTACTCCTCGCTTCACTTTTATTTGTGAAGTAAGTATTCTTTACTTCACTTTTATTTTAATAAAAGTGAAGTAAGGAATAAAAAGTTTTTCAAACTGTTAACTGTGGAGGCTTCTACGTCGTTATGCATCATTATTTACACAAATAAGACACTTAAACTTTGTTTCCGTGACTGACGTTTTTATTGTGACTTTAGTTTCGATAACTTTAACTTGTCATTATCAAACTAGAAGTGTTCCAGTTTGATAATGACAAGGTTAAGTTGTCGCAACTATAATCACAATAAAAACTTGAGTTATAGAAACAAAGTATAAGTGTCTTATTTGTGCAAAAGTGTTTCATTGTCACTTTATTAACCTTTACTGCTTTATTAATAATAATTTGGCTTTAGATAAATGTTGGGTTTGCTGGGTTTTAACATGTTTCAATAAGGAAGAAATATTTGCAAACAATGTGTAACACCCTGTTTATATTTGTTTTCCTCTTGTACTGTCTCGTTGCTGATACATAATCGTACACATCTATTTTTTCTCTCTATATAATCCTAATAGTAAATGTTCCTATCCAAAACTTTTGAGGGAATTTTATTTCATTTTTTTTTTGCAATTAATAATTATTCTAAAATAGGTATTTTAACAATACCTAATAAAAAATAAATATACGCAGCTCCCTATTTATCATCGTCCTCATCACTGTAATCATCGTCGTGATTTAGATGAACAAACGTTCTCCTCGAGGGACTGGGCGATTCAAATCTGGGTGTCTTCCTGGGGGGCGAGCAGGATTCGTCCAAGCCGTCGAAATCGCCGTTCAGGGAATTGTTGCTCGACGAGGGACTTCCATCTCTCGTGGGCGAACTGGGCGGGCTCAGCGCGTTCAAAATCTTACCTTTCGACTCGTTCCACATGTTCGTCAACCTTTCCTTCCCGAAGAGCAGAAGGAAGTTTTCGATGAACTCCCTCGATTTATCCTCCCATTTCGAGATTAAGTCGACCCGCCTTTCCCCTATGGTTCCGAAAACTTTCTTCCCCTTATCCTTCAGCTCGTGCATTTTGTTTTGAAGGCGGATCTTCTTCTCGCTGAGGTAGGAAATGTTCAAATCTTTGGCCGAGTATCCCCTGGCTAGATTCCTCCGCACGTACATGTCGTAATCCCTTACGATCCTGGCTACGATGTCAGAAGTTGAAACTCCTTCAGTTCGTTCGGTTGCAACGAACATGCCCTTGGCTTTCCACTTAGCGTAGATGTCGTTGCAGTCTTCCGAGCCGTAGGGCAGGTCGTCGTGGGCGATGAAGTCAATTTTGTGTTTGAGTATGTAGTCCTCATCGACCTCCCAGGGGGCGTTCGTGACGATTTCGTCGACGTAGCGACAGTGCCGCAGCGCCTCGTATCGTTCATCTTCAGTCATCACCGTGCGGCCTTTTTTGCTGTGAGTTAACGCATCGTTGCAAACTGGAAACAAATGTATTTGAAATAGATACATATTTGAAGTAATCTACAACGAAGTATTGGTAATTTCATTAATACTTATACCGGACGCCGCTCGTGACCAACTTCTGGGGAGGCAAAGGCTCCAAGGTACAAAAAGTGAGGTTAAATTCTCTTCGTGTACATTTAATTATTTAAAACCAGGGTTGTTACGTTTGAAACACTTTGTTTTAAAACCGTGTTTAAAACATGTTTAAAAACAGCCGTAGTGTTTAAAACGGTTTTGTTTTAAACATGTTTTAAATCTTAAATTTATTTAAAACGTTTTTTTATGTACAAAAATCTTTATTCAGACAATACAATATACGTTACTAAAATTTATATACCTATCATACATGTTAGTGTTAGTCTGTCAGGGCTATCGACCAAAGGTCTTTCTGCCCACGTTTTTTTTATTATCTTAAATTTGCCAAATTAAACTTTATACTACTTCAATAAGATTTTTTGTTTACGTTTTTAAATTCTAGCTAAATTGTTGAAGATATTTTAAATTACATTATTAAAGCTAACATTTTATTACAATAAAATATCACAACTGTGTGTGCATAAATGTGATTTTTTAATACAGGGAATTTTTCTTTCAGGTAAAAATATGCATACACTGTAAATATTACTACATTTGTGGTTTTTTTGAAAGATTTTAATTTGAATCCTTAAACGAGGGTTTTCCACTCCCAGACTAAGCATGAAGTAAAATTTCGAGTTTAGAAAAGCCTGAATATTTGGATTGGCCGCGTAGCGAAGCGGAGCGGCCAATCCAAATTAGGCTTTTCTAAACTCGAAATTTTACTTCATGCGCCACACGTATACGACACTGAAATATCGTGAAGTTTAAAATATACGGCTTTAGAAATCTAATATGTAGATGTGAATAAAACGTGAGTCGAATTCTGCACTGAACAAATTGTTTAAGACAGTGAGTATAGGCAACCCAATAACTCTAACGTATATTAGGTTGCCTATAATCGTTGTTGTATGTGTGTGTTTTTTGAACATCATTGTAAATCAGTATTTTTAAGCGTGGCGCATGAAGTAAAATTTCGATTTTAGAAAAGCCTAATTTGGATTGGCCGCTCCGCTTCGCTACGCGGCCAATCCAAATTTTTAGGCTTTTCTAAACTCGAAATTTTACTTCATGCTTAGTCTGGGAGTGGAATACCCTCGTTAAAAGTCTAGAATTACCGCTTCGGAACAATGAATTCCTGCAAATCTAAAAAACGCTATAGTTATCGGGTTATGTATACTCAAAAGAAACATGTCCTGTATGTTCTGTTTTACACACGTTTTAAGCGTGTTTTAAACATGTTTTTAATTGTTAATGGGCCCGTTCATCAGAGACAACAGTTGGGAGTTTACTGCCAAATGTTGGAGAATTCTCTGATGACCGGATTGTTAATCGTGAACGTGTTTGGGTTTTTTGCAATCGTACAAGATAGATCGACCGGAGTACCGTTCATTAGATACCAACATACATCACAAACAAATCCAAACATGCTGAATGCTGAACATTTTGATGAACGGGCCCAATGTTTTAAACGTTGTTTCAACGAAAAGAAACTTCTCTTGTAAAAAAAAAATCTGTTTGTTTTAATAAAAATAAAAAATATGTTTTTTTAACAACCCTGTTTAAAACCCGTTACGCCATAGAGCATAGCTACTGACAGATAAGTCTTACGGGTAGACCATGCGACCTTTTAATAACGAAAAGCTTGTTGCCTCACCTGAAGAAGTGTCACAAGCCGCGTATGACTTATACATACATACATACATTGAATACTTTGCGATTGGTCAAAAAACACTAGGTATTTGTTTAAAAATTAAAGATTTTTTGAACTTACCACCAACAATGAGGTAGACGTTGGGAAAGACGTTTTTTGCCTGCATCAACTGCCTGGCATGTCCTTGATGGAAAAGATCGTAGATCCCGTCAGCGTAAACCCTGACGGGTCTCGGTGCAGTTCCGGACCTGGCCATCTCGTAAGTTATCCTCTGGGAGTAGTCGCATTCTTCGCGAACCCTAACGGCGTCGGGCTCGTTGTCAAAAGGGGCCTCCTTACATATTGACTATAAAAAAATAAAGAACATAAGTTAATACTGTAATTATTCATGTGCAAACATCATTTTTGGCGAAATTCGGGGGGCGTATGATGTAAGAACAAGATGGCTTCCAAATCAAAGAGCAAGATGACATGTCGTTTCGCATAAATGTAATATTTAGCACGTACAAGATATTCTTGACCTGCGACAGCCTATATTTTTAATGCCCTTCAATATTTAATTTACTTGAAATTTAGTTAGTTAGTTAGCTCATAACAGAAGTAAGTATTCGTCTTTCAGAAAGAACTGTTATTAACCTTGTAATGGGTCATAGGGTGGTCATGTGCAAATATTATTTTCGTCTAAAATGTATAAAGAAAATTATCATTATTATTACTATGAATCGAGTTTAATGGCATAACGGGAGAGTCATTCAGTTTGTTTATTTTAAATATGTGGAGAGGCAAGCTAGACACACTCGAAATTATTTAGATGATCACGCGTGGGAATGGAAATTTTAGGCGAATTATAAAGAATAAAGACAGCTCAGCAAAAAGGTTCGGGATTTAGCTTGTGGGCGAGAGGGGAATCCGGGAAGATGCGTGCGCGCTGAAATCCCGAGGAACGGAGATTTCCACCTCCAATATTTCGAAGAAATCGCCGTAGTAGAGATTCAGTCAGGGAGTCGGGTAGACAGTTAGTTTTGGGACAGGGACGAGAGGAGTCAGTATTTGAATGTAAATGGGGACAGTTGAGAATAGGAAGTTTCAGTGGGATGTGAGTTAGTAAAGTAATGTTGATAAAAAAAAGTTAAGTGATGTATTGAGAGTAGGGATTCAGTCAGGCAGTCGGGTGGACAGTGAGTCCAGAGACGTGAAGAACGGTGTAAGTTCAAAAATCGAAGTAATTATAAATTCAAGTGAGCATTGTTCCAAGTGAAATTGTCCAGCCAAATAAAACTAATAAGTCGGATCGTACAAATTATACACAAAGAAACATAAACTAATTTGATTCGCAGGCTCTTTTGCAAATACGCAAAAGTAAGTCGGATCGTACGAATTATATACAAAGAAACATAAACTAATTTGTTTCGCAGGCTCTTTTGCAAATACGCAAAAGTAAGTCGGATCGTACAAATTATACACAAAGAAACATAAACTAATTTGTTTCGCAGGCTCTTTTGCAAATACGCAAAAGTAAGTCGGATCGTACGAATTATATACAAAGAAACATAAACTAATTTGTTTCGCAGGCTCTTTTGCAAATACGCAAAAGTAAGTCGGATCGTACAAATTATGCACAAAGAAACACAAACTAATTTGTTTCGCAGGCTCTTTTGCAAATACGCAAAAGTAAGTCGGATCGTACAAATTATGCACAAAGAAACATAAACTAATTTGTTTCGCAGGCTCTTTTGCAAATACGCAAAAGTAAGTCGGATCGTACAAAGTATACACAAAGAAAGATGAACTAATTTGTTTCGCAGGCTCTTTTGCAAATACGCAAATGTAAGTCAGATCGTACAAATCATGCACAAAATGTTCATTTGTATGAAAGCAAAAAGAAGTAGCAAGTTCTATCAATTGTTGAATGCACAAGATAAAGTAACATGATTATATTACATATGCTTCGCTAACAACTCCGGGATGGTTTTTGTGGGTTTCCCATCTCGTAATGCATATGCAGGGGCTAGTTAATTTTGCTCCTACAAGTAGAGTCATACTTTTTTTTGAGTTTAACTAAATGCACATGGCTTCTAAGCACAAACTTTGGATAACATATATTGTGAATATAAATAATATAAGACATAACAATTCATTAGAAATGTCATAAAAGGTCAATAAACTTTGCATACGTTAAGCTCATATCCTATTTTATTTATTGTCCACACATCCTCCTAGTCAAACTAAAAGGAAAGAAAGAAACAGTATTTACGATAATGCATATTGACACAAATAACGAACCTGGTAAATAAATAAAAGGGTTACTACACACACAACACAACGTAAATAATAATACAAATTATAAATTTTGTATAGTTATTATACGACGGGTCGAACCGTCACAACCTATGCCCACTTGTACCGCAGGAACTTAATGGTAGCAATAATTGATCAAGTGACATGAAATGGAAATAAAAAGATGCCGAGTGAATGAGTTGTCCCACTAACTAAACACGAGTGAATGTGCGATTGCGTTTGGAGCTTGGAAAACGAGCGATTGTCCCACTAACTAATCCGCCGAGTTCAATTACGATTGATGATGGCAGGGGATATGGAAAATTCGACCCCCCCCCACATTTTAGTTTCACGCATTTCGCCCCCGTTATTATTGGTACTTCACATTTCGCCCCAAACACTTTCGGCCTCTACTTTGCACACACAATAATTGATTATATCAAGGTGTTTACTAATCGACTAATTTGGTTATATTTCGATTATTTCTATCACTAATTAATTTTTTTTAATTCAGTTTAATATTTTAGAACCCTGTGGCCCCTGCTAAGAACAAAAAACCGCAATGTTTCCTAATCACTGCTTTAGAGGGTCGGTTTTATCATAGGTATAAATAAAATTGCCAATACTTGGTTGCAGAATACTTCAAACATTTAAAGTCCGATTCTGTACACAATCTACAATAAATTCTATTTTATGTTTAAGTTTTGTGTAATACACTAACTTAACAATACCTAAAATGCGATTTTGATTATTTGTCAAACTAAAGAAACATCATTTTAAAAGCACCGTTTTCTAAATACAATTATTTGGCACGAAAATATAAAAAATATTTGTAAGGTACGATTCACGAGAGGTGTCCCATGGTTTCCTTGATTTGTAGTGCTTTCTGCACCAATAAATGTAATACGAAAATAGTTTAATGTCATCAGATTATGTGTGTGAAAAGAGACAGAAAACTCAATAATATGTCTGCTATGGTTTTTAGATGAAACATGCAAAAACGTATGTTCCGATATGCAGCTTCAAAATTTTAAGGTTAAACGTCATATTTTCACAATGTCTTTGTAAAACTAAATCTGCAAAAACCCAGCCACAAATCATTTTAATTAATGTTCACAATCGTTTTAAATGTGAGTTTAAGTGGTATAATTTCAATTTCCACATCTACTAAATAGTTCAGGTTTTTACAGAAATAAATAATAAATTTATGTTGATTTTGTGTAAGCTCAAACGAAAATGTTAGTTGAATCGAATGCGCATTCAGTAGATTTGGCAAATAGTCATCGGATTAATCTGTCAATACAGGGAATTTTTCTTTTAAGTATGATACAGGGAATTTTCTGTTAGGAATACAATTGTACACGCTTTTTTTTTAAAGAGTTTAATTTGAAGCCTTAAACGAGTGTTTTCCACTCCCAGACTAAGCATGAAGTAAAATTTTGAGTTTAGAAAAGCCTGAAAATTTGGTTTGGTCGCGTAGCGCGAAGCGTGGAGCGACCAAACCAAATTTTCACGCTTTTCTAAACTCGAAATTTTACTTCATGCTCCACCCGTATTAAACACTGAAAGCACTGAAATATTGTGAATGCGTAAACTTCGCTTAAAATTAGTGTCTTATACGCGTGGCGCATGTAGTAAAATTTCGAGTTTACAAAAGCCTGAAAATTTGGTTTGGTTGCTAGCGCAAAGCGGTCAAACCAAATTTTCAGGTTTTACTAAACTCTTAATTTTACTTCATGCGCCACGCGTATTAGACACTAATTGCACTGAAATATTGTGAACGACTAAACTTTGCTTGAAATCAGTGTCTTATACGGTTGGCGCATGAAGTAAAATTTCGAGTTTAGAAAAGCCTGAAAATTTGGTTTGGTCGCTCCGCGCTTCGCGCTACACGACCAAACCAAATTTTCAGGCTTTTCTAAACTCGAAATTTTACTTCATGCTTAACCTGGGAGTGGAAAACACTCGTTTAAACTTCTAATTGACTTTTTTTAAGAAAACAGTGAATGTTTAAAAATCTACACGTAGTTGGGAAATGTATACTCAAAAGAAAAAATTCACAAAAAATTGATTTAAAGCTTTTCTAAAAGAAAGAACACTAATATACTCGCGACCTAAACAGTAAGACATGGTTATGTAACGTCAAAATTTGACACAACTAAGAAAAATAGTTGCAGATACAACTGTCGATATACTCTCTAAAAAAAAATTGAACCTAACATTCAACATCAATGAGCCATAGGACATCTCTCCCGAATTCCACTATATACATTTTATTCTGACAGATTACTAGTTGTGAATAAAATAGCGATTCACCCTTCCGAGCGCAATGTTTCGAGGGCACTGTAAGGATTCGAATTCTTTAGTATTTGAATCTTTTAAAAGGATTCGAATACTTTTAAAAGGATTCGAATCACCTATATTTGTAATCGAATACGGATCCCTTGAAAATATCGCAACGAATCCGGATTTCGGATCCTATTTGACTAAAGTATCCAAATACATCTTTTAAGAGGATTAATTCGAATCCTTCCCAGGTCTGTTATTTAAGTGCAGAAATATTCGCAATTATTTAACGAAACAACAAATATTAAACCAGTTTCAATTAATAAATCCATTCGCTTATCACCAAGCAAGCAAAAAAAAAAAACTTAGGCAAAAATCGGAGATAATTGCATTCTTGAGAGATTTCAAGAGCGCCTATAGATTCACCTTTTCAAGTTCAGTTGATGCCGATTAGTCACATGGTGGAGTTCGTTTCTTCGCATTTAAAATCCACCGATCGGATTTCGAGCTTTTGAGTGCTAGTATTTATTTACATCTACGATAGTAATTGCTGAAGCTGGTCGACAGAGCTGCAAAGCTAAGGCCATTAATTATGCAAGAATAAGAAGATGAAGAAGTGTTAGTGTTTTGATTCGATAGTGAAGTTTTGCTTAACGGATTATTAAACATAAAATCCTACATTAGTAATTGAAAGAGCAAATAACTTAACATAATATTTTCACGTATCTGTATTTTTCGTTTTTTGTTTATTTGTATATGTATACACGCATACGGCCATGTAATTAATCTATTTTACATATTGTCTTGTAACTGGGATGTAATTTTCCTGTTGGGCAATAAAGACTTATTATTATATTTTATTATTATTATATTTGGATTTAAAAGATCGTCTTTTATTAATTAAGAGGTTAGTGCGATGGATTGCTTTCTATTTGGGGATGTTGATCGATTAAATAATTGAGCATCAGACCATACCACGTCTATAAATATTATTATTATTAAGGCCATGCATTTCGCAAAAGAAGAAGTTTTAAAGCCCTGATTAAGTCAATAAATTTAGCATTCGTTAAGCTCATATCCCGTTTTATTCTTCGAAACATATAATGAAAGTGAGGCAAGTAAGGCTGTATGTATACTTAAAATTAGGAAGCTGTTAAAAACGAGTTGAAAAATTACTTTTTTCACTGGACACTGAAACGAAGACCTACACGTAATCATCTTGTTTTACTCAAACACGAAATTTATACTTAAACTTAAAAGAAATGGCAGGTTTTTTAGATTTAGTTTTATTGTGCACACTTTTACTCAAACACGAATTTGTACTTTTAAAATATTCTTACAATAACACACACATATAATTCTTGATTATTTGTACGCGTGTGTTTATTGAATTTAAAAAAATGGCAGTTGTATTTAATTTAATATTTTAGTTTTATTGTGGGCACTGTCGCGTTTGAACTAGCAATGTCAATCTCATGAGGAGACTCTGGTGTCGTCAAGCGCAATCCATTCAAAGGATTAGAATTAAATAATTGAGCATCAGACCATACCGCGTCTATAAATATTATTGGATGGCCAATAAATCTATTGAAATTGACTCAATTGTATTGGGCAATCAATGAAACTGCCATTTCCACACGCTCGCTAACAAATTAATAGTTATTAATACGAATGAAACAAATCAATCAATATTTATTAGTGAATGAATTCTTTTATAAACATTTTGTCTGTATGAAGGAAATTGTGGAAAAACTGTTTAATTTAACTTCTTGCAGTTTTTACATTTTGCACAATCTTTATTATATCATTCTAACAGGATCTCAAATTTAAGTAACTAAAGGCGGGTTTTACAAACGTCAGTTAAATATTTAATTGATGAGGCGGATACATGATGAAACTCCATAATACTATTTGAAATAAAACAACGCAGTTGGGTGGGTTTCACTTTTATTGTTGAACACTGCAACATGTTTCACCACACAGTGGCTTTCATCTGCCTGATGAAGCCACTGTGTGGTGAAACATGTTGCAGTGTTCAACAATAAAAGTGAAACCCTCCCAACTGCGTTGTTTTATTTCAAAACGTCAGTTAAATTTTATTCAATGATTACATATATTTGTCGATTGAAACAGAGATTATTTTCCCTGACATCAACGGTAAAAATTGTGAAGTAATTAAGTTTTTAGCATGTACAACTTGGAGCAAAAAAATGTAAACCCTAGAATACATTTTGTTGTCATTGAACATTTATAAAACGTCATTGTCAGTGAACCAATTGAAGTTAGAGACATAATTACAACACATTTTTTTATGAGAAACAGGCCGCTTGATTTTGTCAAGGGCTTCCATTTTTTTTGCTCCTAATTGTATGTAACTATTACTAAACTTTATTGCATGATTTATTATTTGCAGATTTAACTGTCGTTGGTGACACCTAGCATTAATCCTTTCATATTGGTGATTTTTTATATTTTTATTTTGAAAAATATTCATAGTTTTTAGTAAGGCTGGGATTCGAATACGAATAATTCAAACAATCGACTATTTGAATATTGAAATGTAAATATTTCATTCAGTAAATTATTCACATATTTGAATATTCGAATAATATACGAATAATTCAAATATTTAAATATGATTTTGAATGAATAATTAAATACGTAAATTTAATAAATTTGCAGCCTTAATAGTACATTTTAAATTTCGCTTGAAATAAATGGTTTATACGCGTGGCGCATGAAGTAAAATTTCGAGTTTAGAAAAGCCCCGTGAAAATTTCTCTCGGGTCGCTGCGCGACCCTCGACAAATTTTCTACGCGGGGCTTTTCTAAACTCGAAATTTTACTTCATGCTTAGCCTGGGAGTGGAAACACTCGTTAGGCAGCTATTAAAACTTTTAATGACAATACTGGTTTTTTAAATACAATGGAAAGCAACACAAACTGTAATTATTTTCATCATCTTTATAAGTTTCGGTTATTATCTTCTTGTTAATTTTCTTTTAAATTCAGTGTTGTCATTAATAGTTTTAATAGTTTTCTAACTTGATTAAGGGGACTTCACCGCCTATATTTCAAAAACTTCTTTATTTATGGTTCAAAAAAATTGAAATTTTGTATGCGTATACTAGATTTAATTATAAAACTTTTGTCGGATCCTTTTTTTCTCATTTATAGTTTTCGCGTAACAGAATTTTATTTTAGATATTTTAATCCAAAAAAAACATCGATCCGACAAATTGTTTGAATTAAATTCTTAAATACAAATCAATTAAATTAACTAAAATATTTTAACAAATAACGGAGAAATAGCAATTTAAAAAAAGTGCAATATTTGGTAAAATGTTAAGTTGATACGTGACACACGAGGGCGGCCGCCCCGACCGCGTTAGCCAATTACATGGAAGACGAGTGTGTTGTACGGACTTGTGCGTGAGAAAGACGAAATAAAAACAAACATGTGCGCGTATTTTTCGAAAACCCTTGACACTGTTCTTGTGACCTTCAGTACTTCAAGAATTTCCGACCATTTATCGATTTCCGTGCGTTGCATTTCGAAGACTTTCCTTATTAGTTATATTGTTCAGTTTTTTAGTTTTTTTTTTATTAGTGTTAACTTATTATTTTTGTTAGTTGAATTGTGTTATAGTTTTTATTGTTAGTGTGTATAGACAATTGTGTACGATGGGACGAATAACACGAGCTAAACAAAAAATGAATAGGTAAGTAATGCAAATTTGAGTGAATATATACAGGGAGTTTTTATTTTAAGTATAAAAACATATCCCGATGCATACTTTGTAAATGTTCAGGCTTTCGTTGTATTTATAAAAGTGATCAATTTAAAACTTTTAGTGTTTCCACTCCTTGATTAAGCATGAAGTAAAATTTGGAATTTAAAAAAAGCCTGAACCAAATGTTCAGCCTTTTATAAACTCGAAACTTTACTCCATACACCACTCGTATAAAACACTGAAATATTGTGAAGTTTAAATTTTACTGCTACAGCAGTATACTAAAGCTATACATTTTAAACTTCACGTTAAATCAGTGTTTTATGCGCTTGGCGCATGAAGTAAAATTTCGTGTTTACAAAAGTTACACTACCAAACCAAATCTAAACTTGAAATTTATCTTCACCTAGCGTTGTTGTCTAGTTGTTGAAAATCTCGTGATTCTTGAGATTCAATCGGAATTTGTACATGTGGTGTAAAAATAGATGCTTCTAAATAAAATAATAAATAGGGTCTAAAAAAGGTTTCAACATTGGCGTCAAAAATTAGCCAGATGTGGAAATAGTCGTTATTCACTTTCACTGAACCCAAACGTAGAGAAATATCACCCCTTTGTTGGGTCACGTACAAATATTGCCCCGCTCTAATACCGAGAATGAATATTTTTCTTGAACGCCAAAAATGTACACAAAAGAATAAAAAAAATCACTGAATTTAAAATTAAATTAAACTCCTAATTACAAGGAGTGGAAACACTCGTTAAAAGTTTCGATTTCAATACTTTTATAAAATATAACGAATGTCTGAAGATTGTATAAATATATTGAAAAAATGAATAACGGGTTTTCGATAGAAAATGCCCAATTAATTATAATTAACTAAAACCAAAAGTCAATGGCCGTATAAATACTAAGAAATGATATCAATATTGGTAATAACTTCATTGCCTAATTATAGCCAACTTAAAAAGTTTTAAATGGCTGCCTATATTTTTTAATGTTATTACATTGGACAATATTTTTCAGAATCCAATAACGCCCATTATGTATTTATAAAAAGTAATTTTGATTTTGAATTTCTCAAAAATCTCGTCTTCAAAATTGTTTAAAATTATATATATCATAGTTCATGCAATTGTTAATGAACCCTATAAATTTGAAAGTGGGATCTCAATGGGTTTCCATAAAAAAAATGGGCTTATTTTATAAAATATATATACTCAATGACATTAGAAGCGTAACACCAAGAAGGAATGATTTTTTTGAATTCATATTTTAGCAACAGAGTGACTATATTTAAAGCATACAGTGATAACAATTTCAACCTTGTGCCTTTTATATTTATTGTGAAAAAAAATATATTTCACTTTTTCTTTTTTGATAAAACTATTTATATGAACAGTTTAGTACAGATGTTTTTAGTTTTCGTGTTTCCGTTGAGTGTGTTAAGCTTAAATAAAATGCCTCGAGTCCGAAGACGTCCACAATATCACCATTTGAGCGATTTTGACCGGGGTCGAGTTGTTGCTTATCGAGATGTCGGTATGTCCTATCGCGAAATTGCCCGCCGTATTGATTCCACTGCAGCAACTGTAATACGTGTGTATCAGGTATGGACAGAAGAAGGTAGAGGAGCAAGAAGAAGACCAATTGGTCAACCAAGGCGTACCACAGAACGTCAAGATCGGCGCTTAAGACAAATAGCCCTGCGAGACCGTTTCGCTACTACGCGTCAAATCGGTGATCAATGGATTGGAGAAGAAGGTAGGCCCGTTAGTATGCGAACCTTATATCGCCGCATTCAATCCTTTAGGCTTCTTTCGTACCGTCCAAGATTAGTGCTTCCTTTAACAGCGAGACACTGTCGCCAAAGGTTGGACTGGTGCAGAGAACGGCAGCATTGGGAGGCAGAATGGCACGATGTCGTATTCAGCGATGAATCACGATTTTGTCTAGGCGCGCATGATGGCTGTAGAAGGGTACGACGCTACCGTGGAGAACGACCTGATCTTAGGTTTGCTATTGAGAGGCATGTACACAGGACTGCTGGAGTAATGGTTTGGGGGGCTATTGCTTATGGTAGTCGATCACCTCTTGTATTCATTCGAGGCAGTATGACAGCTGCGCGTTATGTTGAAGACGTCATACGACCGACTTTGTTGCCTTATTTAGATGGCCGCCCAGACGTACTTTTTCAACAAGATAACGCACGTCCCCATATTGCTCGTCGAACTATGAACTTTCTTAATGAAGCTGGTGTTAATGTTTTGGCGTGGCCGCCCCGTTCGCCGGATTTAAATCCCATTGAACATGTGTGGGATATCATGGGAAGAAGAATATTCTCTTTGCACCATCCTCCACAGATTCTAGCACAGTTGATCGATGAAATTCAAGTTGCTTGGAACGAGATGCCTCAAGAAGACATCGACCATCTCATTTTGTCGATGCCCAGACGTCTACAGGAGTGTATACAGCAAAGGGGTCGCCAAACACATTATTAATTTTTTTTAGATTGTTTTTTAATAAAATTTCTTGAAAATGTAATCATTTTATTCTTGATGTAAGACTACCATACTGGCAAAAAATAATAACTCCTTCTGGGTGTTACGCTTCTAATGTCATTGAGTATATATTTTTCTTCATTTCATCATTCAAATCGGTCAATAAATAACAGAGGTATGTCGATGGGCGTACAATTTTCGTGCGTACGTACGTACAATTTTCAAAAAGATAATATAATGAAATGTGTTTCTTCTTTAACAAACGATGACATTACAAAATTGAAAGAAAAACTGTTGGCCAATGCAGTAATCCGCTCTGGAAACAGTACCGGCATTTGCGACTTACTGCTTCAAATTTTGGAAATGTTTGTAAATTAAGATCTCAAACAGACCCGAATAAATTGGCTAAGAGAATTATTACGTCAAGTAATATTAAACATGTTGCTTTGCAATGGGGACGTGATAATGAATCGTTTGCTAAAAAAGAGTTCAAAAATATTTTCAAATTGAATATAGAAGAGTGTGGTTTATTTATATATGCAGAAAATCCTACACTAGCAGCCAGTCCTGATGGATTAATCGGCAGTGAGGCTATTATCGAGATTAAATGTCCCTATAGCATTCGTCACGACACACCGGAAGATGCTGTTTCCAATAAAATTAAGTGTTTGTTCAATAAAAACGGAACAATTAAATTAAAAGCAACAGACATTTATTATTATCAAGTCCAAGGGCAGCTCGCAATATTTCAAACAGAAACAGTTGTTATTTTGTTGTATGGGCTCTAAAAGGAATGTGCGTCGATAATATTCAACGAGATGAGGATTTTTGGAGAAATTCGATGTTACCCAAATTAGAAATTTTTTATAGTAATACCCTTATTAAACATTTTATAAGTTCTACATAACATATGCGGCTATTATTTATATCCTTTCACTTCATATACGATGTAGATGGAGAAACGGGAACATAGTATTTTTAATGTTAATTTCTTTATATTCGCAATTTTTAATCTATAATAAATGAAATTTCATGTTTACTCTAAAATACTTAGAGAAGATAATATTCCAATATATATCTTCCGTTTTCCTCATCTACACCATTTATTTAAATCATGTTATAAATAACACCAGAATCAATATATTGAGCATATATCTCTGATTCAAATCAATTAGATAATTGATTAATTGACAACATTTTATAACATTCAATAAAATATTCAACATATAATAATAATAAGTATTTATTGTCCAACAGGAAATTTCCCAATTACAAGACAATGATAATACAATAAACAATGTATGTATGTACATAAATAAATTTAAATATAAACAATATGAAGACGCTCGTGAGTGTGACAGCTATTTGACAGATTCTTCATCAACGATTTAACAGAGTCGTGCAGAATATCACAACAGGGTGGTAATTTATTACACATGCATGACATGATAACAATAGGAGATTATAATCTCACGTTAGTCCTATGGTTTGGGATGCTAAACATAGGTTTTTGCCTGCTGCAAAAAACTGGAATATGCAGGCCAATCTGATTTAATAATTCTGGTGAATCTATTTCATTGTGTAATAATTTATGCATAAATAAGATAGATGCCTTATGCCTACGACATTCAAGAGAGTCTAAACTAAATTTATTGAGTAGTATGTCATCATCACATCCTCTTACTACTTACTTATATAATAGTAATACCAGACTCATGTGCGTATTTTGTTGATAGGTAAGTGTATTTTTTTTTTTTTATTGTGCTATGGCTGTTGAAAGTACAAATATTGTATTTTTAAAACGCGTTGATTTGTCTCAATCTGTGAATCCGTCTAATATTAATAAATATTGATTTCAATTTTTGTTTCTTAATAAATCGATTTTAGATTAAATAACAGAACATTAATTTTATTACATGTACATACTATGCGCTGCGCGCGCGTATGAAAGCGCGTACATTGTCACAGAGCACAGGACCCAGCAGCAATTCTGTGGATGTGTAATGACAGCAGCCGTATGTGTCGATTGCCGCCTCATGCTTTTTCTCCGTTACACACATTATTAGGAAATTAAGAATCTCCTTTGACCAACAAGGACATTATTAATCTCCCAATAATGTGTACAACAGAGAAAAAAACATGAGGCTGCATTCGACTTCGGGAATTACACATGGGCAAAATCGCAGTGGGCCCTGTGCCCTATGGCTTATCGCGCGGCGCATTAACCGGCGTAAAATCTAAATTTAGACGATGGGTGGGGCTTAAAGCATTCACTTGATCGGAGCACAGATAAGAGATGTAAGTGATCCGCCCAGCAGAAACCGCTGTGACGTCATACCGGTAGAATCCCCTTTATTTCGAGTTTAGAAAAGCCCGAAAATTTGGATTGATTGGAATTATTGTAGTCATGTGAAAACAATATCACATGACTATAATACTTTATATATTGTAATTGGTGATATTTTAATATTCGATTATTATGGACCGAAATATTTTAATAATCGAAAAATAAAGTTGGTTGTTTAAGAACACTTATTGTGAAAATTGACAGTTTCCAATTAATATAGTCATAGAGGCATCCTCTAGGTATAAGTAGAGGTATAAATCATATTTTTATGTTGCTCTTAAGAGAAGTTACAGACAGATTTCAAGATGCCTTTTAGAGGTCAACATTTTAGAAATATTTTTTTTTCTTGAAAACTATAAGAGATAAGTGTACATATGTTCGAATGAAATATGTTGCAATTTAAACGAGGAACCCAATAAATTACTAATATATAGGGTGTTCTATTTAAATTAACAAATTTGGTGCTACTGCCGGTGGAACCGGAAGTGATATAAAGTTGAAAATGTTTCACATGAGGAGAGCTGATTCAACTATATGACAAGGATTTTTTTCAAATTTTTAGTGCAACGGCAACCCCATAAACTTTTAACGAACGGTTTAGCGTGGACACCCTGTAGATCAATGCAGAATTCAATTCTGCGTCAGAATATGTCAAAATATACAGGGTATTTCATTTAAAAAAATCGAGATGTGGGATCAAATTTTAAACACTCTGTGTTTTCAAATTCCGAAAATAAATGACCATTGGGTACCGTCGGGTATTGACTATTTATAGCCAACATGACATCCTCTTGATTTTCTTTTGTTTGGAGCTCCGTATTTTCAAGTGAATTATGAAAAAGCACTTAATTTTAATCAAATATCTCGAAAACGGTTGAATTTGGAGGTTATGTTAGTTAATGATGGTTTTCATAGAATTTTATGTGGAATCCAAATTTGCGATAAACAATATAGAGATTACGATTACACAAAACCCGAAAATTTCATTAAAATACATTAATTAGAAGTTCATATACTTTAAGTGTGCGATTTCGTTGAAACACCATGTATATTTAGGTGTCCCTACTGTTTGTCATGTAATGAAATTGATATAATGATGCCATGTTGCAATTGAATAATTATTTTACAGAAAATTGGTAATAGAATGCCGAAAGTAATAGTAATCTTTATAATAGGGTAATTAAGGACATGGCAACCATGTGCAAAACGTAACCTCAAATTTATTTTAAAGACAAAAGTCAGAATAACAACTAGAGTATCCAACCAAATATCCAACATTATAAAAAACCTCACCAGATCTGTTTGGCCTACAAAAAAAAACGGAATATATATATGTATACTTAAACGAAACATTCCCTGTATAATAAAAGTATAGGACCCGTACCCGTACAATGCGTAAAGTTGCGAACAATAAAGCGCAGGTCTTTAATCGGTAACAAATCCTTACTGTTTGCAATACTTGGTATACTATTGAATAAACATTGTTTTATTACAAAAAAATTGTATTAAAATAAATGCAATCCTATAAAATATTTGGTCAATTTCTTTATAAAATTGTATATACATCATCTTTATTCAGACATTACCGATTTTGTGTGTACAAATAATATAATATAATACATGAGTTTGTCAGTACGTCCTTGTATGAGCCATCGATCTTCGGTCCTTCTGCCCTTGTAAATGCGTTTATTGGAAATAATTCTTTGTACTTAATTCCTTTTTGCTATTTTATTGAAAGGCTCGAAGTCTTCTTCATCATCATCATCCTCACTGCTGGAAGGACAAGGGCTTCCTGGTGGAGTAATCGCCTGCATAATTCTCTTTTTCGAACCCGAGATAATCCTGGTCAACTTGTGCCTGTTCCTCCCGAACATCAGCAAAAAATTATCAATAAACTCTTTGCTCTTCTCCTCCCACTTATTAATCATATCATCCCTCTTCTCTCCAAGAGTCCCGAACAGGCTCTGCCCTTTCTCCTTCAGCGTAGCCATCTTATTTTGAAACTTAAACTTCTTCTCCCGCAAGTACGACAAATTCAATTCCTTCGCTGAATAACCCCTTGCTAGGTTCCGTCTCGCGTACAAATCGTAATCTCGGACGATTCTTGATACAATATCCGAGGTTGAGACTCCTTCTGTGCGCTGCGTCGGGACGAACATCCCTCGGGCTTTGAAAGGGGCGTAGATGTCATCGCAATCGGCTGTCGGGTAAGGGAGATCGTCGTGGGCTATGAAGTCGATTTTGTGTTCCGCTAAGAATTTATCGTTTATTGCCCAAGGGGCGTCTTTTAAGACTTCGTCCACGTAACGGCAGTGGCTGACGGCGTCGTAGCGTTCGGTTTCGTTCAGGACCGTCCGTCCTTTCATTTTGTGGAGCATTGCATCACTACAAACTAAAAAGTAGAAGAAGAAAAAGGATTAGCCATGGTGGCGACCAATTCGAAATGTTAAATTTCCTTGTCTTTCCCCTGATGCCAGATTTTTTTTCCTGGCTTCTTAATTTCATATAACCAAACCAAATATAGGGGAGAAAAAAGTGATAAAAAAGCTATATTAAGGGGTGAAAAAAAAACATATTATAAGGCACGAATTTAGAAAAAGCAAGATTTGATAACACTTTTCTAAAATTTATTAACGCGAAATCAAACATAAGCAGTATATTTTAAACTTTACAATATTCTCAATGTTTTATACCAGTGGCGCATGAAGTAAAATTTCGAGTTTAGAAAAGCCTGAAAATTTGGATTTGCCGGGGCGCGACTCGCTTCGCTCGCGCGCCCCGGCAAATCCAATTTTCAGGCTTTTCTAAACTCGAAATTTTACTTCATGCTTAGTCTGGGAGTGGACAACACTCGTTACAAATTTCAAATTTGACTATTTTTTAAAATCAACGGATACCTGAAAAATTACATGGTGTACAGGCATTTTCGATGGTTTCTTCAAGTAAAGTACCACTAATATCAATCATAGACAAAAACTAATATATGCTCTTAACTTGTTTCTCATTGATCACTTGGTAAAACATTTCTATTAATATATAGGAATTTGATTAAAATTCACTTGGTTTGTTTTACTAATATTATTATTATTATTAGTAAAACAAACCAAGTGAATTTCAATCAAATACCTATATATTAATATATGCTCTTTTTTAGAGCTTATTTCTTGTACCTAATCAAAATTTGGTTATCCCTAATTGTTTTCGAGTTATACCCCAAAACTAAAAATTTAGTAATTTTGAAATATTGAAATAACTTCTTTACTTATAAAGATATAAGCATGCGGTAAAAACTTTCTTCGGGCACTTTTTTAAGTAGAAATCCCGACCATGTCAGATTTTGTTTTAAGTTTAATCTCCAAGAGATATGACATAAAGTTGTAGTATTTTAAATAGAAATCATAGTTAGCCATGACTTTATTCGATCACGTTTTTTGTAAGCTTTCCAAAAATATATCATTTTCAATATTTTAATTCAACTTTAATTATTTATTTTTAGTTTATTAAATTTTTAATTCATTTATCAAGTAAAACATAATAAAAATAAATGAATAGTAAACAACAACAATTGACAACGGCAACTGTCTATATTACCTTATTGCTTTCATATTATTTGTATATTAAAACAAAATACATTCAATATAAACAAAACTTTTTAAACACGTAATTTATTATATTATGTTTAGCTATAACATAATACCTATAATAAATACAATAAAATATTTAGAAATACTTTAAGTTGATTTTAAGTATTTTCTATATTTTTTCTATACTTGCTATGAAGTCAAGACTAAGATGTTATTTACCAGCTCACTATGTCAATAGTGTTAGAAATGATTTAAATTTAAAATTCCGTAATAGATGGTTTAAAACTCATCAAAACTTTCTTTCTTTCTGGAGAATATTACAAAAAGAGAAAAATCGAAGAATTTAAAAATAATATTCACTTAGAATTCAGAAAAGTCACTCAGATTTTTGATTACAATGTATTTAATATTTATAGCTACTATTTATTAAGATTTATTGTATTAATCTTAATAAATAGGAGCTATAAATATTTAATACATTGTAATAAAGTAATATAGACAGTTGACGTTTTATATTGTTATTGTTTATAATTAATTTATTTGTCATCATAGCTTTCTTGACGCATTGATTTAAAATTTAGAAAACATAATAAATAATTACAGTTACATCAAAATGTGACAAATGATATATTTTTGGATAGCTTAAGGAAAATGGAAGCGATTAAAAACATGGCCAACTATGGTTTGTATTTAAAATAATACAACTTTATGTCATATCTCATAAAGGCTACAGGTAAAACCAAATCTGATATGGTCAGCGTATTCTATTTAAAAAAGTGTCTTAAGTTTTTATCGCATGACTACTTATTATATGTATGTATAAGTACTTAAAAGAAAAAATGCTTGATTGTCGTCTCTAGACGTCAACAATTGAAAAATGTCTGAAATGTCGAGAAAGTATACACATTTTTAGGAAATCTATTATACTTTTTATATGTTGAATTATTAAATTAAATTCTAAATGTTTTTGATTTTCATCACATAACAAGACTTAACATTTAATAACTAGCTTGTTTTCCCCATACTTTTTTTTAAAGATTATATGTTCATAATTTTGGTCAGGAAATTTGTTAATTTTCGTAAAATTTCAATAAATCTGTTTCTTAAATTGTTATGATGTTGATAATTTTTATCAACATTGAATCTTTGTTTCAATTTACATTATTTTTATAAAGTTTAAAAAGAATTCGTGAATTTCATTCACTCGATAATATTAGGAAAATTACTATTATTCTGTAAGTTCTTCAATTTGCATAATTTTAAGAATATTTTAAAAAATCGTGAATTACAGTAATTTGAACAAAAATTTCAGCATATCTGTACTTTCTTTAAAATGTTGTGAAATTTTAATTTTTCTTTATTTTAAAAAAAATTGTGGATTTGAGTAATTTGATAATTTTCGAAAAATTACAATATATCTGTAATTTTTTTAAATGCTGGTGAAGTTTTAATCTTTCTTTCAATTCACATGATTTTCATAATGCAATGTATTCGAAAAATTCGTGAATTTCAGTAATTTTCACAATATATTCGAATAATTGGGGAAGTTCAGTCATTTAATAATTTTCATAAAATTTCAATAATAAACTCAAGTGCATAGAAATCGGCCCACTCATTCTTTTTTATTGTTAATAATAAAATCATTGTTGCAAAGTAACAAACAAAACGTTTAATATTTTACGATAAAATAGACTATCAAATAGACATTGAAAGGTAGAACGGCTGACATTAAGCCATCTGGCCACAGACCACTGGCTTCGAAAATATTCCAAAAGAGCTACAGCTTTTGCACAATCTACAGCACTTAAAACCATAATGAACACACCAACCTTCAGTGGGTTTATACCCACAGCCACTGAAGATCAAAACAAAAAAGCAAAAACAGTGAAAGAACGTAGATACTTGATACTTTATCCATAATGTCGAATGGAAAGCGTATTTTTAACTTTCATTTGTGATGATTATTGTTCATTAAATAAAGTAATAAGTACGATATGTTGTTTTTTTTTTCTATACCCCGATTGTCTATTTTATCGTAAAATACCAAAAGTTAATTCGCAGCATTGCAAAAGTAATGCTATTAGGAAAAAATAAAAAATAAATAACGAGTGGGCCGTTTTCTTTGCACGTAAGTGTAGTTTATAGTAAAATTACAAATCTGTAATTTTTTTAATTTTTATTGAAGTTTGAACCTTCCTTTCAATTTACATAACTTTCATAAAGTTTTAAAAAAATTCGCGTATTTCAGTAATTTAATAATTGTCGTGAATTTACAACAAATCTGAAATGTCTTTAATTTCCTTCAAATTTGATTTTTTTTTAATTTACACAACTTTGATAAAAACCTAAAAAATTGTGAATTTTAGCACTTTTAAATTTCAACAAAACTGTAATTTCTTCAAATTATCGTCAAATTTTAATTTTTCTTTTAATTTAGATTGTTTACAAATTACAATTGTGAACTTCAGTAGTTTGATAATTTTCAAAAAATTACAATATATTTGTAATTTCGTTAAGCGTTGGTGAAATTTGAATCATTCTTTTAATTCACATAATTTTCACAATGCAATCAATGTATTCGAAAAATTCCTGAATTTCAGTAATTTAATCATTTTCCCAGTGTATTTGAAAAATTCGGGAAGTTCAGTTATTTAATAATTTTCATAAAATTTCAATAAAACTGTAATTTCTTAAAATGTTGTCAAATATCATAGAGCTATTAGAAAAATCGTGAATTAAAAGAATGATTCAAACTTCACCAACGCTTAAAGAAATTACAAATATATTGTAATTTTTTGAAAATTATCAAACTACTGAAGTTCACAATTGTAATTTGTAAACAATCTAAATTAAAAGAAAAATTAAAATTTGACGATAATTTGGTGAAGTTTGAATCATTCTTTTAATTCACCTAATTTTCACAATGGAATCAATGTATTCGAAAAATTCCTGAATTTCAGTAATTTAATCATTTTCACAGTGTATTTCAAAAATTCGGGAAGTTCAGTTATTTAATAATTTTCATAAAATTTCAATAAAACTGTGATTTCTTAAAATGTTGTCAAATATCATAGAGCTATTAAAAAAATCGTTAACTGCAGTAATTTGATAATTTTATTAAATTTTTGGAAGACTTTCGTAGACCACAATGTTTATAATAATTCATCAAGCTAGAAAATAATTAAGTTCTCCTTTAAATTTTCAACTTTGATTAATTTATGAAATTGTACGACTGAACAAAATTGATGAAAACGTAATGAATTGGCAAAAGTACGTAAATACACAAATGTTCGTGAACACTTCTTTATTTATTTATTCCTTTAACGAAAAAATCCAATTTCAGATTATACAGGGTGATTCACGACGTTTGCCGCCACCTACGGGGTGTATTCTGGAGGTCATTTTACGCAAAAAAGTTCATATAAATACGGGTCCGATTCTCTAAAAATAAGCGAGTTCTTTTTTAATTTTCCATTTGCTAAACCAAAAATAAACACTACATCAGCGACTCGTCCATAGTAAATGTAAAAGGCATTAAAGAGAATTCAAACAAGGCACTTTATCCCGCACCTGGAGGTCATTTTACGCAAAAAAGTTCATATTAATACGGGTCCGATTCTCTAAAATAAGCGAGTTTTTTTACAAAATATATAAAATTTGTAACTTTTCTTGCTTAGTTTTAAGTTTAGTGTTTGTACATATTTGTTTATTTTTTGTATATTGTATTTTTAATGTAAATGGCAAGCCGTTGAAATAAATAAATAAAATGATGAAAATGTTATTCGCGAAAATGCAAACAATGTCCTAATTAATAAGACAACTTAAGACGATAAATATTCATTGAAACAACTACTTCCCGTGCAAATACACCTCCGGATATTGAATTATACAATGAAATATTTAAAATCTTATTTAATTTGATTTGTTACAACGCTCTATTAAAGTATATGTAACGTTTAGGTCAAATTCTCTTCAAACCTACTAACAAATACAAATTTAAAATGAAAGGAGAAATAACAAAAAATTAGAAGTGAAAGGACTTGAATTAAAACTAATGTCTTTTAACTTTCCATTTGCTAAACCAAAAATAAATACTATATCAGCGTACTCCTCCATAGTAAATGTAAAAGGCATTAAAGAGAATTTAAACGGGGCACTTTATCCCGCACACAAACAGACTTAAGCAGTTGATACCTCAAAAGTGATGTAATGACAGGCGCCACCTTGATTGAACGCTGCTACAATTATCAAGGATAGCAGAAAATATAAAAATCTCAAGTTTCGACAACTCGCTTATTTTTGAGAATCAGACCTGGTTCATACGAACATTTTTTGCTTAAAATGACCTCTAGAGTACACCCCTTACGTGGCGAGAAAACGTCGTGAATCACCCTGTATAGACTGAAAAAATGTAATAATTTTAATCAAAACAATTAATAATAAACTTAAATAATCGTTTGTTGTTTTTCTAACGATATAAACTATCGGCATCTCGGTTGCTTTGAAAAACAAATTACATATCTTAGATTATGCCATGCGAATTTCGAATTATGCCATACGAGTCTTGGAAACGTCAAATACATTTAATTATATGTCATTTAATAGTGTCACAGTGCTGAATTTAATTACGACGTATGTTTCTCAAGTCAGAACCTACTGGGATGCCGACAGTTTAAAGACACTTGTTATAATTTTATTGATATTTCTTAGTTATGACGATTTTTATTACATCGAGTGCTTCGTGAATTTTCAGTATTAATATAATTTTATTTATAAATCATTATTAATTTCAATTAATTTATTAGGTTTGTTAACTTTTCACGTTATTTCTGAAAATTAGATATTAATCATTTTCGTCTAAAATTATGAATATTCCCATTTGTTCGTCAAAGTTTAGTAACACATAAATAATGAACCAAAATTTGTTTATGTTCTAAATTTAACCTAAAAAATAACATCAACTATATTTATTTAACGTCATAAATTTGAGAATAGAGAAAACTGCTAAATAAATATCTGATTGATCGTCTAACGAGGGTTTCTACTTCCAGATTAAGCATGAAGTAAAATTTCGAGTTTAGAAAAGCCTGAAAATTTGGATTTGCTGGGGCGCGCGAGCGAAGCGAGTCGCGCCCCAGCAAATCCAAATTTTCAGGCTTTTCTAAACTCGAAATTTTACTTCATGCGCCACGCGTATAAATCACTAACTTCAAGTAAAATTCTCAACTACTTGGTTAGAGTTAAATAAATTTAGTATGTCAATTATCATTTTTTCAAATTACAGGGAAAGTGATATGCTATGATGGACACATCACCATTTTTTTATGTTTATTAATATTATTTAATGTGTCAAATTTATTTAATATCATTTTTTCAAATTACAGGGAAAGTGATATGCTATGATGGACACATCACCATTTTTTTATGTTTATTAATATTATTTAATGTGTCAAATTCGTGCTAACAATTTCTGAATTCTTTAATCGTATTAATTGCATATTTATTATTATTAATTTAGAAATTCCCTGACTTTTCGCTAAAAAAGCCGAATTTCCCTGACTTTTCCCGATGAATAAAATACTCTGACTTTTCCCGGTTGGTCGCCACCCTGTAAGCTTAACAAATAAAAAATAAATCGTTTTTACTTCCTTTTCATTCTCTTTTTTCTTAAATCATTAATTTCATTAATTTACAGGGAATTTCATTAATTTACAGGGAATGTTTCTTTCAAGTATATACATATCCTGATGCATGTAAATGTTGGGGCATTTGTTTATTATGGTTAAATTTGAAACATAACGAGTGTTTCCGCTGCCAGGTTAAGCAAGAAGTAAAATTTCGAGTTTAGAAAAGCCTGAAAATTTGGTTCGGTTGCGTAGCGAAGCGAAGCTACTAAACCAAATTTTTAGGCTTTTCTAAACTCGAAATTTTACTTCATGCGTCACGCGTATAAAACACTGATTTATCGTTCAAAATCGTTCAAATTATACTACTTTAGTATACTGCTTTAACGGTATATTTTGAACTTCACTTAAAATCAGTGTTGTATACGCGCAGCGCATGAAGTAAAATTTCGAGTTTAGAAAAGCCTGAACATTTGGTTTGGTCGCTCCGCGAAGCGGAGCGACCAAACCAAATGTTCAGGCTTTTCTAAACTCGAAATTTTACTTCATGCTTAGTCTGGGAGTGGAAAACACTCGTTAGAAGCTTCAAATTAACGCTTTTAAAAAACAACGAATATCTAAAAATTTACAAAGTACTTGAAAGAAAAATTCTCTGTATTTCATTAAACGATTCGTTCTTGTTTTTTTCCTTCTGATTGTATAATTACCTCCGACGATGAGATAAACATTTGGGAAGCAGTTCTTCGCCTGCATCAAAACCCTGGCGTGTCCCTGATGGAACAAATCGAAAGCCCCATCAGCGTACACTCGAATGGGCCTTGAGGCTCTTCCTTTTTTCGCCATGTCATAAGTGATTTTTTTGCTGTAGTCACAATCCGCCAGGCGTTTGAGACTAACGGCGTCATCGCTAAAATTCGCAGGCTCGAACGAAGCCTAAAAACACAACACAAAATCATCATTGTTGTAATTAATATTAACGAGCTAATTCTGTTTGGTTAACATCGATTGATCAATCAAACTTTGAAAGAAAAAATAGAATTAATTGAGCAATTAGACGTGCAAATTGCAATTTAAATAAGGTTTTTATTTAACACAACTCTTGAATTAATTTCTTACTTAACACTTGGGTAAAACATGCTTAAGCAATTAGGTAAATACATTAAATACATGTTTAATTGTTTTTTTTTTACCTAAAGGTTTTTAACAATGATTGATTGATACAACTTGGAAAGAAAATAATCGTAGAATTAATTGATGAACTAAACGTGTAAATTGCAATTTAAATAAGGCAGCTAATTCTGTGTTTAACATTGATTAATTGAGCAAACTAAATAAACGGAGTTCACGTGCAAATTCTGATTTAAACAAATTAAGATAAGTAATTCTATTTTTAACATTGATTGATTGATTGGTCAAACTCAAAAGAAGAAAGAACAAAAAACAGAACTATTTAAAGGATACACAGAACAAAAAGCGTGCAAATTGTAATTTAAATGAAGAAATCTTAAGTTTTATAATTTCAGTTTTTTTTTTAATAATAATATTAATACTTTATTACGCAACAGATACACAAAATCCAATAATAGGGTAACATTATAATGTATGTTTTATTTATTTAAACAGAAACAAATTTTTGCATACTTTCTAAGGGTACGAACATACCGAAACTACCTTAATGCACTGCTCACTACATCGATGTCACCTTCTGATAAAAGAAATGCGCGTAAATGGGCTGACACTAAGGCGACCATCTTTTTATTTCGTAAAAGGAGCAAATAAATTATTTACCGGCTTCACATACTTATATTAATGTTTATTATTACTTTTCTCGCACGTAATACAAAGAAGAAGTATTGTTTTTTTAAGCATAGCTTTAGATAAAGTCGAGTTCATTTCCTTCTATCCACTCCCGAGTGTATATTTTGAAAAATTGTGTGCAGTGAATGGGGTTTAGTGTCGGTTGTATCAGTATGGGTTGTCAACGTAAAAAACGACAAGAACTAAAATACACAATTGCCAACCATGCATTTTATCGAGTGGGCGGATAGAAATAAACTCGACTTTCACACGCTAACAAAACAGGAACATATTATTGTAATATACAGGGTATCCCAATAGTGCGTTCTCGGAGGACAACTCAGCTCACGTTAAAGATAGAGAAAAGGTTTATTTAACAAAATTGCTTAATTTTAAGAGCTGCATAACCTAAAATTATGTTCATGAAGACAGGGTGGACCATAAAAACAGTAGCGGGTGCAACTTGCTTACTTTTAATTGATCACCCTGTATATTATTATTTATTTTTATTTCTCATAAAAACAGCATCTGATTTTATTAAAAACACTTGGTCTACGGGCGCTCTTATATGGACGTTTTGAACGCGAGGCAGAACGGGAGCGCGCACAAGCGTTTGCGTTTTAACACATAGGTTTATATGAGAGTTCCTAGACGGACGGGTGCTGGCGTTTTGTCCGCCTCGCACCCGTCCGTCTAGGACAGTGGTGGGGAAACTTTTTTTAAGACGGGCCATTTGTAATAACCAGACAATCGTAGCGGGCCAAAGAATAATGCTTAATCGTAGGTAGGTAGTTTTTATGCGGGTCGTCACATTACGAAGTAAGAACGCGTTCAAACATTCTCACGACGGCACTCTTAAACGGGCCGGATTAAACCTTTCCGCGGGCCGGACTTGGCCCGCGGGCCGTAGTTTCCCCATCACTGGTCTAGGAACTCTCATATAAACTTATGTGTCTAAACGCAAACGCTTGCGCCCGCTCCCGCTCCGCCTCGCGTTCAAAACGTCCATATACGAGCGCCTTAAATCGTACCGTTTCAGAGTTATTTGACGTTTATGGATAAAAATCACATTAGCGGTGGTTTCATTAACCTAAAATATATCCGAAAGTAAATACGATAGAGAGTTGCAGTTTTCGCCATTCTCTTGAGAATAGATGTGTAAAAATGTTGCGGTTAAGTTATTTGGCTACGAAATAAAAATAGTCGAATTTATAAATTTTGAATCAAGGGTAATTTGATTTTATTTGAATGAAACCATATCATTTTTGTAACACTAATCGACTCGAAATTCAATTCTCTTTCAATTAGGTTTATAATTTTTATCCGTAACTTTAAAGTTTTTAAGATAATTATATTACATCTACAGATAAAAAATTATCAACAAACTCGAAAGAGACTTTTATTTTGAGTTGATTGATAATTAAAATTTATAAATTCAACAATTTTATAGCCAAATAACTTAAGCGCAAAAACTTTATAGTGCAGCCGATAGCGCCCTCTATTCTTAAGAGAATGGCGAAATCAGCAACCCTCTATCTGATTTAGTTTTAGAGATATTCTAGCTTTACGAAACCACTGCAAACATCATTTTTGTCCATCAATGTTAAATAATTCTAAAACTGTATGATTTAGACCAAATGTTTTTAATGAAATTACACGAATTTTTTATGGGGAATTTAAAAAATAAATAATATACAGGGCGATCCGCTCAAAATAAGTAAGTTGCATCCGGTACTGTCTTTATATACATAAAAATACTTTTAGGTTATGCAGCTCTTAAAACCAAGTAACTTAGGTAGCTGGTATAGAGGGGAGTGCGCATTGCTGCACTGCACTTCGACCTTATTAGGCCCATTGTGCTGCCTACCACTCCCACTAAGTAACTTAGGTGTAGAAACAATTGTCCTATTTTTATCGCGCGCCGAGATATCCTCCGAGAATGCACTAATGGGACACCCTGTATATTATAGACTGTTAAATTTTTGTGATGCACTAATAATAAATGAAATATTTAGCCCGCCGAAAACTGAAGAGCGAAAAAAACGGCTATCGTTTCTTCTCAGTGAGGTAGAAGTAGTATGTTCGCACCCTAAGGATGAAATTCTAATGGATTTTATTCAATTTTCATCAACACTGCATTATTTCGTGGTTGTGAAATTTGTTTATTATTACAGTTCACATTACAATTTGCACGTGTTATTATAGCATAAAGGAATGTGCTGTAAGCTTAGAAAAAAGGTGGATTTTGTACGTGTAAGCAAAATCAATTTTTATACAGCGAGTTTTTCTTTTAAGTATGAATATCTGGATGTGTACTCTGTAAATGTTCAAGCATTCCTTGTTTTGATTAAATTGTGTTCAATTTGAAGCTTTAAACGAGGGTTTTCCACTCCTAGATAAAGCATGAAGTAAAATTTCGAGTTTAGAAAAGCCTGAACGTTTGGAAATGTTCTTTTCAGTACGCACATCCCGACGTATACTCTGTTTATTTTTAGACACTCGTTTAAAGCTTCAAATTGAACCCTTTAAAAAAAACAATTTTAAAGGAGTTCAATATGAAGGCTTAAACGAGTGTTTTCCACTCCCAGACTAAGCATGAAGTAAAATTTCGAGTTTAGAAAAGCCTGAAAATTTGGTTTGGTCGCGTAGCGCGCAGCGCTACGCGACCAAACCAAATTTTCAGGCTTTTCTAAACTCGAAATTTTACTTCATGCGCCACGCGTATAAAACACTGATTTATTGTGAAGTTCAAAATATTCTTCTTTAGCAGTATATTTTTAATCCTGTTTTAGCAGTTCATTTTTAATACTGATTTAGCGGTATATCTTTAATTTTACAATCTGTCAGTGTTTTAACGCATGGCGCATGAAGTAAAATTTCGAGTTTAGAGAAGCCTGAAAATTTGGATTGGTCGCTTCGCTTCGCGACCAAACCAAATTTTCAGGCTTTTCTAAACTCGAAATTTTACTTCATGCTTAGTCTTGGAGTAGAAAACACCCGTTTAAAGCTTCAAATTAAACTCTTTTAAAATTGTTTTATTTAAGAGTTCAATTTAAAGTTTTAAACGAGTGTCTGAAAATGTATATAGTATACACCAGAATGTGCGTACTAAAAAGAAAATTTCTCTGTACAGAAATGTTGATGATGGATATAAATGATGTAAAAACTATTAGTTTACATTTCACAATTTAGTGATGAGCATAATCGATTATTAAAATCGTTAGAATGATTCTTTGTTTTATATAGATTAAAAGAAAGTAATATAATGATACTTCTTTTTATGTAGATAAAAATCAAATATCACTCGATTAAATGATGCTTTTAAGGATTATGCCCATCACTTTTTCACATTTAAAAGAGAATTAAAGATAAACAAGAGTAACTAAATTGAACTAATATTAAAGTAACAAATACATGCCCGATTGCACCCAAGTCGATTAACGTAATCAGTGATTAGGACTTCTTAAAACCACAAGAATTTTATTTACAAACTGTTTACACAATCGCGTTTTGATGAACAGACATGTTTAGTTTATTTATAACATTCTTATATTCTAGAATGTTGACTTAATCAGAGGTTTAATCAATGAGTAGTGGATAATTAAAGTTAATCAGTTGAGGTGCAAATGGGCCTAGGTCGAGTTATTAAAGCTTGTATTAGACGACACTATTTTCTTGTACAAGAAAATATGACATTATTTTCTATCATAGTGTAATACACAAAATATGACCCAACGCAAATCTTGTACAATTTTGTATAATGGAAATAGGACATGTTCTATTTGGTTTGGTCATATTTTGTGTATTACATTATGATAGAAAATAGTATACTATTTTTTTGTACAATAAAATAGTGTCGTCTAATATAAGCTTAGCACAGTTTAAAGAGTTGATTAAGCATGATATTTAAACCTTAGAAAAGATGTAAGCGGATAGTCTCGGTAACTTCTGATAATAAGGCAACGCCACTAGTTAGCAGTCGAAGGAATTAAACTTGAGCTTGTATTAGACGACACTATTTTCTTGTACAAGAAAATAGTATACTATTTTCTTGTACAAGAAAATAGTATACTATTTTTCATCATGGTGAAATACACAAAATATGACCAAACGCTAATCTTGTACAGTTTTGTATAATCAAAAGAGGACATGTTCTATCTGGTACACCATGATAGAAAATGGTATACTATTGTCTTGTTCAAGAAAATAGTGTCGTCTAATACAAGCTTTAAGGATAACAATGGAAAATTTACAACAATATATCCAGTTGCATAAAACGTTTGAATAGACATGTATCTTTGGATTAAGCTGAAAGTATCTTCAGAATAATATAAACTCACTGAGATTTTAATGGTCACATCTTCATTCAACTTGTTTATTATTTTGCTAAAAAAAAAAAAAGATAATTTCTACTTTCTACGACTAAAATAGATAGAGAAGGTGATACGTAAAGCCATGTAGTATACAGGGAGTTTTTCTTTAGGGTATACGTCCCCCCAATATCCTCTATACACTGTCAATTTTCAGATACAGGTCGTATTTAAAAAGAGTTTAAATTGAAGTTTTAAACAAGTGTTTTCCACTCCTAGATAAAGCATGAAGTAAAATTTTGAGTTTTGAAAAGCCTCAAAATTTGGTTTGGTCGCGTAGCGCAAAGCATTACGCATTTACAGCGCGCGAAGCGCTACGCGACCAATCCGAATTTTCAGGCTTTTCTAAACTCGAAATGTTACTTCATGCGCCAGGCGTATAAAACACTGATTTCAAGTGAAGTTCAAAATATACTACAAAAGCAGTATGTTAAAGACGTATATTCTAAACTTCACGTCAAATCAGTATTGTATACGCGTGGCGCATGAAGTAAAATTTCGAGTTTAGAAAAGCCTGAAAATTTGGTTTGGTCGCGTAGCGCTCCGCGCTACGCGACCAAACCAAATTTTCAGGCTTTTCTAAACTCGAAATTTTACTTCATGCTTAACCTGGGAGTGGAAAACACTTGTTTCAAACTTCAAACTAAATTCTTTAAAAAAATTTACGAATATCTGAAAATTTACAGCATATACACTGTATTTGGGATATGTATACTTATAAAACAAACTCTCTGTATACACAAAATTAGCAGAAAGAAAATAGAAAGTGCAAAATAAAATAGACTATATACAGAGTGTAAAGTGCCTGAGAAGAGTAGTGAAGAAAAAAAACTGGGAAAATAATACCTTACCTTCAAGGGTCGTTTTCTTTTTTCAAACTTTATTCCCGCACTAAAAAGTCACTGTTTCTAATGCACTTATTATTATTAACAGTAATATTTTGGTATAAATGAATTATTGCTGGACCGAGGAAATAATAATAACGTATTTCCACCGTAGAAAAAAAAAACAATGAGAATAAATATTTAAAAATTAAAAAAAGGGTAATGTAGAATGAATTATTCTGTAGAACCTTCAAGTAAATAAAAATATTAGTAATAGGTAATTTTATAATAATTAAATGTTGAGGAAATAATAATTACGCATTTCGACCGTAGAAAGGAAAACAATGAGTATTAATATTTAAAATTAAAAGAAGGTTAATATAGAATGGTTTATTCTGTAGAAACTTCAAGTAAAAAAAATATTAGTAGTGAGCAATTTTATAATAATTAAATTTCAATGACAGTAAAGATCAGCTGTCCAGTTAAACTTAGCTTAAACCTCGTTTATACTAGTATAGTTTTACCTAAGATAAAGTTAAGTGTTAATTATAGTGTCAAATATCGTATGTTCAATAGAAAAACCTCTAGAGTGCCATGATTTAATCTTTCTTCAAATTTAAGTTTGCTACACGCTTTAGGAATTATAATAATTATGGCTGGGATTCGAATACGAATAATTCAAATATTCGAATATTCAAATATTCAAACATGAATATTTCAATCATCAAACTATTCATTGAATTGAATATTTGAATAATCAAATATTGTAGCATTTGAATTTTCGGATATTTAAATATTTGAATATTTAAAAATTTGAAAATTTGAATTTATTTTTTTATTTGAGAAAACAATAAGATACAGACAGGGCAAGTCCCAAAATAGTATCTAATTACAATTAACAATTAATAAATAACAACAAATAACAATAATATAAAAATTCTAAACATAAAATAACATAATTATAGTAAATAACAAACAAATAATGTATAAATATTTGAATATTAGAATATTCCCTGCGGTCTTTGTACTATTGTAAAATGTCGAAATGGTTAAAGTTGTCGAGTGAAAACACTTTTGATTCCTTACTGCACTTTTATTTGTATTCGTTAGATGTACATTTCGAGTGCTACGCACTTATTATCAATAACTAATTATTATTTCACAAACAGAGTATAGCTCCGTGAACGCATCAGTGACCTGTATATGCACTTTGTGCACCGTGTCCTTGACGATGCCACTATGGGGCAGTAGATGGCGTTAGCTATCGAATTCATTTAATAGTGTCACATATTGGCTTGATATAGTCAGATATGTTCAGTATTCCTCAGCACTGGATCGGGACCACACTGAAGAGGACCTTGAAGTCCTAAATGCGTCTGTGGGTATCTAGTGCGGAATACTGAACTCAAATTCAATTATTTTTTAATTATTAGTTATTGATAGCACTCGAAATGTACATCTACCGAATAAAAATAAAAGTGAAGTAAGGAACAAAAAGTTAAATACTCCTCATAACTCAAATAAACAATAAGTAAAATTGTCAAGTGTGTTTGTAGTCAAAGAACAGTCGATGTTAATTTTGTTGAATGATATAGCCAACATAGTCAGTAGAGTCATGATAGCCAGACTGTGAAAATAGTCAACATAATCGATAGTCAATATAGTCAGTACTATAAAAATAGTGAATATTATCGATGCAATGAAATGCAAGTCTACTTATACAAGGTGGCCCCACCTTGTATAAGTAGAAAGTAATGTCATAATGTGAGTTGACTGCCATTTTTCAGAAATAAAAAAAACGGGGTCCGTTTTAACGGAAAGTTTACTTGGAGGTGTAAAATTGATGACATTAAGTTAAAAAAATTATAACGGTCAAATGAATACCTCCTTACTTGATGCACAATAGTGCTCGTTTTTCGGCATTTTAAATTGTTGCTCAGAAAATATCTGGCTCTAAATTGGTGATTGGTGATTGGTGAATGTTGGCTTTCGAAACTTGCAAGGATTGTGCTTTGTTGTGGTATATGCGAGATTTCAACAAGCCCCACCGGAAGAAATCTGGTGCGTTCAGAAATGTGGCGATCTGACCATCCAGTTCAAATCGCCAAAACGGGAGATCACACGGCCCGGAAATTGGAGTTTTAAAATCCTCATTGTTGCCCGAGCTGTGTGAGTGGTTGCTCCCTCCTGTTGGAACCAACAATGCTCTAGACCCTGGGTCTCCAAACTATCTTCTTCGCGGGCCACAAATACAATTCTACATAATAAAGTCGGCCAAGATCTGATTAATTTTATAAAATTATGAAAAATTTAAGGAACAATTGTTACAATATTTCAAAATATGACATTTACAAAAAAAATTACAAACAATCGCGGGCCGGATTTGGCCCGCGGGCCGTAGTTTGGAGACCACTGCTCTAGACCCTATTCAGCAACTTGCGGCAAAAAACTCGTTTAACATCTATCTGTAGCCCCAAAAACGCAAATTTTGTTTATTTACATAACGGGACCCATTTAAAACATCCACACAAAAAAAGTCCTGAAAATTATTATTAGTTTTTTGCTATACGAACTGTAAATATTTATTTAAAATAAATCGTATTGATTTTATTTTAAAAATCTATCGTGCTAAAACAAAAAATCTATTTTGTACAAGAAATCTCCGCTCTTTAAAAAGGAATTATTGGGCATTCTTCAGAAAAACTCTGTGGATGTTTTAATCGGGTCCTCACATAACCACTTATAAATGTATTACTCAAATTAGGCACTTGCGCGGTAGAACAGCATTGCCCGAACGTAGGCAAGAGTCCTGAAAACGTTGGGCCGTAAATGTACGACTCAACGCTGGCTCTCGCAAAGATAACACCATTGAAATCCCGAAGGGTCCTCGCCCGATGCACCACCTGGCATGTGCGCGCGATTTCCTTTTATTTTGAATAAATATGCGCCAAACGTAGTCAGGTTCCACTTTCTCATTTTTTCAGCAGCGGAAATACACGAACGGCGCTCGTTCTGCGCATGAGAGTGCCTGATTTAAAAAATTCCACTATAAGTGGAAATGGGCTTCGTCGATCATTATGATTTCGGGAACGAAACGACGACGAAATTCACGCTGGTTAAAACAGATCGGAAATTGGTCTTCAGGTGTGTATCGGTCGATTGCTTGTTGTCAACTAATTCTCTATCTGTCTACAACATAAATGTCAGAGCACAATGACATTTGACGCCAATAGCAAAAATTTTGGCACATTCACATCATGACATAACTTTTGCCCCACCTTGTAGATCGATTAGATCTGTCAATACAATCAGTAATGTCGAAATAGTCAATATAATCGTTACAGTTTATACAGGGTGATTCAGTTTTGTGTTCCACCCCCTTCTAACTTTTTTTTATTTTGATAGTAAAGTATAACAAAGTATATATATATATATATATATATATATATATACATATATATATATATATATATATATATATATATATATATATATATATATATATATATATATATATCCGCATATCTCAATTACACGCTTAGATAAAAAAAATTATTAATACGGTTTATTTTATCAAAAAAATCATATGTGTATAGAATAGAAATATATGAAATATCCACTTTTTTATCTTCATTTTTGCCCATTTTTTTAAATGTTTTATATGACCTACCTTCAATAATTAAACACTTAATGAACGTATGATTTTTACATTTTTTTTTGTTAACTAAGCGTATAGCTGTGAAGGATAATGTTCGGATGCAGGAAATCTCACCCCATCGACCGGCTGACATTTTTAATAATCGACCGTCAGATTTGACAAACAATTTTCGTAACAACCACCAAAACAAGGTTATAGGTTTCTATCGCCGCTGTGATAACACATATCTATGGAAATAAGCCATTCTGATTGGAGGGAATGTAGTCATGTGACGCTTGAGTTGTATTCTTAGCCGTAATATAACGAGTGGTATGATTATTATCGATGATATTTTGGAGTTGAAACCGAGCTGCAGATTGAATGTGCTGCTTCGGTTTCAACGACAAAATATCATCGATAATTAATCATATCACGAGTTATATTTAGTGAGAAAATATAACGAATAAAATAATGTGAGTCCCTTAACATTATCGACAGCTGAGATATTGTTGTTACCCTATTGATTGAGAATTTTTTAACCGCACAAAAGTTCGTAAACTGCCGCCACTGTGATTCCTTGATCATGGCGGTGTTTTTTGTCGTCGCACATTTCACTTTTCTATTATTATCACTGCACGAAACTTTACCTATTTTGACGTTTCGAATGACAGGACAACTTATCACCCACCGCTTCTTTTGTTCTTTTTATCATCGCGGTGATCGACATGTACCTACGGCTTTCCTTGCATCTCATTGGTTTGAAATTCGTTCTAGTAGGCTATGAGTTGTATTCTCAGCCGTAATATAACGAGTGGTATGATTATTATCGATGATATTTTGGAGTTGAAACCGAGCTGCAGATTCAACGAGTGCGCAGCACGAGTTGAATGTGCTGCTTCGGTTTCAACGACAAAATATCATCGATAATTAATCATATCACGAGTTATATTTAGTGAGAGAATATAACGAATAAAATAATGTCAGTCCCTTAACATTATCGACAGCTGAAATATTGTTGTTTCCCTATTGATTGAGAATTTTTAACCGCACAAAAGTTCGTAAACTGCCGCCACTGTAATTCTTTGTTCATGGCGGTGTTTTTTTGGCGTCGCACTTATCACTTTTCTATTAATATAACTGCACGAAACTTTACCTATTTTGACGTTTCGAATGACATTACAACTTATCACCCACCGTTTCTTTTGTTTTTTATCATCGCGGTGATAGATATGTACCTACGGATTTCCTTGCATCTCATTGGTTTAAAATTCGTTCTAGTAGGCTATGAGTTATATTCTCAATTAGATAACACCATTAAATAGAGAATTGCCTGCCATTAACAAATATATATGGTTTGTTATACTTTACTCTCAAAATAAAAAGTTAGAAGGGGGTGAAACACCAAACTGAATCACCCTGTATAATCAGTACTGCCATAATATTTTAAGTTGGGTTAGGTTAGATGACAATTTGTGAAGATAGTTACAATTAATTTCTAACCCGCCAAGTTAAACGAAAGAAACATAATTATTAGTTAACCTGTCTTTTAACTATCATGACATTTTGACATTATTTAATGAGCTTGATTACTTTGACATTAGGACGTTAAATCACTGTGTCAAGTCTTTGTAAGACTAACTTGTTTTAGATTGCGAAAAGAATCGCACTTCTATTCTGCAACCAAGAATTGGCAATTTGATTTATACTGTGTTAGTTGTTTTTTTTACCAATAAAATCACTTGTTTTTCGACTGTAAGTTTCTTAGTCGATTGTACTTTTACTATTATGGCATTTTGACGTTAAGTCACTTGATCGACTGAATTGTCGTTTGACGTCTGGCATAAAAAACGACCTGGGCTTCTTCTTTAACTTGTATCAAAATTGACATTCTGTTTTGACGTTATAAAACTTTCTCCGTCAATAAAAAGAGAATCAATTTATTATGTCAATTATCAATTGTTTTAATGCTAAAACGTGTGTCTTCCACTCCCAGATTAAGCATGAAGTAAAATTTCTAGTTTAGAAAAACCTGAAATTTTGGTTTAGTCGCGTAGCGACCAAGCTAAATTAGGCTTTTCGAAACTCCAAATTTTACTTCATGCGCCACGCGTATAAAACATTATGTGAAATGGTCTTTAACCAATTGACAAGTCAAAGTGCTTTTTTATTACTGACATTATTAAAAATTTTAAATTTTTGAAACAGAAAGATATTCTAATTCAAATACTAGAATATTTAAATATACAAATATTCAAAAATTTTAATATTCGAATATTTGGCTATTTGAAAAATTGAAATACTTGAATATTCGAATATTTCAATATATTTTTGAATGAATATTTGAATACTTAAATTTTGAAAATTCCTAGCCTTAATAATTATAATACATAATTTTAGAATTGCCAACCTACAATATTTTCGATGGCACTTCGATGGCAATAAAATTTACTTTAGGAATAAATTAAATTATTCCAAAGATTTTGGTATTATAAACACAAAATAACTTCATTTGGCTAATAAATCTCCCAAGTAAATTATTTGTTTGTTTTTCTACCAGGTTAATTTTATTCTCTAAATAATTTGACAGTTAAAAGTGAAAAGTGTATTCTATTATTATAATTACTTTAGATTCTACTACTTGTATTTATTAATATCATTACGGTTATTGTGTCTACCATATCATCCGTGTCAGATTTAAGTTTGCTTATAGTATCTTCCCCGACAGTGATTAATTCGAACCACAAGACATTCTAAGGAGTCGAAGACCTAGAGTTTTTCAAATCAGACATAACCAGGGATTTTTATACTTATGCATACGCGTTTCTAAAATTAGTTCCATTTAAAGTTTTAAACGAGTGCTTTCCACTCCCAGACTAAGCATGAAGTAAAATTTCGAGTTTAGAAAAGCCTGAAAATTTGGTTTGTTCGCGTAGCGCGGAGCGACCAAACCAAATTTTCAGGCTTTTCTAAACTCGAAATTTTACTTCATGCGCCACGCGTATTCAACACTGAAAGCACTAAAATATTGTGAACAAGTGAACTTCACTTGAAATCAGTGTCTTGTACGCGTGGCGCATGAAGTAAAATTTCGAGTTTAGAATTTTTCAAATCAGACATAACCAGGGATTTTTATACTTATGCATACGCGTTTCTAAAATTAGTTCCATTTAAAGTTTTAAACAAGTGTTTTCCACTCCCAGACTAAGCATGAAGTAAATTTTCAGGCTTTTCTAAACTCGAAATTTTACTTCATGCGCCACGCGTATTCAACACTGAAAGCATTGAAATATTGTGAACAGGTGAACTTCACTTGAAATCAGTGTCTCGAACGCGTGGCGCTTGAAGTAAAATTTTTAGAATTTTTCAAATCAGACATAACCAGGGATTTTTATACTTATGCATACGCGTTTCTAAAATTAGTTCCATTTAAAGTTTTAAACGAGTGTTTTCCACTCCCAGACTAAGCATGAAGTAAAATTTCGAGTTTAGAAAAGCCTGAAAATTTGGTTTGGTTGCGTAGCGCGAAGCGCGGAGCGACCAAACCAAATTTTTAGGCTTTTCTAAACTCGAAATTTTACTTCATGCGCCACGCGTATTCAACCCTGAAAGCACTGAAATATTGTGAACAAGTGAACTTCACTTCAAATCAGTGTCTTGTACGCGTGGCGCATGAAGTAAAATTTCGAGTTTAGAAAAGCCTAAAAATTTGGTTTGGCCGCTCCGCGCTTCGCGCTACGCGACCAAACGAAATTTTCAGGCTTTTCTAAACTCGAAATTTTACTTCATGCTTAGCCTGGGAGTGGAAAACACTCGTTTAAGTCTATTATAATTTATAATAAGCTTTCTTTTCCTTGTTCTGTGTAATTCTGTCCTATTCCACGGTTATTCTTCATAATTATAAGGAATTATACTAAATTTCTAATTTGATTGACAATTTAATTTGAAATATTGACAATTCAATTTAACAAATTGGTGGTTCCAGCTATGGCCACAATGGAAATGTATAATTTCGGTCTGTAATCTACTAATTAAATTATTTAATTCTAGAAATCGTAGACCTAGAGTTTTTCAAATCAGACATAACCAGGGATTTTTGTACTTATGCATACGCGTTTCTAAAATTAATTCTATTTAAAGTTTTAAACAAGTGTTTTCCACTCCCAGACTAAGCATGAAGTAAAATTTCGAGTTTAGAAAAGCCTGAAAATTTGGTTTGGTCGGGTAGCGCGAAGCGCGGAGCGGCCAAACCAAATTTTCAGGCTTCTCTAAACTCGAAATTTTACTTCATGCGCCACGCGTATTTAACACTGAAAGCACTGAAATATTGTGAACAAGTGAACTTCACTTCAAATCAGTGTCTTGTACGCGTGACGCATGAAGTAACATTTCGAGTTTAGAAAAGCCTGAAAATTTGGTTTGGCCGCTCCGCGCTTCGCGCTACGCGACCAAACCAAATATTCAGGCTTTTCTAAACTCGAAATTTTCCTTCATGCTTAGCCTGGGAGTGGAAAACACTCGTTTAAGTCTTTTATAATTTCTAATAAGCTTTCATTTTCTTGTTCTGTGTAATTCTGTCCTATTCCACGGTTATTCTCCATAATTATAAGGGATTATACTAAATTTCCAATTTGATTGACAATTCAATTTGAAATATTGACAATTCTATTTAAAAAATTGGTAGTTCCAGCTATGGCCACAATGAAAATGTATAATTTCGGTCTGTAATCTACTAATTATATTATTTATTTCTAGAATTGCTATTTATTTGGTAGGTTTGCTTTATAATACGCAATTTTATTTGCCCATTAGTTTACTAGGTAAATAAATTTACTCCACAAATAGTTATCTAATGATTTATTAAACGTTTATAATACCGGGCATTAGAGGTTTTTTTAATTGATCATACAATATTTCATCATAAGTCAAATAAGAAATAAATAATATCATAACTAAATTAATTTTAATGTTTTCCCTTACTTATGGTATATTCGAGTTCATTTCTATCCGTTTAATCGATAAAAAGTGCAATCGTGCATTTTAGTAAGTTTCGTGTTATACGTTTATAATTGAAACTGACACCACTGACATTAAACCCCCATTTACTTAACAGGATTATGCAAAATTTTCACTAGGGACTGGACGGATAGAAATAAACTCGACTTTAGATATAACTTACAACTAAGTAATTGTTTATCTTGAACAAGTTTCTCATCTTTCACGTAGTGCAACATATTTAACTATGATTTAAAAAAGAAAAGACTTGGTTAAATTTCACTAATATTAAATATTAGTGAAATTTAACCAAGTGTTTTCTTTTATAAATCATAAGTAATTGTTATCTTTAATTAATTTCTCACTTAACCCGTGTTGAAACATTTTTTAATCTAATACTGGATGATTTAAATTAAATTTAAATTAAAATACTTGGTTTGTTTCACTTATTTATATCCGGCTAGTTTCGACCATTAGTCATCTTCAAGGAGGAAGATGACCAATGGTCGAAACTAGTCGGAGAAAATATAAATAAGTGAAACAAACCAAGTGTTTTAATTTAAATTTAATTTAAATCATCCAGTATTAGACATAAGTAATTGTTTTTTTATAACCTGTAAAACTATTTAAAAAAATACAAACCATTGTAATTTCCATAATTTATTTTTATTTATATTATACGCTCATCAATTAATCGATGCACTCTTAAGTCTTTCAATTTCGCAAAACTGGGTCATCAGAGAATATCGCGTCTTTCATCTTTCGTTTCCTCCGGTACATTTCGCACAATTAATCGATTTACAAAAAAAAAAATATCGACCCACTTTTCGATTCAAGATAGATTGTAAAATGAAATGAAAATCACGACACAATTGAAATTAGCCCAGATTTCTATAAAGATTCACTCACGAACAATAACCAACACTGAATGAATCGCACATCTAAAATTACTAGATCTACATGAGCTCTTGGGTGATGTAAAAATCCTTATCTCTAATCCTGGGCACAGTTTTGTGATAATAATTATTGCTCGTAATAAATAATATGCTAAAATAGCATAATCACCTGGATCCGTGGATAAAGCCAGTGTTTTATTTTATTTTTAAAATTGGTTTCCACTCCCAGACTAAGCATGAAGTAACATTTCGAGTTTAGAAAAGCCTAAAAATTTGGTAGAAAAGCCTAAAAATTTGGTAGAAAAGCCTAAAAATTTGGTAGAAAAGCCTAAAAATTTGGTAGAAAAGCCTAAAAATTTGGTAGAAAAGCCTAAAAATTTGGTAGAAAAGCCTAAAAATTTGGTAGAAAAGCCTAAAAATTTGGTAGAAAAGCCTAAAAATTTGGTAGAAAAGCCTAAAAATTTGGTAGAAAAGCCTAAAAATTTGGTTTGGTCGCTCCGCTTCGCGGAGCGACCAAACCAAATATTTAGGCTTTTCTAAACTCGTAATTTTACTTCATGCGCCACGCGTATAAAACACTGATTTATTGTGAAGTTCAAAATATATATCACTTGAATGTTTTAACATTTATGATTTAATTAACCAATATTGAGAGGTGTTTCAATGTTCTATACCACTTTATAATTAATTATTATAATAATAAAGTGGTACAAAACATTGAAACACTTTTCAATATTGAATATTAATATGGATTACCACGTAGTAACGCTAAATACTATACAAATATTTATGATTTAAATTCATGAAATTTCTGAAGTCCATTTTGACATCGTTAGTTCAGAAATGAACTTGAACTCAGTTAAAAAAAAAAAATTATGGAAAAAGTTGAAAATATGTAAGTAGGTAAACCAATTAAAACTGCATATTTATATTGAAATAAAATATTTTGGACGCAAGTGACGTTTTTAAAGGAAATTTGCGTAAGCAAACAGCTCCTCAATAATTCATAAAAATTACCTTATTGAAGATAAATGTATTTTCAATAAGTTAATTTTTATTTCAAGGATACTTATGATGTATTTGGTTTGAGTTACGTAAAGAGATGAATATAATTAAACTTAATAAAATACTAGTGAAGAAAGTGTTAGTGTTTTATAAAAAAAAAAAAATCTGTGTTTTATACGCGTGGCGCATGAAGTAAAATTTCGAGTTTAAAAAAGCCCAGAAAATTTGTCTCGGGTCGCTGCGCGACCCTCGACAAATTTTCACGGGGCTTTTCTAAACTCGAAATTTTACTTCATGCTTAGTCTGGGAGTGGAAAACACTCGTTTAAAGCTTCAAATTGAACTTTTTTAAAAATCAACGAATGTCAGAAAATTTACAGCTAAAATAATTAAGAAAAAGTAATGACATAATGACATACCATGGAATTGATACTACAATTGCGGATATTCCCTGTTTTTTTTAAAGTTCAATTTAAAGCTTCCACTCCCAGATTAAGCATGAAGTAAAATTTCGAGTATAGAAAAGCCCCGTGAAAATTTGTCGAGGACCCAAGACAAATTTTCTGGGCTTTTCTAAACTCGAAATTTTACTTCAGGCGTCACGCGTATAATACACTATAATATTGTCAAATATATGTATATTCGAACTTCACTTAAAATCTGTGTTTTATGCACGTGGCGCATGAAGTAAAATTTCGAGTTTAGAAAAGCCCAGAAAATTTGTCTCGGGTCGCTGCGCGACCCTCGACAATTTTTCACGGGGCTTTTCTAAACTCGAAATTTTACTTCATGCTTAGTCTGGGAGTGGAAAACACTAATTTAAAGCTTCAAATTGAACTCTTTTAAAAATCAACGAATGTCAGAAAATTTACAGTTAAAATAATTAAGAAAGAGTAATGTGATTTAATAAAAATAATGACATACCATGGAATTGATACAACAATTGCGGATGTCAAAATAGCACAAGATATTGCTGTTACTTAATTAACGACAAAAAATATAACGCAAACATCGTGATAACTGTATTAGGAGGATTTTTTCTTGTATAGTGTAAATCATATGGAAAACATTTACTTTAATCAAGTGACTGCGATATCTGTTGCCATTTTGACATCCGCAATTGTTGTTTCAATTGCATGGGCTGTCATTATTTTTATAAAATCACATTACTTTTTCTTAATTATTTTAACTTGGAGAAACGTAAAGTGATAAACGTTAACACGAATAAATTCGGAATTTTTCCCTCTACAAAAAAGGCAAATACATTTTGTTTCTAAACTAAATATTAGAGCCAAAATTTAAACATTTCAAAATTTATATGGGATTTCCTATGTTGCGTCCGCCAAGTCAACACCCGGTATATCGAGGTACGTAAACTTAAAAGAAAAATTTCCTGAATGTTTTATTTCAGAGTATGATTAGGTATTGATTGAATATCGAAAACCCCGTCAATTCAACAAAGTCAATGGTTCAATCATTTTTTGTTTTAGGTCAGGAATTAAATTCTAACGTTTAGAAATTCTGAACTATTTCAGTTCAACTAAGTTAATGGTTTTGATCTTATTTGTTTCTTATTGAAAATAAATGTATTTTCAATAAGCTAATTTTTATTTGAAGGATACTTTTGGGAATTGTTAAAAAAAACATAAATAGAAAATTATAATATACTTTTCATTTTAGAGTATGATTAAATATTGATTGAATATCGAAAGCCCCTTTAATTCAACACAGTTAATAGTGGTTTTAATCACTATTTGTTTTAGGTCAAGAATTAAATTATGACGTTTAGAAATTCCGAACTATTAGTAACACGAGTTTCACACATCGATGTAATTACGTTGAATTACAGTTCAACAATAAAATGCGAAGGTCGACAATTTTAATGACCATCATTTTTACCCACCAACAAAATAATAGAGGCACTCAAAACGATTAATTTCGCATAATAAAAACACGGCAAATGTATCGCATGTTCAATAAAGAAAAACCTTAAGAGAGAGATAAATTATACGAACATTTTCGTAATTTTATATATTATTATTCTTATTCTCTCAAATTTAAATAGTTTTGAATTTGAAATATTCAAGCAATGATTTAATCTTTTTTTTTATTTAAGTTGGCTACACGCTTTAGAAATTGACTTATTAAATGTTAGGCATAATAAATAATAATAAATTGTGTACAATTTTTTTAAATATAATGGAGAAATATACAATATAGAGCAGGCGGAGGTCAACCAGTCAGTATAACTTCAATTGCTTTTCCACTTAAACTGCAAATTATAATATATAAGTTTAGAGTTGCCAACCTATATTCAATATTTTCCATGGCACTCTAGAGGTGTTTTTTTTAATTAAACATACAATATTAGAGTAATTTAAAAAATCTAATTCATTTTAAAATAGAAAATTGAATTAGATTCTAAATACGTATAAAGAAGAAATTAACATAAAGAAAAATTGAGTTTGTCAATAGTTTGCAGAATATTTACAAATTATAAAAACGAATTAAAATTAATGTCGTCTTTCTGCAAAACTTTAGTCTCATTGAGATAAGTCTCCAAATATTCATTGAAACAACTACTTCTCGAACTAATACCCCGACAGATATTGAATTATACAATTAAATCTGTCGTGTAACTCAAATATTCATTGTATAATTCAATATCTGTCGGGGTATTAGCTCGAGAAGTAGTTGTTTCAATAAATATTTGGAGACTTGTCTCAATGAGACTAAATTTTTGAACAAATGTTATGGCAATAAAGAATAAGCATTTTAAAGGAAAAATATCTACTACTTGCACTGTAGATAATACAGATTCAAAAAATATTCCTTGGATGTTTTTTGAACCAGTTACTGCAGATGACGTCATCGAAACAATACAGGAATTAAAAAACAAACCATCTACCGGACATGATGAAGTCCCTAGTATACTAATAAAAAGGTGCTGCCATGAAATAGCACCAGTTCTTGCTACCATAATTAATAAGTCAATATCACTAGGGTAATTCCCTGACTATTTAAAGCTATCGATGGTAATACCTATTCTAAAAAAAGGAAATCCACTAAAGCTCGAAAATTACAGGCCTATTTTCCTTTTAAGTATATTTTCAAAAATCATATAAAAAAACTGTATGTAAGAAAATTATAGCATTTATTGTTGAAATCAATAAATTTAGTAATGAATAACACGGTTTCCGCCTTCACAAATCAACGGAAACAGCCACAATCGATTTCATACAGCACATTCATAACATGATTGACAAAAAAATTAAGTCGTAGGAGCGTTTTTTGATTTATCAAAGGCGTTTGATAGTGTAGACTTTGATTTTATATTACAAAAACTTTATGCGTTAGGAATACGTGGAATATTAAATGACTGGTTTAAATCCGACCTTAATCACCGAAAAATTGTTGTAAAGTTGAATACTACAATATTGGACTCTTATAATGTAGACTTAGGGGTACCGCAGGGGAGTGTGGCGGGTCCACTTCTCTTCATATTATTTATAAATGACCTGCCTAAATATCTCTCAGATTCACATATTTGCATGTTTGCGGATGACACATCTATTATTGTAAGTGGACCAGATGCAAATACATGTAATATCAAGTTAAATAATATGTTAAATCAATTTAATAACTGGTGTCAACGTAATAACTTAATTATAAACTATTCCAAAACCGTCCTCATTCAATTATATAACAATCATGTCCATCCATCAGAATACAGCATCGCTAATAGTTTTAACAAAACACTAATCAGTGAAGTAACATCGTTCTTAGGATTACAAATCGACAAAAATCTTTCATGGAAGACCCATGTTAGTAATCTAGTGAACAAACTAAACAAAACATACTTTGTCCTGTGTAGATTAAAAAACATATTAAATATTACCGAACTTAAATCAGTGTATTACGGATTGGTACACTCAATTTTGAGTTATGGCATTGTAGTATGGGGACAATCGACAGACGCACCAAAGGTCTTTCTTACACAAAAGCGAATTTTAAGATTGATGTTTAATATAAAATATAGAGACTCGTGCAGAATAATATTTAAAAATGAAAATATAATGACACTAACATCAATTTACGTTTAAAAATTATTAATACACATTCATAAAACTAGACATTCTTTCACAATAATTAGCGATATACACAATTACGAAACTCGAAATTCTTCTAATATTTATATTCATCAATTTTCATTAGAACAACATAAACGATCCCCATTACATGTGCGCAGTATATTATATAATAAAATACCGAATCATTTTAAACAACTAAGTCTAAATAAATTTAAAAAAGAATTGAAAAAAAAACTGCTAATCCAGAACTGTCCATATTTAATTCAAGAATTTACGTTGTCGTTGTAAACTATATTTTATATATACACTAACCTCTTTATATTTAGCTTTTATTTAATATATTATATTAGTTGTAAGCAAATTTATATTTTTCTTTAATTTATATGACGAATGTATCTGTACTATGTATGGTTAACACATAAATAATATTGTATTGTATTGTATTGTAAATGTTTGCAGATATTAATTTTAATTCGTTTTTATATTGTCTAAAGAAATTTCTAAAGTAGTCCAAGTGACATAAAATTGATAAGAATTTCTAGTTCTGGTTCTTTGAGAAGTGCGCATTTCTACACTGCACATAGGCTTCATTAGGCCCATTGTTGATATGAGTTTATTGGAGAGATAAATTTTAACTTTCATAGAAAAATCTGTGGACGTCTAAATAATAAAATTCTATATTATATTGAGAGATACAGATATATAATTGTGCCACCTTTTACATCACTAAGTATGAATCTGATTTGAAGATATCTGTACTTATACCAATTTTTTAAGAAAATCTTATTTAGACCACTTCCACTAAGCCCCTTAACTAATTTAGAAAAGTGCCACGCAAACACGGAAAATATTTAAAATTGATTAAAATTTTCCTTCAATAATTATTACCAGCTCAAAGATACTTAATGACTTTTATTTATCATAAAGATATAATCGGCGATTATCATTAGAGAACTATTTCTAGTCATCCATACATATCAAAACGCAAAATGGACAACAATTAAAATTAATGCAAGTGCATAGTTAATTTCGAAAACAAAAGCAAACAGCCCTATAAATAAATACGTGAGACATTACGCTACTAAAATGATCTTTTATCTAACATTGATAAGATTGCGTTTTCAGAATGTTATTAAAAAGCAATAAAAAACTTACAGCGATTCCCAGGAACGATAAATTCACCATTTCAGAGTGAATTTTTTAACTGACTGTTGTAACTTTGCCTCGCCTCAAGTGGATTTATCTTCAAAAAATATGTAAATTTACGAAAAATCTTATCATACAAGTGATAAGCATAAAGATATAATCGGCGATTATCATTAGAGAAATGTTTTTAGTCATTCATGCATATCGAAACGCAAAATCGACAACAATTAAAATTAATGCAAGTGCATAGTTTATTTCGAAAACAAAAGCAAACAGCCCTATAAATAAATACGTGACATTACGCCACTAAAATTATTATTTATCTAACATTGATAAGATTACGTTTTTAGAATGTCATTAAAAAATAATAAAAAACTTACAGTGATTCCCAGGGACGACAAATTCACCGTTTCAAAGTGTATTTTTCAACTGTCTGTTGTAACTTTGCCGCGCCTCAACTGGATTTATCTTCAAAACAAATGTAAATTTACGAAAAAGCTTATCGTACAAGTGATGAATATTTATTACATGCGAGTGCTTGTAGTTTTTGCATCAAAATAAAAATATTTTTGGAGACAATTTCGTCTTCAACGCAAACTCAAAATTCTAATTATTACTGCAATTTAATTAAAAAGTTAAAAGACGTTTTTATTAAAAATCTATCAACTATTTTCATCTAGTTATTAAATTTTCAAACAAGTTTATTTAGGAACGTTTTTCTTTGCAGTCGTTTTACCCAGAGGTTTCAAATAAGACTGTAATTATAAATGCCCGGAAGTATTGATTCGTTTTATTGCCGCGGGGATGTATTTTTTATTGAATTATAAAACAAAATCGATGTCATTGCCGAAGGCTAATGTTTGTGTGGATAGGGTAAACCAGTTTCCCGATAAATCGTAAAAATGTTCCCCAAAATGTAGCGGTAATTTGCCGTTAATTTACGGGTTCTTAGTTAAAATTAATAAAGCTATAAACAATATTCTTTTGAAGTAATGAATAAATATGAAAAATGCTCAGCGAAATTTACCGTTTATTTATAGTTATTTAGTTTAATTAAATAAAGTTATAAACAATATTCTCTTAAAATAACGAATAAACATGACTAATTTGATAGCGACGTGACGACGGTGGCAACCCAATACACATTAACGGTATTGGGTTGTCTATAAACGTTGTGTAAGGTAATTGGTTGATTTTAAATATGATTTTAAATTGGTTAAATTAATTCGAATAGCGTTTTATTATACCGTGCGATCGTTTAAAATGTGATTCAGAGTAGGCTTTGAGTTTTAAATTAGATTGGCACTACTGACTATTAACATGTAGTTTAACATAACCTCAAATTTATTCCATCATTCAATTAGTTTAGGCAACCGCACAAAAAAATTGCCGCCTACTCTAAATCATAATTTAAGTGATCGCACTGTATATGATATATGTGCTTTTGACTTTACTGTAAGTCTGAGTTTTATACGCGTAACTCGAAATTTTACTTCATGCTTAGTCTGGGAGTGAAAACCCTCGTTAAAGGTGCTATTAATTTCAGATGAATTTAATTACTTTTATCACTTAAAGCAACTATATGTCAAAGAAATGGTATCAAAATTCTATGATATACTCTTCAATGCTCCCAATAAGCACGTTTAGGTGTCTCACACCAAAACCAAACTATGCACTTTGGTACACACGCTAAATATGTCTTAACCTAAAAACGAAATTATCCTACAGACTTAAGCGGCAGAAAACTCAAAATCCTAAATACCTGGCGGAATTTAAGAGAGTTCGCAACCTAACGAAACACCTTATTGCAGAAGCGTACTCCAATTATATCTCCAACACTGAAAATAATGTTAAAAAGAACCCCAAGGACCTATGGAAATTTATCTCCAGCAAGAAAGGAACAACGAGAATACCTGGCAAGTTATATGATGAAAATCGTGAATTTACAACATCTAAAGGTATAGTAAATGGTTTCGCGGATACCTTTAAAAATGTCTTTTGCAGTAATGCAACTCCCACCGTTGACACCATTTATTCTAACTGTCCTCCTTTCACAATTTCTAAAGTAGATGAAACACAGCTTGTATCCATTATGGCATCCCTTCCAAACAAACTCACAGCGGGTGATGACAAAGTTCCAAGTTTTCTACTCAAAGATTCCAGATATGTCTTAGCCAAACCTCTAACATCAATTATTAATCTTTCAATACCTAAAAATGAATTTCCCAACCGTTGGAAACACACACTACTATGCCCAATCTTCAAGAAAGGCAACGCCCCGCAAATAAGCAATTATCGTCCCATCGCAATCCTATCGAACTTCGCCAAGGTATTGGAAACAGTGCTATATAATAACATTTTTAACAACGTGCGATCCTACATCTCGCCCTATCAACACGGATTCATGCCAGGGCGGTTGACACTAACAAATCTTGCAACTATTTCGCAGTTCCTTTCTGAAGCTTTAGATGTGCGAGGCCAAGTTGATGTCATATACACCGACTTCTCCCGAGCGTTTGACTCTATCAATCACAAACTGCTGTTAGAGAAACTTGGGTCATTTGGGGCTGTGCCAGCGGTTACTTAATTTATACAATCCTACCTGCACAACAGATCTTGCTATGTGTACTACAACGGTTTTAAATCTTTTGAATTCTCGCCGTCGATTGGTGTCCCACAGGGCTCCAGTCTTGGCCCCCTTCTCTTCAACATTTTTATTAATGATTTGCTGGGAATGTTCACCTGCCCTGTGCTAGCATACACCGATGACCTCAAAATTTACCAGAGGATCCAATGTCAGAACGATGTCGATATGCTGCAATCGAATCTAAATATCATATCTAACTGGTGCTCCCATGTAATTTTAAAACTCAACGTAAACAAATGCAGCGTTATAAACTACAGCCGGAGACGCAATGCTCTCACAAGAACTTACCATATTTCAGGTGATTATCTGTCGGTCCTTGACTGCTTTAAAGACCTAGGAGTTACTTTTGACAAGAAACTCACGTTCACTACCCATATTGAAGCTATTCGCTCCGCAGCCTCCAGATCATTAGGTTTTATACTGAAAAACGTTCGTGAATTTCGAAATACTGATGCTGGAAAGTCATTATACTTCGCTTTTGTATCAAGTAAATTGGACTACTGTAGCTTAGTCTGGTATCCGACAAATATTAGTCATTCCCTTCTACTAGATCGCCTCCATCGGCGATTTTTAAAATTTTTGTCTTACAAACTTGACGGTACTTATCCATCTATTGGAGCGAATCAAGAACATCTACTTGAAAGGCATAACATGATAGCATTATCGACTAGACGAGACCACCACTGTGCCACAATTCTCAGGAAACTAGTACACGGAACAATCCACTGCCCCCAATTACTTTCCGGAATACCCTTCAATGTTCCTCAACAATCAACCAGATTCTCTTCATCATTACGACGACCCACACCAAGGACATGTGTTCTGCAGCGGTCACCGATCTTCGCAATGTGTCGTTGCGCAGAAAAGTCATTCGATAATTTATTTATATAAAATGTAACTTAAATGTTGTTTCTACTCATAATACTTGTAATTTTCTGTATTTTTTTTTTCTTGTAATACTTATTTTTTTTGCATTGTACCTTCTATTATATTGTCCTGTAAGTAGGAAATCCTGTTGGACAAAATTTACCGAATTAGTAATTAGAAAAAGTCGGTGTATTTACAATCTTTAGTCGAGGCAACATTTGGCTCAACATACATGTATGTTGGTATTTTTAATATTTAGAGATTTTTTTATTTCAAACTGTCTAAAAAGTGGGCACAAAATTTAATGAGAGTTAATTTACAACACACCATAAACAAATTAATTAGAAAAGTTTCAACTGTTTGAAAAGTAAAATGCGCACCCTTAACGAATAATGTTCCAACTAACAAAGTTAATTAAATTGATGTGAAGCAATAAAAGCTCTCTCAAACAGTTCCATCTCTTCTTCTGTTAATCTGAATAATAAATAAATATGAAAAATGCTCTGCAAAATTTGCCGTTTATTTACGGTTGTTTAATTTAATTAAATAAAGTTATAAACAATATTCTCTTGAAATAACGAATAAACATGCCTAATTTGATTAACGGTATTGGGTTGTCTATAAACATTGTGTTAAGCAATTGGTTGATTTTTAATATGATTTTAAATTGTTGAAATTAATTTAAATCGCGTTTTATTATACCGGGTGTTGACTTGGCGGACACAACATATAAAATCCCATGTAAATTTTGAAATGTTTAAATGTTGGCTCTCCTATTTATTTTAGAAACAAAATGCAGTTACCTTTTTTGTAGAGGGAAAAATTCTGAATTCATTCGTGTTAACGTTTATCACTTTACGTTTCTTTAAGTTAAAATAATTAAGAAAAAGTAATGTGATTTTATAAAAATAATGACATGCCACGGAATTGAAACAACAATTGCGGATGTCAAAATGGCAAAAGATATCGCAGTGACTTGATTAAAGTAAATGTTTTCCAAATGATTTACACTTACAAGAAAAAATCCTCCCAATAAAGTGGTTTACGCAGACTACAGTTATCACGATGTTTGCGTTATGATTTTTGTCGTTAATTAAGTAACAGCAATATCTTGTGCTATTTTGATATCAGCAATTGTTGTATCAATTCCATGGTATGTCATTATTTTTATAAAATGACATAACTTTTTCTTAATTATTTTAGCTGTGAATTTTCTGACATTCGTTGATTTTTAAAAGAGTTTAGCTATAAACGAGTGTTTTCCACTCCCAGATTAAGCATGAAGTAAAATTTCGAGTTTAGAAAAGCCCCGTGAAAATTTGTCGAGGGTCGCGCAGCGACCCGAGACAAATTTTCTGGGCTTTTCTAAACTCGAAATTTTACTTCATGCGCCACGCGTATAAAACACTGATTTCAAATGTGGTTCAAATATACATAAATTCACAATATTTTTGTTTTGTACGCGTGGCGCATGAAGTAAAATTTAAATAAGGAAGCCAATATTTGAACACTTTGAAATTAACATTGCGTCCGCCAAGTCAACACCCGGTATATGATATTGCTTTGACTTCACTGTAAGTCTGTGTTTTAACGCGTGGCGCATGAAGTAAAATTTCGAGTTTAGAAAAGACTGAAAATTTGGTTTGGCCGCGTAGAGCTTCGCGCTACGCGACCAAACCAAATGTTTAGGCTTTTCCAAACTCAAAATTTTACTTCATGCTTAGTCTGGGAGTGGAAACCCTCGTTAAAGATGCTATTAATTTCCCATGTATTTAATTACTTTTATCACTTAAAGCAACTATATTGTAATTTGCCGTTGAATTCGGTTTTGATTCATAAATTTAGCGAATTAGTAATTAGAAAAATTCGGTATATTTACAATCTCTAGTCGTGACCATGTACATTTTTTTAACAACATACATGGTTGGTATTTTTAATATTAAGAGATTTTTTAATTGAGACTGTCTTAAAAGTGGGCACAAAATTTAATGAGGGTTAATTTACAACAAACTATAAACAAATTAATTAGAAAAGTTTCAACTGTTTGAGACGTAAAACGCGCACCCATAATAAATAATGTTCTAATTAACGAAAGTTCATTAAATTGATGTGAAGCAATAAAAGCTCTCTCAAAACAGACCATCTTTTCTCTTAATCTATCTCCTTTTCTCTCTTTTTTTATTACTCTTTTATTAATCTCGAATTCCGTGTCTCTTTTTCCCTCTTCCCTCTTTTTCTCTTTTACTCATTCCTATTTTTCTCACACTTATTTCATCAGTTTTCTTAATTTTTACACAATATTCGATTAGTGCACTGTAATAAATAACACAGGGATTTTTTTTTAAGTAAATATATCGTATGTTCAATAAAATAAAACCTCTAGAGTGCCATGGAAAATAATGTAAGTTGGCAACTCTGAAATTATACATTATAATTATTATGTCTGACGTCTAATATGTCAATTCCTAAAGCATCTAGCCAACTTAAATTTAAAAAAGATAAAATCATGGCACTCTAGAGGTTTTTTTTATTGAACATACTATACATATTCATCAGAATATGTACACTTACTTTAAACAAAAATGATGTATACATACACTTATTATGTATGCACACACTGTACATTTTCAGGCAATCGTTGTTTTTCTAAAAACGTTCAATTTGATCTTTAATTTTGTTTTCATTGATTCTCACTCGTTAGAAGCCTGTTATATTTGCAGTCGGGGCATTAGCTCGGGAAGTAGTAGTTTCAATGCGTGTTTGATTTAGTCTTTGTAAGACAAATTTATTGTAAATTACAAAAAGAATCGCACTAATAATATTTAAAAAATAATTGTTATGCGCCTTGATTAGAAACCTCATGCGATTTTGAAATGAATTTCGATTTCGCAAAAACCAGGACAAACGTTACACTCCGTAATGCGCATAATTAACGTAAAATAACTGTGTTAATTTTTTTTTTACCGATCGGACAATGCGAGTGAAATTTTCTAATTGCATCATCAACTTATTGTGTATCCAGAGGATGAAACGGAATATCCTGTTGGATGATTGATTTAGAAATAACAAATGAAGGAAGATCAAATTGGGTAAAGTACAGCACTTGTTTTGTTCCATATTTTCAGTGTCAGCCAACGGTTTTGATCCGTTACGATCATTTTTAAAGTTAACCTTCAGTACATCGTGGACGTACAAGGAAAATCAGCTGTCCATTTTTGTTAATATTCTATAGCTACACAATTCATCCCGACACAATGATTTTTTTTCAGATATCATTGACTGGCGTGAAAAAGACGTCTCAACGACAACAATATATTAATTATCTTGACCAAGTTTCTCATCTTTCACGTAGTAAAACATATTTAACTAAGATTTGAAAACGAAAACACTTGGATAAATTTCACTAATATTAGTGAAATTTAACCAAGTGTATTCTTTTTTAAATCAATACATTAATTTTTTATTTCTTGAAAAATGTATATCAAGATCTTGTCGTGAGCCACCAAAAATCAATTCGCGGCCCACTAAGCAGCATCATTTATTGATAAAAACGAAATTATTCAATAGTATACTATAATCTGTTTAATAACTAGTAGCGTTTTAAATTTCACGCGCCAAAACCTACAACTCTGATTGGCCGAGAGCCCATTTTACACTATGCTAATTACATCATTATTAGACCAGTGTTGCCAACCTCGGCAAGGCTTCATCGGTAGATATCGCCGTAATTTTTCGGTAGATTACGCACAAAAATCGGTAGATTTAAATTTTGTATATTATTTAATTTATTTTGTCTTTATTTAGGGATTAAAAGTAAAATTATTAAATGTTACTTACAAATTTATTAAAATTACATTTTTATAAATAATACAACAAAAATAATATGCATTTGCGAACAATTTTAAACAAAAATTTTTAAACATTTCGTATATAACTAATCTTTATACTTATATAAATAATGAACAAAAAGAATTATGCAAAAAATAATAGTTTATAATAAATAATATGAATATTTACTAATAATTTCTAGCCATAGGGAACCAATGGGGCAATTTATCAGTCTTGGGATTCATTAATATTTTCATACAAATTATGTTTATTCATAAGTGATGTTAACTTTTCTTCAATTTTAAAATTATGGCATTCTTGGTCACCTATATATTGCTTAGTATGTAATAATCCTACAATAGTGTCTGTTTCCAGTTTATTTCGTTGTTTCGTTTTTAGTAAATTTATAGATGAAAAAATTCTTTCTACGTTGGCTGATGAATGTGGAAGACATAATAAGTTGTACACATAAGTTGTTAATGGATTAAACATTAAAGTTTCATCACCGAATTTAAATTTCTGAACGTCATTCCAAAATGTTTGTATATCATTGGATAATGAATGTATCTCATCAGTATTTCTCAACAATCGCCACTCACTGTCCAATGTTTGTAAATTTGTGTGATCTATTAAATTTGGAAATAATATGGCCACGTCTGAAATCGAATGGACAGAACCAGATTTAACTACCACAGGATCAAGAAACTTAAATAATTTTAGTGGGTTGTTTTTTAGTGGAAAACGTTGAACTATTTGATTACAACTCTCTACATAAAATTCCAAACATCTTAATTTAAAAGAGCTTATTTTCTCATCAGTAATCTCTTCTTTAGCAATTGTTTGGATTACGTTAGCACCAAAGTACATGTCATCAATATTTAAATAATTTTTAGAATTTTTAAAGTCAATATTTTCAATTGAAGTATTTTGCAAATAATCTCTCTTAATAAAACAGTCAAAAATAGTTTTTAAAATTTTGCAAATATTACTATAAATAAGATGTAACTTTGGACTTTCTGACTGCATTTCTCTATTCAAATTATTAAAAAAAGGCAATACGAATTCTAAAAACTGTAGGAATAATTTTGCAACTGGATCATTTAATTTTGTTAATATATTCTCTGCAGCTAACACATCTTTCCTACTGACTGCATTTGTAAAAAACAATTGCAGAGCATCATATTGTTCCAAAATTCTTGATACTACTGATAGAACAGATAACCACCTTGTCTGGGATGGGTGTAAAATTTTGTGCACTTTGACATTACAAAAATTTTGGAACTCTGTAAACTCCGAAATTCGTTAGGACTCGAACCAAAATAATTATAAATATCTCTCGTGAGATCTTCTACAAACCTTGGAACTTTTCTACAGGCATACGAGGCACACAAATGAAATGTGTGACAAATGCATTTCATTACATATAATGAGGGAATATCGTTTTTCAATAACGACATTAACGAATGATGTTCCCCCATCATTACATTTGCACCGTCAGAAGCAAAACCGATTAAATTCTTTTTATATGGTATTTCATGCTTTTCAAAAAATGTTACAATCTTACTGTACAGTGTAGTGGCATCAGGCCCAGAAAGTTTAATTAAACCCAAAAACATGTCAGAGACACTATCATTTAAAACAGTTCTTACTGTTAAACACAAGTGCTTTGTTGTACTTCTGTCCGTAGATTCATCTACTATTAAGGAAAAATTATTGTGGCGAAGATGTTCACAAAGTGAATCCAGGGCTTCTTTTCCTAGAACATGTTTGACTATTGCAGTAGTTTTTGTTCTTCCGCAAGCTAAACCTTTAGCAATATTAGAATCGTGGCAAACAGCAGCAATTACTTTGACTAGATGATCCATAACAACAAATGACAAATTGTGTTCTGCACCAAATGCTGCTAAACGTATTTCTCCTAGAAATAGTAACCACATTAACAATTAATTTAGTCTAGTCTATTATTTTTAATAAACAATTGCCAATATCATACAGTCTATAAAATGTGAAGTAAGGAACGAATCTTTTCTTTTATTTAAAAAGAGATTTTTGACTGATTTATACGCAACATGCCTGTGTCGCATGTCGGCTGTGGAAAAGAATACAATATTTTTTATAATACTCAATATGCGTAAAATACGCGAACAATTGCGTTTGTAACCTGATGGCCAATAGTGGCACGTTTTTTTAACTATTTATTTATTTTTAAATAATAATTCATCAATTAATATTTATCACTGCGTAATATTTATTTCATCATTATTTTGACATTTCGGTATAAATCTCCCTTAAACTGCAATTGATCGCGTCTTCTACGCACTCGCTTATTGATATTATTTAAGGTTGGCAAATACATTTTCAAATTACGAAAATCGATTTTTTACAGAGTGTTAATAATAATAGGTAAGTAATAACAAATCTTAATAATAATAAATGATAATGAGACTACGTTACAAACTGACAATTGTTTATAAAAATGAACCGACATTATAATATACCTTTTTCACATTTTGCTTTCGATGAACCTGTAGTGGTAAAAGCCGTCAATGTAGATTGCTTTAACATACTTTTCACTTTTGCCTGATGCGTTGTTGAAATATTATGTTTAAACAATGCATTTTTACCACTTGTTATATTAATATCTTTGTCACATGATTTACATGTTGCATACTGTACGCCTTTTCTGCTATTTGTTAGCCATTCTTTATACTCAGGTATCTTTTCCCATTCGTTTTTATAAAATTGTAAATACTTCTTTTTCTTAATGACTCCAGCACTTGAACCTTCACCATTATTACTTGAATCACTCATGTTAAATTACAAAGTACACTTTCTAAGCGAAACTTAGCACAAGTTCAACATCGGACTGACCGGACTACGATTTTTCGAGGGAAATAATTCCCCGTCTGCGAAAAGACCATTTTAAGCAATTCCCCGCACTCTATATCAATACATAAGGGGATTCACTGGCCTCTTATGAACTATATTTCAAAAATAAATACAGAATACTACAAAATCGAAAAAAATAAAGAATTCGGTAGAATTTAGAAGCAAATCGGTAGATCGGTATAATCACCTAAAAATCAGTAGATCTACCAAAAAATCGGTAGGGTTGGCAACACTGTATTAGACGCAACAGCTGACATAACCTTAATTCGAAGCGTTACCATGTTGCAATTTTGTCTGTTTCGTAATAACCTTTACTGCGGTGTTTCTTTAGAATAGTTAAAAGTTAGTTTTGTTTATATTGTTGTGATGGATTATGGACCCAGTACAAGCTCGGTGATAATATCACCTTCACCTCCAAAAAAGCGTAAGAAGTTAGATTTGGGTCATTTATATCTGTCTGAAAAACAGTGCATAATAAATATGCATAAGCAGATGATAACAGATGATCCACATATGAAAATGACTGCTGTTATATCAGACATTGTTGGTGCAGTAGGTGAGATATTAAATAGCATAAGAATATACATCAAATAATAAAATGTTTAATTTTTAGGCGTTGTAAATTCCACTGTCTATCGTACCATTAGCGAATATAAGAAATCCGGAGAGATTTGTAGCCCTAAACAGCTTGGAGGACATAATTACAAGTTTTGATGACGTATTTGAATAAAGTTTTAAAAGAAGTAAACGATCATGCAGGCATGCCGAAGATGAGTCGTTCTACCTTGTATAGTTTTATGAAACAAATCAATTTTAAGTAAGATTGAGACAAGAGCTGGGCAGGATTCTAATCATTCAGGATTCGAATCCTGGAGATAAATATGATTCAAATCCTGTTTTTTCGAATTACGAATACAAATCCTTTAAGAATAAATTTGATTTTTTTTTTAACCATTGATATACAGGGTGAGTCGGGAGGAGCGCACCAAACTCTAGGAGTGTATTATACACGTGAAAATAATGTAAAAAAACTCATTTGTTCTTATCCGATTTTTATTTGTTTTCAAGTTATAGCATATTAACAAATAAACAAGTTAATATACAAAAAATTTTTCTTAATCATAGCGTTCTTTCAACAAATGTTCAAAAATACCGCCATTGACTTCTAAACATTTTCTGCTTCGTCTACGAAGAGCGTTTGTTGCTCTCCCAATTGATTCATTTCTTTCTTCTTTTATATGGGCTGCAGTATTCTCAATTCGTCTAATTAGTGATTCCCGTGTGTCCACTTTTATTTTGTAGACTTCATTTTTCATCCAGCCCCATAAACAAAAATCTAGTGGTGTGAGGTCTGGAGATCTTGCAGGCGAATTAATAGGACCTCCACGACCAATCCAACGCCCTGGAAAACGTTCGTCCAAATGTTGCTTGACTTGACGAGCGACATGTGCAGGAGCTCCATCGTGCTGATAGTACATCTGCATTCTAATATTTATAGGAACATCTTCTAGCAGGCCTTGTAATTTATTTTGTAAAAAATTGAGGTAGTTGCCTCCTGTGAGACGATTCTCCAAAATGAAAGGGCCGATTAAATAACTGTCAACCATACCACACCACACGTTTACAGAAAACCGATGTTGAAAATTGCTTTCGACTGTTGCGTGGGGATTTTCATCAGACCATACATGAGTGTTACGAGTGTTGTTAATGCCATCACGGGTAAATGTAGCTTCATCCGTAAAGAGTTTACTCGATACATTACGATGATTATTATTTATCCACCGACAAAATTCCGTACGGTTAGCGTAATCCCCTGGTTGTAGGTGCTGTACTCTCTGAACGTGATAAGGATATAAGCCTTGCTCGTGTAGCGTGTTCATCACTCTTTTTTGTGGAATTGCCAATTGAGTGGCAATTCTCCGTGAGCTAGTAGTTGCATCTTCTTCTACTAGATGCAGAATATTTTCTACTTCTACAAAACCTTGTCGAGCAGCGCGCTCATATGTTATGTTAGCACTGGGAAGCTTACCAGTCTCGCACAATTTGTTGAAAACTCTAATAAATATGTTTTTATCAGGATGTCTCTGGTGTGGAAAACGTTCACGATATTCTTCAACAGCAGCTGTAGCATTTCCATTACAGAAACCATATACAAACACCATATTTGCATATTCTAAATTTGAATAAGTATGTGGCATTTTGCAACACTAACAATCACATTAATTCGAACTTAAACGTTCAGTTACTGTTCACCGTACACTGACAGTTCATCAAAACGTCAGAATTATCAAATGTTTATAAGCCTCGAACATGGCATACTTTGATAATGTTAAAATTCAGATAGAAGTGGAAAGCTAGATGAACATTTTTAATTACGCCATAACTTGAAAACAAATGAAAATCGGATAAGAACAAATGAGTTTTTTTTACATTATTTTCACGTGTATAATACACTCCTAGAGTTTGGTGCGCTCCTCCCGACTCACCCTGTATATAAATATCGTTACCAGTTGTTTTAAGAAAAATATTCAAAACCTAGTTATTTATTATTACCACTGAACATCGTTGATAACAGACTTAATATCTGACTCCCTGTTACTCTGGTTAAAGATGTATTTGTGTGTTTCTGAACTCCACTTCAAATCAGTGTTTTGTACGCGTGGCGCATGAATTAAATTTCGAGTTTAGAAAAGCCCGAAAATTTGTCTCGGGTCGCTGCGCGACCCTCGACAATTTTCATGGGGCTTTTCTAAACTCGAAATTTTACTTCATGCTTAGTCTGGGAGTGGAAACGCTCGTTCGAAACTTCAAAGTGAATGCTTTGATAAGAACATTAAATGATTGAAAATGTTTTTAAAGATAATAATCTAGTTTTAAAAATTTTATTCAATATTGTTTGAAGTAAAACTGACATGGTAGCAATCTGAAATGTTAAATTTTTCTGATATTTCCCTGACTAAAGATTTTTTCCCTGGCCTTTTAATATAACTTTCTTCTGTGGGAAACCCCCATTCTGTTTAATAGTTTTCATTGTTTTTGCGAATATTTAAGTTAATTTTATAAATGTTTACGTGTTTTTTGATTTGCCTGCTGATTATGACAAATGTAATAATATCATATGGCTTTTTTGTTAGTGTTTTGGTCAATTTGAATATAATTCCATGACTTTTCTCTGACTTTCCGGTTTAAATGATATTCAGTGAATTTTTTATTTACGTAAATTTCAGGCATTAGTCGATTTTATAATAGAGTTCAATTTGAAGTTTTAAACGAGTGTTTCCACTCCCAGGCTAAGCATGAAGTAAAATTTAGAGTTTAGAAAAGCCCCGTGAAAATATGTCGAGGGTCGCGCAGCGACCCGAGACAAATTTTCGGGCTTTTCTAAACTCGAAATTTTACTTCATGCGCCACGCGTACAAAACACTGATTTGAAGTGGAGTTCAGAAACACACAAATACATCTTTAACCAGAGTAACAGGGAGTCAGATATTTAGTCTGTTATCAACGATGTTCAGTGGTAATAATAAATAATTAAGTTTAAAATATTTTTGTTAAAACAACTGGTGCCGATATTTATATATTAATGGTTGCAAAAACATAATAAAATCAAATTTATTCTTAAAGGATTTGTATTCGTGATTCGAAAAAACAAGATTGGAATCTTCGATTCGAATCATATTTATCTCTTACGAATCCTTTATTCGAGTATTCGTGATTCGAATCATATTAGGTGATTCGGATTCGTGATTCGAATACTATTTTCGTCGCAGCTCTGGTTGGCAGTATACTTCCAACTGTTGTCATTGCTGAACGGACCATTGTCCGAGAATGGTAATCCTTACTGTTCGACATACATACTTATAACGTTATTTGCACCTGCTATCCTTACTATTCGACATACTTATAACGTTATTTGCACGACCGCGCAAGACAGGCGACATTTTTCTGCAATTGTTATGAATATGTCACTGACAGTTTGTCAAATTTGATTACTATAATTTCCAATTCTAATAAAGTTTGTTTTGACAGTGGCTATGGATGGTAAGTTCTACTTATCGGTTTGTAATTCATAGCAACTTGGTAAACTCAACCTACCGTCCTGAAAACCTACCACTTTTGTTTTCAGAATGGTAGGTTGTGTTTGCCAGTTGCTATGAATTAGAAACCCTACTTACCGGTTTGTAATTCATAGCAAATGGTAAACACAACCTACCCTCCTGGAAACAAAAGTGGTAAGTACTAACCACGTCTGTTTTCAGAACGGTAGGTTGTGTTTACCAAGTTGCCATCCATAACAACAGGTCGATAGTGCACAAACTGTTTAACCATCATTATTTATTGATTAATAACAATAAACTTACTTAAAATTGTCTACACCATCATCATTTATTGATTAATAATAATAAACTTACTTGAAATTCTCTACACCGTCATTATTTATTGATTAATAAAAATAATAGAATGTTTCTGTAACACTTCTCAAATTACTTTCTCTGTCTTTTTCAATTACATTTGTGTACATTTGTTGACCATGAACGAACCCAAGGACGTCTCGTTGAATGAATAAACCGATAAAAAGATTAACAATAATCCAGGAACGTTAATAATTTTATGAATTAAGTATACAATATTTTGGGAATTGATAATCATAATTTAAAATGTTGACCAATATTTCATTGCTACATTAAAAATGATCATTATCCAATTCTTTGAAATTAATAATGATAAACAGGCTCATTGCTTATTAAAATACGTTGTACAGAAAGCTCTTTTATGTCGGGTTTCACCAACGTCAGTTAAATCGACGAATAGTTATTCATCGATTAAAATCTAGTAATAGTTAGATACATGTCAAAAATCAATCAATTTATATGACATTGATGATTCTAACATGGAATATGTCTATTCCAATTGACAAATAAATTTAATCAACGAATAAAATGTAATTGAAGTTGGTAAAACCGGATATTAGACTTAATATTATTATCTGCATACATTTTTTGCCGCAAATGACTACTAAGATTCATTTGCGGCAAAAAAAATATATATCAAGACGTTTTTAGTAAATATTTGATTTAATTAAAACCTACGCACGTTAATGTACTAACAGTAATCTGAAAGTAATTTCCTCCCTGCCCGGAAGTTTAAGCGGCCGCCGCACAAAATGATTTACATTTTTTTCAATAGATGTATGCAATTCACATTTTTAATATCGTAAAATTGTTTTAAAAATACAGAATACAAAATTTATCAATAATTAACCGGTAAATCATAATACCGTTGTTTTAAGCGGTATTAGTAATTAAATACAAGAAATATTAATAGCTTTGAATTAACGAGATTATAGAGTTTGAACCTAACCTAATAACATTCACCGAACTTACGTATCTGTCAGAAAAGTTAGGTTATTTTAAAGTTTAAAATACACTGCTAAAGCAGTATATGTTGAAATTTACGTTAAAACAGTGTTTGGCGCATAAAACATTGATTTAACGCATATAATGTGAAAGTAGTATTACTTCAGCAGTATATTTTGTACCTGACAATAACCTAACTTTTCTGGCAGATACGTAAGTTGGGTTAAAACTCTATAATAATTCTTACATTTATTTATTTAACCCGAATTTAGCAGTATATTTATTTTCTCTGGACCAATAAATTACTATTATTTATTTGTTACAATTTCAGGTTAAAGTTCATTGGATTTTACGTGGTCTTATCAGCATCGCCTTTAAAAAAAACCCGAGATCCTGTTCTGTGTAACTAAATTTATCAGTGTGTGTGTTTGTATGGGAATTGCTAAGAAACTTCGAAGATTGTGGATTACTCATCGAGATTGATTTTTCGGACGTAATCGAATCAGGCGGATTTACGTAATCAAAATTCACGTGGTTTTTTGGCGCCAGGAACATTTTGTTAACATTGTTGAGCGCAAAATCTCAAAGAAAATGTATACATGTAGTAATAATATATGTTAGATTAAAAGTTAGGTCACAATGAAGAAAATATATCATATTAGAAAGACAGTCTAAGTGACTTATGTCCGTTTGCACCCAAGTCGATTAACTTAATCAGTGATTAGTACTTTTTAAAATCAAAACAACTGTATTTACAAATTTTGTACACAATTGCATATTGATAAAAGAGACATGTTTGGGATATCTTACAAATTTATAACTTTCTTATGTTCTAGAAATTTGACTTAATCAGAGGTGTAATCTATGATTAGTAGATGATTAAAGCCAATCGATCGGGGTGCAAATGGACCTAGAGTCATAGTCAAAATGTAGTCCTTAGAATGATTTAATGACAAAATCCTATATTTGTCAAAGGACAGTCAACCAAGAGACGGTTATTCATTATGTTACAATAGTCAAAATACAGTACACACAGTGATTTAATGACAAAATCCTATCATAGTTAATGTTGTTGCAATAGGCAGAATTTTTTTTTTTTTAATTCATAAACATTTATTTTCCCAATAACTTATACAATTATATAACAGAGTATGGTAATTAAAATAAAATAAACGCTTATTCCAAAGTATTGTAATTTAGTAGTTTCCTTGTCTCGAAGCTAATAGCTTGTAGAGACGGAGGAGACTTCATTATTATTTTTCTTATTAACTAGTAAATAAGATAACATATAAAAATCCAAGAAGAGAAAAAATAGAAAAGAAATAAGAAGAAAAATGAAAAAACAAAATTATTTTGCTAACACAGTAATATAATAATAAAATTAACCTAACTATTACGCTTCCCTTCCCAACATTTTTAAGGCAACATCGGGATCAACATCTTTCAATAGTCTCTTCAACTTGCATTTAAATTCGTTGTAGTTATGAATGTTTTTGATATTCAATTCTTTTGTTAAGTAATTATAGACTTTGGCAATGTAATATAATATGTCTGATCTTCCTATCGTCTTTTTAATTTTTTTATTATATGCAAAGTTATTTTCTGCAATTCTGGTCTGGTAGTTATGTGTATGCATGTATAATATTGATGGGTTAGTTTTGTTTTTAAATATGTATTTTGCAATCGCAGTGATATATAGTTTATTTAGGTCCGGAACACCAGAATCCTCAAACACTTTAGCACTTGGGTACCTGTATGGCTTTTTTAGCATAATTTTTAATATCAATTTTTGCGCTATTTTAACTTGGTCTCGATGTGTTTTTAAGCATACAAGCGACAAAGAAATGTAATTAATAAATACTATCATAGTCAAAAACCAGTCAGTGACGCGTAGTCATAATACGGTGGGTAGAGAAATTAAATGACAAAATACTGTCATATTCAAAAGACTTTCAATTTTAAGTCGAAATTGGTTGCAGTGTTCAACAATAAAGTGAACCCCTCCGAAATGTGTCGTTTTATTTCAAAATTTTATAGCGGTAAAAAGCAAACGACACAGTGATTTAAAGTAAAAATGTCGCGATAGTCAATTAAATTTTCAATAGACCTTATACATTGCATGTTGATTATACAGGGTGTTCCACCTAAACTGCAAATTAAAAGTATATGGACTTCTAATAAATATATTAATTTCAGTAAATATGTAATCGAGTGTGCTCTTTTTAATGAAAATATTTTCAAGGTTATTCTACTTCCGGTTATACCGAAAGCCAATACCAACTTCCTTATTTTAACTAGAATGCTACATTTTTTATTTCGAATTCGAATTCTATTCACATACAATTCCTTAAAAAAATTATTGAGTAAAATAGCCTCTAAAGTTAACCATTTTCGAAATATTTGACATTTAAAAAAAAAAATAGTGATATTTATAACGAGTGTCTATAAACTGTCGGCATTCCAGTAGGTTCTGACTTCAAAAACATACGTCGTAATAAGAAATATTATTAAATTTATTTGACGTTTTCGAGATTTACCGAATCGTATGACTTAATCTATGATATGTAATTTTTTTTCAAATTATTTTTTTTTTAATCGAGATGCCGACAGTTTATAGACACTCGTTAGAAAGCTAATGCCCAGAGCTGACATATATTTAGAATAATAATATACAGTGTTCAAAATATCATACCATATTTAGTTAACTTCAAACCATTAAATCTAGATTTTTTTAAAATGTAACACATTGCATATTTTCATATAATGAACAATAATGATGGTCATGTTATTGTTTTCGCTCCCTTTCGACAGTTATAACACACGTGTTGCCAATTGTGATATATTTTAAACTTACAAGTATCGTCCAATCCCAGATTAAGCATGAAGTAAAATTTCGAATTTAGAAAAGCCTTGGTCGCGTAGCGCTACGCGACCAAACTAAATTTTCAGGCTTTTCTAAACTCGAAATTTTACTTCATGCGCCACACGTACAAAACACTGATTTAAAATGACGTTCAAAGCATGCTGTTAAATGAAAGCTCTTGATTAAAATATTTGTATAATTAGAATTAGAGCCCTGCACGGGCCAATTTTTTGGGGGCCCGGCCCGAACCGACTCTAGCAAATTCAGAATAATTCAAAATTTACGGGGTTTCAAAACACTAGTTTATAAAGATTTATTAGAATTGTAAATATATAATTTACTTACTCATAGATATATTTTTCGGGGCCCGACCCGCTTCAAAAAATTCGAGAACCGGCCCGGCTCTAATTAGATCTTCAAATCACTGAATGATTAGAATGTTAAATCTTTGAATAATTAGAATAATGGTTATTATTCACACATATTTTAATTATTCTAATTATTCAAATATCAAAAATTTTAATTATTCAAAGATTTGAAATGCTAATAATTCAAAGATTTTAAATTCAAATATTTGAATATTCAAATCGAAAGGCGCAGCCAGGATTTTGTCTTAAAGTGGGGGCCCAAACAACGTGAGATAACATTTTTGCTGGCAGTATGTTTTAAACTTTGCTTTAAATCAGTGATTTGTACGTGTGGCGTACGAAGTAAAATTTCGAGTTTAGAAAAGCTTGAAAATTGGGTTTGGTCGCGCTAAGCTACCAAACCAAATGTTCGGGCTTTTCTGAACTCGAAATTTACTTCATGCTTAGTCTAGGGGTGGACGACACTCGTTAGTTTAGAATATAACACAGCTCTTGTGCTTTATTTATTAATGTTTTTGATTGTATATTCGAATACTGAATTTAAAAAATTCCCATCCTATGTTTAAACCCTAATTTCGTAGTAATATTTCATTTCTATTTTAAAAAAATATTTCTATTGTGTCAATCACAGTATCTTATATATTCTTAAAATTTGATATTCTATGCATATTCCGTTTTGTTGTTTTGATTTACTGTGATTATTGTGACAATCACAGTATTTTAGACATTCTTAAAATTAGATCTTCCATACATATTCCGTTTTTTTGTTTTGGTATACTGTGATTATTCAATCACAGTATTTTAAATATTCTTAAAGTTAGATATTCTATGCATATTCCGTTTTGTTGTTTTGATTTACTTTTATTATTGTGTCAATCACAGTATTTTAGACATTCGAAAATTAGTTATTGCATGAATATTCCGTTTTGTTGTTTTGATATACTGTGATTATTGTGTCAATCACAGTATTTTAGATATTCTTAAAATTATGCATATTTCATATCGTTGTTTTGATATACTGTGATTATTGTAACAATTACAGTATTTTTTCTAGACCTTCTTAAAATTAGATACTCTGTGGATATTGCGTTTTGTTGTTTTGATAACAAATTGCGTTGTTTTTCGTTTGAGGTTATTTCGTATTTCGGAGGTAAAAATAAAATCACTTGTTTGTTTTGCTCGGTGCATTTCACTCGGATATAAATTCCGTTGTACGGTAGTGGCGAATCCCGATTTGACACAATTAACAGATGCGTCTGACACATTTCGTTGTGAAGTTATGAAATCTTACCTGGTTGAGTGTCTGGACGCGGAGGTTCCCGTAGAGGTTGTCCTCGGAGCGACTCCTGGTGCGCTTCCTGGACATGGTGGGCTTCGCTGGCGGGGGCGTCGCGTTTTGTATATCTGCAGCAAACATAACCTATATTGTTTTTTTTTTAGAGTGGATATTGGGGAAACTACACACGAATGCTGAGTCTGGTTAGGTTATCCGTGTTTCGAGGTTAAATGCGCGCGAGCCCCTCCCGTAGCGCGCCGCGCTAAATATGCCACTGACTGAAAATCAGAATTTCCGACACGCACACATACACATGTACAAGTCAGACGAGCACATATGCGCTGGCTGCATTCGTTCTAAATTTAGTCGGTGGAAGGGAAAAGGTCGCGGAAAAAGGAAAATTGAGAAACAATTGGTAGGAATCGATTCTCACTGGGACTCACCTAACTTTTGTGCAAAACGCCCGAAAACACGCACCAGCGAAGTTTGATTGACATGTATTCAAGTGTCATTGTATTTTCGCGTCACGTCGCCAAAATATGAAATCCGCACAATCGCGTGCAAAACCCAACTGACTGGCCGCTTCTTCGCACACTTTTTGGCACACCCAGTACGCAAACTCTGCCTACCACACTAGTAAAGTAGAAAAGGAAAGTACTTGACACCGGGTAGGTACAAAAAGGAAACAATTCCCTAGTTTATCATCCCTTTCTATCCCCCAGCGAGTTGATCTACGCTAGGCATTCTCTTTCGCTCTTTATTATTGGTTCGCCAACATTTCCTTTCTTTCTCTACTACTGGTATGTAAACTTTTTCCTTCTTTTTCCATTCCTGGTATGTAGGAATTTAATTTCTTTGTTATTACAAGCAGGTAAGAGTCGTTCTTTATAAAAATTTACCTAGGTATCTCATTTCGTCATTTTCAGAATTTTTGCTTCCCCTATTTCGCTATTGATTATTTAAAGGTGCGCGGTCTGGCCGGCACACCACGAGTCACGTGCCGGTGACGACGCACATCGTATGATTGTGCGTGACGTAAGCGCAGCGATTCCCACCGATTGGACTTTAAACGTTTGAAAAAGCAATGAGACACACCAACATTTTTTTTTTAAGTAAAGGAAATACAGTTAATGTATTTCCCTTACTTAAAAAAAATATGTGTTGAAACTTTATAGTTTAGCCAACGAACCAGTGGCGTAGCAAGATCAAGTGATACCCGTTGCAAAAAATTTTTTTCACCCCCCTCCCGTACACACACAGGGCCGTAGTAAAGGGGGCGACTGCACCAGGCGCATCAAGAGAAGGGGCGCAATCGAAGCCAGACATCAGAAATTCATAAATTTAAATTAGAAATTTTAAATTACAGGTATATGTAATCTTGAACGCGCCCCTGCAAATTGTCAGGCTTTTTTAAATTCAAAATTTTACATCATGCTTAATGTGGGAGTGGAAAACACTCGTTTAAAGCTTTAAATTGAACTCTTTTAAAAAACAACAAATATCGGACAATATTTGCTTGAACTTAAACCCGAATATTATGGATATTTAATTTTCAAAAGTCCACAACTCCAAAACTCCCTAGATTTACACAAAAATTCGCGGGGCGGCCAAACCAAATTTTCAGGTTTTTCTTAACTTGAAATTTTACTTCATGCGCCACGCGAGTAAAACACTGAAGTGACGTTTAAAATATACTTCTTATCCAAAATTTTAAAGCAGTATATTTTGAACTCAACAATAATTCAATATTTTATACGCGTGGCACATGAAGTAAAATTTCGAGTTTAGAAAAGCCTGGAAATTTGGTTTGGCCGCTCCGCTTCGCGGAGCGACCAAACCAAATTTTCAGGCTTTCCTAAACTCGAAATTTTACTTCATGCTCTATCTAGGAGTGGAACACACTTCTTCAAAGCTTAAATTTGAAGGCTGTACATCGAGATATGTATAGTTAATAAAAAGTCCTTGTATGTGAAATGAAAGCTATTGATTTTATATTTTTTATATCTTTAAAATTAAATCCATCTACGATTGGAATAACTGTAAGATTCAAATTATTGACAGAAATTTCGGTACAAACACCAAAGTCTAAATGTTTTGAGTTGAGTTCCATTATAGATAAGGTGTTCTTATCACTGGCGCAAATCCAATAAGATCAGCAGATTTAAAAAAATGACGCAACATTTTCGCGATCTTTTGCAATGCGCGTGGTGTTTATAAATAAACAATCGTTCGATTAACCGAAAAGTACAACTCAACGCAGTACCACATTTGTAATTAAAGTGTGAGTCAAGATATCAGATATTACGTGTAAAAAATATTCCTTTTATTATTTTCTATTGAAATAAAATTATTTGCGTTTCAACATGATTTCCATAGAAATCCTTAAATTTACACAAAAAATAACTAGTTCCGAAATTCCACTATGGATTTTGATGAAATTGACTGTGAATGTTGAACACAGCTCTATCAATATACGTTATACGCTAAAAACACCCATTCCGCAGTTTTTAAGGTCTGTTTGCTTGAACTTGAAACACGTTAATTGAGAAATAAATATCATGGATACTTAATTTTCAAAAACCCACAACTCAAAAATCCCTTAGATTTTCTTGAAACTTGCTGTTGATGTAAGTCCAATTAAAATATATTAAAATAAAAAAAGAACGACTTTCTTAGTTTTTGAGTTATTTTCGTTCGAAATCTGAATGATTGTATTTGTTCAAGTCGGATTTTCGAGGAGCTTATTTTTTGAGAAATCGTTACTAAAATAAATCTAAATGGATTTTAATTAAATTTGCTGTAGTTGTTGAGTAAAAATAGTTTTTTTTTAAATATCTAATAACCTAAAAACACCCCTTTTTAACATTATGTATGTTCGTTCGAAGACAATTCAGACTCAGAACGACATAACCCAAATTTCAAAAAACTTCAAAAATCTGCACCGAATTTGAATGAAATTTGTTGGTGATTTTGTGTAAACAACAGAGCTGGGACGAACCCTCGTGAAAAGGATTCCAATCACGAATCCGAATCACCTTATATGATTCGAATCACGAATACTCGAATAAAGGATTCGTAAGAGATAAATATGATTCGAATCAAAGATTCGAATCCTGTTTTTTCGAATTACGAATACAAATCCTTTAAGAATAAATTTGATTTGATTATCTTTTTACAACCATTAACATATAAATATCGTTATCAGTTGTTTTAACAAAAATATTCAAAACCTAATTATTTATTATTAACACTGAACATCGTTAATAACAGACTAAATATCTGTGTTACTCTGATTAAAGATGTATTTGTGTGTTTTTGAACTTCACTTTAAATCAGTGTCTTGTACGCGTGGCGCATGAAGTAAAATTTCGAGTTTAGAAAAGCCCCGTGAAAATTTGTCTCGGGTCGCTGCGCGACCCTCGACAAATTTTCTACGCAGGGCTTTTCTAAACTCGAAATTTTACTTCATGCTTAGTCTGGGAGTGGACAACACTCGTTCTTAGTTTCAAATTGAAGGATCACTCTAGATTACTAAGTGTATTACCATTTTACAAAGGCTACACCTCGAAGGACCAATCATGGTCTTCGGAGACCGAAAGACTACAGGGAGTCGAAGTTATTTTTCAAGAAAACAACGAATACCTAAAGGTTTACAGCATGGATAGGAAAGAAAACATCAAATTTTAGAAAAATATCGAAGTTGGGTTGATTTTCAGTGTATTTTTAACTTCATTTTAAATCAGTGTTTTATACGCGTGGCGCATGAAGTAAAATTTCGAGCGACCCTCGACAAATTTTCTACGCGGGGCTTTTCTAAACTCGAAATTTTACTTCATGCTTAGTCTGGGAATGGAAACACTCGTTGAAAACTTCAAATTGAATTCTATTATAAAATCGACGAATGCCTGAAAATTTCGTAAATAGAAAATGAACTGACTATCATTAAAACCGGGAAAGTCAGAGAAAAGTCATGGTGTTTTATTCAAATTGACCAAAACACTAACAAAAAAGCCATATGATTTAATTAAATTAGTCAAAATCAACAGGCATCATAAATATTACAAAACACTTAAAAATTTATAAAACCAACTTAAATATTGACAAAAACAATGAAACCAATTTAACAAACTGGGGGTTTTCCACAGAAGAAAGTTATATTAGAAGGTCAAGGAAAAAAATCTTGAATCAGGGAAATGTCGGAAAACTTTAACATTTCAGATTGTGGATACCATGTCAGTTTTACTTCAAATAATGTTTAACAAAATGTTGAAAAGTAGATTATTATCTTTAAAAACATTTTCAGTCATTTAATGTTCTTATCAAAGCAATCATTTTGAAGTTTCGAACGAGCGTTTCCACTCCCAGACTAAGCATGAAGTAAAATTTCGAGTTTAGAAAAGCCCCGCGTAGAAAATTTGTCGAGGGTCGCGCAGCGACCCGAGACAAATTTTCACGGGGCTTTTCTAAACTCGAAATTTTACTTCATGCGCCACGCGTATAAAACATTGATTTAAAATGAAGTTAAAAATGCACTGAAAGCCAACCCAACTTCGATATTTTTTTAAAATTGGATGTTTTCTTTCCTATCCATGCTGTAAACCTTCAGATATTCGTTGTTTTCTTGTAAAAATACTTCGATTCCCTGTAGTCATTCGGTCTCCGAAGACCGTGATTGGTCCTTCGAGCTGTAGCCTTTGTAAAATGGTAGTAAATTTAGTAATCTAGAGTGATCCTTTACTTTGAAAGTTCTAAAAATGAGTTTTGTCCACTCCCAGACTAAGCATGAAGTAAAATTTCGAGTTTAGAAAAGCCCCGCGTAGAAAATTTGTCGAGGGTCGCGCAGCGACCCGAGACAAATTTTCACGGGGCTTTTCTAAACTCGAAATTTTACTTCATGCGCCACGCGTATTAGACAGTAGTTTAACGAGAAATTAAAAAAAAAACACAAAACAAAATTTAAATCCTCTTGTAAGTATTCGAATTCTTTTGTAAGTATTCGAATCCTTTTATAAATATTCGAATCGTTCTATGAGGATTCGAATCTTTCGCATTTGAATTCGAATACGAATCTCTTTAAATAAATGTAACGAATCCGGATCACGAATCCAGCTTAACTAAAGTATTCGAATGCCTCTCTTGAATCCTTTAAAAAGATTCGATTCCAGGATTCGAATCCCGAATGATTCTTTCATCAAAGACCACATTGGCATCGAACACTTTTCGTGTTCAAAACTTACTGCAAACTCAATGTACTGTTCCTTTAAAGTTGGCATTACTGAAACGGATCTGAGTCAATTTTTGCTCGATGATAAATGGCCAGAGAATGTTGTGATTCGGGAATTTAAAAACCACCAACTTAAATTTAAAACTAATAAAAATCGTGAAGTAGTCACAGAGAATATTAACTACCAAAATCATAAAAAGTTAAACACAAAACCCAATAATTTTTTAGGTTAGATACATGTATTCCTGACACCACGAACACATTGTTAAAACCATACTCAAACCATACTTTTAGTCTATTTTATCAAAATGTACGTGGACTTCGTACCAAACTCTCCGTTGTAACGAAATCCATTTTATTGTTTAACTACGACATAATTGTGCTCTGTGAGACCTGGTTAGATCATGATATATTTGATGCTGAACTGGGTCTACTTAACTATAATGTATATCGCTGTGATCGCAACTGCGTGTTCTCGGGCAAAAAGCGTGGAGGAGGCACACTTATCGCTGTTGCTCGCCATATTAAGTCACACAGTGTTAGCGCTACGTCAGCTCATTATGAAGAGCTTTTCGTTTCCATTTGTAACGACGAAGATAATATTTTACTGGGTAGTGTATATATTCCACCCAACTCGTCGCTATCAACTTACCAGCAACATTGTTTATCGATTGAAAACATTGCTGACACTCTCCCTGGACATCAAATTTGTATATTGGGTGACTATAACCTCCCAAATGTAAGTTGGTTAACAGGGAATCATGGAGTTTATACAGATTCGACAAATCATACAGCGCTATTAATCGCAGATACGTATGGGTTCATTAATACGTTTCAAATTAATAATATTACCAACACCAATTCCGTATTGCTCGATCTCTTCTTTATGCAGACGGAAGCTATTGAACAATACGTTGTTTCAGAAGCTGCTTATCCATTGGTACCATGCGACTCACATCATCCTGCATTAGAATTAACTATTTCCTATAAAGCCAATAGTACTACGAAATCTATTTGGGAACCTAATTTGAAATACGATTTTGCAAGATCTGACTTTTCAGGAATAAACGACTACCTAATTAATTTTAGTTGGGATAGCTTCTTGAATAATAAAACCGTAAATGACCAAGTACATGGGTTTTATAATTATCTCTACGAAGCAATCAGAACATTTGTACCCATAGTGGAAATAAAAAATCCAACAAATTTATGTTTCCCAAAATGGTTCAGCGCAGCTCTTAAAAGTAAATTAGTCTCAAAAAACGCCTTCACACACAATTCAAAAAATCGAATCTGGAGTCTGATTATGAATCTTTTAGGAAAGTAAGATCCGAATGCAAAATTCTCATTGATATTTGTCATAAAGAATATTTGCATAAAATCGAAACCAATATTGCTTATGATACTCAGTTCTTCTGGAAGCACGTAAATACTAAACGTAAGTCAAATGGTCTTCCAAACTCTTTCGAACACAATGGAATCACAACAAGTGACCAGAACGAAATCGTAAATCATTTCGCTACATACTTTGGCTCTGTGTATAAGGACTCGACTAACTCCATTGACGCGGGTCTTAGCGATACACATTTGAATTTACATTCTATATCCGACATTAAAATATCAGATATACTGCAAGAACTTTCGAGCCTCAAAGAAAATAATTCCGTGGGCTCAGATGGCCTTCCAGCATTATTTATTAAGCAATGTTCATTTTCATTATGCCGTCCCCTTTGGATTATATTTAATAATTCCTTGAAAACTGGCGAGTTCCCAACCTACTGGAAAGAGGCGATTATCAATCCTATCCATAAGAATGGTTCTAAAAACATAATCGACAACTATAGGCTAATATCAATTTTATCTCATATTCCAAAACTATTTGAAAAACTTATAACTCATCAATTATCCCCTATTATTGATCCATTGATAGTTAAGGAACAGCATGGATTTCGACGTGGACTATCAACGGCCACGAACCTACTTGTATACGGAAACTTTATAACAGATGCCTTGGCAAACGGTCAACAAGTTGACTCTGTATATACAGACTTTGCCAAAGCATTCGATAAAGTTGATCACGGTATATTGCTGTCTAAACTGCCTAAATTGGGCATACATGGATCCCTCTTCAAATGGATCCATTCTTATTTGGATGGTAGAACACAGATGGTTCGAGTGGGAATGTATAATTCGGCATTAATACACGTGTCTTCTGGTGTACCCCAAGGGTCACACTTGGGTCCACTACTCTTTAATATTTTCATAAATGATAGCACTACATGTTTTCATCATTCGAAGTGCTTGTTGTTCGCAGATGACATGAAAATCTTCACAGCGTTTAAAAAATAATTATTCATCTCATCTTCTTCAGCAAGATCTTAATAGATTTCAGTCCTGGTGTGCATTAAATAGAATGCAACTAAATATCGATAAATGTAATGTAATGTCTTTTTATAAAAGTAGGTCACATGTTGTGAATAATTATCTTCTAAATGATAAGCGCCTCACGCCATTAAATTCAGTAAAGGACCTAGGTGTGACCCTAACTAACAATTGGAACTTTTCTACTCACATTAACTTAATAACATCAAAAGCCTTCCAAATGCTTGGATTTTTAAAAAGAAATTCATCTGAGTTTCAAAATCCAGCTACACTTAGTAAACTTTACGTGGCTTTGGTTCGCTCAAACCTCGAGTATTGTTCCATATTCTGGAATCCCTACACGTTAATGGACATAAACAATATCGAAAGAGTTCAAAGAAGATTTACGAAATTCATATCATACAAATTTGGCTATGACGATAACCACTCTGTTGTCTTGAACAAACTTAACATGCACACACTAGAGCATAGGCGATTTTGTTGTGATGTGATATTTGCTTATAAACTGTTAAATGGCCATATAAATGCACCTATTTTATTAGAGTACATTTATATTCACGTACCATCTAGACCACTCAGAACTAATTATACATTCTTCGTACCTGCTTCTAGGACTGATTATGCAAAGCAATTTGGTACTCGGCGTTTACTTCACAACTACAACAAAGTTCAAATAGATTTATTTCACACAACATTGAGTAAATTACGTAATTATTTATTTAAAGAAATAAATGTTAATGCTTAGAAATTGTATACCAATTTTACCATATTGACTCAGTCCTCGTTCAATTTTATGATGTCATTCTAATTTTGTTTGTGATTTTATTGTGTTATATTTTTTGTAGCTAGATGTAAACAATTTATATATGTTTTTGTCATTTCTTTATTGTATTTGCATGGCTTTTATTATTGTTATCTTTAAATTACTGTACCTATATTTTTATATTACATGTATGTTGCTGTGAAATGGTTGATCCGTGAATAAATTTTATTATTATTATTATTATTATTATGATTCGAATCCGGCCCAGCTCTGGTAAACAATATGTCAAAACACCCTTTCAAATCGTGTTTTCGTGTTATTTTCGTTCAAAGTGTGAATTGTATTTTTTCAAGTGGGATTTTCGAAAAGTTTAATTTTTGAAAAATCATAATTTAAGAAATCGTTGATGGATTTGTATGAATTTTGTTGTGGATGTTGTGAAAACATAGCCAGGGGCATATTTGGAGCAAGATGCGCCCTAGGCCTACATAAAACTTGGCAACAAGGTCAAAATATACTACTCAAGTTCTAACTAAATCTTTTGCTTTCAAAATGTAAGCGATTTTCTTTGGGATAATAATAATCGTAACTTCAAAAATCTGCAACGAATTTAAATGAAATTTTATAGGAATTTTGTGTAAACAATATGTAAAAACTCAAAATCACAGCTGCTACAGTTTTCGTGTCATTTTCGTTCGAAGTGTGAATTGTATTTTTTTAAATCGCATTTTCAAAACGTTAAATTTTTGAAAAATTATAACTTAAGAAATCGTTGATGGATTTGTATGAAATTTGCTGGGGATGTCATGTAAACATAGCCAGTAGCGGATTTGTATCAAGATGCACCCTAGTCCCACATAAAACTTAACAACAAGGTCAAAATAAACTACTTAAGTTCTAATTAAATCGTCCGCTTTCAAAATGTAAGCAATTTTCTTTAGGATAATAATAAAAATCGTAACTTCAAAAATCTGCAACGAATTTAAATGAAATTTCTTGGGGATGTTGTGAAAACAATATGTAAAACCCAAAATCACCCCTTCTACAGTTTTCGTGTTATTTTCGTTCGAAGTGAGAGTTGTATTTTTTTAAGTCGAATTTTCAAAAACTTGAATTTTTGAAAAATCATAATTTACAAAATCGTTGATGGGTTTGTATGACATTTGTTAAGTATGTAATGTAGACATAACCAGGGGCGGATTTCTGGCAAGATGCGCCCGAGGCTCATATAAAACTTGAGAACAACGTTAAAATATACTACTTAAGTTCTAACTAAATCTTCGTCTTTCAAAATGTAAGCAATTTTCTTTGGGATATGAAAACAGAATTAAAAGAAAAAACGCGAAAGCACATTGATCAAGGCGGTTGAATTTTGGTAGGTTTGAATTCACAAAATATATATTTTTTATAATCATTAACTTGAGATGAAACTTAGTAGTAAATTGTGAATTTCACTTGAAACCAGTGTTTTATACGTGTGGCGCATGAAGTAAAATTTCGAGTTTAGAACATTTGATTTGCTCGCGTAGCGCTACGCGTTACGCGACCAAACCAAATTTTCTGGCTTTTCTAAACTCGAAATTTTACTTCATGCTTAATCTTTCAGTGGAAGCAGTCGTTAGAAGCTTCAAATTGAACGATTTTTAAAAATAACAAATGCACAAACGAATAAAGCATATATGAGTCGCCTGTTTGCAAAAATCCCGAAATTTGGAATTTGGAAAAACTGGATTTAGAGGTTTTTAGGTTTTTGGAAATAGACGACTCATATATCAGGATATGTATACTTAAAATAGGAGTAAGAGGGAATAGAAGAGTGACGGAATGGATGACAGAGGATGGGGCCGGAGTAAGGACGCTGAAGAAGTTGGGGGACGAGAAGGAAAGCTGGAGGAAGGAGGGGGTAGCGATTAGTTTGTAGCTAGTAGTAACGTAGTATGCCAATAAAGGTTTTTTTAACTTAAAATAAAATAATATAAAATATGTTATTTAGAATTTCTAACATTCATCCGGTATGGTCTAGTGGCTAGGATACCTGGCTCTCACCCAGGAGGCTCGGGTTCGATTCCCGGTACCGGAATATGTTTTTTGATTCATCAACCAAACTTAAATTAAGTTTCTGTTCACTAGTATTCAATTTTTTTTGTTATAAATAAAACAATTCGTGTGCCTTTGTTTGAAACTTAACTTGGGCTTATTTGGGTTAAATGTATTTTAAACTGAGTTTAAGGCACGCTTAGTTTAAGCAACAATAGTTGTCTCCTTGAGTTTAACTTCTTAATATTATTTTTTAATTGAGCATTTATGTAGTACAGGAATAAATAACATGTTATGTATTGCATCGTGTGAAAAATGCGGGTTTATTTTTATAAAACGGCCGTGAACAATTTTTTTTCGTATTACGTGGCTTATAGTTTTCTTTCATTTGAAATCCGTCCAAATGTTTAATGAACTACTTTCTGTTTCTTAAAGTACTAATAAAATGTTTAATTTCCAGTTCTTAGTTTTATTCGTAATTTGATCACTACTTTTAAAAACTTACGCCTGATAAAATTATGACATCCAAGTCATTTCATTTAAAAGCTCAAATTTAATACTAATATCTGTGTAAATTGCGCGGTTCTCGCGACTTTAATAAAAATTACTTAAGCCAGTAAGTTAAACAAAAACGATTTATTTAAATACTGACATATATACAAAACAATTAACAAATAATAACGGAAAAATTAAGTGAAGTTAAAAACACGTGGATAGAAAGTATCAGTTAAAAAACACAAGTTAAAAGAAAGTTAAAAGCGCGGTACGACCGAAAGAACGATGTTGTTGAAACGGTGTTCAAGATAAGACTGTTTTCTGGTTTTCTTAACAGAAGAAACGGTTTGGGATAGGAAAATCTGATTGGTCAGGATTGTTTGGAGAGGGATTCTAGAAGAGAAAGCGAGGGATGATTTTTCAGTGTGAAAAATAAGGACAGAGGGTCAGGTGCTGGAAATTTCTGGAATTTTTGGGCATGGTAAAAAGGACAAGTCCGGACGCTTCGCTCGGTCGCGGATTAACGTTTATGGGCCCAATTAGGCACGTTTTGGGCCCGCTCTTTAGAAATTGAAGAAATTTTCTTGACAATGGTTAATCGTTCTTTCGGCCGTAAAGCGAAATAAATGAAATCCCGCCAAACATTTGGCTTCCAGGTTTCACTTTAGAAATCACAAGCACAAAGAGTAATAAAACTGGAAAGTAAATACAAGCGCCCCTTTCTGCTTTTATGAAAAAGGGGGCCAAATAAAGTAATGAAACACCCAAAAAACAAAATAATGCAGAAAATACACAAAATATAAAATATTGAGAAATCCGAATCAACATCCCGCCCCCCATTGAATGCCATGCATTCAATTAAACACTATTTACAACACTATCACTCGTATCGAGGGGGCACAATTTCACGGATGGACGAACGTATGTGCCTGCGCTGGTTCGGACAGTAGCGCTCCGCGTTACTCCGTCCGGGCCTGGATGAACGGCCTCGACTCGTCCCATTCGCCACAAAAGAGGTGGCGTGTTGTCCTCCCTTATAACTACAAGACGTCCTGGTTCGATGTTGACTGCATTCCTCTGCCACTTGGTCCTCTTGTGCAGCTCGGACAGGTACTCTCGTTGCCACCGACTCCAGATGTGTTGGCGTAGTTTCTCCACGTACTGCCAGCGTGAAAGCCTGTTTGCCGGAACGTCACTTATATCCGAATTTAGCGGCGCGGTAATGGCGTCCCCAATCAGGAAGTGCCCAGGTGTTAATGCAGCAAAATCGTTTGGATCTTCCGACAACTGGCACAGAGGTCGCGAGTTCAGCACAGCCTCAATTTGCGTTACTAGAGTATGTAGTTCGGTGTAAGTTAAGAGAGCATTCCTAACAACTCGATGCAGATGATGCTTTACACTTTTAACCGCGGCTTCCCACAGTCCTCCGAAATGAGGAGCACGCGGCGGTATAAAAGTCCACTTAATGTTTAGGCACGAAAGCGCGGTTCGTATGTAGTCCTCCGCTGACTGAAGAAAAATTCCTAATTCCCTCAAATGGTTTCGCGCTCCAACGAAGTTGGTAGCATTGTCTGAGAATATTTCAGCAACACAGCCTCGGCGCGATATCAGTCTATTGAAGGCCGCAATGAATGCTTCCGTAGTGAGGTCCGAAACCACTTCGATGTGCACAGCCTTTGTTGCGAAACATACGAATACGCAGAGGTACACTTTTGTCGTTTTTCTGGATCGGCGAGATCCATCTTTAATAACGAAGGGCCCACAATAATCAACACCGCATTTTAGAAATGGGCGAAATTGCTGTGTCCTGTATACGGGTAAAGCTCCCATGATCGGAGCTTCGAAACGGGGCCGAGCGCGAACACACACAATACACTTGCGAACTATTTCGCGCGTCACACTCCTTCCATTTAAAGGCCAGTATGTGGTTCTGACGGCGGCGAGGGTCGCCTGGGTTCCAGTATGTAAGTGCGTACTGTGAATGTCTCTTATTATTAATTTCGTTAATTGGTGGCTACCAGGTATAACAATTGGGCACCTGCGAGATAAAGGCATACTCGATTCCATCAAACGCCCGCCCACTCGTAAAAGTCCATCGTGGTCAATAAAGGGGTTCAAGCAGGTAAGGCGGCTTGGCCTTTGCACAGTCCCGCCCTTGGTTAGCGAGTCAAGTTCACTCTTGAAGGTGCACTTTTGCAGGTGTCGGATTATGGTGGTGGTTGCCTCTTCTAGCTCATTGGTGCTAAATGGGCCACTCCTCTTCGTAGCGGGGTATCTCAGGGTGTCCTTAAACCGCAATACATACGCCATCGCACGTACTGTTTTGTGAAAGGACGAGCAAATTGGAATCACATCCTCAACGGCGAAAGAAACAATTGCACATTTAACTTCCGGCGGATCCGCGGTTGGTACAAATGTTACCGGGGCTCGTTCACTTAACAAAAAATCGGGACCATTCCACCATATTATTGATTGTCTCAAGTCCATTGGTGTTAATCCGCGGCTAATGAGATCCGCGGGATTTTCGCTTGTCGTGACGTGGTACCAATCAGAAACGTCACTTAAAGTCTGGATTTCACCCACGCGATTCGCGACAAATGTTTTGAATTTTCGCGATTCGGATTTAATCCACGAAAGCACGATAGTTGAGTCTGAGTAAAAACGCCGTCGCACAAATCGAATGTCTAATGTGGAACACACGCGATCACATAACTCGGCTAATAACACCGCGGCACAAAGTTCTAGTCGCGGAATAGTGGTTGACTTTACAGGTGCAACACGAGATTTCGCACATAATAAGCGAGCAGACACTCTTAATCCATTTTGAACACTCACTATGTACACACATGCTCCATATGCATTTTCGCTTGCGTCCGCGAATCCATGAAGTTCGAGTAATTCAGCCTCTACCTGAACCACGTTTCTGGGAACGGCGATGTCCTTTACCTGCCGCAGCTCATCTGCATACCGAGACCACCTGTCGAGGTACAGAGCAGGTAGGGGATCGTCCCACCCACACTTTAACTTCCATAAATCCTGTATTAATATTTTTGCGGAAATGATAACCGGGCCGATCAAACCTAGGGGGTCGTATATGCGGGATATCTCACTTAAAATTGTCCGTTTCGTGGATACGCGCGTCGTAAGCTCACTACACTTGTAACTTAGATTATCACTATGAGTGTTCCATATGGTGCCAAGGGTGGTTACACTGTCATTTATTTCGCGAGTTAACACTGTCACAGAGTCATCACTGTTCGTTTGAAAACAATCAAACACGGAAGAGTTGTTGCTTGCCCACTTTTTCAGTTCGAAACCACCCTTTCCGAGAAGAGCTGTTACTTGATCGCGAATCACAATTAGTTCTTCAATCGAATTCGCACCTGTTATCATATCATCGACGTAGAAGTCTCTCAAACACACTTTGCTCCCGACTGGAAAATTGATTTCCTCAATTTTCGCAAGTTCGCGCACACTTCGAATCGCTAGATACGCCGCGGAAGCGGTTCCATATGTGACCGTAGCCAACTCATATGACAAGAGGTTGTCTTCCGGGTATTCACGCCACCAAATGCGCTGGTATTTCCGGTCCTCTTGCCTAACGTTAACTTGTCGGTACATCTTGGTTATATCGGCGGTGATCACATATGGTTTTGTTCTCATGCGCAGCATTATGCAGAACAAGTCATCTTGGAGGGTGGGGCCGACCATTAACGTGTCGTTTAATGATACCCCGTTGGTCGACGACGCGGATGCGTTGAAAACCACTCGAAGTTTTGTTGTCAAACTATCTTCTTTTATCACACAGTGGTGAGGTAGGTAGTAGCCACTCGTTACATCGCCGCTTGTTGGATGCATGTGGCCCAGTTCTCGGTATTCGCGCATGAATTCTCGGTATGACTCATAGACTTCCGGCTGTTTAGCTAACCGTCGCTCCAGCGCAAAAAATCTGTGTTTAGCCGTTACACTCGATTGCCCTAATTCCTTTGCGTCGGGTTTAAAAGGCAGTGCCACCTCAAACCGGCCGTAGGTATTTCTAGTCACTGTCGACTTAAAATGATTTTCACATTCACGATCCTCGGATGTACACGGTGTCTCCTTGTAGTTTTCGATTTCCCAGAATCACGACACTAACTCATTGATACCCACAAAACCCACCGTTGCACAGTTGGTGGCTTGTACCTGAGGTAATTGACCTGCCACAATCCACCCGAAGTTGGTGCTGATCAGTGTCAATGGGCCCATGGGAAGGTGGCGCCCGTTTACGATGTCGTAATAAAGGCCCGCCCCGATGAGCAGGTCAATTTCTTGTGGTTTGTTGAAAGCTGGGTCGGCAAGTTGAACCCCCGCGGGTGGCACTAATCCCCGGACATCCATATTATAATTCGGTATTTTATCAGTGATTTTTTGTATTATCAGCGCGTTGACCGAAGTGCTGTACTCGGACAAGCGTGATTGCACAACAAGTGTTCCCATTTGGTTTATGTCTGTTCTTGCCCCACCGACTCCCACGATTGGTGTTGACAAAGAACGCTTTATCAAACCAATTTTCGCTGCACATTTTTCTGTGATGATGTTTGCTTGCGACCCTGAATCAAGCAAAGCACGCACCTGTATCAATTTTCCGTACCTGTTCTTGACGTTTACCAAGCACGTTGATAATAACACCGATGATGGGTGACTTGTCAATGTTGATAGTGAAGCGGCCTCACTTCCACGAGGTTCAATGTTGTTAGGTGGAGATGGTGTCGCGGCTCTATGTAATAATGTGTGGTGGGTTTTGTTGCACTCGCGGCAGTTTCCCGACTTGCACGATTTCGCTGAATGATTACTTCCCAAACAGTTGAAGCACAGGTGTTTTTGTTTCACTAATTCAATCCTTTGTTCTACTGATTTGTTTTGAAATACGCGACACTTATAACGCACATGAGCACCGTCACAAAACACGCACGTTTCCTCTGTTGTTTTTACGGCCAGCGACTTCACCTTTGGATAGTGACACGATGTCGTTCGCGTCCTGTCCATTGCTTCCAGCTGCTTACACTTTTTCGCGAGAAATTCTTGCATTTCCGGATAAGTAGGCGTTTTAGAGCAAGTTTCACCCTCCCACTCTTTTTGCAGTTCCGGGTTTAATTTCTCGGCGATAATTTCTACGAGAAGGTCATCCCAGGTATCCGTCGGCCGATTAATCGATTTTAGCGACGCGAGATTTAACGCCACGACGTCGATTAAATGACGAAGGCTCGTATGGCTGTCTTTTATGACAGTCTGGAAGTGTAATATAGAGCGAACATGCTTCTTAATCACAAACCTTTCATTCTGGTACCTGTCCACTAGCTGGTCCCATGCAAGTTGATATGCGTTGTTCGACATTTGAATGGATTTGATCATTATCGCGGCTTCTCCCCTGAGTGAACTACGCAGATAATGAAATTTTTGCGTGTTTCCCAGCGTTGTGTTGTCGTGAATGAGGCTCCTGAACTCGTCACTGAATCCTTTCCACTCGTCGTAATTGCCGCTGAAGGTGGGCAGTTCGACAATCGGTAGCGACAATCGGGGTTCGTGTTGTTGCGACGAAATCGGGACACTGTTGTTTTGAGTCGGCGGTTGTAGTTTTGCGAGTATTTGATCAACTTCACATTCTATTGTAAAATACTCTTCGTTGAATGCCTCCAATTCTTCCATCGCGTCTATGTCGTGTTCAAACAGCTCGATTACTATGTTTTTTAAATCGTCGCGCTCTGGAACGAGATCTTTCCAGAGCTTTACAATAAGTTGCTCGTCCTTTTCGGGTACCGCTAGCTTGTTCTGGAGCTTTGTCTTCTTGCTGACGATGCTCTTCATCTGCCATTGCAGTTTTTTCACAACTGCGGCAGACATGTTGACTCACAGTGATGTATAGCACAAAGTAAAATAGTTTGGTTTATATTGTTCGTTTGTGTACGGCAGACAACCAACTTGCGCACTCACAAGACACAAAAAACGGCAAGTTGTTCACGATGTTGCACGCGTAAACGACGCGAATATAAACCACCCTTTGCTCGGTAGCAAACGGGTCACGAGAGTAGTAGCACTAAGTTCGTACGTTACACAAAAAGTCAGTAGGTTTCCCAATGTTTGTAAGTTGCACTGAATTCGTTACGAAAAACTGTAACTTATCCGGTTCGACGGACCATGTAAATTGCGCGGTTCTCGCGACTTTAATAAAAATTACTTAAGCCAGTAAGTTAAACAAAAACGATTTATTTAAATACTGACATATATACAAAACAATTAACAAATAATAACGGAAAAATTAAGTGAAGTTAAAAACACGTGGATAGAAAGTATCAGTTAAAAAACACAAGTTAAAAGAAAGTTAAAAGCGCGGTACGACCGAAAGAACGATGTTGTTGAAACGGTGTTCAAGATAAGACTGTTTTCTGGTTTTCTTAACAGAAGAAACGGTTTGGGATAGGAAAATCTGATTGGTCAGGATTGTTTGGAGAGGGATTCTAGAAGAGAAAGCGAGGGATGATTTTTCAGTGTGAAAAATAAGGACAGAGGGTCAGGTGCTGGAAATTTCTGGAATTTTTGGGCATGGTAAAAAGGACAAGTCCGGACGCTTCGCTCGGTCGCGGATTAACGTTTATGGGCCCAATTAGGCACGTTTTGGGCCCGCTCTTTAGAAATTGAAGAAATTTTCTTGACAATGGTTAATCGTTCTTTCGGCCGTAAAGCGAAATAAATGAAATCCCGCCAAACATTTGGCTTCCAGGTTTCACTTTAGAAATCACAAGCACAAAGAGTAATAAAACTGGAAAGTAAATACAAGCGCCCCTTTCTGCTTTTATGAAAAAGGGGGCCAAATAAAGTAATGAAACACCCAAAAAACAAAATAATGCAGAAAATACACAAAATATAAAATATTGAGAAATCCGAATCAACAATCTGTTTAATTAATTTTTTTTGTAAAAATTCACCTTTTTAATATAATCTTTCTTTAAATCAATGTTTTAGTGATTTTGAAGAAAAAAGAATTAAACCCTTTGAAGACAAACCAATCGTATTTAGTGCAATTTTTATATTCGTTTATTTCACATGTAAATGTGATTGTATTTGTATTTTGTATTTATAATTTTTTTTTTGTAAAATGGCGATTTCCGTAATAAATGTATGTATAATAATAATAATAATAATAATAATACTTTATTAATGCTAAACACAATTGTGGTACACAGGTCAATGGAAACTACGCTAATACAAAAATCTAAACGTACAATAAATATAAATACATGTAAGAAAAAGTCGTTAAAACATTAAAAACACATTAAAATTAGGTAGCTATGTTCTGGAAAACAAAATACTTCAGATATTAGATAGCTTTTAGAATTGAACTTAAATTGGATTCATTCAGAAAATCATCAAGGCTAAAATAGGCTTTCTCCAATAAATATCGTTTTATACAAACTTTAAATGTTTTTATTGGCAATTCTTTAATAACGTCGGGGATATTATTGAAAAATTTGGGTCCCCAATATCTAGCTCCAGTGTGAGATTTAGTTAAGCGCATCATGTCTATATGGATATTGTTTTCTTGTCTAATTTTATGGTTATGAATAACATTTATTTGGAGATATTCACTAATATTTTTCTTTATATGAATTAAACATTGATATATGTATAGGGATGGAAGGGTTAGAATGTTCATGTTTACGAATAGAGGTTTTGTGTCTGCTCTGTAAGCAGCATGAGCAAGAATGCGGACCGCCCGTCTCTGCAGTTTAAAGATACGCTGCCACCCCGGTGAATGACCCCATATAATCAGACAATAACTAATCCGAGATTGAAAATGCGCAAAATAAGTTGTTTTAAGAACATCTAGGGAAACTGAATGAGACAGATTACGTAAAAGGTAGATGCTGCAGCACAACTTTTTCGCAAGTTGATTGATATTTTCAACCCAGGTCAACTCCTTATCAACCCACATTCCCAAAAATTTGACGTGCGGTGAATAAGTGTTAGTAATTTTATTTGAAGTGAACAATACATTTACACTTTTATTCGGATTTAGATGAAGACGGTTGCCTGCAAACCACTCAAAGGCCATTGCCGAAGCACTGACATTCAAAGTAGAAACTGTGGTAAGGTCTTTATCAACACTTACCAAAGTTGTATCATCAGCACATTGGATAACGTTTACTTTGGAAATGTATACTGGCAGTTCATTGACATAGATCAGGAACAGAAGTGGCCCTAGGATTGATCCCTGTGGTACCCCAAATTTAATTATTATTGGTTTAGATGTTTTACCATTTATCCGAGTCATTTGTGTTCTGTCAGTGAGATAAGAATTTATAAGACATACACTAGATGAACTGAAGTTATAACATTCAAGTTTATTTAGGAGAATATCATGTGATACACAGTCGAATGCTTTCGACAGGTCCAAGAAAGTGGCCATTGCAAAGCCTCCGTCTTCAAATGAATCCAAAATAGTGTTTACCAGATATAAAAGTGCATCACACGTGCTGACGCCCTCACGAAAACCGAATTGGTTACAATTAAGCAGTGCATGTTCCTCCATGTATTGCAGCATCTGGTTGTATAGAATTTTTTCTAAAATTTTTGAGACAGTAGGCAGACACGAAATGGGTCACGTTATTTCTATCCCCCTTTTTAAAAACAGGTACTACAGCAGCCACTTTCATTGCATCAGGAAAGGTGGACATCCTGATGCACTGATTAATTACTTTAGTTATTTGAGGAAGAATAGCCTCCTTGCACATTTTTACTAGATTAGTAGTGATTCCATATATGTCAACACAATTTCCACTTTTTAAATTGCAAATAACATTTCTAACATCATTGCATGACACTTCCTTGAAATTAAAATTACTATTACAGTTAATGTATTGGCTAGAATCAATATGCTGAGGTGGAATGGAATTAATTATATCATTTACTAATTGTATAAATGTACTATTAAAAATATCTGGGGATATATTGTGACTAATAATAACCGGTTTACTTTCAAATTGATTGATAATTTTCCATCTGGCCTTTTGTTGGCAGCTAGCCGTGTTAATGAAATTATCATTGGCTTTAATTTTGGCTCTATAAATGGCTGTATTATACTCTTTTTTATACGATAAGTACAGCGACTTATGCTGTTCATTTTTAGTCTGTAAATATATATCACGAAATAGGTGAAGCTGTTCCCGCATATGATACAACTCACCATTAAACCAGTGTACTATTTTATTTTTTGTATTAGTTGAGTTTTTACGTTTGATTGGAAAAGAGTTATCAAAAATTTTCAAGAAAGTCTCATGAAAAGGGTCAAACAAATTATTACATGAGTTGCTGATGTCCATGCAAGTCCAATTTTCTTGAATAAGTGACTGAAAAATATTAAATTTACCTATGTCAGTAAATGGTCTCACGAATACCATATTAGGTTCAGTTTTGATTGATTGCAGTTTGATTTGTAAGTAAATTCCAGTGTGGTCTGAACTTAATGTTATAGGTGAGACGTTTACAATTTCTGTCCGAAAATTAGAAAACACATTATCCAGAACATTACTACCTCGGGTAGGAAAATAAAGGTTTGTATTTCTTTAAATTATTCACGTTTCACAGATTTAAAAAAAAGAGTCAATACTTTCTCAAAATTAACGATTTATTTAAGAGCTAGACATACCAATAGTTTTAACTCTTAAAATAGTTTGAATTCAATATTGATTAATCAACATTATAACACATGAAACATTGTTTCAATGTCTGTGGCTTGAAGATAAAAAGGCAAATGTCATTTTTTTTTGGAAAGTAAAATTATTGTTCAAAACATGATATACATAATCAGAGTCTGTGCAAATACATATGAACCAAAGTTAAAACATACAACTTCTACTTTATGTTATTTAGAATTAAAATAATTAAAAAAAAAACTCAATGCGATTTTCTCGAATGCGGAATTTTCGACGTTGGCCTTTTTAGCTCCAGGCCACAGATATAAAGGAACATTACTTAAAGGGGTTTGATATAATTTTGAACAAACGTTACTTAAATTTTGTTGTTGTGATGTAGAACAAACGTTACTTAAGGTACGATTCACGAGAGGTGTACCATGGTTTCCTGGATTTGTAGTGCTCTCTGCACCAATACATGTAATACGAACATAGTTTGATGTCATCAGATTGCGTGTGTGAAATGAGACAGAAAACTTCATAATATGTCTGCTATGGTTTTTAGATGAATCATGCGAAAACGTATATTCCGGTATGCAGCTTTAAAATTTTAAGGTTAAACGTCACATTTTGACAACGTCTTCGTAAAAATAAATCTGCAAAAACCCAGCCACAAATCATTTTAATTAATGTGCACACTCGTTTTAAATGTGAGTTTAGGTGGTATAATTCCAATTTCCACATTTACTAACTAGTTCAGGTATTTTCAGAAATAAATAAAGCGTTTATGTTGATTTTGGGTAAGCTCAAACGAAAATGTTTAGTACATTTTGCAAATAGCCATTGGATTAATCTGTTAATACAGGGAATTTTGCTTTTAAGTATACATACAGGGAATTTTCTATTAGGTATACATATGCACACGTTTTTTTAAAGAGTTCACTTTGAAGCCTAAAACGAGTGTTTTCCATTCCCAGACTAAACATGAAGTAAAATTTCGAGTTTAGAAAAGCCTGAGAATTTAGTTTGGTCGCGTAGCGCGAAGTGCTACGCGGCCAAACCAAATTTTCAGGCTTTTCTAAAAAAAAAAATTTTACTTCATGCGCCACGCGTATTAAACACTGAATGCACTGAAATATTGTGAACGAGTAAACTTTGCTTGAAATCAGTGTCTTATACGCGTGGCGCATGAAGTAAAATTTCGAGTTTAGAAAAGCCTGAAAATTTGGTTTGGTCGCGTAGCGCGCAGCGCTACGCGACCAAACCAAATTTTCAGGCTTTTCTAAACTCGAAATTTTACTTCATGCTTAACCTGGGAGTGGAAAACACTCGTTTAAACTTCAAATTGACCTCTTTTAAAAAAACAACGAATATTTAAAAATCTACAATACGTAGTTGGGATATGTATGCTCAAAGGAAAAAAAATCATAAGAAATTATGATTTAAAGCTTTTCTTAAAGAAAGAACACTAATATACTCGCGAACTAAACAGTATGACATTGTCATGTAACGTCAAAATTTGACACAACTAGGAAAAATCGTTGCAGATACAACTGTCGACATACTCTCTAAAAAATTTGAATCACACATTCCACATCAATGAGTCATAAGACATCTCTCCTGAATTCAACTATAAACGTTTTGTTGTAACGTTGATCAAACGTAGTTTAAATGTTTTTGTTGTAATATTAAGGAAACTTTATTTAAATTTGTTTGCTCTGTGGGCTCTTTACCTACAATAAGTTTGAATTAAAATAAAAAAATATCGAAGTTTTGTTAAAATAAGTTAATATGCATTTTCAGATATTATTATTTAAAAAAAGTATTTACTACAAAAATTAGTAACAATAAATAATTTATTACAAAACGGCTTAATTTAATGCTACAAATAACGTTATCGTAGATCTAAACCTAGACTAATAATTAAAAAAAATATAAACATTACGTTTTAAAATAAAAAAATATAAACATTACGTTCATATTATTAAAAGTTAGCAGAGAGTTTTAAGTTTCTACTAAGGTATTAATCGCGGGTTATAAGACTACTAAAGTATTAAACCACATTTAATTTAGTAGAATTTAAAATTATCTACCAACTAAAAAAAAGTGAAAATATAACGAGATTCTATACACTTGGTTTTTTTTTGGTATCTCAGTGTCTTTATACTTTTTTTTTTAATATGGCCGCCTGAAGACGCCGTTGAAGAGGATGGCCTTTTCGACTTTATCGTAAATCACGTAAATGAACGGGTAATTGCAGTTGAAGATCGCAGGCTCGGCAGGCCTGCTGGATCTGAAGGTGAAGAGCACCGTTGCTGCTGCCGCCTTTGTTCCAATTTCGTTGATCTCGATTTTGGCTTTGTGCAGAGCGTTCCCCAAGCTCACGTTGGAGTTGGTGAGAGTGGAGAAGTCCGCGTCGGGTGTAAAAAGGTGGCCAACGCCTAATTTTTCAAAAACCTAGAAAGTATAAACAGAAGAAAATAATAATGGTGGTTTTGGAGAAAGGTATTTGTTTCAATAGAGCTAGAAATGTTAAGGGATTATCCATTAAATAAAGGGTATTATTTTTATTATTATTATTTAATCAATAGTTTTCACTTTCCACTAAGAAGGTTTTTAACAACCACTTCCCCCGGCGAATATCCCGACGGATTTTTAATTATACAATATTTACTGTATTATGGAGGCTTCTACTTCGTTACACATGTTAATTTCACAATAAAACACTTTTTACTTTGTTTGTATAATATTTTTTATTGAATGAGACTGCAGTTTCGACAAACTATTGATTAAATTTAATATCTCTAAATCCATATTTTGATTTATTTGATAGTTCACACTCACATTTTATGTCACAATTAAAACGCGGGAATATTGGTGAAATAATTTCTAAATCGCCAATGAGTGGTTTTTGTAAGTATTGAAGCTATTTTAAATTGTGCAATCATCTATACTTGTCGTTCATTTTATTCGGTTTTGTATAGGTCCGTTTTTATTACATGTGTTTTCTTATGTTATATACTTATATCTATTTACGTAGTATTAATTTTATGATTATAATTTTATTATTGTAATTTTTTTTGTAATATGAAAGGAGATATCCGTAAATAAATACTTTACTTTACTTTACTTTACTTTAAATTTAGCTTGTCATTATTAAACATGTGTTTGATAATGACAAGCTAAATTTATCGAGAATATAATATCGATTACGTGGCCCGGCAGAATTGGTGACCATACGGGCTCGATTTATGACATTTTCCATCACGCTTGTCAAAACTTTTGTCGATAGGTTCTCGCATTCTTGACGGATATTCTCTTTGTGGCGGGCTTTGAGTCTGAGGCTTGTTGACAAACTCGTGACTTCAAGAAACCCCACAAAAATAAGTCTAGAACGGTTAAATCGGGCGATCTTGCCGGCCAGTGCAAATCACCAAAGCGAGAGAATAGGCGACCCGGAAATGCAATTATTCAATTATTCCGCTTTCTTGAGGAGTATAGCGATTAATGTCTTGTTGACGTGTATTTTGTATCGGTTTACTTCATAAATATCAAAGCAGAACTGACATTTGCCGCCATTTGCAAAAATTGTAGCATCTTCCAATAGGGTGCTGACTTTTGCGCCATCTAGTATTTAATCTATAAAAAGCAAAGATATTCTCCTGGCAAATGTTTTTTTTTTGTGAATATTTTACAAAATTTCGGACATACGGAATTATTAGAAAACTGTTAAACGATCGCGTTTTGAAATTTACGTTAAACCAACGTTCAACGCACCTGGCGCATGAGTAAATATTGTGTTTGGTTGGAAAAACCTGAAAATTTCACAAATTTTGCTTCATGCGCCACGCGCACAAGACTGTTTCAGCGTTGAGTCCGAAAACATACACAAAAAAGCTTGGTGCTTATTCGTGTATGGTTGGGTATGGTCGTGTAGGGTCGCGTATAGCCTTGTATGGTCGTGTACGGTCTATATGGTCGTGTATGGTCAGGTATGGTCGTGTATGGTCGTGTATAGTCGAGTGTGGTCGGGTATAGTTAAACACTTTGTTACACTGTTCTCGTTTTTTTGTGAAAATGTTGAGTTTTTAATTGAAATTTCACTTCTAACGAGTTTCTTCCAGTCCCAGGCTAAGCATGAAGTAAAATTTCGAGTTTAGAAAAGCCTGAACGTTTGAATTTGGAAGCGTAGTGTCCAAACCCAAATTCAGGCTTTTCTTAAGTCGAAATTTCACTTCATGCGCCACGCGTACAAAACACTGATATCTAGTGAAATTCAAAATATACAGATATTATTAATTATTTTTAAATAAATCAATTTAGTAAGTGCATTTTATGTAACAGTAAACACAAATAAAATTTCATTTTCCCTGGAAAGTTGTCTGACATATTCTTATCCCTTGCACATCCACGTGAAGGAATGTTACCGAAACATCAGGATAAATTACCAGTGGTAATTACCGAGGTAAATTACCACTAATATCACTACCCTCTACACACAACACTTTTATTTGTCCGTTATATCAGACAAGTGTTATTTTACTGAAATATAAAAATGTGGCTCTGATTATAACATATTTTTTGTTACAGCAGAGACAAGTTTTGTGTTAGTATAGTAGAAAAATGTAATTTTATGAAAGTAGAAAATTAGGTTTTTAATTTTATTTCGCTTTCCTTTTATACAAAGAATTGTTAGTACCTACAGATTCCATCAACTATTAAAACAAACAATAAATTTGTACAAAATAAAAACGTTAGTACATACAACTAAAGACTAAAACAATAAATAACTTAATTTAGGTTGTTCACTTTTAGTTCATTGCTAACTAAGGGTTTCTGTAAACGCCCATGAAGAGTACGGTGTGGAGTTTCTTGTTGTACAAGAGGAAGACAAAGGGTCTGGTGCAATTGAATTGTACTGGGGGGTCTTCGTTCATCATTCTGAACGTGAATATGGCGGATGCTGCCGCTGCCGTCGCGCCGTTTTCGTCTAAGTCTATTTTAGCTTTGTGTATCCCGGCACCCAGAGAAACGTCCCTTGATCCTGTTAGTAGTGTAAAGTCGGCGTCTGAGCGGAAAAGGTTGCCGACACCCATTGATTCAAGGATCTATACAATATGTACAAAAATCGAGTGTTAGTCTGTTTCTATTTTTTTTGGTATTATTTTTATTAAAAATTATCCATGCACACAAAAGTTAATATTGTTAAAAAATTAGTCTCAGAAAATTTTACATTAATTTTTTGTTCAGTAATAATTTAGTCGGTTGTAATCAATGTAATTCTTTATATGATTTTTATGTTTTTTGTTATTTTTGTCATATATTACAATATGTATATGTATACTTATGTAATAAAATGGAGATTCCGTTAATAAATAAATAAATAAATAATTAGTAAAGATTTATTAAAGTTAGTTTACAAAAAATTATGTTGAGAAGTTTATGTAACAATGTTAAAATTAAAATTAAAATTTAATTTGTTTAAAAAGAAATTATATTCTATTAATTTAATTGTATCTCTTTAAATTATATTCAGTATTTCATAAAATTATATTTTTATTTTCTCTTCTTTTGTATTCAAGTTTTTAAAAGGTGGTAACCGTAATAAATAAATAAATTAAAAAAAAACACTCTATAAAGCTAAAAACAACAAACAACTTTTGTAATAAATAAATAAAGCTGTTGAACAGCTTAAAACTATAGAAACGCTCTGTAAAAGTCAAATTAAGATATTTTTACGAAATAAAAATAATGTTTTTAAGTTTAATTTAAATTTGCAATGTTTTTATTTTATAAAACAAACAAAAAATCTTGAAATATTGTACACCAATATTTTTTCAAACAGTAATTATTTATAATGTAAATATTGTTGAAAAGTGATGAAATGTTATAATCTAGGAGCGTTATGAAAAAATGTTATTGTTGCACAAATTAGATTTTTTTTATTAAATGGGATTTTTTTATTAATGCCCGGTATTATAAAACGTTTTATTCCCTAAAAAAAATTTACTTTAGGAATAAATTAATTTATTCCAAACATTTCGGTATTACAAACACAAAATAACTTTATTTGGCTAATAAATCTCCTTAGTAATATATTTGTTTGTTTTTCTATCAAGTAAATTTTATTCTCTAAATTATTTGACAGTTAAAAGTCAAAAGTTTATTATATTATTATAATTACTTTAGATTCTACTACTTGTATTTATTAATTTCATAACGGTTATCATGTCTACCATATCATTTATGTCAGATTTAAGTTCGCTCATAGTATCTTCCCTGACAGTGATTAATTCAAACAACAAGACATTCTAAGGAGTTTCTAGAGTTTTTCAAGTCAGACATAACCAGGGATTTTTATAGTTATGCATACGCTTTTTTTAAATTAGTTCCATTTAAAGTTTTAAACAAATGTTTTCCACTCCCAGACTAAGCATGAAGTAAAATTTCGAGTTTAGAAAAGCCTGAAAATTTGGTTTGGTCGCGTAGCGCGAAGCGCTACGCGACCAAACCAAATTTTCAGGCTTTTCTAAACTCGAAATTTTACTTCATGCGCCACGCGTATTAAACACTGAAAACACTGAAATATTGTGAACAAGTGAACTTCACTTGAAATCAGTGTCTAGAACGCGTGGCGCATGAAGTAAAATTTCGAGTTTAGAAAAGCCTGAAAATTTGGTTTGGCCACTCCGCGCTTCGCGCTACGCGACCAAACCAAATTTTCAGGCTTTTCTAAACTCGAAATTTTACTTCATGCTTAGCCTGGGAGTGGAAAACACCCGTTATGGTCTTTTATAATTTCTAATAAGCTTTCTTTTTTTTGTTCTGTGTAATTCTGTCCTATTCCACGGTTATTCTCCATAATTATAATCAATTATACTAAATTTCCAATTTGATTGACAATTTAATTTGAAATATTGACAATTCAATTTAAAAAATTGGTGGTTCCAGCTATGGCCACAATGAAAATGTTAAATTTCGGTCTGTAATCTACTAATTAAATTATTTATTTCTAGAATTGCTATTTATTTGGTAGGTTTGCTTTATAATACGCAATTTTATTTGCCCATTAGTTTACTAGGTAAATAAATTTACTCCACAAATCTAATGATTTATTAATCGTTTATAATACCGGACATAAATAGGCAGTATATTTTTAACTTTACTATATATCAGTGTTTTATACGCGTGGCGCATGAAGAAAAATTTCGAGTTGAGAAAAGCCAGAATTTGGATTTGGACGCTGCGGGTCTAAATCCATATTCTTCAGGCTTTTCTCAACTCGAAATTTTACTTCATGCTTTACCTGGGATTGAAATACACTCGTTAGAGAATAATTAATCGTTTTTTTAAGAATTTCGTTCCTTTATAAAATATTGACCGGACCTCGAAGTAATTAAAATCGGATTATTTTATAATTTTAAGACAACTATATTGAATGCGTTATTTTATTCTTACAAAAATAATATTAAACTCGAAATCAGCGACCTTAAAAACCATTTTAGAAAAAAGTAGGATATTTTCGATTTTTTGTCACGTAATTGGCAACCGGATATGGTGGGACTTTTGACTTCTGCATATTTTAATGTTTGTGATTTAAATTAAAAACGATAAAAGACAAAATATTATGCCCAGGGGGAGGGACGACAAGAATCAAAATATTTGTTAAAAACTTATGATATATCAATTATTTTCACCTGAAATGTCAAAATTATTCGATTTCTTTGTCCCGAATCGCGCCGAAAATATAATATGCAGCCAAGCCGCAAAATGCATGTGGCTTGACTGCATATTGTGGGCCCCAAAATTTGTTTCATAGTTATACGGAACTATCTACATTTATATGTGAAAATTATAATCCGAAATCCATTTTTGTCGGGAATACAGCTTTATTGTAAGTCAAAAATAGCTGTATTGTAAGTCAAAATACACTCTTGTTCTAAGTCAAAATATAACTTTTATCTGAATCTAACTGTATCCCAGGTCAAATAATTAAAAAAATCGTATCATTGCGCAAAAAATAGAGAAATCTACACAATAAATCAAGTTTGCCACACAATTCATATTTAAACTTGATTTATCCATTTTCTTCTGCGATACAGTTAGATTTTAGATTAAGATAAAGTCATATTTTCACGGAAAACAAGAGTGTATTTTGACCTAGAATAAAGCTATTTCTGACTTACAACAAGCCTATATTTTAACCTGCGATGAGGCAACCTGTAATATGGCTACGTTTTACCTAAAACACGGCTATATTTGACACTTTTACCTGAGATAAAGCAACACAGTGCTAAGTTTGTATTTTGCCCCAAATAAGGCTACATTTTGATCTATAATTAGGCTATACCTTGACCTACAATAAGGTTATATTTCGACATGTGATTAGACTGTATTTGGACCTGAGATAAAACTCTATGTTGGCGAGTCGTAAGTCAAAATATAGCCTTGTCCAGGTCAAATAAAAGCCATACTTTGATCTGTAATAAGGCTATATTTTGTCCCATTACTGGGCGATACTTTAATCTGCTATAAGGCGATATTTTGACCTACAACTGACCAATACCTTGACCCACAATAAGGCTATATTTCGAAATGTGATTAGACTGTAATTGAACCTGAGATGAAGCTATATGTTAGCGAGTCATAGGTCAAAAATAGCCTTATTCCAGGTCAAATAAAAGCCATACTAGGTATTCTTTGATCTGTAATAAGGCTATATTTTGACCTATTTTGACTGGGCAATACTTTGACCTCCTTTCTTCGGTCAGTTACCCTAGGAACGGTCTGGTGGCATCATGCGTAGTCTGCAATATTATAACTTGACTCAAGGCTCTATTTGTGGCAAGGCTGACATGTAACATTTCTACATTTTAACCTACGACTGAGCTATACTTTGACCTGCGATAAGACTTTATAGTTCTACCTGTAATAAGACTATACTGCCTTGCAAAAAAATATATTTCGACATGTGATTAGACTGTATTTGGACCTGAGATAAAACTATATGTTGGCGAGTCTTAAGTCAAAATATAGCCTTGTCCAGGTCAAATAAAAGCCATACTTTGATCTGTAATAAGGCTATATTTTGTCCCATTACTGGGCGATACTTTAATCTGCTATAAGGCGATATTTTGACCTACAACTGACCAATACCTTGACCCACAATAAGGCTATATTTCGAAATATGATTAGACTGTAATTGAACCTGAGATAAAGCTATATGTTAGCGAGTCATAGGTCAAAAATAGCCTTATTCCAGGTCAAATAAAAGCCATACTAGGTATTCTTTGATCTGTAATAAGGCTATATTTTGACCTATTTTGACTGGGCAATACTTTGACCTCCTTTCTTCGGTCAGTTACCCTAGGAACGGTCTGGTGGCATCATGCGTAGTCTGCAATATTATAACCTGACTCAAGGCTCTATTTGTGGCAAGGCTGACATGTAACATTTCTACATTTTAACCTACGACTGAGCTATACTTTGACCTGCGATAAGACTTTATAGTTCTACCTGTAATAAGACTATACTGCCTTGCAAAAAAATCAGAACACCAAGTATTTATTGCACGATTTTAATAAAATTTACACAATTTGATCATGTAAACGAACTGTATCGATGATCAAAAAATCAACTTGAAAAACTAAAAAACAAATGAATAAAAATTAATAATGTGTTGGGCCTCCACGATTTCCCAAACACTCATTAACACGTCGAGGCATGCTAGAAATCAGGCTGTCAATATCGACTTGGGGTATTTCATTCCAAACTTCGATAATTTGACCTCTAAGTTCCATTACAGTGTTAGCGGGGCGCTGTAAGTTACTTATTCTAACACCTATCATATCCCAAACATGTTCTATTGGCGATAGATCTGGAGAACGAGATGGCTAAGGTAACAAATTGATTTCGGCACTATCAAAAAACTGTCTTGTAATGGCCGCTGTGTGAGGTCGAGCATTATCTTGCTGAAAAATGGGGTTCTGCAAGCCATTTACATAGGGCACTAACACTAGCCGTAAAATGTTGTCAATATACCGAATCCCGTTAAGATTTGCTTCTAAAAAAACTAGAGGAGACCGACTACCATATGCTATCGCCCCCCAAACCATAACTCCCTGTGTAACAGCCGTATGTCTTTCAACAGCAAATTGTAAAATTCTGCGTTCACCGCATCGACGTCTCACTCTTCTGCGACCATCATGAGCCCATAAACAAAACCGAGACTCATCGCTGAAGATAATGTTATTCCATTCATGGGTCCAATGTTGTCTTTCCCTGCACCAATCAAGTCTTGCTCTGCGATGCTGCGGAGTAAGAGGTAGACACAATTGTGGACGGTAGGATCTTATACCAAAACTGCGAATTCTTCTGTAAACAGTAGCCATGGATACTCTTTGGCCATTTAGAGCCAACCAGTCATTTCCCAATGCCCGCAACGTTGTAAATCTGTCCCTTAAAGTTGTAAGACGAAGAGCTCGATCTTCACGCTCAGTGGTGCTTCTTGGACGTCCTGATCCAAGTCTACGTCGATTCTCCCCAGCTTCGGACCATCTAGACCAGCAGCGTACGATCACCGATACACTACGGCCTACCCTTTCAGCAATAGCACAAACCGAAAAACCCGCTTCTCGCATTCCAATAATGCGACCCCTTTCAAATTCACTTAGATGATGATATTGTGCATGCCGACGAACACGGGGCATCTTTTTATGTTTTACAAACTGAAACGTCAAACTACTCAGAGGCTACTTGGATATTAGAAGCAATTACATTAAAAAATCAGCAGCTCTTCATAATGGCGAAATCAAGGAAAAATACCATTAAATAGTAACCAAAACAATTGATTTTTTGATCATCGATGCAGTTCATTTACATGATCAAATTCTGTAAATTTCATTAAAATCGTCCAATAAATACTTTGTGTTCTGATTTTTTTGAAAGGCAGTATATATTGGCCTGTGGCAAGGCTGACATGTAACATAGCTACATTTTAACCTACGACTGGGCTCTACTTTGACTGGCGATAAGGCTATATATTTTTATCTGTAATAAGACTATAATTGGGTCTGACTGCTCTATATTAGCATATCGTCAAAATATAGCCCTGTTATGTGGCTATATATCGACCTGTAAAAAGGCTATACTTTCATCTACGACTGAGCAATACTTTGACCTGCAATAAGGCTATATTGTGACCTGCTATAAGAAAATATTTTGACTTACGATAAGGCAGTATTTTATCCTAAGGTAAGTCTATATGTTGGCCTTTGCTATAGGCTATATTTTGAACTACGATAAGGGGATATTTTAACCTATAACAGCTTTATTTTGACCTACCCCAAGTCACAAAAGCTAGTGTTTTCCACTCCTTGATTAAGCATGAAGTAAAATCGAAAAGCCTTAACATTTGATTTGGTTTAAAGGCATTCTTTCACTTAAAGGCGGTCTATCTTTTGTTTTAGTTCAATTTGAAGTTACTAACGAGTGTTTCCACTTCCAGGTTAAGGATGAAGTAAAATTTCGAGTTTAGCGTCCAAATCCAAACTCAGGCTTTTCTTAACTTGAAATTTTACTTCATACGCCAAGGGTATAAAAATCTGATTTATTCTGAAGTTCACCCACAGCACATTTATTTAGAAGAAGTTAAGAAGTTAAGGAAGCGAAATTGATAAGGGAAAGAAGACGTAATTCTTTTTTGAAAAAAATATCTGTTTCTGATAAGCACTTTGAAGGGTTTCGAAAATATTTGTTACCCCAATCCTCACATTTACACAAGATACTTAATAATTATTAAAAAAATTGTATCTATACATATAAGTTAATCATGTTTCACAAAGTAATTATTGTGAAAGATAAAAGAAAATTGACATTATACATCACAACTCTGAGTTTCCGTTATAACATACGCTTTACTTGATATTCTATAATAATTGATATAAAACGTCGATTCGGTTCATAATTCAAGCTTACGAATGTGAGGTACTCTTAAAAAGCACTATATTTAGGCAGGTTTTTGACATTGGTGTTTTTGTCCTTGCCTAGTTAAAATTGACGGAAAGAAAAATGTGTTTGTGTTGTGACACATAAAAATGTTTATAGTTGACGTCTACGATTCAAACAGAAACGTTGATGCGAAGAACGACATTCACAATAAAATTTGTATTTTATATAGAGATTGACATTTTTACGAAAACTAGTAAAACAAATGACAATTGAGTGTCTGTCTTATGGACCATCGAAACATAGTTCCCAGCTAATGTGCCCCCCATATGCTGTTGAGGCCCTTTATATTTTGAGGACCTGATTATTATTGATTTCATTTTAATGAAATTTGTTCGTCTAACCAAATCTTACGCTTTCCAAATACGAGCGCCTGGAGAATTTATGATATGTAGCTTTACTTCAAAGAAAAGCAACAAACCTGAATGTTAATTATTTATTAACTTGGAGAGAATCAGTAAATAATTTGCCCATCACCAATTACGCAAAATAAACACAAAACATTAATCATTGTAATTTAGGACAAAACTTTATTTCAAACCAAAAAAATATTAACAAGCCAAAAAACATATTCCACGAGCAAATCAAATAAAATAATGAAACCTTCATATCCACCAGAAATAGAAATCATACATTTACACGATTTTCACCTAAAGTTCAACCTCTACTTTACATTATGTCAAAAAAAATGTAAAGTTTAAGCTCTTGTCAAATATCCAGGATTAGTTGTTTAATAGTGACTTAAGAGAATTTAAGATTTAACATGATATTTAGAGATATTTAGTTAAGAGTTGTTTAATAGTAACTTAAACCAAGCTTAGTTTAAACTGAGATCAATTTATTACGCAAAATTAATTTAAACCAAACTCACGTTAGGCTACTGGTCTTCTGAGTTTACTTGTGTAGAGAGTTAAAGATCTATCAATCCTTTGTAAATTTAAGTTGGCACTAAACAAATTCAAGTTGGTATTAATCAAAATCAAGCTGTGTTTGTGATAACTTGATTTTGGTTGTTGCTAACATGAGTTTTATTATTGCCAACTTAAATATGTCTATTGTCAACTTTAACTTGATGAGGTGTAAAGAGATTTTTTCTTTTAAGTATACATATTGCAAGAATATGCTGTATACATTCAGATATTCGTTGTTTTTTTTTTAAATTTAATTTCAAGCTTTAAACGAGTGTTTTCCACTCTCAGATTAAGCATGCAGTAAAATTTCGACTTTACAAAATCCTTAAAATTTTTAGGATTTTCTAAACTCGAAATTTTACTGAATGCGCCACGCGTATAAAACAATGAATTATTGTGAAAATAAAAATACACTGCTAAATCAGTATTACAAGTAAACTGCTAAAGCAGGATTAAATATATACTGCTTAACAAGAATATTTTTAACTTCACATTAAATCAGTGTTTTGTACGCGTGGCGCATGAAGTAAAATTTCAAATTTAGAAAGGCCTGAAAATTTGGTTTGGTCACTCCGTTTCACGGAGCGACCAAACCAAATGTTAAGGCTTTTCTAAACTTGAAATTTTACTTCATGCTTAACCTAGGAGTTGAAAGCATCCGTTTTAAGCTTCAAATTAAACTCCTTTAAAAAACAACGAATGTCTGATAATTCACAACGTATGTATACTTAAGAGAAAATGTTCCTGTAGATCAGGCTTATAAATAACTAGAGTTTAAATTCTACTAAAATGTTATACGTTATACATGACTAAAGTATACATTATAGTGATTTTGTTTACGTTATAAATGACTAAAGCATAAATTCTAGTAATTTCGTTTACGATATAATTGACTAATGTTCAAATTCTAGTGATTTTGTTTAAGTTAAGATTCATTTACAGACCAAAGTCTAAATTCTATTGTTTTTGTTTACGTTACTAAAGTTTATAAAAGTGATTTTGTCTGTTCCTAATGATTACTGAAGTTTCATTTACGTTATGACTAAAGTTCAAATTCTAGTGAATTTGTTTACGTTACTATAGTTTACCAAAGTTCCATTTCTAGTGATTGTGTATACCTTATAAATGACTAAAGTTTAAATTCTACTAATTTTGTTTACCTTATAAGTGACTAAAGTTTAAATTCTATTGATTTTGTTTACGTTACTGAAGTTTTATTTACATTATAAATTACTAAAAGTCAAATTCTAGTGATTTTGTTTGTTTTACTGAAGTTTATTAAAGTTAATTTCTAAAATCACTAAAAATAAACTTTAATAACGTAAACAATATCTCCAGAATTTTATATAAATAACTAAAGTTTAAATTCTAGTGATTTTGTTTACGTTATGTTGTAAATGACTAAATTTCAAATTCTAGTGTTTTTGTTTAGTAAAGTTTCTTAAAGTTTGAATTCTAGTGATTTTGTAAACGTAACAAACTACTCCTATTAAAATATTTTATAAATGTCTAAAGTTTAAGTTCTAATAAAATCCTTTACGTTACAATTAACCAAAGTTTAAACTCTAAAAAAATCCTTAACTTATGTTTAAGTACAAATTAAACTCTAGTAAAATCATTAGGGTATGTTTAAGCAGAGTTTAAGCTCTGTTTAAATTATGTACAGGTCAATAGCACCACTTTTACTTAAAATGAAAGCTTAACTTAAATTTAAGCGATAGGTATTTCATATTCTAATATCATGAATTGTTATCATTTAACTGAAACGTAGTTTTTAAGTGCAAAGTGCTGCTCAAGCTGTAGTAAAGTCTTTAGAGTATGTTTAAGCACAGCTTAAGCTCTGTTTAAACTGTGTACAGGTCAATTGCACCGCATTTACTTAAAATGTAAGCTTAAATTTACTTAAATTTAATTTATAGGTATTTGATATTCCAATTTCATGGTTTCTAAACATTTGACTGAAACAATTCTTAAGTACAAAGTGCTGCTCATGCTGTAGTTGATTAAATCTTTAGTAGATGTTTGAGTAAAGATTAAGCTCTCTTGTTTAAGCTCTAGTAAAGCATTTATGGTATGTTTAAGCAGAGCTGAAGCTCTGTTTAAATTGTGTACAGGTCAAGTGCGCCACTTTTACTTAAAATGTAAGCTTTACCTTAATTTAATTGATAATTATTTTAGATTCCAGTTTCATAAATTGTAAACATTTGACTGAAACTTAATTTTTAAGTGCAAAGTGCTGCTCAAACCATAGCCTAAATCTTTAGTAGACCTGGTAAAATCTTTAGATTTATGATCCAAATTCTCAAGTACAAAGTACTGTAGTTATCTTTGACAGAAGTTTAAGTAAAGACTAAGCTCTAGTTAAAGCTCTATCAGATCTTGTTAAATCTTAGATTTATGATCAAAATCTAAGGTTATGATTAAGTAGCATTTATGCTCTTATTAAAATTGTAGGTTATGATTAAGTATAATTTATGCTTTAGTTAAACCTTTAGGTTAATGTTAAGTAGTTAAAATTGTAGGTTATGATTAAGTAGAATTTACGCTTCAGTTAAATATTCAGGTTATGATTAAGTATAATTTATGCTTTAGATAAACCTGTAGGTTGAGATTAGGTAGAATTTATGCTTTAGTTAAACCTTTAAGTTAAGATTAAGTAGAATTTATGCTATAGTTAAAACTGTAGTTGATGTTAAGTAGAATTTACGTTTTAGTTAAATCTTCAGGTTATAATTAAGGAGAATTTATGCTTTAGTTTAAATTATAGAGTAAGATTAAGTAGAATTGACGATTTAGTTAAATCTTTAGGTTGTGATTAAGTAGAATTTTTAGAATTTAGTTAAAATTGTAGGGCCATTTGCACCAAACACGCTGAACTGGTTCAACTCTGAACTGAAGTTCAAAGTGACATTAGAACAATAGGAACTGTTATCTTGACCTCAATTTCAGTTTGAACTTAAGTTCCATGTTTTTGTTACAACTGGGCCTAAATTGAATTTGTGCTTTTGATAAATCTTCAGATAATAGTTTAAGTTGAATTTAAATTTAAATTTCGGTTATAATTTACGCTTTAGTTAAGTCTTCAGGTTATGATAAAGTAGAATTTTTGCTTTAGTTAAAACTGTAGGTTATAATTAAGTAGAATTTATGCTTTAGTTATAATTGTAAGTTATGATTAAGGGACAGTTGCACCAGACACGTAGAACTGGTTCGACTCTGAACTGGTGTTCAAAGTGACATTAGAATTGGAACTGTCATCTTGAACTCAAGTTTAGTTTAAGCTCAAGTTCAAAGTGTTTGGTGCAACTAGGCCTAAGTTAAATTTATGCTTTAGTTAAATCTTCAGGTTATGGTTTAGGTAGAATTTAAACTCAATTTATGTCATTAGATAATGATTAAGTAGAATTTAAGCTCCGATTCAAAGTATTTAGAGTGTGTTTAAGTAGAGTTAGTTGAGGCTCCTATGCCTTTTCAAATTTATATTAGCACTTAACAAATTTGTTGGTATTAATTAAAATCAAGTTGCGATTTTAATTATTGCCAACTTACAGTTGTTTAGTACCAACTTCAACTTGAAAAGGTGACATGGAGTTTTTTCTTTTAAGTATACATATCCTAATTATATGCTGTAAATCTTCGTAGTTATTACTCCATTTTTTAAAAAAGGGTTCAATTTAAAGCTTGAAACGAGTGTTTTTCACTCCCAGGTTAAGCATGCACTAAAATTTCGAGTATAGAAAAGCGGCCAAACCAAATGTTCAGGCTATTCTAAACTCAAAATTTTACTGCATGCGCCACGCGCATAAAACACAGAATTATTGTGAAGTTTAAAGCATGCTACTAAAGCAACTATAGACATATATTTTAAACTTTGTTTAAAACCAGTGTTTTATACACGTGGCGCATGAAGTAAAGTTTCGAGTTTAGAAAAGCCTAAAAACCAAATCAAATTTTCAGGATTTTCTAAACTCGAAATTTTACTTCATACGCAACCTGGAAGTGGAAAACACTCGTTTAAAGTTTCAAATCGAACTTTTTTAAAAAACAACGAATGTCGGAACATTTACAGCGTATGTATACGTAAAAGGAAAATTTCCTGTACATCGCTCTTATGAATAGCTTAAGTTAAAATATTGTACGTTATACGAGACTACAGTATAAATTCTAGTGATTTTTCTACGTTATAAATGGCTACAGTTGCATTTCTAGTGACTTTGTTTACGTTATAAATTACTAAAGTGTAAATTCTACTGATTTATTTACGTTGCTAAAGTTTATTAAAGATTAATTTACATTATAAATGACTAAAGTTCAAATTCTAGTGATTTTCTTACGTGATAAGTGATTTTGTTTATGTCACTAGTTAAATCTGCAGGTTATAATTTAAGTAAAATTTAAACTCAATTTATGTCCTTAGATAATGATTAAGTAGAATTTAAACTCGGATTTTGATTTTTTAGGTTGGTTTTATAAAGAACTTGAATTTTAGGTTAGAATCGTGAATTGTTATTTTAAAACAAATGGTAATGTTCAGACATATCTGGCTTTGGCTTTACTCGATTTCATAGCGGTGTACGTATATGCGGTGTTGAAATCCTTGTTCATCCCGGGAAGGAACTTCTGTTGCTTCATAACGGGCAACGGCTTCAATTTGTGAAGGTCCAAATTGGCATCAGCGCGCGGGGTCATCTCCTCCGCATCATTGTAAATCCTGTCGCTCCCTTGGAGTTTTTCAAAATGCTTCATCAGACGCTTCAGCGGGGGATTTTTCAAAGCACCCTCGATAATCCCACCATTTCTATAATTCGGGGAAAGGCTCGGATTTTCGTAACTGGTGTAAGCTTTGGGGTACTCAGAAGACGTTTTATCATTTTGGTGCCAAGACGAGGTTTTTTGTTTTTGATAGTCTAAGCTCCCGCTTTGGTATTGCTGAAGGATGCTGGGGCTCAGATTGCTGGTGTCCTCGCATAAATTCTTATTCTGCAGATTTGCAGTATTCGCATCCTGGGAATCCGAGGCCTGGGTTTTCAAAACTTGCGACGTGTTCTTGTTGTTTTGTTGTTTCGATTCCAGAGCATCTGAGGTCCTAGTTTTCAAAGCTTGGGGTGCATTCTTGTTGCTTTGGAGATGCAGAGAGTTTTCATCCTGGCAGTTCGAGCTATAAGCTTTTAAAACTTGACGCGCGCTTTTGTTATTTTGCGGATAGGGAGTATTTCCATTCGAGCTGTAAGCTTTCAACACTGGCGATGAGTTCTTCTTACTTTGAAGGTACGGAGAGTTTCCGGAATTTGCGACGTGAGTTTTTAAAATTTGAGGTGCGTTTTTGTTGGACTGAAGGTACGGGGGGTTTCCATCCCGGCAATTCGAGGCGTAAGTTCGCAAAACTTGAGGTGAAGTGTTCGTGTGGTTGTTATCCAAACTCCCAGTTACCTTATCACCGCAATCGCGAGATCCTTTCAGAAGATTGTCCTTGAACTTTTCGAAATCGCTCGAGTAAGCCTTGCATTTCTTCACTAAATCGTCGATGGTGGATTTATTCGCGGGATGCCAATCATCACCTTTCTCAGGGTTGCTATTGAGGTTAACTGATTTATTGAAGAAATCGCTTTTGTTGGTCAGCAAATTCTCATTCCCGCGAAACGTTGTTTTAATTGACTCCGAATACGATTTCCATGGTGGGTTCGGTTTTTTTATCGAAGTGTCCTTGTAAGTTGTTTCGAGTTGAACACTTTGGGAGAAACCCTGTTTTCTCGTAGGACGAACCTTCTTCACCAAAGAATTCTCGTTCAAGATCGACGGTTCGATGGCAGTGCTGTAACGCCTCATTGGAGTCTCCTTTCTAGATCTATCCAGTAGTTCCAAAGTTTCTAACTGGGATTGCATTTGGGGGTTTAAGCTATGCAAGAAAGGTTTAGGGGCAGATGCCACGCAAAAATCGTTAGGTTGAGGATTGCAAATTAACTTCGCGCCTGGCCTAAATTTCGGCCGCAGTTTGCAACTGTTCAAATCAGCCTCGATTTGCCTCCTCCTTTCCAACCTAAACTTCTTCACCTTCTCTTTCTTCACCTTCGAAGCCATGGCCGTCGCAAACTCAGCACTTTTCGATTGGTCCATTTTCGCGAGATTCAAACAAGCCGGCTGCGAGTGCGATCTCCTCGTCAACGTCACCTTGACTTGCTTCTGCGCTTCCTCCTCCTCCTCGGTGTAGTTAGCGATGTTGGGGCTCGTGGACGTGCGCAGTTTCCTGCCGGTGCTGGCGCATCGTATCGTAGTGGAGACGTAACGGCTAGAAATTTGGTTCAGCAGACGTAGCGCCATTGTTTGTTTGCCGGGAGGGAATTTCACGTTACATTGGGGAATTTTGGCGGGTTTCGGTTTTCGGAGCAGAAAGAGGGTGTCTCAATCCGATATTTTTTATGTGGGGGAAAACGAGGGAATTTTTCTTTAGGTTAACTTTCAAAATGGTGAAATGCGTTGCCGGGGTTTTTGGCTTGCGTGTTGTTTCATTCAAGTAAACTTGATTTCAAAATTGATAGCATGCACATATAAGTTGTTAAATTGACTTATATTCAGGGCCGTAGTAAGGGGGGAGCAAGGAGGCGACTGCTCCAGGCGCATCAAGCCGGGGGAAGGGCTTCGCTTTTAAATTTGATTCAATTATTAATAATTTTCCGAACAAGATTACCTCAATATAATGTTTTTTTTTACTAATATCTTAACAGAATTTTTCTGAAAAACCAGTAGAGGTATTTTAACCCCAATTTCAGTATCTTAGGCCTGTATATTTTCAAGCAAAATTAGTTCTTTCAAAGTTGATTCAATAATTTATGATATAGTTTTTCAAACTAGATTTGTTAAAAAAAAATAATTTGTGTTCGGTATTCCGGCACCAAATTTACGAAACAGTGACCTGTATATGCTCCTTGTGCATTCGTGTCATTGTCAATGCCACTATGGAGCATTAGATGGCGTTAGCTTTCGAATCCATTAATAATGATTTGTTTGTTTATTTTTAAGCAAAATTAAGGATTTTAAAGTTGATTTAATCATTCATAATTTTCAAGATTACCTCAATATAATGATTTTTTCACTAAAATCTCAACTATGGCAGGATTTTTCAGAAAAACCAGTAGAGATATTTTAAACCGCAACTTCAGGATTTTAAAGCCGGTTTATTTTTAAGCAAAACTAGTGCTTTCAAAGCTGATTTAGGGATTTTTGGAAAAAGGCGACTCAATTCATGATATAGTTTCTCAAACAATATTAAAATCTAGCGATGAGCAGATAAATTTTAATATATTTTAATTAAATAAGTTAGGTTAACAAACTTAAGTCAGTTGAGGTAAGATAACATACTATAGTGCTGAATTAGGTTACATAACAAATTTCGGAAATAGTCAGGTTAAATGACAGGTTGCGAAGTTGGCAGTTTATAGAGTTTTAATAATGCTTATAATAACTGCCCTAAATTTTGTCATAACCAATACGTACAGTAAAATACCACAGGTTATTTTTTGTCTCGAGCAAGAACATTTTCCAAGATACAAATTAAACACGTTTTATTTTTAATTTTCAATATTTATTAAAGACAAATTCCCGGCTATATAAATAAGACATTTCAATCACTGGTATTTTAAGATTTTCTCTAGGAGGACATTGTTTCATCAATTGCTTATTTTCTGATTTTTTGTTTCTTCAACACATCGTGCATGTAAAGGTAAAAGTCATTCAGTGCTGTTTGATGAAGTTCACCTTTTTGGAAATCCATTTCTACAGGGAGTTTTCTTTATAAGTAAACATATTCCAATTGTGGTGCTGTAATTTTTCAGATATGCGTTGTTCTTTTTTTAAAAGGGCTCAATTTAAAGCTTTAAACGGGTGTATCCACTCCCACGTTAAGCATGAGGTGGAAAACACTCGTTTAAAGCTTCAAATTAAACCCTTAAAAAAAGCGTTTACATGTAGCTTCAAAGAAAAATTCCCCGTATAACTCATTCCTTGCTTAAACAAAATTTGAAAGTTTCATGTATAGAAACTAAGGATAGCAAAACTCTTGTTTTCTCATTTGTTTTCTGCTGAAAATATTCGAATTGCTTTTAATTTCTTTAACTACCATTCATCCATTTATTGCTCTTCAAAATTTAAAATGTTCTTGTTTTCCACTTTCAACCTCATCATTTCTATTTGTCTAATAGATGGGATTGTTTTCGTCTCAACAATTCAATATTCAAATCAGTATCTTTAGTTATCCAACTTAAAATCCTCATCTGAATGTATCCAACATTTAAACATTTCTCGTTTTCCACTTTCAAACTAAACTCTTTTATTTTATTAATAGATGGGGTTGTTTTCTTCCCAGCAACTCAATTTTCAAATCAGTATCTTTAACTATCCAACTTAAAATTCTCATCAGAATTGATCCATCTTTTCAGTCCAACATTTATTATTTATTTCTCGTTTTTCCACTTTCAACCTCAACATTTCTATTGTTCTATTAGAATACTTTGTTTTCCTACCAACAACTCAATATTCTATTCAATTCAAATTAGTGTCTTTAATTATCCAACTTAAAATTCTCATCTAAATTGATCCAACTTTTCTGTGTAATATTTAAAACGTTCTCGTTTTCCACTTTCAACCTCAGAATTTCTATTTATCTAATAGATGGGGTTATTTTTCTCCCAACATCCTTATCTTCAATTATCCAACTTAAAATCCTCATGTGAATTGATCCATCTTTTCTGTGCAACATTTAAAACGTTCTCAATTTCCACTTACAACATCAACATTTCTATTTTTCTAATAGATGGGATTATTTTTCTCTTAATAACTCATTATTCAAATCCTTATCTTCAAATATCCAATATAAAATCCTAATCTCAATTCCTCCATCTTTTCTGTCCAACATTTAACACACACACTCGATTTCCTCATCGCACATTTCCATGCTTCTTCTTGGCGACCTCATACAAAATATTATCAACCCTCGGAATGTCCTTGTTCCTTTTGATCCACTTGGTCAAAATCTCCCTGATTGTAGCATCCGGCTTCGAACAGCCCCCCCTCTTCTTCGCCACCTTCTTTTTAGGTTTTTTCTTGGGCGGTTCACTAGTAATCAACTTGTACCCGATATTATCAATCCTATCGGGCATATCTCGTTTACTCTTCGAAGCCCACTTCTGAAGGAGTTTCAACGTGGTTTTGTTGTGTTTGTTGCAAGTGTCCATATCGCATATCTTTTTGGACTTTTTTGATTTCTTAGAAGATTTCTTGGAATAATTCCGGATGAAATTTTGTAGAATGTTTGTTGGAGGCAGCGAGAGTAGTGAATTGTGGTAGAAGGATTTGTTTGGAGCATTCAGAGTTGGTATTTGTAAGAAATGAGTTGTTAGGATATTTGGCAATGAAGCTTTTGTGTACAATTTTTGCGGTTGTCCAGCTTTTTCTACAACTAGAGAAATGTTTGCTGTTGGCGCGCTCAGACGTAATTGTTGGGTGGTTGAATAGTTTCTAAAACTCATCATCTTGTTCATATCTCCAGCCATTAAAATCTTTGGAAAAAACGGGAATCCTTTGATCAGGCTGTCAGCACTTGAAGAAATTTGAAGTTTTTTATTCGAATTATCAGCTCGTGTTGGGCGTTTATCATTAAAATTGTCTTCGCTTTTTGAAATTGGGAAGAGTTTGGTATTCAAGATTTCTGCACGTTTCGTGAGCATTGAAGAAATTAAGAGGTAGTTGTTCATCATTTCTGTACTTTTCGCAAGTCCTGGAGAAGCTAAGATTCCGTTATTCAAATGTTCTATACCTGTTGTTAAGATTGCGGACATCTGGGGTTTCTCGTTGAAATTCACTGCAGTTTTTGGAAACTTTGAAGAAGTTGGGAGTTTGTTATTCAGTGTTTCACCGGTTTTTTTAAGTGCTGAATACATTGGGAACTTGTTTCCACTTTTGGTAAACGTTGAGAATTTTCTATCAAAATTCGTCCCAATCAAATTACCATCCTTAGTCTTCCCCTTAAACTCTTGATGCCCGCTCTTTTGCTTAAGCTCAGCATCCTCCTCGTCGGTCACAGGATAAACAATCGGCTTGTGGTTATAGTTGAGCTTCTCCATCAGCACGTTCTTCGCAAGATCCTCATTGTTAACATGCTTCGGTTGCAACGACGTCTGATTACTAATCTTCTCACTAATGTTCCTCTTCAAAGCATCAACCTCAGCCTCAACATTCTCCGAATCAGATTCCTTCGCGGCGTATTTAATATTGTACTCGGTCGTTTCCGGTTCGTGGTTGATTGTGTGGATGGTCTTCACGAAGTCTACGTACTCATCGGCGTCGGTCTTCTTCTCGCGGATCAGGACTTTTTTGCGGATTCCAAAGCTCGCCATGTTCCTCGGCTGCAGCTCCCTGGCGACCTCAGGGGTGATGGAGCGGAGGATTCTCCGATGGAGTCTCTTGACGATCTCATGTTTTGCGAGGTTTTTGTTGCTAGTTGTCGATTTTCTACGCAAGTTTAGTTGGATGGTTCTGAGGATGCCGGGAACACGCATTTTTGTTACTGGAATTTTGATTTTTTGACAGGGTGAACTGTCGAAACGCACGGATGTTGCGATTAATCGATTGAATAATTAATAATTGGTCGTGATGTTTAAAATGGGCGTAAAAATAAATTCAAGAAAATTAATTGCGCGTAATGTTAATAACAGTGGCGTATCGACGCAACCGTGTGACTGGGTTCGAATTATTCTCGTGGGCCTCCGAAGGTTTGTGGTCTTTTATTAACTCTGGAGATGGGCATCACTGCTACTTTTAAATCAAGTTGCAAAATTAAAGTAATACACAGAATAGATTGCTTACAAATGTTTGCATTTCAAAGATGATTTGAAAATGTTTGTCAAACCAAAAGAAAAGGACTCATATCTGAGCTGAAAATTGTACGGTACTTACCGGAATCATTTCGATGGTGTGTTCCAAGCTAAATTTAGGCAGATGCACTTGCACCGTCCTAGGAAGTAGAGTGTGCTCCTCGACGACGGAACGGAAACGTTCAAGTGTCAGACGCTTTAAAATTGTTGCGACTCCGTCTTCTTGCAAAAATGGTGGGAGGAAGATGTACATGCTGATATCACCACCTTGATAGGGAAGTTCTAGAATGTGAGCCATTAAACTCTCAGATACATCTGAAATCATAAAAGAAATGGAATGAGTGAAACTAAATTAAAATAGGATTTAATATAATCAATATTATTATAGATTTATTTTGTAGATTGTAAGGGTGCTTCAATATTGCCTAAAATTAAAAGATGCGCCACTTATGAAATCACCAAGTAGAGATCCTTTAAAACTCCGCTAAAACCAAAATTACTTCGATAGTTTTGATTTTAAAGGAGCTTCCACAAAATAAATATCAGGTCAACAGGGGTGGATTTCTAACAAGATGCACCCTATCTCCACATAAATTTAGGTAAATTTTAGCCCTCCAAAACATAAAAAAAACATACCTCTTAAGTTTGATCTCTTTGGTCTAACCAAATCTTTCGCTTTCAAAATTTAAGCAGTTTTCTTTGGAATATGTAAAAATAATTTTTAAAAAATCCGAAAGCAATTTTTACCACGCACTTGAATTTTGGAAGATTTGGCTACACGAAATAAAAATGTGTCATATTTATTATCTTGAGATAAAACTTAAGAGTATATTTTAAACCTTACTTGAAATCAGTGTTATATACGCGTGGCGCATGAAGTAAAATTTCGAGTTTAGAAAATCCTGAAAATTTGGTTTGGCCAAAGCGACCAAAACCAAATTTTCAGGATTTTCTAAACTCGAAATTTTACTGCATGCTTAGTCTGGGAGTGGAAACACTCGTTTTAAGTTTCAATTTGAACGTTGTTCAAAAACAGCGAATATCTTAAGATTTACAGCGCATTTCGGAATATGTATATTTAAAAGAAAAACTCCCTGTATACATAATAGTATTCATATTTAATAAATTTGTTCCAATTTGTTTTAATAATAGTTTAATAGTTTATTGCCCAACAGACTAAAACCTAATTACAGAGCAACTTCATAATAATAAATATAAATATACAAATTACAAAATAAACTAAACATAAAACTTACAAATATAAAGGATAATAATATTTAAAAAATAAAATAATAACAATGAAAGGATATATCTTACTGAAAATAATGCAGTACACTTTGTTTAAGAGCATGTCTTTTGATTGATTTGAGCTATTTTCTTTGGCAATTTTCTGAAAATTATTTTGTAAATTTAAAATGCTCTTAGTCAAAAATATTAAAAAAAATATATGAAGTGAATAATTAATTTTTGTCATAACTTAAATCGTTTTAACAAAAATTAATTATTTACTTCATATATTTTTTTAATGTATTTTTGGCCGAGAGCTCAAAAAAATTTTAAGTTTACAAAATAATGTTCAAAAATAGTTACCAGAACAAAAGAACTACAGACGCTGAAAATTTCCCAAAAGTATTAAAAGTTCATTTAAAATAACACTTCTTTTCAAAATTATTGAAAAAATGTGTTAGATATAAGTTAAAAATCATAGGCTTGTTCATTGCCTTGTATCGTATGTTCAATAAAAAAAGATCCTCTAAAGTGCCATGATTTGATCTTTTTTTCTGATTTTTGTTATACAGGGTGCCCGTATTTCAACAGAATATATGGGGATCACGGTTATTTAAAGAGATAGAGAGTCGGTTAAACTGGGACAAAGTTGCGTATTTTAGGACCCAATGATAATCTAAAAACAAATTTGAAATATTTTCTTTCGTTTTTGAGATATTGTCAAAAAACTGATTTTTTGAAAATTCGTTTTTATTTATGTATTCAAAAACTATTAAATCCAAACATTTACAGCTATGTCATTATACAGGCACTTTTAGAAATCTAGTAACATATTTTATTTTAAGATAACTATAACATTTACCCAGGGACCATAACCAACTTTTGTTTTTCTTATAGGCGCTATTTTGGATTTTCATATTTTTTAAAAGAATATTTTTTTTTAATTCAGTGGTGTATCACACTTATAGTTTATTATACATTTTATATGTAACATTTTAATCTTTTGTTTTTTCTAAAGAGTGCCTTGGAAACAGTAACTCACTCATTTGACAACTCTTAGGACCACATATCATCCCTGAAGACGGGCATCCAGTTGATTAGTTAGTTATTTGTTTATAAACAAATACTGGTGTGACATTTTGAATCTTAATTAACTGCTTGACTGTCTTTAGACTATCATAGAATTTTGTCATATTATATATTTATTGACCGTGTCTGTCTTTGGACTATGCTAGGATTTTGTTTGATTATATCTTTCTATGGACTGTATTTCGGCTATTGTGATGTTATGATTGTAAGTCACTTAAATCACTATATCAAATACAGTCAATATAGCGATTTAATGACAAAATACTAATAAGTTAAAAGACAGCTAACCAAGTGTCTTACAGTCATAGTGCCAGAATAGTCGAAATACATTCCATAGAGACATAATATACAAATAACCAAACCTTACCATAGTCATAAGACAGTTAACCAAGTGACTTACAGTCATAATGTCACAATAGTCAAAATGTGAATTTATGACTGTAAATCACTAGGTTGACTGACATATGTCTATCGTTTCAGCTTGACATAAGTCGGCGCCGGCCGAAATTTAGTCCATTGTGTCAACTTGACACAAGTCGGCGTTAGCCGACATTTGGACTATAATGACAGTTGACCTACAAGTCGGTGCCAGCTGACATTTGGACTATTATAACAGTTGACATCAGTCGGCGGTTGCCGACATTTGAACTATAATGACAGTTGATATAAGTCGGCGCGAGCAGTCAACATTTGGACTATAATGGCAGTTGAGATAAGTCGGCGCTAGCCGACATTTGGACTATAATAACAGTTTACATAAGTCGGCGGTGGCCAACATTTGAAATATAATGACAGTTGACATAAGTCGGCGTAAGCCGACATTCAACCAATCGTGCCAACTTGACACGAGTTTGAATTGAACTATATTGAGATCGTTATGTTGTAGTTTTTCTTTATGGCAGTTACGATATATATTTTGACAGTTGTGATGTATTTTAAACTAACGAGTGTCTTCCACTCCTAGACTAAGCATGAAGTAAAATTTCGAGTTTAGAAAAGCCTCGCGTAGAAAATTTGTCGAGGGTCGCGCAGCGACCCTCGACAAATTTTCACGTGGCTTTTCTAAACTCGAAATTTTACTTCATGCGCCACGCGTATTAACTACTGATTTACAGTAAGGTTAAAAATATATAACGTTTAAATGTAATGGTGATCAATATTTATTTAGATGTAGCAAAAAATGCAAGAATTACTTTTTTTGTGAATAGTTTTTGCATAATAATAATAAAAGACGAACAAATTTTGTAGGTGCAACTTTTGACTACTGTTGATATTTAGGTCATCATATCTTTAACAAGTGCTATTATAGATACATCACCATTTTTTTCTTTATGTTTTGTGTGATATTCGATACTTAATATAATTATTACAAAATATTGACAGTTATTAATTAGTTTTGACTGCTAACAATAATTGACTGCTGTCAAGATTTTATTGATTAATAGATATAACGTCATTGTTTTCAAGGCACTCTTTGCAAAAAATAAAATATTATAACTTTTAATATCAAATTTAAAATAAATTATGAGTGTGATACATCACTGAGTTCAGAAAAAAAAATCTTTCAAGAAATTCAAATCCAAAATGGCGCCTATAAGAAAAACAAAAGTTGGCTATGATCCTCGGGTAAATGTTATAGTTATCTTAAACAAAAATATGCTACTAGATTCCTCATTAAAATGTGCCTCTATATTGTCAAAATTCTAAATGTCCAGATTCAGTAGTTTTTGAATAAAAAAATTAAAACGATTTTTCAAAAAATCAGTTTTTTGTTGATATCTCAAACTTGTTTTCAGATTATTGTTAGGCCCTTAAATACGCAACTTTGCCCTAATTTAACCGACTCTCTATCTCTTCAAATAACTGAAATCCCCATACATTCTGTCGAAATACGGACGCACTGTATACGACATTATTCTTCTTCTTCTTGTTGTGCCTTATCCGTTGCGGACGTTGGTAATCATCATGGTAATTCTGACTTTATTAGCAGCTTGTCGGAACAATTCAATGGATGTGAGACCGAACCATTGACGTAGGTTTTTGAGCCACGAGTGTCTTCTTCGGCCTGGCCCTCTTTTACCATCCACTTTGCCTTGTAGTATCAGCTGTAGGATTCGGTATTTGCTATTTCTCATAATGTGGCCGAAGTATTGAAGCTTCCGCTGTTTAACTGTTATTGATACTTCCTTTAGCTTTTTCATTCTTCTGAGCACTTCCTCGTTGGTTATGTGCTGTGTGTATGATATTCGTAAGATACGGCGGTAAATCCACATCTCAAAGGCGTCTAACTTCTTCATTGTTGCATCTGTTAGTGTCCATGCCTCCGCCCCATAGAGCAACACAGAGAATACATAGCACCTCACCATTCGAACTTTTAGATCAAGACTTAAGTCGTTGCCACAGAAAAGGGTTCGCATTTTGTTGAACGCTGCTCGTGCCTTTTCTATTCTGCTGCGTATTTCAACTGCATGGTCCCATTTTTCGTTTATGACTGTTCCTAGATATATATACAAGGTGGCCAGAAAAGGTGTGATAATCTTCAGGTAGTGTGATTCGTTGATTAATTTTGGATAAAAAATCTAAATAAAAAAATATTGTATTCTTCCTCGTAACATCTCACGAGGTCGTTAAAATATTAAACGTATCTCTGGAATCTAGTGTTATTTTCTATTATTTTGGAAGAAATCAATTACACATTTGTAAAATTTAAATGACATAGGTGATAAATAAATTTAAAACTTTAACAAATTAATAACTTCTTCAGAAGCATATTTTTAATAAAAATAGACCTGGCAATTATGTAATTTCATATGTAACCTTATTAAATTTCACTTGACTTTGACATATACTTGTCATAATTTATTTGTGTAAGTTTGTATAAGTTCATCATACTTTTTGAAGATGTACACATTCAACGAGTATGCAGATATGTACATGATATTTGGATTCTGCAATGGTAATGCAACTAGTGCCAAAGATGAGTACCAAAGAAGATATCCAAATCGCCAACAGCCCTGCGTAAATACGTTTAGAAAATTAGACCAAAGGCTACGTACTTTTGGGTCGTTTGTTTATAATAACATAGATGGAGGGAGACCTAGGGAACGTTGCACTGTTCACCTAGAAGAACAGATATTGAATGCAGTTCAAGAAGATCCCAATATTAGTACGAGACAAATAGCTCAACAGTTAAATGTCCCCAGTAAAACAACAGTCCATACAGTATTGAAAGAAAATCGAATGCGTCCATTTCATGCAAGAAAAGTTCAACCACTGTATGAAAATGATAACGAGCGTAGACGTATGTTTTGTGACAGGATTTTAGATCAAATTCGGAAAGATCCAAATTTTTTATTTAAAATTCTTTGGAGTGATGAATGTACATTCACTAGAGATGGGGTATTTAATTGTCATAATTATCACTTTTGGGCAGAAGAAAATCCTCGGGCGGTTAGAGAAATGGGACATCAAAGGAAATTTTCAGTTAACGTCTGGCTTGGTATTCTAAATTTACGTGTAATTGGGCCTTTTTTTATTCATAAAAGATTAAATGCCTTAAATTATGTAAATATTTTAGAAGAAGTTTTGGAGAATGTTCCACTAAATTTAGTAAACAACATGCTGTACATGTATGATGGTGCACCACCTCATACAGCAAGAATTTCAAGAGAATAGTTGGACGAACATTTTCCAAATAGATGGATTGGGCGCAATGGACCCAGCAAGGTCGCCGGATATGAATCCACTTGATTTTTTCGTTTGGGGCATTTTTTTGGATATGCAACACCTCCAGTGAACAATGTAGACGTCATGAATAGAATTCGTGTTGGAGTGGAATTAATTACTGCAGAGATGTTGCTCCGAGTAATTAATTCTATCTCACGACGGCTCCAGATCTGCTTAGAAACGGATGGTTATCAATTTGAACATTTACTTTAATCTTTCATTTTTGATGTATACTTCAAATATTAATTTTTGTAGATTTGTTAAATTTATGATTATTATTAAATTAAACACTTGTTTGATCCATTGTTGCCAAATTTCCATTTCTTTAAATTGGCTCGTGAGGAGTTATAAGCCACAATACAATATTTTTTTACTTAAATTTTCTGCTTGAACTTAATCAATGAACCACTCTACCTGAATATTATTACACCTTTTCTGGCCACCTTATATATATATATATATATATATATATATATATATATATGTATATATGTTAAAACGTAGATTTTCGCGGGCGTAACATGTATCACTGTTTCTTCGGGTTTGGTCCCGCGTATTTTCTTGGCTCTGGTCCATTATATTTTTATTTCGACGTTTCGATGACGTCGCAGTCATCATCGTCAGGAATAACTATCAAAATTCCATTGCTCTAGCAACCACTTGTTTGACTTTTACGTACTACTTGATGCGTGAATTTCTTGTTTGGCTTCGTGTTACTCTTCTGTTTTGTTCTTCTAATGATGTAGTAGTGACAATTTCAATATAAAAAACTTGTATAAATTCTGGTCAAAATATATTATCTCCGAACAACAACCAAGAAATTCAAAATAAAACCCCTTCCGAAAATAATATTGAAATTGTCACTACTACATCATTAGAAGAACAAAACAGAAGAGTAACACGAAGCCAAACAAGAAATTCACGCATCAAGTAGTACGTAAAAGTCAAACAAGTGGTTGCTAGAGCAATGGAATTTTGATAGTTATTCCTGACGATGATGACTGCGACGTCATCGAAACGTCGAATTAAAAATATAATGGACCAGAGCCAAGAAAATACGCGGGACCAAACCCGAAGAAACAGTGATACATATATATATATATATATATATATATATATTTCTACACGTTCTATTGGCTCGTTGTTGATACTTAGTACCCCTGGTGCTGAATTGTTTTTACTTGTGGACATATACTTGGTTTTGCTTATGTTTAGATTAAGGCCATACTTCTTGCTTACTTCATAAGTACGGTTCATAACTACCTGCAAACCCTCCAAACTGCTGGCAGATACAGCGCTATCATCTGCGTATCTTACATCCTTTATCATTTCCCCGTTCATTTTAACCCCCTCATTTAGTCCTTCGAGTGCTTCTCCAAATATTTGTTCCGAGCAAATGTTGAACAGGGTAGGAGAGAGCACACAACCCTGACGTACGCCTCTTTGTATGTTTATTTCCTCTGTTGTACTGCCTTCAATCTTTTCAACTGCTGTCAGGTTCCAATACATGTTTGCTATAACTCTGAGGTCTTTGTCGTCCACCCCAGTATTTTTCAGCGCATTTAGCATTTTTTCATGCAGCACTTTATCGAAAGCTTTTGCAAAATCTATGAAGCAAACATGTATATCGGTGTTTACGTCTCTGCATCTCTGAATAAGAACTTGGAGTGCAAAGATAGCTTCTCGAGTTCCAAGAGCATTTCTAAAACCAAATTGGGTCTCTCCTACTTGTTGTTCGCATTTGTTGTAGATTCTGCCATGAATAATTTTAAGGAATATTTTCGTTATATAGTTTATTAGACTTATAAGCCTGTGTTCATTGCATGTTTTGGCTGTTCTTTTCTTTGGGATTGGAATGAATTCTGAGGTCAGCCATTTTGGGGGATTTCTCCGGTGTCATAGATTTGATTAAATAAATTGGTTATGCTGTTCAGAAAATCTATGTCTGACTCGCACATCAATTTTATTATTTCCGAGTTTACCTTGTCAGGGCCTGTAGCTTTTCCGTTTTTCATACATGATACCGCTTTTGTAACTTCGTCTCGTGTTATACTTGGCCCGCTAGTACTCGCTTTCATGTCATGGTTGATGGAGCGGTTATCTTGAAAAAGAGTTGTAATATAATCTGTCCACATTTTCAGTTTATCTTTTGTGTCTCCTACCAGGGTACCGTCTGCCTTAGTAATGTTTCCTATGTTATATCACTTGTTTGTTCCAGTCATTTCTTTTATTCTCTTGTGCATATTAAAGTGGTCGTGTTTCCGTGCTAATTGTTCGATTTCTTCACACTTTTCTGACATCCACCTTTCTTTGGCTTCTCTGCTTTTTCTTTTTATTTCAACGTGAATCTCTTGGTATTTAATAGGGTTTCTGGTTTTTTCTTCTCGCCACCGCACCATGAGCTGAAGAATATCATTGGTCATCCATTCTTTCTTGGTAGTTTTCTCTTGTTTTAGATATGTATTACAAGTATCGTGGACAATTTTCTTGGTACTGTTCCATCTTTTCAAGAGGTTAGCTTGGATAATTTGTTTAGCAAATTACATTATTGTAGGATTTAAAATCATTTAATTTTCGAAAAACATGCTACCATACCAGAATTATGAACGAAGTTTAATGGAAATTACAAAGAACATCAAATTATTAAGAAATTAATAATTTAAAACAAAACTGCGCTGTTGAATCAATTTAAAATCCACAGATTTTACTTAAAACTTGGGAGTTTTTCAGTGGCAATAATAATTTAGGTTTTCACCAAGTTTAATTTCTGAAAACTCTCTATCGATTCTATTGTAATCGGTGTCCGGGTGATTTTATTTTCCTAAAGAAAACACATTTTTTGTAATTACTTAATTATAAAAAAGAGTGTCAGGTTGCGCGACTGTAATTTAATAATAGCTATTATTAGCTTTTGAACAATTTGCACTTATTTTGTTAAAATCATAGTTCAATTCTTTGTTAATTTGAACGACTGTAAACTTCATAGCTACTTGATTTTGATTTTGTTTGCTGTTGGAATACATTTTTTGTAATACATGAAAATATTTTTAGGTTATCCAGCTATTAAAACCAAGCAACTTTGGCAATGAAACTTTTTTTCTATCTTTAACGTGAGCCAAGATATCCTCCGAGAACGCACTAACGGGACATATGGGATGTATATATTGAAACATTTTAGATGTTATTTTTGGCCCTCGAAGCAATTTGGGTTGGCTATCCCTGCTTTAAACCAATGATATCACAAGAAGAATAAATTGTAGCTACAAATACCTACCATGATTAAAAGATCCTTCAACATACATCATATCAACAAAAGTCCTTTTCGAAGGACTAATATGGAACACATCTGGCTTCGTATTCTCAGGATCAAACTTATTCTCCCATACTCCTTTGAAATAAGCAGCGTTGACAAGGACTAAATTCGTGGTCTGATCGATGCTTCCAGATGGCAGCAAATCCTTGATCATCTCCCTTGTTTGTTCCTCAACCCATTTGTTGATGTCCTTTCTCGATTCATCGGGATTTCCTCTGAAATCCACCGTTTGGAGTTCGTTGACGAACAAAGACGGGATGCAGTCTCTAACCTGGACTTCTTTGTCGACGTAGATTCGATTGGCGTTGGAGAATTCGTAGGACGAATTCACCGCGCGCAACTGAGCGGTGAATTTGTCGAGTTTGTAAGCGGTGAACACATCGGATTTTTCCTAAAAGAGAAAAAAAAACATAATTTCAATCAAGGTAAGATGGGCAGAGTTCAACTATAAAGGTGAAACTTTCCCAACTGTGTTATTTTATTTCTAATATTATAAAAAATCTAAATAGTTTAAGGTTGTGTGTATTTGCATGAACTCCGTGACCTTTTTCCATTGATTAAACTTATTTTCTTGTAAGTTATCATGCAACTTTACAAACATCATTGCATCAATGCATTTTGAATTAAATTAATTTAAAAAAAAGAACGCACACTCGCACTCTTTTAAATCAACTGGAATTGTTTGTGGCTATACAAAAATAGAATTCACTGAACTGATAAAGATGATAAAAATTCTTAGTTTAATATTTGCTAAAAAAACATGATTGTGTTCAAAATTTTCCATGAATGTAAGAAATTTTAAACACAATCATGCAAATGTTAAACTAAGTATTTTTATCATCTTTATCAGTTCAGTGATATTTGAATATTCACAGCTAGATACAGGGATTTTTTCTTTACCTTCAATCTGTAACGTGTTTATTACTCAATTAGGTTTAAGATAATTATAGATTTAATTGACAATTACAACTACACAAACAAAAACTTACTTGACTAGGATCTATCCTTAAAACTTTCCTTAAATACCCCTCAGTAAGGTTTGAAGAAATGAAATATCCCAGCAGCAAAGCGTGGTAAGTACTGTAGGGTGAGAAAAACAAATTTTCATTGGGATTCAGTTGGTTTATAGCCTGCAGCAGCGACAGGGAAAACTCCTGTTGTCCTGTGTATAATCCCATTTTTCCATTGGGATTCGGGCTCTTGTGATCATTCGCAGTCAAACAATTATTACAAACTGCGACTCCGAAAACAAGGAGGAAAACCACTACACGACACGACGTCTTCATTTTTCCTTTACAGCCCTATTATTTTCTTTAATTCTCTGTGGAAACAAATGTTCGTCTTAGATTTGGTTCGATCTGTAAAAGAAAGGAAACGTCAAAGTTTATATATGGTGTTTATTTCAAAATGAGCCACCCTGCATAACTCTGGCTCTAACGTAGATAGGGTTTTAAGAAAAAATACGTTAATTTTGTTATCAAAGGGCAACTTGATAAACACTGATTATTGAATTTTAACTTTCACCCCCTCACCCCCAGCCACCACAACTTTATAATTTTCAATGGCACCCCCCATCGTGTGATATCTGATTTTAAATGGCATAGAAATTACTATCCAGCAAATTAAAATTAATTGAAATTAGTTTACTTGTTTCACTATTTGTATGTCCTTCAAAATGAGGTATCACGCGTTGGAGGTGGTTTTTAAAATTATAAAGTAGGGGTGAAGGGGTAAAAGTTAAAATTTAAAAAAAAACAGTGTTTTTTAAGTTCCTCCTTGTAAACAAAATTATTCTAATTTTTCTTAAAACTCTATTTTAGATCCAGATTTATTCAGGGTGGTTCCTTTTAAAATTAAGACCCTGTATATTCTCTATTGAAAAGATTGACTAAATACGAGATTTGTTTAATTGTAATTCTCAGATTTAATTAAACACTAAAGCTTGTAATTTTTAACCATAACATTTCTTAAATCAAAATTTGTCAATTCTAAACACAAGAGAATATTTGTTGGTAACATACGATTTCTTCCCCTCAAATTTTTCACTTTTAGACACAGAATTAAAAAAAATGGTAAATTGTAAACACAAAACTTATACCAAAATTTGTCAATCCAAGACACTAAACTTCCTATAGGAAACTTAAATTTGTCATTTTAGAAAAACCATTTCTAACACTAAAATTTGTACATTCTCTCTCAGTGGCGCAGCCAGGTTTAATTATTTATTTAAACACTAAACACTAAAAATTCTAGACACAAGATTTCTAACACAGAAATATGTGAATTCCAGACACAATTTTTCTTACACTATAACGTGTTAACTCTATTCTACTAAAATTTTTCACTATTTGACACATCTTTTCTTTCACTAAAATGTGTAAATTCTAAACACTAGATTTATAACACTAAGATCTGATTTGAAAATTTCAGATAAAAATGTTTTTACACTATAATGTTCAAATACTAGATATTAAAATTTGTAAAACGTAAACACTTTTCTTCGAAACCATCTGATAAAATCACCAAGTTTTTATTTTCACAATTGAAATGTTGTACTAAATAACAAATAATTAAATTTAATCACAAGTCAAAATCTTACACAAAAACTTGTGAATTCCACACGCCTTTCTTTCAAATCAGAAATGTATGTTGTCGTCTTGTTGAGTGAGTGTATGATACTGAAATGGTTGGACGTTAGTCAGACGGAGAAAGTGGCGAATGACCCAGAATATGTTGGAAATCACTTTCTCGAGATTGTTTAAGGCCTTGACGTCACATTAAGCTCAAAACGAATGAATTTTCGGGCGGGATTTCGCATCGTCGTTTTCTCAGAACAATGTGTAAAATATTTCGCGAAATACCCAGAGTACAGCGGGCTTTCGTTTCCGAAAGTAATTTTGTTCCCGAATTATTATCGCAGTCGACGTAAACGATTGTGATAGCGCAAATGTTTACGTTGCGGTATCTTAATTTGTGTTGATGATAATGAGGGTAATGTGGGTAATTATTTTATAGCTAAAGTTTAAAAACAGTAATTCACTCAATAAATTCACGAACCTCTATTTAAATTTAGCTTTCAGAATTGATGTTAGCATGTTTCGACCCCGAATGTAAAAATGTATCGATTTTAAGTATAGATTATATCGTATAGCAAAGTATCGATAGGTAAAATATCGTAGTGAAAAGTATCGATATTCAAAATATCAATATTTTTCGATACCATATACACAGGGTAACCACGAGGAGCATTTACATTTTGGATGGGATGGTGCTCAACATGAGGGGACCGTAGCGGGGAGGGGGGGGGGGGCGGGGTGATCATTTTTCTACCGATGGGTGGCTATTTTGTTTGCAGTCGTGTTTTAGTCGCAATGGAACATAGTCGGTCGAGCAGGGGGTGTTTACATATGACGCATATGTATGTGGATATGATCAACACGTTTTTTATTTCACACTTGCGGAATCTAAACTTACAAAAAGTCACATGGTTTCAGCAAGTCGGGGCTTACACAGCAATAATTTCGATTAACCTACTGCCTAGCCTTCTTGATCTCCTGACCTCAACATGTGTGAATTTTTTTGTAGAGACATAAACCCCATATTTTGGATGACTTGAATGCGACATTTCATAGATAGATGGAATTGATTAGAGATGAAACACAACATGCTAGATAGATAGAACATATTTAACTTTGATTTGAAAAAAAGAATCTTTAACCAAGTGGTTTTTTTTTAAATCAATCGATTTAATGTTCGTTATATTTATAATTTTGCAACATTTTTTACGTTTCATTTAAACAAAATTGACAGTTCCTATTTAAAAAAGATTGACATTTCCACAAGACAAAAACATCTAGAGCTATGTTTCTGTCTCGTGCAACTCATTTGTTAAAATCCTGGTTACGCCCATTGATTTATTTAAATAATTAAACTGCACGCTCCAAAAAAATTCAACACAATAAATAGAATCATGAAGCGTTGTAATTAGAAAGCTTGTTAATGAGACGCTTTTTTGCAAATGAATAGATTAATAGAAGCCGCGTTTTTTTGTGAGGGAATTCGTTCGTTTGTAAATATGGTATTTCCAGAGTGATTTATCGAATCACCTTGAGTTGAGCGTTGCAGGCCTGTTTAATTGATTCCGATTCTTTATAATAACTAAAATGTAACTAATGATTCAAGAATTAAATTTAGAAATAAATAATTATCTTTCAACATAATTTCCCGACTTTCACTCACACCGCTTTTGTTTTATTATAATCCGCAGTTCCATATATAGTTTAAAATTTCTGTTTGTATTTAGTGATAATGGTCACTTTTTGTCCAAAATGTACATAATAAAAGTTTGAAGAAAGGTTATAAGTGCTTTATTCGTTAATTTCAGCAAGTGTTAAGTAAGAAATTAGTTAAAGAATTAAAAATTATGTTTTCTATAAAATATATAAAGTTTCACTAAGTGTTTAAAGTTTGGTGAAGATACTAACACTTTGTTCCATGATTTTATTTTCAGTTTCCTGACACGTGTTTCTGTCTATACAGATCATTCTCAAAGGTTAAACTGTTAAACTCAGGTTAACCTTTGAGAATGATCTGTAAAGACTGAAACACGTGTCAGTAAACTGAAAATAAAATCATGGAACAAAACAAGTGTTTTTCTTCACCAAATTTGTACATCCGGTTCCATCAAGAGTATAGTGCAATAAGCATTAACTAAATTACTTAAAGAGTTAAATATGATTCCTGAAATTTACATCTAAGAATAATTCAAATTCAAAACTATTTCAATTCAAGAAAATAAGCCAACGCTTCTTATAGTTTGCACACTTTAAACATAATATATAAAATTAAAATAAAGACGAATTGTTTGCATTTTACACGAATATTCCGTAATTTTATATATTACAATATCTAGATCTTTTCAACAATGTAATTTAACAAATGGATCTTTATACAGAATTTCTGGACATTGCAGGATTTAGGACTTTTAAAGAATGCAATTCAATAAAAATGGTGATGTGTCCATCATAGTACTTTCCCCCGTAAATTGCGTATTAAATCACTTTTAAAATATTTATAGCATTATTATTTTCAAAATGTCTTCAACTTTTTGATAACTACAACTTTTATTTGAAACATTTTTCAATTGGATCAACACATACTGACACAAACCAATGACTAGATAAAAAACACTATTTATTGAATATCTCAAAAACTAAGAGTGCTATGACAAAAAGTGAATCTACAAAAAGTCTTTAGTTTTTCATTTCCTACAACTTTTATTTGAAACATTTTTCAATTGTATCGACACATACACTGTCACACACCAATAACTAGATAAAACACACAACTTTTGAAATATCTCAAAAACTAAGAGTGCTATGACAAAAAGTAAATGAACAATACATCTTCATTTTGTTATTATCTATAACTTTTATTTGAAAGAATATTTTGTTTGATGAACATTTATTGAAAAATCTGAAAAAACTGAAAAACGCTAAGAGTAAAGTACCACTTCCGGTTTTCCGATTTTCACCAAAAGCTTTTGAGTTCTTCCGATTGTAACAAAAAGCTTAAGTTTCAAGTTTCATCTCGATATCTTTAGCGGTTTTTGCGGTACAGCGCACACAGACACACACACAGACACACACAGGCACACACACAGACATACACACAGACACACAGCCAGACAGACATTTTTCAAAAATGGTCTTATTCGACTCAGGGGACCTCAAAACGGATATTTCCGCTAAAATTTTTGATTCGAAAATTTTCACGAAAACAATACTTTCCCTTTGTATTACATACGGGGGAAAGTAAAAATGAATAAGTTTTTCTTACAGAAAACTTAAACATTGATTGCTTCCTTGCAATGTCAGATTTTGTACAAAACAATCAGCGCTTTTCAGGAATTAAATGATCAAATTGAGTGAAGTAAAACACCTACAAAAGTTTTAACTTTAAAAATGATTATAACGGACCTAATCACTAAAAATCAAAATATGGAACAAAACAATTTAAAATTATGATTACCAAGAAAGTATCACAATAAGTAATGAGTATTAGGTTCCAGTGATCACGATAGAACCGATAGAAGTACAATACTAAATATAACATATTTATGAATTGTAATAATATTCTAGCCATAAATCAGCATGCATGCGATATTATTATTGTTAGTTTCTTTATATTAATATATTTTTTTAGAAGTATTATAGTTTATGTGTAATTGTAAAAGTTTATACGTTTATTCAATAAATAAAAATCAATCAGAATATTAAAATTAAACTTTCGTTGCAATATTTAGATAAATTCTTAATTAAATATAATTTGAAAATAAGCTTTATATAGGTATCATAGAGATTTGAAAAACCTAGAAACTTTCGTACAATAATTTTACAAAAATGAGTCCTTATGTACAGAAAACGTGAACATTACAGAACTTTTCAAGGATGTAGTCTTTATATAAAAATCCTGTATAATTTGAGCCATCGAACTTTGAGAGATAAGTCGCTTACAAAAATTGACTTCGTCGAATTATAACAATTACTCAAGTGCTGAATTTAGGAATAAATGTATTTTTTTATGTAAAGAGAAAACGTAATGTAAACTAATGATAATGAAAAATTGTATGTCATGGCTGAAAACCGTATAAATTAAAGATGACATGACTGCGTTTTATTTAGGTATGGCCATTGCGATTTACATGGTAAAAATGTACCCCGTGTTAACTCTTGTTGTATAAATTCGAAACCATTTTTTGGTTTTATTAATAAATCAACAATTTTTCTACGAAATATACAATGCTAGAAGGACATAAACATTTTAGATTTCTTTATTTGCGCTTTCAAAGTTAAAATTAATAATGCAAATAATTAAGCCAAAAAATCAACTTGGCGAAAATGTCATAATGTAAGTATTTGTTTTGCTAAACTTGAATGCTAAAATAAAGAATTCTAATATGTTTATGTCTTTTTAACAATGAACATTTCGTTAAAAAGTGATTTATTAATAAAAACAAAAAAATGTTTTAAACTTGGACAACAAAAGTTAACATGGGGTACAATTTTTCCCATGTAAATTCCTATATTCATACTTAAATAAAACGCGCGGTATTTTCTATATATATATATACAATTTTATATATATATATATATATATATATATATATATATATATATATATATATATATATATATATATATATGTTAAAACGTAGATTTTCGCGGGCGTAACATGTATCACTGTTTCTTCGGGTTTGGTCCCGCGTATTTTCTTGGCTCTGATCCATTTTATTTTTAATTTAATGTTTCGATGACGTCGCAGTCATCATCGTCAGGAATAACTGACGATGATGACTGCAACGTCATCGAAACGTCGAATTAAAAATAAAATGGACCAGAGCCAAGAAAATACGCGGGACCAAACCCGAAGAAACAGTGATACATATATATATATATATATATATATATATATATATATATATATATATATATATATATATATATTATGTAAATGTAGTTGAAATGAAAACGATGGAGAGTGGGAGAACGAGAGAGACAGAAAAATCGCCAATGTGGGTCATCCACGCAAACGTGAAAGGTACCTTTGTTTTTATGCACAAATAAATCCAATACCAGTTAGACAATATGGAACACATATAAATAAAATCAAAAGAGATGCCAGTCAATGAGAAAGTGTGTAAGGGTGTTAGGTTAGATTAGGTTAGGCTAGGTTAGGTAACTATAATATCGCTCCGTTGATAGAAAAGTGGCACGAGTCAAAAATTAGCATTTTCAAGACAACTGCGCATAATGTCTCATATACAAAGATACCGGGTGTTGACTTGGCGGCCGCAACATAGGAAATCGTATGTTAATTTTAAAGTGTTCAAATATTGGCTTCCCTATTTATTTTAGAGACAAAATGTATTTTACTTTTTTGTAGAGGGTAAAATTCTAAATTTATTAATGCTCACACTTAACACTTTATGTTTCTCTAAGTTAAAATAATCAAGAAAAAGTAATGTAATTTTATTAAAATAATGACATTGATACAACAATTGCGGATAATTAAACAAGTGTTTTCCACTCCAAGACTAAGCATGAAATAAAATTTCGAGTTTAAAAAGGCCCCGTGAAAATTTGTCAAAGGTCGCGTAGCGACCCGAGACAAATTTTCTGGGTTTTTCTAAACACGAAATTTTACTTCATGCGCCACGCGTATAAAACACAGATTTCAAGTGAAGTTCGAATATAAATAAATTTCACAATATTTTAGTGTTTTATACGCGTGGCGCATGAAGTAAAATTTCGAGTTTAGAAAAGCCCCGTGAAAATTTGTCGAGGGTCGCGCAGCGACCCTCGACAAATTTTCACGGGGCTTTTCTAAACTCGAAATTTTACTTCATGCTTAGTCTGGGAGTGGAAAACACTCGTTTAAAGCTTTAAATTGAACTCTTTTCAAATCAACAAATGTCAGAAAATTAACAGCTAAAATAATTAAGAAAAAGTAATGTGATTTTATAAAAATAATGACATACTATGGCATTGATACAACAATTGAGGATACTCCCTGTTCTTTTTAAAGTTCAATATAAAGCTTTAAACAAGTGTTTTCCACTCCCAGACTAAGCATGAAGTAAAATTTCGAGTTTAGAAAAGCCTGAAAATTTGGTTTGGTCGCGTAGCGCGAAGCGCGGAGCGGCCAAACCAAATTTTCAGGCTTTTCTAAACTCGAAATTTTACTTCATGCGCCACCGGTACGAAACACTGACATATTACGAAGATTAAAACACATCGCCAAACTTTACATTGCATCAGTGTTTTGTACCGGTGGCGCATGAAGAAAAATTTCTAGTTTAGAAAAGCCTGAAAATTTGGTTTGGCCGCTCCGCGCTTCGCGCTACGCGACCAAACCAAATTTTCAGGCTTTTCTAAACTCGAAATTTTACTTCATGCTTAGCCTGGGAGTGGAAAACACTCCCAGGCTTTAAATTAAATTCTTCTAATAAACCGAGCATTGGCAAATGTACAACGTATGCTTATGTATACTTAAAAGTAAAATTCTCGTTATGAAAATGTTCGGTGTTACATAAAACTCTTTGTATATATATATATAATATATATATATACATATATATATATACATATGTGCAGTAGCCACCTACATAACAAGACATACTATATAATACAATAATGACGCCGGAACGTTTTACCTAATCAGGGCGGTATGCAGTCAATTGTTAATATTAACATCTTAAAAAAAAGAAACCTGAAAAATGACCCCGATATATCCGAATCACGGTATCTCGAGGCCCAGTATAGCGAGGTTCTACTGTATAACATATTTTGTGTGCCTAATTTTATTGCACAGAAGTGTACTTAAAATAATAACATAATAAAGCAAAACTGTAATAAAAATAACTTAACTATTAGTCGAATTAATCTTAAAATATTTTTATATTTCCGGATTTTGATGTAACTAGAGAATAATTAGTGGATGATTAAAGTTAATCTGTCGTAGTGCAAATGGGCCTAGTCTTTCCATCTTAACTTGATTTTTGAGCTACTTGACCATCTGATATGAAATAAAAAATAAACAAAATTAATTATTCTTTCAGTAAATAGGCATTTTAATACTCTAGTTTTGGAAATAAAACAAGTGAAGGATTTTGACATAAATCATATCAATTAGCGTGACTACCTAAGTTTGAAGTAAAAACAAGTCGCATGAAAATCAAGTCAAGTAGTAAGTGTTTAGTAATGCTATGATATTAAGGTTTTTTATTTGATTGGATAAAGTATCATGTATTTTATAGTGTTCACAACTAAACAAATTCAAATCATTTTTTTTGTATAATGAATGATGTCCTGTTTACAATAGAGGTATAACTAATGATCCACTCAATTAGTTTTGATAATCGGTTGTGAAAAAAGCGCGGCATTGAAACTATATTTATGCTTTAAATTGCACAAATTTTCACTCCCGGATATTAATGTTTGTAACTTTCGGTACCTGTCAAAAATTTATATCTATAGTTAAACTCTGTTTTTTTTAATATGACCAAACTTAGGGTGCATTTACTGCGAACAGTTGCAGTCCTACTTAAACACTAGGGTATTTTAAACATCAAATTTTGAGATGTTGGTAAAAGAATATTAATGTGACAAATAAATCATAATTTGTCAAATAAATTGTCACGATGCAGAGTTTTTCAGAATCCATTCTGGAGACCCAATTTGCGACCACTCTTTCACACTTATAATAATAATAATATATTTATTAACGGAAATTCATGTTTACAAGTATAATAATAAAAATTTGAAAAAAATTAATTCAAGCAAAAATTGTCCGTAAAAAAAAATATTTAATATTAATATAAAAAAAGTAAATTAAAATAGTTGGCGAACAAATCCGATAACATAAATAAATGTAATATAACAAAATAACTCAACACTAATTTATTTACTTATTACGTAATATTTTCATTAACGACATTAACTTTTAAGTGGGGCAACAATTCGTTTTGTGACATCGAGAATAAATAAAAACTGGAATTAATTGAAAATATATCGCGTGGTATACTTTAAAAGATGAGTTCAATGTTCCGTTTAAGGATGGAAATTGTTCGTGGCTTATTTTGGTAGACCACAGATTTTACATAATCCCATAAGAAGTCCAAACTTTCAAACTAAAAGATAGATACACCGTTCAGTTGGTCGATTGTATTGACCGTAAATTTGAATTATTTCTAAATATGTTATAGTATTTATATTCTCCATTTAAACATGACACACTATACTGAAATTATTTATTATAGAGATTTTAGATTTACATCCCAAAGCAATCTTTATTTTGGCATTGAATTTCTGACGCGATAATTGGAAAACCCTATACAATGCCTTTAACCCTTTCGGCCCTGACGGTGACATTTGCCATTACTAAAATTTGGTAAACATAGTGAAAATTTTTCTTTTAAATATACCGTGCGATCGTTTAAAACATGATTTAGAGTAGGCTTTGAGTTTTAAATTAGATTAGCACTACTGGCTGTTAACACATAGTTTAGCATAACCTCAAATTTATCATTCATTTAGCAGTCTGGGCAACCGCACAAAAAAAATCCGCCTACTCTAAATCATAATTTAAATGATCGCACTGAACATACATCTATGCATGAGCTGTAACTTTTCCGATAATCGTTTCTTTTTTAAAGTAGTTTAATTTGAAGTCTTAAACGAGTGTTTTCCACTCCCAGATTAAGCATGAAGTAAAATTTCGAGTTTAGAAAAGCCTGAAAATTTGGTTTGGTCGTGTAGCGCGTAGCGCTACACGACCAAACCAAATTTTCAGGCTTTTCTAAACTCGAAATTTTACTTCATGCGCCACGCGTATAAACCACTGATTTTAGGTGAAGTCTAAAATATTCTACTAAAGCAGTATGCTAAAAACGTGTATTCTAAACATCACATTACATCAGTGTTTAGTACGCGTGGCGCATGATATAAAATTTCGAGTTTAGAAAAGCCTGAAAATTTGGTTTGATCGCTCCGCGCTTCGCGCTACGCGACCAGACCAAATTTTCAGGCTTTTATAAACTCAAAATTTTACTTTATGCTTAATCTGGGAGTAGAAAACACTCGGTTAAAAGTTCAATTTGAAATATTTGTAAAAACAACGAACATCTGAAGATTTCCTTAAAAGAAAAACTCAGTGTATTTGAGATAAAAATAAATAATATGCAGTATACAAAAAAAATGTTTTTGGACACCAGAAAAATTCCAGGGTTGAAAGAGAAAATGTGAGCTTCACCCTTCTGTTGCGCCACAGGAATAACACAAAATAAGTGTTAAACAAAAATTAACCGTTGCTTGAAAAAAAAGAGCGATGTATTTGTTCATGCTTTAATTACATGTATACATAACATTAACGAAGGAAGAATTTTATTATCTTCTTCATGATGTCAATAAATTTGTTACAATAATTAAATTGTTATTTAATTATTGTAACAAATTTATTAACATGATGAAGAAGATAACAAAGTTTTTTCTTCTTCAATAATTTAATTGTTAAAATAGATCTATACTTCCTTCCTAATTAATCTTCTTCTTCAAATGTATTGGTCTTGGAATCTAGGCCTTTTCAACCAGCCTTAGTTTCCTTCATAAATAATTTAGTGGAGATTCATCGAGCGAAGACTAGATTAAAACAAATCGTCCAAACGAATCTATTCAAAAGGCAAATTATTTCATAATCACGTTACGTAAATTTTAGAATTTGCATGCTTTTGTATTGAATGTTTTTTTTGTGTGTGTAAATTTCGATGTACAATTTGTGAATTGTATGGGTATACAAATGATAAAAATAATAGTACGTTGAGGTAATATCGGGAGGAAGTGCCTTGAGGCGATTTAATTAGAAAATGTAGTCATCGTTTGCTTATCCGAGTATTTACATAATTTATACGATAAAAAGTTTTACTAGGTAGAAGGTAAATAGTGCTTCGAGTACAGAGTGAGTAATTTTATTTGTTCTTGAATGAAATGTACATTGCTATGAATGTGGAATACTTTGCTTTATGTTCGTGTAATTTTTTCTCGATTAATTTGCTTATCTACTAAGAAACACTTTTTCTTCTATAAATTATGTAAATAAATTTATAAGAGAAAAAGTGTTATTAGGTAGAAGACAAATAGTGATTCGAGTACAAAGTGAGTGATTTTATTTGTTCTTGAATGAATTGTACATTTCTATGAATGTGAAATACTTTGCTTTATGTTCGTGTATTTTTTCCCGATTAATTCGCTTATCTATCTAGGAACACTTTTTCTTCTATAAATTATGTAAATAAATTTATAAGAGAAAAAGTGTTACTAGGTAGAAGATAAATAGTGCTTCGAGTACAAAGTGAGTGATTTTATTTGTTCTTGAATTAATTGTACATTTCTATGAATGTGAAATACTTGGCTGTAATTTTTCTTGATTAATAATTTTCTTTACAGGTTTTGAACACTTTCGAAAAGACGTTGAAATATGCGGCCTGTTCTCGCCGAGTGAAATTTAATTCGTTGAGCAAGAGATGATCAGGAATTCACGCGTGCGTAAATCACTTTACTTGCATCACTCCGAAATGAAATTTTCCCGTAACGGGAACTCCGAATGCCGGCTTAATTATTTAAGCACCATGTGCGCGCCATTAATTTTCTCATGCATATTTTACGAGACGTTTACATTGAACTTCAATATTTATTTTTATTCATCTCGCTTAATAAATTACATCAATGCTTAAATTATACAATTTTCTACTCCTTAATCAAGCATGAAGTTAATATTTCGAGTTTCGTAAAGCCTGAAAATTTGGATTTTCCGGGGCGCACGAGCGAGGCGAGTCGCGCCCTGGCAAATTTAAATTTTCATGATTTTCTAAACTCAAAATATTTACTTCATGCGCCAGGCGTATCAAACACTGATTAAGTGTATAGTTTTAAATATACTGATAATCTTAACTATAATACAATATACACTCAAAGTATCAAGAGAGTGTCAATTATCAAGAAAGTATAATGAGAATATCAAAACAGTTCAAGAGATTATCAAGTGAGTATCAAGTGAGTATTAAGTGAGTATCAAGTGAGTATTAAGTGAGTATCAAGTGAGTATCAAGAGAGTATCAAGAGAGTATAAAGAGACTATCAGGAGAGTATCAAGAGAATATCAATAAAGTATCAAGAGAATATCAAGAGAGTATCAAGAGAGTATCAAGAGAGTATCAAGAGAGTATCAAAAGAGTATCAAGAGAGTATAAAGAGAATATCAAAAGAGTTCAAGAGATTATCAAGTGAGTATCAAGTGAGTATTAAGTGAGTATCAAGTGAGTATTAAGTGAGTATCAAGTGAGTATTAAGAGAGTATCAAGAGAGTATCAAGAGAGTATCAAGAGAATATCAAGAGAGTATTAGGAGAGTATCAAGAGGGTATCAGGAGAGTATCAAGAGAATATCAAGAGAGTATAAAGAGAGTATCAAGAGAGTATCAGGAGAGTATCAAGAGAATATCAAGATAGTATAAAGAGAGTATCAAGAGAGTATCAAGAGAATATCAAGAGAGTATTAAGAGAGTATGAAGAGAGTATCAAGAGAATATCAACAGAGTATCAAGAGAGTATTAAGAGAATATCCAGAGAGCATCAAGAGAGTATCAAGAAAGTATCAAGAGAATATCAAGAGAGTATTAAGAGAGTATGAAGAGAGTATCAAGAGAACACCAAGAGAGGATCAAGAGAACACCAAGAGAGTATCAAGAGAGTATCAAAGGAGTATCAAGAGAGTATCAAGAGAGTATCAAGAGAGTATCAACAGAGTACCATGAGATTATCAAGAGAGTATCAAGAGAGTATCAAGAGAGTATCAAGAGAGTATCAAAAGAGTATCAAGAGAGTATAAAGAGAATATCAAAAGAGTTCAAGAGATTATCAAGTGAGTATCAAGTGAGTATTAAGTGAGTATCAAGTGAGTATTAAGTGAGTATCAAGTGAGTATCAAGAGAGTATCAAGAGAGTATCAAGAGAGTATCAAGAGAATATCAAGAGAGTATTAGGAGAGTATCAAGAGGGTATCAGGAGAGTATCAACAGAATATCAAGAGAGTATAAAGAGAGTATCAGGAGAGTATCAAGAGAATATCAAGAGAGTATTAAGAGAGTATGAAGAGAGTATCAAGAGAATATCAACAGAGTATCAAGAGAGTATCAAGAGAGTATTAAGAGAATATCCAGAGAGCTTCAAGAGAGTATCAAGAAAGTATCAAGAGAATATCAAGAGAGTATTAAGAGAGTATGAAGAGAGTATCAAGAGAACACCAAGAGAGTATCAAGAGAGTATCAAAGGAGTATCAAGAGAGTATCAAGAGAGTATCAAGAGAGTATCAACAGAGTACCATGAGATTATCAAGAGAGTATCAAGAGAGTATCAAGAGAGTATCAAGAGAGTATCAAGAGAGTATCAAGAGAGTATCTAAAGAGTATCAAGAGAATATCGAGAGAATATCAAGAGAATATCGAGAGAGCATCAAGAGAGTATCAAGAGAATATCAAGAGAGTATTAAGAGAGTATCAAAAGAATATCAATGGAATACCAAGAGAGTATCAAAAGAATGTCAAGAGAGTATCAAGAGAGTATTAAGATAATACCAAGAGAGTATCAAGAGAGTATCAAGAGAGTATCAAACGAGTATCAAAAGAGTATCAAGAGAGTAATAAGAGAGTATCAACAGAATATCAAGAGAGTATCAAGAGATTGATATTTTTTCCTATTGATAAACCAACAGTTTCAATTTCAAATCTCGACACTTTTCATAATCAAAAATCTATGATAGAAGCATTACTGGAAATATTTTTAAAACTATGAAGAACGGAAAGATTTCGATTGATAACGAAAATCAAGATTTATTTAATATTATCACCGAGTAAATATTTTCTACCCGTACTAAATACGCTGATTATGTAACGCTCTCATGTTTATTCAGTAAATTTTCGTTTTCGCTCATTGGAATTATCCTCACGTCCAAGTTACGTTAATCAAGTGAAGAAAGCTGCAATTTTCACCTTTGCAACACTCTGACCAATAAAAATGAATCATCGGAAATATTTTGAACTTGAACTCGAAAACAAAAATTGGGCGTGTTTGGAAAATCCAAATCCGATTACGTAAATATATAGTAGAGAAGAGTGTTAATTGACAAATATAATTCTTCATTGAAAGACAAGAGGTAAAGTAGTCGTAATAAAAATGATTTGAATTGTAAACATTTCTAGTTTTTTATAATTCAGGTCAAGATAATTTTTTAATAAATCTTGATTTGCCGAGTGCATTTTGTTGTTGATATTGTTAGCCTTAATTATGCAACAAACCGGTGGATGTACAGTTAGTGCTAATTTTGATTGACCTGAATTTCAGCTCGGGCAGATTTTGCACATGGTTTGCAATGAGAAAACAAAAACTGCATTCAAATTTACAAAAACATATATACCAGGAAATGTTCTTTCTACGTGTATCTGTAGTATGTAGTGTTCAGGCATTCGTTGTGTTTCAACTTGAAACTGCTCAATGGTTATTTCTATTGCTTGATTAAGTAAGAATTCAGTTTGTTATTGATAATGAGCACTTTATGTCTCGAAATGTACATCTAACGATAAAAATAAAAAGTGAAGTAAGGAATAACAGTCTTTATTAGTGTAATAATCACTTCACGTAAATTAAAAAACATACAGTTGCTTGATTAAGCATGAAGTAAAATTTCGAGTTTAGAAAAGGCTAAAAGTTTGGTGTTAGAGGTGTTTTAATATAAAAATAAACATTGATCCTCATAATTTTAACTTTGAGTAGTTGTATATTCACTTTCAGTAGATGATTATAGTTTTTAGGCATGGTATGTCATTATTTACTTATTTTTAAACAAATCCTTAGAACTTTTTTTTTTTTTTTGGTTTGTTTGGCATAGGTATTACCATTCAGCCACTAACGTTGATTTTTATAATATCTATATTAACATATATTTCGACTATTTGGACGTCACAACACATTCACACACATCCATGGAACCGGAGACGAGTATTTTTCGCTAGAAAAATTACTCGCCTCCGCTGGGAATCGAACCCAGATCACCTATGTGCCCGATTGGCGAAACCGGCGGCTCAACCGCTGGGCCACGGCGGGCCCTCCTTAGAACTTTAATTTAATAAAATGAGACTTGATGTTTTTAGAATGTTTTGAAACAAAATCCAAATTTGTTAACATTGATATTTTAGTGACCTCCAATTTAAAAGGTTTGTACTTAATTCCCAGGCCAATAAATTATATTTCTAAGGACAATATCTTAACCCATAAGCCACCATTGGCCATTTTTTGGGACAGAAATTCAATCATTAATTTTCAATGAATTTAAGTTCTGAATGAAAAAAAAAACACGTCACGGGGTAATAGGTCTGGTATCTGAATTTTAAGATATGTTGTAAACAGGATTCTCCAAGTTTTAACTGTACAAATAAACACACATTTATTTTTTTGAGAAAGTTTTAATTTAAAACAAAATCCGCATTGATTTTCGTTGATTTCCTAAATGATTTCTTGAGTCTATTTAATCAAAAGTTTGAGGAGCTGTATGTTTAAGTAAATAGATTTTATGTCCACGTAAGTTATCGTATAATCTACATACAGGGAGTTTTTCTTTTGAATATACATATCCCAAGTATGTGTTATAGATTTAAAAATATTCGTTGTTCTCTTAAAAGAAGTCAATTTGAAGTTTAAACGAGTGTTTTCCACCTCCAGGTTAAGCATGAAGTAAAATTTCGAGTTTAGAAAAGCCTGAAAATTTGGTTTGGTCGCGTAGCGCGAAGCGCGGAGCGACCAAACCAAATTTTCAGGCTTTTCTAAACTCGAAATTTTACTTCATGCGCAACGCGTATAAGACATTGATTTCAAGCGAAGTTTACTCGTTCATAATATTTCAGTGGTTTCAGTGTTCAATACGCGTGGCGCATGAAGTAAAATTTCGAGTTTAGAAAAGCCTGAAAATTTGGTTTGGCCGCGTAGCGCTTCGCGCTACGCGACTAAACCAAATTTTCAGGCTTTTCTAAACTCGAAATTTTACTTCATGCTTAGTCTGGGAGTGGAAAACACTCGTTTTAAGCTTCAAACTTAACTCTTTAAAAAAAGCGTATGCATATGTATACCTAAAAGAAAATTCCCTGTATGTATTCTTAAAAGAATACATACAGTGTAAACAAATATTCTCATATTTATCTTGACAGAATTATTATGTTTTTTTTTTTAACTTTTAAACTTTTTTGTAAACTTTTAAACTTTAAAACAAATGTATTGACTTTTAAGTTTCTTTTACTTTAAGGTGCTGAATTATATTCAAGTATAGTCTTCTTCAAATCTAATGATTTTTAGGAATCCTCAACGTTTTAACTTGATTAGAAAATTTTTAATATCTTCAAATGTACTGACTTCTAAAGAAATCCTCTAGATTATAACCTAATGTTCATTGCGTTCCTTCTAATTTAAATTAAATTAACAACAAATTGCACTTACAATAAATTAAATGATAATTTTATTATTAGGTACATACAATGTACCTAACAATAAAATTATCATTACCTTGATTTGGATCTAAATCCAAAGCTACATACAGAACAGTTAACTTCCTGTACAAAACAATGGGCTATATAAAGAAACCTAAATTGGGTGGTAATTATAAAACATGCACACAGAAGATAATTAAAATCCACTCACCTGGCTTAATAACAATGATTTATGTAGGAATAACACTTAACAACAACAAAAATCTAATTAACTCGTCACAGTGATCTTTATGGTAATTAAGATCTTTAAGTCTTAATAGCTAGGCATTCGTACTGTACTGGAGATCATTGCTCAAACTCAAAATGTTAAGATTAGGACTTCTTCTTATTCTTCTTCTTGCGTAATTAATAGACAGCTTGAGGTTAAAAGTTGTGCTCGAGTGAAGAGCACATTCACGACTGAATCTCAGTTTACGTTTGGCTTTCACACCTGGCTGCTCGTCCCTCTCTCGCTGGTTCACTCTGACTAAGAACTGTACACACGCTGAACAGGTATTTTATTCAAGAGGATGTTCATTGTATTTTCCCCATGGACGTACGAGCGACAAAAAATATAGTAGATTGTATTTGTACAACAAAATTAACTAGCCAGGTAGTATACTACGTAATAATAGGTTATTATTAAACGAGGACGTAAATTGTTTGCTTATCGAATTCAAGGGTGACACTACCTAATTTACAAAAATCGTAATGAATAATTTATATCTGTATGTGGGAGGTGAACTACACCAAGTTTTTTTTCAAAGTATGTTTTTTTTATTCTGTTGGAATCAGGGTTTTTAACTCTATGAAGAGGTAAACAGCACGTTTTTTTCTTTAATTAATTTCTCATTTGGCACCTCCTGAAACATATTAGAATATGTAAAGATATTTAAATTAAAAAAACAAAACAAAAAACGTATTGTTTCACAAATTAAAACTTTATTCCGACTAGTTTCGATTTGTTAGACCATTTTTAAAGAAATGAAGTTTTAATTTGTGAAACAATACCAAGTATTTTTTAATTTAAATAATGTTACATAGATAAATAGCTCTGTAAAATTTAAAAAATGTGCTACATATATATATAAAAAATGTGTGTATTTAAATATTACCATTGAATAAAGAGTGTATTATTATTTAATCAGTGATATCAGGGAGGATTTATTTTACATTTTATTAGGGTTTTCCCAGTGAATAAGGACGCTTTATTTTGTATGGGTTTCCTGGAACTGATCGAGATCTGGAATTACCCAGGTTGTAAATAATTTCGTTAAATGAAAAGGATATTTCATTCATTCAATAAGATATTGGGAATTGCACGTTTAAAGTTCATCTGGCTAGGGGAATTTTTTTATTATATTTACTGTTTTACAGTGAATAGCATTTTTAAAGTTCATCTGGTTAGGGGAATTTGTAATTGTATTTACTCTTTTTTTTAAATAATCGAATATCTACACAGAGAATTTTTCTTTCAAATATACAATTTCCGATGATTAGAGTATACATTTTCAGGAATTCGTTGGTTTTTATTAAAGTGTAAAATTTAAAGCTTCTAAATAGTGTTTCCACTCCCAGGTTAAGCATGAAGTAAAATTTCGAGTTTAGAAAAGCCTTAAAATTTGGTTTGGTCGCGTAGCGCGTAGCGCTACGCGACCAAACCAAAGATCTTAAAATTGATTTAAAATTTTTCGAAAAGCCCAGAAAATTTGTCTCGGGTAGGGATGATTTTATTTTCAATTTCTTGTCTTAAATCTTAAAATTGTTTTTCAATTTTTATGCAAGATTTAATTTATAGTATGAAAGATTTTATTTTTAATTTCCTGTCTTACATCTTAAAATTATTTTGAATTTTTATGCAAGATTTAATTTATACTAGGGATGATTTTATTTTCAATTATCTCGCACGTGTTTTGGTATTAACAGATCATTATCAAACGTTACATTTTTATTAAACTGTTTTACTAATTTCCATCAATTTCCTTATTATTTTGTAATGACGTATTGTGTCATAGATTTTGCAAATAATTGCAATAATGTATTAATTGAAAATGAATTTTTGTCAAAACATGCACTCTGAAAATCCTTTATTAGTAAATAGTTTTAAAAAATCCACATATTTTTAAATAATCTATTAAAAAAGGATTTTGATTAATTATGGCCTATTTTATTAAAGATATAATAAAAATAACAATAACTTAGCAATTTACTTAAATGTATTGATTTTTTATATTTTATAAAATTAATGTTGACACTAAAAAATAGACGAAATTGAAAAGCGTATTAACATTGTATAACACAATTGTATAACGAACTAGAAGTCTCCACAATACAAAAAAAATGAAAAGTATTTAAAACTAAAATCAATATAAACTTTATGTTGATTTTGATTACACATAATGTATAATGTCACATTATCACAAAAATTATCAAAAGACAAAACTTACGACAAACTTAGTTGAGAACATGTGATTTGTTTTACACATTTTCAAATCATTTTTATGATTATCACAAAACGTTATTACTTTTATTAGAAAGTGCTAAATTTGATAATAATCTTACACAGTCTTCATGATACATATCAATAGATCAATAAAATTATCCTAAATGTTTAATTAACTAGTATTTACATTTCTCAAGTTCTTTCTTAATTTTATTATTGAGCATTTAGTAACTTTTTAATAATTTTTAAGTCGATTTTTGTCCTTTCGTCAATTTTTAAATTCACTTCAAATTGTTGTTAAAGAACGAATTAAATCTTTTTTTGTAAAATCGTTAATTCAAAGCTTCAAACGAGTGTTTCCAATCCCAGTCTAAGCAAGAAGTAAAATTTCGAGTTTAGAAAAGCTTGAAAATTTAGTTTGGTCGCTTAGCTCTACGCGACCAAACTAAATTTCCAGGCTTTTCTAAACTCGAAATTTTACTTCATGCGCCACGCGTATGAATCACTGATTTCAAGTGAAGTTCAAAATATACTGCTTCAATATTGCATTAAAAATTTGTATGTGTTATTTTCTTGTTTGAAATTTGATTTGGAAATTCCAATTTGGAATATAAGGTTCTATCTATGTATTGTAAAAGAAATGAATAAAAATATCAATCAAAATTATTATAACCTCACTAATATAGTATAACATATTGTTTAAAAACATATTTTATCTAATTCAGATAAAAAAATCAAATTACTATAATAGAAATTGTGGGCAATTGGGTATTTTTTAAAGATTTGTTACTCTATTTGGATTTGCATCTGCTCAGACAGTTAAGCTGCATTAAAGGCAATAAAATCGCCTACATGCAAGTCTAAATCTGTCTGGGAGTGCAAGCTATCCCTAAAGCAGCTGGCTAGGAACAACAGAGTCAAACTGGTCTGGGTTCCGGGACACGCAGGGATCAAAGGCAATGAAATTGCCGATAACCTTGCCAAGGAAGGGTCCAAAACTCCATTTGTCGGACCAGAACCTTACAGTGGAATAACTAATGTCCGCATTAAGGGGATGATCCGGGAATGGGAAGATGCTGCCAAAAGTGCTCACCTGAGAAACACACCTGGTCTGCGGCAGACGAAAAGGTTCATCGCCTTCTCTGCCGTAAGAGCCGGACAGTTTCTCAGGTTAAGCAAGGGCAACCTAAGGCTCATAACCGGCCTTCTAACTGGACACTGTCCTCTGAAGTACCACCTCACCAAGATGGGTCAGACAACTGATGCCAACTGCAGGTTCTGCAACGAGGCACAAGAAACAGCAAAGCACCTACTTTGTGAATGCCCTGCCTTGTCCCTTCAAAGAGGGAACTACCTGTCATCGGCCACTTTAAACACCGAGGAATTGGTACACATTAACCCTCAAGTTATAGTAGACTTCATAAGAAGTCTAGACATTGAGGGACTCAAGTAGGTCAGGGATAGTTACAAAAGATCTTTTAGGTCGAGGTAACTTCGAAAGGCCCAGAGGCCACACGACCCACCGACCCCATAACATAACATAACATACTCTATTTTTAATATTTGTAACTTAAAACAATATAATTTTAACCAAGGGATTTTTTAAAGCAAATTGCTGAAATTTTTAAAGCGCAATATTTGGCTAGACAAAATAAACATTTGTAAAAAGTATTAACATAAAATCACACGTAAGAAGTAGATCTTAAACATCACTTTAAATCAGTGTTGAATACATGCGTGGCGCATGAAGTAAAATTTCGAGTTTAGAAAAGCCTGAAAATTTGGTGTGATCGCGTAGCGCGAAGCGGCCAAACCAAATTTTCAGGCTTTTCTAAACACGAAATTTTACTTCATGCGCCACCGGTACAAAACACTGATGCAATATAAAGTTTAGCGATGTGTTTTAAACTTTATAATATGTCAGTGTTTTGTACCGGTGGCGCATGAAGTAAAATTTCGAGTTTAGAAAAGCCTGGAAATTTGGTGTGATCGCGTAGCGCGAAGCGCGGAGCGGCCAAACCAAATTTTCAGGCTTTTCTAAACACGAAAGTTTACTTCATGCGCCACCGGTACAAAACACTGATACAATATAAAGTTTAGCGATGTGTTTTAAACTTTATAATATGTCAGTGTTTTGTACCGGTGGCGCATGAAGTAAAATTTCGAGTTTAGAAAAGCCTGAAAATTTGGTTTGGCCGCTCCGCGCTTCGCGGACCAAATTTTCAGGCTTTTCTAAACTCGAAATTTTACTTCATGCTTAATCTGGGTTTGGAAACACCCGCTTAAAACTACAAATTTAACGCTTTTATAAAATCAAAGAACGCATAAAAATGTACACCGTATGCAATAGAAAATGTATACCTAAAAGAAAAAATCTCTGTTTATGTAATTTAAAAGTTATTATTGTTTGTAAATATTTTTATTGTAAAATGAGGAGATAGTAAAGAAATACATACAAAGAGTTTTATGTAACACCGAACGTTTTCATCCAATACAATTTGACACCTTAAATTTTTAAGCAAACTGGGTTGCCTATATGACCATTGCAAATTGTAGCCAATCAATTGCAATTAATGCCTCAACTTGTACATACAGAGAGTTTTCCTTTAAAGTATATATGTATCAATTATAGCGTATATGCCGTGAATCTTTATATAATCTTTGATTTTTTAAAAGAGTTCAATTTAAAACTTAAAATGAGTGTGTTCCACTCGCAGACTAAGCATGAAGTAAAATTTCGAGTTTAGAAGAGCCTGAAAATTTGGTTTGGTCGCGTAGCGCGAAGCGCGGAGCGGCCAAACCAAATTTTCAGGCTTTTACTAAACTCGAAATTTTACTTCATGCGCCACCGGTACAAAACACTGACATATTATAAAGTTTAAAACACATCGCTAAACTTTATATTGCATCAGTGTTTTGTACCGGTGGCGCATGAAGTAAAATTTCGTGTTTAGAAAAGCCTGAAAATTTGGTTTGGTTGCGTAGCGCGTAGCGCTACGCGACCACACCAAATTTTCAGGCTTTCCTAAACTCGAAATTTTACTTCATGCGCCACGCATGTATTCAACACTGATTTAAAGTGATGTTTAAGATGTACTTCTTAAGTGTGATTTTATGTTAATACTTTTTACAAATGTTTATTTTGTCTAGCCAAACATTGCGCTTTAAAAATTTGAGCAAAAACTCGAAATTTTACTTCATGCTTACCCCGGGAGTGGAAAACACTCGTTTAAAGCTTCAAATTAAATTCTTTTAATAAACCTAGCGTCGACAAATGTACAACGTATCCTTCTGTATACTTAAAAGAAAAATTCTCGTTAAGAAAATGTTCGGTGTTACATAAAACTCTCTGTATATAATAATAATAATTCCCTTTATTAAACTAAACAGTTAGAACAGGTGATCATCTTTAAGCAATTTTAAAATAAAATGTATTATACATTATCGTAATTTTCGATTTTATATTTAAAATTTATTAGTATTAAAAAACATTAGATTTTTTTATTCATTTATTAAAATTCAATATCAAACGGATAATTCGGCATCCCTTTCAATTCCAAAGCAGGTATAGACCTTCCGTTACAATTATATCCATCCAAAACCTGCATTTCCTCATCAATCAACTCAAAATCGAAAACCTTCAAATTATCCTCCATCCTTTTCTTATTCGTTGATTTTGGGATCGGGATCGTCCCCAACTGGATCAGGTATCTTAAAATCACCTGAGCTGCACTTTTTCCGTACTTTTCTCCAATTTTCACTAATTTCGGGTCATCCAAGCTTACGACCGGATCTCCAGGTTTGGCCCAAGGCCTGGCTGGTGAACCAAAAGGACTGTAAGCTGTTATTTCGATGTTTCTCTCCCTGCAGAATTTGATTAGTTTCTTCTGATTGATGTTTGGATTTACTTCAATCTGTAAAAATAATGTAATTTTGATTTATTTGTGTTTGGGTTTAGTTCAATCTGCAAAAATAATGTAATTTTGATCAGAAAAACAGAAAACAGTTCAGAAAACAGTAATTGAAATATTTTTCTTTTTTATGCAATGGATTTAAAGAAAATCTATTATTTTGGGATTGTCAACTCCTACAATGACGTCCTACAATCCTTAAACATCGATTCGTTAGAACAGAGACGAAGGAATGCTCTAGGATACAATTTAATAAATGGGGCGATTGATTGCCCATATTTACTTAGCCAGCTTAAAATCAACGTGCCAGCTAGAAGTTTCCGTTCCTTCGATCTGTTCCATGTACCATATTGTTGTTTATTGTTGTTTATTTACGGATATCCATTTAAAATAAATACATAATGCTTAGTCTAAAATAAGTTAAAAGTAATAATTAAGTTAAAATATATAAAATCACAAACAATATACACAACAGATTAAAATCAAAATGCTCATCACTATGCTAAAAGTAATAAATAAGGTAGGACGGACTATGGTAAAAATGTTGGTATGGTCAGAATCGCCATTAATTGTAACGCCATCAATCCCGACTTTAGTGCAATTAGCCGGAATGCTCTAAAGAACATCCTCCGACAGGGTGGATAGTCTGTATATTTTAAGCTGTTGTTTGTCTTAAATGTGTTGTGTGTTTTTTACTCTTTATGTACTTATATTTATTGTGTATTTGTATTTATATTTCATTTTAGTTTTAGCTTCAAGATATCAATTTAAACGGACGTCCTTTAAATAAATAAATAAATATCAATAATATGAATTTGTGTTCAGTACTTATTCATTCACCGGATAACTATATATGCGTTTCAGGCTTCAACGCCAGCATCAGTATAGTCCCGAACCAGTGCTTAAAGAATACTGAACATCTTCGACCATTTATTATAGCCTGTGCACTTTACATATGTTCATTTTTGAAGATGATTCAAGATATAAATTTAGTCTTGGGATTTTTTTTTAATGTTCGTAAAGCTCATAGAATATATTTAAAAATTAGTATACTTTGGTATAATGAAGGGGAAATAAAAATATCACGCATGGGTTTCCTGAAATATTTTTACCTGATTCATAACTGGTTTAATTGTAGCATTCTCCAAAATCCTTTTAACCTGCTCGCTGTTGAAATTCGAAAGCCCTATACTCTTCACCAAGCCCAACTTCACGCACTCCTCCATGCCCTTCCAAGTCTTCACATAATCGTAATCAAAGCCAACTGCGTTCTCAAAGGGAAATTCTGTCTGGAAATTTCCTTTCTGCGCCACAGGCCAGTGAATTAAGTAAAGGTCGAGGTAATCCAACCCGAAATTTTCCAAAGATTTCTTGCACGTCGGCACTACTTGTTCGTATTCGTGAAAGGTGTTCCAGAGTTTAGAGACGATAAAGAGGTCCTCGCGTTTAACGGTTTTGTCCGAGATTTTTGCGTTAATGGCTGCCCCAATTTCTGGTTCGTTGCTGTATAACATGGCGCAGTCGATGTGGCGGTAACCGATTTCGATTGCGTGTTTCACGGCTTCTCCAACTTCTCCTTTTTGCGACTACAATTTTTAAAAATAATGGCTTTGTTAAATTTCTTTGGAGGTATATCTTATTCCAAACTTCCTTAACAATCAAATATGACTTAATATAATAGCAGACTATTTTGATTTTCAATTTTTTATTTAACTCACTACAATTGTTTCGCTACACTGTAGCTTCTTCAGGTGAAGAAATATAAATTATATAATTATATAATCATTATATTTCTTCACCTGAAGGAGCTACAGTATAGCGAAACAATTGTAGTGAGTTAAATAAAAAGTTGAAAATCATAAATAGTCTGCTATTATATTAAGTGATAATGGATTTTCAAAAAATAAGTGCCGTAACAATCAAAGAAATCAAATATGATTTTCTCATTTATATAATTTTGTATCAAATGATTTTCTCATTTATATTATTATGTACTAAATGATTTTTTCATTTACATCATTATGTATCAAATGATTCTCTCATTTATATCATTATGTATCAAAAGATTTTCTCATTTACATCATTATGTCTCAAATGATTCTCTCATTTATATCATTATGTATCGAATGATCTTCTCATTTATATCACTTTGCATCAAATGATTTTCTAATTTATATCATTATGTATCAAACAAGGAAAACGTTTTTTTTATATATATATATTGATATAAATGAGAAAATGATTTGATTAACAAGGAAGTTTTTAATTAGATCTATCAACAAAGAAATTTAATAAAATTATACAAATTTCAATTTTATAATTGAGAATAGTATAATTACACAAACCAATTTCAGAAATATAATTTGATTAATCGAATAATCATTGATCAATCAACAATAGACTTCACTTAAATCAGTGTTTTACACGCTTGGCGCATGAAGTAAATATTTCGAGTTTAGAAAAGCCTGAAAGCTTGGATTGGTCGCTCGCGGAGCGACCAATCCAAACTTTCAGGCTTTTCTAAACTCGAAATATTTACTTCATGCTTAATTAAGGAATGGAAAAACACCGCTCTACGTTCAATTTAAAAACGATGCAAAATCCTCTTCTGCAAACAAACGCGAAACGTTTCAAGGACGTTTCACTGAATCGCAATCTTTACTGATAATACATTAAATGGACTCCGTTGACTGAATAAATAAATAAATAAAAAATACAGTCGAAGGAACAACCTTGATGGAATATATTAAATGCATTTTTTACTCACCAGCCATGTTCCAAGACCGATCTGTGGGCATCCAATGCCATTGCTGAGCTTCACGATCGGGGCAGACATCTCTCGACCTCAACTGCAAAATATGAAATAATTTGTCGAATTGATTAGTTCTGTTTGCTCGGCTTCAATGAGTTTACACGCACGTTTGTCCAATGTCACTTAGGTGCATGCGCAAGTGCCTAAATATAAAAATGTATGTAAACACTTGCATGAATCATTTTAATCTGAAGTTCTCGATAAGAATGTTTTGTGTTTGATTAATGTAATTGTCAATGTTTTCACTGTGAAATACAATAAGAAAAAAATGTACTAATCATTGGTTTGAAATTACATCATCACATCAAAATATATACGAATTAATGTTGGCGATATTTTTATCAGCATGAGTAAATACAGAAATTATCAATTTTGTCTATAGAGTGAATTTGTGTGGAAAGTTTTGTTGTAAAAACCCAGCAAAGTTTTGGATTTTTGTTTGTCCTTGAAACTTGTATGTTTCCATCAGGGACTAGGAGGATTTCAATTTAAATATTTTACTTACACTCGCACGAAATGATTACAAATGAACTAATGAACTTTTTCTCTCAATATTCTTTGTACTAAAAGATGTATTGACAAAAAAGATAAGAAAATATTTCGACAGTTACAATAAAAAACAGTTTTCAATAAAAAAAAAACCTCTAGAGTGCCATGGAATATATTGTAGGTTAAAATCTGTGAAATTATATATACTGCCTTTCAAAAAAATCAGAACACCAAGTATTTATTGCACGATTTTAATAAAATTTACACAATTTGATCATGTAAACGAACTATATCGATGATCAAAAAATCAACTTGAAAAACAAAAAAACAAATGACTAAAAATTAATAATGTGTTGGGCCTCCACGATTTCCCAAACACTCATTAACACGTCGAGGCATGCTAGAAATCAGGCTGTCAATATCGACTTGGGGTATTTCATTCCAAACTTCGATAATTTGACCTCTAAGATCCATTACAGTGTTAGCGGGGCGCTGTAAGTTACTTATTCTAACACCTATCATATCCCAAACATGTTCTATTGGCGATAGATCTGGAGAACGAGATGGCCAAGGTAACAAATTGATTTCGGCACTATCAAAAAACTGTCTTGTAATGGCCGCTGTGTGAGGTCGAGCATTATCTTGCTGAAAAATGGGGTTCTGCAAGCCATTTACATAGGGCACTTACACTGGCAGTAAAATGTTGTCAATATACCGAATCGCGTTAAGACCTGCTTCTAAAAAAACTAGAGGAGACCGACTACCATATGCTATCGCCCCCCAAACCATAACTCCCTGTGTAAGAGCCGTATGTCTTTCAACAGCAAATTGTAAAATTCTGCGTTCACCGCGTCGACGTCTCACTCTTCTGCGACCATCATGAGCCCATAAACAGAACCGAGACTCATCGCTGAAGATAATGTTATTCCATTCATGGGTCCAATGTTGTCTTTCCCTGCACCAATCAAGTCTTGCTCTGCGATGCTGCGGAGTAAGAGGTAGACACAATTGTGGACGGTAGGATCTTATACCAAAACTTCGGATTCTTCTGTAAACAGTAGCCATGGATACTCTTTGGCCATTTAGAGCCAACCAGTCATTTCCCAATGCCCGCGACGTTGTAAATCTGTCCCTTAAAGTTGTAAGACGAAGAGCTCGATCTTCACGCTCAGTGGTGCTTCTTGGACGTCCTAATCCAAGTCTACGCCGATTCTCCCCAGCTTCGGACTATCTAGACCAGCAGCGTACGATCACCGATACACTACGGCCTACCCTTTCAGCAATAGCACGAACCGAAAAACCCGCTTCTCGCATTCCAATAATGCGACCCCTTTCAAATTCACTTAGATGATGATATTGTGCACGCCGACGAACACGGGGCATCTTTTTATGTTTTACAAATTGAAACGTCAAACTACTCAGAGGCTACTTGGATATTAGAAGCAATTACATTAAAAAATCAGCAGCTCTTCATAATGGTGAAATCAAGGAAAAATACCATTAAATAGTAACCAAAATAATTGATTTTTTGATCATCGATGCAGTTCATTTACATGATCAAATTCTGTAAATTTCATTAAAATCATCCAATAAATACTTTGTGATCTGACTTTTTTAAAAGGCAGTATATTATATAACTGTTATGTCTGACGTTTTCAGACATAACAGTTTCAATTCCTGAAGCGTGTACCCACTAAGTAAAAACATTGAAGTAATGTTTCATCAGCATTAATACAACGTTTAAAGTTGTTATAATGTTGATATAACCTCGTTTGTTTGTTTTTTGCTCAGTGGGTAGCCAACTTAAATTATAAAAATATTAAATCATGGCACACCAGAAATTGTTTTTATTGAACACGCGATAGTTTATTTCAGAGGCTACAAAGTAACGAAGCAACATTGTTTTTTGTATTCCGAATAGAAAATAATTGCTTCCTAAATAATAGCAGAAAATATACAATAAAAACTGTATCTTCCTATAAAATTAAAAGTACACATTCTAAGCAGTATATTTTAAACTTTGCATTAAATCAATGTTTAAACGCGTGGCGCATGAAGTAAAATTTCGAGTTTAGAAAAGCCTGAAAATTTGGATTTGCAGGGGCGCGACTCGCTTCGCTCGCGCGCCCCTGCAAATCCAAATTTTCAGGCTTTTCTAAACTCGAAATTTTACTTCATGCTTAGTCTGGGAGTGGAAAACCCTCGTTAGAAGTTTTATTCACAAAAAGTATAAATAGTATTGGCACCAAGCTGGTTCCTTGAGAAACCTCAGAGGTTATTTAAACCGGTTCCAAATTAACAAGTTTATCCAATTAAGTTTTGAAGAATGAGAGACACAAAGACAAAATGTTTTCTAATTTAGTTCAAGATATATGAAAAAGTGGTTGAGATATTTAACTTTCTCTTGAAAATTTAACAGAATTGAAATTTAAAATGTGCAGTTTATCTTTTTCTAGACTGAGAATATCAAGGAAATTAGTAATTTGTAGGATTATTAGAAATTTTGTTTTCTTAAATAATAAATGTAGAAATTCAATTATAAAATCACTAATTTAGAAATTTAAAATAAACGGCATCTGTTGAGATTATTTTGAAAAGTTACCACTTCTTTCTGGGGAATTTTGTTTTCTTAAATAATATATGTACAAATTCAATTATAAAATTAACAGAGATTGTTAAGAAATGAATAAAGGTTGTACTACAGTTGAAAAAAATGAATTCGATCAATTATTAACAAAATTACAAACACTCAGAGTTGACAAAAATTTGACCAATTTAACTGAATTGAAATTTGAAACGTGCAGTTCATTTTATTCTAAACTAAGAATATTAAGGAAGTTACGAATTTATAGGATTATTAGAAATTCTATTTTATTGATTAATCTACGCATGAATTAAATCCAGTCAAATTCTAAAATTTTTAGACTAACTAATTTACTACAAATAAGTTATTCAAAAACATTTAAAACTGAATTGAATTCATGCGGATATTATTCAGTTAAACAAAATTCCTAATTTACTACAAATTAGTTATTCTTAAAATTTTTAAATTCGACTTTATTAAATTCCTGCGTATATTATTCAATAAAACAAAATTCTTAATAATCCTATAAATTCATATTTTTTTAAATTAAAATCTAAGGTTTGAATTGATTTTAGTATATAAAAAGAAGACATAAAATGTCTGTACTAGTGTGTTGAAATATTGCATTCAACTGCAAAAATCAAGAAGTATAGTCAAGTAAACTTTGTATCGCTTCGCTCGCGCGCCCCTGCAAATCCAAATTTTCAGGCTTTTTTAAACTCGAAATTTTACTTCATGCTTAGTCTGGGAGTGGAAAACCCTCGTTAGAAGTTTTATTCACAAAAAGTATAAATAGTATTGGCCCCAAGCTGGTTCCTTGAGGAACCTCAGAGGTTATTTAAACCGGTTCCAAATTAACAAGTTTATCCAATTAAGTTTTGAAGAATGAGAGACACAAAGACAAAATGTTTTCTAATTTAGTTCAAGATATATGAAAAAGTGGTTGAGATATTTAACTTTCTCTTGAAGTATATTTTTGCAGTGTATTTTGAACTTTGCATTAAATCAGTGTTTTATACGCATAGCGCATGAAGTAAAATTTCGAATTTAAAAAAGCCTGAAAATTTGGATGTACAGGGGCGCGACTCACTTCGCTCACGCGTCCCTGCAAATCCAAATTTTCAGGCTTCTCTAAACTCGAAATTTTACTTCATGCTTAGTCTAGGAGTAGAAAACCCTCGTTAGAAGTTTTATTCACAAAAAGTATCGTATGTTTAATAAAAAAAACCTTTAGAGTGCCATGGAAAATATTGTAGGTTGGCAACTCTGAAATTATCTATTATAATTATTATGTCTGACATTTTATATCTCACTTTCTAAAACGTGTAGCCAACTTAAATTTAAAAAAAGATACAATCATGGCACTCTATACGTTTTTTGTTTATTGAGCATACGATATAAATAATATTGGTCCAGAGCTGGTTCCTTGAAGAACCTCAGAAGTTAGGAAAACTGGTTCCGAATCAACAAGTTTGTCCAATTAAGATTTAAAAAAATGAGAGACACAAAGCCAAATGTCTTCGAATTTTAGTTTTGACGTGTTTAAATATTAGCTCCCCTATTTCTTTTAGAGACAAAATATATTTTACTTTTTTGTAGAGGGAAAAATTCTGAATTTATTAGTGTTCACACTTAACACTTTACGCTTCTTTAAGTTAAAATAACTAAGAAAAGGTAATGCGACTTTATCAAAATAATGACATACTATGGAATTGAAACAACAATTGCAGATGTCAAAATAGCACATAATATTACTGTCATTTGATTAAAGAGAGAAAACATTCCACTTAATTAAACATTTACTTTAATCAAGTGACAGCGATATCTTTTGCAATTTTGACATCCGCAATTGTTGTTTCAATTCACTGGCATGTCATTATTTTTTAAAAGCACATTACTTTTTCATAATTATTTTAACTTAGAGAAACTTAAAGTGATAAACGTTAACACGAATGAATTCAGAAGTTATCCCTCTACAAAAAGGTAAATACATTTTGTTTCTAAAATAAATAGAGGAGCCAAAGTTTGAACATTTCAAAATTTACATGGGATTTCCTATTTTGCGTCTGCCAAGTCAACACTAGGTATGAAAAAGTGGTTGAGATATTTAACTTTCTATTGAAGAATTTTAAAATGTATTAAATTCTGTATATTTTCAGTAAATTTTATATATAGATATATAAAATTAATAGATCTATTAATTTTGCACATATTTTGTTTTAATTTTCTTTTTATTTCATATCAATTTAAAAAAAACGGTGCGGTATCTTATAATTGTCTATAAAAAGAAGATTAGAGATTAAACATTCTGTCGATTTTTGAAAAATGTACAAAAACCGACAGATTATTTAATTTTTAATTTTCTTTTATAGATAACGTTTTCTCTAAATTGATATGGAATAAAAAGGAAATTTAAAAGTTTCCCTAAATGTAATGTAATTTTGTCTTAGGAAAAATGAAATAATAAAATTTATTAAATTTATTTTTGAAGAAGAAGATACAGTAAAGCTCCGCTAATCCGGGTTATTGAAACCTTTTTAAAGTCACAAAAATATGCTAGAGTCGAGGCCATAGCCAGGGGGGGGGGATATGGAGGTTCAACCCCCCCCCCCCCCGACATTTTCAAAATGTTAAATTTTTTATGTAAAAGCGGCCCTGAAAGAGCAAAAACCTCCATTACCCCCCATTTTTTTTCTAGCTACGGCATTGGCTAGAGTTAATGTTTTGTTGTTTTGTGTGCTCTCTTTGGCGCCATAGGGCTTTTTAACTATCAGGGAAATCCCGACTCATGGTTTTAGTGCTTTTTATCATAGGTAATCCGAATTTTGGGATACATAATGTAAATAACTAATATTTCAATTTCGTCCGGATTACTGATGAATCCGGATTATTGGAGTTCGCATTAGCGGAGCTCTACTGTATTTGAATTCTGTATTAAGTACTCACTTTTTTAAAATAAAAGAACAAGTTTATTTTGTTTAATTTGTGAACATTAATTTTACACTTTGAGCGTTCGATGTTATTTTCTTCAATTTTAGTAGAAAGCTTATTCATTTCTGTTAAATTTATCAATATCTGACATTTTCTTAATAATAATTTACACTTTGAGCGTTCGATGTTATTTTTTTGAATTTTAGTAGGAAGCTTATGCAGTTCTATTAAATTTGTCAAAATCTGACATTTCCTTGATAATCTGATATCATTAAAAGAGAAACTGTATTTTTTAATATTTTTTTGTTAAATTGACAACATTTCATTCAATTTCGAACGTATGCAGTATTGTTTAAAATAGTTTTTTATTAACGTTAATACAAAGTTTACTTGACTATACTTCTTGATTTTTGCAGTTGAATACAATATTTCAACACACTAGTACAGACATTTTATGTCTTCTTTTTATAAACTAAAATCAATTCAAACCTTAGATTTTAATTTTAAAAAATATGAATTTATAGGATTATTAAGAATTTTGTTTTATTGAATAATATACGCAGGAATTTAATAAAGTCGAATTTAAAAATTTTAAGAATAACTAATTTGTAGTAAATTAGGAATTTTGTTTTAATGAATAATATCCGCATGAATTCAATACAGTTTTAAATGTTTTTGAATAACTTATTTGTAGTAAATTAGTTAGTCTAAAAATTTTAGAATTTGACTGGATTCAATTCATGCGTAGAGTAATCAATAAAATAGAATTTCTAATAATCCTATAAACTTGTAACTTCCTTAATATACTTAGTTTAGAATAAAATGAACTGCACGTTTCAAATTTCAATTCAGTTAAATTGGTCAAATTTTTGTCAACTCTGAGTGTCTGTAATTTTGTTAATAATTGATCGAATTTATTTTTTTCAACTGTAGTACAACCTTTATTCATTTCTTAACAATCTCTGTTAATTTTATAATTGAATTTCTACATATATTATTTAAGAAAACAAAATTCCCCAGAAAGAAGTGGTAACTTTTCAAAATAATCTCAACAGATGCCGTTTATTTTACATTTCTAAATTAGTGATTTTATAATTGAATTTCTACATTTATTATTTAAGAAAACAAAATTTCTAATAATCCTACAAATTACTAATTTCCTTGATATTCTCAGTCTAAAAAAAGATGAACTGCACATTTTAAATTTCAATTCTGTTAAATTTTCAAATTTTTGTCAACTTTGAGTGTCTGTAAAAAAAATTCGATCAGTTATTAACAAAAAAGAATTAATCGAATTTATTTTTTTCAACTTTAGTACAGCGTTTATTCATTTCTTAACAATCTCTGGTAATTTCGAAATGAATTTCTACACATATTATTTAAAAAAACAAAATTCCTAATAATCCTATCTTGATATTCTCGGTTTAGAAAAAGATAAACTGCACGTTTTAAATTTCAATTCAGTTAAATTGGTCAAATTTTTGTCAACTCTGAGTGTCTGTAATTTTGTTTATAATTGATCGAATTTATTTTTTTCAACTTTAGTACAACCTTTATTCATTTCCTAACAATCTCTGTTGATTTTATAATTGAATTTCTACATTTATTATTTAAGAAAACAAAATTTCTAAAAATTATACAAATTACTAATTTCCTTGATATTCTCAATCTACAAAAAGATGAACTGCACATTTCAAATTTCAATTCTGTTAAATTGGTCAAATTTTTGTCAACTCTGAGTGTCTGTAAAAAAAAATTCGATCAATTATTAACAAAAAATAATTAATAGAATTTATTTTTTTCAACTATAGTAAAGCGTTTATTCATTTCTTACCAATCTCTGTTAATTTTATAACTGAATTTCTACATATATTATTTAACAAATCAAAATTCTTAATAATCCTATAAATTCCTAATTGTCTTGATATTCTCGGTTTAGAAAAAGATGTACTGCACGTTTCAAATTTTAATTCAGTTAAATTGGTCAAATTTGTGTCACCTCTGAGTGTCTGTAATTTTGTTAGTAATTGATCGATTTTTTTTTCAACTTTAGTACAACCTTTATTCATTTCTTAACAATCTGTGTTGATTTTATTATTGAATTTCTACATTTATTATTTGAGAAAACAATATTCCTAATAATCCTATTAATTCCTAATTTCCTTCATAATCTCAGTTTGGAAAAAGATTTTCTGCACGTTTTTATTTCCAATTCAGTTAAATTGGTCAAATTTCTGTCAACTCTCAGTGTCTGTAATTTTGGTTGCAACCAAGAATTGGCAATTTCATTTATACTTATGCTTGAACGGTAACGTGACCGCCAGTCTAAGGTGTCAAATTGTTTAGAGGGAATGGCAAAGCTATACTGATGAGAGATAAATCTCGAAACGCGTCTATAGATGGCCTGAATAATTTGACCCAAATTGTTACATTTGCAGTAGGTTACTGTAACAGCAAACACTTGTTGTATAATTCAATGTCCGTCGGGGTATTAGCCCGGGAAGTAGTTGTTTCAATGAGTGTTTGATATAGTCTTTGTAAGACTAACTTGTTGTAGATTGCGAAAAGAATCGCACTTTTAATGTTTAATCGAATTTATTTTTGTTCAACTTTAGTACAAAGTTTATTTATTCCTAAACAATCTCTGTTGACTTTATAAAATTCCTACAATTCCTTCACAATCTCAGACCAGAAAAAGAAAAACTGCACGTTTTGTAATTTCCAATTAAATTGATAAAATGTTATTAAACTTTGAGCGTTTATAACTTTTTCAAATTATAACGAGTGTTTTCCACTCCCAGGTTAAGCATGAAGTAAAATTTCGAGTTTAGAAAAGCCTGACAATTTGGTTTTTCTAAACTCGAAATTTTACTTCATGCGCCACGCGCATAAAACACTGAAATATTGTGGAGTTAGAAATACACAATTTTTCTTTTTTTAATTAGTAATGATGGAATAATTTGAATAACAAAATATTTACATTTTTCTTTACACATTTTTAAGTTAGGTCTAATAGAACAATGTATCAAATTATTTAATTTCAGTAATTTCGAAAAATTCAAATAATAATGTAGCGCTTAATGGTTCGGTTTATTGATTTTTAATATTTAATAAATAATAAATGAGATATTCCAATATCCTCTTCGGGCAATTAATTTCTTGACAAACTCTGTTATTTAAGTTTACCTCAGATCCAACCATTTTCTAAGCAAATTCCACTTTGAGACAATATTTCTAAAAAATGTCAATCGGAATATTTTTACCTAAAAAAGATAATACAAACTTAATGAAATAAAATAAAAATAGGGTAGGTGGTGGCCGAGCGGTAACGTCGCCGGGCTGTATCGCTAGGCGAGCCACAAATTCGGGTTCGATTCCCGTGCACGGGGAGACTTTATTTCAAAAATAATATCTCGTCGTGACCCTGGGTGTAGTATGAATGTGTGTGATTGTCCGAATGAATAGTTAAATACTACAAATTGTAAATTGTAATAAATTAATGGATACAAAAATATATAGATTGATGATGGCTAATGGGCAAGTCCCCAAGGCCAGGCAACAGCCAAAAAAAAAAAATTTATTCCTTTCTAAATGCTTATATCTTTTGATTCAGTGCCTTTATCTTCAACCATTTTTTATCTTCTTTTAAATTTCTTAGCATGATTTCAGACAATAATGTTAAAACAAACTAAAAAAAGGCTTAATCTCGATTATTATCTGTAATTGTTAAAAAGTTAAATTGATAAAATGTTATTAAACTTTGAGAGTTTGTTACTTTTTCAAATTAGAACGAGTATTTTCCACTCCCAGGTTAAGCATGAAGTAAAATTTCGAGTTTAGAAAAGTCTGAAAATTTGGTTAGGTCGCGTAGCGCGTAGCGCTACGCGACCAAACCAAATTTTCAGGCTTTTCTAAACTCGAAATTTTACTTCATGCGCCACGCGCATAAAACACTGAAATATTGTGGAGTTAGAAATGCACTAAAAACTTTGTTTAAATTGGTAATGATGAACAAATTTGAATAACAAAATATTTACATTTTTCTTTACACATTTTTAAGTCAGGTCTAATAAAACAATCAATCAAATTATTTAATTTCATTAATTTCAAAAATTCAAATAATAATGTAGCACTTAATGGTTCAGTTTATTGATTTTTAATATTTATTAAATAATAGATGATATTCCAATATCCTCTTCGGGAAATTAATTTCTTAACAAACTCTGTTATCTAAGTTGATTCAAAGATGCAATTATTTTTTACAAAATTTCCAACAGAATATTACCTCAGATCCAACGATTTTCCAAGCTAATTCCACTTTAAGACAATATTTTCTAAAAATGTCAATCGGAATATTTTTATTTTTAATTTCACCCAAAAATGATAATACAAATTTAATCAAATAAAGTAAAAATAAAAAAGTGTATTCCTTTCTAAATGCTTATATCATTTGATTCAGTGCCTTTCTCTTCAACCATTTTTCATCTTCTTTTAAATTTCTTAGCATGATTTCAGACAATAATGTTAAAACAATCTAAAAAAGGCTTAATGTCGATTATTATCTGTAATAATGCCCCAGAAAGAAGTGGTAACTTTTCAAAATAATCTCAACAGATGCCGTTTATTTTACATTTCTAAATTAGTGTCCCTGTATTTAAGAGAGCAGCGTAAACTGGCATCCATCTTGACGCCTTTAGGCGCCAAATTCAAACTAAATTATTGTACACTAAATTAAAACATAATTTTTACTACCCGTGGTAATGAGGTAGATACATTTTGTGTGAAAAGAACCTCTAAATCGCCAAACACAAATATATAAACAAATAAAACGCATGCGTTATTTTGGGCGAATTTCGTTTGTACCCGACGTTTGTTGAAGCATAGTGTTCCAACTATTGTTAAACAATTACAAATTATGCACATTTCATCAATTAATAAATCGTAATTATTATTTATTTATTAATTTCTGTTAAGAATTGAGAATATGGGTTTAAGTACATTATTTTATTATTAAATATAATGCACCTAATGTTTTACTGGACATGCACACGACTGTTTCAAGCGTTGTGATGGAACAGTCATGACGCCCTTACATTGGTCTTATAAATTGCGACACTCTCTTATATAAAGGGACACTAGTCTCAATGTAAAATAGCGACATCTGTTGAGATAATTTAGAAAAGTTACCACTTCTTTCTGAGGCACTCTGTAGAATCGTGTCTTGGGAAAAACAGAAATTTAATAAAATTGTTTGCACAAATAAATGCCCCATCAACATTACTAAATACGTGAATAAGAATTTGTAGCATTTGTAGCATTGAATCTTTATACATTTACAACAATAACCTCAATTGTTAATACGTACACCTACATTCAACCTAGATTTCTTGCTTCTTTTGTGACCCACAAAGTCCAAATCTACATCCTAATCCGAATCAATGTCAACGAGAATATAATTACTTAACTTGTTTCAATGGACATTAAAAATAATTTCGTTTCATTTACAATTCATGCTGGGTTTTTCTGATGAGTACAAATTTCAAACCACACTTAATAGATCCTTGGAAACAGAAATATTTTATTCGAAGGTAAATGTTTTCTTAACAAAGAATACAATAAAAAAAATTACACGAAACACTTGTAATCATAATACAAGACATTGTATCCAGAATACATTTCTCATCTTTCAAGTGGTGAAACATATTTAATTATAATTTTAAAAAAGAACATACTTATATTAGTGCCATTTAACCACTTTTCTTATGATTTTAAAAAAGTAAACAACTTTTTTAAAATCATAAGAAAATGTATATAATCTTTAATAAATGTCTTATCTTTTACGTGGTGAAAAGTATTCAACAATAATAATAATCGTTTAGTTTCAAGAAATAAGTATTTACAAAGTATAAATGAAAAGGGTCAGACCAAAATAAAATTTGTAAAATATAAAATTAAATAAACAATAATAAACAAATAAATTAATAGAAAAAATCAAGACCCAAATGCGTACCAACATAAATTGCATTGGCATTTTAATCCGGTTTGCTCAACTATGATTTTTTTAAATATAACATTTATGTATATTAGTCAAATTTAACCAAATGTTTACTTTTTTACAATCCTAAGAAAATATATACCGGGTGTTGACTTGGCGGACGCAACGTAGGAAAACCCATGTAAATTTTGAAATGTTCGAATTTTCGCTGCCCTATTTATTTTAGAAACAAAATGCATTTACCTTTTTTGTAGAGGGAAAAATTCTAAATTCATTCGTGTTAACGTTTATTACTTTACGTTCCTCTAAGTTAAAATAATTAATAATAATCCATTTATTGTCCAACAGGAAACATTTCCCAATTACAAGACAAAAACAAAACATAAGCCTGATACATATAAAAATATAATAATAATTAAATTAAAATAAATTCTGTAACAATAAAATTACTTATTAAATGTTAAATGTTGAAGGCGTGTCCTGTGAATATAAAAACAAATTTTTAGTAAGAATAATTAATTCACAGTTGGCTCCAAGATACAGAGTAACATTTTTAAAGAATCGTAAAAGATGTCACTACAATGCGAAATTGTATTAAAACAATTACAAATAATACTAACAGGAGATTTTAACACCACGTTAGTCCGATGCGCAAATACATGTAATGTTGGTTTCTGCCTACTGGAAAAAGAAGGAATATGCAGTCCGAGTTTAGCTAAGAAATCAGGCGAATCAATTGTGTTGTGCAAAAGTTTATAGAGGAAAGAAATACATGTAGTTTTACGACGAGATTCAAGCGACTTAACGTCAAATCTTTCCAATAATATGTTATGCTCGATGCCTCTCTCTGGATACCTTCCCTCAAATTTGTAGTATAACAACTTTAGGAATTTGCGTTGCACACTTTCGATCTTTCTGATTTGACACTGATTTTGAGGAAACCAAACTAACGCTGCATATTCCAACTTTGACCGTACATAAGAATAAAAAATAGTTTTAAGTGTGACAAGATTGTGAATTTGGGACGCGTTACGGCATATAAAACCTAATGACTTAAATGCATTTTTACCGTAACGTCAATATGGTAGTTAAAGCTAAGGTGACAATCGAAATAAACACCCAGATCTTTAAATGTTGTAACACGTTCAAGTAGTTTACCATCAATTGCGCAATTAAAGTGAACAAAATTATATTTGTTTGTATAAGACATATATTTACATTTATCAATATTTAAATCGAGCCCATTCTCTAAACACCAAGTAACAATTTTGTTTAGGCTAATCTGCAAGTTACGGCGGTCATTGATATTAGTTATAGTATTGTAAATTTTTAAATCATCTGCATATAACAGATGTTGACAATCAAGGTTTAGAGAGAGGTCGTTAATAAATATGTTAAAAAGTAAAGGACCAAGAATGGAACCCTGTGGTACACCTGATGTTGGATAATATTCACAAGTTTTGAAACCATTGGCAACTACATATGTTTTACGTTCGCTGAGATATGATTTAATTAATGATATGGATGAGTTACAATAACCAAAATTGTCCAATTTTGATAAAAAAACATTATGCTGATCTTTGTCAAACTCTTTAGACATGTCTGTATAAACAACACCCATCTGCCCCCGGGCGTCAACAGTTTCAGCAATATCATGAGTAATTAAAGTAAGATTAGTAACTGTTGGGCACAAAACCATGCTGTTTATCAGACATGTAAGGCCTGACAAGTGTATATATTTTTTCAAATAATACGCGCCCAAATATTTTTGCAATAAGTGGAAGTAACGCTATACGGCGATAATTACACAGGTTTACAAAAAAAAAGTCCGGACTATTTGACCGGACCATGGTATCCCGGGGTATTTTTGCGTCCTGAATCCGATCCCGGGGTCAGCTGAGCCCCATCACGTCAGAAAAACGAGATTTCAAGGTCACTTAGAGGTTAAAATGGTCATTTTTTGGAACTGGACCCGGGACAATGTTGCCGCATGAAATTAGTTCGTGTTTTCGATCTGGGGGCACCACTATACAAAGCGACCCATTTCTCGATTTATATCAATACTATAAAACAAATATTATTGAGATATATGTAAAATGTTATTAATAAAATATATTAAATGTTTCTTTTAATTAGGCGGAATGCATTCCGATTTTTGATTACATAAAATTGATGATTTTAAAATCCATTATAAAACAAATATAAAAAAATAAAATGCATTGCGCATATATCAGTAATAAAATAGGCTTATTTTGTACAGTCAAGTATCTAAATGTTTATTATAATTTAATTAACAACGAACTACTGCTTTTGTATTTAGGCAACTCAATATACACTGCCAGTTTCAAATCCATTAGCTCTATCTTTTTCTCCATTGGAGTAAACCTCTCGAGTGAGCTTTCACAAGCGACTGGTTTCTGTTGGTCATTTAATCAAGTGTTTTCGGATATTCATTCCATTTATTTTAAAGAGAGAAGAACTCAGGCTATTCCGGCACCTTAACTCCAACTTCCCCGGAAGTGGAAAATCACTCGGGAAAATGACTAAGTGCTTGAAGAATAGAGAGTCTTTCTGTGTTCTGTGTGGGGAATATCATCTTAAGACGAACTTGGTGAATTTCACAGAGACCATATCTGCACAATTTAAGTCGTGTTTTCCCAATTCCGAAGGTCCAGATAACAACCCATGGGCCCCAAAAGTTCTTTGTCGCACATGCCAAGCGCGTTTGAGATGTTGGCAGACTGGCTCTAGGAAAATGATGTTTTCTTCTCCTATGACCTGGCGGGAACCAGAAAATCACGAACGCGATTGCTACTTTTGCAGAAACGTTAAGCATGGGTTAAATTCCAGGAACAGAAAATCGCTGAATTACGTGGTCACCTCGTCGGTTACCATGCCAGTGATAGCTGATGTTGACCTTGATGAACGTATGGTTGTTGATGGCGAAGATGAAGGAGGTAAGGAAATAGAACCGGAGCAAAATGAAGGGGAGTTCTCACAATCTCCAATCGACGTGGACGATGACAGCGAGAATGATCAACTCCAGAATTCAAAGTGGAATCAAATGGAACCCAATGACTTGGTTCGAGATCTGGGGCTATCTAAGGACCAGTCTGAACTGTTAGCTTCTCGTTTAAAAGAAAGAGGTTCTCTGGAGAAAGGAACAATCCGGAAATATTATGACCAGCATGATTCATTAGTATTTTGCAGAGATATAGAAGGTCTATTCGGCGAATTCGGAGTTGAACATGATTCGGATGATTGGCGGCTATTCATTGATTTATCAAACAGGAGTTTGAAAGCTGTTTTGTTGAACAATGGCAATAACCTCGCGTCAATTCCAATAGCTCACTCGACGATATTGAGTGAGAACTACTGCAATTTGGACTATTTCCTCCAAAAAAGTAATTACAACAGGTAAAATGGAAAATATGTACGGATTTGAAGATAGTAACAATACTTTTGGGACAACAGAGTGGATTTACAAAATACCCTTGTTTTCTCTGTGAATGGGATAGTCGAGCTCGTGATGAGCATTATGAAAGGAAGGTTTGGCCATCAAGGGAGAATTTTCTTGTTGGTCAGAAGAACATAGAACAAGAACAGTTAGTGGATCCCAAAAGTATTTTACTACCTCCGCTCCATATTAAATTAGGGTTGATAAAACAATTCATCAAGGCTCTTAAAAAAAGAAGTAGCGAAGCCTTCCAATATCTCTACAAAAAATTCCCAAAGTTGTCAGATGCCAAAATCAAAGAACGGGTTTTCAATGGGCCGCAAATAAGGGAACTTATAAAAGAATTCCCGAAGACGATGACGGTGGATGAGGAAAAAGCATGGAAGAGCTTCATGAATGTTGCCCAGAAATTTCTTGGAAACAATAAAGACCCAAACTATAGGGAATTGGTGGAGGGCTTGCTCCGGAATTACAAAGCTATTGGATGTTTGATGAGCTTGAAGGTCCATTTCTTGGATTCACATTTTGACAATTTCCCAGAAAACCTTGGACATTATAGCGAAGAACAAGGTGAAGGATTTTACCAAGATATAAAAGAGATGGAAAGACGCTACCAAGGTTTCTGGGACATCAACATGTTGGCAGACTACTGCTGGAACTTGAAGAGGGATACGACCAAGAGGCATAAGAGAAAGGCACTTAGAAGGAGTTTTGAGCAAACCTGCAGCCCCATAAACAAGCGCGGAAAGATTGAAAAATTAGGAGGGAGAAAAGTGAGAGGCAAGGGGACTCACTGTAAACAAGCACCCCGAAGGGAACAGAATCTGCAACGTCCACGTCGTTGTTCCTAGGTGATGCTAATAGCAGAGTTCAGTTTAATAGCAGGGCTGGGTTCCCTGTCAATATCTCACAGCGAACGGATCGCCGGAATTGGATGCCTTGACAGGGAGATCGAAATCCGCGAGATAAAACAATAATGGCAACATTTTATCCACTGGGGTGGCACTGTGATAGTCCCGATCAAGATTTAGGGCTCCTTGCCGATGTTTAGAAGATATTCAAGACCTAAACAGTTACCCTCTAACTTAACAGATCGCTTGAGAAATTGTCCCGGGCCCAGTTCCAAAAAATGACCATTTTAACCTCTAAGTGACCTTGAAATCTCGTTTTTCTGACGTGATGGGGCTCAGCTGACCCCGGGATCGGATTCAGGACGCAAAAATACCCCGGGATACCATGGTCCGGTCAAATAGTCCGGACTTTTTTTTTTGTAAACCTGTGTTATTGATATTTTTAAGATGAAGCGACGTTTTAGGTACAGGACATACGGCAGCAACTTTTGAACATATTGGACACATACATGACTTAATTGATAGATTGAATAGAGTAGCTAAAGGTTTACAGAGTAATGTAGCGCAATCTTTTAATAAGAATGAGGGTAGCTTGTCCTCCTCAGAAGAGCTATTATTTGGAAGCTTCCCAAGAAGGACAAAGAGTAGTTTCTCAGTCGTCATGGTAAATACAAAATTAGGAAGCAGGTTGAAGCTTTTATCTAATAGATTACTTTATAGGGGACTGTAAACGGACTTGAAGTATTCACTAAAGCCATTTACAATATCAATTGGATTTTCCAAAATGTTATCATTATATGTAATAGTTGAAGGAAATCTAGAAGAATTCGATTTTTTAGAGTTGACATATGACCAAAATTGTTTAGGGTCGGAAATAACCTTATGTTCAATAGAAAAAATATATTCATTATGTGCCTGTTTTATTTCCTTTCTGATGGAAGATCAAATATTAGAAAATTGTTGAAATAGACGGGGATTATGTCTAAGTTTTTTCCTTAAACGATTCTTTTCTCTTAATAGGTTGATAATTTCAGTAGTGAACCACGGTGGATATTTATATTTATATTTTATGTTAAGCTTAGGAATAAATTGAATATGTGCTGTATTTATAATATTATAAAGTGTATCAAACGCACGATCTATGTCAGTGAAAGATGAAAGTCCACTCCAATCAATATCAGACATTATATGCATATAATCCAGGATAGTTCCCTTTTTTGAAATTAAATACACGAGCATCTTCATTAACTTTGGACATTTCAAGCTTACACTGAAAGTTAAATGTAAATGCCGGATAATGTGCATCCTCTGCGACCAACGCATGCTTATCTCTTTCAACTTTACAAAACATGTTCGAATATAGCAAGTCTGAAATATTATTTGTCATATTTGGGATAGTGTTAAATTGCGGAAGGCCTAAGAAATTACAAAAATTGGTGATAATACATGCTTTTTGAGAAAGACAACCAGAACCTATTAGAACAATTTTACTAGCTTCGTAGTTCATCTGCATTAGTAAATCAACAAACAAATTTATATCAGAAATTAGCGTACTAGGCGGAATATAAACTAAAATAATGTATAAACAACAAGATATGATCCTGCATCTGCATATAACAATATCAATGAGAGGCACTTGGTTTTGAAAATGATCAGTAGATAAAGACTCCACTTTATAAGTATTCCGCACGGCAATTAATACGCCGCCGCCTTTAGATTTACCTGATAAAGTTGCGTTACGAGCAGTTCTAAATACTGTGTACGCATCGTTAATTAACTCACTGTTGTAGACGGATAAATTAAACCAAGTTTCTGTAATTAGTAAAATATCGTAATCACACACACTGGCATTATTGTAAAATGTTGCAGTTTTTGTATTTAAGCCGCCGACATTCTGGTAGTAACCAGTGATGTTACCTGTTGGGGTATAGTTTCATTGGTTTGTGGGTAAAGAAATAACCTTTGGAAGACCCTTAACGTATTTGATAGTTAAGTTATTTTCACCATTACGACGTCTATTATCAAGTTCATCCCAGGCACTGTTGAGAGTGCTGACCTGCATTGGAGTGCGATCGGGTCATCACATCTTTTATATTCATATTTTTGCATGACTTCGTGAAATCGGCAGCCTTCTCTTGGTTTTTAAAATGATGTTTCCTAGTTTTTGGATTGATGACTTGAGATTCTGGTAGATTAAACACCATCACATTAAAAGCTCTTTTATGTCTTTCTTCCATTTCTTGCAGAATTTCGTCAGTTTGTTGTGGAAGAGCCTTTTTTTATTGCTGCTAGTTCGGTTTTGAGTGAATTTTTCTCCGCCTTCAATAGAGTAGTTTCATCAGTAAGAGATGTAATTGCACTTGCGCAAGTACTAACCTGTTGCTTGATATCATTTGAGAAAGGCTCAAAGCGGTTTTTGAAAATAGTATCTATCGCAACAAGGATGTCAGATGAAGTAGAAGCAGTCTCTTCAGATGTACGATTAGCTGGTAAATTCCACAGTTGACGGCAATTGGGGCATATCCATTTTCCCTCACTCGATTTAGAGCAACTTTTAATTTTCGCTGGTGCAATAAACTGATGGCATAGACTAAAATTTGTCATTATGGAAAATATTTATAAGATAGGTAAGGAGGATAGTTACCGTACAAAACAGGGGTACAAAGTCTTCACGTCCAGGGGCCGGTCAGGACGACTTATGCAAAAGAAACAACGGTAGGCCACGGATAATATTCAATAAAACATATATGTGTACAGGGAAATATAATAACAAATGTTAAATTGAATTTTAAATTTGTTTTTTGGGGCCTCGGTGGCCGAGTGGGTAGAGACCCTGCCCATAGACCAAGAGGTCGCGGGTTCGAATCCCGTCCGGTGGAATAATTTGTGAGTAATACATTATTCCATCCGGGTCCATGGATGTAGTGTGAATGAATTGTGGCGTGCAAACGAATTAAAACGTGGAATTAGTTAATAAATTAATTTAAAAAAAAAATAATACAATGGCAGATGGCTGTATGGTGAAAGCCGAGGCCTATGAAACAAAAAAAAATATTTTTTTAAAAAGTGGGACCATAAATAATATTAATCTCAACGGAGTTCACTTAATGCTTAATTAATATTGCCTTTTTTGCCAATAGCGTTGATTAATAATTACGATTCTTCTGTGCGCGAAATACTGACTATATGTACGTAATACTCACTGGTTTTTACATCAAATCGCACTTGTTTTACCACAAAATCAGTTCATTTTCACTGGAGACGAAATAAACGCAGCCGAACGCCAGCCGTGCGATTTGCAATAAAAAGATTACTTTAAGAAAAAGTAATGTGATTTTATAAAAATAATAACATGCCATGGCATCGAAACAATTGCGGATGTCAAAATGGCAAAAGATATCGCAGTCACTTGATTAAAGTAAGTCATTTCGAAGTGATTTACACTCACAAGTAAAAATCCTCCTAATAAAGTGGTATTACGCAGACTACGGTTATCACGATGTTTGTGTTATGTCTTTTGTCGTTAATTAAATAACAGCAATATATTGTGCTATTTTGACATCCGCAATTGTTGTATCAATTCCATAGTATGTCATTATTTTTATAAAATCACATTATTTTCTTAATTATTTTAGCTGTGAATTTTCTGACATTCGTTAATTTTTAGAGGAGTTCAATTTGAAGCTTTAAACGAGTGTTTTCCACTCCCAGACTAAGCATGAAGTAAAATTTCGAGTTTAGAAAAGCCCCGTGAAAATTTGTCGAGGGTCGCGCAGCGACCCGAGACAAATTTTCTGGGCTTTTCTAAACTCGAAATTTTACTTCATGCGCCACGTGTATAAAACACAGATTTTAAGTGAATTTCGAATATACATATATTTGACAATATTATAATGTTTTATACGCGTGGCACATGAAGTAAAATTTCGAGTTTAGAAAAGCCCAGAAAATTTGTCTCGGGTCGCTGCGCGACCCGAGACAAATTTTCACAGGGCTTTCCTAAACTCGAAATTTTACTTCATGCTTAGTCTGGGAGTGGAAAACACTTGTTTAAAGCTTCAAATTAAACTTAAAAAAAACAGGGAATATCCGCAATTGTTGTATCACTTCCATGGTATGTCATTATTTTTATAAAATCACATTACTTTTTCTTGATTATTTTAGCTGTGAATTTTCTGACATTCGTTGATTTTTAGAGGAGTTCAATTTTAAGCTTAAAACGAGTGTTTTCCACTTCCAGACTAAGCATGAAGTAAAATTTCGAGTTTAGAAAAGCCCCGTGAAAATTTTTCGAGGGTCGCGTAGCGACTCGAGACAAATTTTCTGGGCTTTTCTAAACTCGAAATTTTACTTCATGCGCCACGCGTATAAAACACTGATTTCAAGTGTGGTTAAAATATACATAAATTCACAATATTTTTGTTTTGTACGCGTGGCGTATGAAGTAAAATTTTGAGTTTAGAAAAGCCTAGAAAATTTGTCTCGGGTCGCTGCGCGACAAATTTTCACAGGGCTTTTCTAAACTCGAAATTTTACTTCATGCTTAGTCTGGGAGTGGAAAGCACTTGTTTAAAGCTTTAAATTGAACTTAAAAAAAACAGGGAATATCCGCAATTGTTGTATCAATTCCATTGTATGTCATTATTTTTATAAAATCATTACTTTTCTCTTAATTATTTTAGCTGTGAATTTTCTGACATTCGTTATTTTTAGAGGAGTTCAATTTGAAGCTTTAAACGAGTGTTTTCCACTCCCAGACTAAGCATGAAGTAAAATTTCGAGTTTTAGAAAAGCCCCGTGAACATTTTATAAAAATAATGACATACCATGGAAGTGATACAACAATTGCGGATATTCCCTGTTTTTTTTTTTTAAGTTCAATTTGAAGCTTTAAGCAAGTGTTTTCCACTCCCAGACTAAGCATGAAGTAAAATTTCGAGTTTAGAAAAACCCTGTGAAAATTTGTCTTGGGTCGCGTAGCGACTCGAGACAAATTTTCTGGGCTTTTCTAAACTCGAAATTTTACTTCATGCGCCACGCGTATAAAACACTGATTTCAAGTGTGGTTCAAATATACATAAATTCACAATATTTTTGTTCTGTACGCGTGGCGCATGAAGTAAAATTTCGAGTTTAGAAAAGCCCAGAAAATTTGTCTCGGGTCGCGGCGCGACCCGAGACAAATTTTCACAGGGCTTTTCTAAACTCTAAATTTTACTTTATGCTTAGTCTGGGAGTGGAAAACACTTGTTTAAAGCTTCAAATTTAACTTAAAAAAAAACAGGGAATATCCGCAATTGTTGTATCAATTCCATGGTATGTCATTATTTTTATAAAATCACATTACTTTTTCCTAATTATTTTAACTTAGAGAAACGTAAAGTGTTAAGTGTGAACATTCGTGAATTCAGAATTTTTCCCTCTACAAAAAAGTGAAATACATTTTGTCTCTAAAATAAATAGGGAAGCCAATATTTGAACACTTTCAAATTAACATTCGATTTCTTATGTTGCGTCTGCCAAGTCAACACCCGGTATAATTTAAAGATAAACGGCATAAAGCACATTGGAAGTAAATGTCATTTAAGGACATTTACCTATAATTTCTTGTCTATTTGACTTTTTCGGCTTGAGTCGCATGTATTAAATTATTTGCTGTGAGTTTTTCATTTATAATAAATCCTAGACACGTGATTGTAAGGTAAACAAACTAAAATCTCAGAAAAATTATATCTATTCAACAAATTCTTTTTTTAATTGTTTAGAGTACAAAATTAGACATTTTTTATATTTATATGCAATAAATTTGACTACATATGCTTATTTTTGTAAAGTACACATACTTTTTTTTATAAAACGCAAATCTGTACATTAGAAAAGTAGTAATAACTTAAAAAACTAGTTATGGCACAAAATTCACACGACTTATGAATTATTTTATATACAGCGCAAACAATTGCAATGCCCAGAACGGCTGAACAAAGTGGTTTTAAGAATTAAAAAATAAATAAAATTCTTAACAATGTGATGGCATTTTGATCTGGTTTGCTCAAGCAATGAGAAAATATGCTTAATTTTTCATTACAAAAAGAATAAATAAAAAAAATAAACAAATAAAATATGATAAATTTAAATTGAAAACTATTTGAATTCGAGAAAATAAGCTTATGCTTCTTATAGTTTGCACACTTTAAACATAATATATAAAATTACAAAAATGTTATTCGTGAAAATGCAAACAATGTCTTAATTAATAAGACAACTTAAAACGATAAATATCCATTGAAACAACTAATATCCGGAGGTGTATTTGCACGGGAAGTAGTTGTTTCAAGGGATATTTATCGTCTTAAGTTGTCTTATTAATTAAGGCATTGTTTGCAATTTCACATATAACATTTTCATAGTTTTATATATTATAAGTAAAATATGTTTTATAACATAAATATTTCAAATTCAACAATATTTTAATTTGAAAGAATAAACCTACGCTTCTTTTAGTTTGCAAAACTTTAAACATAATATATAAAATTACGATAATGTTCGTATAAACAGCAAATAATCGTTTGCAGTTTATACAAACATTATCGTAATTTTATATATGTTTTATAAACTGCAATGCGATCTTTAAAAACATGATTTGGAGTAGGCTGTGAATTTGAAATAAGATTGGCACAAATGACTTTTAACACATAGTTTACCATAACCTCAAATTTATTCCTTCATTCAATTAGCATTCTGGGCAACCGCACAAAAAAAATGCCGCCTACTCTAAATCATTATTTAAATGATCGCATGGTATTGTATGTTCAATCAAAGAAAAACCTCTAGAGTACCATGATTTAATCTTTTTTCTTAACTTAAGTTGGCTACACGCTTTAAGAATTATCATATAAAACGTCAGACATAATAATTATAATGTATAATTTCAGAGTTGCCAACCTACAATTTATTCCATGGCACTCTAGAGGTTTTATTTTATTAAACATACGATAGTTTTGCATATGTAGAAGAAAGTACTAGGAATTTATCAACATTTGCGCATTAATTATTTGCATTTGTTACGTTCTTTAGATTAATCAATTTCATGCGTAAGGTAATTTCATTTAAATCTCATGAAAATGACAAAAACCCGGCCCTTTTCACAATCAACTTATGAAATGAATATGCTCGAAAAATAAGTTTAAGGTTCAGTTGCATAAAAGACTAAGTTAATCTAAATTTTAAAAATACAATTGCAATTCACTTTCAAATTTGAAACAGAAAGTTTTTCTTTTAAGTATACAATTTTTTTTAAAGAGTGTAATTTGAAGCTTTGAACGAGTGATTTCCAGTCCCAGGTAAACATGAAATAAAATGTCGAGTTTAGAAAAGCCTGAGAATTTGTATTTAGAAAGCCAATAAATGTACGCAGGGAATATTTCGATTAGGTATACAAATGTATACGCTTTTTTTTAAAAGACCTCAATTTGAAGCTTTAAACGAGTGTTCCACTCCCACGTTAAGCATGAAGTAAAATTTCGAGTTTGTTGTTTCAATAAATTTTTGAAGTGTTAACAAGAGAATTTTTATTTAGAAAGATAATAAATTTATACAGGGTTAGGTTATTTCTTTTAGATATACATATGAAAAACCATAAGAGTTTTTATTCAGAAATCCAATAGAAATAATTCTTCATTTAAGTATACATACGGATACGCTTTTTTAAAAAAGTTAAATTTAAAGCTAAACAAGTGTTTTCCACTCCCAGGTTAAGCATGAAGTAAAATTTCGAGTTTAGAAAAGCCTGAAAATTTGGTTTGGTCGCTCTGCGTAGCAGAGCGACCAAGCCAAATTTTCAGGCTTTTCTAAACTCGAAATTTTACTTCATGCGCCACGCGTACAAAACATTGATTTTAGGTGAAGGTCAAAATATTCAGCTAAAGCAGTATGCTAAAAACGTGTATTCTGAAGATCACATGACATCAGTGTTTAGTACGCGTGGCGCATGAAGTAAAATTTCGAGTTTAGAAAAGCCTGAAAATTTGGTTTGGCCACTCCGCTTCGCGGAGTGACCAAACCAAATTTTCAGGCTTTTCTAAACTCGAAATTTTACTTCATGCTTAGCCTGGGAGTGGAAGACACTCGTTTAAATTTAAATTTAACTCTTTTAAAAAAGCGTATACGTATGTATACTTAAATGAAAAATTCCATACATAATCTATTGGATTTCTTAATACACATTTTTTGGCTTTTGCATGTCTATTTATTTAAATAACCTAACCCTTTATGCATTTATTATCTTTCTAAGTAAAAATTATCTCGTTGACACTTTTCAAAAACTCATTGAAACAACTTCCCGAGCTAATGCCCTGACAAATATCAATTTTTAGTTAATATTTACACTAAAGCATTAAAAACAATTTTTTTAGATCACTGAAGCATTCGAAAGTTAGTGTTTTTTTAGTTTACTAAAGCTTTTACTTAAAGTTTGCATATTCAGTTCGAAAGTTTTCTGCAAGTGGACCTTAAACTTTCAACTACTTATATTTATAACTAAATTATTTAACCATAAAGAAGAAACGTTGTTCTACTTCAAAGATTTAACTAAATTTCTAATTCACTCAAGAACATTATTAGGAAACTCCTAATGACAAAAATAACAACATATTGCAATTTTGGCCTTTTTTTAAATGAACATTTTTACATTGGGAAAAGTCGTTTAATGCTATTCATTTAATGTGTTTAATGAGTTTTGCCGTTAATGCGACGAATTGTTAGTTAATTAATTCTAATAGCTGAAAGTTTCAGTAGATTTTATTGCACTAGATTAAAATGTAATCAAGAGTGTATTCAACATTAGATCAAACGTAAAATCAAGCTGAGTTGACTCTAGTAATGATTCGAGCATTTTATAGAGTAAATTACACAATTTGTTTTTTTATACACGTTGTTTGTACTTTTTTAATTTCCTATGATTTTATGAAAGCGTTTCGTATTTTAATCAGAGGATTCATAAAGCATGAAGTATAAAAACTTCAGGCGTATAAAACACTGATTTATACCGTATGTTCAATAAAAAAAACCTCTAGAGTTCCATGATTTTATCTTTTTTTAAATTAAGGTTGGCTACATGCAGGAATTGACATATAAAACGTCAAACACAATAATTATAATGTATAATTTCATAGTTGCCAACCTACAATATTTTCCATGATACTCTAGTGATTTTATTTTATTGAACATACTATATAACGAGTGTCTATAAACTGTCGGCATCCCAGTAGGTTCTGACTTTAGAAACATACGTCGTAATTAAATTTAGCACTGTGCCACTACCCAATGACATGGTGCAAAGGGGAGTGTGCAGTTCTGCGCTGCACTTAGGCCTCATTAGGCCCATTGTGACATATAATTATAGTTCCCGTCCTTTTACTCCTGATTACTATGTAGTTTATCTACTTCTCGCTAGATGCGTAGCACACGTTCAGAGCGTGCCAAGAGCGTTTTTAAAGCAACCGAGATGCCAACAGTTTATAGAAACTCGTTATAAATTAAAAAAAAAAACATAGAACATGTATGTTTATTTCATTGCAAGCTCTGTTTGATTTAACGTTTGATCTCATATCATTAAACAACCAGGATATAAAAGTACGAAGCAATGAGTCTGAAATGCAACCAAATATACATCACGGTGTATTTCCATATTGTACATTGGGTTGCATATACAGCTACATACGTCGAATATCCTGTTCACAAAAAATCGTTGTTTGGAAGGAACTGTTTTTTTATATCTGCCTTTTTAACAGAGGTTAATAGAAGATTTAAGATTCTACTAAGCATATTGTTAATACCTTAGTGGAGTCATGAAAACTTCTACTAATTTCTTTTATTAAATGCGTTTTAGCGTGAATTCATATTCAATTCTGAACAGGTATGAACGAAGACTTCTTTACATAAGTATCTAAATTATAACAAATACAGGCTTTCCCACTGAGCAAAAAACAAACAAATAACGTTATATCAATATTGTAGCAACATTAAACGTTGTTTTAATATGTAAAGTTATTTAAATTAAAAAACACTTGTTGTTTTAATGTTGATGAAACATTAATTAAATGGATTTGCTCAGTGGGTTCATTCATGCCTCGAACAATTCATTTAGAAAAATAGTACCTATTGAAAATTCCAGCTAATTCAAAAAAGGGGGCAGAGTTACATAAGTCTGGTTGCTATTAGGCTCGATTTTAATATGATCCTTTATCCTGATATCGTACTCCTGTTTGACCTCGTGCATCATATTCCCATCGTACTTCGGGGAAATATTCGCGTACCTTTCAGGAGAACCATTTATATGATTAACGTACTCGATCTTAGCACCGATCGCGTTTTCATCCCCGTTGGGCGAATGCGTCTGGAGCATCGAATAATCCCTACTCAAAGGCGGACTTTGATTATTCAAATTCGTCGTGTATTCATGCGCCCGCAAAGGCGAGCTGAACAATTGGTTGTCGTGAGGGTTTAACATGTAAGAATACCCGCTTTGCGGTGAGCCGAAGCTCTGATAACTCGCCGGGGATGAGTTCAAGAGATTCAGATGTCCTAAATCGTAGTTGGATTGGTAGCTCCAGGTGTCTACAGGGGTTGTTGTGTTGATGGGGTTAGATTGGGTGAACGGGCCCAGGGTGTTGTTAAAGTTGGTGGTGATGCTCGAGCTGGGGGAGTTGGAGGTGATGTAGCCGGTTTTGCGCGGGGGTTCGCGTTTGCGCCACTTGGCCCTCCGGTTTTGGAACCACACCTGCACTCGGGATTCGCTCAGGTTTAGCTTCAGGGCGAGTTCCTCCCTGGCGAAGACGTCCGGATATGGGGCGCGCTCGAAGGCGCGTTCTAGTTCTTCCAGTTGGAACGCTGTGAATGTTGTCCTAAAAAATAAAATAAAATATTTGGTTATAGTCATGAAAACACCACAACAATATCCTGAAAGTTTCAAAAGTACAGGTAAATAAATAAAAGTAGAGTACCCAGTATTTAGTTGAACTGTATTCTGGTGGTACCCTAAACTAAATTAGTTGGCTAAAATCTTATAAAAACATGCTTAAAAGACCTAAATCGATGGTTCAAGACTTAGGTCGTTGTTACAGAGACCTAGGTCGTTATTACAAAACACCTAGATTGATGTACAAAAGACTTAGATGGATAGCTGTTTGGAACTCTATGACTCCAATAAAATGGATTATTATTACATGATACCAATAAGATCTACATAGACGACTCAACAGAAAACATTGTTTCAGTGTTGCCTGCTTTTACGTGAATCGTTAAAATGTTACAATTTATATATCCAGGGCCCGTATTCACAGCACCGATGCAATTTGTCATCGGTAAGAAGCAGCGACGGCTCGCAGACTAACTTCAGGGTCGGCCACAGCGCCAAGGCACACAAAATTTGAGGTTGGGATCGGGCTTTATAAATACAAGGAATTGCACAACAATGTCACCTTTCAATAACGGATACATATTACCTTAGCTCTCTGGCCGACCCTGAAGTTAGGCTGCGAGCCGTCGCTGGTAAGAAGTTGCACTGAAATGACGTCATTTTAGGAAAAATTTACCCAACTGCTTGGAGTAAAATAAAATCATTTTAGTGCAACTGCTAACCGATGACATATTGCATCGGTACTGTGAATACGGGCCCTGGAAGAGGAAGAGTCAAAACATACAAGAATTGGTTACTAGAGATGTTCCGAATATACAGAAATTAGTATTTACGATTATGAATACGAATAATTTTATTCTCTGAGTAAATATAAAAAATCTTTGTTTTCGTATGAATTCAAAAAAAATTACTTCATTAAAAGTTGCTAACTTAACGAAAAATTCGCATATGTAAATTTTAAAAGAAAGTTCGGAGAAATTGTCATTCTTAGACTTGATTATAAAAACTTAAAATTTATAAATTTTTGGGTAAACTGCGGTATTATAGAGTATAGTGGAATTCGGAAGAGATGTCCTATGACTCATTAATGTGAAATGTGTGGTTCAATTTTTTTAGAGAGTATGTCGACAGTTGTATCTGCAACGATTTTTCCAAGTTGTGTCAAATTTTGACATTACATGACAATGTCATACTGTTTAGGTCGCGAGTATATTACTGTTCTTTGTAATTTTTTTTTTTTTGAGTATACATATCCCAATTATGTATTGTAGATTTTTAAATATTTATTGTTTTCAATTTGAAGCTTAAACAAGTCTTTTCCATTCCCAGGTTAAGCATGAAGTAAAATTTCGAGTTTAGAAAAGCCTGAAAATTTGGTTTGGTCGCGTAGCGCGAAGCGCGGAGCGGCCAAACCAAATTTTCAGGCTTTTCTAAACTCGAAATTTTACTTTATGCGCCGCGCGTATAAGACACTAATTTCAAGAAAAGTTTACTCGTTCACAATATTTCAGTGCTTTCAGTGTTTAATACGCGTGGCGCATGAAGTAAAATTTCGAGTTTAGAAAAGCCTGAAAATTTGGTTTGGCCGCTCCGCGCTTCGCGCTACGCGACCAAACCAAATTTTCAGGCTTTTCTAAACTCGAAATTTTACTTCATGCTTAGTCTGGGAGTGGAAAACACTCGTTCAAATTGAACTCTTAGAAAAAAAAGCGTATGCATATGTATACCTAATAGAAAATTCCCTGTATGTATACTTAAAAGAAAAATTCTCTGTATTAACAGATTAATCCGATGAATATTTGCCAAATCTACTGAAACTAACTCAACCAACATTTTCGTTTGAGATTACACAAAATCAACATGAATGCATTATTTATTTCTGTAAATACCTGAACAATAGTTCAGTTAGTAAATATAGAAATTGGAATTATACCACTTAAAACTCATATTTAAAATGATTGTGCACATTAATTAAAATGATTTGTGGCTAGGTTTTTGTAGATTTAGTTTTACTAAGCCATTCTCAAAATGTGACGTTTAACCTTAAAATGTTAAAGCCATAGCAGACATATTATGAAGTTTGCTGTCTCTTAACACACGTAATCTGATGACATCAAACTATTTTCGTATTACATGTATTGGCCCAGGAAGCACTACAAATCAAGGTAACCATGGGACACCACCGTGAATCGTACCTTATATAGGTATGTTTGATACCCTATACTCATCAGTACTCAGTGTATTGGTGATAGATAACACGATGTTTCAGTTGTGCTTATAATTCTTAGTGTTGGTTAAAATAGTTGTTAGTTTAAGTTAAATGAGCAAATTCTTACAAAAATTAAAAGTTGAGATTTATGTTTCATATCAGAGCGAATCCGAATCACCTAATATGATTCGAACCACGAATACTCGAATAAAGGATTCGTAAGTGAAAATATGATTCGAATCAAAGATTCGAATCCTCATTTTTGAATCACGGATACAAATCCTTTAAAAATAAATTTGAATCTATCATTTGCAACCAGTAACATTTTATTCCATCAGTTTCTATTAAGAAAAATGTTCATTTACCGACTAAATATCTGATTAAATAATGATTTTAATTAATTATGATATATGTATTATTGAACTTCATTCTAAATCAGTGTTTTATACGCGTGGCGCATGAAGTAAAATTTCGAGTTAGAAAAGCCCCGTGAAAATTTGTCTCGGGTCGCTGCGCGACCCGAGACAAATTTTCTACGCGGGGCTTTTCTAAACTCGAAATTTTACTTCATGCTTAGTCTGGGAGTGGACAACACTCGTTCTTAGGAGTTTCAAATTGAGTGATCACTCTAGATTACTAAGTTTATTACCATTTTACAAAGGCTACAGCTCGAAGGACCAATCATGGTCTTCGGAGACCGAAGGACCCTCGACAAATTTTCACGGGGCTTTTCTAAACTCGAAATTTTACTTCATGCGCCACGCGTATAAAACAATGATTTCAAGTGAAGTTAAAAATATACTATTAAGGTTGGAAATTTTATATGATTAAATAACCAAATATGCATTTACAAATATTTTAATTATTGAAAATGTAAATATTTATATTCAAATATGAATAATTTAGTGATTTAAATATTCATATTAGAATATTTAACTATTTGAATTAATCGAATTCGAATCCCAGCCTTAATAGGGATGATTCGAATTATTTGGGAGGATTTGAATCCGTGTATGAGGATTCGAATCCTATTATAAGGATTCGAATCATCTACGTCTGGATTCGAATACGAATCCTTTTAAAAAAATGTAACGAATCCGGATCACGAATCCGTTTTCCCATAATATTATGTTGGGGGAGATTCTGTATATATTTTTACATCACAACGACCTCACATACTTCTCCTCTGAAAAGGACTAACTACTTTATGATTTTCCCGCCTAAAGGAGGTCGTTTACCCACTCATTAGAATCCAATTGAAGGCATTCAATACCTTCAATCATCGATGTTGCTAACAACACTTTAACCGCATTGACAATATTTATTAATAGATTCATATATGACATTTTTTGTATTATTCATCAGTCGCCCTTGAACCATCGAGATGAACACATCTTGTCATCTTGTGCATGGTCCGCCTATAGCGATATAGCGCATAAAAGCTGTAATGTATCGGGTGAAAATCTTAAGGGGGTAAGGGCCCCTTTGGATTTTGATTAGACACATTATTTGTCTTTAATGAATGCTAGACAATACGTTAGACCGTGGACTGTAAGCACTCAAGGGTGATATTTTTAGCCGATTCTATGAACCCTACCTCTTCTATTTGGTGAAAACTATCTTAAAATTATTAAGAGTATATTGCCTCTTTAGAATCAATAAAACCGTAAAGTAACCTCCTCTTCCTCTTCATTTTATGAGGGGGAGGAAAGAAGGTTCTTTGGAGATTCTAAAAAGACACCTCCTCCCTACCATAGGTTTTAACTCTTTTAATCATTTTGAAGAGTTTCCTCTCAAATGAGGAGGAGGTTCTAGAATCGGCTGTAACCCTCTACTACTAAAGTATTCGAATACCTCTTTTGAATCCTCTAAAAGGATTTGAATCCAGGAATCGAATCCTGAATGATTCGAATCCTGCCCAGCTCTGTTTCATATACATTAATACATGTACCTATATTACATAAAAAAAAACACCAAAACTTCATTGGGGTAACATTTTAAAAGATTTACCCCAACTCATAAAATGTTACCCTTAAAACAAAGTTTTTATCGCTGCATGTTTGGTACAAAACGATCATATTTAAATAAACTCCATGACTGATTATATAAAATAATAAAATAAAGTATACAGTTGGCAGCACTGGTTATTGGATTTAATAAATTTTATTAAACGAAAAATATTCCAGTTTTTGCATTAAATTTGACGAACACAAATACAAATGCGAATATTTAAAATTAAACCAATATTAACAAAATTATGAACGGTGGAGGCTTCTACTTCGTTATACATGTTAATTGAATAAAATAAAACACTTTAACTTTGTTTGTATAACACAATATTTTTTATTTTTGTGACTGCACTTCTGCAAACGGAGTTTGATAATGGCAAGTTGAGTTGCCGAAACTGCAGTCACAAAAATAAAAAATATTGTGTTATACAAACAAAGTTAAAGTGTTTTATTTTATTAAATATTAACCAAATCGAATACCAATATTGATATTCAGAACATCTTAAAGTCGAAGATAATCCTAATTCGAAATAAACAAAGTCAGCTCTTACATTAGTTACGTAGATATTTGGTAATTGTTTTGTGAATTTCTTTTCTCATAAAAGTATCATTTTCTAATTGTTATTTTTAATTTCAACCGTGGATAATCAAAATAAATCGAGCGTGTGCCGGTATGCCAAAAACCCACCATATGGTCCACTATTCCGGCATATGCTGCTCACACCCCATTTATTATAACTACACAACATTTTAATTACAAGTTAACAACCCCTCGATTTAGATAAGTGTGAATAAATTACCCACAAATTCAATTTGTTGATTTCAAATTTTAACAAATTACTAAGCCTTACACCTAAAGGTTTCATACGATAAAAAAAATCTAACTTAGGTTACTAAAATCTACATGAAGTTTTGAAACTTTTCTCTATACGTTTACTATAAATACTTTTTTCAGCAGGTCAGAGATTTAGGTGAAAATTTTTGAATGATTGAATTAGAACATTTTATGTTCTAGACTTTTTTCTAGTTATATTTTATGCGAATATTTTCAATTATTTTGAGCAGATTTTAAAGATTTAAATTTGAAAATTCTTTATCTTTTAAACTGCCCACTGGGCAAAGAAATGTTGCATGACACGTTGCATCAATGTTGCCGCGTGACACGAAACGTTTCGTTTTAAGTTGCATGAATATTGAAAAAACGTTGCATAAACGCTGAATGTCCGATTGCAAGAACATTGCATGCTAACGTTCAAAGCAATGTTGACAAAGCAACGCCCATGCAACACGAGCGATTACTCTTATTTGTATGCCACCCAACATACAAATGTATGTATGTTAAGTTAAATACGATGAATGCATAGAACCCGTATTGTTTACAACCCGATGTACAGCAATTAAGGGAACGTTATAGTAATGTTCTTCTCGTAATCTTAATGCAATATTTATTTTTGGGTTTAGATGGTCAAAAAATACAAATATATATTGGTAACAAGAAAACAAGAAAAAAACTGTCTTACAAAAAGTAATGTATAGTCTAGGAGAACAGTACCCCAGTACCTAAGTACCCAGCACCCTTAAACTCTAAAAATACTAAAATATTGTTAACAAGTGAACTTCAATTGAAATCAGCGTCTTATACGCGTGGCGCATGAAGTAAAATTTCGAGTTTAGAAAAGCCTTAAAATTTGGTTTGGTCGCGTAGCGCTACGCGCTACGCGACCAAACCAAATTTTAAGGCTTTTCTAAACTCGAAATTTTACTTCATGCTTTATCTGGGAGTAGAAAACACTCGTTTAAAGCTTTAAATTGAACTCTGAAAAACAACAAATATCTGAAGATTTACAGCATATAATTGGGATACGTATACTTAAAAAAAAACTCTCTGTATGTTCAATGTCCATGAAATGCGTGAACCATAATGTTGCATTACAGCAACAGTTTCAACAATTATACAATGTTAAAAACGCAATGTTACCATTTTCAATATTTATCCAATGTTTACAATACAACTTTGCAAAAAAAATAAGTTTAGAAAAGCCTGGACGTTTCTCAATTGAATTTCACTATTTCTCAAAAGTACAAACACAGCACTTTGTTTAATAAAGATAGGAAATAGTTTTGAGAGATATAATTGACTAAAACAGGAAATCCAAAACAAAAAGAGTGTATTTTGAACTTCGCCCTAAATCAGTGTTTTATACGCGTGGCGCATAAAGTATAATTTCGAGTTTAGAAGAGCCTTTAAAATTTTAAGGCTTTTCTAAACTCAAAATTTTACTTCATGCTTAGCCTGGGAGTGGAAAACACTCGTTTAACGCTTCAAATTGAACTTTTTAAAAAATAAACAACGAATATCTGAAGATTTACAGCATACAACTGGGATATGTATACTGAAATCTGGTCAAATAATATAATGTATCAAATTAGCTTATTTAGTAAATTACTAACAAACAATTAATAATGTTGCGTTATTGCATTAATGGCGCTTAATGGGTTAACTTGACTTGATTTCAAGCTACTTGATATTACTCGTCTTGACTTGATTCATATCTTCATCTTTGACTTGATTTTAAGTTATTTGAGTTCACTCTTAACTTAATTTTACGTATAATATATAAAATTATTTCAAATTTAAATAGTTTTGAATTTGAAGTATTAATTTCACGTATTTAACCTCACTCTTGGCTTGATTTAAAATTGCATGACTTCAATTTTGACTTAATTTCAAACTATTTGACTTTACGACTGACGCTATACCGTATGTTTATTATAATTTTTGATAAGAGGTGGCCATGGAAATTTACTTGACTGGTAATCTTAAAAAAGGTTGAGAAACACTGGTATGACGATATGAGAGAAACTTAAATGTATACAAGATAAAACAATAGGATATACATTTGATTAAATATAATTTTTGATAAAAAAATGGCCATAGAAGTTTACTTCAATAGCAATCTTAAAAAAGATAGAGAAACACTGGTATAGACGATGTAAAAGAAGCTTAAATGTGTATGTAATAAATCAATATTATATAAATTTGATTAAATACAATTTTTGATAAAAATGTCCATGAACATTTACTTCAGTAGCACTCTTAAAAATAGTTGAGAAATACTGGTATTGAAGATGTAAAAGAAACTTAAATGTGTACATGATAAAACAATAGGATATACATTTGATTAAATTTGAGATTTTGCGGATTCCATAGGATATAAATTTGATTAACTATAATTTTTGATAAAAGGTGGCCATGGAAATTTACCTCAGTAGCAATTTTACGAATAAAGCACTAATAACCTTTCTCCACACTTTTATTTGAATTACCAAATGTACATTTCGGACACAAAGTGACCATTATCAATGGATTAACACTGTTAATCCATTGATAATGGAATCCGAAATGTACATTTGGTAATACAAATAAGTGTGAAGAAAGGTTATCAGTGCTTTATTCGTCAAATTAATTTGATCTTCACGTAACTCACAATCAACTCAGTAGCAATCTTGAAAAAGATTGAAAAACACTGATATAAACGAGGTAAAAAAAACCTAAATGTGTATATGATAAAACAGTAGGATTTAAATTTGAATAAATATAATTTTTGATAAAAAATGGCCATGGAAATTTATTTCAGTAGCAATCTTAAAATGTATTGAGAAACACTGGTATAGATGATGTAAAAGAAACTTAAATCTGTATATAATAAAACAATAGGATATACATTTGATTAAATACAATTTTTGAGAAATAAATAAATAAATAAAATAAACATTTACTTCATTAGCACTCTTAAAAATAGTTGACAAACATTCGTATAAACGATGTAACAAAACTTAAAATGTGTGCATGATAATACAATAGAATATAAATTTGATTAAATTTGAGATTTTGCGAATTCCACAGCCATCGCTAATGAAAAATTGGAATGCACATACGGTATGAAGTTACTTAATTTCACAAGTGACTTGATTTCAAGCTATTTGACTTCACTCTTCACTTGGTTTCAAGCTATTTGACTTCACTCTTCACTTGGTTTCAAGCTACTTGATTTAATTTTCAACCTTCAAAAATTTATAAACGTTAGATATAATCAACATTTATAAATTATAGTAGAAAATTTTATCAACGAGCTTGAATAGCATTTTTAATACAGGAATTGCCAAAATGTTATTAAAAAAAAATACAGTTTCGAACTTACCTAGTTTTCTTTTTCTTAACCCCATTATTATCATTCTTCTTCTTCTCACTTTTCTTCGTAGTCGTCGTAGTTGTAGTCGTTCCAATCTCAGTTGAACTCAGATTCTGACTTTGCAACAAAACCACGTCCTCGTTCTTCCTCTTAACACCACCACCTCCGCTACTCCCATTATTCGCAGCCTCCATATTGAACATCCCCAGCTCCTGGTGCATGGGCGAGCCCTCCATCTTGGGCGAATTCTTATAATCCAGAGGCGAGCCCATATTTGTAAACATGTCGTGCTGCTGCTGAAGACCCAGCATCACCTGAATCGAGTGGACGTTCATGTTATCCTGGTTTTTACTCAGCAAAGTCGAACTTAGCGAAGGCAAAGGTTGTCCCGAGTAATCGTTGAAGTTTGGATCTTCAAAAGGCGCTCCTTCCATTTTTTTTTACGCGATTGATTTCTTTTTTAAAAACCACGTGGATTTGTTTCTTTTTCACAATTTCTTTTAATTAATTGATTGCGCAATGAACGGCGCGCTAAATCAAAGCAATTTGTTTAATTTAGCTCGATTAGCTCCAATATTCACCGATGTTGATGCTCTCGTTGATGATGATGATAATAATAATAAAAACCCGAATTGAATTGACAATTGGCGCTGTTACTCCACTACTGACTTGTGACATTATTATTTGTACCAATTTATATTTAACGAGCTTAAGTGGCAGGCCAATGTGCGTGAGGGTTCGCCGGAAAAAAGGCGCCGCCATTGGTCGGCTTTTCGAAATTAGGGGAGATCCCTCCAATCCCGTGTGTGCCCATCTCTCCAGTGGGAACTTTTGAATGTGAATGGGATTTCGTGTGAATATGCTCCTGCTGCTGCAGCTTTTTCTCGACTGAAATCAATCGCTTCGAAATTATCGAATATCACATTTTTGTTGTAATTAATTTTGATTGGTTGAAATTAACAAATCTTCATTAATTTATCCCCGTCGTGTAAACTGAAATTATTGACCATTTGCGAAAAAGTAATCAAATTAATTTAAATTATTATACAGATTTTGTAGGTTTACTATTAACTTAATTGGATTATAATATAATGGGTTAATTAAATGCTTCGAACGAGTGTTTTCCACTCCCAGATTAACGATGAAGTAAAATTTCGAGTTTAGAAAAGCCTTAATATTTTCAAGATTTTCTAAACTCAAAATTTTACTTCATGCGCCACGCGTATAAAACACTAAAATATTGTGAAATTTATGTATATTTGAACCTGAGTCGAAATCAGTGTTTTATACGCGTGGCGCATGAAGTAAAATTTCGAGTTTAGAAAAGCCCAGAAAATTTGTCTCGGGTCGCTGCGCGACCCTCGACAAACTTTCACGGGGCTTTTCTAAACTCGAAATTTTACTTCATGCTTAGTCTGGGAGTGGAAAACACTCGTCTAACGCTTCAAATTGAACTCTTTTCAAAAAACAACGAATATCTAAAGATTTTCACTGATTAAAGTAAAGTTCAAAATATACTCCTTAAGTTTGATCTCAAACAACAACATATCCTAAAGAAAATTGCTCGAATTTTGAAAGCATAAGGTTCGATTAGGCGAAAAGAGTATTTCTAAAATGCATTAACTTAAGCGGTGTATATTTAACTACCCAATTTAAGCTGTATATATTTTACTACCTAATTTAAATCAGTGTTTTATATGCGTGGCGCATGAAGTAAAATTTCGAGTTTAGAAAGGCATGAAAATTAAGTTTCGTCGCACTACGCTACGCGCTGTAGTGTTTTTCTTTACGCTTTTTAATTGATGTTGACATTTTGTTTAATAACAGTTGAAGATCATTGAAATGTACGAAACATTACAGAAATGAATAAATTATAATTGTATTTTTATTATATTATCACTTTTTACTTTTTTTTTAATTTCTAAATTATACTGCTGTTTGTTACTTTTGACGACTTTATTCAATTTTAAATTCAATTAACTAGTGTCAGAAAACATATTTTTACACAACTCAGGTGGACTAGCGTAAAACTTTGTTTTTACAATTATAATTCTTCGATTCCTGTAATTTTTCATGCAATTCGATAAAATTTTATTAAAATTAAACCAAACGTCTTTGTTTAATTATAAATAGTAAAGTAAACTGCAGAAATAAATTATAAATCATAATGATTTAAGTTATTTTTTTAAATAAACATCCAAAAATTTAACAAACATTTTGCAAATCAACACAAAGATTAGAAATTGACAATTTCCATGAAAACAAATTATTACAAAAACAATATAGTTTATACACCAAGAAACAAAGTTGAGTAAACTCATTAAATTTTAATAAATTCGCTAAAAGTCCAAATATTGAAAATATACCACGAACTGAACGCATCAAAGATTTAATCATAAAAATTAGAAAAATTGAAAATACAAGTTTATTATTTGTCATACAAAATAGACAAATAATGTCTAAGGCCCATTTGCACCCCGATTGATGAACTTTAATCATCTATTAATCATTGATTAAACCTTTGATTAAGTCATAATTCTAGAATACAAAAATGATATAAATTTGGAAGATATCCTAAACATGTCTCTTTTAGCAATATGCAACTGTATAAAGAATTTGTAAATACAACTGGTGTGCCTTTAAGAAGTACTAATCACTGATTGCACCCAAGTCAATTAACTTAGACTTGGGTGCAAATGGGCATAAGTCTATTACTAAATTTAACAAAAGTGTAATTTACAAGAACGACAAAATTAAAAATAATTAATAAAATTGACGAATAAATTGGACTATTCTACATAATATCTTTCACAATGTTCTCATTAATCACTTGGTGAAACATGATTAAAATAAAATTTGAAATAAATACACTTGGTTTGTTTCACTAACGTTTTACTTATTATTCCGACTAGTTTCGGCTTCTAGCATTATCAAGGAATGTACTTTGTACATTCCTTGATAATGGCTAGAAGCCGAAACTAGTCGGAATAATAAGTAAAACGTTAGTGAAACAAACCAAGTGTTTTTATTTCAAATTTTATTCTACATAATAATAAAAATCTTCAAAATAAATAAAAATCCAGTCTAATGTTAAATTTAGAAAATGAGAATATGTTTGTCACTAGTAATAAATTTACCCCGTCATTATTAATGAGCCGAAAGAAGCGTATTTTTTATTTTGCAAAAGTGGATTTAGAAAATAAGAAGATTATTTTCCACGCTTCGTTTTGCACCGGTAAATCCAAATTTCCAGGCTTTTCTAAACACGAAATTTTACTTCATGTTCAATTAAGAAATGGAAACACTCGTTAGGAGCCGCAAGTTAAAATATTTTTGAAAACAACGAATGTTGTTTTTAAGCGTGTAAATCGGGATACTTATTAAATAAATTCCCTGTATAGTATAATTTTTGCTATATTACATATTTCATTTATGATTTTAATTACCCCCCCCCCCCTCCCCCATATAAATGACAAACTAGGAAAAACAAAAGAAAAAGACTGTAATATTACAAACTACGAAAATTATACATAAACCAATAAAAAAATACATAATCATTTAAATTTTAATTGAATAGAACAACCTACTATCATAAAACAAAACAATAACCGAAAAAAAACTGGCGCATTCAACCTAAGATTATTATATGATTTAAAGTTCATTTTAAAGACGTTTAAGAACATTGAACTGAAATTGTCGTAAATAAACAAACTCTTGACTAACTGAAAAAAACTTAGTAACCAAGATTTAAATCATGTTTGATCAATATTTAAACAACAACATAAACGCTATTACAATGTTGTGAAATATTATTGTAATTTGATTAAATATTTATTAATTGGACGTTAAAGGATTCTCTCAAACTGGCTTTGATAAAAATAAAAGTCTATGAAATATTGTTTTAATTAAAAAATATATGAGGACCCTAGCCAAGGGATACACGTGCATAAAACTTCATTTTTAGAAAATTTATTCCAAGCTTGATAAAAGTTAGTAATTTAAGGATAATGTTCCTATTATTCGCTTATAATTTATCAATATAAGTAATATCGTGTTGCTAAATGCAAATGAGTTAATTTATCTAAAACCGATATCAATACTTGTAAATCCAATATTATAAATGTTACCCTTATATCCCTTGGCTTCTAGGGTCCTCATATACCATATGATCTAAAAGTTTTATCCTCTAGACAATTACAGTGACAATTACAGTGACAATTGCAGTGACAATTATTAGGTATTGTTTTCAATAATTTGTTACCAACATAATATTTTTTAAAAATAATTTCATAGCCGTCTAGAGTCTAGACGGCTATGAAATTATTTTTAAAAAATATTATGTTGGTAACAAATTATTGAAAACAATACCTAATAATTGTCACTGTCAATATTTTGTATACAAAATACATACATAACCTTATTATCGGGAGTCAAATATTGAGCTCCGTAAGATCACGCCGATTTGTCAGTGGCACCAATTCACATTTAAATGCAAACAAAAGTCATGGCATGTTAGAGGATCAAACTATTCGCTCATATGGTACATATCAAATGTTCAATAAAAAAAAAACTGTAGAGCGTCATAATTTTACCTTTTTTAAATTTAAATTGGCTACACCCTTTAGGAATTGACATATAAAACTTCACATATAACTTCAAAACCGTAAATAATAAACTCATCAACTCTGATGTCTAAAACTTGCGAATTGACATAAAGGAAGAAAGGCGGTAAAAGTTTAATTGTCAAATTTCAGAGTTGCTAACCTACAATATTTTTCATGGCACCCTAGAGGTTTTCTTTTACTGAACATATGATATTTAGCTAACATTTCTGATTTTAAACAGATTATGTTTTATTTTCTTATTTCTAAATAAAAAAGAAAATAGAAAATGTTGCTTAATTGATTGCTAAAAATAATCATAAATCGCTTGTTATATATTTTTAAAACTTTACTGGAGATAAAATTAGTTCAATAAAAGGATAAGAAAGGTAAGTGTTTTCTCTTATTTTTTTTGAAAACACCATAGATTAAAAATATTACTCTTTACTCCATAGAGTAAGGAGTAATAATCTTGGAGGCGTTCACTTCATGGTACATTTTCAATGTTGAGACAAAGAAAACATTTAATTTTTAATAATTATAAGTGATATCATAATACCACTTATAATTATTAAAAATTAAATGTCTCCAAGATTCAAAAACTAGTCCAATTAAATTTTAAAAAGCTTATAAAACAACCTAAACGATTAATTTCTGGACATAAAGTTTTTAAATAATGTTTTACCAAATGATAAATAATGACTTATCAATGCAAGAACATTTTCACGAAAACCTGTGCGTTACAAAGAATCTTTAAATATTCAGCCTTAGAGTTTACAATCAAAAAATGGTGATAGTAGACATTGATCTATTGTTTCTTAAGTTGGATGCGTAAATAAGCGACTGTGCCTTCGCATTCACCATTCTTACAAAAAAATGGAAATGGTGACATTTTCCAATTGTATCAACACACACGCTGACACAAATCAATGACTAGATAAAAACACTATTTATTAAATATCTCAAAAACTAAGAGTGCTATGACAAAAAGTGAGTCCAAAAAAAATTTTTAGTTTTTCATTTCCTACAACTTTTATTTGAAACATTTTTCAATTGTATCGACACATACACTGTCACACACCAATAACTAGATAAAACACTCAACTTTTGAAATATCTCAAAAACTAAGAGTGCTATGACAAAAAGTAAGTGAACAATACATCTTCATTTTGTTATTATCTACAACTTTTATTTGAAAGAATTTTTTGTTTGATGAACATTTATTGAAAAAATGGTGATGTGTCTATCATAGTACTTTCCCCCGTAAATTGCGTATTAAATCACTTTTAAAATATTTGTAGCATTATTATTTTCAAAATGTCTTCAACTTTTTGATAACTACAACTTTTATTTGAAACATTTTTCAATTGTATCGACACATACACTGTCACACATCAATAACTAGATAAAACAAACAACTTTTAAAATATCTCAAAAACTAAGAGTGCTATGACAAAAAGTAAATAAACAATATATCTTCATTTTGTTATTATCTACAACTTTTATTTGAAAGAATTTTTTGTTTGATAAACATTTAATAAAAAAATCAGAAAAAACTGAAAAACGCTACGAGTAAAGTACCACTTCCGGTTTTCCGATTTTCACCAAAAGCTTTTCAGTTCTTCCGATTGTGACAAAAAGCTTAAGTTTCAAGTTTCATCTCGATATCTTTAGCGGTTTTTGCGGTACAGCGCACACAGACACACAGACAGACAGACAGACAGACAGACAGACATTTTTCAAAAATGGTCTTATTCGACTCAGGGGACCTCAAAACGGATATTTCCGCAAAAATTTTTCATTCGAAAATTTTCACGAAAACAATACTTTCTTCCCTTTGTATTACATACGGGGGAAAGTAAAAATCTGAAAAAACTGAAAAACGCTAGGAGTAAAGTACCACTTCCAGTTTTCCGATTTTCACCAAAAGCTTTTCAGTTCTTCTGATTGTAACAAAAAGCTTAAGTTTCAAGTTTCATCTCGATATCTTTAGCGGTTTTTGCGGTACAGCGCACACAGACACACACACAGACACACAGACAGACAGACAGACAGACATTTTTCAAAAATGGTCTTATTCGACTCAGGGGACCTCAAAACGGATATTTCCGCTAAAATTTTTGATTCGCAAATTTTCACGAAAACAATACATTCCCTTTGTATTACATACGGGGGAAAGTAAAAATCAAGATCCTTATTTTAATAATCATTAAATCTAATTATTTAGCTTTAGCTTAACTAAAGTAAAAATAAATTAGATTTAACCGCTATCAAAACTGTGTATTGCAAACGAAAAAAATACCCGCCAAAATTTGCAGGTAGTTTGCTTATTTGTTACCGGTTTTTCGGTGAATTAAATAAACTTAATTAGTTGAGCTAATTTAAATTGGCTCAAGCAAATTATTATGACTTTGTACCTAAAAACTCATAAAAAATGATCATAAATGATAAATATATAATTGCTGTATATTCTTTTTAACTGGTAGCTGCTGCTTTTTTAACATTTTTAAAAAATATGTTTATAGTTTTAAAAATTAAAAAAAAACAGCATCTACCAGTTTTTATTTAAAAAAATGTACAAAAATTGTCTACTTTGTTATTAACGCTAAAATTGTTAACAACAGACTAAATATCTGATTTCATTGAGAAAAGTGACAAAAATGTGTGTTTCAGTGTTTTATACGCGTGGCGCATGAAGTACAATTTCGAGTTTAGAAAAACCTTGGAAAATTCAGGTTTTTCTAAACTCGAAATTTTACTTCATGCTTAATCTGGGATTGGAAACACACGTTAAAAACTTCAATGCTTTTATAAATACAACGAATGTATGAAAATTAACATCGATAAATTGTGATATGTATACTTAAAAGATAAATTCCCTGTATGTGGCTAGGCCCAAATACAGTAAAAAAAATTGATAAATAGCTAAATTCTTTACTTTTACATAGATTCGTAGACATTCGTTGTTTTATTAAAACTTTGAATTTAAAGCCTCTAACGAGTGTTTCCAATCCCAGATTAAGCATGAAGTAAAATTTCGAGTTTAGAAAAGCCTGAAAATTGTTGTAACCAAACCAAATTTTCAGGCTTTTCTAAACTCGAAATTTTACTTCATGCGCCACGCGTATAAAACACTGATTTAAAGTGAAGTTCAAAATACACTGCTTACGTTAAATCACATGTTTATTAATTTTACAAATGTTTATATGGAATATGTAAAAGTATACTTAAGAGAAAAATTCCCTGTATGTTGATTTTTTTAATTTGACAAAAATTACAAAGTGTAAATAACTATTACAATTTTAAATAAACTCGTTGAAACTAACACGCATAATATTTTACAAAAACTTCAGAACAGAAATTAGGGACAAAGAATCGCACTTTTAATGTTTGAAGCATTCTGCAACCAAGAATTGGCAATTTCATTTATACTTATGTTTGAACGGTAACGTGACCGCCAGTCTAAGGTGTCAAATTATTTAGAGGGAATGGCAAAGCTATACTGATGAGAGATAAATCTCGAAACGCGTCTATAGATGGCCTGAATAATTTGACCCAAATTGTTACATTTGCAGTAGGTTACTGTATGTAACAGCAAACACTTTTTGTATAATTCAACGTCCGTTGGGGTATTAGCTCGGGAAGTAGTTGTTTTAATGAGTGTTTGATATAGTCTTTGTAAGACTAACTTGTTGTAGACTGCGAAAAGAATCGCACTTTTAATGTTTGAAGTATTCTGCAACTAAGAATTGGAAATTTCATTTATACTTAAGGACAAATTGTCAAAAATGTATAAACTTACCTAATCAACAAAAATGTAAACTTCCGAACAAGTAATTTATTAGTAAAAATTAACTTCAATTTTAAAACTAACTTTAAGAGATATTGCAATGTTACCTCTAAAACAACGATATTGTAATTTACCAAGAAATTATTAGTCAACCGGTTTGATTAACAAATTCACTTGTAATTGAACAAGTCGTTATACTTACAATAACTAATCCATAAGTGGCTTTTATCATTAAGATTATTTGTTTTCCCCCAGTCCATTTTTCATCGTGAGAACCACCCACATACAAAAATTCAAAAATCAAATAATATAAACTCTCGTCCCTCAGTGGTAAAAATGTTCTCACGTTGAAGAAGATCAAGCCACCCTCCGAAAACATTTAGATACTCGTAGAAACCTCGGCGGGGTCAAAACATACGGGCATTTAGTTATAGGAGAGCGTTTCGGTTTCAACCCCTCGCACAGGTTGCGCCCCATTCGAACAATCCGAGGTGACATTAAAACCATGGTGGTCACGTGGATAACTTCAAATGAGATGTGGGCCCGATGTTATTTAATTGACGTTTTTCTTATGGGAAAATTCACTTCCGAAAAATTATGTGGGCTCACAAACTTACACAAAAAAAAATTTTCATTCTAGAGATGGGTGAAGTTCAAACAATATACAGTCCTAATGTTCATTGCGAACTCCAGCTTAATTTAATGTGAAATTACGTGAACATTTGAAAACAGAGAAACACATTTTATAATTTCAAAATCACATAATAAAATAAAATACCGGGTGTTGACTTGGCAGACGCAACATAGGAAATCGCATGATAATTTTAAAGTGTTCAAATATTGGCTTCCCTATTTATTATAGAGACAAAATGTATAACACTATTTTGTAGAGGGAAAATAATTAAGTTAAAATAATTAAGTAAAAGTAATGTGATTTTATAAAAATAATGACACCATGGAATTGATACATCAATTGCGGATTTTCCCTGTTTTTTCTTTTAAGTTCAACTTAAAGCTTTAAACAAGTGTTTTCACTCCCAGACTAAGCATGAAGTAAAATTTCGAGTTTAGAAAAGCCCCGTGAAAATTTGTCGAGGGTCGCGCAGCGACCCGAGACAAATTTTCTGGGCTTTTCTAAACTCGAAATTTTACTTCATGCGCCACGCGTGTAAAACACTATAATATTGTCAAATTTTTGTATATTCGAACTTCACTCAAAATCTGTGCTTTATACGCGTGGCGCATGAAGTAAAATTTCGAGTTTAGAAAAGCCCAGAAAATTTGTCTCGGGTCGCTTTCACGGGGCTTTTCTAAACTCGAAATTTTACTTCATGCTTAGTCTGGGAGTGGAAAACACTTGTTTAATGCTTCAAATTTAACTCCTCTAAAAATCAACGAATGGCAGAAAATTCACAGCTAAAATATTTAAGAAAAAGTGATGTGATTTTATAAATATAATGACATACCATGGAATTGATACAACAATTGCGGATATTCCCTGATTTTTTTAAGTTCAATTTAAAGCTTTAAACAAGTGTTTTCTACTCCCAGACTAAACATGAAGTAAAATTTCGAGTTTAGAAAGGCCCAGAAAAGCGACCCGAGACAAATTTTCTGGGCCTTTCTAAACTCGAAATTTTACTTCATGCGCCACGCGTGTTAAGCACTCTAATATTATCAAATTTATATATATTCGAACTTCACTTAAAATCTGTGCTTTGTACGCGTGGCGCATGAAGTAAAATTTCGAGTTTAGAAAAGCCCAGAAAATTTGTCTTGGGTCGCTGCGTGACGCTCGACAAATTTTCACGGGGCTTTTCTAAACTCGATATTTTACTTTATGTTTAGTCTGGGAGTGGAAAACACTCGTTTTAAGCTTTAAATTAAACTCTTTTAAAAATCAACGAATGTCAGAAAATTTACAGCTAAAATTATTAAGAAAAAGTATTGCTGTTACTTAATTAACGAAAAAAAAAACATAACGCAAGCATAGTGATAACTGTGGTCTGCATAATACCACTTTATTAGGAGGATTTTTTTCTTGTATACTGTAAATCATTTTGAAAACATTTACTTTAATCAAGTGACTACGATATCTTTTGTCATTTGGACATCGGCAATTGTTGTTTCAATTCCATGGCATGTCATTATTTTTATAAAATCACATTACTTTTTCTTAATTATTTTAACTTGGTGAAACGTAAAGTGATAAACGTTAACACGAATTAATTCAAAGTTTTTCCCTCTACAAAAAAGCTAAATACATTTTGTTTCTAAAATAAATAGGGGAGCCAAAATTTGAACATTTCAAAATTTACATGGGATTTCCTATGTTTCGTCCGCCAAGTTAACACCCGGTATAAAAAATCACTACTGCAATAATTTAAAAATTGATATATTCTTGCTATCATGCTTCATTTCGTAACTTTAATATTAAATGAAACAAGTAATCCTTTTTCTCCACTGGTTTATTTTAATCACTAGATGTACAGTTGCGAGAGAGAAAAACTAATACAGCAGGGATCTTTAGTTACTTCTAAAATATCGATTTTTTTTCTTGTAAAACAAACTTGTCATGAACCAACCTATTTTTTTTTTCTTGGCCAACAAAACGATGCTTTTGTTGACAAGCAATCCGTCTTTAAACGGGTCGTTATTATCGCTTTTTGCGTTTCAGTCAGTTCAGACATATCGACGTTAATTAAATTTCATTTGACATGTCCGCCGATTTGTCAGTTTGATTGATGATTTGAAACATCAAAGTGAGTCGAATTCACAAAGCCAAATATTTTGCTGTACTAGTTTTTTTCTCTCGCAACTATACATTACATTCACCAAGTGAACATTTTTAATAGTTTTAATAAAACAGTTTGAAAATGTTCACTTGGTAAACAAAATGTACATCTAGTGATTAAAATAAACCAGTGGATAAAAAGGTTTACTTGTTTTATTTAATAATAAAATTATCTTCACATAACTCATACCGAAACATTCGTAACTTTAATATCACTTACCTGCATTGCATATAATTTCCATAATTACAATAAAACGAACACTTTTTCACACGTTACAAATTTCAATCAGCGTGCAACTTAATTTTACAAAACTTTTGAGCTCAAAAAACTACTAAACCTCGAATAATAACCCAAACAAAATATGGAATGGAAGAATGCGCGTTCTTAACCAAATGCCGGTTTTGTTTAGAATGTTATTTTTCCCCTCTGAAGCACAAAACGAGCCCCGAGTGAAACTTGTATTAAAACCATTTTGATTAGACTTAATAAATGAATTGAACGTTATCCCCTTTGGGCCGTAATTAAATCCATTAATGAAGCCGTCCTCGCACACCACACACACCGAGTTAATATATTTATTTATTTGTTTATACATGTGTGAGCCTGTGTGTATGTGTGTGTGAGTTAAGTAGCATTTAGTTCAATCAGCCACTAAGTGAATTTATCAATTTACCCAATTTTTGCCTATTAGTGACAATGGCTATTAGTGCAGCTTGTGTATTAGTTAAACAGGACAGATTCTCTTTAATGCAATACAACTCAATATTGTCCAATTGTTACTATTAAAAACATTTTACACACACAGTGTGGTTGCGATGGGAGCCCAGTTTGTCGCACACTTTTATTGTGAGGGGTTGGAAATTTTAACTGCTCTCCAAAATTAAATCTACTTGGAATATCATCGGACATCAATATGTGTGTGCTTAATAATAATAATATCTATAATAAAATCAGTGAAACAATACAATAAATAAGTATTTTAATTAGTAGTTTATAGTTCGAAATATTTCACCACGAGTTAAGTGAAAAATTATTTAAAGAAAGTTAATAATCTTAAAAAAACACACAAATTTACAAAGAATTTGTGTAAAGTGATAAACGTGTTGTATTTCTTCTTGGAGTCAAAACGTGGACGTGTCGATTAATTCGAGTTTAATTAACACACGTGTTTGCTCTAGCTTCATCATCCAACATGGATTATTTCAGTGTTTCGAGGTGTGAAAATTAGTTTAAAATGTCTACAAATATTTAAAGTTTTATGTTAATAACACTTTAAATAGTATTTAAACTCTCTTTGAACAACTATTAGTAAGGCAGTTATTATTAATAGATGTTAAAAGAGAGTTTAAATACTACTTGATGTGTTTGTGGGGTTTTAAAACTGCTTAAAAAAATCTGCAAGTGTCTTTAATGTTTCCTTTAAACATTTAAAATAGTGACAAAATGTGAACATATTTTTAAATCTTCCGTAAACAAACAAAGATTTTTTTTCTTTTAATGGCCGGTATTATAAAACGTTTTATTCCCTAAATAAAATTTACTTTAGGAATAAATTAATTTATTGCAAAGATTTCGGTATTATAAACACAAAATAACTTTATTTGGCTAATAAATCTCCCCAGTAAATTAATTGTTTGTTTTTCTACCAAGTAAATTTTATTCTCTAAATAATTTGACAGTTAAAAGTCAAAAGTGTATTATATTGTTATAATTACTTTAGATTCTACTTGTATTTATTAATTTCATTACGGTTATCATGTCTACCATATCATCCATGTCAGATTTAAGTTCACTCATAGTAAGTTTCCTGACAGTGATTAATTCGAACCACAAGACATTCTAAGAAGTCGAAGATCTAGAGTTTTTCAAATCAGACATTTTTATACTTATGCATACGCTTTTTTAAAATTAGTTCCATTTAAAGTTTTAAACGAGTGTTTTCCACTCCCAGACTAAGCATGAAGTAAAATTTCGAGTTTAGAAAAGCCTGAAAATTTGGTTTGGTCGCGTAGCGCGAAGCGCGGAGCGACCAAACCAAATTTTCAGGCTTTTCTAAACTCGAAATTTTACTTCATGCGCCACGCGTATTAAACACTGCAAACACTGAAATATTGTGAACAAGTGAACTTCACTTGAAATCAGTGTCTTATACGCGTGGCGCATGAAGTAAAATTTCGAGTTTAGAAAAGCCAGAAAATTTGGTTTGGCCGCTCCGCGCTTCGCACTACGCGAGCAAAACCAAATTTTCAGGCTTTTCTATACTCGAAATTTTACTTCATGCTTAGCCTGGGAGTGGAAAACACTCGTTTATGTCTTTTATAATTTCTAATAAGCTTTCTTTTTCTTGTTCTGTGTAATTCTGTTCTATTCCAAGGTTATTCTCCATAATTATAAGAAATTATACTAAATTTCCAATTTGATTGACAATTTAATTTGAAATATTGACAATTCAAATCAACAAATTGATGGTTCCAGCTATGGCCACAATGAAAATGTATAATTTCGGTCTGTAATCTACTAATTAAATTATTTATTTCTTGAATTGCTATTTATTGCGTATTATAAAGCAAACCTACCAATGCTTTATAATACGCAATTTTATTTGCCCATTAGTTTACTAGGTAAATAAATTTACTCCACAAATAGTTATCTAATGATTTATTAATCGTTTCCAATACCGGGCATAAGCATACAATTTGGAGCAAAAAAATGGAAACCCTAAAATTAACAACATTTAAACATTTAAAATAGTGACAAAATGTGCACATATTTTTAAATTTGCTCCAAACATACAAAGATTTTTTTTCTTGTAAGTATACAATTTGCAACAAAAAATGGAAACCCTAGAGTTTACATTTTATAAATATAAATATATAAATATAAATATAAATGTGACATCACTGTCAGTGGACGAATTGAAGTTAGAGAGGCATAAATACTTTACAATTTTTTATGTAAAACAGGCCACTTGATTTTGTCAGGGGTTTTCATCTTTTTGCTACTAAATATATCGTACGTTCAATAAAATAATACCTCTAGAGTGCTATGGAATATATTGTAGGTTGGCAACTTAGAAATTATACACTATAATTATTATGTCTGACGTTTTACATGACAGCTCCTAAAGCGTGTAGCCAACATAAATTTAAAAGAAAATAAAGTCATAGCACTCTAGAGGTTTTTTTTATTGAACATACGATAGTAAAGTGTTTTGAGATGTGCAAATCAATTTATATTGTCTGAATTTCTTCCCCAAAGCAAAATCCTCCATAAATTTTGAAAGCCCAATATTTAATTAACCTGAATGAACATTTGTAAAATTAATTACCTTGAGATCAAAATAAGCAGTATATTTTTAGCATAACTAGAAACCGGTGTTTTGTACGCGTGACGCATAAAGTAAAGTTTCGAGTTTAGAAATCCCTAAAAACACATAAAATCAAATGTGTTACACTGTATTTAATTTTTGTGAAAAAAAAGTGTAAAACTACATTAATTAAAGCACAAATATTGGAAAAATATAAAAGTATAGGAAAAACATAAAAGTATAGGAAAAACATAAAAGTATAGGCAAAACATAAAACTAATATCTAAGCGGTATATTTTAAACTTCAAAATATGTCAATTTTTTATACGCGTGGCGCATGTAGTAAAATTTCGAGTTTAGAAAAGCCTGAACATTTGGATTTGCCGGGGCGCGACTCGCTTCGCTCGCGCACCCCGGCAAATCCAAATTTTCAGGCTTTTCTAAACTCGAAATTTTACTTCATGCTTAGTCTGGGAGTGGAAACACTCGCTAGAAGCTTCAAATTGAACACTTTTGTAAAAAACACCGAAAATAGAAAATTTATTTCTACCACAAACATTATCTTAAAACTCCCCACGTCAGTGACGTAGCGTGGGTTTCAGCCGCTCGGGTCGTAGGGCGCCTCCTCATTTACGTATTTAAATCTAAAAGGCTCCAAAATTTACCGTGATTCTAAAGATTTTTCCGGCAAGAATAAATTTGTCATCGTATATTGTACAGGGTATAAATAAAGAAGTCATGCATGCATGTTAAATAATAAACTTCAAGAATTTTTTTCCCTGCCTTTTTAGTATAAATTCAATTTGTGAAAAACCCGCATTTTGATCAGTTTTGAAGGTTTGTCAACTGCTATCAATATCAATTGAATTTTTCAAGTTTTATATAAAATAAAAAATATTATTTAAAATTCAATATTTGTCAGTTTTGAAATATTGGTGTTATTTAATTTTGATGTTTTATTTGGATACTATTAAATTTTATCAGTTTTTTTATGAAACAACCAGAAATCGGAAAAAATATAACCTTTTTTTAGTTGTATGTGTTCACAGTTATGATATATATAAAATTGACCCCCCCCCCCATGAATACGTCCATGACAGTTAACATTTAGTCTGTAATGTCACCTTCAATTTATATATTTAATGTTTATATACGGAAATTCCATTTAAAATACATAAGCTTAATACTAACAACAAATTAAATTTAATAAATAAGCTAAAATATAAAATCACAAACAATATACAAATAAAACAAACAAATGTAATTTATAATCTCAGATTTTTCTTATAATGTCATATGACATTTAGATTATTTAGACATTTGGCATTCGTGATATTTCTCGGTTTGAAATGTCAATATCTTCACTTTAAATCAATGCTTTGTACGCGTGGCGCATGAAGTAAAATTTCGAGTTGAGAAAAGCCCAAATTTGGATTTGGTCCAAATCCAAATTCTTAGGGCTTTTCTCAACTCGAAATTTTACTTCATGCTTAGTCTGGGAGTGGAAGACACTCGTTAAGATTTTTGAAAATTTTTATGAATTTTCAAGATTTAAGTTAATTATCAAAGTTTTCACAATTTTTCATGATGAATTTTTAAGATTACGTTTAGTTTTCAAAATTCTGCCAGATTTCCTGAATTTCCGAAAATTTCAATACTTTTTATAAGTTTCTAAATTTGCTTCAATTTTCGAATTTTTGCAATATTTTAGTTAATTTTTAAGAATACGTTTAGTTTTCAAAATTCTGCCGGATTTCCTGAATTTCCGAAAATTTCGATACTTTTTATAAGTTTCTAAATTCCCTTCAATTTTCGAATTTTTGGCAATTTCTATGAATTTACTAAATATTCTTTAACTTAAAACATGTTGAAGTTTTTTATGAAATTCCAATATTACCGTTAATTTTCAACAATCTAACGGTTTTCCTGAAATTTGTAATTTTTGATAATTTTGAAATATTTTAGATTTTCTATGAATTTTCGTTGATTTCTTAATATCTTGGCAGTTTTCGTAAATTTCTTTAGTTTTCGTTAAAATTTAACATTTTAATACTTTTTATGGATTTGCAAGATTTTCGTCAATTTTTATTTTTTTCGTCACTTTTTGTCATCTTTTTTTAAATCTTAATAGTTCTTAAATTTTCGTTACATTTAAAAGTTTGGAAGGTTTGCATGAATTTTTACAATTTTAGTTAATTTTAAATATCGTGACGATATTTCGTGAATTACCAAAAATGTTATCAATTTTCAAAACTTTTCCTGAATTTCCCCGGCAAATCCAAATTTTTAGGCTTTTCTAAACTCGAAATCTTACTTCATGCTTAGTAATTAATTGCTTGATAAGTTACAGCGAATTTATCGGTATACAGGGTCCTGCATCTCACCTCCCGTCTTCTATAGCTCAGTTATTAATTTAGTTAGGATTTTGATATTTGGCAGACTTTGCCTGTATCCTAGGGCGTATTTCAGGAAAATATTTTCGATTATACAGGGTGTCCCAAAAAAGAGTGACATCATGATGATATATATTTTTAAATTAAATGGTGTACATTTTGTTAATAATTTGAGTGCCAAACATAAAAGGCACTCAAATTATTAACAAAATGTACACCATTTAATTTAAAAATATATATCATCATGATGTCACTCTTTTTTGGGACACCCTAAATTTTTATAGAAATCGGTTTAGTGATATCAGCCAAAAAAATAAAAACTAAAAAAAATCGGTTTTGCACTATTAATTTAAAAAATTAATAACAATTAAAATAGTATCTCGTCAATAAAATTATAAAAGGTACTTATTAAAAAAGATCTAATGGTCCCGATAACCAAGTTTGGTGGATATGAATTATACAGAGTGTGCAAAATTTAGTGTCAAACTTTTTAAACTTTAATGCACTGTATTTTTCTTATTTTAAATTGGAACCCCTGTATATTTTTATGTCATTCCATGCGGAAATAAAAAACATACATTTTTCCTAATTACAACCCTATCACAATTCCTAACACATAAAAAGTTATTTGCAGAAAACTCGTTTTATCAACTAATCCAGTAGCCATTTTAATTCATAAAAATCGAAGGTGGCTTTGAAAAACAATTTATTGACATAACATGTTTTGTAATTAAATTGCATCTCGAAAGTCTTAAAGGATTCACAGATTTTCGTCTAAACATATTACACGTCGTGAAAGTATAATGAGATCGAAAAAAAAAGATTCAGGGCAAATATATTTAAACACAAAACAGTATTCTGAAATTTGTCTTGCCAACCATGTTCTAGTCAAGGCCTGCTCTGAATCATGCTTTTTTACGATCGCGTGGTATTTTAAACGAGTGTTTTCCACTCCCAGACTAAGCATGAAGTAAAATTTCGAGTTTAGAAAAGCCCTGTGAAAATTTGTCGAGGGTCGCGCAGCGACCCGAGACAAATTTTCTGGGCTTTTCTAAACTCGAAATTTCACTTCATGCGCCACGCGTATAAAACAGTGATTTAACGAGAAATGTAAAAACACACTAAAGACATTTTTCATGGTAATCCTCACAATTAATTCGAATTATTTTTGACGATTCAAATCCTTTTGTAAGTATTCGAATCCTTTTCTAAATACTCGAATCCTTTTATAAATATTCGAATCCTTTTATAAATATTCGAATCCTTTCATAAGGATTGGAATCCTTTTATATGGATTCGAAGCACCCACATTTGGATTCGAATACGAATCCTCATAAAAAAATGTAACGAATCCGGATCACGAATCCAGTTGAACTAAAGTATTCGAACGCCTCTTTTGAATCCTCTAAAAGGATTCGAATCCTGAATGATTCGAATCCTGCCCAACTCTGACACATAGGCATCGGTGTATTGTGTGGTAGAACGGCGAGTACGGCCCCAGCAAATTTGCCGTACTCGAGTAAACCATTTGCGGACGTACGTTCACCCTGCAGGGAAAATGTAACGACAGAAACTGCACTCACAGTTGTGACGACTACGGCTGGCCGATTTTGCGGATACGAAGTTGCTTATTAAATTAAAATAAATTTCTACATTTATCGGCTTTATGCTGAGTGCTTATTATTATTACTACATATTAGCCTGCTATATATATATTACAAAAAGTGCGCAATATTTATTTCTGAGAAAATAAAAATGTATAATTTTTGTTCAATAAAATTTACCTGTACGGCCCGGCCGACCCTGCCGTCACTGATTCGTTTCGAGGTTTCATTTCTTTTTTGAAATCGAAGACAAAACAGTGATTGTTTATTTTGATAACATAAATTACCGTGATTTTTTTAAGAATAAAAATAAACATTTAAGAAATGAATTCCGCAAAATGAAATTTTAAAACGTTTATTTTCATAACAACTGTTCACATTTTAAACGGATATTTTAGTTAATGAAAAACCTCGGATAAATTTCAGACACTGTAATTTTAACAACTAAGATAAATCTGTGATTTTTGTATTTGTTTGGAGGTTTCATTTCTTTTTTTAAAACGAAGACACCAGTCGCTTTTTATTCATAATTAAACATTTTAGAAATAAACACAGCAAAATTCAGTTTAAAAATGTTATTTTTCATAACATAAAATATAATGAAATATGTTAGATACGTGTAAAACTGCATTAATTAAAGCACAAATATAGGAAAAACATAAATATTTTAAACTTCAAAATATGTCAACTTTTACACGTGGCGCATGAAGTAAAATTTCGAGTTTAGAAAAGCCTGAAAATTTGGATTTGCCGTGGCGCAACTCGCTTCGCTCGCGCGCCTCCCAAATCCATATTTTTAGGACTTTCTAAACACGAAATTTTACTTTATGCTTAGTCTGGGATTGGAAACACTCGTTAGAAACTTCAAATTGTTCACTTTTATAAAAAAAAACAACGAATGCTTGAATATGTACAGCGTATACAACCTAAAACTCCCCAAACTTATTAACAAGAAACTAAAGATGTTATTAAAGTTGTGTTTGTTGTAATCAATAGATGTTATTCAAGGCTTCAAATTAAGATGGAATTAGTATCACTCAAAAATACGGTTTTAGTGTCAAAGGCGTGAAAAAATGTCATTCAATGATCAGAACTTTGTAAGTGACTTCTTCTAAAGGAATAGAATATTTTAAGATAAGATTTCCTTAAGAATAATTATAAACATTTAAGAAATAAACTCCGCAAAGTGAAATTTAAAACGTTTATTTTCATAACAAAAGTTCACATTTTAAATGGATATTTTAGTTTTTGAAAAACCTCAAACAAATTTTAGACACTAAAATTTTAACACACAAGATAAAACTGATTTTTGTATTTGTATTGAGGTTTCATTTCTTTTTTAAATCGAAGACACACCAGTGATTTTTTGTTTATAAATAAACATTTTTGAAATAAACACCGGAAAATTCAGTTTAAAAATGTTTATTTTCATAACATTAAATATAATGAAATTGCCAATACTTGGTTGTAGAATACTTAAAAGAATATTAAAAGATGCTTTAAGTGGAAAATTCGTTTGGTGTCTTTATTTTAGGATAAAACTAAGATTTTTTTCTGAAGAAAACAAACATCCCGCCAGATTATATCTTTTATTCCTTATAAGAACATCTGTAATTTTTTAGATATTTTGTGGAGAATTGCTCATGAAAAATCAATATTTAACAATATCTGTGATTTTTTTTGAGGTTTTTTAAGGAATTGTTTATGAAAAATCAGTATTTAAGGTTGGAAATTTACATGTCATTTGGCCATAAGAACGAACAACGATTAATCTTCCACAATAATGAAAATAGATCTTTAAAACTTATACATATTGTACATTAAAGCTTTGCGAATAAATTGACAGTATTTATTTTTTCAACAAAATGGTTCTTAAATTAAATATAAATTAAACAATGGAACACTGTCAAACGATTACATAAATCCTTGAAATGCTGTCATTGGAAACATTATTTCTTCTTCATATTGCTTTAATTTATTGAGGTAATTTATATAAACATGTTGTATTAAATAGATTGATCGAAAATAAATGGTAAATAAAACTAATTGTTGCTTAGAAATCTCCATAAGAGCAATGTAAAATTTGATTATGCTTTCAATGAATAGGGGGGCAGCGTGATATTTTAAAAAAATACTATGATTTCTAAAAACATGTGAAAAGAAATTAGATTTGAGTATATGTGTTTATTTTTTTAGATGTTTTGAAAAACTGTCTTGAATAATCGATTTTTTTTTTAGTAAATAAGTGCACATTTAAAGTGGAGATTTTAGTTTTAGGAAAACCTCAAACAAATTTCAATGACAATGACAATGACATTTTAAAATACAAGATGAAACTGTGATTTTTGTATTTGTTTCGAGATATCATTACTTTTTTTAAATCGAAGAAAAGTACAGTGATTTTTGTATTTGTTTGGAGGTTTCATTTATTTTTTTAGCACGTTGATCGCCGCGGGGGCCTAACACAAATTTAATGCGGCACAAGTCAATGCCGCGCGGCGATGAGCGTGTTAAATCGAAGACAAAACAGTAATTTTGTTAAGAATAAAAATAAACATTTAAAAAATTAACTCCGCAAAATTAAATATTACAATGTTTATTTAAAACATAAAATATAATGAAATTGCCAATACTTGGTTCTAGAATATTTAAAAGAGTATTAAAAGATGATACCTTAAGAGGATAAGTACAAGCGCTAAAAGTGGAAAATTCGTTTGGGATCTTTATTTTATGATAAAATTAGAAGCAAAAGGACCACCCCCTAGATTTTTTATTATATTCTTCAAAAGAATATCTGTGTGTTTTGGGATTTTTTGAAAAAGTAAAATTTTTCATATAAAATCGACATTTTTTTAGTAAATAATGTGGACTTTTGTTTACCAAAAAAAATGTCGATTTTTTATGAACAATTTAACTTCTTTAAAAAATCCCAACAAATCTACAGATGAAGAAAAATAAATAGTTATTTAGGTGACTAGTGTGTGAAGTAGGGCTTTTGCGCACGAATTGCGAGTTTAAGGCACGAGCCGTTAGGCGAGTGCCATAATCGCAAAGAGTGCGCAAAAGCCCTTCACACACGAGTTATCTACAAAACTTTATCTACGACCTTAAAAACATTATTTAATTATATTAATATTTATGCTTAAATTAGAACAATGCGATATATTTGATATAACTATTTTCTGTATTTTATCCTCTTTGATTTGTTTTTCTGTGATTATGGTTTCTTTGGTCACGTTGACGAATGAAGTAGAAGTTGAATGTTTTGGATCATCTATGTTGCCAAAAGTTTTACAAGATGTTTGTTTCTTGTTTTCCAGTGAATTCTCCACATAACCTTCTGCCACATGCAAGGATTTCCATCCGCCGTGTCTTTTGACTGCTGTTATATCTGCTCCTGAATCAGCTAATAATGAAGCAGATGACCGACGGAAGCAATGACCAGTATAATTTTTAAATTGTGGCAATTTTAAATACTGGGCGATCAAAGATGGTATTTTACCAAACTGGTTAATCCCAACTGGTTGCTTCGAACATTTTCCGTTTTTATAAAAAACAAAAAATCGCTTATGATTGCATGACGATGGTCGTAATGAGGCATATTTTAAATACATCTTAATGAATGTGTCATCAACAACTGTGTATGTTCTTGGAATTTTATTTTTGCATTCTCTGATTTTTATAATTAATGTAGTCCCTGCATTTTGAATGTCATCTATCTGCAGGTCACATAACTCATGACGACGACAAGCTCCCGAAATTCCAAATATTGCAACAATCTATACAAATTATAAAGCGTAATAAATTTATTCGTTAACTTATTATTTGCTTACCTTCATCAATAATAATAATAATAATAATAATAATAATAATAATAACCATTTATTTCCGACAGACATGATGTCTTACAAAGAAATATACAAACTTGAGTTAAATGCATATAGTATTCGTTAACATTTATTTCATCAACAATATTAAAGATATGCGCCTATATTAAAGAAAACGAGTGAGGGTAAAAACAATAAGAATAGGAATCAAGGACAAAAATAATAACAATAATAAATAAATAAAAATAACAAAACTAAGAAATGAAATAATCATGATAAGGAAAACTAGAAGGAAAAAAAAAACCTTAAGCCATAGTAGAAAAATATTCTAGAGCATTACTTTTGAAGTCTTGAGAAGAATTGAAAATATCTACATTATATTGAATATGATGATAAGCGCGAATCATTTTTATAATGGGAGAGTTAGCGTGATGATTTGAGTTTGGTGTGGGGTATGTAAATGTTAAGGGGTTTCTAGAGTTAGCTCGAGGTACATCGATTGATAGTGCCTGTAGCAGTGACATGTCATCAATTTGGTAGTGAATTAGTTTATGCAGTGTTAGTACATTTATTAAATTGTGGTTATTGACAATAGACATCATATTAAATTCTGAAAGCAGGTCATTATACGGATAACCTTGATATGGATAGAAACCATGATTTTTTAGATATAGATATTTTAAGAATCTCCTTACAACAGACTCAACAAGCCGAATATAGAGCTGCGAATGGGGATTCCATACAGGAGCACAGTAATTGAGTTTACTCCTAACTAGTGAATTGAACAGTAGCACTAGGGTATGTTGATCTTTGAAATCCTTAGTTGTTCTAATAATGAAGCCCAGCCTTTTACTGCATATTCTTATCGTATTCATAATATGTTGGTTGAAAGTGAGCCTGCTATCAAATAGAACACCCAGATCCCGCATCTCATTAACTCTATTTAGTGGGACTTCATCTATTTTGTACTCATATGAACTGAACATTTGCTGGGATTTAGAGACAATTTATTCTCAATGCACCAAATGCTCAGCAGCTCCAGGTTATGCTGTAGGGAGTCACACGCATTCAAGCTCTTTATAGGGGCAAACAGTTTGATGTCATCTGCATATATGAGAATATCGAATTCAATAATCTTAACAACGTCATTAATAAATAAACAAAACAACAATGGCCCCAGATTCGATCCCTGAGGAACCCCGCTTTTCGGACTATAGCAACGCGATTTATGCCCATTTAATTCGACATGTTGATTTCTGTTTACTAGGTATGACCTTACTACGTTAATAATGCTTAATGGAAGATCATGTAACTTTAATTTCTTTATTAGTAAGTCATGGGGCATGCGATCGAACGCTTTAGAAAAATCCGTATACAAGACATCTGTTTGTATTCTATCGTCCATGTTGGAAGAGATTTGCTGAGTAATGCCAATTAGGTTGGTTAATGTTGAGTGTTTTGGTATAAACCCATGTTGTTTTGGTGATATGTCATTCTTGACCGAATTATAGATATAAGTAGTTAAAATCCGTTCAAAAGCTTTCGAAAAATTGCATAATATAGAAATAGGTCTATAATTGGACCTATCATCTTTCTTGTAAACTGGAATCACTCTCACACTCTTCCAACATAGAGGAAATATGCCAGTTTTAAAGATGAGGTTAAAAATATGTGTTAGTGGTTTAGCTAGCACTATAGCAGTATCTTTAACAAGAAACTCTGGGATGTTATCGGTACCACTAATTGATTTATTTTTAGAGCGTTTTAGTTCCGCAATGACCATGCCTTCAGTTATATTAATATGGCCCAGTTGAGTCATGTTAGCTGTGTTTTCAGTTAGCAATGGTCCGCTGCTATAATTTTGATCGAAGAGTTCTGCAAATGCGTGCACAATTTGGGATCCGCTGTCCAACTCCTGGCCTTGCCATGACATCACTGATGGAACTCGATCCTGGTTTCTCCTATCGTTAACGAAATCCCAAAAGTTAGTCGGATCTCGGGAGAGACGTTTTTCTGATGTTTCAATATAGCTATGATAAGCTGTATTGATGCTTCCTTTGAGTTGTTGCTCTGCTCTTCTGAATGCAAGCTTGGCACAATTGGTTTTGTGTAGACGGTAAGTTTTCAGTCGTCTTTTTTTGATCCGGATTTCCCTAATGATTCTATGATTAAAATATACAGGATAGCGTGTCCTTAAGTTTTGTTCTAGGCACCCATGTATCCATAGTTTCATCAATAAGAATAAACCATCTGGAGCATCGGTAATAAACTTTTTAATTTCCTCTTGTGTAAATATCTTGGACTTTTTGGTTGATATGAATCATTCTCGCGTTATATAAACGTAATTAATTTTGAAAATTTGCTAATATCGATATTATTATTTAAATTTAGTGTCGATTTGAGCATAGAGTAATGTGACCACAATGTCGGTGGTTTGTATTTGGCGGATAATTTAGAAAAATACGTTAGCAGTACATTTTCTGAATAATTTTGTATGTTTTTACCTCCGCACCAATTTATAAACTCCTTGTATGTGTTCATGTATACATCTTTTGATTTATCCGGGAGTAAATTTAAAATGACGTTTCTTGCAATTTCTGCCACTTCCGGAGGCGTACACATAATTAAATTGTCTTCTGAATCCATTTCTAATTCTTGATTTCTAATTCAAGTATTGATTAATTAATTAATCACTCGTGACACTTTTACTACAACCAGATTCGAAATAACACAGTTTGTTTATACAAAGACAACGTCCCTAAAGAAAAGTTGTGACGTTTGTTTTGTATTTTGCATTCCCGTTTAGTTGATACACCGGTCGCGTGGCGTCATTGGCGCTATATTTATAGTAATCGAAGGTAAATAAAATAAACAAATATTTTGTTTTTTTATCTTTAATTAAGATTATAAATTTCATTAATATTTATGATGATTTAGATATTCTGCAACAATAATTTTGCTTTATATTTTGGTTAGAGTCGTTAATATGTTCGGCGCAAGAACTGTCAAAAATGACAGATAATACACACTGTTTAAAAAAGTAACTCCGATTTAAAATGCATTGGTCATTTGGACACTAGTGCTTAAAAGTAGAGCTTCGCGCATATTAATCGATGCATAAATGTTGTCTTTTTAGTGGTGTCGTAGATAAAAGTATTTAATTGTGATTTTAGAAATAATCTAACTTGAAAAAATATTTATTTTTTAAAAAACTTTAAACAAATTTCAGACACTTCTATTAATGGTAGGTATATAAACAATGTGAGGTCATTATTTTCGCAAGAAAAAACTTTCAACTATATTTCTATTTTTTACAGCCTAGTGTAAATTGCTGGTTCGATAATTTTACAACTTTGTTCGTTCGTATTGAGCACAATTTATTATTTTATAAAATGCATTACAGCTTAATTTAAGATTAACGTAGCCTTAATAACTAACTTAATCTTAAATTAAATGCTTTTCTAAATAATATAATAGATCGTGATTTCTAAGTTGCAGTAAATGTACGTAGCCCGACAAAAGTATACATTTCCTGGTACACATACACCTCGGTGCTTGGTAAATGTTGAATGTATTGACATTTACTTACGCCCTATCTAGTAACCGCATCATACCACACTGTCATCTTGACGAGTATGATTGACATTACGTACACATGCACGTAATAGCATTGACAAGTACATTACGTGCTGACAGCCGAACAGCTGATTGCTTACCGTACAACCAAATGACATTTCATTGATGTACAGGGAGTTTTTCTTTAAAGTATACGTATTCCAAATTCAGCTTATTTTCTTTAAATCTTTAGTTAATCGTTGTTTTTAAGAGTTCAATTTGAAGCTTTAAACGAGTGTTTTCCACTCCCAGACTAAGCATGAAGTAAAATTTCGAGTTTAGAAAAGCCCCGTGAAAATTTGTCGAGGGTCGCGCAGCGACCCGAGACAAATTTTCTGGGCTTTACTAAACTCGAAATTTTACTTCATGCGCCAAGCGTATAAAACACTAAAATATTGTGAACTTTATGTATATTTAAACCTCACTTCAAATCAGTGTTTTATACGCGTGGCGCATGAAATAAAATTTCGAGTTTAGAAAAGCCCAGAAAATTTGTCGAGGGTCGCTGCGCGACCCTCGTCAAATTTACACGGGACTTTTCTAAACTCGAAATTTTACTTCATGCTTAGTCTGGGAGTGGAAAACACTCGTTTAACGCTTCAAATTTAACTCTTTTAAAAAACAACGAATGTTGTAAAATGTACAGCTTTATTCCCTGTGTATTGATTAAGTAGTAATTTAGTTTTCATCATTGTCATGGTACTATTAAAAACTATTACAATAATTAAGTTGTTCTTTCATGCTTATTGTTTATTTTGCTAGGGCGTAGGTAAAGTATCGTACATTTCTCGAGTGGTATGGCAATTACATACTCGCGGAATACTGCACTCGATGCTGCGGCTCGTGCGTAACATGTCCGCTCATATGTAATATTCTGCATATCACTCTCGTTACGTAATATACTATTACGCGTCAATTTCGGAAATTATACACTTTATCCAAACTCGAAATTTTACTGTATGAGCCAGGCGTATAAAACATTGATTTTTATTAATTGTATGTTGCGGTAAATGTACGTTAACCGGCAAAAGTGTACATTTCTTGGTAAATGCACATATAGATACACTTCAGTTTTTGCTAAATATTAAATCTATGGATATTTTGGAAATTATGGACTTTATCCAAATACAAAATGTTAGTACATTAGCCAGGCGTATAAAAAACTGATTTAATGTGAATTTTACCATATACAGCTTATGGTTCAGTGAAGAACAAAAACCTGTATATCGAACTTCCCAATATTTCAGTGTTTTGTACGCGTGGCGCTTGAAGTCAAATTTCTAGTTTAGAAAAGCCTGAAAATTTTGATTCGTCGGCGCCTCGCTTCGCTTGCGCCGGCAAATCCAAATTTTTAATCTTTTCTAAACTCGAAATTTTACTTCATGCTTAATCAGGGAGTAGAAACACCCCTTTAGAAACTTAAAATTAAAGACTTGTAAAAATAGCGAATGCCCGAAAATCTACAGGGTGTATATGAAGAAATGAATCGTTCTCGGTGCATTTATTTTTATTTATTGAAATCCACAGAAATAAATTTGGACTTTATATCTACGTTGATTCGTTTTCTATAACTTTGCAGAAATTGCGCTTTAAATACACATAGAGAAAGAAGAGCTTTTGTTTACATGTTGTGTTATTAATTCAGTTCATTTTAATTCTATTGTGCAGTCTCATTACATGATTTCTGTAACTTTAATCAAATTCATACTGTTTTTTTTTTAAGTTGTCTTCTTATATGATGATAACTTTAAAAAAAGTGTGACTTTGATTAAAATAAAGGAAACCGAAGACTAATTAATATGAAATTACATCTATTTTTTAAACCGAAAGAGAAATTAAATTTAGTCTCAATGTGGGAGACTAAAGAGGGGAGAAAAATTGTATTTTTCCTAGGCTGCATAAATATCTGAAATACACGGCTCGCAGTGGACACTTGTTGGGATGTAGCAATTGAAGACAATTAAGGCAAGCCATTACCGTCAATTGGCGTTAACTAAGCTAAATTGGTCGAGTGTAGGGGTCACATACGTCCACATCTAGTCATATGCCGGTCCATAACTCATCTCATGCGGGACACGCAATCATCCACCATACTATACAAATACATGCACACACACACAAATAGATATATATATATATAAATATTCTCACACATAAAGAGATGAAGAGGATAAAAAATGAAATACGCCGTGCGCTTTTGTTATATTTAGTTCAAGCTTAATTGGAGACTTCCACGTGTGGAGAGCATGAGGGAGGATGAGAGTGTCTGAATGTTTTATTAAATAAAAGAAAATAATTTAAAAAAACACTTTATTACCATTGATAAATTAATTTGATTGGAAATTAATTTCGCTGTTGCACAATTTTATTTTTGTACTCTTTTTGTTTGAAGCCAGTTTATTCGTGTGAAAATGGTTTTTCTTTAACTATGTTAATCTTGAAATTAGTTTTACAAATCTGTTTTTCTTTTTGCACTTTCAACGGCTTCAGCTCTATTGGCCAATCCACATGGTAAACTTATTTTTAATTAAATTTCCTGAACAAATACAATTTGAAATTCCTTTACATTCATCATGTCCAAATCCCACCCCAATCAATTTCTCTATGTGAAAATAATGGGCTTTTGAGAATTACACCCTTAAAACATAAATCCATAACAATCAATGCAATAATCTATCGCTTACTTATTGGTAATCCATTTTACGTTCGAGTGTTTTATTTGTCTGTGCATACGTGAGAATCCCGCATGAAACGCTCTCGTATCAAAGTTGGAGATCGTTTCCGTTTCTTTTATTCCGGAGGGTGTGAGCTCTCTACTCCCATTTAGGTATATCATTCCGGACGCGTGCGACCCCCTAAAACGTTTCTATGTGCCCTCATGCCCGAAAAAAATCACCCCTTATTATAAAATGCGAGGCTGTTTAGATGATGCATTTAACATAATAAGACATATGGTGTTATATGGTGGTCACAATTAATCCAGATATCATCGAAATTTGCATATAGAAGGTCGGTTTTTATTGTAATTGGTGTTTTTCGAGGGATTGTTGCGTTTTAGATTTGTATCTTCGCGTTTTCTGTGTAAATTGGATTCACGTGGCGGTAATGTTTTTTTTTTTTTTTAATATAGTAATTCTCTGGCGTTTAAAATATCTTTCACTATGTTCTCATTAATCACTTATTTAAATAATATTCATACTTATATAGTAATTCTCATTTCTTTTGTACATTAAATCTATAGATACTTATTTGAAGTCGTTTACAATAAAGTATTGGCAATTTCATTCATAATTATACCAGGCGCGGCTCGTGGCCAACTTTAGGGGAGGCATCGGATCCAAGGTACAAAAAGTGAGATTGAATTCTCTTTGTGTACATGTCGTTATTGAAAGCCCGTTACGTCATAGAACATAGCTACTGCCAGATAAATCTTACGGGTAGATCGTGCGACCTTTTAATAACGCGAAGCTGGTTAGACTGATCTAAAGAGCCGTCCTGGTACATTTGCATTTTTCTGTAATTGGATGTTATGTCTGTTGAAAAATACATTATTATTGTTAAGTTTTACAATTTTTTTTTGCATGTGTTTTGCCAAAAATATTCAACTCAAAAACAGTTAAAGAATATTTGAAGTATCTTTAAATAAGATATTATCTGTTTGGATTGTTTTCGGTAAATTTTTCTTTATATGCTAACTCCATTCAGTTATCAACATATTTTCAAACACATTTCCCTAAAATCTCACTAGAATATATACAGAGAATTTTTATTCCCATTTGGAGGCATTCATTGTTTAAATAAATTCAATTTATAGTTTCGAACGAGTGTTTCCACTCCTAGATTAAGCATGAAATAAAATTTCGAGTTTAGAAAAGCCTGAAAATTTAGTTTGGTTGCATAGCTAAGCGGAGCGACCAAACTAAATTTTCAACCTTTTCTAAACTCGAAATTTTACATCATGCGCCAAGCGTATAAAATACTGATTTAAAGTAAAGTTTAAAATATACTCCTTAGGTTTGATCATATGTTCATGAGTTTACAAATATTTTGGTATGTTAAGGTATACTTAAAAGAAAAAAATCACCGTATATAAGTACTTAATATTGCGATTTATTCCTTGAAATTGAGAGAATTTCTCTACTGGGTTTCAAAATTAAATAAAAATCAGTGCAAATAAAATATCTTAGGTTTATTAAATAAATAAACACAAAGAACTTTTCTTTTAAATATACTTACATATCTTTTAGATATTTTCAAGATTTGGTTAGACGAAATAATCATTTGTAAAATGTATTAACGTGAAATCAAACTTAAGTAGGATATTTTGAACTTCACTTGAAATCTGTGTTATAAACGCGTGGCGCATGAAGTAAAATTTCGAGTTTAGAAAATCCTGAAAATTTGGTTTGGTCGCGTAGCGCTACGCGCTACGCGACCAAACCAAATTTTCAGGATTTTCTAAACTCGAAATTTTACTTCATGCTTAATCTGGGAGTGGAAACACTCGCTAGAAACTTTAAATTGAACTAATTACAAAAAACAACGTAAGCCTCATCTGGATGCATACGCATTGGGATATGTATACTTGGAACAGAGAAAAAACCCTGTATTTCATTCAATCCCTCCAAAAAAATAATAATACAGAAATTCCAACAACAAAAATAACTTTCTAATGTTTAATTTTTATGAATTTGCGAGCTATTGCGTTCATAAATTGAGCAGAGGAAAGCCAAGATGGCCGCCGCTTTTATTGAATGGAGTTGTGGAATGTTTACGATGGCTCCGTCTCGTCTCCATGGAAACCCATTCATTAAAACTAATAGATAATGAATCGTAAAGAAATCCAAAATATCACAACGTTGGCAGCCCAATTTTTGTAATTATCCTAAAGTTGGGAGCACTATTTAATTATCTCAAAGTTGGTAGCGTTAATTAATTATTTCAAAGTTGGCAGCAGTTTTGTGTAATTATTTCAACATTGGCAGCAATGTTGTTTAATTATGTCAACGTTGGCGGCAGTCTTGTTTAATTATTCCAGCGTTGGCAGCGGTGTTGTTTAATGATTTCAACGTTGGCAGCAGTGTTGTTTAATTATTTCAACATTCGCAGCACTATTGTTTGATTTTCTTAAAGTTGGTAGTGGTGGTTTCAAATTATCTCAAGGTTGGTATTCCAAAAGGAATGAAGTTAGCAACAATTTTCAACGTTGGTAGTCTTGAAAATAGGCAACGTTGCCGTGTGCGAAATTTTTATGAATGAAATTTGAGGAAGCTTGACGGCGCCGTAGTAAAAATTCCACAACCCCATTCGCAAAAACTTGGCCATCTCGAATTCATTCCCCCTCTACTAGATGCTTAGAATATCCTAATCGCTCAAAAATAACCGAAAGATTTTAACAAACAGGTTAAAGAGCCTGTTTAACTTGAAAGTGGTAATTAGGTAAGTTATGAGTTAAAATAAAAATCGTCCTTATTAATAAACGTTAGTATGTGGTATCAAGACCCTCACCTAGCACTCTTAAAATCAACTTAAAATTCTCTACTAATACCTAATTTTGTGATGAAAAGTCTTACCTTTGCATACCAACCTGTTGGTTTGGAATGGATTTATAAAAATGTCTTCGAAAAATATGTAAGTTATTCAGTTAACACATTCGCTACCAGGTTCTCGGAGAAAAATTTGACAACCGTTGTCCTAATTTTTTTAATAAATTGAGCAATTGCTAAAGGATTAAAGATTGTGCTTAAAAAACAAAGTAATTGTCTTTTAGCCCAGAACATTGCGCACTTTTTTCATTTTTTAAATTCATTCAATCTGTGTACAATATGATTTCGTAAAGCCAATTATAATTAAAATATAAAAAAAAATTGTGTAACGTGTTAAAAGTAAAAACATAACAATAAAGGGAATTAACAAGCAATCTTGTTGATAACACAAAACGAATGTGCCAAACCGTCCACTGCGGAATATTACGACATTTTACGCAAATAAACTATTGCGCTCACTTCGGTTTAAGTAGGTTATGCGCAAATTGTAATAAAATTGACTTATTGATTTATTCAAGAGAAATTTAAAATCTCCTTGATCCTATTTAACCCACAGTTACTATATTTAAGATAGTTTTAAGTTTTATACCTAAACTATGTTTTTGTAAATGGCTTCCGTTGATTTGACAGAAAACAACAGTCAAGTAATTTATTACAGTACTTGATTGTTTTTTTTCAAATTTCATAAACTAACAGAAAAGGACGAACAATTTTCTTAACCCTTTCACATTCAATAGATTAAAAAGTAAAGAAAATGAACATCTTTATTTAAACAACAAAAATATACAATCTAATCTATTTACAACATTTTTGTACTATTTTTTTTTCTTCACATTCACAAAAACAAATTAAAAAAATATACCTGTGCATTACAATCAGCACACACATTCCAATCACAGAATAATTATAACAATAAAAAAAAAATGTTATCACAATCCTATTTTTCTGTAACATTTGTTGTAATTAGTTGTACGTTTTTTTTAATTTTATTTTTCTGTAAAATTAGTTGTAAGTTTTGAAATTTCCCTAAGAAATACGTAATACTTCTATGAAGTAAAAATCTCCATATCTTTAATTTACTTTAACATAAAGAAAAACATTTATACAGAGCCTTCGTAAATCAAACTGATGCAATTTTCATTTTGTACATCTCGAAAATAAATATTATTATTATTATTGTTCCTAAATGATCTATTTAAAATACCGCGCCAAAACAATTCAAATTATTTTTACAGTTTAGGGGTGGCAGTATCCAGTTATTTCTCATCAGCATTCCGATTTTGTTTATGTCAATTTGTGTATTTTGAGTTTCTCTGATTTGCTTGTTTTCACATTTAAAAACACCTGCGATATTTTGGCGTGTTATTTGAAAACATTTGATTGTTTATGAAGGTTCTCTACAAACTTTCCTAAAATTATATTAATACAATTCTTGCAAAATCACCTTTCTCTTTATCAAAAAATTCATCAGCCTTTTTCTTAAAGCACTTTCATTTAACCTCTGAAGTCATGGATAGATACATAATTCCAAAATAAACACGGTATACAAAATACTATTTAAAACACACTCAGTGTACAACTAAAGTCTTATTAATAGAGAGTTTTATACTCCGCTAAGCACTATACAAGATGAATAGTGAAGTCAAAAACGAACTACTATTCTCTTTTAATAAGGCAGATTTTTTTGTAAGCTTGATTGTTACAAATGTTTCATAAATTATTGTTATTTCACAAATCATTGGATTAAAATAAAACTCGATGAGTAGCTATGCACTTAATGACTTTTACCTTTAAACTGATGAAATATTATTTAAATCATATAAAATGCGTAAACATCCACGCAGTGATAGCCAACTCTAATAAAATGAGTCATGATTATTGCGCAATAGTAGTTCGGTCGACTTTTGAAGGACACAAATAAAAAGCGGGTGACACCTGGCATCCGCAATTGCATTTGTGCCCAGCCCAATCGTACCCCCCGACTTTGCCTCCGCACTTGGAACACCGCAGCTTTCCCTCGGCCACCTGAGCAACGCCCTCCATCCACTTCAGTGGCTCCAAAAAATACTTCTTCCGACACACTGAATTATCAGTCGTTGCATCACAATGCGTAATCAAATTAGAATCCCTGGCCAACCATTTCCTGCACTTCCTACACCTGTACCCGGGCCCCTCTTCCCCTTCCTTTTTAATCAAATCCTTGCAGTTATCCGGTAGGACTTTAGTTCGTTTCATTTTTTCAGAGGCCATTGTTAATAACAAAACCTTGTAATTCATATCATCAGGGTTAACACGATATTTCATCTTGTAATAAACTTGCAATTGTTTAACGAACCCTTGATTCGGGCAAATGTGCACCCTTTTCTGCTTAACTTTCTCGTAAGCCTCGTAGTAACTCAACCTGTGCTTCTTCATCATGTACGCCAAAACAACAGCAGCACTCCTCGAAACGCCGAAATAACAATGTACGTAGACCGCCCCCTTTTCCATCCCTTCGCAAATAAAATCGTACGTTTCATCGAAATATTTCAATAAGTTCTCCGTGGGTAAATCGACTAAATCGATGAACATTTTCTTAATGTGCACAACATCTTGTATGTGTTGGGGTAGAGGGTTTTTCTCGATTGTTATGATGTGGGTGATTTTGTTGGTGTTCAAGGTGTTTAAATCGCAAGCCCCTGAGAGGTTCCCAAGGTAGAGCTTCGGTTCAATTAAGTTTAAACTTACTGGGCCCCCGGTGAAGTAAGTGTAGAGCACTTGACCTGGTTTTCTGTCCATTTTATCGAATTCTCTTGACGATACAAACACGAACTTATTTGAAATGAGTAAATTAACAGCATTTCAATTGATTTATAAGTAGATCATAGATGTTAATATCATAACATCTATGAAGTAGATACGAGATTGCGAGATATGTCAAACAATGTTGTTTTCGTGTTGGCAGCTCTTTTGTGATGAAAGATTTTATGCTTAAATAAACCCAATTTGCAACCGTTTTAAGTGAATTTTGACACAACTAAAATAACAATTAATCTATGTTTTTAAAACAAAGTTGATTTTGAGTTTAGAAAATAATAATTCAATATTCTTTATAATGCAACGTCTATGGAATCGATAAGTATTGAAACACCAACCTTAAAAAACAAAATCAATGTAAACACAATCAGCAAAGTGTTCAATAAAAACTTTCTTAAAATCCTCAATATTTTTTGAATAGAAATGAGTAAACAAAGTAGCGAAGACTTGAATTCCTTCAACGACGATAACCCGATCAGCCTGGACGAAATCGAAGCCAACCTATACTTGGGTAACTTAACAGCGGCTACCGATGTAAATACCCTAACGAAACACAATATAACCCACATATTGACCATTGACACATGCCCCCTTCCAAGGAACATCCTCGAGCTGAAGAAAATCACGACGAAATTCATTCAACTCTCCGATCTTCCGAAGGAGAATCTGCTAAGCCACTTCGACGAGACTTACGATTTTATAAGCGAAGCCGTCGAAAAAGGGGCGATTATAGTTCATTGTTACTTCGGGGTGTCGAGAAGCGCCACTGTGATAATCGCGTATTTAATGCGGAAACATGATTTGAGCTATACGGAGGCGTTTAAGTTGGCCAAGCAAAAACGCTCGCTAGTTTATCCGAATCCTGGTTTCGTTTTGCAATTAAGGTTGTATTACGAGATGAAATATGTTATCGATAAGAATTATGTTAAGTATAAGATCTTCCGATTGGGGATGGCTGCTGATAAGGTGAAAAAAGCAAAAATCCTCCCGCCGGATTATCAGGATTTAGTCAAGCCGGATCCAGGGATAACTCAGACTCAACCCGAGCCAAATGTTTACAGGTGTAAGAAATGCAGGAGGGCGTTAGCAAATGGGAGTAATTTAATCGTTCATCGGGATTTGAGTGTGGAGAATGAGGAGAGTGAAATTTGCACGAAAATTTATTTCACTGAGCCTTTGTTGTGGATGTCCGGTGTTACGCAATCAACTCAAGGGAAATTGTTCTGCCCGAAATGCAATAAAAAGGTGGGTTCGTTCAGTTGGGTGATGGGCTGTCTGTGCCCGTGCGGGGCTCAAGTGGCCCCCGCTTTCTATTTGTGTCCTTCGAAAGTCGATTGGACGAATGTTGTTAAAAATGTTGAATGTACTATTTAAAATATTGGGTTTTGTTTATGTTGATCTAGTCATGAAAAATATATATTCAGAGAGACAAATAATTAATGTTTAAGGAATATTTAAAACAAATGTTAATCGAGCTTCCAATGTTATATTTCTTCGGAAACCAGTTGCAATAAATATTTTCAATCGAGTTCATCTCTTAAACAGATAAAATAGATGTTTCAATAATAAAAACATATTGCATTTAACTTCGATAATTCAGAGATGATTCGATTTATAATTTTTAATGTAAATGGCCTTTTATTATATATTTTAATAACATAATTTTTATTTAAAATCAAATTTATTTCAACAGGGAATTTTTTGTTAGGTATGCATAACCCAATTTACAGTGCCTGGTAAATTTTTAGGAATTCGTTGTTTTTATAAAAGCGTCTAATTTGAAGCAATCCTTCGTTAAGCATGAAGTAAAATTTCGAGTTTGGAATAGCCTGAAAGAAAAGAAAATTTCCAAGCTTTTCTAAACTATAAATATTACTTTATGCGCCACCAAAAATATAGTCTACAAGTTTGATTTAACGTTAATAAATAGTACAAATCTTTATTTTGTGTAACCACATCTTCAAAAACTCGTGAGGTTAATCTATAGCTGTATATTTCAAAATGCACTTTAAACCTAAGCTGTATATTTTGAACTTCAATTTAAACTTAAGCTGTATATTTTATACTTTACTTTAAATCAGTGTTATATACGCACATGAAGTAAAATTTTGAGTTTAGAAAAGCCTGAAATTTTACTTATGCTTAACCTGGGATTGGAAACACTCGTTAGAAGTTTAGAATTTAACGCTTTTATTAAATCAACAAATGCGAAAATTTACAACGTTAACATCGGGATACAAATACTTAAAAGAAAAATTCTTTCTATGTTTATTTTACCAGACCAACAAACACTGTTATTTTTTGAAAGGTATAATTTTCTTAAATGTGTTCATATGTGTGCATGTGATTACGATTTAGTTTTTGTTTTTTCGAGAGTACAAAACAACTCAATTTTTATTAAAAAGAAATCGGGCTTTCAAACGTGTACCCACATCCCTCCAAAAGTCGTGCTTAATTATAGATAATTAATTTTACATCACACTCTTACTTCCTACACAATTCAAAAAGTTATTTTTACCTCAACCGAAAGACATTTATTTACTCGAATTTCTAAAATAATAAAGATTGTTACTTACAAAAAGTAGGATGACCTAACTGAAATCCTCACGTTTTGAGTTGTGTAGTTTTTTAAGTGAGGGTGTGATGTGTAAAAAATAAAGAGTGTTCGAACATAGTCAGCTGTTAAAAAATTCTTTACTCATTAAAATAAATGTCGAACACCCTTTATAAATTGATGACTTTATATATGAATATACCCCAATTTATGTATACTCGCTATGAAAGAAAATATTTATAAGTATATATAAAACAGTAGGTTGTGCACTTCTACAATCTTTTTAAAAATTGATTGTTAATTCTATTAAAACAATTTCTAACAACGTGGATTTTCCAATTTTGTTTATATTTACTATCTATGTTTCACACTTAATGAAACATATTAGTGTTACAAATACTGAGTATTTGTAAAGAAAAACACACTTGACTTATAAAACAATGTGACTTGTTTTTTTTTAAAACTCGTAACAGAATATTGAGTTGGACAAAAGATGTGTTTATTTTTTACAAATATTGGAAATTTTTTCATCGGTATAAATGACAATAGAATTATGTTGGATTCAACTGTTTTTTGTTACATCTCAACTGTTTCAAACAAACAGTATTAGCATTGAGTATAGCAGGAAAAATGTGGGTTGGAAAGACACGCAGCGAAGGAGCAAAAAACGAACATGAGCAAGAGCGAGACCGAAGTCACCACGAACCTAATCGAGTGTGCCCATTCCTTTACCCGCCACAATTTTACCACTGCGCATCGGCAAGTAATGTTTGCCGTACTATAAGTAGTTACTTACTCAATGGTATTAGTGATGATCTCTTTTTCCCCAAAGGCATTCAAACAGAGTTTAAAGTTTGAGTTAATTGTGATTGAGATGTAATGATTTGTATGTGATAAATTTAAAAAGGTATTATAAAATAAATTATATGACAGTACAATAACAGTTTTTTTGTTTGTTTCGTTTAGAGGTTATATCATATTGTTTTTGTTTGTAAAAATGTGTTACTTCTGCTGAATTATTTTATTGAAATGTACTTCGAACGAATGATTTTACTCCATAGTTAAGCATGAAGTATAATTTCAGGTTTAGAAAAGCCTTAAAATTTGGTTTGGCCGCTCAGCTTCGTGGAGCGACCAAATCAAATTTCAGGCTTTTCTAAACTCGAAATTTTACTTCATGCGCCTCGCGTTAAAAACACGGATTTCAGTGAAATTCAAAATATACTGCTTAGGTATGTACGTTCATAATTCTCAAATAAATCATGGCATTATAATTAAACAAACTCGGGTTGCTATGGCATTTGAGATTATATATAACACGGATCTCGTGCTTTAAACTAGGAGTACGATGTTCTTAAATTATTAGTTCTAAATTAACAATAGTAATCTACTAAAATGCTTCATTAATACGAAAATGTTAATATCATCCTTAGTACAGTGTTAAAACTGTATGCTAACATCTATTAATAAGGCAGTATACATTTAATTTTAATAAGGAGAAAGAATAATTTGCAATTTTATTTCACATTTTTATTACAAAAACTAACACCCACAACATTACTTACTCCTAACCTCTAAAACTTATCAACTAAATGCAATATATGCTGCTGTTCTTGATCCCGCCATTCCTTATCCCCCTCCTCTCCCAAATTCCCCGCGTACTCCCTCATGACGTGCCTTATCGTCTTCAAAGAGGACCCCCGCAAATTCAACACTTGTATGACCCTCTGTTTGATGGACTGAGGCCCAGCATTGCAAACCTCGACTATAATGTAATCGACTAACTGTAAGGTGAACAAACCCCCTTCTAATCGTTTCATGTAAGAAACGTCTTCGTCTTCATTTTCGTCCAGTTGATCGTCGATCGCCTCAACCTTTTCCAAGTACTTAAAATGGAGTTCCATCAAACGATCCACTTTTTCATGATCGTTTTCTGTGAATTTACTAACTAATCTAGAATATGCAAAATATACTTTTGGATAGCTAAAACTGTTAGGTTACAATTATGACAATGGTAGCGTTCAGGGACTGCAGCGCTGTAGACTAAAGCGCCCCATCTTCTCTGAATGAACAAAACTTCAATCGCCATTTTATACCACTGGTTGGCTTAAAAAACGATCCAGCGGAATTAAATACATGCTTTATCTCTTGATAAACCGCTGCAGTACCACATATATAGCGTTGTCGTTCAGCAATTCTGTTTATATTTTGAATTTCACTGAAATCCGCTTTTATAAAGCGCAGCAGCTTTAGAGTTACCTGAACGCAACCATTGACAGGTAACGCATTTAGGTTAGAATTGAATCTGTAAGTGAGGCAATGTTGCCAGATTTTATACATTCCTACCTCTGTCTTTGTGATCCTCTGCAGTTTCTCAACATTGAGGCGATAATCGACGAGACGTGCTCTTCGTGTTCCTCGGCCGATAAAACCCTCTTCCTGTTTTTTCGCGGGGTTTTCATGAATAAAGGAAATATCGTCCTTAACCCCAAAATATCGACAAACTTGTTGCAATTGTCTTTCCCGTTTGGGCCGGACATTGCGTAATCCAAGACTTTTAATGAACCATTTCTCGAAGTTTTCTTCTCTCGTAACATTAAATTCATCAATTGAAGACCTGATATATAAAGAAAGATTTCTGAGGATAATAACTTAAAAAATCTTTGAGATATCTTTATAATATTTTGTGTGGACTAAAGGAATGAAAAGGTGTGAAAATTTAAAAAATGCCCTATGAATAGTTTTTCAGTAATTTTCAATTAGTGCGAGTTGCACCAAACACGTTGAACTGGTTCATCTCTCAACTTGAGTTTAAAGTGACATTATAACAACAGGAACTGTCATCTTGAACTTAGATGAACCAGTTAAACATTTTCTGGTGCAACTGGTCCTTAAACTTACCTTCTCCCTTCAAAAACTTATCCCTGTTAGGAACAGCCATCAAAGCACTGCACAAACAATTGAACAAATTCTCCATTAACTCGTGCTCTTCAGCATTTGCGGGATCGTGCCTTTTATAAAACGCCAACTGCTGCAGCAAAACGTCGATACCGTCCAATTCCCCTAATGCCAAACGATTTGAATTATTGTCCTGCAGCAAAATCGACAGCATCTCGCTGGCGTACAATTTATTCGCATCAAAGGGGGCCTTGACTTTCAACCTCCTTAACAACCACTGGAGGAAACCCTGTTTAACGGATTCGGTGCAAATTTCCGGACGTAACTCCGTCAAGTTTTCAATTATGCCCAAACTGTTGTGAACGCCGTCGGCTTCCTCTTTTACAGTTTCGTCTAAACGATCGAGATTTTGCACTAGCAAGGCGATAATTTGGTGTTCCAGTAAAGCTTCCACTAAAGCTTCGGCACCTTCCTCTGATTCATTCAAAATATCAACATCTGTTAACTCTTGGAGTAATTCAATTGTTGCCACCTAAAATATAAACAATTAATTGATAATAGAATAACAATCCATTGTTTCACTCACTTTTTACAATTTATTTTGTCTTTAAAACATTTTTAAACATGTTATTCAAAAAAATTATTACAAAACAAAATGTAGTTTGTTTTAAAAAAATTTCAAGAAATGGTAAATTAGTAAGTATTCATATATTACATTAAATAAAAAAGTATTATATAAACACAGTAAAAAGTGTTTTATTGTGAAATTAACATGTATAACCACAATACAGAATTCATATATTACGTTTAAAAAAAGCACTTACAGCAATGTCAGAGTTATCGTGTGAAAGAAGCTCAAGTAAACTGGGAATGACGTTTAACTTAACCAAAAGTGGATAATAATCAGGAGCAGTGGCTAAAACCCTCATTTCCTGTAAAATCTCGTGTAACTCGACCTCACTTTCCATAAACTTTTCTGGAGCATCTGGAAACTTAATCCTCATTTCCCGATTTTTCAAGCACCGCTTTTCAAAATTCAACACGACTTTCTTTATGGCCGCTTCATCCAAAATTTCACCCTAAAAATGTTACACTGTAAAACCAACACCCGTGCTTGTTAAAGTTATGTTTGTTTACTTCAGTTTGTTCGGTTTCGACAAATTTCAATATTTCCGCCCGTTCCTCCTCGGAAATCTGATCGATTGTGTTTATGGAAGGTGTTGGGGAAGACGCCCTGGCCATTTTGCTGGCTTTAGCTCTCGCCAATCGCCGCATTTTCTTCTGTTTGTCGGTTTCGTCTTCGTCGTCCTCACCATCGTTCGGGCGCTTAACGGCTTGGGAAGGCTATAAATTTATTGAAAATACAGTATCTTGCCGAAAACAATCGTTTGGTATTTAAACAAACTTAGCACTTAGAATAATTCAAATTCAGTAGAAAACAAACCGATCATTTTAAAAAAGTAAAACTTTGTATCCTTGTGGAATTTTTGAAAACATTTAAAGCCATGTTATTAGTTAAAATAAACTTACTTTGTAATTTAATAACTCTCCCACATCCATTTTAAAGCACTTTTTAGAAACCAATTTGTTTACGCTAAAAAGTGTGGTTATGTTTGTGTCTGTCAAAAAATACGTCCTTGTAGCTAATTCGTTTTTCAAAGAAAATTCTTTGTGTATAAAATGTTTTTTTTTTAAAACATTAATTTTTAAATACATTTCTTTATTAGAAATTGTAAATTAGATTGATGATTGATTTAAGTACAAAATAGCTTGGTTTTTTAAATAAAAATTAAGAAATTAGTTTATATAATATTGTATCTATGCATGTGTCTTAAAAGTTGTGTTGTGTAGAAAGTTAATTCTATACAAATTAACTTATACGAACTATTAAAAATGTATTTTAGTAAATCTTGCTTTAAGTTAGATGTAATTAAAAGTTTAAAAAATAGCGTCAACATTGATGCATTTTTTGTTAATTGTTATTTGTTGGAATTAAAATTTTAATTAAACGGTGTTTTGTTAGTAATTGCGTTGTAATTATTTAATTCTACGCTAATTACAATAGAAATCTTGACTTAAAATTGTATGATTTTGGTTTTAGATTGTCCATGTAAAGAATTGATTTTTTTAGTATAAAATAAAATTTTAATTTATGCACATTTAAATTGCCCATTATAAAAATAACGTATTACAACTACTACTTATGAATTACTTATGTTAATTCTCACTGCTTACATTTAAAACTTATTAAAACAACCACAGAAAATTTTCAATTGGCATTTCTGTTTTTCCCAGGCGTACCAATCCATTAATAATGCAACTGCGAATTAATTTTTTGCTTCGATTAATGACTTTGACACTTTAAAGATGATTTGATTACAAATCACCACAATTCATGACACCCGTCAGATTTCGAGTAGAGAAAGGTCGAAAGTAGGCAATATTCTAGTCAATTAAAGTATATCATAAACGGATTAAACAATTCGCGTGCGTGATGAGTGATAAATGTCCGGTAAGGTTAGGATAGGAGATTACTTTGTTTTGCGAAATTACCAATTTACTCGCTCCCTCGACCTTCGTAATTTTCCAATCTGAAAAAAAAGGAGGATGTACAGGCTCTGATTTCTTTTGCATCGATTGACCTTTGTCGGGTCGTTTTAAATGGTAGTTGTGGGGGCGCGAGTGGTGGTTACGTGTAATGAGCGGGACTGAGGCGGAAACAGTGCCCATTTTGGTGAACACCAGTATCGTCGATTGTGAAGCGAGATCCGAGGGCTCGGATTCCGAGGAGGAGGACGTTCGGCTCGTGCCGGAGGTCGCCTTCGGCCCCATTTTGGATTCCCCCGGGGGCAACAGGGAGTCGCAGCCGTTGCTAGGCGCCGACATCTCTTACAATCATTTCCCAGGTAAAAAAATACAATAATAAATAAAGACATAAATTTGGAGAACATACAATACTTGTAACATGAATGTAATCTTTAAAGAAATAATAATAAAGAATATAAAAAGCTCTCTCCGAGTTGAGAATAGGCTGTGGTTCAGTAAACATAACTTACACATAAACAATAATAAATGTTAAAACAAAGCCTCTACTCCGACATAGATCTTTGTTTGCATGCATTGATTAAATCGCAGCATATTTTTGTTTATGTCAAAGTAAAGACATGCTTTCACTAAATCACAACCTGTTTAAAATTTGGCAGTATTTGAATACTTTTTAATTGCAGTTCAGTCGTTGAAAACTGAAATTTCATGTTTGAAAATCAAACAGTTAATCAAAAACAATGTTTATTTTCACTTAATTGAAATTTAAGAATTGTATTATCAAAGATGCATAAAATTAAATTATTGTAAAAGTAATAATTATAAAGTAATGAATAATTGTGTAAAAATTCATTTGACAACATTTTGTTCAATATTGCTCAATTGTACTGTTGAAATTTTTAAATAACATGTACTTCCTATGACTCATGCTTGTCTATCGAGTGAGTCAAAAACAGAATTCGTTGAGCGTGTTGAATTTTGCATGTTTCTAGTGATGCGTTTGCATTAATTTGTTTTTGCATGTTTTGGGTTTTTGTTTACTTTGTTTTTTATTTTTATTAATATTAATTACCATGAATATTGAGAAAGTGTATCGATATTTATTGACTAATCATTTTATGGAGAGTTTTTTTTTGTACTTTTGAACATTAATTACAATAAATATTAAAAAATGGTTTAACACAGTGATGGGGAAACAACGGCCCGCGGGCCAAGTCCGGCCCGCGGAAAGGTTTAATCCGGCCCGTGGAAAGGTTTAATCCGGCCCGTTTAAGAGTGCCGTCGTGAGAATGTTTGAACGCGTTCTTACTTCGTAATGTGACGACCCGCATAAAAACTACCTACCTACGATTAAGCATTATTCTTTGGCCCGCTACGATTGTCTGGTTATTACAAATGGCCCGTCTTAAAAAAAGTTTCCCCACCACTGGTCTAATATTTACAGGTTAAGGATTTGATTCAGAGTCTTTATCCTACTTTGAAATAATTTAAGATTATTTAAATTTCACCTTGATATTCACGCTTTGTTAATACTTCATGGCTTTACAAGTAGAAGTCATTAAGCTCTCAACAAATCAATAACACTTAACCGCTTTTACTCTTTAAACCAACTTTATAATTATGATACAAAGTTGTTTCTAAATATAGATTTTCGGGCAACAAGGAACAAATAAATGGACTGATAAATACGCGACCCAGACCCCCTTTTTTTCTTCGAGTGAATAATTGATAAAGAAGGTCAAAACGTTTAGTTAAAATCAATCTGTTGTTTGTAAATTTAAAAGGAGATATGTAGTGGTAAAAATCATTAAGTGCTATTGATTTCTGGTGTAATTATTGAGTAATTAAATATTGGACAGAGCTTGAAAAGGTACACTTTCGGTTCTTGTATTAAATGTTCAATAAAAAATAACCACTAGAGTGCCATGGAAAATATTGTAGGTTAACCCAACTTGAATTAAAAAAAAAATTAAATCATGGCTCTGGAGGTTTTTTTTGAATATGCGGTATTATGAAAGTGTGAAAAACATTAATTTTTAATTGATTCCCAATCTAGTTCCATATTTTATTCATGTTGTAATGGAATGGTATTTTATCTCATCCTTACATGAGTAATTGTAACGTGATTAATGAGTATATTTGTGATAGTAAAATAGACAATGGATTTTATATTTACAATGTGTGTTATAATCACATAAACTTTTATCAATTGTTAAGTCATTTTTGGTTCCTCTTCACGTTTTTTACGTCATCGTAAAACGCGATAAGAATCCTCACTTGCGTGGAACAAAATTAAAAATCAATAATTTGATAAAACAGAATGTGAATGTTATCAGTTAGTTTTGAATTATTGACAGAATTAATTATTATTATGTGTACCAACTTCATTCTAATTAAATTTTACCATTTAGAGCTTATGTTTCTGAAAATGTATTTCTTTCGCTAAATTATTTCATTCTAATTTACTTCTAACGAATGATTCCACTCCCAGACTAAGCATGAAGTAAAATTTCGAGTTTAGAAAAGCCTAAGCGCCTTATACGTAGGTTTCCACTCTCAGACTAAGCATGAAGTAAAATTTTGAGTTTAGAAAAGTCTTAAAGTTTGGTTTGGTCACTCCGCTTCGCGGACCGACCAAGCCAAATTTTCAGGCTTGGCTAAACTCGAAATTTTACTTCATGCGCCACGCGTATAAAACACGGATTTCAAGTTCGAAAGTTCAAAATATACTGCTTAGGTTATACATTTTAAATTAATCATAGCGGTATGGTTAAATAAATTCGTTTTTCTGTGGCATTTGAGGTTATGTATAACGCGGATCTTTTGCCTTAAACTAGGAGTACCATGTTATTAAATTATTAGTTGTAAACTAACAATAGTAATCTACTAAAATGTTTCACTAACCCATTAAGCGCCATTGATGCATACACGAAACATTTTCATTTTTTGTTGATTAAATTACTAAATAAGTTAATTTGATTTATTTTATTATTTGACCTGACTTGAAAGTGTATAAGGAAAACTGTACATATTTTATTATTTATATATTTCGATTATTCCTCATAAAAAAAAATGGCAGTGTATTTCTAACTTCACAATATTTCAGCGTCTTATACGCGTGGCGCATGAAGTAAAATTTCGAGTTTAGAAAAGCCCCGTGGAAATTTGTCTCGGGTTCGCTGCGCGACCCTCGACAAATTTTCTACGCGGGGCTTTTCTAAACTCGAAATTTTACTTCATGCTTAGTCTGGGAGTGGAAACACTCGTTCTAAACTTCATATTGAACGTTTTTATATAAAATCGATGAATGCCTAAATGCGTTTTTTCATAAGTTGTAGACAACATGTGGTGAAAATAAATGATGCAGTTTCTGGTTCTGTAATAAATGCAACTTCAGGTGTGCCCCAGGGTTCTCACCTTGGACCATTGCTATTTCTCATCTTTATCAATGATATTGGTAAAGAAATTCAATCAAATGTTTTGCTTTATGCAGATGATATGAAGCTGTATCGTAAAATCACCACCAGTGACGATTGTCGCATCTTGCAGAATGATCTGGATCAGCTTATTATATGGTGCTCCAGTAATGATTTGCATTTGAACACAACTAAATGCAAATATATTCGTTTTTCAAGAAAACAAGGGATCTATTTACCGGCTATCTATTTTCTAGATAGTAATCTTTTAGATAGGGTTTATAAAATCAATGATTTAGGCGTTCTACTTGACTGTAAATTTCAATTTCATGAGCACTTAGATTTAATTATTGCAAAAGCATTCCAAAGAATTGGTTTCATACGGCGTATTACTATACATTTCAAATCTATCCGTACTTTAATGACATTATACTCCACCTTAGTCAGACCAATTCTAGACTATTGCTGCATAATTTGGTCACCGCTCTATGAATGTCACATTGATAGATTAGAACGTGTACAACGTAAAATGATAAAACTCATTTGCTACCGGTCAAACCTTTCGTACGATAGTAATAATTATGACCTATTTCGTACATATCTCGGTTTGTTGTCTCTTGAAAAACGAAGGATTTATTTTATGCTATGCTTTGCATATCGTATACTGAATGGACTGATACTTTGCCCATCCATTTTGTCGTCTATTGGCATTAACGTTCCAGTTCGCTCAACCAGACAACAAAAACTTCTTGCTGACGTACACCACATTACTCTGTATGGCTATAACAGCCCACAAAACAATTTAATAAGATATGTTAATTCTTATGGCGAGTCAATAGATTTTTTTGGTGTCTCGTTAAACCGTTTTAAAAGACTTTCTTTAAGATCGATTAACTCCTCTTAAGGTCCTTTATATAATTATTTATTTGGTCCTCTTTTATTAGATGTAACTTCTGTCTCTGACTGTATTCATTTGTACATTTTTTGTTTGTTTTTGTATTGTTTTGTGATTATTGTGTATATATTGTTGTAATTTTAATGGTCTCCCGTAATAAAGAATATATATAAAAATGTACATCGTATACATTATGTATATTTAGAAGAAAAATTCACAGTATGTTATACAATAAGTCATTCATAGAATTTTTATGATTTCAAAATGGAATCATACCTAAAACCCACTATTAGAGTTAACTCTATAATTGCTCGGCCGTTAATGGATTAATACGAAAATGTTATATCATCCTTAAAGCGGTATGCTAACGTTTATTAATAAGGCAGGAGATCTTTTACGTTTATTTTATGCATACAATATATATTATTATTAGTTTAAATTTTACATTTAGAAATATATAAGTAATATATATTTTGAACTTGGCAATACTTAAGTGTTTTATACTAGTGACGCATGAAGTAAAATTTCGAGTTTAGAAAAGCCTGAAAATTTGGTTTGGTCGCTCCGCTTTGCGGAGCAACCAAACCAAGTTTTAAGGCTTTTCTAGACTCAAAATTTTACCTTATGCTTAGTCTGAGAGTGGAAACCTACATTTAAAAATAAATAAAACGCTAATCATTGACTTGTTTAAAGATTTAAACTAAGTGGCATATTGGCATATTTTTGTCGCTTCGTTTACTGCCCTAATCAAAATCCTGGCTACGCCTATGAAAAAAAAAAATGAATGCAGTTTTTTGTTTTGTTTGAAATACTATGCCTGGCGCCTCCACCAAAAGTAAACATCATTCGAAGATTATTTAAGGGGATTATTGCAGTGTAACACGCCGATCGTGTTGGAAAGACCCACATAGTTTAGAGTAGCTCATCCGATGCCAAATTTACAGGATAAGTGGGGCGAATACAGTCAGAGAGAAAAGCGGCAGTTCGCTGTGCATTTGTGCATTGCACCTTGGTATGAACGGATGGGGTCTCGCGTCGCGTGGAATAGACGAAAAAAAAGCGTATAAAAAAGACGGATCGAAGGAAAGTGTCGATTCGTATTATTTAAACACGCTGATAATACATACAAGCTATGTATTGTTTTCAATTCGTTAGAAAGCGTTATCGGATCCTGTGTTATTTTTCGGTATTTACAAAACCGATGATTCTTATCCTTGTCATTATTACACATTATTTTTTCTTTTAAGACTCCAGTTTCGACAGCCGAACAAACTATATGTTTTATTTTATTAAATTAGAGATTAGTTCTTAAAAATATAATAATAAAATAATTCATGTTCATAAGCTCCTTGTCAGAGCTGGGCAGGATTCGAATCATTCAGGATTCGAATCCTTTTAGAGGATTCAAAAGAGGCATTCGAATACTTGAGTTCAACTGGATTCGTGATCCGGATTCGTTACGTATTTTTAAAAGGATTCGTATTCGAATCCAAATGTGGGTGATTCGAATCCTTATAAAAGGATTCGAATATTTATAAAAGGATTCGAATACTTACAAAAGGATTTGAATCGTCAAAAATAATTCGAATTAATTGTGAGGATTAACATGAAACATGCTTTTTGTGTGTTTTTAAATTTCTCGTTAAATCAGTGTTTTATACGCGTGGCGCATGAAGAAAAATTTCGAGTTTAGAAAAGAACAGAAAATTTTCACGGAGCTTTTCTAAACTCGAAATTTTACTTCATGCTTAGACTGGGAGTGGAAAACACTCGTTCAAAGCTTTGAATTGAGCTTAAAAAAACAAGGGATATCTAAAGATTTACAGAAAATAGGCTGTTTTGCTGAAAACACTATTTCTACTAGCAGAAACAACTAGCACTATTACCTAGCTCAGATGGTTGTAGCTTCAGATATCTTGTTACCAGCAGACGAGGCCTGTACTAGTACTATTAAGTACTGTTAGCCGAAAGAACCACTACTACAAACTGTAACGTTGATTTTTTTTCAGTTAAAAACGATTTGTCCACTAGCAGAAAGAACTGCCGCTATTAGCAGACAGAGCTTCTAGTTCCGTAGACGGAGCCTGTACTACTACTAGTTGCAGAAAAAACTAGTGGTAGGAGAATAAAAAAACTACTATTAAGCTGAAAGAACAACCAAGGCCGCAGCCAGAAAAAAAATTCAGGGGATTAGGAAAAAATATTGTTTTTGCTCTTACAGTCCCGCTTTTACATACAAAAATTTATCATTTTGAAAATTACAGGGAGTTTTTCTTTTAAGTATACGTATTCCAAATTTAGCCTATTTTCTGTAAATCTTTAGATATTCCTTGTTTTTTTTTTTAAGTTCAATTTAAAGCTTTAAATGAGTGTTTTCCACTCCCAGGCTAAGCATGAAGTAAAATTTCGAGTTTAGAAAAGCCCCGTGAAAATTTGTCGAGGGTCGCGCAGCGACCCGAGACAAATTTTCGGGCTTTTCTAAACTCGAAATTTTACTTCATGCGCCACGCGTACAAAACACTGATTTAAAGTGAAGTTCAGAAACACACAAATACATCTTTAACAGGGTAACAGGGAATCAGATATTTTGTCTGTTATCAACGATGTTCAGTGTTAATAATAATTAATTAGGTTTTGAATATTTTTGTTAAAACAACTGGTAACTATATTTATATATTAATGGTTGCAAAAAAATTATAAAATCAAATTTATTCTTGAAGGATTTGTATTCGTGATTCGAAAAAACAGGATTCGAATCTTTGATTCGAATCATATTTATTTCTTACGAATCCTTTAATCGAGTATTCGTGATTCGAATCATATTAGGTGATTCGAATCTTTTTTACGAGGATTCGTCCCAGCTCTGCTCCTTGTGAATATTTATATGCCGGATATATATGAAAAAAAACGGAACATAGGATTTTCAATGATATTTTTTATATAGGAATATTATCTTTCCTAACTGCTATGGCCATGAAAATAATGTGTATTAATTTGGCCTCTGCCAAATTGGGCAAATACCCCAAATTTTGGGGAGAATTTCTATTTTGATTTTATCATATATTCTAGTTTTTATGAATGCAACAAATAAATAATAAAATGACTTCAGGCAGACATTTTATACTCAACAAAAAATATATTTAAGATTTGTCATCTAAAATATTTAAGGAAGATATGTCAATTGGAGCACTGCACGGGCCTGAATTTTTCTTAGGCGATTTTCCCGTATCATATTCAGTATTTAAATTATCTTAATTTTATATATTTTTTTTTACTTTTTCTAAAAACTACGCCTATAATCAGATAAGTATATTTTTTGTTTATTTAGACCTGAAATGTTGACCGGGCTCAGGCAAAACTCAATCTCTCTTATTTTATGACCGGGTCGGGCCAAGCCGGGCCTTAAAAAATATATTGGGCTCGGTGCAATATTGAGCAAGAAGCTTGTTATTTGAAATGCATTATAACTACCTTATTATTATTATAGTTCTATTTTTTCTAATATAATTAACAATGAATATGCACGCAGTTAAACCCTACATTTTTTTAAACATTCGTCAAACATATATTACCTGTGCTCAGTAAAAAATAGTTGATTTGTAACATTAATCTACGACAACGTCATATTGGTGACGATATTCTTACTATTCTTATAGTTTTGATATCATTGATTCGTTGATGAAGTCGCAGTTGGTTCAAATAGGTCCGATTGCTAGAAACTTTACAATTTACTTTAATAGTTTTATTGCGAGCAGTTTAATGGCATTAAACAACTGCTTTAACAACGAAAGATTTAAGACGAAATAATGATTTGAACAAGACTGATTGTTATTCGATTGCTTCTGGCTTATTAATCAGCTTAAAAAACTTTAAAAATAATTTAATAATACCGACATTGTCAAATAATTAGGGAAGCCAATATTAAAGGTATATTATATTACACATCTTTATTTAAATTAGTGAAACATTTCGTGTTTTCTATATTAGTGAACATGCAGTATAAAAAAATACTTATTCCATTAGTAGTCAGAAAGCATAAAAATAAAACACTAGTACAATAAAATATCGATTATAATTGCGAAATATTAATTTTACGAGAATAAATGCTAACGACGCGAGCCGTTTTTGTTAACTATGATTGAGAAAAGAAAAGAAAAACAAACGCGAAGCTACGCAGCGTTCACCGGCCCAGGGATAAACGCTGGCCGCATGCTGCTCGCCCCTCCAATAATTGTGCAGATGAGTGTACAACGCGTTCAACTAAGAGAAGATCCGCAAGGCGGCGGTATTTTACGGTCTTATTTTTTAAGATTTTTATTTTAACTTGACTCGGGCATGAGTTATCGCATCCTTATGAAATGTTCACATTGTATTCCTTATAGTATAAACTAGTAAGATATGGGAATATTTTTTTTAAATTTGAAAAATATAACATTCTTTTTTTTCATACCTCTGAAAGCAAATTGTTAAAAAAAAAGTACTTCGATATTTTACTAGATAATTGGGCTTAATATACGCTGTCAAAATTTCAACTTTCTAGGACCTTTAGTTTTTAAATAAACCTAACATTAAATTTCAGACCACTGTTATATTCCCCTTAAGTCCAGTTTATTTTTAGCAATAACAGTTGCTTCAAATTCAAGACAAGCTTAATAATTTCTGTTTAATTTGCATACACTCTAATGTTTATGTTAGGTAAATTATACTGAGTTTAAGCCATTATTGAACAACTGGGCCTTAATGTAAGTATAATGAGTTTTAATGTTTATATCTGGGGGCTATTCACATCACCGAAATGACATTTTACTCTATACGGTTTAGTCAATTCTTCCCAAAATAACGTCAATTACGTCATCGGTGTTGTGAATAGCCCCCCAGGACTTTTAATTAACAATAACATTTAAAGTACTTTTCTTTTTTTATTTCCTACATTCATTGGTTGAGTTAACCGTAATGAATCGATCTTATTTGATATTCTGATGATATCATAGTTATCAGATAGACAATAATTTACGTGAATTTGAATGGACGTGTCGCGAATTATAAATTGGAATTCGCGCATAAAATGTTCACAATATCGAATTTTGTGTGTAATAGACAAGATTGCCGAATTATCCGCCCGCATTTTTCTTTATCTCCAATCGGCAAAATTTCAGTTTATCCAAAAGCACACTTAAAATGATCACAAACCACTCAATATTTTTAAAATCTAAATATTTCCTTTGTGAATTTTACTGTGAAATCAAGAATGTTTGATTAAACTGGCCGGTAAACGTTTTTAGTTTGAGTAGAAACACAATGAGTTTTTCGCTTTAAATCTTAAAATTACCATTTTAAATCGGCCAAAAATGCAAAGAGAACGTTTTCAAAAGAATTTCGGACGAATTATAAAAGTAATTGCCAACTGAATAAATTATTTTCGATTTTAACAATAAAATTCGGAGAATAAAATATGTCTTTATTTCAGTGTCATTTACAAACAAAGTAAAAATAGCGTCAAAATAAGTTCAACTAATCAATAATTCTTTATACGATTTGAAGGCCAGTGAACTCTTATATCAAATCGTGTTTTTTTCCAAAGTGTAGAAATGATTTTAAAATGAATTATAATAAAATCACTTAATTTGTTTCGTAAAAATGATACAATACATTTTTTCCGACTAGTTTCGGCTTCTGATCTGATTTTCAAGGAGCGTACAGAATTAACAGATTTTGTTTTAATTTAAATTTTGCTTAAAATATTTAGGTAGTTATGTTTCATCAAGTGATCAATGAGAAACAAGTTAACAAGATGTGTAGTTTTTTTGTATTGACATTTCCGTTTCTTTACTGTAATACTTACAGAAACGCGATTTTAGTGAAGTTGAACAAATGGCGTTAATTTAATAAAACTACGAACACCGTTAGTAGAATCCACTTAAGTTTAAAGAGCTTAACAGGTGTTTTCCACGATTGCAGAGCTCGCATAACCCGACTGTTTTATTTGCACACGCTCTTTTTTCAATAAAATAACATCCTCCATTTGCCGTAAAATTAATTGTATGTAGATATCGTATGTTCAATAAAAAAAAACCTCTAGAGTGCTATGGAAAATATTGTAGATTGGTAACTCTTGGGGACAATATTTAAAATATTTAATAATAATATTTGCCCCCTGTTGGGCAAATATTATTATTATTATTAAATGTTGTCCTAACATAAACATATGAAATCAAGCTGAGTCAGCAATAAAATGTGTTAAACTGTTAACTTGGCTCTTTCGCGCTTGATTCGAAAGCGGGGAATCCTGAGGGTTCCCACCGGGGACAAACAATAATTATCTTTAAGAATAATTTAAAAGAAAATACTATGATTTGTCTGTCCCTGCCTTGATAACCACTTGGTTTACTCAGGGGAAAGCACAACACAAAATATCACCAAATAAATGAACTTCTTACTTACCCGACTTTCTTGATGTTCCTCGGGAACACACTTACACTTATGATTTTTGGGAAGTTAAAGTGAAAAGAATTTAGTGAGTTCGAATGAATTTAAATTAAATATATATATATATATATATATATATATATATATATATATTAAGAATATTATATACAACAATTAACACAAGAACAAGAAATACAATTAAAAAAAATAACTTACGTACGACCACTGGGTCGTAAAGAATACTGGTAAAAACTTTTACGGACGCGGACCGAAATTTAGCGTAGTGACGATGCACGGTTCGAAGACTTTTTCGAAGTGATGTTGACGGGTCAACAGACTTTTTTGAAGTGATTTTAGCCCTTGAGGCCGGCGGTATTTATTTGGTTTTTGGTCAACCCTCTTCCGTCTTCCCCTCTGGCGACCACCAACTTTCGTTGGCCGAAAGAAAAAATGGCCAAAATAAATATTAAATATAAATATTTTGAAATACAAAATATGTCATTATATGCGCGATATGATTCTGCGTCCGGGCATATATGACATATTTTGATTCGAGCTAAGAACGGGGTTTAATAGACGTTTAATTTAATTAAGCCGAAGGGGTTGACCGAATTTGCCTAAAAGTAATACCAACGATGTGGAATGATAAAGCGCATCGTTTGGTATACCTAGCAACAATATGCATAAACAATTATGCCTACCAACTCCAAAAAACATATAAACAATAGGGGTGTTATGCCTGGACTTAGAAAATGTATAATAATAAGGAAAATACTGAATAGAAGTTTATGAAACTTCGTCCAAGTATAACGGGGAGCATAGTAATTGTTTATACATATTTTTTGCTATGTGGAACCTCGTCTAAAAGCAAATTAGTAACAATTAAATATCATGACAGCTCGCTATTTATATCCTTCTGGTTCGAACTAACCATATCGTGTTTGGTGTCGTTCGAATCGTCTTTTTCTCAGTTATCCGATGAGGGTTGTGACGTTCGCGTATGTTTTCTCCATACGCGAATCACGTAGGGGATGTTCCTATCCCTTGCATTCGGCGGTTTTATAACCCCTGACGTCATGCCCGATTCTTTTGTGCATCGCACGTACGTTTCGCTCGCGCGATCGGGCCGGTCGCAGGTAGCGGCGTCCCATCGCAGATGTGGCGAACTCGGGGATAACCGGGAAATCCGTATATATTTTGGACAACCCTGGAACTGGAAATAGCGGATGCCGTAGAGTTCTACCATTGGATGGCCGAGAGGAGTTTTGAGCTGAGTTGAGCTGTCTGATGTTCGAGGGCGCTATTTGACGAGATTCCACTAGGCAACCTATCTAACTTAAATAATATCAATGTATGGCGCGAACTTTACTCATTTGGAAAATAATAGAGAATGAAGCAATATTGTGTACTGAAAAATAGAATGAGGTGAATTGGGACCGTTGTTCCGAATATTAAAATATGTAACAAAATATCGCCCGTGGTTATGTTGCAGCTGAAATATTGCTGAATGAACAAGTTCACGACGCTTACGGAAAAGCGCCGGTAGCAAAACTATATTTAATTTTTGTGAAATATGTTAGAAAAGTGTAAATCTATGTTAATTAAAGCACAAATATGGGGAACACATAAAAGTACATATCTAAGCGGTATATTTTAAACTTTGAAATATGCCAAAGATTTATACGCATGGCGCATGAAGTAAAATTTCGAGTTTAGAAAAGGCTGAAAGTTTGGTTTGGTCGCTCCGCTTCGCGGAGCGACCAAACCAAACTTTCAGCCTTTTCTAAACTCGAAATTTTACTTCATGCTTAGTCTGGGAGTGGAAAACACTCGTTTACAGAATTAAGGCTTTTATACAAAAAAACGGGGAATGATTAAACCTTTGTTAAATTTCAAATGCATTGTTTTTTAAATTTTAAATTCAACTGAATGTTCGAGTTGAAAACAAACTCTTTACTCACTCATTGAAATCAAACAAACTCTTTATTTACTCACTTGTTCAAAACCCACACATACCGGCTTATCGTCTACATTTTCGCAAACAAAAACACAAACACATATTGATAAGCTGAACGGTTCGTGTAGCTTAAATTAAATCATAAGGTAAGTAAAAGCCGTGCGTGCGCTACACAACAGAAAATTAATTTTCTCGCGTATCATTTTCGGAAATCCATTAATTTTTCGCAGAATTCACCCTCGTTCGTTTACTCTCATTATCAGTAATGCGCACTGCGTAATCGTAAATGTTGGTGGAAGCGGGAGCGTATTTTGTGTCGTGGACGCGTCGATTTTGTTTCTGTTTCCATTTCCATATCCACCTGTGAGCGTCGGTCGGTCGGTTCATTTGCATGTCGGCGTTTATCGCGAATTGATTACGGAATTTGTGTCGTTACAAAAAAAATATAAAAACGGAACGAATGTGTGTTTCGAGGTTTTAAGTAAAGGTGTGCACATATGGAGTTTGAAGTGCTGCCACCGAATGAGTTTAAAGGTAAATTGGGAGTTCAGTGTTTTGTTTATTTTTGCTTGTATCGACCAGGTGAATGTACAGATTGTGTTATTAATAATTATTATTGATGTTCGCAGAATAACACAGCTGGCCCTTTGAATAGCACTGAACACTTTATTGTCCGGTTTCACCAACTTTCAATTAAATCTTATTCAAAGATTACATTTATTTGTCGATTGAAATTTTCAATGACACTAACGTAATGAAATGTGAATTTTGGCATGTGTGTAACTATTACTAGATTTTATTCAATGAATAACTGTTTTTCAATTAACTAACGTTGGTGAAACCCGGCATAAATGTTTTAAAATTACATTAGAACAATAGGATCATTTCCACGTTTGAATTGGACGCACTTCAAACGTTTTATGCAACTGCCCTTCACAAAAATCGGCTCATACATTTTTCTAGGAGGTATTTATTGTAAACAGCCTTGTAATTTTTCGCCGTGTTTTCAACGTTTGACGTGTCTAGGCTATGCAACATGGAAAAATATGTGTATTGCAATTAAACCGGTGATTAAATACACATAAATAAAAATACACCACGAATTAAACGTCTCCAAACTTCGAAAACTAAGTGAAAGTTGCACCAGACACATTGAACTGGAACTCGAGTCTGGAACTCGAGTCTAAAGTGACATCTTGAACTCAAGTTCAGCTTGAACTCGAGTTCAAAGTGACATCTTAGCTTAAACTTGAATTCAACGTTTTTAGTGCAACTGGGATAAAAAAAATAAAAAAATTGTCAACATTTTGTCGAGTGTAAACTATATAAATAATTCTATGATTTTGTTAGCAAATTGTTAAATTTCAACACAGAAATAAAATTCAAGTGCTTCACAATTTAAAATATGAATAAATTTGGTTGTAGAATATTTCAAACATATTAAAAGTGTTATTATTTTCACAATCTACAGTCAACTTGGCATTAGTGTAATTTTATTTACAGGTCTTAAAGTTCAGTTTTTTCAACTTTAAAACAATCCTTATTCATTCTTCTAATAATTACTGCGAGTTTTATCAAAATCCGACTCTCACGGGATTTTTTACGAGTTTCAAATTAAAACATACATTGTCACTGACGATGCCACTATGAAGCATTAGATGGCGTTAGCTATCGAAATCATTAATAGTTTTCACATATTGGCTTGAAATAGTCAGAAATGTTCAGTATTCCTCAGCACTGGGTCGGGACCACACTGAAGAGGACCTTGAAGTCCGAAACGCGTCTGTGGGTACCTGGTGCCGGAATGCTGAACACAAATTCAATTTTGATATTTGTTTTCTGGTTTCACAAACAGAGTTCTGCTCGTTCGTGGACGAAACAGTGACCTGTATATGCGCTTTGTGCATCGTGTCACTGACGATGCCACTATGAAGTATTAGATGGCGTTAGCTATCGAAATCATTAATAGTTTTTAAAACACACATATTTTTTTTTTAAATTGCTTTATTTTAGTGAATTATTTTACGCCTACACATTGACAGCTAACCTAACCTAAGTCATTACAGTTATAATATTTGGTAGTAGAATATTTCAAACATATTACAAGTGTTATTATTTTCACAATCTACAACTAATTCGCCCTACACAGACTAATTCAAACACTCATTAAAACAACTGGATCCGTGGGTAAAACCCCCACGGATATTGTATTATACAACGGCAAGTTTACTGTTACATACAGGAAGTTTTTCTTTTTGAGTATACATATTCGTTGTTTTTTTAAGTTCAATTTAAAGCTTTAAACGAGTGTTTTCCACTCCCAGATTAAGCATTCAGTAAAATTTCGAGTTTAAAAAAGCTTGAAAATTTGGTTTGGTCGCAAAGCGCGTAGCGTTACTCGGCCAAACCAAATTTTCAGGCTTTTCTAAACTCAAAACTTTACTGCATGCGCCACCATATATAACACTGAATTATTGCGAAGTTTACAATATGCTACTAAACCATTTCATTTATGTTTTTACTAACTATATATTTTAAACTGTGATCATGCATGTGTGCTAATTTTTAATTGTCTTTTATATTTACAGTTTTAATGTGTAATTTTATATTTTTAGTTGTACTATATTATGTATTTTTTAAATTGACTCCGTTAACTGAATACATAAATTAATAAACTGTAGACGTATATTTTAACCTTCACTTAAAACCATTGTTATATACGCGTGGCGCATGAAGTAAAATTTCGAGTTTAGAAAAGCCTGAAAATTTGGTTTGGCCGCTCCGCTTCGCGGAGCGACCAAACCAAATTTTCAGGCTTTTCTAAACTCGAAATTTTACTTCATGCTTAACCCAGGAGTGGAAAACACTCGTTTAAACCTTCAAATTGAATTCCTTTAAAAAAAACAACGAATGTCGGAAAAATTACAGCGTATACATATGTATACTTACAAAAAAATACCTATACAAGTAACCCACTGTAAATGATTTAGATCAAATTATTTATATTTCTTCACCATTGATTAAGTTCCTTCTTTAACCAAGTAGGTAAGTACATTTGTATTTGTTTAAAAGTGCGCCGAAATAGAAGTCCATTGTTTCAAAATTTATTAAATCGAATCGCGATTTTCATTTGTTTTTCGTGCGAGTCAGTGTGTTACTGTCAATCATTTCGTAAATGGGTTATTCTGGGCGTTTATTAAGTGTTGATAAGTTTGATAACGACAAAAACAGCCGGCCTTGTAAGAAAATACGAGCACACAATGCAGCCAATATCAACAAACCGAGCGGGCGATATTTTCTGTTTCTGTTCTTTTCATTATCGAGTTAATTTCATATGTAAATGGGTTAATGCAAAAGTCGCGAAGTTATTTTTATAATATATAAAAATCTTGTATGTTTTGTGACCAGTAATTAATATACAGAGTGATCTATGATGGTTCCAGTTGGCAGCAGTGAATTTTGTTTGAAATTGGGCGCATTTATCCATTTTTTTTGTAAATGGCTTCCGTTAATTTGACAAATGAATCGCGATTTTCATTTGTTTGCGATTTTCTGGTGGCAATTCTGTTGTCAAATCAACTATTTCCTGTTTACAGCTTTGACAATTTACAGTATGGATTTTAAAATAAACGTAATTGTGGTTAGGAAAAGAAAACACTAAACATTTTCTTTAATAAGTTTCTCACTGAACTTTATTAGTTTAGTTTAATCTAAGACGATATTGTCTTTTGATGTCATATATTATCGCTAATATTCACGCTTAATGCTAGTGTTTTTTTTTTCAGTTAGTAGCAGTGAATTCTGTTTATAATTGGGCGCATTCATTCGGATCACGATTTTCATTTGTTTGCGGTATTCTGGTGGCACTTCTGTTGTCAAATCAACTGTTTCTGTTCACAGCTTTGACAATTTTCAGTGTGGATTTTAAAATAAATGTAATAGCTATTAGAAAATGAAAAGACTGAACTTTTTCTTGAATAAGTTATTAGTTTAGTTTAATGTAAGCCGAAAATATTGTCTTTTGATTTTATCGTTTTAACGCTAATTTCACGCTCAATGCTAGTGTTCTTTCAGTTGGTAGCAGTGAATTTCGTTGGAATTGGGCGCATTCATCCGGATCGCGATTTTCATTTGTTTGCGATAGTGGTTAGAAAAAGAAAAAAAAATAAGTTTCTCACTAAATGTTATTAGTTTAGTTTAATTTAAAACGAGAATATTGTCGTTTCATTGTATCGTATTTCTGGGGGCAATTCTGTTGTCAAATCAACTGTTTCCTGTTTGCAGCTTTGACAATTTTCAGTGTGGATTTTAAAATAAACGTAATAGTTACTAGAAAAAGAGAAGACTGAACTGTTTCTTGAATAAGTTTCTCACTAAACGTTATTAGTTAAGTTTAATTTAAGATAATAATGGGCCCGTTCATCAAAATGTTCAGCATTCAACATGTTTGGATTTGTTTGTGATGTATGTTGGTATCTAATGAACGGTACTCCGGCCATTTTAAAAACTTTAACCCTCTAACAACAATCGGTCTATTTTGTATGATTGCAAAAACCCCAAACACGTTCGCGATTAACAGTCCAGTCATCAGAGATTTCTCCATCAGTTGGCAATAAACTTCCAACTTGTGTTTCTGATGAACAGGCCCAATATTATCGTTTGATTTCATCGTCTTTGCGCTAATTTCACGCTCAATGCTAAAGTTTGTCGTGTGTGCGAAATCACTTAACAGTAAAATTACAAACCTGCCAACAATGCTAATTTAAGCAAGAAAAAAAAAACAATACAAAATCAAGTTTAAGAGTAAAAGGATAAAAATATGTTTATTTAGGTCACTATGAAAATATAGTAAATAACATATAGAAAATTTGTGAACATATTTTCAGCATTTTTATTGTTAAAACTCGTGTTGATTGCTTGTAATATTTTTGAACAACCATATATTGGCAATTTAATACATAGGGAATTTTTTCTTTTAAGTATCCTTTCACATGTTCCATATAAATTGTATTTGTAAAATTAATGTAGAGTCAAAGTATATTTTAAACTTTACTATTAATCAGTGTTTTATACGCGTGGCGCATGAAGTAAAATTACGAGTTTAGAAAATCCTGAAAATCGAAATTTTACTTCATGCTTAATCTGGGATTGGAAACACTCGTTAGAGGCTTCAAATTGAACGTTTTTAATAGAGCATCGAATGTCTAAAAATTTACATCGTAATATGTATACCTAAAAGAAAAATTTCCTTTATATTTCATGTATAATGTTATTACAAATATTAATAAAATTGCCCATACTTGGTTGTAGAATCTTTTAAAACATTAAAAGTTCAATTCCGCGCAAATAATTGTACTTTTAATATTTTTATAATGTTTTTGTTGCAGATGATCCCGCGTTCAACGATCTTATATCAAACGCCGAGACCGCCATAGACAATGGGATTTTTCCCGAGAGGATATCCCAGGGGTCCAGCGGGTCGTATTTCGTCAAAAATCCCGCATCGGTAAGTCTAATGTTAGCGAAAAATCCGTGGTAATTAAGCGAATTGCTTAAACCATCCGCATCCACCAAAATTAACGCTTCTTTGTTTCGCTATTTTTCTTTGTTAAATCAATAAAACAGGGTTATAACCAGACATCTATATCCGTGTGTTATTCTAATTCTAAACAGTATAGTATGGATTTTTGTAGTTATAGTGATTGTAATGCTTTTAAGTAATATTTTGCATCATTAAGTTTATTTGATGCGAAATCGTTTTAAAAGCAAATAGCGATCGATTATTGAGAATAATTTCGGGGACATTACGTGTTTCAAGTTTGAACGATAATGTTTGAATTATTCTTACATTTTTTGGTTATCCCTATTATAGTCCCTTTCTTCGTTTTTTAACGTTGGGAGCTTGAAATCCACTTCTTTACTGTTTTTATGATAAAATAAAAATTCAGTATAATAAAAACATCGCACTTTTGAATCAACTTTACTTTAAAGAAATAAGAATAATTGTCTTAGTAATTAACAGCCTTATTAATAGAATTGCCATTAATATCATTATAGTTTAATGCTAACTAATCTCTACTAGGAGCGTACAAACACGATACTAACGTATCGTATTAATATAACAAAATCTACATGCTATTAGATACTTTAGAACTATTGATAAAGTAAACGTGGCAACATTGCATTTTCATGTGTTCCAACTTCATTGTAATCAAGTAGTTTAGAGGTTATGTTACACTGTTTTCTTTTATGTTTGTGAAAATGTGTTTTTTTCTGCTAAATTACTTGATTGAAATTCACTTCAAGCGAGTGTCTCCACTCCCAGACTAAATTTTACTTCATGTGCCATGCATATAAAACGCTGATCTCAAGTAAAGATCAAAATATACTGATCATGTGTGTACATTTATGATTTATAGCATTATTTAATAAATTCTAAATAACTTGATTTTGTCATAAATAAGGGTTATCTAAAAGACTTTAACTAACCACACTATTAAATTATTAGTGGTAAACTAATAATAGTAATCTACTTAAACGTTTTATTAATCTGAAAATGTTAATATCATCCTTGTTAAAACAATGTTAATGTCTATTAATAAGGCTGTAAATCTTTAATATTTTGTATAATATGCAGAACACGCTATTAAATTATTAGTGGTAAACTAACAATAGTCATCTATTAAAACGTTTTATTAATCTGAGAATGTAAATATTATCCTTGTTAAAACTGAATGTTAATGTCTATTAGGCTGTAAATCTTTAATATGCAGAACATGGCACATCCAGGCCTGAGTTCTAGCGCCTACACCAGTGGTTCTCAACAGGCTATTTCTATGGATACGTGTGTGTATGCATATACTTAGGTTATGTCAGTGAACAAGAGGTTAGAATCAATAATAATGATTACAATCAAAGAGGTTGATAGAAGTATGAGCCGTGTTCTGTGCATTTAAAATATATCTTAATATGGTTTTGTATTATGGTTATAAAAGATAAAATGAATATTAACAATTTCATTGAATATTAACAATTTCCTAATACATTTTTAGAAAATAATCGGCGTGTTCAAACCGAAAGATGAGGAGCCGTACGGACGTCTGAACCCGAAATGGACTAAATGGATGCATAAACTGTGTTGTCCTTGCTGTTTCGGCCGGTCTTGCCTCATCCCAAACCAAGGCTACCTCTCCGAGGCAGCCGCTTCTTTGGTCGACGTCAAATTACACTTAAACATTGTACCAAAAACTAGAGTGAGTATAAAAATTATTAATCTTGAATTTGGGTTTTGAGAATTTTGTTTTTTGCAGGTCGTAAAGTTAGTTTCGGAAACATTCAACTATCCCCGGATAGACCGGCAGAAAGCACGGATGAAGAGGGCTATCATGGAGCAGTTCCCTAACGTGGGGCTCAGGTTTAACAGGATAGGTCTTCCACCAAAGGTATTCTTCTATTTTTTTCTTTATTTACGGATATATATATATATATATATATATATATATATATATACATATATATATACATATATATATATATACATATATATATATATATATATATATACATATATATATATATATATGTATATATAAACATTTCATGTTTCATCCATACACGTGATGATGAGTTGTTGAACTTGTTTCTGAGAGTGTTTGATTTATTCTTTATATTCTTTTACAAATCTTCAGATAGGTTCTTTTCAATTATACGTGGATGGTTACAAAGACGCGGATTACTGGCTGCGGCGTTTCGAAGTCGAACCTTTGCCTACGCGAATGTCGCAGAAATTCCAGCTGCAGTTCGAGCGTCTCGTCGTTTTGGATTACATCATCAGGAACACCGATCGAGGCAACGACAACTGGCTTATCAAGTACGATCAACCTACAATAGTCACAAACAACAGCAACGGAACACAGGTGAGAAACTGGGCCTTAAATATAACACATCATAAATTCAATCGTTGCTTAAACAACTATTTATTTCGTTTAATTATCTAGGTGGAATTAGTGGACACGACAGATTGGAACCTGGTACAACTGCCGGAAATAAAAATCGCAGCCATCGACAACGGCCTGGCGTTTCCCTACAAACACCCCGACAGCTGGAGAGCGTATCCGTACCACTGGGCATGGCTGCCCCAGGCCAAGGTGGCCTTCAGCCGGGAGATCCGGGAGCTGGTGCTCCCGCTTCTGGCCGACATGAATTTCGTCCAGGATCTGTGCGACGATCTCCACTTGCTCTTCAAACAGGACAAAGGTTTCGACAAGAGCTTGTTTGAAAGGCAAATGTCTGTGATGCGGGGGCAGATACTGAACCTGACCCAAGCGCTGAAGGACGGAAAGTCGCCATTGCAGCTGGTCCAAATGCCGGCCGTCATTGTAGAAAAGTAAGTCCTAATTTTCCATTTTTCATAAATTCTCAATTTTGATTAAGCACAGTCAACATTTTCCTACAAAAGTGTGTATTTTTATTATTTACAAAATCTCTCAGAGTTTAAACTCCTATTGTATAAGCCTCAGTTGCATATACATTTTGTACATCGAAACCAATTCTATCTTATTTCAGATCCCAGGGTCAACACACATCCAGGTTTTTCAACTTCACCCAACGCTTCCAAGATAAGAGCCCATTCTTTTCATGGTGTTGAAACAAACAAAAAAATCTCATTTCCTCCTTTTTACTTCTTATTCTTTTTAATAATTAATTCTTCTTATGAAAGAGAAAACTCGGGATGCGGTTTTTATATCAATTAGTGAGGGGGATGGATTCACCCCTCATACAAAACCGTACACAATTTATATAAAAAAATAATTGGCGCATTTTATATACCCCTTCTTTTTTAATTTATACTTTTTTTAAATTATTCTCTAATGATTTGTATATTTTGTCTAAAGTTTAATCCCCTTTTTGTATGTGTATATATAAAACAAAAAAAAATTAGGAATTTTTAATCGAGCATGGATTAAACGGTCAGTTTTAATATTAAAAAAAAAATAATTATAAGAAACTAATACTTTTAATGTAAATATAAATAAAAATCAATTATTACAATATTAAGTGTTATAATTATTTAGGAAAAGACTCAGCGATTAGGATTTTTAATTATTTGGTAAGTTAGTTGTAATTAATCGATAATGCCCAGTTGCACGAAAAATGTTGAAGTCGAGTTCAAGAGGACAATTCCCATTGTTCTAATGTCACTTTGAACTAAAGTTCAAAGTTGAAACAGTGTTTGGTGCAACTGGCCCTAATTAATTTTAAGTTGCAAGAGGCCGGTCTTGAAGACAAACTTACCATATGATGTTTAGTTGTGTGAACACTCTTTTCAAAGCATGTTAGTTTCTGAAGTCACAAATCCTCGATAATAAGAATTATCATTAACAATTACTACTCACCACCTTTTTAATACTTGAGAGGATTTAGGTGATAGGATTAGACTATTTAAAAAAATGTAGAGGCAGGTTGTTAAATGAAAATTTGTTTATTTGTACAGAACATTTTGACTAATATAACATTTTCTTTTCGTATTCAAATTGAATTAATCGCTACGCACATGTTTCGCCCTTGGATCGTCATGTCTTAAGACAGTGTATTCTGTTTTATATTTTCTATTATCTCCATTCTTGGCGTAGTAATTTGCGACTCCAGCAATAGCCAATCCGACACCGATCAGCCCCATGAAGGTGCTCCCAAGTACTTCCGGGATTTCGTTCCAACCTCTCTTAAACAACGCCCCCAGCCCTCTGCTCGGTGCTGCCGACATTTTTATTGTTAATTGTTAATTAATTCGCTGTTATTTTGAACAATTATTAAATTCTCTTATTTTGAGGTTGTGATTACACAATATTGAAACTCCTAGACAAGAATAGATTGCAGTGGATTAGTACCTTACTCGGATCGATGCGAGGGCGCTGGCGATCAGTCGAATTTTTATCTGGGGACCCCAGAATTTTACTGAACGCGGGAAATTTAAAATGCAGTTACGTGCATATTACTGCCGGTAGGGAGCGCTACGAAAGAACGGAAATTAAAAAGCGGAAAAATCAAATTATATTAAAAAGCGGGAAAATCAAAATTATATTAAAAAAAATAAGAATTTATTTGATTATGTATAAAATGTACAAAAAGAAAAAACAAATGTATAGCTACATAATAAAATACAAATTTCATACAAAAAATTAAATAGAAAGTATTTAATGATTATTTTTTAGCTTTTTCTAGCTTAGATCCGCTGTGTTTTGCTACGACAGGATTACCTCGTGAAGGATGTGACTCTTCGTCAGGCACAGACGGTCTTGATTGAGGAGAGGCTTTGTCAATTAAATCTCATCTGTTCATTTTGATGTACGCATCCTCAATCCTGAAACTGAATCTCTTAATCCCAAAATTAGTGCCAAACTTAAGCAACACATCTGAAATGAAAAAAGAAATATTATTCCATTATATTATTAGTGAAACTTACTAAAAATTAGTTTATTTCAATATATGTTTTATAATATATTTTATTTTTCATTTTTATTCAAAAATAAAGCCGCTACACACGGTATATGCGGGATACGCATTGTGTCTCTGAACATTAGTTCTTTCTAAACACGACATTTTACTTTGTGCTTAATCACGGAGTGGAGTCACTCGGTAAAAGTTCAAATTAAACTCTTATAAAAACAACAGAAGCCTGAACATTTACAGAGTATTGTGCTTCAGGGGGGCTATTGACAACACCGATGCAATTTGTCGAATAGCCCCTAGGATACGTATACTTTGAAGAAAAATTTCCTGGATAAGCAAAATATGAAAGTGGGAATTTTAGTTTCTTATTGTCTACAGTAAATTTTAGAAATATTGTGGTTTGTTTGGAATAAGTTATAATTAACTCGACGGACCGCGGGTTGGCCACCAATGTTGTAAACTATTATTTGCAATTTATATGTATATATGTTAAAAATAAACACTTACCTCGCTATTTGCAGGAAAACAATGGACTTTACTTCCAGTTGGGGTTTTACACGATAATACACAACACTTGATAGGCATTATTATTAAATAAAAATTAAATAATCCTAGTAAAAGTCACAAATAAAATGTATTAAATCACACTTGAAAACACTTAAAATGGAGGTTAGCGTAGGTTGGCGTGGGAGCATCACGCGTATTATTGGCGGTTAAAACCATAGATTAAATTAGATTGATAACTCCTAGAGGGCTCCACGTATCATGATTTTAGTTAACCGACCCACTCGATGGGACAACGCTGCAGTCGCAAATGACGTCATTAGGCGCGGGGAGCGGGCGGGCTTCTTGCTAAGCGGGGTGTGCGGTACAGGGGGTCATAACATTGAATGGAGGGTGCGGTGCGGAGAACATGGCACGGTATTAAATTACCGTGCGATGCGAAAAATAACAAAGACCTAATGAACATGTTAAATGTATATTTTAAAAGTTATTACAAATATATTTCACTATATGTCAAAACCAGTTACATTTCACTTTTCAACAAAATGTCTGCAGTTCGTCAAAAATGCATCTTAGAAATGAAATAAGAGGTCTCCTTATCCGGATAAGGATGTTGGCGTAAGTAGTGTTCCATACAGTGAATTTTTCTCTAAGGTAAACATATGCACAAGCTGTAAATTTTCCGGCATTCGTTGTTTTTCAAAAGAGTTCAATATAAAGCTTTAAACGAGTGTTTTCCACTCCCAGACTAAGCATGAAGTAAAATTTCGAGTTTAGAAAAGCCCCGTGAAAATTTGTCGAGGGTCGCGCAGCGACCCGAGACAAATTTTCTGGGCTTTTCTAAACTCGAAATTTTACTTCATGCGCCACGCGTATAAAACACTAAAATATTGTGAAATTAATGTATATTCGAATTTCACTTGAAATCTGTGTTTTATACGCGTGGCGCATGAAGTAAAATTTCGAGTTTAGAAAAGCCCAGAAAATTTGTCTCGGGTCGCTGCGCGACCCTCGACAAATTTTCACGGGGCTTTTCTAAACTCGAAATTTTACTTCATGCTTAGTCTGGGAGTGGAAAACACTCATTTAAAGCTTTAAATTGAACTTTAAAAAAAACAAAGAATATCTAAAGATTTACAGAAAATAGGTTGAATTTGAAATACGTATACTTAAAAGAAAACTCCCTGTATGTATAAATACAAATAAAATATTTCCAGAAGAAAGTTATTGTTACTGCAAAAATGGTCAGCAAAAATATTAAAGGAAAAAGTATTTGATATATAGTAAAACTCATTTCGTAAATCGGGAAATCTTTTGACTTATATTTGACAAGGTGAAAGATATTTGGGATATAGTGAATCTTATTTGAACAATAGTAAAATGCAATAGAAAAACCGTGTAATTGAATTTAAGGCATTATTTTATGTTCTGGGATCGTACTTTGTGACTAGATGGAATTTCAGAATTGCTTGATCCAACAGCAACAAGAACATTCTCCATGGAAGTATGCTCCTAGGCCGGTGTGAAGAAAATCTCCACGTCCGTGATTGTTTCATGAATGGTACTTGAAGTGCATTCACGAATGCTAGGAAGAAATAAAGAGAAATAATGTAGACATACTAAATGTGTTTGACTACAGATTTAATTAAGAGAATAAACAATGGCTTGAAAACTTAAGATATTAAATAAACTTACGGTTTTAATTAATAATGTTAACGCCCATCCCTAAAGATTCAGAATTGCTTAATCCAACAATAACGGGGATATGATGAAAATATCATGTATCATGTACTAGGAAGATATAAAGAGAAATAATGTAGTAACACCCGGTTTTAAATTTGTTTGACTGTAGACTTATTTAAAATAATACACAATAGGTTAAAATTTAAAAATATTATATATACTTACGGTTGTAATTATTTATATTTATTAATGCTCATCTCGAGACGATTTCGCCTTATTGGCATTTTTGTGCCTTCAGATCCGACGGATCTGACAGCTGTTTATTGAAAACGAGCCCACGCTAGAAATTGCGGGAAATTTGAAATTCCGACTATGCGCCCTCCCATCGAGTGGGTCGGTCAACTATATATGTGAACTTATAAAATCATATGGAGTCGACTGGGTCTGGTTAAAACGTAACCCAGCATTTTATAGTTGTACCAACCCCAAATCAGGAAATATCTGGACATTTTCGTGCGTTTGCATTTCAGTTGGTACGTTGCCCCGAGTAATGGCGGCCCCTATGTCGCTCAATATGGCCGCGAGTTGCAGACCCCTGTTGAAACTACTTCAGCTCGGTGCTATTAATGGGGATTTTTCCTAACCTAGCATGGGAACACTGCCTTTCCTCAACATATGTAACCCAATATACACTAACATTTTTCTTTTCGATAGTGGGAACACTAATTTTGTGCAACATATGCAACCCAATACATACAAACATTTAATTTCTCGATAATGAGAACACTGTTTTAAACGGAATGAAGTTAGTTGTAAACGCTTCAATATTTGCAGGGGTCTGCAACTCGCGGCCATATTGAGCGACATGGGGGCTGCCATTACTCGCGGCAACGTACCAACTGAAATGCAAACGCACGAAAATGTCCAGATATTTCCTGATTTGGTGTTGGTACATCTATAAAATGCTGGGTTACGTTACCACCAATAATACGCGTGATGCTCCCACGCCAACCTACGCTAACCTCCATTTTAAGTGTTTTCAAGTGTGATTTGATACATTTTATTTTATAGTACAACTATAAAATGCTGGGTTACGTTTTAACCGCCAATAATACGCGTGATGCTCCCACGCCAACCTCCATTTTAAGTGTTTTCAAGTGTGATTTGATACATTTTATTTGTGACTTGATTACTAGGATTATTTACTTTTTATTAAATAATAATGCCTAGCAAGTGTTGTGTATTAGCGTGTAAAACCCTAACTGGAAGTAAAGTCCATTGTTTTCCTGCAAATAGCGAGGTAAGTGTTTATTTTTAACATATATACATATAAATTGCAAATAATAGTTTACAACATTGGTGGCCAACCCGCAGTCTGTTGAGTTAATTATAACTTATTCCACACAAACCACAATATTTCTAAAATTTACTATAGACAATAAGAAACTAAAATTCCCAGTTTCATATTTTGCTTATCCAGGGAATTTTTCTTTAAAGTATACTAGGGGCTATTTGACAAATTGCATCGGTGTTGTCAATAGCCCCCCTGAAGCATTATACTCTGTAAATATTCAGGCTTCCGTTGTTTTTATAAGAGTTTAATTTGAACTTCTACTGAGTGACTCCACTCCTTGATTAAGCACAAAGTAAAATGTCGTGTTTAGAAAGAACTAATGTTCAGAGACACAATGCGTATCCCGCATATACCGTGTGTAGCGGTTCTATTTTTGAATAAAAATGAATAATAAAATATATTATAAAACGTGTATTGAAATAAACTAATTTTTAGTAAGTTTCACTAATAATATAATGGAATAATATATCTTTTTTATTTCAGATGTGTTGCTAAAGTTTGGCACAATAAATTCAAACTAATTTTGGGATTAAGAGATTCAGTCTCAGGCTTGAGGATGCGTACATCAAAATGAACAGATGAGATTTAATTGACAAAGCCTCTCCTCAATCAAGACTGTCTGTGCCTGACGAAGAGTCACATCCTTCACGAGGTAATCCTGTCGTAGCAAAACACAGCGGATCTAAGCTAGAAAAAGCTAAAAAATAATCATTAAATACTTTCTATTTAATTTTTTGTATGAAATTTGTATTTTATTATGTAGCTATACATTTGTTTTTTCTTCTTGTACATTTTATACATAATCAAATAAATTATTTTTTTTTTTAATATAATTTTGATTTTCCCGCTTTTTAATATAATTTGATTTTCCCGCATTTTCATTTCCGTTCTTTCGTAGCGCCCCCTACCGGCAGTAATATGCACATAACTGCATTTTAAATTTCTCGCGTTCAGTAAAATTCTGGGGTCCCTAGATAAAAATTCGACTGATAGCCAGCGCCCTCGCAGCGATCCGAGTAAGGTACTAATCCACTGGTGGCAACCTGTCACTCGGATAGTCGCACATCTATTCTTGTCTAGGTATATTTGCATTCTACGATAAACACTTGAATTTGCGCTGTCAGAAATTTTGCACTTTCGGCGAAAATGGACTTTTTCTTAAATAAACTAATCTGCATTTACCTAACGCTCCTCTACGCAGGAAACTTGACATTCGGTGAGTCTTTAAAAACGCGTTTAGTTTCATTTACCATCGGTGTAAATTGTTTTTCGGATCGACGTATCTTTGAACGATTGTGTCAATTTCTGATTGGTTAAAATGCGTGGCAGTTTTTAAAAGAATGCAAACAACACACACTTCGTTTTATTAAAATATAATTAATGTGTTTGTTAAGCTTGATCGAAATTCATTTTCGTTGCATTTAAAAGAAATTCTGAAATTTATTACAGGCTATTGATGGAACTATTTGTGTTTGATATTTTTAGTTCGATGGCTTAAGATTTATGTGTAATTAATTTCAGCTGTAAACCAAAGACACGTAACATGTGGCTCAGTTGTAAAACTATTAAACACAGACCACAGAGTGCGGTTGCACTCGCACGATGTTAAATACGGTTCGGGGAGTGGACAACAATCGGTCACAGGGACAGAGATCCAGGAGGATGTGAACAGTCATTGGGCCATAAAGGCAGGCACGGGGAAAGTGTGCCCCCGGGGGCAACCTATCAAATGTGGTACCGTGATCCGCTTGGAGCATGTGGCTACGAACAAGAACTTGCACTCGCACCACTTTTCGAGTCCCCTGAGTGGACATCAGGAGATTAGTTGTTATGGAGAGGAGGGCGAAGGGGACACAGGGGATCACTGGACTGTCGTTTGTTCAGGTGAGTTAAAATTGCAAAATAAAAACAACAAATGTTTAATCCATTAAAATTAAACACTCACATTTTCTACTGTTACAATTTTTTTGTCATGAAAGCTGATACTAACACACATGGTTTATTATAAATTGCTCAACCCAATGTTTCTATCATTATAAAATGATAATATCGAATCAACTACCTCTGAAACCTTGTAAGTCCAAAATGTCAAATATTACAGGAACCAAATACAAGTTAATCATTATATGAGCTGTGTAATTCTGATGTATTGATTTTTTTTATGGTACATATAACTTTATCATGAGTGATTTTTAATTAGTATTTTGAGTAAATGGTTTATACTAATATTGGTAAATTATTAATATCTGACTTATGTGGAATTGTTTTTGAAAAATCAGGACTAACGAGGTTCCGAAAGTAGTTGATCGATATAAAGTTTTAGCAGTGTCATTTATACGTTTTATTTTAATATTTATCACCAGGTGAATTCTGGGCGAGAGATGATAGTGTCATGTTAAAACACATGGACACCGATCAATACCTAGCGGCTTCTGGACGAACGTTCGGCAGACCTATCAACGGACAAATGGAAATCGTCGGTTTGCACACATCGGGCGGGGCTGTCCACTGGCAAACGATGGAGGGCGTATATTTGCATGCGCCCGATGTAATGTCCCATTTCCAAGCGCACACCGAATTATAATAATTACGTTTATTATTGAAATAGGAAATTTTCGCACTGGAACTTATTTATTCTTAATTTTTGTTTTTGTAAAATAAAGTTGTACATTTATTCGACTGTTAATTTAAAAAGAAATTAACTGAGACTCCATCGGTTTAAAGGTAAATGGTATTTAATAACATTTACCTTTGAAGGAAGAAATTATGACAGTGTGTTCACTCGTTATTGAATTTTTTGTGATAAAGTTGCCACGGTTAGCCACTTGTTTATTTGATTTGCGGCATGATTTTGACAGTTTTGTGTGTGCGTGTCTGTGTTTTCGGTGGTTTCAAACAAGGAAATCAGATTTTGTTTTCTTATTACAAATTTTGTTATTAATATTCAACAATGGATATTTTATTACTGATAGAGCTCTGTTTCAAAACCAGATGAAGTAAATGATAATAAAAAAAATGGTCTCTTTATTAAAGTGTTTTGTGATTTCATAAATCGAAGGTATACATATCCTGATGCATGCACTGTAAAATTTCAGGCGTTCGTTCTTTTTCAAACGTGTTCAATTTGAAGTTTCTAATGTGTGTTTCCACTCCTTGGTAAAGCGTGAAATAAAAATTTTTACTTCATGCGTTACGGGTATGAAACAATGACATGAAGTTGAAAATATACTGCTACAGCAGTGTGCTAAGGCAGTATATTTTTTAATTAATTAAAATTCGGTATTTTATACCGGTGGCGCATAAAGTAAAATTTCGAGTTTAGAAAAGCTTGAAAATATGAACTTGCCGAGCTCGCTTCGCTCCGCCCATCAAATCAAATTTTTTAGGCTTATCTAAACCTGAAAATTTTACTTCATCCTTAATTAGGGAGTGGAAACACTCTTCTAAAACCTTAAATTGAATGCTTGTAAATAAGAATGAATGCTTAACATTTTACACTTAAGAGAAAAATTCCCTGCATTATATCACACGTGTTATGCATAGTGCTATGAGTTGGAGAAAATTCTCGAGCACGTTCTCTATGACCAAAATGGCAAAATATAGAGAACGTTCTGCAGGAAAATGACCTCGATGATTTACATGCTTCCGGTCGCTGTTTTCTCACGGGCTGAATGCGCCGTCATCATTTATTCTCGTCACACTCTTCAAATGTAATGTAATAACTCCAAAACAAACAGTGCGAGGAGGATAATTGATGACGATGACGGCATCTAGCCCACAAGAAAACAGCGAGCAGAGGCATGAAAATTATGTCGGTCATTCCCCAACAGAACATTCTCTATGTTTCACCATTTCGGTCACAGAGAACGTGCTCGAGAATTTTCGCCAACTCACAACACTAGTTATGCACTGTATATTTCTAATCACTAAAACTCTAAAGTTAAAAATATACTGCTACCCCAGTATGTCGAAGCAATATATTTTTAACTTAACTATAATTAAGTGTTTTATACCGGTGGTGCATGAAGTAAAATTACGTGTTAAGTAAAGCCTGAAAATTTGTATTTGCCGTACTCGCTTCGCTCCGCCCGGCAAATTGACATTTTCAGGCTACTCTAAACTCAAAATTTTACTTCATGCTTCTGGAAGTGGAAACACTCGTCAGAAACTTCAAATTGAATGCTTTTAAATAAGAATGAATGCCTAGCATTGCATCAAGATATGTATACTTAAAAGAAAAATTCCCTGTATTCGATCACACGTGTTATATTCCACACTCAAAATAATTTCAGCTGATTGTTGTGATGCAGCGTTACTTGTTATCATCAGGTGTTATGCAACTGGAATTTTTATCTAACCACAACCAAAAGGAAATGCAATTGTATCAACATTTCCTAAATATATTTGAAAATAAGCCAATTTCAAAATATAGTTTTAATTTTGCGCTGCCAACATGAAAAATCCAACTCGCACAGGTTGTCTAATCGGAATTACGTAAACCGGCTGCGGATTTTGTGGTTACGTTTTTCGCAGCCGAAGAACAAACAGTTTTTTCGAGGTCACTTTGGTCAGGGACGATAAATATAATGGCTTTCTCAACATATGCGAACGGCATTCGAGCCAGAACTCTCGCTAAGAACGTTTGGTTAATTAATAAAGAATATCTGCACACATCTTCTCTTGCTATGGTAAGTAGATATGTGTTATGTCACATTAACAATTAACAGTTGATCACAAAACTTGTTTGATTATTCAAGTGTCTTTTATTATGTTTTGTTATTAACTTGTTTTGTGCTCACGAAATTATTTATGATAAAGCGATCTCAGTAGGTTACGATGTCACTGATAAAGATGGTTTTCCTAAAAGTTATTTAAACAATCGATATATGTCATATTCATCAAGTACACTTAATTTTGTACCTACTTATAATGGAATTTAACTGTAAACAAACAACCCCCCTTGAAGGGTGAAATGGTGATGTTCCGTTTAATTTCAGGCAATTGTTATTAAAACCCAGATAAAAATGTTTATAAAACAATATATTTCTCATTTAAAAAAAAAAGAACTACTACAACATTTTTTAAGGACATATCCTTCAAACTCAAATGGCAAATGGGCATAGGGTGGCAAAAGGTATCTATATAATACGGAGTGCGTTTAAGACATTCAATGAGAAAAACATGAAATTCGAAAAAGAGTGCGTTTACTGCCGGAGGCAACAAGCGCAAGAACCAAATGTCGACTATCTGTATACTGGCAATAAACCGCCCAATTTGTATCTCCAATTCTATTCGTTCAATTGCATGTTCTTCTCGCTCAGATTTCATGCTCTGCCCACCTCTCCAGTGGCCAGATTGACTTTAGACCATGATACTATGTCATGCATTTTTGTAGTTCGAGTTCAACTTATTTATTTTATATAAAAATATAAATAAATTACTTACATTAATGGCTCCACTTTTGCTTAAAACAAAACCCACAATTTTTCAGTTCTACGTATTACAGTAGAACCTCGCTATACCGGGCCTCGAGATACCGTGATTCGGATATATCGGGGTCATTTTTCAGGTTTCTTTTTTTTTTAAAGATGTTAATTTTAACAATTGACCGCGTACCGCCCTGATTAGGTAAAACGTTCCGGCGTCATTATTGTATTATATAGTATGTCTTGTTATGTAGGTGGCTACTGCACTGCACATATGTATATATATATGTATTATATATATATATATACATATCCTTTACGATAAAAGCTATCGAAAAAAATCTAAGAGCAAAGTGGTGCATAATTACTGTCGCTATGTTTCAAAAATATTTCTAATCAGTGGCGTGCCGTACTCCAGTGGCGTACAAAACTTATGTTTTTTTAAATGGAATGCCCTATTTTTTATTGCAGATTTGGAAAGTGCTCGAAGAGTGCTTATTTTTTTATCTAACATGTTATATTCTTCACTTTAGCGGTTTCGCTGTTATAACCCCTTCTTTGAAAATTGCACCCCATTTTTGAGATTGTTTTGTAGAGAAACTAATTGACGCCGGCGCCTAAATTTTGAATTGAGGTACAGGTTAAGACCTCGTATACCTTCACATAATTTTTTTTCGGGTAATTTATGGAAAAAAAATAATTTTTGATTGAACTTCACATGTTGTCATTTTTTTCGAAAATTTCAAATGGCACCCCCCTAAAAAATTACGGCGTTGTACAGCCAAAACTCTAAATTTTTCATTGGTACAAAAAAAATTACACATTGCATAACAAAATTTCGGAGAAAAAAGGAATTTCATCGCAAATGTCGGGAAACGTTTTCCGTTCCCAAGAGTGCCATGAGAAAACAAAAGATTGGTAATTGTCAAAGTAAATTATTAGACGCCAGTAGCAGCCATAAGTCATTTTTGATAAACGTTCTAAAAATGTTCCGAACTCAAGAGGAAATGGTTGACATGATATTTATTCTTGGAGAATGTAACAAGAATTGTTTCTTGGCGTCACGAGTGTACGCTGCGAGATATCCGCACAGGGCACATCCAAATGAACGTGCGTTTCAAAAAGTGTTGGAGAGATTTACTACTACGGGAAGTGTGAAACGACCAAGGATATATATATATATATATATATATGTATTATATATATATATATATTATATATATATATATGTATTATATATATATATATATATTATATATATATATATATATATATATGTATTATATATATATATATATATATATATTATATATATATATATATATAATTTATAATTTGTATTATTATTTACGTTGTGTTGTGTGTGTAGTAACCCTTTTATTTATTTACCAGGTTCGTTATTTCTGTCAATATGCATTATCGTAAATACTGTGTCTTTCTTCCTTTTTAATCTGACTAGGAGGATGTGTGGACAATAAATAAAACAGGATATGAGCTTAACGTATGCAAAGTTTATTGACCTTTTATGACATTTCTAATGAATTGGTATGTCTTATTTTATTTATATTCACAAAATACATTATCAAACGTTTGTGCTTAGAAGCCATGTGCATTTAGTTAAACTAAAAAAAAATGTATGACTCTACTTGTGGGAGCAAAATTAACTAGCCCCTGCATTTGCATTACGAGATGGGAAACCCACAAAAACCATCCCGGAGTTGTTAGCGAAGTATATGTAATATAATAATAATAATAATAATAATAATAACCCTTATATTTCTTTGTGCTGATTTATTCCTTCCAATCGGCTTTTACGTATTTGTAAAAGAATTGGGAAATAATTCATTTTGTTTGTGCTGATTTATTCCTTACAATCGGCTTTTACGTATTTGTAAAAGAATTGCTAAATAATTCATTTGTTTGTGCTAATTTATTCCTTCCAATCGGCTTTTACGTATTTGTAAAAGAATTGGGAAATAATTCATTTGTTTGTGCTAATTTATCCCTTCCAATCGGCTTTTACGTATTTGTAAAAGAATTGGGAAATAATTCATTTGTTTGTGCTAATTTATTCCTTCCAATCGGCTTTTACGTATTTGTAAAAGAATTGGGAAATAATTCATTTGCTTGTGCTAATTTATTCCTTCCAATCGGCTTTTACATATTTGTAAAAGAATTGGGAAATAATTCATTTTGTTTGTGCTGATTTATTCCTTCCAATCGGCTTTTACGTATTTGTAAAAGAATTGGGAAATAATTCATTTGTTTGTGCTAATTTATTCCTTCAAATCGGCTTTTACGTATTTGCAAAAGAATTGGGAAATAATTCATTTGTTTGTGCTAATTTATTCCTTCCAATCGGCTTTTACGTATTTGTAAAAGAATTGGGAAATAATTCATTTGTTTCTTGGATTCTGCTCACTTTGTTTTACTTTGTCACCATGTTCACTCGTACTTACAGTTATTTCAATCTCAGTTTGAACTTACACTTAACTTCCCCTCGCCGTACTAAAATGATTGGGCTTTTGTCCCTCTCGTGACTTCAGCTTCACTGTCCTATTTCCCCTTTCTCCTGATCTTTTATACGGCGATTAATTCGAAAATTTGGAGGTGGAAATCGGCTTCTACCACTCGCGATTCTTCCCGGAATCCCCTCTCGTCTATCTAGTTCATTAACCCTTACTGCTGATCGTGTTTTATTTTTAGATCTCTCCTTCTAAAACCTACAGATGCATTTTTCCCTCGGGCTCTTATCTTAATGACTTCAAGTGTTTCTGTCGCGTGCTTCCCTAACTATTCAACAAGAAAAATCAACTGAATGACTCCCCTTATGCCATTGAACTCGATTCCTAATAATAAAAATGATAATTTTCTTTATACATTTTAGACGAAAATAATATTTGCACATGACCACCCTATGACCCATTACATATATATGTATTATATATATATATATATGCGCGTGTGTGTATGTGACTATTATACAAATTACATATATTCGGATATACCGTGTTTTCCTTATATCGTGCTAGGTATAGCCAAAAGCCATCCCAGTATAACAAGGTTCTACTGTACTTATAGAAACATCACAAAGTGTCAGAATTCAAGTAAAATCTAAAAGTTTCGCTTAATGAAATGAGGGACTCGATGGTAAGAAGTATGCACACACTAGTCTTAAAACTTAACTGCACTAAATTCCGAGTAAAAGCTGTGCTTATCATACTCTATCTATGATTTATTTGCTGTCATGGCAGTTTTAGATTTTATACAATTTTTATAATTGTTGTTTATGCCAAAAACTGACAAGAAGTAAAGATGAGTCAGAAAATCTCTGTCATACTTCATAATTTCATCAATCATGTCTTACAAAGTTATTAGAATTATTGTGCGGGGTATGAAATGTAAAAGATCTGGGAGACATAGTAGGGTAAGATTATTTATTAAAATGACAAATTGTAATTACAAATTCTGGCAATGATAGATTCATGAAATTGTCAGTTTTGTGTGTGTGAATTCAGCATTCTTTTGCGACTTGCAAACACGTTTAATATCATTTTTTTTACAGTCTAAATTCAGGAAGGAAAGGGATACATTTGGAGAACTCCAGGTACCCGGCGACAAGTATTATGGGGCCCAAACGGTCAGATCCACCATGAATTTTCCCATTGGAGGTGATTTTGAAAGAATGCCAGTAAGTCACAGTAACAATCATTTAAAATATTCGTTCTCTATTTAAATTAAAAAGTGAGAACTCACTTTTATCAGGTTTAAAAATGATTAATTAATTCTACTAAAATAAAAAAGCCGAATTACCCACATATTGAGAAAGTATGTGGGTAATACATCAGTTATTATTACTTTTTTTAATATGTGAATAATTTACCTTTTTTATTTTAGTAGTATTAATGAATCATTTTAAAACTGATAAAAATGATTTATTTGAATAATTTACTGTTTCAATATTTCATATTTGATGTATTCATATTTTAATACTGATAATAATATTTTAACTTATTATTCTTTTATTTTAATTCATTAAAGCTCAGCAATTAAAGAGTTAATTCTAAAAGTTAATTTTTGTTAAAATTTTGCACTTTCTATGATTTTCTATGAATAACTTATTGTACACCTCACTGGAAATTTCAGACATTCAATTTGATGTTTTGAACGAGTTAGATAAGCCTGAGAATTTGGATTTGCCGGGTGGAGCGAAGTGAGGCCAGCAAATCTAAATTTTCAGGCTAGTCTAAATTCGAAATTCTACTTTAGGTGGTATGCATATATATCACTGAAACATTGAGAAGTTAGGAATACACTGGAAACTTTTTTTTAAATGAGTGAAAATCAAAATCTTTAAATAACAAAATATTTATATTTTTCCTTAAACATTTTCAAGTCAGGTCAAATAATACAATGTGTCAAGTTAACTTATTTAGTAGTTTAATTAACAAAATAGTAATAATGTTGCGTTAATGTATCAATTTAATAGGTTAACATTGAAATATAAAAATAGTTAAATCATCAAATTACGTTTCAATAATGTTAATTACAAATTTTCAAAATGTTAAAAAAAAAACATAATTTTTTACCATTAAACCCCCCCCCTCCCGAAATTTTTGTCTGGCTACGGCCTTGGTTAATTATGATGACAAATTTGAATTACTTAACACATCCTCTTGTAAATCGACCTTGCATGCATACCTTTTGCATTATTATAAACTTAAACACTTTAATGCACGTTTTTTCTCCTCCAGCAACAAGTTTATAATTAACTAGTCATTAGATTATCTAGTTGTTTATAAATAAATGAGATGCATGATCCAATCATGATTTACATAAATTACTTTTATCTTAAACAATGATACTTTTTTTATGGATTGTAAAGTTTGTTGCATTCGGCAAATTAAAATAAAACAATGGGCAATTAATGTTTCTTCCTTATTACACGTAGTATCCGGTGGTTACCGCGATGGGTACCTTGAAAAAAGCCGCCGCAATCGTCAACAAAGAATACGGCCTAGACTCCAAAGTGGCCGACGCTATTTCCAAAGCGGCCGATGAAGTGATTTCAGGAAAACTCTACAACAATCACTTTCCGTTGGTCATCTGGCAAACTGGCTCCGGTACGCAGAGCAACATGAACACGAACGAGGTGATCTCCAACAGGGCCATTGAGATAATGGGCGGTGAGCTCGGCTCTAAAACCCCCGTCCATCCTAACGATCACGTCAACAAATCCCAGAGTAGCAACGACACTTTCCCCACGGCCATGCACATATCCGTCGCTCAAGAAATCAACCATACTCTCTTGCCCTCTCTAAAATTGTTAAGAGACGGTTTGGAGGCGAAACGCAAGGAATTTGAGAAAATTATCAAGATCGGCCGTACTCATACACAAGACGCAGTTCCTTTGACTCTAGGACAAGAATTTAGCGGTTATGTACAGCAGATGGATTTCGCTATTGAGAGGATTGAAGATACCTTACCGAGATTGTATATGCTTGCACTTGGCGGTACCGCAGTCGGAACTGGGTTGAATACTAGAAAAGGTTTCGCTGAGAAGTGCGCCTGTAAAATTGCCGAGTTGACTGGCTTGCCTTTTGTCACTGCTCCAAATAAATTTGAGGCTCTTGCATGTCACGATGCTATGGTAGAGGTATCAGGGGCTCTGAACACAATCGCCTGCTCGATTATGAAGATCGCTAATGATATTAGGTAATAATCAATTTGCAACTGTTTTTCTTAATCAACTTAAAAATCCATTTTACAACAGAATAACATAAATATTACACTTAATATAATAGCAGACTATTTATGACTTTCAACTTTTTATTTAACTCACTACAATTGGTTCGTTACACTGTAACTTCTTCAGGTGAAGAAATATAATAGTATTATATAATAGTATTATATTTCTTCACCTAAAGAAGCTACAGTGTAGCGAAACAATTGTAGTGAGTTAAATAAAAAGTTGAAAATCATAAATAGTCTGCTTTTATATTAAGTGATAATGGATTTTCAAAAAATAAGTGCCTTAACAATCAACGAGATAAATATTACAAATAACAAATAATACTGCTTTTGAAGCAATATAAAACAAAATTTAAACAAGCTTATTATTTTATTATCATTATTGTAGTATGATTTGTAGATCACATCTGGAGTTCTCACCAGTAAAAAAGTTTTTAATCTGTTCTTATTTTTATAATATTTTTATTTCAGATTCCTTGCTTCTGGTCCTCGTTGTGGTTTGGGTGAGTTGAGCCTTCCGGAAAATGAACCAGGAAGCTCGATCATGCCGGGCAAAGTCAACCCGACCCAATGCGAAGCAATCACAATGGTCGCAGCTCAAGTCATGGGAAACCACGTCGCGGTCACAATTGGGGGTTCCAACGGACATTTTGAATTGAACGTATTCAAACCGATGATGGTGGCCAATGTTTTACGCTCGATCCGCTTGTTGGGAGACAGCTGCAAGTGCTTCACAACGAACTGTGTCGATGGAATCGTCGCCAACGAAGAGCGCATCGAAAAGCTCCTGCACGAAAGTCTCATGTTGGTGACCGCGTTGAACCCGCATATAGGTTACGATAAGGCGGCTGCGATTGCGAAGAAAGCTCATAAGGAGGGGACGACGTTGAAGGAGTCGGCGCTGGAATTAGGTTATTTGACTGAGCAGCAGTTTGCTGAGTGGGTTAAGCCAGAGGATATGTTGGGGCCCAAATAAATTTTACACTAAGCACCATTAATAAATCATCTTATTGTCTATTCTTTTGTTACACATACATGTCTTTATAAATTATTAATCGATATTTTGTTTGTCTTTGGATATGTTTGAAATAAATTAGAAATTGTTTTCAACTGGTTTTTCTTTATTGCTTACAAACGACGAACGAACGGACCAAATAAAGGTTCGTTCCTTTGTACTGCACTAAGTTATACTGAGCTCAAGTTTGTGACATCACAGTTCAATTTAGTGTAACTTTACATTTACAATTGCAAGCGTCCACTTCATGTAACGAATAGATTCAGTGGAAAAGGTGCTGCACTCTAGTTCATGTAAGCATAGGTCTGTTTGGTGCAAACTATTGATTTAAAAAAAAAACGGTAAGGTAATGTGACCTTACCTGTTTTTTTATAATAATAATGAAACCACATTGTTATTATTTTAAGAATTTCAAACTCTATTCAAGTAGATTTTTTGATTTTCTATGCATTCAAGAAAACTCTGCTACATCAAAAAAGTTAACCTCATTATTTAAATACATTTAATTTGTGATGGATTTAAAAGAAAGGTATGATATAAAGAAGCACAGTTATAAATTATAATTATTAAGTATATTCAATTGGACATTCGATTAACTTTAAGAAAAGGAAAATTTTTATCCCAAAATACAGTGTTTAAAAAATATTGCAGTTTCGATCAATAGGTAACTTCAATTACGGAATTTGCTTTTGATATCAATTTTCATTGCATTTATCAAATACATTTTTACACTTATATTTAAACACAGCAAACTCCAGCATATCTGAAAGAAGAAATATAAAAACTAGGATCGCATTTCTATAATGATAATAATATAAACAAATTAAAGTATTTCATACAAAAAGTTCTGCAGTATCGTTGATTTAAAACCAGAATATTATTTTATGCACATAAAGTCGAGTTCATTTCTATCTGTCCACTCCTTATTGTAGATTTTGCAAAATTGTGTGGATTGAATCGGGATTTAGTGTCGGTCTCGGTTGTCAACGTATAAACCGAAAAGTACTAAAATGCACGATTGGTAACCTTACTTTTTATTGAGTGGACAGATAGAAAAGAACTCGACTTTAGAAATCAATGCCACTTGATGACATTTAATTCTATACTAACAGATGTTTGATTGAAACTTTTAAAATGACTTACTTATCGTCAATGCTGCAGAAGTTATTTTTGAAAGAGAGCTCGTCTTTCAACGAATCGTGCAATTTCGGACAGTCTATCACTAGTTTGCACATGCCGCTCTGGCTGTCCCGCGATGTGCAAGGTTGTTTTTCCGGTGAAGTTGCGTTGAAACCTAAAGAGTAGCTTCCTAAAAAAAATTTGAAAATATGAGAATTGTGGGGAAATTAATAATATATATTAAGCACTTTTCAATTAAATCTGCTTGTTATTTTGACATGTTATGTTAAGTAATTGAAGGTGTACCTTTGAAGAAAGATAAAGTTCCATCAGGTTTCAAGAATTTCGAGATCCATTCCAAAAATGGTTTGTACTCATCGGGAAGAGTAACTGGTTTTTGTGTTGTGGTCGGTTCTGCAGTCACTGATGGAGCTGGAGAATAATCTTGGAAAAAAAGGGGCAAATACATATAATAACATTTATTTCAAGTTAAATGAATAAACGTTTTAAGAATATTATTATTTATGGGTGTACCTCTTTTACCTACAATGGGTGTCGAGGTAATTATAATTGTCTACAAATTTGATTGATGTCTACAAACTGATTGAACTAAAGGGTAATTTTAAATGTTTGTTAGATCAATCAATGATTTTGTAGAAAACTGGTTTGTGTTTCTTACCAGAATCTTCTTCTTGTGCATCTGCATCTGAAAAATTTTAATTCAACAATCTTTTTTACAGGGAATTTTCGCGATTTGTAAATTTTCAGGCATTCGATCTTTTTTCTTTTTCATTCAATTTGAAGCTTCTAACGAGTGTTACCATTCTCAGACAGAAAATTTGGTTTGGTCACTCCACTTCGCAACGTGAAACTCGAAATTTTTCTTCATATATAGAGTATAAACAACCAATTTCAAGTGAAGTTCAAAATAATCCGCTTTAGAATATTACATAAGCAGTGTATTTTCAACTTCACGATGTTTCAGTGTTTTAGACGCGTGGCGCATGAAGTTAAATTTCGAGTTTAGAAAAGCCTAAAATTTTACTTCATGCTTAGTCTGGGAGTGGAACCACTCGTTAGAAGCTTCAAATTGAACGCTATTCAAAAACGAGGAATGCCTGAAAATTTGTTACTTGTATCTTAATTAATTTACCGAATACATACTTAAAATCTTTAACAATTATAATTTCAAATCGAATATATTCTATATGTAAAATGTATCTGTTATTTAATTTACCGAGTGAAGTAGCTAAATCTGTAAGAAATTAGGAGTATACTTATTAGGTGTTTTGATCGAATTTGTAAAAAAAGTTATTAGGTTCTTTGAAGTTAAAACATAATAAGGAGACAAGCGGCGAAGCTAGAAACGTTCCCGCTTGTCCACACGAAGCCTCCAGCTTTGTCACTTGTCTCCTCACTATGTTTCGCTCTTAAAAAGGTATCATCAACATAAGATAAATTGTTATCTTTTACAACTTTTTGCTCTCATTGTGTATTTTTGAGGTATTTTTTTAGATATAATAAGATAGTTCCTTACCGAATCCTCCCGAACCTGAAAAAGGAGAAAAAATAATTTTGAGTAATTAATCACTTAAAAAATAAGACGATTTTCACCAAATAATTCGAATTGTGTATCAAAATGAAGAAACCTGTTCATTTTTTTTTGTGAATATATTAAATTGAAATTCAGGGTGTTTTAGAAATTGTAATTATTTAATTTAAGATTGCTTACCACCATGACCGCCAAAACCAGGACCACCAAGGCCGGACACTAAAAAAAAAAATATAAATTACTATGATATTGTTTTTGTTTTTAAAGTTTCCAATTCATGCTGTTATAAGTACCGTGCGATCATTTAAATTATAAATTAGAGTAGGCGCCATTTTTTGTGTGATGTTGTCTAGAATGCTTATTGAATAAATTTGAGGTTATGGTAAACTATGTGTTAACAGTCAGTACTGACAATCTAATTTAAATTTCAAAGCCTACTCTAATTATATTTTAAATAATCTCACGGTATTTGTTAATTTATATTAATTTTTACATGCTTACGCATTAAATGGAAGAGTTAAAGTATTACTTGTTTATTAATAGTCACTAGAAGGCTACGCTAGGCATGGTAAATATTGCTTTAGTTAGACTGACAAACATGAACAAATTTCATGAATGTGATGATTGTTCATGAAGTGGGGGGGAAATACCATGAAATATATAATGCAGCGTGCATTTCAAAAATGAAACGTCAAGATTTATTTATTCAAGCATTAACAACAAAAAACCACAACCATCGTATTATTGAAACACTTGTTTTATTAAAAGCTCGGTAGTTTTTCATGCATAGAAAAATTGTAAGGCTCAGTTGCACCAAAAACATTAAACTCGAGTTCACTCTGAACTTGAGTACAAGATAACAGTTCCTATTCTTATATCACTTTGAACTCGAGTTTTGAGTTGAACCATAAATTATTTATTTCATGCGGAGGATTATCGTTTAGTACATACCACCGAACCTAAAGAAGACTCCTAAAAAGTCAACGCTTCCACATTAAAGACAGGCTTTCCCCCAAAAAAAAGGTAAGAAAATGCAACAGACAAAAATGGGTTTAGTTTCAGATTTTGATTTTTTTTTTCGAATACTAACCAGACGTAGTAGGGTCAAGACTTAACGTGTGATATGTTGCTAAAAAAATCGAATCCATTAAGAGTACATTTTTTAAAAGCTTATTAGTTAATTGTTTTAACACACTAAATGAGACATTTTTTTACTGAATCAACATTTTTATTGTGACCTGCTAAAGAAAAGTAGACAATTCCACCGATGTGTTCCGAGCTTAAAATTTTACTGATTTGGGAAGTTAAGAGTTTCTACTTTAGTAAATTTTTCAGCCTCATTGATTTTTGTGAAAATATCTTGTTACTGCCTTATTAATAGACGTTAGCATACAGTTTTAACACTGTAATAAGAATGATATTAACATTTTTGTATTCATGAAACATTTTAGTAGATTACTATTGCTAGTTTACAACTAATAATTTAATAACATCGTAGTCCTAGTTTAAAGCACGAGATCCGTATTAAACACAACCTCAATTGCCATAGCAAAATGAATTTATTTAGTTATAATACGATGAATTATTTGATTTATAAATGTACCATCATTGGAAACAAAATGTTGGGAAACTGTTTAGTGTGTGTCTAACTTTAGAGGTATCAGTTAATTGTCATTTGATGTGTCAAAAATGAAAATCCCTGTCTTTGAATAGTGTTTTGATAACCATATAACCTTTCCTCAAAAAACCTGACTTAACCAGTATACATTTGGTGATGTTTGACATTATCCAATTTTCGATTTGTCCCAACATTTTATGTCCACCGATGGTACCATCGATTGTATCATCTTTGTACGGGTTTCATAGTATTTAACTAGCATTTAACTGTAATGATATTAGCCGCAATTCTATTAATAAGGCTGTAAAAGTGTGTTAAACTTTATTGCTTTTAAAAAAGTACTAACCAGCTGCATACGTAGTTGATGGAGGAGGAGGTCCGAAATGACCTAAAAAAATTAGCCCAAGTACAAAATCTAGTACTCGCAAAAAATTATCAACTAAACTACTTTTTTGCGAGTGATACATATGTCACACATAAGAGATAACGACTAATAAATGGATTGTGGAATGGTTATCTTCAATTCTTCGTTCATTGAAATGCTTAGTATTCGAAAAAAATAAACATGCTGCATGCTCAAGTTCTCAACTCGTTTTTAATAAGAAGTTTTAGAAAGACAAGTTCGGTTATAAGAAAAATAATTGGATTATAAGAATATAGAGAGGTTTTTATTAAAGCATTGATTTTTTTTTTCAGAAATACTAACCAGATTCAAGTTGTATTCGAGGCGGTTCACTGTCTAATACAGCTAAAATAAAAATAGTCAAACATTTTTTGAATTAGGATTTTATGAAGATTTTTGTTAACTATTCCAATCCATTTCATAAACTAACAATATACAAAGCCAAATATACCGTATTAAATTGATAAATTTCACAAGTCTTGAGTTAATTAAATAGATTATTACAGTACGAAACCTACCAAACAGTACGAAATAAGACAAATAGAAGTTATTCAGCCCGATTTCTTACACGAAATGTTAAATTTAATGTTCTTGTTTCGCATCACAGTCTAAACGCGTTTAGTACTTGATATGTATACTTAGACTGTGAGGGTAAAATTTAACATTTCTCTTACGGAATCGAGGGAATTATCTATAAAAACAGTAACGTATGCAACCCAACATGTTGGGCAGTTAATTAATATAGGTTACAACGTATGCAACCCAATTAACATTAAAGGCAGTTATTTAATATACGGGGCTTTCATTAATTCCCGAACCCCACGTGACCAAATTTAAAATTGCCGCGTAAATTATTGTATTTGTACGTTGGAGGCTTTGAAAAAAGTAACCAAACGTTACCAAAGTCAAATTTGACATAAACGTTTATGCGCGGTGCATCGTTAAACCAACCTTTGAGATCTTACAAGATTCGCCCGGAATTTTCAGGTAAGCAAAAATTGTTTAATTATTCTGAAACATTGAGTTTTATTTCTATTTATTTTGCAGAGTCAATTTGCTAGGATAAGCAAATACTGCGAAAATGGTATTTACAACGGAGCAAGACGCGTTTATTTTGATGGCACATTTTCGTAGTGCTTCACGTAATATTGACGGCAACTGGAGTTATTCTCTGCAGTCTTGCATTGAGCAGTTTCATGAAGAATTTCCAGATGCGGTAATTGCGTATGATACTTTTAAACATCATAAGCAAGTTCTTATTAAAAGATATGAAGACAAACATTGCATTTGCAAAGGAAAATCCACTGGTAGACCGACAGTCTTAACTAATGATGTTGTCGAAGATATTCGAGTGAGGATGGAACGAAGTCCTAAGAAATCCGTACCGAAATTGGCAGCGCAATCAGGTAAAACAAATCCTATTGTTTGGGGTTTTTATATTTAAAAATTCCAGTATAAATTAACCGTGAATTAATAATGTGCTTCTTTATAGGACTCTCTGTTGGAACCTGCCATAAAGCACTCACAAAATCACTAAATATGTATCCTTACAAAGTCTCAGTAGTGCATCAATTACATCCACCAGACTTTATTCAGCGAGTACGATACTGCCAGTGGTTTAATGAACAGTTAAATAATGATGACGTACTTGATCTTACGTTTTTTTCTGATGAAGCGTGGATACATTTATCTGGGTACGTGAACAGCCAAAATTACAGGACATGGGCGACAGAAAATCCCCATGTATTGGAGGAAACACCTCTGCATCCCCAAAAGCTAGGAATTTGGATAGCTATGTCTAGGAGAAGGATAATTGGCCCAATATTTTTTAGAGAAACTATCACTGCTGAACGGTATCGGTTAATTTTAGAAGAAGCTATTGGACAAATGCACGACGATGAGCTTCGATTGGGCTATTTTCAGCAAGATGGGGCCACAGCACATACTGCAAATGCAACCATTCGGTATTTAGCTGAATTTTATGAAAACAGAATAATTAGTAGAGGTGTGTGGCCTCCTCGCAGTCCAGACTTGACACCTTTAGATTATTATCTATTTGGTCGAATAAAAATATCTTCAAAAATAGGATCCATACTCTCGAAAATTTAGAAGTAGCAATTATGCAAGAGGTACAAAATATCACCGAAAATGAACTCCATCATGTGTTTGATAATATGCGGCGTAGGATAAATTTATGTGTAAGAGAAAAAGGAGGACATATAGAACACTTATTATAATTTTTTTTTGAATTTTAAGCTATTAATCTTTTTAGTTATTAGGTTTAATATTTGTTGTTTCTTTATTTGTTGTTAACTTTGTATGTTCTGTTCGTGTTAAAGAAAAAAAATTAATAAAAATTAGTTACATTTTTGAAGATGAGCCTATTTTTTAATCATTTTAAATATAATATTTTCAGTCGTCATAAAAATACGCCGGCGAATAAATATTTTTAAATCTAGGGAATTTTTGTGTGAGCCATACCACCTTGTACATTTGGTTGCCTATTATTTTCGGTCACGTGGGGTTCGGGAATTAATGAAAGCCCGGTAGGTTACAACTCTAGAAACATTATTTAATTACTCAAAGTTGAACTATGAGGAAAAATATAGCAATTTTTAATTAAATACCGATAAACGGTAGCCTATTTGACTATGTAAGGAGCAAAATTGCGTATGACAAATTTGAACTGTAATGCCTAATAATAACTTGATGATCAAATGGAGAGAGAGAATATATGTGACTTGGTAAACGTCTAAAGAAATCTCTTGCTATTTCTACTCAAATTTCTACACCTACGTAAAAAGTTACGTGTTTTTTGTAAGTACTAACCTAGTGATAGTGCGGGACGTGCGGGCGCAGCAAAGGCTAGAAAAAATTAACATTCTCAACAAGAATGGAGATGATTCTGCATATAAGAATTTTTTTCAAGTAGATAAATATAATAAACTTAAAAAATATCGATCTGTTTGATAATATAACAAAGTTAGTCCTCCAGACACAATTTAGTATATTTTTGAATTATTCCATATGCAGCGTGTTAACACAGCAAACCACTTTTGTTAATAAATGTGTAGTCAAAAGTGTTCCCTTTAGAAAATATAACCTCTTAAAGATTATTGAAGAAATACTTGAAAATAGGCAAGTCAAATTGCATTTTCAATTATTTTGCACAAGTCTGAAGTTCAAAATAATCCGCTTTAGAATACTACATAAGCAGTGTATTTTCAACTTCACGATGTTTCAGTGTTTTAGACGCGTGGCGCATGAAGTTAAATTTCGAGTTTAGATAAGCCTAAAATTTTACTTCATGCTTAGTCCGGGAGTGGAACCACTCGTTAGAAGCTTCAAATTGAACGCTATTCAAAAACGAGGAATGCCTGAAAATTTGTTACTTGTATCTTAATTAATTTAGCGAATACATAATTAAAATCTTTAACAATTATAATTTCAAATCGAATATATTCTATATGTAAAATGTATCTGTTATTTAATTTACCGAGTGAAGTAGCTAAATCTGTAAGAAATTAGGAGTATACTATTTCTTTTCAATTATTTTGCACAAGTCTGACGGAGTTTTGATTAAAAAAAAAACGATCTATATATACATGTACAGAGCTGGAACGAATCCTTATAAAAAGGATTCGAATCACAAATCCGAATCACCTAATATGATTCGAATCACGAATCCTCGAATAAGGGATTCGTAAGAGATAAATATGATTCGAATCAAAGATTCGAATCCCGTTTTTCGAATCACGAATGAAAATCCTTTAAGAATAAATTTGTTTTTATTATTTTTTGCAACCATTAATATATAAATATCGTTACCAGTTGTTTTAATAAAAATATTCAACACCTAATTATTTATTATTACCACTGAATATCGTTGATAACAGACTAAATATCTGATTCCATGTTACTCTGATTACAGATGTATTTGTGTGTTTCTGAACTTCACTTCAAATCAGTGTTTTGTACGCGTGGCGCATGAAGTAAAATTTCGAGTTTAGAAAAGCCCGCACATTTTCACGGGGCTTTTCTAAACTCGAAATTTTACTTCATGCTTAGTCTGGGAGTGGAAACACATGTTCAAAACTTCAAATTGAACTCTATTATAAAATCGACGAATGGCTGAAAATTACGTAAATAAAAAGTCAGAGAAAAGTCATCGAATTATATTCAAATTGACCAAAACACTAACAAAAAAGCCATAGGATATTATTAGATTTGTCAAAATCAGCAGGCAAATTACAAAACACGTAAACATTTATAAAATTAACTTAAATATTGACAAAAACAATGAAAACAATTTGAAAAAATGGGGATTTCCCGCAGAAGAAAGTTTAATTAATAGGCCAGGGAAAAAAAATCCTGAATCAGGAAAATTTCGAAAAAATGTAACATTTCAGATTATGGCTGCTATGTCAGTTTTACTTCAAATAATATTAAACAATGTTAAACATTTAATGTTCTTATCAAAGCATTCAGTTTGAAGTTTCGAGCGAGCGTTTCCACTCCCAAACTAAGCATGAAGTAAAATTTCGAGTTTAGAAAAGCCCCGTGAAAATTTGTCGAGGGTCGCGCAGCGACCCGAGACAAATTTTCGGTCTTTTCTAAACTCAAAATTTTACTTCATGCGCCACGCGTATAAAACAGTGATTTAACGAGAAATTTAAAAACACACAAGACACATTGTTCATGTTATGTGAAGATTAACATGAACAATGTGTCTTGTGTGTTTTTAAATTTCTCGTTAAATTACTGTTTTATACGCGTGGCGCATGAAGTAAAATTTCGAGTTTAGAAAAGCCCCGTGAAAATTTGTCTCGGGTCGCTGCGCGACCCTCGACAAATTTTCTACGCGGGGCTTTTCTAAACTCGAAATTTTACTTCATGCTTAGTCTGGGAGTGGACAACACTCGTTCTTAGAAGTTTCAAATTAAAGAATCACTCTACTAAGTTTACTAAGTTTATTACAATTTTACAAAGGTTACAGCTCGAAGGACCAATCATGGTCTTCGGAGACCGAAGGACAACAGGGAATCGAAGTTTTTTTACAAGAAAACAACGAAAATCTGAAGGTTTACTGCATGGATAGGAAAGAACACATCTAATTTTGAAAAATATATCGAAGTTTTGTTGGTTTTCAGTGCATTTTTAACTTCACTTTAAATCAGTGTTTTATACGCGTGGCGCATGAAGTAAAATTTCGTGTTTAGAAAAGCCCCGTGAAAATTTGTCTCAGGTCGCTGCGCGACCCTCGACAAATTTTCTAAGCGGGGCTTTTCTAATCTCGAAATTTTACTTCATGCTTAGTCTGGGAGTGGAAAACACTCGTTAGTTTAAAATACATCACAATTGGTAAAATATGTATCGTTGGATGCCCGTCTTCAGGGGTGATATGTAAGCAAATTATGGGTCTTAGGAGTTGTCAAATAAGTGAGTTACTCAACTGTTTCCAAGGGAATCTTTACGAAAACAAAAGATTAACATTTTACATATAAAATGTGCAAGGTGAGAAACTCGATGTCTCAGCTCTATTAAAAGGGAAGGAAAACCGATAGAAAAAATCTGAAAAGAGGTTCATAATTGGGATTGAGTAAGGTTTATTTTAATCCAAAATTGCATATTTTTATAAATTTTGAAAGTGAAGTAATGACGTCATCGAATATTTTTTCCCCAGAAACATACCTATATTTTTGGATATTTCAAAAGAGCTAATTTTTCTGAACGTTGCAGAGAAAAAAATCTGCCATCTTCTTTCGTTAAAAAATTAAAAGCAAACTTAAAAAAAAGTATTATCAAAAATTCCAAATTGTCACGACTTAAGCAAGTAGCCTTTAGAAGCAAATAACAAAGCCGCACCTGTCAATAATTAAACTAATGGTTAACAAATATTGTTTTGTTGTCATTTGATTTTAGATTTCAGATTTTTCTATCGTTTTTCCTTTTCATATAATAGAGCGGAGACACCGAGTTTCGCTCACCCTGTATAATAAACTATAAGTGTGGTACATCATTGAATTCAGAAAAATTCTTAAAAAAAATATGAAAATCCAAAAGAAAATCCAGAAAACGTGAACGCCATCTACTCCCAATAGCATTGTCGATGGTACTCACAGAATTACTATTATAAATGTCAATTGATTGTGCATTTTGAAATCCAGAAGGAAACTGAACTTCTATAACCATTTTAGTAGTCATATGCAATTTTCATATAAATTGACAATGTGAACGCCATCTGCTGCCAATTTTTGAATAGTATCGTTACAGCTATTAACAGTAGATGGCGTTCACGTCATTATTATAAATGTAAATTACATATGAGACTATTAAAATGAATAAAGATGGTTAGTTTTCTTCTGGATTTCAAATTGCACTATAAATTGGCAATTTTAATAGTCATATGTAATTTACATTTAGGTTGACGACGTGAACGCCATCTACTGCCAATAATCTTGTCTAATGTACTCACAAAATGACTATTATAAATGTCAATTGATTGTGCTGTTTAAAATCCAGAAAAAAACTAAACATTTATAACCATTTTAGTAGTCATGTGTAATTTACATATAAATTGACGATGTGAACGCCATCTGCTGTCAATTTTTGAGCAGTACTATTGACAGTAGATAGTGTTCACGTCGTTAATACAAAAATAATATATATGTTCATTATAGCACTTTTTCCGTCATTTAAAGAATTGATGATTGTCGTACTAAACTTATTTCACTTGCTAATTGGTTGGTTAGAGACCATTACACATAAAATCAGCGTTTTATACGAGTCGCGCATGAAGTAAAATTTCGAGTTTATAAAAGTCTAATTTGTCTCAGTCGCTCTGCTGCGCTATGCCCGGGCCAAATGTTCAGGCTTTTCTAAACTCAAAATTTTACTTCATGCTTAATCTAGGATTGGAAACACTCGTTAGATGATCGATCATAACCAGGGTTGTTATGTTTAAAACACTTTGTTTTAAAATAGTGTTTTAAACATGTTTAAAAACAGCCGTCATGTTTTAAACGATTTTGTTTGAAACATGTTTTAAATCTTAAATTTGTTTAAAACATGTTTTAAATGTTGGATTTGTTTAAAACCGTTTTTTTATTATCTTAACTGCCAAAAATAAATATTTGCTAAATTATATTTTATATTACTTCATTAAAGTTTTTTGTTTGTTTTTGAATTCTAGCTAAATTGTTAAAGATATTTCAAATTACATTATCAAACATAACATTTTATTACAATAAAACTGTGTCTGCATAAATGTGGTTTTTAAATACAGGGATTTTTTCTTTCAGGTATACATAAGCATTCACTGTAAATTTTTCGACGTTCGTTGTTTTTTGTTCAAGATTTCAATTTGAATCTTTAAACGAGGGCTTTCCACTCCCAGACTAAGCATCAAGTAAAATTTCGAGTTTAGAAATGCCTGAAAATTTGGATTGGCCGCGTAGCGAAGCGGAGCGGCCAATCCAAATTAGGCTTTTCTAAACTCGAAATTTTACTTCATGCGCCACGCGTATAAAACACTGAAATATCGTAATGTTTAAAATATACGGCTTTAGCAATCTAATATGTAAATGTGGAGTTAAATTCTGCGCTGAAAAAATTGTTTAAAGCAGTGATTATAGGCAACCCATAAACTCTAACGTATATTAGGTTGCCTATAACCGTTGTTGTAAGTGTGTGTTTCTTGAACTTCACTGTAAATCAGTGTTTTTAAGCGTGGCGCATGAAGTAAAATTTCGAGTTTAGAAAAGCCTAATTTGGATTGGCCGCTCCGCTTCGCTACGCGGCCAATCCAAATTTTTAGGCTTTTCTAAACTCGAAATTTTACTTCATGCTTAGTCTGGGAGTGGAAAACACTCGTTTAAAGTCTCAAATTAACCGCATTAAAACAACAATTTCCCATAACTTTTAAAATGCTGTAATTATCGGGGTATGTATACTCAAAAGAAAAACGCCCTGTGTATTCTATTTTAAACACGTTTTAAACGTGTTTTAAACATGTTTTGAACACGTTTTAAACCCATATCATAACCTTATTTTGCATTTTTTTTATTGCTAGATTAGCGTGCTCTATTTAATCGATTTGATTAAAACGTAACTAAATAATACCATTGCATAACATATTGATTAATGCGTTTTACTTTTTTACTTTTTTATTTTTTACTTTGATATGTAGTTTATTTCTTTTTATTATTATTATTTAGTTAAGAACTGACCTGTGTAAAACATGTACATTGTTGTTGCATCAATAAATATGAATATGAATATGAATATGAAATTGTTGGAGTCATCAAATGAACACGACCGACCGTTTTAAACGCTTTAAAAAGGGCAAAAAGGGAAACTACCTGCTATTCAAACAGATAAAGTCAGAAATTGTAACATCAACACACCATAAATTGTGGTTTCTTTTCTTCCATTATGCTCCTGCGCTTGTAGAGGGTGTCTCTCTTCAAAATTTGCTGGTTTAGAGATTTTGTAGAGGCCCTATCCTATGACGCAATATTAACACATAGTGACTGATAGGGAGCCACATTGTTACGTCATACGTCACAGGACCGAGAACTATGTGGCGGTGAAGAATACCTTATTCACATATGTGTCACTCGACGTACCTTGATGATGATAAATGGTAGGTATTAAACTGAGTTGCCTACATTTAGGCGCTTCTTCAAAAATCTTTGAGAGTCTCTCAGAGTCTCTATCACTGAAAGGAAACACTTTTGACCACACATTTATCAACGAAGAATGCTTGTTTTCATGAAACCATTAATCCCTAGAAGTTTGTCTCTGCAATTCATTATCACGCTGTGTATGGAAATTAAATAAAATTGTGATGTTATATTTTGTACTCTATTGATGGTTTGGTGCAAATCATTGTTTGTTGTTAATTTTGCAGTCACATTCTCATGCATTTCTAATGCAAATAAGAAGAAACCACTAGATTACTAACTCATATAGACTCGGTTTCCCATTGGCGGTCGACTACCAACATATTTTCTTCGCAAAGGATATACTGGGAGTGACGCCGTTTTCATCGAAACTACACCTACTTGGAAGTTAAATTGTTTACATAAAAAAAATAATATAATCGCAAGGAAAATATTTACCTGGGAAATTAGCGATTGCGCCTGCAACGAAATAAAGAGAAATAATATTTTTACTTTTTATCTTCCTAATACTGTACAATTACAAAGAAAAAAATGGAAATCGCTCACATAATCAAGCGGCCTGTTTTTTTTTTTAAAAATGTGTTTTAAATTACAACTTGTAATTATGCCTTTCCAACTTCAATTCGTTTACTAAAGTGACATTTTATAGATGTTTAATGACAACAAAAAGACACATTTACAAAATATTAATTCTAGGGCTTCCATTTTTTTGCTCCAAATTGTATTCCAAATTTAGAAAAGGAAGATGCAGATTTTGTAATTTTTTTTTAACTAGAAAAAAAAATTAGATTTTATTGTAATTTTTGTAATTACCTAGGGCAAATTTACCTAGAATTTTGAATAAATTAACATATTAAAATTAATTCAGAGACTTCTTCTTCTTCTTCAGCTACATTCTTTAACAGTTTGTAGACTATCAAAGTAGAGAATTATTAAACAACAATTAACGTAAATGTTCAGAAAATATCTCGTTCAAGTATGTACAGGGTGAGTCGGGAGGAGCGCACCAAACTCTAGGAGTGTATTATACACGTGAAAATAATGTAAAAAAACTCATTTGTTCTTATCCGATTTTCATTTGTTTTCAAGTTATGGCGTAATTAAAAATGTTCATCTAGCTTTCCACTTCTATCTGAATTTTAACATTATCAAAGTATGCCATGTTCGAGGCTTATAAACATTTGATAGTTCTGACGTTTTGATGAACTGTCAGTGTACGGTGAACAGTAACTGAACGTTTAAGTTCGAATTAATGTGATTGTTAGTGTCGCAAAATGCCACATACTTATTCAAATTTAGAATATGCAAATATGGTGTTTGTATATGGTTTCTGTAATGGAAATGCTACAGCTGCTGTTGAAGAATATCGTGAACGTTTTCCACACCAAAGACATCCTGATAAAAACATATTTATTAGAGTTTTCAACAAATTGTGCGAGACTGGTAAGCTTCCCAGTGCTAACATAACATATGAGCGCGCTGCTCGACAAGGTTTTGTAGAAGTAGAAAATATTCTGCATCTAGTAGAAGAAGATGCAACTACTAGCTCATGGAGAATTGCCACTCAATTGGCAATTCCACAAAAAAGAGTGATGAACACGCTACACGAGCAAGGCTTATATCCTTATCACGTTCAGAGAGTACAGCACCTACAACCAGGGGATTAAGCTAACCGTACGGAATTTTGTCGGTGGATAAATAATAATCATCGTAATGTATCGAAGCAGAAAATGTTTAGAAGTCAATGGCGGTATTTTTGAACATTTGTTGAAAGAACGCTATGATTAAGAAAAATTTTTTGTATAATAACTTGTTTATTTGTTAATATGCTATAACTTGAAAACAAATAAAAATCGGATAAGAACAAATTAGTTTTTTTACATTATTTTCACGTGTATAATACACTCTTAGAGTTTGGTGCGCTCCTCCCGACTCACCCTGTATATCCAGATGTCTTTAACCACTGAGCAAAAAACAAACAAATAATGTTTTGCAACAACGTTGAGCGTTGTTTTAATGTTAATGAAACATTACTTGAATGTGTTTGCTCAGTGCGTTTAGAGATTCATTGATTTTAGTTCAATTTAAAGCTTCTAACGAGTGTTTTCCACTCCCAGATTAAGCATGAAGTAAAATTTCGAGTTTAGAAAAGCCTGAAAATTTGGATTTGCCGAGGCGCGCGAGCGAAGCGAGTCGCGCCCCGGCAAATCCAAATTTTCAGGCTTTTCTAAACTCGAAATTTTACTTCATGCGCCACGCGTATAAAACACTGATTTAAATTTGAAGTTAAAAATATTCTGAGTAAGTTAATAAATTTTAGAAATATTTATTTCGCCTAAGCGAAACTTGCGCTTTCAAAACTAGAGCAATTTTCTTTGGGATATTCTGTTTAATGAGATCAAACTTAAACTCAAGCTCTGTATTTTGAACTTTACTTTAAATCAGTGTTTTAAACGCGTGGCGCATGAAGTAAAGATTTGAGTTTAGAAAAGCCTGAAAATTTGGTTTGGTCACGTAACGCTACTCGCTACGCGACCAAACCAAATTTTCAGGCTTTTCTAAACTCAAAATTTTACTTCATGCTTAGTCTGGGAGTGGAAAACACTCGTTATAAGCTATAAATTGAACTCTTTCAAAAACAACGAAAGCCTGAATATTTACAGTTACATCTGGGTATGTATACTTAAAAGAAAACAGAAATTGCGCTATAGTTTAGCATTAATTATTTTAAATTCAAACATTCTTAATTTTGTATTACTGAAAACACTAATTTTATTTTTTATAGGCAGTATAAAAATCTCGTGGTTTTATTATGACTTAGATTGTTTTAAGGTATTCTAAAGAGAAAAATGAAGACTTTACCTAATACTCCTATTCCTAAATTAAATGGAAAGATTTAGAGTGAGTTACAAAACAAAAGTAATCCTTAACACCAAGGGCGTAGCCAAAGGGAGGCAGGGGGCCCCCTTGGATCTTGATGTACGGGGGCCTCCCCTTTGGCTACGCCGTTTCACGTGATAATAATTGGCATATAAGTTTTTAACTAAATTTGGCATATATTTTGACTCTTGCCCCCCCCCCCCTGGACACAATATTTTATCTTTGGTTATGCCCATGTTAATACTGAGAATTGAAACCCACCCGGAGATCTAACAAAAAATCTAAGAAGTGTATAAAATAATTCATTTATCTACTTTACCTCCACTGCCGCTTGCAAATTGAGGAACTGAAAAAAGAAGATGCGTTAGTTGATTTAATTTAAATGATTGTAAATTAAATTTACCAGCACTGTATAAAGGAACACCTCCGAATCCCCCTTGGCTGCCATCAGCTTTGACAGTGTCCACTGCACTCGTGGCATTCGGCTTCACCACGACCAAGGAAGTAACCGGAGTCACGAAGGAATATTTTTTCGCCAACTCGATCGCTTTCTGGTCGTATTCTTTGGCGTTCTTTTCGTCGACTTTTTTAGCGTCCAGGTATTTCTGTACAGTCATATAAGCCCACATCCTAAACAACAAGAAACCAATAAGAAATTCACTCTATATCTTTGCTTGAAAAGTGATAGAAACCTACATCCTAAGCAACAATTGTAACCATTAGATTTATACGTGGTTCCTTTGAATTGATTAAATTTACTGTATTCTATGGTAGGTAAAATAAATGTACCAATTAGTTGTTTTCCTAGATCAAGCACAAGGAGTTATCCCAACATGAAAGGTAAAAAGTTACTCACTTTAAACGCGTTTCGCACTACTTGATCCTCATGTGTGGAGGCTGTACACGTGGGGGCCATGTAGTGCGAAACGCGTCTAAAGTGAGTTACTTTTCACCTTTCACGTTTAAACTCCTTATTTCGTACTAACCTTTCTAATTGTGTGATACTCTTCGTAACAGTGGTGTTGAAAACGATGGGTCCAATGATTCCAATGCATTCCACTCTGGGAATTTCGTAGAACTTATCGTCCTTGATCCTTCCAGCGACGACAAACTCCGATCCCCTGAAGTAGATCGGATATTCAGTCTTTGTTAGGCTGGTGGCGTCCTCGATGTATTTGAACTGCACGTTGCGCAAAAGCGGAGAGGAGACCTCCTTGTAGAAGTTTTCTAATTGGATGGAGGCGTCGGAGTCTTCATAGATGTGACGCGCGAAGCCGAAATTACGGAGGGAGAGCTTCTCAAGGAAGTCTTGGTCGGCGCCTTGGCCGAAAGAAAGACTGATGATTGGAACTCTTGCTAAGTTTAGTTCTGAAATCTACACAAAAGCATAGGGAAAATTAGATGAATCAGTTGTTTCAGAAAAAAATCTTTCTATTGCTCTTCCAGCTATTTCCTTTTGCCCTTTGTAGAGTATCCTTAAACTAGTAGCCTATGGAAAAATTAAAGATAAAAGATCGATTGGAAGAAGAAGAATATCGTGGCTTCGCAGCCTGAGGGATTGGTTTGGATCTACCGAGCTATTCCAGCCAGCAGTCAACAAGATACATATAGTAATGATGGTTTCCAATCTTCGATAGGAGCGGAACTCAAAAAAAAGAAGTAGAGTATCGGAAAGAAAGTAAAAAAAAATCTGATTTGTACGTGCACTTGCAATAACAAAACTGCAATATTATAGGCTTAAAACTGTAACGATGCTAGAAAACTGTTTAAATGGTAATTTCTCGCAAAATCGAGTTTGTGTGGAGCAGGCGCGGCTCGTGGCCAACTTCAGGATAGGAAAGAGATCCAAGATACAAAAAGTGAGGTTTAATTCTCTTTGTGTAGACGTCGTTATTCAAAGCCCGTTAAGCCATAGAACATGGCTGCTGCCAGATAAGTCTTACGGGTAGACCATGCGACCTTTTAATAACGAGAAACTAGTTGCGATCAATTTCAGAAATACCAGCCCTGGTGTGGAGACTTACTTTTGATATGATCTCTCCTTGGTTGGTGATTCCAACAGTTGGATCTCCGTCAGTCAGGAAGAAAATGATCGGCTGCACATTCTCGTCTTGGGTTCTCGTGGCCCTCAATTTGAGCAGGTGAAGACCGACCCTTAGGGCTTCGTAAATGTTGGTTCCTCCGACGGCCTGCATTTCCTTAACGAGCTTATTGGCTTTGGTTTTAGTGTTATCATTGACTGGATAAGCTGGTGGGAAGGATACATCCTAAAAAACAATAATTATCGTTTCAATAAATGTCTTCGAGTTAGAAATGAAGAAAATCTTACATTTAATTCAAAGACTTGGTTTCCATTGTACCAATTATCGTTGCCTTCGGGGAATGTGGTACTTTCGGATGGCGCATCCAGATTGTGGACTTTGACGTTGGTGTTGAATTCGACAACGTTGAAGAAATCTTGTGATTCCGCGTCTCCTAGGATTTTTGTCATGGACTCTCTGAGTTGGACGATTTTTTGTCCGTACATGCTGCCGCTCGTGTCCAAAACGAAGACGACGTGTTTCTTGAGCTCTTTCTGGTTTTCTGGCGCGAAGAAATGGACGAAAAAGCCATCTTTTACCAAAACCTACCATCGATATTAAATATTATTTGAGTGGTCTAACTGTGAAACTCACATTCTCCACTTTAGAGAACTTTTGGCAAATTGCAAACTTATGTAATTTCTTTTATTTTTTAAAAGTTTTTTGCAATTTTCTAGGTTATCAATAGTGGAGAATGTGAGATTCTCGACATTACACTACCCACTAAGTAATTTTTTATTAACCCTACAATATTTCATCTTGATTTACAAATAAGTGCTCTAACTGCAAAACTTATAAGTCAACATGAAATATTGTAAGGTTGATAAAAAAACTACTTAGTGGGTAGTGTAATTTCGAGAATCTTGCTTGTTTTGGTAGAACTTACCTCTCCACCATTGGAATCTCTCTCAACGTCGTAGACAACTACAAACTGTCCGTTGATGCCTTCTTTTTCGTCTTTGCCTAAGCCGTGGGCGATCTGCTTTTGCTTTTCGGCGTTCGGTTTGAAAACGATGACGGCTTTGTTTTCAGAAGGTCGGGTGATTGTCGCTCTTGGATCCAAGTCCTCGGATTCCTTGATGATCTCGTTGCCGGTTCTCATTTGCGGAGTTGCAACTTTGGTTAACTTTTTGCTTTCTTCGATCACAACCTAACAAAAGAATTATATGAAAAGTTATAAGACTGTCATTGATGAAAACATTGGTTTTAGTTGATCAGGTCATCAAGGGAAGGAAGAAGAAGTACTAGTGAAAGAATACTTTAAATGATCCAAATATAATAGACATAAGTACAAGGATTTTTTCTTTAAAGTAGGTGAACATATGCATCTGCTGAGTATTTTCGGACATTCGTTATTTTTCTAAAAGAGTTCAATTTGAAGCTTTTTTCCATTCCGAGGCTAAGCATGAAGTCAAATTTCGAGTTTAGAAAAGCCTGAAAATTTGGTTTGGTCGCGTAGCGCGAAGCGCGGAGCGACCAAACCAAATTTTCAGGCTTTTCTAAACTCGAAATTTGACTTCATGCGCCACGCGTACTAACCACTAATTTTAAGTAAAGTTCGAAATATACGTCTATAGTCAACTGCTTTAGTAGCATATTTAAAACTTCAGCATAGTTTATCGTATTATACGCGTGGCGCATGCAGTAAAATTTCGAGTTTAGAGAAGCCTGAAAATTTGGTTTGGTCGCGTAGCGCTACGCGCTACGCGACCAAACCAAATTTTCAGGCTTCTCTAAACTCGAAATTTTACTGCATGCTTAGCCTGGGAGTGGAAAACACTTGGAGCTTCAAATTTAACTCTTTTTAAAAATACAACGAATATTTGAAGATTACAGCATATAGTCGGGATATGTACACTTAAAAGAAAAAAAACCCTGCATAGTGTTCCTTAATACAGCTTTGATTGATTCAAATCTCTTTCTGTTTCTAATAGTACTTTCCAAGTTGTTTTCTTTTTATTTCTAGAAGAAAAGTTGTCGCTAATTACCTCAACAGTCATTTCATTGACGATTTGTTTGGGGTTGATGTTAAGGACCAATTCGTATTTTTCGTCGGTTCTCTTCAAGAGTTCTTCATAAATCAAGTAGAAAACGGCTTTGCTCTCGGGCTCAATATTCATGGTGACTGTGAACTTGTTTGAGTCTCTGGCGTTGACCGCCACATGAGCAGCACCTTGTCCACCAGCGACGGCCTAAAACAAAGAATAATTTAAAATGTGAAATTGTGTTCAGTATTCATTCATTCATCGGTAAACTAAACGTCATCATTAGTATAATCCCGAACCAGTGCTTGAAGAATACTGAACATCTTTAACCATTATATCACAGTCTATGAAATTTTCACAAAACACAACGATGTAAACGCCATCTGTTACCCTACCAAACGTCAGTAGCCAACTAAGATGAGTGCGTCAGATGTCACTAGCAAATGGGTAACAGATGGCGTTTACATTGTCGTGTTTTGTGGAAGATTAATTACTCAAATATAATAGGTAAGTAGCAAGTGCTGCAAAGTACAAATAGCTAGCTATATTTTATGGATAGGCACTACAAGAAGAAGTCACCTATCTTCTTCTTGTAGTGCCTATCCATAAAATATAGCTAGCTATTTGTACTTTGCAGCACCTGCTAATAATATACTTAAAAGAATAATCCCTGTATAGTTTGATATAAATAAAGTTTTATTTTTTCAACTCACATCGTCGTAAGTTTTTTTGGCCTTATCTTTTTCTTCAACATAAGCAGTATAATTTTTCCCATCAATTTCCATTGTGAAACCAGCGATATACGCGTCTTCAGGAAGGATCGCGAAGAACGCCGTTTCTTTCGCGACTTTACCGGAATTTTTTACTTTGCTGGTGATTACGGTTCTCGCAAATCTATTAGCGACATCCGATCTGATGTACATTTCAGTTATTTTCGGCCCACCTGAATCATCTGTGGCATCCTGAAAGAAAAATAAAACAACAAAGTTTAATATTACACGAATAAAGCACTAATAAATACGATAAATGCACCTCTTTCGCAGCATCATTTTGCGTTGTCGATGGTTCTGTAACAGCCACTAAATCTCCATCGACTGGTATGCAGGATATAAATGATGCACATCCTAAGATCAGGAGAAACAAGAAATTCGTTGTCTCCATAATTCAAACCTGAAATAATAAAATTTGTTGTGGATACGTCTTCGAAGAAAAACAATTCGAATCATTGCATAATCTAAACTATTTATAAGCGTTTGTTATTTCACTTTGAAAACGTATTCTGAATCACGGATTATACGTGTTTATTCTTTTTGCAAATTTATTCTGATTCATAGGATATATCGTATGTACAACAAAAAAAAAAAACAATTAGAGTGCTATGGAAAATATTCTAGGTTGGCCATTCTAAAACTATATATTAGAATTATTATGTCTGACGTTTTATATCGCTTGCTTAATATTACAAGGTTCTATGTGACATTTTTTCGATTTTGAATTTGTGATGTTACAGGGCTCTATGTATGCACATAGAGCCTTGTTACATCACAAATTGAAAATCGAAAAATATGTCATCTAGAACCTTGTAATATTAAGCCAGCGATGTGAATTCCTAAAGCGTGTAGACAACTTTAATATAAAAAAAAGATTAAATCATGAGACTTTTTTTAAATTGAACATACGATACATTTATTATTATTATTACAATACTCAGCGTAATTACATACGTGAAGGTTTTTACTCACAAAGCGAACATTTATTCATTTATTGACTCCATCATTAAAATTTAATCATCATTAGTTGATGGACACCATAAGATACGGAAAGAATTGGTAGATGTTGCTTAATTAGTTACAAACAAAAAGTGTTTTTTTTTTCTAGTATGAAAAACAAGTTATATTTATCGTTAATGATTTTAGCATAACCTTCACCTTCACTGTTACTTGATAAATCTGATTTCAAAAGTCTGTTTAATGTTATTTATCTTGATTTTTTTAAACAGCTATCGCAAAGAAGAAAATACGTTCAAATAAGTAAGATTATATAATTGTTCATTCATTCTATATTTTACAGCGCGATAAAGAATAATGAATTTACCTACTTTGATCACACTCACTCTAATTTATTTTACACACACCCCAGAGTTTATTTATTTGATTCATAGATTTTCGGTAGGCCCGATAAAAAAGGTAATAGCATATTTAGATTCACCAAAATTAAATAGCCCTCGAAACACAGGAAACTCTGATAATGGCAAGTTGAGTTGCCGAAACTGCAGTCACGAAAATAAAAATATTGTGTTATACAAACAAACTTAAGTGTTTTATTTTACGGGAAAGAAAATCACCCAAATGTCTGGAGTCCTGAATGAATTTTTAAAACCCATTTATTTGGATTCTGCATTCTTGAATTATTCACTCAAGTATCTAAAGTCCTTAAAGAATTTTTAAAACCCATATCATTAGAGTATGTGCACTTGTACTGAGTAGATCGAACGCGTGTTGCTCTGTACATTTTTATAAAAATCTCATATATTTATTATCATTAAAACATTAAAAAAATGCCTGCCGGAATGTCAACGAGAAGTAGTCCAGATGAAGCCCTCATACAAAAAGTCGTCGAGCGGATTATCTCAAATCCGGAATTCATTAACAACCTCATGGAAACAATAAACCATCACTTAAAAGCAAAAATCAAGGTGACAGAAGAAAAGGTGGCCTCACTCGAAGCTGATCGACGTCGGCCGATTGCAAGGAAAGTTGGACGTTCTAGACCAGCAACAAAAGGGATGCAGTTTAAGGATCTTCGGCCTAAAGAAGAATGATGGTGAAAAACTGGAAGATTCTTTCATCAATATGTGTAACACAAGAATGAAAATTCCTGTGTCCTCCAGAGATTTGCAACGTTTTCAACATACAAAAAATGGTAATAACTCCTCCATATTAGTGTCCTACAGCCGCCAACTACAAAATAATATCTACGCCACTAAAAGACAGCTTAAAGGTACTAAAATTGTTATCAGGGAGGACCTTACATTGAATCGATTGGCACTAGTTAAGGCAGCCACGACCAAACTAACCAACAAAAATGTATTTACAAATTTCGGTTATGTTTACATTAAGGTAACAGACGGCATTAAGCAAATTTCCAAAATCAGTGATCTTGATAATATTAAATAATATCTACAAGTACAATGAGTTCACCTTTCGATTTCGTACATTGGTCATTCGCGTTTAAAATACTCGTATACTGTTTTTTTTTTTGTGTGTGGAACTTTTTTTTACATTTTTATAATTCTTTTGTTTCTGATATTCAGCGTTTTACAAACAAATTCGTACAATTATACTTTTTATATTTTCTAGTTATTTTATTATTTCCTTAATTTATTATTTAACACATTCGATTATCTAGCTATATTCATATTACATATACACTCATAATTTGGTATATTAAATCATACAATTTTCAATCTGTAGTAAATATTATTATTATTTTTTTTAAGTTTATTTTCTAAGTGCATGCCACTTTAAAATCAATGTATTTTACTTAATAACTTTTCGCTCAAATATATACTATATTCATTAATAGAAATGCTGCCACGTGAACTTAAAATTGCCCATATTAATGCTAGATCTTTACTTCCAAAAATGATGGAAGTTAAGGATTTCGTACAATTTCATAATATTGATATTTTAGCCATTTCAGAAACTTGGTTAAATCCAAATGTTTCTGATAATGATGTTAATATTGAAAACTATAATTTTATTAGAATTGATCGTTCGACGAGGAGAGGCGGAGTGGGCATCTTTATAAAAAAGGATTAAATTATAATCGCGTCGCTATTGAATCTGACATTGAGATCATCTGGATCGTGGTAAAAAAACATAATTTTAAAATAGCTGTATCAGCAGCATATCGACCACCTAACTACGACGTGCCCTTGTTTTTGAGTGAATTCGAAAGTTCATTAGCGAACTGTTTTCCCCTAACTGATAATATTATATGCTGCGGTGACATAAACATTGACTTACTTAAGCCTGAAAACAGTTCTTGTACTCTATTGTATGATGTACTTGATAGCTTTGAATTAACACAAATCATCAACGAACCAACTAGAATTGCCGGTGCTTCCTTATCTCTTTTAGATATTATTATTATTTCTAAACATATGGATGTTAGTAGTCATGGCATATTGGACTGTTCATTCTCTGATCATGATACGGTGTATTGTACTATTGAACACAATTATACCTTACACCAGGATCAACAATTTACTTCCCGAGATTTTCGAAATATTGATATGACTGCATTTAAAAACGATTTAAATAACTTTCCCATGCATCATATTCTAATTTCTCATGATATTAATGATAAATTATCTGTTTTTAATAAATACATTTTAGACATATTCGATAAACATGCTCCTATAAAAACACGAACAGTATCTAAAAGGTATAGTCCGTGGTTAACAGATAATTTAAAACTAATGTTTCAGTTGCGAGATAAGGCAAAAGCACGGTACAGAAAATCTGGCAATCCTTTACGGAACTTTACAAATGTTGCTATCAAAAACGAAAACAGGGCATACTTTTTACATATTTCAAATAATAGAGGTAAACATTTTTTGTGGAAACACCTAGAAACGCTAGGTCTTAAGAAAAAAACTGTTAATATCCCTGAATCGTTGCATAACGTAGATGCCATTAATTCTTATTTTCGAGAGATTATTCCTTCTTCAAACAGTCAAACGATGCATGTCAACTCATATTTTGCAGACAAGTTCCACCCATCTGCAGTTCCGTTTAATTTCAAATTGGTAAATGAGGACACTGTAACAAAATTCTTATTCCAATTTAAATCATTTTCCACTGGACACGATAATATTAATACTGTAATGCTACAAATGTGCTTTCCTCATATCGTGCCAGTTATCACTCATATTATAAATTGCTGCATTTTAGGTGGGGTATTTCCAGATTGCTGGATGCTTGCCATAATAAAACCCATACCCAAAGTAAATAAATCTACTGAGATGAAGGACCTAAGACCTATCAGTATTTTGCCAGCTCTTTCTAAATTATTTGAAAAAATCATAAAACAGCAATTACTGGAGTACGTTGAAAAAAATACAATCTTGCCACAATTACAATCTGGGTTTAGAGTAGGCTATAGTTGTGAGACAGCATTATTAAAAATTACGGACGATATTTGATCAGCCACAGACAATGGACTTTTAACAATATTGGTACTTTTAGATTACAGTAAGGCCTTCGACACTGTCAGGTATGATACACTTAAGCTAATACTGCAGTACATAGGGGTAGAAAAATCTGCTGTATCACTACTAACTAGCTACGTTAGTGGTCGTAAACAATGTGTGCAACTGAATAAAAGCAAATCAAATTTCTTAGACATTAGGCAAGGGGTACCGCAAGGTTCTGTGCTAGGCCCTCTTTTATTTTCCATCTATACATTTAATATACTCTCACAATTGAAATTTTGCCATGGTCATATGTATGCAGATGATAGCCAACTATACCTTTCTTTTAAACCTGAATCTTTTCGCCAGGCTGAAATGTATGTGAATTCCGACTTGCAAAGAATTTACGAACATTCTTGCATGTTGGATCTAAGGCTAAATCCTATCAAATCTTCATTTCTGCTGTTTGGAAAGCATAAAACCTGTAACATTATCCATTCTCAAATTAGTTTAACAATTAATGGTGCTGATATTCCTTATGTTACAGAAGCTAAAAATCTAGGCGTAATTATCGATAATTCTTTTAGATATAAAAAACATATCAATAGATATATTAGCACAGCCTATATTAACCTAAAAAGATTGTATCCTCACCGTTCATGCCTATCCATAGAAATGAAGATCATGCTATGTAATGCATTTGTCTTGTCGCAATTCACATACAGTTCACCAATATATAACTCTGCTATTGATAGAATAACTAACAATCGCATACAAAAAGTCCAAAACTCATGCCTGCGTTTTATATTTGGAATCAGAAAGTTTGACAGAATATCATATAAACTTATTGAAACAGGGTGGCTAAATATGGCTGCTAGGCGAGAATGTCAGACGTTGTGTTTATTTCATAAAGTGATAATAAATAAATCACCACAATACCTCTATAATAAAATTACATTTCGAGATGATGTGCATACATTAAATACTCCTCCTAAACACCGCACCTCTCTATATGAACGGTCATTTTTTATCAAATATACAGGATGTATAATGAAATTCCAAGTGAATTTAAAAATCTTAATTTGAGCAAGTTTAAGTTGGCAGTTAAAATACATTTACAGAAGTGCTAATAACAATCGTGATGGCTAGATTTTCAATGTATGTAACACAAAATATATATGTATAGAGTATTTGTTCATCTTTGTTTAATTCGTAGATACAAAGTGTATTCCACATATAAAGTAAATATTTAATTTAATTTAAGGTTTGGATGGTAGAATAGTTTGGGGATTACTCCAACACTGAATCCCGCCTTATGATGCGCATTTGGTTACATTCAATTTTTCCTAATTTTACACTAATATGTACCTTTATATATTTTTTTTGTTGAATGTTATTATTATGCAAATAAAGGATTATTATTATTATTATATATATGGATTTTGCATACTTTAATTAATTCATTTTAAAACTCAATCCGGTTTTCATTCAACAATAAACGCGTTTTCGTGAATTAATTTTATTGGCGACAGAGGAATGAATAATAATATGTTGGAATCATTCTTTAGCATTAATCAAAATTGTCTGGAATGAACACAACAAGATTTGTAAACAGAATCTTAAATTGGAATTTTATCGCTTTCTTTATTTCTCAAAGACTCGAACCACTTGTTTACTCAATTACTTAATAAATTAATAATAATTGAATAAACGCAATGCAAAATTATTATTCGCTGTGATTCATTCAGGGAATTTTTCTATTAAGCGTACCTACACTTTCCGATGCATACGCAGTGAATGATTAGGTTTTCGTTGTTTTATAAATAGTTAAATTTGTTGCTTCTAACAAGTGTCCACTCCCAGACTAAGCATGAAGTAAAATTTCGAGTTTAGAAAAGCCTTAAAATTTGGTTTGGTCGCGTAGCGCGTAGCTCTACGCGACCAAACCAAATTTTAAGGCTTTTCTAAACTCGAAATTTTACTTCATGCGCCACGCGTATAAAACGCTGAATTATTGTCAAGATACAAATATACTGATAAATCAGTATTAAAAATATTTATTTATTTATTCAGTTAATGGAATCCATTTGATGCAACTAGTAATATAAATGTATTAGGTATAAATGAAATTGCCAATTCTTGGTTGCAGAATACTTCAAACATTAAAAGTGCGATTCTTTTCGCAATCTACAACAAGTTAGTCTTACAAAGACTATATCAAACACTCATTGAAACAACTACTTCCCGGGTTAATACCCCGACGGACATTGAATTATACAACAAGTGTTTGCTGTTACATACAGTAACTTACTGCAAATATATCTATAGATGGCCTGAATAATTTGACCCAAATTGTTACATTTGCAGTAGGTTACTGTATGTAACAGCAAACACTTGTTGTATAATTCAATGTCCTTCGGGGTATTAGCCCGGGAAGCAGTTGTTTCAATGAGTGTTTGATATAGTCTTTGTAAGACTAACTTGTTGTAGATTGCGAAAAGAATAAATGTATTACATTAAAATATAATTAAAACTATAAATATATAATATAATTGCTAAAGCAGGATTTAAAATATACTGCAGGCAACAATTTTTTTAATTTCATAATATTTCAGTGTAAATATTAAAAAAAAAATTAAATCAGTTAGGTTGTAGACGATTCGTTTGCGAAGAATTAGAACGTTTTCCTTTAATTTCTACCTTACAATAAATTCACTCGATTTATAATTTTCAGAACATTTTTAAAACTATTTTACCCCCGATATCCTATTGAGTTTATTTTAGTAAATAAATAAATGAAAAAAATCACATATCTTTGCAAAGCAATGTTCTACAATGCGACTTAAATCAGTCACATTGTAGAACATTTCTTTGCAAATATATGTGATTTTTTTCATTTACTTATTTACTAAAATAAACTCACTAGGATGTCGCGGTTTTCCAATATTTTTTTTTTATAGATATAGCAAAACAATTAAGAAGCGATTTCGCTGGGTTACCAATGTTTCATATGTTTATATAAAATAACAGAAAAAGTAGGAAACGACACATTCAAATATAATTAAAACTATAAGATATAATAAATAAAGCAGGATTAAAAATATACTGCTAAAGAAGAATTTTTTTTGTTTCGCAATATTTCAGTGTTTTATACGCGTGGCGCATGAAGTAAAATTTCGAGTTTAGAAAAGCCCCGTGAAAATTTGTCTCGGGTCGCTGCGCGACCCTCGACAAATTTTCTACGCGGGGCTTTTCTAAACTCGAAATTTTACTTCATGCTTAGCCTGGGAGTGGAAACACTCGTTTGTAGCTTCAAATTGAACTTACAAGAAAGAAACAATGAATTTCTGCAAATTTACAGCGTATTCATCAGGATATCTATACTTAAAAGATAAATTCTCTGTATAATAATTGAAGGATACATAAAAATAAAAAATTTGAAGATTAGATATGAAATGTAAAATTACAAGAAATTCGTATAAACTAAAAAAAAGTAGTTTGCATTCAAGTTTTTGTTTCAAACTCAAGATAGCTTTGAATATACAGGGTGTCCGTATTTCGAGGAAATGCATGGGGATCTCGGTTATTTGAAGAGTTAGAGAGTTGGTTAAATTAGGGCAAATATGTGAAATTTGTAGCCCAACAATAATCCGAAAACAGATTTAAAATATCTTTTTTTGTTTTCAAGATATTGCCAAAAAACTATTTTTTTCAAATTTCGTTATTATTTTTTTATTCAAAAACTATTGGATCTATTAATTTGCAACTTTTACATTATACAGGCACTTTTTAATCAGGAATTTAGTAGTGTACTTACATTTAAAATAACTTTAATATCTTCCCCGGAACCATAGCCAACTTTTGTTTTTCTTATGGGCGCCATATTGGATTTTCATATTTTTAGAAAGAACTTTTTTTTCTGAATTAAACGGTATATCACACTTATAATTTATTCTGCGTTTCATTTGAAACATAGCAACCTTTTGTTTTTTGTAAAGAGTGCATTGGAAACAATAATATTGATACGTTATTCAGTTATTGATGTGTCAATAAGATACGATCATTATACATAATACATAAAATAAAGTTAAAAATGGTGTTTTCGAACCAAGAAAAACGAGATATGATCGAAGTTTATTATACTTCAAACAAAAATGTACGTATTTCATCCGAAGTCTATCTACAGCGCTATCCGGAAAGGCAACAGCCAAGTGACAGTCATTTCATAAAACTACATACAAATTTATTGGAATATGGTTCCTTCGTAAAGCCACGACAAAGATATGGATATCACCAACCCCATGAAAATGAAAACCAAATTTTGCAAGCGGTAAATTGATTTCATTTTAATTACAATAAGATAATATTTATTCCCCTAGATTCAAGATAACCCTTCTTCCTCAACGAGAGAACTTGCGAACCAGTTTGGTGTGACGTTTCAATACGTATGGAGAATTTTGAAAAAAAATAAATATCGCCCATTCAAAATTAAAGTTACTCAAGCTCTCCATCCTGGAGATGCTAGACAAAGGATGGACTTTTGTCGTATTTTATTGGGAAAATTAAACGAAAATCCGAATTTCTTGTCAAATGTGATATGGTCTGACGAATGCCGTTTTACCAACACAGGGATATTCAATAGGCATAATGAACATGTGTGGAGTATAAATAATCCTAGACAACATGAAGAAACGACAACAAGTGCGATTCGGACTAAATGTATGGGTCGGTATTTTGGAAGACAATATTGTAGGTCCATACATTTACGAAGATGCATTAAATTCACAGAGATATCACGATTTTTTAAGAACATTTTTAAGTGATTACGTAGACAATAACATCCCCTTAAATATGTTAAGAAATGTATGGTTTCAACAAGATGGTGCACCACCTCACAACAGCCAAATTGTCGCTAATTGTCTGTCCGAAATGTTTCCAAATAAAGTTATGGCAAATAATGGTGATATACGTTGGCCAGCTCGCTCACCTGATTTGTCACCTCTAGATTATTTTCTTTAAGGAGCTATAAAAGAAAAAGTTTATAAAACTATTCCAGAGGACAAGAAGAATTAAGAAGAATTATAATAGTTACCATTCAGCAATTAAGAAGAAGAGACATTTTTCGGGCAGTCCAAAATTTAAGGAAAAGACTAGAATTATGTTTGGAGGTCAATGGTGATATATTCGAACACTTACTCTAAGTTTGTGATAATTTTAGTTCAAAAGATATTTAATTAATTTGTTTATTATTATTTAATATTATGAAAAACTTCATCAAGCAGCAGAGTGATTATTCTGGTTCCTTCCCTAAAAAAATATAGTTGTAGGCCTCAGGAATTTTAAAATGTGCAACTGTTTTCAAGGCACTCTTAAAAAAAAAACAAAAGGTTGCTTTGTTTCAAATGAAACGCAAAATATATTATAAGTGTGATATACCGTTGAATTCAGAAAAAAAAGTTCTTTCCAAAAATATGAATATCCAATATGGCGCCCATAAGAAATCCAAAAGTTGGCTATGGTTCTGGAGAAGATATTAAAGTTATTTTAAATGTAAGTACACTACTAAATTCCTGATTAAAAAGTGCCTGTATAATGTAAAAGTTGCAAATTCCTAGATCCAATAGTTTTTGAATAAAAAAATAAATACGAAATTTGAAAAAAATAGTTTTTTGGCAATATCTCGAAAACAAAAAAAGATATTTCAAACCTGTTTTCGGATTATTGTTGGGCTCCAAATTTCACGTATTTGCCCTATTTAACCAACTCTCTAACTCTTCAAATAACCGAGATCCCCATGCATTTCCTCGAAATACGGACACCCTGTATAGGTATTTGATTGAAATTCACCTGGTTTGTTTTACTAATAAATTGTTTTATTTTCAACTAGTTTCGGCTTAATGCCATTTTCAAGAATGGTGTACAAAAGAGCAAAATCGATTATATATACTAGATGTCGGCATTTCAGGTAATAAGCGTCCTAATTATCGGGGAATTCCAAAGGTCCTAGTTGTCATTGACCACGTTTTTTCCCGCCTTTATGGCTTTACTTATTTCTAAACCCTCCCAATAGCTTTGAATTCGAAATATACTTAAAGATTAAACAAATCTTTGATGATCAAATTAAAATTACTAAAAGTTATTAACATTTGTCTAAATTGGCAACTATTACGCATGTTAATACATCTTATTAATAACATGCAAAATAGTTAATAATTTAAACAAATGTTAATAACTTTTATGCTCGTTTACACCCAAATCGATTAAGTTAATCAGTGATTAGTACTCTTTAAAAACACAGCAATTTTATGTATAAATTATTTTCAAAATTCCATATTGATAAAATAGACATGTTTAGGATATCATGCAAATTTAAAACATTCTTATGTTCTAGAATTATGATTTAATTAAGTGGTCGATTAAAGTTATTCAGTCGGGGCCTTAATAATTTTAATTTGATCATAAAAGATTTTTTTTCATGGGATGTTAATTTTTTTTTTAAATGTTGTATAACTTATAGTAATTTCAATTTGTCATCAAGCATTTTTTTTATGAGATGTTAATAATTTTAAGAAATTATACATAACTTTTAGTAATGTTAATTTGACCATCAAAGATTTTTTTCCATGAGATGTTATTAATTTGAAAAAATATTACATAACTTTGAATAATTTTAATTTGACCATCAAGCTTTTTTTTTCATGAGATAATTGTTACATGAGTTGTTGAACTCGTGAAGTCACCGAAGTGAAGAGAAAAAAAAAATACACGTGCGACTAGCAAATGTGCAAACCTCATATAAAAGAATTAATTTCGTGTAAGGTTAACAGTTTGTTAATTAATCCATGAACTGAAGTTTGTTAATCAAATAATTGAACACAACTAAACAAACAAAAAAATTAACTCTTCGCTTATTGATTTAAGTTTGTGCTTAATTAATTTAAGTTAAGAGTCAATTATTTCTATTTTTAGAATGTTCTTTTTAATAATAATTCTGTAGGTAATTAATTTTTTGTATTCTATCTTTATCTCTAACGATTAATTATTCTCCGTTTCATTGTTCCATCATGAACGATTGTTTCTCTATTGTAATTGTAATAATGAGTCATAATATCGTATGTTCAATTAAAAAATGGTGATGTGTCCATCATAGTACTTTCCCCCGTAAATTGCGTATTAAATCACTTTTAAAATATTTGTAGCATTATTATTTTCAAAATGTCTTCAACTTTTTGATAACTACAACTTTTATTTGAAACATTTTTCAATTGGATCAACACATACTGACACAAACCAATGACTAGATAAAAAACACTATTTTTTGAATATCTCAAAAACTAAGAGTGCTATGACAAAAAGTGAAGATTCAAAATATCTTTAATATTTTATTACCTATAACTTTTATTTGAAACATTTTCCAATTGTATCAACACACACACTGACACAAATCAAGGACTAGATAAAAATCACTATTTATTAAATATCTAAAAAACTAAGAGTGCTATGACAAAAAGTGAATCCACAAAAAATCTTTTGTTTTTCATTTCCTACAACTTTTATTTGAAACATTTTTCAATTGTATCGACACATACACTGTCACACACCAATAACTAGATAAAACACACAACTTTTGAAATATCTCAAAAACTAAGAGTGCTATGACAAAAAGTAAGTGAACAATACATCTTCATTTTATTATTATCTACAACTTTTATTTGAAAGAATTTTTTGTTTGATGAACATTTATTGAAAAAATCTGAAAAAACTGAAAAACGCTTAGAGTAAAGTACCACTTCCGGTTTTCCGATTTTCACCAAAAGTTCAGTTCTTTCGATTGTAACAAAAAGCTTAAGTTTCAAGTTTCATCTTGATATCTTTAGCGGTTTTTGCGGTACAGCGCACACAGACACACACACACAGACACACAGACAGACAGACATTTTTCAAAAATGGTTTTATTCGACTCAGGGGACCTCAAAACGGATATTTCCGCAAAAATTTTTGATTCGAAAATTTTCACGAAAACAATACTTTCCCTTTGTATTACATACGGGGGAAAGTAAAAAACCTGTAGAGTGCCATGATTTAATCTTTTTTAAATTAATGTTGGCTACACGCTTTGATTTAATCATTTTAAAACATAGGTTGGCTACACGCTTTAAGAATTGACATATGAAACGTCAGACATAATAGTAATTAAGGTACCGAGGGCGTTAGTAAGGAAATAATGCCTGCCGTCGACAGTGTACAGCCCGAGGGCCTCTGGCCCGAGGGTTGTACGTCGGCGAAGGGCATTATTTCCTACTAACGCTCTGTGGTGCCTTCAACGTTTTATGTCCTACCTGTTTATTAATTTAAAACGAGAAATATGATCAGTATTTTATTCCACATGGATCGTAGTATCAGCTGTCATGTTGACACTGAAATATTTGTAATATTTGACGGAGTAAATAGTTTACTTGAAACGTGTAATGGCTACAAGCAATTTACCAGAAGATGTGTTGCATCGAGTAAATAAAGCTAGAGAGGCGTTAGTGCCAATAAAATCAAAAGAAGCCTACGAAAAGGAATTTGATAATTTTAAAGATTGGTCCGATATTCACGATATAGCGGGAATTAATGGTCTTATTGAAGAATTATCCGAGAACTTTGCTCCTAATTCGTTGTGGACCAACTATTCGATGCTGAAGAAGCAAATGATGGCTAAGAAATTGGTAAATATTTCTGACTATTTCCTTCAAAAAATGTCTACCAATCATATTACGAAAATTCATTTTCATTGCCAAATCACAATTAAATTTCAGCGAAAATTGCATAGTAGGTGAAAATTCTACGAAAAAATACAGCGAAAATTGCACTGTTGTGACGTCACATGTCAGGTATCAATCAATTTCTCTCAATCTTTCAAAATTAAAGTTTTTTGATCTATTTAATAGACTATTTCCTGAAAAATACGATTTTTAATCAAGTTGACGTATTATTTAAAATATTAATTATCAATCAGTGTCACTTAATGTGTCAACATGAATCGCTTCGGAAGTTTTTCTTCGAAAGATATATCGAAAAATATCGAGAAAAATTCATCCGAAAATACAAGAAAGAGTAAAGAGTTCGTTTGGAGACAATTTATGACAGTCTGTGATGAAAGAAAATACGAGTTATTTTCTTTCATCACAGACTGTCATAAATTGTCTCCAAACGAACTCTTTACTCTTTCTTGTATTTTCGGATGAATTTTTATCGATATTTTTCGATATATCTTTCGAAGAAAAACTTCCGAAGCGATTCATGTTGACACATTAAGTGACACTGATTGATAATTAATATTTTAAATAATACGTCAACTTGATTAAAAATCGTATTTTTCAGGAAATAGTCTATTAAATACATTTCGTGCATTAAAAATGCTCTGAAAATTTAGTACTCAAAGCTCGTTGCCTTTAAGAAACTACATTCGTTCATTTTGATTGTGATTTGACTGAAAAAGTGCCCTCGACGCTTCGTGTCTCGGGCACTTTTTGTCAAATCACAATCAAAATGGACTCATGCAGTTTCTAGGCAACGGCTTTTCGTGCAAAATTTTCGATCATTTTTAATGCACTTAATATATTACTATTGAAACATTTTTGGAATTAGAGGCGTTTTTAAAACAAAATTCAAAAAATTATGTACTTAAAAAATCAAAAGTTTTGTCGCGGGAACAGGTAGTGTTATTTTTAAAAACTGCCCCTGTTGATGAATATCTTTTGGATATGGTAATTTTGGTGATAGACATTTTCGGCGCATGTAGGCGTCATAAATTTCTACAAATGAAAGTTGGAAATGTTAAAGATATGGTTTCAAACATTGAAATTACAATTCCTTGTAGTAAAAATGGTCAACCAAGGAGCTTTGTAGTTATACAGGATAATGAAATTAATACCGTTAGTCTCATAACAAAGTACATGTTGCTGAGACCCAAGAATTGCAATATAGATAATTTTTTTCTTAATTACCAGAAGAAAAAATGTACACTACAGTCCGTTGGCAAAAATAAATTTGGTAGTATACCAGCAAAAATTGCAAAATATTTAAGTTTGCCAGAAGCGTCTAAATATACTGGGCATTGCTTTAGGCGTACTGCTCCAACGTTACACTCAGATGCTGGAGGCAGCATAGAAAATTTGCAACGTTTAGGAGGCTGGAAGAGCAGAAGCATTGCACAAAGCTATGTAGATGCTAATATGCAATCGAAAATCAATAATGCGACATTGATTGCTGGATCATCCAGAGATGAATTTCTTGCACCGACATCGACGATGTCCAATACATAAACTAATAAATCGGTTAATGTTTCAAGTTCAGTTGCCCCTCTTATTTCGGGTTCTTTTACGAATTGTATGTTTAATATTGGCTATGATAAATAGTATGTAGAATTTTTCGTTTAAATACATTGAATTTTCATTCTGTCTGACATTTCATTTTTTGTCATTTCGAACCATATTACCATGACAAGGAAGAAGTAAATAAAATAATTACCGGGCCATTATGAAAAATTTTGTCGCAGTATTCCATGATAAGTCCAGTAACGTTACAAAAAGGAGGTCTATTAATTGCAAATAATGCAGTGGTAGGACATAATAATTATAATACAATATAATAATTATAATACAATATAATAATTATAATACAATAATATAATCAGTGTTGCCAACCTATAATATTTTCCATGGCTCTCTAGAAGTTTTTTTATTGAACAAACGATATTTTGTTACATGCAATGAAAGCATACATTTAATTTGAGATTATTTTAAAGAGTTCATGTGTCGCTTTTAATTTTAGTATTGTCTATATACAATTGAAATTATGTTATATGTTACACTTTTATTTAAATAAAGATTATAATTACTACAATTACTATTTTATTTCTTTCCCCAATGTTTAACATTCTGAGATTATTAAAATTATTTATTCAGAAATAGAAAACAATGTTATAATAATCTCAGCTTTGAAGACATTCTGAATTTAAATAAAATATGTTTTCATTAGGTACCTAATTATTAAGTACGCAATGTACTCAATAGTATCATTTCATTAAGTACCTAATTAATAAGTACCCACTGAGAAAAACAGCAACAAATAACGTTATATCAACATTTTAGCAACATTAAACGTTGTATTAATGTTGATAAAATATTACTTGAATGAGTTTGTTCAGTGGGTACCTTATCTACTTAATTATTACTCTTTGTAAAACAAATTTGTTGCAGTTTGCGTGAAGAATCGCACTTTTAATGTGTTAACCAGGGCTGTTATGTTTAAAACACTTTGTTTTTAAACCGTGTTTTAAACATGTATAAAAACAGCCGTCGTGTTTTAAGCGGTTTTGCTTTAAACATGTTTTAAATCTTAAATTTGTTTAAAACATGTTTTAAACGTTAAATTTGTTTAAAATTTTTTTTTATTATCTTAAATTTGCTAAATTATATTTAATACTACTCCATTAAGATTTTTTGCCAACATTTTTAATTTTTAACTAAATCATTGAAGATATTCAAATTACATTATTAAACATAACATTTCATTACAACAAAATATCACAACTGTGTGTGCATAAATGTGATTTTTAAATACAGGGAATTTTTCTTTCAGGCATACATATGCATACACAGTACACGGTGACCCAAATTCGATGTTTTTATGGGGTATCTCAGTAACCCAAATAGTTAGACAAAATCTGAATATACATTTCATGGCCACTTTTACAGAGAAAATAACAATGTCATTAACAGATTATGGCTAGCTTGATTAGTTTGGGAGATATAGGGCGTTTTTCAATTGTTGGCTATTTTAAAATACGTCTTTTTCTCAATAACAATAAGATATACAAATAAATAGTTAAATAGTTATTTGTACAGTTTTCATCGTAGAATTCAGTGGCGTACTTATTTTTTTATTTCAACTTTTAATTTCAGAGTTATGACACAAAGTTGCATTTTTTTAAATAGAACACCCTGTATGTTTTTATGTTATTGAATAGCTTTGAATTAGCTTTACATTGATATACATATTTAACAAAAATTCGTAAAAATGCGCAGAAGAAAACGATTATATTATAAACTAAGTTAGTTTAAATATTAATTTTATAATTTTTGAAGACTTTTGCGATCAATTACTGAGTGTACGGATCCCTTCATTTTTAAAAAATAATACTAACATCTCTTTAATTATATTAATATGTGTTAACAAATATGTATCTAAAAGCTTCAGAGCTAGAAACACAATTTTTCAATAATAAAAAAAAATTGTATAAAAATGTAAAGCTAATTGAATATGCTATTCATTAACCTAAAAATATACAGGGTGTTCCATTTAAACAAATGCAACTTCATATCATAACTCGGAAATTAAAAGTCCGAATACAAAAATAGTTACGCCACTGCATTCTACGGTGAAAACTACATAATATTTATTGAACTATAATATTACGGTATGAGTTACGTGAAGATGATATTATATTAAATAAAACTAGTAATCCTATTTCTTCACTGGTTTATTTGTAACACTAAATGTACATTTCGTTCACCAAGTGAACATTTTCAATAGCTTCAATAGCAATAACATAGTTTAGTACAGCTATTGAAAATGTTCACTTGGTGAACGAAATGTACATTTAGTGTTACAAATAAACCAGTGAAGAAAAACGATAACTAGTTTTATTTAATTTTATGAACTGTTTTTTGTATATCTTATAGTTATTAAGATAAAGACATATTTTAAAATAGCCAACAATTGGAAAACGCCTGATACCTTCCAAACTAATCAAGTTAACCGTGATTTGTTTACGTCATTATTAGTAGAGAGAAAAGGTCATGACGTTTATATCAATTTAATGTACATTTAGTGTTACAAATAAACCAGTGAAGAAAAAGGATAACTAGTTTTATTTAATTTTATGAACTGTTTTTTTGTATATCTTATAGTTATTAAGATAAGGACATATTTTAAAATAGCCAACAATTGAAAAACGCCTGATACCTTCCAAACTAATCAAGTTAACCGTGATCTGTTTACGTCATTTGTAGAGAGAAAAGGTCATGACGTTTATATCAATTTTTTTTCTAACTCTTCAGGTTACCGAGATACACTATAAAAATAAAAAAAATTGGGCCACCCTGTACATTTTAGGACATTCGTTGTATTTTGAAAAGATTTAAATTTGAATCATTAAACGAGGGTTTTCCACTCCCAGACTAAGCATGAAGTAAAATTTCGAGTTTAGAAAAGCCTGAAAATTTGGATTGGCCGCGTAGCGAAGCGGAGCGGCCAATCCAAATTAGGCTTTTCTAAACTCGAAATTTTACTTCGTGCGCCACACGTATAAAACACTGAATTATCGTAAAGTAAAGTAAAGTAGCAATCTAATATGTAGATGTGAATAAAACATGAGTCAAATTCTGCCCTGAACAAATTGTTTAAAACAGTGATTATAGGCAACCCAATAACTCTAACGTATATTAGGTTGCCTATAATCGTTGTTGTATGTGTGTGTTTTTTTAACTGCACTGTAAATCAGTGTTTTAAGCGCGTGGCGCATGAAGTAAAATTTCGAGTTTAGAAAAGCCTAATTTGGATTGGCCGCTCCGCTTCGCTACGCGGCCAATCCAAATTCTTAGGCTTTTCTAAACTCGAAATTTTACTTCATGCTTAGTCTGGGAGTGGAAAACACTCGTTAAACACCCCAAATTAACCGCTTTGAAACAACGAATTCTCGCAAATTTAAAAAAACGCTGTAATTATCGGGATGTGTATACTCAAAAGAAAAATGTCCTGTATGTCTGTTTTAAACACGTTTTAAACGTGTTTTAAATATGTTTTAAACAGATTTAAACATGTTTTTAATTGTTAATGTTTTAATCTCTGTTTCAATGAAAAAAACAGGTTCTGTTAAAAAAATCTTTGTTTTTTTTATACATTAACTGGATATTGGTCTCAGACCATTCCACCATTTCACCGTTATGTATTTTTGTATTAACTAGACGAGTATTTTTTGTTAGAAAAATTATTTACTCGCCTCCGCTGGGAATCGAACCCAGATCACCTCCGATTGGCGAAACCGGCGGCACAACCGCTCGGCCACGGCAGGCCCCAAGAAATCTTTGTTTTAGTTAAAATTAAAAAAAAAGACGTTTTTTTAACAACCCTGGTTTTAACGGGAAACTATGCTACCTAAACGTATACCACTCTACATATTGTCGTCTTAACTACATCCTTATTTAAAGATGAAATATTTAAAAAAAATAGGTATACTTTAACGAAAGCACAAACTTCGTGCTTGCCTCAATAAAATGTTTCCATTTTTACCGTTATTTCATAAAGAAATACTAAACGTTGATAACGTAACGTAACCACCTTTTAAATTTGTTTTTTCCTTCTTCTGTAATATCTATAAAAAATATTGGAAAAGTAAATCGGTCACATTGTAAAAGGTTCCTTTGCGAAGATTTGTATTTTTTTCATTTATTTCTGTCCTACAATAAATTCACTGGAATGTCGCGCGATATTGAATTTTCCGAAAATTTGAACTCACATTATAAAAGGTTGATTTGCGAAGATTTGTATTTTTTGTTTCCATTTATTTCCATTCTACAATAAATTCACTGGAATGTAGCACGATATTGAATTTTCTGAAAATTTGAAAAACTGTTTTACGCGCGACATCCTAGTGACATTTTTTAAGTAAATGCAAAAATGAAAAAAATTACAAATCTTTGCAAAGGAATGTTTTACGATGTGACCGATTTACTTTTCCAATATTTTTTATAGATATTACAGAAGAAGGAAAAAACAAATTTAAAAGGTGGTTACGCTACGTTATCAACGTTTAGTATTTCTTTATGAAATAACGGTAAAAATGGAAACATTTTATTGAGGCAAACACGAAGTTTGAAAAAAAATATTAGAAAAGTATATCGGCCACATTGTAAAAGGTTCTTTTGCGATTATTTTTTTTCATTTATTCTGTCCTACACTACATTCACTAAAATGTCGCGCGATATTGAATTTTCCGAAAATTTGAAGTTACATTGTAAAAGGTTGCTTTGCAAAGATTTGTATTTATTTTTTATTTATTTCTATCCTACAATAAATTCACTGGAACGTCGCGCGATATGAATTTTCTGAAAATTTGAAAAACTGTTTTACGCGCGACATCCTAGTGACATTTTTTAAGTAAATGTATGAATGAAAAAAATTACAAATCTTTGCAAAAGAATGTTTTACGATGTGACTGGATTTGTTTTATATTATATGTTATAGATATTGTACAAAAAAAAAAAATATTGGAAAAGTAAATCGGTCACATTGTAAAAGGTTCTTTTGCGATTTTTTTTTCATTTATTTCTGTCCTACACTACATTCACTAAAATGTCGCGCGATATTGAATTTTCCGAAATTTTGAAGTTACATTGTAAAGGTTGCTTTGCGAAGATTTGTATTTATTTTTTATTTATTTCTATCCTACAATAAATTCACTGGAACGTCGCGCGATATTGAATTTTCTGAAAATTTGAAAAACTGTTTTACGCGCGACATCCTAGTGACATTATTTAACTAAATATATGAATGAAAAAAATCACAAATCTTTGCAAAGGAATGTATTACAATGTGACTGTATTTTTTTGTTATTATATGTTGTAGATATTGTAGAAAAACATTTAATTTAAGACGATATTATGGTAATTTAACGTTGTTTAATATTTTCTGAAAAACTGTTTTACGCGCCACCACCCACTGACATAAATTAAGCAAATATATGAATAAAAAAAAATCACAAATCTTCGCAAAGGAATGTTTTACAATGCGACTGGATTTTTTTTATACAGGGAGCTTTTCTTTTAAGTATACATATCCCAATTATGTGCTGTAAATGTTCAGATATTCGTTGTTTTTTAAAAGAGTTTAGTTTGAAGCTATAAACGAGTGTTTTCCACTCCCAGGTTAAGCATGAAGTAAAATTTCGAGTTTAGAAAAGCCTGAAAATTTGGTTTGGTCGCGCAGCGCGAAGCGCGGAGCGACCAAACCAAATTTTCAGGCTTTTCTAAACTCGAAATTTTACTTCATGCGCCCCGCGCATAAAACACTGATTTCAAGTAAAGTTCACTTGTTCACAATATTTCAATGTTTTCAGGATTCATACGCGTGGCGCATGAAGTAATATTTCGAGTTTAGAAAAGCCTGAAAATTTGACCAAACCAAATTTTCAGGCTTTTCTAAACTCGAAATTTTACTTCATGCTTAACCTGGGAGTGGAAAACACTAGCTTAAAGCATCAAATTAAACTCTATAAAAGAACGTATGCATATGTATACTTAAAAGAAAAAAAACTTTTGTATGTGTATACTTAAAAGAAAATATTATGTTATATTTATGTATTTTTAACTGTTTACTTGACACTTTTTCATTAATTTCATATGTAACATTTTGTCTGTATGCGTATTTTTGAAAATAAAGATTTAAAAAAAAATACCCTGTATGTTGTAGATATTGTCGAAAAAATGTAATTTAAGACGTTATTATGCTAATTTAGCGTTGTTTAATATTTTCTGAAAACTGTTTTACGCGCGACGTCCCAGTGACATAATTCCCACTGAGAAAATCCATTTAAGTAATGTTTCAACAACATTGAAACAACGTTTAATGTTGCTACAATGCTTCAATGCTTAGTGGTTTTAAGCAAATATATGAATGAAAAAATCACAAATCTTTGTGAAGGAATGTTTTACAATGTGACTGGGTTTACTTTTTATTATAAAGGGAGCTTTTCTTTTAAGTATACATATCCCAATTATGTGCTGTAAATGTTCAGATATTCGTTGTTTTTTTAAAGAGTTTAGTTTGAAGCTATAAACGAGTGTTTTCCACTCCCAGGTTAAGCATGAAGTAAAATTTCGAGTTTAGAAAAGCCTGAAAATTCGCGTAGCACGAAGCGCGGAGCGACCAAACCAATTTTTCAGGCTTTTCTAAACTCGAAATTTTACTTCATGCGCCACGCGCATAAAACACTGATTTCAAGTGAAGTTTACTTGTTCACAATATTTCAGTGATTTTATGGTTTAACACGCGTGGCGCATAAAGTAAAATTTTGAGTTAAAAAAGCCTGAAAATTTGACCAAACCAAATTTTCAGCCTTTTCTATACTCGAAATTTTACTTCATTCTTAACCTGGGAGTTAAAAAGACTGATTTACAGTTAAGTTAACACACATACAACAACGATTATAGGCAACCTAATATACGTTAGAGTTATTGGGTTGCCTATAATCACTGTTTTAAACAATTTGTTCAGCGCAGAATTTAACTCATGTTTTGTTCACATCTACATATTAGATTGCTAAAGCCGTATGTTTTAAACTTTACGATATTTCAGTGTTTTATAAGTGTGGCAAATGAAGTAAAATTTCGAGTTTAGAAAAGCCTAATTTGGATTGGCGCGGCCAATCCAAATTTTCAGGCTTTTCTAAATTCGAAATTTTACTTCATGCTTAACCTGGGAGTGGAAAACACTCGCATCAAATTGAACTCTTTAAAAAAACGTATGCATATGTATACTTAAAAGAAAACAGTCATATATGTGTATACTTAAAAGAAAAATACCCTGTATGTTGTAGATATTGTCGAAAACATGTAATTTAAGACGTTATTATGCTAGTTTAGCGCTGTTTAATATTTTTTTTTTACTAAACAGCTCTCACTGAGCCAAAAACAATCAAATAACATTATATCAACATTAAACGTTGTATTAATGTTGATGAAACATTACTTGAATATGTTTGCTCAGTGAGCTTATTAAGATGAGATTACAAAGTTTGTACTTTTCTTAAAATATATCATTTTTTTCAAAATATTTCATCCTAAAATAAGACTAGTTAAGATGACAATATGCTGAATTTTATACCATTAAAGTAAAGTAAAGTTTATTCATGCTACACTATTACATCAGTGTAGCATAATTAGTAGTAATTAAATATACAGTAATATTATGAAATAAAAATTAGTTATTAAAATAAAATGTAATTACAGTTAGAATAAATAATAATAAAAATATGAAATATATACAATCACTTTAGATAGCGGTCGACTTTCTCTTAATGTACTTAATTATTTGGGTATTCGTTTCGAGTTACGTGAAGAGATAAATATAATTAAACTTAATGAAACATTAACTTATCTTTACTAAAAACATTTATTTATGCTACATGCACATTTCGAGAACTACGTGCTCATTGTCAATAGCTTACTGTTAGTATTTCATTAAGGGGAATATAACAGAGGTCTGAAATTTAATGTCAGGTTTATTTAAAAACTAAAGATCCTAGAAAGTTGAAATTTTGACAGCGTATATTAAGCTCAATTATCTAGTAAAATATTGAATTACTTTTTTTTTAAACAATTTGCTTTCAGAGGTATGAAAAAAATAATGTTATATTTTTCAAAATTAAAAAAAATATTCCCATATCTTACTAGTTTATACTATAAGGAATATATTGTGAACATTTCATAAGAATGCGATAGCTCATGCCCGAGTCAGGTTAAAATAAAAATCTTGAAAAATAAGACCGTAAAATACCGCCGCCTTGCGGACCTTCTCTTAGTTGAACGCGTTGTACACTCATCTGCACAATTATTGGAGGGGCGAGCAGCATGCGGCCAGCGTTCATGCGGCCAGCGTTTATCCCTGGGCCGGTGAACGCTGCGGGGCTTCGCGTTTGTTTTTATTTTCTTTTCTCAATCATAGTTAACAAAAACGGCTCGCGTCGTTAGCATTTATTCTCGTAAAATTAATATTTCGCAATTATAATCGATATTTTATTGTACTAGTGTTTTATTTTTATGCTTTCTGACTACTAATGGAATAAGTATTTTTTTATACTGCATGTTCACTAATATAGAAAACACGAAATGTTTCACTAATTTAAATAAAGATGTGTAATATACCTTTAATATTGGCTTTCCTAATTATTTGACAGTGTCGGTATTATTAAATTATTTTTAAAGTGTTTTAAGCTGATTAATAAGCAGAAGCAATCGAATAACAATCAGTCTTGTTCAAATCATTATTTCGTCTTAAATATTTCGTTGTTAAAACAGTTGTTAAATGCCATTAAACTTCTCGCAATAAAACTATTAAAGTAAATTGTAAAACTTTACAATTTACTTTAATAGTTTTATTTAGCAATCGGACATATTTGAACCAACTGCGACTTCATCAACGAATCAATAATATCAAAACTATAAAAATAGTGAGAATAACGTCACCAATATGACGTTGTCGTAGATTAATGTTACAAATCAACTATTTTTTACTGAGCACAGGTAATATATGTTTGACGAATGTTTACAAAAATGTAGGGTTTAACTGCGTGCATATTCACTGTTAATTATTTTAGAAAAAATAGAACTATAATAATAATAAGGTAGTTATTATAATGCATTTCAAATAACAAGCTTCTTGATTTTGGCTGATTTATGATGAGTCATATTTTGATAGTAAGTAAATAAGGAATAAATGAATTGTAATTGAATGTTAGTACAGGGTTTACAAAATGATGATGTGTATAAATAGAGGATTACAACTCTATTTATACACATCATCATTTTGTAAACCCTGTACTAATTATAAAAAAAACAGGGCAGCTGTCCGTTTAATTTTTTTCAATCTATTATTTATTTGTTGCATTCATAAAAACTAGAATATTGGATAAAATAAAAATTGAAATTCTCCCCAAAATCTGGGGTATTTACCCAATTTGGCAGAGGCCAAATTAATACACATTATTTTCATGGCAATAGCAGTTATCAAAGATAATATTCCTATATAAAAAATATCATTGAAAATCCTATGTTCCGTTTTTTTTTTATATACAGAGAGTTTTCTATAACACCGAACATGTTCATCCAATACAATTTTGACACCTTTATTTTTTAAGTTATGTGTAAATTGGGTTGCCTCTATGACCATTAAAAACTGTAGCCAATCAATCGCAATTAATGCCTCAATTTGTACACACAGGGAGTTTTTCTTTCAAGTATACATGTGAGAATTACACAGTATATGTCGTAAATCTTTAGATACTCGTTGTTAAAAAAAATAATTTGAAACTTGAAATGAGTGTTTTCCACTCCCAGACTAAGCATGAAGTAAAATTTCGAGTTTAGAAAAGCCTGAAAATTTGGTTTGGTCGCGTAGCGCGAAGCGCGGAGCGGCCAAACCAAATGTTCAGGCTTTTCTAAACTCGAAATTTTACTTCATGCGCCACCGGTACAAAACACTGACAAATTACGAAGTTTAAAACACACCGATAAACTTTCTGTTGCATCAGTGTTTAGTACCGGTGGCGCATGAAGTAAAATTTCGAGTTTAGAAAAGCCTGAAAATTTGGTTTGGCCGCTTCGCGCTTCGCGCTACGCGACCAAACCAAATTTTCAGGCTTTTCTAAACTCGAAATTTTACTTCATGCTTAGCCTGGGAGTGGAAAACACTCGTTTAAAGCTTCAAATTAAATTCTTTTAATAAACCTAGCATCGGCAAATGTCCAACGTATGCTTCTGTATACTTAAAAGACAAATTCTCGTTATGAAAATGTTCTGTGTTACATAAAACTCTCTGTATATCCGGCATATAAATATTCACAAGGAGCTTATGAACATGAATTATTTTATTATTATATTTTTAAGAAATAATCTCTAATTTAATAAAATGAAACACATAGTTTGTTCAACTGTCGAAACTGGAGTCTTAAAAGTAAAAATAATTAGTTATAATGACAAGAATAAGAATCATCGGTTTTGTAAATACCGAAAAATAACACAGGATCGCTTTCTAACGAATTGAAAACAATACATAGCTTGTATGTATTATCAGCGTGTTTAAATAATACGAATCGACACTTTCCTTCGATCCGTCTTTTTTATACGCTTTTTTTTTTCGTCTATTCCACGCGACGCGAGACCCTATCCGTTCATGTCAAGGAGCAATGCACAAATGCACAGCGAGCTGCCTCTTTTCTCTCTGACTGTATTCGCCCCACTTGTCCTGTAAATTTGGCATCGGATGAGCTACTCTAAACTATGTGGGTCTTTCCAACACGATCGGCGTGTTACACTGCGATAATACCCTTAAGTTTAGTTATACTTATATATTGTTTACATCAGTGATCTGCAAACTACGGCCCGCGGGCCAAATCCGGCCCGCGACTTGCATGAATCCGGCCCGCGATTGTTTGTAATTTTTTTTGTAAATGACATATTTTGAAATATTGTAACAATTGTTCCTTAAATTTTTCATAATTTTATAAAATTAATCGGATCTTGGCCGACTTTATTATGTAGAATTGTATTTGTGGCCCGCGAAGAAGATAGTTTGGAGACCCAGGGTTAACATCAAAAAAATCATTCTTAGATTTTGTAATTCTTTTTGCAAAATATTACCTTCATACTTCTTTAAATAAAAACAAAAATAACTTAAGATTTATATCATTCCACTGAGCAAACACAATCAAGTAATGTTTCATCAACATTAAAACAACGTTTAATATTGCTACAGTGTTGATATAACGTTATTTGTTTGTTTTTTGCTCAGTGGATACTACCAAAATTTCTAGTTTGATCAGTCACTCTACGAAAGTAAAAAAATAGATTTTGAAATTCTTTATACAAAATATTGACTTCATATTTCCTTAATTAAAAAATAAATATAGTAAAAAAATAGATTTTGAAGTTCTTTATAAAAAATATTAACTTCATATTTCTTTAAATAAAAAAAAAATTAAAAGATATATCATACCACCAAAATTTCTGGTTTGGTCAGTCACTCTACGAAAGTAAAAAATAAACAAAACGCATACACAACGAACACTCACCACAAACAAACTGAATTTGAAACGGGTATTGCTTGTTTTAAACTGGACTCCCACTCTTTTCATGGGATATCCCAACTTGGGGTCAAATTTATTATACGTATACCAGTTTCAAGAACTCGCGCATTTGTTTACATGCATAATAAACACACACATGCTGGCAACAACAACGGATTACTCGGGATTTTCGGATTACGTCATTTTTTGTGGAGGTAAAAGAAGTGGGAGTTTTCGTTTGGAATGAGGTATTCACAATATTTGATTGGGCCGTATGATTTCCCCTTCGTTAAGACTTTCGTTAACTAAATAATTGATTGGATTGAGTGAAAACATGTCAAAATTGGCATATACCGGGTGTTGACTTGGCGGACGCAACATAGGAAATCCCATGTAAATTTTGAAATGTTCAAATTTTGGCTCCCCTATTTATTTTAGAAACAAAATGTATATACCTTTTTTGTAGAGGGAAAAATTCTGAATTCATTCGTGTTAACGTTTATCACTTTACGTTTCTCAAAGATGAAGTAATGTGATTTTATAAAAATAATGACATGCCATGGAATTGAAACAATTGCGGATGTCAAAATGGCAAAAGATATCGCAGTCACTTGATTAAAGTAAATGTTTTCGATATGATTTACACTATACAAGAAAAAATCCTCCTAATATAGTGGTATTATGTAGACCACAGTTATCACGATGTTTGCGTTATATTTTTCGTCGTTAATTAAGTAACAGCAATATCTTGTGCTATTTTGACATCCGCAATTGTTGTATCAATTCCATGGTATGTCATTATTTTTATAAAATCACATTACTCTTTCTTAATTATTTTAGCTGTAAATTTTCTGACATTCGTCGATTTTTAAAAGAGTTCAATTTGAAGCTCTAAACGAGTGTTTTCCACTCCCAGATTAAGCATGAAGTAAAATTTCGAGTTTAGAAAAGCCCGTGAAAATTTGTCTCGGGTCGCGCAGCGACCCGAGACAAATTTTCTGGGCTTTTCTAAACTCGAAATTTTACTTCATGCGCCACGCGTATAAAACACAGACTTTAAGTGAAGTTCGAATAGACATAAATTTAACAATATTATAGTGTTTTATACGCGTGGCGCATGAAGTAAAATTTCGAGTTTAGAAAAGCCCAAAAAATTTGCCTCGAGTCGCTGCGCGACCCTCGACTTTTCACGGGGCATTTCTAAACTCGAAATTTTACTTTATGCTTATTCTGGGAGTGGAAAACACTTCTTTAAAGCTATAAATTGAACTTAAAAAAAACAGGGCTTATCCGCAATTGTATCAATTCCATGGTATGTCATTATTTTTATAAAACCTCATTACTTTTTCTTAATTATTTTAGCTGTAAATTTTCCGACATTTGTCGATTTTTAAAAGATTTCAATTTGAGTGTTTTCCACTCCCAGACTAAGCATGAAGTAAAATTTCGAGTTTAGAAAAGCCCCGTGAAAATTTGTCGAGGGTCGCGCAGCGACCCGAGACAAATTTTCTGGGCTTTTCTAAACTCGAAATTTTACTTCATGCGCCACGCGTATAAAACACAGATTTTAAGTGAAGTCCGAATATACATAAATTTGACAATATTATAGTATTATATACGCGTGGCGCATGAAGTAAAATTTCCTAATTTTTTCCTTAAATTTTTTGGTTCATTCAAAATTGGAAAAATGTTGCTTCATTATTTTTTTGCGTGAGAGCATTTACATTTTTTATTGATTGATAAGGAAATTTTGAATGAAAATGTATGCTTTCCAGAAATATATGAATATTAAAACTGCGAAATTATCACTGGAAAAATGTTTAAACCAAATGTTTCGAATGTCGCAAGCAATTTGTAAATTTCATTATACCGGGTGACCCATTTTAATTTATCCACTGGAATATCTTGTGAAATATGCATCGTAGAAAAAAATATTCCAAACAAAAGTTTCGAGGGGGCCAACCGATCCTATAAAATGTTCGTCACCCCCACTCCCCGGGGGGTGGGAGAGGGGGGCAACTTTAGAATCTTAAATAGGAACCCCTATTTTTTATTTCAGATTCAGATTATACACCAAAAATGACGTAGGTTTTATACGAGAATTTTTTTTGAATTCGTGATAGATGGCGCTGTATTCGCTTAATTTATCCATTAGATTATCTAGACAAATATGCATCGTACAAATAAATGTCTCGAACAAAAGTTTAATGGTTTCGAGGTGGCCATCCGATCCCATGAAATGTTCGCCACGACTACCCTCCCGGGGGTGGAGGAGGGGGGCAACTTTGAATTCTTAAATAGGAACCCCTATTTTGTATTTCTGATTCGGATTCTACGGCAAATATTATGTAGGTTTTATCCAAAACATTTTTTTGAATTCTTGATAGATGGCGGTGTAGTCGCAAAAATGAAGATGTTTCCCGAAAAAATGAAAAATTGCCTTCAAAAAATCAAAACAAACAATTCGACGACGCTTGCTTGGGTATTTTAATTCCGACTAGTTTTTCTGACACTTCGTACACAAACCTCGATGTCTTGTGACGTGAGAACTGAGAACGCTTTGTAGAAGAATCCGGAATGAGCGATTATTCTCCGAATGAAACGGTGGATATTCTCCTTGTCCTAGGAGAATGTCGCCATTCTTATCGAAGAGCTGCGGCATTATACAGAAGACGATTTCCCCAACGGCAGCATCATCCCAATCATTCAGCGATTCGTCATATTGAATCGAGATGTAGGAGAGGAAATATTCAACGTCGACAGCGAAACCCCATCAATGATCATCGTATGAATCCGCGCATTTTAACAGTTTTAGCGATGATCCATTTGAACCCCCAGATATCACTTCGCGAAATACAGCACCAAATTGGCATCCTGAGAGAGACTGCGAGAAGATATTTAAAACACTCGAAGTATCACCCGTACCACGTGTGTTTGAACCAGGCATTAAGTGAACAGGATCATGAACAACGGCAAATGTTTTATCAGTGGGCAATACAGCAAATGCAGAATGACGCAGACTTTTTCAAATTCGTGATGTTTTCTGACGAGGCTACATTCCGCAGTGACGGGTTATTGAATCTCCATAACAGTCACTATTGGTCGCCGGAAAACCCTCAGTGGATGAAGCAAGTGGGCCACCAACACCGCTGGACTGTGAATGTGTGGTGCGGATTGTCAACGGGTACTTAATCGGTCCATATTTTTTCGAAGGCACTGTAACCGGTGCGAATTACTTGAATTTTCTTCGAGACGATCTTCCCGGCTTAATCGAACATGTGGATCTGGAGACAAGGATGAGACTGTGGTTTCAGCAAGATGGTGCTCCTCCACATTTTGCAAATATAGTGAAAATATATTTAGACCAAACGTATCCTGGCAAGTGGATAGGGAGAGGGGGTACAATTAGATGGCCAGCAAGGTCACCAGATCTGACAGCTCCCGACTTTTACTTGTGGAGGGTTCCTGAAAGATACTGTCTATCGAGAAAGACCAACTACTAGAGACGACATGATTCAAAGGATCCAAGCTGCGTGCAACAGTATTCCGCGCAACACCCTTTTGCATACAGTGAGGAATTTTGAACGTCGAATTCATCTTTGTCATGAGAACAATGGTGCGACTTTTGAGCATCTAATTGCTTAAATGGCTGTTGAAATGTCAGCCCTTGTTAGGGCTACTTGATGTACAAAAGAATTATTGTAAAAAGACTAATGTTTAAATAAATTTAAAAAATCCGACCTAACATGCCGGCGGTAAGATGACGCTTCCTATGTCGATAGTGAACAAAATTATGAATAGGTATTTTGTGTTGCAATCCGTCTGCCCGTTGACAAAAAACAAGATTTATTTATCTACCAGGAGTTAAAAAGACTCGTGAAGTATATTTTACATACTTATTATTACTTATTTTCATTCCACGACTCACGGTCCCCTAAATGCCGTTGAAAAACTAGTCGGAATTAAAATACCCAAGCAAGCGTCGTCGAATTGTTTGTTTTGATTTTTTGAAGGCAATTTTTCATTTTTTCCGGAAACGTCTTCATTTTTGCGACTACACCGCCATCTATCACGAATTCAAAAAAATGTTTATATAAAACCTACATAATATTTGCCGTAGAATCCGAATCAGAAATACAAAATAGGGGTTCCTATTTAAGAATTCAAAGTTGCCCCCCTCCTCCACCCCCGGGAGGGTAGTCGTGGCGAACATTTCATGGGATCGGATGGCCACCTCGAAGCCATTAAACTTTTGTTCGAGACATTTATTTGTACGATGCATATTTGTCGAGATAATCTAATGGATAAATTAAGCGAATACAGCGCCATCTAACACGAATTCAAAAAAAATTCTCGTATAAAACCTACGTCATTTTTGGTGTATAATCTGAATCTGAAATAAAAAATAGGGATTCCTATTTAGGACTCTAAAGTTGCCCCCCTCTCCCATCCCCCGGGGAGTGGGGGTGACGAACATTTTATAGGATCGGTTGGCCCCCTCGAAACCATTAAACTTTTGTTTGGAATATTTTTTTCTACGATGCATATTTCACAAGATATTCCAGTGGATAAATTAAAATGGGTCACACGGTATATTTTTGGTTGAATATTATTTATTATTATACAGTTATGAATGCAAATTGTAGTTTAAAATATATTTCACGTAATAAACTTATTTGTTATATTTTCATATAGATATTTAGTTTTACCTCCTCAATTAATTTTTCTTCTTCCTTTGACACTACAGCCCTGTTTGGGCTTTGGCCGATCTTATTAATAATAAATAACTGCAAATAACGAGTGTTTTTCACTCCCAGGTTAGGCATGAAATAAAAAAAATTGGTTTGGTCGCGTAGCGCGTATCTCTAACCTACCAAACTAAATTTTCAGGCTTTTCTAAACTTGAAATTTCACTTCAGGCGCCACGCGTATAAAACGCAGAACTATTCAATGAACTTTTAAAATCTCTTCAATTCTATTTAACCATTACTTTTTAAGATTTATATCTAGACTATTGTAATTAATGTTTATATTTATATTTTTTTTTTTGTAAATGGCTTTAGTTGATTTGACAAATAAATATATAAATATTGTGAAGTTTAAAACATACTTGGAAACCAGTATGTTATTTAGTATGTTTTTAACTTTACCAAAGTTTCATAAATAACAATAACAGAAGGTTTTCTTAGCTACTGAAAAATTTAGATTTTTGTAAACGTTTTGATACAACAGCGACGATATATGGAACTTTATTGTAAATCAGTGTTTTTTACGCCTGGCGCATGAAGTAAAATTTCGAGTTTAGAAAAGCCTGAAAATTTTAAGGCTTTTCTAAACTCGAAATTTTACTTCATGCTTAACTTGGGAATGAAAAACACTCACTTAAAGCTTTAAATTAAACAATTATAAAAACAACGAATGTCTGAACATTTACAGAGTATAATCGCAATATGTATACTAAAAAGACATTTCCAGTATATTTGATAAAGCTTTTTTAAATAAACCAACAGAATATACTTTCAATAAAACTTGTGTAAAATACTTTCCGAATTATACTTTTCAATATTACTTTTTATTGTTGAAAATTATTCATTCATTTAATCAGTTTTCTAATATTTTAAGTAGATATTGTAGAAAAATTAACAAATTTGAGACGTGATTACGCCACTTTAACAATTTTTGATATATTTTTTATGACATAGAAGAATTCCCGGTATATTTGATAATTCGTTTTTATTCCAAAAAGGCTTATGTAAAATACTTGGAGATTCATATTTTTAAATATTACTTTTTATTGTTAAAAATTATACATTCATGTTGTATATAATTGCATACTAATGCAATTAAAATAAAATATGAAATTTCCGCTTGTTTTTGGCGAAAAAATAAAGTATTATTTTATGCGTTGATAAGAATATCGTTTTATTTTATGTATCACTTAGTGGAAAATATTTTCCAAAAAAGCACGTTTTCGTAATATTCGTTTATAGAAAAATTATTATTTAATGTTCAATAAGAAGAATTTATAATTAATTAAGTAATATAAAATTACGAGAAAGTTCGAAATTTTACTTCATGCGCCACGCGTATAAATCACAGATTTTAAGTGAAGTCCGAATATACATAAATTTGACAATATTATAGTGTTTTATACGCGTGGCGCATGAAGTAAAATTTCGAGTTTAGAAAAGCCCAGAAAATTTGTCTCGGGTCGCTGCGCCACCCTCGACAAATTTTCACGGGGCTTTTCTAAACTCGAAATTTTACTTCATGCTTAGTCTGGGAGTGGAAAACACTTCTTTAAAGCTTCAAATTGAACTCTTTTAAAAATCAATTAGTTTTAATAATAATATAAAGACACAATTTTATTAGAACGAACATTTGGAAATGTTATTAACGTGAGAACAAATTAAAGCAGTGTATCGTCACTGTTATACAGGGTGGGGCAGAAAAACGTATCCGATTTCAAAACGTTATAAAATTAAAACCACTCAACTTGACAAAAAAAAATTTTTATTAACATATCGCAAATTTTATGCCATTTTTAAATTTAAGTTTTGAAAATCACATCACTCAAATATCGTCCTTGGGAGCGGATACACTGATTTAGGCGCTCGCGGTAGCTTTCCATGACTTTCACCGTCATTTCCACAGGCATTTCTTCAATTGCCCGAGCAATTTCCCTTCGTAAAGCAAGAAGGGTCCTTGGTCGATGCTGGAATACCTTCGATTTGAGGTAACCCCAAAGGAAGAAGTGTTTATTTGTGAAATTAACATGTATAACGAAGTAGGAGGCTTCTACTTCCACAATAATAAATTCCCTTAGTTTTGTTTGACTTATATGTATTTTTTTTTCTATTTTTCTACTCTACTTTTTTAATAATGGCATTTAGCCGAAACTAGTAGTAAAATAAAATGCATATAAGTGAAACAAAACCAAGTGAATTTAGTTTACAAAACCAATATATTTCAAAAAGGCCTATGTCAAAATTACAAAAACCATTTTATTAAGAAAAACTACTACTTATGTTTGTTAGCTGCATCTGTTCTCAAATTTGTTAGAACCAGTACCTGAATATTCTATAAAATTCCAATCAAAGTTTAAAATTGTGGTATCAAGTATTTAAGGCTAATAAAAAATAAAAACAGAAGGTTTTTTTAGCAACTGAAGAGTGTATAGATTTTTACAAAAGACAAACCAAAGTTTAAAACTATGGTATCAAGTATTTATGGTTAATATAAAATGAAAACAGAAGGTTTTTTTAGCTACTGAAAAGTTATATTTTGATATAAGCAACAAACATTTTGATATAACAGCAAAGAATTTCGAACTTCAAATTAAACCAGTGTTTTATACGCGTGGCGCATGAAGTAAAATTTCGAGTTTAGAAAAGCCTGAAAATTTGGTTTGGTCGCGTAGCGCTACGCGCTACGCAACCAAACCAAATTTTAAGGCTTTTCTAAACTCGAAATTTTACTTCATGCTTAGCCTGGGAGTGGAAAACATTCTCTTAAAGCCTGGGTCTCCAAACTATCTTCTTCGCGGGCCACAAATACAATTTTACATAATAAAGTCGGCCAAGATCCGATTAATTTTATAAAATTATGAAAAATTTAAGGAACATTGTTACAATATTTCAAAATATGACATTTACAAAAAAAATTACAAACAATCGCGGGCCTGATTCATGCAAGTCGCGGGCCGGATTTGGCCCGCGGGCCGTAGTTTGGAGACCACTCTCTTAAAGCTTCAAATATAATAATAATAATAATAATATATTTATTCTGTTACTGCCATACAGGGGATAGATACATTCGTCAATATAGTACATTACAAAACATATACACGTTTTACAGTAAAATTAGTACTAGGATAATAGTTCAATAAATTCTTGACCAGAATACACTGCATTTTTGCACAAACTGTTTTTTATGGTATTTTCAAATCGTTTGAGTTGTAGATTCTTTATAGATTGGGGAAGTTTATTATATAAATTGCTTCCTGCGTATAACGGTGATTTTTTATATTGCTCTGTGACAAATTTTTCAATGTAAATATCGTCAGAAATTCTTGTTCTGTAGCTATGTTTGTCTCTATTTTTGGAAAGAGAGTTTTTATTTTTATGTAAATACTTCAATAATTTATAAATGTAAAAATGAATTAATTCTTTGGTATTTGCAGCGTATACGTCGGGATAAACCTAGTTAAAAACGATACTATTTTTGTGCTGTATGTACTAAATCGTATTAGCTAACAAACGGGATAAAAAAATTGTAAATGTAAATTGGTGATAAACTTTTAACATTTGACTGCGCCGAAGGTTTATCACATATGCAGCATTGTTGTGATGATAAATTAAATGTTTCATAAGAAACGCTCAACAAAACCAAAACAAAAACCATAAGTATATTTCGAATTAAAAACTATCTTGAGTTCAAAAAAAAAATGCTTACGTTTTTAGTTTGCAGAACAATAAATATGAAATATATACCGGGTGATCAATATCAACTGTCCTGAGTTAGCAATACTAAATTATAGATGATATGATTAAATTTGTCTATCATGATTTATTCTATACCAGGTTTTAATCTGCCAAACGAAAGTTATGTTTTGGTTATGTTATATACTGAATGGTATTTGTATTCGTTATTTTTATGTTTCACAAGGTTCTACGAGATATAAAATGTTAAACAATAGTAAGAAAAAACAATTTCCTTTAAAATGACTTATTAATCCTTGCAATCGTAGCTACTTTCATTAAAATAAATCATGAGTCGAAGTACCTAATCTTCGACTCATGATTTATTTTAATGAAAGCAGCTACGATCAACACAATGAACAGGGAATGTTTTTTTGGTTAAATGTTTGTATTCAAATCAACGTGATCATACTGAACTTGTGATTATCTAAATTGCAGTCAAGATCGCTTAATTATTTAATACAACATGTTTATATAAATTACCTCAATAAATTTAAGCAATATGAAGAAGAAATAATGTTTTCAATGGAAGCATTTCAAGGATTTATGTGATCGTTTGACAGTGTTCCATTATTTAATTTATATTTAATTTAAGAACCATTTTATTGAAAAAATAAATACTGTCAATTTATTCGCTAAGCTTTAATATACAATATGTATAAGTTTTAAAGATCTATTTTTATTATTGTGGAAGATTAATCGTTGTTCGTTCTTATGGCCAAATAACATGTACATTTCCGACCTTAATCAGATATGTGGGAGAAACAATCTTATTAACGAAAACTTGGTTTGTGAAATAACAAACAAAAATAAATTTATAAATATCCATACTGACTAGAGTAAATGTTCAAAATGACCACCTTCACTCTCTAAACCAGGGTTTCTCAACCGGGGGGGCACACCCCCTTAGGGGCCCGAGGTAAGATTTCAGGGGGGGCACGACAGATTTCCTAAAGAGTAGGTAAAGTGAAATAAGGCTATAATATCGTTTTAATCTAACTAAAAAACTTAAATAAAACCAGGGAGGGGGGGCGTGGAGTTATAAGAGGGGGGGGCGACCTGAAAAAGTTTGAGAACCTCTGCTCTAGACAAAGGTTCAGGTGCCATCTTCGTTCTAGGTTCAATTTCGAAAGTGCGCCATAACAATAAATATATCGTGCTGTATTGCAAACGGCATTATCTTAATAAATTCGGAGGAAACAATAAACACGAGTGACAGCACGTCAGACAGTTCAACGGATATAATAAATTACTGAATCATGTTTGTACACTTTCCAACATGAAAATGTACTAACGTAAGAATTTTTTAGTTGCCAAGTACGACACTTGAGATTGACCACGCTGTATATATACGAGTATTATACGAAATTTCTCGTAATTTTCTATTACTTAATTAATTATAAATTCTTCTTATTGAATATTAAATAATAATTTTTCTATAAACGAATATTACGAAAACGTGCTTTTTTGGAAAAGGTAAAAAACATAAATATTTTCCACTAAGTGATACATAAAATCAGCAATAATTTAAAATAAAACGATATTCTTATCAACGCATAAAATAATACTTTATTTTTTCGCCAAAAACAAGCGGAAATTTCATATTTTATTTTAATTGCATTAGTATGCAATTATATACAACATGAATGTATAATTTTTAATAATAAAAAGTAATATTTAAAAATATGAATCTCCAAGTATTTTACATAAGCCTTTTTGGAATGTATTCTGTTATTTTAAAACGGATTATCAAATGTACCGGGAATTCTTCTATGTCATTAAAAATATATCAAAAATTGTTAAAGTGGCGTAATCACGTCTCAAATTTGTTAATTTTTCTACAATATCTACAAAAAATATTGGAAAACTGATTAAATGAATGAATAATTTTCAACAATAAAAAGTAATATTGAAAAGTATAATTCTGAAAGTATTTTACACAAGTTTATTGAAAGTATATTCTGTTGGTTCATTTAAAAAAACTTTATCAAATATACCGGAAATGTCTTTTTAGTATACATATTCCGATTATACTCTGTAAATGTTCAGACATTCGTTGTTTTTATAATTGTTTAATTTAAAGCTTTAAGCGAGTGTTTTCCATAATATATAAAATTACGAAAAAACTATTCGTGAAAATGCAAACAGTGTCTTAATTAATAAGACAATTTAAGACGATAAATATCCATTGAAACAACTACTTCCCGTGCAAATACACCTCCGGATATTGAATTATACAGTGAAATATTTAAAATCTTATTTAATTTGATTTGTATCCGGAGGTGTATTTGCACGGGAAGTAGTTGTTTCAATGGATATTTATCGTCTTAAATTGTCTTATTAATTAAGACACTGCTTGCATTTTCACGAATAGTTTTTTCGTAATTTTATATATTATGTTTAAAGTGTGCAAGCTATAAGAAGCGTAAGCTTATTTTCTCGAATTCAAATAGTTTTGAATTTGAATTTATCTTATTTGAGTGTTTTCCATTCCCAAGTTAAGCATGAAGTAAAATTTCGAGTTTAGAAAAGCTTTAAAATTTTCAGGCTTTTCTAAACTCGAAATTATACTTCATGCGCCAGGCGTATAAAACACTGATTTGCAATAAAGTTCGATATATCGTCGCTGTTGTATCAAAACGTTTAAAAAAATCTAAATTTTTCAGTAGCTAAGAAAACCTTCTGTTTTGTTATTTATGAAACTTTGGTAAAGTTAAAAACATACTAAATAACATACTGGTTTCCAAGTATGTTCTAAACTTCACAATATTTATATATTTATTTGTCAAATCAACTAAAGCCATTTACAAAAAAAAACATATAAAAATAAACATTAATTACAATAGTCTAGATATAAAACTTAAAAACTAATGGTTAAATAGAATTGAAGAGATTTTAAATGGCCATTGAATAGTTCTGCGTTTTATACGGGTGGCGCATGAAGTGAAATTTCGAGTTTAGAAAAGCCTGAAAATTTAGTTTGGTCGGTTAGAGATACGCGCTACTCGACCAAACCATTTTTTTTTATTTCATGCCTAACCTGGGAGTGGAAAACACTCGTTATTTGCCGTTATTTATTATTAATAAGATCGGCCAAAGCCCAAATAGGGCTGTAGTGTCAATAACACTAATATCTAATATAATATCTATATGAAAATATAACAAATAAGTTTATTACGTGAAATATATTTTAAACTACAATTCGCATTCATAACTGTATAATAATAAATAATATTCAACCAATAATATATAATGAAATTTACAAATTGCTTGCGACATTCGAAACATTTGGTTTAAACATTTTTCCAGTGATAATTTCACAGCTTCAATATTCATATATTTCTGGAAAGCATTCATTTCTATTCAAAATTTCCTTATCAATCAATAAAAAATGTAAATGCTCTCACGCAAAAAAAATATGAAGCAACATTTTTCCAATTTTGAATGAACCAAGCAATTTCAATTATTACCACTTCAAGAGAACACAAGCGTCACCAATTTAATAATTCAAGTAGATAATACAATTTTATAACGAATACTCTGCAAATCGAAAACCACAAAAGTGTTACCAACGTTATATTTACAATTGGCAGAGCGCGTTTACATCGAAATGTTTCCAATTAGAAAAGTTCTGCCAACATAATATTTTTGGTTGGTAGTTTATTTTTACAACGAAAATTCTCTAAGTTAATAAGTTTCGCCAACATAATATTTTAAGTTGGTGGTTTGTTGTTGCAGCGAAAATTCTCCAAATTGAAAACCACTGCCAACTTAATGCTTTAAGTTGGCAGTACGTATTTATAACGAATATTCTCCGAATCGAAAGCTACAACAGCATTGCCAACGTAATATTTAAGTTGGCAGTTCGTGTTTTACATCGAAGAGCCTCCTACTCGAAAAAAGCTACCAACTTAATATTTTAAGTTGGCTATAAATATAACTGCATTTTGTTTATAATGCTGTGTATTTATAATGAAACTTTTCCATCTTGAATTTTTAAAATTTCGAAGCTTTAACTGCCGACGCGTGTTTTCCCATTTCTTTTCACCTTGCGAAATCAACTAATAAAAAAATCCTTGATAAACGTTAAAAAGCCGCCGATTGCACAGTGTTTGGAAATAGCGATGACTCTGCGGTCAACAACAAATTAAACGTCAAAACGGCGCGAACGTCGCCCGTTCGTTGAAGCTGAAGCATTTTTCCTAAGAGAAATCCCACCAATCTCAAAATAATTGCATTACTCAGGTTTATTTTCAATTATCGCTCCTTCTGCAAGTGCGTCGAGATAGTTGTACCGGTTTCAAAGTGTAAAATCGCAGTGCATGGGGTCTAACCTATTTTTGAGGTTAGGTCGTTAAAAGTGTGAGTGCGCGGAAAATTTGGGAGAAGATGCAGAAGGATCATTTGTTGTCCCCCATTGGAACACCCCCCAGAAGGAGGTTAGATGGCAGGCTTCCGACTACCTCCTTTTTGAGTCCCAAGAAAGACACATCGTTCCTATCTTCTACAAGGTTGTCGCCTCTCAAATCATCAGCACGGTAAGTAATCTCTTATTACACAATAATAAATAATTTGCTACAAAAAAATGCTTAAGGCATTCAATCATATCAGTCTAATTCAATCGAGCAGTCGGTGGAAGAACGTACTAATCTGCAATTTGTATAAATTGAACAGGCTTTGCTATTTATCGTTATTATTAATTAACTATGAGTTGCGTTTACTTCGTCTAACTAAATGCATATAGAATAAACCTAAAATATGTTAATTTACCTGATTTATAGATTCAACTGATCTTTAAGTATGGAATATCCAAAAATAATTATTTTTAGATGTTTCGTTCTTAAAGGTCTGTTGAATCTATTATTCGGGTTAGCATTCATTCGCCCCATTGGGAGTTTTCCTTCTGATCGACCTTGTGTCTAATGTACGACTATTACTACTTGCTGTGGTTAGCACTATCTTCCGCTGACGCCTTCAATTATTATAATCACATAAGGAAACCACAAAAAATCACATGATAATTTCATCACGTTCTGTTGCCTATGTGATCACTAAATATCTATCGATTGATAAGTAGGGTTGAACGATTAGTAAATAAAAAAGGTGATATTTTAATAGATTGATCGAATAATTTATTAATTGATATAGGAATGCCAACAATCATATAAACTGATAATGAAGTGATGAAACTGATTTATCCTTACATAATTTCAAAGAATTTTTGTAAATAGATATGATAAAAGTATTTGTAATGTAAAACTATTGTTTATTTAAGATACTTGTTATCGGAGACAACTTCACCTAGGTCGTTAAACAATACTCGCAAAGAAAAAGTTACCTACAGGAGTGGCCCGTTATTGGCATCAACAAGGTTTAATGTAAATTTAGGGTAAGTAAATGGAAACCACATAAACTTCTTTCAATAGAAAAATTGACAACATCTGTTACTAGATTGTTATTTTAATTATTTCTTTAGCACATATACGGACGTGAAAAGTCCAGGCTTAGCGAGTCGAATAGTCGAGTACAACAACGAACAGCAACAGAAAGAGACGATACACACACACCAGGCGAAATATGGAAGTCCCGGATTGTTCCCGGTCGTGCATTTTTTCAAAAAAGATCTACCCGTTATCTCACCGAAACAAAACAGAGTCACTGTAAAGTTAGCTTCACCAGGTAAGTTAAAAGTTTACATAAAACAATCGTTCGGCCAATTTTTACATATCAATTACCTAGTTTCGAAACCTCGTAATTCCCGATTTTTCAAAAATGTTTCCTCGTAATTCAGAAATTATTAATTTACTATTAATTATTAGTATAAAGCATCTACTCGAAATACTTATTAAATGCACTCGTTATAAAGTTATACATACCATAAAAAAAAGTCAGAAGGATTACGCAGCTCATTCAATAATTAACTAGTATTTTGTGTCTCCTGTAAAATTTGGCATTGTGAACTTACGAGGTTTCAGATCAAGATGTTTTGCCACACAGTGGCTTCATCAGATAAATTGATAAATCAACGAGAAATTTGATAGTTAAAAAGATTTTTTTTATTACTGTGCTATTCTATTACTAACAAACTATTCATAAATTCAAACTATTCTTTTACCCTATTGCAGATGTCAGTACTTTATATTTTGGTTCAAATGACGCAACGATAACAACGAACACACTCACAGATGAAACAGTAAATAGTTCTTCAAGGCCCGATTCCACTAGTAAACCTCCCGATGTCAGCACTCGGAGTGTTCTGGATGCTCTGAAGGAAATATCCCGGAAACGCATAAATGGAGCAGAAGTGAGTAATTTTAACACTCAGAATAATTATTGATAAATCTTAGGCTTTTGTCCAGACCTCTTTATTCCAGAGTTAACTTACTTTACAACTGAATTAACTAAATTAACCTTTATGTTTTTAGGAGTTCAACAGCAGTATTGAAGTTAAGAAAAGTAAACGGTTAAATGACTACAATTTGAATGAGTTCAGTAAGAGAACTCGAGAGGAGTCGCCACCTAAAGATGTCAGCAGCCCTCCAGTTAAGCAATCTTCGAAAAGAATGTGCATAATTGATCCCGTTTACGCTTCAAGCACTTCTTCTCTATTTTACATGGAAAAAGGGCAAAAACGAAAAGTTGCTGGTATGTGGATTCTTAACCTATTGTTTAAATTACTAATAAATAAGTTATATTATTTGATCTGACTTGAGAATGTGTAAAGAAAAATGTAAATATTTTGTTATTTCGATTACGTATTAAAAGAAAAAAAAATGCAAGTATTTTTCAGTGTATTTCTAACTTGAAGTAAAATTTCGAGTTTAGTAAAGCCTGAAAATTTTAATTTGGGCGCTCGCTTCACTCCGCACCCAAACCCAAATTTTCAGTATTTCCTAAACTGGAAATTTTACTACATGCTTAATCTGGAATTGGGAATACTCGTTCGTAAATTTCAAATTGAACGATTTTATTAAAGCGATAATACAATATTATTATTTTTTTTTCTAAATGACTCACTAAATAAGTTGTAATATTTAATCTGACCTCATTACAAAAAATGTCTAAACTATTTTTTAGTGTATTACGAACTTCACCTTATTTCAGTGTTTTGTACTGGCGGCGCATGAAGTAAAATTTTGAGATTAGAAAAGCCTGAAAATTTGGATTTGGCCGTTTGCTTTGCTCCGTGCCCAAATCCAAATTTTCAGGCTTTTCTAAACTCGAAATTTTACTTCATGCTTAGTCTGGGAGTGGAACACTTGTTCGAAATTTGAAACAACACTTATAAAAGCGACGAATGCCTGAAAATTAAAAAATTTACAGCGTATACATCATGTATATTTAAAAGAAACATTCCCAGTGTGTAATATAATAAGTAAATATATATAGAAATCTTAAAAATAAGTGTAGAATTTTACCTATAATCAACTTTTACTATTAACTCTATAATTGCTCAGCTGTTATTGGGTTAATACACACAACAGCTGAGTAGGATTCAAATTCTTTCAAGAGGATTCGTGATTCGGATCTGTTTAAATGTGGGGATTCGGATTTATGATTCGAATCCTATTTTTGAGAAGTTTACCCAGCTTTGACACATACCAAATACTTTTATTTAATTTATCTAAATAATTGATTAAATTAACTTACTCAACTTAATTTAATTTAGTAACCGCCTCCACCAAAAAATATTTAATTTAACAGAATAAAACTAATCCCATATTATTTTCAGTTTTGGAGGTGAATAACAAAGCCGAACAAACTGAAAACAAACAATTAAAATTATCCAATGCCGAAACGCAAACAGTTGACGCCATACTAACTCCAAAACCCACCGTAACGATTGGGCTAACCAAACAAAAAGAGCCTGTGAGTACACCGAAAGAACCAGAAAAACAGCCGAGTGAGGAAAACAAGTCGGTTGAGCGTAACTTTAACGAAACTTACAACATTCCCGCCGTTAGTGTGTTTAGCGAAAAATTACACGAAATCCAGAAGAAGAATAAACTGGCGAAGGTTCTGGGGGCGATCACAGGGGAAAAACCGAAACTGATACCACTGGAGATTCAAACAATTGATGGTGTTATGGAAGAAGTTGCAGATTTGCCGAAAGCAAAGTCGATTTTATCACCGAAAAATAAAGAAAAGCATGATAAGCACGTGCATTTTAACTTGGAAAAAAATAAAGAGAAGCAGGCGGAGGAAAATGGGAAAGAAACGACAACTGTTGGTTCTACCAGCATGTTTAATTTGAATGAAACAACCACTAGTGGTGGGTCATCTGCGCCCATGTACAATTTTGGAAGTAATATGGCTTCCGGGACCACCACAACACTTTCCCCTTCGCAAGCGAAATATAGTGGTGGATTTAAATTCGACGTTAGTCCATCGCAAGCAAAATCCACATCTTCGACAAATGCAAATGCTACGTTTACCGTTTCCACTGCTAAAACAGCGACTTTGTCAAGTTTGAATTTCTCGCCAGGAAAAACGGGGGATTCCACTTTTGCCCTCTCAAAACCTGCGGCCAGTTCCACCATGCTCTCGACGACTGTGACTGTTTCCAGTCCGAGTAAAATCAACCCGAACCCGAGCATGCCCGCAGTCGTTTCGCAGAGTATGTTTAGTTCCGGAAATAACGCAGCTGCCGTGGATTCCGGGATGTTCAAACTGCAACAGCCACCGCCCGTTACCGCCCCGCCGCTTCAACATACAATTTTGTTTGGCGGTGAGAAATCCGAAACGGCTTCCGGTGTTTCAATTCTCTCCGAAGGGGAGAAAACGGCGAGTCCCAGCGGAGATAAAGCAAGCTCCGGTTTTGGGAATTCGGGGGGTGTTTTTGGGAAAGCTTCTACTACAACAAACACGATTACTTTCGGTACTTCAAGTGTCAATACAAGTGGGGGATTCAGTACACCTCCAACAGCGACAACAAGTGCAGGTGGTTTTAGAGTTTCAACAACAGCATCAGGAGGAGGAATTTTCGGTAACCAGAAAACTACATCTATCGGGACGTTTGGAGTGACTACAACAACAGCTAGTGGTCTTTTTGGCACTTCCGTGACAACTGGTGGCGCATCTACAGCAGCCTTCGGCACTCCAACAGTCACTACAACCGGAGGTACTTCAACTAGTGCCACTTTCGGCGCTCCAACAACAGCTGCTGGTATCTGTGGTACTTCAACAACTACAACTGGTAGTATGTTTGGTACTTCTAAAACTACAACTGGTAGTATGTTTGGTACTTCGACAACCACAACATCTGGAAGCATGTTTGGTAGCACAACAGCCGGGAATATGTTTGGTACTACAAATACTTCGACAGCTGGGAGCATGTTTGGAACACCAAGTACTACAACAGCCGGAGGTATGTTCAGTACTTCAAGTACAGCAACAGCTGGGAGTATGTTTGGTACTCCCACGACGACAACAGCGGGGAGTATGTTTGGTACTTCCGCGACAGCAACTGCAGGGAGTATGTTTGGTACTCCAACGACGACAACTTCAGGGAGTATGTTTGGTACTCCAACGACAACAGCCGGAGCTGTTTTCGGTACTACCTCAGCTGCAACAGGTTTCGGGGGATTCGGAACCACAGCGGCGCCGGCGGTGTTCGGAAACAACACCACCACAACCTCTTCGATTGCCGCTCCAGTCAGTTCCGCGAACACCTTCGGAACTTCCGGTGCAGCCAAGCCGACGATTTCCAGCACGTTCACCTTCAACGCGACGACTAACGCTTCGGGTTTCGGCTCGAACGGTGCAAACCTTAAAACCGCTACGGCTACAGCAACGCCGGCTTTCGGAGCGAGCACTAATTTCGGGGTTAACCCAACCACCAATACGACGACTTTTGGTTCTGGTAACAATACAACTTTTGCGACTTCAAACAATCCCACTTTCGGCGCGGTGAGTACTACCAGCAACACCGCGCCAGCCCCGAGTTTCGGAACTTCGACAGTTGCGAGCGCTTTTGGTGGCAGTGGAAATACTGGAGGGTTCGGGGTCGCGAAAAGTGCAACTTTCGGAAGCGGCACCACTTCTGGTTTCGGGGTTGTTTCTAGTACGACGAGTGGGTTTGGCGGTAGTTTCGGCGGTACGGCGAAAAGTACTACTTCGGGATTCGGAACAGCAAGCGCGGGCTTCGGTGCAGCCACAACAACAACACAAGCGGCCGTTTTCGGGGTTTCAACGACAACAAACTCTGGTTTCGGTGCTGCTGCGGGCTTCGGAGCGCCGGCAACGACCTCAAACGCAACATTCGGAAGCGTTTCCGGTGCGAGTAACACAAACAAGGTCGGGTTTAGTTTTGGAAACGCGAGCACTTTCGGTGGTGCGAATAATACCAATTTTGGTGGAGCTGGAGCTGCGAATACAACGTTTGGTAGTACAGGAGCGGGGAATACAACTTTCGGTAGTACAGGAGCGGCGAATCCAACTTTCGGGGGTGCTGCGTCTGCAAATTCAAATTTCGGCGCGGCGGGATTAACAGCTTCCGGTTTCGGAGCGGCTAGTACGACTGCTAACAATCAAAGTGGATTTGGAGCGGCTATTACCACTTCTAACAATCAGAGCGGATTTGGCGCGGCGGTTACAACCACAGCCTCTTCCGGTTTCGGAAGCGCGAATCCGCCGAGTTTCGACCACATGTTTGGTTCAGCGACGGCTACGACAACATCCGCTTTCACTTTCGGAGGTGCGAACACTAGCACATCTACAGCCAGTCCGTTTGGTGCTAGCGCGAACACTTTTGGGAGTAACAATAATGCTTCAGCAGCGGTGCAATCGCAACCACCGCCCGCTTTTGGTGCGAATTTCGGGGCGAAAACCACGAATAATAGCATGTTTGGTGGGGCCAGCAGCCCTGCTTTCGGAACTGCTAGTGGTGGTGGTTTCGGCGCGACGAACACAACTTCGACGAGTTTTGGAACGGGTGGTGCTAACAGTAATGCTAACAACAACAACGGGTTTGGCACAAGCGCTCCAGCTTTCGGCGCTGGGAATACTTTCGGCAACACTTCCGGTTTTTCAAGCGCCGGTGGGGATTTTAACAACGCGAACAAAAACGCGTTTGGAGCCGGTGCGACCAACGCGAACACTCCAGCACCTTTTGGAGGAGTGAATAACGCGCAAAGTAACTTCAATTCCTTTGGGGGAACCAACGCTAACAACAACACTTTTGGAAGCACCGCGAACAACAGCGCTTTCGGCGCTAACAACCAACAGCAAGGCGTTTTCGCTTTCGGAAACTCTTCGGCTCCAACAGCGGCTCCTGCAGCGGCCACTCCAGCGAAGCCGGGCGTGTTTTCTTTCGGAAGTTCTGAGCCGCCCAAGCCGAGCTCTACGTTTAACTTCACGGGAGGCGCGCCGGCTCCGAATTTCGGTTCCCCCGCTCCGGCCTTCGGGAGTCCGAATTTCGGAAACGCGGCGCCAGCACCGGGGGGTTTCAATCAATTCGCTTCGCCCAACGCCAGCATGTTCAGTATAGGCAGCGGGTCGTCCACAGGGAATAAATCCAGGACGCAGTTGAAAGCGAAAAGACGCACTTAAATGATAGATTTTTCTCAAAAAAAAAAAAAAAAGGAAAAGTACCTTGAATAAACTTGAGTAATTGTTTAAAAAAACGATTAAAAGAGCACCTAAATAATTGATATTGTCAACAACAATTGAAAGGCGCACTTAAATAATTGATTTTTTGAAAAAAACGATTAAAAGACGCAATTTAATAATTGACTTTTTGGAAAATAACGATTAAAAGACGCACTTAAATAATTGTTTCGAACGACCTTAAATAACCTTAGGTAATTGTTTCAAGAAAAACAACGATTAAAAGACGCACTTAAATAATTGATTTTTTGAAAAAAAAAACAATTAAAAGACGCACTTAAATAATTGCATAAAAGAGCGATTAAGAGACGCACTTAAATAATTGTTTTTTTTAAACGAAAAAAGACGCACTTAAATAAAACTGATTTAAAAAAAGCGCTAACGCTGTTTTAAAGAAATAATTTCCGCTAATTTACGAAAATTTGCACAAATTAGCTTGTGAAAATGACCAGCGCGCGAGTTAATTTGCGCAAATTAGTTTGTGCAAATATTTTAAAGAGATATTGAAAAATAATACATTTTATTTAAACGGAAAAAAGAAAAAAACAGGTAATGTATATATTGAGTTTATTAATGAAAATGTATTAGGATTACATGATATGCTTTATCATAAGTAATTTTTTAAATTACGGTGTTGAAATTTTATTTATACAATGTTTTCTTTGTTACTGCGCGCTTTGTAAAAAAACAATATGCTCTTAATTATTTATTAGCAATTCATTTATTTTAAATAATCTTTATACGTACAGGAAATTTTTCATTAAAGTATACAATACATGTTTTGATGCTTACTTTGTAAAGTTTTAGATATTCGTTGTTTTTTTAAATTCAATTAAAGCTTTTATTGAGGGTTTCCACTTCCAGGTTGAGCATGAAGTAAAATTTTGAGTTAAGAAAAGCCTGAAAATTGGTTTGGTCGCGTAGCGCTACGCGACCAAACCAATTTTCAAGCTTTCCTAAACTAAAAATTTTACTTCATGCGCCTCGTGTACAAAACACTGATTTCAAGTGAAGTTCGGTATAATTTAAACGTCACTTCAAATCAGCGTTTTATCCGCGTGGCGCATGAAGTAAAATTTCGATTTTAGAAAAGCCTGAATTTGGATTTGGAGGCGTCCAAATCCAAACGTACAGGCTTTTCCAAACTCGAAATTTTACTTCATGCTTAGCCTGGGAGTGAAAATACTAGTTAGAAGTTTCAAATTTAACTGAAAATCGAATACCCGAACATTTGCTTGACTAAAGGAAATATATTCGTATACTTAAAAGAAAAATAGATAGATATTCGTTGTTTTTAAATTCAATTGAAGCTTCTAACGAGTGTTTCCACTCCCAGGTTAAGCATGAAGTAAAATTTCTAGTTTAGAAAAGCTTGAAAATTTTCAGGCTTTTCTAAACTCGATATTTTACTTCATGCGCCACGTGTACTAAACACTGACTTGAAGTGAAGTTCGGTATAATTTGAACATCACGCTGAATCAGCGTTTTATACGAGTAGCGCATGGAGTAAAATTTAGAGTTTTTTTTTTGAGCCTGGGAGTGGAAACACTCAGTAGAAACTTCCAATTGAACTATAAAAAAGAAACGTCTAAACTGGGAGTGGAAACACTCCTTAGAAACTTTCAATTGAACTATACAAAAGAAACGTCTGAACATTTACATGCATCATGTATACTTGAAAGAAATATGTATACATGAAAAAATGTATGAAAGTATATGTGTACTCAAAAGAAAAGTATCTATACTTGAAAGAAAAATTTCCTGTACATCTCGAGTAATGTCATGAATAATATTTTGTCAGGTTACACAAAGGCAAAAGTATTCCTTTAACCCATTTTTTACCAAGGGTAAAACTAAACTAAACGTTTATTTGAAACATATAATTTTTATTTATACAATGTAAAATATACCAGCACATTTTCATACTATTGGTAAAAAAAATGGGTTAACATTGCCTCAATATGTATAATTGTTCTAAAAAATTACAAATAAAGCCTAAAAGTTGGATTTGTTAATGCCGCCTAATGAATTTTACCTTTAAACTATTGACAGTTTAGCCTCTTTTACAATTTTTGGTGCTGTACTCGAATGAGTAAAGTGGAAACTCATTCGAGTACAGCACCAAAAATTGTTTTTTTTTTTTTAATATATATTATGAAGGATTAATCTTACTTTTTGATAATCCCTCATAATATATGAGGGATTATCAAAAAGTAAGATTACAAAGTCCCCAATGTAACCTTACTTTTTGATCACCCTCGTACAAACTCTGAAGAATGAACTAATGAAGAGTACCTCTCTTCATTAGTTCATTCTTTAGAGAGGTGATCAAAAATAAGGTTACAAAATATACTCTTTAATTCTTGCCTTGCCTTCTTTTCTTTAACTTTTTTACAAAACGTAGTATTTTCACATATTTTCAAGTAAATATGAACAAAACTTCTTTTTAAAAACATTCTTGGGATCAAATGGGTTAAAGTTAAAATTAGTTGATCGGCATTTACAAATCCAACTTTAAGGTTCATGTTATACCTACTGAAGAAATCCATTCGATCGTCGAATGGCGAAACTATACAAAAATTATAATTTTTTATCGTCCTTGTTTGTGTATAAATTTTATGTTTTAATTTTAATTCACTGTACATAACTATGTGACGCTAGCATGAAGTGTGTAAGCGAGAACGAGAGGGAGACATTTTTTTTCTGAAACGAAATGTGATATTTATTATTAAGAATTACTGTTATTATATTATTGTAGAGTGCGTTCATGCTTGCAGACGCATACAAAAAAACCGGTGGCCGACCGAGGCTGCTGAAAGTTCGGCCTCGGTGTGTCATCGGGGAAAGTCTTAGATGTTAAGAGGGGTATACATTATATTAATTAATTAACGCAAAATATATTGTTTAATTCTTGTTTTTTTTTTGTTTTTTTTTTCAATATTGAAAAATTTGTGTAATAAAATAAATAGATTTATTGATATAATATCGTCACCTGAATGCAATGCAAGAACTAGGTAACTGGAAAATGTAAGTTTTAAGTTGTCTAAGGGCCAGTTGCACCAAACACGTTGAACTCGTTCAACTCTGAACTCGAGTTCAAAGTAATATTAGAACAATAGGAAACGTCATGTTGAACTCAAGTTCAACGTTTTTGGTACGACTGGGCCTAATTGATCAAGAGGGGTGTGAATCCGTGACCATTTAGTGCGGCCTAATTTATTTGTAGGTTAAAATTGATTTATTCAATTCTGACTTATTCACTGAAAGTGAAAATTGGTGGAGAATAGAAAAACCTGAACGATAAGTTTAGTTCTTGCATTCAGGTAAAGATACGAACTTCCGATTAATAAATTTAAAGACATGATGGAAAAAATTGATTGTAAAAAATTGTATCTTAGGAAAAATATATTAATTTCTGATATTGAAACTTTGTTTTTATTGGCTTTTTTAAGAATTGACTAAGAAATCAGGTAAGTTGGGTTATGTACTAAAAATTACACTTGCAACTACCTTCTAATTCAATCAAATAAATGAATTTAAATACGAAATAAAAATTAAACTGCTATACCGGGTGTTGACTTGGCGGACGCAACGTAGAAAATCGCATGTTGATTTTTAAGTGATCAAATATTGGCTTTCCTATTTATTTTAGAGACAGAATATTTTTGTAGAGGGAAATATTCTAAATTTATGAATGTTCACACTTAACACTTTACGTTTGTCTAAGTTAAAATAATTAAGAAAAAGTAATGTGATTTTATAAAAATAATGACTTACCGTGGAATTGATACAACAATTGCAGATATTCCCTATTTTTTTTTAAAGTTCAATTTAAAGCTTTAAACAAGTGTTTTCCACTCCCAGACTAAGCATGAAGTAAAATTTCGAGTTTAGAAAAGCCCTGTGAAAATTTGTCGAGGGTCGCGCAGCGACCCGAGACAAATTTTCTGGGCTTTTCTAAACTCGAAATTTTACTTCATGCGCCACGCGTATAAAACACTATAATATTGTCAAATTTATGTATATTCGAACTTCACTTAAAATCTGTTTTACACGCGTGGCGCATGAAGTAAAATTTCGAGTTTAGAAAAGCCCAGAAAATTTGTCTCGAGTCGCTGCGCGACCCTCGACAAATTTTCACAGGGCTTTTCTAAACTCGAAATTTTACTTCATGCTTAGTCTGGGAGTGGAAAACACTCGTTTAAAGCTTCAAATTAAACTCTTTTACAAATCAACGAATGTCAGAAAATTTACAGCTAAAATAATTAAGAAAAAGTAATGTGATTTTATAAAAATAATAACATACCATGGAATTAATACAACAATTGCGGATATTCCCTGTTTTTTTAAAGTTTAATCCAAAGCTTTAAACAAGTGTTTTCCACTCCCAGACTAAGCATGAAGTAAAATTTCGAGTTTAGAAAAGCCCCGTGAAAATTTGTCGAGGGTCGCGCAGCGACCCGAGACAAATTTTCTGGGCTTTTCTAAACTCGAAATTTTACTTCATGCGCCACGCGTATAAAACACTATAATATTGTCAAATTTATGTATATTCGAACTTCACTTAAAATCTGTGTTTTATACGCGTGGCGCATGAAGTAAAATTTCGAGTTTAGAAAATTTGTCTCGGGTCTTTTCTAAACTCGAAATTTTCACAGGGCTTTTCTAAACTCGAAATTTTACTTCATGCGCCACGCGTATAAAACACTATAACATTGTCAAATTTATGTATATTCGAACTTCACTTAAAATCTGTTTTATACGCGTGGCGCATGAAGTAAAATTTCGAGTTTAGAAAAGCCCAGAAAATTTGTCTCGGGTCGCTGCGCGACCCTCGACAAATTTTCACAGGGCTTTTCTAAACTCGAAATTTTACTTCATGCGCCACGCGTATAAAACACTGATTTAAAGTTCAAAACGTACATATTAGATTATGTAAGTTTATGATTCACAGCATTCTTGTTATTTTGAGTAGATTTAAAATTATGAACACATCGGTATTTTTAAATTTATGAGTAATTATCTGACACTTTTTTCTCATTAATCACTTGGTAAAACATTTTTTAATATATTGGTTTTGTAAATTAAATTGACTTGGTTTTGTTTCACTTATATGTATTTAATTTTTGTACTAGTTTCGGCTTAATGCCATTATCAAGAGTAATTAACCAAATAATTATGACCCTGTAAAACACGCTAGAGTTAATAATTATCAATTTAAAGTAATTAAAACGCAAGAATTGCGAAAGCGGAAGACAAAACCAAAGTGTTTTATTTATAATAACAAAAATCCGCGCTAACATTTTCGCATTCTTTCTTGTCGTACGCTAATTTTAAAACAAGCATTCAAATCTTCGCGGGCATTTCGGACAACTGACGTTTGTTATTCTGACAAACGTCAGCGTCAAATGACATGCGCGCGAAACGCGCTCACATACGCGATGCGACACACGTCGCCGAGCGATTCCAACGCAGTGGGAAGAGAAGGAAGATAAGGGGGATGAGGTTCGGCGCTCGCGTTAGCCGGGGAATTAATAAAGGCGGCCGAACATCCGAAAGCGGGCAACAACTGAAACAACAGGACGGAAGTTAACATCTCGGAGGCAGCGGAGTGACAACATCTACCCACCGGCCCTTAACACCATGGCTGAACCGGAACAGGCGCCAGAACAACCGAAGGCGACCGTGCAGAAGCAAGTTATCGGTAAGATTTTCGGGAAAAATGTACGTCAGATTTTACGCCGTGTGCCCGGCGTCCATGTTCGATTTCCGTCCGAGAGCACATGGCCGGGCGTCCTCGATAAAACGTAATCCCCCTTGAATACTCACATATCGTTTATCGAAACGTTTTGAATCAACTAAATTCAGGCAAAATTAATCTCATAATTTCCAAGAAACGAGGATTTTTAGAAAAGATTTTCACGGAAAAACTCACCGTCGGCGGCCATTCCTCTTTTTTCCCCAAGCGTTGCGTCTTTTCATCCATTAAATTCAAACACGCCTTTTTCATTTTACTATTCTCCACAAATTAACCCGCATATATGTTTCAATTAAATTCAAACAATTTGCTGCTTCAGTAAAGTTCATCTTCATGTGGGCTATTTTTATTTATGTTTATTATGCTATAAAGCCTTTTAAAAAAGAAACGCTAATATAATCACTATCCGGAAGTACATTTATTAGGGCTGGGAATTCGAATATTCAAATATGAAACATTCAAATTAATGAAACACTTGTATCTTTTCTTCACTTATTTATTTGGAGTACCAAATGCACATTTCGATCACGATGTGATCATTATCAATGGTTGACAAATATCAATATATCATTTGTCAACCATTGATAATGATCACATCGTGATCGAAATGTGCATTTGGTACTCCAAATAAATAAGTGAAGAAAAGATACAAGTGTTTCATTAATTTAAAACCATCTACATGCAACTCAACAACAATTAAGTATATTGTAGTTAGTTTTAAAAAACATTTTCTAACACTAATTTATTAAAATATATGAAAAAGTATGTAATTTAATATAAGTAATGTGGTGTTTGAATATCCGCGAATAATCAAATTCCCAGCCTTACATACATTCATACATCTTTATTCAGACAATTACAGTAGTACTCCCAGGCTAAGCATGAAGGAAAATTTCGAAAAGCCCCGTGAAAATGTGTGGGCTTTTCTAAACTCGAAATTTTACTTCATGCGCCATGCGTACAAAACACTGAAATATTGTAAAGTTAGAAACTTTAGAGAAACTTTATTTTAGAAATTTGTATGTAATTTATTTCTAGTAGTACATACATCTTTATTCAGACAATTACAGTAGTATAGTATAATACATATATATATATATATATAATTACACTATGGGGTTAGTCTGTCTGGGCTATCGACCAGAGGTCTTTCTGCCCTGTCTTGAATTTATTTTATTTAAAAAATTTTATCGTATGCTAGGCTTGTGAACTGTCTTGATGAACGGTACAAATGAATTGATGTATTGTGAGAGGAGGATGTTTATATTTGGGATGGATATTTAGGTTTCTAGGAATACAGAATTTGTTACATTAAATCCAATTTAATCTTTACAATAGGTTTAATTATTCCATTTTTAATCTCTTGTTCTTATCGGTATGTGGGAGGTAAACTACACCAAGTCACCATTTTTCAAAATACGTTTTTTTTTTCTATTCGAATCAGGATTTTTTACTCGAACGATAGGTAAATGGCAATATAAAATTTAAAAATGTGACTTGCTGTAGTTTACTTCCCACAATCAGATATAATTCTCAACATTTAAATTATTACAATAATTTTATTGTTTATTTCTAATTCAAATTCCTTTAATTCAATTAGATACTCGTTTTTGTTATTCACTACTGTTTTTCATGTCATGAGGCATGTCATTTTGAAGTTGAATATTTTGAATTCGGTGGGGTCGATAGTTTTCAAATTTAAACCACACTAAGATAGATCAGTTCTAGATGTGCAGATTTTTTTTTTAAATTGAATTTCAAAAATAATGCATGTTCGGTGTATATTTACAAAAATGTAGAGACATTTACACATTTTTTATTATTATCTCGGTAAATAATTGTGATAAAAATTTATTTTTCTCAATAATCATAAAAAACATGTCTAGGAATGTAAACCTGTATTCACATTTATTCTCGGATTTTTTGTTTTTAAAATTGAGCACTCGAGAGTGACATACCCCCTTTTTTTTTGACAAGGATAGTAGATTTTTGTGCCTAATGGTGACCATTTTAACAGTGCTGCCAACTTTCTGGTTTTTACCCCAAATAAGGAATATTTTAAAGTATGTGAGGGTTTTTTGGGGGGATGGAGGTAAACGGGGATTTTTTGTTTTTAAAATTGAGCACTCGAAAGTGACATACCCCCTTTTTTTTTGACAAGGATAGTAGATTTTTGTGCTTAATGATTACCATTTTAACAGTGCTGCCAACTTTCGGGTTTTTACCCTAAATAAGGAATATTTAAAAGTACGTGAGGGTTTTTTGGGGGATGGAGGTAAACGGGTATTTTAGAGTATACAGTGTAAACGTTGGCTGTGAAACGTTCCAAATAAAAAATTGGGCTTCACGTGTCTGAGGATTTTGGCTTTGGTTTTTCATGTCATGAGGCATGTCATTTTGAAGTTGAATATTTTGAATTCGGTGGGGTCGATAGTTTTCAAATTTAAACCACACTAAGATACATCAGTTCTAGATGTGCAGATTTTTTTTTTTTTAATTGAATTTCAAAAATAATGCATGTTCGGCGTATATTTACAAAAATGTAGACACATTTACACATTTTTTTATTATTATCTCGGTAAATAATTGTGATAAAAATTTATTTTTCTCAATAATCATAAAAAAACATGTCTAGGAATGTAAACCTGTATTCATATTTATTCTCGGATTATTTGTTTTTAAAATTGAGCACTCGAAAGTGACATACCCCCCTTTTTTTTTGACAAGGATATTAGATTTTTGTGCCTAATGGTTATTTTAACAGTGCTGCCAACTTTCGGGTTTTTACCCCAAATAAGGAATATTTAAAAGTATGTGAGGGTTTTTTGGGGGATGGAGGTAAACGGGGATTTTTTGTTTTTAAAATTGAGCACTCGAAAGTGACATACCCTCTTTTTTTTTGACAAGGATAGTAGATTTTTGTGCCTAATGATTACCATTTTAACAGTGCTGCCAACTTTCGGGTTTTTACCCTAAATAAGGAATATTTAAAAGTACGTGAGGGTTTTTTGGGGGATGGAGGTAAACGGGTATTTTAGAGTATACAGTGCAAACGTTGGCTGTGAAACGTTCCAAATAAAAAATTGGGCTTCACGTGTCTGAGGATTTTGGCTTTGGTTTTTCATGTCATGAGGCAGGTCATTTTAAAGTTGAATATTTTGAATTCGGTGGGGTCGATAGTTTTCAAATTGAAACCACACTAAGATACATCAGTTCTAGATGTGCAGATTTTTTTTTTTAAATTGAATTTCAAAAATAATGCATGTTCGGCGTATATTTACAAAAATGTAGACACATTTACACATTTTTTATTATTATCTCGGTAAATAATTGTGATAAAAATTTATTTTTCTCAATAATCGTAAAAAACATGTCTAGGAATGTAAACCTGTATTCACATTTATTCTCGGATTTTTTGTTTTTAAAATTGAGCACTCGAAAGTGACATGCCCCCTTTTTTTTTTGACAAGGATAGTAGATTTTTGTGCCTAATGGTTACCATTTTAACAGTACTGCCAACTTTCGGGTTTTTACCCCAAATAAGGAATATTTAAAAGTATGTGAGGGTTTTTTGAGGGATGGAGTTAAACGGGTATTTTAGAGTATACAGTGCAAACGTTGGCTGTGAAACGTTCCAAATAAAAAATTGGGCTTCACGTGTCTGAGGATTTTGGCTGCAGATGATCAGAGAATTTTTTATTTAGAGCGTTCCACAGCCAACGTTCGCATAGTATACGTTTGGTACTCTTAATTCGTCAGTATTCAACGTATTGGATATTTCAGTTGCGCTTTTAATGCTTCTAATTATCAAGTATTGGTTAAAATATTTGTTGGTTGAAGTTAAATACACAAATTAATTTATAAACTAAAAGTTTAGTATTATTTTTGATCTATAAATTACAAAAAAATGTCAATGCTGGGTTTTATGAATGTCAGTTAACTTTACAAATAGTTCTTCGATTAAAATTTATAAATTGTTTCATACATGCCGAAAAACATGAATTCACATTTTGTTTATGTGGATGTTATGGAAAATGTCTATTTTATTGGACAAATAGATTTAATCTTAAAATAAGATTTATTTGAAGTTTGTAAAACCCGACATTCATCAACTAAAAACTCCATTTTTGAAAATGAGGTAATTTCACTGGCTGGTTGGTCGAAAACAATTGACAGCACTTTAAGTACAACTAGACCGTATTTCATATAAGTAGGCAAGAAATGTGAACAAATAAATAGATATTTTATCCGTGTGACTAATTAAGTAATTTCTCTAAGATTATTATAATCTCAATTCTGGCAGTTGAACAAGCCGCTTCTTAAGACTTTTAAGTTTTATGTAGACAGTATTTCAATTTCTCGCCTAACTAAATGAAATGATATCTACTTTTTTCATGTTTTCCATTTCATTTATAATCTATTTGAATTTACTTGTAAAATACTATTCTTTATAACTTGATTCATTTAAATTAACACGTTTTTTTGACTACATGTAAGTTAAATGTTACTGTTTATTTTATTTTATTTATTTATTCCTTTGCCTATCTACCTTTCGGTGTAAGGCTGTTACTGTTTAGCGGGGTTTATAAACTCCCTTTTAGTGTCTAATAATATAAATAGCAGGATGAGATTTTAATCCATAAAGAATGTCCGATTCTGATTTTTACGTTTTTTTTGTTGTAAGTTTTTCTATTTCTAATCTCAGTCGGTTTCCTAATATTCTATTTATAGGTTAGGCGTGTGTTATTTGTGTCCGCTGCTCGAGGCACAACGAATCCGTTCTAATTAGCTTCTGATATATATTCGTTTTGTCATTATAAGAGTCGATTGAGAAATGTATTCCTTGAGGATTTTAAATTCATCTTATCTGAAAATCCTGGAGTAGACAAAGGATTACGTTCAACAATCTACTAGATTTTAATATAAAATTCTTTGAATAGCTAAATCAGAAACTAAACGTTATGGCTCAGAAGATATGAATTCCTAGCAGTTTCTAATTTTCTCGTGTATTTTTTTCTGCTCTGAATATTCATCTAACTCTTAATGCACTAGCATAATTTTCTTCCCAACAATTATTTTCAGTTATGCATTACTTTTTCTCTTCCATATGCGTACAATAAAATTAACGATAATTCTTAATAATTGATTAATACATTATTTCTATCTTTAAAACAATTCTCCAACAATTTCTATTTTCATTCTAACACAACCGTTATAAATTTTATTATTTATTTCATACAGACAATCTTTTTTTTAAGTATACCAATACCGATGTATACGCTGTAAATTTTAAGACATTCGTTATTTTTTAAAAGTGTTCAATTTGAAGCTTCTAACGAGTGTTTCCAACCCCAGGTTAAGCATGAAGTAAAATTTCGAGTTTAGAAAAGCCGGAAAATTTTACTTCATGTGCCACTGGTATAAAACACTGAATATCGTGAAGTTTAAAACATACAATACAATGCAAACAATTCCGAGCATGTAAAATTCCCTATGGTCAATTAAAAAAAAAATACTTCAAATTATACATTTCGTTGCAAACTGTCAAGGTGCAATGCGATTGAATTGTGCTTTTTAAAAATGAACATAGGAAATTTTATATGTTCGGAATTTGTATGTTCAAAGATTAAAAAAAACGCACGATGAAACTAAAGTAGTGTGCTAGAGAGATATGTTTTAAACTTAATGTTGAATTACTGTTTTATACGAGTGGCGCATAAAGTACAATTTCGAGTTTAGAAAAGCCTGTAAAATTTTCAGGCTCTTCAACTTGAAATTTTACTTCATGCTTAATCAGGGAGTGGAAACTCTTACTAGAAGCTTTAAATTGAACTGCTCTATAAAATCAATGAATACCTGAAATTTTACAGTAAATCTCTCAAATGTTCGCATACAGGGAATTTTTCAATTGATAGGTTGTTTTTTTAAGTACGATAACGCTAACATCTACGCTAAACTTGCTTGTTGCCCGGTAACGCAGACAGTTACCGGACACCAAGCAAGTTTAGCGCAGAGGTGTGTTACCGTAAAAAACCATAAACTAAAACTCGATAATTATACATAATTAATTGAAAAATTCCCTGTATGCCAACAGTTACCAGATTCAGATAGGCAATTGATTTCTAATGCACTTAATGATTTCTTCCTTTAACCTGTTAATTTAAAAAAGGCAAAAGCCACGAAAAGCCCGCACGAGACGTGTTTATTTCGTTGCATTTAATCTTTTTCATAATTCATCAATTTTACGCTCCGCTAGTTTTTATTTTTTTCGCTAATCAATTTGCTGATAACTGTTGTTTGGTTGGGAATAATAAATCTCGATTTTGGGTTGACCAATCTCGAATATCGAATAACGAAATAGTTTAATTTTTATGAAAGTAAACGTTATTAATAATAATCTTTATTTAGTGTGTTTTGCTATACAATTGGGGCTGTTCCGTACCTCAAACGTTAAGTTTAACAGTGGACTGTTATGTTAAGATAAAGGTTAAAGATAACAGGCGTAGTGATATTTGTGTAAAATTTCGGACTTCCTATCGATACACATGTTGATAGACGAAAATTATAAGAGAAGATAGTTTTGATACTGGCTTAGCGCCGGTTGCACCAGACTGAGTTGAACTCCAGTTCAGTTGAACTTTCGATCATCTTGAACTCGAGTTCAACGAAGCAAATAATTGTTTACCTTATAATTCTTACACTTGATTTAGAATCGTTTACTAAACCTCCATACTTCTCTTTATCCACAATCATAAACACTATTTTATAGACAATTAATACAGAAACTGTTATCATACCATCGATGATTTTGGTGCGTGCAATTTTCGAACATCAACTATAAAATTTTACGGGTGTCGTGGAGCTGGTGGAGATACGGAACATCAAATCGTCATTTTACGTGGTGGTGAAGGATAACGGGTTGTTAAACTTAACGATGAGGTATTGAATTGGGCTGATTAACATAGAAATATACTCTTTTGTGTTGGAGGCGTTTACTTTGTCGTACATCTTAAATACACTTGATAATAAAACACTTTTTTACTTTGTCTAACCACTGTATAAATATAGTGGTTAAACAAAGTAAAAAAGTGTTTTATTTACAAGTGTATAAAAATATATATTCCGTGTGTTGTGTACACAAATGTTCCCAGCTTCCTCAATTCAATCATTTACATTAAATTATGAGCAAGGATTTTTTTCGTGTCCACCCATCCATATTCACCGATTCATCCTTGACGTGTGCTGTGTGTGCGTTGGTATGGACGGTGCATAATGTATTTATTATTTTTGTTTTTTCATTTGCAGCTAGCAAGGTTACCGGCACCGTTAAATGGTTTAATGTGAAAAGTGGATACGGGTTTATTAACAGGTAGGTTTTCGACACACTCGAATAACCGAAAACTGTATTCTAATCGTGTCGTTTTATTTCCAGAAATGACACCAAGGAAGATGTGTTTGTACATCAAGTAAGTGAGATAACCCAAATTTAATTTATGACCACTTAATTTATCCCACCGTACTCATTAGAATGCAGCACCAAAAAACCTAAAAACATTTTTTTTTTTCAATTTTTACAAATTAACTTTTGATGGTTAAAAAGTAGATTATGTCCCCCTTTTTTTTAAAATTTTTTTTTGCAAAGCGTAATATATTTAGACATTTTCAACTGAATAATATGAAGAGAAAAATTATTTTTAGAATAAAAGTGCTTAGGATCAAATAGGTTAAGATTTTATTTTCGCCTTGTTTATGGATTAAGTTTAAATTCAAGTTCAGGGGGCTTATATACAACACTGATCCATTTTGTGATTGGTGAGAAGTCGCACTGAAATGAAGAAGAATTGAGTAAAATAATGTCATTTCAGTGTGACTTCTTACCGATGACAAATTGCATCGGTGTTGTGGGCTATCCCCAGGAAATAAAATGAAACTTGAATTTATTGATAAAGTCCCATTTGAGATAACCCAAATTTAATTTACGGCCACTCAATTAACTTATTTTATCATTAGAGTACAGCACCAAAAATTACAAATTATAAACTCTTATTGTGGGTTGAAAAATAGATCATGTGTCCCCCTTTCCCTAATTTGTTTTTTTGCAAAGCATAATATACTGACGCATTTTTAACTGAATAATATGAAAAAAATAAATTATTTTTAGAATAAAGTGCTTAGTTACCAATTAGGATTAAATTCAAGTTCAGGAAATTAAACGAAACTCGAATTTGATAAAGGCCAATTTTAGATAACCTAAATTTAATTTACGACCACTTAATTTATTAACCCATTTTATCATTAGAGTACAACACCAAAAATCGCAAAAACATTATTTTTTTACAAATTATAAACTCTTATCGTGGGTTAAAACATAGATTGTGTCCCCTTTTCTTTTATTTGTTTTTTGCAACGCATAATACAGGGTGATTCATTAACCCCTTTACAAACTTTTTCAATAAAATGTAGATTTCATTTTATGAAGAAATGTTCACGTAAACGTAGGTTCAATCTTTGTTCAGAAGTTATAAAGCTTTTAACATTTTTAAGTTGAAAAATGTAGTAGTCATGTTTTTATCAAAACAAAAGTTAGTAACTATCGTTTTAATTAATCATCTGTGAAAATAGTTTGGTTATGTTAATAGAACGCATTAACATAGCCAAACTATTTTGACAGGTTACCATTTATTAAAATTTGCATTTGTGCAGTTTTACTATAATCAGTAATGAATTCATTTACGGTCTTTGTAATTGAAACAAAAAAACATGTAATGCAGTGGGATTTTGATTTCTGTTTGTTGCAATAAATGCCAAATACCAATTAATGTTCAAAGAGACAATATTTAAAGCACTAATTTCTGAACAAAGAAAGATAGAACCTGCATTTATATAAACATTTCTTAATGAAATTAAATTTACTTTTCATTGCTAAAGTTTGTAAAGAGGCTAATGAATCACCCTGTATATCGGCACATTTTTGACTGAATAGAAAAGACAAATTATTTCTAGATTAAAGTGCTAGAGATCAGATCGGTTAAGCTCTTGTTTTCGCCTCGTTTACGGATTAAGATTAAATTCAAGTGCAGGAAATAAAACGAAACTCCAATTTATTGATAAAGAAGGCCCATTTGCAAATAAACACACACACGATAAATTATTATCATTGATAACACTTGTGTATACTTATTTTTAAAATGTCATGATAAGGAAGTCTCTTTTATGTTTTCAATAAATTATGCAAATAACATTGTATGTTTTTGATATTGTTCAAATTTTTTTTTTTTTTTTATAACTAAACTTGGGAACACGTCGAGTAGCATAATTCAACTGATTGCAGTTTGGCGGCTGCTATTGGTCGGTAAAATTCGTATATTGATCAACGGATACCACTCGTGATCACTCTACATGGTCAACGGTCCAAGCACAACATGTTTCAAAAAAAATATAATAATAATAAACAAACTTTATTTTTAAAGGTATGCATACAAAAATCCGGTTCGTGCAGACATATCATAAAATAGGGTAAAAAAACATGATTCAAAACAATAACATTAAATTATGAATATTCTATATGGAAAAAAATCATGAATATATTTCTGCATCCACCAATAATCAATACACTGTACTTTTGTACTTATATAATAATGAATATACATATTACCATGTATTATATTATCAAAACTATCGATCGTTTCCTTTCATTTTGCTTAGTTACCATTACATTTGTCAGTATTTACTTACCCGAGTGTGGGAGGAATTTGAGTATCGATGTGATGTTGTTTGTGTCGCTGGTACAATGAATATCTGAAAAGTACATCTTAACTAATTAAGATATGTATACTTAAAAGAAAAACTCCCTGTATATTGTTTGATTGTTTTATTTATTGCACATTTCCTCATAGTTAAAATAAATGTAAACAGGTTCTATATTTAAGCATTACACACGTTTATAATTTATTCCGCTCACACACGCACACAGACACACACTCGCCTTCGCATCTGCACATGTGCATGTTTTGGTGAGGTAATGTGAAAGAAAGTGTGCTGTATTTTTTTTCTACAAAACAAAAATACTTTTGGCACAATTTTGTTTTTTGTGTGCGTGTGTTTGTTGGAGTCATTGCACTTTTTTTATTTCTCAGCCTTGTAGAGTGTAATTTGTTTCGGCTTGAATGAACTCTTGTGTCAATGTCTCGATGTAAAGAAAAAAGTAAATAGAAGTATGAATCATTTCAAATATTCGAGAAACAGAACTGTAAATTTTTTAAAAATTGATTTTTTTTGTATTTGAAATGATGAATGATATTTATGCTGGGTTTATAAGATGTTTAAGTGTGTTTAAAGTTGATGTTTGAAGTGGAGTAGAATGTAAGCGTTCTTACGAATGCGTTCATATACCATTTAAGGATATTTAAAATTAATGTTCAAGGAATTCAGAGTTCGCTATTTTCTACTTTCTTACATATTCTTAAACATAGTGGAAACCAGGAAATATCTGTTAATCAACAGATTAGAATTTCACCGACCAATAGCAGCCGCCAGACTGCAATCAGCTGATTTATGCTACTCTATGTGTTCAGCAGCCAAAGTTGGGAATGTGTCGATAATTGAAGGGGGGGTGTTGTTGTTAATTAGATATTTTTGACATTCACTGATTCGATTCCGCTAATTTATACCACTGGTTTCGAAAAATGTTTCTTTCTTGATATGATCACTCATTTTCTTTGTTATAATTTACTCATTTATTTGTTATGATTCATACATTTTCTTGTTACGAGTAAACGGGCATATTCATCAGAATTAGGCTGCATTTAACACGTTTAACGTTTAGTTGATATAATCGTTGAAGAATGCCCATTTTGATTTTGATGTAATTAAATTCATAACCTTTCATATGGTCAACACGTTTACTTCAACACTAATCACACTATTTTGTACGCTAACAAAAATTACGACTGCTGCACGAACAGACGAATGTGCCTAACAACAAACCACGAAACCTGTGTAATTTACAGCGCCTAATGTTAAAATGGTTTTGTTTATATTTAAAGCAGTTATTTTTTTTGCACGCTCCTTAGATCCATTTCTGAGTCTTAAGAAATGCTTGAGTCATAAGTGTGCTAGAGTACGATACCTCCAAATAGTGGATTTTAGTGATTTGTCTTTGAAAATTATTATTTTTATTTCATTGAGACTTGTCCGTATCCATTATATGGGGAACAATTATATTTTAAACTGCTATTTAAGTCAGACCAACATATGAACCAAAAAAAATGTACATACGATGATATTTGCTCTAGATGTGTTTTTAATTGCTGCGATGATGTGTTTGAATTGAATGAGATTATATGGTAATTAATGGCTTTTAATTAGCCTCCTTTACTATGTGCTGTGAATTGGTTAGTGTTAGCCTAATTAACATGAGAGAGGTTTCCAGAGTCGTGCACTGCTAATTGTATTTTATTTTTCATACAGTTAGTGTTTTGAATATATTACAAGAAAACGTATGTGTGAGAATTTTGTGCAAGCATATTGATTGTATAAGGCGAAGGAAATTTGCGCATGCTTGTACAAAAAATTTGATCATGCATGCTCGTCAAGCTTGCAGTTGGGTGTGGGTTACCTTAAGAGTAAACTACCACTTCCAGTTTCCACATTTTCACAGAAATCTTTTCCCGACCTAGTATTGTAATAAAAAGCTTAAGCAGATCTTACGTGCTCAAAGTATTGACAGAAACTCAGTATCATATCCCCGAGGTACATTTACGCTTGAAGAGCGTTGAAAACAATTGAACGTTTGGAAATATTAAACGTTGGGAAATATTAAAAACTTATTTTTACAATATTTCAGTGACCACTGAAGTTCACAATTATTAACTAACGCAGTAATACAAAAACGAGATGTTAAGATGCCACTATAAACTTAAGCTTTTTATTTAAATTTAGTAACTAACACAGTAATACAAAAACATATGCACTTAACTAAACTTCGTATTTTGTCTATACAGTAAATTTTTCTTTTAAGTAGACAAACACATATGCTGTAAAAGTTCAATTTGAAGCTTGAAAATGAGCGTTTTCACTCCCAGACTAAGCATGAAGTAAACTTTTGAGTTTAGAAAACCTGAAAATTTGGTTTGGTCGCGTAGTATCCACGTGGAGTGAATTTTATTAATTGTGTGGTTTTGTTGTGTAGTCGGCGATTGTGAAGAACAATCCGAGGAAGGCGGTGCGCTCAGTGGGAGACGGCGAAATAGTCGAGTTCAACGTAGTCGTCGGAGAGAAGGGAAATGAGGCGGCCAACGTGACCGGGCCGGACGGCGAGCCAGTGAGGGGCTCGCCCTATGCGGCGGACCGCAGACGCGGCTACCGCCAATGGTTCTACCCACGGGGCCGCGGAGCCGGCGGCAGGGGGGGACGTGGACGTCCCAGGATGGACAGCCAACCAGGTAATTAATAACAAACTTACACTAAATTCTGCACTAAAAACGTTGAAGTGGAAGCTGTATGTTAACATCTATTAATAAGGCTGCAAATTATTATATGACCTGATTGGCTGCTGTAAAAGAACAGCTCCGTAAACTGGAAAATGTGATCCTCTTTATTAATTTGGAAATACTGCACACTGCTTAGATCCATTTCTGATTATCATAGGAAATGCTTGAGTCATTAGTGTGCTAGAGTACGATACCTCCAAATAATGAACTCGAGTGATTTATTTTTGATTTGTTTGATCTAAATCCTGTTCATTATATGGAGAACATTTTTATTATAAAACTTCCTTTTGAAGTGATGCCCGTTTTTGTTAGACATGTATCTCTCTAAATTAAAATTTATATTCATTGTGTGTTCATTTATGTTTAGGAGAAGGAAAAGAGGGGTCCGGATCCGGCGGTGACGGCCAGGAGGGCGGGCCAGCGCGCCGATACAGGCCTCGGCGCGGGCGCGGAGGCTACGGCGGTGGCGGTTACTACCGCGGCCCGTACCGCGGCGGACCGCCCCAGCAGATGGGCGGCGATGAGGAGCACGGCGACGGAGGAGAGAGCGGCGGCGGCGGCGGTCGCGGACGCGGCGGCGGCGCACCTAGGCGCTTCTTCCGCAGGAACTTCCGCGGCGGAAGGGGCGGCGGTCGCAGGCCACTCTCCCAGGACGGTCAGGCGGACCAGAGCGGCGGTGAAGAGGGCCCGCGTGGAGGCGGAGCACCGCGTCCCCGCTACCGCAGGCGCGGACCTGCACGTTCTCGCGGCGAGAACTCGCAGTCTGACTCCAATCCGAAGGCTGAGAATACCAACGGAGCTATCAAGTCTGAAGTAAGTCATTTAAATTATCGTTACAACACTATTTTATTTAAACTTTAAAAATTTCAACACGTTGACTGAGTTGTTGCCGGTCGTTCGAGATTGACTAGTGCTGATCTTCGCTGTGGTGCAGGGCCATATTCATGAAAACTTTCGTATCTTGCGGAACTTTTAATTTTCTCAATATATCTTTTAATAATTGAGTGAAACAACTGCATAGGTTTACTATTTACCTTTGCAGTTGTTTCACTCAATTATTAACAGATATATTGAGGAAATTGAAAGTTCCGCAACTTTTCATAAATATGGCTTATATTAGTAACAAAATAAATTAAAAATATATGTAATAGAGGCCGTACAATATTTGCATAAAAGAAATAAATAATGTTATAAAATTATTTAATTTTCTGACATACTTATTTTTTTTTCTAGGAGAGCCAGCCTGTGCAGAATACCACCACAGAAAGTACAGCTTAGATCCTCTTCTCACGCTGTATATATGCATACCACATAATCAGCATATGTTTAAAAAATACTACAAACAAAACAGATAAAAAAAAAACAACATAATTAGTGCGTGAGTTTTTAATTATAACAAGCAGACAAAAGGCGTTTCATCACGAAATAAAACCCTGTAATTCATCAAAACAAGCAAACAAATCGTATTTTTGAGATCTTGTGATCGTTTGAGACTCCTCCCGCCGCCGCATTTCCAGAAGGAACATTTTTGATACTTTTTATATATACACACTATATTTCTTATCGATGTGGTTTTTCTAATAAAAAAAATAATCGTTTGTATAAAAAAATATAAATATATATGTAAAAAAAAAATAAGTGAAAAGCGCGATCCGGCTGAAGTTTCAAACTAAGCTTTGCTGTAAAGTCTCCTTTTTACTTAAACTCAAACTAAATCGTCTTTGAAATGTCTTGTGACCTTATGTCTCGCTGCGATTGATTTCTTATAACCAAATAAAATAAACAAAAAAATCTGTAAAAATTCAATTGTTTGGATGCCCCCAAAAGGGCGTCCCGATCGTTGTACCAAAAAAAAAACAAATGTTGCAACACCTAACTCTTCTTTCCCCCCCGCCAAAGGGGGAAAGGTCGGAAAAACGTTAATTCAACAATGGAAAAAGTGTGACAAAAAAAATACGTAAAAATACTGAGGAAAATGTAAGGATTGGGTATTTGGCGCGATTCGATTGATTCGGACTTTTTTTCAACAGTTGCGGGTGTTATTTTTTTAATTCTTGAATTGTGTTAAGGTGATTTTTGTTTTTATTTTTTTTGTTTTAAAGGTGCTTTGAGTGAAAATATGAGAGGTTACTGAGTAAATTTTTTTCAATGCCGAGCGGATTTTGTAATTGATATTTATTTTGATTCACTGTTGTTAAAAGGTAATAAATATCCTTTCTTAACAAATAATTGTGTTTATTATTCTTAAAACAAAACACTGTTTTTTTACAGAGAAAATAAGGTGCTTTAATAATAGACAGTTTTAAGGCCCGTATCGACTAGGATATTTACCCGTTGCATGTCACCATACACTGAAAAAAATATATGAGCCTGCCTAGTAACGTGTTTGATTCAAACATTAACATGTTTCCATCAATAACTTGTTCGAATGTTGATAAAAACACGTAACATGTTTGAATCAAACAAGTTAGAATGTTTGACGGAAACACGTTACTTGGCAGGCTCGTATATAAACATATTACTTGTTTAAAGTTGTAAGCTATGGTCCATACGAGGCTAACCTTAAATAGGTGGAATTTGCTTACTTGCTTATTTACGGCCGTGTTTCCTTGTATATCAGGTTTTTGTCAATGGTCCGATTCGGTCAACACTCCTTCCCCTTTATCTGTCTCAGGTGTGTGTGTTTTACCAAGAAAAGTGTGAAGCGCATGTGTGGTTGTCGGCATGTACCTCTACTTACTCAGACTAGAAAAATAATAACTATATGAGCAATGTGTTCCTCCTTAACCTAGATGGGTAATAAAAGGGAAAATAATCGTGTTTGTTCTAACTAGCAAAAGCGTGGAGCGCTGTTTAACGACCGCGTTGGTCGAGCCAGATTGCATGCACGAAGTAAACGCAGGCTTTCAGCGACTACTTGTACCTGACCGTTCTCATTCGGGCTAAGATAGTCTGGGCACGACGGGTGGTCCGTTCCATACGCCCCAGTGCAATACTATCTATGGAACCATCCTGCTCGGCAGATGAGGTTCCGGCCAAGTGTGAAAGACAACCTTCTGTCCCTCAGTAAGGCGTCTACCTGACCAGCCTATGCCTCGATAGTGACCTAGCGCTTGTAACTAACTCTCGACTGCTTGTCGGATAAACACTAGAAGCGCGCATGAGGGTAAGCGCCCCCTCACCGCCTCCGAACAAAACAGTGGTCTCCTTTATGCTACTGGCTAAGCTTCTAGCTCCACTAACTATACTACACATGTGAACATATACATTTAGGTACATTGTCATAACCCTGTATGTCGACACCTTCTATATCGATATATCATCAACATGTGCACATCATTCATTACCACCAGGTAAATCATATCATAAGTGTCAGTATTTGCATATTATTACTATATAAGCAGTGCACAGTAATATCAACAATAGCATAAGTAATCACATAAACAATAAAAATAATAACCTCAGCAATACTATCATTAAACGGGGATGATAATATTCACAACGGTAATACCATTGCCTTAATCAGTATCTGACAGTACGATAATAATAATCATAAATCGGGATGGTTTTTATAACAGCGCATTATTCAGTAAGGCGGGGAAAACCCGGTTTACCAATTCAGCATAAAGCTGGGCGGCGCTCAACACAACATTTACGAGTTACACTCAGGTAAGAATACTGGTACTACTCTGCGTCTCACGTTCAATCAGTAAGGAAGACATTAGCTCAGTGATAACTCACCTGAATTAATTATAGGTACTTTGTCCTGTAATTGCTTTAATGCGTGCGGCGTAGTTCTCCGTTCCGTACCGATTCACTGCTATAACACAACTGCGAAAACTAATACCCTTTCTTCAACGCTCTCCTCCGAAAACGGGCCCTATTCCCAAAAAATGCAATCGGTGCGGTTATCGCCCGCGCGAACAATAAACAGATCGTGAATAGGAATTCTCTTTATTAATTGAAATACACTTAAACTACATTACACAACAATAAAAAAAAAATAACAAATTCAATTGTGGCCTCTTCTTACAAAGTTATCAATAATTTTTTTAGTGTAACGCTCTTCCATTGCCCATAATTAATACGGGGGAGTGTTGCGTTGCACCGTGTCAAATCAGGAGTTAAAATAAGCAATCCGCTGCATTGTAGAATGTCACCAAATGTTACGTTACAGTGACACAGCGAGCAAATAGTCTAATTGATCCAGGTCTTTAGGTCTTGATTATGCCTTAGTTATGGTATTTTACAATTGCTTGGCAGAGCATTAAAGTTCTGAGGAATACTTAATCAATGATTTAATTTAAAATAAATTACATTACATAGAACAAGAAAAAGAAGACCCTTTAAATGTGGGACAGTGAGCTAAATAGTCCAGTTCAAATATTAGGGCTATGTTAACAAACAAGTCATCTACAGGGAAAACCCCATACAATTAAAGGCCAATTAAAATTAGGAAAAATTGTTTCAATAATAAAATTTGAATGCACTTGTAAAGCAGGTTTATCTGGAACCTGTAAACATATTTCTGCAGTTTTATTAAATAGTGCCAGGTTGTATTCAATAAAATAAATAAGAGGCATCAACTCCCTGACGATTGGAATGAGATATTTAAACATTTGTTATTGAGTAGTTTTGCTGTGCTTGTTTTTTCTTTAATTTCAGGAGTGATATACTATCTCTTGGTGTATTATCTTCAACGGATGTAGAGTGTTACTGGGCCATTAGTAACACTTTCTCCCAAGCAACTCGCCTGTCGATTTTTTCAACGATTCCATACTTGTTGGTTATGTTAACAAAACCGGCATTATTTTGAGGAAAATAATGAAAATGGATGTCTTTATCGCATGCCTTCCCCGAATGACACCCAAAGACACAACAATATGCTTAGCCATAATTTGTACTCCACACAAAATAATTGCGAAATTACGAACATCGGCAATACCAAACAATGCAAAATGTAAACATCGTTACTCGTAAACTCTAGTTTCTGATTTTTGCCACCAGGGTGCGTCTAATTAAGTACCGAGGCCAATATGTCTAAAAATTCCCTGACCGCGACCATTCATTTTGTTTGACCCTTTTCTAATGTAAGTAATTTATTCTAAATTAGGTTTATGTCGTAGTTGCCCAATTATGCTTCATCGAATAATATAAGTCATCAGTTTAAAGGTTAAATTCATTAGGTATAATCAAAGTTTATAACAGAGCTGGGCAGGATTCGAATCATTCAGGATTCGATTCCCGGATTCGAATCCTTTTAGAGGATTCAACAGAGGTATTCGAATACTTTAGTGAAAACGGATTCGTGATCCGGATTTGTTACATTTTTTTAAAAGGATTCGTATTCGAATCCAGACGTAGATGATTCGAATCCTTATAAAAGGATTCGAATTCTTATAAAAGGATTCGAATCCTTATAAAAGGATTCGAATTCTTATAAAAGGATTCGAATCCTTATAAAAGGAATCGAATCCTTATAAAAGCACTCGAATCCTCATACACGGATTTAAATCCTCCTAAATAACTCGAATCATCGCTATTCAGGCTGGGATTCGAATTCGATTAATTCAAATAGTTAAATATTCTAATATGATTATTTAAATCCCTAAATTATTCATATTTGAATATAAATATTGAAATTTTCGAATAATTCAAATATTTGTGAATGGATATTTGGTTACTTAACCATGAAAAATATCCAACGTTAATAGTATATTTTTAACTTCACTTGAAATCAGTGTTCTATACGCGTGGCGCCTGTAGTAAAATTTCGAGTTTAGAAAAGCCCCGTGAAAATTTGTCGAGGGTCGCTGCGCGACTCTCGACAAATTTTCTACGCGGGGCTTTTCTAAACTCGAAATTTTACTTCATGCTTAGTCTGGGAGTGGACAACACTGGTTCTTAGAAGTTTCAAATTGAAGGAAAATTTCGAGTTTAGAAAAGCCCCGCGAAAATTTGTCGAGGGTCGCTGCGCGACTCTCGACAAATTTTCTACGCGGGGCTTTTCTAAACTCGAAATTTTACTTCATGCTTAGTCTGGGAGTGGACAACACTGGTTCTTAGAAGTTTCAAATTGAAGGATCACTGCAGTTTTATTAAACAGGTGCAGTTGTAAATGTTATGCCTTATGAAGAACTTAAAAAATTAAAAATAACTTATAAATTAGATCGGGCAGATATCAATTTAGTTTCGTACACTCAAAACAAAGTGCCAATTCTAGGCAAAATTAAGTTAAAATGTCAAAGTAAATTAATCAAAGAGGATTTAGTCTTTTACATAACTAGCCTTAAGACTGATACGATTTTGGGGTTAGAAGCGTGTGTTAAATTCAACTTAATAAATAAAATTGATGTGATTGACAATAAATTAAAAGATACTGACATTTTTGAAAGACATAAGGAATTATTTTCAGGTATTGGTTGTATAAAATATCCGTATCATATAGAAATTGATAAAAATGCTAAACCAGTGGCGTATCCACCACGCAAAATTGCATATGCGTTAGTAGAACCACTTAAAGAATTAATAAATGAATTCATAAAAGAAAAAATAATAACTGAAGTACCAGATTCGGGGGGTTGGGTTAATCCTCTGGTAATAGTAAGAAAACCGAACTGATCTTTAAGAATTTGTCTTGATCCAAAAGATTTAAATTCAGCAATTAAAAGACAATTATACCAATTACCGACAATTGAAGATATAACACATAAATTATCAGGAGTAAAGTATATGTCAGATTTGATGCAACTTGTGGTTTTTATCAAATCAAATTAGACGAAGACAGTTCAAAATTATGTAGTTTTGCAACACCTTTTGGCAGGTATCGTTTTCTGAGATTGCCTTATGGAATTAAGTGTGCACCAGAAGCATTTCATGAGTGTTTTAGAAAAATATTTAATATTGATGGTGTAGAACTCTATATTGATGACATTTTGGTATATGGTAGAACTGAAAGTGAACATGATGAAAGATTATTGAAAGTACTAGAAATAGCAAAAAATCATAACATTAAATTTAATAAGGATAAGTGTAAAATTAAGGTAACAGAATTAAATTACATGGGTCATGTACTCAGTGAGAAAGGAATCACACCGAACTACGAGAAAATAAAAGCAATAATTGAAATGCCTGAGCCAATAGATAAAAAAGGAGTACAAAGACTGTTAGGAATGATTACTTATGTAGGAAAGTTCATAAAAAACTTATTTGTAGATACAAGTGAATTGAGAAAATTACTTAAAAATGATGTCAAATTTGAATGGACAAACGTACAGATTAATGCTTTCAATCAAATTAAAAATAAATTGCAAACAAATCCAGTGTTACAGTATTTTGACGTAAAAAAAGAGATAGTTTTATCAGTTGATGCTTCAAAAGATGGGTTAGGTGCAGTACTCATGCAAAATAAATTACCATGTGCTTATGCATCCGTGCACTTACAGATGTGCAGAAACATTATGCTCAAATAGAAAAAGAACTTTTAGCGATTCTTTATGGTGTAACTAAATTTCATAAATATGTGTTTGGAAGAAAATTTACTGCAGAAACGGATCACTTACCGTTAATCACTATATTTAAAAAATCATTGAATGATTGCCCAGCACGTTTACAGAGAATGCTTTTACAATTAATGAAATATGATTTCAGTATTGTTCATAAACCAGGGAAAGATTTGTTTATTGCAGATGCTTTATCCAGAGCATTTATCAAAGAAATATCCAATGAAGATCATTTATTAGATGCAGAATTAAATGCACAAGGTTGTCTCATAGTCGAAAATGCAATTTCTATGTCAGATTCAAAACATGAACAATTTGAAAATGAAGTTAATTTAGATAGAGAATTAGGTATTTTAAAAGCTACAATAAAAGAAGGTTGGTCAGATAATATTAAATTAGTAAAAGAAGAAATTAAAATATATTATAAATACAGACATGATATCACAGAAATGAATGGTTTATTGTATAAAGGTCAACAAATAATAGTACCGCAGAGTTTACGCAAAGAAATGTTAAAAATTATTCATGCAAATCATTTAGGACAAAAAAAATGTATATCATTGGCAAAGGAATCTTTATTCTGGCCTGGTATGATAAATGCAATTAAAGATGTATGTAGCAGTTGCGAAATTTGTTATAAATATATGAAATCACAACAGGCAGAACCAATGATAAATCATGAAATTATTACGTGTCCATGGTATAAATTAGGATTTGATTTATTCGAGTTAAAAGGAAAAAATTATCTCCTTACGGTAGATTATTATTCGAAATTTATAGATGTCTCTGAATTAATATCCACTACAAGTCAAAAAACAATTGATACACTCAAAAAAATATTTCAACATTTTGGAATTTTCCTCTCAAGTCTTTCAACAATTTTGCAAAGCATATGATATAGAGCATCAATTCTCGTCACCATTGTACCCTTAGTCAAATGGAATGGTAGAGAGACATATACAAACAATTAAACACATGTTACAAAAAACTATAGAGAGTAATAATGACATGCACTTAGCAATATTGAATTATTTAAATACACCGATATTCAATGAATATTCACCAGCTAAAATTTTACAAAGTAGAATGTTAAGAAGTAATTTGCCAGTTACAATTAACAATCTAAAACCAAAAGTAATAGAGTTTACAAAATATGATAAATCATTAAAATAGAACCAAGTACAACAAAAATCTTATTATGACACAAAGGGTGTAAAAAACTTGAAACCTCTAACAAAAAATATGACAGTTTTTGTTCAAATAGAACCTAAAGGAAAGTGGTACGAAGCTAAAGTGATAGACCAGATCAGAACAAGAGTTTATAAAGTGCTGATATTTGCAACAAACAGAATTTTAATTAGAAATAGACGTTTCATTAAACCATATATGAAAAAAGAAACAATTAAAAACAAAAACGAAAAAAGTTTTACTGATTCGTACTTACCACCGTATATCGAATTAAGTGAAGATGAAGAAGACAATGTTGGAGAAGAAGAAAATGGAGAAGCAGGAGAAGAAGAAAATCGAGAAGAAGAAAATAGAAAAGAAAAGAATACTTGTGATGAACTTGATAGTGATTGTGAAGTGAAAACACAATCCGGAAGTGTGGTAAAACCACCGGACCGTATAGATTTATAATTACATTTTGTTATGTTAAGCTTATTCAAGCTCTAAGTTAAGTTGTTCATTTTGTATTCAAAAAGGGAGATGTTGGGAGTTGTGTTAGGCAACCAAATATACACAGTTGGCTACACTGTCAACAGTGAAGTAAACGCAGTCGTTAAGATCGCGCGCTGTCAAGATGTAATACCAGTTTACAGTGTACATTCATAAATAAATAACATCCTCAGTAAAACCTGATCTCTTAATTAATAAATACGACCACCACAGTTTTCAGTGCATTTTTAACTTCACTTTAAATCAGTGTTTTATACGCGTGGCGCATGAAGTAAAATTTCGAGTTTAGAAAAGCCCCGCGAAAATTTGTCTCGGGTCGCTGCGCGACCCTCGACAAATTTTCTACGCGGGGCTTTTCTAAACTCGAAATTTTACTTCATGCTTAGTCTGGGAGTGGACAACATTCGTTTGAATTTTAAATTTAACTTTTTAAAAAAATCGACGTATGTAATATAATAAATCATTCATTGAAATCATAGAAAAAGATTCAAAATTTTATCTAAAATTAACTTTTAGAGTTAACTTTATAATTTGGTCGGCTCTTAATAGGTGAATATTCTATTCCTAAAAAAACCGTTTTTATTTAATATTAAAGTTGCATTTAATACAATAACAAACTGTGAATAAATCGACATAAATCTAGAAATATCGAAAATCTGGACATGTAGAAAATCTTGACGGTCCACTCCCAGACTAAGCATGAAGTAAAATTTCGATTTTAGAAAAGCCCCGCGTAGAAAATTTGTCGAGGGTCGCGAAGCGACCCGAGACAAATTTTCACGGCGCTTTTCTAAACTCGAAATTTTACTTCATGCGCCACGCGTATAAAACACTGATTTAAAGTGAAGTTAAAAACGCACTGAAAATCAACCCAACTTCGATATTTTTTCAAAATTGGATGTTTTCTTACCTATTCATGCTGTAAACCTTAAGATATTCGTTGTTTTCTTGTAAATAAACTTCGATTCCCTGTAGTCCTTCGGTCTCCGAAGACCATGATTGGTCCTTCGAGCTGTAGCTTTTGTAAAATGGTAATAAACTTAGTAATCTAGAGTGATCCTTTACTTTGAAACTTCTAAGAACGAGTGTTGTCCACTCCCAGACTAAGCATGAAGTAAAATTTCGAGTTTAGAAAAGCCCCGCGTAGAAAATTTGTCGAGGGTCGCGCAGCGACCCGAGACAAATTTTCACGGGGCTTTTCTAAACTCGAAATTTTACTTCATGCGCCACGCGTATAAAACACAGATTTAAAATGAAGTTCAATAACACATATATCATCATTAATTAAAATAATTATATAATCAGATATTTAGTCGGTAAATGTACATTTTTGTTAATAAAAACTGATGGAATAAAATATTTCTGGTTGCGAATAATAGATTCAAATTTATTTTTAAAGGATTTGTATCCGTGATTCAAAAATGAGGATTCGAATCTTTGATTCGAATCATATTTTTCACTTACGAATCCTTTATTCGAGTATTCGTGATTCGAATCATATTAGGTGATTCGGATTCGTGATTCGAATCCTGTTTTTGAGGATTCATCCCAGCTCTGGTTTATAATTACTTCAAGAAATAGTAAATGTCAATGTTCCATTCGATTCTGGGGTAAATTCATAGATGGTGTCACACCCCAAGTTAATTGCAGGATTAGTTCATAGATGACACCGCGTTCTAAATTAGTCGGAGGATTTATTCACAGATAGCGTTAAGCGGTACATTAATTCAAGCGACAATACAGAGATGGCGCCAAAGGGCGTGTTAGTTTGGAGATAAATCAATAGGTTGCAGCACCAGTATCATTTAAATGAAAAATTAAATTATTTCTCAAACAATGTAAATATACAATTATATGCGCTTATATAAATTACGTGTAATTACCCACACATATGATTTCACTTATGGTTTTAATAATTTATGTCTTGCAATTTAAGTCGAGACAGGCATTAATTTATTTGCAGCATGTTCTATTTTTGTGCTGCATTGCTAATTAAAATTAATCGTCGTCCATTAAAACAAAGTGGTTAATTTGGGTGTAAATGTTATTTATGGCGATTTATTAAATTAATTTTCCATATAGCACAAAATGTTTACGTTTACGTCTACGTTAGCGTTTTGCCGTCTTATAGGTATCGTCTGTTCAATTTAAAAAAAAAACCTCTGGAGTACCATAATTTGATCTTACTTTTAATTTAAGTTAAACATAATAATTATATTAATGAATAATAATTATGCAGTTTATACGAATATTTTTGTAATTTTATATATTATAAAAATTATATATATAATATCAGCAACTCTGAAGCCTACAATATTTTCCATAGCCCTCTAGGCGTTTATTTTTATTGAACTTACGGTACAACAATCGGTAAGTATTTAGAAGAAGTCAAAATAAATAAGATAAAAAGGAAGAAACTCGTAGTTGATTAATAATGCAATAAATGCAATTAATTGTAAGCAAACAAACATGCGTGTATCGATAACTAATTTTGTTGGTAATTAATTTGCAATTTGTTTGCATTTCATTAAACAACATTGCGTAATTCACAGATGTATCTACGAGTTTAAATATTGTTAGAATATAATTAATTTAAATTAAATATTGTAAAAACTTGACAGAAACTTGATTATTACAACTCGGAAAGTACAACCAATATTTGATAAAATTAAAACGTTAAATCACAACTTCAAATTGTTGAATTGTTATGTGAATATTAAGCTCTTTCAAAATATGCGAAAATCCAAGAATATTCCATTAATACTTTTGGAGATATTTTTAATTGAACGTCAAAGAAGAGTATTTAAGTTCGATATAGCATGGGTACAAAATTTCAAACACGTTTTGTTTTTAAGGAGTACACCTATAGATTTAAAATGTTGACGTTATAAAATAAATATATTTAGCGTTTTGTCTATGAAACGATTTTTTTCGAAATTTAGTATTTTCAGATATGACAAAAAACAATTGCAATTTACTGGAAATTAAAACTCAAGAAATCATAGCTTTGAAACTATTGCAGACATCTTTATGAAATTTTGGGTGGATATCAATCAAATATGGCTCTTTCCAGATAGAGAGATTTATTCTTTTAAGTATATTTTCACATATTCCTACAATGGCTTGCATTTCATCTTGTTTGTACTACATGCAATTTTTTTATACAGTTATAACTAACTTATAACTAATAGCAAATATGACCGCCTCATTTAATTCTAAATTCGACGAATATGAACGCGCAAACAAAAAATTGAAACAAAAAGTTTCCCAGCTGGAGGAACGGTGCGACCAAGTCGAACAACGTACGCGCTCTGGAAACAAAAAAGCTATCTCAACATCAAATCGAAAATACGGTTATTGATATATTATCATCGAAATTAAAAATAACTCTACAAGACGGTGATATTGAAGAATGCTTTGCAATGGGACCTCCGACTGCTGAGAATAGAACTGTTATGATTAAATTTCACAATCAAAAAATACGCAATATGGTTTTGTCAAAAAGAAAAAATCTCAAAGGGTCTAAAATTGTTTTCAAAGAAGACCTTACTAAACGAAGAAATGAACTCTTCAAGATGGCGCAACGAAGATATGGACCCAGGAACGTTTGGACGAAAAATGGCGAAGTTTATCAAAAATCAGGAAGCAAAACGGTACGCATCAAACGCCAAGATCTCGACGAATCATATCTAGATGCCATAAATGATATCGAGGACACTTCCGATACTTCTATTAAAATCAGTAATTAACAATTTTACGGCAAATAAATCATTGTTTGTGTTTGTGATAGAATATAACTTTTTATTTTGATTTTTGACAGAAATAATGTTTACTGCTTAATTTGCTATACTCGGGTATTAATTAAGCGATATCGAAAATAATTTAACTTGTAGAATTAACTATAATTTAATTTCGTTTATTTTATCTACGGCATTTTTTTCATATTTAGTTTATTTCATTTTAAAACTATTCAATTTATTTTTATTTAACTTCTAGATTTACCTATAATTAATAATTTCACAGGATATTTAGTTTGTTTCATATTTTTCAAATAGAAATATTTGATTTCTTTTTCTTTTCTTCGGTAATCTTGACGCTCATCGTTTTCCTTTTTTCTTAGTTTCTTAACTTGCTTTATTTAGCTTGTAAAATTATTCATTTTATATATTTTTATTTGGCATGATGTTCTACGGTAATGGGAAGATTTAAGTTCGCAGGCATAAATTGTCGATCATTACTTGTCAACTTTGATTTATTAAAACTGCAAATAAATTCAGGTAATTATGATATAGTTGCACTATATGAAACCTGGCTTAAGGAAAATATTTCTGATGGCCAGTGTCATATTGATGGTTATAAATTGTTAAGAAGAGATAGACTCTCCAGAGGAGGGGGTGTAGCTTTTTACTTAAAAAGTAACATTAAGTATAAAGTGATGCACAGCGATCACTCGATAGAGCAACTGTGGTTCTCATTTTCACTGCACAAATTTACTTATGGAGTGGGTGTTGTTTATAGACCTCCCTCTTTTAACTTTTCTAGTTTTTTGAATTCATTAGAAATATCTATTAGTACCTTAATTCCTTGCACAGACGAAATTTTTTGTATTGGAGATTTTAATATTAATGTACTTGATGTTAATAATAACTCTGTTCGTTTACTCGATTCTCTGCTATCCACTCTTTCACTTAAACAGATTATTAACAAGCCCACTAGAGTAACAAACACTACATCTACACTTATTGATTTAATTATCACTAACAGTAAGCAAATACCTAATGTCAGTTGCGAGAGTCTACATAATTACTCTGACCACTGTATGATCTCCTGTGACATCCGTATAATCAAACCTAAAATTAAACCTGTTACTCTTACTTACAGACCTTTAAGGATATTAATATAATTAATCTTAACATCGACCTTACTCATTGCAATTTTAATTTCATTTACTCTTTAGCAAGTATTGACGATAAGATTTGTTATTTCTCTTCAACACTGTTGGACCTATTTGACCTCCATGCACCCCTGAAAACATCAACATTTACAAAAAATAATTGTCCTTGGCGAACTGATAATATTAAAAAATTAATAGACCTTCGGAATAATGCCCTCCGTAGATTCTAAAGAACACAGAATCCCAATCACTGGAATTATTACAAATCTATACGTAATTTAACGACGTCAAGTATTAATAATGAAAAGAAAGCTTATTTTGAGTTTAGGCTGAGGTCCAAAGATTCTCGAGTGTTGTGGAAAGAGTTAAAAAAACTCAATATTGGCTCTAGAGAGACCTCTAATGTCGAAATCTCGAATGAGTTAGATGTAAATGAAATTAATAACTATTTCGTAAACTGCATTCCATCCACTTCTACAGATAGCTCTGAATTAAACCAATACTATAACTCGCATTTACTTTTTCCCCACAACCCTAAATTTTCCTTTGCTGAAGTAAGTGATTCTGAAGTAAATACTATAATTAATAATTTATCAGAGGGCTCAGCAGGCTCTGACGGCATCAGCGCTAAAATGCTTAGATTATGTTGTCCATTTATTACACCTTACGTAACACACATAATGAATAATTGTCTCTCTCGTGGATATTTTCCTTCGTTTTGGAAAAAGTCCCACATAATCCCTATTCCTAAAAAGACCTCAGTTACTGATCCTAAGGACCTACGCCCAATTAGTTTATTATGTACGCTTTCCAAAGTTTTGGAAAAAGTAATTGAACCACAAATTAAATGTTACCTAGATCGTCACTCTATCCTCCTTGACACGCAATCTGGCTTCCGTAAAAAATATAGTTGCTCCACACTTCTAGCCGACATCACAGATAGTATAATTATTTCCCAGGACCAAGGCCTCCTGACATTACTTATACTACTGGACTTCTCGAAGGCCTTCGACACCTTAAATCATAGTACCCTGCTTGCTATACTATCTTACATTGGCTTCGATCAGGTATCCATTCTTTTTTTCAAAGAATACCTAAGTAACCGATCACAAATAGTAAGCTTGAAAAATAATTTGTCGAATGAGCTGGAAACTCATAGAGGTGTACCACAAGGCTCTATTTTGGGGCCGTTATTATTTCTAATTTATACTTCACAAATTTTTTCAAGTATCAACTTAAATAACTACCATCTTTTTGCAGACGATACTCAATTGTTATATACTTTTGCAGAGAAGGACACTATTGTTACGTGCGCTAAAATTAACTCAGATTTAAATAGAATCGCTACAAAATGCAATGAGCACTCTCTCCTAATAAATAATTCTAAAACTGAAGTTATTCTGTTTGGTCCAAAAAAGCGCGAGTAAGAGTATTCCCCTTACTTTCAATTAGCTTGGACAATACCAATTTTATTGACATAAACAATTGTGTTAGAAGTCTAGGAGTTTATATAGATAGTGAACTAAGATTCCACAGTCATATCTCCCGTTGTATCAATAAGGCATACGTAAATCTTAGGTTAATATACTTAAATCGGCGATGTTTATCGCAGAAATTGAAAACTATATTATGTGAATCCCTGGTTTTGTCACACTTCAACTATTGTGATGTAGTATACAACTTTTGTTTAGATAAAAAAACAATTGATAAAGTTCAATGTATGCAAAATTCTTGTTTGAGATTAATCTTCGGTATTAGGAAATTTGATCATATAAGTCATAAGCTTCAGGACTTAGATTGGCTTAAAATTAGTGATCGCCGTTTACTTTATTTTGTAACTTTTTGTCACAAAATAATTAAAGATAAGACTCCACCTTATCTTTACCACAAAATTAAATTCCGCTCTGACGTTCATACACTTAATGTACGCTCTAGAGGATTACTAACTCCACCTCAACATAAATCTGTTTTTGCAGAAAGATCATTCTCAATCCAAATTTCCAAAGTGTACAATAAGGTACCACTAGAATGCAAAGCGAAATGTGTCTTAACTTTTCGTAAACATTATGCCAAACATCTTAAAGACAGATAGATGTATATTTTGTATTTCAATATTGCCGATTTAATTATAGAATAATTTAAATTACTGATATTTGAAACGCACTGAAACAAACTTCTGCGCTTGTTTGATATTTATTTATTACTTATGTTTTCAATGGTTAAGTTGAAAAACAGTCGCGGCGACCCAGCCAAAGACTGAACTTCGCCATTAGATTCCAAATACTCGATTATTATCTTTTGTGTAAAAATGCATGTAACTAAATAGTATTTGAAGTAAAGATTATTATTATTATTATAAGTCTTGTAACTGCTAAGTCTTTTAAGATTATTCCAAGACTTTCCTGTCTACTAAGAGTTTTAAGACTAAGTGCTAAGAATTAGAACTCTCTACTAGGACTACACAAAGTGTTAAGGCTCTACAAAGATTCTATAAATTAAGACTTGGAATTGAATAAAATTCCTTTAACAAAATGCTTAAAGATTAATAATTTTTGATAAATTTAAACTAATTTTATACTGATTAGATAATACATTGATTCAATTTTGGAAATGTTGTTTTTTTGTTAATTTTATACTGATTAGACAATACGTTCATTTATTTTTATCAATTTGTTAAATTAAATATACTTTAACAATTTGTTTTGAGGTGTATTAATAATATTTTCTATTGCAACTGAATTTTATGTTGATTAAACAATAAACATTTGTAAAATGAATGAACATGTGTTAAGTGGAAGTATATTTTGAACTGTACTAGAAATTAGTGTTTTGTACGCGTGGCGCATGAAGTAAAATTTCGAGTTTAGAAAAGCCTGAAAATTTGGTTTGGTCGCGTAGCGCGTAGCGCTACGCGACCAAACCAAATTTTCAGGCTTTTCTAAACTCGAAATTTTACTTCATGCTTAATCTGGGATTGGAAACACTCGGTAGAGGCTTCAAATTGAACGTTTTTGATAAAACAACAAATGTCTAAAAACTTACAATGAAAAATCGTGATATTTATACCTAAAAAGAAAATTCCTTGTATGTTAATATAAAATAATACCTCATCAATCGTTTAACATATTTTCAATTAAAAGTTAATAAAGAGAAATATTATGGATATTATATTTTTCCAATAATAAGAACTTATAAACGTAAAACGTGTAATTTTATCTGGACAATCGCAAAAACAAACAGACACATTTGATAATTTTATAAAAATTATTCAAAACATTATGAATTCATGTTAGTTTTTTTATGTATCACAGATACGATCTAAAATTGTTTTCTTCTAAATTGTTCATGACTTCATTCAAACAAATTGTGTTTGTTTTCGTTCAAAATTCACGGTCATCAACGCGAAATTGTAATATTATTCCACAACTAGGTGTGTATATATAAGTGCAGGTTAATACAAACTACTGCACAATTTGTTTCCACTTGTCACAATCAAGATGCACTTAATTATCATCTCGTTTGTTGTAATTGCAATTTCTCAAGCAACAAATTTACGTAAGTAAGAATAATATTTACACATACGTCAAAGAATAATTAAGTCACGTTAAATAGTGCAGATTTTTTGATTTGTTATTATTGAAATGCTAGAGTTTGGTGTTTTCAAAACATTTTTTTTAACCAGTGTTTTCCACTCCTAGATTAAGCATGAAGTAAATATTTCGAGTTTAGAAGAGCCTGAAAATTTTGATTTGCCGTCGCGAGCGAAGCGAGTGACGGCAAATCCAAATTTTCAGGCTTTTCTAAACTCGAAATATTTACTTCATGCGCCACGCGTAAATAACTGATTTATATTGAAAATCAATTGATCATTCACCAATGATAATTAATCTGATTAGAATGTTGCTTAAACTAAAAATTACAGAATGAAAAACTTTTTATTCCTTACTTCACTTTTATTTTTATTCGTTAGATGTACATTTCGAGTGCTAAGCACTCATTATCAACAACATTAGTTATTGATAATTATTTTAATTCGTTAGATGTACACTTCGAGTGTTAAGCACTCATTATCAATAACATTAGTTCTTGATAATGAGTGCTTAGCACTCGAAATGTACATCTAACAAATAGAAATAAAAGTGAAGCAAGGAATAAAAAGTAATGATTAAAACGCTTAGTATTATTTCACTGATTTTATTCAACTTGGAAAATTTGGAAAGTTAAATAATATTAGTGTTTTAATTATGTAATAGTTTATAGTTTAAAATGTTTTACAACGGGTTAGGTGAGAAATTAATTAAAGATAACATTAAAAGTGCGATTCTTTTCGCAATCTACTACAAGTTAGTCTTACAAAGACTATATCAAACACTCATTGAAACAACTACTTCCCGGGCTAATACCCCGACGGACATTGAATTATACAACAAGTGTTTGCTGTTACATACAGTAACCTACTGCAAATGTAACAATTTGGGTCAAATTATTCCGGCCATCTATAGACGCGTTTCGAGATTTATCTCTCATCAGTATAGCTTTGTCATTCCCTCTAAACAATTTGACACCTTAGACTGGCGGTCACGTTACCGTTCAAACATAAGTATAAATGAAATTGCCAACTCTTGGTTGCAGAATACTTCAAACATTAAAAGTGCGATTCTTTTCGCAATCTACAACAAGTCAGTCTTACAAAGACTATATCAGTAGATGTAGATTGCGAAAAGAATCGCACTTTTAATGTTTGAAGTATTCTGCAACCAAGAATTGGCAATTTCATTTATAATTAAAGTAAAGTAATAAAAGTTTTTCATTGTGATTAACCACTCTACATAACTTAATTAAACAATGAGTCAAAATTATAGAATGAACTAACAAATTATATAATACCTAACAAATACATACACGAACGAGAAAAAAAAGTAATTGTCTAATGGATGTGGAGATGATGCTCACCCAACCCAATTCCCCTCGAGTTTAATATATCAAACCCTCATCAATCAATTACTAAAATAAATGTTCAACATCATTGAAAACAAACGTACAACATTTTTCTAACACGACGTAATCAATTAATTAAGTCATTTAACTAATTATATTTTACCTGATTAATTCAAGAATTAAATTGTAGAGAGATTTTTGTGTATAAATGAAAAGATGATGGTTAAAAATATTAGATTAATTCAAGAAGTAAATTTTAAAGAGATTTTTGTGTATAAACGAAAAGATGATGTTTAAAAATGTAAGATTAATTTACAAAATAATTTAAGAAGTCAATTATAGAAAGATTATTTTGTGTATAAATGAAAAGATGATTTTTAAAAAAGTAAGATTAATTCAAAAAGTAACTTGTACAGAGATTTTTTTGTATAAATGAAAAGATGATGTTTAAAAATGCAAGATTAAATCCGTTTGCTAATTCCAATCCACAAAGGCTCCCGTCCCCTTTTTGTTAATTACTCGGCCCCCTCGACAGAAACGGCGCGCGATAACTGCAATTAGCCCCCTCAACTTGGGACATCCCTTTCGCCCTTTGTGTGCATTTTGATTAATGGCACTTGTTGCTCAATTTTCGCAAGATTTTAGCTTAATTACAGTTTCATAGGGTCCCGTTAATTAACGCGAAATTAATTCGGGTGGATTTACACTCACACAAAACAACACCGCAAGAAATAAAACAGATAATGAGAGATTTTAATTTGTATGAATTTTACACACAAACACACACAGGCACATAAAAATACACACACACACATAAGCACACAAAAACGTGGGCTTTAAGATATAAAATATTTAGTAAAATAAAAGTTTAAATAAAATGGAAACTCTTTGATGAATCTTCGTGGAATTTCGTGTGAATATTAAAAATACATTGCTCTTTCAGAATATGTTAAAAACAAAAAATACGCCATGGACAGTTTTCGAGTAATTTTCAATCGAAAGTCGAAAAAGTAGTTTTATATGGAAATATTTAGATAAATTGAAGTTTAAAACATTCACAACACGAAAATTCTTTATGAAATATTTATGAAATTTCGTGTAGATGTTAAGAAGAAATTGCTCTTTCAGAATACGCAAAATACGCTATCGACAGTTTTTGAGTTATTTTCCACTGAAAGTCGAAAATTAGAATTATATGGAAATATTTATTCAAATTAAAGTTTAAAACATTCACAACATGAATTTTCTTTGTGAAATCTTCATGGAATTTGATGTGGGTGTTAAGAAGACATTGCTTTTCTAGAATATGGCATAAAAAAATACGCCATCGACAGTTTTCGAGTTATTTTCAATTGAAAGTCAAAAAAGTGGAATTTTATGGAAATATTTAGGTAAATTAAAAATGTGAATGTTTTACACAACATAGAAATTCTTTGAGAAATCTTCATGTAATTACGCGTGGATATTACCAAGACATTGTTGTTTCAGAATATGTTAAAAACAAATAAATTGCTTTTGACAGTTTTCGAGTTATTTTCAATCAAAAGTCAAAAATAGTAGAATTATGTGGAAATATTTAGGTGAATTAAAGTTTAAAACATTCATAACATGAAAATTCTTTCTAAAATCTTCATAGAATTTTGTGTGAATGTTAAAAAGACATAGCTCTTTCAGAATATACCAAAAAATACGCTATCGAGAGTTGTCGAGTTATTTTCAATTAAAAGTAAAAAAAATGAATTTTATGAAAACATTTATGAAAATTAAAGTTTAAAACAGTCACAACATGAAAATTCTTTGAGGAATCCTCGTGGAATTTCATGTGGATGTTAATAAGGCATGTCTCTTTCAGTATATGCCAAAAAAAATACGCTGTCAAATTATTTTTTATTGAAAGTCGAAATTAAAGTTTAAAACATTCGCCTTAATTTCAAAACCACTTTCCGTTGCTTTTGGGGTTCTTCAAGGAATCTATTCTAAGCCAATATTGTGAACAAAACTTCGAACAAGTGTTTCCAATTCCAGATTAAGCATGAAGTAAAATTTCGAGTTTAGAAAAGTCTGAAAATTTGGATTTGCCGGCGCGCGAGCGAAGCGAGGCGCGCCGGCAAATCCAAATTTTCAGGCTTTTCTAAACTCGAAATTTTACTTCATGCGCCACGCGTACAAAACACTGATTTAATGCAAAGTTCAAAACGATGAGTATCTTTACTTTTATAGGAAGATAAAGTTGTTTAAGTTATTTTTATTGTACATTTATTACAATTATTTATAAATAAATCATTTTCCTTTGGTAATACAAACATTTTCTTTTCTTATTTTTTCGATAATAAATGAGGCAGATTTTATGCAAATTTTAAACTAAACATGTTTTTATCAACAGAAATGTGAATGTTTTACACAACATAGAAATTCTTTGAGAAATCTTCATGTAATTACGCGTGGATATTACCAAGACATTGTTGTTTCAGAATATGTTAAAAACAAATAATTTGCCTTTGACAGTTTTCGAGTTATTTTCAATCAAAAGTCAAAAAAGTAGAATTATGTGGAAATATTTAGGTGAATTGAAGTTTAAAACATTCATAACATGAAAATTCTTTCTAAAATCTTCATAGAATTTTGTGTGAATGTTAAAAAGACATAGCTCTTTCAGAATATACCAAAAATACGCCATCGAGAGTTGTCGAGTTATTTTCAATTAAAAGTAAAAAAAATGAATTTTATAAAAACATTTATGAAAATTAAAGTTTGACAGTCACAACATGAAAATTCTTTGAGGAATCCTCGTGGAATTTTATGTGGATGTTAATAAGGCATGCCTCTTTCAGTATATGCCAAAAAAAATACGCTGTCAAATTATTTTTTATTGAAAGTCGAAATTAAAGTTTAAAACATTCGCCTTAATTTCAAAACCACTTTCCGTTGCTTTTGGGGTTCTTCAAGGAATCCATTCTAAGCCAATATTGTGAACAAAACTTCAAACAAGTGTTTCCAATTCCAGATTAAGCATGAAGTAAAATTTCGAGTTCAGAAAAGTCTGAAAATTTGGATTTGCCGGCGCGCGAGCGAAGCGAGGCGCGTCGGCAAATCCAAATTTTCAGGCTTTTCTAAACTCGAAATTTTACTTTATGCGCCACGCGTACAAAACACTGATTTAATGCAAAGTTCAAAACGATGTGTATCTTTACTTTTATAGGAAGATAAAGTTGTTTAAGTTATTTTTATTGTACATATATCACAATTATTTATGAATAAATCATTTTCCTTTTGTATTTGTATTTTTTCGATAATAAATGAGGCAGATTTTATACAAATTTTAAACTAAACATGTTTTTATCAACAGAAATTATTATCTGTTATGTTTATAAAAATTTGAGTTCACTGTTTTTTTTTTTATAAACTAATGTACATATAGTTTATAAAAAAAAACAGTGAACTCAAATTTTTACAATCATAACAGATAATAATTTTTGTTGATAAAAACATGTTTAGTTTAAAATTTGTACAAAAAATACAATTCGAAGTTGCGTTGTAATATAATTTGTAGAATTATTTTGTACATATTCTTTGTAAAAGGGGTTTCCCGTGAGAGAATAAATAAAAAATAAAAATAAAATTTAATGGATTCTATTTATGTGATAACAAAACAATATTTATTAATTGATAGTTACGGTAGAAAAGCTCAGAGTTCATTTTAATTACTTCACTATCTTGTAATTATGTATTTATAAATTCCTTGTAACAATATTGAACCTATAATTATTGTTGAGTTTAGTAAGTGTGCTTTTGCATACAGAAAAATTATTTCCTTTTACAATTAATTTTTGACGTTTCAGTATTTTTTAACGATTTTTTCGAATGCAACTTTTTGAATTTCCTATAAAACTTTTTTCTTTTTAAAGAAAAATTAAACTTATTGCTGTTTTTGAAGTTTATTGTTGCTTTATTTTGTTGCTAAAGAAAAATAAGGTTTATTGTTGCTTTATATTGTTCTTAAAGAAAAATAAGGTTTATTGTTGCTTTTGAAATGTATATAAAATTTCTGTCTTCAGTTAAGATAACTTATGTAAATTTCAACAATTAAACATTGAGATTGAAATAATTACGAAAATTAGTTAAAGAAACATTATCAGATTAATTATTATTGATGAGTGGTTAATTAAACTTAACTAAAATAAATCAGTGTTTTATACGCGTGGCGCATGAAGTAAAATTTCGAGTTTAGAAAAGCCCGAAAATTTGGATTTGCCGTCACTCGCTTCGCTCGCGACGGCAAATCCAAATTTTCAGGCTTTTCTAAACTCGAAATTTTACTTCATGCTTAATCTGGGAGTGGACATCTGTGTTTAAAAATTTAAAAAAGGAAACAGTATCAAAGTTTAGCATATATTTTTTTGTTTTTTGCCCCTCCCTGGTCAAATTCCTGGCTACGCTCATGGTAACGATACATTTTGTTTGCAATTTCATGTCTAGTATATTATTATTTTATATTGAAATAAAAATCAGACGTTTTTCACTCGGAATATTTTTATTATATAAATCAGACGTTTTTCACTTGTAATATTTTTATTATAAAAGTCAGATGTTTCCCACTTGGAATATTTTCACTATAACAATCAGATGTTTTTCTTTTGGGATATCTTTCACTTGGAATATATTCATTACAAAAATCAGACATTTTTCACTTGGTATATATTCATCACAAAATTCAGACATTTTTCACTTGGAATATTTTTATTATAAAAATCAGATGTTTCCCACTTGGAATATTTTCACTATAACAATAAGATGTTTTTCTTTTGGGATATTTTTCACTTGGAATATATTCATTACAAAAATCAGACATTTTTCACTTGGAATATATTCATTACAAAAATCAGACATTTTTCACTTGGAATATTTTTATGATAAAAATCAGATGTTTTTCACTTGGAATATATTCATTACAAAAATCAGACATTTTTCACTTGGAATATTTTTATTATAAAAATCAGATGTTTCCTACTTGGAAAATTTTCATTACAAAAATCAGACGTTTTTCACTTGGGATATTTTTATTATAAACATCAGATGTTCTTCACTTGGAATATTTGTTTTATAAAAATCAGACGTTTTTCACTTGGAGTGTTTTTACTAATTCTTTCAATACACGCCGACGACACGTGTTTACTATATACCGGAAATGACGCAAACGAAATTGAACAAAACATAAAAGCCGACCTACTAATTTTACAAAAATGGTTCTACAATAATTTACTAACAATAAATGAGGCAAAAACTACATTTATGATTTTTAATCCGAAAACACATCCTGTAGAGCTTGAAGTTAAAATAAATGGAAAATGCATAAAACAAATAAATAATACCGAATATCTAGGCTTAAAAATAAACAACAAACTAAAATGGGACAATCACATCAACAAAATAATGAAAAAGAATGCAATTACAATTGGAGCATTGTGGAAAATTAGAAAATATATACCAGAAAACAGAAAAAAAGCTATATACCACGCACTATTTACCTCCAACATAAACTACCTGTGCAATATATGGGGAAACACTACAAGGAAAAACATCACGATGCTGCAACGCCAACAAAATAAAATATTAAAAATACTATACCTCCTTAATAAAAGAACACGAAGTCATAAAGTATACGAAACCACAAAAGAACTAGATATAAACAAACTAATAATATATAATAACTTATTACTAATTTACAAAATACAACACAAATTAATAAAATCCAGCATTAAAATCAAACCAAACAAGCAAATACACACTTATACAACCAGAAGGAAATCAGACCTCCGAACAGACAAATTCAGAACAAAAAAATACTCACAGCACTTAACGACTGACACGATACGCATATTTAACAAACTACCAACACACATAAGAACATTAAAATTTATTCCCTTCAAACTGAAAATAAAAAATCTACTTGTAAACAATAAATTAAACTAAAGGAATAACACGAAAATAAAATAACAAATATCCTTCAATACCGTTAGCCCGCGATCGGGTATCAAGCCAACATCACGAGGCGAGGACAGAAGGAATGAAACCAGAGGAATCAACTGCAATGAAGCTGGACGAAATCACCACTTATTATAAAAAAAATAAATGTGTATATATACATGTCATTGTAATTGTAATTGTTTAAAATAAACCAATTAAAAAAAAAATATGTTTTATGAGTACATTTTTAAATTCTTTCACCACTTATTGTCTATTTTCAGCTGTCGATTTCAAAATATGCAAACGCTCAGATCCCAACATCCTGAAATGCTTATCAGAGAACATCGAGGATGCGCTGAAGAAATTGGAAAATGGTGAGTTAAAAGTTAAAAAAGGAAATCAGAGGTTGTTTAGTTGTATTTCACGAACTTTCTGTAATTTAAAATCTCAATCACTGTTTTATTAGAAGTCACATGTTTCTCTAATTTCATAGAGATTATTGAAAATAGAAATCAGTTTGTTATAACGTTGCAAAAAACAAAATCTAATCACTGTGAGTGATATTATATACACTCCAATTTGACTAAAAATATAAGTGAACGTCAACACTTCTATTTTTAATCAAATTAGAGTGTCTGCAATGTCACTCATAGTGATTAGATGGTGTTGTTTGTAAAGTTATAATAAAGTGAATTATTTTTCTCAATAATCTATGAAGTTTAAAAATATGATTTTCAATTGTTTTTTTAACAAAAAACTTTGAAAAATTGATTTTATTTGACTTAACTTTGTGCGAATGTGATTACATTGATAGTTGCTCTGTTTTGTTTTATCCAATCAAAGATTATTAAATTATTAATTTAATCAAAATGTTTCAAATATTTGGATATTAATTATTTATTATTATTTTATCTTAACTATGAGCGGTTGCAATTCCATTTATAACAGCTCGAACTAGTATTTTCTAATGTTGGGTCAAAGATTATTTATTTCTAAACAACAGCAGTGAATTTAAATAAAACTTGACAGTCAATTGATTATTTGCATTTTTTTTTTTAAATAAAAATGTACACATTTTCTACACTTTGAAAAATTGTTTTTATTTGACTCAACTTTGATTGATTGTTATTTCATTAATAATTGCACGATTTTTTTTATCTAATCAAATTTTGTTAAATTATGAACATCAGTGAATTTAATTAAAATTTTACATTTAATTGATGATTTGCATTTTTTTTTTAAAAAAAGATACGCATTTTCCACACTGAAAAATTGTTCTTATTTGACTCAACTTTGAGTGACTGTAATTTAATTAATAATTGCTCGATTTTGTTTAATCTAATGTTAGATCAAAGTTTATTGAATTATGAACATCAATGGATTTCAACAAAATTATTTGACATTCAATTGATTATTTCGTTTTGGTCTCATTGGACTCAACTTTGAGCGACTGTAATTTCATTAATAATTGCTTGATTTTGTTTGATTTATGCCTGGTATTATAAAACGTTTTATTCTCTAAATAAAATTTACTTTGGGAATAAATCAATTTATTGCAAAGATTTCGGTATTATAAACACAAATTACTTTATTTGGCTAATAAGTCTCCCCAGTAAATTATTTGTTTGTTTTTCTACCAAGTAAATTTTATTCTCTAAATAATTTGACAGTTAAAAGTCAAAAGTGTATTATATTTTTATAATTACTTTAGATCAAAGTTTATTAAATTATGAACATCAATGGATATCAACAAAATTATTTGACATTCAATTGATTATTTTGTTTTGGTCTCATTGGACTCAACTTTGAGCGACTGTAATTTCATTAATAATTGCTCGATTTTGTTTGATTTATGCCTGGTATTATAAAACGTTTTATTCCCTAAATAAAATTTACTTTAGGAATAAATTAATTTATTCGAAAGATTTCAGTATTATAAACACAAAATAACTTTATTTGGCTAATAAATCTCCCCAGTAAATTATTTGTTTGTTTTTCTACCAAGTAAATTTTATTCTCTAAATAATTTGACAGTTAAAAGTCAAAAGTGTATTATATTTTTATAATTACTTCAGATTCTACTACTTGTATTTATTAATTTCATTACGGTTATCATGTCTACCATATCATCCGTGTCAGATTTAAGTTCGCTCATAGTATCTTCCCACACAGTGATTAATTCGAACCACAAGACATTCTAAGGAGTTGAAGACCTAGAGTTTTTCAAATCAGACATAACCAGGGATTTTTATACTTATACTTAAGTTTTAAACGAGTGTTTTCCACTCCCAGACTAAGCATGAAGTAAAATTTCGAGTTTAGAAAAGCCTGAAAATTTGGTTTGGTCGCGTAGCGCGAAGCGCGGAGCGACCAAACCAAATTTTCAAGCTTTTCTAAACTCGAAATTTTACTTCATGCGCCACGCGTATTTAACACTGAAAGCACTAAAATATTGTAAACAAGTGAACTTCACTTGAAATCAGTGTCTTGAACGCGTGGCGCATGAAGTAAAATTTCGAGTTTAGAAAAGCCTGAAAATTTGGTTTGGCCGCTCCGCGCTTCGCGCTACGCGACCAAACCAAATTTTCAGGCTTTTCTAAACTCGAAATTTTACTTCATGCTTAGCCTGGGAGTGGAAAACACTCGTTTAAGTCTTCTACAATTTCTAATAAGCATTCATTTTCTTGTTCTGTGTAATTCTGTCTTATTCCACGGTTATTTTCCATAATTATAAGGAATTATACTAAATTTCCAATTTGATTGACAATTTAATTTGAAATATTGACAATTCAATTTAACAAATTTGTGGATCCAGCTATGGCCACAATGAAAATGTATAATTTCGTTCTGTAATCTACTAATTAAATTATTTATTTCTAGAATTGCTATTTATTTGGTAGGTTTGCTTTATAATACGCAATTTTATTTGCCCATTAGTTTACTAGGTAAATAAATTTACTCCACAAATAGTTATCTAATGATTTATTAATCGTTTATAATACCTGTCATCAATGTTAGATAAAAGTTTATTAATTTCTAAACAACATCTATAAGTTTAAAATAAATTCGAAATTCAATTGATTATTTCCATTTAATCAAATAAAAAGATACACATTTTGTACACATTAAAAATTGTTTTTATTTGACTCAACTTTGACCGACTGTAATTTTATTAATAAATGATCGATTTTGTTTGAACTAATGCTAGATCAAACTTTATTAATTTCTGAACATCTGTATATTTAAACAAAATTCGGCATATTATCATTAATTTAGACACATTAATGTTAGATCAAAGTTTATGAATTCATAGATCAAAGTTTATTAATTCATGAACATCAATTAATTTAAACATTTGACATTCAATTAATTATTTGTATCAACTTTGAGGGACTGTAATTTCATTCAAAACATCTTTATTTTGTTTTTTCTAATCTTAGTTCAAAGTTTAACAATCACTGTGAATTTTACTAATTTTTGACTTCCAGTTGTCTTTTTAAAAGTTGCCTATAATGATTGTCCAAAATACCACATTTTATTCAGGTCTTAATCATTTAACAATAAAGCCACTCCATTTCCAATACATAATTAACCATCATTAACGTATAATTCAATTCACATTTGAGCTTTGGGAATTAACCCGAGCGTTTCCATCCGCCTTTATGTATTATTATCAAAAGCGTGTGTCCAAGCTTCGGTGATGATGCTCGTATCAAATTTACATCTCTCGCCAGCCTAATCTGAATTTCCATTAATGCCGTCGGCGCGGCGTGCTGAATACTTGATAAAAGCGTGTTCTAGGTAACAAGGCGTTGGGGATGAACTCCCTCAATCCCCTCAGAATCACCGAGATGAAGGGGAGGGCTGCCGGGAGCGTCCACGTCGAGGAAATATACAGGGATGTCGAATTGGGCGGTTTGGTCAATTCGAAATTAGAATTTATTACGTAAGTTATATTTAGAACCAATTAGGATTCGAATTCTTTTAGAGGATTTGAAAGAGGTATTCCAATACTATTTTGAAATATGAACTGGGTAGGATTCGAATAATTCAGAATTTTTTAGAGGACTCGAAATATCCATTTTAAAGGATTCGAATATGAATCCTTTCAAACAATTGTAACGAATCCGGATCACGAATAATATCTCAAAATAGTATTCGAATACCTCTTTCGAGTCCTCTGAAAGGATTCAAATCCTGAATGATTCGAATACTAATTTGTAATATGAACTACCCAGTTCATATTACAAATTAGTATTCGAATCATTCAGGATTTGAATCCTTTCAGAGGATTCGAAAGAGGTATTCGAATACTATTCGAATCATTCAGGATTCAAATTCTTTTATAGGATTTGCAAGAGGTTTTCGAATACTATTTTGAAATATGAACTGGGTAGGATTCGAATCATTCAGGATTTAAATCCTTTCAGAGGATTCGAAAGAGGTATTCGAATACTATTTTGAGATATTATTCGTGATCCGGATTCGTTACAACTGTTTGAAAGGATTTATTTTCGAATTCTTTAAAATGGATTCGAATCATCGATAATACGTTGATTTAGAACAGTTTTTATAACATTTCAATCAATAGAAATAAATTACTAATAAAATGAAAAGTATTAAAAGTACATTAACGCTACTAGATACGATATATTTAAAAATTATATATTATTATTTACCTGGTTAATCAATCCAAAATTAAGTATTTTAAATTCGAAATAAATCAGTTTCGAATTTATAATTATCACATAGAGAACATTTTTCTTTTAAGTATACATATTCTGCGTGGCACAGCCAGGATTTAGTCTTAAAAGAGTCAAACAAATATGTAATATAGCGTAAATTAAAATATATACACAGAGTTTTATGTAACACCGAACATTTTCATAACGAGAATTTTTTAAGTATACATAAACATACGTTGTGCATGCATCGACGCTCGGTTTATTGAAAGTTTTGAAGCTTTAAACGAGTGCTTTCCATTCTCAGGCTAAGAATAAATTAAAATTTCGAGTTTAGAAAAGCCTGAAAATCCTCAGGCTTTTCTAAACTAGAAATTTTACTTCATGCGCCAAAGGTACAAAACACTGATGCAATGTAAGGTTTTAAGATTTTAAACTTTGTAGTATGTCAGTGTTTTGTACCGGTGGCGCATGAAGTAAAATTTCTCGATTTTCTGGAAAACGAATGATTGTATCAAAAAACTTTTGGTGGTGCTATAGGGTGCTATAGAAGGGCTATACATTGACCTACTTGGAAATGAATTTTTAGAAAGTCGTTGGGCCAGGGTAATTAATGCCTGCCAAACTTAAAATTTTATTCTGCATTTTCTCGAAAACTACAAGTTGGAGAGGAAAACCGTTTATGGTGTTATGGGGTGCTATGACAGTGATAGATTAGTATAGTTTATTAGGTAAATTTCAAGTGTCTGAGGAAAACATATTTTTTTTAAATGTGGGTTTGTGTATATCGCTCATTAAAGTCTCCAGGTTTTTCTCGATTTTCTGGAAAACGAATGATCGTATCGAAAAACTGTTAGTGGTACTATAGGGTGCTATAGAAGGGCTATAGATTGGCCTACTTAGAAATGATCTTCTCGAAAGTCTTTGGGCCAGGGTAATGCCTGCTAAAATTAAAATTTTATTCTGCATTTTCTCGAAAACTACAAGTCGAAGAGTAAAACTGTTTACAGTGTTATGGGGTGCTATGATAGTGTTATAGATTAGTATAGTTTTTTTAGGTAAATTTTAAGTGTCTAAGAAAAACATATTTTTTTAAATGTGGGTTTGTGTATATTGCTCATGAAAGTTTCCAGACTTTTCTCGATTTTCTGGGAAACGAATGGTTGTATCGAAAAACTGTTAGTGGTGATATAGGGTGCTATAGAACAGCTATAGAGTGGCCTACTTAAAAATGAATTCTCGAAAGTCGTTAGGCCAGAGTAATGCCTGTCAAAATTAAAATTTTATACTGCATTTTTTCGAAAACTACAAGTTGGAGAGAAAAACCATTTACGCTGTTATGAGGTGCTATGATAGGTAAATTTCAAGTATATGAAAAAAAAAAAATTGAAATGTGGGTTTGTGTGTATCGGTCATTGAAGTCTCCACGTTTTTCTCAATTTTCTACAAAACGAATGGTTGTATCGAACATTTTTTTGTGGTGCTATAGGGTGCTATAGAAGGGCTATATATTGACCTACTTAGAAATTAATTTCTTGAAGGTCGTTGGGCTAGGGTAACGTTACCCTAGCCGAAATAAAACATTTCTTTTCGATTTTTTCGAAAACCAGAGGTCGGGGATGGTTTTATTTTGCGGTGCTATAGATTGCTATAGGGGTGCTATAAGTTGGCTTAGTTTAAAATGTAATTCTTGCAAGTTGTTGGGCCCGGCTAAAGCTCAGCATGAATGACCTTACTCGATTTTCTCGAAAACTAGAGTTCATAGAGAAAAACTGTTTGTGGTGCTATTGGGTCCTATAGGGGTGCTACAGATCGCTATACTTTATCTAATCAATTTCCCACCTCTAACAAAAACTTTTTTTAAATTATTTAGATTTCGCGCGTATCGCCTGTTGAAGTCTCCATGGTTTTTCTCGATTTTCTGGAAAACTAAAGCTCAGAGAGAAAAACTTTTTACAGTGCTATGGGGGTGCTATAGGTTAGGCTGCTTTAAATTTAAAATAAAGCAAGTAAATATTAAGGCCTGGGTTTCGCGTCTAAAGTGTGTAATTTCCAATATTTTGAATAAAACTCGAAAATTTTAACAGATAGGAAAATCATTCTTTCATCATCAATTCAAGGCTACCTCTGCTTTCATATGAGTTGCAGTTCGTTGAATTCTGTTAATTCGATTTGACGCAGTGAATTTATTTGTTAGTGAATTCAACGGTTTTGGAGGGGTTTCTTTATTTTTTTTTTTCTGGAAAACTATTTGCTTTGCGCAAGTATTTAATGTGGTGCTATAGGTGCTATAGAAATGCTATCGATTGGTCTACTTTAATTTAATTTTCTCGAAAGTCGTTGGGCCAGGGTAACGTTACCCTGGCCCAAGAATGACCTACCTCGATTTTCTGGAAAACGCAAGGGGTGCTATAGAAACTTTTGGTGGTGCTATAGGGTGCTATAGGAGTGCTATAATTTAAACTATAAAAAAATGAAATTTTCGAAAGTCTTTGGGCCAGGGTAATGGAGCCGAGTTTGGATTTGAACGCTAAGCGTCCAAATCCGAACGCTCAGGCTTTTATAAACTCGAAATTTTACTTCATGCTTAGTCTGGGAGTGGAAACACTCGTTAGAAATTTTAAATTGCTAAATATGTAAGCGTATACATCGGGATATGAAGACTTAAAAGAAAACCGTCCTGTAAATATGCATTTAATATTTCAATCTTAAATACTTCTTCTAATCTTCATTGGTTTGTTTATTTAAGTTTTTTAAATTTTATTTACAACATCTTTATATAAATATTTCAGAGACGTAAATCTTCTAAATTTTTAAATATGACTTTAATTGCAAACGCAATACTTGGTTAGATAAAATAAATAATTACACATTTCTAAAATTGATTATTTAATGAATCAAATTTAAGCAGTATAGGGTGAACATCACTTTACATCAGTATTTTATACGCGTGGCTCATGAAGTAAAATTTCGAGTATAGAAAAGCCTGAAAATTTGGTTTGGTCGCGTAGCGCTACGCGCTACGCGACCAAACCAAATTTTAATGCTTTTCTAAACTCGAAATTTTACTTCATGCTTAGTCTGGGAGTGGAAACACTTGTTGGAAGCTTTAAATTACTAAACATGTAAGCGTATCGGGATATTTAGAAAAACTCCCTGTATATATGCATTTAATATTTTAATCTTAAATACAAATCTTTATTGTTTTGTTTGGTGTTGTAGGCGTTCACTTTGTGGTACATCTTAAATACACTTGTAAATAAAACACTTTTTACTTTGTTTAACCACTGGATCCAGTGGTTAAACAAAGTAAAAAGTGTTTTATTTACTTTATTGTTTTGTTCATTTAGGTTTTTTAAATTTTATTTATCTTCTAAAATTTTAAATATGATTTTAATCGCTGTTAAGTAAAAAAATTAAGCAATTATAACCGTTTTGTGTAATCAATTTTAACGATTTTTGTACGGGTTGACTTAGTTTTTTTAGTTTATTTATCAGTTTTAATGTTTATTGATTTTTACGAGTTTATTGAATGTAATTAATTGTTGAAATAATCAATTTTATCCAAATTTGATGATATGAATCCGTTTATTGAAATTTTAAGATAATAATCAATTTTGAGGATACTTCTATTTTGATATTGCTATTTGTATTGTTTTGTGTTTGTTGAAACTGTCAATTCCTAATTTTGCTTAATTTGATCCCACTGAGCTGAAAACAAACAAATAACGTTATATCAACATTGTAGCAACATTAAACGTTGTTTTAATGTTGACGAAACATTACTTAGATGGATTTGCTCAGAGGAATATTACTTTTTTAATATAATATATTTAATATTTTAATATTGCTATTTGTATTTCTTAATTTTTAATAAAAGTATCGATTTTAATTTTTTTATGATTTGATAAATATTTACGGTTCATCGATTTGTGTTATTTTAACAATTTAAAAGATTTTTGTAAATTTTTATGTAGTTTGTTTGAAATATTTATAATAATCGTTTTTATTTAAAACGTATTTCAACTTTTTTACTTTATACTATATTGATTGATTTTGATGTTTTGTTAAAACGCAATTGAGGTTTAATGAATTGTACAAAAAATTATAAAAATTTTAAATATAATTTTCAATTTTGTTCAAATTTTATTGATTTATTAAACTTTTATTGGTTTTAACGATTAAATACGTAATTAAACTAATAGTCAATGTATGATTATTATAATAAGTACTTATTTATATTATTATTTTGATAATTTTTTTATTTTTGACGATATTTTTATTTATCAATTCTACGAGTTTTATGGATTTATAAAAACATACGTATATAATATAGGGAATTATTCTTTTATGTATACATATTTACATGCTACAAATGTCCCTACATTCGTTGTTATTTTTTTTTAAGTTTGATTTTAAGCTTTGGACGAGTATTCTCCACTCCCAGACTAAGCATGAAGTAAAATTTCGAGTTTAGAAAAGCCCTGTGAAAATTTGTCGAGGGTCGCGCAGCAACCCGAGACAAATTTTCTGGGCTTTTCTAAACTCGAAATTTTACTTCATGCGTCACGCGTATAAAACACTAAAACATTGTGCAATTAAAAATATCAACACTGGTTTTAAGTGAAATTTAAAATATACGTCTTTAGCATACTGTCTTAGTAGCATATTGTGAACTTCACAATATTTCAGTGTTTTATACGCGTGGCGCATGAAGTAAAATTTCGAGTTTAGAAAAGCCCAGAAAATTTGTCTCGGGTCGCTACGCGACCCGAGACAAATTTTCACGGGACTTTTCTAAACTCGAAATTTTACTTCATGCTTAGTCTGGGAGTGGAAGACACTCGTTTAAAGCTTAAAATCAAATCAAGCAAATTTTTAGGCTTTTCTAAACTAGAAATTTTACATCATGCTTAATCTGTGAGTGGAAAACATTCGTTTAAAGCTTCAAATTAAACTTTTTTAGAAAACATTGACTAACTAAAAATGTTCCATTAATATATTCGCAAATTCGAACAAATCTAGAGAATTGTAGTTAGAATCTAAATTATGGTATAATTAATTAAAATATTTAAAAATACATAGTGTTTTCAATAATAAATAGCTCAATTTTACTTTTCTTAAAATTAGATTAAAGTTTAAACATTTTGTGACAGTCACAATTTGAATAAAATCTGACTTCTAATAGTCTGTTTATTAATTTTAATATTGATTGTCCAAAATACCACATTTTATTTATTCATATACTTTATGCGTTGGCAAATTAATTTGAAATTTATAGAATTTAAATAAAACGAAAGCACCTTGGTACACTGAGGAGAAAATTGAAAAATTACGATTGATGTTTCTATAAATTTAAACATAAATTGAGTTTTTAGTACTTTTCATCAAATTTTATATTTTTTTACTTCGCATTAAATGTTTTTCAATATGATCCTATGTAATGGTTATTTTTTCAGATATTTAAAATTTGGATTATTGAAGTCATTTGAAATACAACGATTTGTATTCGTGGTTCAAAAATTAGGATGAGAATCCTTGGATCCTATGTTACGGTTATTTTACAGATATTTAAAATTTGGACTATTGAAGTAATTTGAAATATAACGATTTGTATTCGTGATTCGAAAATTGGGATTAAAATCCTTGGATCCTATGTTACGGTTATTATCCAGATATTTCAAATTTGGATTATTGAAGTAATTTTGAAATACAACGATTTGCATTCGTGATTCGAAAACTAGGATTCGCATCCTTAAATTTGAATCATGTTTCATCGTTCTTTGAATCAGGGATTTGGGGAATTGTGATTCGATTTATATTAAATGAAAGGATTCGGATTCGTGATTCGAATACTTTTTTTTAGGATTCTACCCAGCTTTAGTAATATTCAAATCGTCTTTAATTTATTTCTTCGAATAAGGCAGTAAAAGGATTGGAACTAAAGGAGTTTTTAAGTCTCTATTAAGCAACATCTAAATATAAGTGATGTTTTCTCTTGATTTTATTATTATTTTTTAATTCCTTGAATTTAAATCATGTTTCATCATTCTTTGATTCGGGGATTTCGGGAATTGTGATTCGATTTATATTAAATGAAAGGATTCGGGTTCGTAATTTTAATACTTTTTTCTTGAGGATTCTGCCCAGCTTTAGTAACATTCAAATCGTCTTTAATTCATTTCTTCGAATAAGGCAGTAAAAGGCTTGGAACAAAAGCTGTTTTTTAGTCTCTATTAAGCAACATCTAAATGTAAGTGATGTTTTCTCTTGATTTTATTATTATTTTATTAATTTTTTCAGATTTGATATTGACAATTGTAAGTTCGAATTAATTTCACGCAGCCCTTTAATCACAGTGAGAAGCAATTACGAGATGAAAGGCCAGTTCTCAGTTTTCACGATTAACGGAAACGGAAAATCCAACCAATCGATTGGTAACTTTGTTTTATCCTATGACTACTAAATAATAACACAGTGCGACCATTTAAAATATAAATTAGAGCAGACTTTGAATTTTAAAATAGATTGGCATTACTAATTGAGGGGTCCAATGCAATAATCAGCCAAGTCCATTTTTATGAGAAAATGGGTTAAGTATTCAATATTCTTATAAAGTTTAAAATTCTGTGTTATAGCATGCAACAATCTGGTTTAAATTTGCAGTGCATTGGTGTATTGTTAGTTGCATGTATAATAATCATTATGTTTTCTTTTCCTGCATGTAAACAGTTTTTTGTCTCTCCTCAACATTTTACAAAACTGTACTTGGCTGGGTATTGCATTGGACCCCTCAATTGTCAACACATAGTTTACCATAACCTAAAATGTATTCCATCATTCTGGATAACCGCACAAATAAATGCCGCTTACTCTAATTTATAATTAAAATGATCGCAGGGTATTACTGGCAGATTTAATTTGCAAATTTACTCCTTTATCCAATAACTACTAAATACTAATACAGTGCGATTGTTTAAAATATAAATTAGAGAGAGCAGACTTTGAATTTTAAAATAGATTGGCATTACTAATTGAGGGGTCCAACGCAATAATCAGCCAAGACCATTTTTATGAGAAAATGGGTTAAGTATTCAATATTCTTATAAAGTTTAAAATTCTGTGTTATAGCATGTAACAATCTGGTTTAAATTTGCAGTGCATTGGTGTATTGTTAGTTGCATGCATAATAATCATTATGTTTTTTTCCCTGCATGTAAACAGTTTTTTGTCTCTCCTCAACATTTTACAAAACTGTACTTGGCTGGTTATTGTATTGGACCCCTCAATTGTCAACACATAGTTTACCATAACCTAAAATGTATTCCATCATTCTGGATGACCGCACAAATAAATGCCGCTTACTCTAATTTATAATTGAAATGATCGCAGGGTATTACTGGCAGATTTAATTTGCAAATTTACTCCTTTATCCAATGACTACTAAATACTAATACAGTGCGATTGTTTAAAATATAAATTAGAGAGAGCAGACTTTGAATTTTAAAATAGATTGGCATTACTAATTGAGGGGTCCAACGCAATAATCAGTCAAGACCATTTTTATGAGAAAATGGGTTAAGTATTCAATATTCTTATAATGTTTAAAATTCTGTGTTATAGCATGTAACAATCTGGTTTAAATTTGCAGTGCATTGTTGTATTGTTAGTTGCATGTATATTAATCATTATGTTTTTTTTCCTGCATGTAAACAGTTTTTTGTCTCTCCTCAACATTTTACAAAACTGTACTTGGCTGGTTATTGCATTGGACCCCTCAATTGTCAACACATAGTTTACCATAACCTAAAATGTATTCCATCATTCTGGATAACCGCACAAATAAATGCCGCTTACTCTAATTTATAATTGAAATGATCGCAGGGTATTACTGCCAGATTTAGTTTGCAAATTTACTCCTTTATCCAATGAGTACTAAATACTAATACAGTGCGATTGTTTAAAATATAAATTAGAGCAGACTTTGAATTTTAAAATAGATTTGCATTACTAATTGAGGGGTCCAACGCAATAATCAGCCAAGACCATTTTTTATGAGAAAATGGGTTAAGTATTCAATATTCTTATAAAGTTTAAAATTTTGTGTTATAGCATGTAACAATCTGGTTTAAATGTGCAGTGCATTGGTGTATTGTTAGTTGCATGCATAATAATCATTATGTTTTTTTCCCTGCATGTAAACAGTTTTTTGTCTGTCCTCAATATTTTACAAAACTGGACTTGGCTGATTATTGCATTGGACCCCTCAATTGTCAACACATAGTTTATCATAACCTCAAATGTGTTCCATCATTCAATTAGCATTCTGGATAACCGCACAAATAAATGCCGCTTACTCTAATTTATAATTGCAATAATCGCACGGTATTACTGGCAGATTTAGTTTGCAAATTAACTCTTTTATCCAATGGCTACTAAATAATAATACAGTGCGATTGTTTAAAATATAAATTAGAGCAGAATTTAAATTTTAAATTAGATTAGCATAACAGACTGTCAACACATAGGTTACCATAGCCTCAAATTTATTTCATCATTCAATTAGCATTCTGGACAACCGCACAAATAAATATCGCTTACTCTAATTTCTAATTCTAATGTAAATTAGAGCAAAATTTAAATTTTACATTAGATTAGCATTACAGACTGTCAACACAGTTTATCATAACCTCAAATTTATTTCATCATCCAATTAGCATTCTGGACAACCACACAAATAAATAACGCTTACTCTAATTTCTAATTGAAATGATCGCACGGTATTACTGGCAGATTTATTTTGCAAATTTACTCGTGTATCATAATTTATTTACAGAAAACTTCAAAATTAGACACGTGATCGACTGCGAGCATTACAAAAAGGATGGGAAGGATTACATAAAAGTGACCGATTACAAAACGAACTTCGAGGATTTCGATCTGAAACTGGATTACACGAATCTAGTCCCCGGAAATCCAGTTTTGAGCGAGGAGATCAACAGCGTGCTCAAAGAAAACTCAAACTCTTTGTTTCGCGAAACCAAAGCTTCTCACGAGGAAAGTTATGGGGAGCTTTTTAAGCAATTGGCTAATAAAGTTTTTGATAATATTCCTGCTGAAGAAATTTTCCCAAAATAAAATTTGTTTTTACATATTATTGTTTCGAGATGGTGATTAAAATTATGTTCGTTGACATTATAGACATAGTCTGTTTTATTGTAATAAATACATTTTTAAATAAAAAATAAAGATGTGTTATTTAATGTAAAATATAATACAGGGATTTATTCTCTTAGATAAGCTGTAAATTTTCCGACATTCGTTGTTTTTTAAAATAGTTCTATTTGAATCTTTAAACGAGTGTTTTCCACTCCCAGACTAAGCATGAAGTAAAATTTCGAGTTTAGAAAAGCCCCGTGAACATTAGAAAAGCCCAGAAAATTTTCAGAAAATCTTTAGATATTCGTTGTTTTTTTAAGAGTTCAATTTGAATCATTAAACGAAATGTTTCCACTCCCAGGTTAAGCATGAAGTAAAATTTCGAGTTTAGAAAAGCCCCGTAAAAATTTGTCGAGGGTCGCGCAGCGACCCGAGACAAATTTTCTGGGCTTTTCTAAACTCGAAATTTTACTTCATGCGCCACGCGTATAAATCACTGATTTCAAGTAAAGTTCAAATATACATAAGTTTCACATTATTTTAGTGTTTTATACGGGTGGCGCATGAAGTAAAATTTCGAGTTTAGAAAAGCCCAGAAAATTTGTCTCGGGTCGCTGCGCGACCCTCGACAAATTTTTACGGGGCTTTTCTAAACTCGAAATTTTACTTCATGCTTAACCTGGGAGTGGAAACATTTCGTTTAATGATTCAAATTGAACTCTTAAAAAAACAACGAATATCTAAAGATTTTCTGAAAATTTTCTGGGCTTTTCTAAACTCGAAATTTTAGTTCATGCGCCACGCGTATGAAACACTGGTTTCAAGTAACGTTCAAATATAGATAAATTCGACATTATTTTAGTGTTTTATACGCGTGGCGCATGAAGTAAAATTTCGAGTTTAGAAAAGCCCCGTGAAAATTTGTCTCGGGTACTTCATGCGCCACGCGTATAAATCACTGATTTCAAGTAAAGTTCAAATATACATAAGTTTCACATTATTTTAGTGTTTTATACGGGTGGCGCATGAAGTAAAATTTCGAGTTTAGAAAAGCCCAGAAAATTTGTCTCGGGTCGCTGCGCGACCCTCGACAAATTTTCACGGGGCTTTTCTAAACTCGAAATTTTACTTCATGCTTAACCTGGGAGTGGAAAACATTTGTTTAAAACTTCAAATTTAACTCTTAGAAAAAAAAAAACAACAAATATCTAGAGATTTGCAGAAAATAGGCTGAATTTGGAATATACGTATTCCAAATTCAGCCTATTTTCTTTCTTTGAAGAAAAATTCTCTGTATATCTAACATTTATTAATGCGTAACGCTTTACAGTACGATTATGTGGAAACATTATGTGGAAACATTTTATCTATTTTGCTCTGTTATTGGACTGTACTTAGTCTGTTGGGCAATAAAGCATTATTATTATTATAAAGCATTATTATCTATTTTTACTTTCCCCCATATGTAAAACAAAAGGAAAGTATTGTTTTCGCGAAAATGTTCAAATCAATAATTTTAGGGGATATGTCCATTTTGAGGTCCCACGAGTTTTGAAAAATGTCAGTCTGTAATTCTGTCCTTCTGTTGCCACGATAAAGTTTAAATCGATTGAACTGTTAAGATGTCACTATAAATTTAAGCTCTTTATTACAATAGTAGTGTTCGATCAACTTTTGCTGGAAAAGCGGAAACTGGAAGTGGTAGTTTAATCTCAGGATTTTTTAAATTGTTTTTAATGTTGAGCATATAAAAAAATCTTGTTAACAAAAGTTGTAGACAATTAAAAAATGAGCATTTACTATGTATACACTTTTTGTCGTAGCGACGCTTTTTTGTAAATAACTAAAAAACTATTTAAGGGGAGTTTTGATATTTTGATATATTCTAAAAGGGCAATGTTTAGTTTATTTCTACACAAAATTTCATAAAGATATCCTGAAAATTTTAAAAGTTATAATTGTCTAAAAGTGGAATTGCATTCAAACTAGTATAAAATCACCTTACAATGTTTTTGTAAATAAGTAAGAAACTATCGATGGAGTTTTTTAATAATTTGACATATTCTCATAGAGCAATGTTATCTTAACATCGATATAAATTTCTTTAAAGATCTTTATTAAAACGTTGAAGTTATGATGTTTTTAAATTTTACAATCCATAAAATTTGATTTAAGAAAACGCACTTTTTGCCAACCAGATGGAAATAACTCAAAAACCATCGATGGAGTATATTTAAATTTTTACATATTTGGAAAGAGCAATGTTTTCTTAACATCCACAAAAAATTTTAGGAAGATCTAGTGAATACTATCAAAATTACGATCGTTTTAATTCATTGATTCCATAAAATTTGATTGAGAGAGAAAACTCGTCTTTTTTTATTACACAACGAAAATAATCAAAGTTGTCGAGTGACAAGTAATTTAATAAGTTTAAAGTTTCTAACGAGTGTTTTTCACTCCCAGACTAAGCATGAAGTAAAATTTCGAGTTAAGGAAAGCCCGCGAAGCGGAGCGACTAAACCAAATTTTCAGGCTTTTCTAAACTCGAAATTTAATTTCATGCGCCACGAGTATTAAACGCTGAAATATTGTCATAGTACAAATATATTGATAAATCAGTAATAAAAATATTTACTTATTTATTCAGTTATCGAGTCCATTTGATACAATTACTTATATAAATGTAACACATTAAATTATAATTAAAACTGTAAATTTAAAATATAATTAATAAAGCAGGATTAAAAATGTACTGCTGAATAAAAATATTCTAAATTTCACAATATTTTAGTGTTTTATACACTGAACTATTGTGAAATGCAAAATATACTGCTAAATCAGTATTAAAAATATACTCTTAAAGTAGGATTAACAATAAACTGCTCAATGAGTATTTTAAATTTCACAATACTTCAGTGTTTAATACGCGTGGCGCATGAAGTAAAATTTTGAGTTTAGAAAATCCTGAAAATTTGGTTTGGTCGCGAAGCGCTACGCGCTTCGCGACCAAACCAAATTTTCAGGATTTTCTAAACTCAAAATTTTACTTCATGCTTAATCTGGGAGTGGAAACACTCGTTACAAGTTCAAAAAAATTCTACCTTAAATCCTGCTCAACACAAACGGGTTATCCAGACAAACACCGATGAATTGATTCCTTGTCAATTCTCAAATCCTCACTCACACTTTCAAAAACACACACTTTGATCAAATTCCCGAAAAATGGCTCCATTACTCTCAAAAACGTCGCCACTGTTTTTATTCAATAAACACACTTCACAATTTTTAACAAGCAAATTCACATTAAAAAAAACACAAGAACTGGATGGTGACACACCGATTCACAGCAACTGGAAGAAATAAAACTTTGGCTTTGCATTTCTTGCAAATCCCATGTGATTAAAAAACGCCCATGCGAATCACATTAATCCCACACGAGTGCACATTTCTCGTATCATTTCAATCAATTTTACGTACAAAATTCTTCGTTGCATTTTGTTTATATATAATATTATAAATGAGTTCATCAGTATATTCTGTTTTTATATTATTGATATTCTTATTACATTTGTATACGTTTATAATTATTATTTCTGTAGGTACTGTTAAAAATAAGATTTAAATAAGGTGCGCCTATTGAATTGGTGCAATAGTGTGCGAAAACTGTTGGTTTTCCATTGATTTCAGTGAAATCTTCTCTCGGAAATGTCGAAAATCGCGTCACATTCAACGAAAAAAGCCTGCTGGCTTGATTTCAGGTTAGTTTTTGTTAATATTTCGATAATTGTTCACCCAATAAAATGTATTTGTTTCTGAACCCACGCAATGATCAAATATTCATTTTAATTAAAACACTTAAGAGGAAGTCAACCGCTCTCTAAACGTATACAACTAAGCATACTGCCGTCTTAATTACATCCTTGTTTAGGGATAAAATATTTTGAAAAAATATGCATACTTTAAGGAAAGTGGAATCTTTATGCCTGTCTTAGTAAAATATTTCCTACTTTGACCGTTCTTTTATAAAAAATATCAAACATTGTTAAACTAGCGTAATCGCTTCTTTAATATAATTTTTTTCTGCAACATTTATAAAAAATATTAGGAAACTAAATCAGTCACATTGTATAAGAATTCTTTTCGAAGAATTTTAATTTTTACTTTCCCCCGTATGTAATACAAAGGGAAAGTATTGTTTTCGTGAAAATTTTCGAATCAAAAATTTTAACGGAAATATCCGTTTTGAGGTCCCCTGAGTCGAATAAGACCATTTTTGAAAAATGTCTGTCTGTCTGTCTGTCTGTGTGTCTGTGTGCGCTGTACCGCAAAAACCGCTAAAGATATCGAGATCAAACTTGAAACTGAAGATTTTTGTTACAATCGGAAGAACTGAAAAGCTTTTGGTGAAAATCGGAAAACCGGAAGTGGTACTTTACTCTTAGCGTTTTTCAGTTTTTTCAGATTTTTTCAATAAATGTTCATCAAACAAAAAATTCTTTCAAATAAAAGTTGTAGATAATAACAAAATGAAGATGTATTGTTCACTTACTTTTTGTCATAGCACTCTTAGTTTTTGAGATATTTAATAAATAGTGTTTTTTATCTAGTCATTGATTTGTGTCAGTGGTTGTGTTGATACAATTGGAAAATGTTTCAAATAAAAGTTGTAGGTAATAAAATATTAAAGATTTTTTGTATCTTCATTTTTTGTCATAGCACTCTTAGTTTTTGAGATATTCAATAAATAGTGTTTTTTATCTAGTCATTGGTTTGTGTCAGTATGTGTTGATCCAATTGAAAAATGTTTCAAATACAAGTTGTAGTTATCAAAAAGTTGAAGACATTTTGAAAATAATAATGCTACAAATATTTTAAAAGTGATTTAATACGCAATTTACGGGGGAAAGTACTATGATGGACACATCACCATTTTTTCCAATTATTTCTATCGTACAATAAATTCACTGGGATGTCGCGCGATATTGAAGTTTGAAGATTTGAAAAACTGTTTTACGCGCGACATCCTAGTGAGTATATTTAACCAAATAAATAAATGAAAAAAATCACATGTCTTTGCAAAGGAATTATCTACAATGTGACTCATTTAGTTTTTCAATATTTTTTATAGATACTGCAGACAAAAATAAAATTAGGAACGCGATTTTGCTAGTTTACCAATGTTTGATATTATTTTATGAAATAACGGTAAAAGTATAAAATATTTTATTGAGACGGGCTTAAAGATTGTACTTTTCTTGAAGTATACCTATTTTTTCAAAATATTTCATCCCTAAACAAGGATGTAATTAAGACGGCATTATGCTTAGTTTTATACGTTTAGAGAGCGGCCGACTTACTCTTCTCATATCTCATTTCATTTATTTACGGAATCTTCTTTTACATAAATTTATAATATTAGTATATTTATATATATAGAGTGGATAACAGAATAATAACAGTTGTATTAGACATGTTCATGTTACTCTTACTTTACGCGAGTTAAAATGATAATAATAAAAAATACTAAAGAGTGAATACATTATTTAGAGATAAAATCAACAAATCGATACAAAGACAAATAAATAAACAACTAATAAATTGTATAAATAACATTGAAATTAATATCAGTAATTGATGAGCAAAATATCACAGTAAAGACTAGATTGTATAATATAATATCGAATTAAAATTATATGAGTTCACAAACTAAGTAATTAAAATTAAGATAAAACATTATTAACAATAGCGGATACATTGATTCGTTTCAAATTAGCCTTAAATGTTGAAAATGAAGAATGATGTAATAAAAAATGATTGTTATTGTTTAATTCGTTACAGTAACTCATCATTCTGCATATTGGATTAAATTTTGCGTAATTAACTGCATGATAGCGCAAATAAAATAAAAATTTCGATCTATTGGGACCTCTAGCAGGCACATAAAAGTCTAATTGTTTTAATAAGCTTTGGCAGTCTATCTCGCCGTGTATAAGCTTAAATAGAAAACACAAATCATTTATTATTCTTCTATTTTCCAACGAGCTAAGATACAACATATTATGCATAGTACTATTGCTGAATTGGTATCTAGTGTTTCCTAGCCTAGCAGAAACTAAGCGCAAAAAGCGACTCTGTACTTTCTCCAGCTCTGCTGAAAGTACCCTCGTATGAGGAGACCAAACGACAGATGCGTATTCCAAGTGAGGTCTGACCAAGGAAGTATATAATTTAAGTAAAACGGAAACATCAAAATCTTTCGAAAAGCGTTCAATAAAACCAAGGACTCCCAGTGCTTTGTTAGATATGCGTTTAATATGATGGCTAAAGTTTAAATTATAATTAAATATGACACCCAGGTCCTTGATGTTATCAACGCAAAGCAATGCATGATTACATATCGCATAATTAAATTCCATTCTGTTACGGCGATAAAATAAAATTGAGCTGCATTTTTGTAAGTTAAAAAATAATTTGTTAGTTTCACACCACGTGGACAAACTATTCAGATCCAACTGTAATTTATGTTGGTCATCCAGGCATTTAATAGATTTAAACAATTTCAAGTCATCGGCAAATAGAAGATAATTACTATATTTAATATACTGGCCAATATCATTAATAAATAGTACAAATAATACTGGTCCGCAATGGGAGCCCTGTGGGACCCCAGAAGTAACACTAATTTCTGTAGATATTGTATTACCTATCTTGACTACCTGTTTTCTATCTGTTAAGTAGCTTATTAACCATTTAAAAATAGTGCCCCCAAAACCGAGAGACGCTAATTTATGTAACAAAATTCGATGATTAACACGGTCGAAAGCCTTAGAGAAGTCCGTATAAATAGCATCAACTTGACAGCCCTTCTCTAAAGCGTTCGACAGGTATGTATGGTAGAAAGTAAGATTTGATACAGTTGATCTATTCTTCATAAAACCGTGCTGTTGATCAACTATTATATTTTTACATTTCCACACTATTTGTTGAGAAACTAACAGATCTAATATTTTTGGTATTGTGGATTGCAAGGCTACTCCTCGATAATTTTCAATATTCTCTTTTCTGCCACTTTTAAAAATTGGTGTCAAGTAGCTACTTTTACAACTTTGAGGGATAATACTGGAAGATAAAGATGGATTAAACAAATCAAGAACTGCTTTAGCTAAAGTATATCTACACTTTTCCAGAAAACTCTTAAACAAGAATAATTGAAATTCAAAACTATTTGAATTCGAGAAAATAAGCTTACGCTTTTTATAGTTTACACATTTTAAACATAATATATAAAATTACGAAAATATTATTCGTGATAATGCAAACAATCTCTAAATTAGTAAGACAACTTAAGACAATAAATATCCAAAATATAAGTCAGTATGAAAATGTAAACAATACGCTTATGGTTCAAAAACAGGATAATTTTCAATCGGCTTCCGCAACAAACAGAAACACGGAAGCTAATACGGAAACAGGTTGGGAAACAGCAAGGCCCAAACGAAGGCAACCACGAAAAAAGATAATCGGTGAGAATTTGGAGTCAGAAATCAAAGGAATTGAAAAAATGGCTCATTTACATATATATCGAGTCCACCCCGAAACAACAGTCGATAATATCAACGCTCATTTAAAAAATCATAACATCCCAGTAAGCAGCTGTGAAAAGTTGAAATCCAGAAGACCGGAAGAGTACTCATCCTTCAAAATATCAGTCCCTTTTGATAAGCTGCACGTATTAGAAGACCCCAATTTGTGGCCGAGTGGAGTGGAAGTGAGGCGTTTTTTTATTCAAGCTACCCCCACGCCCAACCAAGGAAAAACCACAGGATCTCAGATAAAACAATATGGGTTATTTTACATGAACGTTCAATGTTTAAGAAATAAGTTAGAGCAGTTAGAAATGTTTGTTATTGGTACACATATAAGAGTAATAGTTTTAAGTGAAATTGGCTTACTCCAAATGAAGCATTTGTTTATACTATAAATAACTTTCATGTTGCAGCATGCTACAGCAGACATATTTCGAAACATGGTGGGTCCTTGATTATGGTAAAAGAAGGTACTGAGTACACTGTGTTAGATCATGTTAGTAAATTCTCTGAGGAATTCACATGTGAAATGTCGGGAATAACTTTAAATTCAATAAACAGTATAATAATTTCTCTATATCGATCACCGAATAGCAATTATGCAGACTTTCTTGGTATTATTGAAAAAATGTTGAATTCGATAAATATTACGTCTCATAAAGTCTATATACAGAGAGTTTTATGTAACACCGAACGTTTCTATAACGAGAATATTTCTTTTAAGTATACATATGCATACGTTGTACATTTTCCGACGTTTGGTTTATTAAGAGAATTCAATTTGAAGCTTAAAACAAGTGTTTTCCACTCCCAGGTTAAGCATGAAGTAAAATTTCGAGTTTAGAAAAGCCTGAAAATTTGGTTTGGTCGCGTAGCGCGAAGCGCGGAGCGGCCAAACCAAATTTTCAGGCTTTTCTAAACTCGAAATTTTACTTCATGCGCCACCGGTACAAAAAACTGATTCAATGTAAAGTTTAGCGGTGTGTTTTAAGCTTCGTAATATGCCAGTGTTTTGTACCGGTGGCGCATGAAGTAAAATTTCGAGTTTAGAAAAGCCTGAAAATTTGGTTTGGCCGCTCCGCGCTTCGCGCTACGCGACCAAACCAAATTTTCAGGCTTTTCTAAACTCGAAATTTTACTTCATGCTTAGCCTGGGAGTGGAAAACACTCGTTTAAAGTTCTAATTGAAAACTCTTAATAAACCGAGCGTCGGAAAATGTACAACGAAATGCATATGTATACTTAAAAGAAATATTCTCGTTATGCAAATGTTCGGTGTTACATAAAACTCTCTGTATTCAACAACTTCAACGTACACTTTAACAAAAATGATAACAGAGCATTTCAACTGTGTAGTATTTTTTCTAGTTTCGGATTAAATAAACTGACTGTTCAACCTACAAGAAAAGACGCCTGTATTGATAGATACTATATTTTCGAATACATTCAATTCAGATAATGAATTAAATGAAATGCAAATGGTAGATTTAGGTATATCGGATCACCTAGGAATCTATGTAGAAATCGATCACAGTAATAACGTAAATACACAAATAGTAAGACCGATTACTCAGTACGGTAGATTTTTATTTTATACAATGTTGGAAAACTTTGATTGGTCAAATTTGAATTTAATGCAGGCTTCTGGCGACGTTAATGTAGGATGGAACGAGTTAACCGATAGAATAAATTATTGTTATATTTCAGCCTTTCCTGAAAGAGAAATAAGATGTTCATCTAACAGGAATAACATAAAATGGTTCGGGCCCGGGGCTTGTTAAACTAAGAGAACAAGTTCAGTTTCTCAAAGATATTAGGAATAAATATAATAATGAGCACACCAACACGGCTTATAAATCCTTAAATAACGCTTATAAAAACCGCATAAGAGAAGAACAAAAAAAAGCCAATGAAAAGTATATCCAGTCTTCTTCAAACAAATCAAAGGCCATCTGGAATATTGTTAAATCCAAAATACACAATAAGAAGCTTAATGGAAATGTAGGTATAACTTCGAATGATTTTAATACTTTTTTTGCAAACATTGCCAAAGAAGTTGTAAACTCAATTAATTAGGTGACTCTCATCCTATGAATTTTATCTTAAACTCTGAATTTGAACTAACACATAAACCACTATTTCATTTTAAAGAAGTATCTGCCACTAAAATACGCGATGTCATTTCCAAACTAAAAAATAAATCTAGCAAAGACATATTTGGCCTAAATCTGGAAGTACTTAAAATTGGATTAGATATTTTAATAGACCCTATTACAAGTTTAGTAAATAAATCTATAAAGTCTTAAATTTTCCCTGATGGTCTTAAAATCGCTAAATGCGTTCCAATATTTAAGAAGGGAGATAAATCGGAAATGAATAATTACCGCCCAATATGTATCCTTCCAATCCTTTCTAAAATTTTAGAATCAGTGCTATGTGAGCAGATGACATGTTATTTAGAGCTCAATAAAATATTAACAAATTCTCAATTTGGTTTCAGGCAGAACAGATCCACTACCAGGGCTGTTAAAGAGTTCACAGACTTCACAATAGACGGTTTTGAAAACGACGAAATCGTTGCAAGTTGTCTGCTTGATTTAAGTAAAGCGTTTGATTGTGTCACTCATACATTATTGTTACAGAAACTTTATTTTTATAATTTCAGTCCGCACAGTTGCAAGTTAATAACATCTTATTTAACTAATAGAAAACAAAGAGTAGTCTTTAATAATATATTGTCTGAAGAGGAAAATATCATACACGGGGTTCCTTAAGGCTCTATTTTGGGCCCACTTCTCTTCTTAATATATATTAATAATCTACCTTTTCAAATCAAACACGGTTCAACAATTCTGTATGCTGATGACACAACAATCTCTTTCAAAGACAAAACAATCGAGCGTCTTGAAAATAAACTTCATGACGAAATGAAGACTGTACATTCATGGCTTGAAAGTAATCGTTTAAAATTGAATGATAATAAAACCCAAAATTTTTTTTTCTCTCAAAAGAAATTTACCTTTAAATAATACCTCAATAAAATTCTTAGGAATTCATATCGACTCTAAATTAACATGGTCTAAGCACGGTCAACATCTGGAAACAAAACTTGCTCGCCAAGTATATGTTCTTATAAATTTGTCAAGATCAATTACAACGCGAATGTTAAAAAATATATATTATGCATATTTTCACTCCCATTTAGCCTACGGAATAATTGTATGGGGTCACTCCACTATTTTGGTAAATATCTTACAACGTTGCGCGGTAAGAATTTTAACTGGTATAAGCTAAAGAACCGACTGTAGGCAATGCTTTAAAGATCTTGAAATTTTAACAGTTCCGAGTATCTACATATTGGAATGCATTATGCATGTCAAAGATCATATGGAGAGATACAAGTGTAATAAATCTTATCATCTGCATGATACCAGACTAAAGAAAAAAATACGCATAGATGCTTTCAGACTTTCTAAAGCAAAAACTGGCACACGATATTATAGCGTAAAGTTTTTTAACGTTCTTCCAATTAGTGTACAGGTTTTACAAGCCAAAGATCTAAAAGTGTGGTGTAAATCGTTTCTAGCAAAAAATGCTTTTTATTCCTTAGATGAATATCTTAGTTCAAGTGATTTTTAATCAAACCATAAATGTGTACTGTGTATTGTTATTGATATTATTAAGTATCATTTTTGATGTGTTTTGTTTCTCGAGTTTTTATTATACAGTCTATTTGATTTATTGTGACACAGCACATATGTCCGTTATTAGTACAGATAGAAAAAAAAGTTAAAGACAAAAGTTTTAGTATTTTTTATGATCTATTCAATCGTAATGTCAGAAAAACAGTTGAAAATGAAATAATCACGTGAAAGCTATTAGTTTAATTTTCTTCAATGGAACACCCTGTATATTTTGTTTATTTCAAATAGGCAATAATATTAGCCTTATAATGATACCACATAAGTATCCCTTTATTATAGAAATAACACGACAATTGCCAATAAATGAAATTTAACAGTTCACATGAATAACTATTTAAAGTGTCTGTTCAAAGCGACGTCCGTTGTTTGCAATACATTCTTCACATCTCTTCATTAAATTTCGTCGTGCTTTTTGCAACATCCGTGGTGTTATTTGGCCACATGCCATACGAATACGATTTTTCAGATCGTCTAGATTTTCTGGACGAGTAACATAAACTTTTTGCTTTAAAAATCCCCAAATAAAAAAATCTAAAATAGACAGATCTGGCGATCTTGCTGGCCAGTTTATGGGGCCACCATTTGCAATCAATTTCAAACAAAACTTTCTTTCCAAAATATCTTTGACATTTCTTGCGTTATGGGGAGGAGCTCCATCTTGTTGGAACCATATATCTCGACGTATTTCTAGGGGGATATCATCTAAATAATCTTCAAATTCTATCGTAAGAAAGTTGGCATATCGCTCCGCATTCAACGTTCCATGATAAAAAAAAGGGTCCTATTATGGTATCACCTAACACATCAATCCACACATTAACTGCAAATCTTTGTTGGAATCTGCATTCTCGAATTTGACGTGGATTCTCAGTATCCCAGTAATGGTCGTTTTTTCGGTTGGATATTCCGTTGTTGTTGAAATTTGATTCATCACTCCAAAGAATTAAATTTAATAAATGTTGATTGTTTCTAAACCAATTACAGAATACTATCCTCCTGTCAGAATCACCATCTCTTAAACCTTGTACTAACTTAATTTTATATGGTCTCATTTTATGTTTTCTCAGAATAGAAAATATTTTATGCATACTTATTCTTAAGTCAGCCACTGCTTCGCGTATTGAATTACGTGGATGTGCTCTAAAATAGGCCAATATCAATACTTCATTATTATCTTCTCTTTCTTGTCTTCTCCTTCGTAATTTATTATTAAAACGCCCATTTCTCCGTAAATTTTGTTCAAGTCTTGCAAAAGTGCAATAATGTGGTTGTCTTCTTTCTGGATACATGTTTCCATAAGTGATACTAGCTTCTCTAGAATTATCGTTGCATCTAACGAAGACCTTTAGCATATCCATTTTTTCATCATTAGAATAGTAATTATCACCCATCTCTAAAGATTTGAATCAACAACACGCAAGACGGGAAGTTACTACACCACTTTGACATTAAAGCGTTAACAAATTGTTTTATGTCAATTGTTATCCATGGCAACTTATAAATTTCATTTATTTGCAATTGTCGCGTTATTTGTATAATGAAGGGGTACTTATGTGGTATCATTATAAAGCTAAGGTTGTTACCTATTTGATATAAACAAAATATACAGGGTGTTCCATTAAAGAAAATGAAGCTAATAGCTTTCACGTGTTTATTTGATTTTCAATTGTTTTTCTGATAATGCTACTGAATAGATCATGGAAAATACTAAAACTATTTGTCTTTAACTTTTTTTTCTATCTGTATTAATAACGGACATATGTGCTGTGTCACAATAAATCAAACAGACTGTATATGGTATAATGGTTTTTAATGTGTTACTTGTAACTGTCGTTATTATCTGTGCTTTTTATCTTAATCTATTTAATCATTGTTTTTTGCTATTTTATTGTAAATATAAATTTATTTATTGACATTTTACAATTATTTCAACATGTTCACTGTAATCGCTCGTTCTAAATATTTTATTAATAAACTTGTTTGTAATTTATAACTTTTAGGTAATATTGTGACATGTCTGCTGTAGGATGTATAATTCAATTCAATACTAAACTTATGCTGAAACGTTAAATAATTATATATTTTGACTTGTGTAAACATACTGTAATAGCACTAATAAATATTATTATTATTGAAACAACTACTTTCTGTGCAAATACACCTCCGGATATTGAATTATGCAATGAAATATTTAAAATCTTATTTGATTTGAATTGTTACAACGCTCTATCAAAGTATATGTAAACACTTCATTAACTTTGTTTTACCACTTTTATGTTTTTACAATAAAAGTGGTAAAACAAAGTTAAGTGTTTTAATTAAATTGTGAACGCCAACTAAATAAAAAAAAAAATATCGATTTTGTGTTCGGATTTTTCTGGCCTGGCTTTATACGATTCATTGTGAAATCATAAGTAAAACGTATGATTTTTCTCTGAATGTTTGTGCTAAGTTTTTCTTTGTATACTCTTAAAAACCGTAAACATTATAGATTTAATGAATAGCGATCGTTTTTAATCGAAATTCTAGCAAAATTAAAATTATGCCACATAAATCGTAAGCAGATTACGGTTACAGAAGCAACTAATCTGTTGATGAAATTACCCATCAGAGCACGATAGCAAATTATCGGGTTTCCGTCTATATTTAAATTGAATGTATTCAGATTAATATCTGCTACTATTTTTTTTTCTAGAGCGTTGAATTTTGTTAAATTTAATCACATTAAATAATACACTTACGTTAACGACATTTTTGTGAGTGGTTGGATTATTTTTTTCATTTTAGCTTAATGGAATTTTAAAAATGCATCAAAGGGTTGGACGAACACGATTTTTTTTATTAAACGACACAAAACACACACACTCACACACCCAAACACACACACCGACATTTAGATTCAAAGTGATAACATTATAATAGTTTTATACTCATAATTACTTTAATTCAAATATCATACAGGGATGTTTTTTTAAGTATACATAACCCGATGTATAGGTTGTACATTTTTTCATTCGTTGTTTTGATAAAAGCCAATTTTAAACGAGTGTTTTCCACTTTTTGATTAAGTATGAAGTAGAATTTTCTTTTAGAAACCAAAGAGATCGTGAAGATGGTGAAAAATTCCCGAAACGACTATTTATCAGAGCTGGGACGAATCCTCGTTAAAAGGATTCGAATCACGAATACGAATCACCTAATATGATTCGAATCACGAATACTCGAATAAAGGATTCGTAAGAGATAAATATGATTCGAATCAAAGATTCGAATCCTGTTTTTTCGAATCACGAATACAAATCGTTCAAGAATAAATTTGATTTTATTATTTTTTTACAACCAATAACATATAAATATCGTTATCAGTTGTTTTAAGAAAAATATTCAAAACCTAATTATTTATACTCAATGACATTAGAAGCGTAACACCCAGAAGGAGTTTATTATTTTAACTTGATTTTTTGCCAGTATGGTAGTCTTACATCAAGAATACAATGATTACATTTTCAAGAAATTTTATTAAAAAACAATCTAAAAAAAATTAATAATGTGTTTGGCGACCCCTTTGCTGTATACACTCCTGTAGACGTCTGGGCATCGACAAAATGAGATGGTCGATGTCTTCTTGAGGCATCTCGTTCCAAGCAACTTGAATTTCATCGATCAACTGTGCTAGAGTCTGTGGAGGATGGTGCAAAGAGAATATTCTTCTTCCCATGATATCTCACACATGTTCAATGGGATTTAAATCCGGCGAACGGGGCGGCCACGCCAAAACATTAACACCAGCTTCATTAAGAAAGTTCATAGTTCGACGAGAAATATGGGGACGTGCGTTATCTTGTTGAAAAAGTACGTCTGGGCGGCCATCTAAATAAGGCAACAAAGTCGGTCGTATGACGTCTTCAACATACCGCGCAGCTGTCATACTGCCTCGAATAAATACAAGAGGTGATCGACTACCATAAGCAATAGCCCCCCAAACCATTACTCCAGCAGTCCTGTGTACACGCCTCTCAATAGCAAACCTAAGATCAGGTCGTTCTCCACGGTAGCGTCGTACCCTTCTACGGCCATCATGCGTGCCTAGACAAAATCGTGATTCATCGCTGAATACGACATCGTGCCATTCTGCCTCCCAATGCTGCCGTTCTCTGCACCAGTCCAACCTTTGGCGACAGTGTCTCGCTGTTAAAGGAAGCACTAATCTTGGACGGTACGAAAGAAGCCCAAAGGATTGAATGCGGCGATATAAGGTTTGCATACTAACGGGCCTACCTTCTTCTCCAATCCATTGATCACCGATTTGACGCGTAGTAGCGAAACGGTCTCGCAGGGCTATTTGTCTTAAGCGCCGATCTTGACGTTCTGTGGTACGCCTTGGTTGACCAATCGGTCTTCTTCTTGCTCCTCTACCTTCTTCTGTCCATACCTGATACACACGTATTACAGTTGCTGCAGTGGAATCAATACGGCGGGCAATTTCGCGATAGGACATACCGACATCTCGATAAGCAACAACTCGACCCCGGTCAAAATCGCTCAAATTGGTATATTGTGGACGTCTTCGGACTCGAGGCATTTTATTTAAGCTTAACACACTCAACGGAAACACGAAAACTTAAAACATCTGTACTAAACAGCTCATATAAATAGTTTTATCAAAACAGAAAAAGTGAAATATTTTTTTTTTCACAATAAATATAAAAGGCACAAGGTTGAAATTGTTATCAATGTATGTTTTAAATATAGTCACTCTGTTGCTAAAATATGAATTCAAAAAAATCATTCCTTCTTGGTGTTACGATTCTAATGTCATTGAGTATATTATTAACAGTGAACATCATTGATAACAGGCTAAATATCTGTGTTACTCTAACTAAAGATGTATTTGTGTGTTTTTGAACTACACTTTAAATAAGTGGTTTATACGCGTGGCGCATGAAGTAAAATTTCGAGTTTAGAAAAGCCCCGTGAAAATTTGTCTCGGGTCGCTGCGCGACCCGAGACAAATTTTCTACGCGGGGCTTTTCTAAACTCGAAATTTTACTTCATGCTTAGTCCGGGAGTGGTAGACACTCGTTACTTTAACTGTTAAAGCATGTGTCGTCGGATGCCCGTCTTCAGGGGTGATATGTAAGCAAATTATGGGTCCTAGGAGTTGCCAAATAAGTTAGTTACTCAACTGTTTCCAAGGCACTCTTTGAATAACCAAAAGATTAAAATTTTACATATAAAATGTACAATAAACTATAAGTGTGATACATCATTGAATTCAGTAAAAAATATTCTTCCAAAAAATATAAAAATCCAAAATGGCGCCCATAAGAAAAGCAAAAGTTAGCTATGGTCCCTAGATAAATGTTATAGTTATCTTAAAATAAAATATGTTACTAGATTTATCGTTAAAAAGTGCCAATCATGTCAAAGTTTTGAATAAAAAAATAAACGAATTTTCAAAAAATACGTCTTTTGACAATATCTCATTAACGAAAGAAGATATTTCAAACTTGTTTTTGGATTATTATTGGGCCCTAAATTACGCAACTTTACCCCAATTTAACCGACTCTCTATCTCTTTAAATAACCGAGATCCCTATACATTCTGTTGAAATACGGACACCCTGTATAATAATAATAACAATAATAATATAAAATTTATTGTATTGTTATTTCCTAAATATTTTAATTAAATAAATAGTTTACATTGTTATTACTTATTTCAGTAATTTAATATTAATTATACCATCAAATGTCTAAAAGTCTTGTGTTAAAAATAACCAGAAATCATTAGATGTTTTTTATTAAACGAATTTCACTATGGCTTTCGACGTCTAAGTCAAAAAATGTTTAAAACAAAAGTTGTAGCCAACGAAAAAATAAACCTCTTTTACCTAAACACCTTTCACCTCAGCTCTTTTGTTTTTGTTTAATAAACCGAAAAAGATTTTTTTTTAAATAAATACACAACTTTATGAAAACTTTATGATAAGTCAAAAATTTACGAACGAGTGTCTTCCACTCCCAGACTAAGCATGAAGTAAAATTTCGCGTTTAGAAAAGCCCCGCGTAGAAAATTTGTCGAGGGTCGCCCAAAATATCAAAATGACCAATATGTCATTTCGTAAATATAAAAAATATCAAAAACGTCAAAAATTCGTCGTTTTGATAAACTCGATTTACCTCAAAATTATCATTTTATGTCAGTACGTGAAAGTTTGACAAAAACGTTCTTACAAAAACTAAAATTTCTCTCAAAATCAGTAATAATGTCAAAAAAGTTATCTAATAACATAAAAATTGTCATCTAATGTATAACAAGTAAATATGTAATATCAAAAATATAAAATGTCAAAATTGTCGCCTAATGTCAAAAAAAAAATATATAAAAATATAAACTGTCAGAACTGCCATCTAATGTCAAATAAATAATCAGAAATGGTAAAAAAGTAAACATTTCATTGTTTATCAAAAGTAAGATCTAATGTGAAAGATGCCATCTATTGTCAAGAAACGTAGTCTAATATTAAGAATATAATCTATTGTCAAAAGATGTCATCTCAAAAGGTAAAAAATATCAAAAATGTCATTCAATGTCAAAAATGATTAAATATGTCTTAAAGAAAAAAAATTCTCAAATTTGTGTGTTCAAATAATGAGTCAATAATTTTTGAAAATCGTTACAAATCTGAATAAAAGTATTGAAAACATTTTATATAATTTGAGGAGAAAATCTCGAAATATCGAAAATTTCATCAAAATCGATAAAAATGACAAAATATCAAAAATCAAGGTATGTTGAAAATCTGATAAACATTTTCATAAATTAATTAGAAATCCCCAAATATTGAAAATATCATCAACATTCGATAAATTGAGGAATATTACAAAATCTAATGAACATTTTTTGAACCGACGAAAATCTCGAAATGATGATGATGATAAAAATGATATAAATCGACATGTTAAGTGTAAACATTTGATTGGGAATGTCAATTCATAGGAAATAGTCCAAATATAATTCGAAACGTCATAAATGTCAATCCGTGTGAAAATTTTCAAAATATGATATGATTGCTAACGTCAAAAATATTAATTTGTGCGAAAATTGTCAGAATACGATTGAATACGTCGAACATTAAAAATATCATATTTGAGGGAATTATTTAAAATACAATTAAAAATGTCTAATTTGACGAAAATTATTGAAATTTATCAAATTGTCAAAGTTGACAGAAATCATCAAAATTCATCAAAATGTCATAATATATAATAAATACACAACTTTATGACAACTTTATGATAATTCAAAAATTTACGAACGAGTGTCTTCCACTCCCAGACTAAGCATGAAGTAAAATTTCGAGTTTAGAAAAGCCCCGCGTAGAAAATTTGTAGAGGGTCGCGCAGCGACCCGAGACAAATTTTCACGGGGCTTTTCTAAACTCGAAATTTTACTTCATGCGCCACGCGTATAAAACAGTGATTTAACGAGAAATTTAAAAACATACAAAACTAAATTTCATGTTAATCCTTACGATTAATTCGAATTATTTTTGACGATTCGAATCCTTTTGTAACTATTCGAATCCTTTTGTAAGTATTTGAATCCTTTTATAAATATTCTAATCCTTTTATGAGGATTCGAATCCTTTTATGAGGGTTCGAATCCTTTTACGAGGATTCGAATCCTTTTATGAGGATTCGAATCTTTTTATGAGGATTCGAATCCTTTTATGAGGATTCGAATCACCCGCATTTGGATTCGAATACGAATCCTTTTAAAAAAGTGTAACGAATCCGGATCACGGATCCAGTTGAACTTAAGTATTCGAATGCCTCTTTTGAATCCTCTAAAAGGATTCGAATCCAGGATTCGAATCCTGAATGATTCGAATCCTGCTCAGCTCTGCTATTTATATAAAAATATTCAAATCCTCTGACTTAAACTAATGACGTAGACGTACTTTAACTTTAACTTTAACTAGTAGATATAAGACCACATTCAATATGAAATATAATAGAACTCATTTTGGTTTAAAACCGCCTATTAATATGATCTGCAATTTGTCTAATCAACTTCCACTAACTTGTGACGTATTTTTTCAACCATTAACATCCTTATTAGAATTTTGTTAATTACTTTTATTTTATTTATTTATTCTTACGGGTGGCCAATTACATAGAAAAAATAACATATATAATAAAAAATACAATAATACAACAATACAAGAACATTACTTATGAGTTAGAATCTAAAACTACACGACACGTACGCTTAAAATACTTTAGACTAACTCCGAACATATCAATTAAATTATAATATTCGTTAACATTATATATTAAGTAATTACGAGGGCTATTAAAACCAAATACCGATTTGTGAAATTCACAAGCAAGAAGTTGCTGATGCCGCGTTGCATGTCTGGGGATAAAAATGATAAAGATGACAATACATCCGAGCAATCGATTAGATTGTTAAATAAGCGATAAGCAAAACAAAGCGAAGAATAAATTCTTCGTTTATATAGAGGAAGGATATCAAGATATTTGAGCATCATATCAAAATTGTCATAATATAAATGACAACGAGAACAAATAAGATTAACCATTTTCTTTTGGACGTGCTCAATGCTATTGATATGACATTTGTAATTAGGGGACCATACGATGGAGCAATAATCAAGGATAGGTCTAACGAATGATTTGTATAATGTTATAAATGTTCCGATGGATGTGAAGTGTATTGACAGTCGTTTTATAAAGCCAATTAATTGCAATGCTTTTGCCAAAATTACATTTATATGACTTGTGAATTGGAGCTTACTGTCAAAAAATACACCTAAGTCTCTGATTATATCAACTCTCTCTAAGATATGACTGTTCAGAGAGTAATCAAAACGCCACAGTATGCTTTTTTTCTTTGAGAAACGCATAAGTTTACACTTATTTATATTTAAGTTAAGATCATTGTCATCACACCATCGCATGATCCTATTTAAATCAGTTTGGATTATGTTGCAGTCTTCCAAACACCTAATGGTTTTAAATATTTTCATGTCGTCAGCATAAAGTAGAATATTGGAGCTAATGTTGTTGCCAATATCATTAATAAAAATAAGAAAGAGTAAGGGATCCAAATGCGTGCCTTGTGGTACCCCAGATGTTGCATTAATTATAAGATCCGACATGGTACCATTGAATCTAACAACCAACTGTCTATTGCAACTAAATGATTTTATCCATTCAAGCATGCATCCAACAACACCATAAGATCTAAGTTTATGCAAAAGTCTTGCGTGACTTACCCTATCGAATGCCTTGGAGAAATCGGTATAGACTGTATCTACCATATCGCCTTTCTCCAATGCACAAGATATATAACTAGTGTATATGAATAAATTTGTTTCTGTTGATCTAGATGGAAAGAAACCATGTTGTTGATCAGTTATTAAAGGTTTAAAAAGCAACATCATATGCTTTGAAACAATTTTATCAAACAGTTTTGGGATGCATGATTGAATAGCTATTGGGCGGTAGTTGTGAATATCAGATTTAATTCCCGATTTAAAAACAGGGGTCACATAGCAATTTCTCCACAAGGACGGAAATTTCCCATTTTGAATGGATTTATTAAATAAGATTGCTAGTGGTAAGGAGAAGGCACTAGAACAGTTTTTAATTATACGAAATAAAATGTTATTATTTTTAGTTTATAGTCTTAAAACTTTTTTTGTTAATACTAAATTGTAATTGGGAATTTGTTTCTTGTTGGGCAATAAACATTATTATTACTAAGTCAGTGGATTTGGAATTAAATGAGCTTTAATCTATGCTTAATCCATTATCGGCCGAACTGTGATAGAGTTAACTGTAAAAATTGAATTTAGGTCCAATTCTGCATTTTTATGATATTCATAGAAATCATAAAAAAAGTGCAGAATTGGACCTAAATTCAACTTTCAAAGTTAACTCTTATTGTATTACATACTGTGAATTTTTCTTTTAAATATACATAAACTATACGCTGTAAACTTTCAGGCATTCGTCGATTTTATATAAAAACGTGCAATATTAAGTTTAGAACGAGTGCTTCCACTCCCAGACTAAGCATGAAGTAAAATTTCGAGTTTAGAAAAGCCCCGCGTAGAAAATTTGTCTCGGGTCGCGTAGCGACCCGAGACAAATTTTCACGGGGCTTTTCTAAACTCGAAATTTTACTTCATGCGCCACGCGTATAAAACACTGAAATATTGTAAATTTAGAAATACACTGACATTTTTTTTTAATGAGTAATAAGCGAAATATTTAAATAACAAAATATTTACCTTTTTTTCATACATTTTCAAGCCGGGTAAAATAATATAACATATTAAATTAACTTATTTAGTAATTTAATTAACAAAAACATAATAATGTTGCGTGTATGCATCAATGGCGCACTTCTGGCACGTTTCTGTAATTTAAACATTACGTTCTGTAGGTATGCTCAAAGAATGACATTTTAGAATCAACTTTTTTGAAATCATTAAATTAACCAAAATATTACTACTAATTTACGCGTCACAGCAATATTATTTTTATTTTGCTGAATGTGAACGAGCGTTTGGACTTCAATTGAAATCAATGTTGGATACGCGTGGCGCATGAAGTAAAATTTCGAGTTTAGAAAAGCCTGAAAATTTGGATTTGCCAGGGCGCGACTCGCTTCGCTCGCGCGCCCCCTCAAATCCAAATTTTCAGGCTTTTCTAAACTCGAAATTTTACTTCATGCTTAGTCTGGGAGTGGAAACACTCGTTTGAAGCTTTAAATTAAATTGTGTTATAAAAACTAGTGATTTAATGAATTACTGTATAGTTGAGGCTGTTAGTTGTTGAAACTCCATAATTAAAGTGATAATAAAACACTTAATTTGTTTAGGTTTCAAAATTATAATAATAATATAATAATAATAATAAACAAACTTTATTTCAATAATGCTTACAAAAGTAAAATATAATTCTGGAAGAACTTTGATGAAATTGTGTCAGCGTAACAAGTATATGTATATATCTATTATTTACAAGCTTCAAAATAATCACTCAGGGCATATAATTCTGCTTCAACGAGGAGATTAAAAACCGATGTCTTAAATTTTTTAAGAGAATCACCATTTTTGATTTTCGTAGGTAGCGCGTTATAAAACGTTATGCATCGATGCATAGCGTTCTTTTCCGTTATCGTGAGCCTGTGCATCGGTTGTTTAATGTTCACATTTCTTGTGTTGTAAAGTTTGTCACTGTCATTACTGAAAAGACTTTTATTTTTGAATATAAAAATTAATGATTCGTATACAAAGACTGCATATACTGTCAGTATCCTATTCTTTTTGAATATACCGCGACAGGTCTCTTTAAATTTTAGTCTATATTTATTGTACTACAACAATTGTTTCACCACACTATGGCTTCATCAGGTGGCTTCATCTACCTGATGAAGCCACAGTGTGGTGAAATAATTGTTGTAGTACAATATATATAATTTTAAAACCTAAACAAATTTAGTGTTTTAGTGATGAAATGAATTGATATTTCGAAAACTGTTAAAGAAGATGATTTTAGATTTTGGCAAATGCAAAATTTCTTTAACATCTACACAAAATATTGTAAAGATACTTATAATAATGTTTGAATTACTAATGTTTGAAATGTTAATTTTCCAAAAATTCGTATATAATTTGACTATTTTGACATTCACTCACAAATAACTTCAAACCCGTTGATGCTGAATTTATTGATTTTGAGATATTTCGAAAAATCAATGTTAGCTTGATATCCACACAACATTTTAGAAAGATATTACAAGAAGTTTTCAAAATATAATGTTGGAAAATGTTTATCTTTCATAAATTAGCATTAATTTTTACTTTTTTCACGTTTAATTGTAAATAATTCGAAAGCTGTTAATGCGGTATATTTGAATTTTTTTTTCTTTTCATTTCATCACTTTAATAGATTTTGAAAAAAAAGGTTTCTTTGAAACCCGCATAAAATTTTGTAAAGATATCTTATAAAATATTTAAACTACCAATGTTTGAAATCTTAATCTTCCGAAAATTCGTATAAAATATTACGATTTTGACGATCAATTGGAAATAACTCGAAAACTGTAAAAAGGGTATTTTTGAGTTTTAACATATTTTGAAAGAATAATATTTGCTTGATGTCCACACAAAGTTTTAGAAAGATATTTTAAGAAGTTTTCAAGACATGATGTTTGGAAATTGTCAGCTCACATAAATTCGCATTAATTTTTACAATTTTCGCGCGTAACTGCAAATAACTCGTAAACTGTCAATGGGATATTTGTTTAACATATTTTGAAAGAGTAACGTTTGCTTGATATTCGCACAAAATTTTAGAATAATATTTTAAAAAGATATAATATTTGGAAATTTTCATCTCAGATAAATTCCCATTAATTTTTACAATTATTTCGTTTATTTGCAAATAACCCGAAAACTGTTAATGGAGTATATTGGATATATTTTGAAAAAGCAACGTTTGCTTGATTTGCACAAAATTTTATAAAGATATTTCAAGTAGTTTTCAAGAAATGTTTGGAAATTATCAGCTCAGATAAATTCGCATTAATTTTTTCAACTTTTGCGTGTAACTGCAAATAATTCGAAAACTGTCAATGGGCTATTTTTCAATTTTGACATATTTTAAAAGAACGGTTGCTCAATATGCACACAAAATTTTAAAATAACATTTCAAGAAGTTTTCAAGATATGATGTTTGGAAATTTTCATCTTAAATAAATTCGCATTCATTTTTACAATTTTCTCGTTTATTGACAAATAAATCGAAAACTGTTAACGGAGTATTTTTGGATTTTGAGATATTTTGAAAGAGCAACGCTTGTTTGATATCCACACAAAATTTTAGAAAGATATTTTGAGACATTTTTAAGATATGATGTTTGGAAATTGTCAGCTCAGATAAATTCGCAATAATTTTTACAATTTTTGCGTGTAACTGCAAATAACTCGAAAACTATCAATGGAGTATATTTGGATTTTGATATATTTTGAAAGAACAACGTTTGCTCGATATTCACCCAAAATTTTAGAATAATATTTTTAGACGTTCTCAAAATATGATGTTTGGAAATTTTTATTTCAAATAAATATATAATATATAAAATTACGAAAAAACTATTCGTGAAAATGCAAACAGTGTCTTAATTAACAACACAATTTAAGACGATAAATATCCATTGAAACAACTACTTCCCGTGCAAATACACCTCCGGATATTGAGTTATACAATGAAATATTTAAAATCTTATTTAATTTGATTTGTTACAACGCTCTATTAAAGTATATGTAACGTTTAGGTCAAATTCTCTTCAAACCAACTAACAATACAATTTTAAATAAAAGGAGAGATAGCAACAAATTAGAAGTGAATGGAATTGGATTTAAACTAATGTCTTAGGCCATCTATAGACGCGTTTCGAGATTTATCTCTCTTCAGTATAACTTTGCTTATGACGTTTAAAAAATTAGGAATTAAATTAAAACAAACTTACTTGGAAAAAGTGTTGTGTGTGGAATGAACAGGTACACAGAAATGAAATGAGTGAAAATGGTGGTCGGTATTTATAGGTAAAAAAGGGGATTGAATTTATCTTGTTCAAATAAATTCGCATTAATTGTTACAATTTTCTCGTGTATTTACAAATAACTCAAAAACTGTTAAAAGGGTATTTTTGGATTTTAATACATTTCAAAAGAGCAACGTTTGCTTGATGTCTACGCAAAATTTTAGAAAGATATTTCAATTAGTTTTTAATATATGACGTTTGGAAATTGACAGATCAGAAGAATTCGCATTAATTTTTAAAATGTTCGCGTGTAACTGCAAGGTCAATGGGGTATTTTTGGATTTTGATATATTTTGAAAGAGGAACATTTGCTTGATATTCGCACAAAATTTTAGAATGATATTTCAAGAAGTTTTCAAGATATGATGTTTAGAAATTTTCATCTCAGATAAATTTGCATTAATTTTTACAATTTTCTCGTTTATTTGCAAATAACTCGAAAACTGTTAAACGGGTGTTTTTGGACTTTAATATATTTTGAAAGAGCAACATTTACTTGATGTCCACGTAAACTTTTAGAACGATATTTTAAAAAGTTTTCAAGATATGATGTTTGGAAATTGTCAGCTCAGATAAATTCGCATTAATTTTTACAATTTTTGCGTGTAAATGCAAATAACTCGAAAACTGTCAAAGGGGTATTTTTGAATTTTGATATATTTTTAAAGAGCAGCGTTTGCTTAATAGTCTCACAAAAGTTTAGAATGACATCTTAAAAAGTTTTTAAGATATGATATTTGGAAATGTTCATCTCAGATAAATTGGCATTAATATTTATAATTTTCTCGTTTATTTGCAAATAACTCGAAAACTGTCAAAAGAGTATTTTTGGATTTTGACATATTATAAAAGAGCAATGTTTGCTTGATGTCCACACACATTTTTAGAAAGATATTTCAAGAAGTTTTTAAAATATGTTTGGAAATTTTCATCTCAAATAAATTCGCATTAATTTTTATAATTTTCTCGTTTATTTACAAATAACAAATAATTTTTAAAAGGGTGTTTTTGGATTTTGACATATTTTAAAAGAGCAATGCTTGATGTCAACGCAAAATTTTAGAGAGATATTTCAAGAAGTTTTGAAAATATGATGTTTACAAATTTTCAACTTAGAGAAATTCGCAATAATTTTTACAATTTTTGCGTTTAACTGCAAACAGCTCGAAAACTGTCAATGGGGTATTTATGGATTTTGACATATTTTGAATTTTTATGGATTTTGACATATTTTGAAAGAGCATAAATTGCTTGATATTTGCACAAAATTTAAGAATGATTTTTCAAGAAGTTTTTTCAAGATAGGATGTTTGGAAATGTTCATTTCATATAAATTTGCATTGATTTTTACAATTTACTCGTTTATTTGCAAATAATTCGAAAACTGTTAATGTAGTATTTTTGGATTTTGACATATTTTGCAAGAGCACCGTTTGCTTGATATAAACACAACATTTTAGAAAGATATTTCAAGACGTTTTTAAGATATGATATTTGGAAATGTTCATCTCATATAAATTGCTTGATATTTGCACAAAATTTAAGAATGATTTTTCAAGAAGTTTTCAAGATATGATGTTTGGAAATGTTCATCTCATATAAATTTGCATTGATTTTTACAATTTACTCGTTTATTTGAAAATAATTCGAAAACTGTTAATGTAGTATTTTTGGATTTTGACATATTTTGCAAGAGCACCGTTTGCTTGATATACACACAACATTTAAGAAATATATTCTAAGACGTTTTTAAGATATGATGTTTGGAAATTGTCATCTCAGATAAATTCCCATTAATTTTTACAATTATTTCGTTTATTTGCAAATAACTCGAAAACTGGTAATAGAGTATATTGGACATATTTTAAAAAAGCAGCGTTTGCTTGATATCCGCACAAAATTTTATAAAGATATTTTAAGTAGTTTTTAAGATATGATGTTTGGAAATTCTCAGCTCAGATAAATTCGCATTAAATTTTTCAATTTTCACGAGTAACTGTAAATAACTTAAAAACTGTCAATGGGGTATTTTTGGATTGTCAAATATTTTAGAAATGCAATGTCTGTTTTACATCCACACAATATTTCAGAAAGATATCTCAAAAAATATTTAAGTTATGAACTGTTGAAAGGTTCATCAAAACTTTAATGAATTAATATTTTTGACGTCGTATTATTCTTGAAATTGTCAATATTGTGATTTTTTTTTGGATTAAGATTATCAATATATCATTTAAAGGAATATCATTTGTATTTATAATGTTTAATTTAGAAGATTTCTGTTATTTCTAGTTTATTTTATCAATTGAAATGTTTACAACTATCATTATTATAAAGTATATTTATAGAATTTGTTATTGTCTAAATTTATATAAATAATGACAAAATAACAAAATTTTTTGTTCTCATTATATAGGGTGTCCCATTAGTGCGTTCTCGGAGGATATCTCAGCTCATGTTAAAGATAGAACAATTGTTTCTTTACCAAAGTTATTTGATTTTTAGAGCTGCATCACCTAAAAATATTTGTTTATATACAGAGTGTGCCATTAAGACAGTAGCGGATGCAAATTGCTTATTTTAAATGGATCACCCTGTATATTAATTTGTTTTTGAATGTATCATAAAAATTGCCTATCATTTTATTGAAAACATTTCGTCTTAGTCGTATCGTTTCGGAGTTATTTGACATTTATGGACGAAAATGATATTTGCAGTGGTTTTATAAAGCTAAAATATCTCTGAAACTAAATGAGGTAAAGAGCTGCAGATTTCACTATTCTCTTGAGAATTGGGGGCGCTATCACCTGCACTACACAGGGTGAGTTTTTTTCGATGTTCTCTATGGGGATCTCGGAAACTATAAGAGATAGAAAAACGGTTAAATGGGGAAAGAAGTGTAGTTTTATAGGACGAATAAAATGACACTTTCAAAATATTTGAAAAAGTCAAGGGTAACAAGATATTTTGAATAAAGTAAAATGTGTCAATTTTTTGAAATCAATATATCTCTATTATTATCATAGATAGAAAAAAACTGTAAGGGACAAAGTTGTAGAAAATTTTACACAGATTAATAACAAAAAATAAAAAAAAAAAATTTCGCCCATATTTTGGGAGATATGACACAAACTTACCTTTTTTTTTTTTAATGGAAACAATAGTTGGCTAAGACTTTATTAAAAGGGCTATTTTTTTCCCTTCAATTCGATATAACATATGCCATAGTTATTTTTAAAATAAAGTAAGTTACAGTCGTTTTTAATTTTACCATACACCAAAAAATAGTTAGCCATGAAAAAGACAAAAGTAAAACAATTGCAGTTGTTTATTCTAAACACATATTAATTCATTTCCATATTTGGTTTGTTTCGATAAGTTTGTTTTGTATTTATTTGGTGTTGGAAGTTTTTGAAAGTGATAATGAATTTTTCCAACGAAGAAAAGCGTGATATGCTTGTTTGTTACATTCAGTGTAATAAAAACGCTGCGGATGCTGCAGAACAATATTATAATCAATATATCGATCGTCGGCAGCCATCTTTACCAACATTCAGAAGAATTTACCACAATTTGGGTGAGTACGGATCCTTTACAAAGCCGAAACTTGAAAAAACGAAATTATTGAAGTTTCGGAAATAAACGTATTAGCATTGGCGATGATAGATCCATCCACATCGACCAGACAAATTGCAACAGAAGCAAGCATATCTCAACGGACTGTAGTACGAGTTTTGAAAAAACACAAATATCACCCATATAAGGTACCAATTTCACAAAATTTACATGGCGGTGATACCAATAAGAGAATGGTCTTCTGTATGTGGTACAAAAACATGTGCCAAGAGGATAATACGTTCCCTACAAAAATAATTTGGACAGATGAAACGCGATTTACTAATTATGGGATTTTTAACCGGCACAATGAACATGTTTGGAGTCAGGAGAATCCACGAGAAGTTGCACAACGTAGACCACAAATTAAAATTGGATTTAATGTATGGTGCGGTGTGTTCGGATCGAGAATTCTCGGCCCATATATTTTTGATAACACTTTGAATGGAAATGATTACCTTCGTTTTCTTCAAGAAACATTTGAAGATATGCTCGATGATTTAAATTTATCAGTACGGGCAAGATTGAAGTGGTTTCAACACGACGGAGCTCCACCTCATAGCAAGTTGGCTGTGCGAAACTATTTAAATGATGCTTTTCCTAATTCATGGGTGGGAAGAAATGGACCAATCCTATGGCCACCTAGATCACCCGACCTATCTGTTTTAGACTTTTTTCTGTGGGGTTATGTGAAGAAAAAAGTGTATCAACAATCATATCAATCCGTGGAGGATCTTAGACTAGCTGTACTTGAAACATTTAATTCTATTGACAGAAGAAAAGTCAAAAAAGCCACAAATTCGATTTTAAAAAGATGTACTTTATGCCATAATAATAATGGTGGACTTCTTGAGCATCTTATGTAATATTTAAAATTTTCTTCTATTATTATTTTCATAATTTTTGAATTATTTTACTTTATGTTGCTTTTGACAAATCTAAAGAAAGATAATAAATTAAATATTGATTTCGTTGCTATAAACAACCGCAATTGTTTTACTTTTGTCTTTTTCATGGCTAACTATTTTTTGGTGTATGGAAAAATTAAAACGACTATAACTTATTTTATTTTAAAAATAACTATGGCATATGTTATATCGGATTAAAGGGAAAAAAATAACCTTTCCAATTAGGCCATAGCCAACTATTGTTTCTATTTAAAAAAGATAAGTTTGTGTCATATCTCCCAAAATATGGGCGAATTTTTTTTGATTTTTTGTTATTAATCTATGTAAAATTTTCTACAACTTTTTCCTTTACAGTTTTTTTCTATCTATGATAATAATAGAGATATATTGATTTCAAAAAATTGACACATTTTACTTTATTCAAAATATCTAGTTACCCTTGACTTTTTCAAATATTTTGAAAGTGTCATTTTATTCGTCCTATAAAACTACACTTCTTTCCCAATTTAACCGTTTTTCTATCTCTTATAGTTTCCGAGATACCCATAGAGAACATCGAAAAAATCTCACCCTGTATAGTTGTTGCGTTTTAGTTGTTTGGCTATAAAATAAAAATAGTAAAATTTATAAATTTTAAATTAAGGGTAACTTCGTTGTTTTAAATAGAACCATGTAACTTTTTTAATATCAATCGACTCAAAATGAAATTCTATTTCTAATTTGATAATAATTTTGTATCTGTAGATGTAATATAATTATCTTAAAAATTTTAAACTTACGGATAAAAATTATAAACCTAATGAGAAGAGAATTAAATTTTGAGTCGATTGACGTTAAAAAAATTATCCGGTTCGATTTAAAAAAAATCAAGTTACCTTTGTTTGAAAATTTATAAATTTGACTATTTTTGTTTCATAATCAAATAACTTGATCGCGATAACTTTATAGCGCATTCGATAGCGCCTTCTATTCTGAGAGTGGCGAAAACTGCAACTCTCTATCTTATTTACTTTCAGAGATATTTTCGGTTTATAAAATTGCCGCAAACGTGATTTTTATATATAAATGTCAATTGATTCCGAAACGGAACAATTTAGTCCAAATGTTTTTAATAAAATGATACGCAGTTTTTATGAGCAATTTAAGAAACAAATAATATACAGGGTGATCTATTTAATATAAGCAAGTTGCATCTGCTACTGCCTTTATAACACACCCTGTATACATGCAAATATTTTTAGGTTATGCAGCTTTTAAAATCAAGCAACTTTCTTAAAAAAGCTTTTTTTCTATCTTTAACGCGAGCCGAGATATCCTCCGAGAACGCACTCATGGGACACCCTGTATATTGAAAATGTTGGCAAGTCAATTAAAATATATGACAATACATTTTCTCAACGCTAACCAAACTAAAATATAATAAATAAAAATATAATAAATAAAAATATAACAAATAAAAATATAATAAATAAAAATATAACAAATAAAAATATAATAAATAAAATAAACTACAAATAAATATCTTCAAAATTGATAGTTACACAATTCATATTATATTTTATTGACTTTCATTTCCAGATTTCTATAATTTTTAACAGTATTGGTAGTTTGGTATGATTTCTTATTTTATTTTATTTATCAACGGAAATCTCCTTTATACATCAATACACAATTAAAAATAGTGATATAAGATAAACATAATATTACTTTGAAAAACATATAAATAGAGTGAGAAATATAATACAACAAACAAATATACACTAATTAACAATATCCAGATTAATAAACTGTAAATGGCGTTTGAATACACTGTAAGAATTACTAAAAATGTAAAATGTATTTTAATTTACCTTAACCTTAAATGTTAATAATTTTGATATTTTTCATAACTTCTGTATATTTTGTTACTTTTCACGATTTATTTAAAAAGCATTTTCTAGCGTTTGGATCAATTTGAATAAAATTCCCCGACTTTCCCGGTTTAAATGATCATGAAGTAATTTTTTTAAGTATTCGTTTTCAGGCATTCGTTGTGTTTGAAAATTATTCAATGCGAAGTTTCTCACGAGTGTTTCCACTCCCAGACTAAGCATGAAGTAAAATTTCGAGTTTAGAAAAGCCCCGCGTAGAAAATTTGTCGAGGGTCGCGCAGCGACCCGAGACAAATTTTCACGGGGCTTTTCTAAACTCGAAATTTTACTTCATGCGCCACGCGTATACAACACTGATTTCAAGTGAAGTTAATTAATACACAATTAAATCTTTAATCAGAGTAACACGGAATCAGATATTTAGTCTGTTATCAACAATGTTAAGTGGTAATAATAAATAATTAGGTTTTGAACATTTTCTAAGTTACGAGTGTTTCAGTTCAACACTGTTAAACTTGCAGTTTTATTTGGCATATATTTTTACAACAAATCGTATACGAGTACAATAAAACGAAAAATCACCGGTGAAAAAAAGTCTAGTTAAATGTTTTTATTAAAAGTTAATTGGGCCGATTTACAAGATAATGGCTCTGACACTCTGTAGGTGTCCGCTGACAATGTTATCTCCGCGTTCTGTAGCGGTAGTTCGATTCCATTATATACACCAGGTAGAATGTAGAGTACCGTGCACATGCGTCGTCGTCGTCGGGGACGACACCTGTAGAAACCGCGAGCGCCAGGAGTCGGAACGGAATCAGTCGGTCGCCTCCTCTTATCACAAACGCGTCGCCCTCGCGAAGCGCGCTCGTACAACTCGTCCTTATCACAAAACAGAAAAAAAAAAAACATTGCCGAAAATTGTAATAAATGGAAGGAACATCGGAGTGAGGATTTTTTGGAATTATAAGTGAGGTGTGTTGCGGCTTCGCGTTGCCCAGAAGGAGAAAACAGGTGTAAAAGTGGTAAGTCGGCATACTTGTATTTGAGTTACATAAAAATTAACACCCAGATAAAGAGAAGATCGTAATAAAAGATTACTCACTGTACGGCACGTCTGTTTGCGCTCCTTGTTTATGCATGAAGTAAATATTTCGAGTTTAGAAAAGCCTGAAAATTTGGTTTGGCCGCGTAGCGAAGCGGAGCGACCGAACCAAATTTTCAAGCTTTTCTAAGCTCGAAATATTTATTTCATGCGCCAGGCGTATGCAACACTGATTTATTCTGAAGTAGCGAAAAAATGCAAGAATTACTTTTTTGTGAATAGTTTTGGAATAATAATAATAGAAAGTACACAAAAAGTAAAAATTTTGAGTACTTGTACTCCGAGTACTGTCCAGCTCTGTCGCTAACATCACTAAGTGTGCAACACATGCGTGAAAGCCTTCTATAAACTCATAAGGTTTGCAACATGAGTCTCACTCGTCTTCATTTTTAACTTCGCGCACTTGTTACACAATATACTATTATTTCCTAACAAATTACTTTTTTCCAGGAAAATTGCTATGTTTTTATTTATTGTCAATCGTAAAATTAACTCAATATCAATCCATAAAAATGCTGAATGCATGAAAATATTGTTCAAAACTTCACTCGAAATACTTACTACATTATAATTAATCTGGTTTTCTTTCTATTGTTATTAAAGATGAAATGTGTGTGTTCATTTCATCCTTAATAACAATAGAAAGAAAACCAGATTAATTATGATGAAGTATTTCGAGTGAAGTTTTAAACAATATTTTCATGCATTCAGCATTTTTATGGATTGATATTAAGTTAATTTTACAATTGACAATAAATAAAAACAAAGCAATTTTCTTGGAAAAAAGTAATTTGTCAGGAAATAATAGTATATTGTGTAACAAGTGCGCGAAGTTAAAAATTGAACACGAGTGAGGCTCATGTTGCAAACCTTACGAGTTTATAGAAGGCCTTCACGCATGTGTTGCACACTTAGTGATGTTAGCGACAGAGCTGGGCAGTACTCTAGTACAAGTACTCAAATTTTGTACTTTTCATGTACTTTCTATTATTATTATTCCAAAACTATTCACAAAAACGTAATTCTTGCATTGTTTCGCTACATCTCCGTAAATATTGATCACTATCACATTTAAGCGTTATATATTTTTAACTTTAGTGTAAATTAGTGTTTTATACGCGTGGCGCATGAAGTAAAATTTCGAGTTTAGAAAAGCTCCGTGAAAATTTGTCTCGGGTCGCTGCGCGACCCTCGACAAATTTTCTACGCGGGGCTTTTCTAAACTCGAAATTTTACTTCATGCTTAGTCTGGGAGTGGAAGACACTCGTTACTCTAAAATATGTCACATTTATTAAAATGTGTATCGCAACAGTCACAAAGAAAAAAAAAATAACATGGCGATCTCAGTCCATGAGCACTTTATTTTCCAAGTACTTGTACTCGACGCATTTTTATACCACATAATGACCTCGAGTATATTTGGATGCACCCACCAAAGTTAATCTTGATATAACTGTCAAAACAAATGAACACTTGAAGTCTTTATCTTGATAACTCTCTAGTTGGCTACATTTCATTTAAAGAAATGAAAACTAGACTAAAATCCATACATACGTTGATGTGTTAGGTGTTAATAACTCCTCAATGGAAACAAGTCCTAATTAGTGAGTATTGTTTGAATGCTGTGTCGTTATTAAGGTCTTGAAAATAGAATTGAAAAAACGGTGCGAGAGGCCCGACCAATTGACCAATTCTTGACTCTCAAGGACGGAATTATTTGTGCTAAACTTTAGCACTTTAGCGTTCGCTCGCGTTTTTTTTTCTCGTTCTTTTTATTGCCAATTATTTGAATTTATGATTATAAACATCAACCAAGTTCGATAAGGAAAAGCTTATAGTTTCCAATACCTTTGAAGATTTGATAATAAGTAAAATTGGTTGATTGATAAGACGGTAAGATGTTGAAAATCCATATTCACTTTGTCTAAATAAAATTATGAATAACTGTAATTTTCAATAAAGTGTGGTTATTTTCACAATAATTGTTTCGCGAATTTATTGCTTCTTCAGGTTAGTGAAAATTTGCTGCAAGCAAACAATTTTTGTGAAAATAAACACACTTTTTTTCAAAAGCACAAAGTTATTTATCATTTTATATGAATAAGTAAAATTGTGAACTCAAATAATTGGTATAAGTATTTTTAATTCATTTTAATTATTTTAGTTCACAATTTTACTTATTATATTGAGTTTGGTAAGGAAAAGTTTGTAGTTTCAACTTCAGTTAATAACACTTGTAAATAAAACACTTTTTACTTTGTTTAACCACTGGATCCAGTGGTTAAACAAAGTAAAAAGTGTTTTATTTACAAGTGTATTTAAGATGTACCACAAAGTGAACGCCTACAACACCAAACAATCAATGCAGTTAATAATTTCAGTAAAAGTAGGTACCCAGTTTGATAAGTTTTCAATGTAATTTTCAATAAAGTGTGATTATTTTCACAATATTGTTTCGCAAATTTATTGCTTCTTCAGGTGATTGAAAATTAACTGCAAGCAAACAATTTTTGTGAAAATAAACACACTTTTTTCAAAACCACAAAGTTATTTATCATTTTATATGAATAAGTAAAATTGTGGACTCAAATAATTGGTATGAGTATTTTTAATTCATTTTAATTATTTTAGTTCACAATTTTACTTATTATATTGAGTTTGGTAAGGAAAAGTTTGTAGTTTCAACTGCAGTTAATAATTTCAGTAAAAGTAGGTACCCAGTTTGATAAGTTTCCAATGTTTCAAAGAAAATAAATTTAGCGTACAGCAAATTCTTTGTTATTTTACTACGGTTTTGATATTTTTTGTAACACATTTTCAGATTTGATAATAAGTAAAACTAGTTGATTGATTAGGCGGTAAGATGTTGAAATGTCTAAATAGAATTATGAATAACTTTGTTATTTTCAAAAAGTGTGTTTATTTTCGTAACAATTGTTTCGCGAATTTATTGCTTCTTCAGGTGAATAAAAGTTTCCTGCAAGCAAACTATTTTTGTGAAAATAAACACAAATTTTTGAAAACCACAAAGTTATTCATCATTTAAAAAATGTAAATGTAAAATCATTTTCAGTCGAAAACAATATCGAGATGTGTGCAACTATGGTGACACTTCAGGATAAACTTGTCAGTATTTTAACTATATATAGGCCTCCGAATGGGAATTTCGATGTGTTCTTCACCAACATGTCATTATGTTTGACATATCTTAGGAATAAATGTAACTTTATAGTAGTTTGTGGTGACCTTAACATAGACTTTTTAAAAAACTCTATTCATAAGCATCTGTTGGCTGATTTGTTCAATTCACTCAAGATTGCTGTTGTGGCAAATAAGCCAACACGAGTTTTCACAAACGTAAATAACCAAACTTCTATTTCGGCTCTCGATTACATGGTAACCGACCTACCCCATGATATTTATACAGTCAGGATTGTAAACCCCTTAATTGCTGATCATTTTGCCGATATATTAGAAATAACCGTATCATCGCCCACAAACCTTAATCCACCAAAAAAACAATCAATGAGGAAAAGACTTATAAACAGCTCAAATTTAGAATATTTAAAATCATTGATTGAGAACGTAGATTGGAGCAGTATCTACGAATTGGATGCAGATTCTGCTTTCAGTTACTTTTTCAAAACATTCCAATATTTGTTTGTATTAACATGTCCCGTTCAGACAAGCAATAAACACAGCAGTAGTAATATAAACTGAAAGAAGTGGATATCTCAGGAAATCATAAACAATAGTAAGGAAGTAAAAAATATCTTTTGGTTGTGCCGACAGTTTAAAAACGAAATTTTATGGAACGAGTACAGAAATAGGAAAAAACAATTAAATAAAACAATAAGATAAGCAAAACGCAATTACTTTGCAAGTAAAATCAATAACGCTTCTAATAATATAAAAGAAACTTGGTCCATTATTAACAACCAGCTAAATAGAAAAGTGGGGGGCCACGGCGATATCTCATTAAAAGTTGACGATAAACACATATACAATCAGTGCGATATCACGAATCAGTTTGCGAGCTATTTTTCATCAGTAGCTAATACACAACTGCGAAAGCATTTTTCTAAGAATATGTCAAACGCCGCCACAGTTGGTAACTTTAACAACACCAGTTTCTTCTTCAACCCAATTTCAGAAAATGAAATGCTGAAGTGTATAAATAATTTAAAAAATGTTAACTTCACCGGAGTAGACGGGATATCAGTGAAAGTTTTTAAATTCGTGGCAAGTGGTATTGTAAAACATCTAACATATATCGTGAACCTAGCCGTATCTAATGGCTATTTTCCAGATTTTCTAAAAATCGCGTCTATTGTTCCTATTCACAAAAAAAGGTGAAAAAACTGAATGTAGTAATAATCGTCCGGTCGCATTACTCAGCATTTTTTCAAAACTTGTCGAAACCATAGTATCTAATCAAATGATTAACTACTTAACAAAATTCAATCTACTACGCGAATGTCAACACGGCTTCAGACCTGGTAGATCAACAGCAACTGCCACTAACCATTTAGTCAAACATATATATGAACACCTGGATAATGGCCTAGAAGTCATGGGTCTATTTTTCGATCTGTCCCGTGCCTTCGACACGATAAAGATTGACTTTATTATAAATAAGTTAATGTCGTTTGGTTTTCGTGGTTGTTTCTTAAAATGGCTCGACTCCTACCTGCGCAACCGAAAAATTCGGGTTAAGTTAGTCGAGACCATCTCTGATGAGTTTACAGTGGATATAGGGGTTCCACAGGGGTCAGTGCTGGGACCACTAATATTTTTGCTTTATGTCAATGATCTACCTTTATATGTAACATCAGGGAACTTGATTATGTATGCTGATGACACATCAATAGTGGTCTCAGCGCAGACGCCTGAGGAACTTCATAGACTGGTAACGAACATTACCAGAGACTATGAATCATGGTGTTCCAAAAATATGCTCATACTGAACAACAACAAAACGGAATATGTATATTTCTCGAATAGGCGTACGTTGTCGGCAACAGTAAAATTTCTGGGCACCATAGTTGATACACACTTACGATGGGATGGCCATATTAGTTTTGTCTGCAAGAAACTTTCGAGTGCTTTTTTTGCAATTAGGCAACTAAAGTCATCTCTGAACAAGGCCACTCTTTTCACTATTTATTATTCGCTGGCGTACTCGTTTCTGAATTACAATATATTAGTATGGGGTAACGCAACTAATATTCAAAGGGTATTTGTTCTCCAGAAAAATATACTACGCCTAATTTGCGATCTAAAACCCAGAGACTCTTGCCGACATTATTTTATAAGATTCGGTTTGCTGACTTTACCATACATATATATCCTTAATGGTATTCTACTTGTTAAAGATAATTACCATTCTTTCTCTAAGAACTCAACAAACCACTCACATAATACTAGGCATAGGATGTTGTTGAGAGTTGAAAAACATCAAACACGTTTGTTTGAGAAATCACCATACTATGTCGGCACACTAATGTATAACAAATTGCCTGATGATATGAAGTCAACCGCAAATCGTAACACTTTTCGTAAAAAATTGAAAAAATTTCTTGTCGATAAATGTTTTTATTCAATTTCCGAATTTTTGAATTAGTTATGTATGTCTTTTATTTTAAGATGGTATTGTAATTGTGATAATATTTAATTTAATTTATTTCACACATAATTTTAATTATTAATTGACGTCTCACATCTATTTTATTGTAAATAGCCTAAGTGAATAAAGATTTGATACTTGATACTTGATACATTCTATATAAATAAGTAAAATTGTGAATTCAAATAATTGGTACGAGTATTTTTAATTCATTCCAATTATTTGAGTTCACAATTTTACTTATTTACTGTGTTTGGTAAGAAAACGTTTGTAGTTTTGAATGCAGTTAATGATTTCAGTAAATGTAGGTACTCAGTTTGATAAGTTTGCAATGTTTGAATGAAAATAACTTCAGCGTGCTGCAAATTCTTTGTTATTTTATCCCGGTTTTTAAATTTTTTTGTAACACATTTCCAGATTTGTTAATAAGTAAAACTGGTTAATTAATTAGGCGGTAAGATATTAAAAATCCATATTCACTTTGTCTAAATAAAATTATGAATAACTTTGTAATTTTCAAAAAAGTGGGTTTATTTTCATAACAATTGTTTCGCGAATTTATTGCTTCGTTAGGTGAATGGAAGTTTACTGCTTGCAAACAATTGTTGTGAAAATAACCACACGTTTTTAAAAACCACAAAGGTATTTATCATTTTATATAAATATGTAAAATTGCGAATTCAAATAATTGGTATACTATTTTTAATTCATTCCAATTATTTGAGTTCAGAATTTTACTTAACATAACAAAACAAACAATCTTTATTGACAACAGTAGGTATTACATAACATGTATAATTAATTATTTTATTTTATTTTGTATGAGTGCTGATCCTGTTGCCAATAGGCTATCGACCCGTGGTCTTTCCGCCAAAATTGTCAATTGTCATGAAATTGTCAGTAGGTACGTCAGTTAGTGTCCTGTTGAAATGATGAGGTGAATTGAAATATGGTGGTGGCTGGGTAATTTTACTTATTTACTGCGTTTGGTAAGGAAAACTTTGTAGTTTCAACTGCAGTTAATGATTTCAGTAAAAGTAGGTACTCAGTTTGATAAGTATAGCAAATTCTTTGTTAATACATCTTGGTTTTTATATTTTTTGTAACACATTTGAAGAGTTTATGAGAATTATTTAAAGATTAAATAAAACAGCAAGTAGATTAAGAATATAATAATAATTATCTTTATAATTAAAAAATTAAATGTAATCTAGGTAGATTCAGGTATCATGTTGGCACAGCACCTTGAAAACTCTGTCTGTGTGAGTAAAGTAAATAGATAATGTATACATAAAACTTAGAATGTATTACAGAGAATGCATTGCAATATAGGATAAAAAAATCAAAATAAAAATAGTGACCTGATGTTGAATTTTGCATATAAATTATGCACAGAACAGTAAATCTGTCGTGTAACTCAAATATTCATTGTATAATTCAATACCTGTCAGGGTATTAGCTCAAGAAGTAGTTGTTTCAAAGAATATTTGGAGAAGTCTCAACGAGACTAAATTTTTGCAGAAAGTCGATACCAATTTTAATTAATTTTTATATTTTGTAAATATTCTTCAAACTATTGGCAAATTCAATTTTTCTTCAAAATAAAAATAGTGTATAAATAAAACTTAGCAAGTAGTAATCACAGGATGTGTATCACAATAAAATTTAAAAAATGCAAATGCGATAACCACAACCACTTTAAAATTTTGTGTAGTTTAGTATTGTATTATGATTTTGCAAAATATTTGTATATTCTGTAAAACAGTAAATAATAATTTCTTAAAGATAACGCGGAAAAACCCAAACTCTAGTTATTTTCACAAACTTTACAAGTTTCGTGAATTATCGTGTTGTTAATTTTATTTTAAGAATTCGGTTTTGTCATTAAAGGTATTAATAAATTTCTAACAAGGGTTTTACACTCCTTGATTAAGCGCCATTGGTGCATACACGCAACATTAGAAATTTTTTGTTAACCAAACTACTAAATGAGTTAATTTTGTATATTATATTATTTGACCTGACTTGAAAATGTATGAAAAGGAAAGTGAATATTTTGTTATTTAATTTTTTAGATTATTACTCATTAAAAAAAAGACATCAGTGTATTTCTAACTTCACAATATTTCAGTGTTTTATACGCGTGGCGCATGAAGTAAAATTTCGAGTTTAGAAAAGCCCCGTGAAAACTTGTCTCGGGTCGCTGCGCGACCCTCGACAAATTTTCTACGCGGGGCTTTTCTAAACTCGAAATTTTACTTCATGCTTAGTCTGGGAGTGGAAACGCTCGTTCTGAACCTTATATTGCAGGTTTTTATAAAAAATCGATTAAAGCCTGAAAATTTACAGTATATACATTTTGTATATTTAAAAGAAAAATTCTACATACTGTGAATTTTTCGTTTAAATATGCAAAATGTATACACTGTAAATTTTCAGTCATTAATCGATTTTTTATAAAAACGTGTAATATGAAGGTTAGAACGAGTGTTTCCACTCCCAGACTAAGCATGAAGTAAAATTTCGAGTTTAGAAAAGCCCCGCGTAGAAAATTTGTCGAGGGTCGCGCAGCGACCCGAGACAAATTTTCACGGGGCTTTTCTAAACTCGAAATTTTACTTCATGCGCCATGCGTACAAAACACTGAAATATTGTGAAGTTAGAAACTTTAGAAAAACTTTATTTTAGACATTTGTATTTAATTTATTTCTAGTAGTACATACATCTTTATTCAGACAATTACAGTAGTATAGTATAATACATTGGAGATGGTCCAGAAAAAATTCCTACGTCGTGTTGCGTATAGGATGAATATATTGAATCCACAGCTTAACTATAGTTTACTTAGAGTTAATTTAGATTTATCGACGTTACTTTCCAGCAGAAATTATTTTGATATGTGTTTTTTGTATAAATTAATAAACGGGTATATTTGCTGTCCCGCGCTGTTGGCAGGTCTTGATTTTTGGCACCGAAAATCGGGACCTTCAACAAGACAGCAAATCTTATTTAGAGAGAAATTGCATCGTGCTACGTACGTTAGGAACAACCCGTTGTCCAGATTAACCCGCACCGCCAATTGTTTACTACCTTCTGTAAATTTTAACTTATTTGCCGCTAATTATTCATGCTTTCGTAGGGCGGTAGTGGTCGTTAATCTGGATTTAATTTTCATTTAGTTTAAGTCCTTCATTTTGTTATGGGGAAATGTAATTGGTGTTACTTCAGTACGTTATTTTTCAATTCTTTGTTGTATTGTATTATCTTTGTAAAGATATTTTCGTTAATTAAATAAATAAATAAATAAATAAATAAATAATATATATATATATATATATATATATATATATATATATATATTATTACACTATGGGGTTAGTCTGTCTGGGCTATCGACCAGAGGTCTTTCTGCCCTGTCTTGAATTTATTTTATTTGAAAATTTTTATCGTATGCTAGGCTTGTGAACTGTCTTGATGAACGGTACAAATGAATTGATGTATTGTGAGAGGAGGATGTTTATATTTGGGATGGATATTTAGGTTTCTAGGAATACAGAATTTGTTTAGGAGTTCTAGGTTATGGGTGTTTACAGCGAATTTTTCGCTGAGGGTTAATATGCGTTGGGAAATTGGTGTTACTTGAGTAGTTTCGTAGAGGATGATGTTTGAGGCATTATGAAGAGGATTTATTGGGTGCCTGAGTTTGGTGAGGATTCGTAGGCCTGATCTTTCGGCGACTCGGATATGGTGTGAAATTGAAGGACGGATATGAAGGAATAAAATTGCACCATAGTCTAACAAGGGCCGGCATATCGATTCGTAAATCCTAACTGCTGTTTTTGTGGAAAATCCTTGTTATTTATAAGTTAAAGATCTGAAATGCCTAGCCCTTGTTTTCATTTTGGTTTTAATGGATTTGGTACGTGGGAGGAAGGAAAGTTTTTAATCAAATTCTATGCCTAGGTATTTGCAGGAGTAGGATGGAAGAATTTTGCTGTTATTTATTACTATTGTAGGAAATCGTGGAGTGATTTTATGGAAAGGAATGAATCATTTGGTTTTGGAAGGATTTAATTGTGTTCGCCATTTATTGCACCATTTTTGTATGGAATTAAGAGAATTTTGAAGGAGGTTTTGGGATTGTTGAAGCGTTGAAGCGTGGGAGATTAGGGCCGTATCATCAGCAAAGAGTAGGGCGTATCTTGTTGGGTTAAAGTAGGAAGGGTTGGGATTGAATATGTCGTAGCAAAAGATATTGTAAAGAAGTGGGGATAGCGGAGAGCCTTGCGGAACACCTTGCAGGAGGGGGAATGAGCGAGATACAGTTTGGCGGATTTTTACTTTACAGGATCTGTTGGTTAGGAAATGGTAAATAAGGATTATTAGATGCTTTGGGATCTTAAGGATGTAGCATTTATATAGGAGGTCAATATGCCAAACCGTGTCAAAAGCTTTAGTTATATCAAGAAAGGCGATACTTGTTTTTTGACCTTCTAGATGCATGGTTTGTATATTGGAGGTTAAAATGGAAAGAGGTAGTGTAGTTGATTTTTTGGGGAGGAATCCGAATTGGTATTGGGGGATGGAATTTATGGTTAGCTGTAGGAGTTTTTGTTTAATAAGGGATTCAAATTGTTTACCTAATACTGAGAGGAGTGTTATGGGCCGATAACTGGAAATAAGAAAAGGATCGTTTTTTGGTTTAGGAATACAGGTAATTAACCCTTGCATCCACTCGGATGGGAAGTATTGATGGGAGTAACAGTAGTTATACATTTTTAGGATTAGTACGTGGATATCATAGGGTAGTTTTTTTAAAATTAATCTGGGAATTTTATCAAAGCCTGGAGAGGAATTTTTGCCAGAGTGTAAAAGGGAGAAATAGTCCGTCTCGTCCAGTGTATCGTCTGGGGGAGGTGTAAGGGGAGTCGTGTCAAATGAATTAAACCAGTCTTGCAAGTAATTATAGAATCTATTGTCATAATTGTTGTTATGCGTAATTTGATATGTTTGTGCTAATTGATTTGCAAATGCCTGTGCTATGTCTTTATCGTCTGTTAGTATTGTACCGTCATTTGGGTCCTTTAAGTCATGCATGTAGTCCCTTTTTTTATATTTTGATAATTTTTTAAATTCTGTCCAATACGTTTTTTCTTGCATGTCGTTAATTTTATTACAAGTTTCGATCCATTTCGATTTCTAAAATTCTAGTATGAGGTTTTTGATTTGTCTTGTAAGTCTATTGAATGTCTGTTTAATTGAACTGTCCGTATAGACTTTACTGTCTCTGTAAATTTGTCTTTTGTACTTTATAAGTCTGAGGATATAGTTTGGTAAAGGATATTTGTAGTATTGTTTTTTTACTTTGGGTGTCTGACGCTCTATGGATTGTGAAAGTGTGGAATTAAAACGGGATTTAACTTCGGGATCTATGTCTTGTACGTCTTGAAATGCTAGTGTTATGTCTTGTTCTATTTTCTCTACATCACAACTCTGATAAAGGGAAATGTAATCTGGGGGGAGAGGGGATGGACATGAGTTTGTTTTAATGTTAAATTGTATGGAGAGGTGGTCGGAGCAAAGGTCGGGGGTAAGCGTGATTGAATGGATAAGATGTTGGATATTTTGGGTGCACAAGAGGATATCTGGGGTAGTGGATTGGTGTTCATTCATTATGAATGTGGGTGGAGTAGGAATTTTGATAAAGTTGGAATTGGTGCAAACATTTTGAATTTGTTGAGCCTTTCTCTTGTTTATATTGAAATCGCCTATGATGAGTGCGTGATCATACAGCGAGGCTTTTGTAAAAATTGTATCATCAATAGAGGAATGTGGATGGATGTATACTAGGAATATATGAAGGGAAAAATTTATTTCTATTTAAATTATTTAAAAAAAATATATGCGCCTAAAAAGAATTAAAAAAAATGAATTATATATAAATTTCTACAATAAAGTCTCTGTCTTCATTTTATTTTTTGAATCCATCACAAGATTGGCGTAAAATTAGTATACATGTTTTAATTATTCCTGGGAATTTTTATAATAATGTATTCGAGTATTCATTTAAAAGCGGAATTAATTCAAAAAATAAAATGAGACGGAGACTTTATTGTAGAAATTTGTATGTAATTTATTTCTATTTAAATTCTTTTTTTTAAAGATATATGCATAAAAAGAATTTTAAAAAATAAATTACCATTAAATTTCTACAATGAAGTCTCCGTCTTCATTTTATTTTTTGAATTAATTCCGCTTCTAAAACTAAAAACCCAATTAATATTGTCAACTTTACAGCAAAACAAAGAAACATGTCATTCACAATAATCTAATTATTCAAATATTTGAATCGAAATTTTCGAAAACTGTTTAGTTAAGTTTAAATACTGCAGACAAATAAAATCAATTAAAGCCTGAACATTTACAGTATATACATATTGTATATTTGAAAAAAAAATTCTACATACTGTGAATTTTTCTTTTAAATATGCAAAATGTATACACTGTAAATTTTCAGTCATTAATCGATTTTTTATAAAAACGTGTAATATGAAGGTTAGAACGAGTGTTTCCACTCCCAGACTAAGCATGAAGTAAAATTTCGAGTTTAGAAAAGCCCCGCGTAGAAAATTTGTCGAGGGTCGCGCAGCGACCCGAGACAAATTTTCACGGGGCTTTTCTAAACTCGAAATTTTACTTCATGCGCCATGCGTACAAAACACTGAAATATTGTGAAGTTAGAAACACACTGATATATTTTTTTTAATGAGTAATAATCGAAACAATTAATAATAAGTTATTCATAGAAATCATAAAAAAGCGCAAAATGTTACCAAAAATCAACTTTTAAAGTTACTCTATAATTGCTCGGCCATTAATGGGTTAAGCATGAAGTAAATATTTTGAGTTTAGAAAAGCCTAAAAATTTGGATTTGCCGTCGCGAGCGAAGCGAGTGACGGCAAATCCAGATTTTTGGGCTTTTCTAAACTCGAAATATTTGCTTCATGCGCCAGGCGTGTAAAACCCTGATTAAATATGAAGTTCATAAACATACTTAGTTATTGCTAATGTATCACAAAATTGACGTAAAATAAGGATACATGTTTTGATTACTCCTGGGAATTTTTATAATTGATGTATTCGAGAATTCATTTAAAAGCATATTCAAATATTCGAATTATGCGGATATTCTAATTATATTAATTACGTTTTTGATTTTAGCGGATACAATTTTTAAATAATTAGAATATCGTGAATGACATTTTTCTTTTCTTTTTGCTGTGAAGTTGACAATATTAATTGGGGTTTTGGTTTCAGCAGCGGAAATAATTCAAAAAATAAAATGAGACGGAGACTTTATTTTAGAAATTTGTATGTAATTTATTTCTATTTAAAATCTTTTTTAAAAAAATATATGCGCCTAAAACGAATTAATAAAAATTAATTACATATAAATTTCTACAATAAAGTCTCTGTCTTCATTTTATTTTTTGAATCCATCACAAGATTGGCGTAAAATTAGTATACATGTTTTGATTATTCCTGGGAATTTTTATTATAATAATATATTCGAGTATTCATTTAAAAGCGGAATTAATTAAAAAAATAAAATGAGATGGAGACTTTATTGTAGAAATTTGTATGTAATTTATTTCTATTTAAATTCATTTTTTTAAAGATATATGCATAAAAAGAATTTAAAAAAATAAATTACCATTAAGTTTCTACAATGAAGTCTCCGTCTTCATTTTATTATTTGAATTAATTCCGCTTCAAAAACTAAAAACCCAATCAATATTGTCAACTTGACAGCAAAACAAAGAAAAATGTCATTCACGATAATCTAATTATTCAAATATTTGAATATTCGACAAATCCAAATTTTCTAAAACTGTTTAGTTAAGTTTAAATACTGCAGACAAATAAACAAACCCTAAAGTAAAATTAATACGCATTAAATAAACTATATAAAAAGACAGTTATTTCTTTCTTAATTAATAATTAAGAAAAACATAGTTGTCTTTTTATATAATTTGACATTACATTTACATTTCCACAAATTTCGTTTTCAATTAATAATTACACAGTGCGAAAAATTCAAACTTTATTTACTGAATTGAAATCTGAAAACAAAAACGAAACATTTTTGTGAAAGAAAAAATACAACTGTTGTTTGCGATATTAGGTCATTTAAGGATTTTATTGAGGTCTGAAGTTTGGAAAATTGGATATATACCAAACAAAAGTTTTTCATCAAAAAGATCACCTAAAATGGCTTATATGAAGATCTGATTTGCAACAAGACACGTAATTTTTGGTAAAAGAAGTTACATTATTTTAGTTCTACAAGATAGTCAAACCAAATCGGATGAATTTTAAAACCTCGTAAAATTTTCAATTTCGATCGCACAGGGTTGAAAATAAGCACAACGTGTAGAGAAACTCAGTAAGTTTTATTGCTAAAAGGAAAAAATCTAATATGTTAAGTATGAAAAGTGATAAAGATGGTCTAACCAAAATGGAAGTTTTTTTAAAACGGACGATTTTGTAAAATGAACGTTTTTGTAAAACGGCCTTTTTTTTTAAAAACGGACCATTTTGTAAAATAAACGTTTTTGTAAAACTGATGTTTTTGTAAATCGTAGCTCATACGTGACAATTGAGTTGTGTCATACTAATAATCAACATATGACAGTTGCAATGAAAAACTGGTGCTTGAAACATCGCGTGTTTGCCGTAATTGGGCCCTTCTTTTTTGAAAATGAGAGAGTATGCAGTAACGATCAACTCCGAGCGTTACATCCCTTTGCTTCAAGAATTTTTTAATCCCTTATCTTAAAGAAAATTAAATTGACACTGACAGCATATGGTTTCAACAAGACGGGGCTACAGCTCACACGGCAAGGATTTCTATGGACTTTGTAAGATCGATTTTCCCCCGTCGCGTGATTTCTCGAAATGGTGATGTTCCCTGGCCTCGGCGCTCACCAGACTTCACCCCCTGTGATTTTTTTTCTTTGGAGCTACCTAAAAACTATAGTGTATGCCAGCAAACCCAGAACCATCCATGAATTAAAGGAATCCATCAGAAATGAAATCACTGCGATACCAGACGATATGGTGTACAGAGTAAAGAAAAACTTTACTAACCGCCTGGAAATCTGTATAGAAACCGAAGGTCGTCATTTAAATGATATTATTTTTCACACCTAATCAAGGCCGTAGCCAGGGGGGGATATGGGGGTTCACCCCCCCCCCCCCCTAAATTTTCAAAATATAAAATTTTTGTATGCACAAGCGGTCCTGTAAGAGCAAAAATAATATTTTTAATTGGCAATTTCAATTATACTTATGTTTGAACGGCAACGTGACCGCCAGTCTAAAGTATCAATTTTTTTAGAGGAAATGGCAAAGCTATACTGATGAGAGATAAATCTCGAAACGCGTCTATAGATGGCCTGAATAGTTTGACCCAAATTGTTACATTTACAGTAGGTTACTGTATGTAACAGCAAATACTTGTTGTATAATTCAATGTCCGTCGGGATATTAGCCCGGGAAGTAGTTGTTTTAATGAGTATTTGATATAGTCTTTGTAAAACTAACTTTTTTTTTTAAATAATAATAATAACTTTCTTTATGCCCACAGGTACATAAGTCTATACAAAAGAAACAATAATACATTTAATATTTAAATTTAACAAAGAAATCTTCTATGGAATAAAACGCATTTTCTATTAACATTGACTTAATTTCATACTTAAAATCATTTGGCGTTAGCTGTTTATATTTTTCTGGAATTGAGTTATATAAACGTATTCCAAAAAATCGAGTGCTGTTTTGAGTACGTTTCAATCGGTTAAATAAAGGACGTATTGCATCTGCATTTCTTGTTTTTATTGTACTGTTACTTAGATCTTGGTTAGTGCAGTACTGGTCTATGTTTTCATGAATATGCATTAGACATTCCATTATATATATAGATGGGAGTGTAAGTACTTTCAGTTGCCTGAAGTGGTCTTTACAATCTTCAGTATAACCCAGATTACAAAGAATTCGAATTGCTTTACGCTGAGCCGAAAATACATTGAGTGAGCCTGGGGAGTGTCCCCAAACAATTATGCCATATCGTATATATGACTCTATTAATGAGTGATAGCACATTTTGAGAGTTTCAAAATCAACAACTGGCGAGAGCCGACGAAGTAAGAATATATTCTTATTTATTGTCAAAACAATCTTAGAAGTATGAGATTTCCAAGTTAATTTACTATCCAGATAATACCCTAAAAATGTTACCTCGAGAGTCAAGTTTTGATCACGTACCCTTTTCAATTTAAACTGTATATTTGTTGTTTTGTCATTATTAAGTAATAGTTTATTTGCAGAGAACCAATTAGTAGCCTGATTGACTATGACAGAGCATTCGTTTCTAAGTTCGTCTTGCGACCTTCCTTGATTTATCAATGTAGTATCATCTGCAAATAGTATGATATTGTCTTCGCCAATGTATTTACATAGATCATTAATGTACAGTAAAAATATTACAGGGCCGAGTTTGGAACCCTGTGGTACACCTTTGTTACTAATATACTCTAATGATAGTTTATTTTGAGTTTTAACTGCTTGTATTCTGTTGGCCAAGTAACTCATAATGAGCTTGCAACTAAAATGGTGAAAGTTGTACATATATAGCTTTTTGAGAAGAGTCTCATGGTCCATGCTATCAAATGCTTTTTGTAAATCAAGAAAGGTCGCCTGTATTACCTCATGATCATTAAATGCTTCAAGGCATTTCTCAACAAGCTGTAAGGTAGCACTAGTAGTAGAGCGTCCGTATCTGAATCCATACTGACTCTTTGATAATAATTCAGATTTATTAATGAAACAAATTAATTGACATTTCAGTATATCTTCAAATACTTTTGCGATTGTCGGTAAGATTGATATAGATCTGTAATTCTTAACATCTGTTTTGGATCCTTTTTTATGGACTGGGATGACTATTGCCTTTTTGAGGCAAGAAGGAAAAATCCCTTCTAGTATTGCTACATTGAATAGACGTGTTAGTGGTGGAATTAGTAACTCTTTCACTGACTTGACTATGCTAGCGGTACATTCATAAATATCCCCACATTGGCTATTTTTAAGAGACATGATAGAGGATCTTACAGCATTGTTGGATATTAATTCAAATTTAAAATATGATGAATCATTATGATTTATACTAAGTAATTGAAAATCAGTAACTTTAAATGAACTATTTTCTATATATGGCAAATTGGATGCTATAATTGAGAAATAATTAGCAAAATCGTTTGCTTCGCGCATAAGTGGGACATTTGGCTGTTTATTCGTATGGGAGTTTATAATATTCCACATAACCTTTTGATTATTGCAGGATGAATTTAGATTTATTAATTTCTCGGTGTTTGTTTATAATTAGTTCTTTGTATTCCAATCTTGTTTTGTCACGCAATTCTTTGTTTTTGGCACTTTTATTTTGCTGATAAGCCTCATCAACTAATTGCAGGGTATCTTTGATTTTTAAAATATTTACGCTAATTGTATGCGAAGTAGTCTGTTTTTGTTTGTACGACTTTCGTGGGAAGGCAGTCGTAATAGCATTATTTAAGATATTTATGAATGTATCGAACTTACAGTCAGTTGAAGTTGTATTTTCTTCAATGAATGACCAATCGACATCATGCAGAAGAAGATACAACTGAAACTTACCAGACATGGTAATAGGTCTTATCACCCTTGTATTGTCCAAGGGGCACATTGTTGGTATTTTCAGTCGAACATCAATAGCCACATGATCCGACAAACCAGTAAACAAGGGATTTACTATTAATGAATGTATATTACTGAAGATGTTATCTATTCTGTTGTTAAACCTAGTATTGAAATTCACTAATGGAAACAATCCAAAGCTTCAAAAAAAAACCGTATAGCTCGAGTACATCTTTAGAGTTTATATTGTTAAAGTTGATATTAAAATCGCCTCCGATTATAATATTTTTTGTTATATCAAGAGATGTCAGTAAGGAATTTATTCCGTTAAGAAATATATCAATCTTACCATTTGGAGGCCGATATATGTTGATAATGATAATGTTTATATCTGATAAGAGTGTGTAAGAGAGTTCTATTTCATTTTCTACTGAGTAATTATGTAAGACTGATTCTGTTTTAATATTGTTTTTTGCTAGTATAAATGAGCCGCCATAAGATGTTTTTCGAGTGAATATGGATGTTAAATTATAGTTTTTAAAATTTATTAAGCACATTTCATTATCGTTTAGCCAGTGATCTGTTAAACATAGTATAGATATAGAATTAAATTCATTGCTTAGTAGAATGTCTAGTTGGTCTAATTTATTCCTAACTGACTGCACGTTTAGAAATATCAAGCGACATTGTTCTTCTTTTGGTCTATTTTTTGCAATCTCGATAAAAAATGGTTAACAAATACGCCTTCGGGCCACATTTCAGGATCTTTAATAATATCCGAGTCAGATTGGTCGACAATTAATTTATATGAAGAATACTTGTTGTAGATTGCGAAAATAATCGTACTTTTAATGTTTAATATTTTTACCATTGAACCCCCACACTAAATGTTTGTAACCCTCTCCGAATTTTTTTTCTGGCTACGGCCTTGCACCTAATATTTTAAATGTTGTTCTTTTTTGCAATAAAACTTACTGAGTTTCTCAACACATTGTGCTTATGTTCCACCCTATACGATCTAAATTAAAATTTTGACAGGGTTTTTATTCGTCCGTTTTGTTTTGATTACCTTGTATTAGTTTTTCAATTTTGGATGGAAAAAGTTAAAACAAAATCGCACGAAACACAACAATCAGATATCCAATTATCGAAACTTCAGATCTCGATAATATCCTTAAATAGCCTAATATCGCAAAAAACAGTTAGATGTATTTTTTCTTCCACACAAATTTTATATTTTTGTTTTCTGATTTTAATTAAGAATTTTAGTTTCGCACTGTGTTATTAATCTGTTTTTTAAACATTTTGTAAGATTAATAATTATATAGAATTATTACTTTAGTAGCTCAACAAATAACAGTTAAATATTCAACTGTGTACAGTTTCTGAAAAAAATTTCTATGGGAATTGAAAAGTAATTGCCAATACCGGTAATTTCTGGTTATGCCCGTACTTTACATTTTATCTATTGAATGTAAACTCAATAAATTAACAAAGTATTATGTCACGACTTAACAAAGGTGTTAAGGATACAAAATATAATAATAGAATTGCCGTTATTATTATTATAGTTTAATGTTAGTTAATTTCTGCTAGACCAGCACAAACACGAAACTACCATAATAATAATCTTTATTTTCAAGGTGTAAAAATTGGACAAAATGAAAATCAGATTTCGTATTAATAGAATAAAATCTTACTTTTGAAGTATTATAATAATAACTTTATTGTCCAACACATATTACAGAACAAATACAGGATAAGAAAATAATAATACAGAATTCAATAAAAACCCATCAGTATTTAGGCTATTTTCACCTAATGCTAACAAAAGTGTAATTTTATTCATATTTTTAGAAAGGATAAAATATAAATTATACAGGAAGTTTTTATTTTAATACTACGCTATATAAGCGAATCTTTAAGCTTTAAACGAGTGTTTTCCACTCCCAGATTAAGTATGAAGTAAAATTTCGAGTTTAGAAAAGCCTTAAAATTTGATTTGGTCGCGTAGCGCTACGCGACCAACCAAATTTTCAAGCTTTTCTAAACTCGAAATTTTACTTCATGCGCCACGCGTATACAATACTGATTTAACGTGAAGTTTAAAGTATATTCCTTTAGCACCCTACTTTAGCGGCATATTTTAACTTCACTTGAAATCAGTGTTTTATACGCGTGGCGCATGAAGGAAAATTTCGAGTTTAGAAAGGCCTGAAAATTTGGTTTGGCCGCTCCGCTTCGCCTGGAAGTGGAAACACTTGTTCCAAGTAAATTTAGATTAAACAATTCAGCAGATGAACATTTTCACAATTATAAACAAAAATAGAGCAACATAACCTCTTAATTACTACAAATTTAACTAAAGCGAAGTTTGAACGCATAAAAATGTGTTGTTACCACGTTCATTTCATTAACAGTTTAAGTATTCTGGATTATTATTTTCTTCTCCTGTAATTGTCCTGTAAACAAACTAAATTTTCTGGCTTTTCTAAACTAGAAATTTTACTTCATGCGCCACGCGTATAAAATACTGATTTAACTTAAAGTTTAAAGTATATTCCTTTAGCACACTACTTTAGCGGTATTATTTAACTTCACTTGAAATCAGTGTTTTATACGCGTTGCGCATGAAGGAAAATTTCGAGTTTAGAAAAGCTTGAAAATTTGGTTTGGCCGCTCCGCTTCGCGGAGCGACCAAACCAAATTTTCAAGCTTTTCTAAACTCGAAATTTTCTTTCATGCTCAACCTGGGAGTGGAAACACTTGTTCCAAGTAAATTTAGATTAAACAATTCAGCAGATGAACATTTTCACAATTATAAACAAAAACGCTTTAACCTCTTAATTACTCCAAATTAAACTAAAGTGAAGTTAGAATGCATAAAAATGCGTTGTTACCACGTTAATTTCATTAACAGTTTAAGTATTCTGTATTATTATTTTCTTGTCCTGTAATTGTCCTGTAAACAAACTAAATTTTCTGGCTTTTCTAAACTAGAAATTTTACTTCATGCGCCACCCGTATAAAATACTGATTTAACGTGAAGTTTAAAGTATATTCCTTTAGCGCACTACTTTAGCGATATATTTTGAACTGTACTTGAAATCAGTGTTTTATACGCGTGGCGCATGAAGTAACATTTCGAGTTTAGAAAAGCCTGAAAATTTGGTTTGGCCGCTCCGCTTCGCGGAGCGACCAAACCAAATTTTCGGGCTTTTCTAAACTCGAAATTTTACTTCATGCTTAGTCTGGGAGTGGAACACACTCGTTAGTAGCTTTAAATTAAACGATTTCGTAAAAACACAGCTTATACATCCGGGTTTGTTCACCGACAACAAAAAATCCCTGTATTTATGTAAACAAAAAACACCTTGAATTATTCACTTTCTGCTTTTAAACAAATAGCTCCTTTTTATTTTTTTTATATTATTCTTATTCAATCGATTGATTGATTCATAAGATATGAATAAAATCAATCTACATTTTTACATGTACACTAAAAACAAAAATTCCCTGTACTTACGTAAACAAAAACAAAAAACACATATTGAATTATTTACTTTCTGCTTTCAACTTCGACAAATTAACAAAATATTATGTCACGCCTTAACAAAGGTTTTAAGGATACAAAATATAATAATAGAACTGCCGTTAATATCATTATAATTCAATGCTAGTTAATTTTTGCTGGACTAGCACAAACACGAAACTAATATTTTGTATTAATAGAATGAAATCTTACCTTTGAACTTTTATAATAATAGCTTTTTTGTCCAACACACATTACTAGCACAGTTACAGAACAAGAAAATAATAATACAGAATACTTATGCCGGGTTTTACCAACGTCAGTTTAGTCGACCAATAGTTATTCATCGATTTAAATCCAGTAATAGTTAAATACATATCAAAAAATCAACCAATTCAGAAGACATTGATGTTTGGGACATGAAAAATGTGTATTCAAATCGACGAATAAATTCAATCAGCGGATAAGATTTAATTGAAGTTGGTGAAACCGGACATTAAACTATTAATGAAATGAACGTAGCAACAACGCATTTTTATGCGTTCTAACTTCGCTTTAATTACATTTTTAGTAATTAAGGGGTTATGTTGCGCTGTTTTTGTTTATGATTTTGAAAATGTTCATCTGCTGAATTATTTAATTTAAATTTACTATGATCGAGTGTTTCCACTCCCAGGTTAACCATGAAGTAAAATTTCGAGTTTAGAAAAGTCTGAAAATTTGGATTGGTCGCGACCAATACAAATTTTTAGGCTATTCTAAAATCGAAATTTTACTTCATGCGCCACGCGTATAAAACACTGAAATATTGTGAAGTTGAGCTTAATACGGGTGAATGTATTTTATGAGTTTATAATGTTCTGTCTCATGAAATATATTTTTATTTTTTTATTTTTTATTGAGTTAAGAGCATAGCTGTACACTTGTCAAATACATGTTTCTTAAATCTAGGTACTTAATTACAACTGTAAATGAAAATATGTATAAAATATAAACAAATAGATGTTGAATTATATTCAAATACGTACTCATGAAAATTACCGAAATAAAACAAAAACATTCAATAATGTAGAGAGGGACGCAAAAAGAAGCAGGTAGTGCCTAAAAAGCATTAATGACATAGTAAATTGTATACAACGCGCAGTATTAAAAAAAAACAGTTATAGAAACTTAATGTGTGTAGAATTGTAGATTTCAAACTTAAAATTCCTAAATTAAAAGTAAAGCACAAAACTTAAAATAATACATATGATCGAACTTATCTAAATAATTATAAATAATGCTCACTTCATTTAACTAGGTTAGAAATAAGAACACATTTATGTTTATATCACCAAAAAATCATTAGATGTGATTTGTTTAACCTATCAAAAGTGAATTATAATAATGAAATAACACTATTTTTATCTTAATCAATTAATTAATTAATAGTATATTACGTAACGAGAGTGGTATGCAGCATATTACATACGAGCGAATATGTTGCGCACGAGCCGCGCAGCGGCGAGTGCTGTATTCCGCGAGTATGTAATTGCCATACCACTCGAGAAACGTACGATACTTTACCTACGCCCTAATAAAATAAAAAACGAATATGAAAGGAATTTATTTATTACAATAATTGTTAATAATAACATGACAATTATTGAAACTAAATTGCGACGGCTTATTATTAATCGTATTGTTGTTATGAAAAGAAGTTGATGGGAGCATCTCCATATTTTCAATATGGACCGAAGTATTTGAACTGTCGCTATATAATAATAATAATAATAATAATAATCTTTATTTCTTACCAAATAAGTATACAAAACATAGAACAACACTACAGTAAGAAAATGGCGAGGTTCAGTGTATTGTGTCCGATAAGGACACTTACTGTTCTTCCACCTAACCAGGAAAAATTAAACTAAATAACAGAATAATATAAAAAGTAAAAAATGTACAATTTACAGACATACTGGTACATATATAGTATACACAAATATACGCTTATACATGCATACGCACATGTTAGAGCTTATGATTAATTTGAAATAACAAGTGAAATATTTCAATAATTATTGTTTTTCCAGCAAGAGAGATCTATATAGATTTTTGAATCGTAATATTGTAGCGTTTTTAAAGTGTGACGGCAGTTTGTTGTACAAGTTAACCACTTGATAAGTAAACGAACTTTTAAATTTTTCTGTGTTATGTTTTGGAATACAGAAGTGTTGCTTAAATCTAATGTTACGTTGGTGCATGTCACTCCGAGTTGTTATTTTATTATGTAGATACAAAGGAGTTCTGGTCGAGATAATTTTATGGTACAATACGCCATTATGTAGTTGTCTCCGGTTATACATGTTCAACCAAGATTTCCCGGTCACTATTAATGTATGTGAAATTCTTTCGAATTTTCGGATACCATGAATGAATCTTAGGCAGGAGTTTTGGATTCTTTGCAGACGATTTTTTTCTGTCACATTTAAGCATGGTCCGAATAAAGAACTGCAGTAATTCTGATGAGACAAAACAAGTGTTTCACAGAGCATTGTTTTTACACCAGAATTTAGTATGTGTCTGTGTGGGTAAAGGAGCTTTAGAGTAGAGTACGACAAATTTGTAACTCTCGAGATTTGCTCGCACAATTTTAGATTTGAGTCTAAAAGAACACCTAGATTTTTTACACACTCCTTAAAATCGACCTTATGGTCTCCCAAGAATATTTGTATTACATTATTACATTTGATCCTATCGACCTGTTTAGTAGATCCGAATAGTAAGCCTGTTGTTTTGGTGGGATTGATGACCAAAGAATGTAATTTTGATTAATTACAAATATACCTCTACAATTTTGTCAGCCGGAAAAGAAATATAGATTTGCGTATCATCCGCATATTGATGTATTTTACTGTAGCGCAATCCAGAAAACATACTACATGTGTAAATTGTAAACAGTAGTGGTCCTAAAATTGATCCCTGAGGCACACCCTTATTAATAGTCAAAGGTAGTGAAAGTTCTTCTTTAATTTTTACTTGTTGTGTTCGATTTTCTAAATATGACTTTATCATTTTAATTACATTATTATTACACCCAATAAATGTTAAGATGGCCAAAAGTGTTTTGTGATCTAGGGTGTCAAACGCTTTACTGTAGTCCAGAAGAACAACAGCTGTTAGTTTATTATTGTCTCTTTCATGTAATACATCATCAACAAGATCAATAAGTGCTGTCTCACAACTATATCCATGACGGAACCCAGATTGTTTCTCTGGCAGTATACTATTTAGATGCAGAAACTGACGAATTTGTATTGACATTAGTTTTTCTAATATCTTAGAGCAAATTGGCAAAATACTTATTGGTCGTAAATCATTTACACTGTCGGGTTTAGCTACTTTAGCTATCGGTGTTACAATTGCAATCTTCCATGCATCTGGAAATACGCCCTCTGTCAAACATGTATTAATTATGTGTTTCAGATATGGTAAAATATGTGGGGTACATAGTTTAATCATACGGCAAGATACATTATCATATCCCATAGCATTTGTTTTTATTGATTTTAGTATGTTGTAAATGCTAATTTCGTCAACCGGTTCGAATTTAAGTTTAATATTTGGCATTAGTAAATTATTATTTTGGTAGTGGTTTATTAGTTCAGCATTATTTATGTTAGTAGATGGTACAGAATTAACAAAATGGTAGTTTATATCGTCCACATTATTTAAATAAATGGGTAGTTCTCTTTTTTTCTTTGAATGGATGTTATATAATTTTAACTTTCTCCATAGTTGGTTCTTTTTACAATTATTGAATTCAAATTCGAGGAATGCTTTTTTTTCGCGTTTTATTGCTGATGTTACGTGGTTTCTTAGTTGCTTATACTCATTGAAATGTGATACCTGTTTATGTTTATCTGGATTAACTGCAGTACTAATTTTACTAGCAATATTGTTTTTTGCATAAAGTGAAGAGTCTACATAACCCTCAGCCATAGTTGACGATTGCCACCCACCCAAGTTTTTTAATTGCAGAAGATCGCCTCCAGAATTTACCAATAACGATGCTTAAGATCTACGCAAACAATGTCCGGTGTACAAATTAGGTTTTGTGAGTCCTAAGTATTCCGCTATTTGCTTGGGGACTGCGCCAATCTTGTTTATACCCACAATTTGTCTGGTGCACTTTTGCTTTTGATAATTTATAAAAAAAACGGCATATTTGGAGCAATATTAGCAGGTCTTAATATCATGTATTTTTTTATGGTCTCGTAAAATGTTTCAGGTACAACAAAAGACCTCTCTATTTTAGTTTTTGTGGTGGGGAGATTCACAATTAAAGATTTTCCAGTATCTTCTACCTGATTTGCCTGTAAATTCTTTAGTTTTTGTTTCTTATATCTATTATCAATATCACCTAAAATAATTTAAAGTTCAAAGCTTATAAGATTTAAAAAAAGTGTACCTTAGTCAATAAAAATTCTCTATCAGTCGCCGTGTTCAAAAATTGGTTGATCTCGTTGGATGTTAGTGTCTTCGACTTCTTACATTTATAACCGTCGGTCTGTCTTTTTAAAAATGTTATGAGGCGCTGGTATCTGTTTATGTTTCCATTTTCATTTAGGTTAATGGTTGACCTAAGCATGGAATAATACGTCCACAGGGACGAAGGTTTTATGGTTTTTGCCAATTCTACAAAATATACCAGGATGATGTTCTCAGACGTTTTATTTGACTTCTTCTCTTGGTGCCATTTGACGTATTTTCTGTACACTTTTTCATACCTAGTACTGCTTTTCTCAGGGAGCATATCGTTCGTCGCTTTGGTTGCTTGTACAGCTAATTCTGGTGGCGTATAATCAAAATCTGACTGACTGGACGACATTCTTGGCTTTTTTTATGACAGATAGGTATGTAACTAGAATTGTTTCTTTTTGGTCCAATGACTACTTAATCCAATATACATCAAAGAAATTTCAAACATTAAAAGTGCGATTCTTTTCGCAATCTACAACAAGTTAGTCTTACAAAGACTATATCAAACACTCATTGAAACAACTACTTCCCGGGCTAATACCCCGACGGACATTGAATTATACAACAAGTGTTTGCTGTTACATACAGTAACCTACTGCAAATGTAACAATTTGGGTCAAATTATTCAGGCCATCTATAGACGCGTTTCGAGATTTATCTCTCATCAGTATAGCTTTGTCATTCCCTCTAAACAATTTGACACCTTAGACTGGCGGTCACGTTACCGTTCAAACATAAGTATAAATGAAATTGCCAATTCTTGGTTGCAGAAAACTTCAAACATTAAAAGTGCGATTCTTTTCGCAATCTACAACAAGTTAGTCTTACAAAGACTATATCAAACACTCATTGAAACAACTATTGTTTCTATCATACCTAGCCATTCTTACCATATTTGTTTATAATTCTTGAGAATTATAAATACTTAGAATAAATACAAATCGAGTATTTAATTCAATATTATTTAAGTCAGGCTTTGTTGTTTTTTTTAAGATTTTTAAAAGAAAATATAAAATCTGTACAAATAAATAGATTATTTACCTGCTAATGATTTAATCCCTTTAGTTATAAATTACATCCCTTCAGTTTTGTGTACCTGTTTCAACAACACACTTCAACATTTCTGTACGTTTTCTGTTTATTTTCATAATTTTTATTTTTTTGCATTGAAAGTCTAAAGCATACTTATACTGATGAGGGATAAATCTCGAAATGGGTTTACAGATGACTTAAGACTTTTTCTGTAAGATCGCCTAAGATTATTTCAATTTATATTCGTTCCCTGTAATTTTTTCAATTTATTTCAATTTCCTGTTGGTTCATTTAGTTTGGCGAGAGAATAATTTGATGTTGCATTTTACATAGAATAGTAAATCTGTCGTGTAACTGAAATATTCTATGTATAATTCAATATCTGTCGGAGTATTAGCTCAAGAAGTAGTTGTTTTAAAGAATATTTGGAGAAGAAGTCTCAACGAGACTACATTTTTACAAAAAGTCGATATTAATATTAATTCGTTTTTATATTTAATTTAATATTTACTTATATGTATTAAATAAATTATGCAATTAACAAGAATGATTTACTTTTTTTTACTTAAATGTATGTGAATATATACGAGTAAATATGCACATAGGTATAAGAAGCTATTACGTAAATATTGTTATAGGAATGTTTGTCATAAATATACATAAATAGTTTAGGCATGACTCAGTTACTCAAGTAATATAGTTGCAATACATTTTCAAATTTTCAATGAATAAATCTGTATGGGAGGTAAACTACACCAAGTCACATTTTGGAAATTTCACAGGGATATTTACCTCTCTATATAGTAAAACATCCTGATTCTAACAGTACAAAAAACTTATTTTGCAAAAAGAAATGTGACTTGGTAGAAGGTAAACCTTCTACATACAGAAATATGAGTATGCATTAAAGCGTGTGAAATGTATTGTGACGCTTTAAAAAATTGCACGAAAATTCCGTGCGATCATTTAAATTATGATTTAGAATAGATCGCATTTTGTGAAATTTATTGTGACGCTTAAGAATATTGAACGCAAATACCGTGCGATCATTTAAATTATGATTTAGAATAGGCCGCATTTTTTTTGTGCGGTTGCCCAGAATGCTACTGAATGATGGAATAAGTTTGAGGTTATGGTAAACCAGAGTTGTTAAAAAATACGTTTTATTTTTATTTTAAATAAAACAAACAGTTTTTTTACAAATCGTGTTTCTTTTAAAATTAAAACAGCGTTTTAAACATTAACAATTAAATACATGTTTAAAACACGTTTAAAACAGAACATATTTAAGGGCCATTGATGCAATAACGCAATATTGTTGATTTTGTGCTTATTATTAAATTACTAAATAAGTTAATTTGATACATTGTATTATTCGACCTGTCTCTAGTCAGAAAAAAAATGTAAATGTTTTATTGTATAAATATTTTGATTATTACTCATTTTAAAAATGTATTTGTAAGTATATTTAAAACATCACAATATTTAAGTGTTTTGTACGCATGGCGCATGTAATAAAATTTCGAGTTTAGAAAATCCTGAAAATTTGGTTTGGCCGCTCCGCTTCGCGGAGCGACCAAACCAAATTTTCAGGATTTTCTAAACTCGAAATTTTATTTCATGCTTAGTCTGGGAGTGGAAACACTCGTTCGAAGCTTCAAATTGAACGCTTTTATAAAAACGACGAATGCATACAAATTTACAACGTATAGATTATGTATGTTTAAAATAAAACTTGCCAGTATGTAAAATAGTAAGTCATTCACAGAAATCATAAAAAGAAGTGCAGAATTTTACATAAAATCAGCTTTTAGAGTTAACTCTATAATTGCTCGGCTGTTAATGGGTGAAAACATGTTTTAAATCACATTTATGCACATACAATTGTGATATTCTATTATAATAAAATTTTACCTACGCCCTATCTAGTAACCGCATCGTACCACACTGTCATCTTGACGCGTATGATTGACATTACCTACACATGCACGTAATAGCTTTGACAAGTATATTACATGCTGACAGCTGAACAGCTGATTGATTACCGCACAACTAAATGACATTTCCTAGATGTATATTGATCAAGTAGTAATTTTGTCTTCATCAATATCATGTTACTATCAAAAATGATTGAATAAATAAGTTGGTTTTTCATGCTCATTGTTTATTTTGTTAGGGCGTGGGTTAAGTATCGTTCGCTTCTCGAGTGGTATGGCACTTACATACTCGCGGAATACTGCACTCGCCACTGCGCGGCTCGTGCGCAACAGGTCCGCTCATATGTAATATGCTGCATACCACTCTCGTGACGTAATATATTATTACGTTTAATAATGTAATTCTAAATATCTTTAACAAGTTAGCTAAAGTTTAAAACTGCAAACAAAAACAATCTTAATAAAGTTGTATACAATTATAGTTTACCAAATTTAAGATAATAAAAAAAATGTCTGAAACAAATTTTACATTTAAAACATGTTTTAAACGAATATAACATTAAACATGTTTAAAACAAAACCGTTTAAAACACGACGGCTGCTTTAAAACATGTTTAAAACACGGTTTTAAAATAAAGTGTTCTAAACATAACAACCCTGTGGTAAACTATATATTAACGGTCAGTAGTGCCAATCTGATTTAAAATTCAAAGCCTACTCTAAGTCATGTTTTAAATAATCGCACGGTATTTATTTTGCTAATTTCTCTCAAGAATTTTTTGTTTCGAGCACTAAACTTGATTTGCATGCCATTCGGAGAGCTTCTCAACGTTTCAACGTAATCTAAAATTCAACGTTTATGAAAATTGTGTTTGTTAATAACCTAGAAAATACCGAGTTTATCTGATTCTCGTAAAATCATTTGTATAATGAATTTGCATGCATTTGCATTTACGAACGTCGACGAACACTTAGCATACTTTATCTCTATTAAGTGTACATATAAACAAGCATCTTAGAAAAATTACAATCAAAAATAAACCTTCAGAAATATCTAGACGATTTCAATTATGTTCATAGGGATTTACATGGTAAACATTATACCATGTGGTATAATGGGGTATAACTGGGGTATAACTTTTGTTCAAACAAGATAAATTCAAATTTAAAACTATTTGAATTCGAGAAAATAAGCTTACGCTTCTTATAGTTTGCACACTTTAAACATAATATATAAAATTACGAAAAAACTATTCGTGAAAATGCAAACAATGTCTTAATTAATAAGATAACTTAAGACGATAAATATCCATTGAAACAACTACTTCCCGTGCAAATACACCTCCGGATATTGAATTATACAATGAAATATTTAAAATCTTATTTAATTTGATTTGTTACAATGCTTTATAACTTTTGTTGTCGTCCAAATTTGAAACATTTTTTTGTTTTTATTAATAAATCATATATATTTACCTTACATGACCTTACATGACATAATCCCCCTTTTACCTATAAATACCGACCATATTTTTCACTCATTCCATTTCTGTGTGCCTGTACATTCCACACACAATACTTTTTCCAAGTAAGTTTATTTTAATTTTATTCCTAAATTTTTTAAAACGTCATACTGAAGAGAGATAAATCTCGAAACGCGTCTATAGATGGCCTAAGACATTAGTTTTAATCCAAGTCCTTTCACTTCTAATTTTTTTTTATTTCTCCTTTCATTTTAAATTTGTATTTTTTAGTTGGTTTGAAGAGAATTTGACCTAAACGTTACATATACTTTAATAGAGCGTTGTAACAAATCAAATTAAATAAGATTTTAAATATTTCATTGTATAATTCAATATCCGAAGGTATATTTGCACGGGAAGTAGTTGTTTCAATGTATATTTATCGTCTTAAGTTGTCTTATTAATTAAGACATTGTTTGCATTTTCACAAATAACATTTTTGTAATTTTATATATTAAATCATATTTATTAATAAAATCGCACGGTATTTATTGTTAGTAGTTTAAACTTTAAATTTAGGCTTTTCTAGGCAGTTTTCTTCAAAATTTTTATTTTAAGGAAGGCGTAAACATGTTACAATTCATTATTTTAGCTTTCAAGTTTAGCAAAACAAATACTTACAATATGACATTTTCGCTAAGTTGATTTTTTGGCCTAATTATTTGTAATATTAATTTCAACTTTGAATGCAAAAATATAGAAATCTAACATATTTATGTTCTTCTAGCATTGTACATTTCGTAGAAAAAATGTTGAATTATCAATAACCAACATTTTGTTTTAGATTTGTACGACAACAAAGTAAAATTATAATTAAATTAAATTTTTTTTAGAAATCACAATACTTTGTGTTGTTTAAAAGTTTTAATAATAAAAATAATAAATTGTCAAATAAGAATAACTCAAATTCAATAATATTTGAATTCGAGAAAATAAGCTTACGCTTCTTTTAGTTTGCACACTTTAAAAATAATATATAAAATTACGAAAATGCTTTTCGTGTAAGACACATTGTTTGCATTTTACACGGAAAACATTTTCGTAATTTTATATATTATAAAAAATTTCCCTTATTCAAATTTACAATAAAATACAAAGGAGATATTTAATATACAATATAGAGCAGGTTTTCGGATTACTTATTTTATTATTCAACTGTTTTTTTGATTAATATTGTTCCAATAGATCAGTGGTCTCCAAACTACGGCCCCCGGGCCAAATCCGGCCCGCGACTTGCATGAATCCGGCCCGCGATTGTTTGTAATTTTTTTTGTTAATGTCATATTTTGAAATATTGTAACAATTGTTCCTTAAATTTTTCATAATTTTATAAAATTAATCGGATCTTGGCCGACTTTATTATGTAGAATTGTATTTGTGGCCCGCGAAGAAGATAGTTTGGAGACCCAGGCAATAGATGAACGCTATCCATTTCTCTTTGAAAAATTCTCGAAATCAGAATCAAATTTCCGCATACTCACTCAATTTTGCAATAATAGAGATCTTAACATCGCACCCAAATTCAAATTTCCCCAGAAAACAATTTTTGAATGTGTAAATTTTTCACAATAATACTATATAACTAACACATACAAAAATAAAACAATAGGCAGAAAGACTAACGGTCAATTTTGACATTTTAAAATTAAAAAATTATTTCTCGCTTATGTAGTAATAATGTATTATTGTATTTACTATCACTGTCAAATAAAGATATTATTGTTGTTGTTGTTTGTTCCACATATTCAATTATTCTTGTTTTTTAATTAATCAAGACATGACGAAGTATTCTCTTCATATTAGCGTTGTATTTTCAATCATATAGTTATTTATTTTTTCGACTCGACTCGATTTTTTTTTACTGTGATTGATTAAGTCATAAATTATTATGACTACTTAATTCAATTCCATTTTTCCCGAATTACCTCAAATTTATTAGAGTTGCGTGTTCCTAAGTATATTTAAACCACACCCTACAAATCAATCTTTTTATACAAAACCCAAACCATTCTTCTTTTTTGCATTGCTTTATTCAATTATTAATACTACCTAGATAATTATATATCGCTTGTTTTTCCTCCTCCATTACTTTATTTAATTATGTATTAGTCCCAACATACATAATTAGATCTAATATTATATTCTTATAATAATAATAATAAACATCTTTATTTCTGAGTTGACTACAAAACAGATATACTACATAAAATACAATACATTTTGATTTTTTTTTCTAACTCGGAAACTGGCTATCGACCAGCGGTCTTTCAGCCTGTCTTTGTCTTGTCTATGTCTGTTTTTTAAAAGTCGTGATCGCTAACGTTATTGTCAGGGTCCGGTTGATGTAATGAGATGAATTGATAATGATAAATCAAGATGATCTACTCCGTTTATATCAATGGTGTGAAGATAACAATCTATATCTTAATATTTCAAAATGTTATGCAATGACTATCAATAAAAACAAACGTCAATTCAATTACGAGTATAATATCAATTCAATTCCATTGACTAAAGTTGATAAAATAAAGGATCTTGGTGTCACATTCGACTCCAGATTCTCTTTTAATAGTCATATATCTAATACAATTTCCAAAGCTTTGAGAATGTGGGGGTTTGTGTGGCAGATTGCGAAGAATCTTGATACGGAATGCCTGAAATCCTTATATTGCTCATTAGTTAGGTCTAATCTTGAGTATGCCTCAGCAATTTGGACGCCATTTACAATTAACAATGTGGAGCGTCTGGAATCTGTACAGAAGAAATTTTTAAGATGTATCGAATACAAGTTCGGCCATATGCATATCCGTGGCGAATATAGCTCAGTTATGCATGCTCTAAATATAACATCACTTGAGAATCGTAGAGTAATTACCGATCTTTGTATTCTTCATCGTATAATTAATGGACAAATCAACTCGCCCAGTCTTCTAAGTGCTCTCTCATTCCACATACCTTGCAGAAATACACGGACTAACTCGCTATTTCATCTGGACACTCACCGGACAATAACTGGATCAGCCAACTCCATTACGCGTTTAATGAAGATTGGGAATGACTACAATATCCACAATTGGTTTGATTTATTTAACATCCCGTACCATTTATTCAAGACAAAATTAAAATATTGTTTTTGTGTGTGATGCTTCTTAATTTTTTTTCTCTTCTGTTTTAATTTGTTAAATTTTTTAATTTGTTTAAATGCTAATTAACCGTTATTATTATAACTGTTTCAGTGCTTTATTTATAAATTGTAGCTACTTACACTCATACATATTTATGTGTGTATATGTATGTATCTATATAAAAACATTATTATTATTATTATATATATATATTTTTTTGTTTTTTTTAAACCATTTATTGAGGATATAAAATACAATATTTAATTCCAATATAATATATAAATGTAGTTAGTAGTGTTTAACGGTTTGCTCTTCTCGAAGCTATAAGCTTGTAGAGAAGTGCAAACTTTCACAGTTTTATGTGATAACTATATTTACTTAAAAATTAAAATAAAAGTTTGTCTTAATATAAATGATTATTAATTAAGCAAAAAGTAAAAATAACAAAATTAACCAAAGAAAGTAAGAATTTACATAATTAGAAAAACACCATGATTGAAGTCTGAACCATATTATTAATAGAAAACAAACAATTTTATTCCATTCTTCCCAAAATCATAAACATTTCTTCCGAATTGACATTTTTGATATGCTTTTTTAATTTATATTTAAACTCGTTGAAGTTGTTTATGTAATTTAAATTAATTATTTTAGAGAGATACTTATATACTTTCACAGTATAATACATATAGCTCGTTGATGAAATTGTCTTTTTAATTATTTTGTTATACGAGAAATGATTTGTTGCCATTCGTGTTGAGTATGAGGATGTAATAAGGATGGACATGTTTTATTTTTGTACATATATTTAGCTATTGCCGTAAAGTAAAGCTTGTTGAGATCTGGAACACCTGAGTCTTCAAAGATTTGACTTGATGAATATGTATATGGCTTTCTATACATCGTTTTAAGGAGCAATTTTTGAGTTGTTACTATATTACTCCTGTGTGACTTCAAACAACCTCCCCATACCAATAATCCATATGACAGTATAGATTGCATAAAAGCATAATAAGTCATTTTTAATGTGTTTAAGTCAAGAATGTGATTTAATTTATTAAATAGATAAATACAGCTCCTTGCTGTTAATCATGGTTGTGTGTATATCCCATTTCAGGTGTTGATCTATTGCTATACCTAAGTAGTTTATATAACTTACTCTCTTTATTGCTGTGCATTTACAGCCCAGGTTTCTTGTACAATTTACTTCATGGATTTTTAATTCATCAAGGTGAGGTAAGTTATTTTGATATGAAGAGAAAGCTATTAGTTTTGTTTTATCCAAATTTAGACTGAGCAGATTACAATTAAATTTCTGTTTATATATTATATTTGAATAAATGAATAAAAATAGTAAAAAAATAGTAAAATAGTAAACTAAATGGTAGATGTGGGATATTTGAATTTAGGGTGGGTATTAGGGTTGCGGGGTATACACGTATGATTTAGGATAGTAGTGATATTAGGATTTGTGGCGAACATTAAGGAGAGGTATTCTAGGCGTTGATTAATAGGGGGAATATTGCACATTTCATACAGGAGAGTATTGGAGGGGCTGTGTGGGGGGTTATTAGGGTGTCTGATTTTCGTAAGCACTCTTAGGGGTGATCGTTCGGCGATCTCTATATTTTTCAAAACGTTGGGACGAGGATTGTGAAATAGGATGGGGGCATACTCTAGCAGGGGGCGACATATAGTTCTGTATATATGAACTGCGGTCTTTACAGTTATTCCTTCTTTTCGGAATGTCGGCGATCTAAAATGGTGCGCTCTGAATTTTATCTTTGTCTTTAGGCTTCGAGTGTGGTTAATAAAGCTTAGTTTGGGATCGAGGGTAATGCCTAAGTATCTGCAGTTAGGTGACGGTGAGATAGGATGATTAGTAATTAAAATATGGTATGGGGAGTTTAGATGGCGGTGGAAGGGGATGAGAAGTTGGGTTTTATTTGGATTAATGGAGATTCTCCATTTCGCGAACCAGGTTTGGATGCTATCTATCAGCCCTTGAAGAGTGCTTAAAGCTATAGGAATAGTGGGAGCGTGGGTTATAAGGGCGGTATCATCCGCGTATAGTAGAGGGTATGCGGAAGGATTTAAATAGAGAGGATCTGGATTGTAAAGGTCATGGACAAAGATGTTATATAACATGGGGGACAGTGGGGAACCTTGAGGTAGACCTTGTAGTGGGATGAATGAATGTGAATAGGAATTACGGATTCTGACGCTTAAGGATCTGTTGGATAGGAAACTGTCTATGATTTTAATTAAGTGTGGAGGGATGCCTAACGAGTTGCACTTGAACAGCACACCACGATGCCAGACCGAATTATACGCTTTTTGTATGTCGAGAAAAAGTACTGGGGATTTGTTACTTTCGAGGTGTGCTGTCTGGCAATTCGAGGTAAGGATTGTTAAGGGAAGGGAAGTTGAGCGATGTTCAATAAAACCAAATTGATAAGGAGGGATCAAATCTAAAATGTGGGTGGTGACTTTTTTTTGGATTAAGGATTCAAACAATTTACCAAGAACAGGAAGCAGGGTAATTGGGCGATAACTTGATACCAAAGTTGCGTCGTTTTTATATTCTTATTATTGCATCTTTCAGAGTGTGCTATATACCTTTTTATTAATTATTTATTGTACGATAGTAAATTTATATGTATGAGCTATGTTTTTATTTTTGACAAGTGTAAAAATAACTATTTATATTTTTAATTGCTTATTTATACACAAATAAACTTATATTCTTATATTCTTATAAACAAACATCTTTATTCAGACAATACAATATACGGTACAAAAATGTATACAGAGAGTTTTATGTAACACCGAACATTTTCATAACGAGAATTTTTCTTTGAAGTATCCATATGCATACGTTGCATATTTTCTAATGCTTGGTTTATTAAAAGAATTCAATACAAAGCTTTAAGCGAATGTTTTCCACTCCCAGGCTAAGCATGAAGTAAAATTTCGAGTTTAGAAAAGCCTGAAAATTTGGTTTGGTCGCGTAGCGCGAAGCGCGGAGCGGCCAAACCAAATTTTTAGGCTTTTCTAAACTCGAAATTTTACTTCATGCGCCACCGGTACAAAACACTGATTCAATGTAAAGTTTAGCCGTGTGTTTTAAACTTCGTAATATGTTAGTGTTTTGTACCGGTGGCGCATGAAGTCAAATTTCGAGTTTAGAAAAGCCTGAAAATTTGATTTAGCCGCTCCGCGCTTCGCGCTACGCGAATAAACCAAATTTTCAGGCTTTTCTAAACTGGAAATTTTACTTCATGCTTAGCCTGGGAGGAGAAAACACTCGCTTAAAGCTACAAATTAATTTTTTTAATAAACCGAGCATCGAAAAATGTGCAACGTATGCATATGGATACTTCAAAAAAAAAACTTGTTATGAATATGTTCGGTGTTACATAAAACTCTCTGTATACCTGTTAGTGTTAGTCTGTCCAGGCTATCGGCCAAAGGTTTTTCCGCCCTTGTAATTGTAATTTTTCTAATTATTTATTATTAGAAATAAATTAAATACTTGGTTTCTTTCACTGATTTTTATTTTTACTCCAACTGGTTTCGACCTTAGGTAGTTATCAAGGAGATATGTGATAAATTCATCATATTTAATTAACTTATTGTATTGACAAATGTAAGGCAAATGCCAATAATACAATAAATTATTATTATTATTACATTTCTTGAACGAGGGTTGCTATACCCTGGATTTCCAAACGCTAAATTATTTTCCCATCTTCATTGCTTTATTTCATTATAACTATCCCCTAGATACTTATAGTAGAATTCGGGAGAGATGTCCTATGACTCATTGATATAGAATGTGTAGTTCAATTTTTTTAGAGAGAATGTCGAAATTTGTTACTGCAACGATTTTTCCTTGTTCTGTCAAAGTTTGACGTTACATGACAATGTCATGCTGTTTAGGTTGCGAGTATATTAGTGTTCTTTCATTTAGAAAAGCTTTTTATCATAATTTCTTGTAATTTTTTCATTTTCAGTATACATATCCCAATTACGTGTTGTAGATTTTTATATATTCGTTGTTTTCTTAAAAGAGGTCAATTTGAAGTTTAAACGAGTGTTTTCCACTCCCAGGTTAAGCATGAAGTAAAATTTCGAGTTTAGAAAAGCCTGAAAATTTGGTTTGGCTGCGTAGCGCGAAGCGCGGAGCGACCAAACCAAATTTCAGGCGTATAAAACACTGATTTCAAGTGAAGTTTACTCGTTCAGAATATTTCAGTGCTTTCAGTGTTTAATACGCGTGGCGCATGAACTAAAATTTCGAGTTTAAAAAAGCCTGAAAATTTGGTTTGGCCGCTCCGCGCTTCGCGCTACGCGACCAAACCAAATTTTCAGGCTTTTCTAAACTGGAAATTTTACTTCATGCTTAGTCTGGGAGTGGAAAACACTCGTTTTTAGCTTAAAATTGAACTCTTAAAAAAAAGCGTAAGCATATGTATACCTAATAGAAAATTCCCTCTATGTATACTTGAATTTTTTTTTATATATTCGTTGTTTTTTTAAAAGAGGTCAATTTGAAGTTTAAACGAGTGTTTTCCACTCCCAGGTTAAGCATAAAGTAAAATTTCGTGTTTAGAAAAGCCTGAAAATTTGGTTTGGTTGCGTAGCGCGAAGCGCGGAGCGACCAAACCCAATTTTCAGGCTTTTCTAAACACGAAATTTTACTTCATGCGCCACGCGTACAAGACACTGATTTCAAGCGAAGTTTACTCGTTCACAATATTTCAGTGCTATCAGTGTTTAATACGCGTGGCGCATGAAGTAAAATTTCGAGTTTAGACAAGCCTGAAAATTTGGTTTGGCCGCTCCGCGCTTCGCGCTACGCGACCAAACCAAATTTTCAGGCTTTCCTAAACTCGAAATTTTACTTCATGCTTAGTCTTGGAGTGGAAATTACCCGTTTTAAGCTTCAAATTGAACTCTTCAAAAAAAAAGCGTAAGCATATGTATACCTAATAGAAAATTCCCTGTATGTATACTTAAAAGAAATTTTTTTATATATTCGTTGTTTTCTTAAAAGAGGTCAATTTGAAGTTTAAACGAGTGTTTTCCACTCCCAGGTTAAGCATGAAGTAAAATTTCGAGTTTAGAAAAGCCTGGAAATTTTCAGGCTTTTCTAAACTCGAATTTTTACTTCATGCGCCACGCGTACAAGACACTGATTTTAAGCGAAGTTTACTCGTTCACAATATTTCAGTGCTTTCAGTGTTTAATACGCGTGGCGCATGAAGTAAAATTTCGAGTTTAGAAAAGCCGAAATTTTACTTCATGCTTAGTCTGGGAGTGGAAATGACTCGTTTTAAGCTTTAAATTGAACTCTTCAAAAATAAGCGTAAGCATATGTATACCTAATAGAAAATTCCCTGTATGTATACTTAAAAGAAATATTTATTGTATTAACAAATTAATCCGATGACTATTTGCCAAATCTACTGAATGTGCATTCGATTCAACTAACATTTTCGCTTGAGCTCACACAAAATCAACCTAAACGCATTATTTATTTCTGTAAATACCTGAACTATTAAGTAGATGTGAAAATAGGAATTATACCACTTAAACTCACATTTAAAACAATTGTGCATATTAATTAAAATGATTTGTGGCTGGGTTTTTGCAGATTTAGTTTCACGAAGACATTGTCAAAATGTGACGTTTAACCTTAAAATTTTAAAGCTGCGTGCCGGAACATACGTGTTCGCATGTTTCATCTAAAAACCATAGCAGACATATTATAAAGTTTTCTGTCTCTTTTTACACACGTAATCTGATGATATCAAACAATTTTCGTATTACATGTATTGGTGCAGAGAGCACTACAAATCAAGGAAACCATGGGACACCTCTCGTGAATCGTTTATTTTTCCTCCACCATTACTTTATTTAATTATACATCACATTTCTTAAACGAGGGTTTCCAAACCCCTTATTAAACACAAGATACGATTTCTAGTTTAGAAAACCCTAAAAATTTCGATTCTTTTTTATAAAATTACAATCCCGAATTATGAACCTCGATATTGCTGTTGTTTTGTGCAGGTGGAAATGTTAATTCGATAAGATTAACGTGTGCATTGTTTAGTTTTTCTTTTTTTTATGGTCGTGGGATTCCGCCCAGACTTTTATGAATTAAAGTGTATTGTTGTGTGAAAAAAGTATGCGAGTATTGTTGAATAAACGCTTGGCCTTGTGTAGACCTGTGATGAAAGGTATTTAGTTATTTATTTATAAGCGTCGGATTTCTTGAATATTCAAGAAAATTATTTCGTTATTTTTATCTTTACATTACTGAACAATTGTTTATACGATAATGGGTTTGTTTTATGTGTTGTGTATAACACTGTAAACATGTAATATTTAGAACAAATAGCTGATAAATTTCATGAAAATTTAGCAAAAAATTGTATAACACTGTAAACATATACAGCCGTATTAATAGACATTATTAATACGTTTTAAATCTCTCTACTAGGCATAAATAGTGTTTTAGGTAGTCCATAAAACTGTCTGCTACAAGATCATAATTAGAGTCTAATTATATACAGTTTAAAGAATTCACTAAGGGGAGTTTACCGGTGCTCAAAAATGAACTTTTTATATACGTATGAATATCATTTTAATAAAAACCACTTGGTTCGTTTCACAAAATATTAGATTTATTCCGACTAGTTTCGGCTTCTAGTCATTTCAAGGAATCCTCGATAATAGCTAGAAGCCGAAACTAGTCGGAATAAATCTAATATTTTGTGAAACGAACCAAGTGATTCTTATTTAAATAATATTTATACTTATATATTTAATCATATTTCACCAAGTCATTAATAAGAACATAGTGAAAGATATAAACTTTTTAATTGAAATTTCTTGAAATTTTGTGGGTTTATACTAGATCAGATTACAACATCTTTGTCGGATTTATTTTGCCGAAATTCCTCACACATTTTGAGTTACAATTTTTTTTTAGACAAAAATACTTTATCAAAGAAAGCATCTTACAAATTAGCGGTGCTAAAATATAAACTTTTTTTATTGTTGCTTGAAAAATCTTGAAATTTTGTGAGTATACAGGGTGCCCGTATTTCGACTGAATGTATGGGTATCTCAGTCTTTTAAAAAGATAGAGAGTCGGTTAAATTGCGGCAAAGTTGCGTATTTTAGGGCCTAACAATAATCCAAAAACAAATTTGATATATCTTGTTTTGTTTTCGAGATATCAACAAAAAACTAATTATTTTAAAAATCGTTTCTATTTTTTTATTTAAAAACTACTCAATCAGGACATTTAGAAGTTTGATAATATACAGGTACTTTTTAATGAGAAATTTCTCAACAATTTTGAGTTACAAACGTTTTTTTAGAGAAAAATATTTTATCAAAAAAGCATCTTACAAATTACCGGTGCTCAAAAATAAACTTTTTTTATTGTAGCTTTATAATTCTTAACATTTTGTGAGTATACAGCGTGCCCGTATTTCGACAGAATGTATGGAGATCTTAGTTATTTGAAGAGATAGAGAGTTGGTTAATTGAGGCAAAGTTGCGTATTTAAGGGCCTAACAATAATCGGAAAACAAATTTAAAATATAGTTTCTTGTTTTCGAGATATTAAATCGAAAAATCGTTTCTATTTTTTAATTCAAAAACTACTGAATCTGGACATGTAGAAATTTGACAATATTGAGGCACTTTGTAATGAGGAATCTAGTAGTATATTTTTTCTAAGATAACTATAACATTTACTCGGGGACCATAGCCTACTTGTTATTCTTAAGACTATGATTGATGATGATGATTTCGGATTTGAAAATTTTTTGAAAGAATATTTTTTTCTGAACTCAGTGATGGACTACACTCATAATTTATTTTAGATTTGATATTTAAAAGTATGATATTTTCTTTTTTGAAAAGAGTGCCTTGGAAATATTGACGTTATATATGTTAACCAATAAAATCTTGACAGCAGTCAATCATTGTTAGCACTCAACATTAATTAATAACTGTCAATCTTTTGTAATAATAATAAGTATCGATTATCACATAAAAGTTGCACAAACTAAATTTACACTACTTTTATTAATATTATTCCAAAAGTATTCACAAAAAAGTAATTTTTCCATTTTTTGCAGAAAAATTACACACGAACTGGGCAGTACTCAAGTACTCAAAATTTGTACTTTTTGTGTACTTTCCATTCTTATTATCCGAAAAGTATTTACAAAAACTAATTCTTGCATTTTTTTCGCTACATCTCAGTAAATATTGATCACCATCATCACATCTAAGGGTTATATATTTTTAACTTTACTGTAAATCAGTGTTTTATATGCGTGGCGCATGAAGTAAAATTTCGAGTTTTGAAAAGCCCCGTGAAAATTTGTCTCGGGTCGCTGCGCGACCCTCGACAAATTTTCTACGCGGGGCTTTTCTAAACTCGAAATTTTACTTCATGCTTAGTCTGGGAGTGGAAGACACTCGTCAGTTTAAAATATATCACAACTGTTAAAATATGTATCGTCGGATGACTGTCTTCAGGGGTGATATGTAAGCAAATTATGGGTCCTAGGAGTTGTCAAATAAGTGAGTTACTCAACTGTTTCCAAGGTACTCTTTACGAAAAACAAAACATACAAATTTTACATAATAAATGTGTCGTATGTTCAATAAAAAAAAAACCTCTAGAGTGCCTTGGAAAATATTGTAGGTTGGCAACTTTGAAATATATATTAGAATTATTATATCTGACGGTGTACATGTCAACTCCTAAAGCGCGTAGCCAACCTAATTTTAAAAAAATGATTAAATCATAGAGGTTTTTTTAATTGAACATACGATAGAATAAACTATAAGTGTGGTACATCATTGAATTCAGAAAAACATATATACAAATTTGCGTATACAAATCCTTTTCTAGAAATAAAATATTAAAATTAATAAGCGAGTTAAATGGATTAAAAAAAATTCTTAATAATTTTTTTTACAAATTATAAGACGTTTCTTGTCTAATTTTTTTTTACATATGTCAATAGAGGTGATGAATACTTATTATGTATTTTTTTCGTAAGTCCCTGTAAACAATTAAGCCTTGTATCAAATAAAAACATTTTGGACACTTACAAGCGGTAAAACCCCCTAAAGTATGATATTTATAGCTTAGAACGGCTTTGAAACTCTCTACTAACATCTATTATTAAGGAAATTAATGTTTAGAAAAAGTAGCTGATAAATTTAGTAAAAAAATCTACAAAATAATGGATATATTATAACAATTTTTGAATTACCAATAGTAAAGACCGAAATTGTGTTAATATCAATGTTTAGTCATTAGTCAAAAAAAGTGTGTTTTTACTTAACAAAAAATTAAAATATTGTTTTTTTTAGAGTTAATTCAGTAAAATTTTGTAGAAAAGAAATATATTTTTCTAATCAAAAAAAATTACTTTAGTGGTTATTTAGTAAAGTTGTTGAAGAGCGCATTTTTTACTTACAGAAAAAATTAAAAATTGGTAACATTTTATCATGTTGGAAATTGTGCTCCGGGCACTAAAGTAGATGATATTACCACTTGGTTGAAGAGTATTAATATACTAAATGCAGCGTGCTTTTCTCTTACTAGCAATAATTTGTATTGCTCATTTAAAATCGGCATCAATATCAATGACGACAATTTAATTTTGTCGGCTGACCGATGGCCGGCTGGCATTGTAATCCGTCCATTTTCTAATCGCCAACGTAAACGGAAAGCAGGAGGTTTTTTTATCGGCGGCAACGAATCCAGCAACTGTAATATAACTTCTTTAAGCAAGAATGGACCAGAACTGGATACTACTACGAAGGAGTTACGTATTTATTATCAAAACGTACGCGGCCTACGAACAAAATTATCGGATATTACCACTGTACTACCTGTTCTGGACTATGACGTATTTGTTTTTACAGAGACTTGGTTATTAAGTACCAATTCTAATAATGAATTAGGTTTCCATAATTTCAATGTTTATAGGTGTGATCGAGATCCGGAGATTACGAATAAATCTCGCGGGGGTGGTGTTTTAATCGCCGTCTCTAATGCATTTTCTTCGTATGAGTGTTTAAGTAAATGTTCTTCTTCGGAGGAGTTATATGTATCTGTTAAATGTACTGATGTAAATATTTTGCTTGGCTCTGTGTATATTCCTCCTCAGTCACATTTAAATGTTTATCAAAATCATTGTTCTGTTCTTGAGTCGCTTTCGGATTGCGGTGTAATGTGTATTCTTGGTGATTACAATCTACCTCATTCACTGTGGTTCAATAATGAATACGGGGTTCAAACTAATTCTCAATGTCCCAAGTCGGAATTATTGGCTAATACCTTTGGGTATCTTAACTTGCATCAAGTAAATTCGATAAGAAATAATAACAATGTTTTTTTAGATTTAATATTTATTGATTCTTCACTGACTATGAATGTACTTCTTGACCAATCTTCATTATCTCTAGTGCCATGTGATATTCATCATCCAGCCCTGGATTTTACATTTTGTTTACCTTCAACACCTTTAAACTGCTGGACGGATGACAGTGACTTTATTTATAATTTTAAGAAGGCTGATTATTTGTCTCTAAATAACGTATTTATAAATACTCATTGGGACACAATATTCAATGACTTTGATATTGATTCCGCATGTGAAATATTTTACTCAAATGTTTATGCTGCAGTTGATATGTATGTACCTAAAATAAAACCATCCGGTCAAAAGGGTAAAATGTTTCCGAAATGGTTTAATAATGAATTGAAAAACTTGATAATTGAAAAGAAGAAATTACATAAAAAATATATTATTTCTCAATTGAATTCTGACTACAATCAATTCAGTTCGGTACGTGAAAAGTGTAAATTGCTGTCGAAGTTATGTTATGAGAAGTACATTCATACGATGGAAGATGATATTAAGTGTAACCCTAAATCTTTTTGGACCCATGTCAAAACCCAACGAGGCTGTTCTCAATTACCATCTATATTCATGAATGGACTCAATGCAGTGACTGAAAAAGGCCATATTGTTGAGTTATTTGCAAAACATTTTGAATCAGTTTATTGTTCATCGTCTACCTTTCACAATACGATAACATCATCTAATGCACTATCTTCTGTTACAAATATCCCTCATCCACCAAAGTTAAAGATTACTGAGATTTTAAACTCTATGCTCACTGAAAATAAATCATAGCCCAGGTCCCGATGGTTTACCTGCCTCTTTTTTGAAAGAATGTGCTTTTTCTATGTCTAGACCTTTATGGTTATTATTTAATAAATCCCTATCCAGTGGTATGTTTCCTGCATGTTGGAAGATTGCAAATATTATTCCAATTTTTAAAAGCGGTGATAATAAAAGATTTCAAAACTATCGACCTATATCGATCATATCAGCAATTCCAAAGATATTTGAAAAACTGTTAACATCATTTTTAACCGACGCTTTACATTCCACAATATCTATTAATCAACACGGGTTTCGTGCTGGGGCTTCAACTGCCTCTAACCTCTTAGTATATGACCCCTACATTGTGGATGCTTTGGAGAGCGGGTGTCAAGTTGATTCTGTGTATACCGACTTCTCTAAAGCATTCGACAGTGTTGATCATGGTATTTTAATGAACAAGTTAGCACACGTCGGAATTTCTGGAGTTCTACTATCCTGGATAGAATCTTATATCACCTGTCGTACACAGTTTATTAAAATAGGTCAATTGACGTCACGATCTATAAGCGTCACATCAGGGGTACCTCAAGGTTCCCACCTTGGGCCCCTTTTATTTAACTTATTCATTAATGATGTTGTTAGCTGTTTTTCATATGCCGAATCTCTGTTATTCGCGGATGACATGAAGATCTTTTTACGTATTAATTCATTACAAGACACAAATAATCTTCAAGTAGACCTTACTTCTTTTTGTAACTGGTGTAGGGTGAACAAACTGTGTCTAAATGTGGATAAATGCAAAATAATTTCATTTTCAAGACGAGCATCCTCAATAGATGCCGTTTACCATTTAAATTATAGGAATATAGAGCGAGTCAATTCTATAAAAGATCTTGGAATTATAGTAAACAATAATTGGACCTTTTCAAGCCATATTTCAAAAACCGTTTCCAAAGCATATCAACTGCTAGGTTTTATCAAGCGTAACAGCAAAGATTTCAATGACGTAAAAACAATATTACTCCTCTACAATTCCTTAATACGTCCACATTTGGAGTATTGTTCATCTGTTTGGTCACCTTACACACAGAGCAACATAAATAAAATTGAGCAGGTACAAAAGAAATTCTTGAAGTATCTTGCATTTAAATTCGATGTGCAGGACACATACCAAGGATTGCTATATAGATATGGTCTTAAGAGTCTGGAGCAGAGACGCATTGACGCCGATATACTTTTAGTTTTTAAACTTTTGCATGGGCATATAGACTGTCCTGATTTACTATCAAAAATTGGCATTCGCGTTCCAGCTAGAATGCTGCGCAACGATGACACTTTTCATGTACCATTTAAAGGTACAGATTATGCTAAAAATTCGGCCTCTGTGCGTATTCTGCGCCATGCTAATATGATAAAATTCGATATGCTTGCGGGAGAGTATTCTAGTCTAAGAGCCCATTTGCGAAGCCAATAAATGTTGTGTTGTATTTATCATTAAAGTGATTATATTATATTTTTACATTTTTACATTTACTTTTTGTTTGTTGTTTATTTTAAGTACTTTAATATTTATTAAATATTGTAATATTACTATTGTAAATTAATGTTTTTGTAAATGGTCCGCCGTATATTAATAAATAAATAAATAAATAAATAAATAAATATATAAATAAATAAATAAATAAATAAATAAATAAATAAATAAATAAATAAATAAATAAATAAATAAATAAATAAATAAATAAATAAATAAATAAATAAATAAACATTTTTGAGTAAATTCTGTTAAGTTTTCGAGAAAAGAAAAATGTGTGTTTTTACTTAACAAAAAATTAAATAAAGGGATTATTTTTGAGTCTATTCTGTTAAATTTTGGAGAAAGAAAACATCATTTTTTTTATTCAACATAAAATTTAAATATTGGAATTATTTTAGAGGTTATTTTGTAAATTTTTGAAGAAGAGAAAAATGCATGTTCTTATTTAACACAAAAGTAAATATTGTAATTACTTTTGAGGTCATTCTGTAACATTTTAGAGAAGAGAAAAATACATTTTCATACTTAACAAAAAACTAAATATTGAAATTATTTTTAAATTAATTCTGTAAAGTTTTGGAGATGAGAAAAATGTGTGTTCTTACTTAATGAAAAATTTAACACTGGAATTATTTTAGAGTCCTTTCTGTTGCATTTTGGAGAAAAGAAAAGATGCATTTTCTTACTTAACAAAAATTAAATATTGTACTTATTTTTGTGATCATTTTGTAAAATGTTGGAGAAGAGAAAAACGCATTTTCTTACTTAACAAAAAACTAAATATTGAAATTATTTTTAAATTAATTCTGTAAAGTTTTGTAGAAGAGAAAAATGTGTGTTCTTAATTAACGAAAAATTAAAACACTGAAATTATTTTAGAGTCCATTTTGGTACATTTTGGAAAAGAGAAAAAATGCATTTCCTTACTTAGTAAAAAATTAAATATTGTAATTATTTTTGAGGTCATCCTGTAAAATTTTGGAGAAAAGAAAAACGCATTTATTTAACAAAAAATTAAATATTGAAATTATTTTTGAGGTAATTCTGTAAAGTTTTAGAGAAGAGAAAAATGTGTGTTCTTATTTAACGAAAAACTAAAACACTGGAATTATTTTAGAGTCCATTCTGTTACATTTTGGAAAAGAGAAAAAATGCATTTTCTTACTAAACAAAAAACTAAATATTGCAATAATTTTTGAGGTCTTTCTGTAAAATTTTGGAAAAGAGAAAAACGCATTTTCTTTCTTTTATTTTTGAGTCTATTCTGTAAAATTTTGGAGAAAGAAAACATAATTTTTTTATTCAACATAAAATTTAAATTGGAATTATTTTAGTGGTTATTTTGTAAATTTTTAAAGAAGAGAAAAACGCATGTTCTTATTTAACACAAAATTAAATATTGTAATTACTTTTGAGGTCAATCTGTAACATTTTAGAGAAGAGAAAAATGCATTTTCTTACTTAACAAAAAATTAAATATTGTAATTTTTTTTAAGTTCATTCTGTGAAGTTTCCGAGAAGAGAAAAATGTGTGTTCTTACTTAACGAAAAATGAATACACTGGAATTATTTTAGAGTCAAACAAGATAAAATCAAATTCAAAACTATTTGAATTCGAGAAGATAAGCTAACGCTTCTTATAGTTCAACACTTTTTCCAAGTAAGTTTATTTTAAATCTATTCCAATTTTTTTTTAAAACGTCATAAGCAAAGCTATACTGAAAAGAGATAAATCTCGAAATGCGTCTATAGATGGCCTAAGACATTAGCTTTAATTCAAGTCATTTTACTTTAAATTTTTTATTATTTCTCCATTCATTTTTAATTTGTATTTGTTAGTAGGTTTGAAGAGAATTTGACCTAAACGTTACATACAGAGAGTTTTATGTAACACCGAACATTTTCATAACGAGAATTTTTCTTTGAAATATCCATATGCATACGTTGCATATTTTCTGATGCTCGGTTTATTAAAAGAACTTAATTTAAAGCTTTAAGCGAGTGTTTTTTACTCCCAGGCTAAGCATGAAGTAAAATTTCGAGTTTAGAAAAGCCTGAAAATTTGGTTTGGTCGCGTAGCGCGAAGCGCGGAGCGGCCAAACCAAATTTTCAGGGTTTTCTAAACTCGAAATTTTACTTCATGCGCCACCGGTACAAAACACTGATTCAATGTAAAGTTTAGCGGTGTGTTTTAAACTTCGTAATATGTCAGTGTTATGTACCGGTGGCGCATGAAGTAAAATTTCGAGTTTAGAAAAGCCTGAAAATTTGGTTTGGCCGCTTCGCGCTTCGCGCTACGCGACCAAACCAAATTTTCAGGCTTTTCTAAACTCGAAATTTTACTTCATGCTTAGCCTGGGAGTGGAAAACACCCGCTTAAAGCTTTAAATTAAATTCTTTTAATAAACCGAGCATCGAAAAATGTACAACGTATGCATATGGATGCTTAAAAAGAAAAAAATTCTCGTAATGAAAATGTTCGGTGTTACATAAAACTCTCTGTATACTTTAAGAGAGCGTTGTAACCAATCAAATTAATTAAAATTTAAAATATTTCATTGTATAATTCAATATCCCGAGGTGTATTTGCACGGGAAGTAGTTCGTTCAATAGATATTTATCGTCTTAAGTTGTCTTATTAAGATATTGTTTGCATTTTCACGAATAACTTTTTCGTAGGACCCGTGTACTGCCTGGATGTTGCGTGCACGTTAAAGATCCCTACCGGTGGGTTGGAACTCCCACCGGGTTCGGCAAAATTCCCGGATAGCTGTAGACCTAATCTCCGGCGTCATGATTGGCCTTAGCAGCGGAAATAGATGACGTAAAACCCAGAATAAAAAAAAAAAAAAACTTTTTCGTAATTTTATATATTATATTTTAGAGTCAATTCTGTTAAATTTTGGAGAATAGAAAAATACATATTCTTACTCAAAAAATGAAGATATTGGAAATATATTGAAGTCCATTCTGTAAGATTTTGGAGGAGAGAAAAATACATTTTCTTACTTAACAAATAATTAAATATTGGAATTATTTCTGAGTTAATTCTGTAAAGTTTTGGAGAAGAGAAAGATGTGTGTTCTTACTTAACGAAAAATTAAAATGTTGGAATTATTTTAGAGTCTATTCTGCAAAGTTTTGGAAAAGAGAGAACTATATTTTCTTAGTCAACAAAAAATCTAAATATTGGAAATATATTGGAGTCTAATTGGTAAAATTTTGGAGAGGAGAAAACTACATTTTTTTTCTCAACAAAAATTGAAATATTGCAATTATATTGGAGTCTATTCTGTAAATCTAATAAAAAAAAAAACTATTAAATATTGGAATTATTTTTAAGTACATCTGTAAAGTTTAGGACAAGAGAAAAAGTCTGTTTTTATTTGATGTTTTTATAATCGTATTTTAAATTGAATACTTTAATAAAAATCGCGAGTCGATTCAATTTAATTTAAGAGGGTACGAGCAAAACTTGCATTTGACGGTTTTCTAATTATTTTTTTATAAATTCAAATTAATCCATTGAAAAAGGTTTAATACTTAACACACAGCAGTGCACACTTTCAATATGTAATATCTTGTAAAGCTTTTGATATATCTAAATTTTGTGTGCGTACTAATAAAATATTATTCTTTCAAAGTTCAATAAAAACCAATCAATATTTGAGTTATTTTTACCTAAAGCTTAAAAAAGTGTAATTTTATTCATATTTTTAGAAAGGATAACATTTTATTTATACAGGGAGTTTTTCTTTCAATACTACGCTATGTAAATTGTGAATCTGCAAGCTTTAAACGAGTGTTTTCCACTCCCAGATTAAGCATGAAGTAAAATTTCGAGTTTAGAAAAGCCTTAAAATTTGGTTTGGTCGCGTAGCGCGTAGCGCTACGCGACCAAACCAAATTTTCAGGCTTTTCTAAACTCGAAATTTTACTTCATGCGCCACGCGTATAAAATACTGATTTAACGTAAAGTTTAAAGTATATTCTTTTAGCACATTACTTTAGCAGTATATTTTGAATTTCACTTGAAATCAGTGTTTTATACGCGTGGCGCATGAAGTAAAATTTCGAGTTTAGAAAAGCCTTAAAATTTGGTTTGGTCGCGTAGCGCTACGCGCTACGCGATCAAACCAAATTTTAAGGCTTTTCTAAACTCGAAATTTTACTTCATGCTTAACCTGGGAGTGGAAACACTCGTTCGAAGCTTCAAATTGAACGCTTTTATAAAAACAACAAATGTTTAAAAATTCAACACATGGGTATGTACCATCGGTGGAAATAAAATCTTTGGACACGTGAAATTTGTTTAGTCTTCGTCAAACTTTAGACTTCTTCCTCTCATTTAAATATTTTTATTGTCACTCCATATTATAACCTTTCTTTAAAAAACCTGACTTACTGGTATAAATTTGGTTATATTTGACATTACATAATTTTCGATTTGTCCCAACATTTTATGTCCACCGATGGTACACTGAAAACAAAAAAGTCCTATACTTATGTAAACAAAAAAACGCGCCTTGAATTATTCACTTTCTGCTTTCAAACAAATTGCTTTTTTTTTAATTATTAATATTATTCTTATTCACTCCATTGATTGATTCATAAAATATGAATAAAATTAATCTACATTTCTAAATGTACACTGAAAAACAAAACGCTCTGTACTTACGCAAACAAAAAAAACACGTTTTAAATTATTCACTTTCTGCTTTCAAACAAATTGCTCCTTTTTAAATAAATGTTTTATATTATTGTTATTCACTCGATTGATTATTTATAAAATATGAATAAAATCAATCTACATATCTGAGTGTGGGCGTTGTGAGAGCAGAGAGAACAAAACCCAACAAAAAAAAACCGTTTGTGGAAAACTGAAAATAAATTAGGAATTAACCTCGTTTCGGGAATTTATTCCGCAAACGAAAACGCGGGCCACAATCAGATAAACTAGAGCCGGCTAATTAAAGCGACTCACTCGATCGATTTCGATTCGAATCCGTCAAAAAAAAGAAACAAAAGATGACGATAGCCTAGATATTTGTAACAGGCACAAACGGTTTATTGCACTCTTCCAAATTATGACAATAGAAAGTATAAATATTAAAAAAACTCTGTGATCTTTTTTCAATTTCTGTAAAGGGGCAGTTGATATCACTATGGTACAAGTTTAATTTAACTGCCCCTTTACAGAAATTAAAAAAAAATCACAGAGGTTTTTTTTTTAAAAAAAGCGAAAAGTCTGATTCTCTAGCATCTCATGTCTTTTGTTTGCATTTAAACGTGAGTTGGTACCACTGACAAATCCGCGTGGTTTGACGCGGCCCGTTATTTGACGTGCGAGGATAAGGTTATGTATGTATGTATTTTGTATACCAAATATTAACAGTGATACTTGCAGTGAGAATTATTATTCTTTTCAATAATTAGTTACCAACGAAATATTTTTTAGAAATAATTTCATAGACTTCTAGAGAATACAACTTTTAGATCATATAGTATTATATGATATTATACTAAGTCAATTTTTGGCTGTTGTTAGAGAAGTCCACCAAGGTCTTGTACTCATGGTTTTTTACATTCTGGTGCAATCCATTAAGTCCTTAGTTAAATTCGACTTAGTGGATTGCACTAGCATGTATAAAACCATGAGTACAAGAGCTTGGTCGACTTAACTAACAACAGCCAAAAATTGACTTAGTGGATTTCACTTGTAAGCAACGATATTTATTATTCGATAAAATATTTTGTTCATTTGCCAAAGCCAAGAAGAAAGTATTAAAAATGAGATGAAGAGCATTTTGAAAAAATGCAGAGAAAAGTTTTGTTATCAAAAATATTATATATTCAATAACAGAAATACTCTTGAGTGCTAGAGATCTTTTTTGTTTAAATTTAAGTTGACTACACGCTTTAGAAATTGACATATAAAATGTCAGACATAACCTCGACTTTTTGTTTACGTAATCACGTTAATTTCTAAAACTTGCGGAATGTCATACAGGCAAAAAGGTGGTTAAAGTTTAATTGTGAAATTTCAGAATTGCCAACCTACAATATTTTCTATGGCACTTCAGAGATATTTTTTTATTGAACATACGATGTATTGTTTTGTAAGAAAACGCTGAAATTATTTTTTTCGTTGTGTCATACAGGCAAAAAGGTGGTTAAAGTTTAATTGTCAAGTTTCAGAACTACCAACCTACGATATTTTCCATGGTACTTTAAAGATATTTTTTTATTGAACATTCGATATATTGAAAGCTGCTGAAATTAATGTTTTCGTTGTAAAACTTGCGGAATGTCATACAGGCAAAAAGGTCGTTAAAGTTTAATTGTCAAATTTCAGAATTGCCAACCTACAATTTTTTTCATGGCACTTCAGAGATATATTTTTATTGAACATTCGATATATTGTTTTGTAAGAAAACTGCTGAAATTAATTTTTCGGTTGTTATAAAAAAATCCGTTCCTTGCAATAGAAATTAGATTATTTAATAAGAAAACTGCTGATCAAGAGATGGAATGTCTTTTTATCTTGTCACGAATAAATAAATACCTTTAAGATTTTAATTAATTCCAATTTTCCAAATAAATAACGCGGCCTGAAAATCGGGACGCAAAAAGCGCTGACATTTCCAGAAATATTTTTTTTCCAAGGAAAACGATTTGCTGAAATTAATTATAAATAAGAGGAGTGATGAATTCATTCCAATTAAAGCATCGAAGGCAACGCCCGTGATTCCAATTTGTGAGGTGAGCGCACTCAATCATTATTCCTAATTTGAAATTAAAAAAAAAAAAACAAGGAAAAATAAAGAAAATGATTTATTAAAAATAAAAAAATGTAATGATTTATGAAAAACTAATAAATGAAATAATTTATAACCAAATTGAAAAATAAATGATTAATTTAAAAATTAGAAAATTAAATAATTTATAAAAAAATAGAAATTAGCTCTGTTGTTATTTTAATAAAACGACCATCTTTTTCCATTTCTCTTTCTCTCTGTAGTTATCAGAATGTTAGGATGTACTATTATTTCTATAGATAATTACACATTTTATGCAGAGATCAAATTTTTCTGAACTAACCTAAAATGGTTCTAACATGCCCGATTCTTTCTTTTTATCTGTAATTAATACAAACATATTTGTTTCTCTCTGTGGTTATTAAAAAGAGCCTTGTTTCTCTTTTTTTAACTTTACGTATTAAATATGCTCTCTTTCTTTATTTATCTCTATATTTAATAACAATTTTTTTGTCTTTTGTTCTCTATGGTTATCAAAACAGCTCTGTTTCTTTTTTATTCTCCATAGTTTATTTATTTATTTACAGATTTATCCTTTTTAGTTATAAATAAAGATCTGCTTCTTTCTTTCTCTTTCTAGTTATTAAAAAAGCTCTGTTCTCTCTTTTTCTCTATGATTGTTAATAAAGCTCTGTTTCTCTTTTTCTCTTTGCAGTTATTAAAAAGCTCTGTTTCACTCTGTCTTTCTACAGTTATTAATAAAGCCCTGTTATTCCTTTTCTCTTTTTAGTAATTAAAAAAGCTCTGTTTCTCTCTTTCTCTCTATAGTTAGTGATAAAGCTCTGTTTCTCTTTGTACAGCTATTAAAGCTGTACCCTGTTATACTCTCCTGTTATACTCTTTCCTTTCTTTCTTTTTTTTTCTCAATAGTTATTAATAAAGCTCTGTTTCTCTTTTGCTCTTTGTAGTTATTAAAAAAGCTCTGTTTCACACTTTCTATCTACAGTTATTAATAAAGCCCTGTTGTTCTTTTTCTCTTTGTACTTATTTAAAAAAGCTTTGTTTCTCTCTTTTTTTCTATAGTTATTAATAAAGCTCTGTTTCTCTTTTTCTCTTTGTAGTTATTAAAAAACTCTGTTTTACTCTTTCTTCCTACAGTTAATAATAAAGCCCTGTTGTTCTCTTTCTCTTTGTACTTATTAAAAAAACTCTGTTTCTCTCTTTCTCTCTATAGTTAATAATAAAGCTCTGTTTTTCTTTGTAGTTATTAAAAAAGCTCTGTTTCACTCTTTCTTTCTACAGTTATTAATAAAGCCCTGTTGTTCCCTTCTTTTTGCACTTATTAAATAAGCTCTGTTTCTCTCTTTCTTTCTATAGTTATTAATAAAGCTTTGTTTCTCTTTCTCTCTTTGATTTTTTTTAAACCAATTTCAATCGTTTCTCTGATGATATTTTGACGATTTTTCCAATCTTGATTTTTTTAATCAATTTCAGTCGTTTCTCTGATGATATTTATTTATTTGGTAATGTAACAACTTTTATAAGACTACAAAAGTAATTTAAATTAAATTTAGTAAGAAGAACAAAAAAAAAACCGCGCACATGCTTGCCTAGATATGTTCAATAAAAATAAAAAACATTTAGAGTGCCATGGAAAATATTGTAGGTTGGCAATTCTGAAATTATAAATTATAGTTATTATGTCTGACATTTTATATGACAATTCCTAAACCCAAAACCAAATTAAAAAAAAAACATGGCACTATACAGGTTTTTTTTATTGAACATACGATACGTAGTACACCTTCTCCAAATGTAGTTTAGCAAATATCAGATACATTTCAGAAAATATCAATTGTATTTCAGATATGTACAATGAATTACAGAATAAACTAATTGTATTTCTGAAACACAATATATTTTTGAGAAAACGTCAATTGTATTTCAGATAGATAAAATACATTTCAGAAATAGAGAATTGTATTTTAGATAATAAACATTTGTATTTTAGAAAATATCGTTTGTATTTCAGAAAATGTCATTTGTATATTAGAAAATAACATTTTTCATACTGCTGCTTTAAGATGGAAAATATGCATGTCGGATAATAAACGATTACATTAATTTCTCCTTTTTTTTGGATCATAATAAAGTTTTTATACAAAATCATATTTTTACAAGTATAATTATATCAAAACTTGCGTTCTGTTATCAAATGATATTTTCTTGAACAAATATTACATTTGCTAAGATGTTAATAATGAATCTAAACTAAAATTAATGTTTTCTGAAATGCAAACGTTACACATTTAGACATTTGCATTCCAGAAAACATTAATTGTAGTTTAGATTCATTATTTGCATTTTAGGAAATGTAGTATTTATTCAAACAAATATCATTTGAAAACTGAACGCAATTTTCGAATTAATTATACTTGTAAAAATATGATTTTATGTAAAAACTTTATTATGATAAAAAAAACAGGAGAAATTAATGTAAACTACAAATACTATTTTCTGAAATACATTTCATTAATCTGAAATACAATTAGTATATTCTGATATACATTTCATTAACCTGAAATACAATTGACTTTGTGTTCAGTATTTCAGCATTAGATGGAATTTGCTATCGAATCCATTAATTGTGAAATACAATTGATATTTTCTGAATTACACTTGAAAAATGTGTAATACATATTAATATAAAATAAAATCTCTTGTAAATACCTAGGCATAACCTTCGACACAAAACTCACTTTTAAAACCCACTCCTCAATTCTTAAAGCAAAGATTGGACAAAGGGCGTCATATTTCAGAAGTCTCACATACAAGAAACAAGGCATTAGCACTGAAACAGCAGTTAATATATATAAGATAATATGCCGCCCTTTGCTTGACTACGCTGCAATCCTCTTCCACAATCCACGCCCATGTACCCTTAAAAATTTACAAATTGCTGAAAGATCGGCCCTCAGAATGCTAACAAAAATAAGACCCCAACAAAATCCTCTAAATAATCCTTTAAACACCCTCCTATACGAACTAACTAAAATACTCCCGATAGAAAACCGGCTCAACCAACTTTCCCAAAAATTTGCCTCTAATTCATTTCATTACAATCTCCCTAATACCCTGTGCACCACAATTTATGAATTCATTTCTTCACATCATGACATTAATGATCACGACGTTTGAGACAGCCGTTACACAAGTACTCGACATTAATGATCACGACGCCAGTATGACAGTTAGATTCAGACAAAGACAGTAGTTAACAATTACAACTATAACAATAACTGAGAGACAGAACTAAACAAATTCAGGCAGAAAGACCAATGGTCGATAGCCGATTGACAGAAAAATATTTAAGTTTTAAAATTTGTTATAGTAATAATATACAAATGTTTGTCAATAAAGATGTTAAATAATAATATAAAATAAATAAAATAAACTAAAATTTAATTTAAAACTTGTATGAGTTTAAAAATACGTAAAAACTGTGAAACTAAATAATTCTAATTAAAAAAGTTTAAATAATACAAAAATGTATTGCGAAATCATGATAAATTTTATAATTTCTCAATAATGTGAAATCAAATGATTTTCTCATTTTTTGTGTCAATATAAACTGTGCTTAATTTATAAATCAGGTTTACTTTATTAATATATAAATTAAGCAAAGTTTAAATTGACACAAAAATTGAGTAAATGATTTGATTATTAAATCAACAAAGAAATTATAACGTCTTGAATTTGTCATGTTTTTAATCAATTTTTGTGTAATTTTAAACTTTGCTTAATTTAATTAAATCTTTTTTTGATCGATTTTTATTATTCCTAGTTGGTTTTTAAACCATCTATTATTTTATCAGTATTAATTGTAATTGAAATGTTTAAAATTCTCTTTATAATATAGAAAGTACGATAATGTTCGTACATTTTCTTTAGATAAACATGAATTTATATCACGGGATCTTTATTTTTGGTAATATTGTTGTTTTTATACCGGGTGTTGACTTGGAAATGTTCAAATTTTAGCTCCCCTATTTATTTTAGAAACAAAATGTGTTTACCTTTTTTGTGGAGGGAAAAATTTTGAATTCATTCATGTTAACGTTTATTACTTTACGTTTCTCTAAGGTAAAATAATTAAGAAAAACTAATGTGATTTTATACAAATAATGACATGCCATGGAATTGAAACAACAACTGCGGATGTTAAAATGGAAAAAGATATCGTAGTCACTTGATTAAAGTAAATGTTTTCGAAATGATTTACACTACATAAGAAAAATGTCATTATTTTTATAAATTCTGATATTTGTTGATTTTTAAAAGAGTTTAATTTGAAGTTTTAAACGAGTGTTTTCCACTCCCAGACTAAGCATGAAGTAACATTTCGAGTTTAGAAAAGCCCCGTAAAAATTTTCTGGGCTTTTCTAAACTCGAAATTTTACTTCATGCGCCACGCGTATAAAACACGGATTTTAAGTGAAGTTTGAATATACATAAATTTGACAATAATATAGTGTTTTATACGCGTGGCGCATGAAGTAAAATTTCGAGTTTAGAAAATCCCAGAAAATTTGTCTCGGGTCGCTGCGCGACCCTCGACAAATTTTCACGGAGCTTTTCTAAACTCGAAATTTTACTTCTGCGCCACGCATATAAAACACAGATTTTAAGTGAAGTTCAAATATACATGAATTTGACAATATTATAGTGTTTTATACGCGTGGCGCGTGAAGTAAAATTTCGAGTTTAGAAAAGCCCAGAAAATTTGTCTTGGGTCGCTGCGCGACCCTAGACAAATTTTCACGGGGCTTTTCTAAACTCGAATTTTTACTTCATGCTTAGTCTGGGAGTAGAAAATACTTGTTTAAAGCTTTAAATTAAACAGGGAAAATCCGCAATTGTATCAATTCCATGGTATGTCATTATTTTTATAAAATCTCACTTTTTCTTAATTATTTTAACTTAGAGAAACGTAAAGTGTTAAGTGTGAACATTAAAATAAATTTAAAATTTTTCGCTCTACAAAAAAGTACATTTTGTCTCTAAAATAAATAGGAAAGCCAATATTTGAACACTTAAACTTAACATGCGATTTCCTATGTTGCGTCCGCCAAGTCAACACCCGGCATGTTTTATTTCAAGAATTTATCTTTTTGTAATATTACTCTGTAATTGGGTTGTCCTGTCGGTTAATACATATTATTATTAAACTGAAAACAATATTTTAAAGCTTTATTTATGATTTTTAAATTAATAACATAATAAATAAAATTACGAAAATTCGTGTAAAATGCAAACAATACGTCTTAATTAATAATACAACTTATCACAATAAATGTTTAAAGTGTGCAAACTATAAGAAGCGTAAACTTGTTTTCTCGAATTCAGATAGTTTTAAATTTGAATTATTCTTGTTTACATTTATAAATTTAAATATTACCCCTCATTTCCCCCTCCGTAGACCCTGCCTGGTACTATTTGCAGTTGATTAAAAATATTAACGAATGGGTATTTTATCTGAATTAAATTTCATCCGGATGTGCGCTGTTAAAATTTGCATTTTAATTAAAGTTTTATTCATCACGAGTGCTTTCGTTTCAATTCATTTTTAGCGAATGTGATTATTTGAGTAAATTGTATGTGAAGTGGGGAATTTATGTTGATGTTTTATGGGCTGTTTACATTTAATTCAGATTGCAATGAATTCATTTAGAAACGATCTATTAATAATAACTATGTAACTATCATAATATTAATAATTTTTTTGAAAGACAAGGATGGCGAAAAGTCCTTTAGAAGAATTGTATGGATATATTTCTAGAATCCTATTGAAATTATTTTTGTAACAAGCAATTTAAATTAGTATTATGTAATTATTTGGGTAAATTGTAATTATTTAGGTAAATTGTATGTGAATATTATACACTGTTTTTATTTAATTTAGATTACAATGAATCCACCGAGAAATGATCTGTTAATAATAATAATAATAATTCTTTAGAAAGACATTTCGTTACCAGTTGAATACAGGATAACGAAAAGTCTTTCAAAAGATGTTTTTTTTACTTTATTTGTGCTTCTACCATTACAAACATTTAGTAAGTATATAAATGACTAGAAAAAATATTCAATGCAATAAAATATGACAATATATTGTTCATTTATACAACATTAAAATATCAATATAAAAATATATAAAAGAACAAAACAACATAATAAAATAAAAATAAATCGACATATTAAAAATAAGATACGTAGATAGATATATAGATTAAAATCACGTGTTAAAATAAAACAATTTAAATTAATAAAATAAATTATACAGGGTGCGGCAATACAGACAGTGCAGTTTGGAACGCCCAGTACATCCCGTGTGGTGGGGATACCTACCTGGGAGGGATATCATTGTGTCGGGGTGTCGTGCCGTTTTTAGTCGTTACCATGGTTTGGTCTGGAGAACGCCGGGGATTCGCAGTCCGCACGTTTCTTGAAAATGGCCGTTCTGCCGCCACCACCCAGCAGAACTTCTGGTTGCATTTCAATCTTGCGCGTCGTGATCCCGTCCCTCACCGTAATTTAATCGCGAGCTCGGTGCGTACAGTAGAAGAAACTGGTTCCACACAAAGACGTAGGGTTTTAGGAAGACCCAGAACGGTAAAAACACCCGAAAATATAGCAAGAATAAGAAAAGCTATCGAACCTACGCGCTCTGCCCGGGAGCATGCAACTGCATTGGCCATTGCTGATCGCTCTCTAAGACGGATATTGCATGAAGACTCATTCCACCTCTACAAGATGATACTTGTTCAAAAGTTAATCCCCCTGATTATGAAAACCGCATGAATCGCTCCCAAGAATTGTTGAACCGGATCCATGCGAGGTCAACTTTTTTCAGTAGTGACGAGGCCGACTTCCATCTCTGTGGAGGGGTGAATAAACAAAATTTTCGATACGGGGCTGTAAATAACCCAAGGCAACTATACGAGAGACCACTTCACTCTCCAAAAGTCACCGTGTGGTGTGCGATTTCCAAATTTGGGGTGATTGGGCCTTATTTTTTTGAAGAGGACGGACGAACCGTAACAGTCACTGCTCAACGTTATGCTTTCATGTTGTAAAATTTTTTTCAACCTCGATTGGAAGAACTGATGGAGGAAGCAGATCTGGGAGACATCTGGTTTCAGCAGGACGGGACTACGGCTCATACTGTTCGAGTATCAATGACGAAACTGCGACAGGTGTTCCCTGGGCGCCTTGTTTTTCTGAGAGGTGATGTGGAGTGGCCTGCACGCTCCCCTGATCTGAGCATTTGCGACTTTTTCCTGTGAGACTACCTGAAGGAAAAGGTTTTAAGGCATTGACCTCGCACCTTGGAAGAACTCAGGGATCGAATTCGGGAGAAAATTGCCGCTATATCAATGTATCGCTGCTGGGGATCATCATCTTTCTAATGTCATTTTCAGGACTTAATGCATAAAACGGCATGATGTACTGATTAAGATCAAATAAACCCTATTTCTTTAAATTGCGCCGTTTTCTTAATAGCCTTTCAAAACTGCACTGTCTGTTTTGCCGTACAATGCGAAATAAATGTATTTCATTTTAAAATTCTATTAAAATAATGTTTATACCAAGAATTTAAATTAGTATTATATTAACTAAATTAAGCGTGAACTTTTCTGCAAAATGACTGACAAAGTTAGGATTTAGTCAATCAATCTAGTAAAATATTTATCTATCGAGTATGTTTATATGTGAATTATGTTTACGCTCATCTTGCGTTTAACCATTAAATCAATAACCCCGATATCAGTATGCAAATCAAACACATCATCATCATCCAATCGGACTGATGATTAATTAAATAAAAATGTAGGTATAAATACGTTCGCTACGAGTTTAGTGTTCTAAATTTAACGATGTTAATTAAGTACTATTATATTCATCATCATCGATTTCTTCAAAAATAGAATAGGAAATGAAATGAATTATAAAATTATGGTGTTTAATTCCCTATGTATTTATTTTATTTTACTACTAAACTAATCAATAATGAATACAGTATACAATACAATATGAAAATAATTGCAATAGTATTTATATAATATACAAGGATTTTTCTTTTAAGTGTCTATTTTCCGATTAATTCATTTAAATTTTTAGGAATTACTGTTTTTTTTTTAAATTTGAAGTTGAAGTTTCTATCAAATGTTTCCACTCCCAGGTTAAGCATGGAGTAAAATTTCGAGTTTAGAAAAGCCTGTAAATTTGGTTTGGTCGCGTAGCGCGAAGCGCGGAGCGACCAAACCAAATTTTCAGACTTTCCTAAACTCGAAATTTTACTTCATGCGCCACGCGTATAAACGTGATTAAAAGCGAAGTTCAAATTATACTGTCGCAGCAGTATGCTTGAGTAGTATATTTTCAACTTCATAATAAATTAGTGTATTATATGCGTGGCGCATGAAGTAAAATTTTGAGTTTAAAAAAGCCTGAAAATTTTCATGCGCCACGCGTATAAACCACTGATTACAAGTGAAGTTCAAATTATACTGTCGTAACAGTATGCTTCAGTAGTATGATTTTTTCATCATAATAAATTAGTGTTTTATACGCGTGGCGCATAAAGTAAAATTTCGAGTTTAGAAAAGCCTGAAAATTTTCAGGCTTTTCTAAACTCGAATTTTTACTTCATGCCTAACCTGGGAGTGGAAACCCTCATTAGAAACATCAAATTGAACTTTCTTAGACATCAAAAATAATGTTGTTATTATTATATGTAAAGAACAATTCCCTCATAGCAGTTATTAAACTAAAAGCATTTAATGAGCTTTAGCTTACAAAAAATGCGAATTCGTTAATGAAATTCTGAGAATTTTTTGTGTAAGCTGGTATACTTGGAAAAATCACTTATTCAAAGAACAAAAATTACAACGTGTAAATTGAAATTCAGAGAGATAATCATGTAAATTGGAAAGCCAACATATTTGCATTGATTTTATTTGAATAGTTTCCTTCTTAATATTTGTTTATGAAAAATAAAAACTGTGGTCATTCGGACAGATTTTTGATTAGAATAATTTAATCTTACTTTATTAGTAACTTTTTATTTTTACACCTAGTTACCACATAAATTTAACAATTGTTAATATTACAATGTAATATTAACAATTGTTTTGTTTGTCGTATACTCAATAAATAAAAACTTCTAGAGTGCCATGGAAAATATTGTAGGTTGGTAACTCTGAAATGATATATTATAATTATTATGTCTGACGTATTATATATCAATTTCTAAAGCGTGCAACCATCTTAAATTTAAAAAAAGGATTAAATTATAGCACTCGAGGTTTTTTTATTGAACATACTATATATTATACAGGGATTTTTTGTTAAGTATACTTTCATATATTCCATATAAGCATTCGTAAAATTAATAAACATGTAATTAAATCTAAGTCGAAGTATATTTTTAACATCACTTTAAATCAGTGTTTGACACGCGTGGCGCATGAAGTAAAATTTCGAGTTTAGAAAAGCCTGAAAATTTGGTTTGGTCGCGTAGCGCGTAGCGCTACGCGACCAAACCAAATTTTCAGGCTTTTCTAAACTCGAAATTTTACTTCATGCTTAATCTGGGATTGAAAACCCTCGTTAGAGGCTTTAAATTACAAGTTTTTAATACAACAATAAATGTCTCCAAATTTACAACGAAAAATGTAGATTTAAAAGAAAAATTCCCTGTATACAATTTTAAACTATTCAAACACGCTACAATAAATGCTCGCTTCCCATCTAACAGATGTAAGTAGGCATGCATGCATGTCTCTCTCAGGTCTGTAATTTTATCGAAATCGATTTGCGAGACAAATCCCCGAACGCGACATCAATCCTTCGGATAGGCCGCGATAAATATTGAATGCAGGAACGAATGGAAAGCGAGAGAATGTCCACTTCTAAATAATTTATTGCACAGAGCAATAAATTAATCAGAGCACTCTCGCACTCGCCATTCTTATCTTTGTTTGGAGATAAACAGAATATTTACAGTTTATGGAAATTATATTACAGCTACAACTAAAAAAAATATGTATCTCCATCAATGTATGTTTTTGAGTTTCATGAAGAGTATAATTAACGAATAATTAGCATTGCTGCATCCTTTTTTCACACTTTAGGATACAACAGTGTGAATTATTCGTTATGTATTGCCATATTATGGAAACTAGAAATGTTGAGTAGGATGTTTAAAATTGTAACATTAGTTTATTAAAAGGTTTACACGTTTTTATTTAGTAATAAATAAAATTGTGCACAGGGAGTTGTTATTTAAAAATAATAACTCGTCGTGTCCCTCGGTGTGGTGTGAATGTGTCTTCTATGTCTATATGTTAATATACAATAATTATCGTTAGTGGATTAATGGCATAAGACCTATGTCAAACAAACAAACAACAACAAACAAAAAATACAATTATTTCCCGAACATTGGGAATATTCATTCACGTTCAGTTGAAGTAACTCGAAAACTATTGATGGGTAATTTTTGGATTTTTACATATTTTAAAACCAATATTTACTTAATATCCGAACAAAAAATCATAAAGATATCTCAGAGGGTTTTCAAGTAATGATTTCTTTAAACATTTATTACCCAAACATCCAGATAAACAAATTTTATATTTTGTACATATTCTTTGTAAAAGGGGTTTCCCGTGAGAGAATAAATAAAATAAAATAAAAAAAATAAAATAACTTGAAAACTATTAAAAGGGTATTTATGGATTTTGACATATTCAAAAAGACCCATATTTACTTAATATCCACACAAAGTTCATGAAAATATCTCAGAGGGTTTTTAAGTAATGATTTTGTTAAACTTTTATTACCCTAAAATTAAGATAATAATACCCTCTTTTTAAGTTTAATTGAAAATAACTCAAAAACTCCTGACAGGATGTTTTTTGATTTTTACATATTTTAAAAGATCTATTTACACTTAATATCCACTCAAAAGTTTATGAAAATATCTTACAGGGTTTTCAAGTAATTATTTTTTAAACCTTTTATTCTCCTAAAATTCAGATAATAATATCCTGATTTTTTTAAACTTTTATTACCCTAAAATTAAGATAATAATACCCTCTTTTTAAGTTTAATTAAAAATAACTCAAAAACTCTTGACAGGGTGTTTTTTGATTTTTACATATTTTAAAAGATCTATTTATACTTAAAATCCACTCAAAAGTTTATGAAAATATCTTACAGGGTTTTCAAGTAATTATTGTTTAAACCTTTTATTCTCCTAAAATTCAGATAATAATATCATATTTTTAAGTTTAACAGAACATAACTTAAAAACTATTGATAGGGTATTTTTAGATTTGTACATGTTTTAAAAGACCAATATATATTTATTTATTTATTTATTATAATTACTTAACATCCACACAAAAGTTAATAAAAATATATTAGAGGGTTTTAAGCTATGATTTTTTTAAACCTTTATTAGAATACAATTCAGATAAAAATATCCTATTTTTAAGTTTAATATAAATTAACTCAAAAACTATTAAGGGTATTTTCAGATTGTTACATATTTTAAAAGAGCAATATTTACTTAATATTCTAACAAAAATTCATAATAATATCTTAACATTTTTTCAAGTAATGATTTTTTAAAACTTTTATTACCCAAAAATTCAGATAATAATACCCTATTTTCAAGTTTAATTATAATTAAAAACTATTAATATGATACTTTTGGATTTTTACATATTTTAAAAGAACAATATAGTCACCAAATATCCACACAAAAGTTCACGAAAATATCTCTATGGGCTTTCAAGTAATGATTTTCAAAAACTTTTATTACCTTAAAATTCATATAAAAATACTCTATTTTTTAGTTTAATTGAAAATAACTCAACAACTATTGACAGGGTATTTTTGGATTTTTGGGTATTTTAAAAGACCAATACTTACTTAATATCTACACAAACATTCATAAAAATATCTAAAAAGGGTTTTCAAGTAATAGTTTTTAAAACTTTTATTATCCTAAAATTCAGACAAAAATACCCTATTTTTAAGTTTAATAGAAAATAACTCAAAAACTATTAATAGGGTGTTTTGGGATTTTTACATATTTAAGAAAAAAACGATATTCAAGTAATGATTTTTTAAAACTTTTATTGCCCTAAAATTCAGATAACAATACTCTATTTTTAAGTTTAATTAGAAATATCTCAAAAACTGTTGATAGGATATTTTTGGATTTTCACATATTTTAAAGGACCAATATGTACTTAATATCCACACAAAAGTTTATGAAAATATCTCAGAGTAATGATTTTTTAAAGCTTTTATTACCCTAAAATTCAGTGTACAATACTCTATTTTTAAGTTTAATAGAACATAACTTAAAAACAATCGATAGGGCATTTTCCAATTTATACATATTTGAAAAGGTTTATGTCTTCTTAATATCTAAACAACATTTCATGAAAATATCTCAACGGGCTCTTAAGTAAAGATTTATTTCAACTTTTATCACCGTATAATTATAAAAATTAACAAACTACTCTATAAAATAAATAATAATAATAATAACTCGCAAACTATTGATCGCGATTTTATTTTATTTTAAAAGAGTAAAGTTAATTTAATATCCACGCAAAGTTTCATGAATATATCTTAAACAGTTTTTAAGATATTATTTTTTTTTTAAAATTTACTCTATTATCTTTGATAAAATATATCTGTACATGGGAGGTAAACTACACCAAGTCACATTTTTTTTCAAAATACGTTTTTTATACTGTTGGAATCAAGATATTTTATTCTATCAAGAGATAAATAGCACTGTCAAATTCCAAAAATGTGACTTGATGTAGTTTAACTTCCATATACAGATATCTATAATTGATTTTTCATTTATGGATAAAATCCTTTTTTAAGTGTCATTGAAATTAACTCAAAAACTAATAATATCGTATTTTTAGATTTTTACACATTTTAAAAAAGCAATGTTTCCTTATTTCTCATAAAAATGTTCCTAAAGATATTTTGAGGTAAATCCATGAAACGATTTTTTTAACCATTTGTTGCACTGTAATTGAAATTAAATCGAAAACTAATAATATGGTATTTTTAAATTTCCACACATTTAAACACAACAAAGTTTCCTTATTTCTCATACAAATTTTTCTTAAAATATCGCTAGGAAAATCTAAGAAATGATTTTTTTTAAACATTCGTTTCACTGTAAAGAACAAATTACTTTTCTCTGTGTAAATCAGCTTTGATCCATTGTTTTTCTGAAATGCATGCGATTGTCTAAACCGATTTTATTGTCGGCATTGTTTTTTTCAAACAAATGTTTATTGTGTTGTGCCAAAAATCTATTTCTGTTATTTATGCATTTGTTACGAGGAACGGCAGGCAAAATAATGCCCAGACAAAAAATAAATCATTAATTTGTTACGTTTAATATTTTCCTAACAGAAACAAATAAATGTAAAAAAAATACAAATACAGGACATTTTATGTTAAGTAGATATGTGTACTTAAAATAAAATTCTTATTCATTTTCAGGCGTTCGTTGTTTTTTAAATAAGTTCAATTTGAAGCTTTAAGCGGGTGGTTTTCACTCCCAGATTAAGCATGAAGTAAAATTTCGTGTTTAGAATAGCCTGCAAATTTAGTTCGGTCCAAACAAATTTTCAGGCTTTCCTAAACTCGAAATTTTACTTCAAGCGCCACGCGTATAACACACTGGTCTTAAGTGAAGTTTAAAATATATGTCTATAGTTAACTACTTTAGAAGCATATTGTAAACTTTTTCAGGCTTTTCTAAACTCGAAATTTTACTTCATGTGCCAAGCGTATAAAACATTGGTTTTAAGTGAAGTTCAAAATATACGTCTATAGTTAACTGTTTTAGTAGCATATTGTAAACTTCACAATATTTCAGTGTTGTATACGCGTGGTGCATGAAGTAAATTTTCGAGTTTAGAAAAGCCTGAAAATTTGGATTTGCCAGGGCGCGACTCGCTTCGCTCGCGCGCCCTGGCAAATAGAAATTTTCAGGCTTTTCTAAACTCAAAATTTTACTTCATGCTTAATCTGGGAGTGGACAACACTTGTTTGAAACATCAAGTTAAATCCTTTTAAAAAACAACGAATATCTGAAGTCTGTATTGTGGAGGCTTCTACTTCGTTATACATGTTAATTACACAATGAAACACTTTTAACTTTGTTTGTATAACACGTTTTATTTAATGTGACTGCAGTTTCGACAAATTATCTGAAGATTTACAATATATACGTTGTAATTGGGATATGTATACTTAAACAATAATTCCCTGTATAATAGTAATAATTTTTATTTTTAAAAGAGTTCCATTTGAACTTACTAGCGAGTGTTTCCACTCCTTGATTAAGCATGAAGCAATATTTCGTGTTTAGAAAATCCAGAATTTGGCTTGCTTACCTAACAACGTAATAAAATGCTAATAAACATGTTAAATATGAACCTTAAATATATTTATAAATTTACCTAAAAATTAAATTGAGCGGATGATTATATCATTAAATTAAAAGAAAACATCCGAAGAGGGAATTTATGTTTGCCCTTCTCTCGCACTTTCCAGGTTATCTAAATTGAATCGTTCCAACGGGATTTTACACTCTTGTATTCTTTCTTGTACCTACCGCAATCTTTTTCCACCTCATTTTAGAAATCCTTCGAAAATATTAAATAAAGTTTGCAAAGCGTAAAACGTTCGTTCATTCTTCATCCATTAAATTGCAAGTGATTTAATGAACTGAGCTAATATTGAATTTTTCTTATGAGTAAAATAAAAATGTTTCGATTGTAGTTATAACTTAATTGTTGAGGCACTTAATAGTTTAAAGTTCATTTTCACTTTGATTTTAGTTTAAATAAAACACTTATTACTTTCAAACACTTTATTGTACTCGCGACAGTTGTTTTGCCACACTGTGGCTTCTTCAGGCGTAGAATAATTATTCTTCGCCTGAAGATACCACAGACTGTAGTTATGCTTTCTGAATTTATAAATAAATAATGCATCTTATTCTTTATACACTGCTCCAAGATATTAATGCACCAGTTTGAAGATTCGTAAAAATTTAAATTTTTTACAAGATTCAAACCATTCTTCGTTAATTCAAAGGCGCTAACGTGATGTATTTATTTATTTACTTACGGAAAATCCATCTTTCATAAATAATCCAATACATAAACTATTAACTTAACCTAATATAAAAAATATAAACACACATGTCTGCAAATAAAGTACATATATCATCTTTTGTGAATTTCAATTATTTCTTAAAATTCGAACTCCTTTCCTGAAATTCCTAGATATTCATTAATGTTACAAATCTTGACAGTTTATAGTTTAAGATACTCTTTATGAATTTTCAGGATTTTCGTCAATTTTCGTGGATTTCCTAAAAACAAGAAAACAATAATAATATGTTTACTTAAATTTCAAAATCCAATCATTATTTTTAGAAAATTTTACGCTTTTATGGATTTTCAAATGCTATTTTTAAGTTATGTCATTGAGAATGGACGATGATGGAAAAGTCAAAATCTTGAAAAACCCTGAAAGGCGTCAAACTATTAAAAATTAACGATAATCTTGGAAATTCACGTAAGGAGTCAACATTTTTTAAATCAAATGAGATCTTGAAAATTCACATAAAGTGTCCAGATTTTAATTATTTAATGAGAAGCTTGAAATAATCCGGAACATTGAAAATCAACAAAATCTTTGAATTTTAGAAAAACTATTATGTTTTTTAAAATTAACGAAAATTCAGGAAAACTGTCAGAATATTGAAAATTAAAGGAGATGTTAACCATTTTCGAAATTGCTGAAATATCATGAAAAATGTCAACATTTTTAAATGTAACGAAAATTTACAAAAACTACCATGGTATAAAATTTGAAACCTCATGAAAAGTGTCAAGTTTTTAAAGTTAACCGAAATCTTGTAAAATTCATGAAAAATATCGATTTTAATATTTTTATTTATGTTGCAAACTAAAAATGTAAGCACATTTTTTTTAAATTCAAAATAGCTATGAATTCGAAATATACTTACATGTAGGTATATTTAAAATTTGTGTTTAATTGAAGTAAAAACGTTAGATTTATTATTAATATTAACTGCTGATAAATAGCTTAATAATTATTATTTTTAAAATGAAAATCTGGCCTTTGCTTTTTGTAACATGAAATGCCTCGAAATTTTAAAGATTAAAAAAAAGCATTAAATTTCGAAATTTACGAAAAGCGTTGAGATTAATTAAAATTGTAATATATAAAATTGTAATATATAAAATTAATATATAAAATTAATATATAAAATTAACATATAAAATTAATATATAAAATTAATATTTATTTATTTATTTCCTCAACAGACCTAAGCCTAATTACAAAGGAAAATATAGTAAAGCAAAAACAAAAAATAGTACACAATAAATCAACTTAAACCTATAACTTAAACCTATAACCTATAACAAATATAAATTAAGCCTAACTACAAAGGAAAATATAGTAGTGCAAAAACAATAAAAATAGTATGCAAAAAATCAACATAAACCTATAACTTAAACCTATAACCTATAACAAACATAAATTAAGATTACGTAAAAATTCTGGCTTACTATTATTAAAGATATCTACACCGTATTGAACCTCATGATATAATGTCAACATTTTTAATAACGGAGAACAGGAATGGTGAGCTGTATTCGGTTTTGCATAATAAAATGTTCTCCTACCCCTAGAGGAAAACCTTGGTACAGTAATATTTAAAAGATTTAAAAAGTTAGCGTTATCAGACTCAAATTGAATAATTTTATAGAGTTCGTTGATAACAATAAATCTATGACGATCATAAATACGCATAAAGTCAAATTCAATTAGTAGATCATTATGTCTAATATCAAACGAGGGATACGAGCCATACTTACGAAAATACAAATAACGAAGAAAACGCTTCTGTATACGCTCAAGCATGTCTACATGGAGTTTTGATTCAGGTGTCCAAACACACGCACAGTAATTAATTTTACTTAAAACCAGAGAATTATACAATGTTATAACCGTAACGTCAGAAAAAAAGTCTTTGCAATTACGTGTTATGAAGCCTAGCAAACGTGCGCATTCATTGGTGACGTTCTCAATGTGATGTCTGAAATTCAACTGATCATCGAATGTGATCCCTAAATCTTTAAATACATTGTCACGTATAAGAGTGACATTTGATATCTCATAATCAAAGGATGTGCGATTACGCATTCTGCCATATCTAAGTAAACGGCATTTTGATGTATTGATGGACAAGCCATTTTCAGTACACCACGATGCTAATCTGTGTAGATTGTTCTGAAGATGAATACAATCTAACTCAGTACGTATTGCGCTAAATAGCTTGATATCATCAGCATATATTAGATGGTCACAGTCAAGTATATCGGCAACTTGATTGATAAATATTAAAAATAATATTGGTCCAAGGTTAGATCCCTGGGGCACACCACTTGTCGCAACGTATCTATCAGACTGAAATATATATATATATATATATATATATAAAAAAAATAAGACAAATTAAGAAAATAAATACCCATTGAAACAACTACTTCCCGTGCAATTACACCGCCGGATATTGCATTGTGCAATGAAATATTTTAAAATTGACTAAAAACTAGAAATTCACAAAAAAATCATCAAGAATCGTAAGATTACCAAAAACCTTAGAAATTTACTAAAAGCGTACAAAATATTGAAAATAAATAGAAATCTAAAAAATTCACGAAAAGCGTTAATTACTGAACATTTTCAAAAAAACTAAACGAGTGTCTTCCATTCCCGGATTAAGCATGAAGTAAAATTTCGAGTTGAGAAAAGCCCTAAGAATTTGGATTTGGACGCGCAGCGTCCAAATCCAAATTCCGGCTTTTCTCAACTCGAAATTTTACTTCATGCGCCACACGTATAAAATCACTGATTTATTAAAAAGTTTGAAATATACTGCTTATTAAATAAAAATAATGAACCAACAAACTGTTGATCAATTGTTTCCACTCATAAGAATTTACACACTTTTTCTCAATTATTATTATTAATTTGATTTATATTAATTAAATTTCATACTATATTTTCGTCTACTGTAGAATGGTTAATCTCGATTTTTTTCCGAAAGAACACCCTGTATATTTTTACATATTCCGATGCAGAATTCAATTCTGTATTGATCTGTACTAGCATTCCCTGTAACTATCTTCTTTTGTTTTCATTTAAATTAAACTAGTAAACATAATAACAGGTCTTAAAATTTCATACGCCAAATTCAGCCAACTTTGAACCGTTAAATTTCGATTTGTTCAAATGGAACACCCTGTATATTTTTGCATATTCCGACGCAGAATTCAATTCTGTATTGCTCTCATACCCACATTCAACAACTTTATTTTATAATTTAGATATTATTATAGTAAATATTAATGATATTTGACGTGTGTAAGACTTTATGTTGTTAGAACTAATAAAGATTTCTATTCCATTCTATTCTATTCTATTCTATTCCCTATGGTTATCTTCTTTTGAATTCAAGATATTTTCATTCAAATGAAACTAGTGAAAATAATCAAAGGTTTCGAAATTTCATACATCCAATTCAGTCAACTTTAAACCGGTAAATCTCGATAAAATGTTAACAGTTGTGTTGCATGTCTCAGATGTCCGTTAATTTTTAAATTCTTGACGACATTCATGAATTTTCAAGATTTTTGTTTATTTTTAGAATGTTGACGCGTTTTGTGAAAACTTAAGATTTTTATAAAATTTATTAATTTTAATTTTTAATGTAAAAATTCTAAGATTTTCTTTTCATTTTGAACAAATTTGATTTCTTTTACTTTTATTCACCATTTTACGACTTTTTTAATATTGTAATTTTTTTTGTATAAGAACACTCCCAGACTAAGCATGACGTGAAATTTCGGGTTGAGAAAAGTCCTAAGAATTCGGATTTGGACCAAAATCTGAATTCTGGCTTTTCTCAACTCGTAATTTTACTTCATGCGCCACGCGTATAAATTACTAACTTCAAGTGAAATCTTTAACTAATTAGGTCTAATAAAATAATATTAGTACGGTAATTGTTTAAATGACGGGGAAAGTGCTATAACGGACACATCTCCATTTATTTCTTTGGTATACTCTTTAGTCTCTTTAGTCCTTCTTCAGTCTCTTCTGTCTCCTCAGTCTCTTCTGTCTTCTTAGTTTCTTCATTATCTTCTGCTTCTTCTGTACCTTCTGTCTCGGTTGTTTCTTCTGTTTCTTCTGTCTCTTCTGTCTCGTCTGTCTTTTCTGTCTCTTCTATCTTTTCTGTCTCTTCTGTCTCTTCTGTCTTTTCTGTCTCTTCTGTCTCTTCTGTCTCTTCTGTCTCTCCTGTCTCTCCTGTCTGTTCTATCTCTTCTGCCTCATCTGTCTCTTCTGTGTCTTCTGTCTCTTCTGTCTCTTCTGTCTCTTCTGTCTCTTCTGTCTCTTCTGTCTCTCCTGTCTCTTTTGTCACATCTGTCTCTTCTGCCTCTTCTGTATCTTCTGTCTCCTCTGTCTCTTCTGTCTTTTCTGTCTCGTCTGTCTCGTCTGTCTCGTCTGTATCTTCTGTCTCTTCTGTTTCGTCTGTCTTTTCTGTCTCTTCTATCTCCTTTGTCTCTTCTATATTTTTTGTCTCATTTGTCTCTTCTGTCTCTTCTGTATCTTTTGTCTCTTCTGTCTCTTCTGTCTCTTCTGTCTCTTCTGTCTCTTCTGTCTCTTCTGTCTCCTCAGTCTGCTCAGTCTCCTCAGTCTCTTCAGTATTTTATACTTTTATATTTTCTGCTTCTTTTGTACTTTCTGTGTCGTCTGTATCTTCTGTCTTTTCTGTCTTTTCTGTCTCTTTTGTCTCTTTTGTCTCTTTTGTCTCTTTTGTATCTTTTGTCTCTTTTGTCTCTTTTGTCTCTTCTGTCTCCTCTGTCTTTTCTGTCTCTTTAGTCTCTTTTGTCTCCTCTGTCTCGTCTGCCCCTTCTGTCTCTTCTGCCTCTTCTGCCTCTTCTGCCTCTTCTGTCTCTTCTGTCTCCTCTGTCTCTTTTGTCTCTTCTGTCTCTTCTGTCTCTTCTGTCTCTTCTGTCTCTTCTGTCTCTTCTGTATTTTCTGTCTCTTCTGTCTCTTCTGTCTCTTCTGTCTCTTCTGTCTCCTCTGTCTCTTCTGCCCCTTCTGTCTCTTCTGCCTCTTCTGCCTCTTCTGCCTCTTCTGTCTCTTCTGTTTCCTCTGTCTCTTTTGTCTCTTCTGTCTCTTCTGTCTCTTCTGTCTCTTCTGTCTCTTCTGTCTCTTCTGTCTCTTCTGTCTCTTCTGTATCTTCTGTCTCTTCTGTCTCTTCTGTCTCTCCTGTCTCATTTGTCTCTTCTGTCTGTTTTGCCGCCTCAGTATCTTCTGCCTCTTCTGTCTCATTTGTATCTTCTGTCTCTTCTGTCTCATTTATCTCCTTTGTCTCTTCTGTTTATATTTATAATAACAAAGTTTTTTTTATTTAAGGCTAACTGTTATTACAAGGAAAATATAATACATAAGTAAGTAAAGTACAAAAAATAAAACAAGTATATATACAACAATCTGTAGCTATACAATAAACTAAATATTAAATGTATAATTTGAGTACTTTCTCTCAAAATTCTCATTTGAATGCATAGTTTGCTGACCCAAATCCAACTATGGCAAGTTTTAATGATCAATTCTCGTCGGTTCGTTCAATGCGAATATTCCCGTGTGGATCACCGAAAATCGTCGCGTCGGGAGCCGCTTTAATAAGCACAAACAAAAAACCGAGCAATTTAACAAAGTCGGCGAAGCCTCAAATGTGGAAAGTTTGCTTGTATCTGAATGCAGTCTGCATTTTACGGGCTTCATAAAAGACGCGAGTTTTCAAAGTTATTCCCAACACGGGAATAATAATTCATAAGAAAAATATATAGTGTAATACACTCAAATAAATAAAATTGCATTTTACATGAAATTATACTTTATACAGGTGATTTATCTGTTAAATATACATATGCATACACTGTAAATTTGCCGGCCTTTCTTGTTTTTTAAAAGAGTTTAAGTTTCTAACGAGTGTTTTCCACTCCCAGATAAAGCATGAAGTAAAATTTTGAGTTTAGAAAAGCCCGAAAGTTTGGTTTGGTCGCTCCGCGAAGCGGAGCGACCAAACCAAACTTTTAGGCTTTTCTAAACTCGAAATTTTACTTCATGCGCCACGCGTATAAAACATTGTTTTAAGTGCAGTTCAAAGTATACGTGCTTAGTATACTGCTTTAGTTGTATGTTTTGAACTTCATTGAAAGTCAGTGTTTATGGGAGTTGCGCATGAAGTAAAATTTCGAGTTTAGAAAAGCCTAAAAATTTGGTTTGGTCCAAACCAAATTTTAAGGCTTTTCTAAATTCGAAACTTTACTTCATGCTTAGTCTGGAAGTGGAAAACACTCGCTTTAAGCTTCAAGTTGAACTATTTTTAAAAAGAACGAAGTCTTAAAGATTTACAGCGTATATATTAGGATATGTATACTTAAAAGAAAATCTACCTGTATGCAGAGAGGGAAATACTTTTTAAAACTATAGTGTTTAAGGATTAAATAAGAAAAGTTCAAGTTTCTAACGACAGTTTTCCACTCCCAGATTAAGCATGAAGTAAAATTTCGAGTTTAGGCAAGCCTGAAAACCAAACCAAACTTTCAGGCTTTTCTAAACTCGAAATTTTACTTCATGCGCCACGCGTATAAAACACTGGTTTTAAGTAGAGTTCAAAGTATACGTGCTTAGCATACTGTTTTAGTAGTATGTTTTGAACTTTATTTGAAGTCAGTGTTTTATGCGCGTGGCGCATGAAGTAAAATTTCGAGTTTAGAAAAGCCCTAAAATTTGGTTTGGTCGCTCCGCTTCGCGGAACGACCAAACCAAATTTTAAGGTTTTTCTAAATTCGAAATTTTACTTCATGCTTAGCCTGGGAGTGGAAAACACTCGTTTCAAGCTTCAAGTAGAACTCTTTTCAAAAACAACGAATACTTGGCGATTTACAACGTATATATCAGGATATGTATACTTAAAAGAAAAACTAACTGTATATGAGGAGGAAATACTTTTTGAAACTTGAATGTTTAAGGATTGAATGGAAAGGTATTACAAAAATAACATAAAGCACAATTTATTACAATGAAGATTTATAAAATAATTTGGTTTCATATTACAAACAACGCACTAGCTTCAATAATTGATGACCTCAGAATGAAACGTGGACGAAGACGATAACTTTAATTTTATAGTTTACATTTTAAGTCTTTGGTATGTTGAAAATTGGTAAAAATCCTAAAATTTGATTTTATTTTATTTTACTTTTAATCCACTTTTCATTCTCATATCTTCAATTATTTATTACAAATGGAGATTGTGTTTTTTTACAGGATTTATAAAAATATGTAAAGATACTTGATCGGTATGTAGAAAACTTTGTATCCCCTATGTATACCTATAATTCTCATATCTTCAATTATTTATTACAAATGGAGATTGTGTTTTTTTTACAGGATTTATAAAAATATGTAAAGATATTTGATCGGTATGTAGAAAACTTTGTATCCCCTATGTATCCCTATAATAATGATCGGTATGTAGAAAACTTTGTATCCCCTATGTATACCTATAATCACTGTTTTAAACAATGAATATGATGATTAATTGTTTAAAACAGTGATTATAGGCAACCCAATAACGTTAATGTATATTGGATTGTTGTATTTTTTATCATCACTTTATACAGATTACCAAAAGCATTAGCATTAAAATCCTTTTGGTAATCTGATTTAAGAAAAACTTAAAAGAAAAACTTAAATTACGTTATTGAATTTAACACAATAATGTATCATACTTTATTATTTTTCACATCATATTTATACACTATTATATAATATATTCCATTTGTTTCTGGATCTCGCCTAGCCATGCTTTCGTGTTGTTATGTTGCAGTATCAACATTTACATTTTTTATCAATTGCCACTCCTGATTCCTTATTTTAACAGTGTTGCAATAATTTATGATATCATAAGTAATCCTCTTTTTAATTTTCAAGAGGTTCATTGTTAATCTTGAAACAATTATTTCGCCACGCGGTCGCTTCTTCGAGCATTTTATTATTAAATTAAATTAATCTAGTGTTGCAATGCTGTGTCAATGTCAAAGTGAAAAATAATTTCAGGCACATATTAAAAATTAACATGCCAAAGATTATCTCTAAATCAAAAAGGTTACAAATTCTGAAATCCTACAAACACTTTAGGCAAAGTAATCCAAATCTACAGCATCACAATATTATTACGATTTTATTAGATACTTTTGGGGTATGTCTAGTATTTTAAATATCATATATATTTAATTAAAGATAATTACGCTTCAGGTAGGGAGATCTTCATTACAATTAATTTTACGACAAAGACCTGACGAATTGAAATCTACTACTTCTGGCAAACGATCTAAAAACAGCCATTTTTGGAATCACCTAGCTAGAAAAGATCTGCAACAACTAATTTGGCAATATAACTCTAGAAATCAGTATTTTACTTTGAGAGATCTTTTGAATGATATGAAAGAAAATTATGAGTTCCATGGGAGTAGAACAACACTTTATAGGGTTGTTAAAAGTATGGGGTATAAATTCAAATTAATTAATGGGCGCAAAATTCTCTGTGAACAAAAACATGTTGTTGCAGCTAAATTTATTTTCCTTAGAAAATTTTTACAGTATCAAAATTCCAGTGAAGATATCCAATTCGTATACCTGGATGAAACATGGATATATCAGAATGGATCCGTGGTTCGACGCTGGGTACATGAAACGGATATAAAAAGTAATCCAACTAAATTCAAAAATGAAGGCAAACGCTTCACCATTCTACATGCTGGGTATAGAGGTGGGTTTTTGGATGGGTGCGATTTTTTATTACATTCGAAAATCAATGACCGAGATTACCATGCCACAATGGATGGTAATACTTTTCAAAATTGGGTGGTTAATCAACTTATTCCTGCTTTGGCTAAGCTTTCAGGGAAATGTGTAGTTATTATGGATAATGCTGCATACCATTCTGTGCAATTAGACAAAACTCCTTCATTTTCTTGTAAGAAATGCGAAATGCAGGAGTGGTTGGTTAAACACAATGTAAAATTCAATCCAAAATTAACCAAAAAGGAACTATGGGCTTTATTTATACCTTTTCGATCAAATGACAAAATTTACGTAGTTGATGACATTTTGAGAAAGAACGGGCACGAAGTTCTTAGATTACCGCCATACCATTGTAAGCACATAAATTCTAAGCAACCATCTAAGGATCGTGTTCAGAATTTATGGCTTGAGTCTCTCTCAAAATGTACATCCGATATGTGGCAAAATTTCTGTGATCATTGTGAAAAACTTATTTCGGATGACTGGACAAAACACATGGGGAACCTTTCGTTTGAAACCATTCCTCCTTTTATTATTTCGCTTGGGGAATCTGGCTCAGAACAAACATCAGAAGATTCAGATGCAGGTTCTCTTGACTAAATAATAAAAGTGGAATGAGGGCTTAAAAATTGTTTGACATGAAAATTATCAGTATCACAAGAGGGTGGGAATAAATTTGCAATTCTACAAAAAAATACTGAGGGCCAACAGAAGAGAGAATGACCAAAATTAAGGTGGATGGATGGAGTTGATCAAAATGTGTTAACGGGAAGACCCAAGCGAGAAATACAAATGGATGACGAAATAAGTTTGCAGAGCCGAATTCATTATATTTGTTATATACAATATTATTGCTGTGTTTGTATGTACAAAAACCAAGTAGTAAATTTTGTTAATCTTAAAACTGCATATTATTATCCTTTTATATCTGAAAATTTGTAAAACAGGCAACAGTGTAAGATCACAATAGTCAGAAATTATAACCTTAAAATCGAACATCTGACAGTGACATTTAAAAACCCTGATTTAAAACACAACCAGCCCCATTTACAATACTTAAACTGTCACTTTTCCATAGCTAGGCGAGATCCAGAAACAAATGGAATCGTGTATACCTATATGTTTTCATATCATATTTATATACCGTGGGGTCGTTTAAATGGTGATTTACAGTAGGCGGCATTTTTTTCTGTGCAGTTGCTTAAAATAGTAATTGAATGATGGAATACATTTGAGGCTAGGGTAAACTATGTATTAACAATGAGTAGTGCCAATTTAATTTAAAATTCAAAGCCTACTCTAAATTGTGTTTTAAACGATCGCACTGTACTAATTGTCATATATTTTGTAAATTTACATTTCTCTGTTGTTGTCTGTTAAAAAAAATTATTATTATATTTTAATCTTAGGAGAAAAGCACAATCGCGTATTACATTTTAATCCTCGGGGAAAATTTAATTTGCATTGAATTTAAACGATAACAAAAATCGCTGTTTGTAACTTTCTAGAGTAAACATACATGCGAAAAAAAACCAATATAAATAGAACACCCGCAAAAAGTTCTATAAACTAAAACATAATATTAGGAGTAATTTATAGGCACATAAAATACGTGTTAAAAGTATCGCACTTTAATACGTATTTTATACACCTATAAATCACACTAATTTATATTTCCTTCCTCTAAATCTTTATGAATTAAACATAATTCATAAATAAATGGATGAAGTGTTGATGGAAAGAATTTTATAATTACTGAATTTAATCAGGCTAACAAGTAAAAACACTTGGTTTCCATTTACTGAACTAGTTTCGCTTTCTACGGTATTATCAGGAATTCTGAATTTATTTGTGATTATTTCACTCAACGTATTGAGAACCAATAAAACTGGCTGAATTTGCACCACGTTACATTTTTTTTTACGAAAACTTCGTGATTCGCGTGACGTCTAAAGGGTTTTTCCAATTATTTAAACTTAATGGGCCTACGTGTAAACCCTGAAAGTTTAAACAAATGGGAAAACTCTCGCCTTTTTTACATGATTTGTTTACCTTATCTTTGTCTTGAAAACTAAAGATTTATTAAATTTGGCAGTTATGTTTGTATAATTAATATTCCACTGATTTTCTCTAAAATTCTCCACATGGTTGATTGATATACAAAAAAAATATAGGTCACTTTAAAGTTATGACTTATTTTTAGAATTTTTTTGTTTTAACTTTATGTTTGCAAATTGTAAACCAAAGTAGGCGTTTAATAATACATTTCCTGACAAATGTTATCTATCTGTCAGTTATTATCACCGTGTTACAGACTCTTATGAAACAACATCCATTTCGCTCTAATTGAGAACCTACGTTTCGTTGTGGTTTTCTTACTTAGTGTTGATTTTTCTCTGCGAAACTTGTCATTCACACGGTGTACTGTACTTAACAAGTCATAATACCTTTAAGCCCTATTGTTGTGGCAAGAATTATAGCATTGAAGATGGGCGAGAAAAACGTGAAACTGCAAGGATTGTTGGCCTTTGTGCTATACAAAAAAATCGTGTTGCAAGATTGGCTTTTGCCCGAAATCACAGGGCATGGTTTTGCCTCAATGGATCAGACGGACGTCGGAAAGTGTGGAGAAGACGCGGAGAAAGATACGCTTCAGTTTGTATTGATGAGCGACTTCCATTTGGCGGTGGGTCGGTTATGGCTTGGGCAGGAATTTCTACCGAAGCACGCACAGAGTTGGTCTTTATAGAGAATGGCTCCCTGATAGCTCACAGATACATTACGGAGGTTCTCGAAGATCATGTAATGCCCTTCATGACAACTATGTGCGAGTGCGGCATTTTCATGCAAGATAATGCCAGACCTCACGTAGCCAGAGTTGTCAAAGATTATCTGGATGAAGTGGAAATTTCGCGGTTCGATTGACCAGCTCTCAGCCCGGACATGAATCCCATAGAAAATGTATGAGATGAGTTGGGACGACGTATCAGAAAGCATACACATGCTCCAAGAACTGCTCAGGAGCTAAGACAATTGCTATTGCAGGAATGGAATAATATCGACCAAAATGTGATCGTTAATTTAATAGAAAGTGTTCCTGGTCGACTTCAAGCAGTCATTAATGCAAGAGGGGGTAATACTTGTTATTAGTGATAAGTTTTTTTTATTATTTTATGTTCCATATTAGTCCTAGGAACAAAAATTCGAACTTCGTCTGAACTGTAAATTTGTGATATTTCCAAAATAGGCAATAAAAACAATAAATATGCTTTACGATTCAACATTGCTCTTTTTAATTTAGTGTGCAAAATACAGTACAATTGTTTACAATTTGCAAACATAAAGTTAAAACAAAAAAATTCCAAAAATAAGTCATAATATTAAAGTGACCTCTATTGTTTGCTCGCCAGTGTAGTTTAATGACACTCTAGTAATGATAGTTAATAATAATTTTATTAACGGATATAATTATCCTCATTACACTAGTAGTACATGTTAGTTTATAATTTAATAATTTTGTTAGTAAGTTGCACTAAATATGTCGAAAGCTAGTCGTACATATAAAAATTCTTTGATGTTGCTCGTATTGGAACACAGCCAACGCATTATTTCGCTATCTCGCTCTTTTATTTGTCCTTATGATTCTCTCTCTCCGTCTATATATTCCGATATAAAAAAATCCAAGCGTGTAAACTTTAATGGGAAACAACAAGAGCTGAAAATGCAAATTATTTCGTGAAAGTCAACAGAAAATTATTATGAATACTGTCAGTAATATTTTTGTTAAAATAAATTAATGTTTTCATAAAACTCAAATTAGCTCCAGGGCCGGCTCTTCCATTAGGAGAATCCAAGCGACCGCCTAGGGGCTCGTAATCCAAGGGGCGCGAGAACATGGAGAAAAAATAAATATAAAATATGCACAAAGATATATTGATATTTTTTTCTAAATATCAAAACCGTATATTGCACAAAAAATGAAATAATTAATTATTTCTTATTTGTGCAATATACTGTTAAATATTAACGGAAATTAACTTTCAAAAAATTGGAGAATTCGTTAAAAATTTCAAATTTATTAATAATAATTATAATGGCTAATTTCCCAACAGACTACATAGAGTCCAATAACAGAGAAAAACAATAATTAAAGAAAGAAAGAAATTTCTTTAAAAAAATTGAAGAATTCGTTAAAAATGTCAAATTTATTAATAATAATTATAATGGTTAATTGTCCAACAGACTACATAGAGTCCAATAACAGAGAAAAACAATAGTTAAAGAAAGAATGAAATTTATTGAAAAATATTCATTTTTATGCAATTTATTTTTTTGATAATTAAAAATAAAATCATTATTACTTTATGAATATTTTATATTTATTTATGTATGATAAAATAAAACTACAAACTGACAAAGGGCTTGAAAAAAATGCTTAGTTATTATTAATCCACCACAAGATTAAAACAAATAAAATAAGAATACATGTCTTGATTAATACTCGGAATTTTTAACATTTAAATATTCGAGAATTCATTCAAAAATAAGCTCAAATATATATTTAAATAAAATATTTGAAATATTCGGGTTTTTAAATGGTTCGAATATGAATATTCGAATATATCAATTTAAAAAATTCCCAGCCTTATTTTAAACTGCACTCAAGATCAGTGTTTTATACGCGTGGCGCATGAAGTAAAATTTCGAGTTTAGAAAAGCCCAGAAAATTTGTCTCGGGTCGCTGCGCGACCCTCGACAAATTTTCACGGGGCTTTTCTAAACTCGAAATTTTACTTCATGCTTAGCCTGGGAGTGGAAAACACTCGTTTATAGCTTCAAATTGAACTTTTTTGAACAAATGTCGGAACAAATGTCGGACAATTTTAAGTGTATCCATATGTATCTATAAAATAAAATACAGCAATTTTTTATTTTAAGAATACATATGGATACACTTAAAATGTTCCGACATTTGTTGTACTATACTTAAAAGAAAAATTTCCTGTATATTTAAATTAATTACGTGATTAAATACATTTTTGTCTTATAACAATTTTCTCTTAAGCCACAATTTAAGCCACTTCTCTTACAAGCTTGTTATATTCTTTATCCATTGTAAAGACTTTAATATCAAATTTGTAATCTACTTTTAAGAGAGGCAAAACGTTTTATAACGAATGACTTTTTGTTGAGTAATTGATAATATAAAACTTATTCCTATCTGGGCAGTTATCCGGAGACACATGGTATATACCATAACTTGATTAAAAAGAGATAATTCAATAGAAATGCATTTATTTTGAATGTATAAATGTTAAAAAAATACGAAAAAACATTAAAAAATAAATAATTACTAAATAATAAAATTGATCCTATTAGGTTCAACTTTTGTATTTAGACTTAACTTATAACGAATGACATTTTGTTGTATATTTAAATTAATTACGTCATTAAATACATTTTTGTCTTATAAAAAAATTCTCTAAAGCCAAAATTCAAGCCACTTCTCTTATAAGCTAGTTTTATTCTTTATCCATTGTAAAGACTCTTATATAAAATTTGTAATCTACTTTTAAGAGAGGCAATACGTTTTATAACGAATGACATTTTGTTGAGTAATTGATAATATAAAACTTATTCCTATCTGGGCAGTTATCTGGGGACACATGGTATATACCATATTCTATTCTATTCTATTGAAAGTGAGTGGGTAGTTATGCTACCCTCCACTGCGACCGCAAGGATCTATTGTGGCTCACAATTAAGGTCGAACATCCGACCTTACAGCTCACCTTCCAAGTCCATCTTCTTGATGAAGTCAAGGATCTTGTCAGGTGAAGTTTTTTCCAGGTCCTTTAGGTTTAGCTTCGGTGTGCCAAACACCGTGGTCCTAGGCATAGGCGGCACTCAGTGGTGTCGCTTAGTCCTAGTTTATTAAGGTGATGCCTTAGACGGCTGTGTCCAGTGAAGAGAGCAGTTAATGTGTGAACATCTGATCTGCTCAGCTTCAATTATGAGGCCGTCCTCGCCGCAGATGGTCCACTTGTTACCGCTCTGAAATGTCTCATCCCAGGGCGGTTTTGCCAGAAATCCTGTGCCTCGTGTCTCATCCATCCGTTGTTACGGTCTCTAGCTGTTGATCTGGGTATCCCCAGAGCGGGTTCTGGTCCGATGTAGGCTGTACGCGCCCCCTCTCTGGCTAGGGAATCCGCTAATTCGTTTCCCTTCACGCCAGAGTGGCTTGGCACCCACATCAGACTGACCCCGTTTACCTGTGCCATTTGGCAGAGGGCTTCCTTGCAGTTCCGTACAGCCAGCGAGGAGCATCTAGAAGATGCCAGGGCCCTAAGGGCCGCCTGGCTGTCCGAACATATTTTTATTGTCCTGCCCGCTCAACCCTTTGAAAGGATTTCGTGGGCGCACATTTCAATGGCGTATATTTCAGCCTGAAGTATGGTAGCATACCTGCCAAAGCTGTAGTAAAGTTCAGTCCTTGGTCCGACGACTGAGGCTCCTGTTCCAGTGGACAATTTTGAGCCGTCAGTGTACCAGTAGGAATCAGCCTTTTCTGGGGTGATTTTGTGTCGCTCCCAGTCGTCCCTGCTTGGGAACAGGACCTTGTACGGCTGATCCTCGCAGTAGTCCGTGACTGCGTAGTCAGTCCTCATACTTAGGGTGTCATCCGCCTCAATGGCAGTTGACAGCCCATTTGGTATGAAGATTATCACCTTCGGATCCAATAGGGCCGCGTGGTGATATCGATACGTTGCTAATCTGGCCTCGCCCTGTATTACGATATGCAGGGGGGTGAGGTTCAGTAGCATTTCTAGAGCCGATGGGGTAGTGCGTATGGCTCCAGTTACCGCCACTGTCGCCATTCTCTGCAGTGAGGAGAGCCTTGATATGGCCGTTTTTCGAGTTGTAATCGGCCACCAGGCGATACTGCCATAGGTTATTATTGGTTTTATGACCGAACCATATAGCCAGTACATTTGCTTGGGGTTTAATCCCCATGACTTCCCGCAAATTCTATGGCACAGGGCGTACCTTGCTTTGCGGATTGTCTTGTCCAAGTGGGAGTTCCAGTTCAGCGATTTATCCAGGGTGATTCCTAGATACTTCGCCTCCTCCACAAATGGTATGGTTTCTCCCCGTAGAGTAAGAGGTCTCACTTTCAGGATCCTCTTTCTCGTGAACGGGACAACTAATGTTTTGCTAGGGTTTACGTTTAACCGTTCCCCTATACACCAGTTCTGAGTCGCATCCAGTGCCTCCTGCATGGCTTCACAGATTTGGTTTTCATCCGTGCCCCTTGCAAGAATGACTATGTCATCAGCATACGCTTGCACTTCGACGTCAAGCGTATCTATTATTGCAAGCAGATCGTCTACCAGTAAAGACCACAGCAGGGGGGAAAGAACCCCTCCCTGCGAGCATCCCCTGGCAGTCCTCAGCTTGACCGTGTCGCCACATAGTGACGTTGTCACGGTTCTGGTGTCGAGCATTGCTCTGATCCAGCCTGTAATAGCTGGTGGAACCCCTCTGTCCTTCGCGGATTTGCAGAGTGATCCCGTCAGAGCAGCGTTGAAGGCCCCTTCTATGTCCAGGAAAGCTGTATATACCATAACTTGATTGAAAAGACATAATTCAATAGAAATGCAATTATTTTGAATGTATCAATGTTTAAAAAATACGAAGAAACATTAAAAAAAAAAAAAATTACTAAATTTGTATTTAGACTTAACTCTCGACTACAAATAACTTTTGTTAGTAACATTTTTCCCTAAAAATATAATTAGAGGTTAATAGTACCTTTAATTATATTTTTATGGAAAAATGTTACTGAAAAAAGTTATTTGTTACCTTTTGTTAATGTTAATTTTTAATTTTTGAGCGCACTCTGTGGTTAAATTAGGATTTGTGAATAAAAATGTTGTTGTTAAGTCATCCAAAACTTCTTCTGAAGACTTATATTATATTATACCTTTTGTTTTTCTTAATTTTTGAACGCACTCTGTGGTTAAATAAGGATTTGTGAATAAAAATGTTGTTAAGTCATCCAAAACTTCTTCTAAAGACTTATATTTTGTCGAAAAATGGTTAATAAAAATGTTTTTCCTACTGGGGCATTAAGCCGGGAACACACAGTATAATTAAAATAATTAATAACGCTTCAGAATTTTACGATCTTTATTCAACAACGGTCAATCACAAATTGATTTCGCGCGCAGATGTGCAAAAAAGAACAATTTTTCTTGGGCCTTAATAAATGGAAATTAAAATGAAATTAATGATGTTGAATATAATACAGTAATGAAATAAATCATTAAAATACATGATTGTGCTAAATTTAATTGAAAATATTTCTAGTTTCAAATCAAGAAAAGTAATTGTACTAAATATTGCATATAGTATTTAATTGTATTTTTATTATATTGTAAAATGGCATACCCGTAAGTAAATAAATATATTAAATAAAAAATAAATTAATAAAAACTAAGATTACATTTTCCTCAAGCATTGAAATATGATTATAATAAAATTAGCCATAAAAATGTTCTACTCAAGCACGATTGTGATAAATAAAAAGGCTCAACTCTTTCCCCGGCGGAACGTTCTGAAATTCTGAAACACTGAAATTTCATAACAATAAGCCGATAATAAATGTACCCCGCAAACATTAATCAACGCAGAAATATTGCAAGGATTAGGGTTTATAAAAGAAAGAAAAAAAAAAGTAAGAGAGGAGCGAAAGACGCTGTTTTTTTGGTAATGAGAATCAGAATTTACAAGGTTTGGATTTATTCCAAAACGCAGAGCGCCGAGTAGTCTGAAAACCAGTGAAAGTTGATTGTTATGGAAATTGAGGTTTTTTTGTGCCGTTTTAAGTTTAACGGGTTATCTAAATTTAATTATAAGTAAGCTTAATGGATGTTTTAATTGTAATACAGAATTTACATAATTAAGAAACGTTCAACAATAAAAAACAAATTTATTAATGAGAAGACGAATGAATTAATTTGAACGAAATTATTTATTCGTCTTCTTATCAAGAAATGTAAGATCGACTAAGATTTGTTTAATTAATATTCATTACCTGTAATTTTTTTCATTTTCTTGGTTCATTTAGTTTGGCGAGAAAATAATTTGACTTGACGTTCCATTTTGCATATAAATTATGCATAGAACAGTAAATCTGTCGTGTAACTCAAATATTCATTGTCTAATTCAATATCTGTCGGGGTATTAGCTCAAGAAGTAGTTATTTCAATGAATATTTGGAGAAGTCTCAGCGAGACTAAATTTTTTGTAGAAAGTCGATATTAATTTTAATTCGTTTTTATGTTTTGCAAGAAATAGGTATTCTAGGTTTTTAATTGTAATACAGAATTTACAACTGAATAGCTTTTCTAAACTCGAATTTATACTTCATGCCCGAAGAAAGAGTGGAAAATCAACTGGTAGCAGAATACTGAACTTTATAACAAAACATATGTGTTTTCGCGAAAGGAGAAGAGTATAAAGGTGCGTGAGCCCGGCGCATTCACCATTATTTAACTTAGTTTTTATTAATCCAGTAAGCGCCACCCAATATTATTAATTTTTTGTTAATTACATTAATAAATAAGTTAATTTGCAATATTATATTATTTGACCTGACTTGAAAATGTATAAAGACTAATGTAAATGTTTTGTTATTTAAATATTTCGATAATCACTTATTAAAAAAAAATATATATATATATGTCAGTGTATTTCTAACTTCACAATATTCCAGTGTTTTGTACGTGTGGCGCATGAAGTAAAATTTCGAGTTTAGAAAAGCCCCGTGAAAATTGGTCTCGGGTCGCTGCGCGACCCTCGACAAATTTTCTACGCGGGGCTTTTCTAAACTCGAAATTTTACTTCATGCTTAGTCTGGGAGGGGAAACACTTGTTCGAAACTTCATATTGCACGTTCTTATATACAATCGACGAATGCCTAAAAATGTACAGTGTATTCATTATGTATGATTATAAGATAAATTTACAGTATGTAATATACTTATTATATTACATATTGTAAATTTGTTTTTCAATTATACATTAAGAATACGCTGTACATTTTTAGACATTCGTCGATTTTATATAAAAACGTGCAAAATGAAGTTTAGAACAAGTGTTTCCACTCCCAGACTAAGCATGAAGTATAATTTCGAGTTTAGAAAAGCCCCGCGTTTCACGGGGCTTTTCTAAACTCGAAATTTTACTGTCTGCGCCACGCGTATAAAACACTATAATATTATCAAATTTATGTATATTCGAACTTCACTTTGGTACGATATTCCTGATCTGGTATGGCTAAAAAAAATGATTTACTAATTTCCAAACAATATTGAACAGGTATACTGTTTTTATTTAAAGCCATATATGACAAATGAATTTTTGTATCAAAACGTTCCGTTTTTTGACTTATGATTTTTTCCAAAGTCTTGCTTCACTGTGTTATCAAAATTATGTTTTGTACTGATTTTTTCAATAAATTTAAGCGCCATTTACATGAATACTTATGGAAATATTCGTTTCTTTCTAAAAAAATGCTCTTTCTACCCATAAAAGAAGCATTTTTAAAAGGCTGCAGCTTTGACCGGAGCAGGTCGGAGCAGCTGTTTGTTTCAGGAATAAAATCTGTGAACTATATACTATTTAGTGCCATAGGAATTTCAGAGGGCACGAGGGGGGCGATATTTTTTTTTTTCTCAGTCAATGTTAACGTTTTAAGCGAGGTAATTTAAACACATTACATGGACAAATTCTATTTTAATCGACTCTCTGCGTTTCTATAAGAATCTATTATTATTTTTCAAATATTTTCTTATTATTTATCACTTAAGAAGTTTAGAAGGCACCAAAAAGGCAATATTTTAGCAAATTTTAATTGACGTGAATAATCGCAACATAAATTACATTTTCAGAGGCTGAACAATAATAAACAAAACTTTCTTTACAAAAACTTAAACTAATTTAAATCTTAATCTAAAACATATATCACAGTTCTGATCAATTTTTAAGCGAACTCGGGTTCTTCGTCCATTTCAAAATCCGCTTCATCAAGAGCGGACCTTTCGGCAGGAGACAAGTCCAGCAGGGGAATAATGTCCGCTGAAATTTCTTTGTTCTTTTTTGTATAACAATTTCCAGACAAAGAAATGAACGGGTCCGACCGAAGCAATAGTCGATGCATAATATCTTCGTTTGTCGCCATTCGAGAATGTTTCCTGCTGAACTCTCTTCTAAACTTCTTACAAGTTTTGTGATTAGCTTCCAAGGCTTCTTCTGAAAGCTTGCCAATGGGAAGTGTTGATTGTTGATTGCTGCACCGTGAATCAATATTTTGTGGACACTTGGCGGTATGTAGTACCAAGGATACAGTGCCACGTATTGCCGCGCAGTGTCCAACGTGTACTTCTCAAAACGTGTCACCTCGATCTTGTACCCGCTGGACAGAACTTTCAGTATGATGCTAATCCTCTGAACCAAATCTTCGTCAAGACCTATAATTCAACAAAAAGTAGCCTTATTAAACAAAACTATCTGAAATAATCAATGTCAACTAGAGTAACTTTATTCGCGAAATTAATTTATAAGTAAGTTCTGTGAAGTCGGGAAACCTTTGACAATTCCTATAACAAAACTAAAAAAATGCATACTACCAATGTACATGAAAATTGAAAGAACCCTATTATTAGGAATTTGAACTAAATATGAGCAAATCTGTTCTGTACATATCCTTGATTAATCAATAGCACTAAAGGTTTACCCAAAGAATGTGCAACACATATGCAAATATGCAGAATATGTTATTTTTACAATTCATCGATTTTTCTTATTTCAAATTCATTACATTTTAGAAAATGTAACAAACAAAAAACCAAAATATATGAAAGTAATCAATACCAAATATGTTTCGAATTGTTTACGTAATTCGATTAATGTTTATAAATTTACATGACAGTCAAATTAATGATATATTGTATGAAACAACGTACCTGTTTTCAATTTTCAACTGCACTGGAAGAACTTTCACTGACGTTATGCGACCTCTTGTCGTTGTAAACAAATCTAATAACACTGACAATTTTTGGCGTATACAGCGCCATCTGTATATTCTAGAGGCATTTCCTAGCCACTGCTACCAACATTAAACAGCTGCTCCGACCTGCTCCGGTCAAAGCTGCAGCCTTTTAAAAATGCTTCTTATCTAGGTAAAAAGAGCTTTTTTTGAAGAAAAAAACGAATATTTCCATAATTATTCATGTAAATGGCGCTTAAATTTATTGAAAAAATCAATACAAAACATAATTTCGATAACACAGTGAAGCAAGGCCTTGGAAAAAATCATAAGTAAAAAAAACGGAACGTTTTGATACAAAAATTCATTTTTCATATATGGCTTTAAATAAAAACAGTAAACCTGTTCAATATTGTTTGGAAATTAGTAAATCTTTTTTTTTACCCATACCAGATCAGGAATATTACCAAATCACAAATTTCATCGGAAATTTATGGCTCAGTCCGCCATATTTCGTCGGCCATTTTGAATTTTTGACTTTTCAATATTTGACATTCAGAATCTTTTTTTATACACTCAAAATACGTTCATCCACAAAGTTTCATGATTTACAAACGGTTTTTTATATTAAATCTCACTTTTTTTAAAATTCCGACCACTGTGCGCGTTTCACGGGGCTTTTCTAAACTCGAAATTTTACTTTCTGCGCCACGCGTATAAAACACTATAATATTGTCAAATTTATGTATATTCGAACTTCACTTAAAATCTGTGTTTTATACGCGTGGCGCATGAAGTAAAATTTCGAGTTTAGAAAAGCCCAGAAAATTTGTCTCGGGTCGCTGCGCGACCCTCGACAAATTTTCACGGGGCTTTTCTAAACTCGAAATTTTACTTCATGCTTAGTCTGGGAGGGGAAAACACTCGTTTAAAACCTCAAATTGAACTTAAAACTCCCACTCCCAGACTAAGCATGAAGTAAAATTTCGAGTTTAGAAAAGCCCCGCGTAGAAAATTTGTCCCGGGTCGCGCAGCGACCCGAGACAAATTTTCTCGGGGCTTTTCTAAACTCGAAATTTTACTTCATGCGCCACGCGTACTAAACACTGGAATATTGTAAAGTTAGAAAAACACTGACATTTTTTTTAATAAGTATTCATTCATAGAAATCATAAAAAAAGTGAAAAATGTTACCTAAAATCAAATTTTACAGTCAACTCTATAATTGCTCAGCTGTTAATAGGTTAATCAGCTAACTTTGAAATTTCTTCTTAAAGCTTTATTAATACATTTTTGTAAAGACATTTTAAAAGCTAGAAAAACAAATATTAGGCATTTATCCCAATTCTAAACTTAAACAAATAAATATTGCTAATTTTCTTTAAAGACTTCGATCTATAAAACAGAACTTGCGTAAAATAATAAAGTATGTTTACTGCTTAATGGAAGTAATGCTAAGTTATATCTTAGTACCAGCTTTTAACGTTTTCTGGGACAATTCGCACAAAGACCAGACTTTCTGGCGCTAATCTCGAAAGAGAAAAAATACATTAAAAAGAACGTCCTGGAATTAATCCAACACTCTCAGCTTATTGCAGTTTACTGGAAATATTCCATGCTCTTTATATGATGAGAATAATAAAGATAGTATTATTGGCTCGTTACATAATTTTATAAAATACAAGATGGCCAGAAAATGAGCAAAACGCTTCAGGTAACTTAATTCGTTAATTAATTTTGAGTAGAAGATCCAAATAAAAAAAAAATATTATATAACTCTTCATAACTGCTCACGACGCCATTAACATTCTATATATGTCACAAGATATCAGCAATATTTTTAAATTTTTTTGATTAAAATCATATCTATCAACAATCAGCTAAACATCACAAATATTTATGTAATGTTAAGTCGATTGTTAATGGCAATAATTTAATAAAAAATGTTAAAAATAAATTTTAGTCACACATTTTTACTACTAATAGACTTGTGAGGTTTACTGAATAATCAATCAACAATATTTTTATTTAATTTTTATTTTTTTAATTTTTTCATTTATTTTTTATTTTTTAAATTTTGATTCATTTTTTGCCCACCTTGTATCTTTAGGAATGTTGATTTGGGGGACGCAACATAGAAAATCTCATGTAAATTTTGAAATGTTCAAATTTTGGCTCCCCTATTTATTTTAGAAACAAAATGTATTTACCTTTATTGTAGAGGTCAAAATTCTGAATTCATTCGTGTTAACTTTTTTCACTTTACGTTTCTCTAAGTTAAAATAATTAAGAAAAAAGAATGTGATTTTATAAAAATAATGACATGCCATGGAATTGAAACAACAACTGCGGATGTCAAAACGGCAAAAAATATCGTAGTCACTTGATTAAAGTAAATGTTTTCGAAATGATTTACACTATACAAAAAAATGTTATTATTCTTATAAAATCACATTACTTTTTCCTAATTATTTTAGCTGTTAATTTTCTGACATTCGTTGATTTTTAAAAGAGTTTAATTTGGAGCTTTAAACGAGTGTTTTTCACTCCCAGACTAAGCATGAAGTAACATTTCGAGTTTAGAAAAGCCCCGTGAAAATTTGTCTCGGGTCGCGCAGCGACCCGAGACAAATTTTCTGGGCTTTTCTAAACTCGAAATTTTACTTATGCGCCACGCGTATAAAACACTAAAATATTATGAACTTTATGTATATTTGAACCTCACTTGAAATCAGAGTTTTAACGCGTCGCGCATGAAGTAAAACATCGAGCAAACTAAATTTTTAGGCTTTTCTAAACTGGATTATAAGACTGATTTTAACGTGAAGTTCAAAATATACTGATTTATGATTTATCACATTCAAATTAAATTAATGCGATTAATAATCTTTATTGGAAAAAGAAATACAGGGTTATTCAAAACGAAAAAACAGATTTTAAACATTTATTTCTTCCAAACTACAAAAGATAGAAACATAATTCCAACGTTCCTGGAAAAAGAAAATTTCAATTTTTATACATTCAATATGAGCACCATGTGTTACACGACAAATATCAAAATGGGAACTCATTTCTTGCCACACACGAATCAGCTGGTCTCCAGTTATCGAATTCACAGCTTCAACAGTTCGATGTCGCATATTTTCAAGACAGGTTTTTGGGCTCCTTTTTGTAAACTGTACGAATACGCTCGACGTTTTTATTCGATGTGCGTAAACATCCCGTGCTTTTCTGTTTGCAGATTCAACCATCGTTTATAAATTTTCGATGGCACTCGTAAATCTGCTCATAATGGAGCGATTGTTTGTTTAACTGCCGGCTAAAAGCACATTGAACTTCAATAATAGACTCTAGTTTGCTAATTGCAGCACACAAAATGCTTTTTATTGTTGTGTCGCCATTTTACTACAGATAATTAACAACGCCAATACGGCCGTGGTTGGAACTTCTGCCTGGACTGTTCAAATTTTAAATTTTTGTCTGTCCAGGAATACCTTTTCTATTTCTTGAATAATTTTCTCACTTATCACTTGGTGAAACCTTTTGTAGTTTGAAAGAGATAAATGCTTGAAATCTGTTCCTCTGTTTATAATGAGAGTTTTTTGTTTGCTAATAACTTATAGATATTACGAAACAAAAAGCATTCGTTACATGTTTCTTTTTTCCAATAAAGAAAATCAATCGCCACTTTTAAAATAAATCACGACATATCGAACTCACTAAATATTTGCACTGCTTTCATTCTCGCACAGTGCAGAAACTTTAAATGAACGAAGTTTGATATTGCACTTTGACAAAAGACGATAAAGACGTGTTCGAATAAAGCAGGGGTTTCATTAAAAGAATCCCTCACCTGAAATTTCCGGGATACGGGGGAAAAATGCGATTAATTAAAAACAGAAACATTTTCCCGCTCCGAAACGAGAACTGAACACTGAAAGGACGAAGACAAAAAAAAAGTTAAACAAGAAGTGGAGGAGTATTATTTGCATGAATTAGGAAGTCATTTAACTCAGTGAGGAGTTCAGTTTAAAGTTTTAAATGCTTACGCAACAAAGGCAATTTTTTTGTACGTATGAATGCTGATATAAGTACTTATTTAGTTTAAGTTAAACCTAATTATCAGGCTGCTCTAAACTCGAAATTTTACTTCATGCTTAACCTGGAAGTAGAAAACACTCGTTAGAAGTAAATTATTCAGCGGAATAAAACTTTCTTAAACATAAACACAAACATTGTAACATAACCTCTAAATGTAACTAAAGTGAAGTTGGAACACACTAAAAAGCGATGTTGCCACGTTTATTTTATCAATAGTTCAAAACTTATAGTAGATATGTAAACTTTGTTATATTAAAACAAAATGTTAGTAACGTGTTTATACAAGTCACTAACATGCTAGTTAATATTTACTAAACGTGTTTATACAAGTCTAGTAAATATTAACTAGCATTAAACTGGGTCGAGACATTGTTATATTAACACGAAATGTTAGTAACGTGTTTATACAAGTCTAGTAAATATTAACTAGCATTAAACTGGGTCGGGACCACGCTGACGAGGACCTTGAAGTCCGAAACGCGTCTGTGGGTATCTGGTGCTGGAATACTGATCACAAATACAATTATGATATTTGTTTTCTGGTTTCACAAACGGAGTTTAGCTCGTTCGTGGACGAAACAGTGACCTGTATATGCACTTTGTGCATTCGTGGTATTGACGATGCCCCAATGGAGCATTAGATGGCGTTGCTATCGAATCCATTGATTCCATTAAACTACAACGACAATAAGGAGAATTGTATTAATTGTATGATTACTAGTACTCAAACAAAACACTTAACGATTTTCAACTATTTTTTATGTCACGATAATGACAATTGTATCGTAATGTTGTTGCTTCTTTAGGTGAAAAACGTATGTTATTAATTACTAATAAATTATCATATTGATTAATAATACATCAGTTTTTAAATAATATATTTATTTCTGGGTAGGCTGAAGACCTAAGGTCGATGGACGTTTGTATAATTTTAGTTTTAACTCATATTTTGATGATTGATTAATAATAAATGCACCAATATAACTATTATTAGACGCGATAAATGATGTGAAAAATGTTAAATTAAGCCAAATAAAGGTTGATATATTTTTTAATAATAAATGCGTTTTATCAATAATATTAATAACAACCAGAAAAAAATACAAGCTTAAATCAATTTCAGCGCAAACAATAGCAGTTTGTTATAATTAATTTATTATTATAGTTTGGTTTACTTTGAAAGATAGCTTAATCCTTTCATTTAATACTGACACTCAACTAAAGCTAGTATGAATAAAAAAACAACTTATTATTTTTCTATTACAGTTTGGTTTATTTTGAAAGATAGCTTAATCCATTCATTAAATACTGACACTCAACTAAAGCCTAGTATCAATAAAAAAAAATCTGTATTGCTTTTGTTTTCCGCTCCAATAGTCTACATAATGTTATAATTCCGTTAATTAGAATTAAAACACTATATTTTGACTAATTTGAATAGACTACTAAAGAGTAGTCTATTCAAATTAGTCAAAATATAGTGTTTTAATTCTAATTAACGGAATTATAACATTATGTAGACTATTGGAGCGGAAAACAAAAGCAATGAAATAATCCATATTGTATTTTCAACTATTCAAAGATTTAGTCAGTAATTGTCTAATTTAATTAAATTTATTGTTGTTGATATGGGCTAACACGTAGTTACGGTCAAAACCATTGTGATGTTAAATTTACTGTGTTAGAACACAGTTTCGTTTACCTAATTTTAATAAACTATTAAAACAGAAAGACAAATTACTAGAATAACTCCTTATTGTGTCTATAACAACTTCAAGATTAAGTCAGAAATTGTACAATTTAATAAAATTTTAAGCATAATTACTGTTTTTAAAGTAAGGTTGTCTTTAGATTTTATATATAAATATAATAATTTTAATTCATTTTTATATTTTGACTAAAAAACTATTAATAGGGTAATTTCAGATTTTTACATTATTTGGAAAAACAAGGTTTGCTTAATATGTGCACAAAATTTCAAAACGATATTCCTAAACATATTTAAGTTAAGGAGTGATTAAGTTTTCTTTTACCTAAAATTTCCAATAAATTACAATTTATTTTGCACTGTAAAATTTAAGATATATATTTCCAGTACCATTTCATTTTCCATAACTTAATTATAGAGTAGATACTCGACACATTGTACTTGAAATGTACATCTTAAATTTTTTGGTTTTTGAATAATAAACAAGTGAAGAAAGAAATTAAAACCGTTTTTTGTTATAAGTTTTAAGGAAATGGAAACTTCTACAAACTTTAACTTGAACCACAAAACTATTAATAGGGTATTTTCTGATTTTCACATTGTTTGTTAAAACAGTATTTGCTTTATATCCGTAAAAAAATTCTAAACAAATAGGTATATCGTTTAGAAATTTTGTGCGGATGTTAAGCAAACACTGTTTTTACAAATAATGTGAAAAATCAGAAAATACCCCATTAGGAGTTTTGTAGTTGTTTTCAATTGAAAACCCATAAAGAAATATTTTATCTAAATTTGAGAGAAATTAATATTAAAAATAATTACTTACTTGGAAATCTTTTGAAATATCTTTATAAAATTATGTGTGCATGTTCAGTAAATATTGCTCTTTTTAAATATGTTAAACGCAAAAAACAACCCATCAATAATTTTCGAATTATTTCCATATTAATGCAACTTAAATACAATCTTTATACAAGGATTTTTTTGAAGTCGACATTCAGTTATTTTTACATTTGTAAAATTAATGAACATGTGATCAAACCTAAGTTGAAGTATATTTTGAACTTTACTTGAAATCAGTGTTTTATACGCGTGGCGCATGAAGTAAAATTTCGAGTTTAGAAAAGCCTGAAAATTTGGTTTGGTCGCGTCGCGCTACGCGCTACGCGGCCAAACCAAATTTTCAGGCTTTTCTAAACTCGAAATTTTACTTCATGCTTAGTCTGGGAGTGGAAACAGTCGTTAGAGTCTTTAAATTAACAGTTTTTAACAAAGCATCGAATGTCTGAAAATTTATATTAAAAAATCGTGAAATGTAAACCTAAAAGTAAAATTCTCTGTATGTAATAATTTTGTTTTAGTTTGATCGCTTAATTATTGGTCGCTTTGTTACAAATATACATACATACACATATACAAAACACTAACAACCTACTAATAATTTTCAAATTATTTCTATTTAAATGCAACTTAAATACAATCTGTATACAGGGATATTATCTTTTCAGTACACTTTTACATATTTCGATGTAAACATTTGTAAAATTAATGAACATGTGATCAAACCTAAGTTGAAGTATTTATTAAACTCGAAATTTTACTTCATGCTTAGCCTGGGAATGGAAACACTCGTTAGAGTCTTCACATTAAAAGTTTTTAACAAAGTAACGAATGTCTGAAAATTTATATTGAAAAATCGTAAAATGTAAACCTAAAAGTAAAATTCTCTGTATGTAATAATTTTGCTAAGGTTTCATCACTTAATCCTTGATCGCTTCGTTACAAATATACATACATACATGCATACAAATATACACATATACATACATACATACACACACCCATACAACACATACACACACTGAAACATGCATTAAGTGTGTTAATATGCCTTTTAAGTAAACAAGAGCGGTCGAAATAAATGTTTACCTTGCCTTTCAGCACCCGCTAATTTTAATTTAAACAAACTCGCAGAGTGAGAAATATTACTCACAACAAAATTGTTACAAAAAAAGAAAGAAAAGAAAAAAAAACGGGATCCGAAAAAGGATTGCCTTACATATCGTCATAAAATTGCAAAAATAATGAGTCAAAGAATCAAACGAAATGACATTTCAAGGTAAATAATATAATAATAATAATAATAATAACTTTATTGCCCAACACCCATTACAGGACAAGAAAATAATAATACATAATTAAATGACATTTCAAGGTAAACGATATAATAATAATAATAATACATAATTAAATGACATATCAAGGTAAACAATATAATAATAATAATAATGTGAGACCTGTCATGACTTGTTAACGGTGGAACACGTAATTACGGAATGTCCAGTCTACGCTCTATAGAGAAATAGGCTGAGGATTGGTGGTGACCTGGCGTCGGTTTTATCAAACAATAAGGGATCCGTTGAGAACTGCGTCAAGTTTCTGCGTGAAACCCAACTTCTCAAGAAAATATAGGTTCACTATGCTGTCTTCATGTTAATTTGTTATTATTTATTAATCGTTCCATCTCGTTTTATGTACACTGGCACTGGAGTCTGTTTACAACTTCTGTGCCAGTTTTTAGTTTGTATTCTACCCCTTTTGTGTAATGCTTTCGAGTCTTTTTACAACTCGGAAGGATTTAAGTTAAGTTTGAAAATAGTGGTATTTTCTGTGGTATTAGGTTTAAGCTTTATTTATTCGTTGTATCGTCGTAGGTCTTAGTTATTCGTTGTGTCATCTAGGCTCCGGTATCAGGGTCATTTACAACCCTTTTACCATCCTTGGGTGATATTAGGTTTAAGTTTTACTTTTTCGTTGTGTTGTTACAGGCTCCGGTATTAGGGTCATTTACAACCCTGATACTGCCCCTAATGTGATATTAGACTTAAGTTTTATTTATGTGTTATGTCGTTGTAGGCTCCGGTATCAGGGTCATTTACAACCCTGATACCGTCCTTACTGTGATATTAGGTTTAGTTTATATGTATCCAAATGCCTGATTTGTCTCGTTTTGTCCTTGTATTGCATCTCCTTGTTTAGTCGCAACACAAGTCGGTGCATGTCAAAAGCTTAGACCGGCCAATGACCTAAGTAGTCGACGCCGGTAAAGTGGGAGGGGTTTTTAGTCGGTAGTCCTTATGGAGGGAGTCCGATACTCAGTCCGTAAATGGATTTTCCCCTCTCATACCACAAAAAAAAACTTTATTGCCCAACACCCATTACAGGACATGAAAATAATAATACATAATTCTTATAGTTTTATAAATAACATTATTGTCGGAAACTAATACCTACTTAAGTACTAATATTTGATTTAAGAACAACCGCTAATATATATATATATATATATATATATGTATATAAAACAGTAGTACAATGAATAACAAATTAAATAAAAATATCATCAAAAATCTTATTCGCATTTCTACACATGCTGTGGACAGGGGATTTTCGCAGAGCTATGGTTCTGCCAGTACGAATAAAAAAAGTTTTTGCACGCCTTGACGCTAACCTGAGTACAAAAAAAGGTTATATGGTAAATCTACAAAATATAATTTACTGGAAAAATTAAATACAAAATCGGAATGTTTCCATTTGTTTTTCGTTTATAATTTTAAGTTTTCATGTGTTGATATTTTTTATGTATTTGGTTTGAGTTATGTGTAGAGTTGAATAACTTAATAAAACTGACACTTTTTTTATTTCTTAGTGAAGATCATGTTTAATTAAATTAAATTGATACTTTTTAGTTTATTTTGAGTTTGTGTCTCTTTATATTAATTTGTTTATTTAAAAAAAATCTCCAACTTTATACATAGATTACAAAACATAACTTATATCTAAAGCTTAAATTCACAATATTATTAAATTAGATATGTTATATTTTGTAATCAAAGTATAAAATTGGAGATTTTCTGTTTTCGAAATAAATAAATAAATAAATATAAATTACGTATGTTCAACGATATTTAGCAAATGAAGCAATTCATTTTTTTTGCAAATAAAATTGTTTCTCTGGTTCATTAGCCTACGCAAACATTTCCTTTGATAATGCCTATTGTTGTTTAAATAGTAATAAATAAAAAATAAATAAAGTCGCTGCTTATCATTCGCTCGCTTAAACGGAATAACTTTATCAGTTATTTCAATGGAACTACATGTATGTCTCGATGTTTAAACATTCACCATTGTTTTTATTATTATTACTCGTAAGTATTAAAAACGATTTTGAAGAAACCAATATTTTGGTATTTTTTTAATATAGGAAGAAAAATAAGAATAAAATACCATTTGAATAAAATATATATATTTGTAATTCAATGTTTATGAAAGAAACGATATTTGTGTAATTGATATATAGCAAAGGCAAAGAAATATGAAAGAAAAATAACAATAGAACACCAAACTTGAATAAACTATATATTTTTGTACACAAATCTGCCTAGTTTTTATTTAGGAATTATTTTTTTATTGTAATTTTAATTAAACTTAGTAAGTGCAATTATTACTAGTTCAACACTTTTTAGTAAATAACACACTTGGTTAAGATTTTACTGTTTATTAATTGACACTGCAACACTTGTTTCACATCATTCATCTACTTAATGATATTATATCTCTTGAAAATCGTCGGAAAATGGCTGATTTATGCTCTCTCCATGGAATTATAAATGGATCTTTGGATTCACCCTTGTTATTAGATAATGTATCATTTTCCGTTCCTGGAAGGAGCACTCGCCAAAATCAGCTATTTTACCTAGAGAGACATAAAACATCTCTTGGTTTACAAAACTCGATGTCACGATTAATGTCCCTAGGTAACGAATATTTTTAAATGAAAGAATTTTTATTTTTAATATTGAACTTTATCAACTAAAGCGTAAACTAGCCTGCATGTTTAGTGCATAAATAATTCAGTTTATTATTTTTAAGCTCAATTTATAATTAATTGTGCACGTCGTAACTGAGCGTGGATAATAATAATAATAATAATAATAATAATAATAATAATAATAATAATAATAATAATAATAATAATAATAATAATAATAATAATAATAATAATAATAATAATAATAATAATAATAATAATAATAATAATAATAATAATAATAATAATAATAATAATAATAATAATAATAATAATAATAATAATAATAATAATAATAATAATAATAATAATAATAATAATAATAATAATAATAATAATAATAATAATAATAATAATAATAATAATAATAATAATAATAATAATAATAATAATAATAATAATAATAATAATAATAATAATAATAATAAACTTTATTCCAATAAATAAATAATACAGCGATAACACACAATCATATTAACAATAATACCACCGCACACTACTTACTGCTATTTTATATTGGAACGGCGTCAAAAAAGGATGGAATCAATTTCGCAACAGAAAAATTCCTCTATAGTATACGGTTCGATTTCCCGCAATATATCGATCACGTAATTTTTATATCTCACCGGATTTAACTCAGTTTTTATAAATAATGGTAATTTATTGTAAAGCCGCAGACACGAGTAGTGAACACCCCTCTCTGTTAATGTAAATTTATGTTTAGGGTACACAAGCGTACACAAGCGATACTTTAACTACTTTAATAATTAATGTCATAGATAATACTTAATTGTTGTTGAGTTGCGTGATGATGGTTTTAAATTAATGAAACACTTGTATCTTTTCTTCACTTATTTATTTGGAGTACCAAATGCACATTTCGATCACGATGTGATCATTATCAATGGTTGACAAATACGTATTTGTCAACCATTGATAATGATCACATCGTGATCGAAATGTGCATTTGGTACTCCAAATAAATAAGTGAAGAAAAGATACAAGTGTTTCATTAATTTATAGTTAATACTACTATATATTAATTAATTATTCTGTATAAAGGTGTTGTACCGGTAATTTAATAAATAAATAAATAAATAAATAATGAAGCCACTGTGTGGTGAAACAATTGTTGCAGTGTCAACTAATAAACAGTGAAATTTTAACCAAATGTGTTATTTACTAAAAGTGTTGATATGAAATTTTAGCAAGGTACAGCCTCAGCTATTCAATTGTATCACCAGTTCTTTCAATGTATGTTAATCGTTACTAAAATATCTGGACAAATAAGCACCTTATTTATAATCTTTGCTTTAATTAATGATCACGACCTAAAAAGGTTTAATTAAAACGCGTTGTATTTAATTCTCATCCAAGAATAAATATCATCATTTTATCCCAGTTTATTAACGGAATTAAACGAATTCACGAAATTTTAATTAAATTTTCGAGCGGCGATTTGTTTACTACGGGCATTCTAAAAGCGATTTCTTAAAAAAAATCGGTGAATTGAAAATTGAAATCGTTGCTTTCCCATCTACATTTTCGTTTTATTCAATCCGTGCGAAACGTTATTTATATTAATTTCGTTATTTAATTAAGATTCCTGTTTATACGCGAGCTTTTAATGAATGATTAATGTTTGTTTTTATTGTTGATTAATTAACGTGGACAGGAAAATTGTATACCCTAGGGTATGGGAGATTGCATTGAAAGAGGATTAGTAATGATTAATTTTTAGGGTGGAGATAATAAAACAATGCTTTAATATTTAATAACGATTGATATCAAAGATTTATTTTTTATTTTTGATTAACACAGAATTGTGTTATTTTATTTTATATGTTATTTACCTAATAAAACTGTCCCAATAATGATTACTAATTATAATTAGTAAATATCGTATGTTTAATAAAAAAAATCCTCTAGAGTGCCATGATTTATAATCTTTTTTTAAACTCAAGTTGGCTACACGCTTTACTAATTGACATATAAAACGATAGATATAATTATTTTATTATATACATGCATAGTTGCCAACCTACAATATTTTCCATAACACTATAGAGGTTTTTTTATTTAGTGAAAGTAAAGTTGCAAGAGAAAAAAATCTAGTACAGCAGGGAGTTCAAGCCACTGCAAAAATATCGTATATTTTTTCTTGTAGAACAAACTTTACATGTACAGGTTAACAACATTTTTTTTCTTAGCCAAAAAGACGGTGCTTTTGTTAACATGCACTTCATTAGCAATGTCTCTAATGTTGAGTTGAGGCATGTCGACGTTAAATAAATTTTGTTTGACAATTTCGCAGATTTGTCAATTTGATTGACAATTTCAAAAATTAAAGTGAGTCCAGTACACATGGCCAACTATTTTGCTGTACTAGTTTTTTTCTCTCGCAACTGTACCATCGGTGGAAACAAAATGTTGTGACACGTAAAGTTTTTTTAGTGTATGTTAAATTTAGGATTTGTCAGTTAATTGTCATTTGATGTGTCAAAAAAGAAAATCTCTTTGTTTTTCGATAATTCCTTTCGTTTGCATATTTTTACTCACTTAATATTATAACCTCTGTTTAATAAACCTGACTTAACCGGTATAAATTTGGTGATGTTTGACATTATTCAACTTTCGATTTGTCCCAACAAGTTATGTTAATTAATAGTACCATCGGTGGAAATGAAATGTTGGGCAATTTAAAATTTGTTTAGTATATGTCAAACTTTGAACTTTCAGTAAATTGTCATTTGATATGTCAAAACTGAAAATAACTGTCTTCTCCTCTCATTTACATATTTTAATTGTCACTCCACATTATAACCTTTTTTTTAAACCTGACTTAACCGGCATAAATTTGATTATATTTGACATTACCCAATTTTCGATTGGTCCGAACATTTATGTCCACCGATGGTACGCAAATAAATATTATTTTTTTTTAACTAAAGTAAATTATTATTATATTAACACTCAATTTGTCAATTACTTGAGAATATTAAAAGAAACTCTCAATGAAACAAAATTATTTCAAAAAGACGACAAATTCGCTTAGATTTATATTTTTTAATCTGTTTTTCTATTATTGCGAATAAAGATTGGTAGTTATTTTATATCTTTAATTAATTTTTCATTTAACCTGTGGTGAAATATTTAGTATTGTTTCACTGATTTTATTTATTTTAATAAAATCAGTGAAATAACAATACGTGTTTTAATTAATAGTTTGTAAATTGTAATTACTGTAATACTTTGTTCTTATCTTAGTTTCTGATAATATTTAAGTTATCCTAGTTATTGCTGCAAATGGATGTAAATTTATGAAGAAATACATTTATTTTGATTAAAAAAACAAATTATTTTATAAGTTTTCAAACTAAATCAGTGTTTTATACGCGTGGCGCATGAAGTAAAATTTCGAGTTTAGAAAAGCCTGAAAATTTGGTTTGGTCTCGTAGCGCTACGCGACTAAACCAAATTTTCAGGCTTCTCTAAACTCGAAATTTTACTTCAAGCTCAACCTGGGAGTGGAAAATTACCTATTAGAAAAGTATTAACGATTTTTAAAAAATCACCAAACGTCAAAAACAAAAGAAAAACAAGATCAGTTGGGTTTTTCGTTTGTTAAAAATTAACAATTTACATATATTTATTCAAATTATTTACCATTGACTGACTAAATTAATATTACAGGATGGCTATTAATTTACAATACTGGAATTTAGTTTGAAAGTTTCAGTTTAAATACTATAAATTATTAGCCATACTTTATTATTTTGTATATACCTAATTTTTATTATTTTTTCAGGGTTATTTTTATTTATATAATTAATAATATTTAAGTTATTATAGTTATTTTATCCTCGCAACTGTACTATCGGTGGAAACAAAATGTTGAGACACGTAAAGTTTTTTTTTTAGTGTGTGTTAAATTTTGGATTTCTCAGTTAATTGTCATTTGATGTGTCAAAAATGAAAATCTTTTTCTTTTTCGATATTTCCTTTCATTTGCATATTTTCATTGTCACTCAATATTATATAATATATAAATATATTATATAATATAATATATACTATCAAGAAATACATTTATTTTGCTAGGAAAACAAATTATTTTATAAGTTTTCTGTTTTTGCAATTTAAGTTAGATTACACGTTTATGAACTTCAGAATAAATCAGTGTTTTATACGCCCGGCGCATGAAGTAAAATTTCGAGTTTAGAAAAGCCTGAAAATTTGGTTTGGTCGCTCCGCGAAGCGGAGCGACCAAACCAAATTTTCAGGCTCTTCTAAACTCGAAATTTCACTTTATGCTTAATCTGGGAGTGGACAATTACCTGTTCAAAAAATATTAACGATTTTATAAAAATCGCTGAAACGACAAAAACAACAGAAAAACAGGATTAGTTCGGTTATTCGCTTGTTAAAAATGAACAATTTACATCTATTTACTTAAATTATTTACCATTAACTGAATAAGTTAATATTACAGAATGGCTATTAATTTGCAGTACTAAAATTTAGTTTGAAAGTTTCAGTTTCAATAGTTTAAATTAATAGCCATACTTTATTATTTTGTATGAACCTAATTTTTCTGATTTTACCAGGGTTATTTTTGTGTTTTTGTCTTGTAATTTAGAAATGTGTCCTGTGATATATGAATTATTATTATCATTAGTATTACTTTCTGTAAATAAATTATTTTTTTTAGATCAGTTTTTGTTGAATTGATTTCTCCTTTTATAAAAAAATATAATAAGATGTTTTATGTTGAGCATGAATATTTTATTATAATTTTAAAAATGGTGTATTTATTTTTAAAATCATGAAACCTTATTCCTTATCAACAGAAAAAAATCTCATTAGTTAATTATAAAAGAAGAAATCAATTCGCGAATGACGCAAGAAATTCGTTTTTTTTCTCAAGCTGCAATTAATTTAAAATTATTTCAATGCAACGTTATTCAGACTCACGTTTCAAGTTTTTAATAGAAATGGAATGAAACCAAAACAATTAATCAGTTGAATAGAATTCTGCTTTAATTAAACTCCAATAAAACTGTGAAGTAATATTTATAGTTGTGGAAAATAAAATGATGGTTTATACAAGACTGTAACGCTTAGAATAATTTAAATTACATACAATTCAAGAAAATTTGTGCTATAAATATTTTAATAATTTTGATTGCGATTGATTTGTTTCACTTATTTTTCTGTAATTTTCACAATAGTTCCAATTGAGTTATAAATTCATGAACAAACGTTTTTAAACAAAAATGAATTATTTCAACTAATATATTTATTTATTTTGTGTTGTAAATTGTGTTTTCTCCACGACCATTAGTAAATGTAATAATTCCAAAATCATTTTTAATAATTAAATGTACAAATTCTCACTCTTGAGTTAGAATATTTATTCTGAAAATTGTTTCTTATGTGTTTTGCATGTATTTTTATTCTATAACAAGATACAGAATAAATATTCTGTAATCGAACTAAGCAACATAGATTGCCTTGAATTTCAAAACTGTAACTGTCAGTGAATTTCAAATCTGTTAGATGTAAATGCCGACCTCGTATTAATTATTTTCAAACAAGTTTTAATATAAGTAAAATAATGAGTAAAAAATCGAGTAAATCAGATATAGAACTTGATATTACTTCACCTGAAATTACAAATTCTGCAAATAATATAAGCGAGAACATGCTGCCGTAAAAATCGAGACATAAATATGAAAAGTATTATACACTGTTAAGGGATTGGGAACAAGAAAAAAAAAATAGACTCCTTTTCCGAAAATGTTTTAATTGCATTTTTCGGCGATTTATTAAAAAGAAATGGAGATCCTAGACTCTATGAAAAATATATTCAATCCTGAATAAAACAATAAATGTGAAACACGATATCGAGATACAATAAATTAAAAACTTTGTTAAAACGCTCTTCCGAAAAGTATGTACGAAATCTAGGGTTTTTATAAAAGAAAATGATGAGAAATTCTGAGAAAATGCTCCGGAATAGATATATTTAGCTACAAAGGTAATAAAAATTATAATTTAACACTATAAATGTAAATATTAATGCAAATGTTGCAATAAATAACTTGTTTTGTTCAGATTTATTTAATTATTATTGGTTAATACTTTCTGGTCGTGGAGAAAATATGGTCTGTTACTCGTTTAGAATGAAAAATTGATACCCGTGGTTCCTCACGCTCGCTGGCGCTCGCGTTCGGAATCTTCCAATCGTATCAATTTTTTTCATTCTAACCTCGTTACAGAATATACTATTATATTATATTTTTGACGTGTTACTTTTATATTAGTGTATTTATGTGTTTATTAATTTGAACTTTTTTAATATTAATAAGAGTAAGTTTATTTTGTACAATATCATAATTTTGGGACCTCCGTAGCCGAGTGGGTAGAGACCCTGCCCAGAGGTCGCGGGTTCGAATCCCGTCCGGCGGAATAATTTATGAATAATAAATTATTCCATCCGGGTCCATGGATGTAGTGGGTGAATGAGTTTATGTTGTTTTAGGCGTAAATGGTTATTTATCGAAATTACAATTGGTTAAAATACATTGAAATGTTAAATATATAAATAGATTGATGGCTAATGCTCTAGATGCCAAGACCCATTAAAAAAAATAATATTTTTTCAAATGTGTATTTTCCTTGACGTTTGTAAACCTGTGGTACTAGCAATAAACAACTTACTTACTTACAATAACAATAATTTGGAAATATAACTGCATTCAATAAAATTTCTGCAATAAATATTTTGATAATTTTGATTACACTTATTTCTATGTAATTTTCACAATTATTTGAATCAAATTAATGAACTATATGTTTAATTAATTAACCCATAGTCAAACATTTTCGAATATTATTCTGGATATTTACGTACAACACTTGGTTTGTTTCACAGATCAAATTAGTGAAACAAACCAAGTGTTTTTATTTAAATATCCAGAATTAGATTACTAAACGTTTGAGACTGAACAACAACAATTGGTAAGCACAGCTGAATTCGATAAAATTTTTGCCATTAATATTTTAATAATTTATATTACGAATGATTTGTTTCACGTATTTATTTAACCCATTAACTACAAAAAGTTGGTTTTAAGTCAAATTGTGGACTTCTTTTTATGAAATCTATAAATAACTTATTATGTTACATACTGTTTTTTTTAAATATACATGGTGTGTACTCTGTGAATTTTCAGGCGTTCGTCGATTTTGCAAAAGAGTTCAATTTTAAGTTTCAAACGAGTGTTTCCACTCCTAGGTTAAGCATGAAGTAAAATTTCGAGTTTAGAAAAGCGTTAACATTTGGTTTGGTCGAGTAGCGCGTAGCGTTACGCGACCAAACCAAATGTTCAGGCTTTTCTAAACTCGAAATTTTACTTCATGCGCCACGCGTATAAAACACTAAAATATTGTGAAATTTATGTATATTTGAACCTTACTTGAAATCAGTGTTTTATACGCGTGGCGCATGAAGTAAAATTTCGAGTTTAGAAAAGCCCAGAAAATTTGTCTCGGGTCGCTGCGCGACCCTCGACAAATTTTCACGTGGCTTTTCTAAACTTGAAATTTTACTTCATGCTTAGTCTGGGGGTGAAAAGCACTCGTTTAAAGCTATAAATTGAACTCTTTTAAAAATCAACAAATGTCAGAAAATTTACAGCTAAAATAATTAAGAAAAAGTAATGTGATTTTGTAAAAATAATGACATACCATGAAATTGATACAACAATTGCGGATATTCCCTGTTTTTTCTAAGTCCACATTAAAGGTTTAAACAAGTGTTTTCCACTCCCAGACTAAGCATGAAGTAAAATTTCGAGTTTAGAAAAGCCCCGTGAAAATTTGTCGAGGGTCGCGTAGCGACCCGAGACAAATTTTCTGGGCTTTTCTAAACTCGAAATTTTACTTCATGCGCCACGCGTATAAAACACTGAGATACTGTGAAGTTTGAAATACACTGAAAAATACTTGAATTTTTTTTAAATTTATCATTTAAAAAAAATGTGAATGAAAATATTTAAATAACTAAATATTTACATTTTACCTTACACATTCTTAAGTCAGGTCAAATAATAGATGAAAATATTTAAATGACTGAATAATTAAATTTTTCTTCACATATTCTCAAGTCAGGTCAAATAATAACAAAATATTTATTTTTTTCTACACATTCTTAAGTTAGATCAAATAATAACTAAGAATTTATATATTTTTTCACACATAGTTACATTTTTCTTCACACATTCTCAAGTCAGGTCAAATAATAACAAAATATTTATTTTTTTCTACACATTATTAAGTTAGATCAAATAATAACTAAGAATTTATATATTTTTTCACACATAGTTACATTTTTCTTCACACATTCTCAAGTCAGGTCAAATAATAACAAAATATTTATTTTTTTATACAGATTCTTAAGTTAGATCAAATAATAAATAAGTATTTATATATTTTTTCACACATTCTCAAGTCAGGTCATATAATAACAAAATATTTTAATTTATATCACACAGTTTTAAGTTCGGTCAAATAATAACAAAATATTTACATTTTTCACACATTCTCAAGTTAGGTCAAATAATATTTATTTACTTAATAATTTTGAAAAAGTTGCGTTATTGCACCAATAGCACGTAATGCATTAATAAGTGAAACAAATCAAGGTTTTTTTATTCTAATTTAAATTAAAACTTAAAAAAATATTTCATCTATTTGATCCCAAGATAATTTATTGTTTGAAAAGGAGTTTTTTAATTATACATTAAACACATATTAAAATATCGTTAAGTTAATTTCTGTATACTAATAAAGATAGTTATTCCTTACTTCACTTTTTATTTTTATCGTTAGATGTACATTTCGAGACACAAAGTGCTCATTATCAATAACAAACTGTAATTTCTGTACATTCCTTGACGATGGCTAGAAACCGAAACTAGTCGGAATAAATTAAATATTTTGTAAAACAAACCAAGTGATTTTTATTTAAATTAATATTTATAGATATATATCGTTAAGGGTGTTCGTTGTTTTTGATCATATATTAAACAAACTCGTATATTTTGATAATAAACCAAAAAATCACTGCAATCATTTCGTTCACAATAAATTTTAAAATCAGTAAAGGAGGGGCAATAATTTATTCATCCGGAGCGGCATGCACGGCTTTTGAATATTGCATGAAGTACAAACGAATCCATTTAGAGAGTACATCGATCCAGGGCTGACCAAGAGGTAAAGGGAGGTTCCTTGATTCTGCTTCCGAATTATGCATGTATATATATTAGAAAGCAGTAAATACCCAGAAGGAACATTAAAGGTAAACCGCATCAGTGTAATTTATTTATTCAACGTACGAGTTTCGGAAAAAAAAACAAATACAATGTATTAATAAAATACTTACATAAAAGTATTTTTTATACTACATACCTGTATGAGAACAATATAGAGTTAAAATGAGATATTGTCATTTTGTTAAATATATAAAAACAAATTAGTACTCTTATTTTATTATATTCTTAAAGATATTTTTCAGTACGAAAATAAATACGATGATTTTGGTGGATGCGCCGGGAAATTGTATTTTAGCTGTTTCAAGAATCTCAAATCTTACTTGTAAACTTTTTTGTATTTGTATCTGTATTTGGTTATATATATATATATATATATTTATTTTTAGACTACAAGTCCCTAGTTTAGAAAACAAATGTACTGACAGTGAACGTGACATCCATCACTCAGTATACAAAAAAGCTCCTGAGGATGGCAGAAGTAATGCTGCCGAAACGTAGAGCGCAAATAAACCAACCAACGCGAGAAAGCAACCCAAAAAAACTCAAGCAAGTTATATATATATATATATATATATATATATATATATATATATATATATATATATAAACTTAATTGCCAGTATAATATACAAAATTTTATATAAAAAATTGATTTGAAAAAAATACAATAAGAAGAATAACACAAATATTACTGGCAATCCGCTATCGGCCAGCAGCCTTTCTGCCGAGGTTTTTTTATAGGGGATATGTTCTCCAGAAAACAATCCAATTTTTAAATCCTTTCACAACTTTGTATCGTCAGAAATGACAACAGTTTTCCTAAATTCAAAAATCCCTCACAAACAGTCTTTGAATTCATCACATACCATAATCAACATTAATATCCAAATGCCATTTACATCATAACCTAAATAAAGGTTATGATGTAAATGGCATTTGGATATTAATGTTGATTATGGTATGTGATGAATTCAAAGACTGTGTGTGAGGGATTTTTGAATTTAAGAAAACTGTTGTCATTTCTGACGATGCAAAGTTGTGAAAGGATTTAAAAATTGGATTGTTTTCTGGAGAACTTTTTGGATAAATCAAGGAGACGTTTGGTAGTTTGGATAACTTTTGTTCGCTTGTAAAGGAGAATATTAGATGGGTTATAAAGTGATTTGACGAATATAGCACTAATAACCTTTCTTCACACTTTTATTTGAATTACCAAATGTACATTTCGGACACAATAATGGTCACTTATCAATGGATTAACACTAAATACAAAACAGAAATATTAAACTATATATAGACAGGCAGATTATAATACAAAAGCGATGGGAGTGCAAAAAGGGAAAAACGTAAATTAAGAGGTGAGCCGAAGGAATGAGGGTGGCGGTACAACCAGGTAAAGTGGATTAGGGGAAAAACACAGATTAAGGTGGTGCAATTAAAACTAATAATGTATTGTGAAGTGGACTTAAATCAAAATTCAATAATTTATTTTCATGTTTTTTCATTTCAATGGCTTCAAACATGTTTAATCGATAATTTGATTATAACGTGGATTGAGTGGATGACGAATTTTTGTTAGGGATCTCAGAGATTGTATTTGTTTATTTATTACGGAATCTGTAATTGAACACAACATAGACTGATCATTTTCATTTAATAATATTCAGTGGCCAAAAGTCGTATTTATAAAATAAGGAAGAGTACAAAATCACCTAACATAAAAATAATGTTTAACAAAATATTAACAATGAAATAAAACACTTTAACTTTGTTTGTATAACACACTATTTTTATTTTCGTGGCTGCAGTTTCGGCAATTCAACTTGCCATTATCAAACAGAGTCTGTTTGATAATGGCAAGTTGAATTGGCGAAACTGCAGTCACGAAAATAAAAATAGTGTGTTATACAAACAAAGTTAAAGTGTTTTATTTCATTGAATTAACATGTATAACGAAGTAGAAGCCTCCACAGTTCATAAAATATTAACACCTCATTTTAACCTCATATTGTTCTCGCGTGCATTATTAAATTCATTAATGCCCGGTATTATAAACGATTAATAAATCATTAGATAACTATATATTTGTAGAGTCAATTTATTTACCTAGTAAACTAATGGGAAAATAAAATTGCGTATTATAAAGCAAACCTATCAAATAAATAACAATTCTAGAAATAAATAATTTAATTAGTAGATTACAGACCAAAATTATACAATTTCATTGTGGCCATAGCTAGATTCACCCATTTTTTTAAATTGAATTGTCAATATTTCAAATTAAATTGTCAATCAAATTGGAAATTTAATATAATTACTTATAATTATGGAGAAGAACCGTGGAAAGGACAGAATTACACAGAACATGAAAAAGAAAGCTTATTAAAAATTATAAAAGATTTAAACGAGTGTTTTCCACTCCTAGGCTAAGCATGAAGTAAAATTTCGAGTTTAGAAAAGCCTGAAAATTTGGTTTGGTCGCGTAGCGCGAAGCGCGGAGCGGCCAAACCAAATTTTCAGGCTTTTCTAAACTCGAAATTTTACTTCATGCGCCAAGCGTACAAGACACTGATTTCAAGTGAAGTTCACTTGTTCATAATATTTCAGTGCTTTCAGTGTTAAGTACGCGTGGCGCATGAAGTAAAATTTCGAGTTTAGAACAGCCTGAAAATTTGGTTTGGTCGCTCCGCGCTTCGCGCTACGCGACCAAACCAAATTTTCAGGCTTTTCTAAACTCGAAATTTTACTTCATGCTTAGTCTGGGAGTGGAAAACACTCGTTTAAAACTTTAAATGGAACAAATTTTAAAAAAGCGTATGCATAAGTATAAAAATCCCTGGTTTTGTCTGATTTAAAAAACTCTAGGTCTTCGACTCCTTAAAATGTCTTGTGGTTCGAATTAATCACTGTCAGGGAAGATACTATGAGCGAACTTAAATCTAACACGGATGATATGGTAGACATGGTAATCGTAATGAAATTAATAAATACAAGTAGTAAAATCTAAAATAATTATAATATAATACTTTTGACTTTTAATTGTCAAATTACTTAGAGAATAAAATTTACTTGGTAGAAAAACAAACAAATAATTTACTGGGGAGATTTATTAGCCAAATAAAGTTATTTTGTATTTATAATACCGAAATCTTTGGAATAAATTAATTTATCTCTAAAGTAAATTTTATTTAGAGAATAAAACGTTTTATAATACCGGGCGTAAATGTAAGTATTTTATTGATACATTGTATTTGTACTCTTTTTCTGAAACTCGCACGTTGATTAAATAAATTGTATGTATTATTGATTGTTGAATTATTATTACTATAAAAACAATCCATCTATCTATAGAAAAGCCTGAAAATTTGGTTTGGCCGCTCCGCTACGCGGAGCGACCAAACCAAATTTTTAGGCATTTCTAAACTCAAAATTTCACTTCATGCCTAATCTGGGAGTGGAAACACATGCTAGAAAAATATTAACGGTTTTATAAAAATCACCGAAACGACAAAAACAAAAGAAAATGTTGGGTGATTCGTTTGTTAAAAATGAACAATTTACATGTACTTACTTAAGTTATTTATTTAATTAATTAATAGTATTATTTTGTACAAACCTGATTTTCCATAATTAAATTTAATCTTTTCTGTATTTTGTTAATAAATTATATTTTCTGAAACTCGCAGGTTGATTGAATACATTACTTGTAATAATCATCAGTTAAAACTTGAAACCAATTAATTTCTATTATATTTCCTATGTACTTAATGAGTTCTACTTTTATACCATTGTTATGTACTCGTGCATAGATACAATATGTGCATGCTTTTATTTACACGTTAGGTATTTGTGTGATCGATATTTCTAAATTATTCCAACTTTCAGCGCGCATAATGGCGAAATATCACGCGAATTGTTTTCGAGCTTTCAAGAGGTTTCCTCAAACAAAAAAGCAATTGATGATGGAAATAAATCTCTTGGAATGTATTTAATTAAAACTGCTGAAGAAACAACATGGATATATTAATCAAAATTACTACACTAGGTTTTTATTTAAGCTCCAATAAATGACCAATGAAGTACTTATTACGTGTACATTGTGCACACAATATTGTCACAATTTACCCTCAAATTTTCCCCCGGCTATTATTTTCATAAGAAGATGAAACTCAGACTCAGAAATGTATTCAATTGCGTGCAATGATTGTAGCAAATGTTATATAAGCCAAACTCAAAGGATTTTTTTTTTAAATATTAAGGAATATAAAGGGTGTTCCACCTAAAACTCCCCAGATTAAATAACAAGAAACTAAAAATGTTAAATTGCGTAGTCCCAATTCGTTTGTGTTTTAATTGACAGCAATGTTTTAAGTTCCAATGGGAATTTTTTTTATCAGAATTGGATGTTAAGTAGTCTCAATTTGAAGTTGAAAAGAACTAGCTTAAATATCAGTTGCGTAGAATATGTTTGAGCTAAGTAGAACCATTTTGATTTTGATTGATAAGGCTGATAAATGTTGAAAGTTCATATTCACTTTTATATAAATAAAACAATTTAAACACTTTCAAATATATATTGTATTAACGCTACAATTGTTTCGCCACACTGTGGCTTCTTCAGGCGAAAAAATTTCTTCCCACAGTGTGGCGAAACAATTGTAGCGTTAATACAATATATATTTGAAAGTGTTTAAATTGTTTTATTTATATAAAAGTGTATTTTGATTTTATTTTTATTAATATTTGAAAAATATGATATTTTGTATAAATATAAATAATTCAAATATTCAAATACTCAAATATAAATATTATAATCACTAAATTTTTAACTTTAAATCAGTGTTTTCTACGTCTAGTGCATGATCTAAAATTCGCTTGCACCGACAAATCCAAATTTTCAGACATTTTTAAACTCGAAATTTTACATCATGCTTAATCATGGAGTACAAACACTTGTCATGACCATGATGCGATAACTCTCGCTAGGACAGCCCATTAGATGAGCCAAATCGCATGACCAAAGAAGGATTGAACGTCGAATCAAAAACATAGTCGCGAAATATGATGATTACAGGGAGGAAGACAAACTTTTAGATTATTTACGAAATATTGGTTGTAATATAACTTTATAAATTTTGTAATACAACTTAATTTATTTGATTGTTGCGTTATTATTCATTTGGGGGAAAATTAGATTAAGGGAATATTAATTTGGGGGAATATTAATTTGGGGGAATATTAATTCGGGGGAAAAATATAAGGGGAAAATTTGCCAGGGGAAAAATTTTAGGGGAAAAATGAACCCCAATCATTACAAGATATAAATATAGATACAATATATTTATATCTTGAAATTGATAATCAATGTGCACATAATATTGTCACAATATAGTTTGCAGTTAGTAATTCTATAATAATATTCGTTATAGATTTAATGTTGTATAAACTCAGTATAAAAACAATTTAGTTTTCAATATTGTATCAACACTGATAATTCATTAATCGGCCATTCCATAAATAAGTGCACACTTTTTGTGAGTACATCAGGGGTTTTAGCGAATCTCACATATATTATAAAGGCTATCAAGACATGGTGTTTGCTTGTTACTAGATGTTAAACAAATTATTGTGTCAAAAGTTATAACAATATAAACTTTTAGTACACTATTATTTTGAACTCAAAAATATCGTAAACCGTTACTGATACAAAATAAGTTATACTTGACTTTTTCATGCTTAAATGTTCAAAGTTTAAAAAAAAATTGTTTTCCAAAACGAAAAAACTTTATTTACATAGGCATTTTTTAATAAATAAAACAAATCTCACAATATAACCAAATACTCATGTTTTAATTTTTTTGAAAAAAATATATATTATACCCCAATCCTTTCTAAGAAAATTCGCGTTTTCAAAAAGGTGGGCACTTTAAAACTTTTTGAGATATGATTTTTTTACCCGAGCGCTACATTGACATGAGGCGCTCCCGCCAATGGTGTAATGGCCCGGGTCGCGGTTAGTGCCTTGCGTCAATGCAGCGCTCGGGTAAAAAAATCATATTAATAAAAGTTTTAAAGTGCCCATCTTTTTGAAAACGGAAATATTCTTAGGAAGGATTGAGGTATAACATATATTTCTTTTTTTTTCTTGAATCAATCAATATATATTTCTTTCAAGAAAATTAAAACATGACTATTTGTTTATTTTGTAATATTTGCTCGGGTAAAAAATCATATCTCAAAAAGTTTTATAGTGCCCATCTTTTTGAAAACGAAAATATTCTTAGGAAGGATTGGGGTATAATATATATTTTTAAAAAAAAAATTAAAACATGAGTATTTCATTATTTTGTGAGATTCGTTTTTTTATTAAAAAAAAATGTATCTAAATAAAGTTTTTTCGTTTTGGAAAAAAAATATTTTAAACTTTGAACATTTAAGCATAAAAAAAGTCAAGTATAACTTTTTTGTATCAGTAACGGTTTACGATATTTTTGAGTTCAAAATAAAAGTGTACTAAAAGTTTATATTGTTATAATTTTTAAAACAATCATTTGTTTAACCTCTAGTAACAACCAAAAACCATGTCTTGATAGCCTTTATAATATATGTGAAATTCGCTAAAATCCCTGATGTACCCCCAAAAAGTGTGCACTTATTTATGGAATGGCCGTAATAGATATTCAATTTCTGTACAATATTGTGCCAATAATGAAAGTAGTTATTGATTTAATAATAAATATTCAATTTATGTACAACATTGTACAAACTTTTATATTTCTGGTAATTTATATATTATGTTTAAACGCCATTTAACCTATATAGATCTTTCTGTCATTAGTTATTGTAGTTTATTTCGTTTTATTTAGTTTATTTTTCATTATTATTACTAAGAACGTTTTTCAATACCGCTTTCCGTATTTTTGTAATTTGTTTTTGTTTGTACTAAAAATTATATAGTTACATATGTTGTAAAATGAAGATTTCCGTAAAATAAATTAATAAAAAAATAATGAATATGATTGATCCTTCCACATAATTATTCAATATTGTGTCAATAATGAAAGTAATTGATCTCTTAGTAAAGATAGATATTCAATTTCTGTACAATGTTGTTTTAATAATAAATATGTGTGATCTTTCAATACATGTACAATATTGTATCATTGGTATCATTCAGTATAGATATTCAATACATGTCAATATTGTATTTATTGTACTCTTTCTAAGTTTCAATAAAATATTTATAATATTGTTTTGTATGTACTTACCCTAGTAGAAGTTTAAAATTGTATAAATTACAATTTTACAATCTTGTAACAATAATTAAATGTTAACACGAGATTATATTGTAACAATATGTAACAATTAAAATATGAAAAACGCTATTGAGAATATATTTGTATTCACAATGCATTAATTGTGTATTATCTTTATACAATCATTTTTCAATATAAAATACAAATAAATTCTCAACAATAATTTTCACTTTTTAATTCTATATTGTTACATTATGATCTTGTGTTACCATTTAATTATTGTTACAAGATTGTCAAATTGTTCTTCAATATTTATAAAAGTTTTAATTTATACTAGGGTAGCTTCAACAGGTGCAAAAATAAAAAACAAAACAGGTATTGCAATTAAATATTGTGTTTTTTTTAAATTTCATATTCAAAACAGTGATTTATACGCGTGGCGCATGAAGTAAAATTTCGAGTTTAGAAAAGCCTGAAAATTTGATTTGGCCGCGTAGCGCTACGCGCTACGCGACCAAACCAAATTTTCAGGCTTTTCTAAACTCGAAATTTTACTTCATGCTTAGTCTGGGAGTAGAAACACTCGTTAAAAGTAAAAATCAATTAAACATTCAACCAGGAGCAATACATTTTTACAAACAAAATCAGTGTAACATAACCTCTAAATGTTACTAGAGGAAAGTTAGAACATATGAAAATGCGAAGTTGTCACGTCTGTTACTCATTACTCAATAAAAATGATCTTACAAGACGAAATTTCAAGGATGAAATAATTGTAAAGCAGAAATTATTTTGTTTTACTATTTGATGATTCTGTAAGATTTCTTTCTTTCCATTAATTTATTAACATTATTGCGAAAGACGAAGTATCAAGATTGAAACAATAGGGGAGCATAATTTAATTGTTCTTTTACTACTTTGTGATATTTTTTCTATTGATTAATCGATAAGAATTATTGTGCAAATAAAAGTTTCAAGGTTGAAATAATTTTAGAGCACAATTTAATTTTTCTTTGACTGTTAAAATAGTTTTAGTGCACAATTTAATTTTTCTTTGACTGTTGAAACAATTGTAGTGGACAATTTGATTTTTTTTGACTTTTGAAATAATTGTAGAGCGCAATTTAATTTTTCTTTTACTTTTTTGTGATATTTTTTTCCATTGATTAATCAATAAGAATTATTGTGCAAGTCGAATTTTCAAGGTTGAAATAATTGTAAAATTATTGCGAAAGACGAAGTATCAAGGTTGAAATTATTATTTTACTACTTTGTGATATTTTTTCTATTGATTAATCGATAAGAATTATTGTGCAAATAAAAGTTTCAAGGTTGAAATAATTTTAGAGCACAATTTAATTTTTCTTTGATTGTTGAAATAATTGTAGAGCACAATTTAATTTTTCTTTGATTGTTGAAATAATTTACCTTTTCTTTGACTGTTGAAATAATTGTAGAACACAATATAATCTTTCTTTGACAGTTGAAATAATTGTAGAGCACAATTTAATTTTTCTTTGATTGTTGAAATAATTGTAGAACACAATTTACCTTTTCTTTGACTGTTGAAATAATTGTAGAACACAATATAATCTTTCTTTGGCAGTTGAAATAATTGTAGAGCGCAATTTAATTTTTCTTTGATTGTTGAAATAATTGTAGAACACAATTCAACTTTTCTTTGACTGTTGAAATAATTGTAAAACACAATATAAGCTTTCTTTGACAGTTGAAATAATTGTAGAGCACAATTTAATTTTTCTTTGACTGTTGAAATAATTGTAGAGCACAATTTAATTTTACTTTGATCGTAAAAATAATTAAAGACCTCAGTTTAATTTTTCTTTGATTCTTTAAATAATTGTAAAGCACAAATTAGTTTTTCTTTGACAGTTAAATAATTGTAGAGCACAATTTAATTTTTTTTACTGTTGAAATAATTGTAGAGCACACTTTATATGTTCTTTGACTGTTAAAATAACCGTAGAGCTCAATTTATTTTTTTACCGTTAATTGCAGAGCAGAATTTAAAGTTTTGTTGACTGTGGAAATAATTAAAGGCCACACTTTAATTTTTCTTTGACTGTTGAAATAATTGTAGGGCACAATTTAATTTTTTTTTGACTGTTGAAATAATTAAAGATCACAGTTTAATTTTTCTCTGACTGTTGAAATAACTGTAGAGCACAATTTAATTTTTCTTTGGCTGTTGAAATAATGAAAGGCCACAGTTTAGTTTTTCTTTGCCTGTTGAAATAATTTAATTTTTCTTTGACTGTTGAAATAATTATAGCGCACAATTTAATTTTTCTTTCACTGTTGAAATAATTAAAGACTTCAGTTTAGTTTTTCTTTAGCTGTTGAAATAATTGTAGAGCACAATTTAATTTTCTTTGACTGTTGAAATATTTGTAGAGCATAATTTTTGTTACTGTTGAAATATTTGTAGAGCATAATTTTTGTTACTGTTGAAATCATTGTAGAGCACAATTTAATTTGTCTTTGACTGTTAAAATAATTTTAAAAGACAATTTATTTTTTCTTTGACTGTTGAAATAATTGTAGAACACAATTGAATTTTTCGTTGACTGTTGATAGAGTTGTAGAGAAAACAGTTTATTTGACTGTTGAAATAATTGTAGAACGCAATTTAATTTTTCTTTAACTGTTGAAATAATTTTAGAGCACAATTTAATTTTTCTTTGGCTGTTAAACTAATTATAAAGCACAATTAATTTTTTTTTTGACTGTTGAAATAGTTGTGGAGCACATTTTTTTTTCACTGTTGAAATAATTGTAGAGCACAATTTAATTTTTCTTTTACTATTTTATGATATTTTTTCTATTGATTAATCAATAAAAATTATTGTGCAAGTCGAAGTTTCAAGGATGAAATAATTCTGGAGCACGATTTAATAATGTTGATAGAACCGTGAAGATTTTAAATATTTGAAAAGTCCTCACTAGTCGAGCTTGATTGAAACGTAATTGAATTTCGAAACAGTTCGCGTGTGAAAGTTTTCCCAAGCCAAACCGAATGAATTATTAATTTCAATAAGTATCAATAAGTGGATTGGTAGTAAATACGTTTTTTATTTCCGTTATTGTTAGTATTATTATTTTTCTTTGTTAGTGTTATATTGTAGACATCTGGAATATATGTAATTTGTTAAAAATGGCAAATACCGTAAAAATAGATAATTAAATAATATGTATCAAGACGACAATAAAAATAAATTGGTAGTTATATGCGAAAAGTTTTAGCTTTTGTCAACTAACACTCAATTAAAACTATTATTCAGTTATACCAATAAAATCACAACATATTCATTTGTTTATTTGTACAGTTTCATTTATTTTTGTTGATAAACAAAGAAGTTACGACAGGTTAAAGTTAGGTTGATCTTGAAATTACTTGAAAATACCTACTTTTTTAAATACTTTTTACAATAATAATTTATTAAATTATTCTATATAATTGAAACTTCAGTATGTTATTGAAAAATGTTTAATAATATTTTTTTAAATATAATTTAAACTACTAAATAAATTAATTTGATACATTGCATTATTTGATCTGACTTGAGATTGCTGGAAGAAAAATGTAGATATTTTGTTATTCAAATATTTCGATTATTACTCATTTAAAAAAAGTTTTAAGTGTATTTCTAACATTATAATATTTCAGTGTTTTATACGTGTGGCGCATGAAGTAAAATTTCGAGTTTAGAAAAGCCTGAAAATTTGGTTTGGTCGCTTAGCGCTACGCTATGCTTAGTCTGGGAGTGGAAACACTCGTTCGAAACTTCAAATTAAACTCGTTTAAAAAATCGACGAACGCCTGAAAATTTACAGTGTATACATTAAGTGTATTCAGAAGAAAAATTCTAAGTATGTAATATAATCATCCATAGAAATTGTAACGAGTATCTATAAACTGTCGGCATCTCGGTTTCTTGACAAACAAATTACATATCTTAGATTATGCCATACGAAACGGTGAATCTTGTAAACGTCAAATACATTTAATTATACAGAGAGTTTTACGTAACACCGAACATGCTTGTAACGAGAATGTTTCTTTTAGGTATATATGAACATACGTTGTACATTTGCTGACGCTCGGTTTATTAAAATAATTTAATTTTAAGCTTTAAACGGGTGTTTTCCACTCCCAGGCTAAGCATGAAGTAAAATTTCGAGTTTAGAAAAGCCTGAAAATTTGGTTTGGTCGCGTAGCGCGAAGCGCGGAGCGGCCAAACCAAATTTTCAGGCTTTTCTAAACTCGAAATTTTACTTCATGCGCCACCGGTACAAAACACTGCTGTAATCTAAAGTTTAGTGGTGTGTTTTAAACTTCGTAATATGTCAGTGTTTTGTAGCAGTGGCGCGTGAAGTAAAATTTCGAGTTTAGAAAAGCCTGAAAATTTGGTTTGGCCGCTCCGCGCTTCGCGCTACGCGACTAAACCAAATTTTCAGGCTTTTCTAAACTCGAAATTTTACTTCACGCTTAGTCTGGGAGTGGAAAACACCCGTTAAAAGCTTCAAATTAAATTATTTTAATAAACCGAATGTCAGCAAATATACAACGTATGTTTATGAATACCTAAAAGAAAAATTCTCGTTATAACTCTCTGTATGTCATTGGGTAGTGTTACTGTGCTGAATTTATTTACGACGTATGTTTCTGAAGTCAGACTTTCTGAAGTAAGAACTGCAGACAGTTTCTTCTTTAGAAAGAAGTGCAATATTTACTTGATATCAACTTTTACAGTTAACTCTTTAATTGGTCGGCCGTTAATGGGATAATCTGTATCAACGTAATTTATCAATTTATTCAACTTAGTAGTGCTTAAAGTCCTAATAAAATAAAAGTGTTTTTCGTCGAATTATAAAAAAAACAAAAATTACTTCAGTAATGAATGGGTTTCGTAATGCTTATTCACAAACAGAAAAATTAAACACGTTGGAAACGTTGAAAATATTTGAAATAATTGGAGTTCATTTGCGCGAGGTAGGGAATTATTGTACCCTGAATTGTGAATTAATTGCGCTTTCATGTTTATTGCGGTTTAATTCGTGCTGAAAAGTGGACTTCTATTTACGGCGCTGTTTGCCAAGTTTTCAGTAGAAAGTTCCGTCACGGGAGAATTCCTGAAAAGCCCAACTCGTTTTTTTTTTCTATGAAATATATGAACACGGAATGTGTGAAATAATGGCACACATAAAACAAGATTACCAGTGAGTGTTTGTTTAAAAACCAAGTGTAGTTTTGAACTCTAAACCTGGTTAAATCAAGCATCATATTTTACGCATTTATCAAAATCAAGCTGTTTGATTATTTTATGGATTTATACAATAAATTAATTCTACCAGTCTACGAGTTCCAACTTTTAATAGTAGGAATAAAAGCATATTTAATGTTGCTTCTAATCGCACAATTTATGGCTTTAAGTCACCGTTCAGCATAATCTGTGATATTTTTAATCAATTACTATCAACCTGTGATATTTTTGTTGACACATGGTTTCTCATTAAACTGAATCAATTTATTTATATTTATTATCTGTATGTTGTTTCATGTTACTGTGTATTTACATTCTTTATACCAATTTTTTTGTAAATATATTGTCTTGTAATTAGGAGTGTCTTCTGTTGGACAATAAATATTATTATTTTTATAGATCAGTTATATTTATCAAAGATTGAATTAGTTTTTATTTTTTTCTTTAAATATGTCATTATTTATATCAGATTAATGCCTGGTATTATAAAACGTTTTATTCTCTAAATACAATTTACTTTAGGAATAAATTAATTTATTCCAAAGATTTCGGTATTATAATTATTAACACAAAATAACTTTATTTGGCTAATAAATCTATCCAGTAGATTATTTGTTTGTTTTTCTACTAAGTAAATTTTATTTTCTAAATAATTTGACAGTTAAAAATCAAAATTGTATTATACTAGGGTTGCCTTTTATATTTCGGGATTAGAGAACAAAATTAAATATTAATCATTGAAAATCGCTTTATTGTTTTTCAAAATATTCCCCATTAAGATCTATACACTTTTGCATGCGTTTGAACCAATTGTCGAAGCACTTTTGCCACTCTGATTAAGGTATCTCCAAAACAAGCATTCTGAACGCATCAACCGCTTCTTCAGGTGTCGAAAAACGTTGACCTCTCATTTTATTTTTTACGGATGGGAATAAAAAGAAGTCATTCGGTGCCAAGTCAGGACCCGCCATATAGTCCTGACTTGGCACCGAATGACTCATCAAATCGATGTTTTGCGTGCTCAAAAATGCAGTTGTTTGAGCCGATGTGTGAGAGCTCGCATTGTCGTGGTGAAGAGTGAGCCGTTTTCGGCGGTTGGTTTTCCTGATTTCTTGGATGACAACTGGCAAACAAATAGTTGTGTACCACTCAGAATTGACTGTTCTGCGTTGTTCTAGTGGTACGGTTGCGACATGTCCAGTTTTTCCGAAAAAACAGGCGACCATTTGCTTGGAAGTGCTTCGTGCGCGAACAACTTTTGTTGGATTTGGCTCATCTTGAAACATCCATACGGTCAACTGCTGTTTACTTTCGGGCTCATACGCGTAAATCCATGATTCATCACCTGTCACGATGTCATAGACGTGTTTCGAAGCACCGCAATCGTATTTTTTGAGCATTTCTTTGCACCAATCGACACGAGCCTTTTTTTGAGCGATTGACAAATTGTGTAGGATCCAACGCGAACAAATTTTTTTGACAGTCAAATGTTCATGCAATATTGAATGTATGCTGGTCCCACGAATGCCTAAGGTTGTCTCAATCTCGCGATAGGTCACATGACGATCTTGCAATATTTGTTTGCGCACAGCATCAATGGTTTCCGGAACAACAACTGATTTTGGACGACCTCCACGAAATTCGTCTTGGAGTGAACTACGACCTCGGTTGAATTCACCATACCATCGATAAACACTGGTCCTTGATGGAGCTTCATCACCAAAAATTAAATTAAGTTCATCCATGCACTGTTGTTGAGTTAATCCACGTCGAAAGTTGTACAAAATAATCGCACGAAAATGTTCACGATTTAATTCCATTCTTTGGCCGAGATAAATCTTTTAAGTTAGTGTAAACGACACAAATAACGCACATATGTCAAAACGTTTTGAGTACGTATAACCTCAAAAATGTCAAACTTTACGATAGAGCTCTCAGTAGCCTGATTGCAACACTAGGTTTGCCCAATCGCGAAATATAAAAGGCAACCCTCCAATTGTTATAATTACTTTAGATTCTACTACTTGTATTTATTAATTTCATTACGGTTATCATGTCTACCATATCATCCGTGTCAGATTTAAGTTCGCTCATAGTATCTTCCCTGACAGTGATTAATTGGAACCACAAGACATTCTAAGGAGTCGAAGACCTAAAGTTTTTCAAATCAGACATAACCAAGGATTTTTATACTTATGCATACGCTTTTTTTAAATTGGTTCCATTTAAAGTTTAAAACCAGTGTTTTCCACTCCTAGACTAAGCATGAAGTAAAATTTCGAGTTTAGAAAAGCCTGAAAATTTGGTTTGGTCGCGTAGCGCGAAGCGCGGAGCGACCAAACCAAATTTTCAGGCTTCTCTAAACTCGAAATTTTACTTCATGCGCCACGCGTATTTAACACTGAAAACACTGAAATATTTTGAACAAGTGAACTTCACTTAAAATCAGTGTCTTGTACGCGTGGCGCATGAAGTAAAATTTCGAGTTTAGAAAAGCCTGAAAATTTGGTTTGGCCGCTCCGCGCTTCACGCTACGCGACCAAACCAAATTTTCAGGCTTTTCTAAACTCGAAATTTTACTTCATGCTTAACCTGGGAGTGGAAAACACTCGTTTAAGTCTTTTATAATTTCTAATAAGCTTTCTTTTTCTTGTTCTGTGTAATTCTGTCCTATTTCACGGTTCTTCTCTATAATTATAAGGAATTATACTAAATTTCCAATTTGATTGACAATTTAATTTGAAATATTGACAATTCAATTTAACAAATTGGTGGTTCCAGCTATGGCTACAATGAATATGTATAATTTCGGTCTGTAATCTACTAATTAAATTATTTATTTCTAGAATTGCTATTTATTTGGTAGGTTTGCTTTATAATAAGCAAATTTAATTTGCCTATTAGTTTACCAGGTAAATAAATTTACTCCACAAATAGTAATCTAATGATTTATTAATCGTCTATAATACCGGGCATAAATATGTATTTGTCAATTAAAATACACATTGCTAATTGTATAATGGTCAAGACTAAAATATTTTTATGAAAGCTGTTTCTGCTTTTTGAAGCATAAACTAAATCTGTACGTAGGAGGTTAATTACACCAAGTCACAATTTTGAAATTTTACAGTGCTATTTACCTCTTAATAGAGTAAAAAATCCTGTTTCCAACAGTAAAAAACGTATTTTGAAAAAAATGAGACTTGGTGCTACACCAAGTCTAATTTTTTTTCAAATTTTTTCCCCGAACATACAGAAATATATCGATAAATATAAAATAAGTATGATTCTTTACGCAATTCACTACTATTGTTTTGTCTTACACAGACTACAAAATAGTAAATGGCGTTAAGAATCGCATTGTTAGTATTTGTTGAAAACATTTTACTACTAAGTAAAGGCAATTTTATCTATGTTTTATCTATCTCGAGATCGAAAAGATTAAAAATTTCGATTTGCCCAGACGAAAATTTGGCTAGATAATTTAATAGAATTATATACCAAAACCGAACATTTATTTATTTACGGATTTCTCTTTTTTACAGTATTACAAACAATAGGTACATATAAATTACAATATATAAATATCGCGCTCAACACTTAATAAAGTAATGTAAACAGAAATTTTAATAATATATAATAACATCGAAATCAATAAAAGATAAGTGGCGTTTAAACACATTGTATGAATTTGAAAATGTTATAAAATACGGATTTAACATCAGTATGTTGAAATACCGCATTATGGGTGAAATCGGGCTATGACTGCCATAATTTATGTGGTGGAAGTTTAACCTGAACAATGGCCTGTTACGAACAGTTGTATTTAAAAAGAAATCAAAATTCAATAAAGCAATTAAATGACTGGAATTCACAAGTCCATTTTTCAGCTTAAATCCATAACACATATCCAGTTTAACCCTTCGGTATTGTAGGGATTTTAAGTTAATTGTAGTCAGGATGTGCGACCGACTGTACTGCACCCGACCTATGCATATTCTAAATGAAACCAGCAATAGAAATTTATTTTGAAATTTCTCAATTGACTCAATGTGGTTATTGTAATTAGGAGACCAGATAACGGAGCAGTATTCTAACTGCGGTCTTACCAAACTAACATACAGAGTCCTAAACGTATCCAAAGCGAACTATTTGGAAAATCTGTTAATAAATTCTAGCGTACAATAAGCTTCACTGGTAACATTTATAATATGGGGAACAAAGGTGAAGTAATGTACTAAATTTGAATATTCAATTAATAAATGTAGATTACCCGGTGTTGACATAGTTCGCGATTTGGGTGTAGTTTTTAACAGAAAAAAGTGACTGTTAAAACCTACACCCCAATCGCGAACCGTGTCAACACCGGGTAATCTACAATTATGAATTGAATATTCAAATTTAGTACATTTACGGCGACTAAAAGAAATAGATATACACTTTTTTAAATTAAGATGAAGATGATTTCTTGAACAGCAATTTGATAAATTATTTAAATCTGATTGTAAAATACTGTGATCACTAAATTTTTCAATTTTTCTATATAGTTTTAGATTATAAGCAAACACCAAGAACTTAATTTCTTTAATTACACTGCCGATGTCGTTAATAAAAAGTAAGAAAAGGATAGGGCAAAAATGTGACCCTTGTGATACACCAGACGTAAAATTGATCGCACTGGAAATAAAGTTAGGCAATTAACATAGAAAAAAAAGTTTTTCGCAGATTGCTGCTTCCCACTTTAACTTTAAAGGTTTATGATGACCGGAGCTGGGACGAATCCTCATAAAAAGGATTCGATTCACGAATCCGAATCACCTAATATGATTCGAGTCACGAATACTCGAATAAAGGATTCGTAAGAGATAAATATGATTCGAATCAAAGATTCGGATCCTGTTTTTTCGGATCACGAACATCAACGATGTTCAGTGTTAATAATAAATAATTAGTTTTTGAATATTTTTGCTAAAACAACTGGTAACGATATTTATATGTTGATGGTTGGATAAAAATAATATAATCAAATTTATTCTAAAAGGATTTGTGCCTTTAAGAATAAATTTGATTATATTATTTTTTTCCAACCATCAACATATTGTTTTAGCAAAAATATTCAAAAACTAATTATTTATTATTAACACTGAACATCGTTGATAACAAACTAAATCTCTGATTCCGTGTTACTCTGATTAAAGATGTATTTGTGTGTTTTCTAACTTTACTTTAAATCAGTGTCTTGTACGCGTGGCGCATGAAGTAAAATTTCGAGTTTAGAAAAGCCCCGTGAAAATTTGTCTCGGGTCGCTACGCGACCCTCGACAAATTTTCTACGCGGGTCTTTTCTAAACTCGAAATTTTATTTCATGCTTAACCTGGGAGTGGAATCACTCGTTCAAAACTTCAAATTAAACTTTATTATAAAATCGGCGAATGCCTGAAAATTACGTAAATAAAAAATTCACTAAATATCATTCAAACCGTTAAAGTTCGAGAAAAATCATGGTATTTTATTTAAATTGACCAAAACACTAACAAAACAGCCATATGATGTTATTAAATTTGTCAAAATCAACAGGCTTCATGAACATTACAAAACACGTAAACATTTATAAAAAACATTTATAAAACCAACTTAAATATTGACAAAAACAATGAAAACAATTTAACAAACTGGGGGTTTCCCACAAAAGAAAGTTATATTAAAAGGTTAAGGAAAAAAATCTTGAATCAGGGAAATGTCGGAAAAATTTATTATTTCAGATCGTGGCTACCATGTCAGAATTACTTAAAATAATATTAAACAAAATTTTGAAAACTAGATTATTATCTTTAAAAACATATTCAGTCATTTAATGTTCTTATCAGAGTATTCAGCTTAAGGTTTCGAAGGAGTGTTTCCACTCCCAGACTAAGCATGAAGTAAAATTTCGAGTTTAGAAAAGCCCCGCGTAGAAAATTTGTCGAGGGTCGCGCCAGCGACCCGAGACAAATTTTCACGGGGCTTTTCTAAACTCGAAATTTTACTTTATGGGCCACGCGTAGAAAACACTGATTTAACGAGAAATTTAAAAACACACGAAAAAATGTTTCATGTTAATCCTCGCAAATAATTTAAATTATTTTTGACGATTCAAATCCTTTTTTAAGTATTCGAATCCTTTTGTAAGTATTCGAATCCTTTTATAAATATTCGAATCATTTTATAAATATTCGAATCCTTTTATAAGGATTCGAATCACCCGCATTCAAATACGAAAAAAAATGTAACGAATCCGGATCACGAATCCAGTTTAACTAAAGTATTCGAATGCCTCTTTTGAATTCTCTAAAAGGATTTAAAGCCAGGATTCGAATCCTGAATGATTCGAATAATGCCCAGCTCTAATAATGACAAAAATCAAAATATTTTTTTTGCCATATCTAATGATATGCGAATTAGTTCATTTTCAATTATATTTCTAATTACTTTTATCGAAACCTCGCAATAGACCAATATTATAAATCATGTTGAGCCAGACATTATTTGTATCTTTCTTCAACGAACAAAAAAACGTGATTTTGACATGAAGTGTAATTATCAATTATCAATCTAATTAATACAATCAATGTTGTCGATTGACTGGGCCTTAAATTATATTTTTTTGGTCTAGTGATTATTTTTATCCTTCTCCAACGAACAAATACACGTGATTTCAACATGAAGTGTAATTTTATTCAAGATAGATTTATATAAAAATTGACGTACAACGTCGACGATTATCAATTTAGCTAATACAATCAATGTTGTCGATTGACTGGGCCTTAAAATATATTTTTTTGGTCCAGTGATTATTTTTATCTTTCTCCGACAAACAAAAAACGTGATTTCGACATGAAATGTAATTTTACTCAAGATGGATCAATATAAAAATTGGCGTGAACGTCAACGATTATCAATTTATTCAACACAAAAAACGTCATTTTAACATGAAGTGTAATTTTACTCAAGATGGACCAATATAAAAATTGAAGTACAGCATCGACGATTATCAATCTAGTTAATACAATCAATGTTGTCGATTGAGTGGGCCTTAAAATTGTTTAAAATCAATAGACCAATATGGAAAATCATGTTGAGCCATAACTCGTAAGACAATAAACAGATTTATCTATTATTCAAGTGACAGATTTAATAAAGCTATGATTTTAAGATTTCCAATTTTCTTTACTGAAATAAATTGTTTTTTAAAGAATTGGAAAAGCTCTCTATGAATTTCTATTAAATTTAAAAAATTCAGTAAACTTCAATAGCATCGGTCGCATCGTGTATATTATTAAATAATTAATGGCAGTTATCATATACTAATAATTTAATTTTAGGCAAGCCACGGCTTACCGTGATTTTTTAATCCAATTTCTGACTAAATCAATAATTATTAGAAATACAATTGAAAATGAACTTATTCCAAGTTAACTTTTATTTTACATTTATTTATATTTAACTACAGCTTTTTAGTTCTTTATTTTCTAATTATTGATATATAGCACTAGAAATTTCAAAAATAATAAAGAAATATAACTAAAAGGTAATTAATTCGGATATCAGTATAAATGAAATTGCCAATTCTTGGTTGCAGAATATTTCGAACATTAAAAGTGCGATTTTTTTCGCAATCTACAACAAGTTAGTTGTACTTAAAATGACTGTTATCTTATAAAAAGAATATTTCATAAAAATTCAGCTATTTAACGACATTTTAAAACTATTTCAAACCAATATGACTACAATTAAACATCCATAATGAGAATAATTTTTAAGAGAGGGTTTATAATGACACTAATCGAAAGACATTGTTTTCCTCCTCTAATGATGACCGAATTTCAAAGATTAAAAGTGCGATTCTTATCGCAATCTACAAGTTAGTCTTACAAAGACTATATCGAACACTCATTGAAACAACTACTTCCCGAGCTAATAGCCCGTTGTTACATGTACAGTAGGTTACTGTATGTAACAGCAAGCACTTGTTGTATAATTTAATGTCCGTCGGGGTATTAGTTCGGGAAGTAGTTGTTTCAATGAGTGTTTGATATTGTCTTTGTAAGACTAACTTGTAGATTGCGATAAGAATCGCACTTTTAATCTTTGAAATTCGGTCATCATTAGAGGAGAAAAACAATGTCTTTCGATTAGTGTCATTATAAACCCTCTCTTAAAAATTATTCTCATTATGGATGTTTAATTGTAGTCATATTAGTTTTAAACAGTTTTAAAATGTCGTTAAATAGCTGAATTTTTATGAAATATTCTTTTTATGAGATAACAGTCATTTTAAGTAATTTCTAATATCAAAAAGAATAACAGAGATTTTTTTTATGTTTTAAAAAAGTTAAAATTTTTATCAAATAGTCGCATTTTTTATACAGGGTCTGCATGAAAAAATTTAAGATTTTTATACAAAAAAAATATCTTTACAAACAACCGACAAAAAAAATCACAAACACTTTTGCTAGTATTAGAAATAATCTGAGCTATTTATTTTCTCAAGAAAAAAATTATTTGCCGACTTTTCTCGACTTTAAAAATCGACGTAAAACTAATAAACCCCCTAAAATTTGACATTTGGCGCTTGTTTTAAGCACAATTTTTACGTCTAAAACAATGTTTACAGTTCAAAGTTAAAATCGATCTGCAAAAAGCGTTTTTCCCATGTTAATTGGCTATGTTCGGCTTACGAATATTCACCCGGTATGTAAGAAACTCTTAATCGAATGTATTCAAGTTTTCAAAGAGCGAAAAGTCTGAAATATTGTAAATTTGGATTTACCCAGACGAAAATTTGGCCAGATAATTTATTAAAATGAATATTTGTAAGAAACTCTTAATCGAATTCATTTAAGTTTTCAAAAGAAAAAAAGTCTTAAATATTGTCTACAAGTTCGAAACGCGTCTGCTTTTATCAATGTGGAAAATATAATCTAAAGCAAGTGGAAAGTTTGTTCTCGAAGACTGCGAACTGAAATTAACGTTACAGCCTTTTAATTAATACGCACTGGAGTTTTAGTTCAATATTATTGAACGTGGTGAACTGTCGAAGAAAACGAATAAAAAAAAAACACAAGTAAAAAACAGACTTAAAATGGATAGGTATACAGGGATTTTTTTTTATGTAGAAATATGAATACGATTTTTTAAAAAGTTTAATTTGAAGTTTTAAACCACTGTTTTCCACTCCCAGATTAAGTATGAAGTAAAATTTCGAATTTAGAAAAGCCTGAAAATTTGGTTTGGTCGCTCCGCGACTTACTTTGCTAAATCATATTTTGAAAAATAGATCTTCCGTAAAATAAATAAATAATGTTTATTTGAATTTACGCTATAAATGATCAGGCATTTGTCGATTCTATTAAATCGTTCAATTTGAAGCTTCTAACGAGTGTTTTTCACTCCCAGACTAAGCATGAAGTAAAATTTCGAGTTTAGAAAAGCCTAAAAATTTGGCAAATCCAAATTTTCAGGCTTCTATGAACTCGAAATTTTACTTCATGCACCACGCGTATTAAACACCAAAAATACTGAAATATTGTGAACAAATGAACTTCACTTTAAATCAGTGTTGAATACGCGTGGCGCATGAAGTAAAATTTCGAGTTTAGAAAAGCCTGAAAATTTGGTTTGGTCACTCCGCTTCGCGGAGTGACCCAACCTAATTTTCAGGCTTTTCTAAACTCGAAATTTTACTTCATGCTTAACCTGGGAGTGGAAAACACTCGTTTTAAGCTTCAAATTAAACTCTTAAAAAACGACGAAAATCTGAAAATGTACAGCACATAATTCTAATATGTATTCTTAAAAGAATATATCCCTGTATATTTATATTTAATTTCATATACAAGTAATAGCCTCAAATTTTAGAATAAACCAAAGTGTTCAATATACACACTATATATTGTTGATTTTCAGAATTGTTAAGTAAATGAATAAAAGTAATATTTATAAAAGTTAATTATACAAATCAAATGGAAAAAAAACATTATTTGTAATTTAGAAAAAAAAAATAAACGAATGATTGTGAAAGGATCGTATGTTTAATAAAAAACCTCCAGAGTGCCATGATTTAATCGTTTTTCAAATTTAAGTTGGCTACACACTTTAGGAATTGATATATAAAACGTCAGACATAATAATTATAATGTATATTCTCAGAGTTGCCAACCTAGAATATTTTCCATGGCACTATGGAGATTCTTTTAAAATGAACATACGATATCATATACGAGTAAACTGATACAATAAAAAGAATGTAACAAAAAGGCAAAACTTGATGAAAATAAATGTTTCTAATACTAAAATAAAAATTACTAATTTTATTTTGGTTCATACTAGTTGTGCACATCGAACAATATATTCAGTTAATTTATTGCGAGGTCGAAACAAAACTGAAATCGTAAATTTAATTGAGAAGTTTATAATATCTTAGTAAAAGCAGTATACTAAAGACGTATTTTAATCTTCAATTAAAACCAGTGTTTGATGCGCGTGGCGCATGAAGTAAAATTTCGAGTTTAGAAAAGCCTGAAAATTTGGTTTGGTCGCTCCGCAATGCGGAGCGACCACACCAAACTTTCAGGCTTTTCTAAACTCGAAATTTTACTTCATGCTTAATCTGGGAGTGAAAAACACTCGTTTAAAGCTTCAAATTGAACTATTTTAAAAAACAACGAGTGTATGAAAATTACAGCATATGCATATGTATACCTAAAAGAAAAATTCCTTGCACGTACTCGTTTATACTTTCATGTTTTTATACTTTTATTTATTTATTTGCAAATAAAACATACATTCGAATCTACAACTTAATATAAATATAAATAATATCTGCAAAAAGGACTAAGAACAACTTAAGTTGATCTTGGTCTTAGCCCTTCATAATACAGGTTAATAGCAACAGTAATAATAGCGCCTTGAATTAATTTCTCATCTGGCACTTGGTGAAACATATTAGAATATGTAAAGTTATTTAAATAAAAAACACTTGGTATTGTTTCACAAATTAAAACTTTATTCCGACTAGTTTCGGTTTGTTAGACCATTTTCAAATGAACACATTCCTTTGAAAATGGTCTAACAAACCGATACTAGTCGGAATAGAGTTTTAATTTGTGAAACAATACCAAGTGTTTTTTATTTAAATAACTTTACATATAATAATAGCGCATTTATAAATGTTTTACATGTAATCAGTTCATTTCTAGTTTTACCACAAGAGATTTTTTTCCGAAAGGTTTTACGTGTGAATTTTCTACTACAACTAAAATGAAAATATCTCATTTTTCCGAATTGATTTTTGTTATTTCGTGTATTTAAAAAAAAAGAGTTTGATTGAAAGCAAACAGGCGCTCGAGCGGTGAATCAAAAGTGGCGGATATCGGGGAAAATGTGTTTTCAGTTTGTTGAGAACTTCTCGATTCTGCTAACGGTAACGAATTACCCTCCCCTGGGGGGAGCTGAAAAGTGGAATGGAGGGATGGGAGAATGAGGGAACTGCTCGGGGGAAAATATATACATTTTCACACGTACACACAGGGAAATTCATCTGTACACGAAGAGTGGAAAATCACATATGTAAATGTATGTATGTGTGTTTGGGAATGAAAAGTGGAAACCCTGAAATGAGGATTTGATAATGTTTACAAATTAGCTTCCGATTTGTAAGCGGTTTTACTAAAACGTTAACAATTTTATATTATGAATAATTAATGATTTTGTATATTATGAAGAATTAATAATTTTGTGTAATATGAAGTATTATTAATTTTAAATAATATGATTTTATTATAATATAAAATTTGGTTTGTAAATTTTATTAAAATCGTTTAATGGTAATATTTTTAAATGTTTATCTGTCATATTTTTTAAGATACAGCGCTAACTTGATTTTTTTTTAAAAGCATGATAACTTTTGACGATTACCAGTCAATGTTTTGATACATGTAATTATATATAACTTTCATATAACTTTCATATTGACCACATAAATAAGGCCAATAAAATGCTAGGGTTCGTTAAGCGGAGTACGAGTGATTTTAGCAACATACGTGCCCTAGTTATTTTATACAATTCGTTGGTAAGATCACATCTTGAATACTGCTGCCTTATATGGTCACCTGTATGCAAAACCCATATAGATAGATTAGAATCGATACAAAACAAATTTACTAAAGTTCTTGCATTTAAACTCAGTACTTCGGGAATATACCTTACACCCCAGCAATCCAGTGCATACGTAGGCCTCCCTTCGCTGAATACTCGGTGGAAGAGAATGGACCTTACATTTACATTCAAATTACTGAATGGGCTAATTAACTCGGAACGTCTATTAAATTTAGTCAATATTAATGTACCAAGTCGTGAGTTGAGATGCAAGAACTTCTTGTACGTGAATCACCACAGGACTAATTATGGCATGCATGGTTCCATGACGAGGATCGCCAGAAACGTTAACAGCGCGGGTTCGTCACTCGAGGTGGTTGGGATTCCCTTTTCAACGTTCAAGGCCCAGCTAAGACATATTGAATGACTTTACTTATTTATCTATAGTATTGAAATTTGTATTATATTGTGTAAATATATCTATTTTCTTTCTTGTAAATGCAGTTAGCGTAAATAAAGTATTATTATTATTATTATTATACTCTAGAATTCAGAAAAAAAATACAATTAGACAATTTTGATTAGTAGTGCTATTAAAAAAATCAAGTTGTATCTTGCTGTATCTTGAAATATGTGACAGATATACATTTACAAAAATGATCATCAAACGAATTTACTTAATTAAATGTACATTCCAAATTTTATGTTGATCCTACAAGTAGTTTTGGATATATTAAGCTGGTTCCATACATAATGAACACCCTGTATAAATAATTTAAAGCAATTAGAGGCCTATAACATTAGTTTTAATCTAAGTCCCTTTCATTTTTCTTTTTCTTGAGACCTAAATGTTGCATACAGGGTGTTTCACTTAAAACTCCCGAGTCGAATTTACAAGAAACTAAAAATGTTAGTGTTAGTAATGTTTGTTTGTTGTAATCAATAGATCTTATTCAAGGCTTCAAATTAAGATGGAATTGGTATCACTCATAATTGCGGTTTCGCTGTCAGAGGCGCGAAATTTTTTTATTGATGATCAGAACTTTTGAAGTGACTTTTTCCAAAGGAATGAAATATTTTTAGACGTTTCTAATATTTTAAATTGCGTTTCTCATTTTTAAGTTATAACCAATTTTTATATTTTCAAGAACGTTTAATACACACATTTGAAGTAATACAACTTCTCAAATTTAACACATCTAATAATAAAAATTATTAAAATACATTGAAAATTAACAATAATATAATTAAATTATAAACGAGAGATCTTGAAAAATTACCGCCAATGTCAAAAATAGTCAGTATTTTTAAGATCACTATTTATTCTTGCCTGCTTGTCTCATATTAGACACAATTTGGATAGCTACCAAACTTGTAGCGACATCAATAAGTACCATACTCGCCAAGAATCAAACATATATCTACAAACAACAAGACTCTTGAAAGCGAAGACTGGTACTAGATTCCACGCTGTTAAATTCTTCAACGCACTACCGAAAAACATACAGAAATTGCCTCCCAAGCAATTTGCAAATCGTCTGAAAACGCTACTTGAGGATAAAGGTTTTTACTGCTGGGAAGAATTCCTTAAATTTGATTTTAAAACTCATTTTAAATTGTGAACGTCCGTATGTTACTTCAATATGTTATTTTAATGTGTTATTTTAATGTGGTATTTTAATATGTTGTTTTAATATGATATTTTAATATGTTATTTCTTAATAAGTTATTTTAATATGTGACTATAGATCTATTTACTTATTTACCTCGATGTTTCTCACTATACAAACTAGCTTATAAGGCATTATTATTATTATTATTATATTTTTTATTATTATATACTCGTAGGTTAAGGTGACATATGTAAAACATGTACTTTTGTTAATACATCAATAAATATCAATATGAATATAAATATGAATATGAATATAGCCTTGAATAACCTCTATTGATTACAACAAACAAAACTTCAATAACATTATTAGTTTGTTGTTAATTAGTCTGAGGAGTTTTCGGTGAAACACCCTGTATACTATCATATAATGTTGTAACAAATCAAATAATATTTGAAACAGGATTAGGTTTGTAATTCCCCAATTTCGACTTCCCTTATTACCCGAAACAAAAATATGTATACATATTCTAGTATGTTTCACCAAGTGCCAGATGAGAAATTAATTCGAGAAATTTATATATTTCATTGTATAATTGAATATCCGACGGTGTATTTGCACGGGAAGTAGTTGTTTCAATGGATATTTTTTGTCTTAGTAGTTTAATTAATTAAGACTTATTGTTAGCAGTTTCTACGAACGATAATTTTTTATATATTATAATAAGAACAATTCAAATGTTTGATTTTGTTAAAAAAAATTAATTTAATATAAAGTTTAATTAACAATGTCTTAGTAATGGAATAACGCAACTTTATAAACACTTTTTTCAAATTACCAAATAATTTGATACATTGTATTATTTGACCTGATTTAAAATTGTGTAAAGAAAAATGTAAATATTTTGCTATTTAAATATTTCGATTATTACTGATTTTAAAAAAATAGGTATATTTTTAGTGTATTTCTAACTTCACAACATTTCATTGATCTATACGCGTGGCGCATGAAGTAAAATTTCGAGTTTAGAAAAGCCAAAAAATTTGGATTTGCCGGGGCGCGACTCGCTTCGCTCGCGCGCCCCGGCAATTCCAAATTTTTAGGCTTTTCTAAACTCGAAATTTTACTTCATGCTTAGTCTGGGAGTGGAAAACACTCGTTAGAGGCTTCAAATTGAACGATTTAATAGAATCGACGAATGCCTGATCATTTACAGAGTAAATTTAAATATACATTATTTATTTATTAATTTAACGGAATACCAAAATTAATAAATAAATGATTATTTACAAAATATGATTTAACAAAATATAATAATTACAAGAAAAATACAGTTATACTAATACATAAAATAAAATGTTATACCGGGTGACCGATTTTAAATAATCCACTGGAATATCTCGACAAGTATGCATCGTACAAAAAAATGTTTCGAACAAAAGTCTAACATTTTCGAGGGGGCTATCGGATATTATAAAATTTTTGTCGCTACCACCCCGCAGGGGGTGGGGGAGGAGGGCAACTTTGAAATCTTAAATAGGAACCCCCATTTTTTTTACTGGTAAAATATATTTTTGAACTTTGTCGCTTAAAAAACAAAAACACTTTCCGTCGGCCTAAAAAAATAAAAAATAGCATACACACTGTAGAAAATAATAAGATTTTTTTAGTATCATTAAAAATATATATTTTATTTTTACTTTTTGAAAAACAAAATGTAACCCGATTCTACTGCCATCTATAATGAGTTCAAAAACTCCAGAAGTACTTTACATATTTTTTTTTGTACAAGGACTTATAGTCTCCGTAAAGGCCGTTTTATTTTTCATGTTTGTGACTACAGCGCCATCTATCAAGAATTAAAAAAAATCTGGGATGAAACCTACATCATTTTTAGTGTGGAATCCGAATCTTAAATAAAAAATAGGGGTTCCTATTTGATTTCACGGGAAAACTTCGAAACTTCGAAAACTTTTTTTTAAAATATTTGTTTGTACAATGAATATTTATCGAGATGATTATTTAAAATAGGTCACCCGATATAATAAATTAATCATAGAAATCATAAAAAGAAGTGCAGAATTTTACCTAAACTCAAGTTTTAAAGTCACTAATTCAATAAAATTTCGAATTCGTAATACCAACTATGTTTTACTTAATTAACAATAAAAGTGTTTAAGAAAGAATCTTATTGTACCAAAAATAATACTATATAATGAATACACTCGGAATTTGCGGAAATTAGACGAACATTGTGCAGATATGAATTTTATGAAATATATTTTTTATTTTAAATATCGATAAAATAGAAATTTGCGGACAATTGTGCAGAAATTAATTTTATGAGATACATTTTATGTTTTAAATCTTGATAAAATTAATTTTTGCAATTTCTATGAATAAAATAGAAATTCACCAAACTTTAACGATAATTGTGCAGAAATAAATTTTATCAGATATAATATATTTTAAATCCAAATAAAATCAATTTCTACATTATTTTTGTTTAATTTTTATTAATTGAATAGAAATTTACAGAAATTAAATGATAATGGTACAGACATTAGTTTTATGATTCTATATTTTATAATTTAAATCTCGATAAACTATTAAACTTTAACACAATAAAACATTCTTAACTTTGTTTGTATAACAAAATTTATTTTTATGTGACTGCAGTTTCGGCAAATTCAGCTTGCCATTATCAAACATGAAGTGTTTGATAATGGCAAGCTGAATTTGCCGAAACTGCAGTCACATAAAAATAAATTGTGTTATACAAACAAAGTTAAAAGTGTTTTATTGTATTAAATTAACATGTATAACGAAGTAGAAGCCTCCACAATTCAAAATATATTAACTTTACTTTATTAACGGAATCCTTTTAATTACACAGAACAGCTTAAAAATAAACTTAAAATTAATGTCGGCATCAATTTGGTTTAATTTCTGAGAATAAAACAGAAATTCGCAGAATTCACACGAAAATTGTGCAGAAATAAATTTTATGAGATAAACTTTATATTTTAAATCTCAATAAAATCAATTTCTGCACTGTTTTTGTATAGTTTCTATTGATAAAATAGAAATTTACAGAAATTAAATAATAATTGTACAGAAATCGATGTTATGACAATCCTCTTCGTAACCCTTCGAACTAAGTCCTCTACAAAACTACCCCGAATAGAACACCGTATACTTATACCCTAAGTACCAAATTATCCACTAACCCCAACAATTTTGAAATTTTGAACAAATTCTGTATTCCCCGAAATCCTAACATCACGCCCAAATACAAATTCCCAACAGAAACAGTTCACCAATTCATTAGATTGTTTTATCCAGACAGTTATACAACCTACTGATTATTAATTCTTAAATAACAAATAGTAGATTCAGACAGGGCAGAAATACCGTTGGTCGATAGCCCAGACAGACTAACAAATTATTAATATGTATATCAAAATGTATCAATGTTATGAGATATATTTTAAACCACGATGAAATTAATTTCTTTACCATTTTTCTTTCATTTCTATAAATAAAATTGAAATTCACAGAAATTCAAGGCTGATTGTACATAAATGAATTTTATGAGATATATTTTATACTTTTTATTTTAATAAAATCTATAATTGCACTATTTTTGTTTAATTTCTGCGAATAAAATAGAAATTTAAATAATTTAAACGATAATTGTAGGGAGATGAATTTTATGAGATATATTTTATATTTTAAATCTCTATTAAAATCATTTCTGCACCGCTTTTGTTTAATTTCTATGAATCTTTATTTTCATATTAAATTCATAAATTTTATAATTTGAGTCGTATAGATGTATAATCGGGGTCATATAAGAGAGTTTTTTTGTTAGGAGATAACTTTGCGTTCGTTGAGCCTTCATAATATATAGGGTGTCAATTCAATCAGATATACTTAGGGATTTAAAATGTAAAATTGCATTTATGCATTTTCCTGCTTAAAGGATCATTTTAGGGGAAAAGTACAAGGGCTGAGAAAAATTAAGAACAAATTTAGTTTACTATTTTCAACCTATTTTGGAAATATATAAAAATTTAATATATTAGCCTGAAGCTAAAAAATAATAATATGGGTATAAATAAAACACTGTTTATCACTTTGTTTGTATAACAATTGGTTTATTTGGTGACTATAGTTTCGATACTACACGTATCATTATCAAACCGTTAGTAACAAAAAACTACAAAGGAACATTATTTATATTTGCAAATTTTCTAATAACAGCGTTAAAGAGGGGGGTGTATTTAAGGTCAAGCTGGTCGTTAATTACGGGAATTTCCCGATTAGCGCGGGCTCTGTGAATCTCCAAAGACTCCAGGAGGTCCATCTTTCTACCCTTCTCGGCAAAGTGAATAACTGAAAGTACATCCTCGCCAAAAGAATGGTTATTTTCAATCAAATGTTTGGCGAAAGATGACTTATCAATTAATCTATGCCGAAAAGAGCAAAGATGCTCACTGAGTCTGGTCTTAAAATTACGACCAGATTGACCTATATACACTCCCTTACAATCATTACAGGTTAATTTATATATTCCTGATTTGTAAATACTTGGTATCTGAGTCTTATGGTTAAAAATATGATTTTTAATTTTTGTAAATGGTTTCATCGCTATATTTAATTTGTGTTTTGCTAAAATATTTTTAATTTTGTGAGTTATATTTCCAAAGTAAGTAAGGGAACGATATGTTGCTTGTGTTTTAGGTTCGATTCCGGCATATATGTATTTTCTAATAAGTTTAATTTTGTATTGATTAACTATTTTATCTACTATTGACGTAGTATAGCCATTTGAAACGGCTATACTTTTAATAATATCTATTTCTTTTTTAAATGAGGTTTCTGACAACGGAACAATAAAAGCTCGGTTTACCATGGAGTTAAAGGCAGCTAGTTTATGTTTATAGGGATGGTTTCCATGGTAAACCGAGCTTTTATTGTTCCGTTGTCAGAAACCTCATTTAAAAAAGAAATAGATATTATTAAAAGTATAGCCGTTTCAAATGGCTATACTACGTCAATAGTAGATAAAATAGTTAATCAATACAAAATTAAACTTATTAGAAAATACATATATGCCGGAATCGAACCTAAAACACAAGCAACATATCGTTCCCTTACTTACTTTGGAAATATAACTCACAAAATTAAAAATATTTTAGCAAAACACAAATTAAATATAGCGATGAAACCATTTACAAAAATTAAAAATCATATTTTTAACCATAAGACTCAGATACCAAGTATTTACAAATCAGGAATATATAAATTAACCTGTAATGATTGTAAGGGAGTGTATATAGGTCAATCTGGTCGTAATTTTAAGACCAGACTCAGTGAGCATCTTTGCTCTTTTCGGCATAGATTAATTGATAAGTCATCTTTCGCCAAACATTTGATTGAAAATAACCATTCTTTTGGCGAGGATGTACTTTCAGTTATTCACTTTGCCGAGAAGGGTAGAAAGATGGACCTCCTGGAGTCTTTGGAGATTCACAGAGCCCGCGCTAATCGGGAAATTCCCGTAATTAACGACCAGCTTGACCTTAAATACACCCCCCTCTTTAACGCTGTTATTAGAAAATTTGCAAATATAAATAATGTTCCTTTGTAGTTTTTTGTTACTAACGGTTTGATAATGATACGTGTAGTATCGAAACTATAGTCACCAAATAAACCAATTGTTATACAAACAAAGTGATAAACAGTGTTTTATTTATGTTCAGCAATGTATAACGAAGTAGAAGCCTCTATAATCAGTGAAATAATATGGGTATTTACAGTACGTAATTATTTACAGGGTATTTACAGCACGTGATTACGGCTATTTAGCAGCGACGGCTCGCAGCCTAACTTCAGGGTCGGCTAGAGACCCAAGGTAATATGTATCCGTTATTGAAAGGTGACTTTGTTGTGTAATTCCTTGTATTTATAAACCCGATCCCAACCTCAAATTTTGTGTGCCTTGGCGCTGTGGCATACCCTGAAGTTAGGCTGCGAGCTGTCGCTGCTATTTAGAGATCTAATACTTGCCTTTTATGCCTAAAATTATTAACGCCGCATCCGTCGCTTTCATTTAATGCCCCATTAGTTTTTTTTTGTCAAAACAACGCATGTAACTAATTTTCCATCTAGACGACTGATATATCAAATCTCGATATAATTAATTTATGTACAATTTTTGTTCAATTTCTGTGAATCTTATTATTTTTTTTTCTTTATAAATCGATACCTTCCTTTGATTTAAAATTTAATCACCTTTTATGCTTATAATTAGAACGTTGAATGTTGCCGGTTGTTTGTCGGAGGAAGAATACGGACACAAAAGCGAGCTTAATTGCTTATTAAAACTTTCATGCTCCACTATTTCAGGTAAAATTTACAAGTTTTATGCAACGGTTTTATTAAAATCGTGAAAGAGCACGCGAAGATTTATTGCATTCTTTACGGATTATCGCAAACAAGTAATTCATTCATATTAAAAAACACAATTCATACAGGAAATGTTTCCTTTAATGTTCAGGTATTTGTTGTTTAGATAAAAATGTTCGATAATCGTTGTGTAAAATAATTATGTTAAGGTCGGAAATTTACATGTTTCTTGGCTACAAGAACGAACAACTTATACATATTGTACATTGAAGCTTTGCGAATAAATTGACAAATTTTTTTTTTATTTAAAAAAATGTTTCTTAGATTAAATAATAATTAAATAATGAAACACTGTCAAATAATTACTTAAATCCGTGTATTACTTCCATAAGAAACATTATTTCTTTTTTATGTTGCTATAATTTATTGAGGTAATTATTATAAATATGTTGTATTATATAGATTGATCTAAAATAAATGAAAAATAAAATTAATCGTTGCACTAATACAGGATAAATAGATAGATAGTTATATTATCGATATTTTGGAGTATTGATTATTTTATGCAAAAGTATCGATATTTAACTTTAACTTCCCTTTATTGGTGCTAATAAATAAGTTTACACAGGTCACAAATACATATATAAGTAATAAGATAAAATAGGACGATAAATCCTATAGGACAATAATAAATGTATGTATAAAATACAATGAAAATGAAAATGTTTATATCAGTATTTTATTTATCGGTATATCCCTAATATTGATACTATATGGCTGGTATCGTCACATATACGGAGAGTTTTATGTAACACCGACATTTTCATAACGAGAATTTTTCTTTTAAGTATACATATGCATACGTTGTACATTTTCCGACGCTCGGTTTATTAAAATAATTCAATTTGAAGCTTTAAACGAGTGTTTTCTACTCCCAGGTTAAGCATGAAGTAAAATTTCGAGTTTAGAAAAGCCTGAAAATTTGGTTTGGTCGCGTAGCGCGAAGCGCGGAGCGGCCAAACCAAATTTTCAGGCTTTTCTAAACTCGACATTTTACTTCATGCGCCACCGGTACAAAACACTGATTCAACGTATAGTTTAGTGGTGTGTTTTAAACTTCGTAAAAAGTCAGTGTTTTGTACCGGTGGCGCATGGAGTAAAATTTCGAGTTTAGAAAAGCCTGAAAATTTGGTTTTGCCGCTCCGCGCTTCGCGCTACGCGACCAAACCAAATTTTCAGGCTTTTCTAAACTCGAAATTTTACTCCATGCTTAGTCTGGGAGTGGAACACACTCATTTTAAGTTTCAAAATAAACTCTTTTAAAAAAACAATGATTATCTAAAGATTTACGGCATATACGCTGTAATTGAGACATATATACTTGAAATAAAAACTCCCTGTATGTACAAGTTGAGGCATTAATCACGATTGATTGACAATTTGTAATGGTCATATAGGCAAACTAATTTACACATACCTTAAAAATTAAAGGTTGTATTGAATTGTATTGAATGAAAATGTTCGGTGTTACATAAAACTTACATAAAACTTACATAAAAAAAAAATTTCGAGTTTAGAAAAACCTAAAAATTTGGTTTGGTCGCGTAGCGCAAAGCGCGGAGCGGCCAAACCAAATTTTCAGGCTTTTCTAAACTCGAAATTTTACTCCATGCTTAGTCTGGGAGTGAAACACACATTTTTAGTTTCAAATTAAACTCTTTAAAAAAAAGCAAAGCGGAGCGACCAAACCAAATTTTATTAAGTTAATTCATTTAAAATGACTAATTATTTAGGAAAAGTTTCAATTGGTAAATGTACAAAATAAGGAATAATTTAAAAAATAATCCGATTCTTTTCGTAATCTATAACTAACTGTTTAGAGTGAACATCAAAGCTCTAGTGATGAGACGTACATTTCGAAACGCGTCAATAGCTGGCTGGCATGAATAATTTAATGTATTATTTTTAAAATATTCTACAACCAACTATTGGCAATTTAATTGATACCTAATGTTATATAAACTTCTGTAGAGTGAACATTAAAGCTATATTGATGAGAGATACATTTCAAAAAGCGTCTATAGATGGCATGAATTATTTAGTTTAATATTTTTAAAATATTCTACAACCAAGTATTGGCAAATGAATTGATACCTTATGTTATATAAACTTATGTTGAGTGAACATCAAAGCTATATTGATGTGAGATACATTTCGAAACGAGTCTATAGATATCATGAATTATTTAACACAATATTTTTAAAATATTCTACAACCAAGTATTGGCAATTTAATTGATACCTTATATATCTATATAATTTTTAAATAAAATGAAACAAATAATCTTTTTTCTTCAATGGTTTATTTTAATCACTAGCTGTACACTTCGTTGACTAAGTGAACATTTTCAATAGTTGTACTAGTTCAGTATAACTATTGAAAATGTTCACTTGGTGAACGAAATGTACATCTAGTGAAATAAACCAGTGGAGAAAAAGGGTTACTTGTTTCATGATATATTAAATTCATATTCACGTAACTCATACTAAAACATTCTATATAATTTATGAATAATTTAATTGAAGAAATACTTTTCGTCGATAGCCCTTAAAAGAGAGGGAAATAAAATTATTTGTAAATATATCATATGTTCAATAGAAAAAAACCTCTATAGTGCTGTTTAAAATATTGTAGGTTAGCAACTCCTAAATTATATATTATAATTATTATGTCTGACGTTTTATATGTCAATTCCTTGGGCGTGTAGCCAACCTAAATTAAAACAAATATTTAATCATGGCACTCTAGAGGTTGTTTTTCATTGAACATACGATATTTATATACAAGGAATTTTTCTTTTAAGTATACATATGCATGCGCAGTAAATTTTCCGATATTCGTTGTTTCCACCACTCCCAAATTAAGCATGAAGTAAAATTTCGAGTTTAGAAAAGCCCGGTGAGAAAAAGCTAATTTTCTGGGCTTTTCTACATACATACATTTCACAATATTTTACTGTTTTATACGCGTGGCGCATGACGTAAAATTTCGAGTTTAGAAAAGCCCAGTAAATTTGTCTCGGGTCGCTGCGCGACTCTCGACAAATTTTCACGGGGCTTTTCTAAACTCGAAATATAACTTCATGCTCAGTCTGGGAGTGGAAAGCACTCATTTAAAGCTTCAAATTGAACTCTTATAATAAACTACGAATATCCAAAGATTTAAGTATAAACGCTGTGCACTTTTAAAACAAATGAGTTACAGTAATTTCAAAAATATTACATTTTATCAACTTCCGGTTATAGAACGCAAACGGTTAGAGATAGATTAATTTAATTTTCACCATCGATTAAAACACAAAAAAGTGACCCTGGCTCGCGAAATTGGTTTTGCAATATCTGTTCAAATAAAAAGATTTCCATATGTGGCACTTCCAAAATGCACCACCCTGTGTACTTAAAAGAAAAACTTCCTGTATTATAAATTGTATTTTAATATTATGTATTTTATTCTTTTTCAATAAAGATGATATAGTAGTGTTTGTACAACCAAGTATTGGCAATTTAATTGATACCTTATTGATATAAACTTTTATATAACAATTAAATTGCCAATACTTGTTAATTAATTTTTGTTCTTCTGTAATTGTTGCAGATGGGAAATAATCGGCAATTTATGTAAAGCCGGTGGAATTGTGGGATCAATGGGAAAATAAACACGGGTTTGGAAATAGAACTCTCGCGAGGTTTTTCGAACATGGAATCGGCGCCGATGATGAGATCGTTCAGTTCGGAGAGTGAAAGACGCAGGGATTGGAAGCAGCGTCTCAGCCTCAGAGATAATCGAAGACGTGATGCGGTAAGTTCAATTTCTATCTAACAAACATAATTACATCTCGGATAAAATGCAGATTTTTATTAGTGCAAAACTAATAAAAATCTGCATTAGGGAAGAATAATTCCAATTCAAAAATATTTAAATTCGAGAAAATATGTTTAGGCTTCTTATAGTTTACACACTTCAAACATAATTTATAAAATTACGAAAATGTTTTTCGCCCCAAATCCTCAAAGACGAAGCCAAGAAGAGATCGCGTCATTTCAGAACTCTCACGTACAAAAAACAGGGAATTACGACCAACACCGCTGTTCACATATACAAGATGATTTGTCGCCCTCTTCTTGACTACGCAGCCATCCTTTTCCACAATCCTCGTCCATCCGTGTTAAAACACTTACAAGTTGCTGAACGTTCAGCCCTACGCACACTAACTAAAATGAGACACCCCCACAATCCCCTACACAATCCTTAAAATCCCCTCCTCTATGAAACAACAAAAATTATACCTATTGAACACCGCCTCAAATACCTTGCCGAAAAATTCGCAACCAACCCCCTTAACCTAGACATCCTATCGATCCTAAATACAAAAACCCGCCTACTACCATATTTCAATTCATTTCATCAAGACACTAACTGACGGACCTATAGACAATACCTTGACAATTGACAATTTTGACGGAAAGACCACGGGTCGATAGCCGATTGGCAGTAGTAATAATATGTTATTGAATTATATATATATATATATATATATATATATATATATATATATATATATATATAGGTACATACTATGTAATATTGCTTGTTGTCAATAAAGATTGTTGATGATCATGTTTTTCGCGTAAAATGCAAACAGTGGGTCTGAATTAATAAGACAAGTTAAGAAAATAAATATATATATATATATATATATATATATATATATATGTATATATATATATATATATATATATATATATATTTATATATATATATGTATATATATATATATATATATATATACCAGCACAAGAAGTAACGGTCGTACTACGTTAGAGGCAGAGTTCGGAAAATTTCCTAACAGGGCATTCGACCAATAATACGGCAGGAGAGATGTGTGTAATCTACTTTATTGTAATACCAAGCTTTCGGGACTCATTTTGTCCCTTCCTCAGGGTTAACAATTTGTGATTATTTGAACAAACTATTGTTAAACTGACGCTGTATTTGTTTTATCATCCTAACGATACTCATGGTGGTTGTTGAAATTAAATAAAAGTGAGGTTATTGTGTATAAAAAATCGTAACCGCGTGGTTACGGCAGAGGTGAAATTTTAAACGAAAACAAACGGCACATTCACATTTTAAAATTGGAAATTGTCACTGTGTTCCACTGTTTCTTGGGTAACTTGGGGTGTTATCACCACACTTGTTTATATTTGATTAACTTTTAACTCACGCGGCCGCATCTTAGTGCGAAACGACGCACGTGTCTTCACATTAACAGCAACAATGCTGTTGCTGTTAATGTGAAGACACGTGCGTCGTTTCGCACTAAGATGCGGCCGCGTGAGTTAAAAGTTAATCAAATATAAACAAGTGTGGTGATAACACCCCAAGTTACCCAAGAAACAGTGGAACACAGTGACAATTTCCAATTTTAAAATGTGAATGTGCCGTTTGTTTTCGTTTAAAATTTCACCTCTGCCGTAACCACGCGGTTACGATTTTTTATACACAATAACCTCACTTTTATTTAATTTCAACAACCACCATGAGTATCGTTAGGATGATAAAACAAATACAGCGTCAGTTTAACAATAGTTTGTTCAAATAATCACAAATTGTTAACCCTGAGGAAGGGACAAAATGAGTCCCGAAAGCTTGGTATTACAATAAAGTAGATTACACACATCTCTCCTGCCGTATTATTGGTCGAATGCCCTGTTAGGAAATTTTCCGAACTCTGCCTATATATATATATATATATATATATATATATATATATATATATATATATATATATATATGTATATATATATATATATATATATATATATATATATATATATATATATATATATATATATATATATAGGCAGGCAGAGGCAGAGTTCGGAAAATTTCCTAACAGGGCATTCGACCAATAATACGGCAGGAGAGATGTGTGTAATCTATTTTATTGTAATACCAAGCTTTCGGGACTCATTTTGTTCCTTCCTCAGGGTTAACACTAAAAAACAATGAGCAAAAAAACAAACAATTACTGACCTGAATTAAACTATTAGTTAATGACGAATTCTTAAAAATAAATTAGCGAATGAATTTTGAGCTTACATTTGTGATTATTCGAACAAACTATTGTTAAACTGACGCTGCATTTGTTTTATTATTCTATCGATACTCATGGTATTGTTGAATTTAAAAAGCGAGGTTATGGTGTATATATAGTGTTAACCCTAAGGAAGGGACAAAATGAGTCCGAACTCGAACTCTGCCTCTAACGTAGTACGACCGTTACTTCTTGTGCTGGTATATATATATATAAATATATATATATATATATATATATATATATATATATATATATATATATATATATATATATATATATATACAGGGTGTCCCATTAGTGCGGTCTCGGAAGATATCTCAGCTCTCGTTAAAGATAGAAAAATAATGTTTTCACAAAATTTGCTTGATTTTAAGAGCTGCATAACCTAAAATTATTTTCAAATATACAGGGTGTCCCATTATTCCATACTTAATACCAACTTTGTTATTTTAAATGGAACACCCTATATATTATTTTTTTATTTGATCCGCCTTTAAATAACCTACACAAAGATATATCATTATCGGCACTTTAGGTAATTCGTTACTTAAAAAAAAAAATATTTTTTGAAAATTTTGGCAGTTTTAGTACTTTACTTAAAAATTCACTGTGTTCGTATTTTTTAAGATACCAGTCTGAAATTTTACACACATATGCAGTAAAGAATGCTCTATCCATTGACTATAACACATTTAAATATTACTTATAAAACCTAGTAAAAAACTACCCTCGAATATTTAATATTTAAAATGTACAATACTTCATTTTTTTAAATGGGACATCCTATATTTTTTTATTTTTCAAATCCGCAATAAAAAAATGCTTTATTTCTTGTATAACATACCCTATATCTATTTTTATTAGTTTTGGAGATATTAACATTTTTCTGTCAAATATGGGAAATTAGGTCACAATCAGCATTAAATTAGTCTTTAAAGGTTGTCTAACTTTAATGGTATTTAGATATTTCAGTTTTACTTTACTTTATTTATTTATGACATATTATAATTACATTTATAATATCAAAGTAAACAATATAAACAAATTTTGTCATTTTTTAATATATCATGAATGCAATAAAGGAGGCCATGAAAAACAATTGATAAAGTAAACAAACGTATTTATTTGACATACAGATAAATAAAGTGCTGTTAACACTATTATTAATATTATTGAATTTTTGATAACGCAATAATGAATTTTTCAAAAGAAGAATTAATAAAAATGACATACGTTTTGGGTGCAAGTGAAGAAAATTGTTTTCTTGCAAGTCGAATATATGCACAAAAGTATCCAAATGCGGAACGGCATCCTAATGCAGCAGCGTTTGTGAGATTGAAGAACCGATTTGAAAGCACAGGAAGTATCATGTACCCTCTAAAATTAAAGAGAAAGAAAAGGACAACGAAAGAAGAGAATGAACATTTGGTAATTCAGTCCATTGTTGAGAACCCTCAAATTTCTTCGCGCCAGTTAGAAAAACAACTTGATATTCCCAAATCAACAATAAACAAAATAACAAAGAGATTCAAATTTCATCCCTATCACGTTCAGTTGGTGCAGGAATTAGGTGAGAATGAATTTTTAAAAAGATTGGATTTTTGTAATTGGGCGTTACAAAAACATCAAGTTGAACCGAACTTTTTTAACAATATTTTGTTTACCGACGAAGCGATATTCCATAGAAATGGTTTCGTTAATAGACATAATTATTATTATTACGATGACCATAACACGAACCATATTGTTTGTATAGACCATCAACATAAATGGTATCTTAATGTTTGGGCTGGAATTATTGGGAATAGGATTATTGGTCCGTATTTCTTTAATGGAAATATTACTGGTGATACGTTTTTAAATTTTCTTCAAAATCAGTTCGAAACCTGGTTGGATGAATTGCCGTTAAGAACGTTACAAAATGCATGGTTACAATTAGATGGCGCACCACCACACTATAGTCGACAAGTTAAACAATATTTAGACCAAACTTTTCCTAACAAATGGATTGGAAGAGGAGGATTAATTCCATGGCCAGCGAGGTCACCCGATTTAACAAAACTGGACTTTTTTTATGGGGTGTTGTGAAGGAAGAAGTTTATAAAATACCTGCAACAACACAAGAGGATATGAAAAATAGAATTAGTAATGTTATGCGTGCCATTACTGTAGACAACTTAGTAAGTGTCAATTAAAGCTTCATACGGAGGCTTCAAGTGTGCCAAAACCAAAATGGAGGCCATATCGAACACTTAATATAATTATCAAATTCATTATATGCTAATCTGTTAATATTAATACGGTTTACTTGTTTCCATTGTCGTTATATTGTTTACTTTGATATTATAAATGTAATTATATTGTCATAAATAAATGATGTGAAGTAAAACTGAAATATCTAAATACCATTAAAGTTAGACGTCCATTAGAGATTAATTAAATGCTGATTGTGGCCTAATTTCCCATATATGACAGGAAAATGTTAATATCTCAAATACTAATAAAAATAGATATAGGGTATGTTATACAAAAAATAAAGCATTTTTCATTGCGGATCTGATAAAGTAAAGAAATATAGGGTGTCCCATTTAAGAAAATGAAGTTATGTACATTTTAAATATTAAATATTAGAAGGTAGTTTTTTATTAGGTTTTATAAGTAATATTATAATGTGTTATAGTCAATGAATAGAGCATTCTTTACTGCATATGTGTGTAAAATTACAGACTGATATCTTAAAAAATAAGGACACAGTGAATTTTTAAGTAAAGTACTAAAACTGCCAAAATTTTCAAAAAATATTTTTTTCTGAAGTAACAAATAACCTAAAGTGCCAATAATGATATATCTTTGTGTAGGTTATTTAAAGGCGGATCAAATAAAAAAATAATATATAGGGTGTTCTATTTAAAATAACAAAGTTGGTATTAAGTATGGAATAATGGGACACCCTGTATATTTGAAAATAATTTTAGGTTACGCAGCTCTTAAAATCAAGCAAATTTGGTGAAAACATTTTTTTTCTATCTTTAACGAGAGCTGAGATATCTTCCGAGACCGCACTAATGGGACACCCTGTATATATATATATATATACAGGGTGAGTCGGGAGGAGCGCACCAAACTCTAGGAGTGTATTATACACGTGAAAATAATGTAAATAAACTCATTTGTTCTTATCCGATTTTCATTTGTTTTCAAGTTATGGCGTAATTAAAAATGTTCATCTAGCTTTCCACTTCTATCTGAATTTTAACATTATCAAAGTATGCCATGTTCGAGGCTTATAAACATTTGATAATTCTGACGTTTTGATGAACTGTCAGTGTACGGTGAACAGTAACTGAACTTTAAGTTCGAATTAATGTGATTGTTAGTGTTGCAAAATGCCACATACTTATTCAAATTTAGAATATGCAAATATGGTGTTTGTATATGGTTTCTGTAATGGAAATGCTACAGCTGCTGTTGAAGAATATCGTGAACGTTTTCCACACCAAAGACATCCTGATAAAAACATATTTATTAGAGTTTTCAACAAATTGTGCGAGACTGGTAAGCTTCCCAGTGCTAACATAACATATGAGCGCGCTGCTCGACAAGGTTTTGTAGAAGTAGAAAATATTCTGCATCTAGTAGAAGAAGATGCAACTACTAGCTCACGGAGAATTGCCACTCAATTGGCAATTCCACAAAAAAGAGTGATGAACAGGCTACACGAGCAAGGCTTATATCCTTATCACGTTCAAAGAGTACAGCACCTACAACCAGGGGATTACGCTAACCGTACGGAATTTTGTCGGTGGATAAATAATAATCATCGTAATGTATCGAAGCAGAAAATGTTTAGAAGTCAATGGCGGTATTTTTGAACATTTGTTGAAAGAACGCTATGATTAAGAATTTTCTTTTGTATAATAACTTGTTTATTTGTTAATATGCTATAACTTGAAAACAAATAAAAATCGGATAAGAACAAATGAGTTTTTTTACATTATTTTCACGTGTATAATACACTCCTAGAGTTTGGTGCGCTCCTCCCGACTCACCCTGTATATATATATATATATATATATATATAAATATATATATTGGTTCAATGGATATTTATTGTATTAAGTTGTCTTATTAATTAAGACACATTGTTTGCATTTTACACAAAAAACATTTTCGTAATTTTATATATTATATAATTTGGCAATATAAAAAATAATCCTAGTGCTAGAATCTTGTAGAGAAAGAAAAATATTTTAATTAAAAATAAAAAAAGTTATATCTAATGATAACTATCAAATTATTCACAAATCATTATCTTGATTAAGTTTCTTATCTTTTACGTGGTGAAACATATTTAACTATTAAAATGACTCAACGTTAAAACTAGTTGGAATAAATTACCAAAATATTAGTAAAATTTAGCCGTGTTTTTTTTAATGGATATATCTACTAAAATGTTCGATTTAACCATTTTCGCGAAAACAATAATTTCTCTTTATTTTACAAATGGGGGAAAGTAAAAAAATACTATACAACAAATCAGTGTTTTGCGCGCCTGGCGCGTAAAGTAAATACTTCGAGTTTAGAAAAGCCTAAAAATTTGGACCAATCCAAATGTTTAGGCTTTTCTAAACTCGGAATATTTACTTCATGCTTAATCAAGAATTATTAGACCCTAGTTAAAAAATATTTAAAAATTTAACAGAAGACACTGCACGCCAAAAAACTATGTAATTCACTTTATTATATAGAAAGCTTAGAAACCCGATATAACGAACATTTCCGCGCCTTTAGATGTAATCATGATTCAAGTACCTTTGTCAACCATTCCTAACTTAAATTCCCTGATATAAAACATGTTAAATGTCTTCACAACTGTACTAAAGGCATAAAACTTAACCTATTAGAAGCCGCGGAAATTTTTCAAAAATTCAAAGAACCCCTACATTAATCTCCTAAACGAGCAAACAGATATTTTGTTTTCGCCGCTCTTTAATACCCTTAATCCATAATCCTGTACCCATAATTAGTGTCTCCGAAAATTAAGCTCCCTGTAAATAACCCCCAACACCCAAGTTCTGAATCCTCAAAAACGGTATATATTGATCTGCATGTTCGAAAATTGTTATATTTGATAATGACACTCACACTGTCCAAACCCTAGTCGTAAAAATAGTTATATGTAACACCTGTGTATATATAAATTAATAAAAGTGGTAAAAAACATGGTAATATTTTAATTTAACGTTGGTATGGATTACCACGTAGTAAAAACCATTGTGAAAATTTCATTGGTTAAATAACTTAGTGCGTAGTTACAATCTCCTCTAATACTATTTAGAGTAGATTGCAAGTAGGTGCCTACACAATACTCTTATTTTCAACTAGTATATGAATAAATCAAGCAAGTGCACAATAACTTGTAATACGGCGAAACGACAAATATATCGATATTTTGCATTTACCGATATTATTTATGACCGGTACAGAATTATATCCCGTGTATTTTGATATTCTAGTACATACAACACACAAATGGGATTTATATAATATATATATTTTAGTGGTCGTAAATATGTATTTATATGTGCGATTCAATACAGACCAATAAATATTATATTCTGGACGTTGAGGGATTACAAAAATGACATAAATGTTAATAAAAACCCCAAAACCGCGTTTTGCACGAGTAGGAATTTTAAATTAAATTACAAACGGAATTTTAAGACAGTCAGAATAAACATAAAGCTCATCAAGTACTATGGATTTTCTTCAATGCATAGAAAATCTAAATAGTGCTAAATGAGTTTTACCTTTAAACCATTTCCCATTCCTACTGATGCAAAGCGTGTTTTGAGGTGTATCCTTTACTCCTACTGTTAATATAATGGAGTAACATTTGTCTGTGCCAGTTTCTTTTAAACGACACACAGGGATTTTATTCTTTTGGGTATATGTATACACTGTAAATTTTATGACATTCGTTGTTTTTTTTAAGATTTTAATTTCAATTTTTAAACGAGAGTTTTCTACTCTGAATATACATATCCCGATAATTACAGCGTTTTTTAAATTTACGTCAATTCGTTGTTTTAAATCGGTTAATTTGAGGCTTTTAATGAGTGTTTTCCACTCCCAGACTAAGCATGAAGTAAAATTTTGAGTTTAGAAAAGCCTAAGAAATTGGATTGGCCGCGTAGCGAAGCGGAGCGGCCAATCCAAATTAGGCTTTTCTAAACTCGAAATTTTACTTCATGCGCCACGCATATCAAACACTGAAATATCGTAAAGTTTATAATATACGGCTTTAGCAATCAAATATGTAAATGTGAATAAAACGTGAGTAAAAATCTGCGCTGAACCAATTGTTTAAAACGGTGATTATAGGCAACCCAACAACTCTAACGTATATTAGGTTGCCTATAATCGTTGTTGTATGTGTTTGGTTTTTGAACTTCACTGTAAATCAGTGTTTTTAAGCGTGGCGCATGAAGTAAAATTTCGAGTTTAGAAAAGCCTAATTTGGATTGGCCGCTCCGCTTCGCTACGCGGCCAATCCAAATTCTTAGGCTTTTCTAAACTCGAAATTTTACTTCATGCTTAGTCTGGGAGTGGAAAACACTCAATAAAAGCCTCAAATTAACAGCTTTGAAACAACGAATTGACGTAAATTTAAAAAAAAACGCTGTAATTATCGGAATATGTATACTTAAAAGAAAAATGCCCTGTATGTAGATTGTACAGATTTCTTCATGTTTATTTAATCAAGATGTACCTACTGAATTGAATTGAATTAATAAAGATATATCGACTAATAAAAGTACAGTTGTGCCAGATAAGAAATAAACCCCTAATGTTTATACGAAATATCTCTAATTCCAATTGCTTGTAATTTAAAATTGAGAAATTAAATCATGATTTATTGAAGCACGAACGAAAGTAAAAAACTTAATCAAATTTAGCACTTAATTTTTTTTATTTGCTAGTTTCTTTTAAAGCGATATTCCTGTCAATTTATTTAAGATGTACCTACTAATAAAAGTACAGCTGTTCCTAATAAGAAAGAAACCCCTTAATTTTTATACGAAATATCTCTAATTCCAATTGCTTGTAATTTAAAAGCGAATAAATTAAATCATGATTTATAGAAGGACGAACGAAAGTAAAAAACGTAATCAAATTCGGCACTTCATTTTTTTGTTCGTAAGACGATTATTCTTTACGTTCCATTAAAACCAGTCGCGACCCTTTATCCAATAAATTGTATGAATACGAACATTTTTCATAAGCGCGCGTTTTTGGTGAATTATATTGGGAGTCCAGACAGAATAAATCTTGTAGATTTTTTTTGTAGCTCGAAATCTCGCACGAAATCATAGACGAGAGAATTGGCAGCTTATTATTTGATAAGAATATTATAATTTATATCTTGAATAAGCTAAGAGTAAACTAATTTAATTTAAAAATAACTTGATTTATTTCACTGTGATTTTTTAGTGTAAACTATTTTATTAATATTAACCATTTATTTTGAAAGTGGCCTAACTCCATTTCTCAATATTTTGTGGTTGATTGTAATAACCTTAATAATTTACGGTTTTCATTCATAAAAAGCAATTCGTGGTTATGTATATTTAAAATAAATACTATATACATACATACATGTATATAGTGTAAATATACAGGGAGGTTTTTTTTATATGTATACAGATGAGTACATCGAATTTTTCTTTTAAATCTTCAGATATTCGTTGATTATTGAAAGGGGTTTAAGTTTAAGTTACAAACGAGTTATGTCCACTCCCAGATTAAGCATGAAGTAAAATTTCGAGTTTAGAAAAGCCTGAAAATTTGGTTTGTTCGCTCCGCGAAGCGGGGCGACCAAACCAAATTTTCAGGCTTTTCTAAACTCGAAATTTTACTTCATGCGCCAGGCGTATAAAACACTGAAATATTGGAATGTTTAAGATATATATCTTTAGCATGTTGCTTTAGGAGTATATTTTGAACTTAATTATAAATCCGTGTTTTGTACGCGTGGCGCTTGAAGTAAAATTTCGAGTTTAGAAAAGCTTGAAAATTTGGTTTGGTCGCCCCGCTTCGCGGAGCGACCAAACCAAATTTTCAGGCTTTTCTAAACTCGAAATTTTACTTCAAGCTTAACCTGGGAATGGAAAACACTCCTTTAAAGTTACAATATGAACTCTTTTGAAATCTGAAAATTTGCAGTGTATATAGATACTCCACTACGTATACTTGATAGGAATACTCCCTGTATGTATACAGATACAAAAACCTTCCTGTATATAATCAGAAATTGTTGTTTATGACAGCAATTCTCAAACTATGAAGATTATTTGAGTCAACAACAAATAATTGAAAAATGGAGTTAGGTCACTCTTAAAATAAACGGCCACGTTCATTCATGTTCCGCCAAGTGATTTATTTATATTTATAACATTTATTATGTTTTCCCGAGAAATATAGTGAAAGATATATTGAATAAGTGCTGTTTACATTTTCATTAGAAATTAAAAACGTTGAAGTCAATTCCCGAAAATCACCTCATCCCCCAACCTGGTTTCCCGTTATCTTTCATTTTTATAAAAAAAATATATGCCATGAATAAGTTGCTCATGCATCACGTGGTAAAAAATATTCAACCAAAAGAAATCACGTGATTAAATCTTACTAATATTTTCGTTTTATATACCATAACGTTAAGTTATTCTTATAATAGAGGAATCAATAGAAAATTCAAAGTGTAATTTCTAATCAAACTAATAAAAGAAATTTAATTTTGTATGAGTGCATATGAAGACCCTAGACCCAAGGGATACAAGTGCATACAAATAGATTCGGAAAAAAATACTTTTAGAGTTGAGAAAATAGAGTAAACTAACAAAAATATGTACTCAATGTCTTATATTAAACTAGAATTACCTTTTATTTACCAATATCTGTAAACGGGATATTACAGATATTGGTAAATAAATGGCCTACAAATGATTAAATGTTTCTAAAAACCCTGTTATTAAACTTGGTTTAATGGGTTCGTGAATAAAATCCACAGGCTTTGTTTCAACCGTTTATTAATTTTTGTTTGTACAAAATTTGCTGGGTAGTTCGCAGGGGTTCACAAGTTATTTTTTAATGCGAAATCTTCGTCGGTTGTCTCGAGAGTGAGCGCTCGTACCCTTGCAGGTAAACCCCTGGTTGTGGGAGGGATGAAACTTACGCTCCATCAACAGAGGCAACGGAGCACCGCCCATAATATTAATAAATAGAATTGTATAACAAATATGAAGTAACAAATCCATCCCCAGACTTGTAACTCCAATTTTATAAAATTTGCACTTATATTCCTTGGCTTCTAGAGTTATATATTTACTAAATAAAAAAAAACAAAATAATAAAATAGTTATAAAATGGATTTTTTAATAATGTAAGCATATTCGTAATTAATTAATAAATCATAACTTTAAACATTAATCACGCATATCCAAAACTAATTAACTAGTTTTCAGAATAATTAAAACGAACATTATTGTTGTTGTTGTTCGAGAAGATTAACGTTATATTAAATTAATTCAGTATTATTTCCTTAATCCAATTAGGTTGCAAAATAGGTTTATATCAAGCTTTAGTATCAAGTTTGTTAGTTTAGATAAATATCCATTTAACACTCTAATAAATTAACATTCTCTGTTTGAATTTAAATAACATATTCAAGTTAGTAAGAAGGAAGCAACTTTAAAAATCTAAATCAGATGAACAAATTTGTAGAAAGCGAGATAAATTGCATTTGAAATTTCTTGAAAAACTCGGGGAATATTTAATATTTGCCTAATTCACTATTATTGTATTAATATAGCAACAATAGTTTATAGATTTTTTCTTTTATGTATACATATTCCGATTATTCGCTATAAATGTTCAGCCATTCGTTGTACTTTAAAAAGCGACCAATTTGATGTTTGTAACAAGTGTTTCCAATCCCATGAAGTAAAATTTCGAGTTTAGAAAAGCCTTCAAATTTGGTTTGGTCGCTCCGCGAAGCGAAGCAGAGCGACCAAACCAAATTTTTAGGCTTTTCTAAACTCGAAATTTTACTTCATACGCCACGCATATAAAACACTGATTTCAATTAAAGTTTAAAATATATTTAACAAATTAACGTTTTTTTTTAAATTTAATTCAATTGGTTTTGTTTAGTAAGTAAGAAGAAATTCTTGTTTTTATTGGAGTTATGTGCAAACATCTTACTATATTTATGTAATATTAATATATCTTGCGTTTTTTTATCTCTGAACTGAATATAATTTATATCCATTTTATTACATGACATAACATGCGTTTTTTTTATCTCTGAACATACAAATTCTAATACCCGTTTGCACCCAAATCGATTAAGTTAATCAGTGATTAGTACTCCTTAAAAACACAGTAATTTTATGTATAAATTATTTACAAAATCGCATAATGATAAAAGAGACATGTTTACCATATCTTACAAATTTAAAACATACTTATATTCTAGAATTATGACTTAATCAGAGGTTTAATCAATGATTAGTGGTTGATTAAAGTTAATCAGTCGGGGTGCAAATAGACCTAAATGTTGTAAAATATATAAAATTATATAAAATTTCCTATGTTCAGTTTAAAAAAAAAAACACATTTCAATGCAATGCGATTGAAGTGTGTTTTTTAAAACCAAACATAGAAAATTTCATATGCTCAGAATTTGTATGCTCAGAGATAAAAAAACATGGTATAACTAAAGGTAGACATTCCTACATAATATGATAGTCATGTGCGAACATCCTAATATGTTTGTATAATATTAGTATAGAACTAAAAGTATACATTCGCACACGATAAACAATTATTTTCTGCTTTCTTAAACGCCTATAGAATTTATCATAATATCCCTTTCTTTTTTTTGCACACATGTAAATTGTTTCAGCCTTTAGAATCCAAACACAACTCGACACGTTTTTTGTAAGCCGCTGAAATATTTTTATAAAACCCGTTAAATGGAAACTGGAACGAATAAAGAAAATGGCTCAGTTAAAAGTCTGTCTCGGGAGATTTCGCTAACACACGAACCGATATGAGTCCATTAAGTGGATTAAATAAAATAACCCACGTAACCAAATATACACACACGCACAGTACTCGGTTAATTGACAAATATACAAGCACTTATAGGCAACCATATGTACAAACAAGCATATATTCTATATGAAATTGATATAGAGTCAGTTAGAGGCAACCAAATACACTTAGGTCTGTAATGTGTATTTGGTTGCCAGTAACTAATGCTAGTTTATCTAAGGAACAGACGTAATGTGTTTTTAGTTACCTGTAACTTATGCTATAGGTTTGATCATTACTTGGACTAGTGCAGTTATATGCAACAATATGTACAAGCATACATTCTATATGAAATCAATATAGCGTTAGTTACAGGTAACCAAATACACTTAGGTCTGTAATGTGTATTTGGTTGCCAGTTACTAATGCTGGTTCGTGTAAGGAACAAACCTAATGTGTATTTGGTTGTCTGTAACTAATGCTATATCAATTTTAAGTTAGTTACAGGCAACCAAATACACATTAGGTCTGTTCATTACTTGAACTAGTGCAGCAATTTTTACACTGATTGCACTGAATCTGTTCGTTATGTGTGCATTTCATTTACCACTATCAATGTCAAGTTTAGTTAATACTAAGATAAATTAGTGACGTTACAAATCTGAACTCAGTTCAATTAACAAACCCACAGTTTATCAAGCAATTTAATTTAAATTTAATTTTTTAACGGAATCTCCAATTAAATAAAACAAGAATACTTTTACATTTTATAATACAATGAATTGACAAAAAAAAATAAACTCATAACACCCTAGAAATATTTTCAAATATATTGATTGATATATTGATTAATCTCAAATAGTTCAATATAAAACATGTTTATTCCCACCTTCAAGTAAATTATAATTGTTGATGTTTAATGTTACAAAATTCACACTTCATATGGTATTAATTACATTTTGTGTATATTTTATTTCTGCTTCAACATCCTGGCTACTTTTAATTTATATTCTGATAGAGCTCAAAATATTAAATAAGAGTAGCCAGGAATTCTATTTTATATTCAATAAAAAAAAACCTTTAGAGTGCTATGATCTAATCTTTTTTAAATTTTAGTTAGCTACACGCTTAAGAAATTGATATAAGAAACGTCAGACATAATAATTATATAATATTAAAGGATAAATTAAAAAACACTTGGTTTGTTTCACTGTTGTGTTTTTTAATTTATCCTTTAATATTATTTTAAAATGTTTCACCAAGTGATAAATGAGAAAGTTATTCAAGAAATATAATAATTATAAAAAAAAATGTTAGAGTTGTCAGCCTGCAATATTTGCCATGGCACTCTAGATGTTTTTTAAAATTACACATACGATACTTGTGGTTTAAATTGTCAAGTTCTGCTGATGGCAACTTAAACTCTGATTCATTTTGCCTAGGTTACTAGAATTTTAAATTTCCAGATTTTTTTCTCTTTTTCTAAAGGAAGGATGATGATGAACATCGGGTTGGGGAATGAGAATGTATTTGAGGGAATTGACTTAGGCGGTTAGCCATTTAGTTACGGAAAGTTTGTTAAATATATATTTCAAGAATTAAAAATTAATTTATAGATCTTTTTAAACGTAAATCTAACCAAATATTTCATAATTCCTTTTTTAATCTTGGCTTTGGGTAACTAAAATTCTAGTTGTGGGTTAAAATAAAAATATCTGCTTATGGCAACCTAAACTCTCATTAATTGTGCCTAAATTATCAGGATTTTGAAGCTCTAGAATATAAAATTAAATTTTAGAAATTATTAAAATGTAAATCTAACACCATAATTCATAATTTCTTCTTAATCCTTACTTTAGGTGAATTTAATTCTACTTTTGGTTCAAAATGGTAATTTATATTTGAGGCAGGGTTTTTAAAAAAATAACGTTTTTTTTTTAATTTTAGTTAAAACAAACAGTTATTTTTACCAACGCGTGTTTTTTTCATTGAAACATCGTTTGAAACATTAACAATCAAAAACATGTTTAAAACACGTTGAAAACAGAACATACAGTTCTTTTTTTCTTTTGAGTACACACATCCCGATACTTACAGCGTTTTTCAAATTTGCGGGAATTTGTTGTTTCAAAGCGGTTAATTTAAGGATTTTACGAGTGTTTTCCACTTCCAAACTAAATATGAAGTAAAATTATGAGCTTAGAAAAGCCTATGAATTGGCCGCTCCGCTTCGCTACGCGGCCAATCAAAATTCTTAGGCTTTCCTAAACTCGAAATTTTACTTTATGTGCTACGCTTTAAAACACTGATTTACAATGACGTTTTAAAAACACACATACAACAACAATTATAGGCAACCTAATATACGTTAGAGTAATTGGGTTACTTATAATCACTGTTTTAAACAATCTGTTGAGCGCTGAATTTGACTCACGTTTTATTGACATCTACATATTAGATTGCTAAAGCCGTATATATTAAACTTTACGATATTTCAGTGTTTTGTACGGGTGGCGCATGAAGTAAAATTTCGAGTTTAGAAAAGCCTAATTTGGATTGGCCGCTCCGCTTCGCTACGCGGCCAATCCAAATTTTCAGGCTTTTCTAAACTCGAAATTTTACTTCATGCTTAGTCTGGGAGTGGAAAACCCTCGTTTAAAGATTCAAATTGAAATCTTTTAAAAAAACAATGAATGTCGTAAAATTTACAGTGGATGCATATGTATACCTGAAAGAAAAATTCTGTATCTAAAAATCACATTTATGCATACACAGTTGTAATATTTTATTGTAATAAAATGTTATGTTTAATAATGTTATTTGAAATATCTTCAACAATTTAGCTAAAATTTAAACACGAAAACAAAAACTCGTAGTTCAGTAGTATAAAATATAATTTAGCAAATTTAAGATAATAAAGAAAACGTTTTATACAAATTTAACCTTTAAAACATGTTTTAAACAAATTCAACATTTAAAACAGGTTTGAAAAAAAATCGTTTAAAACACGACGGCTGTTTTTAAACATGTTTACAACACTGTTATAATTTATGCATAAATATTTTTAGGTTCTGGAATAAAATATGAATGTTTGCACTTGATACTTAACATTATCATTCATATTTTATTTCAGAACTTTAAACTCTAAATAATTTATGCAAAAATTGACGACGGATATTAAGAAAAATCCTGTATATAATATGCAGTATATTTTAACCTTTACTTTAAATCAGTATTTTTTTGAATATTGTTTGTTGAAGAATAATGTCCTGTTTTTAAATTAGGGTCAGCTAAAGCGGATTTATCTATGTTTTTATTTTTGACCATTCCTTGGTTAGGCATAAGGTAAAATTTCGAGTATAGTAAAGCCTAAATTTGGATTTGGACGCGAAGCGCGTCAAAATGTTCAGGCTTTTCTAAACTCGAAATTTTACCTTATACCTAACCAAGGAATGGTCAAAAATAAAAACATAGATAAATCCGCTTTAGCTGACCATAATTTAAAAACAGGACATTATTCTTCAACAAACAATATTCAATTATTAAAACAATCTTCAAATTTTCGATTAAATATGTTGGAAGCCATCGAAATTCACAAATATAAAGTTAAATTATTAAATTTTGATTCAAGACCTTTAGAAAACCCATTGTTAAACCTTTTAAAAGTCCCGCAAAATTGTAATCTCCTCAAAAGTTTGTAATGTAATACCCTTAATTGCGACACCGATGCAATTAAAATTAGGTTTTTCCCGTTTCCCCATTTTTGTTAGGTATATATAATTGCGCACCTAGTTGTAAGATAATTAGTTATTGATAATACTTAGTACTCGAAATGTACACTTCTGTGCAATAAAATTAAGTTGTAGTTTAAAGCGGACATGATGAGTTTCCTAGTTACGTTAATATGTCAGTTTCCTTATTGTCAAAATGCCGCGTCATTTAAACAACAATTCAAAAATTTTAATTCTAACTAAAATAGAAAATGGTTTTTCTATTAGACAAATTGTTTGATTGGTGAACATCAGCAAAGATTTGTTTTCAGAGTTAAGAAACGTTGGGAGCAGGAAAGAAGTGTTATGGTGTTTTATTATTTATTGAAACTGCTGCTAGGCGATTAAAACAGACCCGAATTATACAACTAGAATATTGTGAAAAACAGTTATAAGACTTGTGCTTAATTTTATTGCACAGAAGTGTACATCTAACGAATAAAAATAAAAGCAAAGTAAGTAACAAAGAGTGTTTTCATTTAGGAATGGAAACACTCGTTAGAGGCATCAAATCGACCAATTTTATAAAATCGATGAGTGAGTCAAGATTCAAAATCTATACATAGGGATATTCATACTTAAAAGAAAAATGATCAAATAAAAAGCGATGTTTATGAGATTCAATTTAGAACCGCATCTTAAAATTCAATCAGCGTTTCCTGATTACACAGAAATAAAATATGAATATTCTCAGTTACTTATTTTTTATTTCTTTCTTTATAAAACGTGACATTGATATCAAAGCTGTTTCCAGAAGGAAACGAGACGTGGGAGAAATTGCGAGGATTAGATTGATGCTCTAGCTCTGACAAGTAAAGAGATTTTCTTTGAGGAATGCATCGAGATGACTTTTAAAGGGTGGAAAAGAAAAGACAGCTTTCAATCAAGTTAAATTTAACCAATCTACTCAATATTCGTTAGTAAAATTAGGGTAAACATTCTTTCAAGGCGAGTATTTCAATATTTTTAGAGTGGAGTGTAACCAAATTATTATTTTTTTTAATTAAACACTGATTTAGTGTTCAACGTATATACGGTAAATTCTGTTTACGACCGTTTTGGGACAGAGTTGGCTCGGATTTTCTTTTTCTTGTTGGATTAACTGATTCGGTGATGTAGCGAATTCATTTTTTTTTCTGTTAGTGTCTGTTCGATATTTTCTAGCCACCGCATTGCTAGATTTATTATTTTATTATTCGAAAAAAAAATTATCAAGTATGTAAATATAATTTAATGAAATAAAATTTTATTTCATTAAATTAACATGTATAACGAAGTAGAAGCCTCCACAGTTCATAATTTAAATATAATTTTATTTTCTATCAAAGGAAAAAAACATAAAGCTAAAAATACTTCTGTTATAACAAAAATGCCCATTAAACGATGCTACTTCCAATTTAAAAAGAACAAATCATTTCAAATTTTCATCCTTAATTTGAACAAAGATCTGGCAACAATTTACCTATTCAGCAAATATAACCTTCAATCGAAAATAACCTAACCTAACACAAGTGTCAATCAATATCAATTTCCATTAGGGAGTTTAGTTGCTACAGAGGTACTGCCAACAAAATTACTAGATGGTCAGTCTCCCCTGATTCAAAAAGATCGTGAACGGATTTTACCTATATTAATGATTCATAAAGTTGTCAATGAAGCATAAGTACAGTATACAGAGAGTTTTATGTAACAGCGAACATTTTCATAACGAGAATATTTTTTTTAAGTATACATATGCATACGTTGTACATTTTCCGACGCTCGGTTTATTAAGAGAATTCAATTTGAAGCTTTAAACAAGTGTTTTCCACTCCCAGGCTAAGCATGAAGTAAAATTTCGAGTTTAGAAAAGCCTGAAAATTTGGTTTGGTCGCGTAGCGCGAAGCGCGGAGCGGCCAAACCAAATTTTCAGGCTTTTCTAAACTCGAAATTTTACTTCATGCGCCACCGGTACAAAACACTGACATATTACGAAGCTTAAAACTCACCGCTAAACTTTACATTGAATCAGTGTTTTGTACCGGTGGCGCATGAAGTAAAATTTCGAGTTTAGAAAAGCCTGAAAATTTGGTTTGGCCGCTCCGCGCTTCGCGCTACGCGACCAAACCAAATTTTCAGGCTTTTCTAAACTCGAAATTTTACTTCATGCTTAGCCTGGGAGTGGAAATCACTCGTTTAAAGCATGAAACCAAATTTTCAGGCTTTTCTAAACTCGAAATTTTACTTCATGCGCCACCGGTACAAAACACTGACTCAATATAAAGTTTAGCGGTGTGTTTTAAGCTTCGTAATTTGTCAGTGGTTTGTACCGGTGGCGCTTGAAGTAAAATTTCGAGTTTCGAAAAGCCTGAAATTTTACTTCATGCTTAGCCTGGGAGTGGAAAACACTCGTTTAAAGTTCTAATTGAATTCTCTTAATAAACCGAGCGTCGGAAAATGTACAACGAAATGCATATGTATACTGAAAAGAAATATTCTCGTTATGAAAATGTTCGGTGTTACATAAAACTCGCTGTATATTTTGAACTATACCCTAAATCAGTGTTAATTTTTTTCCAAACTTGCTTTATTGTTAATAGCAAACTTTGAAAACTTGAGAAGCACATTTACAAACAAATATTTTGTAGATTGTATTTTCTTCATGTGTTTCTTGTTCCTTTATAGTTTTAAATTTAGAGACTCTTCATCAATGTTTAGCCTTCGATTACGTTCTAAGCTCGACAGCGCCACCCCCGATTAATCCTTAATTTGTCACGTTGCTTCTGCGGGGATTCCCCGCCTTATTTGATCAAGGAGTAATTCCTGAGATTCTCAATTAAAGCTTAGAGCCCCTATCCACCAAATCCTGCGGTTTCCGTAATTATTTAATTAAGAATTTATCGATCAAATATTAATGAAGACACAAGTCGGAACAAGAGGGAGTTTTCATTTTTTTAAGGACCTGATTGACGAGGCTGATAATTGCTGCAAGTTCATCTTCATTTTTATTTAAATAAAACAATTTAAAAGACTTTCAAGCAATGCTATACCGAAGAGAGATACTTTTCGAAACGCGTCTATAGATGACCTCTGGCACTGGTTTTAAGTCCTTTTCGTTTTTATTTTTCTTGTAATTACTCCATCAACTTTTTATTTGTAATTTAATAGTTGAGGTAAATAACACACTTGGTTAAGATTTCACTGTTTATTGATTGACACTGAAACAATTGTTTCGCCACACAGTGGCTTTATCAGGCAGATGAATAATGCCTGATGAAGCCACTGTGTGGCGAAAAAATTGTTGCAGTGTCAATCAATAAACAGTGAAATCTTAACCAAGTGTGTTATTTACTAAAAGTGTTTGAAGAGAATTTGACCAAATTGTTACATATCGTCGTTTAAGTTTCAACATCACACTTTTCCTTACTTTACAGCAGAGCAAAAAGACTGTTGAGATATGTGAAGATTTGTGTTTTGAGATATATGAAGAAGATAAGAACCTCGATTGTGGCTTTTAAGCATCAGAACGATGCACTATTGCTACCAACACAATGACAAGGAAAATTAAACAGTATGTGTGAATTTCGCGTTGTTTTTGAGATGTGCTATGTTAAAACTCAAAAGGCGATATACTATCATATAGCGTTCTAACAAATCAAATGACATTTTAAATATTTCATTGTATAATTCAATATCCGGCGATGTATTTGCACGGGAAGTAGTTGTTTCAATGGATATTTATTGTCTTAGTAGTCTTATTAATTAAGAGTTGTTGTTTGCAGTTTGTACGAACATTATCGTAATTTGATATATTATAAGACTTTCAAATATACAGGGTCCTGCAACAGTGTGTCGGGCTTTCCTAGCGCCATTCCCGTGAAAAAAACAAAAAATGTTTTGTATAAAAAATTATTGATTTAAAAATATTTATGGCGTAAAATTATTTTCAAACATACAGGGTGTCCCAATTTTGCAGTATAACAAAAATATTTGTTTTTTTTAATGGAACACCCTGTATTTATTCAACTTTTGTAATGACATTTTTCAACCTCTACATTATTGTCCATTTAGTTTTGTATTATGTTACAGTGTTGCCAATTTACAATTTTTTTCTTCAAGTATCATGCATAAGCAAGCTCAACTTTAAAAAATCGTAGCGACCTCGTTTTTTGAAGGTAAGAATAACTTTTAGCAAATATCTCAGTGTGGTTAACAAGCAACCTTTTATAAATGAGCAATTTAAATTTAGTAGTACAGGGTGTTCAGAGAAACATGCCAAACTTTGCGAATTTCAAAGCGGTATAACCCATTTTTTTTTTTAAATGGAATGCTCCCTATTTTATGTCATTATTCGATAGGTCTTTTTCTTCTCTTCAATTTGATGGGGCATATCTTATGTCTAAACCCCATAGTTGTTGAGATATTCAATATTTTTCACAAAAGTATCCGTTTAATTACATTTCTATGCACTCTAGTAGGCCATGTTGCGACGAAACAACTGTCAAAATGTAATGTAAGTGTCAGTGTGACATTTGATTTTGTCGAAATTCGAAACGTTAATTTGTGATTTGTAAAGTGATTCTTCGTTTCATGGTAAAAGTAGACAGCATATAATTACGATAAATTTCGAAAAAGACGAACTAGTCGATATGATTTTTGTATTAGGGGAGACTGATAGAAATTGTTTATTGGCGGCTAGAATTTACGCGACACGTTATCCCGACAAAAGACATCCGGAAGAGAAAAGTTTTAGGAACCTGCTCAATAGATTTATTGAAACGGGAAGTGTACATTACAGAAAACAAGAAAGAACAGAACCTATCACCAATGAGGAAAACCAATTTTCAGTGCTCTTAACATCAACTGAGCATCCCAACTTGAGCCAAAAAGACATCTGTGAAGCAACCAGCATAAGCGAGAGGTCAGTACAACGCATTCTGAAGAAAAATCGATATCATGCATATCATATTCAGTTACATCAAGAACTGAGTAATACTGATTTTCAGTTTCGTTCCGAATTTTGTATCTGGGCAAGACTAAAAATACAAGAGGATCCTGCGTTTTTCCAGTATGTTTTATTCACGGATGAGGCGACGTTCCATAACAGCGGATCTGTCAACAGGCACAATTTTCATTATTATGCAACTGAAAATCCGCATGTTATGAGACAAGTTGATCATCAGCATCGATGGTCATGGAATGTCTGGGGAGGAATTATTGGAAACCATGTGGTAGGTCCACATTTCTTCGAAGGCCATCTAAATGGGCATATGTAGTTGCACTTTATGCGAAATGTATTACCCGGGTTATTAGCTCATATACCTCAACATACAAGAAACAGGCTGTGGTTTCAACAAGACGGGGCACCTGCGCACTTCTCGTGAGATGTGAGGACATTTCTTGATGGTATTTTCCCCAACCAATGGATTGGTAGGAATGGAGCCACTAGATGGCCTGCTAGATCTCCGGATCTAACAAAAATTGATTTTTGATTTGTGGGGATATGTAAAAGAAATTGCTTATAAGGAAGCACCAACAACCCCAATGAATATGCAGCAACGAATTGTTAATGCTTTTGCAAGTATTTCACCTGAAATGTTAGGAAGAGTGAATAGGTCTTTTCAGCGGCGAATTAATTTGTGCCTAAATGAAAATGGAAAACATTTTGAACATTTACTGTAGTATCGTTTCTCTTTTGTATTAATAGTTTTGAAGTATTATCTGTATTTATTCACCTTACATTGACTTTTACTTACAATTTGACAGTTGTTTCGTCTCAGCATGGCCTACTAGAGTGCATAGAAATGTAATTATATGGATACTTTTGTGAAAAATATTGAATATCTCAACAACTATGGGGTTTAGACATAAGATATGCCCCATCAAATTGAAGAGAAGAAATAGACCTTTCGAATAATGACATAAAATAGGGAGCATTCCATTAAAAAAAAAAAAATGGGTTATGCCGCTTTGAAATTTGCAAAGTTTGGCATGTTTCTCTGAACACCCTGTATTAATAAATTTAAATTGCTCATTAATAAAACGTTGCTTATTAACTACTGTGAGATATTTGCTAAAAGTTATTCTTACCTTCAAAAACGAGGTCGCTACGATTTTTTAAAGTTGAGCTTGCTTATGCATGATACTTGGAGAAAAAAATTGTAAATTGGCAACACTGTAACATAATAAAAAACTAAATGGATAACAATGTAGAGGTTGAAAAATGTCATTAGAAAAGTTGAATAAATACAGGGTGTTCCATTAAAATAAACAAATATTTTTGTTATACCGCAAAATTGGGACACCCTGTATGTTTGAAAATAATTTTACGCCATAAAGATTTTTAAATCAATAACTTTTTGTACGAAACATTTTTTTGTTTATTTCACGGGAAAGGCGCTAGGAAAGCCCGACGTACTGTTGCAGGACCCTGTATATTATATACTCGCTGCAATTGTTTCGCCACACTATGACTTCTTCAGGCAAAAAAATAATAAACATTTGTCGGTATAGGTACGAGGGTAGATTGAAAAGTTTCCGGAATGGGCAAGAGATGGCGCGCGTATCGTGAAATTGTTATGATGGTTGTCATTTTTCAGACACGTGCGTCGTTCCGTTTTTGTTTACTAGGATATCTTGTGAAGTAAGTCGGGCACCTTTGGAAAAATGGATAAAAACGAATTTCGTACAGTCATCAAACATTTCTGGATGGATGGGAAAAAGGCGACGGAGATACGAGATATTTTGCAGGAAGTTCATGGCACATCCACACCTTCATTTTCGACAATTAGTTTCTGGGTGAGCGAGTTCAAACGTGGCCGTACGAGCACCAAGGATAAACCACGCAGTGGACGTCCAAAAACGGCCACAAATGAAGAAATGTCGACCATTTCTTCATTTGTGGCCGTTTTTGGACGTCCACTGCGTGGTTCATCCTTGGTGCTCGTACGGCCACGTTTAAACTCGCTCACCCAGAAACTAATAGTCCATGATCTCGTGTTAGCCGATCGACAAGTGAAGTTGCGCGAAATAGTAGAGACCACGGGCATCTCATATGAACGTGTGCAAAATATCGTGCACGAACATTTGGGCATGAGGAAGCTGTCGGCGCGATGGGTGCCGCGTTTGCTGACTATGGACAACAAGCGAAATCGTGTGACCACTTCGAAAGAGTGTTTGGCCTTGTTAAAGCGTAATCCAACGGATTTTTTTCGCCGATTCGTGACCGTGGACGAAACATGGATTCACCACTACACACCAGAAACCAAGCAGCAGTCGAAACAGTGGATTTCTCCAGGTGAATCTGCTCCGAAGAGGGCAAAGACTGTCCCATCGGCTGGAAAGGTCATGGCCACCGTTTTTTTGGGATTCGCAAGGTGTGATACACATTGACTTTTTGCAGAAGGGAAGAACTATCACGGGACAATACTACAGCGATTTATTGGATCAATTCAACGTCATATTGAAGGAGAAACGGCCTCATTTGCAGCGGAAAAAAAGTGCTCTTCCACCACGACAACGCGCCGGCCCATTCATCCCGAATCGCCAATGCTAAATTGGTTGAATTGGGCTACGAGGTGGTGCCGCATCCCCCGTACTCTGCAGACCTGGCCCCGTGCGACTTCTTTCTGTTCACAAACATGTAGACTTGGCTCGGAGGCAAGCGCTTTACGTCAAATGAGGAGGTCATCGACGCCACTAAAGCTTATTTTGCAGAGTTCCCAAAATCATATTTTTCTGAAGGCTTAAAAAAGTTGGAGCACCGCTGGGAAAAGTGTATCGCCCTGCAAGGGTACTATGTTGAAAAATAAAAAATAAAACCTGTTCAATTACTGCGTTTTTTTGCCCATTCCGGAAACTTTTCAATCTACCCTCGTATATATACAGAATTTTATGGGGGTAGGTTTCTTAGCAAACAGTTTTAAAGGATGTATTTTAAAAATCAACCTTTGAATTGATCCGTTTTTAGAATTATTATTCTTGAGTTACGTGAAGATTTTTATTACCTAATAAAGAATACAGTAAAATATAAAAACTAGTTAAAATTAATATCGACTTTCTGCAAAATTTTTGTCTCATTGAGACAAGTCTCCAAATATTCATTGAAACAACTACTTCTCGAGCTAATACCCCGACAGATATTGAATTATACAATGAATATTTGAGTTACACGACAGCTCTACTGTTCTATGCATAATTTATATGCAAAATGCTACATCAGGTCAAACTATTCTCTCACCAAACTATTTATATTTTATAAATAAACTGCAAACTATTGACAAACTCAATTTTTCTTTATGTTAAATTGTCTTTGTGTTAAAGAATACAGTAATATTCCTTTCTTCACTAGAAAGAAAATTCTCACTCACAGCAGAATTGAAACCTGCAGACCGCTTTTTTCCCACTCACAGAATAATTTTATCTAACATAAATGTATGTATGTATAGTACGTAAATCAACAATTAGCTTTCTGTAAAGTTATCTCAAAATGTAAATCCCCCATTTAGCACAAAACGGAAAACAAGTCCGAGAACTAATTAAATTGAAATTACCTTTGTTCTGCTAGTTAAACAAACACGCATGTGAAAGGATCATCATCATCATCTTCTCGCCCGGAAGTGTTTTATTAGGCGATGGCAACAAATCGATAATTCAAACTTCAAACAAACCTCAACTTAACCGGAGGGCGAGAGATTCTGATTTTGATGTATCGCGCAAACTTTGAGGGGGTTGGGAAATTATATTTAGATCACGTGTTTCGAATGGATTTTATAAACGTGTGTTGTAATTAGTCGATAATTTGATGATTATATTTATTTAGTGATGTCTTGAATTGACATATAGTTCAGTTTACGAGACGTTCTGTGAAGTTTAAGTTTAAATTAAGATAACTATAATAATACAAACCTTATTGTTAAGAGAGTTTAGTATAAGTTGCAATTAAGCACGCACAAGTAGGAGAAATAATGATAATATGAAAATACCTCAAAGAAAAGATGTTTCATCCATTTCAAATCTGTTATCATAGGATACCTGTCGTGAATTCTACTATAACTTAATAATCATAGATAAAAGTAGTGTTGTACTTTTTGACAACACTACTTTTATCTATGATTATTAAGTTATAGTAGAATTCACGAGAGAAAACTAAATTAATAATATCGTATGTTCAATTAAAAGGAACCTCTAGACTGCCATGATTTAATCTTTTTTTTTAATTTAGGTTGGCTACACGCTTTAAGAATTGACATATAAAACGTCAGACATAATAATTATAATACATAATTTCAGAGTTGCCAACCTACAATATTTTCCAGAGCACTCTAGAGGTTTTTTTTATTAAGCATACGATACTTATGCGCACTTGCACCACAGCAGATTGACTTGAATCAGTGTCAACCAGTAATTAACTTCAATCAGTGTCAATGAGTGATTAACCTTAATCAGTATCGATCAGTGATTAGTACTTTGTAAAAACACAACAATTTTATTTACAAATTGTTTACACATTTGAATTTTACGAAAAAGACATACTAGGGATATCTTGCAAATTTAAAACTCTTTTATATTCAAATAGTGAATAGAAAAAATAAAATATAGTTGTATGTACACCATTATACTGGAGATTTGTCTTATAAATATGCTTATCCAGATTTGTAAAATTTCAAACATTCGTTGTTTCTTAAAAAACATTTAATTTAAAACTTCTAACGAGTGTTTCCACTCCCAGGCTAAGCATGAAGTAAAATTTCGAGTTTAGAAAAGCCTGATAATTTGGTTTGGTCGCTCCGCATAAAGAAAATACAATCTACAAAATATTTGCTTGTAAATGTGCTTCTCAAGTTTTCAAAGTTTGCTATTAAGAATAAAAAATTAACACTGATTTAGGGTATAATTCAAAATGTACAAAGAGTTTTATGGAACAACTAACATTTTCATAACGAGAATATTTCTTTTAAATATACATATGCATTTCGTTGTACATTTTCCAACGCTCGGTTTACTAAGAGAATTAAATTAGAACTTTAAACGAGTGTTTTCCACTTCTAGGCTAAGCATGAAGTAAAATTTCGAGTTTAGAAAAGCCTGAAAATTTGGTTTGGTCGCGTAGCGCGAAGCGCGGAGCGGCCAAACCAAATTTTCAGGCTTTTCTAAACTCGAAATTTTACTTCATGCGCCACCAGTACAAAACACTGACATATTACGAAGCTTAAAACACACCGCTAAACTTTACATTGAATCAGTGTTTTGTACCGGTGGCGCATGAAGTAAAATTTCGAGTTTAGAAAAGCCTGAAAATTTGGTTTGGCCGCTCCGCGCTTCGCGCTACGCGACCAAACCAAATTTTCAGGCTTTTCTAAACTCGAAATTTTACTTCATGCTTAGCCTGGGAATGGAAAACACTTGTTTAAAGCTTCAAAATATAGTTGTATGTACACCATTATACTGGGGATTTGTCTTATAAATATACTTATCCAGATTTATAAAATTTCAAACATTCGTTGTTTTTTAAAAAACATTTAATTTAAAACTTCTAACGAGTGTTTCCACTCCCAGGCTAAGCATGAAGTAAAATTTCGAGTTTAGAAAAGCCTGATAATTTGGTTTGGTCGCTCCGCATGAAGAAAATACAATCTACAAAATATTTGCTTGTAAATGTGCTTCTCAAGTTTTCAAAGTTTGCTATAAAGCAAGTTTCGAAAAAAATTAACACTGATTTAGGTTATAATTCAAAATATACAGAGAGTTTTATGGAACACCGAACATTTTCATAACGAGAATATTTCTTTTAAATATACATATGCATTTCGTTGTACATTTTCCGCTCGGTTTATTAAGAGAATTTAATTAGAACTTTAAACGAGTGTTTTCCACTCCCAGGCTAAGCATGAAGTAAAATTTCGAGTTTAGAAAAGCCTGAAAATTTGGTTTGGTCGCGTAGCGCGAAGCGCGGAGCGGCCAAACCAAATTTTCAGGCTTTTCTAAACTCGAAATTTTACTTCATGCGCCACCAGTACAAAACACTGACATATTACGAAGCTTAAAACACACCGCTAAACTTTACATTGAATCAGTGTTTTGTACCGGTGGCGCATGAAGTAAAATTTCGAGTTTAGAAAAGCCTGAAAATTTGGTTTGGCCGCTCCGCGCTTCGCGCTACGCGACCAAACCAAATTTTCAGGCTTTTACTAAACTCGAAATTTTACTTCATGCTTAGCCTGGGAGTGGAAAACACTTGTTTAAAGCTTCAAAATATAGTTGTATGTACACCATTATACTGGGGATTTGTCTTATAAATATACTTATCCAGATTTATAAAATTTCAAACATTCGTTGTTTTTTAAAAAACATTTAATTTAAAACTTCTAACGAGTCTTTCCACTCCCAGGCTAAGCATGAAGTAAAATTTTGAGTTTAGAAAAGCCTGATAATTTGGTTTGGTCGCGGAGCGACCAAATCAAATTATTAGGCTTTTCTAAACTCGAAATTTTACTTCATGCGCCACGCGTATTAAACACTGATTTAGAAGTAAAGTTAAAAATATATCAATGTAGAATACTGCTACAGAAGTATATTTTGAACTTCACGATATTTCAATGTTTTATACGCGTGGCGCATGAAGTAAAATTTTGAGCTTAGAAAAGCCTGAGAATTTGGTTTGGTCGCCCCGCTTCGCGGAGCGACCAAACCAAATTTTCAGGCTTTTCTAAACTCAAAATTTTACTTCATGCTTGGCCTGGGAGTGATAACACTCGTTAGAGACTTCAAATTGAACGCTTTTCAAAAACAACGAATGTCTGAAAATTACAATACATACTGTAAAGGTGCTGCCCTTATTTGGTTGATAATATATTATTGTATATTATAGCGGAGGAAGAAATAACAACTGCACACATTAATGGGTCAAACTCAACTGCTTTATTTCGGTACACGTAAAAATTATATACACAAAAAAACATACACTTTTAATATGCGCACATGCACGGTACGATGTACAATTAATACACTTTACTGCACACCCTTTTCCTTAAAACTAAACATCATTCTCATAATACCTTATTGAAAATAAATTCTTAATACATTGTTTCTTAAAAACATTTTTAATTACCTTTCCTCGGTCTTAAGTTATAAGGTTGTTTGGGAACCTCCGGCTGTGCTGTTACTTCAGTTACTACTGCGTTATCAGTTTTAATTGATTCGTTTAGCGGTTCAACCTGAACCTCCAAGACCCCTGGAATTTTAACATTCGCTGGTAGAGAACGTCTTAACTGATTAGCATGCCTTTTCACTAGCTTGTTGTCGTTAGTTTTAACCTCGAATATTACATTTCCAGTTTTATTTATTACCTCCCCTCTTTGCTAGGTCGGCTGCGCAGGGTCTTTATAATCTTTGAATAACACTGAATCAGCTTCTTTTAAATCTTTTTCTTTCAGATTATTATAAATTAGTTCGTTTTTAATTTGGATTTCTTCGTCAACGTTCGGTGTTAGTAAAGTCAGTCGTGATCTCAAGTTTCTCCCCAAAAGTAACTTTGCTGGACTTTCGCCTATTAATGAGTGGGGTGAATTTGGGTAATGAAATAAAAATAGTTGTAATACCACCTCCGGATTTTTATTTTCGAAATGTGCCTTTTTAAGAAAAGTGTTTGCGGTTTTCACCATATTTTCAGCAGCGCCGTTGCTAGCTGGGTGATATGGTGGGGAAAATACATGAGACAATCCATTTTTCTTTAAAAATAGTTCAAACTCGGATGAAGTGAATGGGGGTCCGTTGTCACTACACTGTGAGGTAAACCGAACCTAGCAAAAACTGTTCTTAAACAACTTAAGGTTGCATTAGCATCCGTCTTATTCATATATATCGAAGTATGTATACTTACAAGAATACATCCCTGTATATACTCGGATTTTGATTTAATCGTGTATAATGTATTAACCACGATTAAGTGCAAGTGAGCATTAGTATTGAAAATTGCATAAATCAATCAATACAACCTTTTTTTCTCGTCGATTTGCTGTTAATTAGGAGTTAAATCTATTTTTAACTTTTACTGATTACATTTTCTGTTTTTTTTAATTGTAAACTTTTCCAAGTAAGCTAATTTTCCCCTGTCTCTTCTAATTTTAATGTTACATTTCCTCCTCCGCATCTTCCTCTCCTCTTTGCACACTGTATTTCCCGCGTTTGACGGATATTATATTTCGCTAATCAAATTTTAATACGTTTCGGCGTTTTCGTTTTCCACGTCGCGGAAAATTTAATAATACATTCTATAAAGTCTTAAAGGATCTCTCCTCTTATACAAGTTTGAAAACATTTCGAAAAGTTGTATTAGAGAATATTTTGTAAGAAAATCCAAAAAGTGAATTCAATCAGGTACAAAATGAGATTAATTGCATTTTCTTATTTTTTTTTTAAATACTGTGCAAATAATATTCGGTCAACTCACTACTAGTTTAATATACAATTCGTTCGTTCTCGGGGAATATCTTGGCTTACGTTAAAGATAGAAAAAAAGTGTCTTCTCCAAAGTTGTTTGGTTTTAAGAGCTGCATAACCTAAATCAAGATAGAAAAAAAGTGTCTATACCAAAATAGCTTATTTTAGAGCTGCATAACCTAAAAATATTTTCATGTATACAGGGTATGCCATAATGACAGTAGAGGATGCAACTTGCTCATTTTAAATGGATCACAATGTATATTATTTGGTTTTTGGAATCTCTTATAAAAATTAAGTGTCCTTTTATTAAAAACATTCGGTCTAAGTAAAACCGTGTCTGAGTTATTTCAAAATTATGGATAAAAATGACGTTTGCAATGGTTTTGTAAACCTAAAATATCTCCGAAAATAAATAAGATAGAGAGCTGTGGCCTTTGCCATTTTTTTGAGAATAGAAGGCGCTATCAGTTGCACTATAAAGTTGTTGCGCTTAAGTTATTTAGCTGCGAAATAAAAATAGTCGAATTTACAAATTTTCAATCAAGGGTAATTTGATTTTTATCAATGGAGCCGTATAACTTTTTTAACACCAATCGACTTAAAATGCAATTCTCTTTCGGTTAGTTTTATTATTTTTATGCGTAACTTTAAAGTTATTAAGATAATTACATAATTAATTAATTTACAAGGTGGGCCAGAAATAATTACGAATTTGAAAAAATCATTAAAAAAAACTAAGTACAATCCACTTACAAATTTTTATTTCTATAAAAATTTACATCTGGGAAATTCATTTCTTAAAAATAACGTCATCCAGGCGTGCACCATCGCGCTGCAAACATTCTTCGAATCTGAACCTCAAATTGGTAAAAACTCGCTGGCACATTGTACGGGGAATAGTTGCCATTTCTTCCCGGATATTGGTCTTCAACTGGTTAATCGTGGCTGGGTTATTGGAGTAGACTCTACTTTTTAGATATCCCCACAAAAAAAGTCCAGTGGCGTTAGATCTGGACTTCTAAGAGGAAATGCAATGTCACCTCGGCGCGATATCAGTTTCCCAGCAAACATCTCGTTTACGACCGTCAAAGAGGCATTAGCTGTATGGCATGTCGCGCCATCTTGTTGAAACCATGTCGCACGATTATAGGCTTCAAATTGTTGCAGTTGTAGAAAGAAAAAATCCCTTAACATGGCTATGTATCGGTCAGAATTTACAGTGACAGATTGGCCTTGTCGATTTTCGAAGAAGTAGGGTCCGATAATTCCGTGCGCTGACATGGCCGCCCAAACGGTTACTTTTGGTGAATGCAGAGGCTTTTGGTGTTTTGCACGTGGGTTCTCTGCAGCCCAGTAACGGCAATTCTGTTTATTCACATGCCCATCTATGTGAAAATGGGCTTCGTCGGAGAACAGAATATTGTTGACACTCCGAAAGCGTTCCAACATTGTTTGAACAAAGGCTCGTCGTAAAATTGGATCATTTGGCTGTAATTCCTGCACAACTTGAATTTTATACTGGTGCAATTTCAGATCTTTCAACAAAATGCGGCGCAAAGATGTTCTGGATACCGCAAGTTCGGCTGAACGCTGTCGAGTCGATTTAGCAGGTTTACGTTGAACTGAAGCTCTAACTTGTTCAATTGCGTCTTCTGTTCTCGTTGACCTTGGACGTCCCGCAGGCTTCTGTTTGAGAGTCGAACCAGTAGCTTCGAACTTTCTGGCCCACGATCGAATCACACTTTCGTTCGGACACTGATTTAGGTCATGTAATCCAAACTCACGCCGAAATAAACGCCGAACAATAACGCACGAATCGCCATTTTTGTAATAATGTTTAACGCAGAATGCACGTTGCGCTCCGGTGAAGTGATCCATCGCGACTAAATTTCCGAGAACCGGGCTACTTAACCCCACCACCCGCGCAGTCCCCTCTCTGAAGCTTCAAACGCAAGAGTGTTTTTAAAATCGTACGCCTTTCAGGCCCCCACTGTATTACATATACATATAAACAAACTCTTAACAAAATCGAAAGAGAGTTTCATTTTGAGTCGATTGATATAAATAAAAATATATGGTTCCACTTATAAAAATTAACTCCTAAGTTTTAAGTTCCCATTGAAATGCCTTCTAGCTTAAAGTTTTTGCAACCACTTGTAGAGCTAGGTCCCCCAGACATTTCAGCAATTCTCGAAAAATTACCTTGACTCTTGATAGAATATGTACACATTCAACTATTTTCATTTCGTAGATAAACAACTTAATCGTAACAACCTTATAGTGCAGCCGCTAGCGCCCTCTATTCTCAAGAAAATGGCGAAAACTGCAACTCTCTATCTGATTTAGTTTGAGCGATATTTTAGGGTTGCCAAACCACTGAAAACGTCATTTTGTCCGTTAATATCAATTAATTCTGAAACAGTACGACTTAAGCCGAATGTTCTTAACAAAATGACACGCAATTTTTATGAGAATTTCAGAAACAAAATAATATACGGGGTGATCTATTTAAAACAAGCAAGTTGCATCCGCTACTGTCTTTATGATGCATCCTGTATACATAAAAATATTTTTAGGTTGGTTCTGGTTCTGGTTTTTTGGGGAGTGCGCATTTCTGCACTGCGCATTTCTGCACTGCACTTAGGCCTCATTAGGCATTAGGCATTTTTAGAAAGTTTTTTCTATTTTTAACAAGAGCTGAGATAAAGTCCGAGAACGCACTAATAGGACATCCTGCATAATAGTTTAGATATAAAGCTATGTTTTCTTTTAAGAGTATATATTATCTTAACTTTGTAACGTTGTAAATTTTCAGCCATTCGCTGTGTTTTTTTTAAAGCGTTCAATTCAATGTTTCAAACGAGTGTTTTCAGTCCTTGATTAAGCATGAAGTAACCAAGGAGTGAAAACTCATATATTTTGCAAATATTGTTTCCAGTTTATACCAACAATATTGTAGTTTTATTTATTAAATTATAACTGATTGAGTACAATTTCTTCTTTTTTTTTTCTGAAATTCGCTTGTACAAACACATTTTCCTTTCTCATTTCCTTCCTTAAAAGTAAATATTTTCTATTATTCGCGGGAAATAGATTTAAACTTGTCAATAAGGATTCGTCCCCGATCGGACTTGGATGGGCAGTTAAGAGGAACGTAGCGAGCAAACTCTGAATGGGGGAAACTCTCATTCTTGTTGACAAGGGTGGGAAGGAAACGCTGAACTTGTCTATGTGTTCCAATCCGGTTCACTGAATTTTATACATACCCCAACGAATATACATGGATACATATTAAGGAGAAATCCATTGGAATTTGCTTTAAACGAAAGAGAAAAAAGAAGATATACATAGAATACAAAATTATATACAAATAGAGAAGTTTGAAAAGGATTCAATAATTTTACATTATTGTTCTCCGATTCTTTTAATACAGTTATTATAGTTAGAGCTCTTAATACATTGAAGTAGTTTTTTTTTTCTTTATTAGTGTTGATCACATACAAATGTGTTACAGAGGTCAATATAGCCAATATACAACGAAATCGCTTAAAACTAAAGGTAATAACATTAATAACGGACTAACTTACTAAAGCGCAAGTGTTATTTTTCTTAAATTTTGAGTAAAAACTAAAACTGACACAGCCAAAATATTAAAATATTTAGTTCTCAAATTGCGAGGAATATAGACTAGATAAAATTAATTTTAAGGGCGTGACACAAGTACAAATATACCGTGCGTTATATTTAAGTATGGCCATAGGGATTTACATGGTAAAAATTGTACCCCGCGTTAACTTTTGTTGTCGTCCAAATTTACTAACTAATCAAACACTTTTTTCAAAATTTACATCGTTAGAAGGACATAAACGTGTTAGAATTCTTTATTTTAGCTTTAAAGTTTAGCAAAACAAATACTTACATTACGACATTTTCGCCAAGTTGATTTTTTGGCTTAATTATTTGTGTTATTCATTTCAACTTTGAAAGCGAAAATAAAGAAATCTAACACGTTTGTGTCCTTCTAGCATTGTACATTTCGTAGATAAAATGTTGATTTATCAATAAAATCAAAAAATTGTTCTAAATTTATACAACAAAAGTTAACATGTGGTATATTTTTTACCATGTAAATCCCTTTGGCCATACTTAAATAAAACGCACTGTATACTATTGTTATCACAGTCAACTTATAAAATAAAATTAAAATTCATGTAGACAGAAAACACACCTAAAATACACACAGAGAGTTTTATGTAAGACAGAACATTTTTATCTAATACAATTTGACACCTTTAATTTTCAAGTTGTGTGTAAATTGGGTTGCCTATATGACCATTACAAATTGTAGCCAATCAATCGCAATTAATGCTTCAACTTGTACATACATGGCGTTTTTCTTTCAAGTATACATGCCCCCCTTATATGTCGTACATTTTTAGATAATCGTTGTATTTTTTTTTAAGAGTTCAATTTGAAACTTAAAATGAGTGTATTCCACTCCCAGACTAAGCATGAAGTAAAATTTTGAGTTTAGAAAAGCCTGAAAATTTGGTTTGGTCGCGTAGCGCGAAGCGCGGAGCGGCCAAACCAAATTTTCAGGCTTTTCTAAACTCAAAATTTTACTTCATGCGCCACCGGTACAAAATACTGACATATTACGAAGTTTAAAACCCACCGCTAAACTTTACATTGAATCAGTGTTTTGTACCGGTGGCGCATGAAGTAAAATTTCGAGTTTAGAAAAGCCTGAAAATTTGGTTTGGCCGCTCCGCGCTTCGCGCTACGCGACCAAACCAAATTTTCAGGCTTTTCTAAACTCGAAATTTTACTTCATGCTTAGTCTGAGAGTGAAAAAAACTCGTTTAAAGCTTCAAATTGAATTCCTTTAATAAACCGATCGTCGGAAAATGTACATCGTATGCATATATACTTAAAAGAAACATTCTCGTTATAACTGTGTTCGGTGTTACATAAAACTCTCTGTATAAAAGTCACAGTGAAATAAATAATATAATTATTACATTTTATTATTTATTTCACCGTGACCTTTAGATGTTTTTTACGTGTTTTATAATGAATAAAAAAATAACGGCAACGAACTAAACTACTAATAAACACAACAAGAAAAAAAATCAATAAAATGGCTGAATAAATAGAGTAAGTTAGATTAAAATTAATTATTTATATACATATATAAAATGTTATAGATTGGTATGTTATAATTAATTTATATTTAACTTTGTTATTTACGTATACGATCGCATTATATTATATTTTTTGCCGTTAATAAATTAAATATTTTTTCTGTTAATAAAATATCATTATTCATTTATGAAATCGCTTTTATAAAAATCGTAAAAAGCAGAGCGGCGCGTGCTTTTCAAATAAATCAAAAGAGACGTGTGAATGTTAAAAATGTCTCGTGTACTTGTCAACGGGAGGGAAGGTACCCCACGCTGATTACCAACTAGCTCAGGTTGGTTGAGTTAAAGAGAGATGAGCAACTAACTTTTGAAACACATATGCTGTTTTAAATTATTTATTTTAAACAAAATAAAACAAATAAAACATTAAAACAACAAGTAGAATGAGAACAAGAGAAACAGTACACGAGTTACAGGGCAGACTTGGTGGGGCGTCGGCGTCGCGATCGGAATTTTCTACTAGCCCAGCGGTGGCGTCTGGCTAGTGGTGGCTTCTGGAGGGTGGCGGCGTCCAAGTAGTAAGACGGCTTCTCGGTGTGAGACGGCGTCGGTAGGGTGGTGCGTCTGGCTGGACCCGGAGGCAGCAACAAACACTACGCTGGTAGTGCAGGACGTCAGGAACGACGGCGGAACGGCTAGCGTTGGCGTCTGGCAAAGTTTCCTGGCGTCGGTGGGTTGCTGGCCTGGTCTGGATCCGGCGGAAGCAACGAACGCTACACTGGAGCGTCGAGGCGACTGCGCTGGTAATCGGGTTCTCGGCGTCCTGGTCCAAGAACAGGGACGACGGCTGGGACGGCTAACGTCGGCGTCGGTTGTTTCCTGTTGTTGGAATCGTCTTCTGGCGGCAGGAACGACGGCTAGGACATCTGCGTCGGCGTCGGTCAGAGCTTCCTGGCTCAGAGAGAAGAGTCGAGGAACAGAAGTTCCTCTCGAATCCACATGCTGCCCCTGTACAACACAAGAGTGGACTGCCTTTCTGGATGCCGTCCCCCGGTATTTATACCCCGAAAATTGGCGTGGAAAGCAAGAAAGCAATTATCGCATACAAGATAATTACTTTTAGCGAACTCTTAAATCCAAACAACCGTTAAGCTGCAATTTGAAAGAAGTATAGAAATATATAATCTTTCTTCTTTCAAATTGCAACGGGGGTCATTAGTCCTCTCCCTTAATTGCCGATTTCGAAAAACCCGAGGGGAAATCCGCCACACCTGCCCAGGTAGATGGTGGCCCGAGCACGGGCCAAACCGCGGGAGATAATCCTTTGGACCGGGCAATTAGTTAAATGCTGGGTGCGAACTCATTTTAAATAAGAGAAGAATTGTAAATAATATTTACAATTCTTGTTGCCGGAAATTAAAATAATCCCCGGTAACATACTTACACGGGACATTTTTAAGATTAGACATCTAAAATTAAACGTGGCACAGGCTTTTTTGTTTTAAACAAATCTAAAGAAATGTGTGAATCTAGGAATTGGTTTATTTTGATTAAAAATTAAACATCAGGCAGAAAGAATTAAACAAATGATTACAAGAGATTACAAATGTTTATCTAATAATTAACAGAGATTAGAAAAGCAAAACAAATTGTGCTATGTATAACTTTTTTTGCTATTCAATATTTAAGAAAAATCTGTGAATCTTGGAATTATTACGCGTCGGTCCGAAATTAAACGCTTTTTAAAGTGAGTGAGAATTTGTTTGAAAGCGCTGCTCGTTCTATTTCCGGTTGAACGGCGAGCGGTCAAGTTTAATTTAACATCGTAAATTTCAATGAATAGAACCGTCTGAGTGTTTGATTTTGGCACAATTTACGATTGCGCGTGTTTTTTGTATTGGAATTTAGTATTTATTAAACACGCCTATTAAAATTAATAACCGATATTTCATTCAAAAATGCTCTCCAACATGATATAATAATATTAAACTAGTGATAATGAATACATAGTACTCGAAAAGTACATCTAGCAAACAAAACATATTGTAAAGAAAGTGTTAGTGTTTTCATTTCAAGTTATGATAAAAAAAAATCTTAAATTATATTTTTTTAAACTATACATTAAAATTGCAATATTATTTTGATTTGTGGGAGAACAAATGTTTCTCTTCTGATATTTCTTATTAATCTAATACAGTCAGCTATGCACATGTGCGTACCCAGGGAGGTTGCTCGTGGGCTTGAAACAAATTATTTATAAGGAATATATTTTTATCTTCACTTGAAATCAGTGTTTTATACGCGTGGCGCATGAAGTAAAATTTCGAGTTTAGAAAAGCCTGAAAATTTGGATTTGCCGGGGCGCGACTCGCTTCGCTCGCGCGCCCCAGTAAATCCAAATTTTCAGGCTTTTCTAAACTCGAAATTTTACTTCATGCTTAATCTGGGAGTGGAAATAATCGGTGAAAGTTAAACATTTTATTCTCCAACAATTATAAAGGGTGTCCCAACAAGAGCGCCGGATTTAATTATAAAGAAAAACATATTTATTTTTTGAATTAAGCAAACATTTTTGTTCCAACATAAAGAAAAATGGTTTCGATTAGACATGAAATACAACATCAGGCAAATGGCCACCACGAAACCTCTGGCACAGAGTTATTCTTTTGTTGAAATTTTGAATAACGTTTTCGCATAAATGTGGCTGTATTTCACCAATAACGCGCCGGATTTCCTCGTTAAGATGTTGAACTGTTTCAGGCTTATTTGCATACACCTTTTGCTTCACATAGCCCCAAAGAAAAAAGTCCATCGAAAAAAGTCCATCGGCCTGAAAATTTGGATTTGCCGGGGCGCGACTCGCTTCGCTCGCGCGCCCCAGCAAATCCAAATTTTCAGGCTCTTCTAAACTCGAAATTTTACTTCATGCTTAATCTGGGAGTGGAAATAATCGGTGTAAGTTCAAAACTGAACGCAATAAACCTTACATACAAAATATACTTTTCATAATTAGGAGTGATTAATTAAATAATTAATTATTATAATTAATATTTCCTTACAAATTGTTTATTTGTTTTTATTTATTTATTATTTTGCGAGCGTCAAAATAAAGCACAATGTTCTTATATTTTCAATAATTTCGAATAACGTTGAGCTATTATATCAACTTTACAAATTTAATTCATTTATTCACGGTATAATCCTTGTACAATCAATATACATTTAAGTATAAAACAGTATATGTAAAACTATAGCAATATTAATATGTATATCACAATGAGCACTCTATACAAAAAATATATGAATATAAAACAGACTTAAGACAAACAACAGACTAAAAATGAGACAAACAACAGATTAAAATGAGAAGTTTTAAAATTGAAAAATAAGTTAAACAAATTACTAACAAAAACAATCAGCAAGTATTATATAAACCAAGTATGAAATATATATAATCATTTGTTTATATCTGACAAGCAAATTTGGTCAAAATCCGAAATGATGTTTTAATTCGGACTATGTCTGTGATCAGTAGATGTTTCGCATTTTGTCTTTATTGCCTGAGCCCCCTCCCCCCTCCATAAGACCGGGATGGGCCTCCTTCAAGACGCGTGAGCCCCCCTAAGATAAATTTCTGGGTACGCGCCTGGTTATGCATATTATAATAAAGGGTGTCCCAACAAGAGCGCCGGATTTAAATTTGCCGCCATTTTGTTAATACGAGTTGTACGGTGATTTTTTTGACAGTTGTCAAGTACAGACCACGCGATTTAAGAATATGGAGAAGTATTTAAACGAATAACGTTTAATTATTGTAAAAACACATTACAAAAATGGTGAAAGTTTTGCGAAAACAATTCGCATATTACGTCAAGTTTTCGGTCGCCATTATGCGCCAAATGAATCGACAGTGAGGCGTTTAATTACAAAATTTGAGACCAAATTTACTCTGATGGATCAGAAGACCATTGTTCGTCGTCGTCCTTATCGGTCACTCGAAAATATAGACACAGTAAGGGAATCTGTGGCCGAGAATCCAGGAACTTCCATTCGGCATCGTGGTCAAGAATTAAACATTTCCAAAACCAGGTAAAAGATCTGCATTTGCACGCGTACAAGATTCAATTGGTGCAAGAAATCAAGCCACGGGACCATGAGCAGCGCCGTGGATTTGATGATTGGGTGTTGGAACATCATCAAATTAATCCGGATTTTTCGAAGAGAATCATTTTTTCAGATGAGGCACATTTTCAACTCGATGGATACGTAAATAAACAAAACTGTCGGATTTGGGGTGCTGAAAATCCTTGTGTGGTACTCGAACAGCCAATGCATCCACCGCGAGTAACGGTTTGGTGCGCATTTTGGGCTGGCGGAGTGATTGGGCCGTATTTCTTTGAAAATGCGGCTAGAAATGCGCTAACTGTTACTGGTTTGCGGTATCGGGAAATGTTAACGGAGTTTTTGTGGCCCGAATTGGATGTAATTGATGTGGAGCACATGTTTTTCGAACAAGACGGTGCGACCTGCCGCACAGCACGTGAAACAATGGTGTTACTGCAGACCAAATTTCCAGGCCGTGTCATTTCTCGATTTGGCGATCAACATTTGGCGATCAACACCAAGATCGTGCGATTTAACGCCGATGGACTTTTTTCTTTGGGGCTATGTGAAGCAAAAGGTGTATGCAAATAAGCCTGAAACAGTTCAACATCTTAAAGAGGAAATCCGGCGCGTTATTGGTGAAATACAGCCACATTTATGCGAAAACGTTACTCAAAATTTCAACAAAAGAATAACCCTGTGCCAGAGGTTTCGTGCTGGCCATTTGCCTGATGTTGTATTTCATGTTTAATCAGAACCATTTTTCTTTATGTTGAAACAAAAATGTTTGCTTAATTCAAAAAATAAATATGTTTTTTATTTATAATTAAATCCGGCGCTCTTGTTGGGACACCCTTTATAATTGTTGGAGAATAAAATGTTTAATTTTTGATATTTCGTACTACTCATTCACTCAGTTAGGCATGTATTATTTAATCTTACTTCTAGACTTAGTTTAGTTGGATTTTACTTTATTTATTAATTTTCTGGAAGTAAAAAATAATAGTTGCGGTTTATAAGAGATATATAATAGATCATTTGTGAAAGAAATCTATTTTACAATAATTGTATGCTTTTTTTAAGTAGAAAAAATGATAGAAATAAACTTGCCCCACAAAAAATATGAATAAAAGAACGGTTGTACAATTTGCTTATATTAGCTCTTGAATTAATTACTCTCTGAACCCTTTTCACCTACTTATTTAAAAATTATTAGGGTTCATTAGCACTACGACTGGTTTACAATATTCAGGCACTTATCGTTGATTAAATCTCTGATTATGACAAAGTTCGAGAATATAGAAGTATTATAAATATTTAGTAATTTAATCAGTATGCAAATGTGTGAATAAAATGGTTGTTTTTAAGAAGTACTTAACACTGATTAAAGTTAATCAGCCATGGTGCAAGTGTTTTTACGATAGTAATATTTTTTCAACTAATTGCTTATATTATGTAACATTGGGTAGTATTCTTTTAAGTCAAATAAAACTCGATGCAAACTTTTCTGTATATTTTACTTATTTCTTGTAACATTATTACTATAATATACAAAAACTGAGACTATTCGTGTAAAATTACTAAATTAAAAAAAAATGTTTAAAAGAAAAATAATATTTATCTTAGATAAATTCCTTTCTAATAGATCTATACAAATTAAATTTAAAAATAAAGTCTCATACGCATTCAATCCTAGCCAAGGTGTCACGCAAGGATATGCTCTGTCTCCCTTATTATTTAATATATTCTCTTATGACATTTATAATGTAGACTCAAGTTATTTCAACCCAAAGCAGTATGTTTTACAATTTGCTGATGACACAGTTCTCATCTCTCATGCTTCAAATTTAAATAAGGCAATTTCATCCTTACAAACTCTCCTTGATAATAGCAGTCTTGGTTCTCAAAGTGGAGGATCAATCCAAACACTTCCCAAATGTTAATCCCATATCACCGAATTTCTGAAAACTCCCCATCAATATCGATAAATAATATTCTAATCTCACCTACACCCCTTTGTACGTATCTAGGAATCTCTTTTGACACTAAACTCTCTTTTCGCCAACACTCCAAAAAAATAAAATCCAATATTGCAGCAAGAGCAAAATATTTTCGATGCTTAACTTACAGAAATAGAGGTATTTCGACAAAAACAGCTACTAAAATTTACAAATCAATATGCCGACCAATGCTAGATTATGGTTTTATCCTATTGACTTTCTCACACCCTCGAACATTGCACCATATTATTGTAGCAGAACGTTCCTCGCTTCGAACTCTAACAAAAATTAAAAATCCAAACAATATATTATTTAATCCATCAAATCAATTATTGTATGAACAGACACAAGTTATACCAATAGATGAACACTATCCATTTCTCTTTGAAAAATTCTTGAAATCAGAATCAAATTTCCGCATACTCACTCAATTTTGCATTAATAGAAATCTTAACATCGCACCCAAGTACAAAAAAAAGACCTTTATTGGCATATCTCCACACTTTACATTACATTACATTTACATTTGATTACCTCATTACATTCCCGTATCCCTCTTACCCTCCCGTCTCTTCTCCCTCTCCCTCCCCAGCTTTTCCAACGTCCTTACCCCGCTCCCATCCTCCCTCATCCACTCCACTACCCTTCTATTCCCTTTCGCTCCCAGCCACTCCTCTTTCACCCCCTCACATTCCTCCGCCTAGTGTCCCCACGTATCCTTCCCCTGTTCACAAAACACACACCTTCCATATTCTTCCCCCATCCATACTTTCATTCCTCTCTCCTCCGATCCACACCTCGCCCTTGCCACAATCACCCTATCCTCTCTACCCCATCCCTTCTCTATCAAATACTTCGGCACCCTCCCATACACCTGCCACCTCCCATACATATCATTATACTGACTTCTGTCAATACACCCTTGCCTTTCCTACCCTTCCACCTCCTTCCCTTTCCCCCTCACCCACTCGTCCACCTTCACCCCATTTCCTAGCCATTCCATTACCTTCGCCTCCGACAGCCCTACCCTCTCATACATTTTCCTCCTCACCCCCCTCCATCTACACCCAAGTACAAATTTCCCCAAAAAACAATTTGTGAATGTGTAATTTTTTCACAATAATACTATATAACTAACACATACAAAAATAAAACAAGACTAACGGCCGATGGCCTTTTTGACATTTTAAAATTTAAAAATTGATTTCTCGATTATGTAGTAATAATGTATTATTGTATTTAATATCACTGTCAAATAAAGATATTATTGTTGTTGTTAATCTAAAGCGACACATAAAATTCGCATCAAAATTTGTTTAACCTTCGCTTTTTCTTATTTACTGTAACTTTTTTGTTAATATTAAGAGAAAAGGTGTGTTTGAAAGAGTTAAATATACATGTTGTGTGTATTTCACATATTTTTTTCTCCAGCATTTTTGTCACATTTCAAATACATCGCGATATCCGAGTGTGGCGTCAAAATCGATAGATAGATAGAACGTACATGCATACATGGATATTAGGAGAAGCCAACAATGCATACGAACTGAACTCTGTACAAGCTCACATCAGACACGAACAGGGCGTGCTAGGCATGCGAATCGCGTTTCGAACGTTTCACATTTCGAAATTTCACGTCTGGACGGATTAAAACCAATAAAAAAGGAATTTTGCATACTGACAAATAAAAAATTGTGTCATATTCAGAAAAAAAAAAATAACAGACACAAACATCGGATCAAATTTTGCATACTAAACAAAAGTATTGTTTCGAAATAAAAAATGTAATAAAGGGGATATATTGTGGATATTTATGTATTTATAGTATTTGGTTTGGGTTACGTGCAGAGTTGAGTATAAATAATTAAAATTGAGAAAGAAAGCACTAATAATTATTTATTTTACTTCCATACAGAGATTTTTTCTTTTAAGTATATTTTCACACATTCTATTCAAACATTTGTGTCATTAATGATCATGTGATCAAACCTAAGTCGGGTTATATTTTGAACTTCACTTTAAATCAGTGTTTTATACGCGTGGCGCATGAAGTAAAATTTCGAGTTGAGAAAAGCCTGAAAATTTGGGTTGGTCGCGTAGCGCTACGCGCTACACGACCAATCCAAATTTTCCGGCTTTTCTAAACTCGAAATTTTACTTCATGCTTAGTCTGGGATTGGAAACATCGTTAGGGGCATCAAATTATCGTTATTAATAAAACAACAGTCTACAAATTTACATCGGAAAATCGTGATGTGTATACCTGACAGAATTTCTTAATTTCGAGTTTTCAATGTACATATGTAGACATTCGTTGTTTTATTAAAAAAGTTCAATTTGAAGCGTCTAACGAGTGTTTCTTATTCCAGATTTGGCATGAAGTACAATTTCGAGTTTGGTCAAAAATTTGGTTTGGTCGCATAGTGCGTAGCGAATGTCTAAAAATTTACATCGAAAAATCGTGATGTGTATAACTGACAGAATTCCTTAATTTCGATGTAAATTTTTAGACATTCGTTGTTTTATTAGAAACGTCCAATTTGAAGCGTCTAACGAGTGTTTTCAATCCTAAATTAGGCATAAAGTACAGTTTCAAGTTTGGTCAAAAATTTGGTTTGATCGCGTAGCGAATGTCTAAAAATTTACATCAAAAAATCGTGATGTGTATACCCGAAAGAAACATTTCTTGTATGTACATTTCGGACACAAAGTGACTATTAACTGTAACAAGTTAAATTGAACTGTCTTTGCAGAAAATTATCAATGGATTTAATACTCATTGATTAATAAATTGATAATGTTCACTTTATGTTCAAAATGTACATATTAAAATAAAATAAAAGTATGACGAAAAGTTATTAGTGTTTATCAATGATTGTGTTTATTAATTAAAATTGAAAATTAACCTTTGTTGTTACTGTTTTAATTATTAAATTAATTGAGTGAGTTACATAAAGAAATTTTTATTAGAACAAATTAACCTTTGTTGTTAGTATTTTAATTATTTAATTGATTGAGCAAATTGTTAGTAGAAGAAATTAATTATTTTAATTAATGAATTAATTTATTTAATTGATTGAGCAAATTATTAGTAGAAGCAATTAATTATTTTAATTATTGAATTAATTGAGTGAGTTAACTCAGTTAACTCACTCAATTAATTCAATAATTAAAATAATTAGTTGCTTCTACTAACAACAAAGGTTAATTTGTTCTACTTTACTTTATACTTTATTATCGTTATATTATTTCTTTTATTTTATTTTTAGTATATTATTATTAACTCCATTTTTCCCATTTTTTCTATTTTTTCTATTTAAATTACAACTTTTACTTATCTAGTTTTTTTTATAATTATTGTTGAATATTATTAAGTTTAAATGTGCATTCTTAAGGTTACATGAATTTAGTTTCTATGTATATTATATATATACATAGAAACTACATTCATTCATTTTTTGTATATTGTTTACTGATACTCTTTCTTTTGTGTATATTTTTGTAATAGGAGATTATCCGTCAATAAACTAAACTAAACTAAACTACTAACAATATCTTTACGTAACTTACTCAATCAATTTAATAATTAAAACAGTATCAACAAAGGTTAATTTCTTCTACCAACAATTTCTTTGCTAGAAAGTAAAAATAAAGTGTTAGTGTGATATTAAAGTAAGTATGTAATAAAGTTAGTATTAGCAGTAAAATTGAAATCTTATCAAAACTTCGATTTGATTGAAATTTACTTTGTGGTACATCTTTATAAAAATAATATTAAAAACACTTAACTTGGTTTAATATTGACTAGCTTGTAGTTGAAACTATAGTCACTGTAATAGTTAAAAGAAAGTGGTAAAACAAAGTTGAGTGTTTTTAATATTATTTAAACCTCATCGTCCAATGGATACGAAGAAAAGTGGAAAATAATGCATTCCAGTAATTTCTGCTAATAACATAAATAGTGTTATGCAAACAAAGTTAAAATGTGTTTTATTGTTTAATCACTATATTTTTTTATTGGCTAAGGTCGAAACACACTAGACCGGTAAGGTAAGAGATCGATATTAAGTGCGCAACGTAGGCACGAGGCAGGGTTGCCAAATCAGTGATATTGTCGGGTTGCAGCGCTCGCACCAGCAAACCTAAATTTTCAGGCTTGTCTAAACTAGAAATTTGACCCCATGCTTAATGAAAGAGTAGCATACACTTCAAATTGAATGCTTTTATAAAATCAACGAATACTTGAAAATTTACGGGGATTTTTGTTTAAAGTATGCATTTTCTGATATATAAAAACTGCACTTTAAAAAATTACTGCATGTAAACAAAATGATATTATTGAATGAATTTATGGCGAATGCGCCGGGTGAAAACATTCCTATTTGTTTGCAGGCTTTTTAACATTTAACACACGGGCTAATTACAAGCTGGGAAAATTAATTAAAAAAACTTGTTAGACAAGAAAACTTTATGCAGTATTTTTGATGTTTGCTGCAGTCGACGTATTCACAGGAAATAGGAATGTAGAGTCCGGGAGTTTAGCCTTCGAGGCAGAACCTGAGAAATTTTCTCTTTGTTTATTCTGCAGAATTTAATACGTTGTTGCATAAAATGTGTTTTAAGTTTATTTTAACAACGAACAGATACATTATTTGAACTTAACTTTGAATTCCTACAGAGATGAATAATTGTAACAATCTTAATGTGTTGAGTTACGTGAGTTACGTGAAGGTGTTAAGTCACTTAATTAAACACAGTTATATTCCTTTCCTCACTTTTATTTTTCTTGCTAGATGTACATTTCGGGTACTAAGTACCCATTATCAATAGCTAACTAGCTATTGATAATGGGTACTTAGTACCCGAAATGTACATCTAGCAAGAAAAATAAAAGTGAAGAAAGGAATATAACTGTGTTTAATTAAGTTATGTAACAATCTTATTACAATAACAAAATTTATTGAAAAAACATTTTTTTTTCAACAAATTTTGTTATTGATTTAAGATTATTAATAAGAAATAAGATTGTTACAAAATTGAATTCCTATAGAGATAAATAATTGTAACAATATTATTTCAATAACAAAATTAATTGAAAGAAATTTATTTTTTTCAACTAATTTTGCTATTGATTTAAGACTTTTACAATTATGCAGACAAGCATAATTGTAAAAATCTAAATTCAATAACAAAATTTATTGAAAAAAAAATGTTATTTTAATTAATTTTATTATTGAAATAAAATTGTTACAAAATTGAATTCATACAGAGATGAATAATTGCAAGAATCTTATTTCAATAACAAAATTAATGGAAAGAACAAATTTATTTTTCAACTAATTTTGCTATTGATTTAAGATTTTTACAATTATGCAGAGAAGCATAATTGTAAAAATCTAAATTCAATAACAAAATTAATTGAAAAAAAAATGTTATTTTAATTAATTTTATTATTGAAATAAGATTGTTACAAAATTGAATTCCCACAGAGATAAATAATTGTAACAATATTATTTCAATAACAAAGTTAATTGAAAAAACATTTATTTTTTCAACTAATTTTGTTATTGATTTAAGATTTTTACAATTATGCAAAGAAGCATAATTGTAAAAATCTAAATTCAATAATAAAATTAATTGAAAAAAAAAGTTATTTTAATTAATTTTATTATTGAAATGAGATTGTTACAAAATTGAATTCCTACAGAGATAAATAATTGTTACAATATTATTTCAATAACAAAATTAATTGAAAGAACATTTTTTTTTCAACTAATTTTGTTATTGATTTAAGATTTTTACAATTATGCAAAGAAGCATAATTGTAAAAATCTAAATTCAATAACAAAATTTATTGAAAAGAAATGTTATTTTAATTAATTTTATTATTGAAATAATATTGTTACAAAATTCAGTAACAAAATTAATAGAAAGAACAAATTTATTTTTAAACTAATTTTGCTATTGATTTAAGATTTTTACAATTATGCCGAGAAGCATAATTGTAAAAATCTAAATTCAATAACAAAATTAATTGAAGAAAAAATGTTATTTTAATTAATTTTATATAATTTTAAGTTTAAATAATGTATCTGTTGATTGTTTAAATGAACTTACAGTACATTTTATGTAACAGCATATTATATTCTGCAAAATAAACAAAGATAAAATTTCTCAAGTTTGGACTCGAATTTTGTATTACAAATGAACTATTTAAAGTAAGAAGTAAATTCCTGATGATTTTAGTTGAATAACAAACTTAATGATATGCAGTACAGGCTAAATGTTTAAATACATTTAGTAGTTTCTTTTGACTAAATGTCCAGTTTTGACAAAAACAGAGAATTCGAAGAAATGTGGAGTTTATGAAATTCAATGTGATGAAAATTTATATTGGGCAAACCGGCAGATCATTCGAAACCAGAATGAAAGAACATAGAAAATCTGTTTTAGATACTAAACCAACAACTGGCTTTTCCAAACATGGCATCGCATTCAATCACTTCTTTAATCGGCATAATTTTAAGATTTTGCATTCATCCCTTATTGATACACACTAAATCTAAAAGAAGGCCTGGGGATAAACATAGTAAACGACAACGAGGTGATTTAAAATTTCCCAATTTTGACTTCCCTTATTACCTGAAACAAAAATATGTATATAAACCTAGACAATATTTTTTTCTGTACATTCCTTTGAAAATGGTGTAAACCGAAGCTAGTCGGAATGAAATTTTAATTTGTGAAACAATACCAAGTGTTTTTAATTTAAATAACTTTACATAAATGTCCAGATTGTAAAAATGGCTATTGAACAAACAGGCGGTTTAATCCTAGACATAAAATAAACTCATAATGATCAGAATACACTTAAATAAAATTAATTTAGTAAATATTAATGCCTTTAAGTTTGAAGATGAATTTAGAAAATTAAACCTTATAAGTTATTGCAGAAGAATTCTGCTAACGCTAAATATTATGGGATATTTTTTTTAGAAGACATTATTTATGCTTTATAATTGCATACAATATTTTATTTTGCACTTTTAATAAGATTTCAACATGCTGGATTTATTTTGATCGATAAGTAGAAATTTAAAAATGATTATTGTTATTATTTCATTTCTTAAAGTAATCTGTAATTTGTTTAATAATGAATTCAAAATATGATAACTAACATGTTCCTTCTGTTTTTATTATTAGGTTGTTCGGAAAAAAATGTCGTTTTTTTCAAAAAATTTAATAATGTTGTTTGCGAGGCATCCAAATAAGATTTTTTAATCTGCAAATATACAAGATAGTTCTTAACAATATACTAAGTTTAAGTATTTTGTGTAATAAAATCATTTTGGATTTAAAAAAAAACGACATTTTTTTTTTCCGAATAACGTAATATTTATTATTGTAGAATCAGAGCATATCTCATTTCTTATTTGTATTCAAAAAACGTATCAGAACTTTTATCCTGCGGTGTATATATATTTTTTGGATTACAAATAAAATATTTAAACTTAGAAGTAAATTTCAAAACTTCTGCAGAGAGATATAATTTCAACGATCTTATCCATTGAGCAAAAAGATTGAAACAAGGTTTGATCAACAAACTATTTTTTGTATGTTAATCAAATATTACTTGAATGTGTTAGCTTATTAGGTAATTTTGATTAATTACAAATTTAATGAAAACAAACGCTTTTTGTACAGAGATTTATTTTTAAGTATACATATGCTGATGCATACGCTGTTTATTTTCAGGCATTCGTTGTTTTTTTTTAAAGTTCAATTTAATTTTTTTATCGAGTTTTTAAACTCCCTGATTAAGCGTGAAGTAAAATTTCGAGTATAGAAAAGCCTGAAAATTTTATTTAAGTATACACATCCTGATGTATACGCTGGGTTTGTTCGAGCATTCGTTATTTGTCAAAAATCGTTAAATTTGAACTTTCTAACGAGTGTTTTTCACTCCCAGACTAAGCATGAAGTAAAATTTCGAGTTTAGAAAAGCCCCGCGTAGAAAATTTGTCGAGGGTCGCGCAGCGGCCCGAGACAAATTTTCACGGGGCTTTTCTAAACTCGAAATTTTACTTCATGCGCCACGCGTATAAGCCACTGATTTACACTAAAGTTAAAAATAGTAAAATTTCGAGTTTAGAAAAGCCCCGTGAAAATTTATCTCGGGTTGCTGCGTGACCCTCGACAAATTTTCTACGCGGGGCTTTTCTAAACTCGAAATTTTACTTCATGCTTAGTTTGGGAGTGGAAAACACTCGTTAGAAACATTAAATTTAATGATTTTCAAAAATAACGAATACCTAAATTTTGAGGCTTTTCTAAACTCGAACATTTACTTAATGCTTAGCCTGGGAGTGGAAAACACTTGTTTACGCTTTGAATTGAATTCATTAAAAAATAATTCTTCAATTGTTTCGCTATATCTCGGTAAATATTGATTACCATCACATCTAAGCGTTATATATTTTTAACATTACTGTAAATCAGTGGTTTATACGCGTGGCGCATCAAGTAAAATTTCGAGTTTAGAAAAGCCCCGTGAAAATTTGTCTCGGGTCGCTGCGCGACCCTCGACAAATTTTCTACGCGGGGCTTTTCTAAACTCGAAATTTTACTTCATGCTTAGTCTGGGAGTAGAAAACACTCGTTAGAAACTTTAAATTTATTGATTTTCAAAAAATAACGAATGCCAGAACAAGCACAGCGTTTACACCGGGAAATGTATACTTAAAAGAAACATTCCCTGTGTACCAGTAATACTTCTTAAAAATTATTTATTTATCGTGTAGATTTTCCGTTCTAAGTAGATGTAAGCCAACAACAAATAAAGTTTAAGCGCATAACTAAATTCCTAACAAGAATATTAATTTTAACAATCCTAATAACATTTAATTCCTTAAATAAAACGCTGATTTGTTTCGGTTTAAAAATATGTTTATTGCACTATTATGGTAATTTTTTGTTTGTTAATTTTTACATGCATTGTATTTTGTTTTTCTTTGTCAATTTTCCAGTTATAAAGCAATGTTAATTCTTGGCACTATTTTATTAATAAGTATCTTGAAATAAAACACTTTTAATATTGCTTCGCAAATGTATTCTTTACCAGATGTACATTTTGGACACAAAGTGACCATTTTCAATGGTTTAAATTCATTTATTAATAACTAGATTCAGAAATGTTTCACTACGGGTTAAGTGAGAAATTAATTAAACATATTAAGAAGTATGCTGCATATTACGTAAAATACTTTTAAAAAACAAAGATGTTTAAATTTAATTAAATTTAAACAATATATGAACCCTTTCTTTCTCAAACTTTTGTTGTTAACTGTAATAACCTTTATAATTTGAGGTTTGTAGTCATATTAAACAATTTGTGGTTAAGTATATTTAAAATATATATTATATGGTTTGAATATACACAACCAGAATTTATTATTTACGACAGAAAACCTCAAATTATGATGATTATTTCAGTTAACAACAAAAAATTTAGAAATCTCCGGAGTTAGGCCACTCTCAAAATAAACGGCTCATATAAACAGAATTTGAAACCTACACAAATTACGTGTTTTTATCAAAGTAAAAATTTTGATGCGCTGGCTATCAAAAGCCATGAGTGGGACAAAAACAGACTTATGCCCGTTTTAATGTTAAATTTTGAATCAAGGGGTACCCCTTGGATTTAAAAAAAAAATTTTCGTTAACTGTATCAATCAATTCCTCACTTTTTTCTATGATGTCTTTGTAAGAAGTGTTTTTTTTTTGCTCAATCGGAAGTATTTTTTTTAATAAATGAAATTTAAAAATCACGAAAAATTACAATTTTTGTATTTACTTCCGGCATAATTATAGTAGACCAATGGGAGTTGAACCGTAAATGGGCAATACAAATCTGCATAAATGCTGAAAGTTTTATTGATCCAGCTCTATTAGGACGGAAATTGGTATTTTTTTTCTGCGCTTCAAAACCCCTTTTCAGGCTAAAACGGCGAATTAAAAATACAATTTTTATTTTGTAGCTCCTCTATTATTTACAGTACAACAATAAGAATTTGATCAATAACTAGGTAATACAAATCTCTATAAATGCTAAAAATTTTATTGGCCTAGCTCAATTTCGATCGGCAATAGATTTTTTTTTTACTTTTTAAATTATTTAAAAAAACAATTTTAATTTTTTTTGCTATAGTATTTAAAACAGTGAAACAACAGGAATTTTACTAATAAATAGGAAATACAAATATATATATATATATATAACTGCTAAAAATTTCCTTTATCGAGCTCAATTTGGATAGGAGATAGATTTTTTTTTATTTTTAAAATTAATTAAATAAATAATTTGTATTTTTTTGCTTCAGTATTTAATACAGTACAATAATGGGAATTGTACCAGTAGATAGGAAATGTAAATTTGTCTAAATGCTGATAATTTCAATTATCTAGCTCAAGTAGGAGTATTTTTTAGTTTTTAGCAATTTTGGAATATTTTGATACGCTGGCTATCAAAAGCCATGAGTGGGAGAAGGACAGACTTATGCGGGTTTTAATGTTAAATTTCGAATCAAGGGGTACATACCCCTTGGATTTTTTGAGAAAATATTTTTTTTTTCGGTAATGGTATCAATAAATTCTTCACTTTTTTCTATGACGTTTTTATATAAAATGTTTTTTTCCTGCTCAACCGGAAGTATTTTTTTTTTAATAAATTAAGTTTAAAAATAATTATATTTTAAACGAAATAAATACGAATAGCATATTTAATGATATTTTAGGGATTTTAAAAGTGTAAAAATTAAAGCTTAGCGCGATTCAGCTTGCGAGCGAAGCGAGCCTTTTGCGAGCGCAACGAGCAGGCAAGCGAGCGAAGCGAGCTGGGGTGAGTGTTAGCGAGCTACAAAGTCCTTTTAATATACATACTGCTTTCTCCATCCACCGCATCCTCACTACCTCAACAACACATGATTCTCCAACCACAAACATTCGGCTTACGTACCCTCCTTTCCCCCCTCATCACTCCACTCTTGCTATTATTGTATTTTCAATGCATTAAACATTTTTTAGTTTTGATTTTAACAATCCCTTACGCTTTCTGCGGGCTTTAGCTTGGTAGCCGCAGGTAGTTCCAGCGGGGCGGCGATTCTGCGGGTTTTAGCTTGGTACCCGCAGATAGTTCCAGCGGAACGGCGATTCTGCGGGCTTTAGCTTGGTACCCGCAGGTAGTTCCAGCGGAGCGGAGTACTAGATACATTCTAGTTTGAAACCTAAACAAATTACGTGTTTTTATCAAAGTAATACAATAAAGATTCAACAACTAACAGCCTTCCTATACAGCATTTAATTCTATTAATTATTAACCACATGAAATTCTATAAAGTCCTTTCCACTTAGAGCAAAAAATAAACTTGATTAATAGTTGCTATAGCGATGCGTTGAAGCGTGTGGTTTAATTTAGATCGAGTTTCGGGTTTCGGGAAATCCCTTCTGGTTACAGGTGGGAATTTCGTTCGGAGAGGCTTAAATTAATAACTGCCCACAGCTAAGCACACAAAGAAACTCTGTTCTTTTTTTGCTTCCGGAAAGCGATCGGACGCAATTTCTTGAGTAAATATTAAACACAATCACCGAGGAATATACTAGAAGTTTATTTGCGACATGTATTCTAGGAGTGGCTAAAAAATAAACGTCGTGTTATATTTCACGAGTGAAAGAATGAATAATTAAATCGTTCATGAAAACTCTTTATTTTCATTCAAGGTTGCGATATATTATGGGTAAAATTCAATGTTTTGGGGAGTCACTAATTTCAGCACTATTAATGTTATGATTAAGGGAAAATATTGCATGATACATCAAAATAATGCTGACACTTGTAGGTTTTTAATGTTACCAATTTAAAACGATTAGGGTATTTAGTTTCTTTGTAAAAAATCCTAAAAATAGTTCTATTTTGCGTCATTTATATATTCATTTTTAGGCACAAAGACTTATGCAACGTAAAATTCAAGGGTGTCCGTAAATCTGCATTCAATTAGGTAAACAATCATTAAAAAAAATCATTATATTTTACGTTTACCTTTTTATGCTGAAAATAACGAGTGTCTATAAACTGTAATCATCCCAGTAGGTTCTGACTTTAGAGACATACTTCGTAATTAAATTCAGCACTATGACACTACCCAATGACATATCATATGTTTAATAAAAAAAAACCTCTAGAGTGCTATGATTTTTTTTTTTAATTTATGTTGGCTACACACTTTAGGAATTGTCATATACAATATATTCCATAGCACTCTAGAGGTTTTATTTTATTGAACATACAATATAATTAAATGTATTTGACGTTTCCAAGATTCACCGTTACGGCATAATCTAAGATATGTAATTTGTTTTTCAAAGCAACCGAGATGCCGACATTTTATAGACACTCGTTAGTTATATAGGTCTCTCTCACACTAGCTAACGGCTTGAAAGAGTCTCACTCTAGTAAACCACAAAGAAAGACAGAGAGATAAATAATTTTGTTTAAGCATACAGACCAACTATTATTATAAAAAATGCCCAATAAAAATTAATTATGCCCGGTATTATAAAAATTAAATTTACTTTAATTAAATTAATTAAATTAAATTAAATTAATTAATTCCAAAGATTTCAGTATTATAAACAAAAAATAACTTTATTTGGCTAATAAATCTCCTCACTAAATTATTTGTTTGTTTTTCTATCAAGTAAATTTAATTCTCTAAATAATTTGACAGTTAAAAGTCAAAAGTGTATTTATATTATTATAATTACTTTAGATTCTACTACTTGTATTTATTAATTTCATTACGGTTATCATGTCTATCATATCATCCGTGTCAGATTTAAGTTCGCTTATAGTATCTTCCCTGACAGTGATTAAATCGAACCACAAGACATTCTAAGGAGTCGAAGACCTAGAGTTTTTCGAGTCAGACATAACCAGGGATTTTTATACTTATGCATACGCTTTTTTTGAATTAGTTCCATTTAAAGTTTTAAACGAGTGTTTTCCACTCCCAGACTAAGCATGAAGTAAAATTTCGATTTTCAGGCTTTTCTAAAATCGAAATTTTACTTTATGCGTCACGCTTATTAAACACTGAAAACCCTGAAATATTGTGAACAAGTGAATTTCACTTAAAATCAGTGTCTTGTACGCGTGGCGCATGAAGTAAAATTTCGAGTTTAGAAAAGCCTGAAAATTTGGTTTGGCCGCTCCGCGCTTCGCGCTACGCGACCAAACCAAATTTTCAAGCTTTTCTAAACTCGAAATTTTACTTCATGCTTAGCCTGGGAGTGGAAAACACTCGTTAAGGTCTTTTATAATTTCTAATAAGCTTTCTTTTTCATGTTCTGTGTAATTCTGTCCTATTCCACGGTTATTCTCCATAATTATAAGGAATTATATTAAATTTCCAATTTGATTGACAATTTAATTTGAGATATTGACAATTCAATTTAAAAAAATAGGTGGTTCCAGCTATGGCCACAATGAAAATGTATAATTTTGGTCTGTAATCTACTAATTAAATTATTTATTTCTAGAATTGCTATTAATTTGGTAGGTTTGCTTCATAATACGCAATTTTATTTGCCTATTAGTTTACTAGGTAAATATATTTACTTTACAAATAGTTATCTAATGATTTAATAATCGTTTATAATACCGGGCATTATCTTGATAAATTATTTAAGTGATCATGGATTTTCAAAAATTTAATGCCTTAAGTAAAAAACAAATTACTTGAAGATAAATAAGAATTATTGTTATTTATTTAAATAAATTTAGGTTAAAATAAATTATGTATATTTAATATGTATAAATACATTTATTAAATATTACTATTACTATTAATCAACATCTTCTTTTTCTTGCGTAATTAATGGCCTTACCTTCGTTCTACTCTGATCGACTATTAATTAACACATGCCTAATAAAAATTAAAACAATTCCTAATCAAAATCTTCTTCTACTTGTGTAATTAATAACCTTAGCTTTGCAGTACTGTCGATAAATAAAAATCGATCCTAACTTCTCTAAAATAAATTTCATCGTCCATTACACAACACTCAGATACTTCGAAACTCAAAAATCAATCGATATTTTCGATAAACCGAACACACGCAACGCACCACGCGAATAAATTATCTCAACTGACGATGCAAATTTGTACGATAAACACAATATGGGCGCATGAATCCTTATTGTTTTTCTTATCAAAATTCTAATATCGCTTCGAGTGAAATCGGTGAATTTTTTGTGCTCTGACGCTGGTAAAAAAAGAGAAGGAAACTATTGGCTTAAACAGGTTCGATTTAGATTTTAGTAGTAATTCAATCACCACTGAACTGTTTACGCGATCGGATTAATTTAATAGGCGCATTTATCAGAAAAATACACTCTCGACATGTTTGGATTTTTTATGCTTTACGTTTATCGGAATATGTCCCAACTGTTGGCATTAAACTCCTAACAGTTTTATCTGATGAATGCGCCCATTGATTGTGAGGTTTTGGTTTTGAATTTTAGTTGTTAAAAATAGTGAATTGTTTGTGCATTTGGTGTAATTAGTTAATTGTGTGGTTTTGTTTTCGATGGGGAAAGTAATTAGACACATCGGCATTTTCTGATGAAGAAAATAATAAAAAGGAATAATATATAAAATTACGAAAAAACTATTGGAGAAAATGCAAACAATGTTTTAATTAATAAGACAACTTAAGACGATAAACATCCATTGAAACAACTACTTCCCGTGCAAATACACCTCCGGATATTGAATTATACAATGAAATATTTAAAATCTTATTTAATTTGATTTGTTACAACGCTCTATTAAAGTATATGTAACGTTTAGGTCAAATTCTCTTTAAACTAATAAAAAGGTATAGGCAAAACAATTTTAAGACTTTTTTGCACTAGAAATTTTACTTCACGCTTAATCAGAAAGTAGAAGCACTTGTTATACAATAGCTTATTTCCTCATTTAATTTTTAGCCTGAAAATATGCAAGATGCAATATTATTAATTTTTTGTTAATTATATTAATAACAAAGTTAATTTGATACATTTTATTATTTGACCTGAAGAAAAATGTTATTAAATATTTTGTCAACAACAAATCTTTATTATCGGAAGATACAAAATTAATAAATACACTATTTTATACAATAAATAAATAAACTTAAATTTCTCTTAATAACTGGCTATCGCCGAAATATTTTGATAATTACTCATTGTAAAAAAAAATATTTTTTAGTGTATTTCTAGCTTCACAATATTTTAGTGTTTAATACGCTTGGCGCATGAAGTAAAATTTCGAGTTTAGAAAAGCCTGAAAATTTGGTTTGGCCGCTCCGCCTCGCGGAGCGACCAAACCAAATTTTAAGGCTTTTCTAAACTCAAAATTTTACTTCATGCTTAATCTGGGAGTGAAAATACTCGTTCGAAACTTCAAATTAAACGCTTTTAGAAACGCAAAAACTCAAATATTCGTTCATAACATTTCTCAATTTTTTAAGGAATTTGTTAAACTAGAAAAGCCTGAACATTTGTTAAGTCGCTCTGCTTCGCGGAGCGACCAAACCAAATTTTCAGGCTTTTCTAATCTCGATATTTTACTTCATGCTTAATCTGGAAGTGGAAATACTCGTTCGAAACTTCAAATTAAACGCTTTTAGAAACGTAAATATTCCTTTGCAATTCTTCTCAATTTTTGAAGAAATTTGTTAAACTAGAATACAAGTTTTCGCTTAAAAAATATTTAAACATACAGATAGTTTTATGTAACACCGAACATTGTCATAACGAGATTTTTTTAAGTATGCATAAGCATATGTTGTGCATGCTCCAACGCTCGGTTTATTACAAGACTTGAAGCTTTAAACGAGTGTTTTCCACTCCCAGGCTAAGCATGAAGTAAAATTTCAGGCTTTTCTAAACTCGAAATTTTACTTCATGCGCCACCGGTACATACCACTGATGCAATGTAAAGTTTAGCGGTGTGTTTTAAACTTCTTAGTATGTCAGTGTTTTGTACCGGTGGCGCATGAAGTAAAATTTCGAGTTTAGAAATGCCTGAAAATTTGGTTTGGCCGCTACGCGCTTCGCGCTACGCGACCTAAACAAATTTTCACTCTTTTCTAAACTCGAAATTTTACTTCATGATTAGTCTGGGAGTGGAACACACTCATTTCATGTTTCACATTGAATCCTGTTAAAAAACAACGAGTATCTAAAGATTTACGGTATATACGCTGAAATTGGGACATGTATACTTGATAGAAAAACTCCCTGTATGTACAAGTTGAAGTTGCGATTGATTGGCTACAATTTTTAATGGTAACTCAATTTACACACAACTTAAAAATTAAAGGTGTCAAATTGTATTAGATACAAATGTTCGGTGTTACATAAAACTCTCTGTATTTAGATAATTAGGGAAAGTGTGGATTATTATGAAATTTGATAAAATCATAAAATACAACTTATTTTTCATGAGCCCATTTAATCAAATTTCAGGATTCTATTGTTAACAAGCCCTATCATCACCATAATGCCACTTTACCGATAATCAAGTTTGCTTTTGGTGTAAAACAAAACATAATTTCTCTGTGTTCGGCGTAATTAGATGATAGTGTGTATCTAAATACAAACTATCATCTAATTACACCAAACGCCCAGAAATGATGTTTAGTTTAGAAATTGGAGGTGGGAATGAAAGCGAGTTGGCGCTGAAATTTCAGGTTTCAGAACGGATGCTGCTGCGGTTTAGTAAATTGGAGGGGGGGGGGGGTTACGAGTGTGTAACAGGTTGCCACTTTCTCTCGAAAAGTACGTCACATCTGTCGGTTAACTCGCCCTTCCAATTTTCCCGACCTAATAAGGGTTCAAAATGATTAAGCCCCAATTGAAAGGCTCTCACAATAAATGTTACATCATAAATATATAAAACAGATTTAAAAAAGAATTACTTATAATATAACATACATCTATAGACTATTTTAAAAATTAGAGAAATTCTGATATTTAGTGAGATAGATTTTGCAAGATAGATAAGGTAGTTCAATAATTACAAAAATTCTGATTTGCTGAGATGAATACAGTAGTTCTGATTTGCTAAAATGAATTTAGTTACGTGAAGTGTTTTCTAATAATTATTGTAGTAATCTCTTATTTCACTGATTAGTTTTATTTACTAAATGTACATTTCGAACACTATGTGTCCATTCTTAATAATAATACAACTGACAAATATGTTTATTTTATTAATTGACAGTGTCAGTCAAACAAAAATTTCAAGGAGGGGATTATTTAGGGGGCACATCATACCTTAAATACCGGACATAAATTTAATATAAATAATGTTAAATTGTTAAAAGAATCAAATTTTTATAAACTAGACATGTTAGAAGCAATTTATATGTTTAAAAATAAAGATAACCTACTAAATTTCGATTTAAGCCCCCTAAATAATCCCCTCCTTGAAATTTTTGTTTGAGTGACACTGTCAATTAATAAAATATACATATTTCTCAGTTTTATTACTACTGAGAATAAACACATAGTGTCCGAAATGTACAGGGTGGTTGTTTTTCGATGATATTATAGGGTATATGCTAAACGGTACGAGATACGAAAAAACTAAGATATGTGTCTCGTTTTCTTTTTTAGTGTTTAGTTTAATGGCGCAATCAGATCTACACTAACTAGATTGGTTTAGAAGATACAGGGTGATTCTCAAAATCTGCCGATTTTTATTATCTCTTATGACTCGGTTATTTATGGAGATATAAACAAAATTTAAATACAAAAGTTTTATGACTTTTTACGTAGAATCCATTTGAAATATTTGTTTTTCTGGCTGTCGTCGGTCCGGATAACGCTCAAAATATAGGTCTAAAGCTATGGCTTTATTTTCATAACGGCTATATTGAGGGTATTCAAAATAAAGACCTAAAATGTTTAATTTTACATAGTTTTAAAAAATATTCATTTTAGACTCCCTTTTTGAAGAAGTATAATTGAAAATATCAAAACCAATACGTAATTAATCTTGAATTTTATGACATGCAAGCAAACAAAAACAAACGCTTGAAGAATTCAATGCATGGCCATCTAGAAAATATTTCTTTTTGTGTTTTGGTATTTTAGCTATTTAGGACAAACAAAATATTGAGTGTTGTATATTGTTGCAATCACAAAAAAAAAATGAAATTTTTTGAGGTACTCAGATACAGGGTGTCCCATTTAAGAAAATACTAGTTTTGATAATATCTCAAAAATTAAAACATCTATATTATTTTAAGTACACCACTGGATTTTACGTAATAAGTCATGAAACTTTTGTATTTAAATTTTGTTTGTATCTCCATAAATAACCGAGTCATAAGAGATAATAAAAACCGGCAGAATTTGAGAATCACGCTGAATCTTCTAAACCAATCTAGTTAGCGTAGATCTGATTGCGCCATTAAACTAAACACTAAAAAAGAGAACAGGGCACACATCTTAGTTTTTCTGTATCTCTTACCGTTTAGCCTATACCCTATAATATCAACGAAAAAAAAAACCACCCTGTACATTTAGTAAATAAAACTAATCAGTGAAGAAAGAGATTACTACAATAATTATTATGAATAAAGTAGTTTAATAATTACAGAAATTTTGACTTGCTTAGAGCAGTTTTGCCATATTTGAAGACATTTCTTTAATTAAAAGAATTTTAGCGATAAATAATGATCGATAAATAATGAAGAATTTTGTGTTATGATGAATGAAATGTTCTTATAACTTTACACTAAATCAGTAATTTCAAAATTTGAAAAATAAAACTTGGAGCGTCCACTAATTAAATTTTAATTTAACTTGTAATTAATAAAAATACTGTAATCTATGAATTAAATTCATGCCAATAAAATGTTCCTTTATAATATATACCATCTTTTGTGATAATCATGTTTTCGTTATACCTATTTTGCGGTACAACATAACTTCGTAATTTCATAATTTGAAAAATAAAAACTTGAAGCGTCTGCGAATTAAATCTTAGTTGAAATTGTAATTATCAAACATGCTGTAATTTACGAATTTAATTCATGCTAATAAAATGTTTCGTTATAAAAAATACCTTCTTTTGCGATAATTACTTTTCGATATACCTATTTTGCCATACTTATGAAACGAACTGTCAAATCCAATTTGTTTTGATTGAATAAAGGGGCCGAGAAGAAGAAGATTTGGCACATAAAGTAAATATTTAGAGTTTAGAAAAGCCAGAAACCAAATGGTTAGGATTTTCTAAACTCGAAATATTTATTTCATACTTAATCAACGAGTGAAAAATACTTCTTTCAATATTATTGTACATTTAAACAATTACGAAGATATGCAAGTATGAAATTAAACTAAATACATACTCACAGATTTTTATTTTAAATTTAAATTAATATTAATTTCCAGTTGATTTAAAGACATTTAATAATCAATAGATGTTTAATAATCACCATAAAATTCAGTTGGTTTAGAGAAAAGTAAATATTTTATCTTACTTTATACACAATTCAAATATCTCGACAAGTTACTCAAAAATTCAAGTTATGTCTAATAATTACCCTAAAATTTATTTGGTTTATGCCCGGTATTATAAACGATTAAAAAATAATTTGATAACTATTAATGGAGTAAATTTATTTACCTTGTAAACTAATGGGCAAATAAAATTAGGTATTATAAAGCAAACCTACCAAATAAATAGCAATTTTAGAAATAAATAATTTAATTAGTAGATTACAGACCGAAATTATACATTTTCATTGTGGCCATAGCTGGAACCACCCATTTTTTAAATTGAATTGTCAATATTTCAAATTAAATTGTCAATCAAATTGGAAATTTTGTATAATTTCTTATAATTATGAAGAATTACCGTGAAATAGGACAGAATTACACAGAACAAGAAAAATAAAGCTTATTAGAAGTTATAAAAGACCTTAACGAGTGTTTTCCACTCCCAGGCTAAGCATGAAGTTAAATTTCGAGTTTAGAAAAGCCTGAAAATTTGGTTTGGTCGCGTAGCGCGAAGCGCGGAGCGACCAAACCAAATTTTCAGGCTTTTCTAAACTCGAAATTTAACTTCATGCGCCACGCGTACAAGACACTGATTTCAAGTGAAGTTCACTCGTTCACAATATTTCAGTGTTTTCAGTGTTTAATACGCGTGGCGCATGAAGTAAAATTTCGAGTTTAGAAACGCCTGAAAATTTGGTTTGGTCGCTCCGCGCTTCGCGCTACGCGTCCAAACCAAATTTTCAGGCTTTACTAAACTCGAAATTTTACTTCATGCTCAGTCTGGGAGTGGAAAACACTTGTTTAAAACTTTAAATGGAACTAATTTAAAAAAAGCGTATGCATAAGTATAAAAATCCCTGGTTATGTCTGATTTGAAAAACTCTAGGTCTTCGACTCCTCAGAATGGCTTGTGGTTCGAGCTAATCACTGTCAGGGAAGAACTTAAATCTGACACGGATGATAGGATAGTCATGATAACCGTAATGAAATTAATAAATATAAGTAGTAGAATCTAAAGTAATTATATTAATATAATACACTTTTGACTTTTAACTGTCAAATTATTTAGAGAATAAAATTTACTTGGTAGAAAAACAAACAAATAATTTACTGAGGAGATTTATTAGACAAATAAAGTTATTTTGTGTTTATAATACCGAAATCTTTGGAATAAATTAATTTATTCCTAAAATACATTTTATTTAGGGAATAAAACGTTTTATAATACCGGGCATTAGAGAATGATGAATATTTTATCTTACTGTATACAAAATTCAAATATCTCTACGAGTTTTTTTTTCAATAATTCAAGTTATTGTTTATAAACTTTAAAAACTTGGGAAAAAGCGGCAAAATTCAAAAATTATAGTTGTATTTGAAGCCAGAACTTCATTTTTATTTACTAAATATTTCGTTGAATTTATGTCAGCTTCTTCAGGGCAAGTTAAAACTAAAATAAATAAATACAAAGATATTATAAAGAGAAATTCGATTGCATTTAGCGATTGTTTGAAAACAAAATTTCTACAAAACTATTTAATCTGTAACTTTTTTACTTTCCGCCGTATGTAATACAAAGGGAAAGTATTGTTTTCGTGAAAATTTTTGAATCAAAAATTTTAGCGGAAATATCCGTTTTGAGGTCCTCTGAGTCGAATAAGACCATTTTTGAAAAATGTCTGTCTGGCTGTGTGTCTGTGTGTGAGTATGTGTGCGCTGTACCGCAAAAACCGCTAAAGATATCAAGATGAAACTTGAAACTTAAGCTTTTTGATACAATTGGAAGAACTGAAAAGCTTTTAGTGAAAATCGGAAAATCGGAAGTGGTACTTTACTCGTAGCGTTTTTCAGTTTTTTCAATAAATGTTCATCAAACAAAAAATTCTTTCAAATAAAAGTTGTAGATAATAACAAAATAAAGATGTATTGTTTATTTACTTTTTGTCATAGCACTCTTAGTTTTTGAGATATTTCAAAAGTTGTGTGTTTTATCTAGTTATTGGTGTGTGACAGTGTATGTGTCGATACAATTGAAAAATGTTTCAAATAAAAGTTGTAGGAAATGAAAAGCTTAAGATTTTTTGTATCTTCACTTTTTGTCATAGCACTCTTAGTTTTCGAGAGAATTAATAAATAATGTTCTATTATCTAGTCATTGGTTTGTCTCAGTGTATGTGTTGATACAATTGAAAAATGTTTCAAATAAAAGTTGTAGTTATCAAAAAGTTGAAGACATTCTGAAAATAATAATGCTACAAATATTTTAAAAGTGATTTAATACGCAATTTACGGGGAAAAGTACTATGATGGACACATCACCATTTTTTATTATAAAAATTGTATATTTCGCTTAGTTGAAGGATTATATTTTTACACTATTTATTTATTTTATTATTTTAACTTCTTTTAATTTGTATTGAAATATTCTTACTGTTAAGTTATATTTTGTAAACGATCCGCCGTATATTAATAAAGATAAGGTAAAATTGAATTTGTCAAATATTTGCAGAATATATACAAAATATAAAAGCTCTTACTTTAAACAAAATTCAAATATCTTGACAGGTTTTTTGAAAAATTCAAGTTATTGTATAAATTTAATAAAGAGGCATTGACAATTAGCGATAGTTTGAAAACAAAGTTTGAACAAAACTTGACTGATTATTTAATCATTACTTTTTTTGATTACAAAGTAAAACTAAATTGATCATTTATTTGCACAATATTTACAAGATTACAAGATTATTTTGTTACAATGTATGTAATTATCTTAACACCAATTATACTCGAATTTTCTTTTATATTTTAAACCCTGTAATTGAGCGTATTGTCTACTGGGCTTTTGTATCAATAAAATAAAATAAATATAGACGCAAATTTATTGTTTTCCTCAGACTTTTTCAAATATTCAAGTACTTCTTTAAATGAACATTTGAAAAAGTCTTAGCAAATGTTTCCAGAAAAAAACGGATTTTTTTAACATAATATATAAAATTACGAAAAAACTATTCGTGAAAATGCAAACAGTGTCTTAATTAATAAGACAATTTAAGACGATAAATATCCATTGAAACAACTACTTCCCGTGCAAATACACCTCCGGATATTGAATTAATTCAATATCCGGAGGTGTATTTGCACGGGAAGTAGTTGTTTCAATGGATATTTATCGTCTTAAATTGTCTTATTAATTAAGACACTGTTTGCATTTTCACGAATAGTTTTTTCGTAATTTTATATATTATGTTTAAAGTGTGCAAACTATAAGAAGCGTAAGCTTATTTTCTCGAATTCAAATGGTTTTGAATTTGAATTTATCTTGTTTGGATTTTTTTAACCTAATTTTATGTTGTTAATTAAAACATATCGACACAGTTTTTTTTTTAATAAACTGAAGTTGATATAAAGAAATACAAAGCTATTTGAATTCGATTACAAGAAATTACAGTAACAAAATATTATTTCTTACTATTAAATTATATTAATAATATAAAAATTATCTCAGATAAAAGATGTAATTCGGTTTGGAAATAGCATTAGCGACATACTGTATTTCCACTTTTATTTTTTCGTAATATTGCAATCCATGTGTACTTTATGCATATTTATTTTTATTGTAATATGATATAAAATTCTAATGTACACGCATTAACAACTAAAATTACAAAATCGGCTGTTGAAACCTTAAATTTTATAAGTTAGCATTGAAGCGACAAAATAGTTGTTCATACAAAACGGATTATAATAAAGCTGAGAACTCTAATATTTAAATATAAATTTTGATAACGTTTACTTATTAACCAATGTAATCAATTAAACTATAAGGATATTTAGTGTTTGACATACTTTTTAACATTAAATAATTCAAATAGTTTACTGATATAAATATTTGACTATTTTGTCAATTCTAATTCACAGCCCTAATTTATAATAAACTTTAAGGCACTATCAACTCTAACTTACTCCAGTTCAATAATCCCAGCAATAAAAATAATAGAAATTTAATAAAATAAAGCTCTTTAACTTTGTTCGTATAACATACTATTTTCTTAGTTATGATTGTAGTTTCTATTATACAATACAATTATACAGGGAATTCTTTTTTAGGTAAACATGCATGAGCTGTACATTTTCTGACGTTCGTTGTTTTTTAAAAGAATTTAATTTGAAGCTTTAAACGAGTGTGTTCCACTCCCAGACTAAGCATGAAGTAAATTTTCTGGGCTTTTCTCAACTCGAAATTTTACTTCATGCGCTAAGCGTATAAAACACTATAATATTGTGAACTCTTAGTATATTTATACTTCTCTTGAAATCAGAGTTTTATACGCGTGGCGCATGAAGTAAAATTTCGAGTTTAGAAAAGCCCAGAAAATTTACTTTATGCGCCACGCGTATAAAACACTGATTTCAATTAAAGTTTAAAAGATACTACTTATGTTTGATAAATTTAATAAATAAACTATTATTTTGTCTAAGCAATTTGCTTAGTGATAGGATTACATTTTCCGTACTTATATAAATTAACCCTTTCAGCCCTGGCATTTTTCTGGTCCCCAAAAAATGTTGTGTATACTGCATATTATTTATTACTATCTCAGATATTCATAGAGTTTTATTTGAAGTATACATATCTGAATATACTGTATTCGCTGTAAATTCTCAGATATTCGCTTTTTTACAAATATTTCAAATTAAACTTTCAAATGAGTGTTTCCACTACCAGATTAAGCATGAAGTAAAATTTCTAGTTTGAAAAAGCCTGAAAATTCGGTCCGATAATCGTTTGTTTTTTAAAATAGTTTATTTTTAAGTCATAAACGAGTGTTTTCCACTCCCAGATAGAGCATGAAGTAAAATTTCGAGTTTAGAAAAGCCAGAAAATTTGGTTTGGTCGTGTAGCGCGTAGCGCTACGCGACCAAACCAAATTTTCTGGCTTTTCTAAACTCGAAATTTTACTTCATGCGCCACGCGTACTAAACACTGATGTGCTTTGATGTTCAGAATACACGTTTTTAGCATACTGCTTTAGTAGAAAATTTTGCACTTCACTTAAAATCAGTGATTTATACGTGTGGCGCATGAAGTAAAATTTCGAGTTTAGAAAAGCCTGAAAATTTGGTTTGGTCGCGTAGCGTTACGCGCTACACGACCAAACCAAATTTTCAGGCTTTTCTAAACTCGAAATTTTATTTCATGCTCTATCTGGGAGTGGAAAACACTCGTTTATGACTTAAAAATAAACTATTTTAAAAAACAAACGATTATCGAATATGTTACAGCTCATGCATACATGTATATATACAGGGTGAGTCGGGAGGAGCGCACCAAACTCTAGGAGTGTATTATACACGTGAAAATAATGTAAAAAAACTCATTTGTTCTTATCCGATTTTCAATTGTTTTCAAGTTATGGCGTAATTAAAAATGTTCATCTAGCTTTCCACTTCTATCTGAATTTTAACATTATCAAAATATGCCATGTTCGAGGCTTATAAACATTTGATAATTCTGACGTTTTGATGAACTGTCAGTGTACGGTGAACAGTAACTGAACGTTTAAGTTCGAATTAATGTGATTGTTAGTGTTGCAAAATGCCACATACTTATTCAAATTTAGAATATGCAAATATGGTGTTTGTATATGGTTTCTGTAATGGAAATGCTACAGCTGCTGTTGAAGAATATCGTGAATGTTTTCCACACCAAAGACATCCTGATAAAAACATATTTATTAGAGTTTTCAACAAATTGTGCGAGACTGGTAAGCTTCCCAGTGCTAACATAACATATGAGCGCGCTGCTCGACAAGGTTTTGTAGAAGTAGAAAATATTCTGCATCTAGTAGAAGAAGATGCAACTACTAGCTCACGGAGAATTGCCACTCAATTGGCAATTCCACAAAAAAGAGTGATGAACACGCTACACGAGCAAGGCTTATATCCTTATCACGTTCAGAGAGTACAGCACCTACAACCAGGGGATTACGCTAACCGTACGGAATTTTGTCGGTGGATAAATAATAATCATCGTAATGTATCGAAGCAGAAAATGTATAGAAGTCAATGGCGGTATTTTTGAACATTTGTTGAAAGAACGCTATGATTAAGGAACATTTTTTGTATAATAACTTGTTTATTTGTTAATATGCTATAACTTGAAAACAAATAAAAATCGGACAAGGACAAATTAGTTTTTTTACATTATTTTCACGTGTATAATACACTCTTAGAGTTTGGTGCGCTCCTCCCGACTCACCCTGTATTTAAAAGAAAAATTCCCAGTATGTTTACCAAATTTCAGTGGTGGCAAATGACACCGTTAGGGCGGAAAGGGTTAAAGACAAAATGTAAACTCTTATAAATTTGAAGTGTTATAAAAAAATTGTATGCTTTTGCTGAAGAAAATCTTTAAAACAGAATCTGGATGGGAGCAAGAGTGATTTTTTAAAGTCAAAGAAGCTCTGTAGAATCATCGACAGTTTTGAAGAATATTAATAATTTTAATTCAAACACTTATATTTAGTAGAAATGTTTTACCAAGTGAATAATGAGAAGCAAGTTTATAATATATTAATCATTTCTTAAAGCTGTGTTTCTTTATTATTATATTTTTATAATATTATAGGAATTTAAAATTGTATTTTGTTTACGTGTTGAAAAATTAAAGAAAAAAAACAGAGAAATAAGCATAGATCAGAAAATCATCCTACTTATCTAAATTAAGACAAAATGCAAACTCTCCTGGATTTTAATAATTTAAGAATTATAAAGAAATTTTACCTTATTTACAAAAAAACATTGGCAATACTGGCTGAAAACAAGAGTTACTTTATAAAGTCAAAGAAGCATACAATGTTTTAAAGATTAAAAGAAACTGTGTTTCTTTCTTATTATAATATAATAATATTTTAAGCATTTTAAATTTAATGTTGTTTGCGTATTAATTAGTTTTAAAAAAATCTGTCAATTAAGGAAACATCGCAAAATAAAAACGGATTTTGTGATGGTTCTTTATTTCTCAGATTTTTTTAAATTTACTAACACGCAAACAAAATTAAATTTGAAATACTTAAAATATTATAAGAATATGTTTGCTATTATTTTTTGATGTGGTATAAAATCGACAAAATTATTTTATTATTTTAGGAATTTATATTTTGTAATATTACTCTGTAAATGAGTTGTCTTCTTGGGTAAGAAATATTATTATTATTAAAATTGTAAAAATAAAAAAAATATTATCCACGTAGTAACGCTTGCAATGATTTTTACTTTTCTTAAATTTAAGTTGGCTACGCGCTTTAGAAATTAAAAAAAAAATGTCAAACATAATAATTTTAATACATAATTTTAAAGTTGCCAACCTACAATATTTTTCACGGGAGATTTTTTTTTTAACATACGATAGTTTCTACGTGGAAAATTATATTTATTGATTTCTATTTTTATAAAATTGTCGATTTTGTACCACAACAAAAAATAATCCCAAACGGAGAAAAAGATTAACCCTCGAGAGAGTGTGTGTGTGTGTGTGTGTGTGTGAGAGAGAGAGAGAGAGAGAGAGAGAGAGAGAGAGAGAGAGAGAGAGAGAGAATTTCTGCAGTTGACACTTATCATCTCCTCCAAGGGATTTGTGCATGTATGTGGTCATTCATGTGGGCCTTAGTTGGGTGCTAGTTATCCAAGGGGTGACAAGATTTACAATAATAGGATAAGCAGAATGTCACTGAGAAATAAATAAGGGCACGAAACATGAATCCATTCAATTTAAAAGTTACCTTAATAGTAAACAATTTTAAATCAGCTTTTGCAACCGAGAAATGTAGCAGATTTTACATTCGACACGATTTTTCAAACTTAATTTGAAAAGGTTTATAATAGATTTTGAAGGTCAATTTATTTTTTAAAGTTGTAGCCTGAGATGAGTAAAATCCAGAGATATCAAAACCTTTAAATAATAAAAAGGATAGGTGTATATGTTTTGCATCTGGGTGACTCAAATACAAAGTATCTCTAAAAAAAAATAACTTTAATAAAAAAAATATTGATGTGTCTATCATGGTACAATTCCCCATGTTAGATACTTAAAATCAATAGTTATCACCTACCTTATTTGTCAACAAATGTTTCTTATACCTGTTAAACTTTGTTCGTAAGCCTCACTTATGTTTTCAGTTTTCCACAAAATATTAATCACAAGATCAAACTAACGTCATTTATAGCAATAGCTCACTTATTCTGTAACGTTGACGCACTTACCAGTTCTGCCCGATGTCATTTAATAATCGCCGGCCCACCTGCTCAATGAAGATGGGGTGGTTCGGATTTTATTTTATTTTATTTTTGGGCGCCACGTGATTTTATTACGACGATTATCAACAGAACAAATGAAAATCACGAAAATTATTAATTAACCAACAATGGAAAGACCACTCAAGAAAATACTTATTTTTCCCAAAAAATAATAATATAATTTATTTTCCCCAAATCATATTAACATAATAACAAGCCAATTAAAATTGCTAGTAAATTTAAAAAAAAAAACGAAAGTTAATTAATTTCAACATCAAAAAAAAGATTAAGACTTGTACTATAGAGTTCACTAGAATATTTTGTCTAATTCTTAAATGTATGTAACCAAAAAAAAATATAAATAACCGTCCGTTAGCGCTAAGGGATGTTAGTTTGAGTTTGGTTTAATCGCCTAGAGAATTAATTCCGTTACTGTTTTTCTTTTTTTTTAAATTACCACTCTATAAGCACGCAGTCGTACAATTACTTGTTACGCCACTGCATAAAATTTATCATATTTAATATTAAATAGAAAAAAAAAATAATAAAAAAACAACTACGCATTTCAATTATACGTTCAACACACACACAATAAAAACAATTTGTATTTGGGCTTATCTGTGTTTGATGCACTCCCTGACTACTCCAACAACTCCTCCACTCTCTAAAACGACTTTCAGCACACGAATCCAAGAAGAACATCAACCCACAATAAACACGTCTTCATCCAATTGGAATCCAGAAAATCCAGAAACTCGACCTCTCATCGATCTCTTCCTTCTAATCTCAATTTTCCAATTAAGCAATCCAATATGGATGGAAAGGAAACATAGATACTCCGAAATCAATAAATTATTGAAAATTCGGAACTAAAATAGAGAACCTAAAAATACCGGTTTCAATAATTTTGAAATTACTTAAGTTGTAGTTTTCCTCCGTTTTTTTCCCCCCTTTTTTCCTATTCACAGCAATAAATAACCGAACATAGTAAATCAATCAATTATAATAAAATTGATGAAGATGAGCATTACGAAACATACCTGCGATAGTGGGCGGTTCTATAAGAATACTTGGATTGGGTGTTGATAAAAGATTTCCACCAAGATTTAACAAAATGTCGGATCCCTCGATGGTGTTGGAATCGATTAACATCTAAGGTGCCACAAGTAATCCACCGAAGTGATATGCGTATTTGTATCACACCACAAATAACGCAGAAGTTATGAATCTAATTTTTACTTTAAATCCTATATAAAAATCGATATTTAAATAGCAAAACTCGCTCTATTTAAATTTGTAAAAAAAATATATGATTCACGTTCACCATTAGAATTGAAAATCTAATCAGTCCGTTGAGGACGATCTGCGCGAACCCCGAAAGTCACAGATGCGCGGTCAGGTGTGCAAGAAAAAGACGCGCGCTCATCCAATGCACGATTAATTCAAAAATAGAATTAAATTAGCGTATGCTAATAAAATTGCATATAACAAAACCCTATAAAATAAATTCACAAAACCTTAAGCCAATTTTATACCGTTACAATTCAAAGTAGTTTATACGTAAAATTCACATATTTAAAACAATATTAATAAAATAACTAAAAGAGCTACGACAAATAGTGAATATGCATTAAATGTTAATTTTTTGATTATCTACAACTATTATTAACAAGATTTTTTTTATATGATCAATATTGAAGAGAAATCAAAAAACAATGCTAAGAGTAAACTACCACTTCCGGTTTCCGCATTTTCACCAAAAGTTGATCGGATACTACTACTGTAATGAAAAGCTAAAGTTTATAGTGTCATCTTAACAGTTCAATCGGTTTAGACTTTATCGTGGAGACAGAATTACAGACATTTTTCAAAAATGGTCTTAATCAAGTCAAGGAACCTCAAAATGGATACATCCACTAACATTTTTGATTTGAAAATTTCCACGAAAACAATAATCTCCCTTTATTTTGCATATGTAAATATAAATATATGAATAACAACGATTTTTTAAAGAATAAAATGATGTGCGATTGATTTTGAGTAATGAAGTAGAGAATAAAAATCCATTATTTAAATTAATCGCGAGAAACTTAAAAGAAAATATTTATTATTTAACGAAATTGCTAAAAACATACAACAATAAATTTGGATATTTAATTGATAAGGCGGATACATGATGAATCTTCATTAAACTATTAAACAAAATAATTAATTGTGAGTTTAAGTAAATTTAGGTGATATAATTAAGCTTTAATTATACCAATCTCGAGATTAAAAATGGAGATACGAAAAACTAACAACATGTATTAATATTTTCAGACTCGCTGGGGATAAGTTAATTTAATCTTAATAGGTCCATTAAGGGAGTTGAGCGTATACTCGTATATATGTGTATGTGTCTGTGTATCGCCTTCGAAATATAATATTAATGGCGATGGCTACCTTATTTAAGCCGTGATTAATGCCGTCGTCGGCGCGCTTTAGCGAAATTTAATTAGGGCGAAATCCTCTTGAGCCTAATACACACCGAACACTCGCCTCTTTTTTTTCCATTTAAAACATTTCATGACTAAATTCCGATATACGAGGAATTGCTCGCTAGGATTTTTACGGAGTAATGAAATGATAGATTTTTTTAAGCTGTTTTTTTAAATAAGTATTAAATCAATTAATTTTCTATTTTTTAAACCCATAAATCAATAATATATAAAATTACGAAAATGTTATTCGTGAAAATGCAAGCAATGTCGTAATTAATAAGACAACTTAAGACGATAAATATCCATTGAAACATAAGCAAAGCTATACTGAAGAGAGATAAATCTCGAAACGCGTCTATAGATGGCCTAAGACATTAGTTTTAATTCAAGTCCTTTCACTTCTATTTTTTTGTTATTTCTCCTTTCATTTTAAATTTGTATTTGTTAGTTGGTTTGAAGAGAATTTGACCTAAACGTTACATATACTTTAATAGAGCGTTGTAACAAATCAAGTTAAATAGGATTTTGAATATTTCATTGTATAATTCAATATCCGGAGGTGTATTTGCACGGGAAGTAGTTGTTTCAATGGATATTTATCGTCTTAAGTTGTCTTATTAATAATGACATTGTTTGCAGTTTCACGAATAACATTTTCGTAATTTTATATATTATAATTTTAACATTTAAATAATCGTACCAACATGACACTAGTTTGAATTGAACTATATCGAGATCGCCATGTTTTATTTTCTTTGTGACTTTGTTTTAACGCTTTTGACATATAATATATTCCATTTGTTTCTGGATCTCGCCTAGCTATGGAAAAGTGACAGTTTAAGTATTGTAAATGGGGCTGGTTGTGTTTTAAATCAGGGTTTTTAAATGTCACTGTCAGATGTTCGATTTTAAGGTTATAATTTCTGACTATTGTGATCTTACACTGTTGCCTGTTTTACAAATTTTCAGATATAAAAGGATAATAATATGCAGTTTTAAGATTAACAAAATTTACTACTTGGTTTTTGTACATACAAACACAGCAATAATATTGTATATAACAAATATAATGAATTCGGCTCTGCAAACTTATTTCATCATCCATTTGTATTTCTCGCTTGGGTCTTCCCGTTAACACATTTTGATCAACTTTCCACCTTAATTTTGGTCATTCTCTCTTCTGTTCGCCCTCAGTATTTTTTTGTAGAATTGCAAATTTATTCCCACCCTCTTGTGATACTGATAATTTTCATGTCAAACAATTTTTAAGCCCTCATTCCACTTTTATTATTTAGTCAAGAGAACCTGCATCTGAATCTTCTGATGTTTGTTCTGAGCCAGATTCCCCAAGCGAAATAATAAAAGAAGGAATGGTTTCAAAAGAAAGGTTCCCCATGTGTTTTGTCCAGTCATCCGAAATAAGTTTTTCACAATGATCACAGAAATTTTCCTACATATCGGATGTACATTTTGAGAGAGACTCAAGCCATAAATTCTGAACACGATCCTTAGATGGTTGCTTAGAAATTATGTGCTTAGTGTAGTAAGTCTTACAAAACCCCCATGCCATTTCAATTGGATTGTATTGACAATGGTATGGCGGTAATCTAAGAACTTCGTGCCCGTTCTTTCTCAAAATGTTATCAACTACGTAAATTTTGTCATTTGATCGAAAAGGTATAAATAAAGCCCATAGTTCCTTTTTGGTTAATTTTGGATTGAATTTTACATTGTGTTTAACCAACCACTCCTGCATTTCGCATTTCTTACAAGAAAATGAAGGAGTTTTGTCTAATTGCACAGAATGGTATGCAGCATTATGCATAATAACTACACATTTCCCTGAAAGCTTAGCCAAAGCAGGAATAAGTTGATTAACCACCCAATTTTGAAAAGTATTACCATCCATTGTGGCATGGTAATCTCGGTCATTGTTTTTCGAATGTAATAAAAAATCGCACCCATCCAAAAATCCACCCCTATACCCAGCATGTAGAATGGTAAAGCGTTTGCCTTCATTTTTGAATTTAGTTGGATTACTTTTTATATCCGTTTCATGTACCCAGCGTCGAACCACGGATCCATTCTGATATATCCATGTTTCATCCAGGTATACGAATTGGATATCTTCACTGGAATTTCGTTACTCTAAAAATTTTCTAAGGAAAATAATTTTAGCTGCAACAACATGTTTTTGTTCACAGAGAATTTTGCGCCCATTAATTAATTTGAATTTATACCCCATACTTTTAACAACCCTATAAAGTGTTGTTCTACTCCCATGGAACTCATAATTTTCTTTCATATCATTCAAAAGATCTCTCAAAGTAAAATACTGATTTCTAGAGTTATATTGCCAAATTAGTTGTTGCAGATCTTTTCTAGCTAGGTGATTCCAAAAATGGCTGTTTTTAGATCGTTTGCCAGAAGTAGTAGATTTCAATTCGTCAGGTCTTTGTCATAAAATTAACTGTATAGAAGATCTCCCTACCTGAAACGTAATTTTCTTTAATTAAATATATATGATAATTAAAATACTAGACATACCCCAAAAATATCTATTAAAATCGTAATAATATTGTGATGCTGTAGATTTGGATTACTTTGCCTAAAATGTTTGTAGGATTTCAGAATTTGTAACCTTTTTGATTCAGAGATAATCTTTGGCATGTTAATATTTAATATGTGCCTGAAATTATTTTTCACTTTGACATTGACACAGCATTGAAACACTAGATTAATTTGATTTAATAATAAAATGCTCGAAGAAGCGACCGCGTGGCGAAATAATTGTTGCAAGATTAACAATAAACCTCTTGAAAATTAAAAAGAGGATTACTTATGATATCATAAATTATTGCAACACTGTTAAAATAAGGAATCAGGAGTGGCAACTAATAAAAAATGTAAATGTTGATACTGCAACATAACAACACGAAAGCATGGCTAGGCGAGATCCAGAAACAAATGGAATGGTGTATATTTTAAAGTACCGAGTGTCTTCCACTCCCAGACTAAGCATGGAATAAAATATCGAGTTTAGAAAATCCCCGCGTAGAAAATTTGTTTTCTACGCGGGGCTTTTCTAAACTCGAAATTTTACTTCATGCGTCACGCGTATAAAACACTGATTTATAGTAAAGTTAAAAATATATAACGCTTAGATGTAAAGGTGATGAATATGATGTAGCAAAAAAATGCAAGAATAATTTTTTTGTGAATAGTTTTAGAATAATAATAATAAAAGTAGAATACATTTACTTTAGGCAATTTTTCCATATTGTTGATATTTAAATCATTATATCTTAACGGGGAAAGTGCTGTGATGAACACAACATCATTTTTTTTTAGATTCGCAGAATTGTTATCCATTGTAAATTAATTTCAATCATTAGATTGGCAGCTCACTTTAAAGGCTTACATAAACTGTTTCCAAACTAGGTCTGTTTGATTAACAATCACCTGTAACTGTTATGGTCGAGCAGTTATGTACTAGCTGGATTAACAAAGGTACACGTTTCCAGTCACGAATTGGAAATTAGTTACTTAATCGGTTTGATATGTTTACCTGTGTATTTAATAATTTTAATTGTATGCTTATATTTGAAAACATTATAAATAAAAAATAAATAAATGTATTTAAACTCAATAAACGTGAACAATTCAAAATTAAAACTAATTGAATTTGAGATAATTGTATACGAACATTATCCTATATTATGTTCGAACTCTTTTTGTTTCTATTCACACAAATTCATGTTTGTGTGAATACAATCACTCATAAAATTAGGGTAAACATTTTTTTCGTATGTGTTGATAAACTGGAAAATAATCCACTTAAGTTTTAGTTTTCAGCACTTTAAATGCATTAATAAATTTGGTATGTGCAATACCTTTATTTGTTCGACTGTTCGATTATATTTTCTGTTTTACAGGAAATTTAGTCGAGCATTTTTATATAGAGTATTTTTATTTTACGAGAGTGGATTTTAATATGTCCATTTAATGTTTAATTGCCGCTTGGACATTTTTATCCTCAATGAAAATGCCATTTGAAAAATTAAACTAATAACGTTAACGCTTTATCGATGAGCAATTGCTATAAAATTTTATGAGTAGAATTACTTAACCATAACAAAAATAACATTATTATAAAGTTCTTTTTAATTCTAAATTGCTAATGTTATTACTATTATTTAGTTGAGAATACAACTCATAGCCTACTAGAACGAATTTTCAACCAATGAGATGCAAGGAAAGCCGTAGGTACATGTCTATCACCGCGATGATAAAAAACAAAAATAGCGGTGGGTGATAAGTTGTCCTGTCATTCGAAACGTTAAAAGAGGTAAAGTTTCGTGCAGTGATATTAATAGAAAAGTGAAAAGTGCGACGCCAAAAAACACCGTCATGAACAAAGAATCACAGTGGCGGCAGTTTACGAACTTTTGTGCGGTTAAAAAATTCTCAATCAATAGGGAAACAACAATATCTCAGCTGTCGGTAATGTTAAGGGACTCACATTATTTTATTCATTATATTCTCTCACTAAATATAACTCGTGATATGATTAATTATCGATGATATTTTGTCGTTGAAACCGAAGCAGCACATTCAACTCCAAAATATCATCGATAATAATCATACCACTCGTTATATTACGGCTGAGAATACAACTTATAGCCTACTAGAACGAATTTTCAACCAATGAGATGCAAGGAAAGCCGTAGGTACATGTCTATCACCGCGATGATAAAAAACAAAAATAGCGGTGATTAGTTGTCCTGTCATTCGAAACGTCAAAATTTAAAAAATCGCTGGGGTAAAGTTTCGTGCAGTGACATTAATAGAGAAGTGAAAAGTGCGACACAAAAAAACACCGCCATAAACATAGAATGGCAGTGGCGGCAGTTTAAGAACTTTTGGGCGGGTAAAAAATTCACAATCAATAGGTAAACAACAATATCACAGTTGTCGATAATGTTGAGGGTCTCGCATTATTTTATTGGTTATATTCTCTCACTAAATATAACTCGTGATATGATTAATTATCGATGATATTTTGTCGTTGAAACCGAAGCAGCACATTCAACTCGTGCTGCGGACTCGTTGAATCTGCAGCTCGGTTTCAACTCCAAAATATCATGGATAATAATCATACCACTCGTTATATTACGGCTGAGAATACAACTTACAGCCTACTAGAACGAATTTTTAACCAATGAGATGCAAGGAAAGCTGTATCGTCCATGTCCATCACCGCGATGATAAAAAACAAAAAAAGCGGTGATAAGTTGTCCTGTCATTTGAAACATCAAAATGGACAAAAATCGCTGGGGTAAAGTCTCGTGCACTGAAATTATAGAGAATTGAAAAGTGCGACTCCAAAAAACACCGTCATAAACAAAGAATCACAGTGGCGGCAGTTTACAAACTTTTTCGCGGTTCAAAAATTCACAATCAATAGGGAAACCACAATATCACAGCTCGTTATATTACAGCCGAGAACACAACTCATAGTCTACTAAAACAATTTTTCAACCAATGAGATGCAAGGAAAGCTGTAGGTACATGTCTATCACTGCGATGATAAAAAACAAAAGAAACGGTGATAAGTTATCCTGTCATTAGAAACGTCAAAATGGACGAAAATCGCCGGGGTAATGTTTCGTGCAGTGACATTAATAGTGAAGTGAAAAGTGCGACGCCAAAAAACACGGTCATAAACAAAGAATCGCAGTGGCGGCTGTTTACGAACTGTTGTGCGGTAGTTCACAGTCAATAGGGAAACAACAATATCACAGCTATTGATAATTTTGAGAACCTCGCATTATTTTATTCATTATTTTCTCTCACTATAGGTATATAACTTGTAATATGATTAATTATCGAGGATATTTTGTCGTTGAAACCGAAGCAGCACATTCAACTCGTGCTGCGCACTTTTTGAATCTGCAGCTCTGTTTCAACTCCAAAATATCATGAATAATAATCATACCACTCGTTATATTACGGCTGAGGATCCAACTTACAGCCTGCTAGAATGAATTTTCAACCAATGAGATGCAAGGAAAGCCGTAGGTACATGCCTATCACCGCGATGATAAAAAACAAAAGAAGCGGTGATAAGTCATTCGAAACGTCAAAATTGACGAAAATCGCAGGCATAAAGTTTCGTGCAGTGACGTTAATAGAGAAGTGAAAAGTGCGACGCTAAAAAACACAGTCATAGACAAAGAATCGCAGTGGCCGCAGTTTACGAACTTTTGTGTGGTTAAAAAATTCACAATCAATCGGGAAACAACAATATCACAGCTGTCGATAATGTTGAGGGACTCACATTATTCTATTCGTTATTTTTCCCCACTAAATATAACTCGTGATGTTACGGGGTGGGTACTTCGGCTTTAAAATAGTTATTAAAAATAGCAACTATTTCACCACCAAGTAACTACCGACTAGCAAGCTCAATTCTTAATTAAGAAAATTCGACTGAAGCACTGATTCTATTTTATATAAAAAAAAAAATACGATTTGAAATAGAAATGGCTCTCAACTTTAACAAATATATTAAAAACACGAATAATAAATTAACAAACAAATAACAAGATAAGAATTAAAAAAAATAACAACTTACACAGAATTACAGACGACTTACACTTTTGGATGCTGGATACAGAGTGAATTCTGTGGTCCAGTGGTAGCTCTTTTATATCGAAAAGAACAAACCCTCTACCCCTGTGACTCTCAGGTACCCACCATTTCTCGCCACAGAAAAATAATGAGAATAAATATTTAATATAAAAATATTGAAATATAAAGTAGATCAACATGTGTGAGATGAAATTATGCATCCGTACATATGTCACACATGTTGATCGGAGGCTAAAATGGTGGTTTCATGAGTTTTAATTTAATAACTCCGAAAGCATAAGTCGAACGAGAATGTGACTTAGGTCAAAAAAATAGTAACTTGCAATGCGCAACTTTTGCTCTAGTTCCTATACATATGGGATACACTAAACCTTGCCTGAGTCTTAATTAATAACAATTAATCCTCCTGACAGCTCGTCTTCTATAGCGTACAAAATTGGAATAACCCCCTCGTGTTTAGTGTCATTGGAATGGTCTTCCTCTCAACTATCCGATGACGTATGTGGTGTTCGCGTACGTGCGCCCCTTTCGCGACGATTCGCGAACATCGTAGGGGGCTTGTGTTTGCCGCTTTTATTACGTTCTGACGTCATGCCCGATTCTCTTGTTCCCCGCACGTACATTTCGCTGGCACGGTCGGCTCGGCTCCAGGTAGCTGCGACCCTTTGCAGATGTGGCGAACTCGGGGATAACCGGGAAATCCGTATATATTTTGGACAACCCTGAAACTGGAAATAGCGGATGCCGTAGAGTTCTACCATGGATGGCCGAGAGGAGTTTTGAGCTGAGTTGAGCTGTCTGATGTTCGAGGGCGCTATTTGACGAGATTCCACTAGGCAACCTATCTAACTTAAATAATATCAATGTATGGCGCGAACTTTACTCATTTGGAAAATAATGAATACATATACAAAATAGCAGTTGACGGAACTTGTTAAAAAGTGCCGGTAACAGTGATATGATTAATTATTGATGATATTTTGTCGTTGAAACCGAAGAAGCACATTCAGCTTGTGCTGCGCACTTGTTGAATCTGCAGCACGGTTTCAACTCCAAAATATCATCGATAATAATCATACCACTATTTATATTACGGCTGAAAATATAACTAACTAAATTTGATTGCAATTATTTTGTTATTTCACATTCGTTTATTAAAATCAAACTATTTCATATTAAACATTTGATTGCAATCAAAATCGAATTACGGAAATAATTATTAACCGAAATATTTTTTAAAATAAATAGACTGGGAGATTAATTATATTTTTTATAAAGACAACGTATTGTTAAACATCAGCTTATTGATGTTATAATATTTATTTCTCATTTCATCATAAAATATTCACGACTTAATTAAACGCGTTAGCAAACCGTTGCGGAAACTGAGCCGGGTTTTTCTCCCTCCCAACATCCCTCGCAAACTCACGTCCTGTCCGCAATTAGATTTAACAACATCCGGATTTTGTCGTTTCCGGTCCGGCATATCTCAATTAGGGCCCGTCAGGTGGGTATGAAAAAAAAATCCCTCCCTGCGGGAAAACCTCGCTTAATTGCCCCGGGGAAAGTTTTCAGAATTTCATTCACACGTTTATTTTTCACGAATTTAAATCAACGTTCGAATCGAAATCCGCCAGAGTTTTGCCTTTTATTTTTTCACGTAATGTAAATTACGCTTTTTCCCCAAAGGCTTGTTTTAAATTTCGAAAATGTTTGCGGAAAAGTTTTGATATGTGAAAAAAAAAAGTTGTAGGTGATTAAAAAATAAGTTTGATGTTTTACTTCGAAAAGAATATCTGCGTTTTACATATTTAAATTATTTTATTAATTTGATACACTGTATTATTTGACCTGCCCTGAGAATGTGTCGAGAAAATGTAAATATTTTGTCATCTAAATATTTCGACTATTACTTATATAGTTTTAATAATAAATAGGTTAACACAAAAAAATTTAAAAACTAACCTGAAATTAATAAGGAGAAAAAGCAACCGCTTGCGATCAAAGCGAATAAAACAAAACAAAGAGCAGAAAATAAAACAAATGAAACAGGGAATCAACTCAAATGAAAGTCAATGGCAAACAATCACTTACAAAAAAGCTAAACCTAGAAAAAGCGTATTTGGCTCCGCGAACGACATCAACGACCAATTCATGGCTCGCGAAAAAAACACTTGGATTTGGCTGATGTAAAGAAGCGGTAACAGAGGATTTTATTTCCAACTATCTAAAAACACATCACCCTGCCATTGAAGTCAAATCAATAAATAAGCTTAAAACGAAAGGAAAAAATAAAGCATTTAAATTATGCGCAAATTTGAAGTATTTAGATATCTTAACGCTAAGATATGTATCATATATTAATAAAAAAAAAAAAAAAAAAAGTATTAAAAATCCATTGATAATGGTCACTTGGTGACAGAAATGTACATCTGGTATTAAAATAAAGTGTGTGAAGAAAGGTTATTGATACTTCTTTTTATTATTATAATCTTCACGTAACTCAATCACCTATTATTTTTGTATCATATATACCTTATCATATATACCTTATGTATCATATATACCTTAATTAATAAAAAAAACTCATTGCAAAGAATAATCTTTCACGCACGTTGATAATACCAACTTTTTTTAAAAAAGCATTTAGTTAAATGATGTTTTGGTTGAAGGTACATTTAAAATTGTCATGTGCATTATAAATCTTTGTAAAGGATTTTGAAGTAAATGTCATTTTAAGATCTGTTGGCAATATATTGTATATGGCGTTTTTGCAAATTTCATATTTGCAAGTAGGTAACACTGAATTATAACCTCTCATTTTTGCAGTCAGTTCGTTTGTGTGTCGTTTTAAAAAACACTTGTTTAGTTATACAAGGAATTTTTCTTTTAGGTAAACATATGCATGAGCTGTAAATGTTGTAATGCTGTAAATTGTTTTCAAAAGAATTTGATTTGAAACTTTAAATGAGTGTTTTCCACTCCCAGACTAAGCATGAAGTAAAATTTCGAGTTTAGAAAAGCCCCGAAAAATTTGTCGAGGGTCGCGCAGCGACTCGAAATTTTACTTCATGCGCCACGCGTATAAAACACTGATGAAAGCCCAGAAAATTTGCCTCGAAAATTTACTTCATGCTTAGTCTGGGAGTAGAATACACTCGTTTATAGCTCCAAATTGAACTCTTCTAAAAAAACACATGAAAATTTTCTTTTAGGTAAACATATGAATACGCTGTAAATTTTTCGACATCCGTTGTTTTTCAAAAGAGCTTAATTTGAAACTTGTAACGAGTGTTTTCCACTCCCAGACTAAGCATGAAGTAAAATTTCGAGTTTAGAAAAGCCCCGTGAAAATTTGTCGAGGGTCGCGCAGCGACCCGAGACAAATTTTCTGGGCTTTTCTAAACTCGAAATTTTACTTCATGCGCCACGCGTATAATACACTGATTTCAAGTGAGGTTCAAATATACATAAATTCACAATATTTTTGTTTTGTACGTGTGGCGCATGAAGTAAAATTTCGAGTTTAGAATAGCCTAGAAAATTTGTCTCGGATCGCTGCGCGACTCTCGACAAATTTTCATGGGGCTTTTCTAAACTCGAAATTTTACTTCATGCTTAGCCTGGGAGTGGAAAACACTCGTTTATAGCTTCAAATTGAACTCTTCTAAAAAATACACATGAAAATTTTCTTTTAGGTAAACATATGAATACGCTGTAAATTTTTCGACATCCGTTGTTTTTCAATAGAGCTTAATTTGAAACTTGTAACGAGTGTTTTCCACTCCCAGACTAAGCATGAAGTAAAATTTCGAGTTTAGAAAAGCCCCGTGAAAATTTGTCGAGGGTCGCCTAGCGACCCGAGACAAATTTTCTGGGCTTTTCTAAACTCGAAATTTTACTTCATGCGCCACGCGTATTGAACACTGATTTCAAGTGAGGTTCAAATATACATAAATTCACAATATTTTTGTTTTGTACGTGTGGCGCATGAAGTAAAATTTCGAGTTTTGAAAAGCCCAGAAAATTTGTCTCGGGTCGCTGCGCGACCCTCGACAAAATTTCACGGGGCTTTTCTAAACTCGAAATTTTACTTCATGCTTAGCCTGGGAGTGGAAATCACTCGTTTATAGCTTCAAATTGAACTCTTCTAAAAAATACACATGAACATTTTCTTTTAGGTAAACATATGAACACGCTGTAAATTTTTCGACATCCGTTGTTTTTCAAAAGAGCTTAATTTGAATCTTGTAACGAGTGCTTTCCACTCCCAGACTAAGCATGAAGTAAAATTTCGAGTTTAGAAAAGCCCCGTGAAAATTTGTCGAGGGTCGCGCAGCGACCCGAGACAAATTTTCACGGGGCTTTTCTAAACTCGAAATTTTACTTCATGCGCCACGCGCATAAAACACTGATTTCAAGTGAGATTCAAATATACATAAATTCACAATATTTTTGTTTTGTACGTGTGGCGCATGAAGTAAAATTTCGAGTTTAGAAAAGCCCAGAAAATTTGTCTCGGGTCGCTGTGCGACCCTCGACAAATTTTCACGGGGCTTTTCTAAACTCGAAATTTTACTTCATGCTTAGCCTGGGGGTGGAAAACACTCGTTTATAGCATCAAATTGAACTCTTCTAAAAAAACAACGAATATCTAAAGATTTAAAGAAAATAAGCTGAATTTGGAATACGTATAGTTAAAAGAAAAACTCCCTGTATATTAATTTGTATTTTTTATCTAATACAATGTGGAAGCGACATTGCTACGTTCTAATAACATAGCGATATGTAGGTAACAGAAAACGTAAAAAAAATATAAAAATGCGCCGAAAAAAATATTCTTAGATTTTTTTCGGCGCATTTTTATATTTTGTTTACTTCTTCTGTTACCTACATATTGCTATGTTATTAGAACGTACCATATATTAAGAATATTATTCTAATTACTCTATTCTATTCTATTACTCATCTTTTTGTCCGTAATTGAATATTTCTTCATCCGAAGAGTCACTGGTGAAATTTGACGAAATGGAATTCATGATCATTAACACTAACGGGTATTTACAACGACAACCGAACGGAAATCACTAATTTAACCTAAAAATTATAAACGTCGAGTTAAATCGTCACTCAAATTGTTACAGGGAGAAATTTCGACATTTAACGTTAACGGGTATTTATCCGCTAAACGACATTTAAATTTGTTGATAATACTGCATATTCACTCTTATATATCATTTAAGCTCAACTGTTCTTTAAAATGTGTTGATAATGCGTTGATAATGCCGTCTAACTTAACAATAATTTAGTGTTTTACACGGGTGGCGCATGAAGTAAAATTTCGAGTTTAGAAAATCCTAAATTTGTATTTTGATGCTTCGCATCCAAATCCAAAAGTTCAGGCTTTTCTTAACCTCAAATTTTTACTTCATGCTTAATACAATCGACGAATGCTAGGGAAATTTACAGCATATAGATTATGTATGTTTAAAATAAAAAAAATAACAGTATGTAATTTCTTGAATTAATTTCTCATCCGGCACTTGTGGAAATATAGAGGGTGGGCCATCGCAAGGAATCTCTTTAAAATGTTAATAAAACACAAACGGCTAGATGGAATTTCATGATCTTGAATTTATTTTGTAGCCAAAAGTATCCGGTTATACATGGAATATGATGCCACGGCTGGCCTTGCAATAGTCCATTCTCTCGACAAAATTTTTCAAAACTTTTTCCAACGTTTGCGGTTCTATCTCAGCAATGGCATTCTGGATATTGACTTTAAGATCGTTAATTGTTGCTGGATCGTTGGCATAACAACGTTCTTAAACGGCACCCCAGAGATAAAAGTCCATGGGCGTCAAATCGCAGCTCCTTGCTGGCCAATTCAGATCTCCACGACGGCTGATTACACGATTTTCGAACTTTGACCGCAATAAGTCGATAGTTTCGTTGCTAGTGTGGCATGTCGCCCCATCTTGTTGAAACCAGATGTTGCCCACATCCAAACCAGCAATTTGCTTCCAAAAAAAGTTTGCTATCATGGTCTTATAGCGGTTTCCGTTTACCGTTTCGCCAGATTCAAAGAGAAATGGGCCGATGATGCCGGCGGCCCATAATCCGCACCATACAGTCACTCGTTCGGAATGCATTGGCTGCTCAACGATCACGTTTGGGTTTTCCGATGCCCAAGTCCTGCAGTTTTGCTTGTTTACATAGCCCCAGAGGTGAAAATGCGCTTCATCGGAAAAGATAATTTTTCGCTAAAATTCACCATCGGCTTCCAGCTGCTCTAAGGCCCAATTAGCAAAGTTGTATCGAAGTGGATGGTCAACTCTCTTCAACTGTTGTGTTATTTGGACCTTATAGGCGAATAAACAGATATCTTTATGCAAAATACGCCTCAAGATAGTGCGACTAATGTTCAATTGCTGAGAGCGATGACGAGTCGATGTTCTCGGGTTGGCTTGCACACTACGGGCTACAGCTGCAATATTCTCGGGTGTACGAACCGGACGAGCGTGTGGAACTTTAGTACGGTCCACCAGCATACCAGTTTTACGAACTTTGTGCACAAATTTCTTCAGAACACTGGGTGCATATTCGCGACCGAATTTTGTACGCAATTTTCGCACTGATTCTGCAATACACGAATTACATTCAAAGTAAATTTTTAACATTTCCCAACGTTCATCGAGCGTATAGCGTGCCATTTCGTTAACCGGGTGTTGTATACTGAAGAACTGTCATACATCAGATGTCAAATATCAAGAAAGTGAAAATGAAGTGGTAGTTCAAAATGATTCCAAGAGATGGCCCACCCTTTATTACACTATGTAAAGTTAATGAGAGAAAAATACTTAATATTGTTTTACAAATCAAACACAAAGTAATACGTAAAACAATACCAAGTGTGTTTCCTCTCAAAAACTTTACTCAGTATGTAATATCATATGTTCAATAAAAAAAACCTCTAGAGTGCTACGATTTTATCTTTTTTTAAATTTATGTTGGCTATACGCTTTAGGAATTGTCATACAAAACGTTAGACATAATAATTATAATGTATAACTTCAGAGTTGCTAATCTACAATATATTCCTTGGCACTCTAGAGGTTTTATTTTATTGAACATACGATATAATAAGTCAGTCATATAAATCATAGCATTCATGCAGAATTTTACTACAATACAACTTTTAGACGTAACTCTATAATTTCTCGGACATTAATTAGTTTACTAACGTTTGTGAATGCTTATATAAATCTAATAATCCTTATTCTATGTTGGGATGAAGACAACACTTAACTTTTTCATATACGTACCAGTTTTATTTAATTGAAAGTTAAAAATCAAGGCATTCTTGTTCATTATGAACAATTTTCAATTTGCATTATATGATTATATTCATATTCTAATACATTTCATTTAATAATTTGCGGATTTCTTCTTTTTACAGCATAACAAAAAATGTATATAACCAAAATGATAATACCTAGGTAAAAATAAGTTACCATGAATAAACATCGCGCTTAACACTAAAAAAAGAAAACTAAACAAAAATGCTAGGAGTTCATAATAATAACGAAATCAATATCATTTATTGTGGCGTTTAAAGACGATATAGAAATTTGAAAAAAATGAGAAAATTAGGATTTTATTAATTTCGAGCATTATAAAAGTTAGTTAATTGATTTAATGATTTAATGTAAATAATTCAGAACACTTATTGAGATTTACTTTAAAATCAACAAAATAACCAGAGAACAATTATACACATGACGCGATACGTTCGAATTTAATTCGAATTTTCTGTTGAATTGCTTTATCAATCGATAATATTGTTTTATTACATCACACCAACATATCAGTTTTATAGTGTTAGTTACACAATTAACTTGTTAAATTATAGACCACTAATAGGTTAATTAATTATGGGAAATTTTCTAGCTCAAGCCAACATAAAATTGTTAAGAAAAGTTGTAGATAATCTAAAAATTAGTATTTGATCCATATTCACTTTATGTCGTAGCTCTTTTAGTTATTTTATTAACATTGTTAAAAATGTGAATTTTACAAATTAATTACTCTGAATAAGTGAGCTATTGCTATAAATGACGTTAGTTTGACTTTGTCATGATTAATATTTTGTGGCAAAGTACACATAAGTGAGGCTTACGAACAAAGTTAAACAGAAATAAGAATTATTTGTTGAAAATAAGGTAGGTAAAAGCTATTGATTTCAAGTATCTAACACGAAAAAGTGACTCTGGCTCGCGAAAACGGTATTTCAATACCTCTTCAAATAAAAAAGTTTTCCATATGTCGCACCTCCGAAATGCACCACCCTGTATAAATCAATATTTTTTGTACATTTCTTGTAAATTAAATTAAATAATCGCTGGACTAGTAAAAACAAATCCATTACATTTTCTTTTTACCATCAAAGCGAATCGATGAATTCATTTGCGTCATTACTAAGCAAGGCATATTCTGGTATAATTGAGAATTTCCCGAGCCGTGTATATTTTACTGTGCAAATATTTAAACGTCATGTTAATTTGTAACCCGGAATGCGTCGCATAATATTGAAAGGAAAGGCCATTAAACACTGGATCCCTCGAATATCAATTCAACAAGTTTCATTTATTCATTATTCATTATTAAAATTAATAATTTTTAATATTTCACGAAAAATAATTACTAAGGCCATATTTTTCACTTAGAAATACATAGGAAATTATAAGGAGAGCAGACTTTTAAATCGACCTCTGCCCATTTTTCCATTTTTCAATTTCAACTTATCTAATTTATCTAATTTTCTAATTTATCTAATTTTCATTTTGCCTAAAATTTATTGTGGGATGACTTATCTTATGTCAACGGAGTATAATTTCAACCAATCCTTCTCGCTGTAGATCTAGAGTCAATCAGAATGTATTTAGTCCTAAATAAATATTCCAAGGGGTTTATTTGTTTAATAAAAAGAGATATTCTTTTAAATTATTATTAGCATAACTGTTTCTAAATCAGTTAATGCTTCAGTTTCTAACCAATAGTAAAAAGTTTAACATCATTCCTTGAACTTTTAAGATATTGAGATGAAACTTTAAAGTTTAGTTTTTTATTACAATATGAGGATCTGAAAAGCTTTTGGTGAAAATCCGAAAATAGGTAGGGGCATTAGACAATTATAATATATAATTTTAGAGGATTTTTTTATTCAACAAACGAAATATCGTATATTCAACAACAAAAAAAACCTCTAGAATCTAAATGCACTCTGTCTTAGTTTTCTATGCTAAACATTATTACCAATTTGTTTTTATTAATGTTAATTTATAAGTTAACAAACCTAAAAATTAAAATTAATAAAAAAAATGGTGATGTGTCCATTATAGCACTTTCCCCGTAATTTAAACAATTGATAATTGACATACTAAATTTATTTCACTCTTAACAATTGGTTGAAGATTTCACTAGAAGTCAGTGGTTTATGCGCGTGGCGCATGAAGTAAAATTTCGAGTTTAGAAAAGCCTGAAAATTTGGATTTGCTGGGGCGCGACTCGCTTCGCTCGCGCGCCCCAGCAAATCCAAATTTTCAGGCTTTTCTAAACTCGAAATTTTACTTCATGCTTTGTCTGGGAGTAGAAACCGTCGTTAGACGATCAATCGGAAACTTTATTGTCAAATATATGACATAAAATAAATAGAGTTGATGTTATTAATTAGTTCAAATTTAAAACAAAAACAAATTCGTGTGCATTAGTAAACGTTGACAAACAAATTGCGAAAGCTTAAATTATACCAAAATTATCTGAAATACATACATTTAATGTGAGTTTATTTATTTTTTCATAATTTCAATCACCTCTAAGCTATCAAGATATTTTCTTGAATATTGATCATATCAAAAAATATGTTGGATTAATTTCTCACTTAACCCATGGTGATTTAATTAATAGTAGAACTTTGATTAAAACACTTGGTTTGTTTCACTTTAGTGAAACAAACCATGTGTTTTAATCAAAATTCTACTGTATCAAAAATCTTTAAATTAAAAGTTGTAAATAATTAAAAACGAACAATATTTGCAGCAGAACTCAGTTTCTAAAATAGCGAATTTTTGCTCTATGCCATTTTTTTAGAATAAAAATGATTGAGTTAAATAAATCTAAAGAAAATAGTCAACATCAAAGAATACGTTTGGATAAACTTACACAGAAAAACAAAACTTTGACTAGTTGCAATCGAAATTTAATTCTATAAAATATAAATTAAAACGAAGTTCCATTAATTCAGCGATTTATTTTGTGGGAAAACTTATAGAAAATCACTTTAATACACAATCAACATGAAATTTACAGAATTTACTTAGAATTTATTGCACTTACATCTGCAGAACATTAAATTATCTTAATGCATTTTCCTAATATAAGAAAAATAGCCATTCTCCTGCATTGCCGCTATTGTCTTCGTTTGCCTCTAAGAAGGAAGCTTAAGGGTTGTCATTATAGAATATCACTTCTAGTTTCGAATGAGCTCAGTGCAACCGTTGCGACGGAGTCTGACTATCGAGTGTTTCCTAAAATATTAAGCCATACTTGAAATAATGCAAGGAATTCAACGATTTTAGGAACACGATAAAACATTAACCGATCAATAAATCAACAAACAATTTATATAATCTATACAGAAATGAATAGAATTTGATTGCCTATAATCTTAATTTAATTTGAATATCTCCACTGGATTTAAAAAAATATCAAATCAAAGTTAAAATTTTATAAAAGAAGTAATTTACGGATTTATTTTGTTAATTTTTTTTAAACCAATGTTTTATACAATCCACATGAAATTCACAGAATTTATTTAGAATTCATTGCACTTATATCTGCTCTAGAGAAAATAAATTATATAAACGCATTTTCTTGGAATATTAGGATAAAGTTGAAATTTTGCAATAATATCAACGATTTTTAGGAGAATGTTTTTTTTAATTATCAAAAATTCAAGTATTACACAATCAACATGAAATTCACAGAATTTGCTTAGAATTAATTGCACTTATATCTTATTCAAAGAAAATTAAATTATCTTAACGCATTTTCTTAAAATATTACGCTAACGTTGAATTTACTTAATGCTTTTACAACAAGTAAAATTCAACTCTTTTATCATAAACTGTACAACAAAGGAAACTGTAAAATAAGTTTCTGATTGATCATCTAACGTAGGTTTCCACTCCCAGATTAAGCATGAAGTAGAATTTAGAGTTTAGAAAAGCTTGAAAATTTGGATTTGCCGGGGCGCGCGAGCGAAGCGAGTCGCGCCCCGGCAAATCCAAATTTTCAGGCTTTTCTAAACTCGAAATTTTACTTCATGCGCCACGCGTATACATCACTAACTTTAAGTAAAATCTTTTACCAACTGGTTTACGAAAATAAATTAAGTATGTCAATTATAAATTATTTTAATGGCGCTAAAAGTGCTACGTTGGATATACCACCATTTTTTTTACAGTTTTTAAAACATGTTTCTCTATTGGTATTTATTTACCAGAGATGAGTTATTTAAAAGAAAATACAAATGAATTAATTTCACTGTTCTGCCTTTATCTTATTATTATTTTTTTAAATGCATCTATGAATATTTTTACTTTTCGAGTATATATTTATATTATCTTATTTTTTGCTATTATCATCTAATGTTATGTTATTTAAACTGTTTTTTTTTATTATGACCAAATTTAGGGTGTATTTATTGCGAACAGTTGCAGTCCTGCTTTAACAGTAGGGTATTTTAAACATAAAATTTTGAGATGTTTGTAATTGATTTTCAATGTGACAAATAAATCATAATTTGTCAAATAAATTGTCACGATGCAGAGATTTTAAAAAAAAAGAACTCTACAACTTGCAACTTTACAACACATACAGAGATTTTTTTCTTTTAAGAATACTTTCATATAATCCATATAAACATTTCTAAAATTAAAGAACATGTAATCAAATCTAAGTCGAAGTATATTTTGAACTTCACTTTTAATCAGTGTTTTATACGCGTGGCGCATGAAGTAAAATTTCGAGTTTAGAAAAGCCTAATTTGGCTTGGTCGCTCCGCTGCGCTACGCGACGAAGCCAAATTTTTAGGCTTTTCTAAATTCGAATTTTTACTTCATGCTTAGTCTGGGAGTAGAAAACACTCGTTAGAGTTTTTAAATTGAATGTTTTTAATAAGATTACTAATGTCTGAAAATTAACATTGAAAAATCGTAACATGTATACCCAAACGAAAAATTCCTTGCATTTAGAACTTTTTTAAAATTTGAACATATAAATGGGTAGATAATAAAGAATACAGATATTCCTGAGCAAGGAATATTACCTGATCCTCCTATTCTACGTGATCCTCGGAGAAATTTTATCAAATTGGTAGTAAATGCAAATAATTTGAGGCGGTGACATTTGTAATCGTAATCTTTGTGGTTTAAATAAATTGTCATAATAATGTCAGATTTCTCTTTACATAACCTACAAATTAAAAGTTGATTTACAACATAACATGTGATTAATCTTATCCTAACTTAAAACACATAACCTGCATGACACCACTTAATTCTTGAAGTGAAAATGTCAAATTTGATTAGTCATATTAAAAGAAAAACAGATTATATATTATATATTTTTATTTTTATCATATTTTATTATCATATTCGAATTAATATTTTTGGATTAAGTTTTAGTATGTTTAGTAGTGAGGTAAAATGTATTATATTATGTGACTAGTGTGTATGTCTGTTTTATTTGCTGTTTTATTCTTCATTTTATTATATTATATGGGTTGTTACGTGTATTGTAAACAGAATATATCTATTATTAAATTATTATTATTATTTTTATTTTCTTGTTGTTTTAGGAAAATGTAACGATGCGTCGAGGCGGCGTTCGACGTTGGACCAGCCTGAGGCAACATCCCTTAGCCAGCACAGAAAAACTAACCAGCGGCGTATCGACCTCTTCCTCAACAGCAACGGCCAGCCCTTTACCCTCAGAGCCGAGAAAAAGCAACTGGCAGGTCATAGAGCACTATAGTTCCAAAGATAAATCAAGCATATCTTCCAGTTTATTAGCGGTGAGACAACAAATTTAAATTCTATGATGGATATATCACCATCAGTGAAACAAACCAAGTGTTTTATTTAAAGTTTTATCTAATCTAAGTTCTATTATTAACAACAAATGTATGAATGAATAAAGTTGAATTGGATTTTTTAAATTTGTCCTATCTTTTGATTGTGAATTAAACAATCACAAGATAGGACAAATTCAAAAAATCCAATTCAACTTTATTCATGCTATATTTTTCTTTTAGTTACGTGAAGTGTTTTGTATTAATTATTGTAGTAATTCCTTTCTTCACTGATTACTTTTATTATACTAAATGTACATTTCGTAATAGTAATAATCAATAGTAATAATATTGAAAATGAACAGTGTTCGAAATGTACATTTAGCATAATAAAAATAATCAGTGAAGAAAGGAATTACTACAATATACATTCATACTAAATACAATCCTCTTACAATTCCAATTTCAAAGATCATGTGAAAGTTTGGTTTTATTTTCAGGTGACTGCCCATTGTTCGAGTCCCGAAAATGAAAAGACGGAAGCCGACGCGGAATTGCTCGTCTCGAATACTCCTAGGAAGAAGCGGAAGTTCTGCAACAAAATCAAGAAAATACTTAGTAATATTTGTAGCACGCATCAATTTAGAAATGAACAGGTATTTATTTTAGTTAAGAAATCACCATCGAATTTTTATTGTGTATTTCTTTCTATCCAATTCTAGATAGATATGAATTTTATTGTTTATTTATATTTATCCAATTCTAGGTAGAAATGTTGTATCAACGTTACTTCCTCAAAATGAACCAGAGCAACATGACCAATCTGATAACGCTCCTTTTGCTCCTCTGCATGAGTTTGCTTCTTCTGGCCGGGAGCGATCTCATGCTGAACCACCCTTTCAGCGTCAAGGAGCGTTTGGAGAAGATAATTACTCTAATGGCGACTTCCGCCTGCTGTATCGCTATTTACGGAGGTAAGTTAATATACAAGAGAATTATAGAATAATTAGTACTGAGTTTAATACTTTTTGAAGTGACTAAATCGGTCGATATTTCTATGAAATAGGTTTGTTTACAAGAAGATAAAAATACAAAGAAGCAAAACTTTACAGATTCTTAAAATTCTAACTTTATTGCTCAGTAAAACATTAATATACAATGTTTCCCTAAGCAATAAAGTTGAAAATATCGCATGTTTAATAATAAAAAAAACCTCTAGAATGCCATGATTTATTATTTTTTCTAATTTAAGTTGGCTACACACCTAAGAAATTGTCATATAAAACGTCAAACATAAAAATTATAATGTATATTTTTAGAGTTGCCAACCTAGAATATATTCCATGGCACTCTAGAGGTTTTATTTTATTGAACATACTATATAATTAATTAATTTACCTACGCCCTATGTAGTAACCGCATCATACCACACTGTCATCTTGACAAGTATGATTGATATTCCGTAAACATGCACGTAATAGCTTTGACAAGTACATTACGTGCTGACAGCTGAACAGCTGATTGCTTACCGTACAACTAAATGACATTTCTTTAATGCACAGAGAAGCTTTCTTTAAAGTATACGTATTCCAAATTCAGCTTATTTTCTTTAAATCTTTAGTTATTCGTTGATTTTTTTAAGAGTTCAATTTGAAGCTTTAAACGAGCGTTTACCACTCCCAGACTAAGCATGAAGTAAAATTTCGAGTTTAGAAAAGCTCCGCGGAGCGACCAAACCAAATTTTCAGGCTTTTCTGAACTCGGAATTTTACTTCATGCTTAATCTGGGAGTGGAAAACGCTCGTTCAAAGCTTCAAATTGAATTCATTTAAAAAAGCGTATTCATATGTATGCTTAAAAGAAATATTCCTCGTTATTAATTTAATGAACTGAAGAGCTATTTTTTGCTAGCGATTTATTTTGTTATACTTTTACTTCATGCTCCACGCGTATAAGACACTAATTTCAAGTGAAGTTTACTTGTTAACAATATTTCAGTGTGGTCAGTGTTTAATACGCGTGGCACATGAAGTACAATTTCGAGTTTACAAAAACCTGAAAATTTGGTTTGGTCGCTTAGCGAAGCGGAGGGACCAAACCAAATTTTCAGGTTTTTCTAAACTCGAAATTTTACATCATGCTTAATTTGGGAGTGGAAAACGCTCGTTCAAAGCTTCAAATTGAATTTATTTAAAAAAAGCGTATTCATATGTACACTTGAAAGAAAAATTCTCTGTATTTAATTTTAACACGTTATCTTAATCTGTCTACATTTTTAGTGTATTGTGTTCAGTTGGACATTCCATAATAAATAAACAAATACAAATACAAAAAATGTCTAAAAGAAAATCTATTATATATTTTCATTTATGCAAATCTACTTAATGGTCTTATACTTTAAGACTTGTAAGAATTATAAATTTTTTGTGCCTAATATTAAAATATGATTATTTTGTAGTGAATCTTGACAATTTGAAATAAATTCGACTATCGATGCGTTTTTGGTAAAGTTTGAATTAAAGTGTTCAATTTGGGGGTCTCTCAACCTAAATTCACAATACAGTATTATTATTTTCTGGACTGAATAATAATTAATGGTGATTTTTGTAAAATTTAGGATTTTTAGTTACATCAGTATGTAAAAAAGTAAACAACCTTTTTCTGAAGAAATCAACTAAACTTCAGATTTACTTGTATGAGATTCATAATGATTACTACTATTATCATTCTTTCAACGTTATCAAATTAAAAATTAGTCAAACTAGAAAAAGACTCCTATACGCCAAAAGTTGACTAAAACATCAACTCTATTCATTTAAGTTATACATTTTACAATAAAAAAAAACTGCAAACTAAGTTTATGATTGTTCGTCTAACGAGGGTTTCCAATCCCAGATTAAGCATGAAGTAAAATTTCGAGTTTAGAAAAGCCTAAAAATTTGGCTCGGTCACGTAGCGAAGCGAAGCGACCGAGCCAAATTAGGCTTTTCTAAATTCGAAATTTTACTTCATACGCCACGCTTGTAAAACGCTGATTTAATGTGAAATGGTCTTTAACCAATTAACAAGTAAAATACTCTTAGTATGTCAAATATCAATTTTTTAAATGAGAAAGTGCTACGATTGACACATCATCATTTTTTATACTTGTTTTTGTATAACTTTATAAAAATAAATTAATGAAATATAATCCTATCTCAGCTATCTACGCCACTGCAATGAAGAAAGAAAATCAAACAGTGTTTTTTAATACAGTTAAAATGTGTATACAATTAAACTTAATACTAAATATTTAAACATTGGATTAAGCCGAAAGTGCAAACATATTTTATGTATCATTTAATTTATTTCAAAATTAATTAAATAAGTAAATTACAAAGATGTATAATTACAGTTATACTAAAAACGTTAATAGATTGTGGGTTAAGTAAAACAATCGCTAAATGCATCCCTTGTAGCAAAAGCACCGGAGGTGAATATTTTAATAAATAATGATAAGCATAATGATTAATTAAATACCGTTTTATAATATTCAACAGCTATAATGAAATGAAAAAGAAACCGTACGATATTTTATGTAAAAAAAAATTGAAGACCTTTATTGGCATAATACATTACATCCATATCTACACTAATCGCTGCCCCCTCTCTTCCTTCAGCTTTCCCTCTCTTCCCCCAACTTCTCCAGCGTCCTTACTCCAGCCCCATCCCCTCTCATCCATTCCGTCACTCTTCTATTCCCTCGCACTCCTTTGCCAGATGACTCCACGTATCCCTCCCCCGCTCACACATTACACACCTCCCATACTCTTCCCCCATCCACACCTTCCTTCCCCTCTCCCCTGACCCACACCTCGCCCTCGCCAGCACCACCCTTTCCTCCCTACTCCATCCCCCCTCCACCAAATACCTCGCCATTCTCCTACGCACCTGCCACCTCCCGTACCTATCGTTGTATTCACTCCTCTCTATACACCCCTGACTTTCCTGTGCTTCCACCTCCCTCTTCTTCTCTATCACCCACGCATCCATCTTTACCCCATTCCCCAGCCACTCCATCACCTTCGCCTCCGACAAACCCACCCTCTCATACATTCTCCTTCTCTCGCTCCTCCATTTACACTCTCTCCCATTCACGCACGCCACCCACACCGCCTTCACCAGTCTCTCTTCCTCCAGGTCCCATAATTTCATCTCATACCTAGCCATTCTCACCATTTCCTCACACTCTAGTTTCTCTCCATTCGTTTCCTGTAGTACTATGTATTTGGGTGTCGACCTTTCCAGCCCCAACATACGCTTCAAGAACCACAACTTGAGAGAGGGAGCCTCTATACACTCATACCCTCTCGTCCCCCATACTTCCACCCCATACATTAACACTGACCACACACGCGCATCTCATACTTTACAAGCCACTCTTACATTGTTCCCCATCCACTTCCCCCACTTTTTCCACGCTATCCCCCACGCCTTTCTAGCCTTCCCCTGCACCCACCTCGCATGCTCCTCATACCCTCCCGTCCCTTTGAACAAAAACCCTAAATACTTGATTTTTTTAACCCTCTCAATCACCTCCCTCTTCCACTCTATTTCGTTTACCCTCCCCTCCCTCCCTTTATTTCTGAATCTCATCCACTTCGTTTTTCTAGTATTCACGCTCAACCCCCTCTTATCCATAAACAGATCCGCCCTTTTCAGCATATCCTACATCCCTTCCCACTCTCTTGCCACCAGCACCATATCATCCGCATATGCCAACATCCACACCTTACACACTCAAGGTATTCGTTTTCTTGTCATGTTTCTTCTTCTCTTCCCCTCTCCATCCACATCTCCACAGCTACCGGTAGGTGATCCGATCCTAGCACCTCTTCCACCTCCATGCCTCTTATATCTCTTCTTTCTATCCCCTTGACCACCACATAATCAATTACTGATGCTCCTCTTGGTCCGATGTACGTTTTTCTCCCCTCCCAATCGCCCTCCGTGCATCCGTTCAAAATCTCCTATCCCTCCTCCATCACCCACTCCTTTATCCTCCTGCCCTCCCCATTTATACATTTATCCTGTGAACTCCTCTTCACTACCGAGCCGTCCGCTCCAATCCCTCCCCCCGTTTCCCCTATTCTGGCATTGAATCCCCCCCCCCCCCCATCATCCATTTTCCTCCTTCGCCCGCTCTCTCATCTATTTTCTTTCGTATGTCTGTCCAATACTTGTTCACGTACACCACCCCTACATCAACCCGATATCCTCCCTGTTGATAATTTACCCACACTAGCCCTCATATTTTATATAAAACGGAACCATATTGCATAGATGATTATTTTAACTCTATCTTATGACGTAATGTTAAGTTTATATTGATTATAACGTTTTCCACTTCCACTTGTATTTATGTAACTATGAATGGAAAATGTGAATAAATTGGATTTTATTTGAGATGATTTGATTCTTTTGAATAACGATGACTGTAATGATCACTTTAAAAACGTTTTATAATAATTTTATGAATAAGGATGACCCCAATGATTAATTTAAAACCGTTTTATAATATTTTAATGAATAACGGTGACCCCAATGATAAATTTAAAACCGTTTTAAAACGCTTTGTTCCAAATAAAACAAAATCAAATGTATCGATAACCACAATACATATTTTTCTAATGCCGGGTTTTACCAACTTCCGTTAAATCTAACAATAAAACAGTAGGGCTGTCGTGTAACTCAAATATTCATTGTATAATTCAATATCTGTCTGGGTATTAGCTCGAGAAGTAGTTGTTTCAATGAATATTTGGAGACTTGTCTCAATGAGACAAACATTTTGCAGAAAGTCGATATTAATTTTAATTCGTTTTTATATTTTGTAAATATTCTGCAAACTATTGACAAACTCAATTTTTCTTTATTTTAAATTGTCTTTATGTCTAACAATAGTTGTTATTCATCAAATAAAATTTACTAATACATAGTTACACAAAAGCAAACAAAAAATCCATTCACATTTTTTAACGATAATGATATAGAAAATGTTAATTTCAATTGACAAATAAATGTATTTTATAAATAAAATTTAACTGACGTTTGTGAAACCAAACCTAAATGACTTTTATTCAATTACCGATAACCACAGGATTTATAAAATGCTGTAGACCGAAATATCCTCTCTGTGTTTAAAAATCGATGTAAATTGAATAACAAATGGGCGCTTTATTATGTGTTTCGTAAGTGTAATTCCTATTTATATATTTTTTCGTTTCTTTTTGCAACGCTGAATGAATCTATTTACGTTTCTTGTACGCGGTGCGCTTGCTAGCAGGTGAAATTTAGTTTAGGACTAAAACGGTTTTCTTTACGTTGTTTGTAAACATAAAGCTAACGGGTAATAACTCATTATCTTTTAAGTATACGATTTTTTTAAGAACAATAAAAGATTATTTTAAACTTTAATGTGAGTTAAAGTTGAAGTAAATACGTTTTTGGTGAACGCGCCGGGAAAAATTGGGGAAAATAGTTTATGTAGTATAGTAGAAGTAATCTATTACTACTTAATATTTTAGAGACATAGAATAAATAGTTTTTAAAATTTGTAAGGGTAGTATGTTTTGAAATTTACTTGTAATCAGTGCTTTATACGCGTGGCTCATGAAGTTAAATTTCTAGTTTAGGAAAGCCTGAATTTAGATTTCCAAATCCAAACGTTGAGGCTTTTCTAAACTCAACATTTTTCTTAATGCCTAATCTGAAAGTGGTACACACTCTTTAGGAAATCCTGCAAATTTACCAAATGTAATTATCCAGATTTGTATACTTAAAAGAAAACTTCCACGTATATTTACAAACAATTAAGATTTATAAGAAATTTTAACTACTGAATTAAACCTAAGTTTTAATTAAGCACTGAAAACTTAATCAAGATATTAAATGCTTTGTAATACACGCATACTGAAAATTATTTGAATATTTATGAGAAATAAACTTTTATTCTAAAACCAAGTACTAAATAAACTTGTGAGGAAGTATATTTTGAATATCACATAAATCAGTGTTTTATACGCGTAGCTTATGAAGTAAAATATAGAGTTTAGTTTCTATACTCGAAATTTTACTTTATGATTAATTCACTCGTTATAAGTTCTTGCAAATTTACCAAACGCTGTAATTATCTGGACTTTTAAGAGAAACTTCATGTCTACTCACAAATATCTAGATTTATAAGAAATTTTAACTACTGAAATAAACGGAAATTTAATTGAGCACTGGAAAATTAATCAAGACATTAAATGCATTTACTCGTTATAAGTTCTTGCAAATTTACCAAACGCTGTAATTATCCGGACTTTTATGAGAAATTTCATGTCTACTCCTAAATATCTAGATTTATAAGAAATTTTAACTACTGAAATAAACTTAAATTTCAATTGAGCACTGGAAAATTAATCAAGACATTAAATACACTTTTATTCTAAAATCAAATACTACATACTGTCTAAAAATATACTCAAACATAAAAAAGACTGAGCACTAAGAAATTAAGATATTAAATGATCTGAACAACACGCATTCTCAAAATACTTTTTAAGTAAAAGTTTATTTCGCGCGTAAATAAACTTTTACTCTAAGACCAACTACTTAATACTGTCTAAAAATACACTCAAACATAAAAAAATACGTCTGCAGCTCGATGCACGTAAGCTAGAGATAAATACTTCAGCATTCGTCAAAGTTAACGATATTGACAAAACCGGAAACACTCACATCGAATGAGAGACAAACCGGACAAACAAAACAAGTCGTGTATTTCCGGATCAATCCGCTTTTTCCCCTTCTCGCATATAAACTCATTTCGTGAAAAAGTCCACATAAAAGAAAAAGAAAAAAGTCCCGGCTTTAATTCTGTCCAAGCTTTTTTGTATGTAAAGTGAACTCTCGTCTGCCTTTGTTAAATCTCTTTGAGGTGTTTTGAAATAAAAAAATAATGATTTTACGTGTTTTCATCCATCGATGTATAGAAAAGTAGGAAACAAATGCAAGCTAGTTAACGCACTTGAATGAATTTGAATATAAAAACTGGAGATAGAAAAAACAGGGAGACCATTTATTAAACGTGTGCGTTTTGGTGAATGCGCCGGGTTTGCGTACTCAATAAGTAGATGGAAAATATGTTTTTGGTTTCAGTTACGTGAAGAGATGAATAGAATTTAACCTAATAAAGCACAAACACTTTCATCACTAAAAACATTTATTTATGCTAAATGCGCATTTGAATAGTCGCCACTATTGTATCGATAAGAGACAAAAAACCTGCTGTCGCCGCAGCAGGTTTTTTTCTCTCTCCTGAAAATTTTGTTTTTCAAACTTAGAAGGATTTACAGGTAAGCCGACGATATCTAAAATACAAATGATGTTTTCTAAAATTAATCCAATATTTTCTAAACTACACTTAAAGAAGACGTAGTTGCTTATGTTCCATTTTGGATTAACTTTGATATAAAAATAGTGATGTGTCCATCATAGCATTCTCCGCCATTTAATTAATTTATAATCAACATAATACATTTATTTCACTCTAACCAATCGCTTAAAGATTTCACTTAAATTCAGTATTTTATACGCGTGGCGCATGAAGTAAAATTTCGAGTTTAGAAAAGCCCCGTGAAAATTTATCTCGGGTCGCGCAGCGACCCTCGACAAATTTTCTACGCGGGGCTTTTCTAAACTCGAAATTTTACTTCATACTTAGTCTAGGAGTGGAAACTCTCGTTAGACGATCAATCAAAAACCTATTCTGCAGTTTCCTGTATTATAAAATTAATCACATAAAATATATAGAATCGATGTTTTTTATTATTATATTTACGTTACAAAAATAAAATTACGAAACATCAAAGTTGAAACAAATTAAAAATAATTATTTAAAGTTGACAAACGCGTTTGTTTACAAAAGAAATGAAATTATACTAAATTAACGAATTAACAAAACCCTATGGAATTTAAAATATGTTTGATATTATTAAAAAAAAAGAACAATTCTTCATGAGATTTAATTTAAAAATCAAAATTGACAGCATATAAAATACACAATTTAAAATAAAATATTCTACAGTGTTTAATTAATGTTCAACCATTTTAATTTCTTATAAGCACAACTAGGAATGTGTTTTTAGGTTTCCTTCTTTTTCGATGTTAGAAAAAAGAAATAAACCTAAAAATGCATTTATACTTTTGATAAAAAAAAATGGTAGTGTTTTATTAAATTTAATTAGAAGGAAAATAAATAAGAAACACTTTTGTAGTTTGGATAAAGACAAGAAAGAAATTGACACCATTATATGTTTTAAACAAAATAGGTTAATTTCGGTAATTACACCAAATGAACCGTATTTTTTTTAATATTTGCCTATACTCTGGTAAATTCACATATGTGTACTAAAACTTAGAACTTATTTAAAAAGTTAAGAGAAAATAATAATTTGGTAAAGATTATAAATCTTGTTAATTGACTCTAATTATAACTTTTATTATTTTTAAGTTTTAGTGCTTATTTATTACAATTTATCTAAACTTATCTCTTTCATCAATATGCGATTGTGTAAACAATTTATATAGTTCTGTTTCTAAGAAGTACTAATTATGTTAATGAACTTGCAAACCGGCATGTGTCTAGTCCTAATTATTACTAACTTATATTATTAAGTGTTAGTGTACATTTATTATAATTCATGTGTAGACTGTTCGAACAAATTACGTTGCCTCGGGTTTGTTTAAGTTCCCCCAAACCCACAATTGCGGTTTAGTCGACAGTGAATTATAAATAGAATCCCTATTTCTTAGTATCATACTTTAGAGTTGTTACGATTAATTATGCGCGCAAGAAGTTCTTTGTGCTCGACAAACGAAATTTTCCAGCGGTTGGATAAACGAACTAAACAGGAGGGAGAATCTCTAAGTTCTTCATTTGTTTAATGACGAGGAAATGGCGCTTTAATTATAATTATAATAAACACATGCGATTTATTAAAGATTGTGTTTCTCACTTGAATAAAATCGCAATTTTCTTAGTAAGATAATTTGTATTAATTTCAGGAAGAAAATGATCTTACTAAAAACAACACCAATGAAATAAAGGCGAGCTTCAAGATTGCACAAGATTGTATTTATTATACTAATAATGAGCAGAACATTTTATAAATTTACAATTTACTTTTATTTCTTGCCTATATATAGCATTTTTACAAAATAAAGGTATTTTAAAAAGTTTGAAAATCTATGTTGAATTATGGAAAAGTCCTGCGTATTTTAACAAAGTGTGTACAATCTTCAAATAAATGAAAGTAAATTAAATCGAAAATTATACAGGTATTATTTCTTTTAAGCAAACATAAAAGAGGTAAAATTGAAGCTATAAACGAGTGTTTTCCACTCCTAAACTGAGCATGAAGTAAAATTTTGAGTTTAGAAAATCCTGAACGTTTCAGACTTTTCTTAACTCGAAATTTTACTTCATGCGCCACGCATATAAAATCTGATTTATTGCGAAGTTTAAAATATATATCTTCAATGATATATTTTAAACTTTACTTCAAGCTTAGTCTGGGAGTGGAAAACACTCGTTTAAAGGTTTAATATGATTTTTTTCAAAAATGACGAATATCTGAACATTTACAGCGTATAGAGTACATTACTGTTTGTATACTTAAAAGAACATTTTTCTGTATAATTAAAAAATAATATAAATGTTATCATTTATGAACAAGAATACTTGAGCCGTTTATTTCGAAAGTGGCTTAACTCCGTTTCTAAACTTTTTGTTGTTGACTGCAAAAACCTTTATAATTTGAGGTTTTAAGTCATAAGAAAAAATTTGTGGTTAAGTATATTTAAAATATATACTATTTAGTTTCAAAATACATAACCAGAAATTGTTGTTTTCGACAGAAATTCTGAAATAATGAAGATTATTTCAGTCAAAAACAAAACAATTAGATATGAAGTTAGGTCACTATTGAAATAAACGACTCAATTATTAAGAAGTTAATATATATCGTATATCTACAGGGTGAGTCGGGAGGAGCGCACCAACCTTAGGAGTGTATTATACACGTGAAAATAATGTAAGAAAACTCATTTGTTCTTATCCGATTTTCATTTGTTTTCAAGTTATGGCGTAATTAAAAATGTTCATCTAGCTTTCCACTTCTATCTGAATTTTAACATTATCAAAGTATTCCATGTTCGAGGCTTATAAACATTTGATAATTCTGACGTTTTGATGAACTGTCAGTGTACGGTGAACAGTAACTGAACGTTTAAGTTCGAATTAATGTGATTGTTAGTGTTGCAAAATGCCACATACTTATTCAAATTTAGAATATGCAAATATGGTGTTTGTATATGGTTTCTGTAATGGAAATGCTACAGCTGCTGTTGAAGAATATCGTGAACGTTTTCCACACCAAAGACATCCTGATAAAAACATATTTATTAGAGTTTTCAACAAATTGTGCGAGACTGGTAAGCTTCCCAGTGCTAACATAACATATGAGCGCGTTGCTCGACAAGGTTTTGTAGAAGTAGAAAATATTCTGCATCTAGTAGAAGAAGATGCAACTACTAGCTCACGGAGAATTGCCACTCAATTGGCAATTCCACAAAAAAGAGTGATGAACACGCTACACGAGCAAGGCTTATATCCTTATCACGTTCAGAGAGTACAGCACCTACAACCAGGGGATTACGCTAACCGTACGGAATTTTGTGGGTGGATAAATAATAATCATCGTAATGTATCGAGTATACTCTTTACGGATGAAGCTACATTTACCCGTGATGGCATTAACAACACTCGTAACTCTCATGTATGGTCTGATGAAAATCCCCACGCAACAGTCGAAAGCAATTTTCAACATCGGTTTTCTGTAAACTTGTGGTGTGGTATGGTTGACAGTTAATTAATCGGCCCTTTCATTTTGGAGAATCGTCTCACAGGAGGCAACTACCTCAATTTTTTACAAAATGAATTACAAGGCCTGCTAGAAGATGTTCCTATAAATATTAGAATGCAGATGTACTATCAGCACGATGGAGCTCCTGCACATGTCGCTCGTCAAGTCAAGCAACATTTGGACGAACGTTTTCCAGGGCGTTGGATTGGTCGTGGAGGTCCTATTAATTGGCCTGCAAGATCTCCAGACCTCACACCACTAGATTTTTGTTTATGGGGCTGGATGAAAAATGAAGTCTACAAAATAAAAGTGGACACACGGGAATCACTAATTAGACGAATTGAGAATACTGCAGCCCATATAAAAGAAGAAAGAAATGAATCAATTGGGAGAGCAACAAACGCTCTTCGTAGACGAAGCAGAAAATGTTTAGAAGAACTATGATTAAGAAATTTTTTTGTATAATAACTTGTTTATTTGTTAATATGCTATAACTTGAAAACAAATAAAAATCGGATAAGAACAAATGAGTTTTTTTACATTATTTTCACGTGTATAATACACTCCTAGAGTTTGGTGCGCTCCTCCCGACTCACCCTGCATATAGCCGATAATTTGGTATTTATATAAATACCATGATGTTTCCAAACCTTGGTTCTTAGTGAGATTATTTTTATTCTTTTTAAACGTGAACTGCTTCGATATAAAACAATTCGACTTAATTATTATGTATAATTTCATTTAAAGAAAAATTTTTTATAAATAATTTAACTAAAACACTTAACTTTGTTTTACCACTTTTATTTTTACTTTTCAGTGACTATAGTTTCGACTACAAGCTAGTCATTATCAAACTAAGTGCCTAAAATTATGTGTACTATTATTTGATATATTTCGAAAACCCACATATACCGACTCCATAATCCCAAACACATCCCGTCATCCATAAAATCAAAAAAATGCGGCATTCAATCCATTCATTATTAGAGCAGTCAAATTACCCCTGTCTGCTGAATAACGTATAAAAGAATTTTCAATAATTAAACAAATTGCTACAAACAACGGATATAATTCAGCTCTAATAGACGCACTAATAACGAAACAAGAACTAAAAAAAATTCAAAATATTCATTTACGCTTCAAATACAACAAATAAAAATAAATTTCACCCCCTAACATAATTCGGAAATATTAGCAATAAAATCAAAAGATTCCTTGAAAAGTGCAACGCCAATATAGTTTTTAAACCGTACGGTACATTAATCAACATTATTCACAATCCCAAAAGCGCCATAGATAAAAACTAAACATCCAGTATTTATAAATTAACGTGCAAAACATGCAAAGGAGCATACATTGGTAAATCTGGTAGAAATTTTGAAATTAGGATTACAGAGCATATGAACTCATTGCGTTTGAAAAACAACAGGCCCACCTTTGCAACACATTTATTGGAAAACAACCATACCTACACTGAAAACAGCATGCTTTCAGTAATCCATTTGTCGGATAAAGGCTGAAGAATGGATTTACTGGAAGCGCTGGAAATTCACAAATTAAAAGCTAATCCGGAAATTCCCCTCATTAATGACCAGACCGACATAATGTATACCCTTCACTTTGACGTTTGATGCTGTAATATAAAAGCAATGTACAGGGTGAGCGAAACTCGACGCCTCAGCTCTATTATAAGGAAAGGAAAAACAATAGAAAAAATCTGAAAAGCGGTTAATAAATGGGATTAAGTAAGATCTATTTAAAGCCAAAATTGAATTTTTTTATAAATTTGGAAACTGAACTAATAACATCATCGAATATTTTTTTTCCCCAGAAACATACCTATAGTTGTTTATTTGGATATTTAAAAAGAACTACTTTTTCTGAATGAACTTAGTAGAGAAAAAAATTTGCAATCTTCTTCCGTTAAAAAACTTATAAGCAAACTTAGAAGAAAGTATTATCAAAAATTCACAATTGTCAAGATTTAAACAAGTAGCATTTGGAAGCAAATATCAAAGTCGCATCTGTCAATAATGAAACATTATAAATTAATATTATTTATTATCATTAATTAAACATTAAAAAACACATAATATGTTACTATATTACTATTATTTATTTAATAATCTAGGGATTTCTCCTTTTTACAACATTACAAAAAATATATAAAAACAAAATAAAAATACACATAAGTTACAATAAATAAATATCGCGCTTAACACTAAACAAAAAATACTAAACAAGTGTATACAGAAAAAAAACAAAGTATGTAGGCAATCACTATAACAAAATTTAAATGTAACCACCTCCTACTTCTGAACAGGGTTGTTTAAAACAACAGTTTTTTTTAACAAAACGGGTTTTTATTTATCGAAACAGCGTTTAAAACATTAACGATTAAAAATGTGTTTTAAACGTGTTTAAAGCATGTTTAAAACATGTTTAAAACGTGTTTAAAACAGAACAACAGAGCATTTTTCTTGTGAGTATACATTTCCCGATAATTACAGCATTTTTTTAAATTTGCGGAAATTCGTTGTTTAAAAGCGTATAATTTGGGGATTTTAACGATTGTTTTCCACGCCCAGACTAAGCATGAAGTAAAATTTCGAGTTTAGAAAAGCCTAAGAATTGGGATTGGCCGCGTAGCCAAGCGGAGCGGCCAATCCAAATTAGGCTTTTCTAAACTCGAAATTTTACTTCATGCACCACGCTTAGAAACCCTGATTTACAGTGAAGTTCAAAAACACACACATACAACAACAATTATAGGCAACCTAATATACGTTAGAGTTATTGGGATGCCTGTAATCACTGTTTTAAACAATTTGTTCAGCGCAGAATTTGACTTACGTTTTATTCACATCTACATATTAGATTGCTAAAGCCGTATATTTTAAACTTTACGATATTTCAGTGTTTTATACGTGTGGCGCATGAAGTAAAATTTCGAGTTTAGAAAAGCCTATTTTGGATTGGCCGCTCCGCTTCGCTACGCGACCAATCCAAATTTTAAGGCTTTTCTAAACTCGAAATTTTACTTCATGCTTAGTCTGGGAGTGGAAAACCCTCGTTTAAAGATTCAAATTGAAATCTTTTAAAAAAGCAACGATCGTCGTAAAATTTACAATGTAAAAAAATATAATTTAACAAATTTAAGATAATAAAAAAAGTTTTTGCAGCCACTTGTAGAGCTAGGTCCCCCAGAAATTTCACCAATTCTCAAAGCAATTTGTCTTTCCTTTCAAGCAGAAAATGCCTTGTTCTTTGCAGGTAAATTGCGTTCCAATCTTGCAAATATTTTTAAGGTTGGAATAACACGTTCAGGGTATTTCTGGGCGTATAACTGAACTGCTCTTCTAGGGTTCTTTTGAGATTCTCCATAAACTAATAACATGTCGACATTTTCGTTGTGCGTAAACATATTTTAAAATCAAATGACATCGAAACAATATTTGTCAACCATTAGTTTAATTATTGACAGATGTGACTTTGTTATTTGCTTTCAAAGGCTACTTGTTTAAGTCGTGACAATTATGAATTTTTGATAATACTTTTTTTAAAGTTTATTTGTAATTTTCGAACGGAAGAAGATAGTAAATTTTCTTCTCTACAAAGTTTATTCAGAAAACTTAGCTTTCTTAAATATCCAAAAATATAAGTATGTTTCTGGGAAAAAATATTCGATGACGTCATTACCTTAGATTCCAAATTTAGAAAAATATGCAATTTTGACCTAAAATAGACCTTACTCAATCCCATTTATGAACCTCTTTTCAGATTTGTTCTATCGTTTTTCCTTTTCTCATAATAGAGCTGAGACATCGAGTTTCGCTCACCCTGTACACATAATTTTAGGCACTTAGTTTGATAATGACTAGCTTGTAGTCGAAACTATAGTCACTGAAAAATAAAAATAAAAGTGGTAAAACAAAGTTAAGTGTTTTAATTAAATTGTTATGAAGATGTACCACAAAGTAAACGCCAACGAAATTGAAGATTTTATAAATAACATTGCATCGTGCTGATTTTACTTTTTACTTTTTTTTTTACTTTGTTTGTATATCACTTTTTATTGAATGAGACTCTAGTTTCGACAAATTTACCTTGTCATTATTAAACATGAAAGAAAAACTTCATGTTTGATAATGACAAGCTAAATTTGTCGAAACTGCAGTCACATTTAATAAAAATTGTTATACAAAGTAAAGTGTTTTATTGTGAAATTAACATGTATAACGAAGTTGAAGCCTCCGCAATACAGATTTTAATTATTGTTTTACTCCATTGATATTTTATTTCTTTTTCTATTTCCGGATTTAGTACATGTTTAATTTTCCATATTGTTAATTGGATTTTTTTTCTGTATTTATATTCGATATTAGTGCATGTTTTATTTGCGAGTATTATACAATGTATTTTATCTTCTTATCGATGTTAAAATTGTACTCGTCTTCGCGTTCAATATCGCGGTTTTCTCGAGGAGTTATAGCCTAGTTATAAACTTAGAAATGAATCTCAGAAAACCGAGTTTATGGGGCAAAGCTCATTGTGTATTTACGCCCCTTATTTAACAACGAAACCTCTGGATAATGATTAAAACAGAACTATATACACGAATTAGAAACAAGCTGTTAAAACACTTCTGGAATTCAACTCCAAATTACCTCTGGAAATATTTAATCGAAATAACTCAAGAATATTCATTCATGGTGCTTTTAAACATGTCATTTTTAGCTGCAACGTTTTGTTAGGCAATTTTTCAATAGCAAGTTACATTTGCAAACAACAAAATGTCATTTTAAAGTAACCCAGTTATAATGAAACCGGCCGTAGGTTTGCTATTAACTGGGTTTAAGTGACTTTAACAAAGGTCAACTTTAGGTTAAACTGACTTTAAATATTGATGCGTTTCATAATGAATTCCCGATCTGACTTTAGTAAAAGTTTAAAGTAACGAATGTATAAGTTGGTAACTCCTATTTATAGTTATTATTATTATATAATGTTGCATAATCGTAATTCAATTATGTATATTACAATTATCACACAACAAACAATAAGTAAAAATAATAGCGGAGTGTATTTTACAAAAATAAAGGAATTACTTTTAATTCAACTTGTTAAAAACAGAACATAATTCAGTGCAATAAAAAACGAATAAATTGTCAATATCAGAAGAGGTAAAACGTATTTAATTAATTTGCATTAAATTATTTCCTAAATTGGTTGAATGTACCAGTTAACGAAATAAAATATATTTAATCGTTTCAAGTGAAATCTTTTTTTTATTTTGATTCAGTTCGAAGCCCTGTCGAACACGCGATTAGTTTTTTTTAACAACATTTTTTGGTTAGTTTTAAAGCCGACTTTGTCTACTTAACGTGCCAAAAGAACTACTTTAACTTTAAAGTCGACTTTTACTTCAAATTTGCAATATGAATCGGAATTTTACATTATAGTCGACTTTAAATATTTAAAGTAGCTTTAACTTGATTATGAAACCGGCCGTTAACCCAAGGCTAAAAGTTGGTGCTCAAAAACATTTTTTTGTACACTGAATATTATTTATTACTATCTCAGATATATGTTTACTAAATTTTAAACCGCCCGGGCCGAAAGGGATAAATCGATTTGTAAATTTACAATTTATTGTTTGTGAGTAAAGTTTGCTCACTAAAAATTGCTCCATAAAAGTGTGCAATTATATTTGCTTTATTATTTCCTTAATTCTTTATTTTAATAGCTTTTTATTTTTTTGTTTAACCATCTTAGTGTAATCTCTTGATTCTTCACTTTTTATTTTTTATATCTTTTGCTTTTTTTAAATTAACAATGTTACTCATAAATGAAGTCTCTTAGAATGCGGAATAACCTTATAAACAGAAATAAAACAAGTGTTTTTTCTTTCTCTTTTTCTGAAATTGTGAATGTGAACGTTTTTTATTTCTCTTAAATTGTGTAAATATAGAAAGTGTTTTTCTTTCTCTTAAATTGTGTAAGTATCATGTGTGTTTTTTCTTTCTCTCTCTTTTAAATTGTGTAAGTATAGAGTGTGATTTTTCTCTCTCTTTCGTTTAAATTGTGTAACTATTCAGTGCGTTTTTTAATTTAAGAAATTGAAAAACACACTTGATACAGAATTTAAAAGAATGAGAAAGAAAAATTGTGTAAGTATCGAATGCGTTTTTCTCTTTTAAATTGTGTTAGTAACGAGTGCTTTCCTCTTTCTCTCTCTCCCTCTCTAAAATTGTGTAAGTATCAAGAATTAACGTTGAATAGGTTTTCAACGAATTGGCCATGAGGGACCCCCATATAACTCTCCCTCTTCATCGCCCCTCTTCCAGTTCTTTGATATTTCCACACTTGACCCGATCGATGCTCCGTTTTCCCCCATTATCAAAGTTCAGATATTATCTGGGTTACATACGCTAGCATTCGCCAAAAATAGAAATCAGCTTTTCATCGGATTATACGTTATCACTTGATTTGATTCAATTAATGCTTTTTAACAAATAACATTTTTGATCACTTATATTAGGGGTGTGATAAACGTTACTAAGTTGATTTATTCTAAAGGAGTGTTGCTTCTAAAAAAATCGAGCATTTTGAGCAGTTTGCTTCAACTGCACCAGGTTCTTTTTTTAGGAGCAAAACTCGGTTAGAATAAATGAGCTTTGTAAAATTCATCAACGTGCGAGAGCAAGCATAAAATAAAGCGGACTCGGCTATAATAAATACATTATTTATTTTTTAGTGACTAGAAATTTAACAATAATTTAGGAATAACTGTATGTTTTTGAGTTTACGTAAAGTGATTATTACACTAAAAACTACTGTTATACCTTACTTCACTTTTTATTTATATCGTTAGATGTACATTTCATTTCATTTTAGTTTGTTATTGATATTGGGCACTTTGTGTCTCGAAATGTATATCTAAGGATACAAATTAAAAGTGAAGTAAGGAATAACAGTCTTTTTTAGTATAATAATTTAGGAATCGTGAAAAGCTAGCTATATATATGAATCATAAATTAAGTTATATATTAATACTGCTGTAATATTTTTAGTCACTGGAAAGGAAATCATTTATTTATGATAACTATAGCCTGAATATACTTTTATAACAAATAACATTTTTGAACATTTATATTCAGGGTATAATAAATGTTCCTAACTTTATTTGTTCTAACCGAGTTTTGCTCCTAGAAAAATCGAGCATTTGGAGCAGTTTGCTTCAATTGCTTTAGGTGCTCGATTTTTTTAGGAGCAAAACTCGTTTAGAATAAATGAACTTTGTAAAATTCATCAACGTGAGAGATGAAGCATAAAAGCAAGCTGAGTCGGCTATAATAAATACATTATGTGTATTTTGGTGACTAAAAATATTACAATAGTTTAGGAATCGTGAAAAATAAATACTATGAATCATAAACTGAGTTATATCGTCGTTTAAGGATCAATATAGCATATCTCAAAAAAATGTGAAATTGAGTTATGCATACTGTTGGATTTATATTTCCTTGCCATTGTGTGGGTAGCAATAGTTAATCGTTCTGATGCTTAAAAGTGCCACATTCGAGGTTCTTATCATCTTCACTCATCTCAAATCACAAATCTTCACATATCTCAAAACAGTTTTTTTGCACTCCTGTTATTTTAGAGAGATTATCTCTTTGACGATTTCTTTTTGCACTGGTTCGGAAATCGTCAATAGTTTTCTGATGCAGGTGAATAAATATGGAATAAAACACTTCTTTGCACGTATAATTCTATTCACCATAAATGTACAAATATATACACTTTTATATACAGGGCTTTCATTAATTTCCGAACCCCACGTGACTAAATTTAAAATTGCCGCATAAATTATTGTATTTGTACGTTGGAGGCTTTGAAAAAAGTAACCAAACGTTACTAAAGTCAAATTTGACATAAACGTTTATGCGCGGTGCATCGTTAAACCAACCTTTGAGATCTTACAAGATTCGCCCGGAATTTTCAGGTAAGCAAAAATTGTTTAATTATTCTGAAACATTGAGTTTTATTTCTATTTATTTTGCAGAGTCAATTTGCTAGGATAAGCAAATACTGCGAAAATTAATAAAAATTAGTTACATTTTTGAAGATGAGCCTATTTTTTAATCATAAATATAATATTTTCAGTCGTCATAAAAATACGCCGGCGAATAAATATTTTTAAATCTAGGGAATTTTTGTGTGAGCCATACCACCTTGTACATTTGGTTGCCTATTATTTTTGGTCACGTGGGGTTCAGGAATTAATGAAAGCCCGGTACAAATATCTTTACAATAACGTTGTAGTAGTTAGAATTTTGTTGAATTTAGAGATTAAAATTTTTTATGTTGACAGTTTGAAGTTTTTGGCAAGAGTGATTTTCATATTTAAAAATAGAATAAAATTAAAATGAGTACTAAGAGAAGGGAGCGTTCTTATTGGTCAAACACATTTCGTGGGTGTGATTTTCGCACCACTTTCTTCGTCTAAAGAAAGAGATGATTTTCTTAGAATTAACTGATGCTGGCAACCGACTAAATTTGAGATATCACAGATGGCTCAACGGTTATCTTTCCACGAAATGTGATGGGACTAAAACAATACCCCCTGTAGTGCAAAAAAGGGTCTGCTACAGTTTGCAACAGCCCAATAAACTCCATGAATTTCTAAAGGCTAGTTTTAACTAATTTGCTAGAAATATTCCAAAATAAAATGTGTTTGAAGAAAATATATAAGTAAAAATATAAAACCCTAGAATAATAATAGAAAATAAATGGTCATAAATTTAACTTCCAAAATAAAAACACAAATAAAAGTTCGACCAATTATGCACCAAAAATGCCGCAACACCTGTAAAGACGGGAAACGTGAGAAGCGATGTTAAAACTTAACCGACTATATGTTAATACTGCTGTAATATTTTTAGCCACCGTAAAAAAATCATTTATTTATCATATCTATGGTCTGAACATACTGGAGCAGCGATGCTAGAAGCGATGTTAAGAGCGAGTAGTGAATGCGCACGCATCATCGATACATGCTGCTAGCATCGAGTATGTTTAGACCATAAGCTAAGTATAGTTTAAACATTTTGTGGTGAAGGTATTTACTTTATGATACATTTTAACTATTTAATTAAATAACACTAATTACCTTTTTGTTTTTCCTTTTTTTTTTAAGGTGAATAGTTTTAACTCCTCAGTCACGCACGCATTATTAAACCAAGTACTTAAAACTAACTTACAGGGAATTTTTCTTCTAAGTATGCATATTCCAATTACACGTTAGATGCTGTAAATCTTCAGATATTCGTTATTTTTTAAAAGTTCGATTTTTAGCTTTAAATGAGCGTTTTCCACTCCCAGACTAAGCATGAAGTAAAATTTCGAGTTTAGAAAATCCTGAAAATTTGGTTTGGTCGCGTAGCGCGAAGCGCAGAGCGACCAAACCAAATTTTCAGGATTTTCTAAACTCGAAATTTTACTTCATGCGCCACGCGTACAAACACTGATTTGGTGTGAAGTTCAAAATATATATCTATAGCATATTGCTTTAGTAGTAGTTTTTAACTTCAATTGTAATCAGAGCTTTATACGCGTGGCGCATGAAGTAAAAAAACAAATTTTCAGGCTATTCTAAATTTGAAATTTAACTTCATGCTTAATCTGGGAGTAGAAAACACTCGATTAAAGCTTCAAAATGTACTCTTTTAAAAAACAACGAATATCTGAAGATTTGCAGCATATTAGCTGTATTCGGGCTATGTATACTTAAAAGAAAAACTCCCTGTATTTTGTTAAATAATGGCTCACTGACGAGTCGAAACTAGTAACCTAAAAAATTAAAAAAGTGAACATAAAAAAGCAATTAGTGTTATTTAGTTGTATATTTTAAACTTTACATTAAATCAGTGTTTTATACGCGTGGCGCATGAAGTAACATTTCGAATTTAGAAAAGCCAGAAAATTTGGTTTGGTCGCTCCGCGCTTCGCGCTACGCGACTAAACCAAATTTTCAGGCTTTACTAAACTCGAAATTTTACTTCATGCTTAGTCTGGGAATGGAAAACGTTCGTTTAAAGCCTTAAATTGAACTCTTAAAAAAACAACGAATATCTGAAGATTTACAGCATATTAGCTGTATTCGGGATATGTATATTTTAAAGAAAAACTCTCTGTATTTTGTTTGATAATGGCTCACTGACGAATTGAAACTAGTAACCTTAAAACAAAAAAATGTGAATACAAAAAAGTAATCAGTGTTATTTAATTATATATTTTTAACTTCACATTAAATCGGTGTTTTATACTCGTGGCGCATGAAGTAACATTTCGAGTTTAGAAAAGCCTAATAATTTGGTTTGGTCGCTTCGCGCTACGCGACCAAACCAGATTTTCAGGCTTCTCTAAACTCGAAATTTTACTTCATGCTTAGTCTGGGAGTGGAAAACGCTCGTTAAAGCTTCAAATTGAACTTCTAAAAAAACAAGGAGTATCTGAAGATTTACATCATATTAGCTGTATTCGGGATATGTATGCTTTAAAGAAAAACTTCCTGTATTTTATTTGATAATGGCTCACTGACGAGTCGAAACTAGTAACCTTAACAATAAGGAAAAGTGAATATAAAAAGTAATTAGTGTTATTTAATCATATATTTTAAACTTCATATTAAATCAATGTTTTATACTCGTGGCGCATGAAGTAAAATTTCGAGTTTAGAAAAGCCTGAAAATTTGGTTTGGTCGCGTAGCGCTACGCGCTACGCGCTACGCGACCAAACCAAATTTTCAGGCTTTTCTAAACTCGAAATTTTACTTCATGCTTAGTCTGGGAGTGGAAAACACTCGCTTTTAACTTCAAATTGAACACTTTTTAAAAGCAGCATATGCCTTATAATTTATTAAATCAATACATGTTAAAATACAGTTTCTTTTTTCGCATGAACCTTCTTTTATATCATTCACATTTTCTTTTATTTTCGAGGAAATGGATGTAGCTTCAAGCAAACAAATAAATGCAAAATCCCCGGCTTTTTACTCTTAAGCAAACACGCTTTTCTTTTGGTAATCCGTTTCACCCCCTGTTTGGCTTATTCCTTGTTATATTATTAAACTTTTCCGCTGGAGGTGAGGAGAAACAGGAAACTTCATGCACGCGTATTTATCCAGAAAATTCACTGAATGTATATATATATATATATATATATATATATATATATATAATACACACACCGAGCAGTACTTCACATAAAGAAAGCTTAGGCTAAAAACATAAAACGAGAGAAATTAAATTTTAGCAGTTTAAGAGTAACAAAAAAATAACTAACATTAAATTTAACGTGATTAATGTAATTGAATTAAATTTGCATATATCAAGAATATAAATTTGTGTTCAGTACTTATTTATCAGTATAGTTTGTCAGCTTGTGTTTACCAGCTATTGACGATGCTACTTAAGCAAATGGGCATTAGATGGCGTTTACGCTGTCGAACATATGTAAATTTGCATATGTTGAAGAAAGAAATATTGACATTTTTATATTAAAATTAAAACAAACAATATTTGGTGTTCAAATTCTAAAAAGCAAAACACTTGTAAACTGCGAGAATAGTGAAAAAGTGAAAAAAATTCCTAATAATTCTAAAAACTCAATGCACATATAAACATTATTTTCTATTAACTAAGTAATAAGTTTTGAACTTTACACTAAATCAGTGTTTTGTACGCGTGGCGCATGAAGTAAAATTTCGAGTTGAGAAAAGCCAGAATTTGGATTTGGACGCTGCGCGTCCAAATTCAAATTCTTCAGGCTTTTCTCAACTCGAAATTTTACTTCATGTCTAATCCGGGATTCGAAAATACTCGTTTAAGAACAATCGATAACTTTTTTAAATTTTGCCTTAATTTATAAAAACTCCAGCCTAATCCCTGACATATGCTCCGATCATCTCTCAATAATATTTTCCCTACAAGCAAATCCCCCAATACCCACCCCTCCAAAAACTTTGTACAGACATAAGGACTGTGACATAGACTAAGTGACAGAAGACATTACTAAATTTATATCCATTTACGACAACATTTCAAACACCTCTATTTCCCAATTCCTTACAGTACTCTCTGACTCAGTCAAAAAGAACACTCCGACGTATACAAAACCCACATATAAATATCCCCTCCCAATATATATCCTTAGACTGATTAAATATAAAAGACAACTATATAATGACTTACAACAGACGAACGAACAAACTCTGAAACAAAAATTGTATGCACTAAATAAAGAAATTCACAAATTAATCAAAGACTACAAACAAGACAAATGGATACTGGCTTGTGAAGAAATAAACAGAGGACAGGGCAAAAACTACTGGGACCAAATTTAAAAGCTATCTAAATACAGAAGGACTGACATACTACAGAAACTACGATATCCGACAACAACCAAAGTGAAATCTGACTCCAAAGAAATGGCCGACATATTTGCCGGGTATTTCGAAGAAAACTTTTCTGAGAAACAGCAATGACATATAACGACGATTTTTATAATACCGTAAACTCCTGGTACGCATCCTTCATAAATAACCATAATCCTTTTCTCCCTGATGATGACATAGAAGAGGAAGAGTATTTCAGTGTGCTACATAATAAAGGTAAAAACAGCGCGCCTGGTTATGATAACATTTCTAGATCAATCTTCAAATCCCTTCCAGATATCATCCATAAATATATTATCAAAATCCTCAATTTCATTTACCAAACACAAACCATCCCCCAGGAATGGAAGCAGCGATGCGCTAGAAGTCTCTAGCTATAGACCAATTACGCTGCTTCCAGTTCTGGGAAAAATATTCAAATCCATCCTCAAAAATTAACTTCTAGCTCATATCTCCCAACACATTCCTCCCTATCAATTCAATTCCTCCAAAATAGATCAACCACTCTCCCACTCAGTATCTTAACCTCCAACTGCTAAACAGCACACCTCGAAAACAAAAAATAGCTATATTATTCCTAGATATAAAAAAAGCCTTTGACTCAGTCTGGCATCGAGGTTTGTTGTTTAAGTGCAACTCCCTCAATATCATAAAAAATAGCTATATTATTCCTAGATATAAAAAAGCCTTTGACTCAGTCTGGCATCGAGGTTTGTTGTTTAAGTGCAACTCCCTCAATATCCCAACACCTAATTTATCTCATTGATCATTTCCTAAACAATCGACTCCTTAATGTCCGCGTCCAAAATACCATCTCCCGGCCCTTTATTTCTCAACAAGGTGTTCCCCAAGGCTCCCTATTATCTCCCCTTCTATAAAATATCTATGTTCAGGACATATATAGCCCCAACCCACAGTACTTTAATCCCTCAGCATATTTCCTGCTCTTTGCCGATGACACTGCCCTTAAAACACACCAACCCACCCTTCCTAAAGCTCTCTCTAATCTCCAGAGGCTAATAGATTCGCTATCTCTTTGGTTTGCCAAATGGAAAATAGCCATTAATAAATCCTATCTATTCATACCCTTTCACAGATCGCTCAATTCCCTATTTAGCATAACCATATCAAGCACCGTAATTAGCCCATCAACTGCTTGTAAATACCTTGGCATCACATTCGACCCCAAACTATCCTTCAAACTTCATTCCCAAACCATGAAAACAAAAATTCAAAATAGGGCACGGCACTTCAGATTGTTAACCTTCCAAAATAAAGGGATCACGACAAAAACAGCTGTCCACATCTATAAAATGGTCTGCTGCCCCCTATTAGAATAATAGAATATTTCAATCTTCTTCCTTAACCCTCGTCCCTCAACATTAAATAATACCAAAGTCGCAGAACGATCAGCCCTTAAAATCCTCACAAAAATCCGACACCGAAATAACCCACTCCCCAACCCCTCCAATACCTTATTGTATGAAAAAACAGAAATAATCCCTATCCAACAACGACTTACCAAACTGTCCCAAAAATTCGCATCTAACCCACACATCCATGACATTCTTAATTACCTCTGTTTAGTACGGAACCCCAATGTTTCTCTCAAATTTAACAAGCCAGAAACCACCATTCATCAATTCATCTCATCTCATATGAATCATAACTAACTGACAAGACAAGAACAACTAAAACTTAGGCTGAAAGACTGATGGTCGATAGACAAGGATCTTAAAATACAATATAAATGTAAAAATAAACAAACTGTAAATTCTGTTAGTGCACAATAAAGATAATATAAAAACTCGATGGGTTTTAAGATTTTCGTCAATTTTTAACATTAATATTAAACGGTTTTCGTGAATTTTCATTATTTTCAATATTTTTTAAAAATAATTACGCTTTGATGAGTTTTCAAGATTTTTGTTATTATTCATGAATTTTTATGTTTTTAGTATTTCTTTAAATCTACACGGTATTTGGTTTTTGTGATTTTCCAAAATTTTATTTAGTTTTCATAATCTGACAGTTTTCCAGATGTTTTTATTTTTTTCTTAATTATAAAAAATTGCGTTGACTTTAAAAATGTTGTCGTTTTCGTGAATTTTCAAGAAAACAATAAATCTAATCATTAATTAAAAAAAACGCTTTAATGAGTTTCCAAATTTTCATGTTTTAATTGAGTCACTGAAAATAGACGATGATTGCAAGATTAAAATGTTGAAAGTTTTCAGAAAAATTATCGATAAAGTTTTAAATTCACACATGAGTCAATATATTTAAAATCTACAAAGTTCATGAAAAGCATCAAGATTTTTATCAGTAATGAAAATTTTAATAATAATTCACTCACAGGCAAAAATATTGCATATAGTCTTTTCGGACTCTATTTTTTTGTCTTTAAAACTTTTGTAATTTATATTGCTAAATCTTGTACACTTGATTGTTTTGCGTATTTTGCAATTTATTAAAGATAAAATAATGTTAAGATATATCCTTTATAAGTGCATTATGCAAAAATGGTAAAAAGTTATAGTGTGCCTTTGTGACTAAAACAATGATTACTCTTTGTTTGATGATGTGAATGATATTTCCAGTTCTTTGTTGCTCATGTGGATAGTTTCGGTTCACGAGATGACTCATTTAAGTGTCATAGAGTGTGTTAAAATTGTTTGTTTAGCCAATGAGGGGTACATACAAGAAGATATTGCACGGAGATAATATATCTAACAATCGACTGTTTTCCGTATAGTAAGAAGATTCGATGAGACTGGAGAATTTCTTGAATTAATTTCTCATTTGGCACTTGGTGAAACATATTAGAATATGTAAAGTTATTTAAATTAAAAACACTGGGTATTGTTTCACAAATTAAAACTTTATTGCGACTAGTTTCGGTTTGTTAGACCATTTTCAAATGAAGGAAATGTAGGGATTCCTTTGAAAATGGTCTAACAAACCGAAACTAGTCGGAATAAAGTTTTAGTTTGTGAAACAATACCAAGTGTTTTTAATTTAAATAACTTTACAGAGACTGGAGAATATAAACAGCGGCCAGGTCAAGGATGCAAAAGATGTACAACGCCAGGAGATGACCAATATTTAAGACTTCAATCATTACCAAATCGCGCATTTACAGCTCCGCATCTTAAAAATGAATTAATGAATACAAGACAAGTCAACATATCTGCCAGAACGGTAATCAGGAGACAAGGAGGTCGGCTTAAATCCAAAACGTCCTGCCAGAGTTCCTCGGCTTCTCCCAAGTCACAAAATTCGACGGTTAGAATTAATTTGCAAGAGCACATGGTAACTGGGATGAACAGAAGTGGGGAAACATTCTTTTTACAGACGAAACGAGAATGAAATTGTGGAAGTCTGATGGACGTAGTCGAATATACAGAAGGTCAGGAGAACGTTGCGCAGAATGTAATCTTGCACACAATATTAGTTTTGGTGGCAGTTCAATTATGCTATGGGGTGGCATTAGTTGAGAGAGTCGCACAGAGCTGATTAAAGTAAATTTATGAATGAATGTTGACTGGTACATACAGAACATCCTCGAAGAAAATGTTTTTCCTTATGCCGGCTTTATTGGCTACGATAATTTTGTGTTAATGCAAGATAATGCGCCAGCGCATGCCGCAAGGACAGTTATCCAGTACCGCGAGGATGTCAGCATTGCGGCACTTGAGTGGCCAGCAAATAGTCCTGATGCAAATCCTATATAACATCTATGAGACAACCTGAAAGAAGTATACGAGCACAAAATCCAGCTTCTAACTCAATTGCAGAATTAAGAATTGTTGCAGAGAATGAATGGAATAGTAATCCGCAAGAAGCCATCAAAGATCTTTTGCGCAGCATGTCTAGGTGTATGCAAGCTATTATTCGAGCAAGAGGAAGAAATTTCAAGTATGAAAATGTTATTAGGTTGCGTTGCTATTGTGTTTAAGGGTGATTAATGTTGTTTTTTTCAATTAAATGTTTTAGCTTTATACTAGTTGTACTAATTCCTCCACAATTTTGTTGTAAATCTTGAATGTAAATTTATTTAATTAATAATAACGTAAAACACTTCAGTACACAAGAATTAGCAAAAGAAAACCACAAAAGTTAAAAAAATAAATAATATAGATCGAAAATAAAATATGCAATATTTTTGTCTGTGAGTATATTTATTACTCAACAGGTCGGTTAAACTCAATTACAAAGTAATATACATAGACAGTTCCTAATACTAACATTATTAATATCGTATGTTCAATAAAGTAAAACCTCTAGAGTGCTATGGAAAATATTGTAGGTTGGTAACTCTGAAGTTATATGTATATTATAATTCAAGGTACGTCGATGGGCGGAACACATATAAACACATATGTGTTACAAGGTATGACAGAATTGTATCTTTCCATGTTTTCCCCTACCCCTTTCCCCGCAGGACCTAGTTCGCGCGAGAGAGAATAATGATGTTGATTTGGTTACGTTTTTGAGTCTATCATAACCTCTCTTTCCGGTTTCGCTGTATTTTGATAGATAGATTTTTAATATTTTGTGTTAAAAATAAGTGTAATGTAAAATTCAATCGAAATAATGCACAAAATAACCCGCCAGGGAGTGCTGACTCAATTTCGTCAAGGTAAAAAAGTGGAAAAGACCCTTAAATATGTATTTAAATTATACAAAGAGTTTTCCTTTAAAATATACGTATTCCAAATTCAGCCTATTTTCTGTAAATCTTGAGACATTCCCTGTTTTTTTTTAAGTTCATTTTAAGGTTTTAAACAAGTGATTTCCACTCCCAGACTAAGCATGAAGTAAAATTTCGAGTTTAGAAAAGCCCTGTGAAAATTTGTCGAGGGTCGCGCAGCGACCCGAGACAAATTTTCTGGGCTTTTCTAAACTCGAAATTCTACTTCATGCGCCACGCTTATAAATCACTAAAATATTGTGAAATGTATGTATATTCGAACTTCGCTTAAAATCTGTGTTTTATAAGCGTGGCGCATAAAGTAAACTTTCGAGTTTAGAAAAGCCCAGAAAATTTGTCTCGGTCCCTGCGCGACCCGAGACAAATTTTCACAGGTCTTATCTAAACTCAAAATTTTACTTTATGCTTAGTCTGGGAGTGGACAACACTCGTTTAAAGCTTCATTTTAAACTCTTTTAAAAATGAACGAATGTTAGAAAATTTACAGCTTATGCATGTTTACCTAAAGTTTACCATGAAGTAACAACATTTAAATTCAGTGCGCATTTGTGACGTAAGCGATCTCTACCCTCACTCTAAAATCTTCGATTCTGTTGATCCTTCTTACCGTATACTCGGACGTCCTTGATTATAATTATCATGTCTGACGTTTTATTTGTTAATTTCTAAAGCGTATAGCTAACCTAAATTAGAAAGAAAATTGAATCATGGCACTTTAGATTTTTTTTTTTTTTTAATTGAACATACGATATAAATAGTACATAACAAATAACCCTATTTATATGTATACTGAAAATAATTTACAAGAGAGATAATATGCTCTTAAGCTCTTTTATTGTATATATCATTGCACATTTAAAGAGCTTAAGATCACAAAACAAATTATAAAACTTACAAATTCTAAATACTGGAGTGTTCAAGTATATTTGTATGCATGTTCTGGTTATTAAAGATACTATTTTTGTAGAAACCTGGAGCACATTAAAAGGCAATTTACTTAATATTTCATTGCAGTCTATTTGGTTTCTGATGATTTTGAACAGAAATATTTGTCCAATTTTGAAAGTCACTAATTTTGTAAAATCAACAAAATCTTTGAATTTTATAAAAACTAACAAGGTTTTATAAAAATAACGGAAATTCAGGAAAACCATCACAATTTTGAAAATAAAAGGAAATCGATATGCGCTAAGAATTTAAAAATTGACTAAATAACTTGAAAATACACGAAAAGTGGTCGAAATCGTGGAAAATTCATGAAAAGTGTTAAATGTAACGAAACTTTCTCAATTTTCAAGTTTCATGATTTTCATCAATTTTCCGAACATTGTATATTTATGTTAATTGAATTAATATTTCATTGCAGTATATATATATTGCAGTATAATTTGAAAAAGTCACAATTTTTATAAAATTAACGAAATCTTTGAATTTCACAAAAACCAATGAGATTTTATAAAAATAACGGAAATTCAGGAAAACCAGAATTTTTAAAATTAAAGAAAATCGAAATACGTTAATCATTTAAAAATTAACTAAATTACTTGAAAATATACAAAAAGTGGTCGAAATCGTGGAAAACTCATGAAAAGTGTTAAATGTAACGAAACTTTTCTCAATTTTCAAGTTTCACGATTTCCATCAATTTTCTGAACATTGTAAGTTTCTCTTGATTTTTATGCAGTTTATACTTTTTCTATATAACATTTTGTGTATCGCGGGACTTATTGAAATTATCGAGAAATATTTAAATAAATAGTTGTAATAAATACTTAAAATTGGTTAGTTTTTAGTCATAATTTTTGTTTTTTAATTAACGTATAGATGCAAAATCCATGATTGATGACAATAAAATTATCTCAACGCATTTCCTTAAATATTAAGTCAAAATTGAAATTATGCAATAAAATCAATTAAACACGTTTATTTTATTGCATAATTTTAACTTTGACTTAATATTTAAGGAAAATTCGTTGAGATAATTTCATTGTCATCAATTATGAAATGTTTTCTTTGAAACAACAATGAAAAATCAAAAGAGTATCAAATATAAATATAATTCTAAGAATTTACACAGAATGAATTAACTTTGATTGGCTATAATTGAAATTTAAATATCTTTACAGGATATTTCAAATGCGCTAATATTTCTCTCTAATCGAAGTAGGACAAATCTATATTTCAATTCTCCGCTCAATAAGATGATGCGACTTTACAATACGAAATTCGACAGATATTTTTTATCTCAATTATAGTTCGTTTGTTAAGTCAATTTTAACTCTATTGTAAACGTATTCTATTTATGGTTTCCATTTTCGATTCTTAAACGTTACCACTATTTTGTTTTTTTTTAGGATAACATTATGTTCAATTTTGCTGTTAATTTATGTTAGTTTGATTAAGTTAAGTATCGCATAGTCCAAAATTATCTGTTAAATTACCCTGTAATTGGATGTAAATCTGTTGGGATAATAATAAATAAATAAATAAATAAATATAAAATCAATGTTACAATTTTATTTGATATATTTATATTTATTTTGAGAGTGTATTTTTTCATTCAATTAAATTATATTTATTTTGAATAATTTCTGATCAATTAAACTTTTGCAATTTTGTAGAAAAATGTTCAATTTTTTTTTTCAACGTTACAATAAAAATTTTTAAATGGATAATTTATTAATCTGTGTGATTTCATTATTAAAATTGGTTCTTTGGTAGTTTAGTTATTATGCATTATTTTACATAATATCTGTATAATTTAAGCTTTAATGTACACGAATTAATTTTTGTTGTAAATTTGAACTAAAAAAATAACATCAACTCTATTTTTTCATCTCATAAACTTCACCATAAAGGGAACTACAAAATAAGTATCTGATTGATCGTCTAACGAGGGTTTCTACTCCCAGATTAAGCATGAAGTAAAATTTCGAGTTTAGAAAAGCCTGAAAATTTGGATTTGCTGGGGCGCGCGAGCGAAGCGAGTCGCGCCCCAGCAAATCCAAATTTTTAGGCTTTTCTAAACTCGAAATTTTACTCCATGCGCCAAGCGTATAAATCACTAACCTTAAGGGTAAATCTTGGACTAATTGGTTAAAGTAAAATACATTTTGTATGTCAATGTTTGTTCAAATTACGAGGAAAGTGCTATGATGGATGCATTATCATTTTTTTATTTTGTTTAATATTATTAAATGTGTCAAATTCGTGTTCCGAACAAAACTAACAATTTGTTAATCCTTTAAGCGCATTACTGGCATATTTATTAGTATTATTAAATTCAAAAATCCCTGACTTTTCGCTAAAAATATCGAATTTTCCTGACTTTTCCAAGACTTTTCCCGATTAATAAAATCCTGAGTTTTCTCTGACTTTCCTGGTTTTCCCGTTTGGTCGCAACCCTGTGTTTTGAATACAAAAGCAACGCACAATTTATTAGCATTATTAATTGAAAAAAATCCTCACTTTTCGCTAAAAAGATCGAAGTTCCCTGACTTTTCCAAGACTTTTCCCGATTAATAAAATCCCCTGAATTTTCCTTCACTTTCCTGGTTTTCCCGTTTGGTCGCAACCCGGTGTTTTAAATACGAAAACAAAGCACAATAAAATAAAGAAAATGAAAATGAAATCTTAAAACGAATTAATATCGACTTTCTAATTTTACTAATTTGAATTCTTTTGGGAACCCGGGAGTCGCGGGCTCGAGTCCCGGCGAGTGTGTTCATTTTAAATTACAAAATGATTCCACCTGGGTCCGTGAATGTGTTTGTGGCGTATAAATATAGTAAATTACAAAATATAAAGGTGAAATGGTGAGATGGATTAAAACCAATTTCCAATAAATGTAATAATAAAATTAAAAAAATTAATTATTTTCTATATTTTATAAATATTCTGTAAACAATTGGCAATCTCGATTTTACTTTATTAATGAAACCGTTGAAAATTAACTTGTCATCTAGACTAGAATAATCAATAATAAGACACGAACGTAATAGAATAATAAAATAAAACACTTTAACTTTGTTTGTATAACACACTATTTTTATTTTCGTGACTGCAGTTTCGGCAATTCAACTTGCCACTATCAAACAGAGAAAATAAACATAGTGTGTTATACAAACAAAGTTAAAGTGTTTTATTTCATTGAATTAACATGTATAACGAAGTAGAAGCCTCCACAGTTCATAATGTAATAGAATAAGATAAATTCAAATTCAAAACTATTTGAATTCGAGAAAATAAGCTTACGCTTCTTATAGTTTGCACACTTTAAACATAATATATAAAATTACGAAAAAACTATTTGTGAAAATGCAAACAATGTCTTAATTAATAACAATAATAATAAACAAGTAGTTGTTTCAATGGATATTTATCGTCTTAAGTTGTCTTATTAATTAAGACATTGTTTGCATTGTCACGAATACTTTTTTCGTAATTTTATATATTATGTAATAGAATAAATAAAAATGTATAAGATAATAGAAGAGTTTTTTTTGTCTGCGTTGTACCAATTATTTAAAACAATAATTATAGGCTACCAACTATTATTAATGCATATTGGGTTCCGACTGTCAAATGGTATAATTGTAAATATTGTATAATTATTATATACCATTTTTTGTTGGCAAAATTGAAAAAGTTATGATCCTTCCGCAAGAAAATAAAACTTTGCCAAAATACGTGATTATCATCCGTTCTTTTCATTATTATTACGGTTTTTCTAGCGCGTGAACGGACGGAATGAAGGATTTCCCGAATCCAATTAAAGTCGAACTTATGCATTCATATTTTACGCCACTCTGCCTGCGAATTATCTAAACAAACTCGATTTCGCGGCCGGACGAACTTTTTTTTAACGAGACCCCGGGATTTTTATTCAAAAGTTGAAAAGTCGTCGTTTCTCTTGAATACGGAATTATTTTAGCGTTAATATAAAAAAAATCAACAAGAAAAGAAAGCACGAAAAGAAAAGTATAAAAGATGAAATAAATATTGATAAAAAATATTTTTAACCTCTTAACGTCTTAGGTTCTCAACTTTATTTTGCCCACCGCCTACTTTGAGAATTTTTTTTTTCTAGAGCCCCCCAGTTTTGTTTACTTACCTTCTATAGCAAGTCTGAAACAGCTATTGCCACGATTATATATAAATGTGTAATATTATACGCCACTTAATTATCTCTGGGTTTTCTACTGCCCCCATGAAAGTCTCAAACGCCCACAGGAGGGTGTTATCGTTCACGTTGAGAACCTATGTCTTAACCTATTTAATTCCACGATATATTTTTTTAACAGTAGTTTTATGTTTTGTTAGTCTATTGTTCGGCTGGTATTAGGCCATTTTCAGTACTGTACCTGTTTTTAAGGGTTTTTTTGCAAGTGTATATACCGGGTGTTGACTTGGCGGACGCAACATAGGAAATCGCATGTAAATTTTAAAGTGTTCAAATTTTGGCCCCTATTTATTTTAGAGACAAAATGTATTTTACTTTTTTGTAGAGGGTTAAATTCTGAATTTATTAATGTTCACACTTAACACTTTAAGTTTCTCTAAGTGGAAATAATTAAGAAAAAGTAATGTGATTTTATAAAAATAATGACATACCATACAATTAGTATTAGTATAGCTTTATTAATCCATATAAATCACAAAGATATTGGACAAGTCAAGTACATTTAACAAATTACAGACATATTACAAAAAGAAATCATCTAATGAATAAAAAACCTTATTAGCTAAATACATTCTAAGCGTTTTCTTGAATTTTGTATATACGTCAATTTTCTTAATATCAGATGGGAGATTATTATATATTTTTATACAATTATATCCCGGGGCTCTCTCGTATTGAGCAGTGTTATGTCCTACTATTGAAAGACTATTACGATGCCGCATATTGTATTTATGAAAAGATGAATTTTTTTCAAAATATGTATTATGTTTTTTCACAAATAGACTGCACCTCATTATTTAAATGGATGGAAAAGTTAAAATATTTTACTTTAAAAATAATGATCTACATGACTCTCTGGGCGATACGTTATAAATCAATCTTACTAGACGTTTTTGCAAGACAAAAATCCTACTACGCAGAGCAGATTTTCCCCAAATGATTACATTGTAGGATAGAGCTGAATATGCTAAGGCGTAATAAACTTCCACTAAATTTGGTAAAGCTAATACATTTTTTAAGTTTAATATAGCGTAATAGGGTTTGTTCAGTTTATTACAAACAAAGTCAACATGGGAATCCCAAGACAGCTGAGGATCTAAAAAAAATGCCTACAAATTTTGTTTTTTTTACTATATTTAAGTGTTGTATATGTGTTGGAATTTTGACGTAGAAACAATTTACACATTCCGTCTTACTTTCGTTTAAAATTAAACTATTCTTATTACACCACCACTTCACTTCATCTTTTGTCTTATCAATTATAGTGTCAAGAAGCGTTGGATTATTTGCTGACAATACAGCTGACGTATCGTCCGCGAAATTGATTAATTTACCACAGTTAATATAATTCTTCATATCGTTCACATATAATGAAAAGATTAGGGGTCCCAAGATAGACCCCTGAGCCACCCCTGTTTTTATACCAAATTCTTTTGATTTAGAATTATTACATTTTATATAAAAACTTCTATCACTTAAAAATGAAATCAAAAATTCTAAAATATTAGCTCGAATTCCCAGTTTATGCAATTTATATCTAACAAATGCAATGTCCACAGTATCAAACGCGCGAGATAGATCGAATAAAAGCACGGCTACACACTGTTTTGAATCTAGTTCTTTACTGATGAACTCCACCATATGATATGACGCTGTCTCCGTCGAAAGGGATTGTCTAAACCCATGCTGTGATGCTGACATCAACTCATATTTATTTAAGTAACACCACAGACGATCACTCACGACACCTTCGATAATTTTCGATATCACACTTAACAATGACACTGGACGATAGTTTTTCATCAACGACTTATCTTCATTTTTATACACGGGAATCACGACTGCCGTTTTCAGAATCGTAGGGAATATTCCATTATTAATAGCTTCATTAATAAGATATTTCAATGGATCCAATAATTCTTCGCACATAAACTTCATAAATGAAATAGAAATTCCGTCATGTCCTGTACTGCGTTTATTTTTTAATTTTTGAATTGCTGACCGAACTTTATTTGTTTCCACTGGCAAAAACACAAATGTTTGTGAAGAGTATACACATGCAGTGCAACTAGTAGATTTATCGTTACCAAAATGCAACGATAAACTATCAGCTACAACGCTTGAAAAGTACGTCGCAAAAGAGTTCGAGATATCATCAGGATTCGTTATTATATTATTACAAGTAGTAATAACTTTCTCTATCTTATGACGTGATTGTTTACCTAATCGTCTATTTACTAATTGCCACACTTTTGCTTGCTTGTTTGGAGCATTATCGATTAATTTTTGATAATAAATTCTCTGCGATTCTAATATTGTATGCTTATATTCGGTTCTTTTATTTAAATAGCGTAAGTTGGTAGTATTACATTTAAAGTTTTCCTTTAACCAAAGTAAATCATTTAACTCAGCCCTCATTTTTCTGATTTTATCTGTTATCCAGGGTAAATTATTTCTATTTATATACTTATTCCTTGAATATGATTCATTTGAGTCAATAAGTTGCATCAGCGAATTAATGAACATTTCAAAGGATTCATCAACATTACTGGAAAGATATATTGTGTTCTAGATCATCTGTTGTAGTGTTTTTTGGATATTCATAATTCCTTGTGTTGATAAAATAGGTATGTGTTTATAAATTGAATTGTGTATTAACGGATCGTCAGAAATATTCAAAATTAAGCTTTGTGCTCTATGATCCGATATATGCGGTTCAATAATTTCACACTTCCAAGGTTCTTGTGGGAGATTTGAGACCATATAATCAATAGCTGAAACCGTGGTGTAATTATGTCTATTCGTGTAAACCCTGGTAGGATCAGTGCATGTTGATCTTAAATTGTAAAATTTTAAAAGATCAAAAAGAGATTTTTTGTTTGTAGTTTCCTTCAATGCATCTACATTTAAATCGCCACACACAATCAGATTATCACATACTCTATAGGCTGATTGTAGTAAATTTGTAGCATTTTCCATGAAAATTCTTAAATCACCGGGTGGTGATCTATAAATTGTTATTAATACAATACGTTTTTTATTAACTGAAAAGTGTATGCCACTGCATCCAACATGCTTTTCAACGCAATGATTTTTAATCCAATCCAAAAGTTGTGCTACAAATCTATTATTACTGTATATCATAACTCCTCCACGAGAGAAAGACGATCTGCAAAATTTTGTGACAATACTGTACTTGTTTAACGTCATTAGGTCAATATTATCCGTGCAACACCAATGTTCAGAAATACATATTACTGAGGGATCTTCTACTATGTTGAATACATTTAAGTCTGTTAATTTATTATATAGTCCTTGCACATTAAGATGTATTATTTTGATAGATTTTTGTTTGTCTATTACTATTCCGCAGTTTTCATTCGCTGGCGCTCTGCGAAAAAAGAATATTTTTGTAATTTTAAATTCAAAGGCCACAGATTGGCCTCTTGAATTTTGTCGTCAAATTTATAATCTACACCAATTGATTCAACAATTGCGGATATTCCCTGTTTTTTTAAGTTTAATTTCAAGCTTTAAGCAAGTGTTTGTCATTCCCAGACTAAGCATGAAGTAAAATTTCGAGTTTAGAAAAGCCCCGTGAAAATTTGTCAAGGGTCGCCCAGCGACCCGAGACAAATTTTCTGGGCTTTTCTAAACTCGAAATTTTACTTCATGCGCCACGCGTACAAAACAAAAATATTGTGAATTTATGTATATTTGAACCACACTTGAAATCAGTGTTTTATACGCGTGGCGCATGAAGTAAAATTTCGAGTTTAGAAAAGCCCCGTGAAAATTTGTCGAGGGTCGCGCAGCGACCCGAGACAAATTTTCTGGGCTTTTCTAAACTCAAAATTTTACTTCATGCGCCACGCGTATAAAACACTGATTTCAAGTGTGGTTCAAATATACATAAATTCACAATATTTTCACGGGGCTTTTCTAAACTCGAAATTTTACTTCAAGCTTAGTCTGGGAGTGGAAAACACTCGTTTAAAGCTTCAAATTGACTCTTTTAAAAATCAACGAATGTCAGAAAATTTATAGCTAAAATAATTAGGAAAAAGTGTGATTTTATAAAAATAATGACATACCATGAAATTGATATAACAATTGCGGATATTTCCTGTTTTTTTTAAGTTCAATTTAAAACTTTAAACAAGTGTTTTCCACTCCCAGGCTAAGCATGAAGTAAAATTTCGAGTTTAGAAAAGCCCCGTAAAAATTTGTCGAGGGTCGCGCAGCGACCCGAGACAAATTTTCTGGGCTTTTCTAAACTCGAAATTTTACTTCATGCGCCACGCGTATAAATCACTATAATATTGTCAAATTTATGTGTATTCGAACTTCACTTAAAATCTGTGTTTTATACGCGTGGCGCATGAAGTAAAATTTCGAGTTTAGAAAAGCCCAGAAAATTTGTCTCTGGTCGCTGTGCTACCCTCGACAAATTTTCACGGGGCTTTTCTAAACTCGAAATTTTACTTCATGCTTAGTCTGGGAGCGAAAAACACTCGTTTAAAGCTTCAAATTGAACTCTTTTAAGAATCAACGAATGTCAGCAAATTTATAGCTAAAATAATTAGGAAAAAGTGTGATTTTATAAAAATAATGACATACCATGGAATTGATATAACAATTGCGGATGTTTCCTGTTTTTTTTAAGTTCAATTTAAAACTTTAAACAAGTGTTTTCCACTCCCAGGCTAAGCATGAAGTAAAATTTCGAGTTTAGAAAAGCCCCGTGAAAAATTTGTCGAGGGTCGCGCAGCGACCCGAGACAAATTTTCTGGGCTTTTCTAAACTCGAAATTTTACTTCATGCGCCACGCGTATAAAACACTATAATATTGTCAAATTTATGTGTATTGGAACTTCACTTAAAATCTGTGTTTTATACGCGTAGCGCATGAAGTAAAATTTCGAGTTTAGAAAAGCCCAGAAAATTTGTCTCGGGTCGCTGCGCGACCCTCGACAAATTTTCACGGGGCTTTTCTAAACTCGAAATTTTACTTCATGCTTAGTCTGGGAGTGGAAAACACTCGTTTAAAGCTTCAAATTGAACTTTTTTAAAATCAACAAATGTTAGAAAAAAAACATCTAAAATAATGAAGAAAAAGGAATGTGATTTTATAAAAATAATGACATTTTTCTTGTATAGTGTAAATCATTTCGAAAACATTTACTTTAATCAAGTGACTACGATATCTTTTGCCATTTTGACATCCGCAGTTGTTATTTCAATTCCATGGCATGTCATTATTTTCATAAAATCACATTATTTTTTCTCAATTATTTTAACTTAGAGAAATGTAAAGTGATAAACGTTAACACGAATGAATTCAGAATTTTTCCCTCTACAAAACAGGTAACTACATTTTGTTTGTAAAATGATTAGGGGAGCCAAAATTTGAACATTTCAAAATTTACATGGGATTTCCTATGTTGCGTCCGCCAAGTCAACACCCGGTATAGTGTGGATATAAGTAATTATTTTAAAAGTAAGTGCAATTTTTATTCAAGAGTTTAAAAGTCGCGCCTCTTTTGAATAAGGAATTATTTTTAAAAAATAACAAGAAAAGAAAGAACGAAGAGAAAAGTATAAAAGATAAATTCAATATTCATAGAAAATATGTTTAACTCCTTTAGTTCTTGTAGATAGTTTTAAGTATTTAATTTTGCAAGTGTATGTATACGAAATTAATTTAAAAGGTATTAATAAAAAAAAAAGAATTCAATTGAGTACCCATTACACCTATTGCAAAAAGGTATTAATATTACTGTAAATAATGCAGGGAATTTTTCTTTTAAATATATGCATATGCTTTTTTAAATAGTTCAATTTAAAGTTTTAAACGAGTCTTTTCCACTCTCAGGTTAAGCATGAAGTGAAATTTCGAGATTAGAAAAGCCTGAAAATTTGGTTTGGTCGCTCCGCACGGCGGAGCGACCAAACTAAATTTTCAGGCTTTTCTACACTCGAAATTTTACTTCATGCGTCACTCGTATTTAGCACTGAAAACTTTAAAATATTGTGAACAGGCGATCTTCACGGGAAATCAGTGTCATACGCGTGGCGTATGAAGTAAAGTTTCGTGTTTAGAAAAGCCTGAAGATTTGGTTTGGTTGCATAGCGCGTAGCGCTACGCGACCAAACCAAATTTTGAGGCTTTTCTAAACTCAAAATTTTACTTTATGCTTAGCCTGGGAGTAGAAAACACTCGTTTGAGCTTCAAATTAAACCCTAAAAAAATAACAACGAATGTCTGAAAATGCATAGCACATAATTGGGGTATGTATATCTAAAGCAGAAACTCTCGATATGTATATTTAGCTCTTAAAACTGTCTTCTAATGTCTGCGCAAGTCTTGTACACATTGAGATTTCCATTTAATGTGAATCGTGCTAAATTCAAGTGTGCAATAATAAAATCAAACCGTCCCATTTCACTTTAATATTGTACACTTGAAATTAGTACGATTCACACTGAATGGACATCTCAACGTGTACAAAAATTACGACAGATAACACTCACTTGTTTTCATTTCAAGTGTCATATAAATACTTCTAACATTGTTTCAATATGAATTAATTGTTTAAAGGTATCATCTAACAGTAAACAATAAATTAGTGAGGAAACAAAATCAAACCGTGTTCTCTTAGTGATTGATTACTTCACATAACTCAAAACAAACAGTGAATTTTACTTTGTTTATTAAACCAGCAATAAGCAAATTATTACTTGTTATTAATTTAGGTTTTCTCTTTTTCAGTTCTTCTGGCAGTCCTCTCTAAACCGGCAATGAACGAGGTCTACTTAATAATCATATCGTATTTCGTGCTGGTTACATTCCTTACGCTAGAGGTAAGCGAACTATTTTGCGAAATGTGAAATTTCATTTCGTTAAACACAAACCAAATTAAATCCTGAGCTGTGAAGCACTTCAGCGAACAGTGTTCTGAAATTGAAATGAAGTCAATTTCTATCCATACAGTCGCACAGTGGGCGAATTGCGTAAATTAGACTGCAATAATTAAAAATCATAAGTTTCTGAATATCGTCAAAATAATTTTATTTGAAAAAAAACATGATTTCAGACGCTTCTTCTTTAAAAATATAACATCCAGTTTAATTTTTTGTCTATAAATCAAAAACTTTAAACTGTTTATATGCCGCTGTTCAGTTAACCTATAAAGACAACCGCATTAAAAGTTTAATAAACATTGTTATTTGTATAAATGAAATTGCCAATTATTGGTTGCAGAATACTTCAAACATTAAAAGTGCGATTCTTTTCGCAATCTACAACAAGTTAGTCTTACAAAGACTATATCAAACACTCATTGAAACAACTACTTCCCGGGCTAATACCCCGACGGACATTGAATTATACAACAAGTGTTTGCTGTTACATACAGTAACCTACTGCAAATGTAACAATTTAGGTCAAATTATTCAGGCCATCTATAGACGCGTTTCGAGATTTATCTCTCATCAGTATAGCTTTGCCATTCCCTCTAAACAATTTGACACCTTAGACTGGCGGTCACGTTACCATTTGGCAATTTCATTTATACTTATGTTTGAACGGTAATGTGACCGCCAGTCTAAGGTGTCAAATTGTTTAGAGGGAATGGCAAAGCTATACTGATGAGAGATAAGTCTCGAAACGCGTCTATAGATGGCCTGAATAATTTGACCCAAATTGTTACATTTGCAGTAGGTTACTGTATGTAACAGTAAACACTTGTATAATTCAATGTCCGTCGGGGTATTAGCCCGGGAAGTAGTTGTTTCAATGAGTGTTTGATATAGTCTTTGTAAGACTAACTTGTTGTAGATTGCGAAAAGAATCGCACTTTTAATGATTGTTATTTGTATTTATAATTAATTTTTAATTTTAGAATTAGATACAGGTGTGTAATTATTACATTTTTGGAATATGAGCTTACCTTGTTCTTATCTATTTTCCGAAGAAAATGCGATTTTAAAACTATCTCTAAGAAAGTATAATTTTGAACTATTAACGATGAAGGCTTCTACTTCGTTATACATCATAATTTACAAATGAAACACGATTTTAACTTTGTTTGTATAACTGAGACTTATAGTTTCGACAACTTTCTATTTTTATAAAAAATTGTATTTATTCATTAACTACACCTCTTGTCCTAGTTTTTAATTAATCTTCAAGCAAAAGTATCTTTCCCAACATATGGAAAAGATGTTATGTAACACCTATTTACAAATCAGGCAGTAGAGATAATATTTGTAATTATAGAGGTATCACAATAAAATCTTGTATACCCAAGCTTTTAGATAAACTTATATCATCAAAACTGGAATGGATGACTAGACATGTATTAATTGACGAACAACATGGTTTTCGTGGAGGCCGATCTACCACTTCCAATTTATTGTGATTTCAAGATTATATTACTAACTCTATGGAACATAGGTGTTTAGTTGACACGGTGTATTTAGACTTCTCTAAAGCTTTTGATAAGGTATCACATAATATTTTATTATCAAAACTAAGTGTATTCAGATTTAGCCAATCAGTCATCTCATGGTTTCGGAGCTTTTTACAAGGCCGTTCACAATGTGTCAGAATAAAAAACCATCTCTCTGACATCTTCTGCGTTCATTCTGGGGTACCCCAGGGATCGCACTGTGGTCCTTTATTATTCCTTATTTTTATTAATGATATCTCTTTATCAATTAAATACTCAAATTTTTTATTATTTGCTGATGATCTAAAGTTATTTAGAGAAATACGCGATATTGGTGATTGTCTTTTACTTCAAAATGACCTTTCCTCCATAGCTAACTGGTGCATTTTAAACGGTCTCGGTTTCAATATTGACAAGTGTAACATGCGATTTTAATGACCATATTGATGGCCTAATGGTTTTAAAAGTTAATATAATGAAGGACCTTGGGGTTTGGTTTGCCGCTAAACTCAATTTCGAACATCATATTATTTTTATATGTAATCGCGCGGCTAAAATGCTAGGGTATATTAAACGTTCTCTGGGGGATCTGTCAGTTTAAAATTGTATATTTTGCATACGTTCGTTTGCATCTAGAATACGCTTCATGTGTATGGAGTCCGTATCAAAAGATTTATATCAAACGTATTGAAGATGTTCAAAGCAAATTTATTAAATATCTAGCATTTAAGTCGAGACATAATAATGTAAATAATGTAAATGTTAGCGTTGATTTTAATATTGATTGAATAACAGGCATGTGCTTTTCAATAAAATTTGATAATCGCTTATGTCGGAATCCGCCGCTGTTTCGCATACAGTTCCATAACACGAATTATGGATTCCACACTCCGACTACAAGTCTTATGCGTACAGCTAATTCTTTGTTAATTTATCCTGACTTTGATATTTTTTGTAATACATTTCCCCAGTTTATGAGAATTGTTAAAAGATTACTCTGTTGTCATTAATGTTTTTGTTTCTATCTATTGTATTGAATTGTTATTTTGTAAAATATTTTTATATTTTGTATAATGGTACATCCGTGAATAAATGTTTATTCATTTAACTTGTCGTTTTCAAACTCAAAGTGATTTAAACTAATAATTAAACAGGTATATCTAGTTAAAATTAAGGTCTAATAATTGCGTTAAAAATGGGGATATATCTCAATTATACAAAGAATAGTAAAATTTTGATTTGTGTACAAATGTAAACATAAAAAAAATCATATCTCGTTCATTTTCTGTAACTGAACTTCTTGCAATTTCTGATAAGTAAATACGTAGCAAAAACTTTTATTGGTATAGCAAAGTATTCATAAAGATTTTGCTTAAAATTGCTCTTATTTTTGATTTCTTAGGTATTATAAGTATACATGGAGTTTTTCTTTTTGGTATACATATCACAATTATAAGCTATAAATTATCATATATTCGGTTATTTTTTTAAAGTTTAATTGGAAGCGTTAAACGAGTGTTTCCACTCCCAAATTAAGCATGAAGTAAAATTTCGAGTTTAGAAAAGCTTGAAAATTTAGTTTGGTCGCGTAGCGCGTAGCGCGTAGCGCGTAGCGCTTCGCTTCGCTACGCGACCAAACCAAATTTTCAGATTTTTCTAAACTCGAAATTTTACTTCATGCTCAATCTGGGAGTGGAAAACACTCGTTTATAGCTTCAAATTGAATTCTTTTAGATTACGCGTATGTACACTTCTGTGCAATAAAATTAAGTACACAAAATATGTTATAGTTTAAAGTGGACATGATGAGTATCCTAGTTACGTAAATATGTCAATTCCTTAATGTCAAAATGCCATTTAGACAACAATTCAAAACTTCGAATTGTAACTAAAATAGAATATCGTTTTTCTATTGGACAAATTGTTCGATTAGTGAACATCAGTAAAGACACTGTTTTAGAGTTAAGAAACGTTGGGAGCAGTAAAGAAGTGTTTTGGTGTTTTATTATTTATTGAAACTGCTGCTAGGCAATTAAAACAGACCCGAATTAAACAACTAGAATATTGTAAAAAATAGTTATAAGACTTGTGCTTAATTTTATTGCACAGAAGTGTACATGTATACTTAAATAAAAATCCCTGTATATGGACGTTGTTCACATTATTACACAGCTTTTGTCGTTGTTTTATTACCCTTAATAATTTATCAAACTGTTCTATCATTAATTTATAATCTATATTTTTACAAAACATGATTAAAAACTTTAAATATTTGATAAATAATGAATGATAGCGAGACCTAATAAAATCGAAAATTTCATATTAGAGCAATTTTTAGTAAACATTTTAATTAGTATGAGAAAGTATACATATTAAGTTATTAACAATTGTAAGTAGTTCAGTTACTAACAAAGAACGAAATATGAATTTCATTTAAACAAAATTTAACATGTATATTTTTTAAAAATCATTTTTCAAACTGTTTTTTTTTTTTATGAAACGTAATCAATGAAACATTTTAATTTGTATAAGCAAGTATACATATTAAGTTTTCAACAATTGTAAGAAGTTCAGTTACGAACAATGAACGAAATATGAATTTCATTAAAACAAAATTTAAAATGTATAATTTTTAAAAAATATTTTTAACTGTTTTTGTTTTTATGAAACGTAATGAATGGAAATAAAACAATACTCCTTAAATGTAGTCATTATATACCAATAACTCATTCTAAAATTAAAACTAGTTATAAATACAAAAAACATGTTTTTTACAACTGTTGTATTTATAGGTCAGCTAAACAGCGATTAATTAAGTTTGTTTAGAAACTAGGCAGATGAAAATAAATATTTTGTGTACATTTCAACTTCAACAACTTTATCCTTTATTTTTTTAACATAAATAACAACACTTTTGGCAATGACATTAAAACAAAATTTAAAATGTATAATTCTTAAAAAATATTTTTAACTGTTTTTGTTTTTATAAAACGTAATGAATGGAAATAAAACACTACTCCTTAAATGTAGTCATTATATACCAATAACTCATTCTAAAATTAAAATTAGTTATAAATACAAAAAACATTTATTTTTACAACTGTTGCATTTATAGGTTAGCTAAACAGCGATTAATTAAGTTTGTTTAGAAACTAGGCAGATGAAAATAAATATTTTGTGTACATTTCAACTTCAACAACTTTATCCTTTATTTGTTTTACATAATAAACAACACTTTTGGCAATAAAAAAATGAATTATGTATTTTTGAACTTATAATAAATCAGTACTTAATACGCGTGGCGCATGAAGTAAAATTTCGAGTTTAGAAAAGCCTGAAAATTTGGTTTGGTCGCTCCGCTGCGCGGAGCGACCAAACCAAATTTTAAGGCTTTTCTAAACTCGAAATTTTACTTCATGCTTAGTCTGGGAGTGAAAAACACTCATTTAAAAATTGAAAGTGAACTATATAAAAAAGGGGTGTGCTAACACTAAAAAGAAAAATTCCTTGTAGTTTCTTTCAAATTCATAACTTCGATGGCTGCAATTAAATTCCTGTTAATTTAATTTCATTTTTGTTAATCGTGTCTTAAACTGTGAATGATTCTTAGTGTATTTTTAAGATTTAAAAGCTTTGACGGAAAAATGATATTTTTGGAAAATGTTTAAACATAAGCTCATACAAATTCAATAATTTCTCTAATAATCTTGATTTCAGTGGCTGCCATAAATTCTTGTTAATTTAATTTAATGTCTGCTAACCGTGTTTTAAACTTTCATAATTTCTCAGCAATTTTCTAAAATTTAAAAGCTTTGACGCAAAAATTGAAATATTGACAAATTTTCAAACATAAAGTCATAGAAATTCAATAATTTCTACAAAATTCTTAATTTCAGTGGCGGTAATTAAATTACTGTTTTTTAAATGTAATTTTTGTTATTCGTATATTAAACTTTAAATAATTCTTGGCAATTTTCTAACATTTGAAACCTTTGACGCAAAAATTGAATTTTTGATAAATTTTCAAACATAAAGTCATATAAATTCAATAATTTCTACAAAATTCTGAATTTCAGTGGCGGTAATTAAATTACTGTTTGTTAAATTTAATTTTTGTTATTCGTATATCAAACTTTGAAAAATTCTTGAAATTTTTCTAAGATTTGAAACCTTTTACGCAAAAATTGAATTTTTGATAATTTTCAAACATAGTCATAGAAATTCAATAATTTCTACAAAATTCTTAATTTCAGTGGCGGTAATTAAACTCCTATTAGTTAAATTTAATTTTTGTTATTCGTATTTTAAACTTTGAATAATTCTTGGCAATTTCCTAAGATTTGAAACCTTTGACGCAAAAATAAAATTTTTGATAAATTTTTAAACGTAAAGTCATAGAAATTCAATAATTTCTACAAAATTCTTAATTTTAGTGGCGGAAATTAAATTCCTGTTTGGTAAATTTAATTTCTGTTATTCGTATTTTAAACTTTGAATAATTCTTGGCTAATTTCCAAGATTTAAAAGCTTTGACGTGAAACATGAATTTTTGCAAAATTTGCAAACATAAACTCATATAAATTCAATAGTTTCTTTAAAATTCACAATTTCAGCGGCTGCAATTATTTTCTTGTTTATTTAATTTAATTTATGTTAACCGTATCTTAAACTGTGAATAATTCTTAGCATATTTCCAATATTTGTAAGCTTTTACGCAAAACTTTAATTTTGGGCAAATTTTTAAACATAAACTCATACAAACTAAATAATTTCTCTAAAATTCTTAATTTTAGTGCTTGCAATTAAGTTCCTGTTTATTTAATTCAATTTATGGTAATCGTATTTTAAACCTTATGGATAATCCAGTTAGGCAGCCTCTACATAAAATTTTAAAACTGTATTTGGAGGCTGTTGCTGTATGCGAGACCGGTAGTTGGTGTATATTACTACTATCTTATTCTTACCCCACTTCCTGGCCACAGTCTCTCCTTTTCTACTTGATTTTAAGTTCTCCTATAAGCATGGGCTCCTGTTGAGTTAATACTTTTCATTAACGAAGACATCTCTAAAATCACGTTTCTGTACAAATAAACCTAATTTGACGAATATCAAAAGCGTACGTTTTTTTCTTTAATTATTGTACTCTAATTGACGTAGTTCGCCCCCTGTGAGTCATAGCAAAAAAATAAATATTTAATAATATCTGCTTTACACATCACACAGGAAACAAAAATGTTCCACGTAGCATATAAATACAAATAAATGCATTAGTAAGGGAAGTAATTTCTGTTAGGCATAGCAAATTGTTGAGATTTTACCTATAAAAAATAACATAATTAATAGAAAAAAACAATTATTTCAGATTTGCATACCTGCCATTTTACGTTTCAAACTTGTGTGTTCTGTATTTTAATTTTCTAAGTTTAAGTGTCTATTTTAATTTTTTGGATATGTGTGTCTGTCTGTATTTGCATTGTACAGATTTGTGTGTGCATTTTAATTTTTCAGATTTGTGTTTCCGTATTTTCCGGCTCAGAGCGTCCCCTGATCGCGACGGCCACGACATTAACCTGCACTTATTTGACTTACGCACTCTTGCCGATTTGCCTCAAGGATGCCCTCGTCGCTGGAGTTATCCTCACTTTCACGCACCTGCTGGGGTTGGCTTACATCGGCGATTCGCCTCAGCAAGTCGGAAACTGCCTCATCGTTCTCATGTGCGGGAACATCGCCGGAGCGTGCACTCACTATCCGCGAGAGGTCGCCCAGAGAAAGGCCTTTTTGGAGACGAGGCAGTGTATCGAGGCTAGGTTGAAGATACAGAGAGAAAATCAACAGCAGGTGAGTTGAAAACATTTTTTAGTTTTGTGCTATTTAAACCTCTTTCTAGCGTGGATTAGTGGCGAGGTCAAAGGGTGTATCGATTTTGCATAAAAATAGAGTCAAGCTATGAGGTTAGCCTCACCGCTAGCTAGCCTCTCCCCTAGCCACATTGCTAGACTCGTAACCAGCCTAGCCACCCAAATGTGAGGTCAAAGGCTAAATCGATTTTGCGTACACATAGAGTTGAACTATGAGGCCAGCCTCACCGCTAGCTTCACCGCTAGTCTCACTGCTAGCCTCCATGCCAGCCTAACCGCGACCTAGCCTTACCACTAGCTACATTGCTAGCCTCGTAACCAGCCTGGCCACCTCAATGTGTGGTCAAAGGCTGTATCAATTTTGCATACCCACAGAGTCGAGCTATGAGGCTAGCCACACCGATAACCTTACCGCTAGCCTCCTTACCAGCCTCACCGCTAGCTAGCCTCACCACTACCCACATTGCTACCCTCGTAACCAGCCTGGCCACCACAATGCGAGGTCAAAGGCTGTATCGATATTGCATACATATACAGCCTGGCCACCTCACTGCAAGGTCAAAGGCTGTATCATACATACACATAGAGTCGAGCTATGAGCTAGCCTCACCGATAGCCTCCCCGCTAGCCTCCTTGCCAGCCTCACCACTAGCCACATTGCTACCCTCGTAACCAGCCTGGCCACCTCAATGTGAGATCAAAGGCTGTATCGATTTGGATACATATAGCCTGGCCGCTTCAATGCTAGTCTTGCCGCCTCGGCGCAAGTTTGGCCGCTCTACTATGTTTCGACCCCTAAAGATTCTCTGTATTTCTCAGCGTATTCCTCAGTGTATAAGTGTCGTTTTGTGATCTCTGTATTTTTCAGTTTCTTTCCTTTGATTTGGTTTAATAAAATATTATTCGATTTAACTGACAATATTCAAACAACCAATACTAATAATCGATAAGAAGCGTAAATAACAAACAAACAACGGGGTTTGCCCGTCATTGTATCGCATCCAACCACTTCTTTAATTCAGACGATTTCAAAATATTATATTCGGGTAATAAGGGACGAGAATTAAATTTTAGAGAAGGCCCGGAAATAAGCAAAGCAATAAAACAGGGAAAAACACATTGTAAATGAGTACGAAGACATCTGGAACTCTCCAATTCTTAAAGCCCTTATTACCTGACCTTCACAAAAATATGTATATATATCTTGTAAAATAATTTTCTGTATTACTCCTTGAGAATGACGATAAGTCGAAACTAGTCGGAGAGAATAAAAAATAGTAGTGAAACAAACCAAGTGACTTTTATTTAATTATCAATATTGTAAACATGTTTCATCAAGTGGTTAATGAGAACCAAATTGAAGATATAAGCGTAAGCTTATTTTCCCGTATTCAGATATATTTAAATTAGAATTTTACTAATAATCTCTCTTTAAATCGAATTTTTAAGAACTAAGAACTGGATTTTTCATCTTTTTAACCAAAGCCGTTATATTTTTATTATAGTAATTATTTCTAGAATACCATAACGTTTTCAGAAAGGAAATGTTGCTAAGGAAAAAAAAACCTCGCCTCGAGGAAAATCCATATCTTTCGAAATAGCAAGCATTCATACTTCGTATATCTAACAGTAACGAGGCTTTGCCGATTTACAAGGATATTCAATTTCCTCTTCTCTTTCGCTGATATACATCAAATATACAAAAAGCTGTAAAGCTCGCTTTGGGATTAAATCAAACGAAATACACATATATTTCAAGAAAAATAATTTAAAAAAACGTTTAGCTCTGATAGTTATGTGAATATTTAATCTATATGAGAGCCAAATTGAAGATAGTTTAAATAACCCTTATTTCCTTGAACACAAGTTCACACGCGTAGATAAAAAAATACAGAAAAGAAGAATGTAAATGTTTAAACCTAGTGAGAACCAAATTGAAGACAGTTTAACCCTCATTTAATTGAACACACGTTCACACGCGCAGATAAAAAAATACAAAAAGGAGAACGCAATCCATTCTGTATTTTTAATTCTGGGCGCTTGTGCTGTTTGTTTGAGTAAAATTAGGGTGATGTTACTTTGTTCAAAGTTAATTTAATTCCAGTGATAATATTTGTGGAATCGCTCGACAATTGAGTGTCTGTCACGTTTTCGCCCACCCGCGTACGCTTTTAATTAACTTGCAATCATATTAAATCTAGCTGTAATTCACACTTAATTAATTTTAATTACAAAAGCGCTCCGGCGGTTGCGCAACATTCGAGGGTTAAATTTTTTATCGCGCCAGAGGGTTTGTTAATTGTAATTATCGTGGGAGGCGCAAGTAATTCACCACAGATGTTCATAAGGGATGACAAAAAATAGGTCTAATTAGCAAGAAGTGACACACAAAATTAGAAAGTTTGTAAAAAAGGTTTACTGGTTTCCAAAAATGTAATTGCATGCATTTTATATTTTCAAAATATATTTATTGATTCTGTTTTATCATGTGATATTTTATCATTATTATAACGTGCGATCGTATAGATTATGATTTAGAGTGGGCAGTATTTTTTTGTGCGGTTGCCCAAAATCCTAATTGAATGATGGAATAAATTTAAAGTTATGGTAAACTATGTGTTAAGTCAGTGGTGCCAATCTAGTTTAAAATTCAAAGCTTACTCTAAATCATGTTCTAAATCCTGGGTCTTCAAACTATCTTCTTCGCGGGCCACAAATACAATTCTACATAATAAAGTCGGCCAAGATCCGATTAATTTTATAAAATTATGAAAAATTTAAGGAACAATTGTTACAATATTTCAAAATATGACATTTACAAAAAAAATTACAAACAATCGCGGGCCGGATTCATGCAAGTCGCGGACCGGACTTGGCCCGCCGGCCGTAGTTTGGAGACCACTGTTCTAAATGATTACGCGGTAGATAAAGGATGTTAATCCTGTTTTTCGAATCACGGATAAAAATCTTTTAAAAATACATTTTTTACTTTTTGCAACCCTTATCATTTTTTTTAAATCGCGGTTATTTATAAACATGTTTAATACCTAATTATTTATTAGGAACACAGAACATCATTACCTACCTAATTTCGTGTTATTCTAATTAAAGATAATGTATGTGTTTTTAAAATTTGCGTTAGATCAGTGTTTTATACGCGTGGCGCATGAAGTAAAATTTCGAGTTTAGAAAAGCCTAAAAATTTGGATTTGCAGGGGCGCGACTCGCTTCGCTCGCGCGCCCCTGCAAATCCAAATTTTCAGGCTTTTCTAAACTCGAAATTTTACTTCATGCTTAGTCTGGGAGTGGAAACACTCGTTTAAAAATTAAATAAATTGGGGTATCACTTTTACTTTAACATAAAACAAAACTTGATTCCTTATCGAATAGAATCACTTTTATTTAATTGTGAAAAATAGATTTTTAAGATATTGGCAATGTTTATAATAAAAAATATGTACATTAACTTTGTAAAATCCAAATCTTCGGGCTTTTCTAAACTCGAAATTTCACTTCATGCTTAGTCTTGGAGTGGAAAATAATTAAATTTAATAATTTAAAAATTATAAGTATCACTTTTACTTTAAATATAGAGCAAAACTTGATTCCTTATCGAATTGAATCACTTTTATTTAATTGTGATAAAATAACACTGAACATCATTTACTATCTACATCCGTGTTATTCCAATTAAAAATGATGTATGTGTTTTAGAAATTCTTGTTAAATCAGTGTTTTATACGCGTGGCGCATGAAGTAAAATTTCGAGTTTAGAAAAGCCTGAAAATTTGGATTTGCAGGGGCGCGACTCGCTTCGCTCGCGCGCCCCTGCAAATCCAAATATTCAGGCTTTTCTAAACATGAAATTTAACTTCATGCTTAGTCTGGGAGTGAAAACTCTCGTTTAAAAATTAAAAAATTAGGGGTATCACTTTTACTTTAACATAAAACAAAACTTGATTCCTTATCGAATAGAATCACTTTTATTTAATTGTAAAAAATAGATTTTTAAGATATTGGCAATGTTTATAATAAAAAATATGTACATTAACTTTGTAAAATCCAAATCTTCGGGCTTTTCTAAACTCGAAATTTCACTTCATGCTTAGTCTTGGAGTGGAAAATAATTAAATTTAATAATTAAAAAATTATAAGTATCACTTTTACTTTAAATATAAAGCAAAACTTTATTCCTTATCGAATTGAATCACTTTTATTTAATTGTGATAAATTAACACTGAACATCATGTACTATCTACATCCGTGTTATTCCAATTAAAGATGATGTATGTGTTTTTAAAAATCTTGTTAAATCAGTGTTTTATACGCGTGGCGCATGAAGTAACATTTCGAGTTTAGAAAAGCCTGAAAATTTGGATTTGCAGGGGCGCTTCGCTCGCGCGCCCCTGCAAATCCAAATATTCAGGCTTTTCTAAACTCGAAATTTTACTTCATGCTTAGTCTGGAAGAAAAAACTCTCGTTTAAAAATTAAAAAATTAAGGGTATTACTTATACTTTAACATAAAACAAAACTTGATTCCTTATCGAATAGAATCACTTTTATTTAATTGTAAAAAATAGATTTTTAAGATATTGGCAATGTTTATAATAAAAAATATGTACATTAACTTTGTAAAATCCAAATCTTCGGGCTTTTCTAAACTCGAAATTTCACTTCATGCTTAGTCTTGGAGTGGAAAATAATTAAATTTAATAATTAAAAAATTATAAGTATCACTTTTACTTTAAATATAAAGCAAAACTTTATTCCTTATCGAATTGAATCACTTTTATTTAATTGTGATAAATTAACACTGAACATCATGTACTATCTACATCCGTGTTATTCCAATTAAAGATGATGTATGTGTTTTTAAAAATCTTGTTAAATCAGTGTTTTATACGCGTGGCGCATGAAGTAACATTTCGAGTTTAGAAAAGCCTGAAAATTTGGATTTGCAGGGGCGCTTCGCTCGCGCGCCCCTGCAAATCCAAATATTCAGGCTTTTCTAAACTCGAAATTTTACTTCATGCTTAGTCTGGAAGAAAAAACTCTCGTTTAAAAATTAAAAAATTAGGGGTATCACTTTTACTTTAACATAAAACAAAACTTGATTCCTTATCGAATAGAATCACTTTTATTTAATTGTAAAAAATAGATTTTTAAGATATTGGCAATGTTTATAATAAAAAATATGTACATTAACTTTGTAAAATCCAAATCTTCGGGCTTTTCTAAACTCGAAATTTCACTTCATGCTTAGTCTTGGAGTGGAAAATAATTAAATTTAATAATTAAAAAATTATAAGTATCACTTTTACTTTAAATATAAAGCAAAACTTTATTCCTTATCGAATTGAATCACTTTTATTTAATTGTGATAAATTAACACTGAACATCATGTACTATCTACATCCGTGTTATTCCAATTAAAGATGATGTATGTGTTTTTAAAAATCTTGTTAAATCAGTGTTTTATACGCGTGGCGCATGAAGTAACATTTCGAGTTTAGAAAAGCCTGAAAATTTGGATTTGCAGGGGCGCTTCGCTCGCGCGCCCCTGCAAATCCAAATATTCAGGCTTTTCTAAACTCGAAATTTTACTTCATGCTTAGTCTGGAAGAAAAAACTCTCGTTTAAAAATTAAAAAATTAAGGGTATTACTTATACTTTAACATAAAACAAAACTTGATTCCTTATCGAATAGAATCACTTTCATTTAATTGTGAAAAATAGATGTTGAAGATATTGGCAATGTTTATAATAAAAAATATGTAAATTAATTTCGTTCTTTTGTTTGGATGCACTTGAATTTGATTATATTATATATTTCATATGTTGAAATTGTTAATTGTTAGAAGATTTGATTTAGAACATTTTAACTTATTTTACAATTTTTCGCAAAGTTTTAGAATATCATAAAATATTTATAAATAATAATTCAATTTGTTTAACCATACATATATATATAATATATATATATATATATATATATATATATATATATATATATATATATATATATATATACATATACATATATATATATATACATAATCTTTATTGTCAGTATAATTTACAAAATTGTATATAAATAATAGATTTGAAAAAATACAATACAAAGAATACCACAGACGGGGAATTTTTCTTTTAGGTATACATTTGCATACACTGTAAATTTTAGGACATTTGTTGTTTTTTTTAAGATTTCAATTTGAATCCTTAAACGAAGGCTTTCCACTCCCAGACTGAGCATGAAGTAAAATTTCTTGTTTAGAAAAGCCTGAAAATTTGGATTGGCCGCGTAGCAAAGCGGACGGCCAATCCAAATTAGGCTTTTCTAAACTCAAATTTTACTTTATGCGCCAGGCGTATAATACATTGATTTAACGTGAAGTTCGAAAACAAACAAAAAAAAATAATTGTATACGAATCCTTACAATGAATTTGATTTATTTTTGGCAATCCGAATCCCATTGTAGGATTCGAATCTTTTTTTAAGTATTCGAATCCTTTTGTAAGTTTTGGAATATTTTTATAGATATTCGAACCCTTGTATAAGGCACAAATGAAATACGATCTTACCTGTGTTTGTGTATCTGGGGCATTATTAAGTGACTATAGCTTCGACAACTTTAACTTGTCATTTTCGAACTTGAAGTTTGAGTTTGAAAAAGACAAGTTAAAGTTGTCGAAACTATAGTCACTTAATAAAGTCTCAGTTATACAAACAAAGTTAAAATCGTGTTTCATTTGTGAATTATGATGTATAACATAGTAAAAGCTTCCATCGTTAACCTTTTATTAGGATTTATCTTTATTTGTTTATTTATTTATTTGTTTATTTATTATTAGTGGGAGTACATACTCGGTGATGCATCGGCGTAGGACATTTAGGAAATCCAATATAAATTTTAAAGAGGCCAATTATGGCCTCCCTTATACATTTTTGAAGAAACTTGTATTTAAACTTTTTAAAGTACTAGATTAGATAAGATTTAATTTTTTTGAGGACATAATAGTTACTGATGACTGCAGTATTAGGATCTTATACAAATTAAATTTTTTAGGACATAATTTTGCAAATAACTTCAAAACAGCTTAGTAGAAAGAATTCAGGGTTGGTAGGTACAACCCAGTCACCAATGCAGTCACCAATGACTATTATGTCCTCAAAAAAATTATAATACGGTCCTATTACTCTAGTCGCCAGTAACTAAGCAAATTAAGTTTTGTTAGGACATACTTTTGTAAATAACTTCAAAACGGCTTAGTAGAAAGTAAGTATTCAGGGTTGGTAGGTATTCTTTTATAATCTAGTACTTTAAAAAGTTTCAATATAAGTTACTGCAAAAGTTAATAGGGGAGCCAATAATTGGCCCATTAAAAATTTACATTGGATTTCCTATATATCCTAAGCCGATGCATTACCCGGTATACGTTTATACAAATCAGTAGAAAAATTTAGATTCGAATACGAATCCTCTTAAAAAATTGTAGCGAATCCGGATCACAAATCCTTGTTCACTAAAGTATTCGAATACCTCTTTTGAATCCTCTAAAACAGTGATGGGGAAACTACGGCCCGCGGGCCAAGTCCGGCCCGCGGAAAGGTTTAATCCGGCCCGTTTAAGAGTGCCGTCGTGAGAATGTTGAACGCGTTCTTACTTCGTAATGTGACGACCCGCATAAAAACTACCTACCTACGATTAAGCATTATTCTTTGGCCCGCTACGATTGTCTGGTTATCACAAATGGCCCGTCTTAAAAAAAGTTTCCCCACCACTGCTCTAAAAAGATTCGAATCCAGGGTTCGAATGAAATCGAATCCCCAGCTCAGCCATGGCGTAAACAAAACAAAATGCGTCGATATGTAATTATTATAAAAAATCAAATATGAATTCTCGTAATTTAATAATAATCCCAAAAACTCGGTTCAATTTATAAAATAAATCAAATCAAGAACCGTAATAATAAAACGGAATTTATAAAATAAAACAAATAATTATTTCAAATATTAGCCCTTTACATATGTGTATGTATAATCAGGATTTTTTTATCTATATATATATAATTAACGCTATTCAAACAATGAATAAATTTATTATTACAAATTTTTGTTGCGCGTCCAGGCGCGTTATCTATAAATGCAAATGTTAATATTTATTATTATGCGCATAAATTATAAAGCGCATTCATTGGGATTTTCATTTTCAAACACACATAGTAGCACACACAAAAAATTAAAGCATGCAAATTTACGAGTAGAATGCATTGCGAGCAATATTTATGAACAAAACCGTTTTCACTTTGTTGTTGCAATAGGTAGTTTATTTTGACTTGTGTAAAACTGTTATAGTTGTGATATTTGAAACAGATAGACATACTTATGGAGTGCCAAATGAGAAAATGCACAGAGAGGGATACTGAGAAACACAGAGAAGGTTTGAGAAAAAGACTTTGAAATACAAAGAAAATGGAGAATACAGTGAGGGACATTGAGAATCAAAGAGGAAGCCTGAGAAGGAGACTTTGAAACGAAAAGGAATACTTAGAAAAACAGTGAGAGCTGAAACACTGACACATAGAGAGAACAGATCTTCGTGTTTCTTCCTTTATCATTATTATTCCATGTTAATATCAGATGTTCAGTTAGAAACCTGATCGAGTTGGGTATGAAATTTTCAAAACATTGTGAAGTAGGTCGTACGTGAATTTGTTAGTCGCTCCTGTCAATGTTAATATAAACCAGTTTTAATAAATAAGTTTTTTTTTAAATCGGTATTTTAATGCCCATTCACACAAAAGAATAAAAAACCACACAACAACTATAAGAACAAGGCAAATTAATAAGCTGATTTACACAATCTGACATTTGTGTAAGGTATAACAAAACGTTAATTAAGCTGCGACTTCGCTTTTTCGTTCCAGTTCCTTGTATCAAAAAAGCAAGGCCTTCTCGATCGGGTTTTAAAATGAGCACCTGATATTAATATAGGTTTCTTGTTACAAGTAAATGTATGACAAACTGTTTCCCAAGTGGCATCGGACCTTGCTTAATATAACGAGTGTCTATAAACTGTCGGCATCTCGGATGCTTTGAAAAACATATTACATATCTTAGATTATGCCATGATTCGTATGACGTGAATCTTAGAACGTCAAATACATTTAATTATATGTCATTGGGTAGTGTCACAGGGTTGAATTTAACTACGACGTATGTTTCTGAAGTCAGAACCTACTGGGATGCCGACAGTTTATAGACACGCGTTAGAAAAATAATGAGAAAACTTAGAAATACAGTGAGAGCTAAAACACTGATACAGAGAAAACTGATAATTCTCTTTGTGTTTCTTTTTTTATCATGATTATTCCATGTTGATAATACAGAAAAATAATGAAAATGTAAGAAACACGAAGAGAGGTTGAAAAACACAGTGATGCGGAGAAATGTGGAAAGAGTATTGTTTGAATCAATTTTTATTAAATAAAGATCAGTGTTATTATTATCGGTTTTTCTGAAATCAATTTTTGTAAAAAATCAAATAAGGTCGATACGCATGGGTATGAAATTGTGTACGAAACTTCTTTGGTTTCTACGCTATTATTAAATTCCGCAGGAACGCCTGCTCCTGTCCGTTCTGCCAAGGCATGTAGCCATGGAAATGAAGGCCGATATCGCGGGACAACAGAAGGAGGCGCAGTTTCACAAAATTTACATCCAACGGCACGATAACGTCAGGTGAGAGCGAAACCCCATAAATGTTTATTTCCATTTTTCCTCGTAAAAAGAAATAGTACATTCAGAGTTGTTTTTATTACACCCAGCCTTGGTGTTATTTAGATGTTGATTAAGCACTAACGAGTGTTTCCACTCCCAGGTTGAGCATGAAGTAAAATTTCGAGTTTAGATAAGCCTGAAAATTTGGTTGGGTCGCGTACCGCGTAGCGCTACGCGACCAAACCAAATTTTCAGGCTTTTCTAAACTCGAAATTTTACTTCATGGGCCACGCGTATAAAACACTAATTTAAAGTGAAGTTTAACCAGCGTTTATGTTTCACATCCAATTTACTGCTTTATATTTAAATTCATTCTTATCTTTATATCGCAATTGTAAACGTATTACATCAATAAAGAATGGAAATTAAATAAAATGAAATAACCAGATTTTACTATGGCCAGGGTTTGTGGTTTTATTACGCATTCAATTTTTTACTAAAATTGTAAGTAATAAAATTGGGTCAAGAACAGGACCGCAGTAGGGGCGGGGAGCTAAGGGGGCGACATCCACAGGCGCGGAAGGGCGCCATCAAAGCCAGACATTAGAAATTTCCTAAATTTGAATCAGAAATTTTAAATTAAATAAGCAATCTACATATTAAACTTCACTTTGAATCGGTGTTTTGTACGAATCGCGCATGAAGTAAAATTTCGAGTTTAGAAAAGCCTGAAAATTTGGATTTGCCGGGGCGCAACTCGCTTCGCTCGCGCGCCCTGTCAAATCCAAATTTTTATGCTTTTCTAAACTCGAAATTTTACTTTATGCTTAATCTGGGAGTGGAAACGCACGTTAAGAAATAAAATGTCAATTATTCGTGTTGAAATTGACATTTTTGAGATTACAAGGGAACGTTATTCACACGGTCAGAGTTACAAACATTACGCCACTTTTCTCCAAAATAGACTATTTTCTAGTGTTACAATACTCTTATATAATTTATTTCAAATTGTCGAAAATGCCGAAAAAGTATCATAATTGTCGAAAAATGTCCAAAATTAGGTTTTTGTCAAAATGAAGTATTACTGTCACAAAAAACGTAGTGTAAAAAAATAATGAGAGTCAAAATATGCCCAGGAATATTACAACAGCTCAAACAATAGTATATTTCATTAGGAGTCCAGAAAAAGGGATTTTTCCGTGCGCGCGTGACATTTCCCGTGTGAGGCGTAGCCGAACACGGGAAGTCATGCAAGCACGGAAATATTCATTTCTGGACGTGTAATGAACGCTATTTTTTATTATACTTATCTGAAAACATACTTATCTGAAAACTTGAATTATTTTTTATTTTCAAACTAGTAATTTTTATGGTAGTGAAAAAATACAACTAATTCGAAAGAAAATAAAATTGAATACCAGTTTTTCGAAATTTGATCGAGTTAGTACTTTTTTTAAAGCCAAAAATCTTTTTATCGTGGCGAATCCGCCTGTGTTCGTGTCTATATCTGGATTTTACTACTCTTACTTGTGCCGCTTGGGTTAATGCATCATTCGAAATATCATCTACAAAATCAATGTCTTTTAAGTCTGCGTATGTTTCAACCAAACTTACGTATTTCACTGACAGAAAATAAAACGTCAGTGACAAATACATTGTTGCTATGGAAACATTTCAGAGCGCACAAACAAACGTTTTCCGTGCGTTGTCTTGAAAAAGCGACGTTTTTATTATTCTGGAGGCATTTGGAAACGAAGTGTTTTCAGATAAGTATAATAAAAATCAAAATTAATACAATAGTGTCAACAATTTCAATCTTTACGTCGAAAATGACATACCATTATAGTCAGAGAATGTCATTATAAACATAGATTCATAATTAAAATTGAATGTGTGTTCAGTATTCCGGCACCGGATACTCAGAGACGCGTTTCGGACTTCAAGAACCTTGTCAGGATGGTCCTGACCTGATTAATAATATATTATAAAAATACCAATTTATCTCAATAATGAAAATATAAAATATAGAACAAACATCATATTTACTGCAATACTGTCAAAAACAAATCTTTATGTTGAAAATGACATTCCATTATAGTTAGACACCGTCATTATTAACATTGACAATGAGTCAAAATTTAAACCAAATTTTTGTAAAAACCTATGACATTATTTTTTCATGAAACGTAAACAATATTGGCGTTGAAAAAAAAGTTGAAAATCGTGGTAACAACAACAATAAGGACAAAGATCAAGTTTTTGTGAGTCACTATTAAATGTGTTAAATGTGTGCGTGTGTGTGTTTAGTAGTAAAACCTGTCAAAATAAAAAACAAACAAGTGATACAATAGTTATTATTCTATTAAATATGTCAACTGTCAATAGTGATTCACAAAAACTTGATTTTTGTCCTTATTGTTGTTGTTATCACAATTTTTAACAATTTTGCTTGCTTTTCTAAATTTTCGACAAGTTTTGACATATCACGTCAGTTTTGACATGGTATTTAATGTTTATTTGTGTCTTGTTTTGAATTTTTCATAAATAACCTTTATTAGACATAAGTCAGTGTCAACATTTGACACTAGTATGTGTCAATAGTGGCAACTAACATTAGTCGACACTTAGGTTATAACGACACATGACATGACATCATCTGTCTAGTTGAGGGCGTTAATTGAATATTTGGCCCCAGGCGTTTTCCTTACTGCGGCACTGAGAACATTTGACAATTTATTTATTTATGTATTTATTTAACGTATAAACTTTTACAATTTTACAAAATTTGAATACCTCTCGGCACGCGTAGCATCCAAATCCAAATTCAGGCTTTTCTAAGCTTGAAATTTTACTTCATGCGCCACGTCTATAAAACACTGATTTAGAGTGAAGTTTAAAACATACATACAAACCAGTATGCTAATATATTTTGATCTTCACATCAAACCAGTATTTTATACGCGTGGCGCATGAAGTAAAATTTCGATTTTAGAAAAGCCTAAAAATTTGGATACGTCGCATGAAAATTCATTGTTTCTGCAGTTTACAAATGAACATCTATCGTCTAAATTTTGGCAAAACTACTTTTTCTTGAGGAAAAAAATAGCTTAGGCTATTTGTGACACCAAGAGCAAAAGCTAAAAAAATTTTTCAGAGTTTTTAAAAAATAAATAACTTCATCGAGAATTCGCGATTTTTGTAAGTGGGTAGGTATAAAAATATCTACATAAAAAATATATTTTTATAAAAATCTCTACAAAATCAAAAACACTCTTAGTAAGAATAAAAATAGTGTGTGCTATTTAAATCCTGAAGAAGAAAATATTTCCACAACTTTTTCCTACTTTTTAAAATGATAGAAAATCAATTAATCTGTCAAAATTTACTTTTGAACACCTGTGCTGTGCACAATTTTAATGTCTTAAAATATATTAATACCCTAAATTAAAGCTCTTTTAATGCTAAATCGCTTTCTTTTTGAATAATGCTAATCGGTATAACGGATTAGGAAATAGAACACTTCAAATGCAATAAGTGGGAAAAACGATATTGTTTGCTGTTTCGAGTGAAAAGCCATCACAACGTAGATTTGTAAAATCCGTGAAATTTGTTTTATGAGAATTTGTGATTATTGTGGTTGTTTAAATTTGGAATATCCGTTGTTTTAAGGTTTCCAATTATTTTATTTAGTCGAAATTTTAGACAAACGATTTTTTTATAGTAAAAAAACTTTCTCAAACTGTTTCTAATAATAAGGGTAATATATCAGATTTAAAAAAAAATCAATCAAAAGATCGAATGGAAAAAAATATAGATTTAAAAACAATTCAAAAAAATCAAATACACTCTTACCAGTATTAGAAATTATAAGAGCTATTCACTTCATCAAAAAAAAATATTTCATTTATTTAAAAATAAATTACTTTATCTTCTTGAAAAGGAATCGTTATTACACACACAGATTTTACTATTAAATTTTTGTTAAAAAATAATATTTTTTAAACTTTAAATATTTGGAGTATAAAAATACTGAACTTTCAATTTATCTCAGTTTAAAAAAAATGTAATGACCATTTTCTCTATGACATTTTGGCACTGACTTTTATTCTTTTAAACGGAGATTGAAATAATTTATTTAATATTATACCAAATGGTCTGTACAACGCTCTACCACATATTCTCTGAAACAAAATAAGACGATTTAACTAAACTTATCTCTATCCTAAAGTGGTTCCTAAGCCATCTACGAGGCCTCAAAGATATTTTTTTTTTTCATTATTTTTCAAATATTTTTATTTTGGAATTAGGTAAGAAAACCTAATTTGGCACATTTAATTACATTGATACCATGCACATTTTGCGATATGTTTCTTTATCCTACGTTTAAAGTAAGTGGTCAAACTAGGACCATCGACTTCTTAAGATACCTAAATCTTTTTATTCAACAGGTCAAATCATAAGGAATACTTTTTTTCTGCAAGACCATTCAATTTTACGTATTTTTTGTCTCTTATAAAATTTTGCTATTTTCCCCACAAAAAAAATATTTTTATTTGTCAAAACAACAAAGAAATAAAATTCTAAAAAAAAACTGATTCTTTATTTACAAAAATAGAAATTGAGACACCTGTGAAATTCAGTTATCGGTGATTTTGTGACAACGTCAGTCATGGTAACTGATATTGTTTTAGTTTTTGGGTTTTGTGAAGGTAATGGCCGCAAATGTGTAAGAGTGTACAATGAAAGATTTCCAAATCGCCGAATACCAAACCATCAAACATTTGCTTCCGTAGAAAGGCGACTTCGAGAAACTGGCCGCTTAGAATACTCTGCGAGGGATTGTGGTAGAAGACGCACTGTACGAACTGTGGATGTTAAAGAAAAGATTTTAGAACGGATAGATGAAGATCCATCTAAAAGTACCCGGCGTTTAGGTGCTGAACTAGGCGTATCTAAAAATGTTGTGCATAAGGTGTTTAAAGAGCAACTGCTATACCCATATCGCATTCAAAAAGTTCAAGAGCTAATGCCTCAGGATCACGATAAGCGACTTCAGTTTTGCCAATTTATTGTTAATAACCAAATTGACAATTTGAATTTCGCCAAGACAATTTTGTTTACAGACGAAGCGTGTTTTACCCGAAGAGGTATAACAAATCTTAAAAATGAGCATGTTTATTCCGAAGATACTCCACATGCTACTAAAATCATGCATTTCCAACGGCAATTTAAAATAAATGTTTGGGCCGGTATAGTAAATGATATTATTGTAGGACCAGTAATTTTACCACAAAATTTAAACGGAGAACAGTACTTACAACATCTTCAGGAATTGCCAGTCTTACTGGAGGATGTGCCGCTTTTATTTAGGCGTGACATGTGGTCAGAGCTGGGATGAATCCTCAAAAACAGGATTCGAATCACGAATCCGAATCACCTAATATGATTCGAATCACGAATACTTGAATAAAGGATTCGTAAGTGAAAAATATGATTCGAATCAATGATTCGAATTCTCATTTTTGAATCACGGATACAAATCCTTCAAAAATAAATTTGAATCTATTATTTGCAACCAGTAATATTTTATTCCATCAGTTTCTATTAACAAAAATGTACATTTACCGACTAAATATCTGATTATATAATGATTTTAATTAATGATGATATATGTGTTATTGAACTTCATTTTCAATCTGTGTTATATACGCGTGGCGCATGAAGTAAAATTTCGAGTTTAGAAAAGCCCCGTGAAAATTTGTCTCGGGTCGCTGCGCGACCCTCGACAAATTTTCTACGCGGGGCTTTTCTATACTCGAAATTTTACTTCATGCTTAGTCTGGGAGTGGACAACACTCGTTCTTAGAAGTTTCAAATTAAAGGATCACTCTAGATTACTAAGTTTATTACCATTTTACAAAGGCTACAGCTCGAAGGACCAATCATGGTCTTCGGAGACCGAAGGACTACAGGGAATCGAAGTTTATTTACAAGAAAACAACGAATATCTTAAGGTTTACAGCATGGATAGGAAAGAAAAAATCCAATTTTGAAAAAATATCGAAGTTGGGTTGATTTTCTGTGCGTTTTTAACTTCACTATAAATCAGTGTTTTATACGCGTGGCGCATGAAGTAAAATTTCGAGTTTAGAAAAGCCCCGTGAAAATTTGTCTCGGGTCGCTGCGCGACCCTCGACAAATTTTCTACGCGGGGCTTTTCTAAACTCGAAATTTTACTTCATGCTTAGTCTGGGAGTGGACCGTCAAGATTTTCTACATGTCGAGATTTTCGATATTTCTAGATTTATGTCGATTTATTCACAGTTTGTTATTGTATTAAATGCAACTTAATTATTAAATAAAAACGGTTTTTTTTTAGGAATAGAATATTCACCCATTAAGAGCCGACCAAATTATAAAGTTAACTCTAAAAGTTAATTTTAGATAAAATTTTGAATCTTTTTCTATGATTTCAATGAATAAAAAAAAAGTTAAATTTAAAATTCAAACGAGTGTTGTCCACTCCCTGACTAAGCATGAAGTAAAATTTCGAGTTTAGAAAAGCCCCGCCTAGAAAATTTGTCTCTTGTCGCGCAGCGACCCGAGAGAAATTTTCGCGGGGCTTTTCTAAACTCGAAATTTTACTTCATGCGCCACGAGTATAAAACACTGATTTAAAGTGAAGTTAAAAATGCACTGATAACCAACCCAACTTCGATATTTTGTCAAAATTAGATGTTTTCTTTCCTATCCATGCTGTAAACCTTCAGATATTCGTTGTTTTCTTGTAAAAAAAACTTCGATTCCCTGCAGTCCTTCGGTCTCCGAAGACCATGGTTGGTCCTTCGAGCTGTAGCCTTTGTAAAATGGTAATAAACTTAGTAATCTAGAGTGATCCTTTAATTTGAAACTTCTAAGAACGAGTGTTGTCCACTTCCAGACTAAGCATGAAGTAAAATTTCGAGTTTAGAAAAGCCCCGCGTAGAAAATTTGTCTCGGGTCGCGCAGCGACCCGAGACAAATTTTCACGGGGCTTTTCTAAACTCGAAATTTTACTTCATGTGCCACACGTATAGAACACTGATTTCAAGTGAAGTTAAAAATATACTATTAACGTTTGATATTTTTCAGGGTTAGGTAACCAAATATCCATTCACAAATATTTGAATTATTCGAAAATTTCAATATTTATATTTAAATATGAATAATTTACTGATTTAAATATTCATATTACAATATTTAACTATTTGAATTAATCGAATTTGAATCCCAGCCTGAATAGCGATGATTCGAATTATTTAGGAGGATTTGAATCCGTGTATGAGGATTCGAATGCTTTTATAAGGATTCGATTCCTTTTATAAGGATTCGAATCCTTTTATAAGAATTCGAATCCTTTTATAAGGCACTTAATTAAACACAGTTATATTCCTTTCTTCACTTTTATTTTTCTTGCTAGATGTACATTTCGGGTACTACCCATTATCAATAGCTAACTGAATAAAAACCGATAAATGTTTACAATATATACCTACTCGGACTAGGCGGAAAAGCCAAAGAAGTAATTTGCATTTTGAAACGAATGCGGTATCTTGGAAATGGGGGTGTTGGGGATTATTCGGTTTCGGACTTGGGAGGGTTTACAATGATGTTAATGAGGGTTATCTGTTGGGTAATAAATTTAATAAGGGGTTCATTATTGGGCTTAAATCGAAATTGAGTAGTTCCGTCTTATTTTTCATCATTTCTATCGCTTCCAACATGTTTAATTGATAACTGCTGGATTCTTTTAATAATTTAACTTTATTTATGTTGAATTTGTGGCCTGTTGTCAAAGTATGATGAGCAATTGCTGATTTGTCAGGGTTTTTTATAAGGATTCGAATCCTTTTATAAGGATTCGAATCATCTACGTCTGGATTCGAATACGAATCCTTTTAAGAAAATGTAACGAATCCGGATCACGAATCCGTTTTCACTAAAGTATTCGAATACCTCTGTTGAATCCTCTAAAAGGATTCGAATCCGGGAATCGAATCCTGAATGATTCGAATCCTGCCCAGCTCTGTATGTGGTTTATGCATGATGGGGCTCCACATCATTTCACTTTACCAGTGCGTACTTTTTTAAACCAAAAGTATCCCGGTAAATGGATTGGGAGAGGCAATGACGCACCAGTGCCTTGGCCTCCACGTTCCCCGGATATCACCCCAATGGACTTTTTTTTGTGGGGAACTATTAAATCTATTGTTTATGGTAAGCCCATAAGTACGCACGACGAATTATGGGCGCGAATACAGAATGCGTTTCAAACAGTTAAAAACAATGTTGGTGTTTTACAACGTGTCCATTTTAATTTTTTGCGACGTGTAAATTGTTGTATTGCTGAAAATTGCAATCAGTTTGAACATTTGTTGTGAAACTAATAAATTTGTGTTTATTGTTAGGTACCTATCTTTATTTTTACTTTGTTAATTGTTTTGAGAAGCAAAATATTGTTCATAATTTTATTACTTTTTATTGACAAATAAAAATATTTTTTGTGGGGAAAATAGCAAAATTTTATAAGAGACAAAAAATACGTGAAATTGAATGATCTTGCAGAAAAAAAGTATTCCTTATGATTTGACCTGTTGAATAAAAATATTTAGGTATCTTAAGAAGTCGATGGTCCTAGTTTGACCACTTACTTTAAACGTAGGATATAAGAGACATATCGCAAAAAGTGCATGGTATCAATGTAATTAAATGTACCAAATTAGGTTTTCTTACCTAAGCCCAAAATAAAAATACTTGAAAAATAATGCAAAAAAAAATAATATCTTTGAGGCCTCGTAGATGGCTTGGGAACCACGTTTGGATAGAGATAAGTTTAGTTAAATCGTCTTATTTTGTTTCAGAGAATATGTGGTAGAGCGTTGTACAGACCATTCGGGGACACCCTGTATGTATTTAGTGCAATTTTTTAGAAGTATATTTTTTGTTTATATTTTATTTATTTTACATGTAATTGTATTTAGTTTAGAACTTTTTTTGGAATATGGGAATTTTTGTAAGAAATGAATATTATTATTATTATTAATTTAATAGAAAAGCTAATTGCCGTATTCACGTTTTTACTTAACAAAAATATAATAAATTTATTTTCTCACTAAAATATCTTAGTTTAAAGACACCAGTTTTAATTGAACTATAATGGTGATTGTTATTGTTTTTCTTTGTGACAGTTGAGACACACATTTTGACATATATATTTTTAACTAACGAGTGTCGTCCACTCCCAGGTTAAGCATGAAGTAACATTTCGAGTTTAGAAAAGCCTGAAAATTTGGAGCGACCAAACCAAATTTCCAGGGTTTTCTAACCTCGAAATTTTACTTCATGCGCCACGCGTATACAACACTGATTTAAGTGAAGTTCACTTAGCTTAGATGACTGCGTTTATGTTTTACATTTTACTTAGTTCTTTATATTCAAATTCATTTTAAACAACCCGTTTTTGCTATGATCAGATTTTGTGGTAATAAAACACATTCAATATTTTACTAAAATTGTTAAAGTTGCGGTTTACTAGAGGGAAACAGACTAGCCATTTGCTAGAGTGCGATAGACCTACATTTCTATTTCCAGCATAAAAAGGTAAACGTAATAAATCATGGCCCTTTTTTTTAATGAATGTGAAGCTAATTGAATGCAGAATGTACGGAAACCCTTGAATTTTGCGTAGTACAATTTTTTGTTGCCTAAAAAAGAGTAAATAATAGACTCAAAAAAACCTATTTTCTGGATTTTCTTTACAAAAAAACTAAATATCTTAATCGCTTAAAATTGGTGACATTAAAATGCCCCACGTTTTAGGATTATTTTGATATATTATATAGTATTGTCCTATAATCAAAACATGAATGGTGCAAAAACCTTGGATTTTATCCATAATAAATCGCAACCTTAACTTTAAACTTTGCTTTATCTACGAAATCCTTTTAATTACATTACATTAGTAAAGAAATAGTAATTATAAGTTAACAATTCCTTTTGAATTTGGACCACTTTTAGCTGTAGTAATAAAAACCTTATATGAATTGCAATGTTTTCTTTTATCCGTGAAAATTTTGTTAAAAAAAATCTAATGCAAGCGATAAAGCGAATCGGATTAACTGTGTTTGTGCAAATATATCGATCAATCAGTTCAAATATTACGCGCTAATAAATACGTTCCAGTTAACATTTGGTTCGAAATCGGGTGATTAAATCCCAATTAAAAATATGCGGAAATCGGTTTATGTTAATTATGTCAAAAGTGATTTAGATTTTATATTATCAACGTTAATTAACTGAAATCGACTGAAATATTTGGTTTTATAATTTGCATAAAAATAAAACACTATAATAATCATAATTAAACAATTATGTAAAAAATTAAACATAGTAGTTTGTTTAGCTAATTGCTTAAGCATGTTTCACTAAGTTTTAAGAGATAAATTTTCATTACTAATTTCTTGTAATTTCTCCCTTCATTTTTAATTTTTATTTGTTAGTAAATATTACATACACTTTGATAGAGCGTTGTAACAAATCAATAAGATTTTGAATATTTCATTGTATAATTCAATATCTGGAGGTGTACTTGCACGGGAAGTAGTTGTTTCAATGGATATTTATCGTCTTAAATTGTCTTATTAATTAAGACATTGTTTGCATTTTCACGAATAGTTTTTTTGTAATTTTATATATTATAAATTGAATTGTTTATCAACACATTGAGTCTTATTCATAAAAAAATATTCTGATTCATTAATCATGAAAATCCTGGATTTGCACTTGAATCGGCCATATAGCGTTTATAAAATTAACCTTTACATCTTGAACAAGTTTCTCATCGTTTACGTGGTAAAACATGATGATTTAAAAAAGAAAACACTTGGTTAAATTTCACTAATATTTTGGTTTTTTATTCCAACTAGTTTCGACTTTGAGTCTTTCTCAAGGAGTACAGGAAATTACATTTTTACAAACATTATATACAACCGAGGTGTTAATTTAAATTTTATGGTTAGGCAATAAGGACTGTCATGATGAGTGAGCTTCACAGATCTTCGATGTCATTAACTATTGGTTTTCCCTGTTTTATTGCATTCTGGATTTCCAGCCCTTCGCGATAGTTGAGATGACGTCCTTTATTGCCTGTGTATAAAATCTTTAGCGTTTGGTTATTAAAGAAGTGATTATTGTCAATACCGTGTTTAGCTAACCCAGTACAATATTTTTTATTTAGAATTGAAGCTTTGTTTTTAAATCATTAACCTTTACTTTTGCGAAACCCTGTACAACATTACTTCTGACAATATTGTATAACCTGCTATAAAATTCAATTTCGCAACTAGAGTATTTAACACCCTTTATTTTCACTCACATATTACACAATGACCATCCAACTGCGGCGAATTTACACAAGATGAATTATTACCAAGGGGTTTATTCAACAATGGTGAAACTGTTCCCGATATTATGCGGGTGACGTGAACAGGAGGAGCGGAGGCGAGGGGCGAGGGGCGAGGGAAACTTGTTCGGAAAACCGGGCATTTAATTGAACGTCGAATTCATTAGCGAAATCTCCTTTCCGACATCAAACACTGCGATTAAGACGCTCTTAACAACTCACCCGACTAGGGTTTAATATTCGTGTAATTAAGAGTTCTTTTGGGTTCGAGTAATTACAGTGATGTAATTGTGTAAACAATGTTCGTTTGTTTAAACAACAAATACAATTTAGTCTCTTGTGTAGAATTTCACTACAGTAGGTATAATAATGATAATTAGATTATGAGCTGCAATTCGTACGATTTCGTTTCAACAGGATGAAGCGCATTTGTATGTTGATTATGCATGTTGATTATGAAGATTTGGTTCTAGCAGGATGGAGCGTATTGCGCGATCGATTTCTATTGATTATGTTTGTCTAGAAATCATTTAAATTTAAATCGCCTTTGTGTATGTGCAGGGTGGTCGATTTTTATTGTCCAGCTTATATCTGCTAACATTTGAAAAATTTTAAAAGTTTTATATTAAATTATCTTTTTGTATCTTTAATATTTAACGACTTCTATTGATCGTGTTTGTCTATAAACAATTTAAATTTAAGCTTCTTTTAGAGGACACTATTTTCCTGTACAAGAAAATAGTATACTATTTTGTATCGTGGTGTAATACACAAAATATGACCAAACGCGAATCTTGTACAATTTTGTATAATGGAAATAGGACATGTTCTATTTGTTTATTTTTTGTACAATATTTTTCTACAAGAAAATAGTGTCTTCTAATACAAGCTTTAAATCGCTTTTCTGTATGTACAGCCTGGTCGATTTTTCATTGTCTAGCTTTTATATCTGCTAAAATTTGAAAAATTTTAAAAGTTTTATATTAAACTATCTTTTTTTATCTTTAATATTTAACGACTTCTATGGATCTTGTTTGTCTACAAACAATTTAAATTTAAATCGCTTTTGTGGTCGATTTTTCATTGTCTAGCTTATATCTGGTAATATTTGAAAATTTTAAATAGTTTTATATTAAACTATTTATTTGATACACAAAAATTGTTTAATATGAAACCTCGTAGATCTTTAAAATGTTAGCAAATATAAAATATGAAAAATCAGCATCAATTTATATTATATTATATTTTTAATTTTTTACACATCCTCATAAACAATTTAATTTGCGTCGAATCAGACTAACAAAAAGAACAGATTCTGTCACTGGTTATTCTACTAAGCGACATTAATGCAATAACGCTACATTATGAAAAGTTTTAAGAAAAAATATGTAATAGAATAACTTTTATTGGATACATTTTAGTATTTGATCTGTATTAATAAAATGTAATTAATTTGTCATTTAAATATCTCTATTGATACTTATTTTTGAAATTTCGCAAGTATTTTTCAGTATATTTTGAACTTCACAATATTTCAGTGTTTTATACGCGTAGCGCATGAAGTAAAATTTCGAGTTTAGAAAAGCCTGAAATTTGGTTTGGTCGCTCCGCTTCGCGGAGCGACCAAACCAAATTTTCAGGCTTTTCTAAACTCGAAATTTTACTTCATGCTTAACCAGGGAGTGGAAAACATTCGTTAGGATGATAATAAATTCTTTAATAAACAAGATGCGACCAAAAAAGGAAATCATAGTCAATGAGTAATTGTAAATCAATTTGAATAACTAAATATATTCTCAACTAAAAGAATCATAAAACTCTTTAATATAAAGAAAACCTTTTACTTTTCTATACCACTTTTATTTTGATTACTTTTACTTAGTTTGAAAATGGTTACCGTGTAATTGAAACTAGTCTTGTAGTGTAAAAAAGTTACGTGGTTTCTTTATATCAAATCGAAAATGTACCACGAAGTAAACGCCTCCAAGTTTCAAGAATCATAAAACTCTTAGTTGAAATCCCTAAATCTTAAAATAATCGTAAAAAGCTTAGCACTACTTTACTGTCTACAAAATGTTGGGGTTGCGCTTCGACTTAAAATAGTCTATATAAATGATTTCTTTTATTAGAGTCTCAAGCCTTTGTATCAAACTAAGTGACTTATTCAATTATTAATACAGTTTTAGCTTTTTGCAGTATCTTAAATATCTTGTCAAATCTTCAAAGTCTTAGTAGAGTCTTGAAACTGTCTTGCAATTTATATTAATAAGTAAGATTACTTTTATTTAACACGCCAATATTTGAAACATTTTATTATCTTAAAGTTGTTTAACTTCTGTGTTTTTATTTAAATTTTATGTGAATTGATTTTATATAATTTTTGGAACAAAAAAATTATTGTTTCTAACAAAATCAGTTTTCGAACAAAATCAGTTTTACAATGAGTGAACAGACAATTTTTTAAAATGTATTTATACATAAATTGGCTGTTTTTATCAACTTGTACTTAAAATTACAAAAAAATTAATCGAAATTTCTGAAATATTTTTATCTGTATTTAGTACAACAACAAATCTTTATTACTAGAAGAATACAAAAGAAAACCTTATTCTATACAAAAATAAATATAAATAAACTTAAATTACCTATGGTTGATGGCTTTGCCCTGCTTTATTGTTTTATTTTTAAATGGTGGCAAAGTTGCGTATTTTAGTGAATAATAATCTTCTGCTTTCACATTTAAAATATTTTCAATTGTTTCGATTCGCATAGAGCCATTTGAAATAGCGACACCCTGTATAATTATATATACAGGGCGTCCCGTTTATATGGGGTAATGGCTTAACCATAGATTCCTGGGATCAAAACATGATGATTTAACATAACTTATCTATATCCAAAAGTTCATGGTTAAGCCGGAATTATTCTTCATAGTTCAAAAAAAATATTATTAATTTTATTTAAAACAATTGAACGCTATATTCGATCCGACTAAAATTTATTATGGTTGATTGTCATAATACAACACATAATTTCAGTTATTATGGTCATCATTGATTGACAAGAAGTATAAAAAACAATAGTACCACAACATAAAAACTAAAATATGTTTTTACTGAAAAAACTGTTTCGTCTGTTAATAATGTTTTATATCTTGTAAGGTTTTTCTACAAAAAAATTAAATACAAATACATTTTTCTATTATTTAGAAAAACGAAATTAGTTTTTCGGGTGACTAAAAATTCATGTTTTTTATTTGTCGCCGCCATTGTTTAATAAACATCAATTGTGTATAACATTAATTACCGAATGTTTTTTAAGAATTAATTGTTATCTTCATTATGGTTTATAATTATTTATATTTCTCCGGAGCAAACAGATACGGGGAGTTTTTGTTTTAAGTATATACGTATTCCAAATTCACCTTATTTTCTGTAAATCTTTAGATTTTCCTTGTTTTTTTTAAGTTCAATTTAAAGCTTTAAAGGAGTGTTTTCTAATCCCAGAATAAGCATGAAGTAAAATTTCGAGTTTAGAAAAGCCCCGTGAAAATTTGTCGAGGGTCGCGCAGCGACCCGAGACAAATTTTCTGGGCTTTTCTAAACTCGAAATTTTACTTCATGCGCCACACGTACAAAACAAAAATATTGTGAATTTATGTATATTTGAACCACACTTGAAATCAGTGTTTTATACGCGTGGCGCATGAAGTAAAATTTCGAGTTTAGAAAAGCCCAGAAAATTTGTCTCGGGTCGCTGCGCGACCCTCGACAAATTTTCACGGGGGTTTTCTAAACTCGAAATTTTACTTCATGCTTAGTGTGGGAGTGGAAAACACTCGTTTAAAGCTTAAAATTGAACTCTTTTAAAAAAGAACGAATTTCGGAAAATTTACAGCTTATGCATATGTTTACCTAAAAGAAAAATTCACTGTTTGTTGCTTGTATTAGGATTCTGCCAAGGAAATTGAGGATATTATATTCATACTTTATATTTTTGTGGCAAAACCGTACAAGATATTACACATTATTAACAGACAAAAAAGCTTTCAATTGAACCAATCTTTCAAGTACATTTTTTAAATTTTTATAAGGTCCGCCATTAAAAATATTTTAGTTTTTATGTTGTGATATTACTGTTTTTTTTTTACTTCTTATCAATCAATAATGACCATAATAATTTAAATGATGTGTTATAATATGATAATCAACTTTAATAAATTTTAGTCAAACCGAACACGGCGCTTAATGTTTACAAATAAAATTAATAATATTTTTTTGAACTTTAAAGACTAATTCCGGCTTAACCGTAAATTTTTGAATATACATAAGTTGTTTTAAATCATCATATATTTTAACCCTATCTATGGTTAAGCTATTTACCCACGCGGAACACCCTGTATATTATATTACACAAACATTTTTGAAATTGGTCAATTAGTTTAGAAGTAATCATGATTTTTTATTCAAATAGATAAAGCAGAATGAAATGTTTCACTAAGTGATAAATGAGAAAGTTATTCAAGATATAACAGAATGAATGTTTTTATTGAAGTCCTCAATATTATTTTATATAGAAAAATCAAATTTTCTGGCTTTGCTACACTCGAAATATATACTTCGTATAACACTCTGACTTATTGTAAACTTCAAAATCATACTATATCTAAAATAACAATTATCCGTTACGAGGTTAAAATAAAATAAAGATTTGATTTTAACAAGCAAAATAACAGAATTAATTAAAACTGACTAAAATAATAAGATCAGATTAAATTTTTGTTTGGAATTTTTTATTACATGTCTTTTGTCAATTTTCAAAGAATTTCGTGTTAATTTCTGTACTTCATGCCCGCTGGTTTGCAAAAGATAAACATAATGAAAACTATCAACATCTTACAAACATTGTTAGAATATGACAATGTATTTTAACATTATTTACGTCAATAATATTTATCAATTAATGACAATAATAAAGTTTTAATATAGCATATTTTTTTATGCCGTGGACCCTCTCTAGGAAAAAATCTGGTTACACCCATTAACATTAATTTACTTTAATACCAATAGTGTATTAATTAAATAAGAATGTTAATATTTGATTAATTCATATCCACTTTAGTAGCACTTAAAGTCTAGTTGAATGCCACACTAGTTGGATTAAAGAAGATTACTTTAATCTAACTAGTGTAGTATTAAATTATACTCTAAGAATGTTGAGTAGAATTTGAAACTCTTGTGGAGTGTATATAATCTGCCATAATATGACTAACAATTTATTATTATAATTAGACTAGAATCGAATCTATACCTGTTCTTTTAGTTTAATGTAGGTATTATTTAATAACTTTTTTATATTACATGTATACACTTATCTGTATTAATGTATATGCATGAGTGAAATATTTCATTGCTCCGATTTAAATTAACTTCTGTGTTTTTATTTAAATTTTATGTGAATTGAACAGTTGATTTTATATAATTTTTGGAACAATAAAATTAACTAAATTCCTTTAATTTAGTTACACAAATGTAATCTAGTGTTCAAATCCTGTCAAAAGCATTATAATTTTTTTCCAATATTATGAGGAAACTCATATCACGAAATTTAACATGCTTTCCAAAATGATTGATTCAAAGGTAAATTAAATTTATTAAGAAAAAGAAAGAAGAAACATTAATAATTTTCTTATAAACCACATAAAAAGCCACATTTTTCTGAGTTTAAATCAAATAAATTAATTTAATTACATTAATGTAATCAAATTACATTAATGTAATCAAATTACATTAATGTAATTAAATTAGTTTATTTAATTTAAACTCAGCAAAATGTGGCTTTTTATGTAATTTATAAAAAAAATTAATAATGTTTCTTCTTTCTTGTTATTTATAAATTTAATTTACCTTTGAATCAATCATTTTGGAACACATGTTAAATTTCGTGATAGCAACTAAAATATATTTAATATATCAAGTTGAATTATTTAATATACAATTACTCATTTAGTATGATTTTTATCTTTTAGGAGCATCATATTTATTAAAGTGTTTATTGTTATTCTAACGAGTGTTATCCACTCCCAGGTTAAGCATGAAGTAAATATTTCGAGTTTAGAAAAGCTTGAAAATTTGGATTGGTCGCTCCGCGAAGCGGAGCGGCCAATCCAAATTTTCAGGCTTTTCTAAACTCGAAATATTTACTTCATGCGCCAGGCGTATAAAGCACTATTTTATTGTAAAGTTCAAAAACATACTTTATTTATAATAATAATAAAACATCATTCGATTAAAAAATAATTTTGTTTAGTTTTTTGAGAATAATAATTACAGCATAAAATACAACTAACAAAAATCAACAATAATAAGAATAATTGATTAGAACGAGAAATTATATAAACATTTCTAATAATGTTTTAATAAGGCACACTAATTGTTTTTATTTTTCATTAAATTCATCACAATTTGTTCCCTTATTCTATCCTTATTTACATTAATCACAATGTACCTTGAGGCGACATTGCTAATCTATAAAAAATAATCATGAAAATCACATTCTGAGCGCGCGAAATTGAATCCATGAAAATTAATTAGGAAATGTTATTTATCAAAACTTAGGTGAATTTGGGCTGAAATATTGAAAACTCAGACATGGAGGTGGAAATACGTGAAAAATATAGATCGATCGATATACAAATTGTTATCCATTCAGCATTTTATGTTAGAATCCTATTAAAGGTGTCTGTTAGGCAATAAAGATATATATTATTATTGAAAATGGTTAATTCTAATTTTCATGCATCACTCGATTCGCAACTTTAGTTTAAACGCTTGATTAAGGGCCTACCACTTTTTTTCAGTAAACCACGTTTCTAATTTTATGTATGAATAGCCTTTATCGCATCGTATGGGGTCACCATCCGGTTACGCTTATTTCTTGCAAAAAAATGTTAAATAGTCCAATACTTATTGGATAGTTGTGAGAAAATTAATTAGTATATTTTTATGATTCACTCTTTATTATTAATAAAAGTCGATTCTAAGTACCTAGTTTTTAAAATTAAAATATAAAAATATTTAAACTGGTTAAATTGATGATCAAATTAGTGTAAATATTGAGCCATATTAAATGCATTTTATATACCAGGTCTGTAAATATAAAACCGGAATTTGCTGATAAATGGCTCTAGTTGTCAATGTAGTGCCTATTAAGTCGCGTTATTGGTCCCTTATTCTTGTGTTTACATTTGTCAAAGAATTTTAACTCACAAGAATACAAGTTTAATACAACTACATTTGTTTTCATAGCATTGAAGATTACTGTTTTTGAGCCTAAAAATTATGATTTGCGGACAGCATTGATTTTCTGTTACAATTCGAAGAAAACTGTTGCAGAATCGCATCGAATGCTTGTCTTACAGTAAGCATACTCTTGGTAAATCACAGTGCTTCTAAGTGATTTAAAATATTCAGAAGTAGAGATTTTTACGTGAGAAACTAAGAACGTGGAAGACCACGCATTGCAAGCATTGTTGAATGAAGATTACGCTTAAATGCAACAACAACTTACATATCAGTTAAATGTGACACGAGAGGCCGTCTTCATAATTTTGAAAGCCATAAGAAAGATCCAGAAGGTAGGAAAATCGGTTCCACATGAAAGACAGCAGGAAAACCGAAAAACCACCTACGAAATACTGCGCGCTAGGTACAAAAGAAAATCATTTCTTTATCGAATTGTGACTGGCGATGAAATACTTCCACATGCGGCTTACTCACAAGACATGGCTTTATCTGCTTATTTGAATCGATGGGACACGCAATTGCTAAGCAGCGCTATACTTTTTACAAAAATGTACGAAAATGGCTCGATGCTTGGTTTGCCTTAAACGATCAACAATTTTTTGGCGTGGCATCCACAAATTGGCAGAGATATGGGAAAAATGTGTAGCTAGCGATGGGCAATACTTAAAATAAAATATTTTCTACCGTTTTCATACAATAAATGTGTATCTTCTATTTAAAAAAAACGGTTTTATATGTTTTATATTTACAGACTTGGTAAACAATTTTCGGTTTTTTCAAAAGTAAAAAACCACGAACAGTGATTCATCCTTTAACTTTCTCATTCTGATATTTTCAATACGATATTGGTGGTAACAACGGCATACACATATAGCACTATTTTCTCTTATTTTTTAAGCGAGTGGTATGCCCTTAATGTGAAAATGAATTTATTAGGCAACAAACAGATAACAATTATCTTTACTTATCCTCAGAGATAAAACATCGTCTGCGTCAAATCACAATAGCGTTGCCGTTTGGAGGCACATATAGTGTATGCCACAAACAGATTACATTTCCTTTACAAAAAATATCGTCTACTCAAATTTGACTAATATAGCTGCTTAAAGACAAAAATGGTGAATCGATGTCGTTCATGCAATGGGCTCCATCCTGCTGGAACCAACTGTTGTTTTGCGGAATAACACGAGTATTTTCTCTTCCACACGAAAAAAAAAAAAAAATAAGCGCACTATTTGCTAGTCCATTGATGCACTGTTTACAATGCAATTTAGGTAGACATAAAACGAGGATATAAAATTCCATCGGCTTTTAAAGGTATTAAAGCGCTATCCTATATTAACATATTTTATTGCTCTTTCAAAATATGCTACAAACGAAATATACACCATCGACAGTTTTCGAGTTATTTTGAATTAAAAGTAAAAAAAAAGTAGAATTTCATGGAAATATTTAGGTAAATTAAAGTTTTGAACATTAACAACGTGAAATTTTTTAATTAAATCTTCATGGAATGTCATGTGAATGTTAAGAAGACATTTTTTCTTTCAGAATATGTCAAGAACAATAAAAAATGTCATCTACAGTGGTTCAGCAACTTTCAATAAAAACTAAAAAAAGTAGAACTTCATAGAAATATTTAGGTAAATTAAAGTTTAAAACATTCACTACATGAACATTTTTTGTGAAATCTTTGTAAAGTTTTTTGTAGATGTTAAGAAGACATTGGTGTTTTAGAATATAGCGCTATCTTTTATTATCTAACATCTTTAAATGCTGTAGTCTAGAACAGTGACACTTGTAAGTATAGTGGAATTCGGAAGAGATGTCCTACATTGATGTGGAATGTGTGGTTCAAATTTTTTAGAGAGTATGTCGACAGTTGTATCTGCAACATTTTTTCCTAGTTGTGTCGAATTTTGACGTTACATGAAAATGTCATACTGTTTAGGTTGCAAGTATATTAGTGTACTTTCTTTTAGAAAAGATTTCAATCATAATTTCTCGTGAATATTTTCTTTTGAGTATGCATATCCCAATTACGTGTTGTAGATTTTTAAATATTTGTTGTTTTCTTAGAAGAGGTCAATTTGAAGTTTAAACGAGTGTTTTCCACTCCCAGGTTAAGCATGAAGTAAAATTTCGAGTTTAGAAAAGCCTGAAAATTTGGTTTGGTCGTGTAGCGCGAAGCGCGGAGCGACCAAACCAAATTTTCAGGCTTTTCTAAACTCGAAATTTTACTTCATGCGCTACGCGTATAAGACACTGATTTCAAGCGAAGTTTATTCGTTTACAATATTTCAGTGGTTTCAGTGTGTAATACGCGTGGCGCATGAAGTAAAATTTCGAGTTTAAAAAAGCCTGAAAATTTGGTTTGGCCGCTCCGCGCTTCGCGACCAAACCAAATTTTCAGGCTTTTTCTAAACTCCAAATTTTACTTCATGCTTAGTCTGGGAGTGGAGAACACTCGTTTTAAGCTTTAAAGTGAACTCTTTAAAAAAAAAAACGGATGCATATGTATACCTAATAGAAAATTCCCTGTATGTATACCTAAAAGAAAAATTCCACGTATTAACAGATTAATCCGAATACTATTTACCAAATCTACTGAATACGTATTCGATTCAACTAATATTTTCATTTGAGCTTATTTATTTCTGTAAATACCTGAACTACTTAGTGGATGTGGAAATTAAAATTAAACTCACATCTAAGACGATTGTGCACATTAATTAAAATGATTTGTGGTTGGATTTTTGCAGAGTTTGTTTTACGAAGACATTGTGAAAATAGGATGTTTAACCTTAAAAATGTAAAGCTGCATACCGGAACGTACGTTTCGCATGTAAAAACTATAGCAAACATATTATGAAGTTTTCTGTCTCTTTTCACACACGTAATCTGATGACAATAAACTATTTTCGTATTACATGTATTGGTGCAGAAAGCACTACAAATCAAGGAAACCATGGGACACCTCTCGTGAATCGTACCTTATATTTATTGTACCTCACATTAAAAATACATAATTTTTGTTTTATTTTAATTTTTTTTATGAGTTACCTACAATCTAGAAAAATAGGAGTACATATTTAAGACTGACATTTGTTTGTAATTATAACTTACATTTAGATTGTTTAATAAATATTAAAAAAAGCATACGCTTTTTATAAAGACGATTATTTTGTGCTATTATAACGTCCATTTAGATCATTTAAAAAATGAGTAATTTTTTTATAACGAGAAATGTTTGTGTCTTGTTCTATTATGGTATTGTTTAATTAATGGTAAAAAATGAGTACGTTTTTTATAAAAACGATTTTTTGTGTTATTATACCGTCTATTTAGATTATTTAAAAAATGAGTTATATTTTATAACGAGAAATGTTTGTGTCTTGTTCTATTACAGTATTCTGTTTGCTGATATATGCGGATTTACTACGTTATCCGACCAATGCACCGCTGAGGAATTAGTGAGAATTTTAAACGAACTCTTTGCCAGGTGAGTGTTAAATGTATTTTTAATTAGAATTCTCGCTCTCTGGGTGTAAGTGCCAGTATCTGTTTGCTTTGGAAATTGCAAATAAAAGAAGTCTAGAAAAATGAAGAAATAAAAACGTTACACCAACTCTGAATACCGAATTTAAAATTGCAGAGAAGAAAAAATGAAATGTATAAATTTTAGAATGAAAAAGTAACTCATATACACAATTAATTAAAATAGAATGCAAAATCCACATTAATCTTTTCAACAATTAATATCATTGGAAAAACTAGTTGGAAGTATTTGAAAGGTCATTCACAAATTAAATTAATTAAATTTTTACATAGATTGGAATATTCATTTAGAATTGTTCCTAATCATTTTATATTTTTTGTTGTACACAATATACACTATTGTAAAGGCTTTGCCCTTGAAAATTAAATAAATATTTTGACTCATAATTGAAACTGTGAATTTTATGGAAATTTGAAATTGATTAAATTTTTATCGTTGATTACTGAGGCACTTAATTTTTGAAAATCCATGATTACTTTAATAAATTAATAAATAAAATATTAATGATAATATTCTTTACCTGAAGAAGCTACAGCTTAGCGAAACAATTGTTGTGAAAATAAATACAAAAGGTTGAAAACCAGAATTACAGGGTGTCTACGCTAAACCGTTCGTTAAAAGTTTATGGGGTTGCCGTTGCACTAAAAATTTGAAAAAAATCTTCGTCACACGGTTGAATCAGTTCTCCTTATGTGAAATATTTTCACATTTCTATCACTTCCGGTTCCACCGCAAGATATATATATATATATATATATATATATATATATATATTATAGTAATTTTTTGGATTCCTTGTTTAAATTGCAACATATTTTATTCAACATATACATATACACTTATCTCTTAGAGTTTTCAAGAAAAAAAAAAAATGTTTCTAAAATGTTGACCTGCAAAAAGTATCTTGAAATCTTATTGTAACTTCTCTTAAGAATAAGATAAAAATATGATTTATATTTCTACTTGTACCTAAAGGATGCCTTAATGAGTAAAATAATTGGAAACTGTCAATTTTGACAAAAAGTGTTCTAAAAATGTTAATATCTAAGTGCCCTTTTCAATATCTTGTATTTCAATTTTTTTAAGTAGAATGACTCATTTTTTATCACATGGTACGATTATGTTCGAATAAAATATGTCGCAATTTAAACGAGGAATCCTAAAAATAACTAATATATAGGGTGTTTCATTTAAAATAACAGATTTAGTGCTTCTTCCGGTGGAACTGGAAGTGATAGAAAGTTGAAAATATTTCACATAAGGAGAACTGATTCAACCGTGTGACGAGGATTTTTTTTAAATTTTTAGTGCAACCCTATAAACTTTTAACGAACGGTTTAGCGTAGCCACCCTGTATTTTATTTAATAATTTATCGAATTTTTAGATCGACTGTAATATTCTTTTATAATTTTTATTATTGCCTTAATATTTTTTGTTGTTGCATATTTTTACACTATTGAAAAGGCTTTTTTATCAATAAATAAATAAATATTTTTACTTATAACTAAAATCGTGGATTTTTTTTTTGCACTGATTATAAAGTTTGAAGATGACCTTTAATTATTTAACTAATTGCTGTCGCTTCGTTTCTGTTTTAATTCCCGCTTGTAAATTTCACCCCCTCAGGTTTGACCGTTTAGCAACGGAACACCACTGCTTGAGGATAAAACTCTTGGGCGATTGCTATTATTGCGTTTCCGGTTTACCGGAGCCGAGACCGGATCACGCGCACTGCACAGTCGAAATGGGCCTGGACATGATTGACGCCATCGCGTAAGTAAAATGTTATCTTCTCCAACCTTCAAAATCTTAAAATCTACACGATAATAAAATAAAATTTAAGTAAAGTTTGAGTTTAGCAGTTGTAATTATACAATAATTTATTATCATGTATTGTAAAATAAACAATCATATAAATGGCCATTGACGTACAGTTGCGAGAGAAAAAAACTAGTACAGCAAAATGTTTCGAAAGCGTAAACGCTATCTAATGCCCCTTAGCTCAAGTAGCATCGTTATCGTATATACACACACCGGCAAAATTAAAGGAACGGATACAACATTTAATTTTATTCAATAAATTTCTTTTTTTACTGGCTAGATCTAGACGGCGTCGCATTTCCTACTACCATATGTCATTTTTTAAAACATTAGTTAAAACTTGAGACTTGTAATTACATGTTGACATCTCTTTAAGTTGTATAGTATTGTGTTAATTGTTGCCTTACATTTGAAACGCGTGATTTCTTTGGACAAAAGTTCGTATTTTTTAATAAGTTATCGTTCGAATTTGTTTTTTTTTATTTACAATCGTCAATTTGGTTATCAACCAGTTAATAATGGGTGATTTAGCACCGACTGATATCGCTAGGGCAATAGAAATGATCGAAAATGGTCGGACCTTCCGAGAGGTTGCCCAAATGTTTGGAAAATCAAAATCAACGATCCATCGCAGTTTTACCCGTTGGAGACAGACTGGTTTGTATGTCAGAAGACGAGGTCAGGGTAGAAAACGCTCAACCACTGCCATAGATGATCGATTTATAGCGTTGCAAACACTGCGAAACATACGTCAAACTGCAGTTCAAACAAGAAACATACTGGAAGAAGTTCGTGGAACCAATATAAGTGAACGTTCAGTAAGAAGAAGACTTAAAGAAGTTGGTTTGAAGTCGTATGTGCCAATAAAAGCCCCAAAACTTCAGAGAGGACATCGAGTAGCGCGACTAGACTTCGCTGGAGAATACCAGCATTGGAATAATGACCAATGGGGTCATGTTTTGTTTACGGATGAGAGCCGTTTCTGCGTAAATTCGATTGACGGTAGGGAAAGATTGTATCGACGTCAAGGAGAACAAAATGCACCATTTAATTTTACTCCTGCTGTCTCTTTTGGTGGAGGCTCAGTTATGGTATCGGGCGGCGTATGTTTAGGGGCACGCACAGAGTTGGTGGTGATTCAGGACGGCACTTTAAATGCGGATAGGTACATTAGGGATATCCTGCAAGACCATGTGATACCTTTTGCTCCACATATTGGGGAAAATTTTGTCTTAATGCAAGACAATGCTCGTCCGCACGTCGCTAGCTGTGTAATTGCCTATTTAAACCAAATGGGTATAACAAAAATAAATTGGCCAGCATGTTCTCCGGACCTGAATCCGATTGAACATGTCTGGGACATACTAGGTAGACGACTTAGGTCAAGAATTCCTGCTGTCCAAAACACAGAAGAAGTGAAAGCTGCTTTAATTGAAGAATGGGATAATTTGCCTCAAGAAATGATCGACGGCGTCATCAGAAGTATGGGAAGGCGGATGACTGCAGTCATATGGGCTCGTGGAAGCAATACACGATATTAAAAAAATAATATGTTTAATTTCTCTTATTTATTACATGTTTAAACAAAGTCAAAGTGTATAATTCTTCTAGAGCAAAAACGCTACTTTTTGGTTTATTTTTTTAAGAGGTTTCGCAATGGCACATAGCTTTGCAAAAGGAACTGCTATTAGTTAGTTTACCTTGGTTGTACGACATGCCGCTGAAATTGCCCAAAAAAAAGTTGCACGGAGAAAAAAATATCGAATTTATCTGCGTTCCTTTAATTGCCGGTGTGTGTAGTTATTATGAGTACTGAACACAAATTCATATTTTTAGTACAGCAAAATATTGGGCTATGTGAACTGGACTCATTTTGATTATTCAAATTGTTAATCAAATTGAGAAATCTCCGGAAATGTCAAACGAAATTTAATTAATATCGACATGCCTCAACTGACTGAAAAGCGATAATAACGAGACTGTATTAGCATTAGAGACATTGCTAATGAAGTGCATATCAACAAAAGCACAGTCTTGTTGGACAATAAAATAGTGTTGTTAACCTGTACATGACAAGTTTGTTTTACAAGCCAAAAAAAAACACGATATTTTTTTTTTATTTCCCTGCTGCACTAGTTTTTTTCTTTCGCAACTGTACGTCCTTTATTTTAATAACACATTATTTAATTTAAAAAATTATTAAATAATACGACTAAAATTCAATTAAATCGCAAGATCTTACATTTTGATTGAATTTCAAATCCGTTTCTTCATACAAAGAAAAATCAATTTCAATAACATTGTTATCATTATTGGGAATGACTTTTTGTATGAAGAAAATGATTTGAATAAAGAATTTTAATAAAATTTAAATTTATGTCCGTTTCTTTCATTTAAATAATTAGGATAAGTGAGGGTGTTTTTCTCTTCTCTGTTTGAATGTTGGCTTTCGGGATTTACCGCGTCGATTCCGTTGGCGCGGAAGACCGCATTTATTGGCTTAATGGCGGAAGGCCCGATGTAATTTCTGTTTTACACGTCTGAATTAGCCCTCTCGTCCGGACGCCGGGCTACAGCAGAAATTACGGGCAATTTGCTTTTGGCTCTTTCTGTTTGGCGCTCGTTTATCATTTAATTAAAGCCCCCGTTTCAATTAAAAGCCGCTTTCGGCTTTGATTAACCCATTTCCTTGTTTAAAAATAAAGATACTAAAAAGAAATAGAAGAAAACAGTTTAAAGAAATGTTTTGTATTGCAAAGAATATCAATGAACTAAAAAGATTAACTTGTTTATATTTAAAAATTATAGAGACCATTGAAATAATTATTGTATTGCTATGTTTATTAAAGCAATTTTAATTTTGTGATTATTTTATGATTATTATATTGCTATGTTCATTATAGCAATTTGAATTATGTGTATAGGTATACATACACACATGGAGGTTTTTTTTAAATAATAATAATAATAATAATAATCTTTATTACCCAACAGGCAAAAACCCAATTACAGAGTAACAACTATAAACTAAAATAATAATTCGAATAAAAATCTTAAAAAAAATAAATAATAATATTAATAAAATAAAACTAAAATTAAATATACATATCTCAATAATGCTGCAAATCTTCAGATATTCGTTATTTTTTTAAGAGATCAATTTGATTCTTTGGGTGTTTTCCACTCCCAGACTAAGCATGAAGTAAAATTTTGAGTTTAGAAAAGCCTGAAAATTTGGATTGGTCGCCAAATCAAATTTTCAGGCTTTTCTAAACTCAAAATTTTACTTCATGCGCCACGCGTATAAAACACTGATTTCAAATGAAGATCAAAATATACTTCTTAAGCAATATTGTAAAGCAGTATATTTTAAACTCCACAATAATTAAGTGTTTTATACGCGTGGCGCATGAAGTAAAATTTCGAGTTTAGAAAAGCCTGAAAATTTGGTTTGGTCGCGTAGCGCTACGCGCTACGCAACCAAACCAAATTTTCAGGCTTTTCTAAACTCGAAATTTTACTTCATGCTTAGTCTGGGAGTGGAAAGCACTCGTTTAAGGCTTCAAATTGCACTCTTTAAAAAAAACAGCGAATGTTGGAAATATTACAGCGTATACATATCAACCTGTATACCTAATTAAAAGAATATATATATATATATATATGTATATTATATACACAGAAATATTTTTAAATACAACACTTTAACAGTTTTTTTAGAACATAAATATAATTATTTGTTTGGGTGTTTAAAAACTTATAAATGGTGGATGCGCCGGGTTAAGTAACTTTCTCTTCGCTTACAAATAAAATTATTTAATTTATTTCTCTTTATTCAAATTACAATTTCGCAATGTTTAAACTTTTATACAGTTTTTAAATTATTTCATGATGTTTAAATTATTATAAGGTTTTTTTAAATTATTTCATTATGTTCAAATTATTTTTCAGTGGTAAATTTATTTCATGATGTTTAATTCATTTTTCAGTTTTAAATTATTTCCTGAGGTAAATTATTTTTGCGATCTCCGATTGTTGGAAAATAATGAGGTGAAGTGTGTATCTATATTCCAGTAGTTTCCACTTGAATGATATCGGGTTTGTGGAATCGATTTTGAGTGCAATCCACAAACACAGCGTGGATTTAGACAAAGTTTTCTTCGCGTGATTATCGTCGGGTTTACGTTTCGGAAATTTGAGATGAACACAGCAATATCGAATTAACGATGGATATTATTGTGTACTTTATAAACTGATGACAATATAATACCAATAAGAGAAATTATAAATAATCAATATGCCATATAATTTTGATGTTATAGTCTATTTTCTTCAAAATTGATAAAGGGTTAAAGAAATACAGGGTTATTCAAAATAAAGGAACAGATTTCAAACATTTATTCCTTCTAAACTACAAAAGGTTGAACCATAATTCCAACGTTCCTAGACAGACGAAAGTTTAAAATTTGAGCAGTATTCGTATAAATGAAACACAATATTAACTTTATTTGTATAACTGAGACTTTATTAAGTGACTACTTTGAGTTTGTAAATGACAAGTTAAAGTTGTCGAAACTATAATCACTTAATAAAGTCTGTTATACAAACAAAGTTAAAATTGTGTTTCATTTGTGAATTATGATGTATAACGAAGTAGAAGCCTCCACCATTAACAGTATTCGTATAGTTTACGAATGGAGCCAAAAAAAACCGAAGCTTGTATTGAATGCATAAAAAATTAAGCTTTTCTGTTTTCAGGAACGTTGGAATTGTGTTTTTATCTTCTGTAGTTTGGAAGAAAGAAAATTTTAAATCTTTTCCTTTATTTTGAATAACCCTGTATATGGAAACATGAAACAATAGGGAAATTAAAGTATAAATCATTTACAATGTGAAAATTCTTTGTAAAATCTTCATGGTATATTGTGTAAGCGTTAAAAATACATTGCTCTCTTAGAATAGGCTAAAAACAAAAAAACACGCCATCGACAGTTATCACGTTATTTTTAATTAAAAGTAAAAAGTAGAATCGAATTTCGAGTTATTTTTATTTACAAGTAAATTACATAGAAATATTTGGGTAAACTAAAGTTTAAAACATTCACAACGTGAAAATTCTTTGTAAAATCTTTATGAAATTTTATGTGGATGTTAAGAAAACAATTGCACTTTCAAAATATGGAAAAAATATGCCATCGACAGTTTTCGAGTTATTTTAAATTGAAAGTTGAAATAGTTGCATTTTACGGGAATATTTGGGTAAATTAAAGTTTAAAACATTCGCAACATGAGAATTATTTGTGAAATCTTTATGGAATTTTGTATGGATGTTAAGAAGACATTGCTCTTTTGGAATATGCTAAAAGCTAAAAATACGTCGTCAACAGTTTTGGAGTTAAATTCAATTGAAAGTAAAAAAAAGTAAAATTTCATGGAAATATTTGGGTAAATTAAAGTTTAAAACATTCACTACCTGGAAATACTTTGCAAAATCTTCATGAAATTTTGTGTAGATGTTAATAAGGCATTGCTTTTTTTGGAATATGCCTGAAAAAAAATACGTCATCAACAGTTTTCGAGTTAATTTTAAAAAAGTTGTATTTTAGGAAATATTTAAGTAAATTATAGTTTGAAACATTCACCACTGACATTTTTAGTTAAATCTTTATAGAATTTTGTGTAGGTACTAAGGAGGACATTGCTATTTCAGAATATGCCAAAAACAAAAAACAAGCCATCCACAGTTTTTGAGTTTTTTTCTACTGAAAGTAAAACAAGTAGAATTTCATTGAAATAGTTAGGTAAATTATAGTTTAAAACATTTACAACATAGAAATCGTTTGTAAAATCTTTATAAAATTTTGTGTGAATGTTAAAAAAATATAGTTCTTTTAGAATATGCTAAAAACAAAAAAAAATCGGCATCGAATAATTTTTAATAGAAACTAAAGAGAATAGAATTTCATTAAAATATTTCAGTAAATAAATGTTTAAAACATGCACAACATGGAAATTATTTGTAAAATCTTTATGAAATTTTGTGTAAATGTTAAGAAGACATTGCGTTTTCATAATATGCCAAAGCCCCCAACAGTTTTTGAGTTATTTTCAATTAAATGTTAAAAAAAGTTGAATTTTATGATAATATTTAGGTAACTTAAAGTTTAAAACATTCACAACATGGAAATTTTTTGTGAAATCTTTATAGAGTTTTATGTGGATGATAAAAAGACATTACTCTTTCAGAATATACTAAAAACAAAAAATACGCCATCCACAATTTATTTTCAACTAAAAGTAAAAAAAAGTATAATTTTATGCAAATATTTGGTAAATTCAAGCTTAAAACATTCACAACATAGAAATTCTTTGTGTAATTTTCATTAAAAAAAATGTGGATATTAAGAAGTTATTGCTCTTTCAAAATATGCCAAAAGCAGAAATACGCCATCGACTGTTTTCAAAGTATTTACAAATGAAAGTCAAAATATTGAATTTTATAGAAATATTTAGGTAAATTAAAGCTTAAAACATTCACAACATAGAAATTCTTTGTGCAATCTTCATGAAATTTTGTATAGATGTTAAAAAGACATTACTTATTTGGAATATTTCAAAAGCAAAAAACACGCCATCGGCAGTTTTCGAGTTATTTTCAATAAAATGTCAAAAAAGTAGAATTTTGTGGAGAAAATTAGGTAAGTTTAAGTTTAAACATTCACAACATGAATGTTTTTTGTAAAACTCTTCTGGAATATTGTGTGGATGTTATAAAGACATTCCTTTTTTAGAATAAGCAAAAATACGCTATTGACAGTTATCAAGTTATTTTCAATTGAAAGTAAAAAAGTAGAATATAAGGGAATATTTAGGTATATTAAAATTTAAAACATTTACAAACTAGAAATTCTTTGTGAAATCTTCATAAAATTGCGTATGGATGTTAAGAAGACATTTTTTCTTCAGAATATGTCAAAAACAAAAAATACGCCATTGATAGTTTTTGAGTTATTTTTAATTAAAAGTTTAAATTAAAGTTTAAAATATTTGCCCTAATTTCTAAGCCAGTTTCCGTAGCTTCTGGACTTCCCCAAACTTCTAACAAGTGTTCCCACTCCTTGATTAAGCATGAAGTAAAATTTCAAGTTTAGAAAAGCCTGAAGATTTGGATTTGCAGGCGCGCGAGCGAAGCGAGGTGCGCTGGCAAATCCAAACTTTCAGGCTTTTCTAAACTCGAAATTTTACTTCATTCGCCACGCGTATAAAACACTGATTGAATGCGAAGTTAATATACTGTTTAGGATGTGTACCTTTACTTTTGTAGGAAGATTAAGTTGTTGAAGTTATTTAGAAATAAATCATTTTCTATTTGTAATACAAACATTATTTTCATTCTTTACATTTTTTATTCCTAGCTCTAGTTAAAAGTATTAATTAAACCGGCTTATGATTTTTATTTTTCATTTTATTTTTTGATTTTATTTATTTAATTCCATTACAGGCCGTAGCCTAATTACAAGGACAAATTTCATAAATTAAATTAAATTAATATTGATAATTAAATAAAAGTCACTTGGTTTGTTTCACTACTATTTTTTATTCTCTCCGACTAGTTTCGACTTATCGTCATTCTCAAGGAGTAATTACTCCTTGAGATTGACGATAAGTCGAAACTAATCGGAGAGAATAAAAAATAGTAGTGAAACAAACCAAGTGACTTTTATTTAATTATCAATATTGTAAACATGTTTCATCAAGTGATTAATGAGAACCAAATTGAAGATAAATTAAATTAAATTAACGTACAGCAAATACATGTTTACAAAGTAATACTTATATGAACGTACAAATATATGATATAAAATCACATAGGTATTTTTGGTAGATATTTTAAGTCTATAACAATTCTATATATTTTTAGATATTTTATTAAACATGTAAAGGAACATTTTTTTCTACATACTTAGAATGTAAGTAACTTAAATGTAAAAAATATGTTCAACACGTTCGCTACCAGGCTTTTAAAGAAATTATCGATAATAACTAACTTTATAATTTTTTTATTAAATTGGACTATTGTTAAAAACCTCCAAAAAGGTAAATTTTCGGCCAAGGACATCCTGCACCTGTTTCAAGGTTTAAATTCAAACATTCTATTTATGATTAGATTTTGTGGATGCAAATTCTATATATATATATAAAAAAATAGTGTCACAAATATGTAAGGCTGGTAGCGAACGTGTAAGGATATTTACCTACGCCCTATCTAGTAACCGCATCATACCACACTGTCATCTTTACCTACACATGCACGTAATAGCTTTGACAAGTATATTACATGCTGAAAGCTGAACAGCTGATTGATTACCGCACAACTAAATGACATTTCTTTGATGTATATTGATCAAGTAGTCATTTAGTTTTCTTCAATGTCATGTTACTATCAAAAATTATTCAATAAATAAGTTGTTATTTCATGCTTATTGTTTATTTTGTTAGGGCGTAGGTAAAGTATCGTACGTTTCTCGAGTGGTATGGCAATTACATACTCGCGGAATACTGTACTCGCCGCTGCGCGGCTCGTGCGCAACATATCCGCTCATATGTAATATGCTGCATACCACTCTCGTGACGTAATATATTATTAAGTGTACACACACTTCTTACAACTTCCAAAAATACTCACTATCATTAAAATGCATACTGATTTTCTTATATTACGAAATCCCTAATTGCTCGAGGCATTGATTGATAATCTGAGCCATCATCAAAAGGGGCAATTAAATAAGCGATGGATTGTATGATTTGCCCAATCCTCGAGCGAATGAATAATGGTGGAAAAATAAATCCCACAAATATTGATTCTCTTAATTAAAATTAATTGAGGAAATTAAATGTATGTGTTCATAAAATCGGATAATTTAATTTTCGTTTTCACATCAAAAATTAGTAATATCTCCAATTTGGTTTTCATTAATCACTTGATGAAACGTGATTACAATATTAAATAAGTCACTTGTTTCACCACTGTTTTTATTCTCTCCAATTATCGTCATTCTCAAAAAGTAATAGTGAAAAAAAATATATGTATATACAGGGTGTCTACGCTAAACCGTTCGTTAAAAGTTTATGGGGTTCCCGTTGCATCAAAAATTTGAAAAAAATCCTTGACATTCGGTTGAATCAGTTCTCCTCATGTGAAATATTTTCAACTTTATATCACTTCCGGTTCCACCGGAAGAAGCACCAAATTTGTTATTTTAAATAGAACACCCTATCTATTAGTAATTTTTGGATTCCTTGTTTTAATTGCAATATATTTTATTCGAACAAATGCACACTTATCTCTTATAGATTTCAAGAAAAAAAACATATTTCTAAAATTTTGGTCTCTACAAGACATCTTGAAATCGGTCCGTAACTTCTCTTAAGAATAAGATGAAAATATGATTTATATCTCTACTTGTACCTAGAAGATGCCTCTATGAGTAAAGTAATTAGAAACTGTCAATTTTGACAATAAGTGTTCTTAAAATGTCAATATCGAAGTGCCTTCTTTAATATCTCGTAATTCAATTTTTTTAAATGGAATGACCCATTTTATATCACATGGTACGATTGAGAGCAAAATTTCCTACAAAAAAAGTATTATACAACTATACTCGTAAAGAAGTAGTTTTCGAATTATTTCAAAAGCCATAGTCGGTGAGTTGTAGAATTTTTCGATTCGGTCGATAATAACGCTACAGTTAGTGAGTGAGATTACTAAAGGAATAAATCTGAGCTAGACTTTCTCGTTTCTTGATCAAAAACAAAAAAAACTAAGGTGAAAATTGTTTATAAAAATGTGTGTGTTTTTTCGTTGGCTATAACTTTTGTTTGAGACAGTTTTTGATTAAGTTAATATGTTTCTATATTTTTTACTTCACTTGAAATCAGTGGTTTATATGCGTGGCGCATGAAGTAAAATTTCGAGTTTAGAAAAGCCCCGTGAAAATTTGTCTCGGGTCGCTGCGCGACCCTCGACAAATTTTCTACGCGGGGCTTTTCTAAACTCGAAATTTTACTTCATGCTTAGTCTGGGAGTGGAAGACACTCGTTCGTAAATTTTCGAATTATTATAAAGTTGTGTAGTTTTTCGTTGTCTGCAACTTTTGTTTGAAGTTTTGTTTGATTGAATCAATAATAAAGCTACAATTGATGAGTGAACAAAAACAAAAGATCTGAGGTGAAAAATGTGTAGGTAAAAGTGGTTTATTTTTTCGTTGGCTACAACTTTTGTTTAAAACTTTTTTGATAATACTTAATTGTCGTGTAATTGGGAATGTTTCCTGTTGGGCAATGACCATTATTATTATTATTAAAACAGTAAACAGTGTTGCTAACTCTAAGCCATCAAATGTCTAAAAAGTCTTTTGTAAAAAATCACCATAAATCATTACATTATTCTGTTTTTTATTAAACGAATTTCAAATATGTTAACAACAAAAAACTCTGAAATAATTAGGAACTTTCTGAGACTGAAGAATTTTGAAAAATATTTTCATTTTATTTTTCTTTTTTGACATATATTTGCTAATTTAAAACTTTTTTATAAAAATTTTCAAGCAATATCTTTTTGAAATTTTATAAATTTAATGCTTACTTATTCCTCTATGTATTACATTACTTTATAGTTTTCAAAAAATGTTTTGAACAAGAGTTGTAGGTAATGAAAAAACACACAACTTTTACCTAAACACTTTTCACCTTAACTCTTTTGTTTATGATCACTATACGAAAAAGCGTAGGGGAGATATTTATTTGATAATCACTTACGAATTGCTGCTTTATTAGTTACCTAATCAAAAAAAGTTTCGCACAAATGATAATAACAAAACCCAAACACAAAATTTTATATAATCACTTTTCACCTCAGTTCTTGTGATTATGAACTAGAAACTAAAAAAACTAGTTTAAATCAACAACTCATCGACTATGGCTTTCGACGTCTCAATCGAAAAATGTTTCAAACAAAAGTTGTAGCCAACGAGAAAATAAACCACGTTTACCTTAACACTTCTTACCTCAGCTCTTTTGTTTTTGTTCAATAAACCGAGAAAGAATTATTTGATATATTTTGCTAATCACTCATTAACTGTAGCTATTTTATCGATTTAATCAAACAAAAATTGCAGACTATGAAAAATTACACAACTTTGTGATAATTCGAAAATGTACGAACAAGTGTCTTCCACTCCCAGAGTAAGCATGAAGTAAAATTTCGAGTTTAGAAAAGCCCCGCGTAGAAAATTTGTCGAGGGTCGCGCAGCGACCCTCGACAAATTTTCACGGGGCTTTTCTAAACTCGAAATTTTACTTCATGCGCCACGCGTATTAAACACTGATTTCAAGTGAAGTTAAAAATATAGAAACACATTAACTTAATCAAAAAATATCTCAAATAAAAATTGTAGCCAACGAAAAAACCCACAAATTTTGTATAAACAATTTTCACCTTAGCTATTTTGTTTTTGATCAAGAAACGAGGAAGTCTGGCCCAGATTTATTCCTTTAGTAATCTCACTCACCAATTGTAGCTATATTATCGACCGAATCGAAAATTCAACAACAATAATTCGTTTTTTTTTTGTCGCATTTATGCATTTATGCGCGCATAAGTCGCAATTGAATTTTAGTAGGCAAGTAGTATGCTTTTGTTTTGTCGCAATTGTATTGCTAAATGTCAAATAATAAAAAGAATTAGTACAAAGTTTTACAGAAATCAACAAAATGAGTAATTACACAAATCAACAAATTATCAATTTATTCTTTATACATGGCAACTGCCAATTGAACAAAACTTGATTCCAATCTTCTAAATCTTGTTTTATTCATCGGCGGCAAATGTGGATAAGTTTCATTAAATACTCTACATGTTCGAGTAACATTGCTATCGCCGTTGCCATGTATCGTATGTTCAATAAAAAAATCCTCTAGAGTGCCATGATCTTATCTTTTGTTCAATTTAAGTTGGCTACACGCTTTAGGAATTGACATATAAAACGTCAGACATTATAATTATAATGTATAATTTCAGAGTTGCCAACCTACAAAATTTTCCATGGCACTCTAGAGGTTTTATTTTATTGAACATACGATATAAAGAATAAATTGATAATTTGTTTATTTGTGTAATTATTAATTTTGTTGATATCTGTATAACTTTTTGTAATTGTTTTTATTATTTGGCATTTCACACTACAATCGCGACAAAACAAAAGCATACTACTTGCCTACTAAAATTTAATTGAGACTTATGCGCGCATTATTCCCTGCATAAATGCGACGAAAAACTAATCTTCGAAATAATTCTACAACTAAAGCAAGAATATAGTTGAATAATACCTTTTGTAGGAAATTTTCTTCTCAATTGTACCATGTGATAAAAAATAGGTCATTCAATTTAAAATAAATTGAATTACGAGATATTTAGGAGGGCGCATAGTTATTGACATTTTAAGAACACTTATTGTGAAAATTGACAGTTTCCAATTAGTTTACTCATAGAGGCATCCTCTAGGTACAAGTAGAGATATAAATCAAATTTTTATCTTATTCTTAAGAAAAGTTACAGACAGATTTCAAGATGCCTTTTAGAGGTCAGAATTTTAGAAATATTTTTTTTTCTTGAAAACTATACGAGATAAGTGTACATATGTTCTAATAAAATATGTTGCAATTTAAACGAGGAACCCAAAAAATCACTAATATATAGGGTGTTCTATTTGAAATAATAAACTTGGTGCTACTTCCGGTGGAACCGGAAGTGATATAAAGTTGAAAATATTTCACACGAGGAGAACTGATTCAACCGTATGACAAGGATATTTTTTAAATTTTTAGTGCAACGGCAACCCTATAAAATTTTAACGAACGGTTTAGCGTAGACACCCTGTATATATATATATATATATACATTTTTAAAAGGTCAGGTAATAAGGGCTCTAAGAATAGGGGAACTACAGATGTCTTCGTACTCATTTATGATGTGTTTTTCATGTTTTATTGCCTTGCTTATTTCCAGGCCTTTTCTAAAATTTAATTCTAGTCCTTTATTATCTGAATACAAAATTTGAAAAGCATCTGAATTAAACAAATATTGGACTTATGCCCGGTATTATAAACGATTAAAAAATCATTAGATAACTATTTGTGGAGTAAATTTATTTTAATTTTAAATTTCCTAGTAAACTAACTAACTAATGGGCAAAAAAATTGCGTATTATAAAGAAAACCTACCAAATAAATAGCAATTCTAGAAATAAATAATTTAATTAGTAGATTACAGACCAAAATTATACATTTTTATTGTAGGCATAGTTGGAACCAACATTTTTTTAAACTGAATTGTCAATATTTCAAATTAAATTGTCAATCAAATTGGAAATTTAGTATAATTCCTTATAATTATGGAGAATAACCGTGGAATAGGACAGATTTACACAGAACAAGAAAAAAAAGCTTATTAGAAATCATAAAAGACTTAAACGAGTGTTTTCCACTCCCAGGCTAAGCATGAAGTAAAATTGCGAGTTTAGAAAAGCCTGAAAATTTGGTTTGGTCGCGTAGCGCGAAGCGGCCAAACCAAATTTTTAGGCTTTTCTAAACTCGAAATTTTACTTCATGCGCCACGCGTACAAGACACTGATTTCAAGTGAAATTCACTTGTTTACAATATTTCTGTGTTTTTAGTGTTAAATACGCGTGTCGCATGAAGTAAAATTTCGAGTTTAGAAAAGCCTGAAAATTTGGTTTGGTCGCTCCGCGCTTCGCGCTACGCGACCAAACCAAATTTTCAGGCTTTTATAAACTCGAAATTTTACTTCATGCTCTGTGAGTGGAAAACACTCGTTTATAACTTTAAATGGAACTAATTTAAAAAAAGCGTATGCTTGATATGATAAACATGACAACCGTAATGAAATTAATAAATACAAGTAGTAGAATCTAAAGTAATTATAATAATATAATACACTTTTGACTTTTAACTGTCAAATTATTTATAGAATAAAATTTACTTTGTAGAAAAGCAAACAAATAATTTACTGAGGAAATATATATAACAAATCTTTATTATCAGAGGACAGTACAAAATAATTAATTACATTATTGTTTATAATCAATAAATATAAATAAAATAAACTTCCTCTTGATAACTGGCTATCGACCAGAGTTCTTTCCGCCGAGAATTGATGATGGTACTATTTTCTTTGACAGTTAGTGTGGGTGGTGAGATGAAATGAAGTCGAAAATGGTAGATGTGGGGTTTTTCTGTTTTCGGGTAACATGAGGGTTTAGGCGTTTACAGAATTGGGAAAGGATTTGGAAGTTTGAAGGGTTTGTTGCGATTTTGTCTGCGAGGTATTGTAGCCTATTTTCGATTGGGGATACATTGGTTGTGGTATAGAGGAGATGGTTGGATGGGTTGTACAAAGGGTTGTTAGGATGGCGTATTTTTGTAAGTGCACGGAGAGCTGATCGTTCACTAACTTGTATGCATTTTATAGTTGGATTGGAGGATTCGAACAGGAGTATGGATGCGTAATCAAGGAGTGGACGACAGATCATTTTGTAGATGCGGGTGGCGGTTAGGGTGGAAATACCCTTATTTCTAAATGTTAAGCATCTAAAATGCTTCGCTCTACAAATTATTTTGTTTTTAATGTTTGCCGCATGTTTTTTAAATTTAAACTTAGTGTCAAATGTGACAACTAAGTATTTAATATAAAGGGAAGGAAGTATAGGAGTTTGTGAGATGAATAGGTTATACGGATAGTTAGGGGAGAGTCGGTGGAAAGGAATTAATAGTTGGGATTTTTTGGGGTTAATTTTGATTCGTCATTTTGCAAACCATCTCTCGAGTGTCTCTATTAGTTGCTACAGGGTTTGTAGGGCTTTTGGAAGGGAGGGTTTGTGAGTTATGAGAGCGGTATCGTCAGCATATTGGAGGATATATGATGTAGGATTAAAGTATTTGGGATCAGGATTATACATGTCAGTGCAGAAAATGTTGTATAGTATGGGAGAGAGGGGTGATCCTTGTGGAACCCCTTGCTCGGGGGAGAATGTTGTGGAGAAATAATTATCTATTTTAACTTTTAAGGTTTTATGGGATAGGAAATTGTTGAGGAGTAGGATGAGATGTTTAGGAATATTTAGGGGATGACACTTGAACAGGAAACCTCGGTGCCATACAGAGTCGAAGGCTTTTTGTATATCCAGAAATAGGGCTGCAGATGCTTGGCCTTCGAGGTGTGCCGTTTGCAAGTTGGATGCGACTATGGAGAGCGGGAGGGTAATGGACTTTTTTGGGAGGAATCCATTTGGTAATTGGGTATTCGGTGAGAGATGTAGGACAGGATTTTATGTTTAATTAGGGATTCGTACAGTTTGCCTATTACAGGGAGAAGAGTGATGGGCATGTAGCTGGAGATTAGGGACGGTTTGTAGTCTTGTTTGGGGATACATATGATGGTTCCAATTTTCCACTCAGGAGGAAAGTATTGGGATTGGTAGCTATAGTTAAGGATTTCTAGGATGTATTCGTGGATATTCACATCCACGAATACATCCTAGAAATCCTTAACTATAGCTACCAATCCCAATACTTTCCTCCTGAGTGGAAAATTGGAACCATGGGGAGGGATTTAATAATAAGTCTATGAACAAAGTCATGACCTGGGGCTGAAGTTTTTCCTCCATGCAGGATTTCGTAATAATCTTCTTCTGAAAATTTGTCAGTCACTGTCAGAGAGAAGGGGCATTGGATGTAGTCCTTGTACCAGTCATTTACGGTGTCATAAAAATTGTTGTCAAATGAAGGGTCTTCTGTTAGTCTGTATGTAGTGTCAAAGTAATTTGCAAATTTGTCCACAATTATGTTCTTGTCGGTTATCGTCTCTTGAGTTATTGGGTCGCTGATTTCTGTTATTCTATCTGTTTTTTTGTATTTTGACAGTTTTTTTATTTCTGACCAGTAAGTTTTTCCGTGTGCGTCATTGATGCTTTGACAGCATTTTAGCCAGTTTTCTGTTTTGTATTGGTTGATTAATATTTTGATGTCCTTGTTTAGTTTGTTGAATTTTTGTCGGAGTCCGGGAATGTCAGTTTGTTGAATGTCTCTGTATATCTGTCGTTTATGTTTTATTAACCGTAAAATTAATTTGGGGAGGGGGTATTTGTAGTGTTGTTTCTGGAATTTTGGAGTATTGTTTTGGATGGATTGTGATAGTGTTATTAAACTGTAGGATGGAGGATGGGTCAATATTTGGGTGACTGGTGATGTAATCCGTTATATCTGAGGACACTTTATCGACGTTACATTTTCAAAAGTTTAAGTAGAAGGATGGTGATTGCGGTGTTAATTGAAGTTGAGTATTTATGAGGAATTGTATAGCTAAATGATCAGAACATAGGTCAGGAATTCAGTTTACAGAGTGAATAAGGTGACGAATACTTTGTGTACATAGAAGGATATCTGGAGTGGTCGATTGATCATCATTTATGATATATGTGGGAGGGTTAGTTACACGGACGAAGTTTGAGTTGGTAAGGAATAGGGAGAAATGTCGGGATTTTTGTTTGTTAAGATTAAAATCGCCAATGATTATGGCGTTGTCGTAGAGGGATGCCTTAGTGAAAATGGAATCATCAATTGAGGAATGTGGGTGTATGTATACTAGGAATATGTGGATAACAGAGGAGGGGAGGGTGAAGGTACAATGCAGGCATTCATTTAGGGGATTATTTATTTTGAGAGGATTAGCTTTACCAAGTTTTACGGTAGGGATTGCAGCAACTAATGAACCGCCCCGCTTATTTTTGTTGTTAATAGACGCCGGGATTTGAATAGAGCGCCAGTCTTGAAAGGTGAATGGGGTCGTGAGTTTAGTTTCTACGAGCATGGTGACATGAACAGGATTGTTGGCTAGGTAATGGGATAGGATATGGGATTTATTGGAAATGGAGTTTATGTTGTTATATAAAATGCATAGATTAGCCATTGATAATATTTGAAACGGTAGCACGTACGCCCGGGACTGGAACAGTAGGAGGAACACAATAAGGTTGATCAAGGTCAAACATTACAACGAACATTCTGTTACCCGAAAAGGAAGCATGAGTGTCGATGTTAAATGAGGTGATACAACGTTCTCGTAGATTTTTAATGAGGGAGGGTCAATCAGTGTTAGTTGGGTTATTAACTTCTGAGATGTATGAATCGAGGATGAAGTCATGTGCAGTAATGGGTTTTTGAACGCGTGACTTTTTAAGAGGAACATCAATTTCGTGGGCTTTTTTGTTTGTTGAAATAATTTTTATGTTTGGAATTCCCGCGATGGGCTGCGTTGGACGGTTGGGGCACTTGGTGGACCAAGCGCCGTGGTCTGTTTTCCCGCAAGACGTGCATTTGATCGGTAGTTCGGTGGTACAAGAAGATGTTGGGTGTTCGCCTGCACATTTTGCGCAACATATTTTTTCCTTGCAATTTTCGGTGATGTGGTCGAATTTACAGCATTTTTTACATGGAGCTGGTAGCGGTTGTGGTGCATGGCTCTCTTCGACTGGGTATATTTTGCACATAAATTTGAAATGATCTCTCAAGAGTTTCGTGTAGGATTTGTGGCATGCAGTGAAGATTCTGACGATAAAAACGTTTTTTGTCCGGTGGCTCAAGCTACTATGCGGCGACAGTAGCGATGTTTGATTCCAAGCGCGTTTAATTGCGCGCTGATTGCTGTGCCTTCGATCTCCAGTTCGACACTTCTGATAACGCAGCAGTAAAACGGCTCGGCCGAAGCGCGCTTGATGCATCGATGAGTGCGCGGTCGAGGCCGCGACGGAGAAATTTGTTATTATCTTTTTTTTTGCAGAATTCGTAGGTTATCCTCGCACGTGAATTTTTCTTTATTCGATTTTAAAATAAAACCTGAACTCGTTTTAATTATTGACGCATCTCTGTTATTCACGTGGATATACCAAAATTGCACTAATTGTATGCGTGTATAATCTGTGCTAGTGTAAATATGAAATGTGTGTTCATATTGTTTTTGTAGTGTTCTATTTGTCGCAGTTTGTTGTGATGGATTGGTTGTTTTTTGTGTTAGAATTTGAGTGGAAGTTGTCGTATTTTGTTGTGATGTGGTGTTGGATGCTTTTCTAGTGTATGAAAGTGGTTGTGTAAATAGCGTTGTAGTTGGTTGTGGCTTACTTGTCTCTAGTTGTGTCCTGGCGCGGGTGTTTCTTGAGCTGTTTGGGCTGTCGTAAGCGGTAGCTGAAAATTCTCTCTCAGCGCCATCTTTCGGGGATCGACCTCTTCTTTTTCGTTTTGCGGCGGAAAAATCACCCTCCGTACCCGCTTCCATATTTTCATTAATTTATAAAATGTATTCTCACTAGCCAGAGCAGAGCGCGTGTGTGTCAGTTGAAAGTCTTGACCGGACTGTACTGGGGAGATTCATTAGCCAAATAAAGCTATTTTGTGTTTATAATACCGAAATCTTTAGAATAAATTAATTTATTCCTAAAGTAAATTTTATTTAGGGAATAAAACGTTTTATAGTACCGGGCATTAATGTAATGTAAATAGTATTTTTTTTTTTAATTTCATTTCAACGATCACAATAGATTTGATTTTATTTTAATTTTTTGAAACCTGAATATTATCCTCCTTACTTTTTCGTTACTTTAACATAAACTCGTGATCGGAGGGGCTGAAATTGCTTTTTTCTTGAAAGCGCGCCCACAAATTTTACATTTCCTCCTCATATAGCCAAAAAAGAGCGCGCGCGTTTTGTCAGAACCGGAAGAGGGAGGGTTGTTTACGGACCCCGCAATTTCGCCATCAATCTAAAATTTGCCTTCCCTCGTGAAATTGATGAGGAGGCCAAGACGCGCACCGACTTCATAAATATGTAACGTCACAGGCTCACCATCCCACTTTAATTTGCATATAATGAAACAACATTTCGTTCAGATAGATAGGAATTATAATTATTTTGGACGTTCTTGGTAAAGTAGAAAATCGAAAAGTACAGTTTTATATAAAATTTAATGAAATACAAATACTTGCGTATTGATTAATAATTACTTTTAAAAATGATTTAGTATGAGTTATGTCAAGATGAATTTAATATTAAATGAAACAAGTAATCTTTTTTCTCCACTGATTTATTTTAATCACTAGATGTACATTTCGTTCACCAAGAAAGCATTTTCAATAGTTGTACTAAACTGACTGAGTTTAGTACATCTATTGAAAATGTTCACTTGATGAACGAAATGTACAGTCGACGCAACCCAAATATTTGTTACTTAAAATTCATTCATGTAATTCTGGCTTTGGCCAGTGGTATTATAAAGAGAGGGGAGAATACTGAATATTGACAATAATTTTTGAGAACTGTCTAATTTAATTGCGACGATCGACTATGATACAAAGTATAAATTACACCATTAAATGTTGCCGTTCAGATTTGGGTTGCGCCCACTGTACATCTAGTGATTAAAATAAACCAGTGGAGTAAAGGATTACTTATTTCATTTAATGCTATTAAAAACTTTAGCTTTTTTTATATTATGGATGCTAAAACAACCTACCTCACTTTAATGAAAAATGTAAGTAATTCACTGCAAATGTAACTGTGCAGTTACCTAATTCAGAATACAAAAAAATTGTTTTGCTACTGAAAATGTCAATAAAGATGTAACTAATTTATATTTAAAAAAAATTCTGTTGTATTCATCATAGTATTATCTCCGTCAGTCTTGTATTGACTTTAATTTTGAGAATATAAAAAAATGTTTCAATTTTAAAAAAATCACCCTTTTTTTTATTCTGCAATTTTGCGTTTCTGGATCGGTACTAGATCACTGAAAGCCGCGATTGGCGCGCAAATTTTTGACAATTCTAACGTCTTGTCAAATTTTTTGTCGGTGGCACGGAACTCTGTATTGATTACTTTATTTTATGATTTTTTAAATTCAAAATTTTTAAAAATAGACAGTTTCTCTTCTCCTGTTAAAAATATTAATGACAAACATTAATTCATTATCTCCATGATTAAACAACCGATGATCGAGCAATTTAAGTATCAAACAGATCCAATTGCTCATTTGCAATTTTACCTAAGCAGTATATTTTTAACTTCACTTGAAATCAGTGTTGTATACGCGTGGCGCATGAAGTAAAATTTCGAGTTTAGAAAAGGCTGAAAATTTGGTTTGGTCGCGTAGCCAACCAAATTTTCTCGAACTCGAAATAAATTACATTTAAGAAACTATAATATATAGTTTGAAACAACACTTTTTTATTTTTGTAAACTTTTCATTAGTTTACAAGTAGGTATTCAATCATTTATCATTAACTTGTTTCTCATTGATCACTTAGTAAAGCATTTCTACTAAAATATAGGTTTTTAATTGAATTCACTTCATTTGTTTTGCTAATAAATTATTACAAAATATAAAAACCATTTAAAATTAATATCGACTTACTGCAGAAATTTTAGTCTCGTTGAGACTTTTCCAAATATTCATTGAAACAACTACTTCTCAAGGTAATACCCCGACAAATATTGAATTATACAATGAATATTTGAGTTACACGATAGGTTTACTGTTCTATGCATAATTTATATGCAAAATGCAACATATGGTCAAATTATTTTCTCACCAAACTAATAATAAATAAATTATTAGTAAAAAACAAAGTGCATTCAATCAAAAACTTAATCATGTTTCATTTAGTGATAAAGGAGAACCGAACAAATTTTTTTTATTTTCCTAAATTAAAGCTTTTACTATCCATTACATCCAATTTAATTTATCGCACATTCGTCATTTTTGTTGCCAACCCTACTTTTATTCTAGAAAAAAAGTTATAACATTACAAAAAGCACTTTATAAACTGCCCACGTATATACGTCGTTGAAATTTATCCATTTGTACCCATATACATGTATTTTAGTCTCTCTAGCGTTTCTCTAAACAAGTTTATGTGCAGTGTGTGAATGCTGAACACACAATTTGTACAATTCGTGAAAATAACACACAAAAAACGCTATAGAGAGAGAGAAAGAGTCAGTCACGTTTTTCAGCAAAGCACCTGAAAAATTCAAGCCGTAAAATAATTTAAAAGGCTTTCGCTGGAAATTAAAAAAAAAATAATGCTGAGCACACGTTTTGTATAATTTGTGAAAATAACACAAAAAAAAACGAGGTAGAGAGAGAAAGAAGAGTCAGTCACGTTTTTCAGCAGAGCACCTGAAATTTGAGTCGTGCAATAATTTTGAATGCATTCACTGGAAATTTACAAAAAATACCAATTATAAAAAAAAATGCTAGTTCCAACGTGTTAATTGATCCGGTAGTGCGTTGTTGTTTAAATTAAACAAAACAAAAACGAGTAGGATGGACATACAGGGATTTATTGTTTATTTTTAATTATATATACACCGTGAATTTTAAGCATTTGTTCGTTTTATAAAACCGTTTAATTTCAAGCTTGTAATAAGTGTTTTCAAATTTTCAGGCTTTTTCAAACTCGAAATTTTACTTACTCTTAGAAAAAAGAACGGCTATCTACATATTTACAGCGAATGACTGTACTATGTATACTTATAAAAACATTTTTCTGTGCACTTTATATCAGGTGTTCAGGTAAAAACCAGATCGAGTTGGCTATGAAATTTTAAAAACATTGTGAAGTAGGTCGTACGTGAAGTTTTCAGTCGCTCCTGCCAATGTGAATGTAAACCAGTTTTATAAAAGATTTTCTATTTTATTTGGTATTTTAATGCCCACTCACACGAAAGAATAAAAAACAAGATAAGAACTATAAGAACCAGGCAAATAAATGAGCTAACAAAACGTCAATTAAGCTGCGATTTCATGTTTCCGTTTCATTTCCTTCTATCAAAAAAGCAACGCCTACTCGATCGGGTTTTTGAATGAACACTTGATATTAGGACTAAATTCCCTTAAAGCAGATGGGTTTTTGAACAAAAAATCTGCGTTATAATTTCAAAATTACTTAGTAAAAATGTCTCAAGTAACTTTCCTGATAAATTGTTGTTCGTCAAGTACAAGGACGTAGCCAGGGTGGGGATATGGGGGTTCAACCCCCCCCCCCCACCCGAAAAATTTAAATTTATGTATGTAAAAGCGGCCCCGAAAAAGCAAAATCAATATTTTTACTAGTAAACCCCCCCCCCCCGAATTTTTTTTAGTTACGTCCTTGGTCAGGTAAGCCAATTGTGACATTTCTACTAAGTAATATTGAATTAAAACACTTGTTACTTTCCTTATTATTACATTCAGTTTCCTGACACGTGTTTCGGTCAATCACGACCATTCCCAATAAATTTGATAACATATTTCATTACTCTTCAAAATCTTAAAGCACATAAATTTATAATTTAGAACATATAAATTAATTGAATTTTGTGGATAATAACGAGCATTTAGCATAGCTATGAAGTTTGGAATCTTTATATAACATTGGAATTCGGGCAGGTGGTGGCCGAGCGGTAACGTCGTCGGGCTGTATCGCTCGGCGAGCCACAAACGCGGGTTCGATTCCCGTGCACGGGGAGACTTTATTTAAAAATAATTTCTCGTCGTGTCCCTGGGTGTGGTGTGAATGTGTGTGACGTCCAAATATATGTTAAATTAATTAATATAATCATCGTTAGTGGCTGAATGGCTAGAACCTATGCCAAACAAACAAACAAAAAAAAACATTGGAATTCGTTACTCTTTAAAATATTAAAGCACATTAATTTTAAATTTAGAACGTATAAATTAATTAAATTCTGTGACTAAAACCGAGCATTCAGAACATCTACAAGTTTGGAATCTTTATATAACATTGGAATTCGCTACTCTTTAAAACCTTAAAGCACATTAATTTCAAATTTAGAACGTGTAAATTAATTGAATTCTGTGACTAAAAACGAGCATTCAGCACAACTACGAAGTTTGGAATCTTTATATAACATTGGAATTCGTTACTCTTTAAAATCTTAAAGCACAGTAATTTATAATTTAAAACGTGTAAATCAATTGAATTCTGCGACTAAAAACGAGCATTCAGCACAACTATAAAGTTTGGAATCTTTATACAACATTGGAATTCTTTATACTTACAAAAGAAAATTTGCTGTTATAGAAGTTGGCAAATTGCCACCGACATTTTTGTTGTTGGTGTTTAAGTGAGAATTATTGGATTGCGGTAAGCTTTTTTTCCCAGTAATAGTAAAATTTATGTAAGAGGGGTGTTTATTACGGCAAACATCGAGGGTTTATAAATCGCGCGAAAAGGGCTGGCTTTTAAGGGCGGTCGAGTGTTAAGGACCAGAGAGCTGCTTCCAATGGAGACACCCCCTTTTTTAAGTCGGCTATAAATTGCCTGTGATAAAACACAGGGTTAAATCGATGTTTCATGTTAATTTAATTTAAACAGATTAATACATTTTAATAATTGAGTATAGCATATAAATCACGGTATTGTGTTATTGATTTAATACCAAGTATTTTAATTAATAGTTCATAGTTTAAAATGTTTCACTACTAGTTAAGTGAGTAATTAATTAAAGACATATAGGGGTTTATTCGTATTTATAAAATTGTATCAGTTTTGAAAACTAATTCTTAAAATTTTCGAAACGATTGTTATCTTTTATTGTTTCATTGATTTCACACCAAGTATTTTAATTAATAGTTCATAGTTCAATAAGTTTTATCGCGACTTGAGTAAGAAATTAATGTAAGACATATACGGGTTTTTTGTAGTTATAAAATTCTATCCGTTTTTAAAATTAATTCTTAAAATTTTTGAAACGATTGTTACCTTTTATTTTTTCATTGATTTAATACCAAGTATTTTAATTCATAGTTCATAGTTTAAAATATTTTAGCAAAGATATAGAGGGGTTTATTCGTAGTTATAAAATTCTATCTGTTTTAAAAACGTATTTTTAAAATTTTCGAAACAATTGTTAGCTTTTATTTTTATTTTTTTCTGAATCTCCATCAAATATTCGTTTAACCGCCCGTTTACACATTTTCACAGACGTGAGCACCTAGATTTCAGGCCTGAAATTGAGTTAATAAATTATTCCATCAGGGTATTCCTGAAAAATTGATTACCTTATTGGATACACGGAGCCGACACACAAACTCCACCTTAATAATTCACAAAGAGGGATAATAAACGAATAATGCTCCTAGTAAAAAATTTGCGGTTTCTTTTTTTGTGTAGAAGCAATCAATTTATAGATACATAAATAGATGGGAGTCGCAGTTAATTAAATCGAGGAAGAGATAAACTTCTAACATAAAAAAAAACATGTACTGGATTTAAGAAATTATTGTTGTTGTTATAAATAGTGTTGCGTAAACAAATTTAAATCGTTTTTTAGTGGTTAATTAAGTTGTATCGTATGTTCAATAAAAAAATCTCTAAAGTGCCATGATTTTATCTTTTATTTAATTTAAGTTGGCTACACGCTTTAGAAATTGACATATAAAACGTCAGACATAATAATTATATAATCTGTTTTTTTTAATATAACCAATCAAATTTGACATTTCAAGAATTTAGTAGTATGATGCAGGTTGTGTGTTTTAGGTTAGGACAAGATTAATCACATGTTATGTTGTAAATCAACTTTCAATTTGTAGGTTATTTAAAGGGAAATCTGACATAATTATGACAATTCAAATAACTTACAAAAATTACGATTACAAATGTATTTACCAATCTCCGCCCTTAAATTATTTGTATCTACTACCAATTTAATAAAGTGTCTCTGAGGATTAGGTAGGATAGGAGGATCAGGTAATATTCCTTGCTTAGGAATATCTGCCTTCTTTATTTGCTGCCCATTTATATGTTCAAATTTCAAAAAAGTTCTAAATACAAGGATTTTTTTTTAAATATACATGTTACGATTTTTCAATGTAAGTTTTCAGACATTCGTGATCTTATTTATTTATTTATTTACGGAAAAAAAAATCCATTTTTATACATTTAAATATACAAAATACTTAAAGCTATTACAAAATGTAGATCATACATGTTATAAAAGGTGATCCAAGTAGAGATACTTTTTTCAATAGCCTTTTTTTGACAGATCACATGTGAGTCGTGTCATGCTGTCATGTTATTTTTGTTTAGTATTGTTTGGCATTTCATAATGGAAAGACTTACGCCTGAACAACGTTTACAAATCGTTCAACTTTATTACGAAAAATCACGTTCTGTGAGGAATGTGTTTCGTGCGCTTCGCATAACTTATGGTCAACATAATCGGCCTACTGAGCGTACTATTCGCAACACCATCACCCATTTTGAGACCCAGCATTCATTATTGGATAATATTCGACCGAATAGACCACGTCCAGCACGCTGTAAAGAAAATATAGCGGCCGTAGCTGAGAGTGTACACAAAGACCGTGGAGAGTCGATTCGGCGCCGTTCGCAGCAACTGACGTATGGAACGACTTGGCGCATTTTACGTCGAGATCATAAATTGAAAGCGTACAAAATACAGCTTGTGCAACAACTGAAGCCGCTCGACCTTCCCAAGCGATATCGCTTCGCTCTATGGGCTCTGGAAAAGTTCCAAGAAGATCCGACGTTTTCGAGGCAAATTTTGTTTAGCGATGAGGCCCATTTCTGGCTCAATGGGTTTGTAAACAAACAAAATTGCCGCATTTGGGACGAAGAGCAGCCTGAAGAGATTCAAGAACTGCCACTTCATACAGAAAAAACAACGGTTTGGTGTGGTTTGTGGGCCGGTGGAATCATCGTTCCATATTTCTTTAAAAATGATGCCGGTGCGAACGTAACCGTCAATGGCGACCGTTATCGTGCCATGATAACCGACTATTTGTTGCCTGAAATTGAAGCTCGCAATCAAGGCGACATTTGGTTTCAGCAAGACGGCGTCACTTCCCACACATCGCATCAATCAATGGATTTATTGAGAGAACAGTTCGGTGAGCACATAGTTTCACGTTTTGGGCCGGTTGATTGGCCACCAAGATCGTGTGATATCACACCGTTAGACTTTTTCCTGTGGGGATATGTAAAGTCTAAAGTTTATGCGGACAAACCCGCTTCGATTCAGGCCTTGAAGGAAAACATCACGCGTGTCATTCGCCAGTTACCAGTCGAAATGCTCGAACGAGTCATCGAAAATTGGACTCAACGGATGGACCATCTGCGACGTAGCAACGGCCAACATTTGATAGACATAATCTTCAAAAAATAAATGCCAAAGAATGTTCTTTAAAATGATAACAAACATTCTCCAATAAATTTAAATTTTCTGTGTTTTTTTTCTTTAAAAAAGTAGGAACCTCGAAATGGATCACCCAGTATATATACATATATGGATGTGGCAACTTACATACAACAACAAACCTGAATACGTTTGAGACCGGAAACGAATTTACAGAGAGACTTACTAAAAAGATGAAAGTTTGGATTTAGCGACAGTTTGTTTGACGTGCGCATAAAGCGAGAGAGTAGGCTATTAATTCCATAGTTAGATTTATGAAATGGTATGGAAAATAGTGGTATATGTCTGGTTAAACGATTTGTAGTATTTATATGAAAACCTACTTGATCCAACAGAAATGTACACTCCACTTGACAAGAAATTAATTTACAGAAAAAACACATATCCGCAAATAACCTTCTACAGCACAATTTATCAATTCGAAATTCTGTACAGATTGTATTAATATTTCTCTCGTTATTATATCCTGATTTATACAGCATTATCTTCAAAAATTTTGTTTGGATATTTTCAATCATATTAATATATGTTTTTTGATGTGGTGACCAGACACAAGAACCATATTTCACAACTGAACGAACATATGCATAATATATCATTTTAGAAGCAGTTAGTGATAAATCAACCGCAGCCCTTTTAATAAATCCAAGCGTCTTTATGGCCCGCGAGAAAGTACGAGTTATATGACTTCCAACCGTCATTTTCTTATCAAAAGTTATCCCTAAATCCAAAACCTCATTAAAAACTTTCAATGTAAAAACTAACGAGTGTTTTCTACTCCCAGACTAAGCATGAAGTAAAATTTCGAGTTTAGAAAAGCCTGAAAATTTGGCTTGGTCGCGTAGCGCAGCGGAGCGACCAAGCCAAATCAGGCTTTTCTAAACTCGAAATTTTACTTCATGCGCCACGCGTATAAAACACTGATTTAAAGTGAAGTTCAAAATATACTTCGACATAGTTTTGATCACATGTTCATTAATTTTACAAATGTTTATATGGAATATGTTAAAGTATACTTAAAAGAAAAAATCCCTGTATGTGTTGTAAAGTTGCAAGCTGTAGCGTTCTCTTTTTTGAAAATCTCTGCATCGTGACAATTTATTTGACAAATTATGATTTATTTGTCACATTGATAATCATTTACCAACATCTCAAAATTGTATGTTTAAAATACCCTACTGTTGTAGCAGGACTGCAACTGTTCGCAGTAAATACACCCCAACTTTGGTCATATTAAAAAAAAAACAGAGTTTAATATATAATTTTAGAGTTGCCAACCTACAGAATTTTTCATAGCACTATAGAGGTTTTATTTCATTGAACATACGATATAAGGAAGTACCGTGCGATCGTTTAAATTATGATTTGAGTAGGCGGTATTATTTTGTGCTGTTGCCCGGAATGCTAATTGAATAATAAAATAAATTTGAGGTTATAATAAACTATGTGTTAGCAGTCAGTAGTGCCAATCTAATTTAAAATTCAAAGCCTACTCTAAATCATGTTTTAAATGATCGCACGGTAGAAGCTAGCACAATATAAAATTTATTATTACAGAGTTTCTGTTTGATTTTTATCATGTACCAAATGAAATTTCCCTTTTATCAAATAAAAGTCCTACATTTTTCTAATTCTCAACAACTTCAAAACCTAATTGATTATTGTTTAACGAAACGCCCATTTTCTGCACTTTAAAAAAAATAAAATATATTTTGATGAACTTTAATCATCTCTAATTTTACCAAATGTCAATCAATTTAATGTTTTTTATCGTTATAATAGAGGTAATTTCTTTCTAAACACTCTTTCAGCATTTTTTAAAAATCTAATGCTTCGTTTTTTTGGTTGTAATTTCTTAAAAGAAAACACACATTTTCTGCATATTGTAAAAATACCTACCATACATGTATTTCAATAACATTTGAATAGCTGTAGTTTTACTAAGAATCGATCAATTTTTTTACTTTCCCCCATATGCAAAACAAAGGAAAAGTATTGTTTTTCCGAAAATTTTCAAAGCAAACATTTTAGTGGATTATCCATTTTGAGGTCCCCCAAGTTGATTAAAACCACTTTTAAAAAATGTCTGTAAATCTGTCCTACTGTAATTCTGTAATTCTGTCGCCACGATAAAGTCTGAACCGATTGAGCTGTTAAGATGACACTATAGACTTAAGCATTTTATTACAATAGTAGTATCCGATAAAATTTTGGTGAAAATGCCGAAAATGGAAGTGGTAGTTTAATGTTAGAATTTATTTTGATTTTTCTTAAAAATTGATCATATAAAAAAATTGTTATGATAAGCTGTAGATATTAAAAAAATGAGCATTTTTATTTTTTCCTTGGCCCCGCCATACAGCCACCATCCATTGTATTATTTGTTTTATCAATTTAATTTTATACTAATTTACACACTTAACTTAAATTCATTTGGACACCACATTACATTCACAATACATCCATGGACTCGGATGGAATCATTTATTACTCATAAATGATTCCTTCGGACGGGATTCGAACCTCTGGGTTCGTGGCTCTCTTCTCACTCGGCCACCGTGCCCCCAAAAAATGAGTATTTAATGTCTATACACCCGGCCGCGGTGGCCGAGCGTTTTTGTACGGGTAGCTGACTAAGTAAAATTTCGAAGTTAGGAAATCCCCGTGAACATTTTCTACGCAGGGCTTTTCTAAACTCGAAATTTCAGTTCGTACTCTGTCTGGAAGACACTCGTTAGTGTTTTACTGTTACTGGCGTGTCTTTTTGACACGTTTAATTTTTATATCACGTTTAGTTTGTTCAATTTAACATCGGACCCATTGAATTTCATTTCTTTCATATTTACACAAAAACTAAACTCTCATTTTAATCCTTAAATCTGTTAAGTTTGTAAAGGAATGTTTGCCTTTTGTTAGTACTGTCCCAATGGTCAATATAATCGATCTGTCAATGTAATCAGTAATGTCAAAATAGGTAACATAATGGATACAGTCAGTTCTGTCAAAATAGTCAATATAATTGATACTGTCGATGTATATTCAGTACTGTCAAAATAGTTAATATAATCGATACAATGGAATGCAAGTTTACTTATAATTAGTACAGTCATTATAGTCAATACAGTGAAACTACAGTATTTCGTGTTTTTTTTTTTTCATCAAAGTGTCGTTGTGAATTTTGAATTTAAAATTTTTAAATTTTCAACATAAATAACATTTCAGGACATTTCTGACAATTTGTGATTTATTAAAATTAAGTTAGGTTAGATGACAAGTTGCGATGAAACTAATGTTATTTTTCTAACCTATTAGACGGGATTTTCCACTCTTCAATTAATAATATTTCTACCGATAATTTTATACTTTCTCTGTTAATTTAGTTATTCTATGTTGCATTTTGCATATAAATTATGCATAGAACAGTAAATATGTCGTGTAACTCAAATATTCATTGTATAATTCAATATCTGTCGGGGTATTAGCTCTACAAGTAGTTGTTTCAATGAATGTTTGGAGACTTGTCTCAATAAGACTAAATGTTTGCAGAAAGTCGATATTAATTTAAATTCGTTTTTATATTTTGTAATTTAGTTATTATTTGACGGGATTTTCCACTCTGTAAATAATATTATCTCTGAGTATAATTTATGTTTTCTCTATTTAGATTGGTGAGAGAAGTGATGGCTGTCAATGTGAACATGAGGGTGGGCATTCACACTGGTCGTGTCCATTGCGGTGTTTTGGGTTTGCGCAAATGGCAATTCGATGTTTGGTCCAACGACGTCACGCTGGCCAACTACATGGAAAGCGGCGGAATTCCGGGGTATGTACTGAAAATTAACCGTGCGCGAAATGTTTTACGAAAATCATGATTATGCTCAATAAACACAACACGGCTAAATACATATTTATATCGAATAAACAAACACACAATACAAATATTTTGTGTGCGGTATGTGTGTAAGTAATAAACTTACAGTTGGTTTTTAAACCTAAAAACTGTATGCTAATGTCGAATTATTTATACGATAAAGGATGTTTAACCAAGTTTTATTTTTTGGGAGTCTGAGAACTGTTAACTGCTGAAATATAATTATTTATACGTGAGTTTTTTTTAAGTAATATCATTTAACACGTTCGCTACCAGGCCATCAGAGAAAAACTTGAAACTCTTGTCTTTATAATTGTTTATTTAGTTGAACAATTGCTTAAATAGCTTTAAAGGGGTAATTGTCAAATCATGTTTTGTTTTGATAAGCACAATTCCAACTCACGTGTGGTTGAGTTTCCTTTTCTTATTAGAATTTTATTAAAACAGCTAGTGTGTTTGACAATTGTTCTTGATTAGTATTTTTTTTTCATCTACCACTAATTTTTGTTCTGTGTAGAAAAATTAGAAGAATGAGTATAGTTAATCAAAACCAAAACTTCTATGATGATAAACATTATAAGTTTCAGTTTCAATCTAAGTTTTTTGTATTATTCGAACGAGTGTTTTCCACTTCCAGATTAAGCATGAAGTAAAATTTCAAGTTTAGAAAAGCCTTAAAATTTGGTTTGGTCGCTCCGCGTAGCGGAGCGACCAAACCAAATTTTCAGGATTTTCTAAACTCGAAATTTTACTTCATGCACCACGCGTATAAAACACTGATTTAAAATGAAGTTTGACATACACTATTTAAGTTTAGTCTTATGTTAATTAATTTTATAAATGTTTATATAGAATATATAAGTATATTTTTAACTCAAAAGAAAAAAATCCTTGAATGTATCTTAGATGCAATTTTAAATATAATAGTTGAGGCTGTTACTTGGTGGAATTCCACCAAGTGGATTCATTAGGCAGATGAATAATTTTTCATCTGCCTGATAAAGCCACCGTGTGGCGAAACAATTGTTGCAGTATCAATCAATACACAGTGAAATCTTAACCAATTATGTTATTTACAGGCAATTTTAGATCTTATTTCAAGAGGTTAAATATTTGAGGTACTTATCAAATATTTAACACCTTGACATAAGATTTAAAACTGCATCTAAGATACATACTGGGATCTTTTCTTTGAAGTTAAAAGTATACTTATATAATAATAATAATAATAATAATAATAATAATTTTGTATTGTGGAGGCTTCTACTTCGTTATACATGTTAATTTATTAATAAAAACGGTTTAACTTTGTTTGTAACACAATTTATTTTTATGTGACTGCAGTTTCGGCAAATTTAGCTTGCCATTATCAAACATGTTTAATAATGGCAAGCTAAATTTGCCGAAACTGCAGTCACAAAAATAAATTGTGTTATACAAACAAAGTTAAACCGTTTTTTATTAATAATAATAATCTTGATTACCCAAACGGAAAAATCTAATATAAGACAAAATCAGAACCATATAGTGGCATTAAAAATACATTTATAAAATTAATCAACACAAGACTAAACCTAAGTAGTGTGTGTTAAACTTAATTTTAAATTAGTGTTTTTTACGCGTGGCGCATGAAGTAAAATTTCGAGTTTAGAAAAGCCTGAAAATTTGGTTTGGTCGCTCCGCGTAGCGGAGCGACCAAACCAAATTTTAAGGCTTTTCTAAACTCGAAATTTTACTTCATGCTTAATCTGGGAGTGAAAAACACTCGTTCGAATAATACTGAAAACAGATTGAAAAACTGCAACTTATAATGTTTTTTTTGATAGAAGTTTTGGCTTTTAGTTTTTATAATATTCATTATTTTGCAAAATTTCTTGTGAAAATAATTGACATCACTTATGTTTTTTATCCCCTCCCTGGTAAAAATCCTGGCTACGCCTATGTCTGTAGCCAATTTCTCGTACATAAAAAATAGTTATTAATTACGCAACGCAATTATTGCAAAAAAAAAAAATTTTTGAAAAACGAATGAAAAAGCATTTCTTTCATTCAATTTTTCGCATTCATACATCGAATTATGTGAGGGCATGTTGAAAGAACGCAAATTTAATTAGCGTGTGAGCAATGCCTATTTTCAATAACAAACAAGCGGGACTGAATTCGTGTATTCACATCAACTGACTGACTACTCTGAATTGAATTGTGACATGTACGCTTTTTTAAATGACTTGTTTTTTTGTACAGCAAATTGAATTAATTAATATAGCAAACAGTTGTGGTGTGTTTTCTACAAAATGTATGTTTTGATATAAATTTAATTAATATATTTTAGCATATTCTTTCTTAAATAATAACATGACACTATGCAAAAGTTTGCGTTTTTTTTTTTTTATAGTGAATAAAGTGTTTTAACAATTATTTATATTCAACTCTTCCCGTCACGCAAACCAAATACATGTATTTTACACCATCTGAATGAATCAAAATCGAATTTGTGTTCAGAATTCCGGCACCGGATACCTACAGACGCATTTCGAACTTCAAGGTCCTCGTCAGTGTGGTCCCGACCCAGTGCTAAGAAATACTGAAAATTTTGAACTATATTAAGCCAATATGTAAAAACTATCAAGAAATTCGATAACTAACGACATCTAATGCTCTATAGTGGCATCGTCAATGACAAAAATGCACAAAATGCATATAGAGGTCACTGTTTCGTTCACGAACGAGGTAACTCTGTTTGTAAAATCAGAAAACAAATATCAAAATTTAATGTGTGTTCAGTATTCCAGCACCGGATACCTACAGACGCGTTTCGGACTTCAAGGTCCTCGTCAGTGTGGTTCTGACCTAGTGCTGAGGAATACTGAACATTTCTAACTATAATAATAATAATAATAATAATAATAATCTTTATTCAAAATGGAGACAGTACATGATACATACAATAATTACTAGGATAATTACAACAGTAACATATTCCGTTGCCAATCGAATGCGTCAAAAAAGAAGAAACTATACAATTCCTGAAATAATACTTGACTAAAAAGAAAAACTATTAATACATGTAGCTATGTACATATACTTATGTATGCATTCATTTACTTATCCATATAATCTAAAATAGAGTAATTTTCCTGTTCGATCAAATAATCTTTCAAATCTGTTTTAAATCTATTCTCATGTTTAATAATTTTTAGGTAGGTAGGTAATTTATTGAACACCCTCAACGCGGCATATATAGGTGATGTCTCAAAGAGAGAAAGTCTGTGAGTAGGGTATGCATACATTTCTGAATTACGTGTATTATACGTATGCATTGCATTGAACATCTCAAATTTATGTTTATATTTAAAATTAAAAAGTAAGATTTTGTACAGATAGAGATCACAGATAGTAAGTAAACGGTTGTTTCTAAATTTTCCCCGACAAGTTTCGTTATAGTTCATATTAAATATGATTCTTATTGCTCGTTTCTGAGTGATAAATATTTGTTTTGCTGCACTTGACCATCCATAATGTACTAGGCCATATCTGACCAAACTTTCAAAATTGGATCTGTAAAGTATAAGTAACGTATCAGTGTTGACTACTTGACGCAATATTCGAAGGGTGTAACATACAACATTCAATTTATTTTCTAATTGCTGACAATGTGAATCCCAATTTATGTTTTTATCAATTACAACACCTAATAATTTTGTTTCATCATTGACATCAAATGATTGGTTGTTCAGTGTTATCTTAGTTAGCATATTTTCTTTCCGTTTTGTTTGAAATAATACTAAATTGGTTTTCGTTTCGTTCATTAGTAATTTGTTTTTCCTCAACCATTCCTGGGTAATTCTTAGAACATTACTTGCTTTGTTTACAAGTTCTGTTTCATTCGCCCTAGAAATGAGGAGATTCGTGTCGTCTGCATATGTAGTTACAAAGACGTTTTCTTTTTCAATTATTGATGGCAAGTCAATAACATAGATAACAAATAGAATGGGGCCTAATATGCTACCCTGTGGTATCCCTATATTAGTTGTCATACTATCTGAAACTGTCTCATTTATTTTTGTTCGATATGTTCTGTTTGTTAAGTACGAATAAATTAAGCTTTTTCCAACGCCTCTGACCCCGTAATGCTCAAATTTTTCTAACAAAATTTTGTGGCTTACTGTGTCAAAGGCTTTGGATAAGTCAAGAAATATACCAAGTGGCATTTCCGAGTTCTCCAGAGCTTTCATAATTTCTGTTAAATAATCAAAAATTGCTGTATTTGTTGATTTTTTCTTTATAAAGCCATTTTGGGCACTAACTAGTATGTCATATTTTTTAAGATAGTCTGTAATCCGTTCAGCTATACACATTTCAATAATTTTAGAAAAGACGGATAGAACTATATTAAGCCAATATGTGAAAACTATTAAGAAATTCGATAGCTAACGCCATCTAATGCTCTATAGTGACATCCTCAATGATAAGAATGCACATACAGGTGACTGGTTCGTTTACGAACGAGCTAAAGTCTGTTTGTGAAACCAGAAAACAAATAACAAAATTAAATGTAAGTTCAGTATTCCGGCACCGGATACCTACAGACGCGTTTCGGACTTCAAGGTCTTCGTCAGTGTGGTCCTGACCCAGTGCTGAGGAATACTGAACATTTCTATTCTAACTATATTAAGCCAATATGTGAAAACTATTAAGAAATTCGATAGCTAACGCCATCTAATGCTCTATAGTGGCATCGTCAATGACAAGAATGCACATACAGGTCACTGTTTCGTTCACGAACGAGCTAAACTATGTTTGTGAAACCAGAAAACAAATTTCAAAATTAAATTTGTGTTCAGTATTCCGGCACCGGATATCCACAGACGCGTTTCGGATTTCAAGATCCTCCTCAGTGTGGTCCTGAACCATCATCTTGTCAACGGGAGAGAAGGTTCCCCACGCTGATTACCAACTAGCTCAGGTTGGTTGAGTTAAAGAGAGATGAGCAACTAACTTTTGAAACACATATGCTGTTTTAAATTATTTATTTTAAACAAAAATAAAACAAATAAAACATTAAAACAACAAATAGAATAAGAACAAGATAAGCACAGTGCACGAGTTACAGGCAGACTTGGTGTGGCGTCGGCGTCGCGATCGGGTATTTCTACTATTCCAGCGGTGGCGTCTGGCTAGAGGTGGCTTCTGGAGGGAGGCGGCGTCCAAGTAGCAAGACAGCGTCTCGGTGTGAGACGAAGTCGGTGGGGTGGTGCGTCTGGCTGGATCCGGAGGCAGCAACAAACACTACGCTCGTAGTGCGGGACGTCAGGAACGACGGCGGAACGGCTAGCATTGGCGTCGGGCAAAGTTTCCTGGCGTCGGTGGGTTGCTGGCCTGGCCTGGATCCGGTGGAAGCAACGAACGCTATACTGGAGCGTCGTTATGGCGTCGAGGCGATTGTGCAGGCAATCGGGTTCTCTGCGTCCGGGTCCAAGAACAGGAACGAGGGTTGGGACGGCTAACGTCGGCGTCGGTTGTGTCCTGTTGTTGGAATTCTTCCTCTGGCGGCAGGAACGACGGCTAAGTCATCTGGCGTCGGCGTCGGTCAGAGCTTCCTGGCTCAGAGAGAAGAGTAGAGGAACAGAAGTTCCTCTCGAATCCACATGCTGTCCCCTGTACAGCACAAGAGTGGACTGCCTTTCTGGGTGCCGTCCCCCGGTATTTATACTCCGAAAATTGGCGTGGAAAAGGGAGGGTTTGAGGACTACGTGACCGTTGGCAAAAAAATCGCTAGAAAGCAATTATCGCATACAAGATAATTACTTTCAGCGAACTCTTAAATCCAAACAACCGTTAAGCTGCAATTTGAAAGAAGTATAGAACTTTATAATCATTCTTCTCTTCAAATTGCAACGGTGGTCATTCGTCCTCTCCCTTAATTGCAGATTTCGAAAATCCCGAGGGGCAATCTACCACACCTGCCCAGGTAGATGGTGGCCCGAGCACGGTCCGAACCGCGGAAGATACTCCTTTGGACCGGGCAATTAGTTAATTGCTGGGTGCGAACTCATTTTAAATAAGAGAAGAATTCTAAATAATATTTACAATTCTTGTTGCCGGAGATTAAAATAATCCCCGGTAACAATCTGAATGAATGTTCGACAGTTTTTCGTGTAGCAGTGTTTCTTAATTAAAACGACAAGAGAAGTAAAACATCTGAACAGATAGAACCCACTACAATGTAATTTCGCAATTAATTGATATTGTCTTGTGTTTTGTTTTATAATCGACCGTTTTTATAACATCTCTAAATTTTAATTCATATGACTTGTATGTACTATGCTTGAATAAAGTTTGATTTGATTTGATTTGAATAAGTTTATTATTTGAATAACTGTTTTATTGCAAAAGAATATAATATGAAATTCATTGATTGCAAGAATGAATTAATCGGATTAAATTGTGATTATCGTGGCTGTTTTCTTTTTTTATGACTGCATATAATACCGGATTAAATTCTTGGCTGTTTTTTTTTTGTTGTAATCATTTTTCTTATTAGACGAGTTCACATCACAAAAGAGACTCTGCAATGCCTGAACAAGGATTACGAAGTCGAGCCGGGGAACGGGGGCGACCGCAATTCCTATCTCAAGGACCACAATATCGAGACGTATCTCATTGTTGCTTCATCATACAGAGGGGTATGTATTATATTACACAGCAAAATGTATCTGCCTCTAACTGGATTACACTTCATTCAAAATTTGCACACATGTGCATGATGTGGAATATATCATGTTTAAGCTCATGCAGACACGAAATGAACTTGAAAATTGATTATTTTATATAAAAAAGAAACAAACTGTTTTTTTTTTGAGAAAACCAAAATATTAAAATTGATTTAAGTAATAGCAATTTTATTCATACTTTATGTACGAACATAAAGTATTAATCAAATTGCCAATACTTGGTTGTAGAATAATTTAAGCCTATTAGCGCTTTTAATAGGTTTGATTTTTCTTAATTTTATTGACATATCGTTGGTTATAATTATAATATACACTTTATTCAAAATTTGCACACATGTGCATGATGTAGAATATTTCGTGTCTAAGCTCATCCAGAGACACTAAATGAACTTGAAAACTGATTATTTTATATTAAAAAAAACGAACTCGTTTGTTTTTTTTTAAGAAAATTAAAATATTAAAATTGATTTAAGTATTGGCAATGTTATTTATACTGTATGTACAAACATAAAGTATGAATTAAATTGCTAATAAAGGGTGTTTTTTTTAGACATGTGGTTTTCAAGTCGGCACTACTTTTTTCGGAGATGGTCTTTTTGACAGCTGTCACTTGATTTATGCTCAGTTTGGTTTGCCATTTCATAATGAATAGACTTACTTCTGAACAACGTTTGCAAATCGTGCAAATTTATTACCAAAATAATAGTTCGGTTCGCGCGACGCATCGCGCGCTGCGTCCAATATTCGGTCGTCATAATCGCCCAGCAGAGTCGGTAATTCGAGCAACCATGGATCGGTTTCGCACCACGTTTACTCTAGCGGATAGTGCGCATCCTCAGAGACGCCGTACAGTGTGCACCGAAGACGCTATTGCTGCTGTGGAGCAGAGTATCGAAGAAGACCCGAATGAGTCTATCCGCCATCGCGCGCAACAATTGGAGCTGTGTCCATCAACTTTATGGAAGATTTTGCGGAAGGATCTTGGTTTGCGTGCTTACAAAATCCAACTCGTGCAAGCATTGAAGCCAAACGACCATCAAGCGCGTCGCACGTAGGGTGAATGGGCCCAAAACGAGATGGCCACCGATCCCGATTTTCACAAGAAAATTTTGTTCAGCGATGAAGCTCACTTTTGGTTAAATGGGTATGTCAATAAGCAAAATTGTCGCTTCTGGAGTAAAGATAATCCACAAGTTATTGTTGAGACGCCGTTACATCCTCAAAAAATCACTGTTTGGTGTGCTCTATGGGCAGAGGAAATCATTGGCCCATATTTCTTCAAAAATGAAGCCGGCTATAATGTTACAGTCAATAGGGAACGCTATAGAGCCATGATTAATGACGTTTTCGTGCCTGAATTGGAGGGTGTTGATGTGGACGACCTATGGTTTCAACAAGACGGCGCTACATGCCACACAGCCAACGCAACAATCACTTTGTTGCAGGAAACTTTTGGTGAGCGCATTAGCTCGCGTTGTGGACCTGTGGCGTGGGCTCCAAGATCGTGCGATTTAACACCGCTGGACTATTTCTTGTGGGGTTATGTGAAGTCGCTTGTGTACGCAGATAAGCCCGAGGCGATTGACGCCTCGGAAGAGAATATTCGGCGCGTTATTGCTGACATACGGCCCCAATTGCTGCAAAAAGTGGTCGGAAATTGGGCCTCTCGGCTGGAATTTATTTGAGCCAGCCGCGGCGCCCACTTGCCCGAAATCATTTTTAAAACATAATGGCAAACCCTTATCTTTATGATAAAGCTAAATTCTTGGCCATAACATTAAATTATATGCGTTTTATTTCTTCTTGAAAACCACACGTCTAAAAAAAACACCCTTTACTTGTTTGTGGAATAATTTAAGCCTACTAAAAGTGCAATTCTTTTAATTGGTTTAAGATTGCGAAAATAATCGCACTATTATTAGTTTTGATTTTTCTAAGTTTTATTGACAAATACTTATTGGTTATAAAGAGAAGTATTGCTTGATTTTATTTATGAAAAATTATCAATAAAAGAATTAAGTTTATTATTTATTAAAGAATAAAGTTTAGTTTTAAAAAAGATTTTATGAAAACTAGTTGTATAGTTTTCCTAAAATGTTTTTTAAAACTAAACTTTATATAAGTACAAATGAAATTGCCAATAAAAAAAAAACTTCTTTGCATAGAAATCAATACATTTAAGATAACATTTTATTTAAAAAAATGTACCAATTATCCATCTGTTGCATACGACAAGCTTCCTTTTATAAGGATTAATTAGAGGAAGACTACGAGAAAAATGGAGCTTTTAAAGAGAAGCTAATTTGCAGATTCTTTTTGTGAAACATTCAGCGTGTTCCCCTCTTTCCTTTTTTTCTCCTTTGTTGTTGCGTCTACCCTGATCAAAAAGCCCTTCATTCCGCACGATCTCTGCTTTTATTTTTGTCCTTACAAAACGTGATATTTTTACCTTCCTTTTTGTTCTGTTTGGGGTTTTTAAGAGCAAACACTCGCCGCAGAATTTCTCAATTAACGGGAACGTTTCGAAGGAGATGAGGGTGATGGGACACTCGACCACAAAGAAAACTAATGCCAAGTAAGTGATATTTACCCTTTCGGCCCTGACGGTGGTATTTGCCACCACTAAAATTTGATGAACATACTGGGACATTTTCTTTAAAATATGCATACATGTATGCCTGAGCTGTAACTTTTCCGATAAGCGTTTGTTTTTTAAAATAGTGTGATTTAAAGTCTTACACGGGGGTTTGCACTCCCAGATTAAGCATGAAGTAAAATTTCGAGTTTAGAAAAGCCTGAAAATTTGGTTTGGTCGCGTAGCGCGAAGCGCGGAGCGACCAAACTAAATATTCAGGCTTTTCTAAACTCGAAATTTTATTTCATGCGCCACGCGTATATAACATTGATTTTAGGTGAAGTTCAAAATACTCGATTAAAGCAGTATGCAAAAACGTGTATTCTAAACATCACATCACATCAGTGTTTAGTACCCGTGGCGCATGAAGTAAAATTTCGAGTTTAGAAAAGCCTGAAAATTTGGTTTGGTCGCATAGCGCTCCGCGCTACGCGACCAAACCAAATTTTCAGGCTTTTCTAAACTCGAAATTTTACTTCATGCTTAATCTGGGAGTGGAAAACACTCGATTAAAAGTTCAATTTCAAATATTTGTAAAAACAACGAATATCTAAAATTCACAGCGTATACAGTATATTAAGATATGCATACTTAAGAGAAAAACTTTTTGTATATCTGAGAGGGTAATAAATAATATGCAGTGTATAAAATATTTATTTGAGCACCAGAAAAATTCCAGGGCTGAAAGGGTTAAGATATGGACTCTACGATTTTTTGTAAATAGTAGAATTTAAAACTTTTAGTTTGTTGTTTATCATCTCTCGAATGTCTCTTTAAATATTTCAGGCTCGGATTTAGCGAAACGGTGGACGAGAAAGACCCGGAGGACGAGGTAAATGAATATTTGATGAGGGCCATCGATGCCAGGAGCATAGACAGATTAAGGGTGGAGCACTGTCGGGTCCTCCTGCTCAACTTCCGGGATCCCCAGAAAGAAGCTAAGGTTTATACTTTTCATTGTAAATATAAATTGTTTTTCTCTTCACACCCACTAAATTAACAAATAATCTAAAATAAGAAATAATTTCCTATGCGTTAATAATCTAACATATTTTCTCCATGTGTTAAAGTAATGCTTACTCTTGTCTTAAGGGAGATTGAAAAGTGTGAGGTGGTTGTGATTATTTTTTGCTTTCAGTATGTGAAGGAAAAGGACAGGATGCTGAATCTGTACTTCATCTGTTCGATTTTCTGCTTCGCAGCGGTTTTATCGGTGCAGATTTTAGCTTTAAAAAGGTGAGTATTAAATATTATCACTTTGGTAAATAAATCATTTAGTTAAGATTTCTGTGTTTAAATAGTGAAATCTTGACCAAGTGTGTTATTTACTGAAGTGTTGACATAGAATTTTACCAGGTAACAGAGTCAGCGATTAAATTATTAATGCCCGGTATTATAAAACTATTCCCTAAATAAAATTAACTTTGGGAATAAATTGATTTATTTTCAAGATTTCTGTATTATAAACACAAAATAACTTTATTTTACTAGTAAATCTCCTCAGTAAATTATTCGTTTGTTTTTCTACCAAGTAAATTTTATTCTCTAAATAATTTGACAGTTGAAAGTCAAAAGTGTATTATTTTATTATAATTACTTTAGATTCCACTACTTGTATCTATTAATTTCATTACGGTTATCATGTCTACCATATCATCCGTGTCAGATTTAAGTTTGCTTATAGTATCTTCCCAGACAGTGATTTATTTAAACCACAAGAAATTCTAAGGCGTCAAAGATCTAGAGTTTTTCAAGTCTAAAGCAACCCGTTGCTATAACCAGGGATTTTTATACATATGCATACGCTTTTTTAAATTAGTTTCATTTGAAGCTTTAAATGGGTGTTTTCCACTCCCAGATTAAGCATGAAGTAAAATTTTGAGTTTAGAAAAGCCTGAAAATTTGGTTTATTCGCGTAGCGCGAAGCGCGGAGCGACCATACCAAATTTTCAGGCTTTTCTAAACTCGAAATATTACTTTATGCGCCACGCGGATTAAACACTGAAAACACTGAAATATTATGAACAAGTGAACTTCACTTGAAATCAGGGTTTTATACGCATGGCACATGAAGTAAAATTTCGAGTTTAGAAAAGCCTGAAAATTTGGTTTGGTCGCTCCGCGCTTCGCGCTACGCGACCAAACCAAATTTTCAGGCTTTTCTAAACTCGAAATTTTACTTCATGCTTAACCTGGGAGTGGAAAACACTCGTTTAAGTCTTTTATAATTTCTAATAAGCTTTATTTTTCTTGTTCTGCGTAATTCTGTCCTATTTCACGGTGATCTTTATAATTATAAAGAATTATACTAAATTTCCAATTTGATTGACATTTCGATTTGAAAGATTGACAATTCAATTTTAAAAATTGGTGGTTCCATTGGTATCGCCACAATGAAAATGTATAATTTTAGTCGGTAATCTACTAACTAAATTATTTATTCCTAGAATTGCTATTTATTTGGTAGGTTTGATTTATAATACCCAATTTTATTTGCTCATCAGTTCACTACGTAAATAAATTGGATCCAGAAATAGATATCTAATGATTTAATAATCGTTTATAATACCGGGCATAAATGATATTATTAATAAAAAGGCATTCGAATATTTTTAAATATTATGTGTTTTAATAATAATACGTTTAATTAAAAAATGTTTGAGATTATTCGACCAGTGTCGTAGAGTAAAATCAAGTTCGCTATGAAACGTAAATAATAAAAAGTTTATATTTTAAACTTTACATTAAATCAGCGTTTCGTACGCCTGGCGCATGAAGTAAATATTTCGAGTTTAGAAAAGCCTGAAATTTGGATTGGTCGCTCCGCTTCGCGGAGCGACCAATCCAAATTTTCAGGCTTTTCTAAACTCGAAATATTTACTTCATGCTTAACCTGGGAGAGGAAAACAGACGTTTAGAAAAAACCAAGCTAATGCAAAGATATTCGAATAATTTATCTAAAAATGCATGTTAAAAAATCCCGTGATTTTATTAGGGATTTATTTTTATGTCTGGAACTAAATAATCATGATTATTAAAAACGCTATTTCCTCCTGGAATGTAATTTTAAAAACTTTCATAAACTTCTCTTGGGAATCTTATTTTATAAATATGAACTTAGTTTAATTAACAATGTGAGAACTTTGAACTAACATTTTTCTCTTTTTATTATATAAAATTGTGGATGTTAACTTTTAACTAAAATTTTGTCCCTTTATTATACATAATTGTGGGTATTGTAAAGCCAAGTTTTAACTTTGTATTTTTCCTCTTTTCTTTCAGAACTTTGCATATACTGTACATATCGCTGCCGTTAGGATTCCTTATACTTTTTATTCCTATAATTGTATATATTGAAAAAATAAACGTAAGTTTTTTCACCTTCATTTATTTAAATAAAACTGTCTTAAGTCAAAAGTTCGATTTTTTATTGGAAATATATTTTTTTTTTTTTAGTTTTTATAATTCACCTTCATTTATTTAAACAAAAATTGATCAACTAAAAAGTTCGGTTTTATATGAGAATTGTATTTTGTTTATTTTTCTACTACACCCTTATATAATTAAACGAAATTGGCTCAATCAAAAGTTCGATTTTTGATTAGAAATATATTTTTTTAATTTATCTACTTCACCTTATTTTATTTAAACAAAACTGACTAAGTCAATAGTTCGATTTATGATTTAAAATTTATACTTCATCCTAATTTATTTAAACAAATTTGCCAAGTTCGCAGTTCGACTTTTGATTAGTAACGATTATTTTTTAGTTTATCTACTTGACCTTAATTTTTCTTAAGCCAAATTGATTACGTCAAAAGTTCAAATTTTGATTAAAAATATATTTATTAGTTTTTCTACTTGACCTTAATTTATTTAAACAAAATTGAAATGTATTTTTTTTAATTGTCCTACTTGCCTTAATTTATTTAAATAAAAATGATCAAGTCAAAAGTTCGATTTTTGATTGGATTTTTTGTTTGTTTTTCTACTTCACCTTCATTTATTTAATTAAACCTGATTTGTCAAAATTTCGATTTTTGATTGGAAATGTATTTTTTAATTTTTATACTTGACCTCAATTTATTTAAACAGAATTAAAAGGTATTTTTTTCCTTGTCCTACGTCACCTTAATTTATTTAAACAAAATTGATCAAGTCAAAAGTTCGATGTTTGATTAAATTTTTTTTTGTTTTTCTACTTCACTTTAATTTATTTAAACCTGACTACGTCAAAAGTTTGATTTCTGATTGGAAATGTATTTTTTATTTTTTCTACTTTACCGTTATTTATTTAAACAAAATTGAAATGTATATTTTTAATTGTCCTACTTGATCTTAATTTATTTAAACAAAATTGATCAAGTCAAAAATTCGATTTTTGATTGGATTTTTTGTTTGTTTTTCTACTTCACCTTCATTTATTTAATTAAACCTGATTACGTCAAAATTTTGATTTTTGATTGGAAATGCATTTTTTATTTTTTATACTTGACCTCAATTTATTTAAACAGAATTAAAAGGATTTTTTTTTATTGTCCTACTTCACCTTAATTCATTTAAACAAAATTGATGAAGTCAAAAGTTCGATCTTTGATGACATTTTTTTTGTTGTTTTTCTACTTCACTTTAATTTATTTAAACCTGACTACGTCAAAAGTTCGATTTCTGATTGGAAATGTATTTTTTATTTTTTCTACTTTAGCGTTATTTATTTAAACAAAATTGAAATGTATATTTTTAATTGTTCTACTTGATCTTAATTTATTTAAACAAAATTGATCAAGTCAAAAGTTCGATTTTTGATTAAAGTTTTTTTTTTTTTTGTTTTTCTACTTCACTTTAATTTATTTAAACCTGACTACGTCAAAAGTTCGATTTCTGATTGGAAATGTATTTTTTATTTTTTCTACTTTACCGTTATTTATTTAAACAAAATTGAAATGTATTTTTCAATTGTCCTACTTGATCTTAATTTATTTAAACAAAATTGATCAAGTAAAAAGTTCGATTTTTGATTGGATTTTTTGTTTGTTTTTCTACTTCACCTTCATTTATTTAAATAAACCTGATTACGTCAAAATTTCGATTTTTGATTAAAAATGTATTTTTTATTTTTTATACTTGACCTCAATTTGTTTAAACAGAATTAAAAGCTATTTTTTTCATTGTCTTACGTCACCTTAATTTATTTAAACAAAATTGATCAAGTCAAAAGTTCGATTTTTGATTAGACATTAATTTTTTCTTGTTGGTTTTTTTACTTTACCTAAATGTATTTAAATTAAATTGATTACGTCAAAAGTTCGATTTTTGAATGGAAATGAATTTTTTAGTTTTTCTACTTGACCGTAATTTATTTAAACAAAAATTAAATGTATTTTTTATTTGTCCTACTTTACCTTAATTTATTTAAACAAAATTGATTAAGTCAAAAGTTCGATTTTTGATTGGAATTTTTTGTTTGTTTTTCTAGTTCACCTTAATTTATTTAAACCAAATCGATTGCATCAAATGTTTGGCCGTAATTAAACAAAATTGAAATGTACTTTTCTACACCTTAATTTACCTTACCTTAAATTATTTAAACAAAATTTATCAAGTCAAAAGTTCGATTTTTGATTGAAAAACATATTTTTTTGGTTTTTCTACGTTCATTTAATTTATTTAAACAAAATTGATTGAACAAAAGTTCGATTTTTGATTGGAAAATAGTTTTTTACCTCAATTTTTTTTAAATAGGCTAAGTAAAAAGTTTTAATTTTTGATTATCAATGTGTTTTGTTAACCTAAATTTGTTCGTTTTTGTTGATTTAGAAATGTTATGGAGGATTCCTGAAAATCTCAAGGTACATCCACAACAATCGAAACATTGCTCAACTCTTCTCCTTAATCATGGCTTCCTCGATTTATTCCATGGCTATGTTTCAAACGGTAAATAAATTTGAAATAAATATATAAATACCTACTAATGCAGGAAATGTTTCTCTAAGGTATACATATTCTGAAGCATACACTGTACATTTTCAGATATCCGTTGTTTTTGAACTTAAATTTGAAGCTTCTAACGAGTGTTTTCCACTCCCAGATTAAGCATGAAGTAAAATTTCGAGTTTAGAAAAGCCTGAAAATTTGGTTTGGTCGCTCCGCGAAGCGGAGCGGCCAAACCAAATTTTCAGGCTTATCTAAACTCGAAATTTTACTTCATGCGCCACGCGTATAAAACACTGATTTTAAGTGAAGTTCAAAATATACCATTTTTACATATTGCTGTAGTAGTACATTGTAAACTTCACTATATTTCAGCGTTTAATACGCGTGGCGCATGAAGTAAAATTTCGAGTTTAGAAAAGCCTGAAAATTTGGTTTGGCCCCTCCGCTTCGCGGAGCGACCAAACCAAATTTTCAGGCTTTTCTAAACTCGAAATTTTACTTCATGCTTAATCTGGGAGTGGAAAACACTCGTTAGAAGCTTCAAATTTAAGTTCAAAAACAACGGATATCTGAAAATTTACAGTGTAAAAAGTTATACATATTCTGAAGCATACACTGTAAATTTTCAGATAGCCGTTGTTTTTGAACTTAAATTTGAAGCTTCTAAGGAGTGTTTTGCACTCCCAGATTAAGCATGAAGTAAAATTTCGAGTTTAGAAAAGCCTGAAAATTTGGTTTAGTCGCTCCGCGAAGCGGAGCGACCAAACCAAATATTAAGGCTTTTCTAAACTCGAAATTTTACTTCATGCTTAATCTTGGAGTGGAACATACTCCTTGAAGCTTCAAATTGAATGATTTTTAAAAATAGCAAATGCCTGAACAAATACAACGTAAATATTACGCTGCGTACACTTAAAAAGAAACAAAATACTTGTTGAAGCTTCAAATTAAATGATTTTCAAAGATAACAAATGCCTGAATAAATACTGCGTATGTATTAGGCTATGTATACTTAAAAGAAACAAATCTTGTGTATATTGGTAAAAACACATCATACACAAATATCTAGTCGGTTTTATTATGAAAAGTTTAAATAAAATATTTATTTTTGCAAGAAAAAAAATTCAATTTACAATACATTTTTGTGTGTTTCAATTTTATTTTAGATATATGTTCCTGATGAAATTCGCTGCTTGAATTATACGTTACCAAAAATCAGCTTCACGAACAAGTCCAGTGAACCGACATCGAACCAAAAAGAGTGTGTGCCATATTTAGTAATTGATGTAAGTCTATTTGCATTCCTCTTCTTCAAAAAGCCAAACCACAATTAATTAAATAAGGCAACTGAGTAGACAGGGCTTCAATTTAATTATGATTTAAAAAATAAATCACTTGGTTAAATCTCACTAATAATAATATTAGTAATATTAGAAAACACAATTTCACTAATATATATTATTGAATATATGGTGAAATTTATATTAGTGAAATTAACCCAAGTGTTTTCTTTATTAAATCATAGTTAAATATGTTTCACCACGTGAAAGATGAGAAACTTGTTCAAGATAATATTAGTAAAATTTAACCAAGTGTTTTATTTTTAAAATCATAGTTACATCTGTTAAAAGACAGGAAACTTATTCAAAATATATATGAGTCGTCTATTTCCACAAACTCCTAAATCCATTTGAAAAAAATAATTTAGGGGTTTTTGGAAATATATAATTCAATTTATTGAACACTGCAATTATTTACCTGCCTGATGAATTCACTGTGTTGTAATAGTTGCAATATTTGAGAATAAATTGAAATCGAGAGAGTTGCAAAATATTGTTGAATATTGCAAATATTACAACACATTCTAGTTTTTTTTTTAAATTTTATGTGTGCAATGGAGTTTTATCATATAACTGCTTTATAAATTAAATATTTACAATTGAAGGGCTTATTGTAATAACATGATATGCCACAAGTTAACAGAACTGAGATATTGGACTTTAAAATTTAGACAAAATATAAAATGTTCATTCGTCGGTATGATCGGTGCTGAGTAGACGTTACTCTCACGCTCTACAACAAATAGTAAATAAATGTAGTAGTTAAACATAATAAATAAAATTAAACGAAACCACATACAACAACTTGTGCACGGCAACGAATTACCAAACAATTACCAAACAACTACGGGTGTCACGAGAGCGCAAAAGGAGGAATTGATCGAGTCAATAAAGGACATTTTTGAAACGACGGACATAACAAAAACGATCGCAGAGCTAGTCGCCTCCAAATTGGAATTGGAATTACCTCCCTAGACTGTATTACGAAATTAAACACCTAAACCTCGCCTAATCTGTTTAAAAAATATTATGAATTACGATAGTACGTATAGAAAGTAACCACGGTTTATTTATTTAAATTCCTCAATCGTACTACGTAGTATTTTTTCCTATATTCGCACTCGTTTATATACCTTTACTTAAATTATGCGCAGTCCACAATTATTGTAATACACATTTTGTAGAGCAGAGATTGTATTAATTTATCTTCACATATTTGATATATGATATTTGATGACGTAGAACTTCCTAAAATAATAGATAAGTACGTATACACTTTAGATGAATGTCAAATAAATATAAATGAATTTTCACAATCCTTCAACAGTCTTAACATTTTTCAAACCAATATTAGAAGTATATCTAAAAACTTTGATGAACTCCTAATCTACTTGCATTTAATAAATATTAAATTCGACGTAATTATTCTAACGGAAACATGGACATTCCGTGACTCTAAGTATTTTAACATTGATGGTTACACATTGTACCACAACGAAAGTGTCTTAAACCAAAACGATGGTGTAATAGCTTACATCAAATCTAATATTACTCACTCTACTGATATTATTGAAATACATGGTTTTAAGTTTATGAGAATGCATTTAACACTAGCAGATAAAAATATTGCTATTACATCCGTTTATAGACCCCATACATATACAACTCAAGATTTTATAAACTCCTTACAAATTTACCTGAGACAATATGTGAACACCAAATTTGAAATTTTTGCAGGAGATACCAATATAAACACAGAAGACCAAAAAGATAAATTGGTAAATGAATATAAAAATACACTATGCGAATTCAATCTACAACCTTGTATAATAAAATGTACTCGGATTGTCAACACCACAAAATCTTGCATAGATCACTTTTATATAAAAACGAACATAAATAATGATGAAGCTCTCCCTCTAATATTACAAAGTAAAATTACAGACCATTGCCCAATTACATTAACCATTAATATGGACAATCGAAACAACAAGTTAAAACTTAAGGAAAATAACATATTCGAGATAAAAATAATAGATTATAAAAAATTAAAAGACAATTTATTAAAAGAAAACTGGGATTTCATAGAAACGTTATGTATAGATGAAGCGTATGATAAAATAATAAGTATATTAAATGCAAACCTTACAAAAGTATCATACATAAAAACTATTAAAAAAGTAAAGCACCGAAAACCTTGGATTACAAACAAAATAATTGAAATGATTAAACAAAGAGACCAATTACACAAAATGTATCTAAAAAATGATCATGATCCAGAACTATATTCTGGTTATAAGACTACAAGAAATGTTGTAACTAGCGCTATACGCGAAGCAAAAAACGTATATTACCAAAACAAAATAATGAATAATGAATGTAATACCAATAGAGAATTATGGAAGCTCATCAAACACTCCGCAAACCTAGATGTACCAAAAACTACACCAAAACATCTAAAAAACGAACAAAACGAAGAAATACATGATTCCTTGGAAATGGCAAATGAATTTAATGACTATTTTGCAAAAAAAAAAACTATGGCACAAAAAATTATTACAAATGGGAAGGATTACGAACACAATATTACAAAAAATGCACAATCATTGTTTTTAAATCCAGTTTTAGAAACTCACACAATTGATACAATCAAATCTATGAAAAATAGTAAGAGCACCGGCCTAGATGACATAAATGGTGAATTACTCAAACACATTGCCAATGAAATAGCAAACCCATTATCCTCACTACTAAATAGATGTATCGAATACCCAAAATCGTTAAAACACGCAGTTATAACTCCAGTTCACAAGAACGGTGGTAAAGAACTTGCAAAACACTACAGACCAATTGCTATTACGCCATGTATATCAAAGATATATGAAAAACTGATAAATAAACAATTAATTGCTTTCTTAAAAAATGCAACATACTCGCTTCAAATCAGTTCGGGTTCCGTGAAGGATGCGGTACGGAGGATGCCTTGGTTCACTTTATCACCACAGTATATGACGCAATGGATAAAGAAAAACCATCCATGGCCATAGCGCTAGACTTGTCGAAGGCGTTCGATACCCTGTCTTACGACATACTATACGAGAAACTAGAGCTATATAGGATACGCGGAAAGCCACTGGAACTAATCAAGTCATATCTGCATAAGAGAATGCAATATGTCAAAATCAATAATATTATCAGCGAAGCCAAGGAAGTAAGTATGGGTGTCCCACAAGGCAGTGTGCTGGGTCCCCTCCTTTTTATTATATATACCAACGACTTAATAAAAAGTGACGATAAGGAAAATATACATATAACATCCTACGCAGACGACACAATGATCCATGTAGTAGCGAGCACTTGGAATGAAGTGCCAGCGAAGCCAAGGAAGTAAGTATGGGTGTCCCACAAGGCAGTGTGCTGGGTCCCCTCCTTTTTATTATATATACCAACGACTTAATAAAAAGTGACGATAAGGAAAATATACATATAACATCCTACGCAGACGACACAATGATCCATGTAGTAGCGAGCACTTGGAATGAATGAATGAACAATAAGGCAACGGAAACCATAAACAAATAAAAAAAAGTCTATGATCACAATTTACTTAGCTTAAATTTAGAAAAAACCAAATGCATCTCCTTCACCTCATACAAGAATACATTACCTAGTTTTAACGAAATCATAATTCATAAACCGCAGTGTGAAAAAAATAAGGCAACGGAAACCATAAACAAATAAAAAAAAGTCTATGATCACAATTTACTTAGCAACGGAAACCATAAACAAATAAAAAAAAGTCTATGATCACAATTTACTTAGCTTAAATTTAGAAAAAACCAAATGCATCTCCTTCACCTCATACAAGAATACATTACCTAGTTTTAACGAAATCATAATTCATAAACCGCAGTGTGAAAAAAATAAGGCAACGGAAACCATAAACAAATAAAAAAAAGTCTATGATCACAATTTACTTAGCTTAAATTTAGAAAAAACCAAATGCATCTCCTTCACCTCATACAAGAATACATTACCTAGTTTTAACGAAATCATAATTCATAAACCGCAGTGTGAAAAAAACTGTAATTGCTCACGAATTAACAGAGTACAAACAATTGATTATCTGGGGATACGAATTGACCAACACTTAAAATGGGATTCCCAAACGGCACATGTCACTAAAAAAATAAGAAGCTTCGTTTACTTATTTAATACAATAAAAAACGTGACTAGAGGGGACACACTAAAGATGGTATACTATGGGTTTGTGCAATCTACTATCACCTACGGCATATCAGTATGGGGAGGCTGCTTAAAAACACATCGAGACCAAGTTGAAATAGCGCAAAAATTGATATTAAAAATTATGCTAAAAAAGCCATATAGGTACCCAATTGCTAAAGTGTTTGAGGATTCTGGTGTTCCGGACCTAAATAAACTATATATCACTGCGATTGCAAAATACATATTTAAAAATAAAACTAACCCATCAATATTATACATGCATACACATAACTACCAGACCAGAATTGCAGAAAATAACTTTGCATATAATAAAAAAATTAAAAAGACGATAGGAAGATCAGACATATTATATTACACTGCCAAAGTCTATAATTACTTAACAAAAGAATTGAATATCAAAAACATTCATAACTACAACGAATTTAAATGCAAGCTGAAGAGACTATTGAAAGATGTTGATCTCGATGTTGCCTTAAAAATTTTGGGAAGGGAAGCGTAATATTCAGGTTAATTTTATTATTATATTACTGTGTTAGCAAAATAATTTTGTTTTTTCATTTTTCATTTTTCTTCTTATTTCTTTCCTATTTTTTCTTTTCTTGGATTTTTATATGTTATCTTATTTACTAGTTAATAAGAAAAATAATAATGAAGTCTCCTCCGTCTCTACAAGCTATTAGCTTCGAGACAAGGAAACTACTAAATTACAATACTTTGGAATAAGCGTTTATTTTATTTTAATTACCATACTCTATTATATAATTGTATAAGTATTTGGGAAAATAAATGTTTATGAATAAAAAAAAAATACTATGATATTAAGAATGAATAGTAGATTGTTTGGCAAGTTTTGAAAGCTTCGGTTTGCATGCGAATATGAGCATACTATAGCTTTTTATATTACTGCTTAATCAATTCGAAAAATAATACAGCATTTTTTCGTTGTAAGCCACACAATCATGTTAATAAAATAAGCCCTTCAAATCTTTCTCGGGTTTCCCCCTCTTAAATTTTAAATTAATACATTACACATTCTTAGAAACCAAAAATGCAGATGTCTCTTTCCTAAAAAGGTGACAGAACGAATACAGAAAATATTGAATAATAATATTAAATAACACTTATGTCCGGTTTCACTAACTTCAATTAAATCCTATTTGTTGATTGAATTTATTTGTCGATTAGAATAGACATTTTCCATGTCATAAACATCAATACCATGTGAATTGATTGCTTTTTTGACATGTATGTAACTATTACTAGATTTTGATCGATGAATCGATCGATGAATTGGTCGATTTAATTGACGGTGAAACTTGGCATTAGCTTTGTTCTACCAGTTTTGAATAAAAGTGGTTAAACACAGTTATGTGTTTTTCTTATTATTTTTATAAAGATGTACCACAAAGTCGACTAAATCAAAGAACATTATTGAATTATAACTTTGATTTTGAAGGAGACTCCATGAACTTAAGGGGATACCATTTTTTTTTTACTGGACCCTATTATTAATTTTAAGGTAAAATCAACAAGTCACATATGTCAGTATCTAGTTTGTTAGACAATAAAAATGTCTATATTCTTAAATCTGTGGCGAATAAGAGAGGCGTTTGCCGGATTATGCGACGTAAAAGTTACTTAGTGTTATGGCTTATAACTAATTATAGCAAAACGGATAAGTATATTTTTATAAATCAATCACAATATTAATCACAATATACGTAATTAGACTTCCTATTATTTAAGAATATCGAAATGCATTTTTAATGCTATTAAATTGTATGACAAATTAGACTAATCATCTTTTAAATGATTTTACACCACTTAAATTATTCTTTTCGAAAAAATAAAAAATAATAAGCCTAGCAGCATTTTTTGACTTACTTATAATCAAATTTCAGCAATTTAGTAAAGGTATTGTAGTTGTAAGATATTATAAGCCAACATTCAAATTACAGCTATTTTATTCAACAAGTGATTCCCCCTTAAGAGAACAAAAGCAGAAACACAATGAGTTATAACTTTTATTTTGAAGGAGCTTTGGAAGACGAGTTAATCAATATTGTTTTTGTTATTGTCTGTCATATTATGAGGTTTTCTAAGTTTACGAAGACGTGTAAATAATTAGGTGTTTATGTTTTAAACATTACACTAAATCAGTGTTTTGTACGCCTGGCGCATGAAGTAAATATTTCGAGTTTAGAAAAGCCTGAAAATTTGGATTGGCCGCTCCGCTTCGCGGAGCGACGGTTAAAAATCAACATTATTTTTATTATTGTCTCTTTATATTTTTTCTTTCAGCTTATTTTATTGTTAGTATTACTCTCCATGATCGGTTGTGCTGTTTACCAAGTCCTGATTTCGCTCTTGAAAACTCTAGTCCTTCTCGGAGCTTTGGCTGGATACTTAGTGGTCTACACGTCTTATAATGAAGAAGTAATTTTTAACTCGAAATTATGGTGAGTTCAAATTCACGTACTCGTTTGACTTATTTAAAATTAAATCATTTTTGAAGTTTTTATTAATTATTGATGACTGGAGGTCGAAACTAGTCTTAACAAATCAATATAAAGTCAGTGAAACAAATCAATTGAGTTTGTGTGAGTTACGTGAAGATTATAATAACTTTAATTAAAACACTTTTAACCTTTCTTCGCAACTTTTATTATATACCAGATGTACATTTCGGTCACAATGTGACCATTATCAATGGATTGATACCAGAGCTGGGCAGGATTCGAATCATTCAGGATTCGATTCCCGGATTCGAATCCTTTTAGAGGATTCAACAGAGGTATTCGAATACTTTACTGAGAACGGATTCGTGATCCGGATTCGTTACATTTTTTTAAAAGGATTCGTATTCGAATCCAGACGTAGATGATTCGAATCCTTATAACAGGATTCGAATTCTTATAAAAGCATTCGAATCCTTATAAAAGGATTTGAATTCTTATAAAAGGATTCGAATCCTTATAAAAGGATTCGAATTCTTATAAAAGGATTCGAATCCTTATAAAAAGAATCGAATCCTTATAAAAGCATTCGAATCCTCATACACGGATTCAAATCCTCATAAATAATTCGAATCATCGCTACTCAGGCTGGGATTCGAATTCGATTAATTCAAATAGTTAAATATTCTAATATGAATATATAAATCACTAAATTATTCATATTTGAATATAAATATTGAAATTTTCAAATAATTCAAATATTTGTGAATGGATATTTGGTTACTTAACCATGAAAAATATCCAATGTTAATAGTATATTTTTAATTTCACTTGAAATCAGTGTTCTATACGCGTGGCGCATGAAGTAAAATTTCGAGTTTAGAAAAGCCCCGTGAAAATTTGTCTCGGGTCGCTGCGCGACCCTCGACAAATTTTCTACGCGGGGCTTTTCTAAACTCGAAATTTTACTTCATGCTTAGTCTGGGAGTGGACAACACTGGTTCTTAGAAGTTTCAAATTGAAGGATCACTCTAGATTACTAAGTTTATTACCATTTTACAAAGGCTACAGCTCGAAGGACCAACCAGGTCTTCGGAGACCGAAGGACTGCAGGGAATCGAAGTTTTTTTACAAGAAAACAACGAATATCTGAAGGTTTACAGCATGGGTAGGAAAGAAAACATCTAATTTTAAAAAAATATCAAAGTTGGGTTGGTTTTCAGTGCATTTTTAACTTCACTTTAAATGTGTTTTATACGCGTGGCGCATGAAGTAAAATTTCGAGTTTAGATAAGCCCCGCGAAAATTTGTCTCGGGTCGCTGCGCAACTCGAAATTTTACTTCATGCTTAGTCTGGGAGTGGACAACACTCGTTTGAATTTTAAATTTAACTTTTTTAAAAAATCGACGTATGTAATATAATAAATCATTCATTGAAATCATAGAAAAAGATTCAAAATTTTATCTAAAATTAACTTTTAGAGTTAACTTTATAATTTGGTCGGCTCTTAATGGGTGAATATTCCATTCCTAAAAAAACCGTTTTTATTTAATATTAAAGTTGCATTTAATACAAAACTGTGAATAAACAGAAAAAAATACATGGTACAAAACTGTGAATAAATCGACATAAATCTAGAAATATCGAAAATCTCGACATGTAGAAAATCTTGACGGTCCACTCCCAGACTAAGCATGAAGTAAAATTTCGAGTTTAGAAAAGCCCCGTGTAGAAAATTTGTCGAGACAAATTTTCACGGGGCTTTTCTAAACTCGAAATTTTACTTCATGCGCCACGCGTATAAAACACTGATTTAAAGTGAAGTTAAAAACGCACTGAAAATCAACCCAACTTCGATATTTTTTCAACATTGGATGTTTTCTTTTCTATCCATGCTGTAAACCTTCAGATATTCGTTGTTTTCTTGTAAATAAACTTCGATTCCCTGTAGTCCTTCGGTCTCCGAAGACCATGATTGGTCCTTCGAGCTGTAGCCTTTGTAAAATGGTAATAAACTTAGTAATCTAGAGTGATCCTTTAATTTGAAACTTCTAAGAACGAGTGTTGTCCCCTCCCAGACTAAGCATGAGGTAAAATTTCGAATTTAGAAAAGCCCCGCGTAGAAAATTTGTCGAGGGTCGCGCAGCGACCCGAGACAAATTTTCACGGGGCTTTTCTAAACTCGAAATTTTACTTCATGCGCCACGCGTATAGAACACAGATTTAAAATGAAGTTCAATAACACATATATCATCATTAATTAAAATCATTATATAATCAGATATTTAGTCGGTAAATGTACATTTTTGTTAATAGAAACTGATGGAATAAAATATTACTGGTTGCAAATAATAGATTCAAACTTATTTTTAAAGGATTTGTATCCGTGATTCAAAAATGAGGATTCGAATCTTTGATTCGAATCATATTTTTCACTTACGAATCCTTTATTCGAGTATTCGTGATTCGAATCATATTAGGTGATTCGGATTCGTGATTCAAATCCTGCTTTTGAGGATTCATCCCAGCTCTGATTGATACTATATATATACCGTATATAGTATCAATCCATTGATAATGGTCACATTGTGACCGAAATGTATATTTGGTATATAAAAAAATGTGAAGAAAGGTTAAAAGTGTTTTAATTAAAAAAGCAAACCAAGTTTGTCACTAATTTTATATTTTTAATAGATTAATATATAAAATATATTTGATTTCTTAATTTATTTTGTCACTAATTTTAAATTTTTAATAGATTAATATATAAAATATTTCTGATTACTTAATTTATTTATTAATCTATTAAAGTTATTATTGATTTTCAAAAATAAATTGTCTCAGTAATCAACAATTTTATATTTATTTGCTAAGACTAATTTCAAACTCCAGTCATCATTGAATATTGATGGCTGGAGTTTGAAATTAGTCTTAATAAATATGAAAATAAAAACTGAAAAAAATTCAATTATAATTAATTTGTTTTAATTAAATATACCATAATTAGTTTTTGTTTATATTAATTATTATTGTGCTGATTTTTGAAATTTGATAAAGTAATATTCGAGTTTCTTTATGTTGTTAAAGGTTTCCAGCTGGAATCACGTTGAGCATGCAGTATTTAAGTGTGGTCATCACAGTAGGTTTTCTGATTGCTTTAATTCTACATGGACAACAAACTGAGGCCACTTATCGATTGGATTTTGTCTGGAAGCTGCAAGCAACAGGTATTTTACAAAGCTTTTTCAATTAATTTTTATAAGAGTTTAGCAAATACATACAAATTAATAAATCCCTTTTTTGATGAACCAAAAATTTTTATAATTTTTAGAATTTAATTAGTGGCATTTCTTGTAGTAATCATAATTGTGTCTATTTCCTTTGATGAAAAGTTATGTATTGTGTATTGTGCAGAGGAAAAAGAGGATATGGAGCATTTGGAAGCATACAATAGGAAGCTGCTGGCCAACATCCTTCCTGTCCACGTCGCCGAACACTTCCTGAGCAGCGATAAGAATAACGACGTAATGAAATTCCCTTATTTACAAATTCCCCTTACCCAAGAGAAAATCAAAATACGTTCAGATATTTATTAATGAGACGAATATCTAGAGGATTTTTCTTAGAAAATATATAGTAGGTATTTAATCAAATATTTTTTAAGACAAATACTCTAGATATTCACCTCATATACCGGGTTTTCGATAAAAAAAGCACCCAATGCCCTAACTCTATTATTTATTGACCGATTTTATAAAACTAAAAACCAAAGGCAATGGCCGTTTGAATACTAAAAAATGATATAAATATAGGTTTTTTCAATAATTACTTCATTGAAAAATAATAACCAACTTAACATTTTTAAATGGCGGCCTATAATTTTTAAATTTGATCACATTAGACATAATTTTTCTGAATCCAATAATACCTACTTTTTTGTTTTTTGTTAAATATTTTTGTCCGAAAAAATTTAAAATAAATCTTCTGTTTAAAATTATTTTTTTTTAAATTATAACTAGTGTGCCTTGTAAAAAAGTGTCAAATGTAATTTATTGTAAGGTTATGTCAAACATGAATAATAACGACCTAACAAATAAATAATTACGTTACAACTTAATGTAGAATAGAATAAATAAGAATAACTCACCATTAGTAAATTATTTTTTAATTTATTTTCTAACTTCAGAATATTTCAGTGTTTAATACGCGTGGCGCATGAAGTAAAATTTCGAATTTAGAAAAGCCTTAAAATTTGGTTTGGTCGCGTAGCGCGTAGCGCTACGCGACCAAACCAAATTTTAAGGCTTTTTTAAACTCGAAATTTTCAAAAACTATAACTAGTGTGCCTTGTAAAAAAGTGTCAAATGTAATTTATTGTAAGGTTATGTCAAACATGAATAATAACGACCTAACAAATAAATAATTACGTTACAACTTAATGTAGAATAGAATAAATAAGAATAACTAACCATTATTAAATTATTTTTTAATTACTAACTAAACAAGTTAATTTGATACATTTTAATATTTGACCTTACTTGAGAATGTGTGAAAAAGAATGTTTATTATTTAAATATTTCGATTATTACTAATTTTTAAAGTGTTTCAGAATATTTCAGTGTTTAATACGCGTGGCGCATGAAGTAAAATTTCGAGTTTAGAAAAGCCTTAAAATTTGGTTTGGTCGCGTAGCGCGTAGCGCTACGCGACCAAACCAAATTTTAAGGCTTTTCTAAACTCGAAATTTTACTTCATGCTTAGTCTGGGAGTGGAAACACTCGTTCGAACTTTAAATTGAACTCTTATAAAATCGACGAATGCCTGGAAACTTACAGCGTATACATTATGTTTACAGGGTGTCTACGCTTAACCGTTCGTTAAAAGTTTATGGGGTTGCCGTTGCACTAAAAATTGAAAAAAATCCTTGTCATATCGTTGAATCAGTTCTCCTATGTGAAATATTTTCAACTTTATATCACTTCCGGTTCCACCGGAAGTAGCACCAAGTTTGTTATTTTAAATGAAACACACTATATATTAGTAACTTTTTGGGGTTATCGTTTAAATTGCAACATATTTTATTCGAACATATGTACACTTATCTCATATAGTTTTCAAGAAAAAAAAAAATATTTCTAATATTCTGACCTCTAAAAGGCATCTTGAAATCTGCCTGTAACTTTTCTTAAGAATAAGATAAAAATATGATTTATATCTCTACTTGTACCTAGAGGATTCCTCTATGAGTGAATTAATTAGAAACTGTGAATTATCACAATAAGTGTTCTTAAAATGTCAACATCTAAGTGCTCTTTTCAATATCTAGTAATTCAATTTTTTTGAATGGAATGACCCAATTTTTATCACATTGGGGGGAGGGGGGGGGGGGGGTGAAATTTCCTACAAAAAAGTATTATAAAATTATACTCCTAAAGCAAGTAGTTTTAGAATTATTTCGAAAATTTGTTTTTCGTCGCATTTATGCAGGGAATAATGCGCGCATAAGTCGCAATTGAATTTTAGTAGGCCAGTAGTATTCTTTTGTTTTGTCGCGATTGTATTGCGAAATGTCAAATAATAAAAAGAATTAGTACAAAGTTTTACAGAAATCAACAAAATGAATAGGTAATTACACAAATCAACAAATTATCAATTTATTGTTTGTACATGGCAACTGCCAATTGAACAAAATGTGATTCCAATCTTCTAAATCTTGTTTTATTTATCGGCGGCAAATGGGGATAAGTTTCATTAAATATTCTACATGTTCGAGTACCAATTCTATCGCAGTTGCCATGTATAAAGAATAAATTGATAATTTGTTGATAGGTGTATTTATTCATTTTGTTGATTTCTGTATAACTTTGTACTAATTGTTTTTATTACTTGACATTTCGCATTACATAAGCAACAAAACAAAAGCAATACTACTTGCCTACTAAAATTCAGTTGCGACTTATGCGCGCATTATTACCTGAATAAATGCGACGAAAAACGAATCCTCGAAATAATTCAAAAACCACTTGCTTTAGGAGTATAGTTGTTAATACTTTTTTGTAGTAAATCTTCCCCCCAATCGTACCACGTGATAAAAAATGGGTCATTCCATTTAAAAAAATTGAATTATGAGATATTGAAGAGGGCACTTCGATATTGGCATTTTAAGAACACTTATTGTCAAAATTCACAGTTTCCAATTAATACACTCATAGAGGCATCCTCTAGGTCCAAGTGAAAATATAAATCATATTTTTATCTTACACTTAAGAGAAGTTACAGACAGATTTCAAGATGCCTTTTAGAGGTCAAAATTTTAGAAATATTTTATTTGCTTGAAAACTATAAGAGATAAGTGTACATCTGTTCGGATAAAATATGTTGCAAATTAAACGAGAAATCCAAAAAATTACTAATATATAGGGTGCTTCATTTAAAATAACAAATTTGGTGCTACTTCCGGTGGAACCGGAAGTGATATAAAGTTGAAAATATTTCATATGAGGAGGACTGATTTAACCGTATGACAAGGATATTTTTCAAATCTTTAGTGCAACGGCAACCCCATAAACTTTTAACGAACGGTTTAGCGTAGACACCCTGTATTAAAAGCAATAAAGGAGTATTTATTTAATATTAAAGTTGCATTTAAAATAATAGCAAACTATGAATGTATAATAAATTAATTAACGGAACACACGGATTAAATATAAAGCAATAAACAATTTAAACAGTATTAAACGGCCATTTTATTACCAAAAAAAAGTCATATTTACATGATTTGTTGGCAATAAATGTAGTGTTTATTGCCAAGAAACAAGTGAATAAGATTTATTTAATTTTTTTGTTGGCATAAATATTAAATTAAAATAAACACATCGGGCATAAATGGATTTAGAAAAACAATGTCTAATATAATATAATGAGAAAAGTATATGAAGCCGTTTTAAAATTTAAACTTGACTACTATTTGGCACTGAAGTTAATTTTGAAATATTTTATAATTACTGCTAATTTATAGTACTGAAACAGCTATTGACTGTTTTTAAGTTCATTCAAATCGGTCTATAATTAACAGAGTTATGGCGTTGGGCGTTTTTTTTTTATCGAACACCCGGTATAAATATTTGTACGTATACTAATGCATACAACAAAAAAAATACTCTAGATATTTAACTCACAGTTGCACAGTTGCACCAAACACGTTAAACTGGTTTAACTCTAAGCTCAAGTTTAACGTGACATTCGAACAATACAAACTGTCATCTTGAATTCAAGTCTAGCTTAAACTAGAGTTCAACGTTTTTAGTGCAACTGCATCTAAATGTTTAACTATTGATTTATCATCGAATAAAAAAATACATTACTTTATTGCGAGATGATATTTCTATGATAATTAATAAATATTTAGGAGCTTTATCACGAACAATGCGATTTCGTCTGCGTAATGTTCGCGTCCATTCCAAATTTTTCCGAGTTTTACGTTGAGCTGGAGGGAAATAACGAAGGCGTCGAATGCCTCAGACTTCTCAACGAAATAATCGCCGATTTCGACGAGATGCTCTCGGAGGAGAGATTCAGGTACATCGAGAAGATCAAATCGACTGGAGCCACGTATATGGCGGCATCAGGTAAATATTAAGAATTTAGGCACCTAAAAGTGAAGTGGTGTAAGTGCCAATTTAAAAAAAATAGAGTACATGTACTTGAGGTAAATCCACATAACCATTTTTTCTATTTTGTTTGTTGGTTTTAATTTAACTTGAAATTTAAAACTAGATTTTTCAATTTTTGTATCATATTAAGACGTTGTCAAAAATGTATGTAAAGTAGCATATCGGTTTTTTCGAGGTCGCTGAATCTGAATTTGATATTAAAAATTGAAAAACAAAATTACGGGTCCAATATGACGGACAAAAATTATAAAAATTGTCATATTTCCATGAAAATTCGGATATAAAGCTCTTTGAGGTAGTTGATTAAGAATATGTAATTACAAATTTGTATAACAAAATGGCTGATCCAAAATAGCGAACAAGAATGATAAAAATTGTCATACTTTCATAACATTTTATATCTAAAATTTTCGTGATCGCTGATTAAGAATCTGAAATAAATAAAAACAAAACAAATTATCAATATTATATTGTTTTATAGAAATTTAGGATATAGGGTTTTTGAGGTCGCTGAGTGAAAATCTAAACTTAATAATTCACGAAACAAAATGGCGAGTAGATGACGGGCGTGGATTTTTTCAAATAACGTGATCGGTATCAGTAGTTCCTGACTTACATATTAACTGCTGAGGAACATACGATGCAGAGCTGGGATGAATCCTCAAAAACAGGATTCGAATCACGAATCCGAATCACCTAATATGATTCGAATCACGAATACTCGAATAAAGGATTCGTAAGTGAAAAATATGATTCGAATCAAAGATTCGAATCCTCATTTTTGAATCACGGATACAAATCCTTTAAAAATAAATTTGAATCTATTATTTGCAACCGGTAATATTTTATTTCATCAGTTTCTATTAACTAAATATCTGCTTATATAATGATTTTCATTAATGATGATATATGTGTTATTGAACTTCATTTTAAATCTGTGTTTTATACGCGTGGCGCATGAAGTAAAATTTCGAGTTTAGAAAAGCCCCGTGAAAATTTGTCTCGGGTCGCGCAACTAAGTTTTTTACCATTTTACAAAGGCTACAGCTCGAAGGACCAACCATGGTCGTCGGAGACCGAAGGAATGCAGGGAATCGAAGTTTTTTTACAAGAAAACAACGAATATCTGAAGGTTTGCAGCATGGATAGGAAAGAAAACATCTAATTTTGAAAAAATATCGAAGTTGGGTTGGTTTTCAGTGCATTTTTAACTTCACTTTAAATCAGTGTTTTATACGCGTGGCGCATGAAGTAAAATTTCGAGTTTAGAAAAGCCCCGCGAAAATTTGTCTCGGGTCGCTGCGCGACCCTCGACAAATTTTCTACGCGGGGCTTTTCTAAACTCGAAATGTTACTTCATGCTTAGTCTGGGAGTGGACAACACTCGTTCTTAGAAGTTTCAAATTAACGGATCACTCTAGATTACTAAGTTTATTACCATTTTACAAAGGCTACAGCTCGAAGGACCAATCATGGTCTTCAGAGACCGAAGGACTACAGGGAATCGAAGTTTATTTACAAGAAAACAACGAATATCTTAAGGTTTACAGCATGGATATGAAAGAAAACATCCAATTTTGAAAAATTATCGAAGTTGGGTTGATTTTCAGTGCGTTTTTAACTTCACTTTAAATCAGTGTTTTATACGTGTGGTGCATGAAGTCAAATTTCGAGTTTAGAAAAGCCCCGTGAAAATTTGTTTCAGGACCCTCGACAAATTTTCTACGCGGGGCTTTTCTGAACTCGAAATTTTACTTCATGCTTAGTCTGGGAGTAGACCGTCAAGATTTTCTACATGTCGAGGTTTTCGATATTTCTAGATTTATGTCGATTTATTCACAGTTTGTTATTGTATTAAATGCAACTTTAATATTAAATAAAAACGGTTTTTTTTTAGGAATAGACTATTCACCCATTAAGAGCCGACCAAATTATAAAGTTAACTCTAAAAGTTAATTTTAGATAAAATTTTGAATCTTTTTCTATGATTTCAATGAATGATTTATTATATTACATACGTCGATTTTTTTAAAAAGTTAAATTTAAAATTCAAACGAATTGTCCACTCCCAGACTAAGCATGAAGTAAAATTTCGAGTTTAGAAAAGCCCCGCGTAGAAAATTTGTCGAGGGTCGCGCCGCGACCCGAGACAAATTTTCGCGGGGCTTTTCTAAACTCGAAATTTTACTTCATGCGCCACGCGTATAAAACACTGATTTAAAGTGAAGTTAAAAATGAACTGAAAACCAACCCAACTTCGATATTTTTTCAAAATTAGATGTTTTTTTTTCTATCCATGCTGCAAACCTTCAGATATTCGTTGTTTTCTTGTAAAAAAACTTCGATTCCCTGCATTCCTTCGGTCTCCGAAGACCATGGTTGGTCCTTCGAGCTGTAGCCTTTGTAAAATGGTAATAAACTTAGTAATCTAGAGTAATCCTTCAATTTGAAACTTCTAAGAACCAGTGTTGTCCACTCCCAGACTAAGCATGAAGTAAAATTTCGAGTTTAGAAAAGCCCCGCGTAGAAAATTTTCACGGGGCTTTTCTAAACTCGAAATTTTACTTCATGCGCCACGCGTATAGAACACTGATTTCAAGTGAAGTTAAAAATATACTATTAACGTTGGATATTTTTCATGGTTAAGTAACCAAATATCCATTCACAAATATTTGAATTATTCGAAAATTTCAATATTTATATTCAAATATGAATAATTTAGTGATTTAAATATTCATATTAGAATATTTAACTATTTTAATTAATCGAATTCGAATCCCAGCTTGAATAGCGATGATTCGATTTATTTAGGAAGATTTGAATCCGTGTATGAGGATTTGAATGCTTTTATAAGGATTCGATTCCTTTTATAAGGATTCGAATCCTTTTATAAGAATTCAAATCCTTTTATAAGGATTCGAATCCTTTTATAAGAATTCGATTCCTTTTATAAGGATTCGAATCATCTACGTCTGGATTCGAATACGAATCCTTTTAAAAAAATGTAACGAATCCGGATCACGAATCCGTTTTCACTAAAGTATTCGAATACCTCTGTTGAATCCTTTAAAAGGATTCGAATCCGGGAATCGAATCCTGAATGATTCGAATCCTGCCCAGCTCTGATACGATGTAACAAATAAGCTGCTGTCATCATCAAAACTTGTGTTTAAAAATGTTTGCTTGTAAAGGGTCCGCCAATAAGCGCGCTCGATCTTTGACAGCTGATGGCGGCCATGTTGTTTGTGGTAGAGTTGTCAAACCTAGTTGTTATTATTCAGTATATCTTCACAAATTACCATGAACCAATTCAGCCGCGAGCAACATGTGCAAATCATTAAAATGTATTACGAAAATCATTCATCGGTTCGGGCAACGTTCCGCGCGCTCCGCCAATTATACGGTGCAATTGGTCGTCCTGCTGAGTTGACTATCCGTCGTTTGATAAACAAGTTCGAGGCAACCGGTTCGGTGAACAATAAGCCAACACCGACGCGTCGTCGAAACGTCCGATCTGCCGCGAATGTCGCCGCTGTGCGCGATATTGTGCGTGAAAATCCGCGACAGTCAATTTCACGTCGCGCACAGGAACTCAGCCTTTCGGAAACATCATTTCGCCGAATCTTGCATCTGGATTTGGGCATGCATCCGTACAAGATCCAGCTGACACAAGAGCTCAAAATAAACGACCATAGACAGCGCCGTATCTTCGCTGATTGGGCTTTAGAGCAGTTGGAAGTCGACCCCGAGTTTGATCGCAAAATCATCTTCAGCGATGAGGCACATTTTTGGATAAATGGGAATGTCATCAAGCAGAATTGCCGTTATTGGGCCGAGAACAATCCACAGGAGGTCCACCAGGTCGCAATGCACCCAGCAAAGGTAACTGTTTGGTGTGGATTTTGGGCCGGAGGCATCATCGGGCCGTATTTCTTCGAGAACGACGATGGTGTAGCCATCACGGTAAACGGCGAACGATACAGATCCATGATAACGAACTTTTTCTGGCATGAAATCGACAATATGGATGTCGAGGATATGTGGTTTCAGCAGGACGGCGCTACGAGCCACACAGCGCGCGCCACAATGGATTTTCTGCACGAGCGCTTCGGAGGAATGGTTATCTCGCGCGGAGGCGACATCAACTGGCCACCGAGATCGTGCGATTTAACCCCACTAGACTATTTCTTGTGTGGTTTTCTTAAATCGCAGGTCTACGCAAACCAACCACAAAACACTGATGACCTCAAAGTCAACATACGCCACGCCATCGATGAAATACAGCCCGATTTGTGCGCCAGTCATTGAAAATTGGACTTCTCGTATGCGCGCCACCAAGCAAAGCCGAGGTGGCCATTTGAACGATATTATTTTCCATACATAATGCCTTCGAATACTCTTTCAAACAAAAAATAAATTTAATTTATACCTCTCACACAACTTGCTTTATTTTATTTTAAAGATCGAGTGCGCTTATTGGCGGACCCTTTATTTACAATGCCGCGTGCTACCATCAAAACCCCACTTTCCTATTAAAGTCATGTTGTCTAACACTTCAGGACAAATTGTTTTTAAAACATCATTTTGGGACACCAGTTTCTGGTTGGCAGTGTGGTCTAATAAATTCTGTAGTTCAATTTTAGTCGACGACTTTGTAACGTTTTCCTTCGAAAGATAGCACCTCTTTTTCGCCTTTAAAACTTTTTTTTAAGACGGCATAACATCATAAGATAGAAGGGAATTAACAAAATGTTTAATTAATAAATACTGGTGCTTACTCAAAGACGGGAATTAGCAAAAATGTTTAATTAATAAATAATGGTGCTTACTTAAATTAGCCTCTATAATAAGTGAGAGAACAATACCAGGATTTGCTTGGGAGATAGTTGCATTAGATCTATTAGAGTTTTCCAATAATTCATTAACAGCAGAATTACATGTAACATATGACGATATGACGAGCCTTAGCCTCACTTTCAGTTTTAGACAGCCAAATCTCAGACAGATACCTACTCGTAAAGGAACATTTGTAAAAAGTAGCTAAGGAAAAAATGTAAATAACACAAATATATTATAAATGTTGGTTCATGTGTATAATTTACGTGCTAAGGTGATACACAGGGTGTTTCAAACATTTTAATAATCCGTTAAAAATAATACTAAAGTTCTTTTGTTGTCGAGTAAAGTACAAGAAAACAGATTTTTTTTTAATTTACACTTAGGATATTTGAGGTAATATTTAAAAACGGAAATGACCTTCTTGTAGAAAGTTTTTATTATCTTTATAACATATTTCTTTTTTTTTTACCACTATCAACTTTCTTATTTTTACCATATCTAAATGCTTTTTTTTTTAATTTACACTTTGGATATTTGAGGTAATATTTAAAAACGGAAAAGACCTTCTTGTAGAAAGTTTTTTTTATCTTTATAATTTATTTCTTTTTTTTTGTACCACTATCAACTTTCTTATTTTTACCATATCTAAATGCTTTATTTTTTGTGATGATATATTTAATTCCATAAATTAACATACAATCGTTAAAAATACTTTTACTTGCAGTCTATTATAGAGTTAACTAAAAACCATCCTTGCAATTGAATTGTAATCAACAAAACATCTGAATAACTCATATTTGATCAAACATGGTGATTTGGAAAAGCGAGAAATGTTACGTATTATTATTCATTAAACAGAAATCAGTCACTCGTCCGAATCAACAGTTATTGTCTATATGAATAATAGTTTTAGAGAATTTAACAAATACAATCATATATAATTAATATTAATATCATAATTGAAATTTTGAAAATTATAATTTGTGTTCAAGGAAAAATCCTTTACATTAAAACTTGCGCTTAATTGGGTTATTGAGCGCGATTTTTTACATTATCAAACTTCCTATAAACACTTCTGAAAATAGTAATAAAATGTATAATCCCCTCTCTGAGTTGTACGAATCAAAAAATACTTAACAAATATCTTTCTTTACTGAATTATCGAATGGCTTACTTATTGATAAACGATAATAATAACAATGATTCTGTCTAATCCCTAAGATTAGACATACATTTAATTATTAATTATTCTATTACGATTGCATCATTCGTTCTAATAATGCAATCATAACACAACACAATTCCGGACAATTACCTGATGCCCCACTTACGCAAGAATGACGAGCGCCTGTCCGGCCGATCCACGGCAACAACTTCTGCAACTCAGCAACGGACTTGTGGACTTTGTGACCATCGGCGTCCCAAATCACCGGGCCAACGCTACCAGTCAGCACCAACACCAAATATAAATACCCGCGAGGAGGCCAACTGACCAGAGTTATTTCGACTCTCAAACCATTAACTACCATGTCATGTATTTAAGTTATTATGTTACAATATATACCTATTTTAAATCCACTACTCTACCCTGAACTATTACATGGTCCTTCGAACAAAACAGCTAACTGTGTCAAGCCCGCACCAAGCCTAAGCACCAGATAATTCCTATCAATCCGAAAGCTGGGTCTAGCACGCACCAAGCCAAAGCGCCAGCTTTCATTCCAATAAACCAAATTAACTGGGTCAGCCCGCACCAAGCCTAAGCACCAGTTAATTTTCCTACAAACCGAAGGCTGGGTCTAGCATGCACCAAGCCAAAGCGCCAGCTTTCAATCCAAAAATCAAAATTGACTGGGTCGAGCACGCACCAAGCCTAAGCGCCAGTTAATTTTCCTATCAATTCGAAAGCTGGGTCTAGCACTCACCAAGCCTAAGCGCCAGTTAATTTTACTACGTCCAGAAAGCGACAGATTTCAATTTCAATTAACCAAAGGCGAATCTACGTCCAGAAACCGACAGATTTCAATTAATCAACTAAAAGCGAATCTACGTCCAGAAAGCGACAGATTTCAATTAATCAACCAAAAGTGAATCTACGTCCAGAAAGCGATAGATTTCAATTAATCAACCAAAAGCGAATTTACGTCCAGAAAGCGACAGATTTCAATTGATCAACCAAAAGCTAATCTACGTCCAGAAAGCGACAGATTTCAATTAATCAACCAAAAGCGAATCTACGTCCAGAAAGCGACAGATTTCAATTAATCAACCAAAAGCGAATCTACGTCCAGAAAGCGACAGATTTCAATTTCAATCAACCAAAAACGAATCTACGTCCAGAAGCGACAGATTTTAATTAATCAACCAAAAGCGAATCTACGTCCAGAAAGCGACAGATTTCAATTTCAATCAACCAAAAGCGAATCTACGTCCAGAAAGCGACAGATTTCAATTAATCAACCAAAAGTGAATCTACGTCCAGAAAGCGATAGATTTCAATTAATCAACCAAAAGCGAATTTACGTCCAGAAAGCGACAGATTTCAATTGATCAACCAAAAGCTAATCTACGTCCAGAAAGCGACAGATTTCAATTAATCAACCAAAAGCGAATCTACGTCCAGAAAGCGACAGATTTCAATTAATCAACCAAAAGCGAATCTACGTCCAGAAAGCGACAGATTTCAATTTCAATCAACCAAAAGCGAATCTACGTCCAGAAGCGACAGATTTTAATTAATCAACCAAAAGCGAATCTACGTCCAGAAAGCGACAGATTTCAATTTCAATCAACCAAAAGCGAATCTACGTCCAGAAAGCGACAGATTTCAATTAATCAACTAAAAGCGAATCTACGTCCAGAAAGCGACAGATTTCAATTTCAAACCAAAAGCGAATCTACGTCCAGAAAGCGACAGATTTCAATTAATCAACCAAAAGCTAATCTACGTCCAGAAAGCGACAGATTTCTGGCAAGCATGGCACAACGAATACTTATCTCAACTTCAAGTGAGATACAGATGGAACAAAACGCAGCCTAATTAGTATGGCCCCAGATACAATAGTTATAATCAAAGAAGATAATGCCAAACCGCAGCATTGGCCATTAGGTAAAATAATTAAAACTCATCCAGGAAAAGATGGAATAGTCAGACTGGTCACAGTTATGAAAAGTGGAGGAAATACTACAAAAAAGGCGATACATCATCTTATTCCACTTCTGAAAGACGAAACTAACGAAGAAGAAGAAACAAATATGAAACCAGTGCTGTAACAACCATAGGCACATCCAGAAGAACTTCAAATGGTTCCAAGCCCAGCTTCCAGAGCATCTCCAGAATACTGTACATTCCAGAAGAACTTCAAATGGTTCCAAGTCCAGCTTCCAGAGCATCTCCAGAATACTGTATAGTCCAGAGGACACCAAAAAATGTTAACACACACCCACTTCCAAGGAACTTGTCACCGACAGAGTCCATCCAACTACGACCGCTGATATCCCACACTCCCGGCGGGCAGAATGTCTAATCCCTAAGATTAGACATACATTTAATTATTAATTATTCTATTACGATTGCATCATTCGTTCAATAATGCAATCATAACACAACACAATTCCGTACAATTACCTGATGCCCCACTTACGCAAGAATGACGAGCGCCTGTCCGGCCGATCCACGGCAACAACTTCTGCAACTCAGCAACGGAATTGTGGACTTTGTGACCATCGGCGTCCCAAATCACCGGGCCAACGCTACCAGTCAGCACCAACACCAAATATAAATACCCGCGAGGAGGCCAACTGACCAGAGTTATTTCGACTCTCAAACCATTAACTACCATGTCATGTATTTAAGTTATTATGTTACAATATATACCTATTTTAAATCCACTGCTCTACCCTGAACTATTACAGATTCAGATTTTTTTTAGCGCTAGTAAAATTATTTTTACTAATTTTATGTTAATTTATTTAAATAAATGTATGGTGTGTTACATCGTTGTCATCACAAAAAATAAAGGAATTAGATGTGGTGAAAAATTAATACGGCGTCTATAAAAAATAAGAAAGTTGATGATGGTTCTAAAGAAACAAGACATGTTTTAAAAAAATAAATTACGCCAACCATCAGATAATAAAAAAGGTACTATAAGAAGGTCTTTACCGTTTTTAAATATTGCCTCAAATAACGAAAACCGAAAATATAAAATAAAAGAAAAACAGTTTTTTCAGTTTACTCAAAAACAAAAGAATTTAAGTAACTATTTTCAACGGCTTATTAAAGGCATTCAATTCTGCAAAAGTGCCGATTATAAACCTACTCTTTATCTCCTATAATAAGCCAGATCCTCATGGCGAGGGTTGAATTTGAAACACCCTGCTTAAAGGTTATGTAAAAAGAGTAGCTGCAGCTTATTGCACATAAATCAAATAACTTAACGTTCTACAGGCTCTAAGTAACAAATTTTAATATATTATGTGTGAGGGTTCGTGGGGAAAAGTAGTTAAAAGTTTCTCAAACAAATAATTAAAACTGAAAATTTTAATATTGTTTATGTGGAAGTCACACAACTTATATATTTTAAAATAAATACTTTAAAAAGTTAATGAAAATAAAGTAAATACCTTCTTCTTGAAATTCCATTACGAAACAAACAAAAATGAAGGTTAGTAGAGAGATTATTATATTAATTATGTTGCTAATAATACACTGAAAATACAATTGTGCAGTAGCGACGAACTCTAACTTCGGATGTTTGAAAACAAAAGATTGTTTTATTGAACAGGTTTTATTTTTATACCTACATTAAATGAGAGTATTTATCAAGTAGTATTAACATAAATATTTTCGAATTTTGACCGCTGTACGTTGGTTCAATAAAAACACCTCAAGAGTGCCATGTTTTTTTTAAATTTATGTTGACTACACGGTTAAGGAATTGACATATAAAACGTCTCACATAATATTTATAATATACAGGCAATTTATCTTTCAAGTGTACAAATGGTTGCGCTGTAAATTTTCTGAAATTCGGTGTTTCTTTAAAGAGGTTAAGTTGAAACTTTAATCCAGTGTTCTCCACTCCCGGATTAAGCATGAAGTGAAATTTCAAGTTTAGAAAAGCCCCTTGAACATTTGTCGAGGGTCCCGAGACAAATTTTCTGGGCTTTTCTAAACTCGAAAGTTTACTTCATGCGCCACGCGTATAAAACACTGATTTAAAGTAAAGTTTAAATATACATAAATTTCACAATATTTGAATACTTAAATCTTCGAATATTCTTAGTTTATTAAAAGAGTTTAATTTGAAGCTTTAAATCAATGTTTTCCACTCCCAGGCTAAGCACGAAGTAAAATTTCGAGTTTAGAAAAGCCCAGAAAATTTGTATCGGGTCGCTGCGCTACCCGAGACAAATGTTCACTGGACTTTTCTAAACTCGAAATTTTACTTCGTGCTTAGCCTGGGAGTGGAAACACTGATTTAAAGCTTCAAATTTAACTCTTTTAATAAACTACGAATATTCGAAGATTTAAGTACTCAATTAAAGTTCAAATATACATAAATTTCACAAAATTTTAGTGTTTTAACCGCGTGGCGTATAAAGTAAAATTTTGAGTTTAGAAAAGCCCAGAAAACGGAATAATACTTCATGTTTAGCCTGAGTGTAGAAAACACTCATTTAAACACTCAATTGAACTGTTTGAAGTACATACGCTGTAATTGGCATATGTTTACTTAAAAGAAAAACTCTCTGTATAATTTTAGAGTGGCCAACCTACAATATTTTCCATGGCACTCTACAGGTTTTTTTTTTATTAAACATATAATATTAGTCACTTATACCCCATTGCTTCTAGGTGATTCAATTTATTAAATCACTATAATGAAATTCATACCTAAATCGACAAATGTTGTTAGCCATTTTTGAAAAGTGTTTAAAATTGTTTTATTTATATAAACGTAAAATGCATTCATTCAGCAATAAAGTTAAACTCTTTCAGCTGTGTTGTTTTTATTTTAAATAGAAATTCATTCCATTGAAAGTGCCGTAAAATTCACTGCGCTTTTAATGAATGCAAATATAGAAACAAAATCGTAGCACTTTTAATGAAAGGAAATAAAACACAATAGGGAAATTTTGAATTAAATAATAATAATCAAAACTAATACTACGTTGTATTTATAATAATAATAATAATAATAATAATTTATTACGGAATCACCTTTTTAACAAAATAATACAAACAAATATATATATATCAGTGTTACAATAAAATAAATCATAACATATGCAAATAAATTAAACCAGAAATAAGAAATAATATAAACTAAAACTAAAATTAAATCTTACCAATAACAGATGAAATTAAGAGTTGTGTGTATATACCGATCGACAATAAATTGACGCAACATAGCGTTTATTATGTGTTGGAGAGTAATAAATGCACAAACAATTGGAGGAAGCAAGATAGATTATAAACAATACAATTGCGAATGACAGATATTTTGACAATTAGATTGATTATCATTGACCGAAATTTTACAAACAGGTTAATAATTATTTTCAAATAGAGATTTAACCCACAAATAGAGATTTAAAGTAATCTCTTAAGTTGCCGCTTGAATGTAACGAACGAACTCCCAAATACATCAAATTTAGCGTCACAATTGAGCACATTTATGCATCTTATTATTCTATTCAATGGACTGTTGAATGAATAATTTTGCTTACAAGTACGAACATTGAAAATCGCCTTGCTTCTAGATTTCAATAAATATGGATTAACATTGAAATTAAACAAACTTAATAATTCCGAACATTGATTTTCACCTGATATCAATTTATGAAAAAAGCATAAGTCCAATTCAACTCTCCTAGACTGCAATGATTTCAGGTTTAATGTGTTCAATGTAATGCTGATATTAAATTCCATAGATGAGATCCCAAGTTTATATGACATAAATTTTAAAAATTTGTTTTGTACTCTTTCCAATTTTTCTATATGAGTAGAATAAAATGGAGACCATATTATACTACCGTATTCTAGCTTCGATCGTACTAGGGAACAGTAAAGCAATCTTAACGTCGAAATATTAAACATTGAAGTGTTTCTAAAAAGGAATCCAAGGTTTCTCATTGCCTTGCGTGAAATTAACTCGATATGCTGGTTGAAATTTAATTTAGAGTCGAATGTAACACCTAAATCTTTTATTACATCAACTTTGTCTAACACAAAATTATTTAAGACATATGAGAAATTAATTTCCGCAATCCTTCTAGAGAATCTCATGTGTTTACACTTACTGACATTGAGATTCAAATCATTCTGAGCACACCAACTCTGTAAACGATCCAAGTCTGCCTGAACCATGCAGTTATCCTCAGATTTTAAAATTGCTTTATACAATTTCAAATCATCTGCAAACAGAAGATATCTACAATTTTCCAGCGACTGACCTAGATCATTTATGAACAGCAAAAACAGGATGGGTCCACTATGTGTTCTTTGTGGAACCCCCGATGGTACATGTACACATCTAGATGTAAAATTCCCTATCCTTACTGATTGAGTCCTATTGCTCAGGAATGACTGAATCCAATTGATTACGTCAACATTAAATTGGAAGTCCCACAGTTTATTAATGAGCAATATATGAATCACCCTATTGAACGCCTTGGAGAAATCTGTATAAATAGCATCAACGTGATACCCTTTCTCCAAGGCATCCAATATGTACGACTGGTAAACCAATAAATTTACAGGGGTTTTTTCTTTTAAGTATACATATCCCAATAATATGCTGTAAATCTGCAGATATTCCTTGTTTTTTTTAAGAGATCAATATGAAGATATAAACGAGTGTATTCCACTCCCAGACTGAGCATGAAGTAAAATTTCGAGTTTAGAAAAGCCCCGTGAAAATTTGTCGAGGGTCGCGAAGCGACCCGAGACAAATTTTCTGGGCTTTTCTAAACTCGAAATTTTACTTCATGCGCCACGCGTATAAAACGCTGATTTCAAGTAAGTTTCAAATATGCATAAATTTCACAAAATTTTAGTGTCTTATACGCGTGACGCATGAAGTAATATTTCGAGTTTAGAAAAGCCCGAACATTTTCTGGGCTTTTCTAAACTCGAAATTTTACTTCATACGCCACGTGTATAAAACACTGATTTCTAGTGAAGTTCAAAATATACTTCTAAATCAGAATTAAAATTAAACTGCTGAAGCAGAATTAAAAATATACTGCTAAACAATAATATTTTAAAATCTTTAATTTGGTTAGAATTCACTTTGTGGTACATACGTTTATAAAATAATAATAGAACACTTAACTTTGTTTTATCACTTCATTTAAAAGTTTTTTTCTTTTAAGTATACATATTTATTAATTTTTAAGAGTTTAATTCGAAGCTTATAATGAGTGTTTTACACTCATAGACTAAGCATGAAGTAAAATTTCGAGTTTAGAAAAGCCCTATGAAAATTTGGCGAGGGTCGCGCAGCGACCCGAGACAAATTTTCTGGGCTTTTCTAAAGTCGAAATTTTACTTTATGCGCCACGCGTATAAAACACTGATTTCAAGCGATGTTCAAAATATTCTTAGAAGTACTTAACTTGCTTTTACCACTCTTATATTTAGAGTGGTAAAAGAAAGTTAAGTACTTCTAAGAATATTTTGAACATCGCTTGAAATCAGTGTTTTATACGCGTGGCGCATGAAGTAAAATTTCGAGTTTAGAAAAGCCCAGAAAATTTGTCTTGGGTCGCTGCGCGACCCTCAACAAATTTTCACGGGGCTTTTCTAAACTCGAAATTTTACTTCATGCTTAGTCTGGGAGTGGAAAACACTCGTTAAAAGCTTCGAAATAAACTATTAAAAACTAATAAATATGTATACTGAAAAGAAGAAACTCCAGTATTGATTAAATCCTCAATTAAAACAAATGTACTTTAATTATAAATTCTGATTGGATGAAATCGATGGCGACAAACAGATTATTCTGAAATTGATTAAACGCCAAACATAAATCACGCTTGATTTCCTTTTAGTTGTCGGTAATATTCCTGTAAATACTAAATTATTTTAATCGATTTGTCAATCGCGAACGGCGGAAATTATTTACTCATTAATTAAACCAACTGGAAAAAAAGCCTAATTTTGAATTTAATCAGAACATTTTATAAAAATCGTGATCTTAAGAGTTTAGAACATAATTAAATCGCAAGCATTTGTAAGTAATTGATTTATTGACACACTTACTATATATTACATTTTGCAAAATATTATAATTTTGTAGACACGAAAGAGGTGCGACCCGGCACATTATAATAATAATAATAATAGGTCTTTATTTCCATAACTTCACAAAGATTACATACAAGATTAATTTACAGTGTTTAATATTAAATTGGAGTTATGAAAAATCTCAAGGTGCCAGTTCAGAATGCGAAATTAAATTTCCCTGTTCTTCCACTGGGACCTTGTTTTTATTTTATCTATTGCTTATATCTATACTTATACAATAATTATAAACAAACATTTTATACATTTTAATCTCAAAACTTGAAATCTCAAAATTTGAAATTTAAAACTTAAAACTCACCGAAATTGAAATTAAATAAAGAAAGAACACAAATGGACTTATTGCCTTTCTAACAAATAAAGGTGATATTGTGTTTTGAACGCTGTTTTGTTTAATTTTTTAATTTTCTCTGGAATAGAGTTATATAAGGTACTCATGTGAACAATAAAAGATCTACTCATATAAGCTGTGCGGTGCCTCGGAATGGTAATAAAATCTCTGCGTCTTAAATTTAAGTGATGTACGTCAGTTCTGAAGGATATGAGGTTAAAAAGGTAAGAAGGCTGTTTTGTTTGAAGAATTTTGTGGAAATATGTTGCACATGATAAATTAATTTGATTTTCAACATTTAGCCATCCTAGCTCTCGAAGTTTATGACTTACGTGGTCAAATTTTCGGATTCCAAAGATTAATCTCATACAGCTATTTTGTACTTTTTGCAGCTTTTTTATATTTATTTTTCTGAGCGATAGGCTATACACCTCCATACAATACGTAAAACAAGACATCACCAAGCTGATACACAACATGGTCTTAATTTGTGTAGATAATTCACCACAATTCACTCGTTTGTATTTCAAGTGTTTCTTTGATTAAGAATGAAATAAAATTTCGTGTGTGTTTATTTACCTGGTTATTGATATTGTTTTGAGTAAAAATGAAGTTGAAACATGGCCTGACTTTGTCTTACATTACTATTTCCAGCATAAAAAGGTAAACGAAAGATATAAAGATTTATTTTTAATTAATGTTGAGCTAATTGAATGCAAAATTTACGGACACCCTTGAATTTTACGTAGCACAAGTTTTTTTTGGCTAAAAATAAGTAAATAAATGAAGAATAGATTTTTTTACAAAAAAACTATTTAATTGGCCTCGGCTCTTCGCCATTTAGTCAGCTGCCATTTGTATTTTTAATTATTTTCGATTTTTAAATTAACTTATATAATTCAAACGGACGTCACAACGCAATCATATAACATTCATGGCTCCAGTTGCTGCCAATATTCCCATATGAAGGTGACAGCCCCCGGTGAGATTCAAACCCACGACCCTCTGCCCCAAGCAGAGGAGCTCTACTCACAAACCCACTAGGGTCCCCACTAAATATCTTAATCGTTTTAAATTGGTGACATTAAAATCCTACAAGTTTCAGTATTACTTGGATGTATCATAGCTCAGTCAACTTAGCCCCCCGAAGTTCGACTTTTTTGAGAAAAACTATTGCGCTAGACAGGCCTTAACTAGCGCCAGCTAGCGCCACAAAAATTAGAGCTAGCGTAAATGGCGCTAGCTCTAATTTTTGTGGCGCTAGCTGGCAAGAAAGTTACGGCGGGTTTGAACTTTCGGGGGGCTAGGTTGTTGCTAGCTCCCCGAGTTTGGATTTTTCAAGTTTTTTTACACTATTCGGATTCCTTAGAGCTAGCGCCAGCTAGCGTTACCAATTTAAAAGCTAGCGCCATCCCCCACAACCCCAAAAAAATGATAAAACATTTCTAGCTGTAGCCCCCCGAAATGATATTTTTTTAATCAAATTGCATGGAAAAGATAGCTTAGAGCTATCAGGTAAAAAAATATTCACATCCAAATTTTGATGCGAGAGCTTTCAGATCCTGTATGCGTATTACCATTTACTTGCTGAATTTCAATACAAAATCATGTTTGGCATATAACATACCACTTCCAAGAAATATTTTGGCGATGATGCCTAGAAGACAGTAGCGTAACTGACAATTATTTTTTCAAAAAAGTCGAACTTCGGGGGCTAGGTTGACTGAGCCGTATAATATAACAGTAACTATCAAAACATATAAGCTAAATATTTTATATGTAACATGGATTAGATATTTAAGTTTGCTTAGAGAGTTGCTGCTTCATCAGTCGCAAGAAATTAATCTGAAACTTAATATGAGTAATTACTTAATAATTTTTAAGTTGAATACAACATAATATTGTTAATATTGTATAATATTCGTTGTTTTTTCAAATAAAATTCAATTCAAGGCTTTAACCGAGTGTTTTCCACTCCCAGACTAAGCATGAAGTAAAATTTCGAGTTTAGAAATGCCCCGTGAAAATTTGTCGAGGGTCGCGCAGCGACCCGAGACAAATTTTCTGGGCTTTTCTAAACTCGAAATTTTACTTTATGCGCCACGCGTATAAAACGCTGATTTCAAGTAAGTTTTAAATATGCATAAATTTCACAACATTTTAGTGTTTTATACGCGTGGCGCATGAAGTAAAATTTCGAGTTTAGAAAAGCCCGAAAATTTGTCTCGGGTCGCTGCGCGACCCTCGACAAATTTTCACGGGGCTTTTCTAAACTCGAAATTTTACTTCATGCTTAGTCTGGGAGTGGAAAATACTTATATATAGCTTCAAATATACTATAAAGAAAAACTCCCTGTATATTGTACAATTAGGATATTGAGATAGATTGTCTTAGAATGAACATAAGGTAAATTGAATAGCAACGAAAGATACCCATGTTACGATTAGGATGGTTAGATAACATATAGTGAGTTTTACATGCAATACATAACCCGATATGTACTTGGTAAATTTTTGGGCATTCGTTGTTTTTGAAAAGCGTTCAGTTTGAAACTTCCAACGAGTGTTTTCCACTCCTAGATTAAGCATGAAGTATAATTTCGAGTTTAGAAAAGCCTGAAAACAATTGTCAGGTACGCCACTGTCTTGCTAGCGCTAGCTATCTCGTTGCCAGTGATAATGGACATTACTTTAGGTATTCTAACGTCGGAAAAAATATTGAAATCGTACAGTTAGTTTCCGAGTTATACCGATTTAAATTATCAAGGAATAAAAAAAATCGTCAGGTACGCCACTGTCTTGCTAGCGCTAGCTATCTCGTTAGCAGTGTTTATGAACATCACCTTAGGTGTTCCAACGCCCAAAAAAATTTTGAAATCGCACGGTTAGTTGTCGAGTTATAACGATTTAAGTTATTACGTAGTAAAAAAAAAACACCCGTCAGGTACGCCACTATCTTGCTAGCACTATCAGTGTTATCAGTGTTTATAGACATCAGTATATTAATTACAATGCCGAAAGAGTTTTTGAAATCGTACGGTTAGTTTTAAGTCATAATGATTTGAATTATCAAGAGGTGAAACAACAATCGTCAGTTACGCCATTGTCTAATTAGCGTAAACTATCGTATTGCTAGTGTTTATAAAAATCAATATAGTAATTACAATGCCGAAAGAATTTTTAAAATCGTAGGTTTAGTTTCCGAGTTATAACGATTTTATTTATCAAGGGGTGAAAAAACAATCGTCAGATACGCCACTGTCTTACTAGTGCAAGCTATCTCGTTGCCAGTGTTTACAAACATTAGTATAGTAATTACAATGCCGAAAGAGTTTTTTAAATCGTACAGTTAGTTCTTGAGTTACAACGATTTAAATAAGCAAGGAGTGAAAACACAATTGTCAGTTACGCTACTGTCTTCTAGGCATCATGTTTCTAATAGCCAGTGTCTATGGACATAAACAAGGTAATTTCAAACATGATTTTGTATAAAATTCAGCAAGTAAATGGTAATACGCATACAGGATCTGAAAGCTCTCGTATCAAAATTGGGATGTAAATATTTTTCTACTTGATATTTTTGAGAGAATATTTTTTTCATATTCTGCTGGCGCTAGCTCTAAGCTATATTTTCCACTTAATTTGATTAAACAAATCTCATTTTGGGGGGCTAGGGTTAAAAATGTTTTATCATTTTTTGGGGTTGTGGGGGTGGCGCTAGCTTTTAAACTGGTAGCGCTAGCTGGCGCTAGCTCTGAGGAATTCGAATAGTCTAGAAAAACTTAAAAATTCGAAACTCGGGGGGCTAGCATCAACCTAGCCCCCCGAAAGTTCAAATCCCCGTAACTTTCTTGTCTAAATGGCGCTAGCTCTAATTTTTGTGGCGCTAGCTGGCGCTAGCTAAGGCCTGTCTAGCGCAATAGTTTTTTTCAAAAAATTCGAACTTCGGGGGGTTAAGTATCAGCCATGTATCATGCAATGTTGTTCCGTAATCAGAACATCAATGGTGCTGGCACTAGTAACTACCTAAAACGTTGGATTTTATTAATCATAAGTCGCAACCTTAAGGAATTTCAAGATAAGAATCTTCCTGCCAGTGCTTTAGTCTATTTTTTAACAATTTTTGTTTAATATAAAAACAAAAAATCGATCCTGCGTATTCACCATAATGTACACACATCCGTTTCTCCAATTGTTTAGGTTTAACTCAATCGACGTGCGATATGAGAGACTTCAACCACGTGACAGCCATGGCCGACTACGCATTAAGAATTAGGGAACAGCTGGCTGTGGTGAACGAGCACTCGTTCAACAATTTTCGCATTAGGATAGGCATAAACGTCGGACCGGTCGTCGCCGGCGTGATCGGCGCGAGAAAACCGCAATATGACATTTGGGGCAACGCAGTCAACGTCGCCAGTCGGATGGACAGCACAGGAATCGTTGATAAAATTCAAGTAATATAAAGAACCAACCCAACTTAACCAATACTGGCCTGAAATACCTCTACAATCTATCATCTAACCTAATCTAACACTACAAACTGTCATATAACTTAAACTTACTTTACAATTTGTCATCTAACCCATAGGTACTCAACCTTATTTTGCCAACCGCTCACTTTGATTTTTTTTTTATAGCCCCCCAATTTGTTTTACTTACCATCTGTCGCAAATCTGAAACAGCTATTACCACGATTATATTTAAACGTGTAATATTATACGCCCCCTAATTCTCTCTGAGTTTTATACTGCCCCCTTAAAAATCTCAAACGCCCACAGGATTGTGTTATGGCCCACGTTGAAAACCTATGATCTAACTTAACCTAAAACTACAAACTGTTATCCAACCTAACCTAACTCTATACAGTATCATCTAATATAGGTTACCTCTGCAAACTGTCATCTGTCTTAACTTAAAGGGTTGTTTGATACGATATTTCAAACGACTGTCGATTCAATTATCGGTCTAACCGTTTGACAATTGTTTTGTTTTTTTTTGTGTAACTGCACTGACATTAGAAAATTGCCACATAGTGTATAAATCATCATTTCTATTAATTTGGAAATAATTTCGACAAGGAGTTGTAATTTTTGTTCTATTGCGTAAACTTACACTACAAACTATCATCTAACCTAACCTAACTGTCGATTCAATTATCGGTCGAGCCGTTTGACAATTGTTTTTCTTTTTTTTGTTTAACTGCACTAACATTAGAAAATTGCCACATAGTGTATAAATCATCATTTCGATTAATTTGGAATTAATTTCGACAAGAGAACTACTCTACAAACTATCATCTAACCTAACCTAACTGTTTAAACTATCATCTAACATAACCTAACTCTACAAAGCTTTTAACCTAACATAATATATAACATACACATACACACTTCTTTCTTATTGTTCTGTTGTATGGTTGTTTATTTGCTTATTTTTAGGTGACGAAAGAGGTTTATCAAATTTTGATAGCGAGAGGCTATCCGATGACGTGTCGAGGCACAATTGAGGTAAAAGGTAAGGGCAACATGGAAACGTACTTCCTCGACGGAAAGTCTAAATCTACGACAAACGTCACCGTTAATCCGCTCAGCGATATTCAGGAATGTGATAGTTCGACGAAAGTCTCCTGAAATACAACCTTCCTTTTCCGTTAAGTCAATTAAGCTTAAAAAACAAAACTAAACAAAATGACGGCTCGAATTATGACGAATTTGATGTGACTACGAAGGTTTGTACATAGTTGATGTTGTAAGAAGAAAATAAATATGGACCTAAATAAAAAAAGGACAAAAAATAGAAATATTTTGTATAAAAATGTGTTGAGTTGTTTTATTTTTCTTTCTTCAACCATTAAAAGCAGGGACACGGGAATTTTTTCTTTTAAGTATAAATATCTCGATGAATCCGCTGTGAATTTTCGAGCATTTGTTGGTTTTTGACAAGCGTTCAATTTAAAGCTTAAAACGAGTGTTTTCCACTCCCAGATTAAGCATGAAGTAAAATTTCGAGTTTAGAAAAACCTTAAAATTTGGTTTGGTCGCGTAGCGCGTAGCGCTACGCGACCAAACCAAATTTTAAGGTTTTTCTAAACTCGAAATTTTACTTTATGCGCCACTCGTATAAAACACTGATTTCAATTAAAGTTCATAATACACCGCTAAGTTTGCTGTCACGTTAATAAATTTTACAAATATTCATTTCGTCTAATTTTACTAAACCTTGTGCTATAAAAAAAGGGAGCATTTTTAATTGCAAATTTTGTTTAATTTAACCAAATCTTGCGCTATCAAAAATTCGAGAAATTTTGCGAAGGAATTTCGTCTAATCTTACTAAACCTTGCGCTACCAAAAATTCAAGAAATGTTGTTTGGGAATTTCGTAATTTCGTCTAATCTAGCCTTGCCCTATCAAAAATTCGAGCAATTTTTTTTTGGAGTTTCATCTAGCTTAACCAAACTTTGCGCTTTTAAAAATTCGATCAATTTTGTTTAGAAATTTCGTCTACCTATCTAACTAAACCTTGCGCTATCAAAAATTCGGGAAATTCAGCTTGGAAATGTTCTCTAATTGAACCAAACTCTGCGCCATCAAAAATTTGAGCAATTTTGTTTGGGAATTTTATTAAAAATTTCGTAATTTCGTCTAATCTAGCCTTGCCCTATCAAAAATTCGAGCAATTTTATTTGGAGTTTCATCTAGTTTAACCAAACTTTGCGCTGTTAAAAATTCGAACAATTTTGTTTAGAAATTTCGTCTACCCATCTAACCAAACCTTGCGCTATCAAAAATTCGAGCAATTCAGCTTGGAAATTTTCTCTAGTTGAACCAAACTTTGCGCCATCAAAAATTTGAGCAATTTTGTTTGGGAATTTTACTAAAACTTGCGCTATCAAAAATGCAGGCATTTTTAATTGGTTGTTTTTTTTTTTAATTTAACCAAACCTTGCGCTATTAAAAATTCAAGACATTTTGTTTCGGAATTTCGTCTAACTGTACTAAACCTTGCGCTACTAAAAATGTAAGCAATTTTGTTTAGGAATTTCATCTAATCTAACCTTGCGGTATCAAAAATTCGAGAAATTTGTGTTGGAAGTATCATCTAATCTAACCAAACCAAAAATTCGAACAATTCAGCTTGGGAATTTTCTCTAATCTAACCAAACTTTGCGCCATCAAAAATTTGAGCAATTTTGTTTGGAAATTTGAATAAACCTTGCGCTATCAAAAATTCGAGTATTTTCAATTGGATTTTTTTTAATTTAACCCAACCTTGCACTATCAAAAATTCTAGAGATTTTATTTAGGAATTTCGTCTAATCTTACTAAAGCTTGCGCTACCAAAAATGCAAGCAATTTCGTTTGGGAATTTTGTCTAATCTAACCTTGCGCTTTTAAAAATTCGAGGAATTGGTTTTGGGAGTATCATCTAATCTAACCAAACCTTACGCTATCAAAAATATTTGACCAATTTTGTTTAGGAATTTCGTCTAATCTAACAAAACTTTACGCTATCAAAAATTCAAGCAATCTCGTTTAGGAGTGTTGTCTAATCTAACTAAACCTTGCGCTATCAAAAATTTGAGCAATTTTGTCTGGGAATTTCGTCTAATCTAACGAAACCTTGAGATTTTATAATTCAAGCAAATTTGTTTGGGATTAGTTGCACAGATCAAACTGAAGCTGTATAATTTAAACTTGTTATTGAATCAGTGTTTTATACGCATGGCGCATGAAGTAAAATTTCGAGTTTAGAAAAGCCTGAAAATTTGGTTGGTCGCGTAGCGCTACGCGCTACGCGACCGAACCAAATTTTAAGGCTTTTCTAAACTCGAAATTTTACTTCATGCTTAATCTGGGAGTGGAAACCCTCTTTTAAAGCATTAAATTGAAATCTTTTAGAAAAGCAACGAATATTTGAAAATATCCAAGGAGAAAATTGTTATAAGCAACCTTAAAAGAAAAATTATCTGTATGATTTTCCTCAAAGCAGAAATGTATCAATGATTTTAATTAAGTTGGAATCATTGATAATTTGAATAATATTATTAACAGGTGAGTTTATTTATGGAACTTCTTCTTTTAATTATTAGCAACACTATTTTTTATTTATAAATAAATTACAATTATTACATACATCACATTCCCTTGTAGTAATTACACCTTGTAGCAATATTGAAACAATATTGAGATTCAATTCTACAATCTTGTAGCAATATTCGGATGTGAACACGATACTAGATTGACACAATGTTGCAATACAACTTGAAAATAAATAATTATACATGATTGACACATTATTTGTCATGTTGATACAATATTGTATTGACAAACTTGTGTCAAAATGACAAAAACTGATTTTAAAGCGTCTTTTAAATAAATTAAAATAGTGGCGAATGAGCGTTGTATCGAATGGGGACACGAAAAATTATGTAAAACTAATTACAAAGTTGGCAGGTTTGCAACTGAAAAAAATATGTCAGGTTTTCCAATAGAGAAATGCAGCAGGTTTTGTATTCAACAGGATATTTCAAACTTAATTTTAAAAGGTTTAGAATAGGTTTTTAAGGTGATATCTAGGGTATCCAGGGATATCAAACCTCAAACTTGAAAAAAAGTTGGTTTTGCATCTAGGCGACTCATTTATTTTATTAAATTTATAGAAATTGAATTAGAATCATTGATGAATTGAATAATATTATTAAAAGGTGAATTAATTTTTCATAAACTTCTTTTAATGCATCACTATTTTTATTTATAAATAAATTAGAATTATTACATACATCACATTCCCTAGTAGAAATTACACCTTGTAGCAATGTTGAAACAATATTGAGATTCAATTCTACAATCTTGTAGCTATATTCGGATGTGTACACGACACCAGATTGACACAATATTGAAATACAACTTGAAAATAAATAATTATACAAGATTGACACATTATTGGTCACGTTGATACAATATTGTGCCCAGTTGATACGATATTGTCGACACAATCTTGACTCTATGTTGAATTTCAAGATTGTGTCAAATTAATACATTATTGTGTCATATTGTATCAACTTGACACAATATTGTCGATACAATCTTGACTCAGTGATGAATTTCTATCTTTTGTAGTTTTGAAGAAATAAATGTTTGAAATCTGTTCCTCAATTTTGAATAACCCTGTATATCAAGTCGATACAATGTTGTATCATGTTGATACAATTTAATTTTGATGTTATGGTAGGCCGTCGTTACTATTTTACACGCTTATCTTATTATTCCAACTAATAAAACTAATTACATACAAGCACACACTTATATTTAAATATTATAAGTTCTCACCACAAAAATAAGCAAACAATCTAAGTGATCACACATTATCGCAATGGCGAACAAAAAACAGGCGTTTGTTAGACTTAGCGCCCATGTAGAGTGTCCAGAATCAACGAGTTTACGTCACAATTGCGCAAACTATTAATGTAATTCAGGGCATAAACAATATTGTGTCTATATGTATTGTAAATAATGTGTCAATATTTGCAATATATATTGTGTCTATATTGTACGCAGCTTGTATAATATAATAATAAATAAGTAACAATATTCGCATTAAATTTTGTGTCTATATTGTATGCACTTTGAATAACAGTTTCAATGTATACCGGGTGTTGACTTGGTGGACGCAACATAGGAAATTGCATGCTAATTTTGAAATGCTCAAATATTGGCTTCCCTATTTATTTTAGAGACAGAATGTGATTCACTTTTTTGTAGAGGGATAAATTATAAATTTATGAATGTTCACACTAAACACTTTACGTTTCTCCAAGTTAAAATAATTAAGAAAATCTGCAATTGTTGTATCAATTCCATGGTATGTCTTTATTTTTATAAAATCACATTACCTTTTCTTAATTATTTAGCTGTAAATTTTTTGGCATTCCTTGATTTTTAAAAGAGTTCAATTTGAGCTTTAAACGAGTGTTTTCCACTCCCAGACTAATCATAAAGTAAAATTTCGAGTTTAGAGAAGCCCCGTGAAAACGCAGCGACCCGAGACAAATTTTCTGGGCTTTTCTAAACTCAAAATTTTACTTCATGCGTTACGCGTACATAACACAGATCTTAAGTGAAGTTCGAATATACACGAATATGACAATATTATAGTGTTTTGTACGCGTGGCGCATGAAGTAAAATTTCGAGTTTAGAAAAGCCCAGAAAATTTGTCTCGGGTCGCTGCGCGACCCTCGACAAATTTTCACGGGGCTTTTCTAAACTCGAAATTTTACTTCATGCTTAGTCTGGGAGTGGAAAACACTCGTTTAAAGCTTTAAATTGAATTTTTTTTAAAATCAACGAATGTCACAAAATTTACAGCTAAATAATTAAGAAAAAGTTATGTGATTTTATAAAAATAATTGTTTGCGCGTTTGACGCGTCTTTTGTTCTTTAAATTAGGGATCACAGATTGCAAGACTTTAACTTTGCAAAAGGTGCTGGAAGGTGATAACAAAGGTGAAAGGATAGTAAAGGTTAGCGAAGTTAGTGAAAGATAAATGATAGGATACACAAAATGAGAAAGGAACAAGTAGGAATTACAAACTTACTTGTGCTGATAAATTTCGTTTATTTTTTATTCTCTCTTTTTGGTTGCTATTAACAACACTTACATTTTTTACACCGCTTATGTGATCAACAACATATTAAAATTCAAATAACAAATCAAATAAATCAAGGCCTGAACATGCCGCCACCCATTGAACGGATTCCGTTCAATTTAAAAAACAATTATGAAATTAACACGGCAATGTACACACTTTAATTACAGGAAGTGTGATGCTGCCAGAGGAAGTTTTTATCGTGACGCTTCGCACAACGTTATCCTTTCCAGAATGGACGGCTTCAATACGTCCTATACGCCATTGCAATGGTGGAATGTTGTCTTCCTAAATTATGACAAATTGGCCAATTTCCACAATGGGTTCTTTGGAGTGCCATTTTTTTTACGGATATGTAATTCTGATAAATACTCTCGTGACCAACGTCTCCATATGTGTTGTCGCATTTTGTTTATGAGCTTCCACCTAGAAAGTCGATTATCCGATGTATTCTCCCAATTGTGTTCCACTGGTGTTGTTAAGACATCTCCAATGAGAAAGTGAGCTGGAGTTAGAGCAGTGAGGTCATTGGGGTCATCGCTGATTGGACAAAGTGGTCTGGAGCTGAGAACTGCTTCAATTTGAGTTAGTAGGGTAGTCAACTCCTCAGCAGTCAAAAGAGCTTTACCTGCTACTCTATGAAGATGACTCTTGACACTCTTCACAGCAGCTTCCCAGAGGCCTCCAAAATGTGGTGCTCGTGGTGGTATGAATATCCATTTAGTTCCTCGTTGTGTCATTCCATTTTGAATGGCCTCTTGATTATCTAAATCTCGTAGGAAAAATCTAAGATCCTGTAGATGCCTCTTCGCCCCGACGAAGTTAGTGGCATTATCACTAATGATTTCTATCACATGGCCCCTTCTTGATATAAATCGACTGAAGGCGGCTAAGAATCCGTCAGTAGATAATGTTGAAACCAACTCGATGTGTACTGCCTTTGTTGCGCAACACACGAAAATGCAGACATACGCCTTGACAATCCGTTTTGATCTGCGACCGCCATCTTTGATGATAAAGGGTCCGCAGTAATGAACCCCGCTTCGCAGGAAAGGGCGAAATTGTTGAGTCCGATAAGTGGGTAAAAAGCACTCATAAATGGTGACTTAAATCGTGGTTTAGCCTTTATGCAATTAATGCATGATCGAACGACACCACGGGTGAGACTTCTTTCATTCAATATCCAATATTTGATACGTAGAGCCGCGAGGGTTCCTTGAGTACCTATATGTAGTTGTGATTTGTGAACACTCCACACAATTAATTTTGTTAGTCTGTGGGTGGAAGGCAACACGATGGGAAATCGTCGGTCATTTGGCAATTCACTGTTTGCTAAGCGACCACCAACACGAATCAACATATTTTCATCAAGAAACGGGTTGAGTGTAATAAGTTTACTTGTTTTAAGAACAGATTTGTTTCGTTTATGAGCATTTATCTCCGAGCTAAACACGATACTTTGTAAGCTTCTTAATAATACTACTTCACCTTGTCTCAATTCCGTAATTGTTATCTGACCGCGTTGTACACCAAGTTTTCGTAAGTTGTTTATGCATCGTAATACGTATGCCATTACGCGCAGGGTTTTTTCATATGAAGAACATTCAGGAATCGAGACAGACTTCGTTGTGATTGAAACATGGTTGAGTTTCACTTCCGGTAAGGATTCAGGTATTACGAAATCATTCACAGGTGGCAGGCTAATTAGAAACTGCGGCCCAGTCCACCATAGGTTGTTTTCCTTCAGTGTGCTCGCATCGGATCCACGGGTAATGATGTCTGCTGGATTCTCCTTAGTTGAAACATGAAACCAATCAATAGCATTAGTTAATTTGTTAATTTCACCTACTCTATTCGCAACAAATGTTTTGAAAAGTCTAGAATCTGATTTTATCCATGACAACGTAATTGTAGAATCAGTGTAATAGAATCGGCGAAAATTAAATCGACTCAACGTTTCACTCACGTGCTCGCTCAATTCTGCCAATAATAATGCAGTAAGTAATCTGCTGACTCTTCCAGTATCCTCGGAGGTGACTATGCACATACACGCTCCATATGCGTGTTCACTTGCATCTGAAAACCCATGCAATTCGATGTCGATGGCCTGATCTAGGCATATCTCTCGAGGTATTTTAATCGTTGATACCTGTTGTAAATCTCTTGAATATTTGTTCCAACGATTGGTGTAATTCAATGGTAGTGGCTCGTCCCATCCACTCTTCAATTTCCATAACTCTTGAATGAAAATTTTACCAATGATTGTAATAGGTCCTATCAATCCTAGAGGGTCATAAGTTATCGATAATTCACTCAGGACTCCTCTCTTAGTTGTCGCCTTTGAAGTAATTAATTTTGTGTTGTAACTGATGTTGTCCATTGACGTGTCCCAGACCATTCCTAAAGTTGTCACATTGACATTGACTTCCATGTCGTTCCTCGTTAAGACAGTTACTCCATCGTTACAGTCTGTTTTAAAATCCATGAATGCTTGCTTGTTGTTACTTGCCCATTTCCTTAGCTCGAATCGACCACTTAGAAGCAGGTCATTTACTTGATCGCGTAATACTATGAGTTCATTTAATGAGTTTGCGCCTGTTATTAAATCGTCAACGTATATGTCCGATAAACATCTGTCACTTCCGATTGGAAATCTTTTGATTTCACGTAGCGCAAGTTCCCGTACTGTGCGATTGGCTAGATAGGCAGCACTAGCGGTGCCATAGGTGACAGTTGCAAGTTCGTATGACGTCAGCACTTCTTCTGGACTATTCCTCCACCATATCCGTTGATATTTTCTGTCTTCTGGTCTTACTAATACCTGTCGGTACATCTTCGCAATATCAGCCGTAATCCCATATTTCCAACATCTCATCTTGAGTAAAATGGAGAAAAGATCATTTTGAATAGGTGGTCCGACCATCAAGATATCGTTTAAAGACACTCCTGTCGAAGTAGGAGAAGATCCGTTAAATACAACTCTTAATTTAGTAGTGATACTGCTCTCCTTAAGAACACAATGGTGAGGAAGATAGTAGCCATCATGTATGTTACCTGTTGATTTGTGCATGTGTCCTAAATGAATGTATTCACTCATGAATGCGCGGTATTCGGCATACACGTCAGATTGCTTTGCTAATCTACGTTCTAGGGAGAAAAAACGCCGCTTTGCTGACTCATGAGATACTCCAAGTCGTGATGTGCAGTCTTTGAATGGAAGTGCCACTTGAAACTGCCCTCTGATGTCACGCGAGGTCGTTGCTTTGTAGTGATTTTCACATCTTGCATCAACAGGTGCTGGTGATTCGTTCTTGTAATTTTCTAGTTCCCAAAATCTAGAAATTACTTCTTGAATGCCTACCAATCCCACTACGTTGTTGTTGTTTCGTTTTTGAAATTTTGAAATTGGTGGTAATTCTCCGTTGACAACCCAGCCGAAGTGTGTATTGAATAATGTCAGCGGTTTAAGTCCAATCTCTCCCCCAAGTAATATGTCTCGGTAGTGGGCATTCCCTATGATAAGATCAACCTCCTGTGGTTCCAAAAATTCCGGATCTGCTAATTGGATGTCCTTTGGGATTCTTGATCGATCGAAGTCTAATTGTCGTGTAGGGATTTGATCCGTTATTGCATCGATGACGAGTGCACTAATGTTTATGTTAAAGTCTGAATAACGAGAACTGATTTTTGTAGAAACTACTTCACTGATGTTACGGGTAATTTGGCCCACAACTGAGATTGGCATGTTTGTACCTTTGCGAATAAGTCCAAGACGATTCACACACGATTCCGTTATTACGTTTGCTTGAGCACCAGTGTCTAAAATTGCACGCACTGTTTGAAAGTGTCCCTTATTGTCTTTAGCTGCTACCTTACACGTCGATAATAAAACTCTTGATGGGGTGTAGGTGAAGTTTACCGCAGCTAAGGTGGGTGAAGTTTTGGGAACCAATTCCGGCGTTTGTTTGTTGGGTTTGTTGAAGTGGAGTAACGTGTGATGTTTCTTTTCGCATTTTCGACAGCTAATTGATCTGCATTTAGACACCGCGTGATTTCTGCCAAGACAGTTGTAGCAAAGACGTTTCTCCTTCACGAAGCTATGTCGGTCTTCGGTGCTGAGATTGATGAATCTCTCACATTTGTAAATTGCATGTCCACCTTTACATAATTCACAGCTGACATCGGCAATCTGTAGTGGAAACACCTTTGGTTTTGGTAGGTTACTCGAATCATTGATATTATCTCGTGTAGCTTCAAGCTGCTTGCATTTTGATGATAGAAACTTCGTTATGTCTTCGTACGTTGGCAATGTGTCACAGCTTCTTCCTTCCCATTCCTTCTGTAGTGTATTGTCCAATTTTTCGGCGATTAGTTCTACTAGGAAGTCACCACAATGTTTCACTGGACGGCCAAGTACTTGTAAAGAAGCGTAATTAATTGCAATTGTATCGATGAGATGACGTAAGGACTGGTGATTATCCCGTTTCATTTGTGACAGGTGAATGATTGATTGAATGTGACCTTTCACAATAAGACGATCGTTCTGGTAGCGATTCCTCAGTTGTTTCCACGCAAGTTCATAACCACTGTCGGAGCCCTTTATGCATTTTAGTATGAGAGAGGCGTCTCCTTTCAACGCTCCTTGAAGATAATAGAACTTCTGTGTGTTGGATAATGAAAAATTATTATGAATAAGGGCTTGAAATGAGTCACAAAAATTGGGCCAGTCTTCATATTTTCCGCTGAATGTTTGCAGTTCTATTGTTGGAAGTTGCACTTTTTGTTGAGGCTCTATTTTTGCAGGCATCGTGCTAAGTGTGGTATGAATGCTTTCGCACGGATTGTAAGAGCCATGTAATTTCTCTTAAATTCACGTTCTTCCTTTGAAATGTCAATATCTTCGTCGTCCAGGTTTGACTTCACTAGTCTGAATTCGTTTAACGAAGGTGTAAAGTCATTCAGGTATTCATTGACTCCCGTCACAGCTGTGATGTCCAACTTCTCAGGTAGGTTGTCTAGATATGTCTTGAAGTCGTTCGCTGAGTCCAATAGTGTTGTCTTTTTGGATTGAAGTTTCTTGATAATGGACGCCGACATTTTTGTGCACCGATGCTTCAGCTTATAAACCCGTGACGTTAGAAATACTCACGAACCGATTTTCTACTAGTCGTAGAACACAAACACAAAGAAAGATTCGCGAGCCACACACAATGTTCAACAAGGGCTTATACACTGTTTCGAACGCGCTAGATCGTTTATTGCACGCAATCCAAGTAGCACAAGTAAGTTTTTACACAGTATTAGTAAGAAATTTTAAAATGAATTGAGAGAGAGGTGTTTTGTCAAAGTGACGTCTACGAAAATTGCAATTTTTAAGCTCAAAATCTAACTCAAATTATGTATCCGGTTCGACGGACCATGTTTGCGCGTTTGACGCGTCTTTTGTTCTTTAAATTAGGGATCCCAGATTGCAAGACTTTAACTTTGCAAAAGGTGCTGGAAGGTGATAACAAAGGTGAAAGGATAGTAAAGGTTAGCGAAGTTAGTGAAAGATAAATGATAGGATACACAAAATGAGAAAGGAACAAGTAGGAATTACAATCTTATAATACTTGTGCTGATAAATTGGGTTTATTTTTTATTCTCTCTTTTTGGTTGCTATTAACAACACTTACATTTTTTACACCGCTTATGTGATCAACAACATATTAAAATTCAAATAACAAATCAAATAAATCAAGGCCTGAACAATAATGACATACCATGGAATTGATACAACAATTGCAGCTGTCAAAATAGCACAAGATATTGCTGTTACTTAATAAACGACAAAAAGCATAACGAATACATCGTGATAACTGTGGTCTGCTTAATACCACTTTATTAGGAGAATTTTTTCTGGTATAGTGTAAATCATTTCGAAAACATTTACTTTAATCGAGTGACTGCGATATCTTTTGCCATTTTGAGATTCGCAATTGTTGTTTCAATTTCATGGCATGTCATTATTTTTAAAAAATCACATTACTTTTTCTTAATTATTTTAACTTAGAGAAACGTAAAGTGATAAACGTTAACATGAATGAATTCAGAATTTTTCTCTCTACAAAAAAGGTAAATACATTTTGTTTCTAAAATAAATAGGGGAGCCAAAATTTGAACATTTCAAAATTTACATGAGATTTCCTATGTTGCGTCCGCCAAATCAACACCCGGTATACAAAATATAAATATTGACACAATATTGTTACAAGATGCATTTCTACTAGGTTATTCTATTAAACTTTCAAATAATAAGTTAGAATTGATGAATTAAATAATATTATTAACAGGTAAGTTTATTTTTCATGAACCTCTTCTTTTAATTATTTATTTGCAACACTATTTTTAATTTATAAATAAATTACATACAATTCTTAACATATAAATTAAAATAATATATAAATTAAATTTTCTAATTTCTTTGAAAAATCTGTTGTCACGTGTTAGTTTCACTATTTTTCAAAACGCACTTTTTGTAATGAGTCCTCATGTTGCTGCTTTGGGAGAAAGCCAGCCCGCACTTTTGACACGAGTAGGGCTTTATACCCATGTGGAAATTCATGTGGGTCTTCAGGTGGTGTTTTTTGGTGAAGCTCTTTGGGCACAGCGTACAAGAATACGGTTTCACACCTGAAGTAATAATTAAAAAAAAATGTAAAAATGAGAATTTGGTTGAATAGTAAAATAAAAGGCAGGTTAAACATAAATTATGTATGATCATAAAACATGAATATAGTTTTACATCTGAGAAAAAAGAACATTATAGTTAGATAGTGTCAAAACTCGTAATTGATATTTTACAATTATCTTTAACCTATTTTTTTCTGATTGATCTCCATTGTTATAGTTAATATGAAACACAGAAAGAATACTTTAAATCGTTTATTATTCAACAATTATACCAATCATTTATTTCACTATTTTTCTGACTATGGTTTCTCCTGTTTTACATTGACTGTCATTCAATTTAAAACAGAAAAAAACACAGAAATAGTGGATACAAAAATTGTTAAATTTTAAATGAGGTAACCACAATCATTTAAAATTCAACAATTTTATCAATCTCCTATTTCTGTATTTTCTTGACGATAATTCGTATTTAACTTTGTTTTTCTGTACTTGATTCTTACATGGATGTGAATAGATGTGATATTTGTTTTGTGTTTCGTATTTTTTGTGTACCTGTGTGTAGTCGTGCGTGCAGACTCATGTTGGAGCGATCGGCGAAGCTCTTTCCGCATTCCTGGCAGGTGTAGGGGCGCTCGCCAGTGTGGACTCTCTGGTGCTGCTTCAGTAGCATCTTCCGCGAAAAGCTCTTTCCGCAGTCGCCGCACACGTGCGGCTTCACACCTGAAAGAAGAGGGGCCATCGAAGGCTCGCAATTTATTATCACAATCCAATCTTATGAATGAGTTAAATAAGCTTCTTAAGTGTTCATCAACTGTGGGGTCTTTATATTAGAGTTTTAGAGAATTGTTTTGTTGTTGTGTTTTGGGTGCAATCTGGTTTTGATTAACAAATTAACCGATTTTTTTTGTAAAAAGTTAGTAAATTTACAATTCCCCGTGTAGAGGTTATAACCTGCGTACGGCAGCTCTTTGTCTAGAGGCAGGTCGTGGATCGAAATAAAAAAAGTATTTGAAACAAAAACAAAAAAATAAAAAAATATGTTATGGGCGCCACTTGGTTTAAGTAAAATTAATCTTCCTAACTAAACCAAGAAATTAGGAAAACTTTATTATATTGAGATAAGAAAATAGAAAATTAGAAAGCTTTTTTTAAAATTAATAAATTATTTAATAATGTCAAAGTAAATAATTATCAACAAAAATCAATCCTAAATCAAAGTTAACTAGATCCGGTTCATTTGGTTGTAATTAATTAAATTAAATTGAATCAAATCGACTTAAATAATAACATTAAATAACACTATTTGTTTGAAAAAAATTACGTCACCTTTCCCTTACATATTCATAACAGCAATTAAAATATCATTAATATAATTTCATTAGAGAAATAGAATTCATTCAAGAATATTATATTGCATTTTGAAAATTATATTCATACGACTGACACAAAAAATATAAATATTCATAAGAAAAATAGAATTCGTTCAAAAATAAGATACTAAATCTTAAATATTATATTCATACGATTTACACAGAAAAAAAAAAGAAAAATCAAAGTAATTGATTAATCAACTTCGATTACAAATGAAGAAAATATTTTTAATTAAATTTACTCGCCTAGTTGATTTCCCTTTTTTTTTACTTAAATTTTGAAATTTCAACACGCAATTGACGAATACTTAAACGAATATTCGATTCGTTAAATATTAACAAAAAAAACACTATCACTAAATTTACTTTGTGGATTTTTCTCGAGTAACGAAAATAAATTGTTGCACTTTGTATAGAAAAAATATTCAAAAACTTATCATTTGCGTTGCGGCGCTTCCTCCGGGTTCTCACTCCAAATCGGCCGCACTTCAGCTCCGGTAGCACGAAACGAACACCAAAATCCGTGCGATTTCCAAAAACAAGAAGTTGATGAGAAAATCCAAGCCGCCCACCAATCGAGCGTCCGCAATACAATGCGATAAGGAAATACTGGTGGATAAACCTCTCCAGGTTAAATCCTCAAAAAAATAGACAAATAGGCGACATGCCGGCAGGCCTACGCCGTCCAAAAATTAGTTAAATCAATCCCTCACGGGAAGAAAATAAAACTCGTTACCTGAAGGTATTGTGTGGCCTGAAGAGATAAGCACTTAGCTAATTTAATTAATACGCCGATCACACAGATGCACTACGATTTTATTTCAACGTATTTAACGATCGATCACATAGATCGCGTCGAGCACACAGCCCGGAAGATAATAATCAAAAATTTCCTCAAATTCACCTTCGCGACAAAAAACTCGCTGTTGCCAATATTTATTTAATTAATTTAATAAATATTAAAATCAATTTAAAAAATAACTAGACAATAATTAGAGATGGCTTAATGATAATCAGAATTAGGTAATTGACGACAAAAAAAAGAAGAAAACAAACGAAACATTTGCTTAATTAGCTCGAAAGAATTAATAACAAATATGTATACATGGTTGTCTATGTTGAATAGGGATGGCAAAAAATATAAATATATCGATATAATCATCATATGATATATCGAAAGCTATATATCGATACATGCGATATATCTAAACAAAAATATCGATATCATGAAAAATATCGATATATTTTTTTATTATATTCAAATCAATCGAATCTAAAGTTTTTGAAACGTAAAGTAGGTACTGAGGAAATATTGAAAGGTAATACATTAAAAAAAAATAAGTGTATTTTTTGATTAAGTAAGTACAAGTTAAAAGTGTTCTACAAAATTGCATGTTTTTACAAAAAAAAATTAAAATGTATTTTTTATTACAATTTAGTCAAGTTTACAATTAAATGTCTTACAGGAACAAGACTGTTTGCCTGCATTTGTGATTTTGTGCATTAGGTGAATACATCAGTTCCACAAATGCAAGTTATCAGGCAAAGAGCTCAAAAATAATAATTTGGAAAGCCTACTTCCCGTGAGACGGTTACGACTTTTAGTAGCTGTTGCTCCGGCTTTTGAAAATAGCCTCTCGCTGGGGACCGACGTTGCTACAACACAAAAATATTTTGCCGCCACTTTAAATAAGTTGGGATATACCAATTTCATTTCGCTCCAGGTGTCCAAGGGATCGTCTTTCAAGTTTCTAACTGGCAAACTTAAATATTGATTGAGTTCACTATCTTTATGTAATTTCCCTTGCCCACTTTTTTTAGTGTGCGCTAATTTTTTATGGTGCGCCCATATATCAAATTCCGGTTCTTCAGTATCCGAATCAGAAGATTCTGATGATGAAGAAGTGCTTTGGAAAGTCGCGATCTCACTTTTGATGTGTCGCATCACTGTGCCCAGGACTTGAGGATCCCTGAAGTTTATTTGTTTAAATCGAGAATCCAATATTGTGGAAACAGCTGGTATATAAGATTTCTCAATAGCACCAAACCTCTTTTCGATTTCTTTTAATAATGATGTTTTCAAGTGTTTACCTACTTCATACTGGGGCGAATAATTGTTGTACTGGTTTATCAGACAACCAATCATTGGTATTACTTTACTTATTGTGGGGTAATTTTCGCCACTTATCTCTACTGTCATCCTTTCTAGTGGCTTCAAAAGTTTGCATATTTCTCGTAAATGCTCAACTTCGGCTGCAGTAATCATATTTGGAGCATTAACATCGGAAAACAAAATATTGCTGACCATAGATGACATTAGTAGAAATCTCTCTATCATGTAATATGTGGAGTTCCAGCGAGTTTTGACATCCAAAATCATTTTTTTAATGTTTCCTTCTATCGTTCCTGCATCGATTTGTATTTTTCTTAATTGATCACTAGCCTTAACGCTTCTTTTGAACCATACTACTATTGATCGTATCTTGTCAATAATAATACTCAAACCTTCTGTGTTTGTAATTGAATTTTCACACACCAAATTGAGGGTATGTGCGAAGCATGGGATGTGTCGGTTTTTCCCAAATTTGTCATGCATAGCTTTGACCATATTGGCTGCATTGTCCGTCACTACAGCAACAACATCATTAGGATCAATTCCCCAATTTTGAAGAGCTTTGCCTAATTCTAAAGCAATATAGTCTGCCGTGTGAGACTCTGATAATTCAACAATACCTATTGTCGCTGATGTTAACTTCATGTCATGTACAAAGTGGACAGTGATGCCCATAAAACTTTTGGTCTGCATATCGGCAGTCCATATATCCGTCGTAATTGTGAAATACTTCGATTTTTTCAATATATTTTTAAATGCTGTTGAAATCACTTCGAACTTTCTATCAACATTATTTTTGATGGTGTTTCTGGTTGGTACTTTGTATAAAGGTGCCACTTGTTTCATCAAAGACAGAAAACCTTTACCCTCTACAATATTGAATGGCAAATTATCCTGAACAATAAATTTTATTAATGCTTCCGTTAGTTTCACATTTTTAGAGCCACCATCTAAAAATAAAAACAAATGATGCATTCATGCAAGTACTATAAACTTTTGCTTTACCTTTGAAAGATGAAATTGTTTTGAAGGTAGACACAATTGTAGCTTGCTTGTATAATGAGCTTGATTTTTCTGTACTTGTGCTTGGTTCAACATCATATTCAGAAACCGTCATTGTTGAAGTTGATGAATGAACATCATCATCAAATTCTTGTGAAGCAATCAGATTTTTCTAGAAATAATATTAACTAATAAATTCATTAACAATTGCGGTTCTATTAGTCATACCTCATCTTGATGTAGTGAACTACTAGTCCCAGCCGTTTCTACATCCATTCGACTTTCGGGTTGGGATGGACGTTTTTTCTTCTTTGGTTCATCAGTCTCCTTTTTCTCCTCAGTTAAATGTTGTAAGATGGAGGAGTGTTTTTGTTTTAAATGTGTTTTCAAATTTGTTGTATTGCCCGAAGTCTTCAGCACCTTGGCACACAAATTGCATTTAGCAGTATTGGGAGTAACTTTTTGAAAATGTTTCCAAATGTTACTTCTCGGAGGAGCCATATTTTCAGGACCAACAATCAGTCACTTTAAATTTATGTAATAAATCAAGATTATTTTATTTTCAACTTCACTAAACTTTTGAACAATCACACTATTATTTATTCACAGCAAACACTTTCAAAGCTCTTTGCAGACTGCAGAAAATTTTTTTGTTGAGGTGTATTTATAAACTTCGAACGGGTATTCCCCGACAAAAATTTTCGGGGAAGAACTGGATTCCGTTCAAGTAATTCAAAGGAATCCCAATTATAGCCGATAATTCGGGTACCTATTGTATCAAATACAGGTACCTAATAAGTTATTTGCGCTTCTCGACGCTAGATGGTGCTGAGAAATTTAACGAGTGATAAAACAAACTAGATTGAAGTTTCGCCAAATTGTGGTGCGTGCAATTTGCAATTAATTAGTTTTTTGATATAGGTATTTACACAAAAATATCGATATATTTTGCGATATATCGAAACTATTACATCGATATTTATATATCGATATATTTGAAAAAATATCGATATATTTAATATATCGATGTATCGTTGCCATCCCTAATGTTGAAATACTACATTGTAATAAAAATATTGTTCCAATTTTTATCGGCGATAAAAGTGAACGTTACAAGGTTTTAGTAGAGCTCAATACCTGTAACTAGGCGCCAATTCTAACATTTCATAAGCAGGTGAAGAACACATTTTTCTTCCCACTTTTCAACAATATTTAGATCCTTACCCCAACTCTCTTTGCATTTAACTTTCGAAAAATAGTTTTGCCGAAATGTCGATTAAAGCATCAAGCTCGATAAAAAAACAAATGAAATCTCGAGAGGGAGGAGAATAAGAAAGGAACGGGTTTGTCCACAAACGTGCTCGTGCAAATACGAGCTCAAAGACAGCTTCATATAAATTACAAGCGCGATTTAATGCGCCTTTCCATGCATACACATAAATGCACGTTTTACTAACTTTATGAATGAGCGCTCTTATTGTCCAGAAGTTGTAACTCTCGTAAGTAACGTTTTGAATTATAGAAATGCAAAACACGAAGTTGTTATTTTTTGTGACTGAGTCATGGGATTAACGATCGAGATTATAAAATAATTGCGTGCCTTATCCTTTCTCATCTTAAGCAATTGAGAGATTTTCATAAGATAAAAAGCATATTTATTTTCCGAAATAATCACCCTATATATTTCTGTAACTATACTCTGTTTCTTTTATATTATGACCAAACTTAGGGTGTATTTACTGCGAATAGTTACAGTCCTGCTTTAACAGTAGGGTATTTTTAACATCAAATTTTAAAATGTTAGTAAATGATTATCAATGTGACAAATAAATCATTATTTGTCAAATAAATTGTCAGGATGCAGAGATTTTCAAAAAGGAGAATGCTACAACTTGCCACTTCACAACACATACAAAGTAAAAAATCCCGAGTCCAACAGTGCAAAAAACGTATTTTGAAAAAAAATGTGACTGTGTAGTTTACTTTCACATATTCCATATCAACATTTGTAAAATTAATGAACATGGGATCAAAACTAAGTCGAAGTATATTTTGAACTTCACTTTAAATCAGTGTTTTATACGCGTGGCGCATGAAGTAAAATTTCGAGTTTAGAAAAGCCGGATTTGGCTTGATCGCTCCGCTGCGCTACGCGACCAAGCCAAATTTTCAGGCTTTTCTAAACTCGAAATTTTACTTCATGCTTAGTCTGGGAGTGGAAAACATTCGTTAGAGTTTTTAAATTGAAAGTTTATAATAAGATCACGAATGTCTGAAGACTTACATTGAAAAATCGTAACATGTATACCTAAAAGAAAAATTCCTTGTATTTAGAACGTTTTTAAAATTTAAACATATAAATAGGCAAATAATGAAGAAGACAAATATTCCTAAGTAAGGAATATTACCTGACTTTCCTATCCTACCTGATCCTTAGAGACACTATATTAAATTAGTAGTAGATACAAATAATTAGAGGCGGTGATAGGTAAATACATTTGTGCTCGTAATCTTTGTGAGTTAATTTAATTGTCATATTAATATCAGATTTCCCTTCACATAACCTACAAATTAAAAGTTGATTTACAACATAACATGTGATTAATCTTGTCCAAGCCTAAAACACACAACCTGAATCATACCACAAAATTCTTGAAATGTCAAACTTGATTGGTCATATTAAAAAAAAAAACAAATTATACAAATCTGTATGTGGGAGGTAAACTACACCAAGACACATTTTTTGAAATTCTACAGTGCTAGAGGTAAGCTCTTGATAGAGTAAAAAATCCCGAGTCTAACAGTGCAATAAACAATGTTACTTTTTTGTTTCATTGGCCTCGGCTTTCGCCATACAGCCATCTACCATTATATTATTTTTTAAATTTAATTAATTAACTAATGCTCACATTTATTCAATTTGTTTTTACGCCACAATACATTCACACTACATCCATGGACCCGGATGGAATAATTTATTACTCATAACTTATTCCCCCGGACGGGATCGAACCCGCGACCTCTTGGTCCGTGGGCAGGGTCTCTACCCACTCGGCCACCGAGGCCCCAAAAATGTGACTTTGTGTAGTTTACTCTCACGAACAGATATAAACTAAACATAATATCATAATTAATCATATTTTCAATCAAATAAGGTATGATACTACGTACATCCACAATTCTCGAATTCTAAAGTTTTTTTTGCATATTAAAATTCCTGTCTTTGACTGTGGCACTTTAGATAATTTAAACCATTTACACAAATTGCAGGTATATGTGTTGACATTACGAAAGCGATCCGTATAATGAAGCAAGTTGCCGGTAACGAGCTTGAGAAACTGCACTTTTTGCGCGCGCGCTGACGCTCGTTTATCTATCTAATTGCGCGCCTATTGAGGATCGCAAGTGGTCCTTTAGGAGGCGATTTAAGTGCAATTATTTATTATCGCGTGATGTGATTTTAATAATAACAATACGGTGCGTGATTATTAACCAATTAAAAGAATGGATAAATGGCGAGGAAAAAAGTGTGTAATCATGAAATTATTTAATGAGAGATTAAAATATTGAGTGACTGAGAGATTCAAAAATTAATAGACTGAGAGATTAAAAAGTTAAGAGACTAAGCAATTGAGAAGTGAAGAGACTGAAACGTAGAAAGAAATTATTTAATGAGAGAATGAAAAATTGTGAGACTGAGAGATTGAAAATTAAGAGACTAAGAGATTAACAAATTGAGAAAATGAGCAAATTGAGAAGTTAAAAGGCTGAAACATAGAAAGACTAATGTACTGATAGACAAACTGATGAATGACCTAAAGCTTAATAGAATGACAAGGATAGATAATTAATAGACTGATACTGTCAAAACACTGATATCTAAAGAATGATAGGCATACTCTGATAAACGTGCAAGAGATATTAATAAAAATTAACACTGATAGACTGATAAGATACTTAAAGATTGATTGATGAAAGACTCGCGAGAGATTAAGATAAAACTTAATAACTGATAGAAACACTAACTGATAAGACACTGAAATCTAATGACTGATGGAATGATGTTAAATTTATGCGTGACTAATGATAGACTGATTGAGTGAGTGATAAGAGATCGATAGGCTATTGAGTGACTGATGAGATAGTGATAAGAGACCGTTGAGTGACTGATTTGACTGAGAAATAGTTGATAGACTAAACTTAAAGGTAAAAACTAATAATTTGGAGAAAAAACTGATAAACTGATAAGAGACTAAGACCTAATGACTGATGGAGCGATAAAAGATATATGCGTGACTGATGAGAGACTGAGACTGTTTAATAACTAATAGGAAAGTGAGAAGAAACCGCCACTTACTTATGAAAGACTGAAAAATAGTTAATAGGATGATGAACATTAATAAAACACTGATAATAGAATTACTGATACTCTAATGAGAGATGGAAACTTATGAGTGCCTGATGAGAGACTAATAGACTGTTGAGTGACTGATAAGAAAGTAATAAGAGACTGAGAGATAGTTGATAGACTAATAAACACTGACACTGATAATAGAATAACTGATAAACCGATGAGAATCTAAGAGATCTATGAGAGATGGAAAGACTGATGAGAAACTGAGAATAAGAAACTAAATCTAATGAATAAATTATTAGAGACTCGTGACAGATTAAACTGATGATAGAATAACTGATAAACTGATGAGTATCTAAGAGATCTATGAGAGATGGAAAGTCTGATGAGAAACAGAGAATTAGAGACTAAATCTAATGAGTAAATTATAGGAGACTCGTGAGAGATTAAGATAAAACCTAATAAATGATAGAGAAACTGATAAACTGATAAGAGACTGAGACCTTATACTGATAGACTGATGAGAGATTTTGCGTGACTGATGAGACTCGTATAAACGACTGATGAAAGATTGATAGACTGTTAAGTGACTGATGGGAGTGATAAGAGACCGTTAAGTGACGGAAGAGAGACTGTTGGATAGTTGATAGACTGATGAGCGATTAATTAGACAGTGATAATGAAGTAACTGATAAACTGATGAGAGACTAAAAGATCGATAAGAGATGGAAATGCTAATGAGAAACTGACAAAATAAGAGACTAAAACTAGTGGGTAAAAGATGAGAGACTTGAGATATTGAGACCTGATAACTGATGGAATAATGAAAGATTTATGTGTGACTGATGAGCGACTTATAAGTCACTGATGAGAGACTAAGAGATAGTTGATAAACTGATAAGTTATTAATACGACACTGATAATAGACTAACTGACGACAGACTAAGAGATCGATGAGAGATAGAATGACTGATGCAAACTCACGAGACACTCATCATAGACTGAAAGACTACGACCTAACAACTGATAACAGACTGATGAGTGACATAAGAAGTTGAGTACTTTATTTAGACCGTGCTCTTTTCTAAAAACTCCATTTCTTTAGATCCTGCCCAAAACGTCCTTTTGTAATATACCGCTGATGGACTGATAAGTAAAAAGACTGATATAGATGGATGATTGAGACTTAAGGATTGGTGAACTTTTATGTCTTTAGGTCTCAATCTTCCATCTATCAGGATATCAGCGGTCTATTACAGATTAGAAACTGATGATATACAAATTGATAAACTGAGATCTAAAGAATGTCACAAAGACTTTGAGAAACTCACCAGTTTATCTATCATGCGATGCGAAACTAAAAGAATGATAGACTAAGACTAATAAGTGACGGACTAAGATATAACCAAATAACCGATGAACTTTCTGATGTATGATAGACTGATGAACTTACTGATGTATGATAGACTGATGAGACTGATAAGAGACTAAGGCCCAGTTGCACCAGAAACGTTGAACTCAAGTTCAAGCTGAAATTCTGTTTAAGATGACAGTTCCAATTGTTCTAATATCACTTTGAACTCAAGTTCAGAGTTGAACCAGTTTGTTGTAACTGGCCCTAAGATAAAACCAAATGACTGATAAACAGACTAATGTATTATAGACTAATAAGAACCCGTGAGGCGGATGAAATGCTAAATCTGGGCTTTTTTAAAATAGTTTATCTTATTGTAGAAAGACTCTCTGAACTCCTGGTCCTTTTCTTTTTAGAGAATAATTCAAATTCAAATCTATTTGAATTCGAGAAAATAAGCATATGCTTCATATAGTTCGCTTCTTCTCTTAAGGCTTTTTAATCCCCTGCTCCTTCTCTTTACGCCTGTTTACTTAAAACGCTTCTCTTAAAACTTTGTAAACACTTAATCCTTTTCTTTAGACTGGTTTTCTTTATGCTATTTTTTTGACACTGTTCTCGGAATTGTGTTTTATAAACCTATACTTTCCGATTAATAAATTTAAGCATAATTTATGTAGATATTCATATTTATTAATCCATAAAATCAACACATTTTCTTCTTGAACCTCTTATTCTGCTAAGCTTATATACATCACAATAATCCTGAATTATAACTTAACAGTTATTATTCATGCCATTCTAAATTGCCGGGTGGTCTAAAACTTGATTGATTTATGAAGCACTTATTAGCGATAATAATCTGCGGAATATTACAAACCAATTTGCGATTTAGAAGCGCTCAAAGGCCTCAACGAGTGATTGATATCTCTGTTGTTTCACGGGTTTGCGCGCATAATAAGCATAAATTAGTGTCCACTTCTGGAGTTGAGTGTCGCGCGCCTTGAAGAGACGATAAATTTCGATTCGCATTATTTAAATGTGTAAATAATTGTATTTGATAATCACAATAATTTGATAACAAAAACTAAATTTTGATTACACAAACTTAATGTTAGTAATATAAAGTAAATTTTAATAATACCTACAAATTAAATTTTATTCACACAAATTGAAATGTTAAAGTGTGATGATTTAAGATTGGCGAATAAATATTATAGGTATATGAAATAAAAATTTGCAATATTTATTAATGTGAGATCAAACTTAATATTAATTTTAATAAACAGCATACTGTGAACTTCACTTTAAAGAAAAATTTAACATAAAGAAAAATTGAGTTTGTCAATAGTTTGTCTAATAAATGCCTAATAAATTACCTACAAATTAAATTTTATTCACACAAATTGAAATGTTAAAGTATAGCATCTGATGATTTAAGATTGGTAAATAAATATTTCGGTTATATAAAATAAACATTTGCAACATTTATTAATGCGAGATCAAATTTAATATCAATTTTAAAAAACAGTATATTGTGAACTTCACTTTAAATCAGTGTCTTATACGCGTGGCGCATGAAGTAAAATTTCGAGTTTAGAAAAGTCTGAAAATTTGGTTTGGTCGCTCCGCTTCGCGGAGCGACCAAACCAAATTTTAAGACTTTTCTAAACTCGAAATTTTACTTCATGCTTAATCTGGGAGTGGAAACACTCGTTTGTAGTTTCAAATTTTACGATTTCATTAAAGAATCGAATTCCTCATGAAAAATCCAAACACTGAATCATCGAGATATGTATACTTAAAAGAAATTTTCCGTATTATGAACATTACATTTTAATCACACATAGGTTAACATTTCAGCAGATTATTAAAGACTGATAAATCTTAAATGCAAATTTGAGAAAATCTTTAATGCAAATTTGAATGAATCTTTGATTCAAATTTGAATAAATCTTTAATGCAAATTTTAATAAACCTTTAATGTAAGTTTTAAGTTTGAAGTATTTGTTGTTATAATTAAATATTCGTGAATCTAAGATCTTTTTTAATATAGAAGTAAAGAATATAGTGAACATATATCAAAAATAAAAATAAGTAGTAGATAACAAGTTCAGCGATTTCTATAATTCCATTCAATTTGATTCATTTAAATGAAATACGCATACCCAACAATTATAAGAAGATTAAATTTCAATTACGTACTTAAGCTAACAATTTATATAGATTATCGTTAGTAGATGCAAAAACATGAATGACTTAACTGTAAGAAAACGAAACACTTAGCTAGATTATTCAGCTTATATATAATAAACAAATCATCTTCAAGCTTGCATTCCTTCAATAATAAATTTTTAAATTAATTTTAATATGGGTTATATTAACCTTAATTTGAAAATGTATCATATATTCAATAAAAAAAAAAACTCTAAACTGCCATAGTAAATATTGTAGGTTGGCAGCTTTAAAATTATATATTATAATTAACGTATGTGCAATAAAAAAACCTCAAGAGTGATATGATTTTATCTTTTTTAAAATTTAAGTTGGCTACACGCTTTAGGAGTTGACATATAAAACGTCAAACATAATAATTATAATGTATAATTTTAGAGTTGCCAACCTACAATATTTTCCATAGCACTCTAGAGGTTTTATTTTATTGAACGAGCTTGAAAATATATTTTGTATTTTAATATTTTTGTGTACAAGATTATTAGGTAATAATAGATAATATCGTGTGTTCAATTAATAAAAACATCTAGAGTTTGATGATTTACTATTTTTAAAAATTTAGGTTGGCTACACGCTTTGGGTATTGACATGTAAAACGTCAGACATAATATCGTATTTATATCTGACGTTTTACATGTCAATATCCAAAACGTGTAGCCAACCTAAATTTTAAAAAAGAGTAAATCATCAAACTCTAGATGTTTTTATTAACTGAACATACGATATTATCTATTTTTACCTAATTATCTAGTACACAAAAATATTAAAATACAAAATAAATTTTTAAGCTGGGTTTTTTCACTCTAATTTCTGTAATTGAAATTCAAACTTTACTTCTTCTTAATATCTGTTCATTTATTTTCTATCATAAATTCTTGCCTACGCACGTTACTCGTCATTACAAAAACTGTATGTGTGGGTGCTCGGAGTAATTACAGAGGTGTACTCAATTAAATTTAATGAAATGTTTCACACTCACCGGTGTGAATGCGCAGGTGCATGTTGTAAGCCACTCTTTGGTTGAATCTCTTCGGACAGTGCTGGCAGGCGTATTCTTTTCGGTCCCTGTGGATCTTCATGTGGCTGCTCAAGTAGCCTCGATCGTTGAAGACTTTTCCGCATTCTGGGCAGGTCGTGGAAAACTTTTTCGTACCATCATGTATTGATCTAGAATTAAATTAATCGATAATGATTGTGTAATGTAATTAAAACTGTAACGAATTAAATAATATATAAATAATTAATCTAACCACAAAAACATTGAAATCCTCGTAAATTTATCCTCGTATATTTGTAAATAATCAAAATTTGAGAGTAAACAACGGTTCATGAAAGAATCATCATAATAAAAATCAAGCTTCCAAACTTATAAATATTGTAGACTAAACTTCTACGAATAAATTGATATCAATTCATGTATTGATCTAGACTTAAATAATAATATTCAAGTAATTATTGTCACTATAAAAACATTGAAATCCTCGCAAATGTAAACGTTTTAATGTTATTTTTGTAAATAATCAAAATTTAGTAGAAAATAACGGTTAATCTTTCATGATAATGAAAATATAGCTTTGAAACCTATGCATAATGAACAGTAAAGTTCTACTAATAAATTAACAGTAATTTTTATCAACAAAAAATATTTATAAATTAAAATATGAAACACTGCTAAATCATCATATAATATACATTTTTTGTTAATATTACCTTAATTTATTAAAAGTAGTTAACCCTTTAATCGCCATTGATGCAAGAACGCAATATTATTGATTAATCAATATTGAAAAGTGTTTCAATGTTTTATACCACTGTATTTTAATATTTCTACGACTCAAGTTTCGAAAAATTTAGAGTTATTTTCACGTTTGGCAAAATAACAATGTTTTTATGACTAAAAATTATTAAATAGTATTAATTTAATACTTTTTAGTCATAGAAACATTGTGAATTTGTTAAACTTGAAAATGACACTAATATGCCGAAACGCGAGTCGTTGATATATTAAAATAAAGTGGTATAAAACACTAAAACACTTCTCAATATTAATTTAATAATATGTATTACCACGTAGTAACGATCAATACTGTACAAATATTGCAATATTTTTCATTTTTTGTTATTAAATTACTAAAGAAGGTAATTTGATATATTGTATTATTTGACCTGATTTAAGAATATGTGAATAAAATGTAAATATTTTGTTATTTAAATATTGTGATTATTACTCATTTTAAAAAGGAATTTTTTAGTGTATTTCTAATTTCACACTACTTCAGTGTTTTATACGCGTGGCGCATGAAGTAAAATTTCGTGTTTAGAAAAGCCTGAAAATTTGGTTTGGTCACTCCGCTTCGCGGAGCGACCAAACCAAATTTTAAGGCTTTTGTAAACACGAAATTTTACTTCATGCTTAGTCTGGGAGTGGACAACACTAGTTCAAAACTTCAACTTTTTATAAAATCGACGAATGCCTGAAATTTTACTGCATAACATTATGTATATTTAAAAGAAAAAATTCCAGTATGTAATATCAGGTGTTCAGTTAAAAACCCGATCGAGTTGGCTGTGAAATTTTCAAAACATTGTAAAGTAGGTCGTACGTAAATTTGTCAGTCGTTCCTGTCAATGTTAATCTAACCCAGTTATAAATAATTAACACTGTTGTATCCTTTCTTCACACTTTATTTTCTAATGGTTAGATATATATTTCAAGTGCTAAGCACTCATTTTCAATAACAACTAATTCTTACAACTGTTGCGCGGTTTCTTTATACCTACAGTGGATTAAAGGGAAAAACCCCAGATTAAGGGAAGACCTTTGAGTGGGTTAACAAATTTTATTGCGTATTGTTTATGGAGGTAACAAATTTAGAAGCGGGTTATTTAAGGGACTAACATCGAAGTTCAATAAATTATTTTTATTTTTACGCATTTTTATGGCTTCCAACATGTTTAATTGATACTTATTGGACTCTTTTAGGAGTTTCATATTGTTGATGTTGAATTTATGACCTGTTGTAAAGTTATGGTGTGCAATTGCAGATTTTTCTGGATTCTGGTTTTTTATGTGATAACTGTGTTCTTTGAATCTAATATTTAAATTGCGGGTTGTTTGGCCGATATACACTTTCTCACAGTTATCACAGTTTATTGAATAAATTCCAGATTTTTCAATGAATTCTCTTTTACTAAATGTGTTTCCTAAAAGTATACCACTCTTTGAATTTGTGTATTGTGCTGCCGTGAGGTTGAATTTTTTAAATAACTTATTTATATGATTATTTAGTCTAGGTACGTAAATGACTCTAGCATATTTAATAGGCTGTTTTTCTTGCTCCTGCAAACTCGTTATTGATTTGATCTTGTGATATTTTATGCTCTTATTAATTAATTTTTGAATGGTATTAGGGTTGTAATCTAAAAATGTTGCTATTTCCAATATTAACTTAAATTCTGCTTTCCTGTTTTCTTCTGAAAGTGGTAATTTAATCGCTCTGTCTATCATACTTTTAAATGCTGAAAGTTGATATTTAATCGGTGTCGAAGATGATGAGTGGATATAATTAAACGTATGAGTACCTTTTCTATATATATTAAAATCTAGTTTATTGTCGTTTCTACTTACAAGAATATCTAAAAAGGGGAGTTTTCCATTATTTTCAATTTCAATTGTAAAATTTATACTGGGATAAAGGTTATTTAATTCTGATTTTAAATTATTAATGTTAGTGGTGTTTTTGATGATGGCGAAAACATCGTCTACGTATTGGTACCAAATTTTAGGGAAATTGTCAATGGAGTGTTTGGCTTTATTTTCTAGGTGGTTTAGAAAAATATTCGCTAAAATAGGTGACAGGGGGTTACCCATGGCTGTGCCAAAAGTTTGTTTATAATATATATTATTAAATTCAAAAGTGTTACATTCCATGACAATTTCTGTGAGTTTAATGTATTGGTCTATTTTATTTCTTGCAATTAGATTTTCCGTTAGTATGTTTTCAAGGATTTTTAATGTTCCTTTGATTGGAATACTAGGAAACAGTGATTCTACGTCGAAAGATAATATTTTTTCGTCTGGACCTATTTTTACGTCTCGGAGTTTATTACAAAATTCAATTGAGTTTCTAATGGAGCAATCGTTCTTAATTTGTAATGTTTGAAATTCTTTTACTAGCCATTTTGCTATTTTGTAGGTGGGTGAATTTATGTTGGAAACTATGGGTCTATATTTATTACCTGGTTTGTGTACTTTAGGTAAACAGTATAATCTAGGTAGTATTGGATTTCTAACTTTTAATCTATAAGCCAGATTTTTATCAATTAAAGATGTTGGAGTTTTTAATGCGTTGTTTATTTTAGTGATATATAATTTAATTGGGTTTTTTGTTTGTTTTATGTATGGACCTGAATCTAACATTTTGTTTATATCACTTAAGAATTTCAAACATTACAAATTAAGAACGATTGCTTCATTAGAAACTCAATTGAATTTTGTAATAAACTCCGAGACGTAAAAATAGGTCCAGACGAAAAAATATTATCTTTCGACGTAGAATCACTGTTTCCTAGTATTCCAATCAAAGAAACATTAAAAATCCTTGAAAACATACTAACGGAAAATCTAATTGCAAGAAATAAAATAGACCAATACATTAAACTCACAGAAATTGTCATGGAATGTAACACTTTTGAATTTAATAATATATATTATAAACAAACTTTTGGCACAGCCATGGGTAACCCCCTGTCACTTTTTTAGCGAATATTCTTCTAAACCACCTAGAAAATAAAGCCAAACACTCCATTGACAATTTCCCTAAAATTTGGTACCGATACGTAGACGATGTTTTCGCCATCATCAAAAACACCACTAACATTAATAATTTAAAATCAGAATTAAATAACCTTTATCCCAGTATAAATTTTACAATTGAAATTGAAAATAATGGAAAACTCCCCTTTTTAGATATTCTTGTAAGTAGAATCGACAATAAACTAGATTTTAATATATATAGAAAAGGTACTCATACGTTTAATTATATCCACTCATCATCTTCGACACCGATTAAATATCAACTTTCAGCATTTAAAAGTATGATAGACAGAGCGATTAAATTACCACTTTCAGAAGAAAACAGGAAAGCAGAATTTAAGTTAAAATTGGAAATAGCGAAATTTTTAGATTATAACCCTAATACCATTCAAAAATTAATTAATAAGAGCATAAAATATCACAAGATCAAATCAATAACGAGTTTGCAGGAGCAAGAAAAACAGCCTATTAAATATGCTAGAGTCATTTACGTATCTAGACTAAATAATCATATAAATAAGTTATTTAAAAAATTCAACCTCACGGCAGCACAATACACAAATTCAAAGAGTGGTATACTTTTAGGAAACACATTTAGTAAAAGAGAATTCATTGAAAAATCTGGAATTTATTCAATAAAATGTGATAACTGTGAGAAAGTGTATATCGGCCAAACAACCCGCAATTTAAATATTAGATTCAAAGAACACAGTTATCACATAAAAAACCAGAATCCAGAAAAATCTGCAATTGCACACCATAACTTTACAACAGGTCATAAATTCAACATCAACAATATGAAACTCCTAAAAGAGTCCAATAAGTATCAATTAAACATGTTGGAAGCCATAGAAATGCGTAAAAATAAAAATAATTTATTGAACTTCGATGTTAGTCCCTTAAATAACCCGCTTCTAAATTTGTTACCTCCATAAACAACACGCAATAAAATTTGTTAACCCACCCAAAGGTCTTCCCTTAATCTGGGTTTTTTCCCTTTAATCCACTGTAGGTATAAAGAAACCGCGCAACAGTTGTAAGAATTAGTTGTTATTGAAAATGAGTGCTTAGCACTTGAAATATATATCTAACCATTAGAAAATAAAGTGTGAAGAAAGGATACAACAGTGTTAATTATTTATGATTATACTCTTCACGAAACTCAAAAACAAATATCGATAACCCAGTTATATAAAAAATTTCTATTTTATACTATATTGCAAATGCCATTGTTTATTTAGCTGTGAAAACGGCTGATTTATAAGAAGAAATAACACAACAACTATAAGAACAAGGCAAACTAACGAGCTACTGATTAACACAATCTGACATTTATGTCAGGTATGACAAAATGTAAATTAAGCTGTGACTTTACTTTTTCGTTCCATTTCCTTCAATCAGAAAAGCAACGTCTTTTCGATCGGGTTTTTAAATAAATAATAAGTCATTTATGGAAATCATAAAAATTGGTGCAAATAGGTGAAAAGCTATAGGTAACGTGATTCGTTAATTAATATTGAGTAGAAATTAAAATTTCATAAAGCCAATAACAAATAATTAACAATTTAAATGGTTACTCGATAATGAAAACTTGTTATTCTTTACTTCACTTTTATTTTTATTCGTTAGATATACATTTTGAGTGCTAAGCACTCAGTATCAATACCTAAAACAATAATAATTAAAAGGAATCGTCAAAATTGACAAATTCAAGAAAAATTTGCCGAAATCGATAAATTCAACATAAAATAAGAAATCTCTTCAAAATGATGGACTAAACATTTGTAATGTTAGTTCATTAACAATCGCGTCCAAATCAAAACGTTCGGGCTTTTCTAAACTCGAAATTTTACTTCATGCTTAATCAGGGAGTGGTAAACACTCGGTTGAAAATTAAATAAAACACCACGATTAAAGATTTGAATGCTTTAAATATTAAAAATCAAACTAACTACTTTTCACATAATATATAAAAAATTACGACAATGTTCGTACCTACTTTTTATTGTACATGTTTGAAAACAATTTCCGCTGCTTGAACTTCTTTAATAATAATAATAATAATCTTTATTACGGAATCACCATTTTAAAGAAATAATGCAAACAAAAATATATCCGAGTTACAATAAATCAATACATATGCAAAAAAGAAATAAAAAAAAATACTAAAAATAATAATGATTAATGCAAAAAATTAAATCACAATTAACAGATAACATAAAAATAAATTCTTCAGTAATAATTACAATAATCGCCAATCAAAAAATAAATAAATATCTCTCAAATATATATTTATTTAAAGAATTGGCTAATAATTTTACTTAGCAACACAATTCTTTAAAAAAAAACACTTTCTCTGATATGTCTTGAAAAAGTTAATGTAGGATTTTTTAATTTAGATTTTTATGATTTTAATTTTCATAAGTTCCCTAGTGAATTTGAAATTCAATCTTTAACATTAACACAAATTGATTAGAAGTTATTTGTAGGTACTTGATTTATCAGTTAATTGTTTAATTTTTATTAATATCTTGTTGAACATAAAGTGAAATTGAATTTGCTAATTGTTTGTGGAATATTTAAAAAATATAAAAACGAATTAAAATCAATATCGACTTTCTGTTGTCTGAAATTTTTGCAGAAAGTCCGTATTAATTTTAATTAGGTGTTATTGCTGTTTCTTTTATGCATTGTTGTTATGTTTAAAACACTTTGTTTTTAAACAGTGTTTAAAACATGTTAGGCTTTTCTAAACATTTCTAAAATTATCTAAACTGCCGTCGTGTTTTTAACGGTTTTGTTCTAGACATGTTTTAAATCTTAAATTTGTTTAAAACATTTTTTAAACGTTAAATTTGTTTAAATCGTCACCAAGATTTTTTGATTATATTTTTAAATTTCAGCTAAATTGTTAAAATTTTATTAATAAACATGACATTTTATTACAATAAAATATGACAACTGTGTGTGCATAAATTTGATTTATAAATACAGGGAATTTTTCTTTCAGGTATACATATGCACTAGGGTGGTCCTTAGTTACTATTGTGAAAAAAAAATGTCGATTTTTTTTTTGCAGGACCGGCTGAAATTGTTCTTTTTAATGAAAAAACGGTGTTCCCAAAGTCTTATGTAAATAAAATAAGTTTAACCCGTGCCGCAAAGCGATTAAATTTGCTTATGATTTTTCCACAGAGTATAATTAAGGAGACTAATACTCCCTGGTAGTGTACAGCTATCTTACGTTTTTAGTCAGATTTATACAGGAAAATATCGTTTTATACATAACATATATTGTAGGAAGATGTATAAATAATGAATAAATGTATGTATAAATAAATAAAATGCAGCATGACTGCCAAAAAGTAGTCAGCTGTTGGAATGTAGTTCTAGATTTTCCCGCACTGTAAACATACCAGCTGTTTAATACGTTTGTGTTGTAATTGTTTTACTTTTCTCAAATTCGGTAAAGTGTTTCGTATTTCTTCAAAATGCAGCGATCTAAAATATATTTAATCGGTAAAGTGAAAAATCAAATTCTTGGTAGCAAACTCCCTTCACAGAAAGATTGTTTGAGTGTTTTATTTTATAACATGCGAGTAGTGAAATTAAATATATCGGATGCTGCGAATTTAGTTATCGATGAGTGTTTAATTTTTTGGAAAAAAGCTCGGATTCCAACAAAAGATCGAAGTGATTGTGTTAAAAAATTGAAGAAATTATATGAAACTTGGAGAAATTTAGAAAAAAGCTGCAAACGAATCAGTGAAACACATAAAAACAATGTAAAAACGTTTGAAGAAAATTTGAATAATTTGTTTGATATTGCCCATGCAAATGCTTTGGACTTGATAATTATTGAAGAGGATAAAGCGTTTTTGCTTGCACAACGAAAACCGAACAGAGAAGGTAGTATGCTTGGGATTGATTTAAAAGTAACGACATCAGAAAAAAGAAAATCCGAAAGAGAAGAAAGGGAAGAACTAAAAAAGCGGAAAGGTAAAGCAGAAATGGAAAAACTAACATTAGGTGAGTTAAACAAAATTACGTTTAATGTATTTGATCTAAATAATCTTCTTTAAAATTGTATCACATTTCAGTTCAGACTTCCACCTATTTGAGTTCAGATTCAGAAAATACCGATCCAGATAGTGTTTCGAATAAAGAAGATCTCCGGATGGGAATTTCTGGCGTCACCAATTTTCCTGGTCCTAGTGTATCCAACAAACATTATAATCTCTCCCAAGTTTCTCCTAGGACTGTTGTTCAAAGAGCGAAAATATCAATTATGACTGAAAGACTATCAGCAGCCTTGGATAAATGCAAAGTAAGTGATCGAGATGCGGTTCATATATTAAGTGCATGCGTGGAAAGTTTGTCGTTAAACCCGATGGATTACATTATAAATCGAGCATCAATAAGAAAAGAACGGCAGCGAATTCGCGAAGAAACTGCGAACAAAATTCAAGCAGATTTCTTAGAATTGAAAGTCGATTATGCTATAGTGCATTGGGATACAAAATTACTTCCAAATGTCACTGGGATTGAAAAAGTCGACCGGCTACCTGTTATAGTAAAAACACCAATAATGGAGCAGCTATTGGGAGTTCCGCAGATTCCTTCAGGAACTGGTCAAGAAATTGCTAGAGCAGTTTTTGATACATTGGAAAACTGGTCATTACAAGAAAAAGTCCAGACATTTGTGTTCGATACCACAGCTTCTAATACTGGCAGAATTAATGGAGCTTGTGCACTGTTGGAAATTAAATTGGGACGTGATATACTGTTTTTAGCCTGCCGTCATCATATTTTCGAATTGATTTTACAGGCGGCTATTTCGACAACGAAATTATTTTCATCAACTGGCCCCGATATTCCATTATTCAAGAAATTCAGAGCATGTTTTCCAAAAATCAATTCCAGTAATATATCGAACTGCGACTCCTGCATGGAGCTGGTAAAACTTATTGATGAAAAACGCGATGAAATTCTCCATTTCTGCTTCACAAAACTCAAGGATGAACAACAGCCTCGCGATGACTATAAAGAGTTCTTAGAACTCACCGTAATCCTTTTGGGAGGAACTCTTTCTAACTGAAATAGAATACGTTCACCAGGCGCATATCATCAGGCAAGGTGGATGAGCAAAGCGATATATTCATTGAAAATATTTTTATTGCGAGGTGAATTCACCTTAACACAACATGAGGAAAAGGCCTTAATTAGGATATGCGGTTTCATTGTAGTAAATTATATTAAGCCTTGGTTTACTGCAAATAAAACAACAGAAGCCACATGGAATGACATTTCACTACTCAAGACACTGAAGAAATACATACAAAAGGATGCTGATATTGCAGAAGCTTGTTTAAAAAAATAATAAATCATCTTTGGTATCTGACAGATGAACCGATCCTCTTTGCTCTGTTTGATGAAAACGTACCACTTGAAGAAAATCAGAGAATGGCTGAAAAAATTCGCGAATACTTGAATGATGATCAAATAAAAGACATCGAAGACGAAATTTCTTCTTCGAAAAAATATTTATTATCTTATACAGAACTATCTAATTATTTTAAGAAAAATTTACCAAGTGATTTAATAACTGAATCTTCCTTGAATTTATTTAAACGTTTTAATATGGATACTTCATTTCTCCTAACTGATGCCACTCAGTGGTTTCATAACGACGGTTATATGAAAGGGAAACAAATAATAAGTTCCATTGATGTAGTTAACGATTCTGCTGAAAGGGGAGTCAAATTGATGGAAAAATTCAACAGATCTTTTACCAAAAACGAATTCCAAAAACAGTATATTCTTCAAGTAAGTGAAACTAAAGAAGGGGTACCTCGAACTCAGGATTTAACATTCGATTGTTTTGTTGTAGGTTGTACAGAGATATAGGAAGAAATATCCCCAGTGCACGAAAAAAGCAATGAATGCACTATTCGACGAGTAATAGTGAAAATGTTTTATACAATTATTTTTTAAATATAACAATTACCAATATTTATTGAATTTTACTTAATTTCACTTATATAATCATTCAGTAGTGTATCATCATTATTAATTCAAAAATAAAAATAAAAATCACAAATTTCCTTACTAATTGTGCGTTTTAAACTTTTTCAATCGCTTTGCGGCACGGGTTAATATTTATTTTTCGACTTGAAACTTGAAGAATACTATTTTTTCAGTAAAAAGAACAGTTTCAGGGGGTCCTGCACCCAAAAGTCCGACATTGAAAAATAAGGACCACCCTAATATGCACACACTGTAAATTTTTCGACCTTCGTTGTTTTTTGAAAATATTTCAATTTGAATCTTTAAACGAGGGTTTTCCACTCCCAGACTAAGCATGAAGTAAAATTTCGAGTTTAGAAAAGCCTGAAAATTTGGATTGGCCGCGTAGCGAAGCGGAGCGGCCAATCCAAATTAGGCTTTTCTAAACTCGAAATTTTACTTCATGCGCCACACGTATAAAACACTGAAATATTGGATAGTTTAAAATATACGGCTTAGGCAATCTAATATGTAGATGTATATAAAACGTGAGGCAAATTCTGAGCTAAACAAATTGTTTAAAACAGTGAATATAGGAAACCCAGTAACTCGAGCGTATATTAGGTTGCCAATAATCGTTGTTGTATATGTGTGTTTTTTGAACCTCACTGTAAATCAGTGTTTTTAAGCGTGGCGCATGAAGTAAAATTTCGAGTTTAGAAAAGCCTAATTTGGATTGGCCGCTCCGCTTCGCTACGCGGCCAATCCAAATTTTTAGGCTTTTCTAAACTCGAAATTTTACTTCATGCTTAGTCTGGGAGTGGAACACACTCGTTAAAAGCATAATATTAAACGCTTTGAAACAACGAATTCCCGCAAATTTAAAAAACGCTGTAATTATCGGGATATGTATACTCAAAAGAAAAATGCCCTATATGTTCTGTTTTAAACACGTCTTAAGCCTGTTTTAAACACGTTTTAAACATGTTTTTATTTGTTAATGTTTTAAACGCTGTTTCAATGAAAAAACACGTTTTGTGAAAAAAAGTGTTTTAATTAAAACAAAAAAAAGTTTGTTTAACAACCCTGCTTTTAAGCATTTAAAATAAAAACGGCGACTTATTTGTTCTTGATAATTTTCTAAATATAAGCCTTTATTTAACTCCAAGGTTTTTTAAAACTATTATCATTGTCTTGTAATTGGGAAATTTCCTGTTGGGCAATAAATATTTATTATTATTATTATTATTAAAACTATTCGTTTTTAAGCGATTATAATTTCAAATTCTGATAGAATATTTTGATTTTATGTATTAAGATATTTAAAATGATTTGTTTTAAAATAGTTTTCGAGATTTCATAATTATTTCAGAAAAATATTATTGCCAATTTTTCTGAGTAAATCGTGAGAAATGGAATTAATTAAAAGATTTTTGTTTTGCTGATGGCGAAAGATGGAGGACCGATTTTAATGAGCAGTGTTTATTATCCTTCTAATTTTCGGTGCTAACGGAATACAGCATTTTATAATTTTTTTTTGCATTATAGATTAATTTTTGCTGAAAACCGTTCTTAGTAGCTATTTCCAAAATTCTATTCATCCCCTGATTTTAAATTACATTACATCTAAGAAACCTTTTAAAATTGTTTAAAAATTAATAAAACTAATAAAATGTTTATAAAAGTCGCTAAATGTTGTAAAATTTAAAGATTAAAATTGTTTAAAAATTAATAAAACTAATAAAAATTTTATAGGAGTCGATAAATACTGCAAAATTTAAAGATTTTTATAAATATGTTCGTGAAAGTAACCCTATACATTTTGATTAATTGTTAAAAATCATCAAAAAGTGTTACTAATTGAGGTAATGAGATGACCAAAACATTGACAAAATTAATTAATATTGCAAAGTGATAATTTCATCGACATTTATAAAATAATCAAATGGAACGAATACTAATACGTTAATAACTTAAATCCTGCTTAATTTTTATGTTTGATTTTCGCCAACGGAAACATTGGCGAAAATCAAACATGAAAATTAAGCAGGATTTGCGGAGCGACAAAACCAAATTTTAAGGCTTTTCTAAACACGAAATGTTACCTGCTTGATCTGGAAGTGGAAACACTCTTTTGAAACTTTTGAAACTTCAGCCTTCACGCTTTTATAAAATCGACGAATGCCTGAAAATTTACTGCATATACGTTATGTATATTAAAAGAAGAAAAAAACAGTATGTAATATAATAGGTCATTCATGGAAATCATAAAATTTGGTGCAGTATTTTACCTAAAATTAACTTTTAGAGCTAACTCTATAACTGCATTGATCAAAAATTAGTTTTGAGTAAATTCAACGGTTGGTATAGAATCTCAATAAAAGCGATATAAAGTTATCTTTAATTCCATTAAGAATCTTATCATTACATAGCGCAAATGTATACCATACATCATTATCGTGCACATTTCACGTATTGTCCGTTTTTCTATCGATGACATTCCAATAATAAATTCCAAACGGCGTGTTTCTTTCGGTAGCCAGACCTTTTCCACTCTTGTCGAATGTCACGCCTAGTGATTTATCGCGCAAATTACAGAATTTATTGAGGCCGTTTATCGACAGGCTACAACAGATGCGAAATAATAAAACAGGCTTCTTATAAATTGTGATAAGCGCTCACTGAGATTTGCGCCAATCCTTTTATGGGCGCGCATCACATTTTAGAGAATATATGAATGTCCGTTTGTAAAACAGCTTTCAGATTTGTTAGTTTTAATTTTGAATGCTTGCATATTTTAATTAATAACCAAATAGTTTTGAAGAGGTAATGTAAACCAGTTGAATAAATATTTCAAATCTGAATTACAGATTAAGGGGGTATTACCACTAGGACAGCGTTTTTTTTTTTACGGTTTTCAGAATTTTAATTTTTGGGAAATTTAATACATGCGATCTTGCGGTTTCTTGCAACTTGTTTATAGATTCATAAACTATAGAAAATGAATTTTAATTCTTTTCAATCGTCCGGCTAAACCTCTAAATCTGGCCTCAAATAAGGCCGTGTCCGCCGTGTTTTTCTTCATGGCCGGAAAGATTTTTTCGATTCTGTGATTTGAAACGTAAAATGAAGTAGTAGTCATTAATCTGTATTAAATTATCTGGAGTTTGAACCACCGACAATAAAAAATCTCGATAAATAACAAAATGGAGGCCATTCAAAAAAAGTGGTCGCTTTTTGCCCCCCTTTTTCTGACTTTAAGGCCCTATGAAAAATATCAAATGTTAATATATTTGAATGACGGTGGTTCAAACTCCAGAGGAAAATGTGGAGAACCGAACACTAAAAGCTCAAGTCAATCCGTTTCATAGTTTGAAAAGAAAGTTTCCGGCCAGCGAAAAAAAAGTGGTTTCGAGAAAAACGCGTTTAAAGTTTTGACACAAGTTTTAACTATTTTTGGAGAGTTTTGGCTTTATTCAGCTATGCCAGCTCCGTAGACTAGGCCCTCCTCTTCCTATAAAAACTGGGATTGAATGATTTACTCCTGCCAGCGTTGTTGGATGGCCTTATGAGTTGCTTGAGTCAGGCAAAATTCGTCCCACATCTCGCGCTCCGCGTCGGTCCGCACCGGAAAGCCTTGGCTTGCAGGCCGATATGGATTCCCAGTGTCTCTATCGTCTTAAAAACTGCCGAGTATCCGTCGTTGAAAATGCTGGTAGCTATGAAAGACGCGATAGCGACGGTTTTTGCACCACAGTTGAGGTGCTTCGAAGCCAGCTTCCAGACACAAGCATTCAAACTTTTCCACCCAGCCACCTACTCAGCATTGTTTACTTCAACAAGCAAAAATCTAACTAACGAATTCGCCTATTTTAAAACGGCTTTCGGACATGAAACTAGATACTATCAAGTATCAATACATGCAAAAAAATGGTGATGTGTCCCTCATAGTACTTTCCCCCGTAAATTGCGTATTAAATCACTTTTAAAATATTTGTAGCATTATTATTTTCAAAATGTCTTCAACTTTTTGATAACTACAACTTTTATTTGAAACATTTTTCAATTGGATCAACACATACTGACACAAACCAATGACTAGATAAAAAACACTATTTATTGAATATCTCAAAAACTAAGAGTGCTATGACAAAAAGTGAAGATGCAAAAAATCTTTAATATTTTATTGCCTACAACTTTTATTTGAAACATTTTCCAATTGTATCAACACACACACTGACACAAATCAATGACTAGATAAAAAACACTATTTATTAAATATCTCAAAAACTAAGAGTGCTATGACAAAAAGTAAATGAACAATACATCTTTATTTTGTTATTATCTAGAACTTTTATTTGAAAGAATTTTTTGTTTGATGAACATTTATTGAAAAAATCTGAGAAAACTGAAAAACGCTAAGAGTAAAGTACCACTTCCGGTTTTCCGATTTTCACCAAAAGCTTTTCAGTTCTTTCGATTGTAACAAAAAGCTTAAGTTTCAAGTTTCATCTTGATATCTTTAGCGGTTTTTGCGGTACAGCGCACACAGACACACACACAGACAGACAGACAGACATTTTTCAAAAATGGTCTTATTCGACTCAGGGGACCTCAAAACGGATATTTCCGCTAAAATTTTTGATTCGAAAATTTTCACGAAAACAATACTTTCTCTTTGTATTACATACGGTGGAAAGTAAAAAAAAATCAATTTTTTAAAACTTCCGAATGGTAATACCCCCTTAACAGGGCTGTGAGTGTCTTTGTTTTCTTAAAAGTTAAAAGTCCTTTTGAATAACTTCTCTTATGCGGGGGTGTATCATGAACTATAACAAAACATTTTAAAGAGAAAATATCGTTCTCTTCTACACTTTAACGGCCAAATATCACAATAGAGAAGCCTTATTGTTAAACCAAAACTAAAATTATTTACATAACACTAAGAATTAATTTGCGTGTAATGGTTCTAATGTTACTGAAGTAAGGCATTCTGGTTATTTGTATTTAATTTACAAAATATTTACATAGTTATTGAGGTGGGAACAGGACGCCGAAATTTCTGTGGAAAATTGCATTATTTAAATATGTTTATTGAGAAACGAACAAAACTAATAAGCACAACGTCTAGTAAACAATATTAGTTAGTTAGTTAACCGTGTGAATACAGAAATAAGATATTTTAAATTAGTTGATTGATTGAGTTACGTGGAGATCTAATTAATTTAACGAATAAAGTACTAATAACCTTTCTTCGCACGTTTGAGGAAAGTAAACGTGTGAAGAAAGGTTATTAGTGCTGTATTCATCAAATTATTCTAAATGGTTCTTCTTTAATTTGGGTTACCAGTTAACATTGATTTTCCATACGCGTATTTATACTCACAGTCCTCTTAATAACTTTTTTTAACTTAAAAAAATGCACAAATCTTTTATTGACTTTCTAAACAAAATATTTTGTAACGTTTCGCCTAACTCTTTTCACATTATTTCGCTCCAATTTTTAATTATTTACACCTCCGGAGATTTCCACGCTTTTACAAATCCCGACGACAAAAAGTTATAGAGCAACCGTCGGCGAAATCACGATCCAAATGTTATGCGCGATCCTCGAAATAAAAACAATAAAAAAATTTAGCGCGATTCTGTTGCTCGATTGCACTTTGAACAATAATTTTCCCTCCATCGAGTGACCTTAATGAGATTATAAGTACGTTATGCAAAGCCGGCTAGATTGATTTTTTGTAGTGATTAAGTGAGCTTGATTTATTCACACTTTCTTTGCTATAAATTTAAAATAATAGATTTTAATGTTGTCTTGTGTGTTATAAACTAAACTTAATTATTAGTTATTAGTATTAGTTTTTGCCTAATTACCTTCTTAATGAAAAATAAAATCTTTTACAAATAAGACACCTAAACTTTGTTTGTAAAAGGTGTCCCAAAATTAGCGCAAGATTTGAATTTGTCGCCATTTGTGCAGTAACTTGTTGGCAACCCTAAAAAAACAATTTGACAGTTGAGCAGTGTTGCCAACTTAGGGGGTTTCCCCCTATACTTAGGGTTTTTATTTTTGTTTAGGGGGAAGACAACATTTTACGGGTTTTTTAGGGATTACATACTTTAGAGAATAATTTCTTGAATTTTTATACGTATTTTTTCACACATTATACAAGGTGTCCCCGAATGGTCTGTACAACGCTCTACCACATATTCTTTGAAACAAAATAAGACGATTTAACTAAACTTATCTTTATCCAAAAGTGGTTACTAAGCCATCTACGAGGCCTCAAAGGCAGTCGTTGAAAAACATATCGCAAAAAGTGCATGGTATCAATGTAATTAAATGTGCCAAATTAGGTTTTCTTACCTAAGTCCAAAATAAAAATATTTTAAAAATAATAAAAAAAAAATAATATCTTTGAGGCCTCGTAGCTGGCTTAGGAACCACTTTTGGATAGAGATAAGTTTAGTTAAATCGTCTTATTTTGTTTCAGAGAATATGTGGTAGAGCGTTGTACAGACCATTCGGGGACACCCTGTATATGGCGTTACTAATTGTAAATTATGTGTCGTTAAATTCATATGTTACAACCAGCGACTCGCAGCCTAACTTCAGGGTAGGCCACAGCGCCAAGGCACACAAAATTTGAGGCTGGGATCGCGCTTTATAAATACAAGGAATTGCACAACAAAGTAATGTTTCAATAACGGATGCATATTACCTTGGGTTTCTAGTCTACCCTGAAGTTAGGCTGCGAGCCGCCGCTGGTTACAACACACTTTGTTGAACTGTTAATATCTTTTAATGGTTTTTTCTTCTGTTGGCAGCTTTATATGAGCAAAAAGCAAGGCGCAAAAGCGATGAAACATATTTCTTTGAGCTTATGTATTAAGTATTGTATCTCCTAGAATAATAAACTTTACACAGAGTTTTTCTTTTGAGTATCCATATTCCAATTACATCGTAAATGCTGTAAACCTTTAGATATTCGTTGTTTTTTAAATGAGTTCATTTTGAAGCTATAAACGAGTGTTTTCCACTTCCAGATTAAGCATGAAGTAAAATTTTTAGTTTAGAAAAGCCTGAAAATTTGGTTTGCTCGCGTAGCGCTAAGCGCGGAGCAACCAAACCAAATCTTCAGGCTTTTCTAAAGTCGAAATTTTACTTCATGCGCCACACGTATAAAACACTGAAATATTGTAAAGTTTATAATATGCCACTAAAGCAGTATGCTATAAAAGTATGTTTTAAACGTTGCTAAAAATCAATGTTTTATATGCGTGGCGCATGAAGTAAAATTTCGAGTTTAGAAAAGCCTGAAAATTTGGTTTGGTCGCTCCGCGCTTCGCGCTACGCGACCAAACCAAATTTTCAGGCTTTTCTAAACTCGAAATTTTACTTCATGCTTAATCTGGGATTGGAAACACTAGTTAGAAGCTTAAAATTAAAATATTTTAATAAAACAACGAATGTTTAAAAATATACATTAAATAATCGTGATATGTATACCTTACAGAAAAATTCTCTTTAAAATAGAATTACAATTAATATGAATTCAAATATAAAGAACTACTAATAAAACTGAGAATGTAGTTTATATCTAATTATACTATATTTCTCTGTAATAAAATTTATCAGATTTGAGTAATTATAATTGGGGGAGTTCTATTCACTCGTGAATCCTGTATTAAGTTGACCAATACCAATTCTTCTTGAGGTTTTTCTAAATCAAATTTGAAATTGAATTCTTGCAGTTTTTAATGTTATTTTCCAAATTATTGTAAAACTCACTTTACTCACATACCAATTCTTCTTGAGGTTTTTCTAAATCAAATTTGAGATTGAATTCTTGCAGTTTTTAATGTTATTTTGCAAAATATTGTAAAACTCACTTTGACAAATGTCAAATTAACGAATGGATTAAAAACAGATCTTCATTGTTTAAAAAAATTCACTAATTCATTCGTCCCTTTGTCTTTTACGATAAAATATTTTTCTCAGAAGAGGAAGAAGATTGTTAAAACATTTTACATTCATAACATTTTTAGATGTGTTCTTTTTTTTTGAGTTGATATAGTTTTGTATTTTATTTTTGTTATCGCTTTTTTGTATTTTTAGAAAATATTATTTATTTTTATTTTATGGAAATTAACTGAAAACCAACACCATTTCTGTCTCCTAATCTTTTAGGTAAAACTAAAATTGTAGGGGTTTTTTGTCAAATTTGGGAGGTTTTTAGTTATAATTTAGGGGGAAGTGGATTCTTAGAGTTGGCAACACTGCAGCTAAGAGTTTAGGGTTAATAAAAATTTAGCGTTACACGATACAATAACGTGTTTTTATTGTTCAACAATATCTTAAAAATAATGAAAGTTTAGCGGCCACAGTTTAAAAATTTCATACAAAATATGGTCGGAATAATGTTTTAACTTCGTCAACTGTGAAGAGATTAATTGAAAAATTCAGGGAGACTGGATCAGTTGGAGACGCTAAACATACTGGTCGTCTAAAAACAAGCCGTCCAAATGTCAATATCGAAGCAGTGCAAGCAACACAGAGAGTGTTGGTGAAAATCCTAGAACATCAATTCGGTGTTGTGGACAAGAATTGCAAATTTCAAGAAGCTCTCTACAGCGTATACTCACAAAAGATCTGTGTCTCCATACTTACAAACTTCAATTAACACAACAACTAAAGCCTAATGACCATGCACAGCGAAGAGAGTTCCTTGAATGGATTATTGAACATCAACAAGTGGATGCTGATTTTTCGAGCAAAATCATCCTAAGCGAAGAAGCACATTTTCACCTTGATGGCTTTGTTAATCGCCAAAATTGCCGTGTTTGGGGTTCGGAGAACCCACATGTGATTGTCGAAAAACAAATGCATCCACAACCTTTCACTGTTTGGTGCGGATTTTGGGCTGGAGGCATCATTGGACCATACTTTTTTTAAAATGAGGCTGGTCAAGCAGTGCTCGATATCGCGACATGATAACAAAGTTCTTTCTACCAACATTGGATGATATTGATGTGGCCAATATGTGGTTTCAACAAGACGGTGCCACATGCCATTCAGCCCGTGAAACAATTCAATTACTGCATGAGACATTTCCTGGTCGTGGACTCTCTCGTTTCGGTGATCAGAATTGGTCCCCTAGATCTTATGATTTAACACCATTAGATTTCTTTTTATGGGGTTATATGAAGTCAAATGTTTATGTCAACAAACCTACAACCATTCGTGCCTTAGAGGAGGAAATTAAACGCTGCATCAACGAAATTCAGCCACATTTATGCAGAATGAGCATGGAAAATGTCTATAAAAGAGTGCGTATGTACCAGCAAAGCCGTGGAGGCCATATGCCCGATGTATTATTCCATAAATAACCCTATCCTATGTACTTTATGACTCAATATAAAAAAACAATCTAAAGACTAAAAACTGTCTTTTCTATTTAATTTAAATCTTGCGTTAATTCTGGGACACCCTTTATAACTAAAGTTTTTATAACATCATTTGTACGAATTTACAACCTCAGTTATACAAACAAAGGTTTTCTTTTTTTTTGGGTTTTACGTCATCTATTTCCGCTGCTAAGGCCAATCATGACGCCGGAGATTAGGTCTACAGCTATCCGGGAATTTTGCCGAACCCGGTGGGAGTTCCAACCCACCGGTCGGGATCTTTAACGTGCACGCAACATCCAGGCAGTACACGGGTCCTACATGCATTTAACGTCATATCCGAGAGGACGGAGTGTTTGGCATTTTTATCCTAACCTATATAAATGCAGACAACTTGTTAGGCCGGTATTTGAACCCCGGTCCGTGGCGTGGCAGTACAACACTCTAACCACTACACCACCAAGCTGCCCACAAACAAAGTTTAAGAATCTTATTTGTGTAAATAATGATGTATAAAGAGTAGAAGCCTCCACAGTTAACAGTTTATAATCTTTCAATTGAATTTAATAATTCGCGATTTACTCAGCAAAATTGTTAATAATGCTAACGAGCTTTAGTCTACAAGTATATCTGTTAAGGTATGGGGATTGCCCCAAGGTATACGTTAGTTAAACTGGACGTAGTTTCCCCCGTGGAACATAAAAATATAAAAAAAAATTGCATTTTAAGAAATGTATCTCTGTCATTCAATCAAATGCCAGCATAAATTCAATCCAAATTTTAATGTGTAATTTGATTCCTGATTAGTTTTGAAAGTGATCTAATTATTAACTACAATTTTTTTTAACTTTACCTAACATTTATGAATGTATTTGACTTAGAAATAAAACACTAACACTTTCTTCACAATATTTATTATTTTTGCTAGATATGCATTTCGAGTACTATGTACTCATTATCAATAGCTTATAGCTTATGATGAGTACATAGTACTCGAAATGTACAGCTAGCAAAAATTAAAAATATTGTGAAGAAAGTGTTAGTGTTTTCATTCCAAGTTAGTTGAAATCTTCACGTAATTCAAAAAAACCATATTCGTATGTATTTGAGTTGAGTAGTTGAGGATTTTTTACTTTTTGAATGTCTTTCTTTACCCAACATTTATGTATGTATTTCAGTTGAGTAGTTGACGATAAATATTTTTTACCTTGTGAATGTCTTTGCGTTAAGTAGCTGACGATAAAATTATGCAAAACATGTGCGCTAAAGAAGCGCATATACAATTTGAAGCGTTTGAGGAAAGGACAAAATGTTGGAATTCCTGTCACGAACTGATTGCCGCAAAAGATTTCCAACAAACTAGACCATAGGTCAAGACACGTTTGTGGCAATGGAAATTTGCAAAATGAACGGGATTTTAAATATCGCAAAAAAATACAAATTTTACAATGAACATACAGGGATTTGTTCATTGTAAACGTTTGTATTTTTTGCGATATTTAAAATCCCGTTCATTAATATTAATGAAAAAAAATTCTTACAGGGATTTTTTCTTTTAAGTGTACCTTAATATATTCCATAGAAATATTTGTAAATCTAATCACTATTTGATCAAACCTAAGTCGAAGTATATTTTGAACTTCACTTGAAATCAGTGTTTTATACGCGTGGCGCATGAAGTAAAATTTCGAGTTTAGAAAATCCTGAAAATTTGGTTTGGTCGCTCCGCTACGCGGAGCGACCAAACCAAATTTTCAGGATTTTCTAAACTCGAAATTTTACTTCATGCTTAGTCTGGGATTGGAAACACTTGTTAGATGCTTCAAATTGAAAAATTTTACAAAAACATCGAATGTCTAGAAATTTTCAGTGAAAAATCGTGGTATACATATCATGATTTATTTAAACTCTAAACTGGAAATTTTACTTCATGCTTAATCTGGGATTGGAAACACTCGTTAGATACTTCAAATTGAAAGATTTTACAAAAACAATAAACAAACAATGAATCAATCGTGGAATACATATCACGATTTCTTACTGTAAGTTTCCAGACATTCGTTGTTTTTGTAAAATCTCTCAATTCGAAGCATCTAACGAGTGTTTCCAATCCCAGATTAAGCATGAAGTAAAATTTCAGGCTTTTGTAAACTCGAAATTTTACTTCATGCGCCACGCGTATAAAACACTGATGTAAAATGAAGTTAAAAATATACTTCGACCTAAATTTCATCAAATGTTTATTTAAAGAAAAAATCTTTGTACTAGAATATTGTCTCATTAAATATGTAACGTTATTTAAATTAAAACACTTGGTATTGTTTCACAAATTAATTTAATTTGTGAAACAATACCAAGTGTTTTTAATTTAAATAACCTTACATATTCTAATATGTTTCACCAAGTGCCAGATGAGAAATGAATTCAAGAAAGTCACATTATACTCAATAAACAAACTTACCGATGATATTTATAATTCCTCAACTGGCTAAATCCCTTCCCACACTCCCCACACTTATACTTCTTTTCTTTAACCTCTTCGACTTTCCTCCCCGCGTCGTTCCCCTCCTCCAGCAGTTGTTCCTTCCCGAGATCATCAATGGTAATCTTTTCGCATCGATTCACTTCTAATCGTTTTTTAATAACACCGACATTTCCTCTACCTCTTTTCGCATCATCCACCACTTCATCACTCTCCACCAACTGTTCAACACTAGTTTGCGATTCTTTTTGGCCACTTACCGACACTTTTTGCTTAAACAATCCACTTAACGATTCGCCAACCGTCGCGTTTTTCTTCAGCAATTCTTGTTGATCACTAATCGACGTTTTTTTCTTCGACAATTCTTGAACAATTAACGATTCACCAACCGATAAGTTTTCCATTAGCATTTCTCGTTGATCACTAATCGACATTTTTTTCTTCGACAATTCTTGCACAATTAACGATTCACCAACCGATAAGTTTTTCATTAGCAATTCTCGTTGATCACAAATCGTCACTTTTTTCTTCAATAATTCTTGCGCATTTAACGATTCACTGATCGACAATCTCTTCATTAACAATTCTTGAGAATTTACTGTATCACTAATCGAGGTTTTTTCCATCAGCGATTCTTGAGAATTTACTGTTTCACTAATCGACGTTTTTTTCCTCAACGATTCTTGAACATCTACTGTTTCACTAACCGACACATTTTTTGTTAGCATTTCTTGTTCGATTGGTGATTTACTATTTGTAAGTTTATTAATTAACAATTCTCGTTCACTAATAGGCGCATTTTTCTTGAGTACTACTGGGTGTTCACTTTTCGTTAATTTCTGATTTTGATGATCTTTTCTGAATTTTGTTTTTCCATCATTGGTTGATAGCTTTTTCCCCAAAGATTCACTTGTTTCCATTTGGACATTGTTGTTCGAATCGTTGGGTTTTGATGTGGCATCAACAGCGCATTGCTTCACCTGAAAAAAACAAATTATAATATTACAGTGGCACACAGTGGTCTGAAACCGACCAAAATGCGACAGTTTTTTTTTATTTTGTGAGATATCGATTTGATATTTGGTATGCTTATACTAAACACAAACTTGAGGTTACAAATCTTCCATAAATCTTATTTGCACTTCTGGTTTCACCGGAAATGACATCAATTTTAAAAATGGTGATGTGACCATCATAGCACCTTCCCCGTTAAAGATATGATGATTTAAATATCAACAATATGAAAAATTTGCTCAAACTAAATTTATTCTACTTTTATTATTATTCCAAAACTATTCACAAAAAAAGAAATTGATATTTTTTGCTACATTAACGTAAATATTGATCATCATCACATGTTTTGTTTGTTCATAGTAGATGTCTGTTTCATACCAATAATCTGTGATCTGCTATAAATAATGTATACTTTTAATATGTTAAGTGGTCGCCATTGTGAATGTTATTATACATAGTAGTATTTCAAATTACCTGTGACCTGTGTAAACAATCTTGTATTAACACCTATATATATTATTATTATTATTATAATCTAAGCGTTACATATTTTTAACTTTACTGTAAATCAGTGTTTTATACGTGTGGCGCATGAAGTAAAATTTCGAGTTTAGAAAAGCCACGTGAAAATTTGTCTCGGGTCGCTGCGCGACCCTCGACAAATTTTCTACGCGGGGCTTTTCTAAACTCGAAATTTTACTTCATGCTTTGTCTGGGTGTGAAAAACACTCGTTACTTTAAAGGGGGTGCCCGCCCCCAAGTCAAGATACCAAAAAATCATACATTTAAAATTGTTACAGGCAAGTTTTCACGAAAATTAAAATAAATAATTAATTATCTAATTATTAGAAAATTAAATGTTCACAACTAAGAAAATTATCTACTTAAAAATTAACAAAAAACTGTCCAAATTTATAAATTGAATTAGTATATTTAATCAGCTCTGAAGATTCAACACAATTTGTCAATATCAAATAATATCAAACATTTTTGTTTCAATAAATTTTTTGAGATTTTTTAATTTCTTTCCTATTTTGAAGTTTTCTTTATTTTCATGTTAATTTATTTTTCCAAGAAAATACTGAAAAATGAATAAAATTATAATTAATTTTCATTTAAAATTGTTAACTTAAAAAAAGGTTATTGATGTAATGCTAATTTTACTACTTTTAAAAATTTTGTTAAATTTTATTATTTGTAAATATTGATTTATTTAAAATCATTAGTTCCCAATTTTTACAATAATAAATAATTATTGAATTGGCTATTTTTATTTATTTTAACGGTTTGTTTAAACTATATTTTTAGATTTCTTCATTTTGAAATCTACTTTTGGGTGTAAACCGGAAACCAGATGTGCATGTTTACTCTTAGCTTTTTCTTCGTATCTCGTAAATTATTAACATTGTTAAAAAATGTTTCAAATAAAAATTATAAAGTATCAAAAATTAAACTCTAATGAGTCTATACTTTTTGTCGTAGCTCTTTTAGTTTTCCAGGAAATGGTAAGTTTTTGAATTTTAATTATCTAAGTAAGCATTATTAATATCAAGTAATTGTAAATAATCCTATATTGTTTTATTTGGCAGTCGCTACCTGTGTTGACCACAGCTATGGTCATTAACTATCGAGTGATGCCCCACATAACTTAGGCTGCTATTTAACATTTTAAAAATAATTGCAGATGCGTCCCCTAGGTTAGAAAGTCGAGACTAGTCTCGTTAAAATATTCGGGTAGGTTTTGCAAATGATTTTTTTTTTTTTTCGAAGTCAAAAGGATAAAAATAATTCAAAAACAAATGTCTGGCACGGGTGGCTCAAATGAGCAGTTATATCTTAAGGTCGCAGCTAAAACACATCAATTTGTTTTCCTTGGAGTTTAGGTTAGGTCTTTTATCAAGTTGGAAACCTGCGCTAGCCTGCGCTCGAAAGTTACGCTTTATGAAAGTGCCATTGTTTTACAATAAATTTCAAAAATTATAAAACTTTTGAAAAACGTATGTTTTAAATTTCGCAGCTAAGACTCATCAATTTGTTTTCTTTGGAGCTTAGGTTAGGTCTTTTATCAAGTTAGAAACCTGCGCTAGCAAGTTACGCTTTATGAAAGTGCCGTTGTTTTACAACATATTTCAAAAATTATTAAATTTTTCAAAAACTTATATTTTAAATTTGTGAGTACATTTTGATATACATTAATATACTAGAAATATGAAAAAATATATTAACATCATAATATATAAAATTACGAAAAAACTATTCGTGAAAATGCAAACAGTGTCTTAATTAATAAGACAATTTAAAACGATAAATATCCATTGCATCACTATATTAGGTGAAAAATTATGAAATAAAAAAATGAAAAATTATTATTTATATTCTCAATTTTAATCGTGAACTTTGAAAATTGATATCGATAATAAAAATATTAAATTCTGCGACTTAAGTACCTGGAATGCAGTAGTTAGTTATTCTATAAACTGAGAATAAAAAGTTGATATTTATTCCAGCAAATTGAAATAAGTAGGGCAGCGTTTCACAACTCATAACTCCACGCTCCCCCTTTCCTGTTTTAATTTTCGGTTTTTAGTTAGATTGAAACACCAATATAGCCTTATTTCACTTCAGCTACTCTTTGAGAAATCTGTCGCGCCCTTCCTGATATCTTGCCGCGCCCCTTAATGTGGCCGTGCCCTCCTGGTTGAGAAACGTTGAAGTAGGATTTTGTCGGCGCCCAGACCACTGAGTGGCGAAATCTTTATGAAATTTCGTAAGGATGTTAAAAAGACATTACTCTTTCAGAATATGAAAAGATAAAAACTGCACCATTGAAAATGTTCGAGTTGTTTACAATTGAAAGACGAAAAAGTTACATTTTATAAAAATATTTGGGGAAATTAAAGTTTAAAACATTCACAACGTGAAAATTCTTTATGAAATCTTCATGAAATTGCATGTAGATTTTAAGAGGAAATTGTTTTTTTAGAATATAAAAACAAAAATAAACGCCATCGAAAGTTATTTTCAATTCAAAGTGAAAAAAGTAGCATTTTGTGGAAATATTTAGGAAAACTAAAATTTAAAACATTCACAACATGGAAATTCTTTTCGAAATCTTCATGAAATTTCGTAGAGATGTTATAAAAATATTGGCGCATGAAATAAAATTTCAATTGAAAGTATTTTCAATTGAAAGTCAGAAAAGTAGAATTTTATGGAAATATTTAGGTTAATTTAAAATTAAAACATTTACAACATGAACATGTTTTGTGAAATCTACATGAAATTTTGTATGAATGTTGAGAAGACATTGTTCTTTCAGAATATGCCAAATACAAAAATACACCATTGGTAGTTTTTCAGTTATTTTCAATTGAAAGTCGAAAAAGAAGAATGTTATGGAAATATTTAGGTAAATTAAAGTTTAAAACACCTACAACATAAAAATTGTTTGTGAAATCTTCAAGGAATTTCGTGTGGATGTTAAGAAGACATTGCTTTTTCAGAATATGCCAAGAACAAAAAATACGCTATCGACAGTTTTCAAGTTGTTTTCAATTTAAAGTCGAAAATTTTTTATTTAGGTAAATAAAGTTTAAAACATCTACAACATAAAATTTTTTTGTGAAATCTTTATAGAATTTAGTATGAATGTTAAAAAGACATTGCTTTTTCAGAATATGTCAAAACAATAAATACGCTATCGACAGTTTTTGAGTTATTTTTAATTGTAAGCCGAAAAATGAGAATTTTACGGAAATTTTTAGGTAAATTCAAGTTTAAAACATCCACAACATAAACATTGTTCGTGAAATCTTCATAGAATTTCGTGTGGATATTAAGCAGACGTTGCTTTTACAGAATATGCCAAAAACAAAAAATACGCTATCGACAGTTTTCGAGTTATTTTCAGCGGTAAATATAACAAGTGGTATGATTATCATCGATAATATTCATGAATTCAACGAGTCCAAAGGGCGAGTTGAATGCGCTGCTCCGGTTTCATGAATGATATTATCGATTATTAATCATACCACGAGTTATATTCGATGAGAAAATATAACGAATTTCACTATATTTCTGGTTTGGGAACCTCACTTCATCGCCCGGTGGACATTTTTAATTATCGACTATCATATTTAAAAATAATTTTCGTAGCAACGACCAAAACAAGCTGATAGAATTCTATCACCGCTGTGATAATATGTATCTATGGAAATAAACGATTCTGATTGAAGGAAATGTAGTCATGTGTCGTTCGAGTTATATTTTCAGTTAAAGGTCAAAAAAGTAAATTTTTATGGAAATATTTAGGTAAATTAAAGTATAAAACATTGACAGCATAGAAACTCTTCGTGAAATCTTTATGGAATTTCGTGTGGATGTTAAGCAGTCATTGCTCTTTCAAAATATACAAAAAACACATTCACAACTTTTCCTGTTGTAAATGTTTTAAACTTTTATTTACCTTAATTCTTCCTTAACATTTTATTTTTTAACTTTAAATTGAAAATTACAGCAAAACTGTCGCTGGCGTATTTTTGTTTTTTATCTATTTTTAAAAAGCAACATCTGCTTAACATCCACACGAAATTCCATAAAGTTTCCACAAAGAGTTTCCATGTTGTGAATGTTCTTTGAAACAAGACCGAACTCTTAATAAAATCAACATTACGATAATTATCGAAACTTTTAAGATTATGAAAATAATGTCAGCTTGTGTTTGTTTGTTATTTTCTTTAAAAAATCGGTATTGTCATTTAAAGTTGAAATAGATGTCTAACCAGTGTTTTCAACACCCAGCTTAGGCATAAAGTAAAATTTTGAGTTTAGAAAAGCCTTAAAATTTGGAAGCAACCAAACCAAAGTTTCAGGCTTTTCTAAAACTGAAATTTTACTTTATAAACACTGATAAAGTATAAAACACTAACTTTAAATAAAGTTCAAAATATACTTTTAGGATTGTAAGTTTATCAAATTTATTTCATTTATAAATATTCAACTATTTGAATTATTTGCATAACATGAATATTTAAATATTTGAATAATTCAAATATTTGAATTTTTTCAAATATTTAAATATTCATTTAATGCAAATAATTTAAATAGATGAATATTTATAAATGAATATTTAAATCACTAAATTATATACATATTTAAATATTCGAATTTTTAAACATTCGAATATAATACGCTTAAAAAATCCAATATTCAAGTATGAATTATTCGTTTTCGAGTTCCAGCCTTAATAAAATCAGTTGCAATTTCCTAATTTTCACTCTGCAAGTAACTATATTTTCTATATCTATGCATAGAATAAATTATATGATATGATAGCTAAAAAAAAAAAAATATTGAGGGGATCGGAGAAACTGGCCCCAGGGAAAAATGAACACTGAGTCCTGCCCCCGGAAAGCCAAAATGACCCGATCACCTCAAAAACTAAATTGCGTCCAAATAAACCTCCACCATGCTAAAGCGGCCTCGAGCGTACTTTCAAGGAGGTTTATTAAGGAGCAGTTTGACATAGGGCTCATTCAAGAGCCCTGGACCAGAAGAGGCCAAATTATGGGACTCCAATCCAAAAACTGTAAGTTGATCTATAGTACCTTACACAATAACGTTAGGGCCGCTTTGTTATTCAAAGCCGGCACTAACTACATTCCTGTTCCAGAATTCATCACGAGAGATCTGGTCACAGCACAAATTAGAGTCACTAAGGGGACGAGCAAGAGGACAATCATTATAGCCTCGGCCTACTTCCCGGGTGACTCCACATCCCCTCCACCAGAAGAGGTCAAACGCCTCATCACCTGGTGCAGGAAGGAAAACAAACACCTGGTCCTGGGCTGCGACGCCAACGCGCACCACACTGTATGGGGCAGTACGGACACCAGCAGAAGAGGTGAGTTCCTGCTAGACTATGTTTTAGGTGAAAACTTAGATATAGTCAATAAGGGCAATAAACCTACTTTTATCACATCAGTTAGAAAGGAGGTATTAGACATCTCCCTAGCTGATAATTACATAAGCCAGTACATACAAAACTGGCACGTCTCAGATTACGTCTCACTATCAGACCATCAGCATATACGGTTTGACATCGATAGTGGTAATAACCACATCAATGGATTCAGAAATCCCAAAAATACCGACTGGGAGGCCTACCAAGAGCGCCTTACGTCGGAACTTGCGGGACCACTGAATCCTATTGAAACAGTCGAGCAGCTAGAAGCAGCATCGACACAATTACAAGATGTAATCAACATCGCTTACGAAAGTAGTTGTCCACTAAAGCAAAGGGCTGTTGTTAGAGAAGTGCCCTGGTGGAACAGCGAACTCGCGAGCCTAAAGGCCAAAACTAGGCGTACTTTTAATAGGGCTAAAGCCTCTGGACAGTGGGAGGAGTACAGAAAGGCCCTTACGGAGTACAACAAAGAACTGAGAAAATCCAAAAGGAAAACTTGGAGGACTTTCTGCGAGGGGATAGATGATCTACCTCCCGCACAACGCCTCCAAAAAGTCCTTGCAAAGGATCACACGAACGGTATTGGACTACTAAAAAAGTCCAACGGTGAATACACTGGAACCCTAGAAGAAAGTCTAAGAGTACTCCTAGAAGCTCACTTTCCTGGGTCCCAGGCAATTAACAGTGAAGACTTACCTGCCATCGGCTTTGAGGTAGAAGAACGCCCTACCAGAGAAAGCAAAAAACTGGCAACAAAGATCTTCACTCCAAGCATAATAACATGGGCGATCAACGGCTTCAAGCCGTTCAAATCCGCGGGGGCAGATGGCATCTTTCCAGCCCTTTTGCAAAGGGCAGGGGAGGAGTTATTACCACGTCTCACGCAAATTTTCAGAGCTAGCTACTCTCTTGGGTATATCCCCAAGCAGTGGAGGGAGGTGGCGGTGGTGTTTATACCAAAGGCTGGCAAACGCCAAATTGACGAGCCTAAGTCATATCGCCCCATAAGCCTCACCTCCTTTCTCCTAAAATCAATGAAGAAAATCATTGATAGAAATATCAGAGGGAAAGCTCTTCAGTCGTCTCCCCTTCACAAACACCAATTTGCCTATCAAGCAGGCAAATCAACAACAAATGCCCTTCACACACTAACAAGTGTAATAGAGAAGAGCATCGCAAGCAAAGAAGTGGCTCTATGCGCATTCTTGGACATCGAAGGTGCATTTGACAACACCTCCTATGAATCCATAGACACGGCCACCATATCAAGAGGAATTGATGCCTCCACATCCAAATGGATCCATGCTATGCTCAAAGGTCGTAGGATCACACTGTCCATTGGCGATGAGTCGGCAACTGTGTTCGCAGTAAAGGGGTGCCCACAAGGCGGGGTTCTATCGCCCCTGCTGTGGTCACTAGTTGTCGATGAGCTAATATCGGTGTTATCCAACGACGGTTTTGACGTACAAGGCTATGCTGACGATATCGTCATCATAGTTAGGGGAAAGCATGACGATACGGTGTCCAACCGCATGCAGTCAGCCCTTCGGAAAGTAAGTACATGGTGCGTGCAGAAGGGGCTCACTATCAATCCCAACAAGACTGTAATTGTCCCATTTACAGGTCGTACAAAATTAAATCTTAAGGCACTAACCATGAATGGGACACTCATTGGGCATTCCAACACAGTTAAATATCTCGGCCTCACCTTTGACCAGAGGCTAAACTGGAAAACCCATGTAGATAACATCACTGCCAAAGCAGTAAGGGCAATATGGGCTTGCCGCAGGCTATTTGGCAAACGATGGGGTTTACACCCCAAGATGATATACTGGCTTTTCATTACGGTGATAAGACCAATAATCACCTATGGTTCCGTTGTCTGGTGGATGAAGACAACGGAGATCACAACCCAAGCAAGGCTCAGCAAGGTTCAACGGCTGGCATGTTTGGGCATCGCAGGGGCTATGAACACCTGCCCCACTGGAGCAATGGAGGCTATGCTAAATGTCACACCTCTGCATCTGCACGTGAAAAGGGAAGCAGCACTAGACGCATTAAGAAGAATCCAGACAGACACACCAAAATATGGATACCTTAACGGGCACCTAAAAATCCTCAACACTGTGTGTGAAAGAGCGATATACATGCCCAAAGACTACATGTCAACTGACTACGACTTCGACACAACGATTGAAGTGGCCATCCATGGCCGCCATGATGTTGGAGCGAGGGTCAAGCAGTTACAAGGCTCCTCGATAGTTTGGTTCACTGACGGATCCAAAACTGAAAACGGAGTCGGAATCGGTATCACTTGCCCTCGATGCGAGTTATAAAGGGCCTTGGGACGATCCCCATCGATATTTCAGGCAGAAATCGAGGCCCTGAACACATGCGCCCACATATGTTTAGACAGGGGATACAACAAACAGAGGGTTTGCATCTGCTCAGACAGTCAAGCTGCATTAAAAGCAATAAAATCGCCTACATGCAAGTCTAAATCTGTCTGGGAGTGCAAGCTATCCCTAAAGCAGCTGGCTAGGAACAACAGAGTCAAACTGGTCTGGGTTCCGGGACACGCAGGGATCAAAGGCAATGAAATTGCCGACAACCTTGCCAAGGAAGGGTCCAAGACTCCATTTGTCGGACCAGAACCTTACAGTGGAATAACTAAAGTCCGCACCAAGGGGATGATCCGGGAATGGGAAGATGCTGCCAAAAGTGCTCACCTGAGAAACACACCTGGTCTGCGGCAGGCGAAAAGGTTCATCGCCTTCTCTGCCGTAAGAGCCGGACAGTTTCTCAGGTTAAGCAAGGGCAACCTAAGGCTCATAACCGGCCTTCTAACTGGACACTGTCCTCTGATGTACCACCTCACCAAGATGGGTCAGACAACTGATGCCAACTGCAGGTTCTGCAACGAGGCACAAGAAACAGCAGAGCACCTACTTTGTGAATGCCCTGCCTTGTCCCTTCAAAGAGGGAACTACCTGTCATCGGCCACTTTAAACACCGAGGAACTGGTACACATTAACCCTCAAGTTATAGTAGACTTCATAAGAAGTCTAGACATTGAGAGACTCAAGTAGGTCAGGGATAGTTACAAAAGATCTTTTAGGTCGAGGTAACTTCGAGAGGCCCAGAGGCCACACGACCCACCGACCCCATACCATACCATACCATAGCTAAAAATATTTGTAATTTCCTGAATATTTAACTCACTATTCATTTTATGCCGATTATTAGACTAATAAAATACTTTTTCAGGGAGCTAAAAACAGTATCGTTTTCTTAATTTTTATTCCTAAATATTTTAGAAATTACAAATGTGATTAGATATAGAAAAAATAGTTAATATCTTTTCTACATCTAAACATGTTTATAATTTCTGAAATATTTACCTATCTCTTATATTTCTAAACATATCTACAATTTCTTATATTTTTACCATACAACTAACCTTCTCTTCTCTATTATGTTTTAAAATTATTCGCGAATTCTCAAACCAAATACCTCTACAGATAATTACCTTCCACTCCCATTCGTGCGAGTATTTGATGTTTGATTTATAATATCAATTTTCCCATCGTCGTAAAATATGCCGTTTAACGGTGAAATTGAGATTTACGCTTGAAAATTATAACATTTACTTTGTATTTCATTATAAGGTAATAATAAGTAGTGTCGGACATTTTTATTTCACGGTTCGCGCGATTAATAAATGGATGATCTGAAAACGCCTTTTACGTTTTGATAGAATGTAACGTGTTAATTTGTCAACGTCAAGATTTATGTTTAGATATTTGTTGATAATATAATTTATTAAGCTTTTACTTTGTAGATTATGGAATGTAAAATGTAAATAACTTTTAATTTAATGAATTAATCTGAGTATACAATAAAATAAAATTATAGTCAATATTCTTGATTATTTGATCAATTTTGAGCTCCAGTAATTGTTATAGTAGAGTACAAATTTCCTACACACTTAAATAAAATAAATACTTACATTTTCATGTAATTACTGCTGTAACTTTAATATACAAATCTAAGATTAATTATACAGATTTATTCAAAATCAAGGAACACATTTTAAACATTTATTGCTTTCAAACTACACAAGATAGAAATACAAGTCAAACGTTCCTGGAAAGAGAAAAGTTCAATTTTAATGCATTTTATGCATGAGCACCATGGTTATACAACAAATATTAAAACAGTGGCTTATTTCTTGCCATACAGGAATCAGCTGGTCTCTAGTTATAGAATTCACAGCGTCAACAATGCGATGTCGCAGATTTTTAAGATTGTCAGGCATAGAGGGGATAAAAACACGGTCTTTTACGTAAGATAAAAAATCACAAGGAAATGCTTTTTCTTGTTGTGTCACCATTTTACTACAGACAATCAACATGATAAACAACAGCACCAATGCGGCCGTGTTTGGAACGTCTGCCTGGACTGTTTAAATTTTAAACTTTTATCTGTCCAGGAACGTAGGGATTATGGTTGTATATCTCTTAAAGTTTTTCGTGCTTATCTGTTTACTGGTAGATTTTCTTTCGAATTCTAACTACATGCCAAATTTTGTAAGTACTTAAATAAAGTAAAAGCACACTCTTCTAAACACTTCTGCCAATGTATTCAAAGCGAAAGGTTAATTATATTTTTACTTTTATAAAAAATAATAATTCAAAGTCTTCGATTAATTTTTGTCGACTAATATTTTTGTTGTTGTGTGCGATCACTAATTTTGTATCTGACTAAATAAATTCAAATTCAGCAAATGTAAAGATCATCTACAACCTTTGACACGTAATAAATTTTAATTAGCCAATTTGAAGATCTTCTCACCATTAAATCCCACTATAAAACACACTGAATTGACGATTAAAGTCATTTATGAACATGGGCGAAGCCAACAGTTTGAATTAACTTTTTTTAAGAAAATATAATTTAAAAGGGCAGCAAAACCTCTGATCGATAGCTCAGATAGATTAACCTTACATTGTATATAAATAAATAAATGTATATGTATTATACTATTGTAATTGTCTGAATAAAGATGCTCTATATATAATTTTAAATTAAATTAAACTATTACTATGTATTGTACCACTTTTATAAAAGTGGTAAAAAACATAGTAATAGTTTCATTTCATTTTGATATGTATTACCACGTAGTAGCGGTCAAAACCATCGTGATGTTAAAATAATGAAAGCTCGAGGTTTTGAGATTGATTTTTTTATGTAAAGAAATTTGAAAGCACTCAAAGTTTTAACTAAAAATTTTCGTAATTGCTTAAGTGTTTATATATTATAATTTATAAAACTTACTGTGCAATCAATGGATACACCGCAATTAACTCGAGGATCGTCGAAAATCTTCTCTTCCCTAGGCGTCCAAGGGCTCGGAAAAACCTTATTCAGCAGCCCTTTTTTACTCCTCCCCTTCCTTACCTTACCAATAGGTATTAATCCAGGCATTGTCCGTTTCCTCAAACCCTCTTCTTCCAACTTGCATTTAAAGAAATCACAGTTCACTTTTAAACCAGAACATTTTTGTTTAGATGAGAATTCGCATTTCGAGGCTTTGAACACCTTCAAAAACTCATCTATTGCTGGAGATTCACAATTCGAGTCTTTGAACATCCTTAAATAATCTTCTTTGATTTTAGAATAGTTTGCAGGAGATTCACAGATTTTCGAGTCTTGGAAAATCTTCAAAAAGTCTTCTTTTGGCCAGGATTCACAATTCGAGCCTTTGAGCATCTTAAAATAATCTTCTTTGATTTTAGAATAGTTCGCAGGAGATTCACAGATTAAGGCCTTCAGCATTTTCAGATAATCATCTTCGATTTTTAGTTGTAGCAAATTGCTAACTGTTAAAAAATCAAACAACTGTGTGAGTTGCAATGTGACGTGTCCTGAGTAAATGTAATCCAGGATTAAAGTCATGGTTGTTGCTGTGATGTCTGGGAAGATTAATACTGTTGGTTGAGAATTGTCTTGCTGAAGTAAACCCTGAAAATAGTAGATGAAATTCAGTAGAAAATTATAATAAAAAGATGTTCATTCAATAAACATACAGGATTTTTTTCTTTAAGGTAAACATATGCATAAGCTGTAAATTTTCCGACATCCGTTCTTTTTGAATAGAGTTCAATTTGAAACTTTAAACGAGTGTTTTCCACTCTGACAAACGGCCGGTTTCATAATAATTGGGTTAAAGTGACTTTAAGAAAAGTCGAGTTCAAGTTAAAGTCGACTTTAAATATTGATGCGTTTTATAATCAATTTCTGATCCTACTTTAATAATAGTCGACTTTAAGGTAATGACTATAGGTTGCTAGCGCCTTTTTATAGTAATTTTTATTATATAATGTTGTACAACCCTAATTTAAATTGTTTATAATTCAATTATGTCATTGCAAATGTCACAACAAACAATAAGTAAAAATAATAATTATATCATTTTTGTGAAATGAAAAAAAACTTTAGAGTAAATCAATGTTTTTATACGCGTGGCGCATGAAGTAAAATTTCGAGTTGAGAAAAGCCAGAATTTGGATTTGTATCCAAAATCTTTATGCTTTTCTCAACTCAAAATTTTACTTCATGCTTAGTCTGTGAGTGGAAAACACTCGTTCGGCAATTTTCAATAGATTATTTTGTGGTTTTCTCTTTAATTAAAAAAAATATGCAATATTAGGAAAAGTCGTGAAATTCGAAATACTAAGAAAATCTATGAAATTTGTTAACAGTGAACAAACAAACTATAATTTTTTCCAGCAAAAAATGACATCATCAATTTTTTAGAAATCTTATAAATTCACGAAAAGCGTCAATATTTAAAAAATCGAAATCTTGAAAATGTATGTAAAACGGCCTAGAGTTTTAAAATCAACAAAAATCCATGAAATTCACGAAAATCCTTAAGATTACATTTTTTTATAAAAATCTCAAGAAAATATTAAAGACGTCAATTGTTCCATTTTAAAGATGACGGAATTTTGAAGACTAACGAAATCATTTACGCAAACCGACAAATTTTCAAAAATTGACTAAAAAATCGCCGGCAATTTGAAAATTAACTAAAACCGTGGGCATTTATGAAGATCGTCTACGTTTTTAAGTTTTACGAAAGTTTAGAAAATGCACGAAAACTTCCGAGATTTTAAAAACTGGCGAAAAGTCCCAAAAATTGTTAAAATTTTTAAAATTAAAGAAAATCATCAGAATATTGAAGATTACCTGGAATCTTGTAAATTCATAAAACAAAGCGTCCTAATTTTTAAATTTAATGAACATTTTGATAAAAAGTGGGTTACGATTAACTAAAACTGACAAAAATCATCAACAATAAGTTGAAAGTTCCGAATTTTTATTAAAATTTTATTTAATACTATACTGGGAATTTTTCGCAATAAAAAACACTTTTATTCCTTACTTCACTTTTATTTTTATTCGTTAGATGTACATTTCGAGTGCAAAGCACTCATTATCAATAACTAATGGTCTTACAACTAGGTGCGTAACTATATATACCTGACAACTATATATATCTGACCAAAAAAGAAGATTCAGAAGAAACACCCTCAAGAAAACAATACGGTAAAATCACTAAAAGAAAAAGACGTATTTTATTTAAAATCGGATAAAGGTAATGCAGTCGTTATTGTAAACAAGAAAGATTATTACAAAAATGTAAATTCTTTACTTGATAATGGTCCCTAGAACAGTACAAGTAAAAAATCCTCTAAACACATATATAAACAGAATTAACAATTTTTTCAAAACTCCAACAAATTTAATCAACAGAAAGCTGATTTATAGACTAAAAATTAAAAACCCGTCATTACCAAAATTGTATTGTTTACCAAAAATACATAAACAAATGGAGACCAATAGTTTCAAATTTAAATTCACCAACTTATAATATAGCAAAATGGTTAGTTAAAGAATTTAAACAACTTAAAATCAAATATGATTTCTCTGTAATAAATTCGTTTGACCTATGTAACAAGTTACAAAATACCCCAATTGAGCTGGATGATATGGTGGTTTATTTTGATGTAGAAGCATTATTCCCCAGTATCCCTATAGACGAAGCAACTAACATATTAAAAAATATTTTAACAGAAAATTCAATTCCACCAGAAGAAATAGACTTATACCTTAATCTAACAAAACTAGTGATTGAGTGTAACGCATTTGAATTCAACAATAAAATCTATAAACAGATTTTCGGAATAGCAATGGGCAACCCTCTGTCACCCTTTTGGCTAATATTTTTATGAATAATCTGGAAAACTTAACCAAGAGTAAAATTCCTAATTTTCCGAGAGTCTAGTTTAGATATGTAGACGATATACTCGCAATAATAAAATCTGATACCCGTATTGAAGACATACAAGCTAGTCTGAATGCGTTATACCCCAGCAGTAACTTCGCTTACGAAACTGAACAAAATAATCAAATTCCACTTCCTTGATCTTCTACTAACAAACAATAAAATAAATAACAAAATAGAAATTAATGTATATAGAAAACCAACACATACTTTTAATTATATTCACAATTCTTCATCAACACACTTTAAACACAAACTTTTAGCATTTAACAACATGATTTTTAGAGCTTTAAATCTTCCTCTTTAAATAGAAAATAGAAAAAAATGAATTAACACTAATAAGAAAAATAGCTATTTCATTAGGTTACAGCAAATTCACAATTAACAAACTAATTAATAGACACAAAAGAAACCAAACATTAAACTCTGTCACAAATCTCATACCACAAAGAAAAAACAAATTTGCTAGGTTTATATATAACAACAGAACTTCTAATCAATTCACAAAGATCTTGAATAAATTCAATATGACTCCTGCTTTTTATAATAACAAAAAATTAAAAACATTATTAGGCAATCAATTTACAAAAAGGAGCCACTTAGAAGAGGAATTTATTCAATTAAATGCAATGATTGTGATAAATGTTACATAGGCCAAACTCAAAGGAATCTATTAAAAAGATTCAAAGAACATGTATATCATGTCAAAAATAAAAACATTGATAAATCCGCTTTAGCTAACCATAATTTAAAAACAGGACATTATATTATAACAGACAATATTACATTACTAAAACAATCATCACGTTTTCGATTAAATATATTAGAAGCCATAGAAATGCACAAACATAAAGATAAATTATTAAATTTTGATTTAAGTCCTTTGGACAACCCTTTGTTAAACCTTTTACAAGTTCCGAAATAGTGTAATCCCATCGACAGTCCGTAATTTTAATCCCCTTAATGTTTTTCAGCCTTGCGACACCTTATGTAATTAAAATTAGGGTTTTCCTATCTTTGTCAGGTATATATAGTTGCGCACCTAGTTGTAAGACCATTACTTATTGATAATAAGTGCTTTGCACTCGAAGTGTACATCTAACGAATAAAAATAAAAGTGAAGTAAGGAATAAAAGTGTTTTTTATTGTTATTAAATACTCCACATAACCATTTGTATTTGATTTGAAAAAAAAATTATTAGTATAATTATTCGGTTATGTATTTTGCGTGATTTAATTAATATGGATATTGGTGTGTGTATGTGTGTGTGTGTATGTATGTATGTATGTATGTATGTATGTATGGATGTATGTATGTATATATATATATGTATATATATATGTATGTATGTATGTATGTATGTATGTATGTATGTATGTATGTATGTATGTATGTATGTATGTATGTATGTATGTATGTATGTATGTATGTATGTATGTATGTATGTATGTATGTATGTATGTATGTATGTGTGTATGTATATGCATATGTGTATTTATTTTTAGTATATTCTTTTACTATTATAAGTTAGATTTATTTATTTTTTGTAAAAGGAGATTCCGTTCAATAAAGAAGCAAACAAAGAAACAAATAAAGATATAACTCAATAAAACAATTACTGGGAATTTTTCTTTTAGGTAAACATATGTATAAGCTATAAATTTGCCGGAATCCGCTGTTTTTTAAACGACTTCAATTTTAAACTTTTAACGAGTGTTTTCCACTCCCAGACTAAGCATGAAGTAAAATTTCGAGTTTAGAAAAGCCCCGTGAAAATTTGTCGAGGGTCGCGCAGCGACCCGAGACAAATTTTCTGGGCTTTTCTAAACTCGAAATTTTACTTCATGCGCCACGCGTATTAATCACTGATTTCAAGTGAAGTTCAAATATACATAAATTTCACAATATTTTAGTGTTATATACGTGTGGCGCATGAAGTAAAATTTCGAGTTTAGAAAAGCCCAGAAAATTTGTCTCGGGGGCTTTTCTAAACTCGAAATTGTACTTCATGCTTTGTTGGGAGTGGAAATCACTCGTTTAAAGCCTTAAATTTAATTCTATAAAAAAAAATAACAAATATCTAAAGATTTGAAGAAAATAAGCAGAATTTAAAATACGTATACTTTCAGGAGCCTCGTGAAATTCTTTAGATATTCGTTGTTTTTTTTTATATAGAGTTTAATTAAAAGCTTTAAACGAGTATTTTCCACTCCCAGACTAAGCATGAAGTAAATTTTCTGGGCTTTTCTAAACTCTAAATTGTACTTCATGCGCCACGCGTATAAAACGATGATTTCAAGTGAAGTTTAAATATACATAAATTTCACAATGTTTTAGTGTTTTATACGCGTGGCGCATGAAGTAAAATTTCGAGTTTAGAAAAGCCCAGAAAATTTGTTTCGGGTCGCTATGCGACCCTCGACAAATTTTCACGGGGCTTTTCTAAACTCGAAATTTTACTTCATGCTTTGTCTGGGAGTGGAAAACACTCGTTTAAAGCCTTACATTAAATTCTATAAAAAAAAACAATAACGAATACCTAAAGATTTGAAGAAAATAAGCTGAATTTAAAATACGTATACATTTACGAGAGTCGTGAAAATCTTTCGATATTCGTTGTTTTTTTTTTTATATATAGAGTTTAAATTAAAGAAACGAGTGTTCTTCACTCCCAGACAAGCATGAAGTAAAATTGCGATATTATAACCAAAATATTGGATTTTCTCAAAAAATTTAAATGCGATGAGATGACTTTTTTTAGACTAGAAAATAGACAAATGACCAACCAATAAGCTTGCGCAAACCGCATCTTAATATCTTTATTATTAAGATTATTATTAGATATTAAGATGCAGTTTGCGCAGGCTTATTGGTTCTAGTCTAAAAAAAATTATATCATCGCATTTAAATTTTTTGAGAAAATCCAATATTTTGGTTATAATATCAAATAACGCCCTTTATCGGCGGCCGTGTAGGTCACAACTGTCATAATTACAAGAAACCTAAAGGCCCAAGAAATGCTCTTTTCAATGATACCAAATTTATCCAAATCCATTAAGCTGCTTCGAAGTTACAGGCATTTATTTAAAACAACATTCAAAGACCCTCCACCACTGAATTGTGCAGGCTTATTGGTTGGTCATTTGTCTATTTTCTAGTCTAAAAAAAATTATATCATCGCATATAAATGTTTTGAGAAAATCCAATATTTTGGTTATAATATCAAATAACGCCCTCTATCGGCGGTCGTGTAGGTCACAACTGTCATAATTACAAGAAACCTAAAGGCCCAAGAAATGCTCTTTTCAATGATACCAAATTTATCCAAATCTATTAAGCCGTTTCGAAGTTACAGGCATTTATTTAAAACAACATTCAAGGACCCTCCACCACTTTATTTCGAAAGATAGAGAAAAATTGTTATTACAAAAAATGTTCCACTTTAAGTTAACATTAAAACGCAAATACTTTTTTGTTATATTCATTGGGGAAAATCGCGAGAAACGTAACTTTATGTAATTCAAGATGGTGGAAACGCCCACTGGCAGCCATCTTGGAAACTTGAAAATAATTTCCAGCATTTTCCCTTGCCCACTTTACCTATAAAAATGTTTACCGTAACTCTCTAAGATCGTTAGTTTCTGAGCCGCTTACCTCGCTTATTTGCCCACTCGGTATACTAATGTTTCAATAATTTGACATTCTTCTTTATTTCTTTTCGGAATTTATTCATTTACTAACCTTTTTATTTTGTCTTGAATTGTGATTGATTTCTTCTTAATTTTTTAGTAAATAAAACTAATCAGTGAAGAAAAAGATTACTACAATAATTATTAATTTCTATAACTTAATTTTAGGCATATCACATATTAAATATATTTTTACAGTTCTAATAAAACCCTCCTACGTAAAAACAAAAAAATATGATTTAAATGTATCTCTATCACAGCGAAAATTCAATCACATTCGCATGTTTGGAATATGATTTAATTTAATTTCTATAACTTAATTTTATGCATCTCGCATATTCAATATAATATTACAGTTCTAATAAAATGCTCCCTCGCAAACACTACAAAATATGATTTAAATTTATTTCTATCACTTAATTTATGCACTTCCAACATTCAATATAATTTTACAGTTGCATTCAGATTAACGTCTACATAACATAATGACTTGGAAAATCTCGTCGATTATTTCAAGAGAGACCAATCATAGTTTAAATTTATTGCATTAAAATCCAACCAAAGACAACATAAATATCTTCACATTGATCGAGTTTAATTTATGTGCAATTTATTTGAACTCACACTTTATTTGCATATGAATCTTCTCACAGATTTGTCTTTCTCTCTCCGTTCTTCGAATAGATTCAGCGTATTTACAAGCTTAATTAAATTAAACATTGTGGAATATTTCCGCGATTTCAGGACGAATAAACATGCGAGAGTGCGAGTATTCAGCTTCCTCTACATAAATTTCAATTAAGCAAGAAAGACGAAGCTAAGTGCTGTATGAGCTAAGAACAAATGCATTAATTTAATCGATTCGATTAATGGGTTGTTTCATTTCAAAATTTCAATTAAACTAATGGATTGGGTTTTATTACGAAAAATTCCAGCAGAGCTTTCTTACTTGGAGTTAAATCATGAGAGACAAAGATTTTCTTTAATCTTAATCTCTCTTAATTCATAATATATAAAATTACGAAAATGTTTTTCGTGTAAAATACAAACAATGTGTCTTAAATAATTAGACAACGTAAGGCAATAAATATCTATTGATATTTCTATGGCGGAGAGGAAAAACCATCTAAGTCCACTGGATGTTATTTCGAGTAAATTGCGTTCAAAGTTTCGATGGCTACTTTCCGTATTTCCGTTCAGAGTAGCTTGTTTTGAGTTAGAAACGACTTTGTATATTACATAAATCACAAACATTTATGTAGCCACACCACACGGATGTGTCATGTCGTAGAAATCAATTAAATGGACTTAGATGGTTTTTCCCCTCTCATGTCACTTAACTGGTTTTTCCCCTCTCATGTTACTTAAATGGTTTTTCCCCTCACATACATATAATGTTTGAACATCATGTTTTGAAGTAAGTTCAATATATTCAATATATATTGATTTAAATCGATAAATTGCAATAAATTCGGTATATTTCGACGTACTTGGACGACGTATATTCGTCAGAAAAAATAGCTACTTTTTACTTTTTTCTGAGTAGCTAAATTTCACTGGCAATTATAAAGTTCAATAAAAATTAATAAATTGAATGAAATCATTGACTTAATTAATTGATTGATTAACTTGCTATTTTTTATAGGGAGTGACAATTTCATTATATGAATGCATATTTGATGAAATTCCCTTTCTTGTTGGAGAGATTATCGCCCAGAATTCTATGAAAATTATTATTAAATGTATTTAAAATGTATTTATTTATTACAAATTTATTAAAACTTATTGAAATGATATTCAGACCCACGGGATTTCATGTTCTAACCTCGTAAAATTGCGCCTAAACATTAAGTCGCAGGTTGTTCACACCACCGCTCGGATTGAGGATCGTTTTCTCTACGAACACGTACCTTTTGAACTATATTATATTTGCAAACCGATCGAAAAATCTCATATCGTGCTATCGGACAATTTCAAAACATTCATTCGGTGTGGCGCCTGTAGCGCCATCTATTGGAGAAATATGGAACTCCATCATCAACATGTCAAAAATGGTAGAAAATCAAACATAAACAACTTCGTTGCTGATGCGATGTAAGTAATTTGCAACAATGTAAGCCGTTGGTTTCCGTGCGTTTCTCAATCCTGAGGAATGGATTTAATTCAAGAATATTTAAGTTCATCGTCACTGGCTGGCGTTGCTGGAGCGGGACCACCTGTTCCGAGTGTTTTCCACTGCCATGAGACAGGTAGGTTAGACTTTTTACTCCAATATTTGCTCGAAAACACTATAAAATGTTTGTTTTCAGGATGTGACCAGGGCGCACAAGGGTTCTGCCTTGGATTCCATGGTACTGGAGGACCTCATCACCAGGAACAACACGGACTACATCAAGAAGTAGCCGCTAGAGGGCGTCTACGTGAATGGGCTATTCCTGGAGGGTGTCGTCCTGCACCGCAAGGGCAGCAAGCTCGTCAAGATCAAGACAAGGGTGCTCTAGGAGCAGATGCCGATACACATCACCTACTCGATCATCTACCGGGAACCACAGAGGACGGACCAGACGTAACAGATGGTGATTACTACTATGGAAACCATGAGCAATGCTTTTATCTGTAAATGTGTTTGAAACTTTACCATTTTCTCAGAAGGCTTATTTTGAAATATAAGTTTAACAAAGAACATTTTGTAATGTTTGTAATATTTGAACTTATTACTGAAAATTTGTGCAATTTAATACATTAATCATATAACAGCTCAAGATCGTGGAATCATTGAAGATGCTCTTGATGAAAGAAATGGCGCACCTGAGCCTGATTCTAGCCAGACATCTGAAGCAGGCGAATCGTCACAAGAAGAGATTCCTATGGAAGGTGAAAAAGGTACTAAGACAATATTATTATTTTTATAAATTAATTAATGTGATATTTTCTTATTTATTTGTTATATTAAATAGCCGACGCACGTAATAAATCTTCTTGTATTGTATCTAGATATGGAATCGAGTCAACCGTCCACCAAGCATTGAAGGAAATGCAGGAAACAACGACGAAATGCTGGTAAATCGTACACTGCGAAGACTGGGAAAACTGTCAAGGAGAGATCCTGCTTGGTATTGACTGGCTGCAGAAGCGACTGCAACTTGAAGATCAAAAGAGACCAGTTACTGGTGTTCAACGACTACTGGGCACAAGGCAGTTATCCTAAACGTGTTGCGTACATTCAAAAACTGATTACAGTCAAGCCTAAACAAAGATGTAGAAAAAGGAAAGAGTCCCTGAGAATTCGACAGTGTACGGCAGAGTACTTCTTACGTTCTGAGGGTACTTACGTGAAAGTTTGCAGACAATGTTTCAGAAAGACTATAGGAGAAACCCAATCATTCCTTCAGAATCATTTGGCAAAACGCTGGGTAAATGTCGGAGTTATTCCCAACAGCGAAAAAAGAGGCAAGAAACCCCCTCCAAATAAAACTACCGCACAGCAAACCGCAGAAATACAGAGTCACATCAGAAAGTTTCCGGCTTACGAAAGTCATTACTCGCGATCACATACTTCGAAAAAGTACTTGCAAGTGGGGTTGACCATTCGACGCATGTACAACCTCTACAAAACTGAAGTGAAAAACCCAAAATCGCTTTGGGTGTATCGACAAGTTTTTAGTGCGACAGGTCTCAAGTTCAAACAGCCTGCACTTGACACTTGCCATAAGTGTGATACTTACGCGGCACAGTTAAAATGCGAATCCGATGAATATAAAAAACAACAGATTTTGGAGCAGCGAACTGGTCATCAGAACGCGGCAGACTCAGCATATAAGTGCAAGTCTAGTGATAAAAAGACTGCGAAAGCGTCGAATGGAACAAACCTCACCTGCACCTTTGATTTACAGCAGTGTTTACCGACACCGTTGCTGTACACATCCGTCTCTTTTTATAAGCGACCTCTTTGGACGTCCAATCTGACTGTAAATAATAACACGCTGGCGAAGACTGATTGTTTCATGTGGCACGAATCGATAGCTAGGAGAGGAGCCAATGAAATTGCATCATGTCTGAATACATACCTAAAAAAAGTTGATCCCGAAGTTTCCAAGATTACATTTTACTCCGATTCGTGTGGAGGACAGAACAAAAATAAAATTGTCTCTGCCATGTTCTCTACCGTTGTAGCTAACCACCCACATATTCATACCATCGATCACAAATTTCTTGAACCTGGCCATACGCACATGGAATGTGACTCTGACCATGCGATCATTGAACGTGCGAAGAATCAATCGTCCCCCCAAATTCACTTGCCTGCTGACTGGTATGATGTTGTTGCCATTTGCAAAGCTTCGAACCCAATGGAAGTTACTGTGATGACTCACGACAGTTTTTACGATTTCCAGAAATTGTATAAAACTGACTTAGTTGCCCGTCAAAAAAATGTTCAAGACGAACGCTTCCTTTGGCAAAAGGTAAAGTGGCTTCGATATCAGAAAGAGCAAGGAATCATTCTGTACAAAAAGAGTCTTTCGGAAAATGAAACATTTTCTGTATTAGATTTAAGAAGGAACGCGAATTCCAATGTAAACGTGAGCGAAGTCACACTACTGTACAACGAACCGGTAGAGATAAGCGTTGGAAAGAAGAGAGATCTACTGTCTGTACTTAGTCTCATAAGACCAGAGGCTCGCGATTTTTATAATCAGTTGCCTGTAAGCGTAGGCGGGGAAGAGAGTAATATCGATCCAGATTTAGATCTGATTAATGATAGAGGCGAGCAAACTAGTCAGAGTAGCAACTCGAAACGAAAGGACACCACTAAACGGAAATCAAAGTCCAAAGTACCTGAAACGGATGCGGCACCCAAAAATGTACAGAACGTTCGTCGGTCGAACCGTCTTAGTCACCTGAAAAGTGTCAATTACAGCTATTCTTAAATTATTGTAACTATAGAGTAATAATTAAACATTGTAAATATTTTAGTGGATTAGTGATAAAAACTTATAATATTCACGTATTTCGATTAATCACTTATACCTTAAATAGTACCATAAGCTGTCCCGTTAAAGTTTTTTTTTATAGAATATTCACTTAAAAGTATATCTAGAAGGACTGGGCAACAAATAACAAACATCCTCTCAATTTTACATGGACTTAGATGGTTTTTCCTATTCCACGAGGACTTAGATGGGTTTTCCCCTCCCATTGCACTTAAATGGTTGGCCACATTAGAATAACTTGAAAACTAAGCTGCATAATGCTTCGATACCTGTTTTATATGAAAGATAGAACAAAAATCTACCCCTCTCCATCAATAACTCAATTTCGAAAAAAAGTGGACTTAGATGGTTTTTCCTCTCCGCCACAGATTTATTGTCTTGAGTTGTCTTAATAATTAGGACACATTGTTTGCATTTTACACGAGAGACATTTATGTAATTTTATATATTATGTTTAAAGTGTGCAAACTATAAGAAGCGTAAGCTTATTTTCTCGAACTTAAAATTTTTTGAACTGGAATTAAACAATTGCAATAAAATATACGTAGGTCAAACACAACGCAATATATTAAAAAGATTCAAATAACACCAATATTACTTTAAAATTAAAAACCCGGACAAATCAGCGGTCGCACACCATTCACTAGAAACAGGACACACATTTTCGGTTAACAATATTAAACTTTTAAAGCAGTCAGGTCATCGTAGATTAAATATGCTTGAATCAATTGAAATGTACAAAAATAAAAATGATTTGCTAAATTTTGACCTTAGTCCCTTAGATAATCCATTATTAGATTTATTACCAAAAAGGTAAGTGAGAATGTAATCCCACCAAAAACAATGCCGAACCCTTAGCCCCCGTAATACCTAGCTAATTACTTATTGGTTTTCCCAAATCCCTTTAGATATATATATATATATATATATATATATATATATATATATATATATACCGCGCAAATACTTGTAAGAATTCAGTTTGTTATTGATAATGAGCACTTTGTGTTTCGAAATGTACATCTAACGATAAAAATAAAAACTGAAGTAAGGAATAACAGTCTTTATTAGTGGAATTAATCTCTTAATTTACTCTAAGAAAGTAAACGGTGTTAGGAGTTAAAAGCTTAATAATAATAAGAATAATTCAAATTCAAAACTATTTGAATTCGAGAAAATAAGCTTACGCTTCTTATAGTTTGCACACTTTAAACATTATATATAATATTACGAAAATGTTATTCGTGAAAATGCAAAAAAATGTCTTAATTAATAAGACAACTTAGGACAATGTTTATTGTCTTAAGTTGTCTTATTCATTAAGACATTGTTTGCATTTTCACGAATAACATATTCGTAATATTATATATAATTAATAGTAATACTTGCCTGTGGTTGATAATATTAATTATTCTGTGCCTCAACAATAATTATCACCTGAATATCTATAAATGTTATTTTTTGTATTTGCATTCTGCAAAGTGTTGTGTGTAAAATTATATCCATTACTGCATACATTTAACTCAATGATAATTGATTTTAATTGAAATTAATGGGCTTTCACTTACAGGCAATTCTTATCAAAGAAATAAATTGTATATATTTAATAAAACTTTAAGTGTAGAAGCATTACATGATACTTATTTAAAGGCAGATCATTTAAAAGGAGGTACTTAACAATAAATCTTACCTGATTATCTACAAATGCCCATTTTTTGTATCTGCATTCTGCAAAGTGTTGTGTGTAAAAATGTTCTCCATTACTGCTTACATTTAACTTTATGATTATTTGTTTTAATTGAGATTAATGTGCTTTTACTTACGGAAAACTCTTTTTAAAGAAATGCATTTTATATATTTACTAAAACCTTAAGTGCAGAAGCATTAAATTTTGCATATTTATCTCTCTTTAAGTATTCTGTTTGACTTAAAGGAAGTCTGTTGCAGTATTATTACTCAAATTAGATAATAGGTTATTAATAAATTGGAAACTGCTATACTCACTTGTAAAACAGGGCTAGCAATGGACAGAATAATCCTGTGGGCCATGAGTTTGAATCCGATGCAGCTTATCACAACATCACATGAGCTTTCAGTTGCTAAAACTCTAAGATCACCTCTACGAATTATTTCTTCCATTATCCTGAAAAATAATATGATATAAATAAACCTCTTAAAGTTCAAGTGCTTAAAAACTAGTAAAAGCGAAAATCTATTTCAAATAGAAATCCCAAATACTTTTTACGAAAGGAAAGCTTAATAATCTAAAGTATAAAGTAACTAACGAGTTGTAATCTTGATAACAGTAAAGATTACTTAATACTCATTAACAATTTATTTAGGCGTTATTAAAATAAAACTTCAATAAAACAAGCAAACACTATTTAGTTAAAAACATTTTTACTATAGCAATACGAAAAAAATTGTAAAGGTTATAAGAATACACAGGGAATTTCTCTTTAAAGTATATGCAGTAAATTTTCAGACATCATTCGCGTAATCTTCTGAATAAATCTTCTAAACATATCTCAATGCTGTAAATTTTCAGGCATTCGTTGTTATCTTTCTTTAGAATTTAATTTGAAGTTTTAAACGAGTGTTTTCACTCCCAGGCTAAGCATGAAGTAAAATTTCGAGTTTAGAAAAGCCTTAAAATTTGGTTTGGTGGAACGTTATTACTTTAACAGAACGATAACATTGGAGATCATACTGTACAGTGTTTTTTCTTAAGTATACATTTCTCAATGCTGTAAACGTTCAGGTATTCGTTTTTCTCTTTCTTTAAAATTTAATTTGAAGCTTTAAACGAGTGTTTAGACTACCAGGCTAAGCATGAAGTAAAATTTCGAGTTTAGAAAAGCCTTAAAATTTGGTTTGGTCGCTCCGCGAAGCGGAGCGACCAAACCAAATTTTCAGGCTTTTCTAAACTCGAAATTTTACTTCATGCGCCACGAGTATAAAACACTGATTTATAGTAAAGTTTAAAATTATACTGCTTATTATATAATTGAACGGAGCACTGAATATTCAAGTTCAACATTATACTGCTTATTATATAATTGAATTTGGCACTGAATATTTATATACATTGAAATATCTAAACTTAAAGAAATCCTTGTGTTTTCTTGTAATCTGTTAATTAAATTTATTCAGAAGATTACAAGAAAATACAAGGATTTTCTACTAAATAAATTTATTAAGAAGATTATAAGATAATACAAGGATTTTCTTCTGAATTAATTTATTCAGAAGATTACAAATAAATACAAGGATTTTTTTAAGTTCATATATTTTAATGTATACGCTCTAAATATTCAGTGCCAAATTCCATTATATAATAAGCAGTATAATGTTGAACTTCACTATAAATCAGTGTTTATACGCGTGGCGCATGAAGTAAAATTTCGAGTTTAGAAAAGCCTGAAAATTTGGTTTGGTCGCTCCGCGTAGCGGAGCGACCAAACCAAATTTTAAGGCTTTTCTAAACTCGAAATTTTACTTCATGCTTAGCCTGGGAGTAGAAACACTCGTTTAAAGCTTCAAATTAAATTCTAAAGAAAGAGAACAACGAATGCCTGAACATTTAGAGCATTGAGATATGTTCAGATAATTTATCCAGAAGATACGTATACTTAAGAAAAAATACTATATACTGTGATCTTTGATATTTTCGTTTTACTAAAGTAATAACGTTATTAACTAAATTGTTTTTGAACATTTAGTTATCTTAAAAAATTAAGAAGGAATCCCTGTATATCTATCTATAGCTATAATGAATGCATGCTAATACTAGTAAATCTATAGTATTATCATGATAGATTTATTATAAGACAGTCGATAAATTCAATCTCCGAATAATTTATATGCACACGCATAACACACTTAAACTTATTTGCGCATGTTTACTTATATACATATAACTCGTACATTATGTAAACAATACGCGGTTGTAAATCCAGATGTAATTTAAATACGTGTACATAAATGCGCTGAAAAGAAGCTGTGTTAAGAAGATATTTATAACCATCTTTCGATGTGTATACGTTTCTTACAAGACTGGATTTGAAATAATTGAAATACGAGGTTTGTAATAAATAAATTCAAAATAATCTTGTTGAATAAATAATCCAATGGAATTAACATTCGAATTGACGTTCAATTAATAATAACACGAAAACTATTCATAGGGTGTTTTCTGATTTTTACATGTTTTAAAAGAGTAATGCTTGAAAAGTATCCATAGCAAATTTAATTATGATAACTCAAAAATTTGTCAAGTTATGATTCATCAAAAATGTTAATACTATAAAATTTGGACAAAACACTTTGATGGCAACTAATTAAAAATAACTCAAAAACCATTTATGGGAACCTTTAGATTTTCATACATTTCAAAACAGCAATATTTAATAAATATTTATAGAAAAATTCATTGCGCTATCTAAAATAATATACAAGTTATAATTTTTGTAATTATATTTTCCTAAAATGTAAACAAGCTCACACTAATTTCACGTTCAACTGAAAATAACATCAAAACTATATAGGGGTATTTTTAATTTTTACATTTTTCAAAAGAGTAATGTTTGAATAATATCCACAGTAAATTTTATTAAGATATCTCAAAAATAAGTTATGATTTTTCAAAAATGTTATTACCATACATTTTGGACAATACACATTCTTCTGGCATTCAATTGAATACAACTCAAAACAAATTGTGGAAACCTTAAGAATTTCACGAGTTTAAAAATAGCAATATTTAGTAAATATTTTTAAATATTGATAATGAAGGTTTATATTAAATTACACTTGGTTTGTTTCACAATTTTTTACTTTACTATTTACTCGACTAGTTTCGCGTTTTACAGCATTATCAGGAGTGATAATGCTGTAAATCGCGAAACTAGTCGAGTAAATAGTAAAGTAAAAAATTGTGAAACAAACCAAGTGTAATTTAATTTAAACCTTCATTATCAATATTTAAAAATGTTTCACCAAGTGATAAGTGAGAAAATTATTCAAGAAAAAATATTTTTAGATTATTTTCAATATATTTTTAAATTTATTTTTTTAATATTGATCACATGCAAATGTCTTACACAGGTCCAATTATACTATTACAATGAAAAGCTTAAAACTAAAAATATATTAATATTAATGAAGTACTTACACCGACACAGCAGGATTAATAAAATATGTAGTTCTTAAATTACAAGGAATATGTTATCACAGTCAATGTATAAAATAAAATTAAAATAATATTGTAGTATCTAAAATAATATATAGTTCATTTGATTTTTATATTAATTGTCAATGTCAAAATGTCAGTAAGAAATCACCGGGTATAATAAATTCATTTTATTGAATCGCCCTTATAAGTTACTAAATTCTGACATATAAATGTTAAGTTAAATGCCATGAAGCCGTTATTTAGACGGTGTGTCACTTACAAATTTCAGTTTTTGTAATTCTTACTAAATTCTGAAATATAAATGTTAGGTTAAATGTCATGAAGCCGTCATTTAGACGGTGGTTTACTTACAAATTTCAGTTTTTGTAATTCTTATAATGATAAACTAATATAATTATAAACTGTAATCATCTGTAGAAGAAATTTATATTAACTATTTAAAATAACACCAAATATGAATCAATTTTAATAATTTATAAAAGAATTTCTGTTTCACCAAATAAATTATAACACTCTCTGAATCTGCTTCATTTATTAATGTAATAATAATGGGTGGATGGTTGTTTACCGAACTTTTCCCCACTAAGTTTTTCAAGTTTATTTTATTAATACACAATATCTGCAAATTATTTTAATTCAGTATATTCAGTATTAAATGTTAGGTTATTGTCATGAAGCCGTCATTTAGACGATGTTTTACTTACAAATTTCAGTTTTTGTAACTCTCATAATGATAAACTAATATAATTATAAACTGTAATCATCTGTAGAAGAAATTTATATTAACTATTTAAAATAACAACAAAATATGAATCAATTTTAATAATTTATAAAAGAATTTCTGTTTCACCAAATAAATTATAACACTCTCTGAATCTGCTTCATTTATTAATGTAATAATAATGGGTGGAAGGCTGTTTACCGCACTTTTCCCCACTAAGTTTTCCAAGTTTTATTTTATTAATACAATATCTGCAAATTATTTTAATTCAGTTATAAAAATGATGAATTGAAAATAAATATATAAAACTTACAACAAAAATCCAAGAAGCTTTTTCACAAAATGTCTTTATTGTTTAAATTCTTGTTTTTAGTTTTGAAGCTTTCAATGCATCTAAAAACTGATGTTTTTCACAAAGGAATAAAATTATCCTAAATTTTCGATTTTTGTTGCTAAGATTTCGTCATTTTTAGACATTTTTATATGAATGAAAAGCGTCAATTTTAAAATTAAAATTGAAAGGACAATGTCACTAAGACATTTCGGACTAACTACCAACATTTACCAAAATCCCTATTCTTAAATATTGTATTTTTCCAACCTAAGAACAATTTGAGAATCAATATAAAAATATAGAATATAAAAATAAAAAATAAATTTCTCAAAATGTAAACAAACATACATTCGTTCCACGTTCAATTGAAAATAACTCTAAAACTATTGATAGGGTATTTTTAAATATTTTCATTTTTTTAAAGAACAATGCTTGAATAATATTCATAGCAAATTTCATTAGGATATCTCAAAAGTTATGATTCTTCGAAAATGTAAACACCATAACATTTGGACGAAAAACACTCTTCTGGCATTTAATTGAAAATAACTTGAGGAAATCTAATTTATGGAAATCTGTGGATTTTTACAAATTTAACGAGAACAATGTTTAGTTAATATTTATACAAAATTTCATTACGATATCTAAAATAATATACAAAGTATAATTGTTTTAATTATGTTTTTCCAAATTGTAAACAAACGTACACTCTGTTCACGTTCAATTGAAAATAACTCCAAAACTATTTTTAGGGTATTTTTGGTTATTTGAATATTCTAAAAGAGTAAAATTTGTTTAATATCTACAGAAAATTTAATTAGGATAGTTCAGAGAACTGAAGTTATGATTGTTTGAAATTTTATTTTCCCAAGATTTAAACAAACTCACACTCTTTTGACATACAGGGTCTTCATTTCAAAAATAGCCACCCTGAATGACTCTGGATCTGACGTAGATAGGGTATTAAGAAAGAAAAACGTCAATTTTGTTTTCAAGGGGCAATTTAAAAAACAGTGTTTTTTTTAATTTTAGCTTTCACCCCCTCACCCCTGGTTCTGGTTCTTTGGGGAGTTCTCATTTCTGCACTGCACTTAGGCCTCATTAGGCCCTCACCCCTAGCCAACTTTATAATTTTAAATAGTACATCCCATCGTGTGATAATTCATTTTAAAGGGCATACAAAATACTAGCCAGCAAACAAAACCTATTTAAAACTAGTTCACTTGTTTCCGAAAGAGACGGTCTTGATTTTAAAACGAGCCAGCCTGAGTAACTCTGGATCTGAGGTAGACACAATTTTGAATAAAAACACGTTAGTTTTGTTTTCAAAGGGGAACTTAAAAAACACTGGTTTTTGAGTTTTAACTTTCACCCCCTCACCCCCAGCCACCCTAACTTTATAGTTTTGAATGAAACCCCCCATTGTTTGAAACCTCATTTTGAAGGGCATAAAAATACGATTGAGTCTCAAAAAATTATCTAAATCAACGCTTGTTTCAAGTACAGAAGATTAAAATTAATACTTTAGAGTGAAACAAGTGAACTGATTTTAATTATTTTTTGTTTGCTGGATAGTAATTTGTATGGCCTTTAAAATGAGGTATCACATGATGGGGGTGCCATTTAAAATTATAAATTTGGGGTGGCTGGGGGTGAAAGTTAAAATTAAAAAAACAGTGGTTTTCAAGTTCCCCTTTGAAAACAAAATTGATGTGTTTTTTCTTAAAAACCCTATCTACGTTAGATCCAGAGTTATTTAGGGTGGCTCCTTTTGAAATGAAGATCCTGTATAGTAAATAATAACTCAAACCCTATTGATAGTATATATATATATATATATATATATATATATATATATATACATATATATATAACATCTTTATTTATAGAATATTCATAATAATTGTAAATACAAGCATATAATAAATTATATACAGAAATTAAAAATAATTTTATAAAATGGCTATCGACCATAGATCTTTCAGCCTTGATAGTATATTTTTGGTTATTCGCATATTTTAACAGAGCGATTTTCTTTGAAATTTAGCTTAAATTCTACTAGTTTATTTTTTGACGCACCGAGAGGAAAACATTGTAATATGTCACTGATTTAATAATACGTCCGTACATTGTGGTGCATTTTGGAGGTGCCACATACGGAAAACTGTTTTATTTGAAGAGATATTAAAATATCCTTTTTGCGAGCCAGAGTCACTTTTTCGGGTTTTACTTAATGGTGAAAAGCAAATTGATATATCTTTAACCATTTCCGCTCTATAACTGGAAGTTGATAAAATGTCGTTTTTATGAAGTTGCTGCAACTCAGTTGTTTTTAAAGTTATAACGAAACTGTAAAAATTTTCTTATGACAACTTTCTGCGCCCATTAAAATAACGTACTTGTTTTATTTCACGGACGTTTTGTTTTTGTTTTCTTATATCAAAATCATATTTTTCCTATAGGCGCATATAGAGATATTCATAACATTAAACAGCATTTTTAACCCTGATTTCAATGATGTGTTTCCTATAGGCGCATATAGAGATATTTATATCATTAAACAGCATTTTTAACCCTGATGCCTACTTTTGTCCAAAAAAAGTCATTGACAAAGTTGCCATGACAACAGGTAAACAATTTCGTTACTAGGTGATGCTTGCAATTTGTTTAAAAATATGACTAGTATCGATGTGGTATATTTTGTTTTGTAAATAAGCACTCTTGATTGACATAAACTGCTACTTTGCTTGTCGTATATAATAAAAAATATTTTGTTCACAAAGATACACAATCGTTGAAATCGGCATCAAATCATGAAATCAATGCTGTTCAATGATGTGCATATCTCCATATGCGCCCATAAGAAAAAAGTAAATTTGGTGTAGGAAAACAAAAACGAAACGTCCTTGGAAAAAAAACACGTACGTTATTTTAATGGGCGTACAAAGTTGCTGTAAGAAAGTTTTTACAGTTTTGTTATAACTTTTAAAACAAATGAGTTACAGTAACTTCACAACAATGACATTTAATCAACAGATAGATCAATTATCTTTTCACCATTCATTGAAACTCAAAAATCAAACGGCGAAAACGGTATTTCAATAAAAATGTATTCCATATGTGGCACCTCCAAAATGCACCACCCTATACAATGTTCAATTTTAAAAGTAAATACAATTTGTATACAAAGAATATATTTCAAATTAAATAAGCTTCAAATTGATGTTAATTTCTTATTTCCAATACAAAAATTGTGTTCATGGTGGATGCTAGAAGGTAGAATTTAATTTTGTAGGCAGTTTTTAAATGATTGTATACAGCCAAAATTTTAGTGAAATATTTTTTTTACAAGAGAAAAAGATAGCTCAAGTTATTTCAAACATCAAGAAAGTACTTTGTAATTTTTTTCAGAATTTTAAAAACATAGAAGATTCCACATTTTTGTAAGTCTACCCCTTAAAAATATGTCGAATTTTAGATGAAAATTTGTATTATTTCAAAATTCTGATAAAAGTCACGAAGTACTTTCGTGATGTTTGAAATAACTTGACCTACGGAAACAATCAGGATTTTCACTCAATTTTTTAATTTAAAAAAAAAAAGGTCACACACATACCTACTAATGCTAGAAACAATCAAAGTTATTTATTATCCAAAGAAATCATGTTTTAGCCAATTATTTCCACTTTTAAAAATTACAAAAATTAATTTGTGTTCAAATACAACAATTACAGAATTTGTTGACAGTATAATAAATTCTGTAATTTTTGTAGTTTTGGAATATGGTGAAATGTTTAATTTTTTACGATTTTCGTAAATTTTAATTTAGCCATTCAGTTAATCTGTCAATGTTTGCTATATTAAAGTATTTCAGTTAGTTTGTCAATTTTAAGCATTTTTTTTGCTGTATTTGAGTATTTCAGTTTATTTGTCAATTTTAAGCTATATTTGCTGTATTTGAGCCTAGCTACATACAGGAAATTTTTCTATTAGGTATAAATATCACGATTTTTTGATGTAAATATTTAGGCATTCGTTGTTTTTTTTTTTAAGAATTCAATTTGAAGTTTTAAACGAGTGTTTTCTACTCCCAGATTAAGAATGAAGTAAAATTTCGAGTTTAGAAAAGCCTTAAAATTTGGTTTGGTCGCCAAATATGAATATGAATTCAAAACTTATATCTTAGATTTCTGTTTATTTATGATATGTTTATCAACTGTTGGTTTATTTCATTTGTTGTTAACAAATCCGCCCCTACTTAACTTGTTTAACTTGTATGCTGACACCTCCCATCCTTAATGTATTAGATATATAATAAGCTTTGTACATATTTTTAGCCATTATTCTTCGCCTGAAGAAGCCACAGTGTGGCGATACAATTGTTGCGAGTACAATAAAGTGTTTGGAAGTAATAAGTGTTTTATTTAAACTAAATCAAAATGAAAATGAACTTTCAACTATTAATTGCCTCATCAATTAAGTTATTTATATAAGTATGAATGTTATTTAAATAAAAAACACTTGGTTCGTTCCACAAAATATATATTTTGTGAAACGAACCAAATGATTTTTATTTAAATAACATTCATACTTATATATTTAATCATGTTTCACCAAGTGATTAATGAGAACATAGTGAAAGATAATCTAAGTTATTATTTTATATGATTTATTTCTTATTCAAAATAACAATAATTGATAGAAACGGCCTAATTCCGCCTTAATTCAATAAATCAAAAAGTAAATCTACATGTAAATCTACAAATTAGAAACACAATAATCAATTTAGATGAAAACACCTATATCTTCAATAAATCTAAAACTAAATATCTACATGTCTCCAATTTATAATTTTCATCAAGTGTGAAATGATACTCAATAAAAACAGGAAATACAATAATGTATTTAAATTACACTTTTAATTCAATAAATCAAAAAGTAAATCTAAATGATTTTTAATTATAATTTTAATCAAGTGTGAAATAATAGACAATAATACCAGTAAAAATAATAATTTATTCAAATTAAAACTCTCAATTCAATAAATCAATAAATCTACATGTTCTTTATTTAAAGTTTTAATCAAGTGTGAAATAATCCACAATAAGAAAGGTGAATATTATAATTTACTAAAAATAAAACTCTTAATTCAATAAAACAATCTGCAGGTGGTTTATTTATAATTTTAATCAAGTGTGAAATAATCCACAATAAAAACAGTAAATATTAATGATTTATTGAAATTAAAGCTCTTAATTCGATAAAAAAGTAAAACTACATATGGTTTATTTGTAAAATTATAAATAAACCACATGTAGTTTTACGTGAAATAATCTACAATAAGAGCAGTGAATGTAATAATTTAATAAAATTAAAAGTCTTAATTCAATAAATCAAAAAGTAAATTTACAGGTGGTTTATTTGTAATTGTAATCAAGTATTTACAATAAAAACAGAAAAAATAAACTCTTAATTCAATAAATCTATAATAGAATGTGAAGTTGTTTTATTTATAATTTGTATTAATGTAAGAGAATGCACAAAAAATGCAATTTCTGTTTACTCATTGATTGTACAATAAATTCCAATATATGAATTTCTTGCAAAGACGCTCGTGCGGATTTAATTCGCATGCCCTATTTTTATCACTCGTGAATTGGAATGAAACACAGGACTTTTATTTAGCAAATCAGTTCAGGTAAATAAATGCACGCGTCAACGTCTGGCTCTTCCGATTTTTAACGTCTATAACGTGTTTTAATAAAATGTGAGTTTTAGGAAAGTGAATTTAAATAGGTGAGTATTCTAAAAGTGAGTGTTTATGAATTAACGATATTTGCTGGTAATTTAACTCATCGATTATAAGGCAATAAGAAAAATTTCCTTAAGGCAAATTTTGGTTAATTTAAAGAGAGCTTTAAAATCTTCCACTATAAAGTGAGATATTAAGCATTTGAAGCATTTAAAATCTTTGATTATAAAGTGACATTTTAAAAATGTTAACCTAATAATGTTTCAATTTGTTATTAATAATAAACACTTTGTGTCTCGAAATGTACATCCAACGATACAAATAAAAAGTGAGTAAGGAATAACAGAATTTTTTAGTGTAATAATCACTTCACGTAAACTCAAAAACATACAGTTACTGATAATGTTTCATTAATCTCTCACTTAACCCGTAATGAAACATTTTTATATATTAAATATCCAGAATTAACCTGATAATTTCCTCTTTTATGAAATACTACTTTGAATTGTTGAACTCTTCGACTATAAAGTACGAATTTATAATTTATAAAAAGTTCAAGAAACATCTGGTTATGAACAGGTAATTGTAAATTGCTTTTACATTAAGACAAGTGTTGATTATTATTGCAAAATCCGTGCTTTTGATTTTGCAATAAAGCCGTTTTCTATTTGTCTACTGAGTTAACAAAGATTTGCGAGATTTGCGTTAGCAATATGAATTGGATTCTTGTGCAAGAAATAATTCTTGCGAAATAACTGCTGATATATTAAACCAAAACGAAATTACTCATAGATTTTAAACACAAAAGAAATGCATTTTTATATTTATTGTTATTAAAAAACTTTAATCAATTTGCAGAACAATGTTTATAATTGATGAATAACTTAATTTCTTAATTTTAATTCAAATTCTAATTCAAATTCTAATTCAAATTCTAATTCAAATTCTAATTCAAATTCTAATTCCTTTATTAACGGCAATAAACCTTTTTACATCAGAATATAAACATTATAAATAACAATTAACAAATTATACTGCTACTAAAGCAACAGAGACTAATTATAAATATTGGCGTAAGATAAAATACAAGTAAAAGTAATAAAAATCAGAAATGTACTTGCTTTAATTTCGACATAAATTGAGAATGGGATTGTGAGGACAAATCAAAATTGGGATCAAGAGACAGTGAGTTTGAAATACGCATGCATCGCAATTATAAACAATCTGAAAATTGATTAAAATAAGAATACTTTGACAATTTAGAATTTTTCTATGCTAAAACCTACAATGAACATTCTAATTTTTTATATAATGTTTTAATAACAATAAATATAATATATTTATGTATACATATCATACATATATATAGACGGGATAGATCAACGCATAGTAGTTCCAAGGTCAGAGGGGGTGGAGTACTAATTGCAATAAAAAATAGTGTAAAAAGTGTTGAACTACATAGCAGTGAAAATGTTGAACACATATTTGTCAAAGTGCTGGATAAGTTAATTATTGGATCAACTTACATTCCACCAGGCTCGGATTATACTCACTATTTATCGCACGCCACAGATGTCGATGAGATCTGTAAACGTAACTCGGATTGTGATTTTTTACTTTGTGGAGACTATAATCTGCCCAATGCTTCGTGGGGTACGTTCGGTAAAAACGTGTTAAACATGAACAATTCAAATGCTACAGCAGGTGCATTGGCTGAAGTGTTGTCTTTCCATAATTTATACCAAGTGAATCAAATCCCGAATGACCGAGGTGTCTTGTTGGATTTGTTATTTTCTAATACCAATAATCTGTGTATTGATAAAGCATGTGATTTGTTATGCCAATCTAGCTTTCACCATATTCCGTATTCTGTGGAGTTACGATGTTCTGATACTAAACTATCTTCGCATAATGCCGGTTGGGTTTACGATTTTAAGTCAGCTGATTACAATGCGATAAATAATTACTTAGGAAACATTGATTGGCATACCGGTTTATCTTGTAATTGTGTAAATTCTAATGTGTTGGTGTTTAACAAAATTGTTAATTGCGCTATTGATATGTTTGTTCCTCTTAAATTTGTAAATACGTTTCACTACCCCAAATGGTTCAATAAAAATTTGATAAAATTAACGCATGATAAACGAAAAGCTCACTTCAAATATAAGAGTACGGGTAACACTCGTTATTATGAGCTATTTAAAAAACGACGGTGTCAATGTAAAGCATTAAATGAGACGCTGTATAAAAACTATATAGATTCGGTGGAAAATAATATATCCAACAACCCGAAATCTTTCTGAGAGCACGTTAACGCGTGCCGTAAAACAAATGGTATCCCAAAAGAAATGTACTTGGGCAATATATCAAGTAATACAGTTGCAGGTTGTGTTGATTTGTTTGCGTCTCATTTCACAAAGACGTATAAGAAGGATTCTAGTCCCGTACCTGATTTTAATATATCGTCATTTCTGGATGTAAAGGCGCTCAGCATTACTCTTCAAGATGTTTTATTAATTTATGTTCACTACCGGAGTCGTGCTGCCCTGGCCCTGATGGCATTCCACCTTATCTATTAAAAAGATGCGTATACGCGTTGAGTCTTCCCATTCATTTACTCTTTGAGTCATCTTTAACTACCGGTGTGTTCCCTGATGAATGGAAACACAGTTACGTCGTACCCATTTTTACAAATGGTTGTAGGTCCAACGTCAACAATTACCGCGGTGTTGCTATACAGTCTGCTGTCCCGAAACTTCTGGATCGCTTAGTGTACGACCAATTGAATTGGTTATGTTCACCATATATTATCAATGAACAACATGGTTTTGTCAACGGCAGGTCAACCGTCACGAATCTGGTCTCGTATCAAACTTTCATATCAGATGCTTTAGAAGAAGGTGCACAGGTGAACTCAGCTTATACAGACTTCTCTAAAGCATTTGATCGGGTACAACACAATATTTTAATTCACAAATTAAAGGGTATCGGTTTTGGTAGCAATGTAGTGCGATGGTTAGAGAGTTATTTGGTGGGAAGATCTCAGCGTGTGCGTGTGGGTCAACATGTATCTAATACAATACCAGTGACGTCAGGTGTTCCCCAGGGCTCACACTGTGGTCCGCTTTTATTTTTACTCTTCGTCAATGACATCGGATTAAGTATAAAAAATAGTCAGTTTCTTCTGTATGCTGATGATCTCAAGGTTTACAAAAAGGTGCAAAATATTTCTGATCAGCTACAACTCCAAGAGGACTTAAATAGGATTTCTGTTTGGTGTACAATTAATAAATTGGAATTGAACTTGGGTAAATGTTTTTCCATATCTTTTAGTCGAGGGCGTGTGGGGGAATTTACCTACAGTTTACATAATCAACCTCTACCTCTGAATAATAAAGTTAAGGATTTGGGCGTAATATTTACAACAAAATTAGATTTCAAGGAGCATACTTCGCATGTGTGTAACAAGGCATTAAAAGTGTTGGGGTTTGTATATAGATTCGGCAAACAGTTCAAGGACACTACGGTCAAGTCTCTTTATTTGTCCCTGGTGCGCCCACATGTGGAGTATGCTTCTATTGTTTGGGCACCATACTCAAAAAACGCTATCCATCAGCTGGAAATGACTCAGGGGAAATTTCTAAAAATTATGTCTTCTCGGCTAGGTGTAGCTAGTATCAATTTTAGTCATAGTGGCATGTTATCGCTATTGAACCTGAGATCGTTAGCTGAGAGAAGAGTATTTTTAAATTTGACTTTCTTACACAAAATTGTTAATGGTCTAATTAACTGTTGTTATTATATAGAGGCGCTAAATTTCTTTATACCTCGTGGTCTTCAAGCTAGACATAGGCCTATATTCCGTTTACGTTTTCATTCGACCAGATACGGGATGTCTAATCCCATCGATCGTATGATAAGGTATGCCAATGGTATTAGCAATAATCCCAACTTTGTTTTATTTACACCATCAATTCATCAGTTTAAGATCCAGTTACGTCGTATTAGGCTATCCAATGTCATTGACTGTTAGATCTTTAGTTCAGTAATAATTTAGGTGGCTGTAATCAATGTAACTCTTTATATGGTTTTTGTTATTTTTGTTCAGTAATAATTTAGTCGGTTGTAATCAATGTAATTCTTTATATGATTTTTATGTTTTTTGTTATTTTTGTCATATATTGCAATATGTATATGTACACTTATGTAATAAAATGGAGATTCCGTTAATAAATAAATAAATAAATATCCTAATATAAATTTATTTAACTAGGCATCCATATGCTAATAAATCCGCTGCAAATTTTTTGACATTCATTGTTTTTTTAAAAGTGTTTAATTTGAGGCTTCTAACGAATGTGTCCAATCCCAGAGTAAGCATGAAGTAAAATTTCGAGTTTAGAAAAGCCTGAAAATTTGGTTTGGTCGCTCCGCGAAGCGGAGCGGCCAAACCAAATTTTCAGGCTTTTCTAAACTCGAAATTTTACTTCATGCGCCACGCGTCTATAACACTGACATATAGTAAAGTTTAAAATATACTACTAAAGCAATATGCGAAAATGGTATAATTTAAACTTCACTTAAAATTGGTGTTTTATACATACGCGTAGCGCATGAAGTAAAATTTCGAGTTTAGAAAAGCCTGAAATTTTACTTCATGCGCCACGCGTCTATAACACTGACATCTAGTGAAGTTTAAAATATACTACTAAAGCAATATGCGATAATGGTATAATTTTAACTTCACTTAAAATCGGTGTTTTATACGCGTGGCGCATGAAGTAAAATTTCGAGTTTAGAATAGCCTGAAAATTTGGTTTGACCGCTCCGCTTCGCTACGCGATCAAACCAAATTTTCAGGCTTTTCTAAACTCGAAATTTTACTTCATGCTTAGTCTGGGATTGGAAACACTCGTTAGATGCTTCAAATTTAACGTTTTTTAAAAAACAATGAATATAAAAAAATTTACAGCGGATATATTGATATATGGATGCTTAATTATTTAAATAAAAGTAAGTAGAGAGGTAAAAATCTGTTTTATGGTGTAAATACTATACTAATTAAGAGGATGTTAATAACTAATTAGACTCAATTAATTATTGAATAATATTTATGCAAATTTAAGACACTCGTTAAATTCATTTCAATTCTGAGAACTCGAAACGCGAAAATTGTGTGAGCTAAATTAATTATTTTATACCCCTCTTCTGCGAAGAAAATAACATAAAATCCCGATTCTAACTCCGAGCGAAATTAACGATAATTACAAAAATACTTAAACTTAAAGGGAATGCATTTACAGTTAACGAGATTAATCCGTTTAACTATTTTGGGAAATTAACCGCGCGCCTTCTCAAATCGGGTATTAAGCTTTTCGCGATTTTCCGTATATGTCATTTTATTTATCGCGGTAATTAAATTAAATAGCCGAACATAAATGAAAATTAAATTATTATTACATTTTTCCTATTTAAATAGTGAAATTCGTGGTATAAGGTGTTGAAAGCGTTATAAAAGCTGACTGAATTGGGATGTTTTTATTGAAATTATCATGCATGTAATTCTATTTATTTTATTTGTTCCTAGTTTGGATCGAAATTTATGGCGGTGCAAAATTCTAGTAATTAATGAAGAAATAAACGCCTTCGCGATTAAATAAATTCAAATCGTTTCTGATATTTATAGACATTCCTATTTCCTCTCTTTATTTATCTCTTCTGATATTAATATTCCTAAAAAGGTTATTCTATTTAAACAAATAAATTTACATTAATTCTATCTTTATTCACATTCGTGGTATTATTAAATACTCCTATAAAATAATAAATTCCTTTATTTTCTAATCTTCTTAATATTATATTCTATAGCTAACAGTAACTGTATTGAAGTCAATCTCCTTTATAATTAATTACAAAATAAAACGATTTTTTTATGATAATTTCATCCTTAGTAATAATAATAATCATACAATTGAAATTACTTCTAATAAATTATTCTAGCATGTCAGTATTTCGCATTTTTTCAAAAAAAAAAAACAACCGAACAGGAAATATTAATTATTAAATGTGCGTATTTCAATTATACAAATGGGATTCAATTACGTTTCCCCATTATAAAAAATATTACCTGTATTCAATGATGACAAGTGGATTCATTATTATAGTGGGTTTTTAATTTGAATAAACGATGAAGTTTATTACTCTGATCAACTCTAAGTGATATAATTTATTAATTAAACGTTTGAAATTATCGTTCAATTATCATAATTATAAGATTTATAGCGGTTTAAATGGGCTTGCAGTAATTAATTCAATTTTAAGAAAACTAGGTTTTGTAACCCATTAAATGCCATTCATTCAATATTTATTAGTAAATAATTTATTTTGATACATTGTGTTATTTACCCCGACTTAATCGCAACATTATTTACCAACTTATTTACTACTAATTAATTTATTTTGATACGTTGTGTTATTTACCCAGAATTTTTTTATTACTAAATAATTTAATTTCATAGTTGAGGCTGTTACTTGGTGAAATTCCATGTCAACACTTTTAGTAAATAACACACTTGGTTAAGATTTCACTGTTTATTGATTGACACTCCAACAATTGTTTCGCCACACAGTGGCTTCATCAGGCAGATGAATAATAAATAATTTATTTTGATACATTGTCTTCAAAACCAGAGTTAAAACATTTCTGTGCAGTAAAGCTTACTATCATTGGAAAGATTTTTTTGGAAGACCAAATTTAAATGATTAACAATCTCCCAACTGGCCTGTATTATTATTATAAACTAAGATTGTACTAATTTTGTTTAATTTCATTCATATGTATGCATATTTTGACTTGTGTATCGTTTCGGATTTGACATTAATAAATTTATTATTATTATTATTATATGTTAACAAAAATGTAAATATTTTGTTATTTAAATGTTTAGATAATTACTCATAAAAAAATGTTTTCAGTGTATTTATAACTTCGAAATATTTTAGTGTTTTATACGTGTGGCGCATGAAGTAAAATTTCGAGTTTAGAAAAGCCAGAAAATTTGGTTTGGTCGCGTAGCGCTACGCGCAACGCGACCAAACCAAATTTTCTGGCTTTTCTAAACTCGAAATTTTACTTCATGCTTAACCTGGGAGTGGAAACACTCGTTCGAAAAACAAAGTGAACGCTTTTATAAAATCGACGAATGCCAAAAATTTACAACGCATGCATACGTATATTTAAAAGAAAACATTCGCAGTATGTAATACAATAAGTCATTAATAGAAATCATAAAAAGAACGACAGAATTTTTCCTAAATCATAACTTAGAAATTGTTGGAGATATCTTGATGAAATTTTGCGTGAATATTAATCAAATTTTAATTCTTAAAAATATATTATAATACAAAAATACCCTATCAATATTTTCTGAAATTTTTCTAATTGAACTCCAGAGTTTAATTTTAATCAATTTTTTTAGTGAATTATAACTAAAAACTAAGCTGCCAATTCTTTGAGAAAACTTGTCGAAATTTTGTGTAACACAAATATTAAAAAATTAAATGCATTGCGCATATCTCAGTAAAAAATAGGCTTAATAAGCACACCCGATCATTTATATGTTTATTATTAACAACGAAATCTTATAAATTGTATGTAGGCAACTCTATATACATCTAGCTCCCTCCAGCACGCCCTTAAGCAAACATTGATCTTTTAAAATATGTGAAAATCTAAAAAAAAACCATCATTAGTTTTTGAGTTATTTTTCATTAAACGTCCAAAAATGTGTAATTTCAGTCAAATTTCTTGGGGACTCAAAATTTCAGAAAGTTATAATAGAGATATCTTGATGAAATTGTGTGTGAGCAGTAATCAAATATGTATTGATCTTTTCAAATAAATGAAAATACAGAAATACCCTATTAATCGTTTTTGAGTTATTTCCATTTGAATTTGTTGTATTTTGGGAATTATAATTTCAGAACATTTCTTAAAGTATTTAACTTTGAGAAATTTTGTGTGAAAATTAGGCAAATATTGATCTTTCAAAACATGTGAAAATCAAAAAATTCCCTATTGTTAGTTTTTGAGTTATTTTTCATTAAAAGTCCGAAAATGTGTAATTTTAGTCGAATTTTTCGGGACTCAAAATTTCAGAAAGTTATAATAGAGATATCTTAATGAAGTTTAGTGTGAGCAATGATCAAATGTTGATCTTTTCAAATATATAATAATAATAATAATAATACTGCTTTATTTCATACAAATACACAGAAATAGATACATGGGTATAATGTATAAAATAGTGTCCTATAACAATATACAATCATCTTACGAAGATTTAAAATTAAGATACTCATCTAGGGTGTATGGTTCTATTTCACAGAGGAGACGAAAAGTCTTTTCTTTGTATGTCTTTAGTTTTTGTTCTTTTATAATTTCATTTGGTAGCTGATTATATAAACGCAGTATATATGTCTGCGTTTATATAATCAGCTACCAAATGAAATTAAAAAAGAACAAAAACTATGAACACTTTTCTATGTGAACTAAGTTTACTTGCGGGTATACCATATTTTGTCTGTTACGTGTGTTATATTTATGAACAATCTCGTTGTCTGAAAAATTTGAATTATGATATCGCATGAAGAGTAGACATTCATATATATATAAAGCTACTATTGTTAGCATATTTGACAATCTAAATTTATTACGGCATGATTCCCTAGGTCCTACCTTACAAATAATTCTAATAGCGCGTTTCTGCAATATTAGGACTCTGTTAATATCTGAACAGCCTCACCAGTGTATGACTCCATATCTCAGCAGTGATTCAAAATTTGCATGGTATGCAATTTTTGCTATGTTGGTATCAACATTTCTTGTTAATACCGGTAGCATATAACAAACTCTGCTTAGCTTGTTACATAAGTCTTGTATGTGGTGCCTCTATTTTAAAGATGTATCTATCGTTATACCGAGCACTTTTGTTGAGCTGACAATATTGTAATTACTACTGTTAAAGCAAGCGGTACTTGGTAGGTCTTGTGCATTGTTTATTTTGAATAATATGCATTTAGTTTTATCTTTGTTCAGCAGTAAATCGTTTTGTAAATACCATTTCTCCACGTACTGTAATATGGATGTCGAATTTTCTTTTAGTTCTATAAAGTCCCTACCCTTGACTGCAATATTGGTATCATCGGCATAGTTTATCATCGAGTAATTTTCTGAAGTTTCATAATCAAAGATGACATTGAGATATAGATTAAAAAGCAAAGGCCCCATCACACTGCCCTGGGGAAGTGCGGATTTTACTGTCTGTGGATTTGATATGTACTCGTTGTTTAAGTGTGGTATTTTAACTATTTGCTGTCTGGAACTTAAATATGATCTGATCCATTGATTTGCTGTGCCACGTATGCCATACAAATGCAATTTGTCCAATAAACGATTATGCGGTACACTATCAAATGCTTTTGACAGGTCGAGAAATATGCCGCAAGCTAGTTCTCCTTTATCTAAAGCGTTGTATATTAATTTTGTGTAGTTAAATATTGCTGTGTTTATGTTTCTTCTTTTTATGAAACCATGTTGGTTATCATTCAATATGGAATGATTATTAATGAACTCAATTATACGTTTTGTCATGGCGTGTTCGAAGATTTTTGAAAATGACGGTAACACGCTTACTGGCCTATAGTTAGCAAGGTCATTAGAATCCCCTTTTTTGTATATGGGTCTAACTACGCCTGTTTTTAATTATTAGGGAAGGTGCCCATTGCAAATGAGTTGTTTATGATATGAATTATTGGTTTTGCTACATGTTGTATACTTCGTTTTAGTATGAATAAAGGTATGTCATCGAACCCACTACTCCTTTTGCTTTTAAAGTTCATTACAATATTTATTACTGCCTGTTCATCGGTAGGTTTTAAAAATATTAAATGTTGATTATTTGATATATTTATTCGCTCCGCAGAATTTGAATTTTTAGAGACCATGTTTTGTGCATTCTTTATAAATAGAGTATTAAAGCTGTTTACTTTCTCTTTAAGGTCTCCAGTCGGCAGGGTTAGGTTTATGTTTCTGGCTGCTAAGTCTTTTATTACTTGCCAGCTCGCTTTGTTTCTATTATCTGATTGTATGATTTGGTTTGTATAATAGTTACGTCTGCTTAAGTTCAAATGTAAGTTGAATTTCTGTTTGTATGACTTTAATATTGGTTTGTAATTGTTATTATAAGTGGCAGCGGTTTCATATGTTAATTTTTTTTCTTTAAGATATTGTAAGTAAGGATCACTGTATATATTATGTTTTCTGGATGTTTGTCTGAAAGTGCGAATAGGAAAGTACTTATTGAATGCATTTTTGAAGATCGATAAGAAGGTGTTGTATTTATTGTCAGTACCACTGATGTCGTAAACTGGGTCCCAGAGGGTGTTACTTATTGCGGTACAAAAGTGTTCAATGATCTCTTCCTGATAAAGTCGTATAGATATAAGATTATTATTCTTGGCATTTATATTACAGTTTGCGCATTCCATATTAGTAATTACATTGTCTATGTATGTTGATGAACAAGCATTTACACGAGTCGCTTTATTTACAAGAAGATAGTAGCCGTATGAGTGTATTATATCTAAAAACATTGATGATCTTTTGCTTAATTTTAGTATATCTACATTAATTTTACTATATCCCGTGATAAAGAAGTTTACTTTTTCTTCAAATAATAACCTAAGGAGTTCATCTAACTTGTCTATAAATATTTCTACGTCTGACTGTGGGGTACGATAAATTACCGCTACGATAAGTGAAAAGTTCGTGTCAAGTATAAATTCGTTTGCCGCACATTCGAACAAATTTTCTTCGGATATATCTTCAATGTCGCCCCGCCGTAGAGTATTGAAGTTGTCTTCTGCATAAATCGCAACACCTCCATGTTTATTCGGAGGTCGATAGAAGAAGGAAGTAAGTTTATAACCTGGTATGTTTAGCATCCGTATTTGCTCGTCTGTTTGCCAATGTTCTGATACGCAGATGAAGTTACATTTGTACTCCTGTGCACAGTAATAGATTTCATTTAGTGAATTTCCTAGTGATTGGGCATTCTGATGAAGGATATTTATGGTTTTGTGTTTATTTAGGTTGCTTTTTTTCCTTTCTCCTATCCACGGTAAAAAAGGATTAATTTGTACACCTTCTGGCCATATATCCGGGTTTTTTAATACTTCGATGTTTTCCATGGTGTCAGAAATTTTAAATGACGAGTATTCGTCAGGGTATTTAGATTGCATCTTTTGGCATCTGACCTTAGGGCACGTCTTCATTAGGTATTGTTGAAGTTCTTCTTGCGTTACCGTAGGGTCGAGTCTGCATACGTGGATGTTATGTACTTTTGGGACTCCTTTAATGGAGACGTTGTGCGCCGCTCCTCGAATGGATTCGGTTTTGCGTTTATTTCTTTTATATGTAACCTTTTTGAAGCCCTCCTCGTCTATTTTGTTCGTGGACGGCATTGACTTTAAATTTGTTATCGGTAGAGTTTTTTTAATAGCTCCCCCGTTTTATTAGTTTGCTCTGTTTTGGTTTCTTCGTTGTTATTTACAGTTTTTGTAGATTCTTTTTTGTTCGATGCCTGGCTCTCGCGGAGATTTGCAGTTTGTGTGAATTCTTTTTTGTTTGATACCTGGCTCCCGCGGAGATTTGCAGTGTTTGTGAATTCCTGTGACATCTTTCGGAATTCATTGGTGTTAGAATTTAATATTATAGATTCCTTCGGCAATGTGCTCTGTTTATTTCCTAGTTTTAAGGTTATAATATCCTGTTGCATCATTTTCATCATTCCAAACATTTCTGATATTGTGTCCTTTAGTTGACTGACCATATCATAATGTTCATCAATAGGGATTTGATTGCGGTTTCTTCACTTACGTTTTTTGCAGTTCTCCGCACAGTCGTCGCAGATCCATTTAAAGTTCTTATTATCCAGTGACGGATCATTCCTCTTGATTGCACAGGATAGATGAAAACAGGAATCACATGCAAAGCACTCTATGATTTGATTATCACTTGTCATTGTAATATTACATGATTTACACGGCTGACCGGTTAATACCACTTTACTCGGCGCCATCTATGAAAATATAAAAACACCCCATTAAAAGTTTTTGAGTTACTTCTAATTGAATTTCCAAACGCGTAATTTTAATAACATTTTAGAGGGAACTATAATTTCAGAAAATTATTAGTTGCAAATACTTTGAGAAATTTTGTGTAAATATTAGGCAAACATGGATCTTTCAAAATATGTGAAAATCAAAAAATACCCTATGAATAGTTTTTTTAGTTATTTATAGTTAAACCTAAACAATTGTGTAATTTTAGACTTCAAAAAATTATCATTGAGATATCTTCATGAAACTCTGTGTAATTATTAATCAAATATTGACCTTTTGAAATATATAACAATACAAAAATACTGCACTAAGAGTTTTGAGTTATTTTCAATTGAACATCCAAAAGTGCAATTTGAATCAATTTTTTTTATTTATAATTTCAGAAAATACTTAGCTCCAAATTCTTTAAGATTATTTGATGACATTTTTTGTGAGTATTAAGCCAACATTGATTTTTCAAAATATGCTAAAACTCCAAAAATACCCTATCAATAATTTTTGAGTTATTTCTAATTAAACGTCAAAAAATGTGTAAATGTAGACACATTTTTTTTGGGGTCTCAAAATTTCAGAAAATTTTAATTCAGATATCTTGATCAAATTTTGTGTGAACATTAATCAAATATTGATCTTTTTAAATATATAAAAATACAAAAATACCCCGTCGGTACTTTTTGAGTAATTTTCAGTTAAACATCAAAAAGTGTAATGTTTGAAGTAATTTTAATTTCAGAAAAATATAAGCTGCAAATTTGTTGAGATTTTTTAATAAAATTTTGTGTAAGCATTAAACAAGCATTGATCTTTCAAAATATGGGAAAATCTAAAAATACCCCATTGAGTTATTTCCTATTAAACGTAAAAAAATGTGTAATTTTGATCAAAGTTTTGAAGACTCATAGTTTCAGAAATTTGTAATTAAGATATCTTGATAAAACTTTGCATGAGTATTAGTCAAATATTGATCTTTTAAATTATAGGAGAATACACACATATCCTGTCAATAGTTTTTAAGTTATTTCCAACTGAACGTCCAAAAGTGTAATTTTAATAACATTTTTGGGGGAATTTATATTTCAGAAAATTATAAGCTACAAATTCTTTGAGATTGCTTATTGAAATTTGTTGTGCATATTAAGCAAATATGTACCCTTAAAAATATCCAAAAATACCTCATAAATAGTGTTTGAGTTATTTCTGATTAAACGTAAAAACAATGTGTAATTTTATTCCAATTTTTTGGGGACTTTAAGTTTCAGAAAATTATAAATAAAATACGGTAAAGCTCCGATAATCCGAACTCAAATAATCCAGATTCTGTAGTAATCCGGACAAAATTAAAATATTAGTTATTTACATTATGTATTCCAAAATCCGGATTACCTATGATTTAACGATGAGTCAGGATTTCCTTGAGGGTTAAAAAGCATCATGGCTTGAAAGAGACCACACAAAACATTAACTCCAATGTATTTTAGTGACTTTTAAAAATGTTTCAATAATCCGGATGTTTCACTAATTCGGATTGCCTCGGTTTTCATTGATCCGGATTAGCGGAGCTTTACTGTATCTTAACAAAATGTTGCGTGAGTATTAATAAAATATTGATCTTTTAAAATATATGAAAATACAAATAAACCCTATGAATTGTTTTTGAGTTATTTACAATTAAACGTCCAAAGGTGTAATTTTAATCACATTTTTGGGGAAATTATGTTTTCAGTAAATTCTAAGCTGCAAATTCTTTGGGATTATTTAATACAATTTTGTGTGAGTACTAAGCAAATATTTATCTTTTAAAATTTGTTAAAAGCTAAAAATATCCCACCAATAGTATTCCTAAATAAACCTCAAAACATGGATATTTTAAGTATAAATGAAATTGCCAATTCCTAGCATGTATATTTTAGACACTTTTTTTACGAACTCAAATTTCAAAAAATTATAATAGAGATATCATGATGAAATTTAGTGAGAGCATTAATCAAATATTGATCTTTAAAATATATGAAAATCCAAAAATAGCCCAACAATAGTTTTTCAGTTATTTCTAATTGAACTTCAAAAAAAGTGTTATATTAATTAAATCTTTCATTGAATTACAATTTGAGAAAAGTCAACATAAAATATCTTAAATTATATCCTCTAAATACTTATAAATCTAGTGCAATTATATTTTATGTATAAACTTAATTAATTACTCAATAAGCAAATATTATCATATTGCATAAATTATAAGCTCACATTGAATTTACTGGAGAAATAAATTGCCATTTAATTTCGCATGAATTACATACGTGCCAAGGTGCATAGATTTAATATGATAATAAATATTGAAGCAACGTTTAGCTTAATTAATAACACATGTAATCCGATTATTAATTAATTGGTGATTGAGATAAAGTAATTACCTTGAAGTTTTACTTCCTTTTTCTGATTTAATTCAACACTTACACATTATTTTATTTTTACGAACAAAAATGTTGCTGAAACAACAATTTTTATTCACTCAGAAATTAATTTAATAACAATAATTGCCTTTTTTTCAAAAATCACAACAAAGAAAGTAAACATAAATGAAATACTTGGTTGAAGAATAGTTCAAAACATTGAAAGTAAGTAAAGTAAAGTAAATATTTCCTTTTTTCAAAAATCTCAACAAAGAAAGTAAACATAAATAATATACTTGGTTGAAGAATAGTTTAAAACATTAAAAGTAAGTAAAGTAAAGTAAATAACATAATAATAATGTAATCAATTCTACACGTTAGCATTAACGTTTACTAATTGACAAGAATAGATATTGAAAATACGCTTAAAAAAAATTGATTATACGAAATGTCGACTGAATTAAATTTCAATAAATGGCATTAAGCACTATTATTATTTACTTCAAAATCTTAACATAAGTGAGAAATTAGAAAAAGATCTTCCCTTGAGTAAGAAATTAAGGAAGGAACTTTCCTTAAGTTAGAAATAAATGAAAAATCTTCCCTTAAGTGAGAAATAAATTAAAGATATAAACATTCAATATTATTTCCTAGACTTTACGAATATTGTTTTAGTTACTAAAATATTTATTGAAAATCCAAATATTAGCGTAGAAAAATTAGCACTAAGCGTATTTTTTAACCGAACCGTTCACTTAGCACACACACTTAAAAGAAGTATAAAAAAATCACTTCTAAGCGTCCGTTTCGTTCCGTTCGTCTGCTTTGGTGAAATTTAGGACACTGAATCCGAAAATCTTCGAGAGTTCAATGCACGGTTTCGTGTTTGGGAGTAGAGAAGAGAAAAAATTGGTGGGATTAGAGACGGTTAAATCGTGAATAGAGAGAATGTAGTGAGAGAATTAGCGGATATTTTCTTTTTTCGGTTTTCGACCTAGACAAGTTCAAGGATAATTGAATAATTCTTGTCTTCTTTATCAATTGTGATTTTCTTCTCAATACTTATTCTATCAATCAAGGGTATGATATTTTCTCATTCTATTATTTATTTAAGAGGGCATTGATTATATACAAAGATTCTTTCTTGTAAGTATACATAAGCTGTAAATTTTACGACATTCGAAGATTTTTGTTAAAGAGTTTAAAGAGTGTTTTCCACTCCCAGGTTAAGCATGAAGTAAAATTTCGAGTTTAGAGAAGCCTAAAAATTTGGTTTGGTCGCTCCGCGAAGCGGAGCGACCAAATCAAATTTTTAGGCTTCTCTAAACTCGAAATTTTACTTCATGCGCCAAGCGTACAAAACACTGATTAAATGAAAAGTACAAAACATACTTCTAAAGTTTAATTTTAAGTTTTTAATTTTCTCAAACTTATATTAAACGAATGAGAAGATTGGACAATCCTTTCAATATTCTCTCAATCTTCTCTTTCTTCAAATATTCTTAAAACCTATTCAAATTCTTTAAATTTTATCTTCCTTTAAATATTCTTTCAAGTTACGTATCTTCTATTTATTTAATTCTCTTTCTTCAAATATTCTTGAAATCTATTCAATTTCTTTCATTTTTATCTTTCCTTATATATATACTTTCAAGTTACCCATCTTCTATTTTTTTGAATATTTTCAAACTTTTAATATTCTTTTTCTCGTACTTTTTTTTAATCATCTTACAAAATTTTCATCATTTTATAAATTCATCAAAGCAAAATATAAATTCTTTTATAATATCTTCAGTGTTCTCATTATTTCTATTTTCATAATTCTTTCATAATCTTCACATCTCAGACGTCTTATTTACCAAACAAAATATGATCAGGTTTCTAAGAGTTTCGTATTATTACTTGTAACCTTTTTTACTCTTTTCAAAAATGTCTGTCTCTTTATTTATAAATAATTATATTTTCAATCTTATTATCATGTTCCTCATCTCTACAACTAAGCACAGTAATAATAATAATATTTATTATATACAACAACAAAAAGCTTAATATATGATTAAGTTTTGTAATTTATCTTCTATTTTTTTTTACTTTTAATTTGTTTTCGTTATTTATAAATAATTATATTTTCAATCTTACTTACTATCTTGTTCGTTATCTCTTCAACTAATAAATGATTAAGTTTTGTAATTTATTTTTTTACAACTTTTACCATTTTATTTATTTTTTGTTCATGTGTGTGATACGTAAAGGCGTTCACAACAGGAAATTGCGAATTGATCCGGATTGGAGATTTCTGCACAGGTGGGCTCAGTTAACGAGCGTGCGATTCACAATCACGATTTATGCTCGTGTTCCCTTGTCTTTTCTTAAACCACGATTAAATTCTGCAGTAGTTATCACTTAACATATATTATAATTCTTACGTTAGGCGCTTGAGTAATTAAATCTTTCTGGATAAAAGAAATAGAAAAGTCAAACAATCGTAACTTGAAATGTGTTCGAGATATTTTAATGAAATTTTGTGTAGATATTAATTAAATATTGTTTGTTTAAAATACTAAATATCCAAAAATACCCTATCAATAGTTTTTCGGGAATTTTCAATTAAATCTCATATGATTGATTGAAAGTTTTAAATATCATGCCTTTGAAATTTTTAAATATATTTTCATGAAATTTTGTACAGATATTAATAAAATATTGTTCTTTCCAAATAAGTAAAATTAATTCAAAAGTACACTTTCAATAGTTCTTCGCTTAATTTCAATTGAATTGAAATTTTTGTGTAAGTTTAATATATCATGCTTTTGACATTTTTGTATACAGGATGTCTACGCTAAACCGTTCGTTAAAAGTTTATGGGGTTGCCGTTGCACTAAAAATTTGAAAAATATCCTTATCATACGGTTGAATCAGTTTTCCTCATGTGAAATATTTTCAACTTTATATCACTTCTGGTTCCACCGGAAGTAGCACCAATTTTTTTATTTCAAACAGAACACCTTATATATTAGTAATTTCTTAGATTCCTCGTTTAAATTGCAACATATTTTATTCAAATATACATACACTTATCTCTTATAGTTTTCAAGCAAAAATAATATTTCTAAAATTTTGACCTCGAAAAGGCATCTTAAAATCTGTCTGTAACTTCTCTTAAGAGAAAAATAAAAATATGATTTATATCTCTACGTGTATAATAATAATAATATATAATAATAATAATATATATTGGTGTTAATACAAGATTGATTACACAGGTCACAGGTAATTTGAAATACTACTATGTATAATAACATTCACAATGGCGACCACTTAACATATTAAAAGTATACATTATTTATAGCAGATCAGATTATTGGTATGAAACAGACATCTACTATGAACAAACAAAACATGTTAAAAATATGGTTGTATATGATAAAATAATTTTCTGGACAAAACTAACATATTAAAAGCATACATTACAAATAATTGATATAAAACAAACATTTACTATGAACAAACAGAAACATGATGAAAATATGGTTGTATATAATAAAACATTGTTTTGAACAAAACAAACATATTAAAATTTGTGTTTCTTGCACTCCTGAAAGTATTCCTCGAAGGAATAGAAAGCATTTTGAGCCAAAAACGATTTACAGCAAACTTTTAAATGTTTTTGTTTTAGCTGTTGGATTTGTGTAGAAAGAGCATTAATAAATTGTATACAGTGGTATCGTATTCCGGTTTTAGCTTTTGTGAGCCTTTGAAATTGTATCCGGATATCATTTTTTGCTCTTGTATTGTGCTCATGATAAAACCTATTACTTTCGTATTTATCTTTATTGTTTGTTAAATGCAAAACGCATTCCAGTATAAAAACACACGGGACTGTTAAAATGTTCAAATCTATAAAGCATTGTTTACAGTCCGATCTATAACTTATTCCTGCCAGCACTCTAATAGCTCGACGTTGCAAACGAAAGATGTTTGACAAGATGCTTGAATGACCCCACAATATAATTCCGTAGGACATGTGCGACTGAAAATATGCATAATAGATATTTGTTAGCATTTTGGTCGTGATAGACCTGGATAAGTTTCTTAAGACATATACTTGCTTGGCAAGTCTGGCTTCAAGTTCTTGTCCATGCTTTATCCAGGTTAGTTTTGAATCGACAAATATGCCTAGGAATTTTATTGATGAGTATTCTATAGGTTGGTTTTGCTTTAAGGTGAAAAATATTTTTTGAGTTTTGTCCGCATTAAGTTTAAGGCAATTACAATCGAACCAACATTTTATAGAGCTCATATCTTCATCAAGACAATTCTCTATCTCCATTACGGTACTACCCCTAAATGAAATTGTGGTGTCATCGGCATATAGAACACTTGAACCATGCTGTAGCTGGAGAGGCAGATCGTTAATATAGATCAAGAATAGAAGGGGACCTAAAATAGATCCTTGTGGAACACCGTGTGTAATGCGTTCCTCGCTGGATAATATATTGTTGAATATTACCCGTTGTCTTTTATTCAAAAAATATAAAGATAACAATCTGCAACTGACTGGATTGAAGTTATAAAAGTATAGCTTTTGCAATAGAATTGTATGGTTGACGCAGTCGAATGCTTTGCTCAGATCAAGCAGACAACTAGCGGCAATATCATTATTTTCAAAGCAGTCAATCGCAAACTGAATAAATTCATTTGCGGCCTTCACTGTCGATCTCCCCCTCCTGAATCCAAACTGTGTCACTGATAGGATGTTGTAGGATTCAAAATAATTTGTTATTTGCTCACAGATTATCGATTCAAATATTTTAGAGAGTACTGGCAGAATACTTATCGGACGATAATTATTCAAGTTTAGTCTGTCGCCTTTTTTAAATACTGGAACACATTTCGCTATTTTCAACACTTCTGGAAAAACCCCAGATCTTAGGGAATTGTTAATCAGGTGTGTAATAGGAGTTATCAGTATGTCAACCGCAGTTTTTATTAATTCCAAATTTAGACCGAATATATCCCTGCTAGACTTGTTTTTTAATTTAAATATTGTATTCCTCACACTAACGGAAGACACCTCTTAGAAATTAAATGTTGGTGTTTGATTTAATAAAGTACCGTTTCTTAACATAAGTTTCATTGGATCGTAGTCGGATTTATTAATAAAAAATGTGTTAAAATCATATGCACTAATATCTGTGTACCTAGAGGATGCCTCTATAAGTATATTAATTGGAAACTGTCAACTTTGACAATAAGTGTTCTTAAAATGTCAATATCGAAGTGCCCTCTTCAATATCTCGTAATTCAATTTTTTTAAATGGAATGACCGATTTTTTATCATGTGGTACGATTGAGGGGAAGATTTCCTACCAAGAAGTATTGACAACTATACTCCTAAAGTAAGTGGTTTTCGAATTATTTCCAAGATTCATTTTTCGTCACATTTATGCAGGGAATAATGCGCGCATAAGTCGCAACTGAATTTTAGTAGGCAAGTAGTAATGCTTTTGTTTTGTCGCGTATGTAATGCGAAATGTCAAATAATAATAGTATATAACGTAACGAGAGTGGTATGCAGCATATTACATATGAGCGGACATGTTGCGCACGAGCCGCGCAGCGGCGAGTGCAGTATTCCGCGAGTATGTAATTGCCATACCACTCGAGAAACGTACGATTTTTTACCTACGCCCTAACAAAATAAACAATGAGCATTAAAGAACAACTTATTTATTGTAATAATTTTAAGTAGTACCATGTAAATGATGGAAACTAAATGACTAATAATATACAGGGAATAAAGCTGTACATTTTCCGACATTCTTTGTTTTTTAAAAGAGTTCAATTTAAAGCTTTAAACGAGTGTTTTCCACTCCCAGACTAAGCATGAAGTAAAATTTCGAGTTTAGAAAAGCCCCGTGAAAATTTGTCGAGGGTCGCGCAGCGACCCGAGACAAATTTTCTGGGCTTTTCAAAACTCGAAATTTTACTTCATGCGCCACGCGTATAAAACACTGATTTCAAATGAGGTTCAAATATACATAGAGATCACAATATTTTAGTGTTTTATACGCGTGGCGCATGAAGTAAAATTTCGAGTTTAGAAAAGCCCAGAAAATTTGTCTCGGGTCGCTGCGCGACCCTCGACAAATTTTCACGGGGCTTTTCTAAACTCGAAATTTTACTTCATGCTTAGTCTGGGAGTGGAAAACACTTGTTTAGAGCTTCAAATTGAACCCTTAAAGAACAACAACAAATAACTAAAGATTTAAAGAAAACTAAATGACTAATAATATACAGGGAATAAAGCTGTACATTTTCCGACATTCTTTGTTTTTTAATAGAGTTCAATTTGAAGCTTTAAACGAGTGTTTTCCACTCCCAGACTAAGCATGAAGTAAAATTTCGAGTTTAGAAAAGCCCCGTGAAAATTTGTCGAGGGTCGCGCAGCGACCCGAGACAAATTTTCTGGGCTTTTCTAAACTCGAAATTTTACTTCATGCGCCACGCGTATAAAACACTGATTTCAAATGAGTTTCAAATATACATAGAGATCACAATATTTTAGTGTTTTATACGCGTGGCGCATGAAGTAAAATTTCGAGTTTAGAAAAGCCCAGAAAATTTGTCTCGGGTCGCTGCGCGACCCTCGACAAATTTTCACGGGGCTTTTCTAAACTCGAAATTTTACTTCATGCTTAGTCTGGGAGTGGAAAACACTTGTTTAGAGCTTCAAATTGAACCCTTAAAAAACAACAACAAATAACTAAAGATTTAAAGAAAACAATCTTAATTTGGAATACGTATATTTTAAAGAAAAACTCCCTGTACATCAAAGAAATGTCATTACCCTGCATAAATGCGACGAAAAACGAATTTTCGAAATAATTCGAAAACTACTCGCTTTAGAAGTATAGTTGTATAATACTTTTTATAGGAAATTTTCCCCCCAATCGTACTACGTGATAAAAATTTGGTCATTCCATTTAAAAAAATTGAATTACTTGATATTGAAGAGAGCACTTGGATATTGATATTTTAAGAACACTTTTTGTCAAAATTGACAGTTTCCAATTAATTTACTCATAGAGGCATCCTCTAGGTACAAGTACAGATATAAATCATATTTTTATCTAATTCTTAAGAGAAGTTACAGACAGATTTCAAGATGCCTTTTAGAGGTCAAAATTTTAGAAATATTTTTTTTTTTTCTTGAAAACTATAAGAGATAAGTGTACATATGTTTGAATAAAATAGGTTGCAATTTAATCGAGAAATCCAAAAAATTACTAATATGTAGGGTGTTCTATTTAAAATAACAAATTTGGTGCTACTTCCGGTAAAACCGGAAGTGATATAAAGTTGAAAATATTTCACATTAAAAGAACTGATTCAACCATATGCCAAGGATTGTTTTCAAATTTTTAGTGCAACGGCAACCCCATAAACTTTTAACGAACGGTTTAGCGTAGACACCCTGTATATTCTTATGACATTTGGTATGGATATTAATCAAATACTGTTTATTTAAAATTAAAATTTTAAAATTTCGGGTATTTTCAATTGAATCTCAAATTGTGCAATTTTAACAAATTTTGTGGGTGATTGCAAGTTGTAAAAATTTGAAATTTTGTACAGATATTAAACATATATTTTTCTTTTTAAATATGTAAAAATCCAAAAATTTCCCATTAATAGTTTTTCGGTAATTTTCAATTGATTTAAAATATCATGCTTTTGACATTTTTGTAAATATTCTCGTAATATTTTGTGTGAATATTAATTAAATCTTGTTCATATAAAATTTGTAAAAATCCAAAATTACCCCATCAATAGTTTTTTGGGTATTTTCAATTGAATCTCAAATAGTGCAATTTTATATAATTTTGTAGGTAATTGAATGTTTAAAATATTATGCCTTTTTGTACAGATACTTAACAAATATTGTTCTTTTGAAATATGTATAAATCCAAAAATTCACAATCAATAGTTTTTCTTGAGATTGAGATTGAATCTCATATGGTGCAATTTTATAAAAATTTTGGGTAATTGGATGTTTAAAATATCATGCTTTTGACATTTTTGTACATATTCTCATGAAATTTTGTGTGAATATTAATCAAATTTTGTTCATTTAAAAATTGTTTAAATCTAAAAATATCTCATCAACATTTTTTCGAGTATTTTCAATTTAATCTCAAATAATGCAATTTTATCTAATTTTGTGGGTGATTGAAAGTTTAAAATATCATGCCTTTGAAATGTTTTAATACACTGGCGAAAGAAATTAACGCATCACATTAATTTTTTTAAATTAAAAATAAAGTTTTGATGTTTAAATACAAAAATAATAACAACAAAACCAACTGAACTATAATAATGATTTTCAACACATTTTCTTTCATTAATGACTAAAATAATGTCATAAATAAAAAGAGGAAAAAAGTTAACATGTGATTATAAGACTTAATATCTAGTGTTTCCTCCTCTTGCTCGAATAACTGCCTGACAGCGACGGCTCATACTGTTAATTAATGATACAATTTCATCCTGGTTAATATCTTCCCAAATTTCTTTGTCCAAGCTCTTGTTGATTGCTTGGACGCCGAGGAAGTGCTCTAAGGCGTCTGCCCATCGCGTCCCATAGGTGTTCGATCGGATTAAGATCGGGACTCCTGGCTGGCCATTGCATTGTGTTGATACCCACTAGGTCAAGATACTGTTGTACAATTCGGGCACTGTGTGGTTTTGCATTGTCATGCATAAACAGGAAATCGTTTCCTCCAAAGGGAGCAAAAGGCATTACGGATGGTTCTAAAATGTTTGCAATATAAGACGCTGCCGTGATGCTTCCTCTTGGTATGACCACCAACTCCGTACGAGCCTCTAAAGTGATACCACCCCACACCATAACAGAGCCTCCACCAAACATAACAGTCGGAACAATGTTACACTGCGCATAACGTTCACCTGGCCGTCTGTACACGTGCATTCGTCTGTCACTGCCGTAAAGACAAAATCTGGACTCGTCGCTAAACATAACATTAGCCCAATCGGCCTGTAACCAGTTTACATGTTCTTGCGCAAATGTTAACCTGGCTCTGCGATGGTCTGCGGTTAATTGTGGTCCTTTTGCCGCTGTTTTCAGAGTTAAATTAAAACCACGTAACCTTTTTCTGATGGTAACGGAACTTACATGAACATTGTGGATCTCTGCGAGCATATGTTGTAGCCTAGGAGCCGTAATAAACCGTTCGCGTAACGTCTGCATCATTAAAAAACGGTCTTGAACAGCAGTTGTGGCCCTTTTTCTCCCTTGTCCTGGCCTTCTTGAGTATGCCTGAGTTTCCCGATGTCTCTTCAAGACACGGGATACGGTCGATTGATTAACACGAAGACGCTGACTGATGTAACGCTGATTCCTACCTTCTTCTGCAAGTGTAACCACAATCACAGCTTCTTCACTGCTTAAATTAAGATTCGGACGTCTATCCATATTCATTCTTCACTATTTAGCACTTAATTTTAACAATTACTTGAAAACAAACTCAAAAAGAAATTTTATATGAACCTTTCTTACAGTCAGAATAATGAAAGGTGCTTCATTTTATTTATTGACAGAAAACCATGAGAACAAAAGACAAAACACAACATGTAAAACAGCATGCTTGATAAGATTTCTTATTGTAAAAATATGTTTGTGTTCAAAGAAAACTCGATTCCAAGATATCAAAAAAATCACAAATGATGCGTTAATTTCTTTCGCCAGTGTATATCGCCATGAAATTTTGTATGGATATTAATCAAATATTCTTCTTTCAAAATATGTAAAAATCCAAAAATAACTCATCAATCGTTTTTTGGTTATTTTTAATTGAGTCTCATATGGTGCAATTTTATCAAATTTTTAGGGTCATTAAAGTTTAAAATATCATGCCTTTGAAATGTTTTAATATATTCTCATAAGATTCTGTGTGGATATTAATCCAACATTGTTCTTTTAAAATATGTAAAAATATAAAAATACCCCATTAATAGTTTTTGGGTTATTTTTAATTTGATCTCATGTGGTGCAATTTTATTAAATTTTTAGGGTGATTGAAAGTTCATCATACCTTTGAAGTTTTTTAATATATCCTCATGAAATTGTGTGTGGATATTAACCAAACATTGCTCTTTCCACGTATGTAAAAACACGAAATTGTCATCAAAAGTTTTTCGGTTATTTTCAATTGAATCTCATGTGGTGCAATTTTCTCTAATTTTGGAGGTGAATGTTTAAAATATACTTTCGAGATCAATTTTTTTGAGATATTTTATATATTTATCTACATTCTGATTAATCAATGAGAACATAATTTAAGATATGATTGAGTCTTTCCTCGACATTAATTTGTCTAAACTCAGAATGTTCAACGAGGAGAATTAATTATTAAATATTATTTGTGGTTATAGGTGTTAGTTAAGGCAGACAAAGTGCTAGTTTATTAAATAATTACTATCCGAGCGCTGTTTTAACTCGAAACGATTTTTTCATCTAGAGCTTCACGCCTGAATAAATCTTGTAACATTTCTTAATAACACAGTAGGAGATTTGCCCTAGATAAACCAAATACAAAATAAAATAAAATGAAATACTAAAGAAACTGAAATATCTTTGTTCACATCATAATAAAAAATAGATAGAATTCAAAACAGATCATTTAAAGATTTCTCTACTGAAATAAAGTTTATTATATTTCTTGAATAACTATCTCACTTATCACTTGGGGAAACATTTTGAAATAATATTAATAATGAATAAATAAAAAATGTCAAATGGTTTGTTTCACTATTTGTTAAATGCTCAAAATAGTGAAACAAATTAATATCCTAATATGGTTCTCATTAATTATTAATAACAATAATCACTCATTAAACAAACCATGTGTTATTTTTGATTTATCCTGTATTATTATTAGTTTATTATGTTTGCTATCTTCAATTCTGTCTCTGAAATTGAAAATGATTAATATTTCCTTATTTTAAATCATTTTCAATTTCGAAGACACAGAACTATAGTAACGTAGAATGAGAGACAATTGAACATATGTTTGTTTACATAGAACTTTATTAAGTGTTAAAAGATGCCAAAATATTTCTTTAATATAGTTTATTATGTTTGCTATCTTCAATTTTCTCACTTTGAAATTGAAAATGATTAAGATACCCTATTTTAAATCATTTTCAATTTCGAAGACACAGAAATGTATTAAGTGTTATTTACAAAGTAATTATAAAAAATTACAAATATCGTATAATAATAATAATATAATAATAATAATGTATTTATTGCGTGCCAGTACATAAAGTTTACACTAGTCATAAAGTAGTATTTGAACTATAAAATAAAATAATATTTGCTTATAAATAAAACATTGATATTAAAATTATAATTAAGACTAGGTTTGTCTACATATATAAAACAGATAAAAACAAAGACCATTAATGTTAAAAAGCAATAAGAATAAATTAAGCTTAGTCTAATACATAAAATACAAGACAATATTTTACTCTTGACTACTTGGTGAGATATCACAGAATTTGTGTGCAAGACATTCATTAATGCTATAGAACGCCCTGGTGGACAAGTTTTCTTTAATTAACTTTATGAATTTTATATTTGGAAGTAACTTCACATTTTGTGGGAGTATATTGTACAGTTTCGGACCATAAAAATGTATTCCATTTTTGCATTTAGTCAGTCGTATGTGACATGGCTGGATGTTATTTTTATTGCGTGTGTTATGTGCATGTACTTGGCATTCTAGAATAAAAACACACGGGACAGTGAGAATCTTAAATCCAATATAAGCAGATCTGCAGTCCGCTCCGTAAGGTATAGATGCTAATACTCTGACTACCCTTCTTTGAATCGAGAATATGTTCGAGCTTATAGGAGAATGTCCCCAAGCCAATATTCCATACCTTACATGTGTATTAATTAACCCATATTTAGTAGAACAGTATGGGTTTTATATTGTTAAACAAAATAATATTGACAAGTACACTGACAAAAAGAAACAATGACTTTAAGATGTTTATATATGTGCCTCCCGAGTAACGTGTTTCCGTCAAAAATTCTAACTTGTTTGAATGTGTTTATATCAAACATTGTTGTTGAAATGTTTGATATAAAGACAGTAAGAACGAAATTGTAACTGATAATAGTTGTCTTTAATAATACAAATGAATTAATAAAAATAACAAAGAAACAAAGAAATGTTCAATCATCAATGATGAAAATATTTTCACTTATAAGTTTCTTCAAATAGACTTAAATTATAATTACATCGAACTGTTGCGTAAATTAAACTTACACTCCTTAGAAAGTCGCCGAAAATCAAATTCATTAAGTACTCTATACAAAATACTCAACAATCGAATAGATTGCTCTGATTTACTTGCACTAATTAACTTTAACGTGCCTGCAAATATAAATATAAGACATAAACAACTTTTTCAGCTGTCAACTTCAAATACTGATATTATGCTCAAGTCACCGCTATTTTCAATGTGCTCAATATACAGGGCTTTCATTAATTCCCGAACCCCACGTGACTAAATTTAAAATTGCCGCGTAAATTATTGTATTTGTACGTTGGAGGCTTTGAAAAAAGTAACCAAACGTTAGTAAAGTCAAATTTGACATAAACGTTTATGCTCGGTGCATCGTTAAACCAACCTTTGAGATCTTACAAGATTCGCCCGGAATTTTCAGGTAAGCAAAAATTGTTTAATTATTCTGAAACATTGAGTTTTATTTCTATTTATTTTGCAGAGTCAATTTGCTAGGATAAGCAAATACTGCGAAAATGGTATTTACAACGAAAAAATTAATAAAAATTAGTTACATTTTTGATGATGAGCCTATTTTTTAATCATTTTAAATATAATATTTTCAGTCGTCATAAAAATACGCCGGCGAATAAATATTTTTAAATCTAGGGAATTTTTGTGTGAGCCATACCACCTTGTACATTTGGTTGCCTATTATTTTTGGTCACGTGGGGTTCGGGAATTAATGAAAGCCCGGTATAATCATTTAATTTCCCTTAATCCTGACAGTGATATATTTAATTGCATATCTTCTCAAGATTGTTGAGTATTTAGAATAATTTGCGCTCACACTGTATTTTGTGTTTACTGTCTCGTTTTAGTTTTGTTTGGTGCCTTTCTCACACTGTATTTTGTATTTACTGTCTCGTATCAGTTTTGTTTGATGCCTCTCTCTATTTTGTATCAATCCTGTATATCAATCTGTAATTGGATTCTTCCGTTGATTAAATTTAATAAATAAATAAAATAAATAAATAAAGATTCTGTACTTTGGAGGCTTCTACTTCATTATACATGTTAATTTCATAACAAAACACTTTTTACTTTGTTTGTTAATGCGACTGCATTTTTGACAAATTCAGCTTGTCATTATCACACATGAACTTCATGTTTGATAATGACAAGATAAATTTGTCGAAACTGCAGTCACATTAAATAAAAATGTGTTGTATACACAAAGTATAGTGTTTTATTGTGAATAATAAAGATATTTTTCAATAGAGGTTTATTGATGTTTAAATTATAGATTTGTTTGAAAATCTTTCTTAAGTCAACAATAAATTTCTCAAGCTTTTGTTGTGTCTTTTATGCGATGAGATCAAGCCTTTCTCATTCGATTGGACGTTTGAAAAATGATCCTGATTGAGTGCGCGATGATCAATCATTTCGATAATCATTTTGCATTCGGACGAAAATAAATGCGTAGAATAATTATAGGCTTGGACACTTGTAATTAATGTTGGTGATTATGAATCATTTTAATTGAATGTATTAATTTGATCTTTGATTGGGTTGTCATTTTGGTTATAGAATAATCCTACATAAATATCGTCATACAAACAAATACATACTACTGTCAAAATTATAATTAAAGTATCTACAAATAAAAAATATAGTAAAGCATGTTTAATGAAGTAATAAATTAATTTGATATATTGTATCATTTCATCTGATTTGAGAATGTGTGAAGAAAAGTGTAAATATTTTATTTAAATATTTCGATTGTTACCATTATAGAATAGTATTTTTCAGTGTATTTCTAACTTCGCCATATTTCAGTGTTTTATACGCGTGGCGCATGAAGTAAAATTTCGAGTTTAGAAAAGCCTGAAAATTTGGTTTGGTCGCGTAGCGCTACGCGCTACACGACCAAACCAAATTTTCAGGCTTTTCTAAACTCGAAATTTTACTTCATGCTTAATCTGGGAGTGGAAACACTCGTTCGACATTTAAATAGAACGCATTTATAAAACGCATTTATAAAATCTCTTTTTACTCTATCGAGATGTAAAATTTGAAAAATGTGACTTGGTGTAGTTTACCTCCCACATACAAATACACAAACACAAATATTAAAATGTTTAAGTCATTATGTTACACATATCTTCTCACACGATCGTAATGTCTGATCGTCTGTGCCTCTAAATATATAATAGTTTCTTTAGAGACAAATTAAGCGACCTAACGGATATTATAAATTTGTGAAGAAAGGTTAAAAGTGTTTTATTTTAAAGATATTATCGAGTTGAATTAAATATACCTAAATCCAGAATCTTTATTTAAAATACGGTATATTTATCTCGTCCTGTCGACGGCGAAATTTAAAAACGAGGAATTTTCACGCGCCATAACTTTCAATGTTCCTCAGATAGCATCGTTTTTACGGTGAAAGAGGAAGAAAACGCTCTTATCTGGATAACATAATTGAATGAAATTTACGAGACACGCGTTTTCCTCATCCTCAATACTTACGATTCATATCGTCGCATACAAATTTTATAGAAGTGTACAATAGACAACAAAATTCCAGAAGTAGAGATATTCAAGGAATGATAATGGATATTTAAAGACGTGATCTTTCTTCATTTTCAACTTAAAAAGCATAGGTTATACCGTGCGATCATTTCAAACATTATTTAGAGTAGGCTTTGAATTTTATTTTAGCACCATTGACTGTTAACACATAGTTTACCATAACATCAAATTTATTCCATCATTCAATTAGCATTCTGGGCAACCGCACAAAAAAAATAGCGCCTACTCTAAATCATCATTTTATCTATCGCATGGTATAACCAGTAATAGTTTTTTTTAAATTATTATTGATAATCTGTGTCAAGTATGCAATAGAAACAACAAATAATACCAGAATTTAAAGGATATTTAAGCAGTAAGAATAATGAGGGGCTTAGTGTAAAAGTAATACAAGTGCTAGTTTTTTTTTAAATTGCTATAAGTACAGATATCTACAAATGAGATTTATATGTAGTAATAGAAAAAAATGGTCCAATTAAAAATGCGTATCTCTTAATATAATCTACAATGTTATTGATTAGACGTCCACAGATTTTTCTATAAAAGTTAAACTTTATCTCCAATTTTCACAAATAATCTCATGTCTACTTTTGTACTACTTTTCCACTGAGTCCCTCAAATATTTAAAGGGTAACCAAATGAGTCCAAAAGGTACCGAAAATAGTTTTTAACTCCATTGTGTAGCTTAGGCCTAGTCTTTTTTTTCGTAAATTAACTTAACCGAAAACAACAAATTGGTTACCAGTTATTCACGACGAAAAAAATAAATAACCCTTGAAACATACAATTTATAATAATAATAATAATAATTCTTTATTACGGAAACCATTTAAATTGTTACAAAATAGTTACAAAGTATTATTTAAACAGAAAAAAACAACTTGCACTATATTAACACAATAACCTAAATATAACCTAAGATTATAAATTTTCATTTTGTTTTCTTGTAAAATTTTAAATTAGGACTCATTTGGTATTTTCTCTTAGCCCTTCATTTATTGGTTTCTTTCCTTAACTTTTAAACTTTCAAAACATAGTTTATATAAGAAGTAATACGTTTTATTTTAGCTTGATTGATAAAACTAAGCAACAAATTCAGATAAAAGTTTTGTTTATTTGTTTTTTTAAGCTTATTTTGAATCAACCTGAATAAAAAGCATAATTATGAAGTATGAGAACTGCACCTATTCGGTTTTTTAAATTATGGATTTTTTTATAAATATATTAATTTCAATATAATGCAATATTTAAGTTTAAATATAAAAACTTGTAAAAGTAACTCTGACTAATAATTATCCAAAATACAATCTCAATGTGTAACAAGCTTTAATAATAATAATAATAATAAAATTTATTGTCCATTGATGTACAATCAGTAACAGGCACATATAAGACATAGTCACAGATAACAAATATTTACAGCTAATTACTAACATAGATGAAATATTCATTTAAATCGTAAAACGCTTTCTTGGTAAGAAATTGCATGAGCATTTTTTTAAGCAAAGTTATCGATGGTGCATCTCTAACAGATTTTGGGAGGTGATTAAATACCGTAGCACCGAGCACCGGAGGTGATCGTTTTGTGACATTTAATCTGTATGGTGGTATATATATTCTTTCATTATATCGGGTTTCATATGAATGGATGTGTTTCGCTATGGCAAAATCTGACTTATTTTTAAAAATGTATATACTCAATTCGTATATGAATAAACATGGTAAAGTTAGTAAAGCATATTTAATAAAAAAATGGTCTACATGATGTTTTGCGATCTATACCAGCCATGGATCGTATACATCGTTTCTGTGATATGAATACCTTCTTCCACGATGAGGACGCTCCCCAAAGACACAGACCATATCGCAATCGGGACTCGATTATACCTATGTAGAACATTTTTAATTGTCGTTTAGTGAGATACTCTTTAAGTACTTTTAAGCTGTAGCATGATTTCGAAATTGATGTTGCTAGTTTTGAACAGTGATCTGACCAGTCTAGATTTTCATCAATAGTTAATCCCAAAAATTTAGTACTCCGGGCTGAAGATACTAGATGTTGGTCCATCATAATATTTAGTTTAAGATTTTGTTTGCATTGTTTCGTATGGAATCTAATATATACAGTTTTTGAATTATTAATTTGAAGTTGATTGTTCTGAAACCAGTTGCACAATTGACTGATTATATTATCGGAAATGCTTTCCAGGTCCGAGTTTGCCTTTGCGCTTATTATGGTTGAGGTATCGTCAGCATACATGTGAACTGGGTTGGGAACATTGGCCACTATGTCATTCATATAGAGAATAAACAATATGGGGCCCAAGATGGATCCCTGTGGGACACCCATATTAATTACTTCGGCCGATGACACGAATGCAGTTCTATTTTTTTCAGTTGTATGTGTTATTTTTACGGATTGTTTTCTGCTTTCCAAATATGACCTAAACCAGTTGCTGGCAACACCTCTAATACCATAGCTATTTAGTTTATCTAGAAGCAAATTAATGTTTATACAATCAAACGCTCGACTCAGATCAATGAATAGTCCCACGGGGTATTCTCCTTTTTCAATATATCTTATGATGTTATTGTAAAACGACAGTAATGCGGTTTGTGTGGAAAATGATTTTCTGAAACCATGTTGTGAGTTTGTCAGAGTCATGGATATGTTTAAGTACTGATTAAGTCTGTTCAACATACACAGTTCAAATACCTTGTAGAACGGTGACACTAGAGCTATAGGCCTATAGTTATTAATATTTCTATGATCCCCCTTTTTATAAATAGGGCAGATAACTGTTTGCTTTAATATTTCAGGAAAAACTCCTTGCTCCAGGGATAAGTTAATTAAGTATGCCAAAGGTTCTAATATAAACATAGATGATTTTTTTAATAGAATATTTGATATTTCATCAAATCCACACGTTTTTTTGTTTTTTAATTTATTTATAATAAGCAAAAGTTCTTGTTCATTGAATGGGTTTAGGAAAATTGAATGAGCTTGTGTTTTAATGTGTAACGCATTATTTGTTTGTGAGAGGTCCTTAACTATCTTTAGGGGTTCGTCTTTAAAAAATGAGTTGAACATGTGGGCAAGTGAGTTGGGGTCTTCGATCTGTTGATTGTTGTGATTAAGTATAATATTATTCCTACTTTTGTGACAATTTCTATTCGAGACTTCATTTATTATGTGCCATGAATCTTTAGACACATTTTTTGAGTTAATAATTTTGATTTGATAAAAGGATTTTTTGGTTCTCGTGATTAGTTTATTATGCCTTTTATGGTCAGCTTTATAGCTTGATTTTGATGCTGGATATTGTTTTTGTAATAAATAGAGATCATGCATTTTCTTACTAGAATTTCTAATTTCAGAATTTATCCATGTTTGCTCAGATCGCCCTTTTCTTGCACATATAGGGAAATGTTTATTAAAGTAATAAGTGTAGATGTTATGAAATGTTTTAAAATTAGAGTTTGTTACCAATATAGACATCGTTCCATGATTCGCATTGCAAATCTGAGATGAAATTATATACATTGTGATCATTAAAATTTCTGCGTTGTTCTCGTGGTTCGGTAGTATTGCATTTTAATTCAAAATTGTAATATATGGATTTGTGATCCGATATTACGTTGTCTATTGTTAACGTATTTCGGGAATTTAGGTTGCTGTATATGTGGTCAATACACGTTGAAGAGGTACCTGAACATCTAGTATCTTCCATATTGACTTTAGGTAAATTGTATGTTAATAACAAATTTTGTAGTGACTCATAATCTTGCAATGGTAGGTTTGAGTTTAGATTGAAATCTCCACAAAGCACCAGGGGAGTGTCTATTGTACATATTACGTCTAATATATGTTGCAGTTTCATTAGAAATAGTTCAAAATTGCTGCCTGGGGGGCGGTAACAAATTATTATCCGGATGTTGTTTTTTTTTATTTTTAGAGATCCAAGTTAAGCCACAGACTTCAACTACGTTGTCTATGCCGTAAATATTAATATTAAGATCTGCTGTTAACAAGTCAGATTTATGCCATATTGCGACTCCTCCACCACGTCCCTGTCTAGAATAATTAGCACCTAAAACAAAATTATTTAAATGTACTTCATTTATGGTATCTGAATTCATCCAAGTTTCTGTCAAGCAAATAAATTTAAGATTTAAATGATTACAATCTATTTCAATTTGGTTTAGTTTCTTATAATTAATTGACCTAATATTTAGTAATAGCATATCAAAGTTTGAATTAATGTTCAAACGATAATTATGTTACAATTTAATAGTAAATAAGTGATTTTTTCTTCATATTATGGACAGTATTACTCTCCCTAATTGAATGCCAAATATATTAATCCTCCCATCATCCTCATCCCACGTACCTTATAGCGCTTTTTCATATTGTAAATATCTAAAAAGAACCTATGCCCACGTTTCTCGCTCATACTTTCTGAATTTAATCTAAAAATGTTCAAATAAGAGTGCAAAATGTGCATCTTAAGTCACATTCTTTTTTTAATATTCTAAAAAGTTATAAATTGTCACTCAGTGATTTCATAGAAAACAACTGACATTTCTGAAAGCATTTCAAGTATTTATTTCAGTTGTTTCCATTTTTTCTATCAATTCTTCACATTTTAATTTTGTTTTGATTTACAGAGCAGTTAAAATACCCGCTTTTATTTTAGCAATTGGCTGACTAGAGAATATTTTCGTAATAAACTGGAAGACTTCTAAAGTTATTTCTAAAGCCTTAACGATCTGTTTGATATATCTAAGTTCAATATGAAGGGGTAAAAAAATATATTTTTTTTAAATTAAAGGCTTATGAATAACGTTCTCTTGGCTAGGAATTAGTTGTTTCTAAAATGCCAGTCGCGTATAAAGTATTGTTTTTTGTTTGTTCTATTATCCCAAAGGTATAAAAACTTGAATGTGACAATATACAACTTATACACCTAATAATCATTTTCACCAGATTATTTACAAACTCTCCATGTCGACATGTTCACTGATTTATTAAAAAAATATATACTGTACAAAATGTTGACAGTTGAACAAAAAAAAGAAAATATATTGGCAACAATCAATGGCATACCCTGCTTCATTTCAGATGAAAACAATGTCATAAACAGATTTGTTGTTGCCTATTGTGATCTGTAAATATTTATCAATTTGTTTTCTTATTCAGCAGCATTATTGAGTATAGTTTATTATATATGTATGAATATTAATTTAAATAAAAATCACTTGATTTGTTCCACAAAATATTTGATTAATTCCGACTAGTTTCGGCTTCCAGCCATTATCAAGGAATGTAGTTTATTATGTCAGAAAATCTTAATCACGCGAAATTATGAAAAATATGAAATAAGGCTATTCATATTATTCATAATTGCGCGTGTTTAAAATTTTCTTGTACTCGTAATTTCCTGCTGGAGGAATCATTAGTTGATATTAGCAAGCAGGAATTTTAAGAGTTCGATGATTAATGAATGCCTAAGAAAAGTAAGCTAATTTAGCACTTTTTCGCAAACATTCTTTGTTGTTCATCACTCTGAATTTTTCAGAAATAACTTGTGAAAAGAATTTAAAATCTACACGTGCTTTGATTTAATCTTCTATACACAGGTTCTTTTTTATTTAATTGTGGATATCTCGTTGCATGTTTAGTAAATGTTCAAGCATTCGTTGTTTTTATAAAAATGTTAAATTTGAAAATTCAAATAAGTGTTTCCACTCTCAAGTTAAGCATGAAGTAAAATTTGGAGTTTAAAAAAGCCTTAAAATTTGGTTTGTTCGCTCCGCATAGCGGAGCGACGAAACAAAATTTTCAGGCCTATCTAAACTCGAAATTTTACTTCATAAGCCACGCGTATAAAACTCTGATTTGAAGGGAAGTTTAAAATACACAATTAAAGCTGGAAATGTTTCAAATGTAATTTAAGAAATATAATATTGTAAATTTATGTAAAAGGTGATTACCATGATATAAATTATTATTAATATTAATAAACTGTTTGCCAATCACTAAATTATTAAAATATTTGAATAGGTGTATACAAATATGTTTTTAATATTCAATTTAAATATGTACACCTATTCAAATATGCGAATAATTTAGTGATTGACAAACAGTTTATTAATATTAATAATAATTTATATCATGGTAATCACCTTTTACATAAATTTACAATATTATATTTCTTGAATTCAAAATTATTAAAAATTAGTCCAGTATAAACTGTAATGTACTCATTATTTTAAAGCAGTATGTTTAGAACTTTGATTATTTTAGTGTTTTATACGCGTGGCGCATGAAGTAAAATTTCGAGTTTAGAAAAGCCTGAAAATTCGGTTTGGTCGCTCCGCGCTTCGCGCTACGCGACCAAACCAAATTTTCAGGCTTTTCTAAACTCGAAATTTTACTTCATGCTTAGTCTGGGAGTGGAAGCACTCGTTTGGGCTTTAATTTAAACTTAAAAATATGCTTAACACAGCCAAGTTAAATTAAAATTATTTTATTAGGTCGACTTAAAAAAAAACTTGTGACTTTAAGCGCTTGTTCTAAACACAATTCTGTTGTTAAAAAATTATACTTCAGCTCAATTTAATTTTAAATACTCTGTTTTATAACAAATTCCAATTATTTTAAAAATTTAATACTTTCCTAATATTTTCCTAAAAAACTCACTTTTACAAAAAGGTCACTTTACGCACTCAAAATGATCCCTTGCTTAAACTTTTTAACCAATTGTTTTAATTCAGAAAGCATTCGATTCGGGATAAAACATGCTTTAATTTGAGCTGCAACAGTTTTCGGAAGGTTAAAAATTGCGCTCGGCACAAACGACCAAAGTTATACTTTAGTGGATTTAACGTTTTTCTATGGTTACTAAAAGTTGCTAAAATTGGTATGAATATTTTATTCTGGAAAAAATAACTAGCCTGCATTCTTTCTAATGTTGTTTAAAAGGTCTGTGATTTTTTTGAAATTTTAATATAAAATAAAAAAATTCAAGCTAAAATCGATTTTTTCCATACCCTGTGCGAAAATCTCAATTTTTAGGTAACATTTTTTATTTTTAAAAAAACTTTAAAATATTCACACTCGTTCAAATTAATGTTAGTAGCAATGCGAAGTTGTTATTTTTCCCAAGAAAAACAAATTTACCACACCCAGCTCGTATTAAAATAATTTCAACAAGTCGACTTAAATAAAACTTGTGACCTGAACGTTTGTCCTAAACACAATTCTACTGTTAAAAAGTTGGACTCAAGCTCAAATTAAAGATCATTAAATTCTAAATACGCTGTTTTAGAACGAATTCCATTTAACTTAAAAATTTAATATCTTCTTATTATTTCTCCTAAAAAAAACTCACTTTTACAAAAAATTTACTTTACGCACTCAAAACGCTTTCTTGTCTAAATTTCTCGGCCGATTGGATTAATTCAAAAGGCATTCAATTCGAGAGAAATGCTTTAATTTGAGCTGTACAGTTTTCAGAGTTGAAAATTGCGCTCATCCCAAGCGTCTAAAGTTACACTTTAGTGGATTTAACGATTTTCTATGATTACTTAAGATTGCTAAAATTGGTGTAAATCTTTGAAAATAACATTTATTTTAAAATTAATCTATTTTATAAAGCTATGAAATATTTTGTGAATATTTACTAAAGATTATTCTTTGAAAATAATTTGGAAAAACTGATTTTTTTTAGTAATAATACAATATATTTACGCGAGTAAATTTTCTTTAAATTTTCAAGTATTCGTTGTTTGTACAAAAGTTCAATTTGAAGTTGAAACACTCTTTGATTCAGCATAAAGTCAAATTTCAAGTTTAGAAAAGTCTTAAAATTTGGTTTGGTAGCTACGCAATTGTGTTTAGGACAAGCGCTCAAAGTCACAAGTTTAATTCAAGTCGACTTGGTAAAATAATTATAAGTCGAGCTGGGGGTGTTATGAACTTTTTTCTAGAGAAAATAACTACCTCACGTTGATACTAACATTAATTAGAATGCGTGTGATTTATTTCAGGTTTAAAAAAAATAAAAATTTCACGTATAAATTGAGATTTTCGAGTGATATTTTTTATTTTTTATAAAAATTCTAAAAATTCACAGACCGTTCCAACATTATAAATAATGCGGACTACTTATTTTCCTTATAGTCCGCATTATTTATAATGTTGGAACGGTCTGTGAATTTTTAGAATTTTTATAAAAAATAAAAAATATCACTCGAAAATCTCAATTTATACGTGAAATTTTTATTTTTTTAAACGTGAAATAAATCACACGCATTCTAATTAATGTTAGTATCAACGTAAGGTAGTTATTTTCTCTAGAAAAAAGTTCTTAACAACCCCAGCTCGACTTATAATTATTTTACCAAGTCGACTTGAATTAAACTTGTGACTTTGAGCGCTTGTCCTAAACACAATTGCGTAGCTACCAAACCAAATTTTAAGACTTTTCTAAACTTGAAATTTGACTTTATGCTGAATCAAAGAGTGTTTCAACTTCAAATTGAACTTTTGTACAAACAACGAATACTTGAAAATTTAAAGAAAATTTACTCGCGTAAATATATTGTATTATTACTAAAAAAAAATCAGTTTTTCCAAATTATTTTCAAAGAATAATCTTTAGTAAATATGCACAAATTATTTTATAGCTTTATAAAATAGATTAATTTTAAAAGAAATGTTATTTTCAAAGAACAATCTTTTGTTAAAACCACACTAAATTTTCAAAAATATCTACAGGAGTTCGCATGTTATAATTTGTTACAATAAAAAATTGGTTAAAATTGCAGCATATAATGTTTAGGCGATATCACTTCAAAATCTATTCCTAGGGTATTTTTGTGTTATTGCATATTTAGAAAAAGCAATATTGTCACAGAATTGCATGAGAATATCTTACATAATTTCGAAGGAAAATATCTCAAGGAGTTTACAAGTTATAATTTGTTACTATAAAAAAATAGCTAAAATTACAGAATTTCATGGATAAACAAAAATACCTCAAAATCTATTGATGGGGTATTTTTGTAATCTAAACATTTACAATGAGCAATATTTGAGTACAGAGCTGGGCAGGATTCGAATCATTCAGCATTCGAATCCCGGATTCGAATCCTTTTAGAGGATTCAAAAGAGGCATTCGAATACTTAAGTTCAACTGGATTCGTGATCCGGATTCGTTACATTTTCGTAAAAGGATTCGTATTCGAATCCAAATGTGGGTGATTCGAATCCTTATAAAAGGATTCGAATATTTATAAAAGGATTCGAACACTTACAAAAGGATTTAAATCGTCGAAAATAATTCGAATTAAATGTGAGGATTAACATGAAAAATGTCTTTTGTGTGTTTTTAAATTTCTAGTTAAATCACTGTTTTATATGTGTGGCGCATGAAGTAAAATTTCGAGTTTAGAAAAGCCCAGAAAATTTGTCTCAGGTCGCTGCGCGACCCTCGACAAATTTTCACGGGGCTTTTCTAAACTCGAAATTTTACTTCATGCTTAGCCTGGGAGTGGAAAACACTCGTTTATAACTTCAAATTGAACTCTTCTAAAAAAAGACAACGTAAACATTTTCTTTTAGGTAAACATATACATAAACTGTAAATTTAGCGACCTTCGTTGTTTTTCAAATGAGCTTAATTTGAAACTTCTAACGAGTGTTTTCCACTCCCAGACTAAGCATGAAGTAAAATTTCGAGTTTAGAAAAGCCCCGTGAAAATTTGTCGAGGGTCGCGCAGCGACCCGAGACAAATTTTCTGGGCTTTTCTAAACTCGAAATTTTACTTCATGCGCCACGCGTATAAAACACTGATTTCAAGTGAGGTTCAAATATACATAAATTCACAATATTTTTGTTTTGTACGCGTAGCGCATAAAGTAAAATTTCGAGTTTAGAAAAGCCCAGAAAATTTGTCTCAGGTCGACAAATTTTCACGGGGCTTTTCTCGAAATTTTACTTCATGCTTAGTCTGGGAGTGGAAACGCTCGTTCGAAACCTTAAACTGAATGCTTTGATAAGAACATTAAATGACTGAAAACTAATTCAGTTTTAAAAATTTTGTTTAATATTACATATTTGAAGTAAAACTGACATGGTAGTCACAATCTAAAATGTTAAATTTTCCTGATATTTCCCTGATTCAAGATTGTTTTCCCTGTTTTTTTATTGTTCAATTATCTTCAGTTATATTTAACTTTATTCATAAATATTATTATTCATTTGTAGTTGGCTAATTTATCAATCATTTATGTAACCATAGAAATGTATTATTATTAAAAAAAAATATCTATTATGAGCGTAAAGACGCATTTCATTTTGTCTCATATCATTTAAAGAAAATACAGTCCGCTTATCAATACAGTGCAACAAGCACAAATCCAACATTTTTGGTCCTTCGAACCGGATGATGGAATCAGCATCAACAGCAATTAGCAACCAGCATCGGCAGCAACAGTCCAGCAGAACTACAGTTCCTGAGATTAAGCTAGAATTCACCGCGGAGAGAAGAACATTATTATAACTTCCTTTTGTAGGAAACCCCATTTTGTTAAATTGTTTTTATTGTTTTAATCAATATCTAAGTTAATTTTATAAATTTTTACGTGTTTTGTATTTTACCTGCTGATTTTGACTTGTTTGTTTGCTTGTTTGTTAGTGTTTTATTCAATTTGAATATAATTCCATGACTTTTCTCCGACTTTCCCGGTTTTAATGATACTCAGTGAATTTTTTATTTACGTAGTTTACAGGCATTCGTCGATTTTATAATAGAGCTCAATTCGAAGTTTTGAACGAGTGTTTCCGCTCCCAGGCTAAGCATGATGTAAAATTTCGAGTTTAGAAAAGCCCCGTGAAAAATTTTCGGGCTTTTTCTAAACTCGAAATCTTACTTCATGCGCCACGCGTACAAAACACTGATTTGAAGTGAAGTTCAGAAACACACAAATACATTTTTAATCAGAGTAACACGGAATCAGATATTTAGTCTGTTATCAACGATGTCCAGTGTTAATAATAAATAATTAGGTTTTGAATATTTTTGTTAAAACAACTGGTAACGATATTTATATGTTAATGGTTGCAAAAAAATTATAAAATCAAATTTATTCTTAAAGGATTTGTATTCGTGATTCAAAAAAGCAGGATTCGAATATTTGATTTGAATTATATTTATCTCTTACGAATCCTTTATTTGAGTATTCGTGATTCGAATCATATTAGGTGATTGGGATTCGTGATTCGAATCTTTTTTACAAGGATTCGTCCCAGCTCTGTTTGATTACTATCCACACAAAATGTTATGAGAATATCTTACATGATTTCGAAGGTATAATATATCAATCTTTCAACTCAAAAATAAAAGAAAATTACACCATACGGGATTTAATTGAAAATATTCAAAAAACTCTTGATGACAATTTGGTGTTTATACATATCACTAAATGTGTTCAGGCTTTTCTAAACTCTCAATTTTACTTCATCCCTAACCAGGGATTTCAAACACTCGTTAGAAGCTTCAAATTCACTACCGCGCCCCCGACCGCGCCTGTAGCCAGCACCCCAGATGGAAAGGAATACACCGTGAGCGGCACCCCATCTTCTAATTTACGTCCAGCTGCAGAGGAATTTACACTGGTGGAAAGACAAAAGAAGAAGCGAAGATTTGGAACCGTGGGAAATTCTAAGATGGATATGGCAATCAAAGGAAGAAAGCTTCAATCTCATTTCTACATCACCGGTCTCGATCCTACAGTCACTTCGGAAGCTTTACTGCAGCATGTAACGTCCTTAAATGTAAAAAATGCGGATTGCACAAAAATGAAATCAAAGCGGCCTGACGAATACTCTTCATTTAAATTAGTTGTAGATAAATCATCCTCCGAAATAATAAACAATCCAAATGTTTGGCCTGAAGCCGTATACATTAACCCTTTTTTATTCCGGCTACAAATGATAGAGCAAAAAGTGAAATAAATTATCGACTTTTATTTTTTAATGTACAGTCAATTAGAAACAAATTAAATCAAATAGAAATGTTACTACATAATGATGAAACCCCCATATCTATACTTTGTATTACCGAACATTGGCTTAGCAATATTGAAGCAAGTACACTAAATTTTAAAAATTATAATATAATGTCCATTTTCACTAGAAAAATAGCATATGGAGGGTCCCATATAATAGCATCTAGTGATATTAAAAGAGAAACTTTTGTAAACAACTGCTCAATTGAGCACCATATCGAAGTTTCTTGTATACTTATGACTGAAATAGATGCTATTGTAGTTAATATATATCGACCTCCAAATGGCAATCTTGAACTATTTCTTAACAAACTCAATGAATTATTAACATCCATTGACATTACTAAACGTATCATAATCGGAGGGGATTTCAATATTAATTTTAACATCAATTCAAAAGATGTTCTTGAGCTATGTAGCTTCTTCAGCTTTGGACTGCTGCCGTTTGTTTCATTTAACACCAGATTCGATAATAAGATAGACAATGTGTTTAGCAACTTGCACTCGCTGCAGGTGAATCCTATGTATGTCGGTTTATCAGATCACGTAGGTCTTGATGTTTAATTGAAAATCCTCACTGTACGCGAGGACAAAATTCCACGGCAAATCAGACCTATCACAGACTTTGGTAAATTTCAATTGTTTCATCTGTCACACAGCATACAACCATACAAATACTCAGCAAGGTTCAAAGACTTGCTCTTATTAGCATAACGGGGGCTATGAGAACCACGCCCACTGCAGCCATGGAGACGGTTCTAGACCTCACACCACTTCATATTCTGATAGTGGGGGAGGCAAGACTGGCACTCTATAGGCTGCAATTATCATCGGTCAACGTAAGAGTTGATACCCCACACAGAAGACTCTTGGGGGGGGACCTCTCCTGCAAATGAGGTCGGATCATATGGTAGTCAGATATCTTGAAAATTCACTCTTTAAAGTCACTATTCCAGACCGCAACGAATGGAACGGCTTTAGGGAAGATATACACAAACAAAGTGTGATCTGGTACACGGACGGTTCTAAATCAACCACAGGTACTGGATCAGGAATCTATAATGAAAACATGAGGACAGGCTATGCTCAACCATTGGGTAGCCTGGCATCAGTCTTTCAAGCAGAAATATTCGCAATCATAGAATGTGCGAGAACCAGCATAGAGAAGGACTGTCATCCAAACTGGTATTGGAATGCTTCAATACCCTGAATGACCTAGCGAGACAGAACAAGGTTACGCTTGTCTGGACGCCGGGTCACTCTGGTATTGCGGGTAATGAAAAAGCTGACGAGCTAGCAAGGCAGGGAGCCACCATTTTATTTATGGGACCCGAACCTGCCTGGGGCATAACAAAAAAGTCGAGTCGCCTTGAAGTCAGGAAGTGGACTCGCAACAAACACAAGGAATACTGGGAAAACAGACCAGGCCTTAACCATAGTAAGGCCCTTATAAAAGGGCCTAACTCAAGCCAAGCTGCAGGACTACTAACATTGAGTAGGGCACAGCTAAAAACAACCATAGGACTGCTCACAGGCCACATGACTGTTAAAGAGCATCTAAGGAAAATCGGGCTATACAACGGCGACACCAACTGTCGCCTCTGTAATACGGCACCGGAAACAACTATGCACGTTCTGTGCAGGTGCAATGCGCTGGAGAGCAAAAGACGGCTCATATTTGGGAACAGACAATTGGAACCAAATGATTTCCACGCGCAACCTCTGAAGGACCTGCACAAGCTAGTGCAGGGCATCGAGTTCGGAATAGTTGCGTGAGTGTAATAATATTGGGGCAGTACAATAAGCCACCTAGGATGCAGTGCATCCGGATCCGAAAGGAAGACGGCCCCCACAGGAAAAAAAAAAGGAAATAATTACAGATGAACACCGCCTCATAAACAAATCAAAACTAAGCAAGTCTAACAATAATCAAAAAGTTATGTGGAACATCATAAATTCACACAGACCAAACAACTCATCAAACATGCCAACGTTAGCTGCAGACGATTTCGCTCACCATTTCTCTGAAGTTGCATCGAAATTATCCAACGTAAAAGCAAGTTTCTTGAACGCTACTGAACTTATTCTGCCCTGCATATGTAATAATAAAAACAATTCATACTTTAAATTTGAAACAGTGACTAATGCCCAAGTTAGATCACCTATATTGTCTTTAAAAAATAGTAATAGTGGGGATATCTATGGATGTACTGCTGACATTGTGAAATCAGTTAAAGAGGTTATAATTTCATCATTAACCCGTTTATATAATATGGCGATCACTGAAGGATTCTTTCCAACATGCCTCAAGGAAGCTATTGTTATACCAGTGTTCAAAAAGGGTACTAAATCTGATGTCAACAACTACAGGCCTATATCAATCTTGCCTATAGCTTCTAAAGTTTTTGAAGACCTACTAAAGAGTCAGCTGGTATCATTTATTAATAGGACCGAATTATTATCAAAAAGTCAATTTGGGTTTAGGTATGGTTGCTCGACCACAACTGCCACTCTACGGTTTGTTGAATAATGTCTAGAAGCATTTAATAATAGTGAAATTATCCAAGCGACCTTCCTTGATTTACAAAAGGCGTTTGATAGTATAAATCATGAAATCCTATTAAGTAAGTTGTACATGTACAACTTTCACAGCTCCAGCTGTGGACTAATCTCAAGCTTTCTCTCTGACAGAGTACAGTCAGTAAAGGTTTAGGATTCGCTTTCAACTGAATACACCTGCAACACAGGGGTACCACAGGGTTCAAAGTTGGGCCCCGTGATATTCTTGTTATACATAAATGATATCTGTAAATATGTTGGAGAAGACAAAATGATACTCTTTGCAGATGACACTACCTTAATTAATCAAGGAACGTCGCAACTGGAAATAAGTACCGACAGCATCAACACAGTGAAATTGGCGACAGACTGGTTTTCAACCAATAAATTGGTATTAAATAATAACAAAACCGTAACCATCCAGTTTAGTTTAAAACATATTCCAAATCACCTTGTTGATGAAGTCAAATTTCTAGGTTTCCACCTAGATAGCAAACTATCATGGAAAAATCATACCTCAAAAATTGTACTTACAATTAATAAATCTATATTTATGCTGCGTCGGCTTTCCTTGGTCGTTAACCACGACACTTTAAGAACATGCTATCTATAATGCTGTAAAACGCGAAACTAGTCGAGTAAATAGTAAAGTAAAAAATTGTGAAACAAACCAAGTGTAATTTAATTTAAACCTTCATTATCAATGCTATCTATCGTTAGTAGAATCGTACATACGTTATGGTGTACTTGTATGGGCCCATTCGGCAGGTGCAAACACGGTATTTTCGGCACAGCGGAAAGCGTTAAGAATTCTCTGTAACCTCGGTTATACAGAAGACTGCAGAGGATATTTTAAAAGTTGCAATTTGCTAACGCTGCCCTCTATCTATATATTAAAATGCCTTACCCACATCCACAGTAATCTCGAACTATACAACATAAACAGCAATATTTCCTACATCGAAACAAGAAATGCGAACGCAATCCGGACTCCATATAATAGATTAAAACGCACTCAAAATAGTACGCGTTTTTACGGCATTAAATTATACAATGCCCTTCCTTCCAGGTATAAGAAATTGAATTTCGTTAATTTTAAGCACGAAATAAAAAATATGTTACTGCTTAACGCGTATTATTCTCTGGATGAATTCTTTGTTAGATTTAAGTTATTAATAATTATATGCATATATATTTCTGCTTTTGTGACGTATGTACCTGTGGTCATAAATAAATATTATTATAATTAGGGGCAGAAAAAGCTATCCGATTTCAAATCCCTTTTTCTCAGAAGAGGGAACAGGTAGAGTAGTGGGGTAAAAACCGTTAGAAAGCCGGTTTTATGCCATTTGTCATTAGTCAATATACCTTGGTTTGGTGAACATCGTGCTTTTGTTATTGAGCGGTTTATCGAAAACGGCGGTTCAATAATTGCTACACAACGTGCTTTTCGAATTCATTTCGGACTCGGGCGTCATGATCCTGTTCCACATCACACTACTATTAAAGTGTGTGGGTGTCAAATTTTCGACAGACGGGTTCAGCATTGAAAATGAAGTCGCCTGGACGTCCCAGGACAGCAACAGGACCTGAAAACGTGGCCAATGTGAGAGCCGCGATTGAACGTTCCCCGCGTCGTTCGGCACGGAAACTTTCGCTCGCTTTGGCGATTTCCAACCGCAGTATTCGGCGAATTTTGCACCGGGACCTCAAAATGCATCCCTACAAAATGGTTGTTGCACAGGAATTAATTGAAAGGGATTTTGAAACCCGTATGAACCTGTGTCGCGATCTCCGAGAACTCCCAATAGACGATGTTGTGCTCTTCACGGACGAAGCCCATTTTCACCTTTGTGACGCCGTAAACAGGCAGAATTTTCGATATTGGAGTGACTAAAATCCTCGGGAAATCCATCAGAAACCCCTCCATAGCCCAAAAGTGACTGTGTGGTGTGCTCTTTCCCGCCTAGGCGTCTGGGGGCCTTACTTTTTTTGAAGAAAATGGGCAAACCGTAACGGTCAACAGCGAGCGCTATTGTTTCATGCTGGAAAATTTTATTCAACCCAAAATGGAAGAAAATGGCGTGGAAAATGTGTGGTTTCAACAGGATGGTGCAACCGCCCACACATCGCGACGATCAATGGACATTCTCAGGGAAATGTTTCCCGGACGCCTCATTTCTCTGAGAGGTGATATTGGCTGGCCGCCGCGCTCACCGGATCTCACTCCATGTGACTTCTTACTTTACGAAGGGAAATTGCTCGGGTAATTGAAGAAATTCCTGTGGAAATGACGGTGAAAGTCATGGAAAGCTACCGCGAGCGCCTAAATCAGTGTTTCCGCTCCCAAGGACGACATTTGAGTGATGTGCTTTTCAAAACTTACATTTAAAAATGGCATAAAATTTGCGATATGTTAATAAAAAAAAATTTTTGTCAAGTTGAGTGGTTTTCATTTTATAACGTTTTGAAATCGGATAGGTTATTCTGCCCCACCCTGTATTATTATTTTATTTCTTCCTTCACACTATTTTATTGTACGCTATACGCGCATTTCGAACGCAAAGTGTTTATTTTCAATAGCTTTTATTTGTGAAGGAATATATAATAAAAAATACTACAATCAACTGCACGTAACTCAAAGAAGAATATAGTGTATGTTATTATGTATATAAATATTTTTCTTTCTGAATTATTATTACATAACAAATATTTTACAGAATATTAAATAAACTAAACTAGATTTTTCATTTATACATTTTGGAAATTGGCTATCGACCGTAATTGGTTTTTCCGTCTGTATTTGTCTAGAGACTAGATCTATGTAGTCTATATATTTTTTATATTTTATTATAATATATAGCAATATATTTTTTTAAGTAGAAATTAATTTACTAACCTCTATTTCAAACGCAAAGTGGAGCTATAGATTATCAAGATTATATATGAAATAAATAAAATAAATGTAAAACTGCTTTTAATTATAATAATAGTTAACCGATAGAGCAATTACTTTTTCATTAAGCACATCCTGAATGTTCGTTCTGTGCCAGTTGTAAAACGCATCAATGGATTTAGCCTAAAAAATACGAAATGGTTCATGAAATCCATGAGAAAATGAACATCCGTTCGTTATTCGAAACAATTCCAATAATATTATTTAGAATAAAACAACACAAACATAATTATTATCTTTTGAAACAATGCTTTTCAAAAATAGTTTCTTCTCGGAAATTTTAAATCGTTTCCACTCAGCAAAATATACACATCCAATTTGTCCCCCAGCTACATTATATACAACTCGATTTATATACATTGCGTGTATATAGTTCACACCTCGCAGTGGTGTTATAATATATAGTATATAGAAGTCGGTTAAAATACGATTGCGTTTATACTTGGAATTTTTCTTAATATAAGTATACATATTCCGATGCATACGCTGTCAATTTTCAGGGCTTTGTTGTTTTTTTAAAGTGTTCAATTTGAAGCTTTAAACAAGTGTTTTCCACTCCCAGGTTAAGCATGGAGTAAAATTTCGAGTTTAGAAAAGCCTGAAAATTTGTTTTAGTCGCAAAGCGCGTAGTGCTTCGCGGCCAAACCAAATTTTTAGGCTTTTCTAAACTCGAAATTTTACTTCATGCGCCACGCGTATAAAAAACTGATTTCAAGTGAAGTTCAAAATATACTGCTTCAGTTTAATCTCACGATAATAAACTTTACAAATGTTTATTATGTCTAACCAAATCTTTTAAAATCGCCTGGAGTCATTTGCATTAAATGATTAAATATACATGTATATTATACAGGGACTTTTTTGTTTTAGTATACATATGCATACGTTTTCTTTTAAATAGTTCAATTTGAACACTCGTTTAAACATATATTGGTTTGTAAATTAAATTCACTTGGTTTTACTTATATGTGTACATATAAGTGAAACAAAACCAAGTGAATTTAATTTACAAACCAAGGTATTTTTAAAAATGTTTACCAAGTGATTAATGAAAAAAAAGTGCCCGATATAACTCGTTTAAACACTGCAATATTGTAAAGTTCAAAATATACAGCTCAATCGATTTTTAATATAAACTGCTTAAGTAGAATTATAAATACACTGCAAAACGAGAACATTTTGGATTTCACTTGAAATCAGTGTTTTATACGCGTGGCGCATGAAGTAAAATTTCGAGTTTAGAAAAGCCTGAAAATTTGGTTTGGCCGCTCCGCTTCGCGGAGCGACCAAACCAAATTTTCAGGCTTTTCTAAACTCGAAATTTTACTTCATGCTTAGTCTGGGAGTGGAAAACACTCGTTTAAAGCTGCAAATTAAACTTTTTTTCAAAAAACAACGAATATCTGAAAATTTACAGCATATAACTGGGATACGTACACTTAATAGACAAACCCCCTGTATAATGTAAATGCCGTATTTTATAATATACATTTCTATCTATTTACTTCAAAGCTTGGAGTAGTGATATATAATATACAACTGGACTCTGTTACATACCTATATTTTCATGTATTTTATAGCTTGGAGTAGTATATAGTAAGTTTTGTTGTCGGTGCACGAGTTGAGAATAAATTGTTGTAATTTGGACGGTTGGTACACTGGAAAACGTATCATTTGTATTGTGTAAAGTGAGAATGTTGGAATTGTGATAAATTGCTGGTTGCATGTTTTCATGAGTGAATTGTGCTTCTTTTTGTATTTGCATAAAGGCGACGATGCGAAGATATCTACTTTCTAAAATGTTTCTAAAAAATGAAAGGAATTTCATTATCAGGTAAAGGGATTGGTAAAGTATTAATTAAAAAAAAAACTTCAAATTCTTTGTGATATTTATATGAAATTTTAATGTGGATATTAAGGATATATTTGGAATATGTTCAAATTCAAAAATTCGCTCTCTTTAGAATATGTTAAAATCAATTAATTCTCCCTCAATAGCTTTTCCCAATTTGGAAAATATTATATCTTATATGTTCAATAATAATAAAAAAACTCTAGATTGCCATAGAAAATATTATAGGTCGAGGATTAATCCAAGTCAAATGTACAGGATGGCCCAAATTCGATGATGATAGGGTATCTTGGTAACCTGAAGCGTTAGAAAAAAATTAATATAAACGTCATGACCACTTTTTACGAGACATTAATAATGGCGTAAATAGATCATGGCTAACTTAATTAGTTTGGAAGATATCAGGCGTTTTTCAACTGTTGGCTATTTTAAAATATGTCTTTATCTTAATAACTATAAGATATACAAAGAAACACTTCAATAATTATTTATGTAGTTTCTTCAGCGTAGAATGCAGTGGCTTTTTTTATTTTTAAATGGAGCACCTTATATAATTGTATGTTATTGAATAGCATATTTAATTAGCTTTACATTTTTCTATAATTTTTTTTTTTTTTTATTGAAAAATTGTTTTAACTCTGAAGCTTTTAGATAAATATTTGATAATACATACTATTATAATAACAGAGATGTTAATATTATTTATTAATAACGAAGTGATCTGTAGACTCAGTAATTGATCGCAAAAGTCTTCAAACATTATAAAATTAATATTTAAACTAACTTAATTTTTAATATAATCGTTTATTCTGCGTATTTTTACGAATTTTTATTAAATATATATATATATATATATCAATGTAAAGCTTATTTAAAATGCTATTTAATAACATGAAAACATACAGGGTGTTATATTTAAAAAAATGCAACTTTGTGTCATAACTCTGAAATTAAAAGTTGAAATTAAAAAATAAGTACGTCACTGAATTTTACGTTGAAAACTACACAAATAACTATTAAACTATTTATTTGTATATCTTATAGTTATTGAAAAATAGACGTATTTAAAAATAGCCAACATTTGAAAACCGCCTGATATCTCGAAAACTAATCAAGCTAGCTATGATCTGTTAATGATATTGTTATTTTCTCTGAAAAAGAGGTCATGACATGTATATCAGATTTTGTCTAACTATTCGGGTTACTAAGATTCCTTATAAAAACATCGAATTTGGACCATCCTGTACGCAGTCTTTAACCTTACCATCTCAGATATTTTGTTAATTTTGTTCACTTATTGCCTTTATACAGAAAAAGAAAAATGCCTAATTTTATGATAAAATGTCAAGCCGTTTTAAAGATATAAACATCTAAATTTCATAAAAATGAGTGAAAATCGCAAATCGCTAAATTTTCAAATTACGATTACTGATCTTCAAATTGAGCTAGAGATGTGAAACAGATCTCATTTTGTAGCATTTTCATGAAATGTTTTATGATATACAACACAAAAAACTGATTTTTTTCCAATTTTTTTATTTAAAGTCAAAATTTCAAATATCTCAAAAATCGCATCTTCAAAAAATAATATAAATAATAGTTCGTGCAATTGTTAATTTACCATATAAATTTTGAAGTGGGATCATAGTAGGTTCATATTAAAAAATATATACTTGTTGAGCTTCATTTTAAAAACATTTAATGTATAATAATAATTGTTTTGGTATGAGTTACGTGAAGATGGATTTAATATTAAATGAAACAAGTAATCCTTTTTTTTCTACTGGTTTATTTTAATCACTAGATGTACATTTCGTTCACCAAGTGAACATTTTCAATAGTCTAAACTAAATCAGTTTAGTACAACTATTGATAATGTTCACTTGGTGAACGAAATGTACATCTAGTGATTAAAATAAACCAGTGGAGAAAAAGGATAACTTGTTTCATTTAATATAATAATTATAAATGATAATAACCCTTTCAATCTCAACCTGTATTTCTACATTTAAAAAATATTTGGAAATTAAACTCAACAAGTTTATTTTTCTCAATAAGAACCCATCATGATCCCACTTTGAAATTTATAGGGATAATTAACAATTTCATAAACTATTATAAATATTTTTTTTAATCATGAACATGAGATTTTTTGAAATTTAAAATAAAAATTTTGATTTTGAATAAAAGATAGAATCAAATTAATAATAATAATAATAATAATTTATTACGGAATCACCTTTCTAACAAAATAATACAAACAAATATATATCAGTGTTACAATAAAATAAATCATAACATATGCAAATAAATTAAACCAGAAATAATAAATAAATTGCAACTTATTGTGTTCAAGTTCAAGAAAAATGCTAAAAAATTAAACCTGTTTTACATCTCTAGCTCAATTTGGAGAGCAGTAATCGTAATTCAAAAATGGTGTGATTTGCGATTTCAACCCATTCTTCTGAAATGTAAATGCGTATATCTTCAAAACGGCTTGAGATTTAATTCTAAAATTAGATATTTTTTTTCTAAAACATCTAAAATTGCAAGTGTGTTTATTTGACAATAAATTACCCGTTGACAACTTTGAAATTATATATTATTATTTATACAGATAGTTTTATATACCACCGAACATTTTCATAAAATACGATTTGAAACCTTAAAATTTTAGGTTATGTGTAAATTGGGTTGCCTATATGACCATTACAAATTGTAGCTAATCAATTGCAATTATTGCCTCAACTTGTACATACAGGGAGTTTTTCTTTCAAGTATACATGTCCCAACTATAGCGTATATGCCGTAAATCTTAGGATAATAGTTATTTTTTTAAAAGGAGTTAAATTTGAAACTTAAATTGAGTGTGTTCCACTCCCAGAGTAAGCATGAAGTAAAATTTCGAGTTTAGAAAAGCCTGAAAATTTGGTTTGGACGCGTAGCGCGAAGCGCGGAGCGGCCAAACCAAATTTTCAGGCTTTTCTAAACTCGAAATTTTACTTTATGCGCCACCGGTACAAAGCACTAACATATTACGAAGTTTAAAACACACCGCTGAACTTTTCATTGAATCAGAGTTTTGTACCGGTGGCGCATGAAGTAAAATTTCGAGTTTAAAAAAGCCTGAAAATTTGGTTTGGCCGCTCCACGCTTCGCGCTACGCAACCAAACCAAATTTTCAGGCTTTTCTAAACTCGAAATTTTACTTCATGCTTAGCCTGGGAGTGGAAAACACTCGTTTTAAGCTTCAAATTATATTCTTTTAATAAACTGAACGTGGTAAAATGTACAACGTCTGCATATGCATACTTAAATGAAATATTCTCGTTATGAATATGTTCACTGTTACATAAAACTCTCTGTATGGTAATTCCTAAAGCGTGTAGCCAACTTAAATTTTAAAAAGACTAAATCATGCCACTCTAGAGAATTTTTTATTGAATAGTATGATAGCTTGATAATAGTGCTAGATATTTTTATGAATTTTTGTATGGATATCTAGAAAATATTGCTTGTCAAATATAAAATACAAAACACCTTATCAATTTTCTATAAATTATTGTTAGTTTACGTTCAATTAAATGAAATCAAAGTAATAAACCATAATTTTCCTAGTTTTTTTTTTCTCTCTCGTCCTCTTTTGAATCGCACATGAGAGACCACGCAAAACGTAATGAGTTAAATTGTGCGGAATGATCCAGGACGGATAATTTCGTCATTAAAAGTGATCTTAAGTGAATGATTCCACAAAATTGCCCCTCATTACGGATTTAATGCATGGACGGTAAATGTTATTTCTCACTAGCAATAATTAATCAAGTAAAAAAAAAACAACAACAACAACATAAGAACGATATACTTTGGGAAATTCACCCCACTTAACATGCCAGATTATTTCTAATTGTTTATGATTATGCAAATTTTAGTAAGTGTACTCGTAAACATCAGTAAGATTGTTTATCGCTTGTTATCGAGAGGTATTAAATTATTAGGTATTAATGACTCGAAACTGGTAATCTCGTGTTACCAGCGATTAATTAATTGTAAAAAAATAATGTTTGTGCCAGAGCTATCATTCATGGGAAACTCCTTTTCGGGGATGAGAAAAAGGATTGATTTCTACGCATGTCCTTTAATTCATGTAAATTATCTTCGTCCTACATTTCAAAATGTAAACAATAATAAAAATTAATTGGTTAAGTGGGGTATATCCAAAATAAACTGCTTTAGACGTTCCTTTGAGGATTCAAAAATAAATTCCAAACAATAATTTAAAAAAAAAGTTTCGTCTGTTAGACTGTTATCCAAGATTCTGACTAACTCTAGCTAATTCTACTAAGATCTATTCATATCGTATGTTCAATAATAAAAACCTCTAGAGTGCCATGGAAAAATTATGGGTTGGTAAATTTAAAATGATATATCGATTAACTACTTCCAAAACCTCGTAAGACTTGATTTTTATTTAATTTCTTCGTAAGTCAGATGTTATTAATTTACCAATATAAGTATAAACCATCTACTCAAAATACTTATTAAAAATCGCTCATGATGAAGTTATACGTACAGTTTCGCAACTAGTACATTAGTACATTAGAATATTTGGCTATGTGAACTGGGCTTACTTTGATTTTTTAAATTGTCAATCAAATTGACAAATCTGTGGAAATGTCAGTCGAAATTTAATTAACGTCGACATGCCTCAACTGACTGAAACACATAAAGCGATAATAACGACCCGTTTAGAGACGATATTAGCATTAGAGACATTGCTAATGAAGTGCATGTCAACAAAAGCACCGTCTTGTTGGCCAAAAAAAAAATGTTGTTAACCTGTACATAACAAGTTTGTTTTGCAAGACAAGACAGGTGTTCCCCAGGGCTCACACTGTGGTCCGCTTTTATTTTTACTCTTCGTCAATGACATTGGATTAAGTATAAAAAATAGTCAGTTTCTTCTGTATGCTGATGATCTCAAGGCTTACAAAAAAGTGCAAAATGTTTCTGATCAGCTACAACTCCAAGAGGACTTAAATAGGATTTCTGTTTGGTGTACAATTAATAAATTGGAATTGAACTTGGGTAAATGTTTTTCCATATCTTTTAGTCGAGGGCGTGTGGGGGAATTTACCTACAGTTTACATAATCAACCTCTACCTCTGAATAATAAAGTTAAGGATTTGGGCGTAATATTTACAACAAAATTAGATTTCAAGGAGCATACTTCGCATGTGTGTAACAAGGCATTAAAAGTGTTGGGGTTTGTATATTGATTCGGCAAACAGTTCAAGGACACTACGGTCAAGTCTCTTTATTTGTCCCTGGTGCGCCCACATGTGGCGTATGCTTCTATTGTTTGGGCACTATACTCAAAAAACGCTGGAAATGACTCAGGGGAAATTTCTAAAAATTATCTCTTCTCGGCTAGGTGTAGCTAGTATCAATTTTAGTAATAGTGGCATGTTATCGCTATTGAACCTGAGATCGTTAGCTGAGAGAAGAGTATTTTTAAATTTGACTTTCTTACACAAAATTGTTAATGGTCTAATTAACTGTTGTTATTTGGTAGAGGCGCTAAATTTCTTCATACCTCGTGGTCTTCAAGCTAGACATAGGCCTATATTCCGTTTACGTTTTCATTCGACCAGATACGGGATGTCTAATCCCATCGATCGTATGATGAGGTATGCCAATGGTATTAGCAATAATCCCAACTTTGTTTTATTTACACCATCAATTCATCAGTTTAAGGTCCAGTTACGTCGTATTAGGCTATCCAATGTCATTGACTGTTAGATCTTTAGTTCAGTAATAATTTAGGTGGCTGTAATCAATGTAACTCTTTATATGGTTTTTGTTATTTTTGTTCAGTAATAATTTAGTCGGTTGTAATCAATGTAATTCTTTATATGATTTTTATGTTTTTTGTTATTTTTGTCATATATTACAATATGTATATGTACACTTATGTAATAAAATGGAGATTCCGTTAATAAATAAATAAATAAATAAATACGATATTTTAGAAGCGGCTAAAGCAGGGAGCTTTAGCCGCTTCTAAAATATCGTAAAAATTCGTACTAGGTTTTTTCTTTCGCAACGGTACCATAAAAAAATTCTGAAAAATTACCTAGCTCATATAATAAATAACTAGTACAAATAAGAATAATTCCAATTCGAAAAAATAAGCTAACGCTTCTTATAGTTTGTACTCTTTAAACATAATATATGAAATTACGAAAATGTTTTTCGTGTAAAATGCAAACCATGTGTCTTAATCAGGGTTGTTATGTTTAAAACACTTTTTTTTAAACAGTGTTTAAAAAATGTTTAAAAACAGCCGTCGTGTTTTAAGCGGTTTTGTTTTAAACATGTTTTAGATCTTAAATTTGTTTAAAACATGTTTTGAACGTTAAATTTGTTTGAATCGTTTTTTTTTTATTATTTTAAATTTGTTAAATTATATTTTGTACTATTTCATTAAGGTTTTTTGTTGACTTTTAAATTTTAGCTAAGTTTTTAAAGATGTTTCAAATTACATTATTAATCATAACATTTTATTACAAGAAAATCTTAAATATGTGTGCATAAATGTGATTTTTAAATAGATATCTCCCACACTGTAAATTTTACGACATTCGTTATTTTTAAAAAAGATTTTAATTTTAATTTTAGACGAGGGTTTTCCACTCCCAGACTAAGCATGAAGTAAAATTTCGAGTTTAGAAAAGCCTGAAAATTTGGATTGGCCGCGTAGCGAAGCGAAGCGGCCAATCCAAATTAGGCTTTTCTAAACTCGAAATTTTACTTCATGCGCCAGACGTATTAAACACTGAAATATCGCAAAGTTTAAAATATACGACTTTAGCAATCCAATATGTAGATGTGAATAAAACGTGAGTCAAATTCTGTGCTCAAGAAATTGTTTAAAACAGTGATTATAGGCAACCCAATAACTCTAACGTATATTAGGTTGCCTATAATCGTTGGTGTATGTGTGTGTTTTTTAAACTTCACTGTAAATCAGTGTTTTCAAGCGTGGCGCATAAAGTAAAATTTCGAGTTTAGAAAAGCCTAATTTGGATTGGCCGCTCCGCTTCGCTACGCGGCCAATCCAAATTCTTAGGCTTTTCTAAACTCGAAATTTTACTTTATGCTTAGTCTGGGAGTGGAAAACCCTCGTTAAGAGCCTCAAATGAACCGCTTTGAAACAACGAATTCCTGCAAATTTAAAAAACGCTGTAATTATCGGGATATGGGATATGTATACTCAAAAGAAAAATGCCCTATATGTTCTGTTTTAAACACGTTTTAAACGTGTTGTAAACATGTTTTAAACACGTTTTAAAGACGTTTTAAACATGTTTGCAATCGTTAATGTTTAAACGCTGTTTGAATGAAAAAAACACGTTCTATTAAAATAAAAACTGTTTGTTTAATTTAAAATGAAAAAAAAATACGTTTTTTTAAGAACCCTAATCTTAATTAATAAGACAACTTAAGACAATAAATATAGTAGTTAGTAGATATTTATTGTCTTAGGTTGACTTATTAATTAAGACACATCGTTTGCATTTTACACGAAAAACACTTTCTATTATTTTGTGTCTCCTGTAAAATTTGAGATTTTAAACTTACGAAGTTTCGGAAGTAGTTTTTAGATATTATAATTAATATGTCTGACGTTTTATGGCGTGTACCCAACTTAAACTTAAATATAAGATTAAATCATTGCACTAAACATAATAATTATAATATTACTCTTTGAGACGTGTTTTTTTATTAAAATAGCGTTTAATCATTAACAATTGAAAACATGTTTAAAACGTGTTTAAAACGTGTTTAAAACATGTTCAAAACACGTTTAAAACAGAACATACAGGGCATTTTTATTTTGAGTATACATATCCTATATCCCGATAATTACAGCGTTTTTTAAATTTGCAGATATTCGTTGTTTGAAGGATTTTTGTATTGAACATACGATGCATTTATTTATTTATTTATTTCATTTATTTACAGAATCTCCTTTTACATAAATTTATAATATTAGTATATTTATGTATACAGAGTGGATAACAGAAAAATAACAATTGTATTAGACATGTTCATGTTACTCTTACTTTACGCGAGTTAAAATGATAATAATAAAAAATATTAAAGAGTGAATACATTATTTAGAGATAAAATCAACAAATCGGTACAAAGACAAATACATAAACAACTAATAAATTGTTCAAATACCATATTGAAATTAATATCAGTAATTGATGAGCAAAATATCACAGTAAAGACTAGATTGTATAATATAATATCGAATTAAAATTATATGAGTTCACAAACTAAGTAATTAAAATTAAGATAAAACATTATTAACAATAGCGGATAAATTGATTCGTTTCAAATTAGCCTTAAATGTTGAAAATGAAGAATGATGTAATCAAAAATGATTGTTATTGTTTAATTCGTTACAGTAACTCATCATTCTGCATATTGGATTAAATTTTGCGTAATTAACTGCATGATAGCGCAAATAAAATAAAAATTTCGATCTATTGGGACCTCTAGCAGGCACATAAAAGTCTAATTGTTCTAATAAGCTTTGGTAGTCTATCTCGCCGTGTATAAGCTTAAATAAAAAACACAAATCATTTATTATTCTTCTATTTTCCAACGAGCTGAGACACAACATATTATGCATAGTACTATTGCTGAATTGGTATCTAGTGTTGCCTAGCCTAGCAGAAACTAAGCACAAAAAGCGACTCTGTACTTTCTCCAGCTCTGCTGAAAGTAGCCTCGTATGAGGAGACCAAACGACAGATGCGTATTCCAAGTGAGGTCTGACCAAGGAAGTATATAATTTAAGTAAAACGGAAACATCAAAATCTTTCGAAAAGCGTCCAATAAAACCAAGGACTCCCAGTGCTTTGTTAGATATGCGTTTAATATGATGGCTAAAGTTTAAATTATAATTAAATATGACACCCAGGTCCTTGATATTATCAACGCAAAGCAATGCATGATTACATATCGCATAATTAAATTCCATTCTGTTACGGCGATAAAATAAAATTGAGTTGCATTTTTGTAAGTTAAAAAAATAATTTGTTAGTTTCACACCACGTGGACAAACTATTCAGATCCAACTGTAATATATGTTGGTCATCCAGGCATTTAATAGATTTAAACAATTTCAAGTCATCGGCAAATAGAAGATAATTACTATATTTAATATACTGGCCAATATCATTAATAAATAGTACAAATAATACTGGTCCGCAATGGGATTTAATTTAAATTTAAATTCCCTGTAATATTCAAATTCCCTGTATATTAAATTTAAATGCATTACTAAAGCATTAAACTATATAAATTGATTAATTTCTCAACATTATTATGTTTGTAAAGTACACATCATATTGTACACAAATTTTTATTTTAAATATATCCAGTATGTTAAAAATAATCATATTTCTGTGCACTTAATTTTTACTCTGTGGAAACTTTCATCTAAAATTACCAATCCACAAAAATTATAGTTTGCTTATAAATACAAAAAAAAATCTTCACTTACAGTAAAAACAATGATACCTAGCATTTTGAAATGGATACTTCGCAAACGCAGAGGGAGAGAGATAATAATAATTAGCACTCTCGTACCATCTTTCATCTAATTTTACACACAAGTTGGAAGCAGTCACGAAAGCTCTTAAATTACATGCAATTTACTCGTGTAGCTTTAAATGAGTATTACAAGCAAGAGAAACTATTAAGTACTGTGCGAGTGTGATATGATTGATTTAAATGGACAAGATGGAATCAAAATCGTCGATTTATCAACTCGGAAAATATCAATGTCTTAATACTGATTGTATGTTATTGTTGGACAAAGTGTTTGTTTGAAACTTCACATTAAATCAATGTTTTATACGCTTGGCGCACGAAGTAAATATTTCGACTTAAAAAAAGCCTGAACATTTGGGTTATACTATTTTGTATTGAAACAATTTCTTGAATTAATTTCTCATTTGGCACTTAGTGAAACATATTACAATATGTAAGGTAAAGCTAAGTAAGCAGATTCTAGTGATTACATTTGATTTACTTGGAAGAGAGAAGGTACTTATGAGTGTACATACCGGGTGATGCATCGACTTTCGACATACAGGGAGTTTTTCTTTTAAGTATACATATCCTGATTACAGCGTATATCTTCAGATACTTATTGTTTTTTTTGGTTTTAGTTAAATTTTAAACTATAAACAAGTGTTTTCCACTCCCAAACTAAGCATAAAGTAAAATTCAGGCATTTCTAAACTCGAAATTTTACTTCATGCTTAGTTTGGGAGTGGAAACACTTGTTTATAGTTTTAAATTTAACTCAAAGCAAAAAAAAGCAATAAAAAATCTGAAGATTTATAGCGTATACGCTGTAATCGAGTTAAGGAAAGCATGAAAATTTGGTTTAGATTAATTTGAAGCTATAAACGAGTGTTTTCCACTCCCAGATTAAGCATGAAGTAAAATTTCGAGTTTAGAAAAGCCTGAAAATTTGGTTTGATCGCGTAGCGGAGCGGAGCGATCAAACCAAATTATCAGGCTTTTCTAAACTCGAAATTTTACTTCATGCGCCACGCGTATAAAACACTGATTTCAAGTTAGGTTTAAAATAGATGAATTTCGCAATATTTTAGTATTTTATACGCGTGGCGCATGAAGTAAAATTTCGAGTTTAAAAAAGCCAGAAAATTAGGTTTGATCGCTCCGCTTCGCTACGCGATCAAACCAAATTATCAGGCTTTTCTAAACTCGAAATGTTACTTCATGCTTAATCTGGGAGTAGAAAACACTCGTTTATAGCTTCAAATTAATCTAACCCAAATTTTCAGGCTATTCTAAACTCGGTTACAGCGTATACGCTATAAATCAGATATTTATTGTTTCTTTTTGATTTGAGTTAAATTTACAACTATAAACAAGTGTTATCCACTCCCAGACTAAACATGTAGTAAAATTTCGAGTTTAGAAAAGCCTGAACATTTAGTTTAATTACGTAGAGAAGCGGAGCGATCAAACCAAATTATTAGGCTTTTCTAAACTCGAAATTTTACTTCATGCGCCACACGCATAAAACACTAATTTCAAGTGAAGTTTAAAATACATAAATTTCGCAATATTTCAGTGTTTTATACGCGTGGCGCATGAAGTAAAATTTCGAGATTAGAAAAGCCTAAAAATTTGGTTTGATCGCTCCGCTTCGCTACGCGATCAAACCAAATTTTCAGGCTTTTCTAAACTCGAAATTTTACTTCATGCTTAATCTGGGAGTGGAAAACACTCGTTTATAGCTTCAAATAAATCTAAGCCAAATTTTCAGGCTTTTCTTAACTCGATTACAGCGTATACGCTATAAATCTTCAGGTATTTATTGTTTTTTTTTTGCTTTGAGTTAAATTTAAAACTATAAACAAGTGTTTCCACTCCCAAACTAAGCATGAAGTAAAATTTCGAGTTTAGAAATGCCTGAATTTTACTTTATGCTTAGTTTGGGAGTGGAAAACACTTGTTTATAGTTTAAAATTTAACTAAAACCAAAAAAAACAATAAGTATCTGAAGATATACGCTGTAATCAGGATATGTATACTTAAAAGAAAAACTCCCTGTATGTCGAAAGTCGATGCATCACCCGGTATGTACACTCATAAGTACCTTCTCTCTTCCAAGTAAATCAAATGTAATCACTAGAATCTGCTTACTTAGCTTTACCTTACATATTGTAATATGTTTCACTAAGTGCCAAATGAGAAATTAATTCAAGAAATTGTTTCAATACAAAATAGTATAACCCAAATGTTCAGGCTTTTTTTAAGTCGAAATATTTACTTCGTGCGCCAAGCGTATAAAACATTGATTTAATGTGAAGTTTCAAACAAACACTTTGTCCAACAATAACATACAATCAGTATTAAGACATTGATATTTTCCGAGTTGATAAATCGACGATTTTGATTCCATCTTGTCCATTTAAATCAATCATATCACACTCGCACAGTACTTAATAGTTTCTCTTGCTGAAAATTTGGTTTAGATTAATTTGAAGCTATAAACGAGTGTTTTCCACTCCCAGATTAAGCATGAAGTAAAATTTCGAGTTTAGAAAAGCCTGAAAATTTGGTTTGATCGCGTAGCGGAGCGGAGCGATCAAACCAAATTATCAGGCTTTTCTAAACTCGAAATTTTACTTCATGCGCCACGCGTATAAAACACTGATTTCAAGTTAGGTTTAAAATAGATGAATTTCGCAATATTTTAGTATTTTATACGCGTGGCGCATGAAGTAAAATTTCGAGTTTAAAAAAGCCAGAAAATTAGGTTTGATCGCTCCGCTTCGCTACGCGATCAAACCAAATTATCAGGCTTTTCTAAACTCGAAATGTTACTTCATGCTTAATCTGGGAGTAGAAAACACTCGTTTATAGCTTCAAATTAATCTAACCCAAATTTTCAGGCTATTCTAAACTCGGTTACAGCGTATACGCTATAAATCAGATATTTATTGTTTCTTTTTGATTTGAGTTAAATTTACAACTATAAACAAGTGTTATCCACTCCCAGACTAAACATGTAGTAAAATTTCGAGTTTAGAAAAGCCTGAACATTTAGTTTAATTACGTAGAGAAGCGGAGCGATCAAACCAAATTATTAGGCTTTTCTAAACTCGAAATTTTACTTCATGCGCCACACGCATAAAACACTAATTTCAAGTGAAGTTTAAAATACATAAATTTCGCAATATTTCAGTGTTTTATACGCGTGGCGCATGAAGTAAAATTTCGAGTTTAGAAAAGCCTAAAAATTTGGTTTGATCGCTCCGCTTCGCTACGCGATCAAACCAAATTTTTAGGCTTTTCTAAACTCGAAATTTTACTTCATGCTTAATCTGGGAGTGGAAAACACTCGTTTATAGCTTCAAATAAATCTAAGCCAAATTTTCAGGCTTTTCTTAACTCGATTACAGCGTATACGCTATAAATCTTCAGGTATTTATTGTTTTTTTTTTGCTTTGAGTTAAATTTAAAACTATAAACAAGTGTTTTCCACTCCCAAACTAAGCATAAAGTAACATTTCGATTTTCAGGCTCTTCTAAACTCGAAATTTTACTTCATGCGCCACGCGTATAAAACACTGAAATATTGCGAAATTTATGTATTTTAGACTTCACTTGAAATCAATGTATTATACGTGTGGCGCATGAAGTAAAATTTCGAGTTTAGAAAAGCCTGAAAATTTGGTTTGATCGCTTCGCTTCGCTACGCGATCAAACCAAATTTTCAGGCTTTTCTAAACTCGAAATTTTACTTCATGCTTAATCTGGGAGTGGAAAACACTCGTTTATAGCTTCAAATTAATCTAAACCAAATTTTCAGGCTTTTCTAAACTCGAAAAATTATTTCATGCGCCACACGTATAAAACACTGATTTCAAGTCAGGTTTAAAATATATAAATTTTGCAATATTTCAGTGTTTTATACGCGTGACGCATGAAGTCAAATTTCGAGTTTAGAAAAGCCTAAAAATTTGGTTTGATCGCTCCGCTTCGCTACGCGATCAAACCAAATTTTCAGGCTTTTCTAAACTCGAAATTTTACTTCATGCTTAATCTGGGAGTGGAAAACACTCGTTTATAGCTTCAAATAAATCTAAACCAAATTTTCAGGCTTTTCTTAACTCGATTACAGCGTATACGCTATAAATCTTCAGATATTTATTGTTCTTTTTTTTTGCTTTGAGTTAAATTTAAAACTATAAACAAGTGTTTTCCACTCCCAAACTAAGCATAAAGTAACATTTCGATTTTCAGGCTCTTTTAAACTCGAAATTTTACTTCATGCGCCACGCGTATAAAACACTGAAATATTGCGAAATTTATGTATTTTAAACTTCACTTGAAATCAGTTTATTATACGTGTGGCACATGAAGTAAAATTTCGAGTTTAGAACAGCCTGAAAATTTGGTTTGATCGCTCCGCTTCGCTACGCGATCAAACCAAATTTTCAGGCTTTTCTAAACTCGAAATTATACTTCATGCTTAATCTGGGAGTGGAAAACACTCATTTATAGCTTCAAATTAATCTAAACCAAATTTTCAGGCTTTTCTAAACTCGAAAAATTACTTCATGCGCCACACGTATAAAACACTGATTTCAGGTCAAGTTTAAAATACATAAATTTTGCAATATTTCAGTGTTTTATACGCGTGGCGCATGAAGTAAATTTTCGAGTTTAGAAAAGCCTAAAAATTTGGTTTGATCGCTCCGCTTCGCTACGCGATCAAACCAAATTTTCAAGCTTTTCTAAACTCGAAATTTTACTTCATGTTTAATCTGAGAGTGGAAAACACTCGTTTATAGCTTTAAATTGAACTCTTAAAAAAAATAAGCAATGTCGGAAAATGTATGTACACCTCAAAGAAGAATTCCCTGTACAGGAAATCCAATGTAAATTTTAAATGGGCCAATTATTGGCTAACTTTTGCAGAACCTTGTATTGAAACTTTTTGAAGTACTAGATTAGATAAGAATACCTACCAACCTTGAGTACTTTGTAACATACTCTCATTTTTACTAACATATGTTTAATTATATTTATATACTTTATTGAAACCCAGATAAAATGACAGCGGGCGCTAGCGTTAATCACTCAATCTCAATAATGCGAAATGTAAATATTATTCAAATTCTATTTTCGGATCCTAATCATGTTTATCTTTGAGTGAGCGTCTTCCTGTCCGATCTTATGCGTGTTTCGTCACGTAGGCCTTTTTGTAATTGGCCTGCCTAATCGTAATCAGGGTTTGGAACGTGTCCGAAAGTGGTTACGTTTTAGAAGCGGGCATTACATTTCGAATTGTCTAATAATTAAGACTTATATGTACAAAATTTAAAAAATAAATATTTAAAAGTTAACTTAGAAAAATTAGTGTTCGACTTATTATTTAAATCTCCACCATTACAAATTTCAACGAAACTATTAACGACCTTAACCGGAATGAGATTTTCATTAATGAAAACTTTGAAAAGTTCGAACAATATATGGTTAACGCTTTTTCGTAAATGTATGATTATAATGGTAGATTATATTTAGACGAACAAATGGTTTTGCTTGAAATCATGGTTACTGAACTCGACAAGGTATTGTCAACGATATTAGATTCAAAATATAAAAACGAATTAAAATTAATATCGACTTTCTGCAAAATGTTTGTCCAAATATTCATGATATTCTATGCATAATTTATATGCAAAATGCAACATCAGGTCAAATTATTCTCTAACCAAACTAAATGAAACAAAAGGAAATTGAAATAAATTGAAAAAATTACAGGGAATGAATTTTAATTGTCTTAAGCCATCTATAGACGCGTTTCGAGATTTATCCCTCATCAGTATAGCTATGCTTTAGACTTTCAATACAAAAAATATTAAAATAAAATAAACAGGAAACTTACAGGAATGTCGAAGTGTGTCGTCGAAACAGGTACATAAAACTGGGACGAGTGAAAATGAAGGAATGTTATTTATAGGTAAAGGATTAAGTCATTAGTAGGTGCGAACAATTTGATACCTGAGAGAGAGTGACATACCGCCTTTAACGGTACAGTTTCACATAAAGACAATTTATCATAAAGAAAAATTGAGTTTGTCAATAGTTTGCAGAATATTTACAAAATATAAAAACCAATTAATATTAATATCGACTTTCTGCAAAATGTTTGTCCAAATATTCATTGAAACAACTACTTCTCGAGCTAATACCCCGACAGATATATTAGATTCAATTTTATTTGCGAAATTGAACAAACTTCATCCATCAATTATGAGCCCTGAACAATTAATTAAAGCCTTAACCGAAACTTTAAACTCTCTTCTACCTCCAACTAGTTATGTTCAACCCCTAACTATTTATAATGCAGTAGAAATGTTTCAGGCTGTAACCCTCGCTGTTTACCATTCGGATAACCGACTAGTGTTCGTTGTTTCCAATCCCCTGATTATTGAAACGCCGTTCTCATTACCTAACGTTGTCCTATTACCAATGCCTTGTTCGAACCAAAAATTCATTTTTATATTTCCGAAACAAAATTACATTGCTTTGTCAGAAAACAAACTTTAATACACCCCAATTAATAGGCTAGATAAATGTTTAGAACTTCCAAATAAAATTATTTGTAGATTTGAACAACCAACATATTCGACCCATATCAATCCGTGTTGTGAAATTGAATTGTTTATCAACCCTGATGTGAAAAAAATTCTCGACGATTGCGACATTCGACTTACTAAACTTTATGCAGAGACTTGGTACAAACCTAATCTAAAAAATACGTGGATTTCTACGCTACCTAGGGAGAAAACGATTACGATAAATTGCATTAATAACTCTCCAGTAGATGTAAACATCAAAATGACAGGTTTATTTACCTTAACTCCAGGATGCAAAGCTTATACTGGAAATACTATTTTAAGTAGTGACATCTCGGGAAAATTCTCTAGCGAAATGAGTTTCAAAATTCCGAATTTCGATATTAGGAAAGACAATTGTTGTAGATCAGTTAATTCCTCCATCCTTAAAAATCACCATTTCGCCAAGATCCCGGTAGTAAACCCAAACTTTCATGATTTGAATGTTGCAAGTCACAAATTGAACCAATTGAAAGATGCAAATGGCTAAAACGGCCACAGAAGATTTTCTACCATTCAATCATTCATCGTTTTCAATTCGTTGTTTTTTAAAAAAAGTTAAATTTGAAGCATCTAACGAGTGTTTCCAATCCCAGACTAAGCATGAAGTAAAATTTCGAGTTTAGAAAAGCCTGAAAATTTGGTTTGATCCAAATTTTCAGGTTTTTCTAAACTCGAAATTTTACTTCATGCCCCACGAGTATAAAACACTGATTTTAAGTGAAGTTCACATTATACCATTTTCGCATATTGCTTTAGTAGTATATTTTAAACTTCACTATATGTCAGTGTTATAGACGCGTGGCGCATGAAGTAAAATTTCAGGCTTTTCTAAACTCGAAATTTTACTTCATGCGCTACGCGTATGTATAAAACACCGATTTTAAGTAAAGTTTAAATTATACCATTTTCGCATATTGCTTTAGTAGTATATTCTAAACTGTACTATATGTCAGTGTTATAGACGCGTGGCGCATGAAGTAAAATTTCGAGTTTAGAAAAGCCTGAAAATTTGGTTTGGCCGCTCCGCTTCGCGGAGCGACCAAACCAAATTTTCAGGCTTTTCTAAACTCGAAATTTTACTTCATGCTTACTCTGGGATTGGACACATTCGTTAGAAGCCTCAAATTAAACACTTTTAAAAAAACAATGAATGTCAAAAGATTTACAGCGGATTTATTAGCATATGGATTATATTTATTGTTATTAAAACATTATATAAAAAATTTGAATGTTCATTGTAGGTTTTAGCATAGAAAAATTCTAAATTGTCAAAGTATTCTTATTTTAATCAATTTTCAGAAAATTGTTTATAATTGCTATGCGTGCGTATTTCAAACTCACTGTCTCTTGATCCCAGTTCTGATTTGTCCTCACAATCCTATTCTCAATTTATGTCAAAATTAAAGCAAGTACATTTCTGATTTTTATTACTTTTACTTGTATTTTATCTTACGACAATATTTATAATTAGTCTCTGTTGCTTTAGTAGCAGTATAATTTGTTAATTGGTATTTATAATGTTTATATTCTGATGTAAAAAGGTTTATTGCCGTTAATAAAGAAATTTGAATTTGAATTTGGATTTGAATTAAAATTAAGAAATTAAGTTATTCATCAATTATAAACAATGTTCTGCAAATTGATTAAATTTTTTTAATAACAATAAATATAAAAATGCATTTCATTTGTGTTTAAAAATTATGAGTAATTTCGTTTTGGTTTAATATATCAGCAGTTATTTCGCAAGAATTATTTCTTGCACAAGAATTCAATTCATATTGCTAACGCAAATCTCGCAAATCTTTGTTAACTCAGTAGACAAATAGACAACGGCTTTATTGCAAAATCAAAAGCACGGATTTTGCAATAATATCAACACTTGTCTTAATGTAATAGCAATTTACAATTACTTGTTCATAACCAGATGTTTCTTGAACTTTTTATAAATTATAAATTCGTACTTTATAGTCGAAGAGTTCAACAATTCAAAGTAGTATTTCATAAAAGAGGAAATTATCAGGTTAATTCTAGATATTTAATATATAAAAATGTTTCACCACGGGTTAAGTGAGAAATTAATGAAACATTATCAGTAACTGTATGTTTTTGAGTTTACGTGAAGTGATTATTACACTAAAAAATTCTGTTATTCTTTACTCACTTTTTATTTGTATCGTTGGATGTACATTTCGAGACACAAAGTGTTTATTATCAATAACAAATTGAAACATTATGAGGTTAACATTTTTAAAATGTGACTTTATAATCAAAGATTTTAAATGCTTCAAATGCTTAATATCTCACTTTATAGTGGACGATTTTAAAGCTCTCTTTAAATTAACTAAAATTTGCCTTAAGGAGATTTTTCTCATTGCCTTACAATCGATGAGCTAAATTACCAGCAAATATCGTTAATTCATAAACGCTCACTTTTAGAATACTCACATTTTTAAATTCACTTTCCTAAAACTCACATTTTATTAAAACACGTTATAGACGTTGAAAATCGGGAAAGCCAGACGTTGACGCGTGCATTTATTTACCTGAACAGATTTGCTAAATAAAAGGCCTGTGTTTCTTTCCAATTCACGAGTGATAAAAAAAGGCATGCGAATTAAATCTGCACGAGCGTCTTTGCAATAAATTCATACATTGGAATTTATTGTACAATCAATGAGTAAACAGAAATTGCATTTTTTCTGCATTCTCTTACATTAATACAAATTATAAATAGAACAACTTCACATTCTATTATAGATTTATTGAATTAAGAGTTTATTTTTTCTGTTTTTATTGTAAATTATTTCATACTTGATTACAATTATAAATAAACCACCTGTAGATTTACTTTTTGATTTATTGAATTAAGACTTTTAATTTTATTAAATTATTACATTCACTGCTCTTATTGTAGATTATTTCACGTAAAACTACATGTGGTTTATTTATAATTTTACAAATAAACCATATGTAGTTTTACTTTTTGATTTATCGAATTAAGAGCGTTCATTTCAATAAATTATTAATATTTACTGTTTTTATTGTTGATTATTTCACACTTGATTAAAATTATAAATAAACCACCTGCAGATTGTTTTATTGAATTAAGAGTTTTATTTTTAGTAAATTATAATATTCACCGTTCTTATTGTGGATTATTTCACACTTGATTAAAACTTTAAATAATGAACATGTAGATTTATCGATTTATTGAATTAAGAGTTTTAATTTGAATAAATTAATTTTTTACTGTTTTTATTGTCTATTATTTCACATTTGATTAAAATTATAAATAAAAAACATGTAGATTTTTTGATTTAATGAATTAAAAGTTTAATTTAAATACATTATTGTATTTCCTGTTTTTATTGAGTATCATTTCACACTTGATGAAAATTATAAATTGGAGACGTAGATATTTAGTTTTGGATTTATTGAAGATATAGGTGTTTTCATCTAAATTGATTATTGTGTTTCTAATTTGTAGATTTACATGTAGATTTACTTTTTGATTTATTGAATTAAGGCGGAATTAGGCCGTTTCTATCAATTATTGTGATTTTGAATAAGAAATAAATCAAATCAAATAATAACTTAATTTATCTTTCACTATGTTCTCATTAATCACTTGGTGAAACATGATTAAATATATAAGTATGAATGTTATTTAAATAAAAATCATTTGGTTCGTTTCACAAAATATATATTTTGTGAAACGAACCAAGTGTTTTTTATTTAAATAACATTCATACTTATATAAATAACTTAATTGATGAGGCAATTAATAGTTGAAAGTTTATTTTCATTTTGATTTAGTTTAAATAAAACACTTATTACTTCCAAACACTTTATTGTACTGGCAACAATTGTATCGCCACACTGTGGCTTCTTCAGGCGAAGAATAATGGTTAAAAATATGTACAAAGCTTATTATATATCTAATACATTAAGGATGGGAGGTGTCAGCATACAAGTTAAACAAGTTAAGTAGGGGCGGATTTGTTAACAACAAATGAAATAAACCAAGAGTTGATAAACATATCATAAATAAACAGAAATCTAAGATATAGGTTTTGAATTCATATTCACTTGGTTTGTTTTACTAATATAATAATAATAAAAAGAAATCTAAGTAAAAAACTTACGTTACGCGAATTCTGGAAAGGTGATTTTGACATTTATCATAACCGTAGGGTTATTTATTTTTATTTGGTGGAAATTTTTGGGGTCTACTTCCATTACCCAGATTTTTAGTAGAAAATATGCTAGACGTAACCCTAATCCTAGAGAAGAGCGCCGTAACCCAAATACTAGAGAAGAACGCTCTACTGATTTAATTGAGTTGCCTCAAAGAGCAAATATTGTTGCAGAGAAAGAAGATAATATTTTACTTAGACGTAGCCCTAGACTTGCCATAAGAGTTAACAACGATTGATTTTGGGTATTTACATATGTTCTGACTTGTATATTAGAATTATGTACTTTTTTAGAATAACTCTCAAATTTTTAATCGTTATTCTTACTATAAGGGGGGAGATGTAACATACTCTCATTTTTACTAACATATGTTTAATTATATTTATATATTTTATTGAAACCAGAGCTGGGCAGGATTTGAATCATTCAGGATTCGAATCCTGGATTCGAATCCTTTTAGAGGATTCAAAAGAGGCATTCGAATACTTTAGTTCAACTGGATTCATGATCCGGATTAGTTACATTTTTTTAAGAAGATTCGTATTCGAATCCAAATGTGGGTGATTCGAATCCTTATAAAAGGATTCGCGAAAATATTTATAAAAGGATTCGAATATTTATAAAAGGATTCGAATACTTACATAAGGATTTCAATTGTCAAAAATAATTTGAATTGTGAGGATTAACATGAATAATGTGTCTTGTGTGTTTTTAAATTTCTCATTAAATCACTGTTTTATACGCGTGGCGCATGAAGTAAAATTTCGAGTTTAGAAAAACCCGAAAATTTGTCTCGGGTCTCTGCGCGACCCTCGACAAATTTTTATGAGGCTTTTCTAAACTCTAAATTTTACTTCATGCTTAGTCTGGGAGTGGAAACGCTTTTTCGAAACTCCAAACTGAATGCTTTGATAAGAACATTAAATGTTTAACATTGTTTAATATTATTTTGAGTAAAGCTGACATAGCAGCCACAATCTCAATTGTTACATTTTTCCGACATTTTCAAGATTTTTTTCCCTGGCCTTTTAATTAAAGTTTCTTCTGTGAAAAATCCCCATTTTTTAGATTGTTTTCATTGTTTTTGTCAATATTTAAGTTAATTTTATAAATGTTTACGTGTTTTGTAATTTGCCTGCTGATTTTGTCAGATCTAATAATATCATATGGCTTTTTTGTTAGTGTTTTGGTCAATTAGAATATAATTCTGTGACTTTTCTCTGACTTTCCCGGTTTAAATGGTATTCAATGAATTTTTTATTTACGTAATTTTCAGAGAATCGTCAATTTTATAATAGAGTTCAATTTGAAGTATTAAACATGTGTTTCCACTCCCAGGCTAAGCATGAAGTAAAATTTCGAGTTTAGAAAAGCCCCGTGAAAATTTGTCGAGGGTCGCGCAGCGACCCGAGACAAATTTTCGGGCTTTTCTAAACTCGAAATTTTACTTCATGCGCCCCGCGTTTAAAACACTGATTTGAAGTGAAGTTCAGAAAGACACAAATACATCTTTAATCAGAGTAACATGGAATCAGATATTTAGTCTGTTATCAACGATATTCAGTGTTAATAATAAATAACGATATTTACATATTAATGGTTGCAAAAAAATAATAAAATCAAATTTATTCTTAAAGGATTTGTATTCGTGATTCAAAAAAACGGGATTCGAATCATATTTATCTCTTACGAATCCTTTATTCGAGGATTCGTGATTCGAATCATATTTAATGATTCGGATTCGTAATTCGAATCCTTTTTACGAGGATTCATCCCAGCTCTGATTGAAACACAGATAAAATCGGAGACAGCGGGCGCTAGCGTTAACCACTCAAACTCAATAATGCGAAATTTAAATATTATTCAAATTCTATGTTCGGATCCTAATAATGTGTATCCGAAAGTGGTTACGTTTTAGAAGCGGGCATTACATTTCGAATCGTCTAATAACTAAGACTTATTTGTACAAAACATAAAAAATAAATATTTAGAAGTTAACTTAGAAGAATTAGTGTTCGACTTGTTATTTAAATCTCCGACATACAAAAGTTAATACATCATGTGTTACGACTTTCTACTAAACCGTTTTGAAGTTAAGTATTAGGACCTTGTGCAAATTAATTTTTTTTAGGACATAATTTTACAGAAACTTTAAAACGGCTTAGTAGAAAGTATTCTGGGTAGGTAGGTATTCTTATCTAATCTAGTACTTAAAAAAGTTTAAATACAAGTGCCTGCAAAAGTTAGCCAATAATTGGCCCATTTAAAATTTACATTGGATTTCCTATACATTCTAATCTAATCTAGTACTTAAAAAAGGTTCAACACAAGTCTCTTTAAAAATGTATAGGGGAGACAATAATTGGCCTCTTTAAAATCTATATTGGATTTCCTTTATGTCCTAAACCGATACATCACCCGGTATATTATTAAAGAGACATGAAGAAAACCACGCAATTCATCATATGATATGGCACTAAAAAAACAATAAAACGTCTACAAAAGACATCTGAATGCGGTGAAAAATATTAACAATGGACGTTTAAGAGCGACGTTTGTTTAAAACCGCAACAATGCGAAAGTAACGATTCTTCGGCGTATTTCAGTTGCAAATTCAACGTCTAACTGAATACGAGCCTTGAAATGCGAAATGCTAATATACTAAGAAAGAGTCCTAGAATTTCTAATGGGACAAAGACAGAGTTAAGAAACGCCAAAGCGTTTCCGGATAATCCGTCTTTGTTTCATTCTTCCATCGAAGAATTTTTATTTTTATTTATTAGTGCTAGTACAAAGGTTTACACACGTCAATCACATAAATATAATAAGTATATAAATTACTATAAAAACTACTGAATGCAAAATAAATATGAAAATATATAAATGAACAATACAACATATTAAAATACATAAATGAACAAAACAACATAATTAAATAGAAATAACTCAACATGTTAAAAATAAGATAGATACGCAACAGATTTAAATCAGGTGTTAAAAATTACACAATTTAAATTGAATAATAAAAATATATACAGGGTGCCCGTGTTTGGAGCTCAAGCATGGGGATCTCGGTTATTTGAAGAGATACAAGGTCGGTTAAGTTAGGGCATAGTTGCCCAATCTGGAGTATAACATAATGCCGTTTTGAAACATACAATATTCCGAATACTTCCGAAGATATCCGAAAAAAATCGAAATTTTCAAAAACGTTTTTATTTTTTTGCGAGACTATTTGAAGAGATACTTTAAAACAATTTACACTTCACCCTTGCCACTTTGTACGCTCTACAACGTGGTGATATCATAATAAAAATTCGACGTTTCGATGTTCGTCAAAGATCATCAACTTTGTTTTTTCTTATGAGCGCCATCTTGGATTTTTACATTTTCAAATACAGTTTTTTGTTCTGATTATGGTGGCGCGTGTGTTGGGGTTTGGTCTAGCAGTTTGATGGAAATGCCAAAAATCCAGTTTTTGCTAAGAGTGCCTTGGAAATGACAGCTACACTTTTGTTTAATAAGGTAATTTTTGACACTTCGACTGAATTTTGCTTCTCCTGACCTACAGTTACAAAACTAGTATAAATTTATAACAAAATGCCGTTTTCAGTTGAATAAAATCGCGATATGCTAGAGCTTCACTACGGATCGCATTGAAATGTGCAAGTTACTTCGGATGTGTTCGGATATGTTCAGCGGTATCCAGAAAGACAACAACCTCCTCAAAATTATTTTCTAATTCTTCATAGAAATTTAGCTGAATTTGGTGCATTTTCTAAGCCTAGAAGACGTGTCCATAGGCCCAATGGAAATGAAATGAAAATTTAAAAGTTTAAATTTAATTCTCCATTACATTCAAAATAATCTTTCTACTTCGACAAGGGCTATAGCACAAGAAATGAAAGATGCATTCATTTCTTCTGCTGTAGCCCTTGTCGAAGTAGAGTGGCGAGTCTTGAAAACTCGTCCCTTTAAAATTCATATCACACAAGTTTTGCATCCAGGAGACACTGAACGAAAAAGAAGTTTTGTAGGAACATCATGACGCCGTTATTGCAAAATCCTCATTTTCTTTCTAACGTGATATTCACGAATGAGTGCAAGTTTACCAACACGGGCATGTTCAATTGTCACAATGAACGTGTATGGTCGGTTGAAAATTTGTAACGATTTTCAAAAATTATTAAATCATTATTTGAACGCACAAATTTGAGATTTTTTTTTCTACAAGACATATTTAATCATTTTTGACATTGAATGAAATTTCTGATATTTTTTACCTTTTGAGATGACATTTTTGACAATAGATTATATTCTTGATATTAGACTACGTTTTTTGACATTAAATGACATAAATTGATTGTGAGTTACGTGAAGATCAAATTAATTTAACGAATAAAGCACTAATAATCTTTCTTCACACTTTTATTTGAATTACCAAATGTACATTTCGCACACAAAGTGACCATTATCAATGGATTAACAGTGTTAATCCATTGATAATGGTCACTTTGTGTCCGAAATGTACATTTGGTAATTAAAATAATAGTGTGAAGAAAGGTTATTAGTGCTTTATTCGTTCAATTAAATAACATGTTTCACATTTTTTACTTTTTTACTTTTTTACTATTTCTGATGTTGACATTAAATGATGTATTTGACATTAGATGTCAGTTCTGACATTTTATATTTTTTTACTTTTTTGACATTAGACGACAATTTTGACATTTGATATTTTTGATATTACATATTTACTTGTTTTACATTAGATGACAATTTTTATATTATTAGATAACTTTTTTGACATGATTACTGATTTTAACAGTAATTTTCGTTTTTGTAAGAACGTTTTTGTCAAACTATCACGTACTGACATAAAATGATAATTTTGATGTAAATCGATTTTATCAACACGCCGAATTTTTGACGTTTTTGATATTTGTTATATTTACGAGATGACATTTTGGTTATTTTGTTGTTTTTGGCAATTTTAAGTAATTTTGACATATTTTGATAACTTTTAAAAGTGAAAACAGTTTTAATGTTTTTATATTTTTAACTTTACTTGAAATCAGTGTTTAATACGCGTGGCGCATGAAGAAAATTTCGAGTTTAGAAAAGCCCCGCGAAAATTTGTCTCGGGTCGCTGCGCGACCCTCGAAAAAATTTCTACTCGGGGCTTTTCTAAACTCGAAATTTTACTTCATGCTTAGTCTGGGAGTGGAGACACTCGTTCGTAAATTTTCGAATTATCATAAAGTTGTGTATTTATTTTCAAAGAAATCTTTCTCGGTTTATTGAACAAAAACAAAAGAGCTGAGGTGAAAAGTGTTTAGGTAAAAGTGGTTTATTTTTTCGTTGACTACAACTTTTGTTTGAAACATTTTTGATTTAGACGTCGAAAGCCATAATCGTTGAGTTGTTGATCTCCACTAGATTTTTTAGCTTCTAATTCAAAAACAAAAAAACTGAGACGAAAAGTGTTTAGGTAAAAAAGATTTATTTTTTCGTTGGCTACAACTTTTGTTTCAAACATTTTTTGACTTAGACGTCGAAAGCCATAGCGAAATACGTTTAATAAAAAAACATCCAATGATTTCTGGTGATTTTTAACACAAGACTTTTAGGCATTTGATGGTATAATTAATATTAAATTACTGAAATAAGTATTTATTTTTTAATATATTCGTAAATATACGGTAAACAATGTAAACTATTTATTTAATTAAAATATTTAGAAAATAACAATACAATAAATTTTATATTATTTTTATTATTATTATTATACAGGGTGTCCGTATTTCAACAGAATATATGGGGATCTCGGTTATTTAAAGAGATAGAGAGTCGGTTAAATTGGGGCAAAGTTGCATAATTTAGGGCCCATTAATAACTCCAAAACAAGTTTGAAACATCTTCTTTTGTTAATGAGATAATGTCAAAAAACGTATTTTTCGAAAATTCGTTTTTATTTTTATATTTAAAAACTATTGAATCCAGACATTTACAACTTTGACATTATAGCCACTTTTTAACGATAAATCTAGTATATTTTATTTTAAGATAACTATAACATTTACCTAGGGACCATAGCTAACATTTGTTTATCTTATGTGCGCCATTTTGGATTTTCATATTTTTTGGAAGAATATTTTTTTACTGAATTCAATGATGTACCACACTTATAGTTTATTGTACATTTTATATGTAAAATATTAATCTTTTGGTTATTCAAAGACTGCATGGGAAACAGTTGAGTAACTGACTTATTTGGCAACTCCTAAGACCCATAATTTGCTTACATATCACCCCTGAAGACGGGCATCCACACGAGCACCAAGGACGACTATCTATGGGTTAGTTTATTTGGCGATAAGATCATTGGCGTACATTAACGAACACAATTTGACTGCAGATGGGTATTTACACTTTTCAATGACCTACCCGATCGATTACATCGATGACAACATTTGCCTCAACCACCTAAATAACCTTTGGTTTCAGCAAGATGGAGCTCCACCACATAACGCTAGGAGAGTGTCTAATTACTTGTCTGAAATATTTCCCGATAGGGTCATTTCAAATAGAGGGGACGTACGTGGGCCGGAACGTTCACCAGATCTTTCTCCATTAGATTATTATTTATGGGGAGCTATAAAATACATAATTTATAAATCTCTACCCACCGATATCAATGACTTGCGAAGAAAAAGCATTTTAACTTTAGGGACCAAAGTAAGAAGAAGGGATGTTTTAAGATCAATATAAAATTTAAGAAGACGCATACAGGCGCATATGCTTAGAGATGGAGGGTGAGCCATTCGAACACCTCTTATAATTGTTTTTTTAATTTATTCGTTTCTCATGCTCTAATTTCATTCTATGTTATGAATTTGAATAATATTTTTGTACTTTTTATATCTAATAATAAAATAGGAATCGAAAACAATTTTGCGTTAGTTTTGTATTATTCTTTAATAAATTACTTTATTAAACATAAGTGTAGCTGTCATTTCCAAGGCACTCTTTGCAAAAACAGGATTTTTGGCATTTCTATCAAACTGCTAGACCAAACCCCAACACATGACACATCACCGTAATCAGAAAAAAAGCTGTATTTAAAAATGTAAAAATCCAAGATGGCGCCCATAAGAAACAACAAAGTTGATAATGTTTGCCGAAAATCGAAACGTCGAATTTTTATTATATCACCACGTTGTATAAAGTACAAAGTGACAATTATAAAGTGTAAATTATTTTGAAGTATCTCTTCAAATAGTCTCGCAAAAAAATAAAAACGCTTTTTGATAATTTCGATTTTTTTCTGATATCTTTGGAAGTACTCGGAATATTTTATGTTTCAAAACGGCATTATGTTATACTCCAAATTGGGCTACTTTGCCCTAATTTAACCGACCCTGTATCTCTTCAAATAACCGAGATCCCCCATGTTTGAGCTCCATAAACGGGCACCCTGTATATACAGAGAGTTTTATGTAACACCGAACATTTTCATCAAATACAATTAGACACCTTTAATTTTGAAGTTATGTGTAAATTGGGTTGCCTATATGACCATTACAAATTGTAGCCTGCAAATTTGGTTTGGCCGCTCCGCGCTTCGCGCTACGCGACCAAACCAAATTTTCAGGCTTTTCTAAACTCGAAATTTTACTTCATGCTTAGCCTGGGAGTGGAAAACACTGGTTTAAAGTTCAAATTAAATTCTTTTAATAGACCGAGCACCAGCAAATGTACAACGTATGTTTATGTATACCTAAATGAAAAATGCTTGTTTTAAGCATGTTCGGTGTTACATAAAACTCTCTGTATATACAATTTTGTTAGTCTATAACATTATTTTTAAGTCATTATGATTTTGGTAATTTAATCTAGAGATAATTTTTCAAACTAACAAAAAACGAGTCGCCCAAATGTAAAACCAGCCACCTTTTTTGATTTTGATGTTTTGGTATCCCTGGATTCTATTCGTCTCAGGCTACAATTTTAATAATAAATTGACCTTTAAAACCTTTTAAAATTAAGTTTAAAAAAAACTTACTACATTTTTGGTTGCAAAAGCTGACAGATTTTTTCAGTTACAAAACATGCTAACTTTTTAATAAATTTTACATAATTGTTCTTGTCCCCATTCGATACAAAGCTCATTCAACACTATTTAATTTTTTTTAAAGACGCTGCAAAAGCAGGTTTTTGTAATTTTGCCACAAGTTTATCAAAACACGTATAGCTGGTTTTGCATCTGGGCGACTCATTTCGATATCCCAATTTTTATCATAAAATGTTTGTTCTGTCGGTCTGTGAAACGTTTTTTTATATTACTTCGTTTTCAATCTTTTAATCGCGTATGCAAAACGACGCGAGTTTAAACGGAATTCGCGCACTTTACAATGCAATCGAATATTCCGCGTGCGTTTGTTAGTACGAAAACATGTACTGCATGTCAACAGTCACTTACCCTACTTAACTTAAAGGCAGGACGGAAAATTGTTCTAAGCGTGGGACAGTTTACATCCAGGTTAACTGATGTATGAAAGAAAACATGGGTCTTCTTGATGGATTTGATTATCTCTGTTGACTCGATTTTCAGGACATTATTCGCCACTTGAAATAACTTCAATAAGAAAGTAAGTAATAATATTAATAATCCATTTATTGTCCAACAAGAAATATTTCTCAATTTTTCGAGAACTTACAATGATGACTATATATTTACAATAAACCTAAACAAATTCTTTAACTATCCTTCTAATATTATCCTTTATATAATAATTATTTACCTATTTATTATTTTAATTGCAATTGTAAAAATAGTGATATGTCCATCATAGTACTTTCCCCCGTAAATTGCGTATTAAATCACTTTTAAAATATTTGTAGCATTATTATTTTCAAAATATCTTCAACTTTTTGATAACTACAACTTCTATTTGAAACATTTTTCAATTGGATCAACACATACTGACACAAACCAATGACTAGATAAAAAACACTATTTATTGAATATCTCAAAAACTAAGAGTGCTATGACAAAAAATAAAGATACAAAAAATCTTTAATATTTCATTTCCTACAACTTTTATTTGAAACATTTTCCAATTGTATCAACACACACTGACACAAATCAATGACTAGATAAAAAAACACTATTTATTAAATATCTGAAAAACTAAGAGTGCTATGACAAAAAGTGAATCCACAAAACATCTTTAGTTTTTTATTTCCTACAACTTTTATTTGAAACATTTTTCAATTGTATCGACACATACACTGTCACACATCAATAACTAGATAAAACAAACAACTTTTAAAATATCTCAAAAACTAAGAGTGCTATGACAAAAAGTAAATAAACAATATATCTTCATTTTATTATTATCTACAACTTTTATTTGAAAGAATTTTTTGTTTGATGAACATTTATTGAAAAAATCTGAAAAAACTGAGAAACGCTACGAGTAAAGTATCACTTCCGGTTTTCCGATTTTCACCAAAAGATTTTCAGTTCTTCCGATTGTGACAAAAAGCTTAAGTTTCAAGTTTCATCTCGATATCTTTAGCGGTTTTTGCGGTACAGCGCACACAGGCACACACACACAGACACACAGACAGGCGGACATTTTTCAAAAATGGTCTTATTCGACTCAGGGGACCTCAAAACGGATATATCCGCAAAAATTTTGGATTCGAAAATTTTCACGAAAACAATACTTTTCTTTTGTATTACATACGGGGGAAAGTAAAAATTACTGATATTAAATTTGGACCTTTACATCAAAAATTCTAATGAAGACACCCTTACAATTAGAATCTCCTATACTTAAAATTATTAACAATTCATTAATTGACCTTCCTTCTCCAAGTAACATCTCTGCCTGATGAAATTTCGGACCATTACTTGGACTTTGTTTAGGCTTACAAATTATTACAGGAATTTTTTTAGCTATACATTATACTGCCCATGTAGACTTAGCTTTTAATAGAGTAGCTCACATCTGTCGAGATGTAATTTTAGATGATTAATTCGAACTTTACACGCAAATGGAGCTTCATTTTTCTTTTTTTGTATTTATCTGTTGATAATGGTAAGTTGAGGAGCCGAAACTGCAGTCACGAAAATAAAAATATTGTGTAATACAAACAAAATTAAAGTGTTTTATTTTATTGAATTAACATGTATAACGAAGTAGAAGCCTCCACCGTTCATAATTCAATACAAGAGACTTTTAAGACAAAAATAAAAAAATAAACCTGGTACAAATTAAAATATAAGAATAATTAAATTACAATAATTATGTAACAATATGATTAATTATCAAAAGACGTGTTCTGTGAATACAAAAAAACATATTTTATAAATAAGAATATTTAATTACAGTTGACTCCAAGTTAATGAGTAACATTTTTAACCAATCGTGAATGATGTCACTACATTGCAAAATTGTATTAAAACCAGAGCTGGGACGAATCCTCGTAAAAAGGATTCGAATCACGAATCCTAATCACCAAATATGATTTGAATCACGAATACTCGAACAAAGGATTCGTAAGAGATAAATATGACTCGAATCCTACTTTTTCGAATCACGAATACAAATCCTTTGAGAATAAATTTGATGTTATTATTTTTTTGCAACCATTAATATATAAATATCGTTACTAGTTGTTTTAGCAAAAATATTCAAAACCTAATTATTTATTATTAACACTGAATATCGTTGATAACAGACTAAATATCTGATTCCCTGTTACTCAGATTAGAGATGTATTTGTGTGTTTCTAAACTTCACTTCAAATCAGTGGTTTGTACGCGTGGGGCATGAAGTAAAATTTCGAGTTTAGAAAAGCCCGAAAATTTGTCTCGGGTCGCTGCGCGACCCTCGACAATTTTTCACGGGGCTTTTCTAAACTCGAAATTTTTCTTCATGCTTAGCCTGGGAGTGGAAACACTCGTTCAAAACTTCAAATTAAACTCTATTATAAAATCGACGAATGCCTAAAAATTACGTTAATAAAAAATTCACTGAATATCATTAAAACCCGGAAAGTCAGAGAAAAGTCATTGAATTATATTTAAATTGACCAAAACGCTATCAAAAAAGCCATATCATTTTATTAAATTTATAAAATTAACTTAAATATTAACAAAAACAATGAAAACAATTTAACAAAATGGGGGTTATATTAAAATGCCAGGCAAAAAAATCTTCAATCAGGGAAATGTCGGAAAAATTTAACATTTCAGATTGTGGTTACAATGTCAGTTTTACTTTAAATAATATATATATATATATATATATATATATATATATATATATATATATATACAGGGTGGGCCACGAATAACGCCCATTAAAAGTTTTCGGGGTTCCTGACAAAGGAAAAATTTGAAAAAATTCTACATTGCACAGTTGAATGCGATCACCTCATGGAAAATATTTCGACTTTCTATCACTTCCGGTTGTACCGGAAAGGGCTACCAACTTTGTTATTTTAAATAGAACATCCTATATATTAATTTTTTTTTAGATTCCCCGATTAATTGTCTACCCTCTTGTATGAATTTATGTCCACTTAACTCTTACAGTTTTTGAGTTAAAAATTTATTTGTCAAATATTGACCTCAAATAGACGTTTTGAAAAATGCCTATAACTTCTACTAGGGACAAGATAGACAGACGAGCGGCATCTTGAATTGTTACTTATAGATCCCTCTAGAATTAAAAAAATTGAAATCTGTCAATTTTGACAATAGGTATTTCAAAAATGTCAATATTTCAGTGCCCACTTAAAAACATCATAATTCAATGTTTTCAAATGGAATGACCAATATTTCATCATATATGGTGATTGGCAAGACAATTTGCAACATAAAAGTATTATGTCTCCCTATATCTAGAGCAAGTAGTTTTTGAGTTATTTCGAAATTTCTTTCCTCCCAGAATGTTTGCACAATTGAATAATTCCTGTACAATTCACACATGCACCATACTAGGCTACTGTCAATATTCACTGAACCGAATCTAGAAAAAATAGTTTCCAACGTGTCAATATTTTTAAACACTTCGAGTAATATTATAAAAAATAAGTGTAGCAATCGAGAAATTATGAATTTATTCGTCATATATGGCTAGTGCGACAGAATTGTTGTTTCAACGAAACTTATCCACACTTACAACTTACAAACAAAACAAAAGCAAGAAGATTGAAATAAAGTAATTTTCAAACGAATAATTAAATGCAAGAACAGAAAATAAATTATAACAATTGTTCGAAATGATGACCATTAACGTATAAGCACTGTGCAGCACGTGTTGCGACACCCTCTGTTGTTGCTCGCCTAATTTCTTCTGCACTTAATTCCGCGAATGCAGCTCGCACCCTTGCTTCCAATTCTTCTCGGGTATTGACGACAGTGGCATAAACTGTATCTTGTATACGACCCCAAAGAAAAAAGTCGAGTGGAGTAAGATCTGGAGATCTAGCGGGCCAGTTCCACGGACCTAACCTTCGAATCCATCTATCTTCGAACATATTCGTCAGTTGCTGCGATATTTCGTGTGTGCAATAAGCTGAGGCTCCATCGAACTGATACCATGAACTTATCCTTAAATTCAAAGGAAACTCATCCAAAAAAATCTCTACAAAATTTCTTAAAATTTGTAAATATCTACCACTATTTATTCTTTCGTGGTACAAATAAAAAGTAACACGCTTGTCCAAAAGGCAAAATACGTTGAAACTAAATTTGTGTTGGGATTTATGTACAAGCGTTGCATGTGGATTTTCAGTTGACCACATGTGATTGTTATTTCTATTGAAAATACCTTCACGAGAGAAATTTGATTCGTCGGTTCATATAATTTTTTTTAAAAAGTCATTGTCTTCTTGATTTTTAACCAACAAAAACTCACAAAAATCAATCCTGTTTACTGCATCTTGAGGAAATAATTCTTGCACCAAATTAAATTTATAATTATGCATACGATATATTTTCAAAATTCTTCGCAGTGATGTTCTGCTTACTCCCAAATCCTCCTGGCAACTACAAGTGGATGCGCGTGGATTTGCTTGAAAATAAGCCAAAACATTCACTTGAACTTCCTCGTTCTGCGTTATTGGCTTTGGTTGATTTTTTCTGCGTTTAGTTTTCCAAATTGTACAAAATTTGACTCCAGTCTTCTAAATTTTCTTCTATCCATCGGCGGTAAGTGTGGGTAAGTTTTGTTGAAAATTCTGCAAGTTCTCTCAACAATTCTGTCGCACTGACCATGTATGAGGAATAAATTCATAATTTCTTGATTGGTATACTTATTCATTTTAATATTACTCGAACGGAGCGTTCAAAAATATTGACAGATTCGGTTCAGCGAATATTGACAGTAGCCTACTATGGTGCACGTGTGAATAGTACAGGAATTATTCAATTGTGCAAGCATTCTGGGAGGAAAGACATTTCGAAATAACTCAAAAACTACTTGCTCTAGATATAGGGAGACATAATACTTTTATGCTGCAAATTGTCTTGCCAATCACCATGTGAGATAAAATATTGGTCATTCCATTTGAAAACATTGAATTATGATGTTTTTAAGTGGGCACTGAAATATTGACATTTTTGAAAAACCTATTGTCAAAATTGACAGATGTCAATTTTTTTAATTCTAGAGGGATCTATAAGTAACATTTCAAGATGCCGCTCGTCTGTCTATCTTGTCCCTACTAGAAGTTATAGGCATTTTTCAAAACGTCTATTTGAGGTCATTATTTGACAAATAAATTTTTAACTCAAAAACTGTAAGAGTTAAGTGGACATAAATTCATATGAAAGGGTAGACAATTGAACGGGGAATCTAAAAAAAAATAATATATAGGATGTTCCATTTAAAATAACAAAGTTGGTAGCCATTTCCGGTACAACCAGAAGTGATAGAAAGTCGAAATATTTTCCATAAGGTGATCGCATTCAACCGATCAATGTAGAATTTTTTCAAATTTTTCCTCTGTCAGGAACACCGAAAACTTTTAATGGGCGTTATTCGTGGCCCACCCTGTATATATATATATATATATATATATATATATATATATATATATATATATATATATATATATGTATCACTGTTTCTTCGGGTTTGGTCCCGCGAAAATCTACGTTTTAACATATATATATATATATATATATATATATATATATATATATATATATATATATATGAACATCTTTATTCAGACAATTACAATAAAATTATATAATACATACATATTTATTTGTCTATTTACACTATGGGGTTAGTCTGTCTAGGCTATCAACCAGAGGTCTTTCTGCACTGACTACAATTTATTTTATTTGAAAAAATGTGATAGAATGTTAGGCTTGTGAATTGTCTTGATTAACGGTACAAATGAATTGATGTATAGTGAGAGTAGAATGTTTGTATTTGGGATGGAAATTTAGGTTTCTGGGAATACAGAATTTTTTTATGAGTTGAGTAACAGTTGTTATGCATTTTTAGGATTAGTACATGGGTATCGTAGGGTAGTTCTTTTTAAATTAATCTGGGAATTTTATCATAGCCTGGAGAGGCATTTTTACCAGAGTGTAAAACAGAGAAATAGTCCGTCTCGTCCAGTGTATCGTCTGGGGGAGCTGTAAGAGGAGTCATGTCAGAAGAATTAAACCAAGTAATTGTAGAATCTATTGTCATAACTGTTGTTTTGTGTGGTTTGATATGTGTCAGCTCCTTATGTCCTTTAAATAATATTAAACAAAATTTTCAGTCGTTTAATGTTCTTATCAAAGCATTCAGTTTGAAGTTTCGAACGAGTGTTTCCACTCCCAGGCTAAGCATGAAGTAAAATTTCGAGTTTAGAAAAGCCCAGAAAATTTAGCTTAGCCTGGGAGTGGAAACACTCGTTCGAAATTTCAAACTGAATCTTTGATAAGAACATTAAACGACTGAAAATTTTGTTTAATATTATTTAAAGGACATAAATCCCGAAGTTATATCCCAATTTAACTCCACACTTTCACAGTCCATAGAGCGTCATACACCTAAAGTAAAAAAACAATATTACAAATATCCCTTACCAAACTATACCCTCAGACTTATATAATACAAAAGACAAATCTACAGAGACAGTAAATTATATACGAACAGTCCAATTAATCAGACATTTAACAGAGTTACAAGAATAATCAAAACTCTTATTCAAGAATTTAAAAAATCGAAATGGATCGAAACCTGTAACAAAATTAACGACATGCAAGGTAAAACTTATTGGACAGAAATTAAAAAATTATCAAAATACAAAAAGAGAGACTACATGTATAACACAAAGGACCCAAATGACGGTACAATACTAACAGATGATAAAGACATTGCACATACATTTGCAAATCAACTAGCTGACACATATCAAACCACACAAAACAACAGTTATGACAATAGATTCTACAATTACTTGGTTTAATTCTTTTGACATGACTCCTCTTACAGCTCCCCCAGACGATACACTGGACGAGACGGACTATTTCTCTGTTTTACACTCTGGTAAAAATGCCTCTCCAGGCTATGATAAAATTCCCAGATTAATTTTAAAATAACTACCCTACGATACCCATGTACTAATCCTAAAAATGTATAACTACTGTTACTCCCGTCAATACTACAGTAAACAGTTTAAATCCCTTATTAAACAAAAACTTCTACAGCTAACCATAAATTCCATACCCCAATACTAATTCGGATGCCTCCCCAAAAATCAACCATACTACCTCTTTCCATTTTAACCTCCAATATACAAACCATGCACCTAGAAGGTCAAAAAACAAGTATCGCTTTTCTCGATATAACTAAAGCTTTTGACATGGTTTGGCATATTGGCTCCTATACAAATGCTACATCCTCAACATCCCAAAGCATCTAATAATCCTTATTTACTATTTTAAGCAATCCTGTAAAGTACGATACGGCTCTATCTCCCACGCTTCAACAATCCCAAAATCTCCTTCAAAACTCTCTTAATACCATACAAAAATGGTGCAATAAATGGCGAATACAATTAAATCCTTCCAAAACCAAATTATTACCATAAAATCACTCCACGATCTAGTACAACAATAATCAACAACACCACTATTCTTCCATCCTATTCCTGTAAATACCTAGGCATCAAATTTGATTCAAAACTTTCCTTCCTCCCACATTCCAAATCCATTAAAACCAAATTGAAAACAGGGGCTAGGCATTTCTGATCTTTAACGTATAAACGAGAAGGAATTTCCACAAAAACAACAGTTAAAATATACAAATCGATATGCTGGCCCTTGTTAGATTACGGTGCAATTTTATTCCTTCACATCCGTCCTTCAATTTTACACCATATTCAAGTCGCCGAAAGATCAGCCCTACCCTATTAACCCTTAGCGAAAAATTCGCTGCTAATACCTATAACCTAGAACTCCTAAAAAAATTCTGTATTCCCAGAAACCTAAATATCCATCCCAAATACAAACATTCTACTCTCACTATACATCAATTCATTTGTACCGTTAATCAAGACAATTCACAAGCCTAATCACATTGTTTCAAATAAAATAAATTCTAGACAGTGCAGAAAGACCTCTGGTTGATAGCCTAGACAGACTAACCCCATAGTGTAAATAGATAAATAAATATGTATGTATTATATAATTTTATTGTAATTGTCTGAATAAAGATGTTCATATACAGGGTGGGCCACGAATAACGCCTATTAAAAGTTTTCGGGGTTCCTGACAGAGGAAACATTTGAAAAAATTCTACATTGCCTACTATGGTGCACGTGTGAATAGTACAGGAATTATTCAATTGTGCAAGCTTTCTGGGAGGAAAGAAATTTCGAAATAACTCAAAAACTACTTGCTCTAGATATAGGGATACAATACTTTTATGTTGCAAATTGTCTTGCCAATCACCATATGAGATAAAATATTGGTCATTCTATTTGAAAACATTGAATTATGATGTTTTTAAGTGGGCACTGAAATATTGACATTTTTGAAATACCTATTGTCAAAATTTACAGATGTCAATTTTTTTAATTCTAGAGGAATCTATAAGTAACAAGTCTCTCTTTTTGTATTTTGATAATTTTTTAATTTCTGTCCAATAAGTTTTACCTTGCATGTCGTTAATTTTGTTACAGGTTTCGATCCATTTTGATTTTTTTAATTCTTGAATAAGAGTTTTGATTATTCTTGTAACTCTGTTAAATGTCTGATTAATTGGACTGTCCGTATATAATTTACTGTCTCTGTAGATTTGTCTTTTGTATTATATAAGTCTGAGGGTATAGTTTGGTAAGGGATATTTGTAATATTGTTTTTTTACTTTAGGTGTATGACGCTCTATGGACTGTGAAAGTGTGGAGTTAAATTGGGATATAACTTCGGGATTTATGTCCTTTAAATAATATTAAACAAAATTTTCAGTCATTTAATGTTCTTATCACAGCATTCAGTTTGAAGTTTCGAACGAGTGTTTCCACTCCCAGGCTAAGCATGAAGTAACATTTCGAATTTAGAAAAGCCCCGTGAAAATTTGTCGAGGGTCGCGCAGCGACCCGAGACAAATTTTCTCGGCTTTTCTAAACTCGAAATTTTACTTCATGCGCCACGCGTATAAAACAGTGAATCAACGAGAAATTTAAAAACACACAAAAGACATTTTTTTATGTTAATCCTCACAATTAATTCGAATTATTTTTAACGATTCAAATTCTTTTGTAAGTATTCGAATCCTTTTATGAATATTCGAATCTTTTGATAAATATTCGAATCCATTTATAAATATTCGAATGCTCTTATATGGATTGGAATCACCCGCATTTGGATTCGAATACGAATCCTCTTAAAAACGAATCCGGATCACGAATCCAGTTGAACTAAAGTACTTGAATACCTCTTTTGAATCGTCCAAAAGGATTCGAATCCTGCCCAGCTCTGATTAAAACACTGATTTTCTTTTCAATTAATCAGTTATCACAAAAAAAGTAGCTTTGGAAATAAAGCTTACATATTTTAATTTATTATTCAAGCAACAATTTGCGAGTTTTACTTTTCTTTTTTAATATATTTTATTTTCCAATTTAAAAAAATATCAAATTGGATTTGTCATCTAAAATAAGCTGTGAATACAAAAGATCATATTCTATAAATAAGAATAATTAATTACGGCTGGCTCCAAGTTAATAAGTAACATCTTTAGCGAATCGTGAAAGATGTCACTACATTGCAAAATTGTATTAAAGCAATATTTTTTTTTTATATTGATCAATTTTCATTAAACAAAAAGTAGCTTTGGAAATAAAGCTCAAATATTTTAATTTATTATTCAAGCAAGAATTCGCGAGTTTTACGTTTCTTTTTTTTAATTTATTTTATTTTCCATTTAAAAGTTAGATTTGTCATCTAAAAAAAGCATCTAACGAGTGTTTCCACTACTTGATTAAGCATAAAGTCAAATTTCAAGTTTATAAAAGCCTAAAAAAAATATATTATTAACACATGAATTACCTTTGAGCTAAACTTGCAAATAGAGTAAAATCGACCGATTTTGTCAAAAATTATATTACAAACGCTCAAAGTTGACTAAAATTTGATAAATCTAACTGAATTTATTAAAACGTGCAGGTTTTAATTAATTCAGTTAAATTGATGAAATTTTAGTCAACTTTGAGCGTTTGTAATATAATTTTTGACTAAATCGGTCGATTTAATTTTATTTTCAAGGTAATTCATGTGGTAATAATATACAGAGAGTTTTATGTAACACCAAACATTTTCATCCAATACAATTTGACACCTTTGATTTCTAAGTTATGTGTAAATCTATTGTATTTAATTTATAATAATGATATAGCCCTGTTATTGGACTTTACAGTTTGTTGGGTTATTACCAAATAAATAAATAAATAAATTGGGTTCCCTTTATGACCATTACAAACTGTAGACAATCAATTGCAATTAATGCCACAACTTGTACATACAGGGAGTTTCTCTTTCAAGTATACATGTCCCAATTACAGCGTATATGCTGTAAATCTTTAGATAATCGTTATTTTCTCAAAAGAGTTCAATTTGAAACTTAAAATGAGTGTGTTCTACTCCCAGACTAAGCATGAAGTAAAATTTCGAGTTTATAAAAGCCTGAAAATTTGGTTTGGTCGCGTTGCGCGTTGGCCAAACCAAATTTTCAGGCTTTTCTAAACTCGAAATTTCACTTCCTGCGCCACCGGTACAAAATACTGATACAATGTAAAGTTTAGCGGTGTGTTTTAAACTTCGTAAGATGTCAGTGTTTTGTACCGGTGGCGCATGAAGTAAAATTTCGAGTTTAGAAAAGCCTGAAAATTTGGTTTGGCCGCTCCGCGCTTCGCGCTACGCGACCAAACCAAATTTTCAGGCTTTTCTAAACTCGAAATTTTACTTCATGCTTAGCCTGGAAGTGTAAAACACTCGTTTAAAGCTTCAAATTAAATTCTTTTAATAAACCGAACGTCGGCAAATGTACAACGTATGTTTATGTATACTTTAAAGAAAAATTCTCGTTATGATAATGTTCGGTGTTACATTAAACTCTCTGTATGTTAATTTTGTCAAAATATGATAAAGCTTTCCCTTATAATCTGAGATTATAGAGGATACATTGCCATTATCATTTAACATTAACATTTCAACTATTATTGACAGTTATTGTCGTTAATGTTGTAAAATGTAGTTGATAGTTGTGATATATTTTAAACTAACGACTGTCTTTCACTCCCAGCCTACGCGACCAAACCAAATTTTAAGGCTTTTCTAAACTCGATATTTTATTTCATGCGCCACGCGTACAAACCACTAATTTAAAGTGATGTTAAATACCTGCTTAAGTTTAGTCCCACCTTTAAAAATTGCATAAATTTATTTCGTCGAAACTTTCAAAATTCAAGTGCTTTGAGCAATTTCTGTTCGGTTTTTTTTCTTTTAGATAATCCAAAGAAAATCATCCCTTCATGATTTTTCAGTGTTTAATACGCGTGGCGCATGAAGTAAAATTTCGAGTTTAGAAAAGCCTGAAAATTTGGTTTAGTCGCGTAGCGCTTCGCGCTACCCGACCAAACCAAATTTTCAGGCTTTTCTAAACTCGAAATTTTACTTCATGCTTAATCTGGGATCGGAAACACTCGTTAGAAGCTTTAAATTGCTTGCGTTTATAAAATCGATAAACTCCTGAAAATTTACAGCGAAATTTTTATAAAGTGGAAATTAACATAATTCTAACTTCAAGCTGAAATGACTCGAAAATTGTGGATGAGGTGATTTTCAATTTCTACATTTTTAAAATAGTTAAGCTTACTTAACATCCACAACAAATTTTATTAAAATCATTCTAAGGGTTTTTGAGTTATAATTGTTTTTAACATGCAATACTCATACAAATCAAGCTAAATTTAAAATTATTAACTTCAAGCTAAAATTACTCAAAAACTGTAAATGGGATATTTTTCATTTAAAAGAGATACGTTTGCTTAGTAACCATAGCAAATATCATAAAAACCACTGATAGAATTTTTCAGTTATAATTGTTTTTAACATTCAATACTCATATAAATCTAAAGTTAAAATTAATAACTTTATGCGTAAATAACTTAAAAACTGTGAATGAGATATTTTTTATTTTTTCAGATTTTTAAACAAATACGTTTCTTTAATAACCACAGCAAATTTGATGAAAATCACTAAAAGGATTTTTGAGTTATAATTGTTTTTAATAATAAATACTCATACAAATTCAAATAAAGTTAAAATGGTTAACTTTAGGCAAAAATAACTTGATAACTGTGGATGTAATAATTTTCATTTAAAAGAGATACGTTTGCTTAGTAACCATAGCAAATTTCATGAAAATCACTGAAAGAATTTTTTGGTTTTAATTGTTTTTAACATTCAATACTTATATAAATCAAGCTAAAGGTAAAATTATTAACTTTATGAGTAAACAACATAAAAACTGGAGATGAGATATTTTTCATTTTCATATTTTGAAAGAGATGCGTATCCTTAATAACCACAGCAAATTTCATAAAAATCACTGTAAGGATTTTTGAGTTATAATTGTTTTTAATAATGAATACTCGCACAAATTAAGCTAATGTTATAATGGTTAACTTTAGGCGAAAATAACTTAATACCTGTAAATGTGATATTTTTTATTTTTTCGTATTTTGAAAGAGATACATTTGCTTAATAACCACAGCAAATTTCATGAAAATTACTAAAAGGATTTTAGAGTTATAATTGATTTAAACATTCAATACAAATCAAACTGATTTGTTTAAATTATTAATAATAGCTTAAAAAACTGTATGCAAAAATAACTTAAAAACTGTAGATGAGATATCTTTCATTTTTCATTTTTTTCATATTTATTTTTGTGAGATATTATTCATATTTTCAAAGAGATACGTTTGCTTAATAACCACAGCAAATTTCATGAAAATCACTGAAAGGATTTTTGAGTTATAATTATTTTTAACATTCGTTTTTATTCTTTGCAAAAACACCAAATCCATTTTTAATAATTTTTTTCGTGAATTAAGCAAACGTCTTAGTAACCACAGCAAATTTCATGAAAATCACTGAAAGGATTTTTGTGTCATAATTATTTTTAACGTTCGTTTTTATTCCTTGCAAAAACGCCAAATCCATTTTTAATAATTATTTTCGTGAATTTGAAAGTCACATTTTTTAAATCCAGAAAATAGTGCGAATTCAAAAGATTTCTTAGTTAATTGCAGATATTAGTACTTACTTATTATTTAAAAGAAACCTAATTAGTACTAAACATTGTCTGTGCTATTTTTTTCTTCAATTCTCTAAAGTTTAAATGATTTAAACTTGTACTATTTCATGAATTTAAAGGTCATAAAATAATACAAGTTTAAATTACTTTTCAGTTAGTTGCAGATAGTAGTACCCACTTATTATTTAAAAGAATGCTTAATTAGTACTGCACATTATCTGTGGTATTTTTTTAATTTAGTTCTATTAAGTGACATTTTTTTTTTAAATTAGAAAATAGTAAAAGATTAAAATATTTCTTGGTTAATTGCAGATAGTAATACTTACTTATTATTAACAAAATGCCTACTCAGTACTGCACACCACCTGTATTGTTATTTTCTTCAATTCTATATAGCGACATAGTTTAAATTAAAAAAATAGTACAAGTTTAAACCATTTCTTAATTAATTACAGACAGTAGTGCCTAATTATTATTAAAAAGAAACCTAATGAATACAGCACTATATCTACTCTACTAATTAGGCAAGGGTAAATACTTATCCAATTCACAAAAATACCTTATGTCTGCCTAGAAAGCAGCTTTTCTTGGGTTGCGCACTTACCTACATAAAAAGATTCAGCAGCACGTGCACTTTGAGTAAACACTCGCCTCTGACGAAAAAAAAAAACTAACCGTATTTGCCCAACAAACGCGAATGCCTTCTTCGGTACGAAAGTTGCGGTACGACTGTTTGTCGCCGGGATTCCGCATTTGCGGAAGCGAAATGAGCCCTTCTTCTATCACCGACAACGAGCAGTCCGCGTGGTACTTAAAAACCGGCGCGAACGTCGGCAGTACTGCATGGTACCAGAACAAGTACTTGAATTACGCTACTGGGATTTGGTCAGTCGGGATTCTGAATCGAGATACGCGGTACTCGCGATTTGGTACGTTAATGGAGGTAGTACCGAAACTCGAGCGCCGGGTGTCTCGGTTCGGAATGTTTTCATTCAATCACTGCGCTTGTGAAATTTCGATTTCACTGAATGTTGCGAAAAATAACTGGAGTGCATTATGGTAACGGATACTACTTGTAAAATGAAATATTTGGGTCTTGCAGAGTTTAAATATAACTGGTACTACTTATAAAATTAAATATTTGGGTCTTGCGCAGTTTAAATATAACTGGTATTACTTATAAAATACAAATGTTTTGAGTTTTACACAGATGAAATATAACTGGTATTACTTATAAAAAACAAATGTTTTTTAGTTTCGATCAGTAAGTCTATATTTAAATCACTATTATTTTTATTTTAAAGAGAAAATGTTAGTTTTTTTTAAGAATTTTGTTTGTATTGGATTATGCCAAATAAAGGTTATACTACTACTATTTAAATCAACTTTGAGGAACTCTAATTCCTCTAATAGTCAATTAATTTTGAGTTTTGCAGTCTTAGTACCTCCCCATTGAACAAAGAAACTTTGCATGACACGTTGCATCAATGTTACCGCGCAACACGAAACGTTGTGTTTTTAATTGCATGAATGTTGGAAAAATGTTGAATAAACGCTGAATGTCCTCCTACAGGAACGCTGCATGCTAACGTTCAAAGAAAAATGTTGCTGCACTGTTGACAAAGCAACGCCTATCCAACACGAGCAATTACACTTATTTGTATGCAACCCAACATACGAATGTATGTATGTATGTTAAGTTGCATACGATGAATGCATAGAATCCTTATTGTATGCAACCCGATGTGCAGCAATTAAGTAAACGTTATAGGAAGGTTTCTCTGGTAATCTCAATGCAAAATTTATTTCTGGGTTTAAATAGGTCAAAAAATGCAAATATATATATATATATATATATATATATATATATATATATATATATATATATATATATTAGTAACAACCCACTAAGCAAATAGCAAAAAACAAACAAATAACATTATATCAACATTGTAGCAACATTTAACGTTGTATTAATATTGATGAAACATTACTTTAATGTGTTTGCTCAGTGGGAAGAAAACAATAAAAAAATGTCTTACAAAAACTAATGTATAGTCTAGGGGAGACAGTACCCCGGAACCTAAGTACCTAGTACTCTTAAACTCTGAAAACAATAAAATATTGTTAACAAGTGCATAAACTTCAATTGAAATCAGCGGCTTATACGCGTGGCGCATGAAGTAAAATTTCTAGTTTAGAAAAGCCCAGAAAATTTGTCTCGGGTCGCTGCGCGACCCTCGACAAATTTTCACAGGGCTTTTCTAAACTCGAAATTTTACTTCATGCTTAGTCTGGGAGTGGAAAACACTCGTTTATAGCTTTCAGTTGAACTCTTTTAAAAAAACCAACGAATATCTGAATATTTACAGCATATAATTGGAACATGTTTACTTGAATGAAAAAATGTTCAATGTACATGAAATGTGTAAACCACGATGCTGCATAACAGCAACAGTTTCAACAATTATACAATGTTAAAAATGCAATGTTACCATTTTCAATATATATCCAATGTTTACAATACAATGTTGCATAAAAGTCAAATTGTAATGATTATATAACGTTGTGTTACTTTGCCGCAATATTTTTGAAACGTTATAAAACAATGTTGAATGTTAATATCATGTCTAACATTTCGGTAATGTATATAAATCAATATTGCACGGAATATGTACAATGTTTGTAACGTTGCTAAAACTTTGTTGTAATAATTTGAATAGAATGTTCTATTTTAGTATCATGTTTAATATTCGTGCAATATTTAAAACGTTTCCGTGTTTAGTGGGTCAATACGCTTCCCACTGAACACGGAAACTTTTTAAATATTGCACGAATATTGAATATGATACTAAAATAAAACATTGTATTTAAATTATTGCAACAAAGTTTTAGCAACGTTACAAACATTGTATAAACGTTTTCCGTGCAATATTGATTTATATACATTACCGAAATGTTAAAAATGATACTAAAATTCAACATTGTTTTATAACGTTTCAAAAATATTGCGGCAAAGTAACACAACGTTTTATAATCATTACAATTTGACTTTTATGCAACATTGTATTGTAAACATTGGATATATATATATTGAAAATGGTAACATTGCATTTTTAACATTGTATAATTGTTGGAACTGTTGCTGTAATGCAGCATCGGTTTACACAATTTATGGACAGTGAACATACAGAGAGTTGTAATTCAAGTAAACATGTCCCAATTATATGCTGAAAATCTTCAGATATTCGTTGTTTTTTTAATAGAGTTCAACTGAAAGCTTTAAACGAGTGTTTTCCACTCCCAGACTAAGCATGAAGTAAAATTTCGAGTTTAGAAAAGCCCCGTGAAAATTTGTCGAGGGTCGCGCAGCGACCCGAGACAAATTTTCTGGGCTTTTCTAAACTCGAAATTTTACTTCATGCGCCACGCGTATAAGCCGCTGATTTTAATTGAAGTTCATGCACTTGTTAACAATACTTAAATATTTTCACAGTTTAACGGTACTAGTATACTTAGGTTCCAGGGTACTGTCTCCCCTAGACTACATTACTTTTGTAAGACAGTTTTTTGATTGTTTTCTTCTTATCAATATATATTCGTAGTTTTTACCCATTTAAACCCAGAAACAAATTTTGCATTGAGATTACGAGAGAACCCTGAACGTTATAGCGTTCACTTAATTACTGCACATCGGGTTGTATATAATACGGATTTTATGCATTCATCGTATGCAACTTAACATACACACATACATTCGTATGTTGGGTTGCATACAAATAAGAGTAATCGCTCGTGTTGCATAGGCGTTGCTTTGTCAACGGTGCAGCAACATTTTTCTTTGAACGTTAGCATTCAACGTTCCTGCAGGCTAATATTTTAAAATGTAAATAATTGACTTTTGTTATAATATACCTGTAACAATAGTAAATTGTTGGCATTCAGCGTTTATTCAACGTTTTTTCAATATTCATACAACTTAAAACGCAACGTTTCGTGTTGCGCGGCAACGTTAATGCTGTAATGTACCTCTCACTTGTATAAATTTAATGTTTTCATGAATCACTCTGTATATTATTATCATTGTAGTGTAATTATCTCATTGTACAGATAATTTTGGAATAGCAACTAATTCGTAAATCAAATAGTTTTCACATTCCGAAATCGATTCTTAGGAATTATAATCTTGTTTTGTTATTCCATTTTATCTTATCTTATCACTGAAGAAATAAAATTGTTCTGGTGTTAAGGAGCACACTTCTATTTCGACAGTTGAGCAAGACAGCCAATTCAATTACAAATTCTAAACTCTGAATCTTTGACTTCTAATTTTTATTCTGTTTCAAACTGTAAATTGATGTATTAAGTAGCAAATTAAATATCAAGTAAAAGGTTTATCTTTGAATCTCTGTGTTTGGACCCAAGTTGACTAAATCGCGTCTTCGACGACAAATCCAGGAAATCTAAATATAATCAAAAGAACCGTAACGACAAACAACACCTTCGTACGTTACAAATTGGCGCAGTCAGTAGGATTTCCTGTAAGGAAGTTTGTTCGCGAAAACGCCGTCAACATCCAATTTCATAGAGGTTTCTGCGCCGTAGCCGCTTGGACTTCATCATCGAGGTGCCCCAAGACGTAGACGAGTGCCAACACATCAGAGCCGCTTCTGAATCAGAAGCCGCCTTTTTGACCATCTTTGATCTACAAAGAACCTGGAGCACGAGGACGTACTAATCACATCAACCACCTAGAGGACGTCAGCCATTGTTTTACCTGAATGTAAGTCGAATTTTCTTACGCAAACAAATAAGGGATCTTGCAATTTTTTAAATTTTATCTATTTTTTTCTACCATTTTAAAAATGGCTCTAGGTACAGATTTTTATATGATGAATTTCGCTTTGGAAACTTTAAAGCATACTTATTTTGAATATTCAGAAACTTCAAAATACAATAATTTAGATGATTTTATTAACAGATGTGAGTATGCAATAAATTTAATTAACGATAACGATAAGTCCAAATTTCTAGTTGCAATTAAAAGTAAATTGCTAGGGGAGGCTGGCAGACGAGTTTTTAGCAGGGAAATAAACTCATGGGGTGAGCTTAAAATATTTTTAAGGGATCATTTTTCACCAAATATTTCATTTTATGATGTTCTCTCTGAATTAAACTCATGTCATCAAAAAACGAACGAATCTGTCAATGATTATGTGTCTCGAATTGAACGGTGTCATTTAAAGTATCTTAGAAAGTTAGATACAAATTTAACAGCTGTTGCTCAAGAAGCGCAATTAAATTTAGTTAACGATAATGTTCTACAAGTTTTTCTGTTTGGTCTAAAAAACCCATTAAGTACTGACATTAGATCTAGGAAACCGAAAACACTAGATGAGGCGATTTTAATGGCAATTCGCGAAAAGCCCTATTTCTTTGAAAGAACAAAACATTTTCAAAATGTTAAATTTTGTCATATTTGTAATAATAATTCACATTTTACATCAAATTGTACATTTAATTCATTGAATCAGAAATTCCGTTCAATTTCAAGCCAAGCAAATAAGTCAATAGTTTCATGCAATTATTGCAAACATTTGGGACATTCCATAAACAATTGTATTAAAAGGCAATATGCTAACAAAAAACGAGCTTATTTTAATGCAAATAATAAAGCAAATTACTATAATTCACAAAATAAGCAGTTCAATTCGAATTTTCAAAATAGTCAAAATCAATCAAATTGTGTTTTTAATCAATCATTTTCTACGTCAAACAAGTGTAATCAAAGTTCGAAAATCGTTGAAAACAATTCAGATGGAGTAGAAATTATTAAATTCCAAGAAAATTCTCAAATAGAACATTTGAATACTCCTAGTGGTAATATGGAACAAAAACATTATGTAGTAGATGATAAAGATCATCTTATAACTCGTGAATTCCAATCTAAAAATCCAGTTCCGCAAACTAAATTTAAGGCTCAAAAGGACTTAAGTAAAAATAACAAAATTAATGCCAATAAGATTGTAAGATTTAATGAAAAAGAAAATATTTACCTTTGTAATCAATTTGAAAATAACGTTTCATCTTTAAGTAATTCTAATATTTCGCACAGAAAATCAAATCATACGGAAAATGTAAACTCTAGACATAAAGGAAAACAAATCCTAAATATTAATTCTAGATTTAGATGAAAAATTATTTAGCTTATTGTATTTAACTGCAATAGTTTCAAGTTAAACTTGAAAACTGATTTTTTAATTATCATTGTACATATTTACAAATTTATTTATTTTTTAGTAATAAGCAAAAATCAATACGTCAATATTTAGCCACATAATTTTAATATTTTAATTTTAATTAATTTAAAAATATCCCTTATTGTAAGAAATTCGATATACAATTTAACAATATTTTTTCCGATTGTGTTTTTAGTGAAAGTGAACAGTGATTTATTTAATTAATAGTGTTGATCTGATTTTTTTTTTCTTTTCGCAAAAAAAAATCAAAATTGCATTTTGTTATTTATTTTTTTTTATAAGGGGAGGAGTGTAATGTACCTCTCACTTGTATAAATTTAATGTTTTCATGAATCACTCTGTATATTATTATCATTGTAGTGTAATTATCTCATTGTACAGATAATTTTGGAATAGCAAATAATTCGTAAATCAAATAGTTTTTACATTCCGAAATCGATTCTTAGGAATTATAATCTTGTTTTGTTATTCCATTTTATCATATCTTATCACTGAAGAAATAAAATTGTTCTGGTGTTAAGGAGCACACTTCTATTTCGACAGTTGAGCAAGACAGCCAATTCAATTACAAATTCTAAACTCTGAATCTTTGACTTCTAATTTTTATTCTGTTTCAAACTGTAAATTGATGTATTAAGTAGCAAATTAAATATCAAGTAAAAGGTTTATCTTTGAATCTCTGTGTTTGGACCCAAGTTGACTAAATCGCGTCTTCGACGACAAATCCAGGAAATCTAAATATAATCTAAAGAACCGTAACGACAAACAACACCTTCGTACGTTACAATGCAATTTTTTTAATTTGCCTCCCCTCCAAGTCGAAATTATAGCTGCGCCACTGGTTAGATCAAACTCGGGCAGTGTATTATAAACTTCACTTTAAAATCAGTATATCATTAATATGTTTGTGTGAATGTGTGTAATTGAGAAGATCTGTAAGAAAGATAAACGTGATAAGCATTTAAAGGAAATTATGTCTGTTGGCTGCACGATATGCGCTCACTGCCGTTCAGGATTATAGATTATAATCATAATAAGAAAAACAAGTGTATATTATGGGTATTATGATGCTTAAGATTCATTTGATGACATAGCGAATACCACTTTCTAAGTGGATCGTGGCGATATTTTCAGAGATTTCAAACCTCTGATAATGTGATTATTAACTATAACTGATTTTTCTTATTGCAGTTGTAATTAAACTGTCTCTCCTGATCGGTTGATAAGAAAACTGATGTTCTTTTCTTAATTATGATGCAGAGTAAATGGATTTATTTTTCTGATTAATATCTCTGTTGTTTTTATATAACAGATAAAAACAAGACAGATATTATTTAATGTAGGAGAAAAATCTGAATGCCTGTTTGATTTATTAATTTAAAATGTATCATGGATTTTGTATTATTCTGAAATTAATTGTTTATTTTAATAAAAACAGGAAACATGTAATTAAAACAGGAAAATAATCAAACATTTTGCTTTCGAGTTTATTTTTCAATCAATTTTTCTAAGGATGTTTTTAGCCAAGCTAAGATTCTGTATCGTGGAGGCTTCTACTTCGTTATACACATTAATTTCACAATAAAACACTTTTTACTTTAAACATAATATATAAAATTACGAAAATGTTATTCGTGAAAATGCGAACAATGTCTAAATTAACAAGACAACTTAAGACGATAAATATCCATTGAAACAAATACTTCCTGTGCAAATACACCTCCGGATATTGAATTATACAATGAAATATTTAAAATCTTATTTAATTTGATTTGTTACAACGCTCTATCAAAGTATATGTAACGTTTAGGTCAAATTCTCTTGTTTGAACTTTTTACTTTGTTTGTATAACAAGTGTTATACAAACATAGTAACAAGTGTTTTATTGTGCAAGCTAAAATTGTTTGTTGTTATTGTGAATAGAAGAAAGTGTCTTAGTTTTTGTACCACTATCACAATAAAGTTCTAATTCCTTTTAATTAGAATTACGTGATCCTAGCATAGCGGATCCCTAGATCACGTTTCTTTTGTAATTCTTATTTTTCTCTTACATTCTTGAAATAATCACCATCTCCGATAAGCATCTAGAAACCAACATTAAAACACTCGTATTACACACAAATCTCCCAAGACTAAAAGAAGAAGAAGAAAATCACAGACTCCGCAATTAAACAAAACTAAATTAGTTGAATGTTTACATTTTATACACGAAAATTAGGTAAATCCTCTGACCTTTGTTGACATTTTAATTAATTCACATCTCTGGATCCTCCAGCGTCAGTACGCGTTTCTTAGTTTTAATTAGAATCTTAATAAATCTACACTTGGACACTCACGGGATTCTCACACTAGGATACCGAGCTCATATATTTTTGAGTTAATGGCTAATCTCGCGAGAGAATAATTGGCCGTTTTGTCAGTTGGTTAATTGTAATTAGAGGTTCTGTAATTTTTTAGTTGTTCCTGGAATTCGCTTTTGTAAAGAAAATCACGTCGTTAATGATATTTAAATTTTTTCTAAGATTTTTTTTACGCTTCAACTGTTCAACAAAATCTAATCAGTGTATTTTGAACTTCGCTTGAAGACAGTGTTTTATACGCGTGACGCATGAAGTAAAATTTCGAGTTTAGAAAAGCCTAACAATTTGGTTTGGTTTCAGGCTTTTCTAAACTCGAAATTTTACTTCATACTTAAAAAAGGAGTAAAAAACACTCTTTAGAATAATATTGAGGACTTCCATAAAAAAAATGTAACTTAAAATAACTACTACTACTACTATATATACTATACTACTATACTATATCATCTTTATTAAAAATGAAAGAAATACATTATAATAAATACAATTTATAATATATAAATATTTTACAAATAATTTCTTACTTTCCTCTCTTACAAGGGCTGTCGACCATAGGTCTTTCTGCCCTGTGCTATGTGTATGTGTGTGTGTGTGTGTGTGTTTATTTTAGTCGATTTCAAGGTGGGAAAGTAGGATAATAGGAGATGTATTCATATAGGGTTATAGGTGGGTTTTTGTATTTTGGCATGATGTCGTGGTTTCTAGCGATGCACATTTTTTAAGGTGGTCTCGTTACAGGCGAATCGTTCTGCGAGAAATTGAAGTCTTTGTTTTATTTGGGTAATTTGTGTTTTTTCGTAAAGGAGTACATTGGATAGGTTGTGGAGGAGATTTTGAGGGTGTCGAAGTTTTGTAAGGGTACGGAGGGAGGATCTTTCGGCTACTTCGAGGTTTTTAAAGGTGACATTGCATGGATTTATATAAAGGATAGAGCTGTAATCTAGGATGAGACGGCAAATCATTTTATAAATTTTGGTACAGGTGTTGGTACTAATTCCTTGATTTTTGTATGTCAGGCAACGGAAATGTTTTGCTCGCTTTACGATGTTTGCTTTTATATCGGAGGTGTGTTTTTTGAAGGACAGTTTTGGGTCTAACAGGATTCCTAGGTATTTACATCATGGGGAGGAGTATATAATAGATCCGTTAATGTTTATGGAGAGAGGATTAGGCGGTATGCGATGGTAGGGTTAGAATAGTTAGGATTTGTTGGGATTAATTTAGGGTTGATGAATGGGTGATTAAGGCAGTGTCATCCGCAAACTGTAGGGGATAACAGGTCGGGTTTATAAAATTAGGATTGGGATGGTATAAATCGGAGCAATATATATTGTATAATAGAGGAGATAGAGGGGAGCCTTGAGGAACACCTTGTTCAGGATGGAATGTCAAGGATAAGGTTTGTCTTGTGCGGATTTGAAGTTTGCAGTTGAAAAGGAAGTTTTGGATGAGGTTGATAAGGTGGTTGGGTAGTTTAAGGATACTGCATTTATATAAATGGCCTCGATGCCAAACGGAATCGAAGACCTTAGATATATCTAGGAATAGGTTGTCAGATTTTTTACCTTCTAGATGCATTGTTTGGCAGTTGGATGTAAGAATGGTTAAGGGTAGAGTTGTGGAGCGATTTGGAAGGAAGTCATACTGGTAGATAGGGATATGGGGTAAAACATGGCTGAGTATTTTTTGTTTGAGGAGGAATTCGTACAGTTTCCCGAGTAAGGGCAATAAGGTAATAGGACGGTAGTTGTTTGAATGTGTAGGATCGGTTATAGGTTTATGGGTGCAGGTGATTATTCCATGTTTCCATTCAGAGGGAAAGATTTGATGGGTATAATTAAAATTAAGGATTATTAGGATATATGTGTAAATGGAATGTGGAAGGGCTTTCAAAACTAGTCGGTGTACTTTATCATGTCCAGGTCCTGTATTTTTTGTCTTGGGGAAAACTGAAAAGTACGTCTCTTCGTCCAGTCTATCGTCAGGAGAAGGGGGAGGTGGGGGTTCTAGGAGGATGCAGTTTTCGTACTAACTGTTTACGGTTTCAAAAATTAATTGTTAAAGGAAGCGTCGTTCGTCATTTTGTATACATTTTTAAAATTGTCATTTTTTTAAATGTCTTTGTCTGTTGTTCGTTTGTCATTTGTTACTAGGTCGATAATTTTTGAGATTGTCGTGTGAGATTTATATTTACTGAGTTTTTTTATTTCGGTCCAATATTTTTTTCCTTAAAGGTCATTGATATTATTGCATGCTTCAAGCCATTCATGTGTTTCATATTCTATTATGAGTTTTTAAATGTCCTTATTTAGTCTGTTGAATATCAATTTAATTTGTTCGTCCTTTGTCTAAATTCCTGGTATAGTTGTCTTTTGTATTTTATTAGTCGAAGAATAAATTTGGGTAAAGGATATTTGTAGTGATGTTTGAGGATTTTAGGATTATGTTGATCTATAGATTTTACAAGTAGCCTGTTAAACTGCGAAGTGGGACAGGCTTCAATTTCTGGGTGTAAATCTATAAATTGTAAAATATCATTTGTAATTTGTTGGATGTTCGCATTTTTGTAATCTGCTATGGTTTCGGGTAATATTTGAGTGGGATTGTGTTGAATTTTAAGTTTGAAGGAAATGGAAAGATGGTCTGAGCATAGATCTGGAATTAGTTGGGGGTTTCAAATTATTGGTATATGTATACAGAGGCGGGAATTTGGATAGATGACCAATTACGGAAGGAGATGGGGTTTGGGGATAAAGTAACTATTATCTCCATTTAACGAATTACTCTGAACAAAATTACAATGCATCAACGTTTATGCAGTATCTAAGAAATGTATTATTTTTAAAAATTTGTTAAAAGTGAAACGCATTGATTTGAATGGAGAAAATTTTCGCAGAAAGTTGATATTAATTCGTATTTATATTTTGTAAATATTCTGCAAAAACTTCTCCATTTGACGAATTACTCTGAACAAAATTACAATGCGCCAAAGTTGATCCAGTATCTAAGAAATGTATTCTCTATAAAAATTTGTTAAAAATGAAACGCTGTGATTTAAATGGACTAAATTTTTGCAGAAAGTCGATATTAGTTCGTTTTTATATTTTGTAAATATTCTGCAAAAAATTGGCAAATTCAATTTTTCTTTACGTTAAAATCAAATCAAATCAAATCAAATTGTTTATTGGTCCTTCATTGTTTAATTTTACAATATTAGACACGTCAAAAGAAAAAAAAAGTAGAAACGTTTGTAGAAAGACGATAAATTAATAATAAAAGATAATTTCTTAATCCTTTTTTTTAATTGGTGCAAATCTTGCTAATCACAACTTGAGAAATGAAATTATAAAAAAGGAATATTTAATAAATAAAACCTGTTTGTAGAAAGACGATAAATTTGCTCTTGTATATTTTTTAAAAAGATTAAAGGCTCTTCTTCTTGGATCTGTTTTTTAATTGGTGCAAGTTTTGTTAAATACAACTTGAAAAATATAATTTTGAAAAATGAATATTTAATAAATGAAAACTTCACGAATGAAAAACATTTTTCAAGTCTCTTTAAAATTGAAAACCTTAAGAATAAAGTGCGTTCTGTAAGGATTTGTAAAAATAAATGTAAACATGACGAATGACTAATAATTTTCAAGTCTTTTTATAATTAAAAACCTTAAGAATAAAGTGAATTCTGTAAGGATCTGTAGAAATGAATGGCAATAATTTTCGAATTTTATATCTACAGGTATTAAACTCAAATTGATGCAATTTTCATTTGGACAATTTTTACATCTTGAAAATAAACATTGTTATTATTATTATATAACAACACTTGTTGAAATTCAAACTTAAGGAATGTGTAATATTTTTTAAAGTTCTAGTTTTGAAAAGAAAAACACAAAATTATTGTCTCTTCCTTAATATTTGTGCAATCAAGTAGATTAATAAAACAATTACAAGATATAATAAATTTAATAAATGAAAACTTGATTTCAAGTTTTTGTAAATTTTATAACTTTAAGAACAAAGTGCATTCTTTGAGGGTTTGTACAAATAAATGGCAATATTTTTTTAATATTGTGCCTACAAGTATTAATTTTTATACAGGAAATTTTTCTCTTAAGTACGCATATGCACAAGCTTAATTTTTAAGAGTTTATTTTAAAGCTTTAAACGAGTGTTTCCCACTCCCAGGTTAAGCATGAAGTAAAATGTCGAGTTTAGAAAAGCCTGAAAATTTGACCAAACTAAATTTTCAGGCTTTTCTAAACTCGAAATTTTACTTCATGCGCCACGCATATAAAACACTGATTTTAAGTAAAGTTTAAAATATACTGCTAAATCAGTATTAAAAATAAACTGTTTGAAGTATTCTGCAACCAAGAATAGGCAATTTCATTTATACGTATGTTTGAACGGTAGCGTGACCGCTAGTCTAAGGTGTCAAATTGTTTAGAGGGAATGGCAAAGCTATACTAATGAGATATAAATCTCGAAACGCGTCTATAGATGACCTGGATAATTTGACCCAAATTCTTATATTTGCAGTAGGTTACTGTATGTAACAGCAAACAATTGTTGTATAATTCAATGTCCGTCGGAGTATTAGCTCTGGAAGTAGTTGTTTCAATGAGTGTTTGATATAGTCTTTGTAAGACTAACTTGTTGTAGATTGCGAAAAGAATCGCACTTTTAATGTTTCAAAATAAACTGCTAAAGCAGGATTAAAATATACTGCTAACCAAAAACATTTTCAATTTCGCTATATTTCAGTATTTTATACATTTATATATTTTCAGGATTTTTTAAACAGGAAATTCTACTTCATGCGCCATGCGTGTTAAACTCTCTAAACACTGAAATATTCTGAACGAGTGAACTTCACCTGAAATGAGTGGCTTATACGCGTGGCGCATGAAGTAAAATTTCGAGTTTAGAAAAGCCTGAAAATTTGGTTTGGTCTCTCCGCTTCGCGGAGCGACCAAACCAAATTTTCAGGCTTTTCTAAACTCGAAATTTTACTTCATGCTTAACCTGGGAGTAGAAAACACTCGCTTAAAGCTACAAATTAATCTTTAAAAAAAAAAACAACGAATATCTGACAATTTGCAGCATATAATTAGGATATGTATACTTGAAAGAAAAACTTTTAGTATAGCCAAGCGTATTAAACACGGAAAACACTAAAATGTTGTAAACAAGTGAACTTCAATTGAAATCAGTGGCTTATACGCGTGGCGCATGAAGTAAAATTTCGAGTTTAGAAAAGCCTGAAAATTTGGTTTGGTCTCTCCGCTTCGCTGAGCGACCAAACCAAATTTTCAGGCTTTTCTAAACTCGAAATTTTACTTCATGCTTAACCTGGGAGTAGAAAACACTCACTTAAAGCTACAAATTAATCTTAAAAAAAAACAACGAATATCTGACCATTTGCAGCATATAATTAGGATATGTATACTTGAAAGAAAAACTTTTAGTATAGCCAAGCGTATTAAACACGGAAAACACTAAAATGTTGTAAACAAGTGAACTTCAACTGAAATCAGTGGCTTATACGCGTGGCGCATGAAGTAAAATTTCGAGTTTAGAAAAGCCTGAAAATTTGGTTTGGTCTCTCCGCTTCGCGGAGCGACCAAACCAAATTTTCAGGCTTTTCTAAACTCGAAATTTTACTTCATGCTTAGCCTGGGAGTGGAAAACACTCGCTTAAAACGACAAATTGAGCTCTTTTAAAAAAACAAGGAATATCTGAAAATTTGCAGCATAAAACTGAGAAAGAAAAATTCCCTGTTTAGCATTTGTTAAAATTTAGACTCAAAGAATTTAATAATAAAGTATGGCTAATAATTTACAGTACTGAAACTGTCGAATTAAGTTTACTTAATTAAAAGCCATGCATAAGTATCGTATGGATAATATAATAAAACCTCTAGAGTGCTATGGAATATATTGTAGGTTGGCAAATCTGAAATTATACATTATTATTTCTGACGTTTTATATGACAATTCCTAAGGCGTGTAGCAAACATAAATTTTAAAAAAGATAAAATCATAGCACTCTAGAGGGTTTTTTATTGAACATACGATATAAATTAGTAGCCATACTGCATTTTTTCAATATTTTAGGACTAAAAAGAAAAACGCAAAATTTGTGTTAATTTTTTAGTGATTACCAAGTAATTTCCTTTGCTATTAATTTTTACAAATTAATTTACATATACAGGGTGTGGCAAAACAGACAGTGCAGTTTTGAAGGGGTATTAAAAAAACAGCCCAATTTAAAGAAATGGGGTTTATTTTATCTTAATCGGTACATCATGCCGTTTTATGCATTAAATCCTGAAGATGACATCAGAAAGATGATGACCCCCAGCAGCGATACATTGATAAAGGCGATTTCTGGAATTTTCGGCCGCATTTTGGCACATCTCGATGGTTATAGAGGCGATTTCCTCCCGAATTCGATCCCTGAGTTCTTCCAAGGTGCCCTTTTCCTTCAGTTAGCCCCACAGGAAGAAGTCGCAAATGCTCAGTACAGGGGAGCGTGCGGGCCACTCCACATTACCTCTCAGAGAAACAAGGCGCCCAAGGAACACCTGTCGCAGTTTCGTCATTGAAACTCGAGCAGTATGGGCCGTAGCCCCGTCCTGCTGAAACCAGATGTCTCCCAGATCTGCTTCCTCTATCAGTTCTTCCAATCGAGGTTGAAACAAATTTTCCAACATGAAAGCATAACGTTGAGCAGTGACCAGTTACGGTTCGTCCGTCCTCTTAAAAAAAATAAGGCCCAATCACCACAAATTTGGAAATCGCACACCACACGGTGACTTTTGGGGAGTGAAGTGGTCTCTCGTGAAGATGTCTTGGGTTATTTACAGCCCAGTATCGAACATTTTGTTTATTCACCCCTCTACAGAGATGGAAGTGGGCCTCATCACTACTGAAAAAAGTTGACCTCGCATGGATCCGGTTCAACATTTCTTGGGAGCGATCCATGCGGCTTTCATAATCAGGAGGCATTAACTTTTGAACAAGCATCATCTTGTAGGGGTGGAATGAGTCTTCATGCAATATCCGTCTTAGAGAGCGATCAGCAATGGCCAATGCAGTTGCATGCTTCCGGGCAGAGCGCGTAGGTGACCGTTCTATAGCTTCTCTAACTCTTGCTACATTTTCGTGTGTTCTTACCGTTCTGGGTCTTCCTAAACCCCTACGTCTTTGTGTAGAACCAGTTTCTTCTAATGTACGCACCCAACTCGCGATTAAATTACGGTAAGGGACGGGATCACGACGCGCAAGATTGAAATGCAGCCGGAAGGCCCGCTGGGTGGCGACGGTAGAACGGCCATTTTCAAGAAACGTGTGGACTGCAAAGCCCCGATGTTCTCCAGACCAAACCATGGTAACGACTAAAAACGGCACGACTCCCCCGACACAATAATATCCCTCCCAGGTAGGTACCCCCACCACACGTGATGTACTGGGCGTTCCAAACTGCACTGTATGTTTTGCCGCACCCTGTATTTTAATCATGTTTCATCAAGTGCTCAATTAAAACCAAACTAAAGATATCCTTTCTTAATATTCATGCAATCTAATAGATAAGAAAACAATTACAAAATTTTAGTGTAAATGCGTTTGTCTCAGTACGATAACAAAATCATTTAGAATTACACTTATAGGAAAAAAACATAAAGAACAACTAAAGTTTCAACATTCGTTTAGATTTATTTGATTGTAAAACGTTTATCTCAGTACAATAACGAAATCATTTAAAATTACAATTATAGGAAAAAAACACGACAAGACTAAAGTTTTAACATTCGTTTTCATTTTTTTGATCTATAGCCTCAATTTAGCCGCTCTCAAAACTGGGAATTTATCTCCAGTGCAAAGCCCGCGGAAATCGTCCAAAGTGATGTCATAAACGGCGATTCCTCCCAAACCCTTATCTCTGACGTATCCGGCCTTGTTGCCGGCCGTATCAGGATCTTCGTATGCGACCCAAGCCCCATGTTCACCACTTTCATCGGGTAAACGGAAAGCATATGTACCTAAATAAATAGAAAACAAAAATTGATTAAAGCTAAAAATAATGTTGATTTTACTCCAGCAATAAAAAAATGGTTTATTCACAATGAAATTGTATACAAAGGCATTTGTGTGCATTGCTGAAAGTAATTTAATTCAGTAAAGTAAAACTCGTTAATTCTTGCTATTAACCTAGAGGCTGATTTTGTTTCTCTTAAAAGCAGACTTTGTTAAAATGGCGGTTTTGTGCAATATTGGAAATAAGTATGAATGAATGAAACTAAAATTAAAAACGTTTAACTGTCAATATAAATGGCGGTGTTGTGCAATATTAAAAATAAGTATGAATGAATGAAATTAAAATTAATAATGTTTCGATTTTAACTTTGTTTGTATAACTGAGACTTTATTAAGTGACTATAGTTTCTAATAAAGTTAATGCTTGCTTCACTCTTGATGAAACCGGATATTCAAAGTTGGTGAAGAAAACCACTTGTTATGTTCCATTATTTGGAAGATAACAAGTGTTTTTCTTCACCAAATTTAACTTGTCATTTTCAAACGCAAAGTCACTTTGAGTTTGAAAATGACAAGTTAAAGTTGTCGAAACTATAGTCACTTAATGAAGTCTCAGTTATACAAACAAAGTTAAAATTGTCTTTTATTTGTGAATTGTGATATATAACGAAGTAGAAGCCTCCACTGTTAACAGTTTAAAAATGTTTTACTCCTAATGAATCTCAATTACTTCTTGAAAACAAGCTATTTGTGCAGCATTTGTTTGCTGATTAAGTGAAGTAAAAAATGGCACATTCGATAAAAGCACACAAACACTTATTAAACAAAAATAGTACTTTTTTAAATCCTCCATCACCTACCATATCTGTTTGATACATCAATTGCATGCCACTCGTCTGAAAAGTACACTTTATACTGAACTTTCTCTGTTTTTTTGAAAAATATTTCCTTACCGAATCTCTTTGATGGATCTCCAACTTTCCTCAAGTGCTTTCCTTGGTTGACCTTCAAATTGTTAGGATTCGACAATTTAGCACAGACTTCTGGGTAGCTGTATAGCCCTTCGTGTAAGGTGTAAGGGCCTGGCTCGGCTGGTCCGTCGACTTCGAAAGGTGGCACGCCACTGATGGCGGAATCTTCAGTCATTTTCCACGCCCTTCCAAAAGTTGGAATTCCGAAGACTAGTTTATTGTTTGGTGCTCCAGTGTCCAACCTATATTAAATAATTTATATGGAAATGAAATGTACAAGAAAGTTCTATTTAAATGTTATAGTTTAAAAATTTAAATAGAAGATGCTTGTACATTTGTTTGATCAATATTATACAAAATTATTTTTTATAAAAGCTCGAAGATTCTAAGCAAATGAATGCTTTTATTGGCAGAACATCTTCGGATAAAAAATGATTCTTTTTTTTTAGACCTCGGTTCGTAGTCATGCAGTCATCTATCTGTTGTATTTAACTTATTTTTTTTACTAATTGCACACGTATCTTAATAATTTAGGACGGCACAACACATTTACACACATCCATGACTCCAGAGGGTGCTAATTTCCCTATAAGAAAGTAACAGCCCCCGGTGGGATTCGAACCACGACCCTCTGACCCAAGAGCAGGAGCTCTACTCACTGACCCACGGGGGTCCCCAAAAATGATTCATTTTGACCATTTCTGAGTCATTAAGGTCCTTCGATAACTCAGAAATGGTCAACAAGAATCATGTATAAATTTCATTTTTTTGATGAAAGGCAATTTTGGTTTTCATTTCCAGTAATCTTCATTTATTTTCCAAAGACTTTCTTTTTATTCTGAATGTTCTCCTCGAATTTTAAAGAATCCCTAAGTTTTTTAGAAGCAATAATTTGTTCAGAATCCTCAAACAAATTTGAGTTTTTTTACAGCACCTACAGGAATCTTAAACAACTCGATGTTTTTAAGAATCTACAGAAACCCTTTATAATTAGATTAGACTACAGTAAAGGTTGGGTTAGAGACATGGGCGTAGCCAGACTAACATCTTTAAAAACTTTAAAAACAAGTACTGTGTTTTCAACTGTTCTGTTTTAAAAATGTTTTAAACGTATAATTTGTTAAAAATGTTTTTTTTTTTAATAAATAAATAAGTTTGAAACCATACTTTAAGAATATCATCTGTATACTTGCCTCCTCTCCCAACCCTAAGACACCAAGAACTCCTATGTTTTTGACGTTTTACATGAAAAAAGTTGACACATCATAAGTTTTTACTTTGTATGAAAAAAAAAATTCTAAATGACTTTATGATTTTTAAAAAATATGTGTTTAATTTCACAACAAAAAACAAGTTTTTAACTAAATTCGGTATATATTTTTACTCTTAAAAAAAATCGTTTTCTACAATCGATTTTTTTCAATTTAATAAATTATTACTTATACAGGAGTATATTTTAAACTTTACTGTAAATTAGTGTTTTATACGCGTGGCGCATGAAGTAAAATTTCGAGTTTAGAAAAGCCTGAAAATTTGGTTTGGCCGCCCCGCTTCGCGGAGCGGCCAAACCAAATTTTAAGGCTTTTCTAAACTCGAAATTTTACTTCATGCTTAACCTGGGAGTGGAAAATCGCCTACATTGACGATTTTATAAAAATCACCGACAAAATCAGAAGAAAAACGAGATGAGTTGGATTATTCGTTTGTTAAAAATGATGGTTTTAAAATTCTCTTCAATGGAAATTTACCTAAAATAATCATAATTTTGAGTTGAAGTGAAAATTACGGAAAAACTAAGGATAGCATATTTTTTGATTTTTGCATATTCTGAAAGAACTAAATTTAGTTAATATCCTCGGCAAGTTTTATGAAAATCCATGAAAGTATTTTTGAGTTATGATTTTTCTAATACACACATCCACAAAAATCAAGCCTAAAAATTCGTAATTCCAATTTTTGCAAAATTTGAAAGAGCTAAGTTTACTTAAGATCCTTAGCAAGTTTTATAAAAATCCATGTAAGAATTTTTAAGTTATGATTTTTTAATACACACGCCCATAAAAATCAAGCCTAAATAAACGTAATTCCGACTTCAAACGGAAATTACGGGAAAACTAAGAATGGGGAATTTTTAGATTTTTGCAAAATTTGAAAGAGCTAAGTTTACTTAAGATTCTTAGCAAGTTTTATAAAAATCCATGTAAGATATTTTAAGTGATATTATTTTTTAATACATACGCCCATAAAAATCAAGCTAAAATAAACGTAATTCCGACTTCAAACGAAAATTACGGGAAAACTAAGAATGGAGTATTTTTAGATTATTGCAAATTTTAAAAGAGCTAAGTTCACTTAATATCCTTAGCAAATTTTATAAAAATCCATTAAAGCATTTTTGAGTTATGATTTTTTTAATACATACGCCCATAAAAATCAAGCTTAAATAAACGAATCACATTACGTTTTCTTAATTATTCTAGCTGTAAATTTTTTGACATTCGTTGATTTAAATAAAATCAATTCAAAGCTTTAAACGAGTGTTTTCCACTCCCAGACTAAGTATGAAGTAAAATTTCGAGTTTAGAAAAGCCCCGTGAAAATTTGTCGAGACAAATTTTCTGGGCTTTTCTAAACTCGAAATTTTACTTCATGCGCCACGCGTATAAAACACAGATTTTAAACTAAGTTCGAATATACATACATTTGACAATATTATAGTGTTTTATACGCGTGGCGCATGAAGTAAAATTTCGAGTTTAGAAAAGCCCAGAAAATTTGTCTCGGGTCGCTGCGTGACCCGAGACAAATTTTCACGGGGCTTTTCTAAACTCGAAATTTTACTTCATGCTTAGTCTGGGAGTGGAAAACACTTGTTTAAAGCAAATAAGACAATTAACTTTATTTGTATAACTGAGGATTTTATTGTGACTATAGTTTCGACAACTTTAACTTGTCATTATCAAACATAAAGTAATTTAAAACAAACAATTCGTCAATATACGAAGAAAATTACGGTTACAAAACAATGGGGGTGTATATTAGGTCAAGCTGGTCGTTTATTACGGGAATTTCCGGATTAGCGCGTGCTCTGTGAATTTCCAGAGACTCCAGGAAGTCCATCTTACGACCCTTTTCGGCTAAATTATTATTGACAGTACATCCTCGCCAAAAGTATGATTGTTTTCAATCATATGTCTAGCGAATGACGACTTATCAATCAAATTAAGCCGAAAAGAGCTAATATGCTCCTTGAGTCGGATTTTAAAATTACGACCAGATTGACCAATATACACTCCTTTACAATCGCTACAAGTTAGTTTATATATCCCTGATCTGTGAGCACTGGGTATTTTTGTTTTCGGATTAAAAATACTGTATCTAATTTTTGTAAAAGGTTTAAAGGCATTTGAAATGTTATGTTTAGATAAAATTCTTTTAATTTGTAATGAGAAATCACCAAAGTAGGTAAGGGATCTGAATATTTGTTCTTTTTTAGATGTGTCCTTGCCTGCATATATATACTTAGTTACTTTTTTCATTCTATATTTATTAATCAATGAGTCTATTAATGCTGAAGTACTTCTTTAAATTACTTTATGTTTGATAATGACAAGTTAAAGTTGTCGAAACTATAGTCACAATAAAATCCTCAGTTATACAAACAAAGTTAATTGTCTTATTTGTGTAAATAATGATGTATAACGAAGTAGAAGCCTCCAGAGTGAACACTTGTTTAAAGCTTCTAATTGAACTTAAAAAAAACAGGGAATATCCGCAATTGTTGTATCAATTGTATGTCATTGTATGTCATTATTTTTATAAAATCACATTACTTTTTCTTAATTATTTTAACTTAGAGAAACGTAAAGTGTTAAGTGTGAACATTTATAAATTTAGAATTTTTCCCTCTACAAATAAGTGAAATACATGTTGTCCCTAAAATAAATAGGGAAGCCAATATTTGAACACTTTAAAATTAACATGCGATTTCCTATGTTGCGTCCGCCATGTCAACACCCGGTACAGGTATGCACTTTGTTCATTCGTATCATTGACGATGCCACTATGGAGCATTATATGGCGTTAGCTATCGAATCCATCAATAGTTTTCACATAATGGCTTGATATAGTCAGGAATATTCAGTACTGGGTCGGGACCACACTGACAAGGACCTTGAAGTCCGGGACCACACTGACATGGACCTTGAAGTCCGAAACGCGTCTGTGGGTATCTGGTGCCGGAATACTGAACACAAATTCATTTTTGAATCTTTCAAAATTAAAAGCTTCTTATTTTCTATAACGTGGATTTCTGTGATTTATTACTCAACAGTAAACATAATATATAAAGTTACAAAAAATCTTATTCCCTCAAATTCAAATAGTTTTTAATTTGAAGTATTTATGTTTGTTACTCACCAGTATTTAACGATTGCGTTTCCATTTTCATCAATTTTCCTATCGATCAAGTTGTACAAAGGTGCTGGATAATCGGCTTCTTTTGGATTGCGTTTTGGAGTATAGTAATCGAAAGCCAGTAAATTGACAAAATCGACATTTGGCATGATGTTCTTGGTGTCCATATAGATGGTGCTGTTGACATTAGGATTGACAGTGACAGAGACCATGAGTCCATCGTGTTTGAAGACATTTTTAGTTTCACGAACCAACGCGGCGAATTGCTCTTTGTGTTCTTCCTCCTTTTCGTCAACTTTGCTAGTTCCGACGATCTTCTTTTTGATACTATGGAAGAAACCACCTAAGAACAAAAAAAAATGCAGAGATAAAAATTAAGCCAGAAATAAAAATTAAGCCAAAATTCAAAAAAATACAGCGTGTCCTTCGTTTCTCGATAAATGAAAATATAAGAGGAATACATGTTTTCTTTTATTTATTCATCATTTATTTTTATTGTGAATTGTCAGACATTCGTCCATTTTATAAAAACATTAAATTTGAAGTTTCTACTGAGTGTTTTCAGTCCTAGATTAAGCATGAAGTAAAATTTCGAGTTTAGAAAAGCCTGAAAATTTGGTTTGGTCGCGGAGCGGCCAAACCAAATTTTCATGCTTTTCTAAACTCGAAATTTTACTTCATGCTCCACGCGTACTAAACACTAATTTAAAGTGAAGTTCAAAATACACAGCTGAAGTTTGATCTTAAAGTTTACAAATGTTCATTTCCTCTAACCAAATCTTATGCTTTTTAAAATTCGATCAATTTACCTTGGGATGTATACAAAAGTATAACAAAAAAGATTTGTTTAGACGAAATACAGATTTGTAATTGCTATCAATGTAACATTAAACTTGAGCTGTATATCATGAACTTCACTTTAAATCAGCGTTTTATACGCGTGGCGCATGAAGTAAAATTTCGAGTTTAGAAAACCCTGAAAATTTGGTTTGGTCGCTCCGCTTAGCGGAGCGACCAAACCAAATTTTCAGGGTTTTCTAAACTCGAAATTTTACTTCATGCTTAATCTGGGATTGGAAACACTCGTTAGTAGCTTCAAATTAAATGCTTTTATAAAATCAAAGAATGTTTAAAAATTTGCATCGTCTAACAATAAAAGTAGATGATGAATAAATGAGAGAACATATTTATTTTCCTTGTATTTTCATTTAATAAGAAAAGCAAAAAAATCCAAGTGTAGCGAATTAATTACATTAATTTTCATCGGCTAACAATAAAAATAGATGTTGAATAAATAACAGAAAGCATTTATTTTTCTTCTATTTTCATTTATTGCGAAACGAACAGTGGCGATTTTTTATGTATACTTAAAAGAACCAAATCCCCGTGTAGCTAGTTAATTACATTAATTTTTGTAAACACTCACTGATTTTTCCACGGATTTTCTTCGGTTTGTTGGTAGGGAATTCCCAGGCCAAATCGATTCCGTCAAAACCGAAAGTCTTGACCAAAGTGTGAGCTGAATTTATAAAAGCGATTCTGTGCTCAACAGATTCCAACTGAAAGGAGAAGATACATATTGAAGATTTTTTTTAAAGTAAAAATACCTTTATTTGGCATAAATAAATTTACTTACGGTGAATATACATTAAAATTTTATAAAATTAAATTAAAATAAAATAATTTAAATAACTAACCAAGACTATTTTTTGTTAGACCAAAAGAGACGTTCCATTTGATGCTTTTTTTGTAAAACCTTCTAATTGTTGATCTCGGTTCAAAATGGAGAGAGGCAGTATAAAAAGATATTGACAAATATCTAACTACATTACACATTTGTCAGTATATAAGATATTGACAAATATCTAACCCATGTAAGTTTAAAAAAGTGTTGACAAAGAAGATATAAGTCTTTTCTTCTTTGTCAACACGTTTTGAAACTTAAACGTTTTGAAACTTAAACGGGTTAGATATTTTCATACTAACAAATGTGTAATTTTGTTCGCAATTATAATTTATATATTTAAGGTAGATGTCTTTTCTTGTTTGTCAACACTTTTTGAAATATACATGGGATAGATATTTGTCAATTTCTTTTCATACTGACAAATGTGTAATTGTGTTTGCAATTATAATTTCTATACCTAAGATAGATGACTTTTCTTCTTCGTCAACACTTTTTAAAAATTACATGGGTTAGATATTTGTCAATATCTTTTCATACTAACAAATGTGTAATTGTGTTGGCAATTATAATTTTTATACTTATTATGGATGTCTTTTCCTTATCAACCCATATAGACTATATAAAAAAAAAAACTAAAATTAATAAAGAATAGTTCAAATAATGTAAAATGGTTTGGACCTGAATTAAAAAACATGCGCAGTAAATTAAAACTCATGTGGGAATATAACCAACAAATCTAAACAGAGGAATCCAATAAATTATATAAGGTAATGAGGAATAAATACAGGAACCATATTGTAACACAGCAACGAAATGCGACTGAGCGACTGATTAAGACATCATCTAATAAATCGAAAGCGGTGTGGGACATAATTAAGTGCAAATGTCCAAAAAATCGAAATAAAAACAATGACATCCCAATATCTGCAAACGATTTTAATAATTATTTCACAACCATTGCAGATAAAATACTATCCAATGTCCCAAGTAATGGTCAGGACCCAATTTCAATTATGGCAAAAAATTGTTTTAATAATGCAACGAATTTTTTAAATTTCAAAAAATATCTCCTAAATTGAGAGATGTAATAAATAAAATTAAAAATAAAAACAGCGTTGATGTCTTCGGATTAAATATTGGTATTATTAAAACAATAACTGATTTAATTATTGGCCCGTTGAGTCATCTCATTAATAAATCCTTGTCTGAAAATATATTTCCTGATATTCTGAAAACTGCTAAATGTATACCTATACTTAAAAAGGGAGATAAACATGACAAAAACAATTATAGGCCCATTTCAATCTTGCCAACTTTCTCCAAGATTTTTGAAGCAACTCTTGTGGAGCAAATAACTGCCTATATGGAAAACAATATGCTGTTTTCAGATAATCAGCATGGTTTCAGAGAAGGGAGGTCAACGGCCACAGCTATTTATAGTTACATTGATTATATAATGGAAGCTTTTGAGAAAAATGAACTTGTAGACAGTCACTTGTTCGATCTAAGCAAAGCTTTCGATTGTGTAACTCACTCGATTCTGATTAGAAAATTGTATTTCCACAACTTTTCCCCTGAAAGTTGTAGACTTATAACATCATTTTTGTCTAATAGAAGGCAACAGGTTTTCATCGGCGATGATATATCTGAAATAAAAAATATAACACATGTCGTTCCGCAGGGGTCAACTCTAGGACCTTTGCTTTTCCTTATTTATATTAATGATCTTCCACAGAGTAGCAACAATGCCCTAGCAATTTTATACGCCGACGATACCTCGATATCTGTAAATGGACCCACAATTGAATCAGTTGAATCTACAGCAGCAACCGTGATTGAGAGGGTAAAACATTGGTTTGAGAGTAATAAATTAAAACTAAATACAGAAAAAACTGTCAGAATTATCTATTCACTCAAAAATACACCAAGAATACCAAAAACAAAATTCTTAGGTATTACTGTAGATTCAACTCTAACATGGGATGGGTACAAACATGAACTGGAGTCAAAACTGAGCAAAAACATTTAAGGACCCTTTTAGCATTTTTTCATTCATGTATTCAGTCCAATATAAGATATTGTCTACTTGCATGGGGTCATGCACCAATTCTAAGAGATATTTTTAAAATACAACGCCGGGCACTTCGTGTCGTAGCAGGGCTGGGGTATAGAGACGATTGTCGTGATAAATTTAGAACACTCAATATTCTTACTGTACCATGTCTGTTCATATTAGAGTGCTTGAAATTTATCAAGAATAATCGCGGAACCTATGTGTGTAATAAAGATACACATTCACATGAAACAAGAAGGAAAAATTAGATTAGAGCGGGTAAATTACGTTTATCTAAGGCCAAAACTGCTCAACGGTATTATTGCATAAAATTTTACAATGTATTGCCACCATGGGTTCAAATTTTGCCAAATAAGAAATGTATACAGGTTTGTAAGAAATATCTCTTAGAAAACGCATACTATTCCATCGATGATTATCTTATACATTATCCTCTGTCTAGTTGGAAGTTGGATTCTTAATGTAATACTAATAACAGTGTATGTGCGTTCCAAGGTTGTATCTATATATTATTCTAAAGTGTATATATGTATGTCTGTTGTGTTATAATTTTAAGTTCTGGTCTTTTTTAACGTTTTTAATTTACTGTAACAATATTCTGTTATCCTGTTATACTTTTGTATTTAATCACTTAGACCTTATCCCAATGATTATATCTTGTACCTATCATTCTAAGTCATATATTCTTGTTTGTTATATTTTTACCAAAATTGTTAAACATATTACTACGTGATCGTACTTATAGGTACTACTTCATTGATTTATTTTCTTGTTGACCTGTGTAAAACTTGTTAAGTTGCTAACACCAATAAATATATTATTATTATATCTGTCAATATCTTTCCATACTAACAAATGTGTAGTTGTGTTCGCAATTATTTGCAATTTCGCAATTTCTTCCCAATTTTAATTTCAATTTCAATTTATTGGTGGCAGAAGAACAAAGTTTTACACAGGCCAGATGATACTGCTTAAGATTTATAACTAATTTAATACTATAACTAATTTAACAACCTAACTAATAAAACACATATAGTAAAAATTAAATAGAATAAAATGATAACAAAACATGAACACGAGTTGATTAGAAACACTTAGAAAAATATTCGTCATCATTATAAAATGCGTTATCACATAAAAATCTTATCACAGTTTTTTTAAAGCTATTTGGAGGCATATTGCGATTTGGAATGCTTAGATGGTTAAAAAACTTAATGCAGTGATACCTGGTACCGGTTCGAGATTTGCATAATTGTAATTGGGGTGTAATTATGTCCTCTTTGCCTCTAGTATTATAATCGTGGTTACGTGTAGGCATTGAACTTAGGTTAAGTTTAGCAAACATCAGACAGTCTAAGATGTACATACATGGTAGTGTAAGTATACGTAACGACTGGCCCCAATTTTTACCACTCCATTTTTACCACCGTCCCTTTTTTACCACCAATTCATTTTAACACCAACGTATTTACCACCGTATTCTTTTTACCACCAATATTTTACCGCTATTTAAAATCAAATTAGAATAACAACTGACAACTTCAATTCGTAACCTGTCAATGTCATTATCGGTTTGTCATTCGCCTAAATCGTTGGTCACTCGTCAAAATTTGCATCGTTCTGTAAATCATGGCAAGTTATCAAACTGTTGAGTTATTACAAGGCGTAAAATATCCATTCCTCCATATCGATGGATATATGTATCACAAAACGGAAGAGAAAAAAGGAAGAATATTTTGGAGATGCAAGCAGTATCCGGAATGTAGAGCCAGGGCTGTGACGCGGTCACAGCGAACGCACGGACCGGTTGTGGAAGTAATTAGAGGTCCTGTGCAATCGCCGCACGAAACTCACGCCCCGAATCTAGAAGCTGTCGAAGCGGTAAGAATAAAAAATCGATTAAAAAGACGGGCGGAAGAACATCCGGAAGCTCCACCAGCTCAGCTGTTGAGGACTGAACTTCACCAGGTTCCGTGACGACTTGTTTTTGTTTAAAATAAAGTTACACAAAATTTTATTACATTTTAATTCACCAGGTTCCATCAGGCGTTTTGTCCCAACTCCAGGAACGACAAAATTTAACTAAATCGATTCAGCGGAGCCGATTAAAAGATACGCCGACAAACCCAACAACCCTTGAGCAGTTGGGCGACCTGCCTCAAAAGTTTAAACAAACTCTAGGTGGAGAAGAGTTCCTCATTTATGATTCTCGCAATGACGACGTGATTGAGTCGGTTGGACGACTCATGATCTTTGCCACAAAAGAGAACTTGCGACGAATGGCAAGCAGCACAATCTGGTTCGTTGACGGGACTTTTAAAGTCGTCCCGACAATATTTTTTCAACTTTTTGCTGTGATGGCTGGATTTCATCAAGTTATACGTGGAACCGAACAAAGAGTGGCTTGACCCGTTGTTTATGTGCTGATGGAAAATAAAACAGAAGCTGCATATCAAAAGGTGTTTATCAAACTAAATATATGTACAAATGTATAACTGTAAATATAACTAAAACTTCTATCCAGATTTTTGATGTTGTAAGAGAGGAGTGCGACAGGTATGCTTACAGGCTTTCTGTTACGACGAATTTAACAGAGTTTGAAGTTGCGATTATAAATGCAGCCGAAACAGTGCCTGGAGCAAACATTAGAGCCTGCTTTTTTCATATGCGGCAAGCGATTTTACGTCGCTTACAGGCTGAAGGTCTCCAACAGGCATATAATGATCGTGAAGATCGTTCAATCAAAATCGCGGCGCAGATGATGTGCGCCACAGCCTTTGTACCTGTAGAAGATGTCGAAGAGGCTTTTGATATATTTCTGGAGGATGTTCCAGATGCCTTTGCTGATATTGCCGACTACTTCGAGAACATTTACGTACGAGGCAAACCAGCAAGAGGAAGACGACGTGCCACATCCCCGCGATATCCGCCAATGCTGTGGAACATGTATCAGGCAGTTCTGCAGAATACGGCACGCACTACAACATGTCTGAAGGATGGCATAACCGATTTTCTGTAGTCGTCGGCCGGGATCATCCTAGCCTATATGCTTTTGTCGTCGAGCTTAAAAAAGAACATGGAGACACCGAGGCAATGTTCCGGGAATTGGACCTTAGGCGAAAAATTAAACGTACGGAAAACCTTACCAGAATTAAAACTGAGGATAGGATTACAAATATAGTCCGAGATTACGATGTCAGAAAAGAAGAAGGGGAAATTGCAGAACACTTAAGGGCGATCGGTCACAACATACAATTTTGAATAAAACTGATTTTACTTGTAAAAAAGTGTTTTATTGTATAATTATTGGTACAAATATTAGTGGTAAAACTGTATAGCGGTAAAAAAGTATGGTGGTAAAAATGCGGTGGTAAAAATGGATTGGTAAATTTGGAGTGGTAAAACTGTACCCCTACTATACGTAACTGCCTGAAATAAGGTTTACAGTCATCCTGATAACTATACCGACCACCAGTCTAACTGCTCTCCTTTGTAACCCAAATAAACAATGTTTGCAAGAAGTATGGTCCTAGATGCGAATACCATACGATAGGTGGCAATGCAATGTATCGTAGTATGCTGTTAATAACGTATCCTTTGATACTTTATTTTTGAGTGCTCTTAATCCATATATTGATTTATGTATTTTACTACTTAGATGTTCCCCATGATTAACCCACGTTAGTTTCGGATCAACATGCATTCCTAAAGAGCAAATTTTTGTGGAATATTCTGCGCATAATGTGGGAGTTTTTTCAAAGTTAATAGCATTTCATTCGTTTTTCCAGTATTGACACATAATTTATTTGAGGAAAACCATTTCGTGGTGTTATTTATATTTAACTGACTTATCTCAATAACCTCATTCAAGTCTTTGCTGTGGCTAAGAATGATTGTGTCATCTGCAAATAGTATGAGGTTATTCAATCCTACGCTATCTGGCAGATCATTAATGAATATTAAGAATAACAAAGGCCCTAGTACAGACCGTTGTGGTACACCGGCTTGAATATTAAGGTAATGGTATTCCTTCCCGTTCATACACACTTTTTGTTTTCTGCCAGAAAGGTAGGATTCAAGAAGCTCAATACTAGTCTAGTTAAATGCATATTTTCTAAGTTTTGCTATGAGAACATAATGATTTACACAATCGAATGCCTTGCTGAGAATGTACTAATGTACCGGGTGGGCAAATAAGCGAGGTAAGCGGCTGTATCTCAGAAACTAATGATCGTAGAGAATTACGGTAAAAAAAAGTTATAGGTAAAGTGGACAAGGGAAAATGCTGGAAATTATTTTCAAGTTTCCAAGATGGCTGCTAGTGGGCGTTTCCACCATCTTGAATTACATAAAGTTACGTTTCTCGCGATTTTCCCCAATGAATGTAACAAAAAAGTATTTGCGTTTTAATGCTAACCCAAAGTGGAACATTTTTTGTAAAAACAATTTTTCTCTATCTGTCGAAATAAAGTGGTGGGGGGTATTTGAATGTTGTTTTAAATAAATGCCTGTAACTTCGAAACGGTTTAATGGATTTGGATAAATTCGGTATCATTGAAAAAAGAATTTCTTGGACTTTTAGGTTTCTCGTAATCATGACAGTTGTGACCTACACGGTCATTCGATTATTCGATTTTATAACAAAAATATTGGATTTTCTCAAAAAATATAAATGCGATGATATGACTTTTTTTAGATATCATCGCATTTAAATTTTTTGAGAAAATCCAATATATTGGTTATAATATCTAATAACGCCCTCTATCGGCGGCCGTGTAGGTCACAACTGTCATAATTACGAGTAACCTAAAAGCCCAAGAAATGCTCTTTTCAATGATACCAAATTTATTCAAATCCATTAAGCCGTTTCGAAGTTACAGGCATTTATTTAAAACAACATTCAAATACCCTCCACCACTTTATTTCGAAAGATAGAGAAAAATTGTTTTTACAAAAAATGTTCCACTTTAAGTTAACATTAAAACGCAAATACTTTTTTGTTATAATCATTCGGGAAAATCGCGAGAAACGTAACTGTATGTAATTCAAGATGGTGGAAACGCCCACTGGCAGCCATCTTGGAAACTTGAAAATAATTTCCAGCATTTTCCCTTGCCCACTTTACCTGTAAAATTTTTTACCGTAACTCTCTACGATCGTTAGTTTCTGAGATAAAGCCGCTTACTTCGCTTATTTGCCCACCCGGTACATACTAACATATGTGTAATTGTGTTTTCAATTATAGTTTGTATACCTAAGATAGGTGACTTTTCTTCTTCGTCAACATTTTTTGAAATTTACATGGGTTAGATATTTGTCAATACCTTTTCAACCACAAATGTGTAATTGTGTTTGAAATTATACTTTTTATACTCAAGATAGATGTCATTTCGTTTTTTTCAACACTTTTTGAAACTTACATGTGTTAGATTTTTGTCAATTTCTTTTCATACTGACAAATGTGTAATTGTGTCCACAATTATAATTTGTATACCTAAGATAGATGACTATTCTTCTTCTTCAACACTTTTTGAAACTTACATGGGTTAGAATTTGTTAATTTTCGCAATTATAATTTGTATACTTAAAATAAATGTATTTTTTTCTTTGTCACCACTTTTTGAAAACTTGCATGGGTTAGATATTTGTCAATATCTTTTCATACTAACAAATGTGTAATTGTGTTGGCAATTATAATTTTTTTACTTAAGATAGATGTCTTTTCTTCTTTGTAACACTTTTTGATTAGATATTTGTCAATATCTTTTTATACTAACAAATGTGTAATTGTGTTCGTTATTATAATTTGTATACTTACACATGTCAGATATTTCTCGATATCTTCTGTGTCGTCGCCTCCTCCGACAGATAAGAGGACTCTCAACGTGGGGAATTTCCTCTTCAATTCCGTGACTTTCCTGTAATTGTCTTTTGTGACATCGTGATTTTCGTTGAGCGGCGTGATTTTAAAGGTGTCGGCTTTGATGCCAGCTGATCTGTAGACGAGGTGTGTGCAGAATTGCAGAGCCGGTTCCAAAAACGGAATGTCGAATTTACCTTGACCTAAACATGAAAATAAACATCATTATAAATTATGAAAACGAGAAAAATATATAATTCTGACATCGTTAATATTTATAAAGTAATGTATTATGTTTATGTCTTTATTTCTGTATTATTTCCATTTATGCTTTTTGATTATGATATTTAATTGTTATATTTAAACCATATAGTAGAATACACGAAAGGTGTCCCATGATTACAAATTTGAAATCTATGGTACAACTTTTCTTTAAAGTATTTTCATATTAACATTATTTGAGTATAAATGAAATTGCCAATTCTTGGTTGCAGAATACTTCAAACATTAAAAGTACGATTTTTTCGGAATCTATAACAAGTTAGTATTACAAAGACTATATCAAACACTCATTGAAACAACTACTTCCCGGGCTAATACCCCGACGGACATTGAATTATACAACAAGTGTTTGCTGTTACATACAGTAACCTACTGCAAATGTAACAATTTGGGTCCGTCGGGGTATTAGCCCGGGAAGTAGTTGTTTCAATGAATGTTTGATACAGTCTTTGTAAAATTAACTTGTTGTAGATTGCGAAAAGAATCGTACTTTTAATGTTTAAAGTATTCTGTAACCAAGAATTAGCAATTTCATTGAACTTATGTTTGAACGGTAACGTGACCGCCAGTCGAAGGTGTCAAATTGTTTAGAGGGAATGGCAAAGCTATACTGACGAGAGATAAATCTCGAAACGCGTCTATAGATGGCCTGAATAATTTGACTCAAATTGTTACATTTGCAGTAGGTTACTGTATGTAGCAGCAAACACTTGTTGTATAATTCAATGTCCGTCGGGGTATTGGCCCGGGAAGTAGTTGTTTCAATGAGTGTTTGATATAGTCTTTGTAAGACTAACTTGTTGTAGATTGCGAAAAAAATCGCACTTTTAATGTTTGAAGTATTCTGCAACCAAGAATTGGCAATTTGATTTATACTCAAATAATGTTAATATGAAAATACCTTAAAGAAAAGTTGTACCATAGATTTCAAATTTGTAATGTAATGTTTAACATTATTTCTTCTACTTTTGCTTGGTCAATTGCAACTTGTGCTAAACTCTCTTAACTAGATAATAAAAATAAAAATAAAAATAACCATAACAAGTTGAATTTTGTTATAGTTATTTTAATTTGAACTAAAATGTCACAGGGCATCTTTCGTAAACTGGACTATACCTCTTAATGTGTGAATATTGGCTTAGTGTTTCTTTAGAATACAAGCGAATGCAGATAAACTGGGAACAGCAAACATTTAATTCCTGTTTTGAATATTTCTAATTGTCCATCAATAGTAATTATCTTTATCTTGTACCCATTTTTAAAAAGTACTTTTAGGTGTGTTTCTAGCTTCACAATATTTCAGTGTTTTATACGCGTGGCGCATGAAGTAAAATTTCGAGTTTAGAAAAGCCTGAAAATTTGGTTTGGCCGCTCCGCTTCGCGGAGCGACCAAACCAAATTTTAAGGCTTTTCTAAACTCGAAATTTTACTTCATGCTTAATCTGGGAGTGGAAACACTCGTTCGAAACTTCAAATTGAACGCTTTTATAAAATCGACGAATGCCTGAAAATTTACAGCGTATACAGAATAAATATTTCAAAGACAAATTTCCAGTATGTAACACAAAGTGGCCAGAAAATGAGTAAACGTCTCGCGAGTTTACATAGGGCGATTCGTTAATAATTTTTGAGCAGAAAAAAACTTTAAAATAAACTAAAAAACAAAACAAATGTATTGTATGATTATTTAGTAAGTCTCACGAGGTGGTAAATACTGTAAATATGTGACTAGCATATTTTTTACATATTGTGAATAATAATTGCTATTAATAATAGAGCAAACATTTTTTTTTGTTTGTTTGTTTGTTTGTTTGGCATAGGTTTTTACCATTCAGCCACTAACGTTGATTTATATTAACATATATTTCGACTAATTTGGACGTCACAACACATTCACACACATCCATGGAACCGGAGACGAGTATTTTTCGTTAGAAAAATTACTCGCCTCCGCTGGGAATCGAACCCAGATCACCTCCGATTTGGCGAAACCGGCGGCTCAACCGCTCGGCCACGGCGGGCCCTAGAGCAAACATTACATAAACATTTGAAATGTTTAGCTGGATGTTAATAAAAATGATTTTAATCAAAATATTTCAAAAATGTTACTAATTTCTAGTCACATATTCATTATTTCAATACCCTATCGCTCACGAGGGAAGAACCATACAAAATTGTTTAATTTAGATTTTCTACTCAAAATTAATGAATGAATCAAGTTACCTAAAGCTTTTTACTTATATTCTGGCAACCTTGTATAATAAATCATTCATATAAATTATAAATCATAAAAGTTTACCTAAAATCAACTTTATAATTGCTCGATTGTTAATGAGTTAAACTTGTATGTTTACTTTACTGAAATCACGCACTCAGAAAACATCATAAAACAAATAAGAGCACAACAAAAGTAATCTTTACAAGTTCTTAAAATATGATTAAATAATGTTTTTAGGTCGTATCATGTGCGATACAGAAAACAACTTTATTCGAGCCGACTGAGACGGAATTTTCTCGTAATGAGAGGTTATCAAGTTTATCGTGTTACATAAAGAGGTTAAAGTGTAGGATAATTATTGTGTGCTTAACAGAAATTACTTAGAAATATTATTGTAATATCATTACTATCGTTGGTTTTCAGAAAACAGAATAGTGATTAAAAATAGAAGTTTATAGAATTATTTTATTCGATTCATGTCCGGTTTTACCAACGTCAGTTAAATCTTGTTCAAAGATTAAATTTATTTGTTGATTGAAATAAACATTTTCCATATCATTAACGTCAAAAAAAATTAACTGATTGAATTTTTAGCATGTAATTGTAGCAATAATGTTTCTAACATAGGAAAGAGCTAAAATTTCAAAAAAAATCCAGGCTTGACCCGTTGTTATAAATCCATTAACATAAATCATATCAATAATCTAGGTTACAAAAAATACTACCAACGTTCCGCTACTGGTTTTCCTTGAAAACTGATCTTGATACTCACTTTTTTTTTTATTTGCGTTTGTCCAAGTGATTTCTAGTTGGCAAAATAAATAATCTGAATATTTAATTGATGAGGCGGATACATGATGAAACTCCATAATACTATTTGAAATAAAACAACACAGTTGGGAGGGTTTCACTTTAATTGTTGAACACTGCAACATGTTTCACCACACAGTGGCTTCATCAGGCAGATGAAATAATGATTATTTCATCTGCCTGATGAAGCCACTGTGTGGTGAAACATGTTGCAGTGTTCAACAATTAAAGTGAAACCCTCCCAACTGTGTTGTTTTATTTCAAATAATAATCTGAATCATTTCTAGTAGTTGGCAAAATAAATAATTACAGTCCAATATTTGCAAATGCTTATTTACCGATTAGTTAACATTATTAAGCGTTCAGCACGGATATTTAAAAAAAGAAAAAACTACTCGTGTGGAAAATGATTTAACGATTTTTATTGCAAGGCCTGCTTAATTAATAGCAGTCTTCACAACAAACCAATTACGTAACAAAAAGTGTTCGATTGCGTGTTAAAAAGGTGATTAACCGTTGGTTTTTGAAAGGATTAATTGTATAAACAACTACTGCTGTTTTTCTTAAACATTCCTAGCATGGAAATTCTTTGAGTGGATGTTAAGAACAGAGCTGGGACGAATCCTTGTAAAAAGGATTCGAATCACGAATCCGAATCACCTAATATGAATCGAATCACGAATCCTCGAATAAAGGATTCGTAAGAGATAAATATGATTTAAATCAAACATTCGAATCCCGTTTTTTCGAATTACAAATAGAAATCCTTTAAGAATAAATTTGATTTTATTATTTGTTGCAACCATTAATTGTATTATCATTGTCTTGTAATTGGGAAATTTCCTGTTGGACAATAAATACCTATTATTATTAGTACCTATTATTATTAATATATAAATATCTGTACCAGTTGTTTTAATAAAAATATTCAAAACCTAATTATTTATTATAACACTGAATATCGTTGATAACAGACTAAATATCTGATTGGATGTTACTCTGATTAAAGATGTATTTTTGTGTTTCTGAACTTCACTTCAAATCAGTGTTTTGTACGCGTGGCGCATGAAGTAAAATTTCGAGTTTAGAAAAGCCCGAAAATTTGTCTCGGGTCGCTGCGCGACCCTCGACAAATTTTCACGGGGCTTTTCTAAACTCGAAATTTTACTTTATGCTTAGTCTGGGAGTGGAAACACATGTTCAAAACTTCTAATTGAACTCTATTATAAAATCGACGAATGGCTGAAAATTACGTAAATAAAAAATTCACTGAATATCATTAATACCGGGAAAGTCAGAGAAAAGTCATGAAATTATATTCAAATTGACCAAAACACTAACAAAAAAGCCATATGATATTATTAGATTTGTCAAAATCAGCAAGCAAATTACAAAACATGTAAACATTTATAAAATTAACTTAAATATTGACAAAAACAACAAAAATAATTTGAAAAAATGAGGATTTCCCACAGAAGAAAGTTTAATTAAAAGGCCAGGGAAAAAAATCCTGAATTAGGAAAATGTCGAAAAAAATGTAATATTTTAGATTGTGGCTGCTATGTCAGTTTTACTTCAAATTATATTAAACAATGTTAAACATTTAATGTTCTTATCAAAGCATTCAGTTTGAAGTTTCGAACGAGCCTTTCCACTCCCAGACAAAGCATGAAGTAAAATTTCGAGTTTAGAAAAGCCTCGTGAAAATTTGTCGAGGGTCGCGCAGCGACCCGAGACAAATTTTCGGGCTTTTCTGAACTCGAAATTTTACTTCATGCGCCACGCGTATAAAACAGTGATTTAACGAGACATTTAAAAACACACAAGACACATTTTTCATGTTAATCCTCACAATCCGAATTATTTTTGACGATTCAAATCCTTATGTAAGTATTCGAACCATCTTATAGATATTCAAATCCTTTTATATATATTCGAATCCATTTATAAATATTCGAATCCTTTTATAAATATTCGAATCCTTTTATAAGGATTCGAATCACCCACATATGGATTCAAATACGAATCTTCTTAAAAAATGTAACGAATCGGGATCACAAATCCATATCCACAATTGAACTAAAGTATTCGAATGCCTTTTGAATCCTCAAAAAGGATTCGAATCCAGGATTCGAATCCTGAATGATTCGATTCCTGCCCAGCTCTGTTTAAGAATATGCCAAAATCAAAAAATACGTCAATATTTAGGTAAATTAATGTTTAAAACATTCACAACATGAAAATTATTTGAGAGATCTACATAATATTTTGTGTGGATGTTAAAAAGACATTGCTCTTTTAGAATATGCTGTCGACAGTTTTCGAGTTATTTTCTTTTGAATGTCGAAAAAGTACAATTTTATGGAAATATTTAGGTAAATTAAAATTTAAAACATTCACAACATGGTAATTCTTTAAGAAATCTTTATGAAATCTCGTGTAGATGTTAAGAAAACATTGTTTTTTTTAAATATACCAAAAACTAAACTACGCCTTCGACAGTTTTCGAGTTATTTTTGCCCGAAAGTCGAAAAAGTAGTATTTTATGGAAATAGTTAAGTAAATAAAAGTTTAAAACATTTGCAACATAAAAATTCCTTAAAAAATCTTTATGGAATTTCGTATGGATGTTGAAAAGACATTGTTTATTCAGATTATAGCAAAAATATAAAATACGCCTTTGTCAGTTTTCGAGTTATATTTAATTGAAAGTTGAAAAAGTAGAATTTTATGGAAATATTTAGGTAAATTAAAGTTTAAAACATTCACAACATAGTAATTTTTTAAGAAATCTTTACAGAATTTCGTGTAGATGTTAAGAAAACATTACTCTTTTAAAATATACCAAAAACTAAAATACGCCTTCGTGAGTTTTCGAGTTATTTTCGATCGAAAGTTGAAAAGGTAGTATTTTATGGAAATAGTTAGGTAAATAAAAGTTTAAAAGATTCACAACATAAAAATTCCTTGAAAAATCTTCATGAAATTTCGTGTGGATGTTGAAAAGACATTGTTTATTCATATTATAGCAAAAACAAAAAATACACCTTCGTCAGTTTTCGAGTTATATTCAATTAAAAGTCGAAAAAGTAGAATTTTATGGAAATATTTAGGTAAATTAAAGTTTAAAACATTCACAACATGGTAATTCTTTAAGAAATCTTTATGGAATTTGGTGTAGATGTTAAGAAAATATTGCTCTTTTAAAATATACGAAAAACTAAAATACGCCCTCGACAGTTTTCGAGTTATTTTTGCTCAAAAGTCGAAAAAAATAGTATTTTATGGAAATAGTTAGGTAAATAAAAGTTTAAAACATTCACAACATAAAAATTCTTTAAAAAATCTTCATGAAATTTCGTGTGGATGTTGAAAAGACATTGCTTATTCAAATTATAGCAAAAACAAAAAATACTCGCTCGTCAGTTTTTGTGTTAGATTCAATTGAAAGTCGAAAAAGTACAATTTTATGGAAATATTTATGTAAATTAAAGTTTAAAACATTCACAACATGGTAATTCTTTAAGAAATCTTTATGGAATTTCGTGTAGATGTTAAAAAAACATTGCTCTTTTAAAATATACCAAAAACTAAAATACGCCTTCGACAGTTTTCGAGTTATTTTCGCCCGAAAGTCGAAAAAGTAGTATTTTATGGAAATAGATAGGTAAATAAAAGTTTAAAACATTTACAACATAAAAATTCCTTTAAAAATCTTTATGAAATTTCGTATGGATGTTGAAAAGACATTGTTTATTCAGATTATAGCAAAAACAAAAAATACTCGCTCGTCAGTTTTTGTGTTAGATTCAATTGAAAGTCGAAAAAGTACAATTTTATGGAAATATTTAGGTAAATTAAAGTTTAAAACATTCACAACATGGTAATTCTTTAAGAAATCTTTATGGAATTTCGTGTAGATGTTAAGGAAACATTACTCTTTTAAAATATACAAAAAACTAAAATACGCCTTTGACAGTTTTCGAGTTATTTTCGCTCGAAAGTCGTAAAAGTAGTATTATATGGAAATAGTTAGGTAAATAAAAGTTTAAAACATTCACAACATAAAAATTCTTAACAAAATCTTCATGAAATTTCGTGTGGATGTTGAAAAGACATTGCTTATTCAAATTATAGCAAAAACAAAAAATTCGCGCTCGTCAGTTTTCGAGTTATATTCAATTGAAAGTCGAAAAAGTAGAATTTTAAGGAAATAGTTAGGTAAATAAACGTTTAAAACATTCACAACATAAAAATTCCTTAAAAAATCTTCATGAAATTTCGTATGGATGTGTTGAGTTTTCGTGTATGTTTTAACAAACTTCTACTTATGTACTGAAGCGTGAGGTTTGTTATTAATTACTCGGGAAAATTGTCAAAATAGAAATTATTTTTTATTCTAATACTAAAGAATGTAAACTAACGTTTTACATGCAAAATTCTCTATCTGTCTAAAATATTTATTTTTTTGGTTGCCCTGGATTTTTCATCCGCCTCACTGATGCCTGGAGCTCCTTGTTTGCCACGCTCTCGCCTGTACATTCCTCGAGGGTACGCCACAGATGTATGGATGAATTACAAAAGACATTGCTCATTCAGATAATAGCAAAAACAAAAAATACGCCTTCGTCAGTTTTCGAGTTATATTCAATTGAAAGTCAAAAAAGTAGAATTTTATGGAAATATTTAGGTAAATTAAAGTTTAAAACATTCACAGCATGGAAATAGTTTGAAAAATCTTCATGAAATTTCGTGTGGATGTTACAAAGATATTGCTTATTCAGAATATAGCAAAAACAAAAATACGCTCTTTTCAGTTTTCGAGTTATATTCAATTGAAAGTCGAAAAAGTAGAATGATAATATTTAGGTAAATTAAAGTTTAAAACATTCACAACATGGAAATCCTCTGAGAAATCTTCCTGAAATGTTATACGGATGTTAAATAGCTATTGTTCAATCCAAATATGCAGCAAACATAAAATACGCCTTTGTCAGTTTTCGAGTTATGTTCAATTAAAAGTCGAAAAAGTAGAATAGAAATAATATATAAAATTACGAAAAAACTATTCGTGAAAATGCAAACAGTGTCTTAATTAATAAGACAATTTAAGACGATAAATATCCGTTGAAACAACTACTACCCGTGCAAATACACTTCCGGATATTGAATTATACAATGAAATATTTAAAATCTTATTTAATTTGATTTCTTACAACGCTCTATTAAAGTATATGTAACGTTTAGGTCAAATTCTCTTCAAACCAACTAACAATACAATTTAAAATGAAAGGAAAGATAGCAACAAATTAGAAGTGAAAGGACTTGGATTAAAACTAATGTCTTAGGCCATCTATAGACGCGTTTCGATATTTATTTATAAAATTAGGAATAAAATTAAAACAAACTTACTTTGAAGAAGTGTTGTGTGTGGAATGAACAGGTACACAGAAATGGAATGAGTGAAAATGATGGTCGGTATTTATAGGTAAAAAGGGGGATTATGTCATTAGCAGGTATGAAGAATGTGAGACCTTATTATTTACCTTACGGTACAGTTGTCTTATTAATTAAGACACTGTTTGCATTTTCACGAATAGTTTTTTCGTAATTTTATATATTATGTTTAAAGTGTGCAAACTATAAGAAGCGTAAGCTTATTTTCTCGAATTCAAATAGTTTTGAATTTGAATTTATCTTGTAGAATAGAAATATTAAGGTAAATTAATGCTTAAAACATTCACAACATGGAAATTCTTTGATCATGAGAAATCTTTATAAAATTTCGTGTGGATATTAAAAAGACATTGCATTTTCAGAACATGCCAAAAACAAAAAATTCTCCTTTGATAGTCTTCGAGTAATTTTCAATTGAAGTCAAAATTAAAGTTAAAAACATTCGCCTTAATTTCGAAACCAGTTTCCGTAGATTCTGGGGTTCCTCAAGGAACCCACTCTGCGCCAATATTATTTATACTTTTTGTGAACGAAACTTCTAACAAGTGTTTCCACTCCTTAGTTAAGCATGAAGTAAAATTTCGAGTTTAGAAAAGCCTGAAAATTTGGATTTGCCGGCGCGCGAGCGAAGCGAGGCGCGCCGGCAAATCCAAATTTTCAGGCTTGCCTAAACTCGAAATTTTACTTCATGCGTACCGCGAATAAAACACCGACTTCATGCAAAGTTAAAAATCTTAAACCGTCCGTAAAAGCACATATAAAATATACAAATTACAAAGTAAATGCAAAAGTAAGCAGTTTAATTAAAATGAAAAATATTGATTAAATTGAAATATTAGAAAATAACAGTTCAATTGAATTAAAATCTGCAAAAATATCAAAGGCCTAAAAGTTTGTACAGTCTGTTTTATACAATACATCAGATATTTATTGATATAATTTAGAAATTAAAATAATAAGTGTTTCAAAATTAATAAACATCTAGAAGTTTGTCGAATTATCGCAGCAATTTATTTATTGACATACTTTTATTTATGTCCAGGATTGTCACTTGTTTAAGCAAATTAGCTGCACAAACATTGTTGTCGAGTCCTTAAATGGTGACGGTCATTTCCGACCCACGCATGCTTGTTTATTTATAAAAGAAAATGTCACCTTGTGTTTTTTTTTTCAAAGGGGATCCTCATTAGTATTTCAGATGCATTTTATTTTGTAGTTTTTTTTTTTTTACAAGGGCGTGTTTAAATTTTTCGTTAGCATTTTAGATGCATGCCGTGTTATTTTTTTACAAGGGCGTGTTTAAATTTGTTTAATAAAATATATGCATTACAATACAGAGAATTTTTCTTGTAATTATACAAATCCCGATGATAACACCCTTTTTTAATGTTCATGAAGTAAAATTTCGAGTTTAGAAGAGCCTGAAAAATATATTTGTTGTTTGAAAAGATTTTAAATTGAAGCGTAAAAAGAGTGTTATCCACTCCCAGGTTAAGCATGAAGTAAAATTTCGAGTTTAGAAAAGCCTGAAAATTTGGTTTGGGCGCGTAACGCGTAGCGCTACGCGACCAAACCAAATTTTCAGGCTTTTCTAAACTCGAAATTTTACTTCATGCGCCACGCGTATAAAACACTGATTTCAAGTGAGGTTTAAATATACATAAATTTCACAGTATTTTAGTGTTTTATACGCGTGGCGCATACGCGACCAAACCAAATTTTCAGGCTTTTCTAAACTCGAAATTTTACTTCATGCGCCACGCGTATAAAACACTAAAATACTGTGAAATTTATGTATATTTAAACCTCACTTGAAATCAGTGTTTTATACGCGTGGCGCATGAAGTAAAATTTCGAGTTTAGAAAAGCCCAGAAAATTTGTCTCGGGTCGCTGCGCGACCCTCGACAAATTTTCACGGGGCTTTTCTAAACTCGAAATTTTACTTCATGCTTAGTCTGGGAGTGGAAAACACTCGTTTAGAGCTTAAAATTATTTTTTTTTAAATCAATGAATGTCAGAAAATTTACAGTATAAATAATTAAGAAAAAGTAATGTGATTTTATAAAAATAATGACATACCATGGAATTGATACAACAATTGCGGGTATTTCCTGTTTTATTTTTAAATTCAATTTAAAGCTTTAAACAAGTGTTTTCCACTCCCAGACTAAGCATGAAGTAAAATTTCGAGTTTAGAAAAGCCCGTTGAAAATTTGTCTCGGGTCGCGCAGCGACCCGAGACAAATTTTCTGGGCTTTTCTAAACTCGAAATTTTACTTCATGCGCCACGCGTATAAAACACTTATTTAATGTAAAATGAAATAAATATACTGCTCAAGTTTGAAAAATGTGTATTTAAAAAAAAAATACTCATTGTTTGATTGGGGATTAAATACAAGAAATTTCATTCTTTCAACATCAAAATTGCGCTTCTTATGAGTGAAATTGAAGTGAATATATGTTACAAATGTTTATTTAAAAAAATAAACATTATTTGTTTAAGGATAAATTAATGGAAAGTTCTTTTTCTAACATAAAAATTGTGGTTTTTATGCGTTAAATTGAAATGACAATCTTTGACGAAATGCTAAATAATCGATAACTTGTTCTTTAAACTGTTACGCATTTACTTTCGATAAATATACAATCATTAATAACCAACACATATTTGTGAAAGTTAAACACACAAAACGCACCTTAAAAAATAAAATTTCACAAATCATCAATCAAGCTGATTTTTTTTACTTTTCATCTGGTGTGATTTTTTATAAGTAGATATTTTGATGAGAGTTTCAATAGCCTAAGCATTTCTATAGGTTTGTTCATTTGTACCCCATTAAGTTGAACTGAGTTCAAGTTTGTGACGACACAATTCAAGTTAAGGTAACTTTACATTTACAATTACAGGCATCCAGTTCATATAATAAACAAATTCGGTGCAAATAGTGCTGCACTAGTTCATATAACGAACAGATCTTATGTTGTATTACTACATCTAATTTAATTATTTCAAGGTCTAAATCATCTAACACTCTGTCGATATTTTTGATATTCTCTTTAATTTGCTTCTTAAATCATTTAACTCTCGATATAAATTTATTATATTTTCTTTAAATTTTCTTCTTTACTTACCTTCTCTAAAGTAAGATTTACTATCGTAATAACAGACGACCTTTTGATCGGCCAAATTCGTGGCGGCCTGGACCTGAGAAACTCCGGCCAGATAGGCCGATAACGTCACTAGGGCAATAACAACGAATTTTCCGCCCTCCATCTTCGAAGGTGCAACACTGACTGATTGCGCAGACCGCTTTGGTTACAATAAATATCAACAAATTCGATGACGTCACGACCCGCTCGGAGTAGGAGTACAACAAGACATAGAAAGCGAGATAGGGATTGAATTTAGCGAGTTGAATTGAATTGGATGGGAGGAACAAATAGAAAGAGAGAACGATTGTTTTTTCAGAATTAAATTGTATGAGGTGATAATATAAAAGAGTATATTTTTGTTTCTTAATAGATGGTTTTAGATACAGAAATAAATAGAATAGTAATCAATGTTTACAGAGTAGGAATTTCTTCGCAAAATTTTGTGATTTTAGACAGTGCATTTGGAGAATTAAACATAGACTAATTTTAATCGCTTAGAGATTACTTAACTCAGAATTAAATAAGCTTTAAATTGATGTACCTTCAAATTGCTGACCTAGTAATTATATTATTGAGAGACGTTCAAATTGGAATTTCATCTCACAAATTGATTGTTAAAATCGCTCTAAAAAAATTAAAGATATATTCATTTTATCCACTTAGGGCGTGACTAACTCGGAATTTAATAAGCTTTGATTTAATGTTACACTCAAATGTCTAACCTAACAATTGCGTTAATGACAGACGCTCAAAGTTGGAATTCCATAACGAAATTTCATGATTTTTCGACATTATTATTAAAATCACTGTAGAAAAATTAAACTTAGACTTATTTTACCCGCTTAGAGATTACTTAACTGAGAATTGAATAAGTTGTAAATTGGCGCAGCAATAACATTTTTAACCCGAAAATTGCGTTAATGACAGACGCTACAATTTGGAATTATATCAAGAAATGTAAGTAATTATTAAAATCGATTTTCGACAGTGATTGTTAAAATCGCTCTAGAAAAATTAAACGTGGGTTAATTTTATCTGTTTAGAGAGTAAATTACACAGAATGTAATAAGCTTTAAATTGATGTTCAACTGAAATTTCTAACCTGAAAATTACTTAAATGACAGGCGCTCAAAGTTGGAATTCCATCACAAAAATTGATGATTTTCGACATTGATTGTTAAAATCGCTCTAGAAAAAGTAAACATAAATTAATTTTATCCACTTTAATATTGCGCAACTTAGAATTTAATAAGCTTTAAATGTATGTTACACTCAAAGTTCTAACCTGAAAATTATATTATAAACAGACGCTAAAAGTGAATTGCATTATTGACGTGCACTTAAAGTTATAATTTCATGACAAAAATTGATGATTTTCGACATTGATTGTTAAAATAGCTTTAGAAAAATTGAACATAGATTAATTTTATCCGCTTAGAGAGTACTTAATTTTATACGCTTTAAATTGTTACACTAAAATTTATAACCTGAAAATTGCGTTAATGACAGGCACTCAAATTTTTCATTTCATAACAAAAATTGATGATTTTTGACATTGATTGTCAAAATCGCTCTAGAAAAATAAACATAAGTTCTAATACTGGATGATTTAAATTAAATTTAAATTAAAACACTTGGTTTTTTTAAATTTAATTTAAATCATCCAGTATTAGATTCAAAAATGTTTCACCACGGGTTAAGTGAGAAATTAATTAAAGATAAACATAGGTTAATTTTATCCATTTAAAGAGCGCTTAACTCAAAATTTAATAAGGTTTAAACTGATGTTACACTCAAATTTCTAGTCTGAAAATAGCGTTAATGACAGGTACTCAAAGTTACAATTGGATGATTTTTGAAACTGCTCTAGAAAAATTAAACATGGATTAATTGCATCTGCTTAAAAAGTATAGAATTAATTAAACTTTAAACTGACACAACAACCTAAAAATTGTGTTAATGGCGGACGCTAAAAGTTGGAATTAAATCACGAAATTTCTTTATTTTCGACATAAATTGATAAAATCGTCCTAAAAAAAAATTAAATAAGCTTTAAATTGACGCAACACTCGAAATTTCGTTAATGGCAGACGCTCAAAGTTGAAATTCCATCACAGAAATTGATTATTTTCAACATAAGATCGTTTAAATTGCTCTAGAAAAATTAAACAAATAAATATTATCTACTTGTAAAGTACTTAACTCAGAAGTAATAAGGCTTTAAATCGACGTAGCACTCAAGTTTCTAACCTGAAAATTGTATTATTGACAGACGCCAAAAGTTGGAATTACATCACGAAATTTCATAATTTTCGACAGTGTTTGTTCATTTTTTTTTTTTTTTAATTAAATATAAACTATTTTTTTCTGCTTACAGATTACTTAACTCAAAATTGAATAGGCTTTAAATTGATGTTAAACACAAACGTCTAGTTTTAAAATTGCGTTAATGACAAGAGCTCAAAGTAGGAATTTTAAGACATTTTATTATTATCGACATTAATTGTTCAAATCGCTTTAAAATATTAAACATAGACTTTGTTTATCCGCTTGAAGATTACCCAACACAGAATTTAATAACCTTTAAATTGATGCCAAACTTACATTTGTAACCTCAAAATTGCGTTAATGAAAATTGGAATTCCATCACGAAATTTGATTATTTTTCGAAATTGTTTATTAAAATCGCTTTAGAAAAATTAAACATAGACTAATTTAATCCGCTTGAAGAACACTTAACTTAGAGTTTAATTAATTTTAAAATGATGGTACACTCAAGTTTCTAAACTGAAAATTGCGTTAATGACAGACGCTCAAAGTTGGAATTCCATAACGAAATTTCATGATTTTTCGACATTGACTATTGAAATCGCTCCAGAAAAATTAAACATTGACCTATTTTATCCGCTTAGAGATTACTTAGCTAAGAATTAAATAAACTTTAAATTGACGCAACAATCAAATTTATAACCTTAAAATTCCGTTAATGACAGACGCTAAAATTTGGAATTACATCAAGAAATGTAAGTAATAATTAAAATCGCTTAATAATAATTAACCGTAAACTAATTTTATCCTCTTGTAGATTACTTAACTCAGAATTTAATAAGCTTTTAATTGATGTATACTTAAATTTCTAACCTGAAAATTGCGTTAATAGCAGATGCTCAAAGTTAAAATAACAGCACAAAATTCGCAGAATTGTTAAAATGGCTGTAGAAAAACGAAACTATGACTAATTTTATCCGCTTAAAAAGTACTTTACTCGGGATTGAATAAGCTTTAAATTTCTATAGAAATTTCGCCAGAATGAAAATTGAGTTTATGATACAGACGCACAGCTTTAAATACAAAAATGTTAGCAGACACTCAAAGTTGAAACTCCATTACAAAATTCGCAAAAATGTTAAAATCGCTGTAGAAAAATGGAATAACGACTAATTTTATCCGCCAAAAAAGTACTTAACTTTGGATTGAAAGAGCTTTAAATTCCTATAGAAATTGATTTTATCAGCATGAAAATTGAGTTTATGACAAAGGCGTATAATTTGAAAAACTAAAATATTGTTAAAACTGATAACGAACAAATAATAATATTAATAATTAATCATATTTATTTCGTGTATACGTACAGGGTGGCCCAAATTGGATGTTACTATAGGGAATCTCGGTTATTAGAATAGATAGAAAACCTTTAAGCGAGTGTTTTCCACTCCCAGGTTAAGCATGAAGTAAAATTTCGAGTTTAGAAAAGCCTGAAGATTTGGTTTGGTCGCGTAGCGCGAAGCGCGGAGCGGCCAAACCAAATTTTCAGGCTTTTCTAAACTCGAAATTTTACTTCACGCGCCACCGATACAAAACACAAAGTTTAAAACACACCGCTAAACTTTACATTGAATCAGTGTTTTGTACCGGTGGCGCATGAAGTAAAATTTCGAGTTTAGAAAAGCCTGAAAATTTGGTTTGGCCGCTCCGCGCTTCGCGCTACGCGACCAAACCAAATTTTCAGGCTTTTCTAAACTCGAAATTTTACTTCATGCTTAGCCTGGGAGTGGAAAATGTTCGATGTTACATCAAACTCTCTATATAACATGTTGATGTTTTATTTGAAATTTATTGATATATATTATATTTTATTAAATTTTAAATATTCTTAATAATCGCAGTAGGCATGTTTAATATTAAATTAATAATTGCTGGAATTTGGGTAGGCTATTATTAGGATGTGATAATAATTGCAATTATTTCGAAAAAATTAAATGAAAATAAATGGATATTATACCTAGGTTTTGTTTATTGACCAACCAGATTTCAGATTTATTTTTCTTAGGTTCTTTGATTATTTGTTATGAAATGACATTGATATATGAATGCCATGTTGCCATTGATTAATTATTTGACAAAAAGTGGGATTAATAAATCCAACAAGTTCCGCCGCGAAATTAATCTTTACTACAGTGTAATTAAGTGCATGACAACCATCTGTAATCATAACCTCAAATTTATTTTGAAGACAAAAGTCACAATTACAACCAGAGTATCCAACCAAGTATCCAACTTTATTAAAAAATCACTAAATCTGGTTGGTCAATACAAAAAAAAAAACAACGATTATACTAAAGATTGACAGAAAAATTACAATAAATGCTCAAATTGATTGCCATTGTTCAAAATGCATAAGTTACATCTATTTATGACACTTCTACATGCATTATGAATATAAATATGAGATATAGAATTTACAATATTAATGAAATTTTGTCGTAAAATATTGATATTGTTGTTATTTAATTTATATAAACTGTCCTTTATACAGCCCCAAAAAAAGAAGTCCAGCGGTGTTAGGTCCGGAGATCGCGGAGGCCATTTTACCGGTCCATTTGTATCTAACCATTTTGCTCCAAAATTAACATTTAATAAATTTGTCACTTTTCTGCAATTATGGGGAGGTGCGCCGTCTTGTTGGAAATACAAATGTTCCGTTGAACTAATGGCAACTTGTCCAAATAGTTCACAATAATATTTTGTTATAAAATGTTTGTATATTTCAAGTTTCCATCGTAAATTTTGTAACACAAGATTCTGTTTCCCAGTAGAGCACACCAAACACTAAAACCAAATCTACCTTGTGGCTTAACATCAACAGTCCGATGAGGGTTAGAATCGGCCCAATAATGGGCATTGTGCCTATTAAATATTCCCGCGGAGCTTATGTATGCCTTGACGGTCCAAATAATGTCGTTGTAAAAGTTCGGATTTGTTAAACATCTAGCTTTGTACGAGTTACAAAATTCTAATCTTCGTTCAAAATCCTCAGGGTTCAAATAGTATCTTTTTCGAATCGTGTAAGGACGGAATCTTTTTTTTTCAGAATTCTTAAGGCATGATTTCTTGAAATTCTTTATTCGTCTTCTAAGCACTGGATTTTCTGGATTTTTAATTACAGTCCCAATAACACTAAATAGAGCTTTTTCTGCGTCTAATATATTATATTCTCTGGATCTCGGGATAGTAAAGGAACCGTGGTTGATGATATTCGTCTTTAACCGCTGGAATATGGATTTATCGGGCTGTCTTCTCTCCGAATATCAAGTATAATATGTTTCCAATGCAATATTAAAATTACTGTTGCTTTGAATAAAGCATTTTAACATATCAAACTTTTCTTAATTTTCGTACTTCATGTTTAAACACTTAGTTTATTAATACACAATACAATACAAATCACAACTAATATAATAACAATTTTGTTGTTTTTTGTTTTATGCGTAACAGGCATCATTTCATTTACAAGCCTACTGCGTTTAATGAGAAATATTTAAAATTTAATGAAAATATAATATATATATATATCAATAAATTGCAAATATAACATGAACATATTATATATCAATGAAAAGAAAAAAATATATTAATAGCACAGCCAACTATAACTTCTATTTAGAAAAATATAACTTTGGGCTCTATCTCTTTTATTAATGAAGATAGAAATAATCTGCAAATTGCATTCAATCCTCCTCGAAAAAGTACCTAGAATATACAGTTCTTATCTTGATAAAATAATAAATAACTGAGATATTAATAAAAATCGAATATGGAAAATATTGAATTTTTGGCTATAACTTGAAAACAAAAGATGATAGCTAATTTCTGTTTTCGACATTGAGTCTTCTTCGAAAAAAGAGCTCGAGGATGCGACATCGATTTTTTTCTATCTCCTCGAATAACCGATATTCCCTATAGTAACATCCAATTTGGGCCACCCTGTACAGTCAAATTACATAGATACAAAAGTATGCAAAATCTTAAACACACCAAAGTATTCTCTTAAATCCGCTTAAAATGTACTTAGCTCAGGATTAAAAGGGCTTTAAATTTCTGTGGAACCTAATTTTGACGGCATGAAAATTGAGTTTATAACAAAGGCACAAAAGTATACTGATTGTATCCGCTTAAAAAGTACTTAACTCAGGATTAAAAGCGTTTTAAATACCTGTGGAAATTAATTTTCACAGCATGAAAATACTTTTAGTTTTAAAAACTAAAATAGTATTAAAACTGATAACGAAAAAATAATAATAATAAATCATATTTAATTTTTGTAAATGTACAGCAGAGCTGGGCAGGATTCGAATCATTCAGGATTCGAATCATTCAGGAATCGAATCCTGGATTCGAATCCTTTTAGAGGATTCAAAAGAGGCATTTGAATACTTTAGTTCAACTAGATTCGTGATCCGGATTCGTTACATTATTTTAAGAGGATTCGTATTCGAATACAAATGAGGGTGATTCGAATCCTTATAAAAAGATTCGAATATTTATAAAAGGATTCCAATATTTATAAAAGGATTCGAATATTTATAAAATAATTCGAATACTTACAAAAGGGTTTGAATCGTCAAAAATAATTCCGACATTTCGGAATTATTATAAGAATTAATTATGAGAATTAACATAAAAAATGTCTTTTGTGTGATTTTAAATTTCTCGTTGTCACTGTTTTAGACGCGTGGCGCATGAAGTAAAATTTCGAGTTTAGAAAAGCCCAGAAAATTTGTCTCGGGTCGCTGCGCGACCCTCGACAAATTTTCATGGGGCTTTTCTAAACTCGAAATTTTACTTCATGCTTAGTCTGGGAGTGGAAACACTCGTTCGAAACTTCAAACTGAATGCTTTGATAAGAACATTAAATGACTGAAAATGTTTTTTAAAAATAATAATCTAGTTTTCAAAATTTTGTTTAATATTATTTAAAGTAAAACTGACATGGTAGCCACAATCTGAAATGATAAATTTTTCCGACATTTCCCTGATTCAAGATTTTTTTACCTGGTATTTTAATATAACTTTCTTCTGTGAGAAACTTCCATATTGTTAAATTGTTTAAATTGTTTTTGGTAATATTTAAATTAATTTTATAAATTTAATAAAATCATATGGCTGTTTTGATAGTGTTTTGGTCAATTTATATATAATTCCATGACTCTTCTCTGACTTTCCCGGTTTTAATGATATTCAGTGAATTTTTTATTTACGTAATGTTCAGGCTTTCATCGATTTTATAATAGAGTTCAATTTGAAGTTTAGTGGAGTGTTTCCACTCCCAGGCTAAGCATGAAGTAAAATTTCGAGTTTAGAAAAATATTAGCTGATTCGGATTCGTGATTCGAATTCTTTTTACGAGGATTCATCGCAGCTCTGATGTACAGTATAATTATATAGACATAAAATTATGAATATAGCAAGAAATTTGTCAAGAAAAAGGAGAATACAAATAATAGCAAATTCCATAATTTAGAAAAATAAGATGGATCTTGACTGATAGTTCAATATTTATTTAATTATCCAGTGAACGGAGTCTGTTTAGAAAATCCATAGTTTGGTATGGTATGGTATGGGGTCGGTGGGTCGTGTGGCCTCTGGGCCTTTCGAAGTTACCTCGACCTAAAAGATCTTTTGTAACTATCCCTGACCTACTTGAGTCCCTCAATGTCTAGACTTCTTATGAAGTCTACTATAACTTGAGGGTTAATGTGTACCAGTTCCTCGGTGTTTAAAGTGGCCGATGACAGGTAGTTCCCTCTTTGAAGGGACAAGGCAGGGCATTCACAAAGTAGGTGCTCTGCTGTTTCTTGTGCCTCGTTGCAGAACCTGCAGTTGGCATCAGTTGTCTGACCCATCTTGGTGAGGTGGTACTTCAGAGGACAGTGTCCAGTTAGAAGGCCGGTTATGAGCCTTAGGTTGCCCTTGCTTAACCTGAGAAACTGTCCGGCTCTTACGGCAGAGAAGGCGATGAATCTCTTCGCCTGCCGCAGACCAGGTGTGTCTCTCAGGTGAGCACTTTTGGCAGCATCTTCCCATTCCCGGATCATCCCCTTGATGCGGACTTTAGTTATTCCACTGTAAGGTTCTGGTCCGACAAATGGAGTCTTGGACCCTTCCTTGGCAAGGTTGTCGGCAATTTCATTGCCTTTGATCCCTGCGTGTCCCGGAACCCAGACCAGTTTGACTCTGTTGTTCCTAGCCAGCTGCTTTAGGGATAGCTTGCACTCCCAGACAGATTTAGACTTGCATGTAGGCGATTTTATTGCCTTTAATGCAGCTTGACTGTCTGAGCAGATGCAAACCCTCTGTTTGTTGTATCCCCTGTCTAAACATATGTGGGCGCATGTGTTCAGGGCCTCGATTTCTGCCTGAAATATCGATGGGGATCGTCCCAAGGCCCTTGATAACTCGCATCGAGGGCCAGTGATACCGATTCCGAATCCGTTTTCAGTTTTGGATCCGTCAGTGAACCAAACTATCGAGGAGCCTTGTAACTGCTTGACCCTCGCTCCAACATCATGGCGGCCATGGATGGCCACTTCAATCGTTGTGTCGAAGTCGTAGTCAGTTGACATGTAGTCTTTGGGCATGTATATCGCTCTTTCACACACAGTGTTGAGGATTTTTAGGTGCCCGTTAAGGTATCCAAATTTTGGTGTGTCTGTCTGGATTATTCTTAATGCGTCTAGTGCTGCTTCCCTTTTCACGTGCAGATGCAGAGGTGTGAGATTTAGCATAGCCTCCATTGCTCCAGTGGGGCAGGTGTTCATAGCCCCTGTGATGCCCAAACATGCCAGCCGTTGAACCTTGCTGAGCCTTGCTTGGGTTGTGATCTCCGTTGTCTTCGTTCACCAGACCACGGAACCATAGGTGATTATTGGTCTTATCACCGTAATGAAAAGCCAGTATATCATCTTGGGGTGTAAACCCCATCGTTTGCCAAATAGCCTGCGACAAGCCCATATTGCCCTTACTGCTTTGGCAGTGATGTTATCCACATGGGTTTTCCAGTTTAGCCTCTGGTCAAAGGTGAGGCCGAGATATTTAACTGTGTTGGAAAGCCCAATGAGTGTCCCATTCATGGTTAGTGCCTTAAGATTTAATTTTCTACGACCTGTAAATGGGACAATTACAGTTTTGTTGGGATTGATAGTGAGCCCCTTCTGCACACACCATGTACTTACTTTCCGAAGGGCTGACTGCATGCGGTTGGACACCGTATCGTCATGCTTTCCCCTAACTATGATGACGATGTCGTCAGCATAGCCTTGTACGTCAAAACCGTCGTTGGATAACACCGATATTAGCTCATCGACAACTAGTGACCACAGCAGGGGCGATAGAACCCCGCCTTGTGGGCACCCCTTTACTGCGAACACAGTTGCCGATTCATCGCCAATGGACAGTGTGATCCTACGACCTTTGAGCATAGCATGGATCCATTTGGATGTGGAGGCATCAATTCCTCTTGATTTGGTGGCCGTGTCTATGGATTCATAGGAGGTGTTGTCAAATGCACCTTCGATGTCCAAGAATGCGCATAGAGCCACTTCTTTGCTTGCGATGCTCTTCTCTATTACACTTGTTAGTGTGTGAAGGGCATTTGTTGTTGATTTGCCTGCTTGATAGGCAAATTGGTGTTTGTGAAGGGGAAACGACTGAAGAGCTTTCCCTCTGATATTTCTATCAATGATTTTCTCCATTGATTTTAGGAGAAAGGAGGTGAGGCTTATGGGGCGATATGACTTAGGCTCGTCAGTTTCGCGTTTGCCAGCCTTTGGTATAAACACCACCGCCACCTCCCTCCACTGCTTGGGGATATACCCAAGAGAGTAGCTAGCTCTGAAAATTTGCGTGAGACGTGGTAATAACTCCTCCCCTGCCCTTTGCAAAAGGGCTGGAAAGATGCCATCTGCCCCCGCGGATTTGAACGGCTTGAAGCCGTTGATCGCCCATGTTATTATGCTTGGAGTGAAGATCTTTGTTGCCAGTTTTTTGCTTTCTCTGGTAGGGCGTTCTTCTACCTCAAAGCCGATGGCAGGTAAGTCTTCACTGTTAATTGCCTGGGACCCAGGAAAGTGAGCTTCTAGGAGTACTCTTAGACTTTCTTTTAGGGTTCCAGTGTATTCACCGTTGGACTTTTTTAGTAGTCCAATACCGTTCGTGTGATCCTTTGCAAGGACTTTTTGGAGGCGTTGTGCGGGAGGTAGATCATCTATCCCCTCGCAGAAAGTCCTCCAAGTTTTCCTTTTGGATTTTCTCAGTTCTTTGTTGTACTCCGTAAGGGCCTTTCTGTAATCCTCCCACTGTCCAGAGGCTTTAGCCCTATTAAAAGTACGCCTAGTTTTGGCCTTTAGGCTCGCGTGTTCGCTGTTCCACCAGGGCACTTCTCTAACAACAGCCCTTTGCTTTAGTGGACAACTACTTTCGTAAGCGATGTTGATTACATCTTGTAATTGTGTCGATGCTGCTTCCAGCTGCTCGACTGTTTCAATAGGATTCAGTGGTCCCGCAAGTTCCGACGTAAGGCGCTCTTGGTAGGCCTCCCAGTCGGTATTTTTGGGATTTCTGAATCCATTGATGTGGTTATTACCACTATCGATGTCAAACCGTATATGCTGATGGTCTGATAGTGAGACGTAATCTGAGACGTGCCAGTTTTGTATGTACTGGCTTATGTAATTATCAGCTAGTGAGATGTCTAATACCTCCTTTCTAACTGATGTGATAAAAGTAGGTTTATTGCCCTTATTGACTATATCTAAGTTTTCACCTAAAATATAGTCTAGCAGGAACTCACCTCTTCTGTTGGTGTCCGTACTGCCCCATACAGTGTGGTGCGCGTTGGCGTCGCAGCCCAGGACCAGGTGTTTGTTTTCCTTCCTGCACCAGGTGATGAGGCGTTTGACCTCTTCTGGTGGAGGGGATGTGGAGTCACCCGGGAAGTAGGCCGAGGCTATAATGATTGTCCTCTTGCTCGTCCCCTTAGTGACTCTAATTTGTGCTGTGACCAGATCTCTCGTGATGAATTCTGGAACAGGAATGTAGTTAGTGCCGGCTTTGAATAACAAAGCGGCCCTAACGTTATTGTGTAAGGTACTATAGATCAACTTACAGTTTTTGGATTGGAGTCCCATAATTTGGCCTCTTCTGGTCCAGGGCTCTTGAATGAGCCCTATGTCTAACTGCTCCTTAATAAACCTCCTTGAAAGTACGCTCGAGGCCGCTTTAGCATGGTGGAGGTTTATTTGGACGCAAGTTAGTTTTTGAGGTGATCGGGTCATTTTGGCTTTCCGGGGGCAGGACTCGGTGTTCCTTTTCCCCTGGGGCCAGTTTCTCCGATCCCCTCACCTGCTACGGATGGGCTGTCCGGCTTGTTGTTTTTTGCCGGTCCAACCTCCTTCTCGGCATTGGGTGCGGAAGCTGGTGAGTAGGGCATCTCGTCCGTCCTTTCCTCTAGCTCAATGGTTTCTGGAGCGTTCTCCAGCTCCATGATTTCTGGAGCATCCGCTTTTTCGGGCTCATTTTGTGGGGCTGTCTTATCTGCCCCCGTGGTCCTTTTCGGCCTTAATTGTATGTGGCCGAATTTGTAGCTCACCCTATATGCGGCCTCTTTGAGGCTTGCCGACGACATGCTGTCCACTGATAGGGCGAGCTCTACTGTGGGGCCATTGGAGGTTCTCCTTAGCACCCTCCAGCTTTGTGAGGCTTTGAGGCTGTTTTGGGCCTCTAAAAGCTGCAGTATCCTCTCATTGGAGTATCCTGCGCTCGATGGGAAGTAGCCAATTACTATATCCGTATGTGGAAAATCTTTTTCTTCCACATACTTCAGCAAGGCGCCATCCCACGGTTTTAGTGCTGGCACGACGGACTTTAGCCAGTCTGCAGTGGCCTTATCCGCGCATACCAACATAAGCCATCCTGGTCTATTGTTGGAGCTTAGGAATTTTGGACGAATGTCCCCTTCCTTTAGCTCCACAATTTTATCCAGGATTGCTTCCTGAAGCATTGTTAGTTGATTCGCATCAGCTAACGCCTCAGGGAACTTACTAGGCATTATACCTACCCGTATGCTCCCTGCTGCCTGACTGAAGGAAGGCTTCGGACCTTCGCCTTCAGTTGATTTACGGGGAGGCCTTGATTTGGTAGCCTCTGCCCGTTTTTTTGCTGCTCCCGAGGAGGAAGCAGCAGAGGGAGAGGTGCGAGGTCTGGAGCCTCCAGCCTCAGCCTTTGCGGTCTGAATGCCGGAAGGTCTTTCCCCCGCCTTCACCCTCTTAGTTGGAGCTCTTTTCTCCGGGGTACTGCCATCGGACCTGGGCCTTTTGTTGTGGCCCGCTTCTTTGGAGTTGGGAGGATTAAGGGGAATTACGGCTTGTGCTCGGGCCTCCTCCATGGTAACCCCTTGTCGCAGGAGGAATCTATACCTCTTCTTTGCCGCACCACCTAACTTGGGATATTGAAATCCCTTAGTTGAGGATTGATCCTCTGTGTTCTGGCCAGGCCTCTCAGCCTGCTCCAGATTTTTAGGGATGTCGGTGACATCCGTGTGGGGGGACGTAGTATCCCCTTCTTTTTTTTCTTTGTTTGTTCTCATATTTGTTCCCACGAGAAGCTAGGGAAGTAACAGGTCACCCGTAACAGAGCCCCGCATGCTACGAGAAGGCTAGTTGCAACCAGGGGGCGCCATCTCCCTGGAGGTTGGGACCGGTAAAGACTAGTCTTCTATCTAGCCACGCATCTTATCGGCCCAGTCCCCTACCTTAAGATTTAGGATTTTATTGAGGTGTCCTCCTCTTGGTCCAGGCGGTTAAGCCACGACCCCCCTCAATCTCTGCCCGCGAGACATGACCACGTCAACAGAGATTGAATGGTATTACGAGGGCACACTGCCAGGCAGTATGTGGACCTCGGCATCGTTAACCTCAGTGCAATCCCTTAGCCACGATACGACAGCCGGGATGAGGGGAGTTGGTCCGCGGCGATAGCCTTCGGTACCACCACGCAGGATGTTAGGCCCGGAGTGATCCCTGTAGCTACCACTAGCCATTTCAACTGGGTCGATATGGCCGATCCCCTATCCGCCACCTGGGGACGCGCTTGATAGCTCTCCACGCCACAAGAAATCCATAGTTTAGTATAATGTGTAAGTTTAGTATAATGTGTAATTTTATATTTTTAGTTGTTAGTTCTTGTATAACATAACAACTAAAAATATAAAATTTCATATCCAAACATAATTAAAACTATAAATGTAAAAAAAACAAATAAAAATTACGACACATGCATGATTACAGTTCAAAATAAATAGCAGAGCTGGGCAGGATTCGAATTATTCAGAATTCGAATTCTTTTAGAGGATTGAAAAGAGGCATTCGAATACGTTAGTTAAACTGGATTTGTGATCCAGATTCGTTAAATTTTTTTAAGAGGATTCGTATTCGATTCCAAATGCAGGTGATTCGAATCCTAATAAAAGGATTCGAATATTTATAAAAGGATTCGAATATTTATTAAAGGATTCGAATATTTATAAAAGGATTCGAATACTTACAAGAGGATTCGAATACTTACAAAAGGATTCGAATCGTCAAAAATAATTCGAATTAATTGTGAGGATTAACATGAAAAATTTGTTTTGTGTATTTTTAAATGTCTCCTTAAATCAGTCTTTTATACGCGTGGCGCATGAAGTAAAATGTCGAGTTTAGAAAAGCCCCGTGAAAATTTGTCTCGGGTCGCTGCGCGGCCCTTGACAAATTTTCTACGCGGGGCTTTTCTAAACTCGACATTTTACTTCATGCTTAGTCTGGGAGTGGAAACGCTCGTTCGAAACTTCAAACCGAATGCTTTGATAAGAACCTTAAATGACTAAAAATGTTTTTAAAGAATATAATCTAGTTTCTAATATTTTCTTCAATATTATTTGAAGTAAAACTGACATGGTAGCCACAATCTGAAATGTAACATTTTTTCGACATTTCCCTGATTCAAGATTTTTAATATAACTTGCTTCTGTGGAAAACCCCCATTTTGTTCAATTGTTTTCATTGTTTTTGTCAATATTTGAGATGGTTTTATAAATGTTGTGGAAACTCCCCATTTTGTTAAATTGGTTTTGTTAATATTTGAGATAGTTTTATAAATTTTTACGTGTTTTGTAATTTTCATGATGCCTGTTGATTTTGACAAATTTAATAATATATGGCTTTTCTTGTTAGTGTTTTGGTCAATTTGAATAAAATTTCATGACTTTTCTCTGACTTTCCCGGTTTAAATGATAGTCAGTGATTTTTTTATAAACGAAATTTTCAGGCATTTGTCGATTTTATAATAGAGTTCAATTTGAAGTTTTGAACGAGTGTGTCCACTCCCAGACTAAGCATGAAGTAAAATTTCGAGTTTAGAAAAGCCCCGCGTAGAAAATTTGTCGAGGGTCGCGCAGCGATCCGAGACAAATTTTCACGGGGCTTTTCTAGACTCGAAATTTTACTTCATACAAAACACTGATTTAAAATGAAGTTCAAAAACACACAAATACATCTTTAATTAGAGTGATACGGAATCAAATATTTAGTCTGTTATCAACGATGTACAGTGTTACTAATAAATAATTAGATTTTGAATATTTTTGATAAAACAACTGGTAACGATATTTATATGTTAATGGTTGCAAAAAATAACAAAATCAAGTGTATTCTTAAAGGTTTTTTATTCGTGATTCAAAAAAACAGGATTCGAATCATATTTATCTCTTACGAATCATTTGTTCGAGTATTCGAGATTCGAATCATAGGTGATTCGGATTCGTGATTCGAATCCTTTTTACGAGAATTCGTCCCAGCTCTGATAAATAGTAACTAAACAGTTACAAAGGTAAAACAAGACAAAATATTTTCTAACTCTTAAACCACTTCTCAACACAGCCAGAAAGAAAATCTATCAGTTTATTTAATATTTTATATTTTATATTTTAATTAGGTTTGCTCATATACAAAAAATAGTTGAAAATCATTCTGTTATATTTAAGTGATAACGAACAAATAATTTGATTTACTCATCGCATTTAAGAGAGTTTTAAAAAACAATTAATTACGGTACAACTTGTGACACAATCTAATCAGCTCTAAAACATTCTCCGTTTTACGAGGATTCGTCCCAGCTCTGATAAATAGTAACTAAAAACAGTTACAAAGGTAAAAACAAGACAAAATATGTTCTAACTCTTAAAGCACTTCTCAACACAGCCAGAAAATCCATCAGTTTATTTTATATTTCATATTTTAATTAGGTTTACTCATATACAAAAAATAGTTGAAAATCATTCTGTCTTATTTAAGTGATAACGAACAAATAATTTGGTTTACTCATCGCATTTTAGTAAGTTTTAAAAAACAATTGATTACGGTACAACTTGTGACACAATCTAAATAGCTCTAAAACATTCCATTTAGATTGTGTCACAACACTGAATTTTAGTGTCTAGTTATCAAAGCATATTGTGATTTTGGAAACACAGAAAAGCTATTTAACAATTAAGTATCGTTTATCGTTTAACTCTTGAATTTTGGAGGTGTTCACCTCGTGGGATATTTTCAATTTTGATATAGTGAACTTTTTTATATCCTTTTTTTTACTTCTTGTCACTAGTGTTATACATTTTCAATTTTAATTTAGAGAAAATATCTAACTTTTATATATCAATTTTAATTTACTTCCTGTGACTAAGTTTATACATTTTCAGTTTTTATATAGTGAAAACATCTAACTCTTTTATATCAATTTTAATTTACTTCCTGTGACTATAATCTGTTTAATAACTAGGAGGATCGTTTTAAATTTCACGCGCAAAAACCTACAACTCTGATTGGCCGAGAGCGCACCCATTTTACACTATGCTAATTACGTCATTATTAGATGCAACAGCTGATATAACCTTAACTCGAAGCGTTACCGAGTTGCAACTTTGTCTGTTTCGTAATAACCTTTTGTGCGGTGTTTCTTTAGCATAGTTAAAAGTTAGTTTTGTTTATATTGTTGTGATGGATTATGGACCCAATACAAGCTCGGTGATAATATCACCTTCACCTACAAAAAAGCGTAAGAAGTTAGATTTGGGTCATTTATATCTGTCTGAAAAACAGTGCATAATAAATATGTATAAGCAGATGATAACAGATGATCCACATATGAAAATGACTGCTGTTGTATCAGACATTGTTGGTGCAGTAGGTGAGATATCAAATAGCATAAGAATATGCATCAAATAGTAAAATGTTTAATTTTTAGGAGTTGTAAATTCCACTGTCTATCGTACAATTAGCGAATATAAGAAATCCGGAGAGATTTGTAGCCCTAAACAGCTTGGAGGACATAATTACAAGTTTTGATGACGTAGTGAAGAGATCCGTGCATAGTTTCTTCTATAAAAATGAACTGCCAACTTTGAATAAAGTTTTAAAAAAAGTAAACGATCATGCAGGCATGCCGAAGACGAGTCGTTCTACCTTGTATAGTTTTATGAAACAAATCATTTTTAAGTAAGATAGAGACCAGAGCTGGGCAGGATTCGAATCCTGGATTCGAATCCTTTTAGAGGATTCAAAAGAGGCATTCGAATACTTTAGTTCAACTGGATTCGTGATGCGGACTCGTTACATTTTTTTAAAAGGATTCGTATTCGAGTCTAAATGTGTGTGATTCGAATGCTTATAAAAGGATTCTAATCCTTGTAAAAGGATTCGAATATTTATAAAAGGATTCGAATATTTATAAAAGGATTCGAATGCTTACAAGAGGATTTGAATCGTCAAAAATAAGTCGAATTAATTGTGAGGAATAACATGAAAAATATTTTTTTGTGTTTTTAAATTTCTCGCTAAATCACTGTTTTATGCGCGTAGCGCATGACGTAAAATTTCGAGTTTATAAAAGCCCAGAAAATTTGTCTCGGGTCGCTGACCCTCGACAAATTTTCACGGGGCTATTCTAAACTCGAAATTTTACTTCATGCTTACTCTGGGAGTGGAAACGCTCGTTCGAAACTTCAAAGTGAATGCTTTGATAAGAACATTAAATGATTGAAAATGTTTTTAAAGATAATACTCTAGTTTTTAAAATTTTGTTTAATATTGATTGAGGTAAAACTGACATGGTAGCCACAATCTGAAATGTTAAATTTTTCCGACATTGCCCTGACTAAAGATTTTTTTCCTGGCCTTTTAATATAACTTTCTTCTGTGGAAACCCCTATTCTGTTTAATAGGTTTCATTGTTTTTGCCAACATTTAAGTGATTTTATAAATTTTTACGTGTTTTGTAATTTGCCTGCTGATTTTGACAAATTTAATAATATCATATGGCGTTTTTGTTAGTGTTTTCGTCAATTTGAATATAATTCCATGACTTTTCTCGAACTTTCCCGGTTTTAATGATATTCAGTGAATTTTTTATTTACGTAAATTTCAGGCATTAGTCGATTTTATAATAGAGTTGTATTTGAAATTTTATACGAGTGTTTCCACTCCCAGGCTAAGCATGAAGTAAAATTTCGAGTTTAGAAAAGCCCCTTGAAAATTTGGCGAGGGTCGCGCAGCGACCCGAGACAAATTTTCGGGCTTTTCTAAACTCGAAATTTTACTTCATGCGGCACGCGTACAAAACACTGATTTGAAGTGGAGTTCAGAAACACACAAATACATCTTTAACCAGAGTAACAGGGAGTCAGATATTTAATCTGTTATCAACGATATTCAGTGGTAGAAATAAATAAATAGGTTTTGAATATTTTTGCTGAGACAACTAGTAACGATATTTATATATTAATGGTTGCAAAAGAATAATAAAATCAAATTTATTCTTAAAGGATTTGTATTCGTGATTTGAAAAAACAGGATTCGATTCGAAACAGGATTTATCTCTTACGAATCCTTTATTCGAGTATTCGTGATTCGAATCATATTAAGTGATTCGGATTCGTGATTGGAATCCTTTTTAGGAGGATTCGTCCCAGCTCTGATAGAGACACATTATTATATAAATTCCATGTTATATTATGAACATGATGTAAATATGTTTTATTTCATAGATATAATGGCGAGATGCCGTATAAGCATTTTAATTGAACTGACGATATCGTACGATGGAAAAGAAAATACTTAACCACAATTATGAAGTACAAAATGGATGTTTGATTTAATTTAAAGAGTAATTATGAAATTATTTAAAATTGCCGCCAAATTTTTTCTAGTGATATTTCTGGTAACTTTTTATAGTGTAAATTGGGCTTTGGCACTTACTCCTTCTAGTTTGTAAACAGACTATAGATTTATACATTTTCAATTTTAATATAGAGAAAATATCTAACTTTTTAATATCAATTTTAATTTACTTCCTGTGACTAGGTTTACACATTTTAATATAGAGAAAACACTGAACTTTTTTATATCACTGTAATTTATTTTCTTGCGACTTGTTTTATTGTTTAGTATTTATAGAAGCAGGTTGTAAGATATCTCTAAATCTAAATGAGGAACATTTACAGATTATTTATAAATCAAAAAACAGATTATGTATTTATTAATGAAGAAAAATTGTTTGAGAATTGAGCAGTATTACAATCTTATTAATAGAGTTTTTCAATCAATATTATTTTTGTTTTCTATCAATCCGATACATTATTAGTTTTCATACATAATATAGTATAACTAAAAATATTAAATTACACATTAAGACACCATTTATTAATATTAATTAAAATGCACTTGATAAAACAGTTTAATTAATATTAATAAATTGTGTTTTAATTATTATGAACCAAATTTAATTTATTAATTAGTTTAAAGATACGAAAAATCGTACTTTTTTACTTAATTTTACTAGTTGTTCTAGTTTTATTTATCATTTATAATATCGTTTATAATTATTTTGTAAAAAAGGATAATCCGTCAATAAACTAATGATAATGAAGGAATTGTTAATATCATACAGTTCAATGCTAATTCATTTTAACTAGTCCCCTAGAAATACGATACTAACATTTCGTATTAATATAACAGAATGTACATGCTTTTAGATAGTTTTGAAATGCGGATAAAAATAAGCGTGGCAACATCGCTTTTTCATGGTTTCAAACTTCACTCTGGTTGAATTAGGAGGAGTAATTATGAGGTTATGTTACGCTGATTTGTTTATGTTTGTCAACATGCTATCTTCTGCTGGATTATTTAATCGAAATTTACTTCTGAGTGTTTCCAATCCCAGATTAAGCATGAAGGAAAATTTCGAGTTTAGTAAAGCCTGAAAATTTGGTTTGGTCGCGTGGATGAAAAAAGCATTATGTATATTAAAAGGACTCTGTAGCTCGCTAACGCTCACCCTAGGTCGCTTCGCTCGCTTGCCTGCTCGCTGCGCTCGCAAAAGGCTCACTTCGCTCGTAAGCTTAATCGCGCTTAGCTTTGATTTTTACACTTTTAAAATCCCTAATATATTGTTAAATATGCTATTCGTATTTATTTCATTTAAAATATAATTATTTTTAAATTTAATTAATTAAAAAAAATACTTCCGGTTGAGCAGAAAAAAAAACACTTTCTACGAAAACGTCATAGAAAAATATAAGGCATTTTTTTATACTTTTAACAAAAATATTTTTTTCCCCTTGATTCGAAATTTAACAATGAAACCCGCATAAGTCTATCCTTTTCCTACTCATGGCTTTTGATAGCCAGTGCATCTCAAAATTTTCCTAAATTGCTAAAAACTAAAAAATATTTATTGTTCCGAACCTACTTGAGCTAGATGAATGAAATTTTCAGCATTTATATTTGCTATCTATTGGTGCAACTTCTATTGTTGCACTGTATCAAATATTAAAGCAAAAAAATAAAAATTGTTTATTTAATTAATTTGATAAATTAAAAAAATATATTTCCTATCCAAATTGAGCTAGATCAATGAAATTTTCAGCATTTATACATATTTTTATTTCCTATTGATTGGTATAACTCCTGTTGTTTCACTATAATAAATACTATAGCAAAAAAAATTAAAATTGTTTATTTAAATAATTTAAAAATTAAAAAAAATAATTCTATTTTCGATCTAAATTGAGCTAGGTCAATAAAATTTTCAGCGTTTATAGAGATTTGTATTACCTATTTCTTAATCAAATTCCCATTGTTGTACTATAAATAATACTGGAGCTAAAAAATAAAAATCGTTTTTTAAATTGCTGTTTTAACCTGAAAAGCGGTTTTGAAGCGCAGAAAAAAATACCAATTTCCGTCCTAATAGAGCTAGATCAATAAAATATTCAGCATTTATGCAAATTTCTATTCCCCATTTATGGTCCAACTCCCATTGTTCTACTAGAATTATGACCGAAGTAAAAAAAATGGTCGTTCTTCGTGATTTCGACGACTCCGCCAACATAAACAGAAATATGTCAGCAAATATCGAAAAGATAAGAAGCGATCCACGGCATATAAAAGGTACTACCCTAAAGTACTTTCGATCAAAATTTCAGCCCTCTACGATAAACTCACAAAGAATGGTGATTGTTTTTCTTCGGATTTTCGTTAAAAAAATGCCATTTTTAAAATTTTTTAAATTATTGAAATTTATGAATTTTTGACGGCCCCCTGGACTCTTCAGTAAGGGCACATGGGGCACACCTTAATAAGTGATTTTTTGGCTACTTGTGAGTATTTTTTTCAGTCGGATAAGGCATTGCATAGGCGAGCAAAATGGCGGATAACCGGACCGGATATTTTCTCGATTGTGGGCCTAAGGGGCCCTGGTAAAAAGTTTGTACATCAATCGGCGCTAAGGGGCCCTGGTAAAAAGTTTATACATCAATCGGCGCGGTTGATATAATTCTTGTAGAGCACGTAAAAAACTACAGTTTGCCAAAAAAAAGGTCGACGTAGCTCATCGCATAAGGGCGTTATTAAGGTCTAAAGTTTAAAATTGTTTTATTAAATTGCCGCCCCTGGGGGGTGGCAGAAGCCCAAATAAAAAAACCATTTGAAGGAAAATTTCAAGGCGCATCCGATGCCGTTGACCGCGATTCGATCGGAGCTCGAAGCTACGGCGAAAAATGTGAAACTCGGAAATCGGCTCCAAAATTACTTGGATTTTTTTTCTCGCCCCCCAGCGAATTGATTTTAACGCGGTTAGGCCTAAGCACTACAAAAAATTTAGTTGAGAATTTCTTATTATTTGCTTATACAGGGTGCCCGCATTTCGACAGAATGTATGGAGATCTCAGTTATTTGAAGAGATAGAGAGCCGGTTAAATTCGGGCAAAGTTGCGTATTTTAAGGCCTAACAATAAATGGTTTTTTTTTTTTGGGTTTTACGTCATCTATTTCCGCTGCTAAGGCCAATTATGACGCCGGAGATTAGGTCTACAGCTATCCGGGAATTTTGCCGAACCCGGTGGGAGTTCCAACCCACCGGTAGGGATCTTTAACGTGCACACAACATCCAGGCAGTACACGGGTCCTACATGCATTTAACGTCATATCCGAGAAGACGGAGTGTTTGGCATTTTTATCCTAACCTATATAAATGCAGACAACTTGTTAGGCCGGTATTTGAACCCCGGTCCGTGGCGTGGCAGTACAACACTCTAACCACTACACCACCAAGCTGCCCAACAATAAATGTTAAAATATCTCCTTTTGTTTTTGAGATATCAACAAATAACTGATTTTTTCAAAAATCGTTTTTATTTTTTTTATTCAAAAACTACTGAATCTGGACATTTAGAACTTTGACAATATAGGGGCACTTTTTAGTGAGGAATCTAGTAGCATATTTTTTTTAAGATAACTATAACATTTACCCGGGGACCATAGCCAAATTTTGTTTTTCTTATGGGCGCCATTTTGAATTTTCATATTTTTTGAAACAATATTTTTTTCTGAACTTAGTAATGTATCACACTCATAATTTATTTTAGATTTGATATTTAAAATTATGATATTTTCTTTTTTGCAGAGTGCCTTGGAAATAATGACGTCATATCTTGACAGCAGTCAATCATTGTTAGCACTCAAAATTAATGAATAACTGTCAGTCTTTTATAATAATTATAATAAGTATTAATTATCACATAAAGGTTGCACAAACTAAATTTATTCTACTTTTATTATTATTATTATTCCAAAACTATTTACAAAAAAAGTAATTTTTGCATTTTTTCGCTACATCTAGGTAAATATTGATCACCATCACATCCAAACATTATATATTCTTAACTTCACTGTAAATCAGTGGTTTATACGCGTGGCGCATGAAGTAAAATTTCGAGTTTAGAAAAGCCCCGTGAAAATTTGTCTCGGGCCGCTGCGCGACCCTCGACAAATTTTCTACGCGGGGCTTTTCTAAACTCGAAATTTTACTTCATGCTTAGTCTGGGAGTGGACATTACTCGTTTTTAGAAGTTTCAAATTGAAGGATCACTCTAGTTTACTAAGTTTATTACCATTTTACAAAGGCTACAGCTCGAAGGACCACTGATGGTCTTCGGAGACCGAAGGACTACATGGAATCGAAGTTTTTTTACAAGAAAATAACGAATATCTGAAGGTTTACAGCATGGATAGAAGAGAACACATCCAATTTTGAAAAATATCGAAGTTAGGTTGGTTTTCAGAGCGTCTTTAACTTCACTTTAAATCAGTGTTTTATACGCGTGGCGCATAAAGTAAAATTTCGAGTTTAGAAAAGCCCCGTGAAAATTTGTCTACGCGAGGCTTTTCTAAACTCGAACTTCATGCTTAGTCTGGGAGTGGAAGACACTCGTTAGTTTAAAATACACCACAACTGTTAAAATCTGTATCGTCGGATGCCCGTCTTCAGGGGTGATATGTAAGCAAATTATGGGTCCTAGGAGTTGTCAAATAAGTGAGTTACTCAAATGTTTCCAAGGCACTCCTTACAAAGAACAAAAGATTAAAATTTTACATATAAAATGTACAATATACTATAAGTGTGGTACATCATTGAATTAAAAAAAAATATTTTTCCAAATAATATGCAAATCCAAAATGGCGCCCATAAGAAAAACAAAAGTTGGCTATGGTCCCTGGATAAATGTAATAGTTATCTTAAAATAAAATATATTACTAGATTTATCGTTAAAAAGTGCCTGTATAATGTCACAATTGTAAATGTCTGGATTCAATAGTTTTTGAATAAAAAAATAAAAACCAAATTTTAAAAAAATCCGTTTTTTTGACAATTTCTCAAAAATGAAAAATGATATTTGAAATTTGCTTTTAGATTATTATTGGGCCCTAAATTACGCAAATTTGCCCCAACTTAGCCGACTCTCTATCTCTTCAAATAACCGAGATCCCTATACATTCTGTTAAAATACGGACACCCTGTATAAAGACACCTAAATCAATTAATAATAATTTATTAGTTACAATAACTACATTATACACAGAAAAAAATGAATTTGCCATTTCGGAATATTTTGAATGAATAAATAAAAGCAGTAATTATTACAACACACCAATTTCCTGATTGCACTAATTATAAATTAATTACTGAAAGTTGAAACTGGGCACAACACAAACGATTCCAAGACGGTTCGTTGCGTTCGTTCTTGGAAAAAATGTTGAACAAAACAAACAGATTTCATTGAAATGCAAATGGTATCTCTCAGATTACAATGTTCTGACCTTAACTCGATGACTCACGCGGTAACTAGGGTATTACCGTGTTCAATTTTAATTTTAAATTGATCCATTTGTATAATTTTCTGTTTGTATTTGGCTGTCTTTTTTTATAATATTCATTTCCTAAACATTTCAAGAGTCATACATATTAATATACCTGCATGATTGTTTATTTATGATTAATATATAAAATTACAGTTAAAATACTTACATAATTATTGTTTAATTATGGTTGATATAAAAAATGCTTACCATACTTAAAAAAATTAATCCAACAAATTACGGAAAAAAATCAATATACTTTAAAAAAGGCACAGATATCCTAGTTTACATTTTTTGCTTTTTTGCACTAGAAAAAAAAAAAATTAGAAGCCTCCACCGTTAACAGATTAAAAAATTAACCCAACAAATTACTAACTAAGTTAAGTTTGGAGGCTTCTGCTTTATTGTGTATCATTATTTACACAAATGGCACTAAACTTTGTTTGTATAACAGGTTTTTATTGGGACTACAGCTTCGACAACTTTAATATGTTATTATCAAACTAGAAGTTCTAGTTTGATAATGACAAGTTAAAGTTGTCGAAACTATAGTCACAATAAAAGTCTCAGTTATACAAACAAAGTTTAGTATCATATTTGTGTAAATAATGATGTATGATAAAGTAGAAGTCTCCAAACTTAACTTAGTAATTTTTTAGGTTAATTTTGTTTAATGCAAAAAAGCAAAAAATAGATAGTATACCCACTGAGCAAATCCATTTAAGTAATGTTTCAGCAACATTAAAACAACTTTTAATGTTGCTACAATATTGATAATGTTAGCTACTTTTTTCCGCAGTAAAAATAATGTTCCATTAAATTTCTCTACTTTTAAACAATGCTTACTTTTTATTTTAAATAAATATGTTTATGACTTTGTTTACTGAAAAATTGATGAAACAAATTTCAATCAGTTTTTTTTTTAATTTAATTCACAAGTACATGTTATTTTAAAATTATTGGCAATTTTTCGGACCTTTCCGTTAATTAAAAAAAATTTTCATGAATTTCAAATTAAATCAAATCAAGTTTATTGGTCTAGTAAATTGTTCAATTACAAAATTAGACGATTTTAATTCATTTTCAAAGTTTCGAGAGTTATTAATAAATTTCCAACATTTTAGTTCTTTTTGTGACTTTCCCAGGTTATCCTTTAGTTTTTAAAATTCCTGATTTGTTTAGATTTTTGTTAATTTAAAAACGTTCATAAATTAGGTCAATTTTCCAGTTTTTGTAAATTTCCCCAAGTTTTATTAATTTTTAAAATATTGACGCGTTTCACGAACTTCCAAGATATATATATATATATATATATATATATATATATATATATATATATATATATATATAAATAAATCTTTATTGGTTGTTTACAATACAATAATTATTAACATATGTATTCTTATAATTTAAAAAATGTAACCAAAGGGTTATCGACCTGAGGTCTTTCTACCCTGGTTTGTCATTTATTTAGTCGGTCATGATTGTTAACTGTCATTGTCTAGCGAGGTGAAATGTTTGATGAATTCATATGTGGTTTCTGATGGGTGTTTTGCATTTAGGAGGGATTTCGAGATTTCTGGGGATACATAGTTTATCTAGGAGCACTAGATTTTCAGGGTTAGTGGAGAATTTTTGGGAAAGGGCTAAAAGGCGGTCTTGGATAGGTGTAATTCCGGTACTATTGTAGAGTAGGATGTTTGATGGATTATATAAGGGGTTATGTGGATGCCGTAATTTAGTTAAAATGCGGAGGGATGATCGTTCGGAAATTTAAATATGTTTTAATACGGAGGGGCGGGATTGTGACAAGAGAACGGCTCCATAGTCCAGCATAGGTCTACATATCATTTTATATATGTGTGTGGCGGTGTTAATATTTATACCTTTACCTCTATAAGTGAGGCATCTAAAGTGTTTAGCTCTAGCACGAATTTTGGTCAAATAATACGCCCAGGTATTTGCAGGTTGGGGATGAGGTAATGCGGGTATTGTTGATGGTAATTGAATGAGGAGTCGGTGGGATGCGATGGAAAGGTATTAGGAGTTTGGATTTTATTGGGTTTATTATAATTCTCCATTTGTTAAACCACGATTCAATTTTGTTGGAGAATTGCTGGAGGGTGGATATGGAATTTGGAATATTATTAGAGTGGACAACGAGAACAGTAGCATCTGCAAATTGGAGAGGGTATGCTAAAGGATTAAAGTAGTCAGGGTTTGGGTTGTAAATGTCGTGGCAGTATAAGTTGTATAGGATGGGAGAAAATGGGGAACCTTGAGGGACACCTTGCTCTGGAGTAAAGGTAGTGGAAAGGTCGTTATGGATTCTAATTTGTAGGGATCTATTTTGTAGGAAGTTGGCTATTAGGATAATGAGGTGTTTGGGCAGATTAAGGGTGTAGCATTTATATAAAAGCCCTCGATGCCATACGGAGTCGAAGGCTTTTTTAATGTCTAGAAAAAGCATAGATGATTTTCTACCCTCTAGGTGGGCTGTGTCGCAGTTAGAAGTAAGAATTGTGAGGGGAAGGGTTGTGGAACGATTGGGTAAGAAACCAAACTGGTATGTTGGGATATATTGGGTAATGGTTGACATAAGTTTGCGTTTAATAAGAGATTCAAAGAGCTTACTAAGAACAGGGAGAAGTGTAATTGGACGGTAGCTGGAAGTTAAGGAAGGATCTAGATTTGGTTTTGGAATACATTTTATTATACCATGTTTCCATTCTGTAGGGAAATATTGGTGGCTGTAGTTGTGGTTGAATATTTTAAGGATGTATTGGTGGATATTGTCATTAAGGGATTTTATTATACGTCGATGGATAAGGTCATGCCCTGGAGCTGTGTTTTCCTTTATTTAGGATGTCATAATAGCCCGATTCGTCTAGAATGTCATTGTCAGGTGGAGGTGAGGGGTGAAGAAAGAATGTGTCGTACCAAGAATTTACTGTCTCAAGTAATGTTTTGTCAAATGATTCGTCTTGCGCAAATATGAAGGTGTCCTTGAAATAGTTTTTAAATATGTCTGCCATTTCTCCGGTATCGTTAGTTAAAGTATTCGTAGTTGGGTCGATAATGTCTTTTATTTTGTCATTCGTTCTATATTTTGTTAATTTCTTAATTTCCGTCCAGTAAGTCTTGCCTTTCATGCTATTTATGTTTTCACAAGCGTTTATCCATGTCGTTTTCTTGTATTCGTCTATTAGTCGGTGTATGTCTTTGTTCAGTCTGTTAAATTTTTGTCTAAGTTCTATTGTGTCTGTTATTTTAATGTCACGATATAATTGTCTTTTGAATTTAATAAGTCTTAGGATATAGTTAGGTAGCGGATATTTGTATGTTTGTTTAGTTTGTTTAGGAGTGTGATTAAGGATTGTAGATGAAAGCAGGTTGTTAAATTTGGTTATAATATCGGGATTTGGAGTCGGATTGTTCTTGATAAACGTCTCCATCTCATCATTAACCTTATCTGTACAGCATTTTTTAAAATTATAGATACAAAGAGGAGTGGGTAAAGGGATATGTTGTTGAATATTAAGGTCAAATTGGACTGAAAGATGGTCGGAACACAAGTCAGGAATAAGTGATACTGTTGTTATTAAGTCACTTAGGTTTTTTGTACATAATAGGATATCGGGAGTTGATGGTGGATTATTGTTCATAATGAAGGTGGGAGGTGTTTTAATTTGAGTAAAGTTCGATTGCGATAGGAAGGAAGATAGGTGGCGGGCTTTAGTTTTATTGATATTAAAATCACCAAGAATAATTGCATTATCGTACAGCGATGCTTTGGTGAATATACTATCTTCTATCTGGGAGTGTGGATGGATGTATACAAGAAATAGGTGGACAGTATAAGAAGGGAATACTAAGGTACATTGAAGGCATTCATTTAGCGGATTGTTTATTTTTAGGGAATTTGCTTTACACAGGTTTACAGAAGGATGTACTGCTATCACTGATCCTCCTCTATGATTATCATTGTGGATGGTGGAGAGATTCTGAATTGAGGACCAGTTTTTAAAAGTGTATGGTGTTTTGTGTTTGGTTTCTACCATTAGGTTTATACGGATAGGATTATTGGACAGGTAATGGCTGAGTAAATGGGATTTGTTTGTTAGGGAATTAATGTTGGAGTATAAAAAACGTACACTAGCCATTTTTAGTTACGACAGTATTACCTATGTGGACTCCATCCTTTAGGGCGACTGGAGGGATGATGTGCGGTTGTTCTATGTCAAACATTACGATGAACATTCTATTGCCTGAAAATGATGCATGAGTGTCAATATTGAATAATACAATAAATCTTTCTCGAAGTTTCTTTAAAAGGTCCTGTCGGTCGTTGTTGTTAGGTGAATTTATTTCTGTGGTATAACAGTCTAGTATGAAGTCATGAATTGTGAGTGGTTGATGAACGCGAGATGTCTTTGTCAATGTCTGGTCCATTTCTGTTGTCTTCTTGTTTCTGTTCCGGATTTTTATGTTGGGGATACCATCTATAGGCTGCATTGGGCGTTTAGGGCATTTTGTAGACCACGCACCATGTGTAGTGTCTCCGCAGGCTTTGCATTTTTCCGGTAGGGTGGTCTGGCAGGAATTGGTGTGGTGATTTCCCGAACATTTGGCACATGTAGTGATTTCCTTGCAATCGGCTGTTGTGTGGTCAAATTTGGAGCATTTGTTACACGGTAGGGGGATTGGTTTTGGAGCAAAGCTTTCTTCAACCGGGTATGATTTGAACATATATTTGAAACCGTCGTGTAAGAGCTTCGTGTACGATTCATGTGATGCTGTGATTACACGGATGATACGAGTTTTTTCGTTTGTAGTTTTGGAAATTATTCTCTTGCAATACCGGTGTTCGATTTTATTTTTTGTTAATTGGGCGCTAATTAAGGCATCTTCTATTTTTATCTCTACACTCCTGATGACGCAGCAGTACGTAGGAGCCGAATAAGTTTTTTGGTGTGGAGTATTTTGATTTTCCGAGTATGTTGCAATGATATTAATAGTTCTTAGATGGTCTAAATAAGTTTCAAGAGTTTTTTTATCAATGTTGGATTTAATCAGAAATCCGAATTTTGTTTTGATAATTTCCAAGTCTGTGCTGAAGTTTAGTTCTGCCCACAATGTTGCTATTTGGATACGTGATAATTCTAGAATTGTTTTAAATGTGTATGTATATTTATATTGTGAGGTTGTCTGTCTTACTTGTGTGTTACGATTTATATTTGTGTGCTGTGTTGTTTGTAGTGCGATTTGTACGGGTTGTGGTGTTTTAATTGTGTTGGTTGATTTATTTTAGTGGAATTTAATTGTTTTTGTGTTCCTGTATTAATTGTAAAAGTGTCGTCATTAATATCTTGTGAATTCGTAGCGTGTATTTTCTTAAGTATATTTTGTAGTGTACGGTTTGTAGTTGCTATATTTCCTACGTTTGTGCTATTCACGTTAGATTTTTTTGTATTAAAACCAATCGCATTTTTCGGCGGCCGGCCTCTCTTCTTACCTACGCTTTGAAATCTCGAGGTAGATGGCTGTGATCGTGGATTGTATTCTGTGTCTGTCTCCATCTCTACGTATTCGCTGTCGTCTTCTTCTCCACTCATTTTCTCCTGGAAGACGTCCTATGTAGGGCGGATCCGGAGGTGTGACGTAGATACTCTTGTGATTTGAAATAATTTCGATTTTCACTGTAAACTTTTCTACTTGCTCGGAAGATAATTCAGCACGACATGCGGCACGTCCGTACGCTGTGAATTCTCGGAGATTCCAAGATTTTCGTTAATTTTCAAAATTCTGACGGTTTTCGTGAATTTTCAAAATTCTGACGGTTTTCGTGAATTTTGAAAATGTTCATACTATTCATGAGTCTTCGTGGGATTTTAAAATGTTAGCAATTTTCTTGAATTTCCCAAACTTTCGTTAATTTTCATGAAATTCCACGATTTTGGGTAATTTTCAAAATTCGACCATTTTTTGTAAAATTTCGACGTTTATGACAATTTTAATAATTTCAACGCTTTTCGTAAGTTTCCGAAATTTCCGTTAATTTTCAAAATTCCAACGATTTTCGTGAGATCCAATGATTTTCAATAATTTTAAAAATCTAGACGACTATTGTGAATTATTCGTAACTTATCGTTAATTAAAAAAAAATGAGTACATGAATTTAAAAGATTTTAGTTCATTTTCAAAGTTTCCAGAATTTTTAATGAACTTTCGAAATTTTAGTTCTTTTCGTAACTTTTCCAAAATATCTTTTAATTTTTAAAATTCCTGAATTACTTAAATTTTTGTTAATTTTAAAAATGTTGATACATTAGGTCAATTTTCCAGTTTATGTGAAATTCCCCAAGATTTTTATTAATTTTTAAAATATTGACGCGTTTCATGAAATTCCAAGATTTTCGTTAATTTTAAAAATTCTGACGGTTGTCGTGAATTTCATGGATTTTTAAAATGTTGATACTGTTCATGTTTTTAAGATTTTCGCAGATTTTAAAACTTTAGTAATTTTCTTGAATTTCTTAAACTGTCGTTAATTTTCATAAATTTCTACGATTTTGGGTAATATACAAAATCTCTACCATTTTTTGAAAAATTTCAACATTTTAGTCAATTTTAAAAAATTGATCCCTGTTCATACCTTTTCAAAATTTCGACGGTTTTCGTGAAATCCAAAGATTTTCAATAATTTTAAAAATCCAGACGCCTATCATGAATTTTTCGTGACTTTCCGATAATTTAAAAAAATGTTTACGAATTCAGAAGATTTTAGTTTGTTTTCAAAGTTTCGAGAATTTTTACTAACTTTCCAAAATTTTATTTCTTTTCGTAACTTTACCAAGATTTCCTTTAATTTTTTAAATTCCTGAATTGTTTAGATTTTCGTTAATTTTAAAAATTTTGGTATGACCTAATGTATCGAAGTTTTCCAATTTTTGTAGATTTCCCCAAGATTTGTATTAATTTTTAAAATATTGACGCGTTTTATGGAATTCCAAGATTTCCTTTAATTTCTAAAATTCCTGATTTGTTTAGATTTTCGGTAATTTTAAAAATGTTGATATGACCCAATGTATCAATATTTTCCAGTTTTTGTGAATTTCCTCAAGATTTTTATTAATTTTAAAATTATTGACGCGTTTCTTGAAACTCTAAGATTTTCGAAATGAACCCAGCAACTTACTAGACTACTTAGTAAATTGCTGGGTTCATTTCGAAAATCTTAGAGTTTCAAGAAACGCGTCAATAATTTATATTTTTAATTTTTATTTTTATATTTTTAAAAAGCACAGATTTATATTTTTGCTTTCGTTGCTTTAATAACTTTTGAAATAAATCAAAAAAATCAGTTTTGAGAAGGATTTTTTTTATTAAACACAATCGAAAGTATTTTTCTTATAAACAGACATCATTTATTTATTTTAATTAATCATATTTATATGTATATTATATATGTATATATAATATTTCAATCAGTCAATAACATCATATCAATATAATTACAACATTTAATATAATATAAGAAAGGTAAACGTAAAAATAAATCTAAACATCTCTATTACATGTGTAAATAAATATAAATACAAATGTACATACAATATTACAACACAGGGATTTTTTTCTTTTAGGCATACTTTCACATAATCCACATAAACATATATAAAATTAATAAGCTAAGTCGATCTTTTAAGTGGTCTTTGGCATATTCCTTATAAACATTCGTAAAATTACTAAACATGTGATCAAAGCCAAGTCGAGGTATATTTTAAACTTCACATTAAATCAGCGTTTTATACGCGTGGCGCATGAAGTAAAATTTCGAGTTTAGAAAAGCCTGAAAATTTGGTTTGGTCGCGTAGCGCTACGCGCTACGCGACCAAACCAAATTTTCAGGCTTTTCTAAACTCGAAATTATACTTCATGCTTAGTCTGGGAGTGGTAAACACTCGTTTAAGGGGGTATTACCATTCGGAAGTTTTAAAAAATTGATTTTTTTTTTGCATGTATTGATACTTGATAGTATCTAGTTTCATGTCCGAAAGCCGTTTTACAATAGGCGAATTCGTTAGTTAGATTTTTGCTTGTTGAAGTAAACAATGCTGAGTAGGTGGCTGGGTGGAAATACGCAGAACTCAAACGAAAGTTTGAATGCTTGTGTCTGGAAGCTGGCTTCGAAGCACCTCAAATGTGGTGCAAAAACCGTCGCTATCGCGTCTTTCATAGCTACCAGCATTTTCAACGACGGATACTCGGCAGTTTTTAAGACGATAGAGACACTGGGAATCCATATCGGCCTGCAAGCCAAGGCTTTCTGGTGCGGACCGACGCGGAGCGCGAGATGCGGGACGAATTTTGCCTGACTCCAGCAACTCATAAGGCCATCCAACAACGCTGGCAGGAGTAAATCATTCAAACCCAGTTTTTAGAGGAAGAGGAGGGCCTAGTGTAAGGAGCTGGCATAGCTGACTAAAGCCAAAAATCTCCAAAAATAGTTAAAACTTGTGTCAAAACTTTAAACGCGTTTTTCTCGAAACCACTTTTTTTTTCGCTGGCCAGAAACTTTCTTTTCAAACTATGAAACGGATTGACTTGAGCTTTTAGTGTTCGGTTCTCCACATTTTCCTCTGGAGTTTGAACCACCGTCATTCAAATATATTAACATTTGATATTTTTCATAGAGCCAGAAAGTCAGAAAAAGGGGGGCAAAAAGCGACCACTTTTTTCGAATGGCCTCCATTTTGTTATTTATCGAGATTTTTTATTGTCGGTGGTTCAAACTCCAGATAATTTAATACAGATTAATGACTACTACTTCATTTTACGTTTCAAATCACAGAATCGAAATAATCTTTCCGGCCATGAGGAAAAACACGGCGGACACGGCCTTATTTGAGGCCAGATTTAGAGGTTTAGCCGGACGATTGAAAAGAATTAAAATTCATTTTTTATAGTTTATGAATCTATAAACAAGTTGCAAGAAACCGCAAGATCGCATGCATTAAATTTCCCAAAAATAAAAATTCTGAAAAGCCATAAAAAAAACGCTGTCCTAGTGGTAATACCCCCTTAAAGCTTTGAATTGAACGTTTGTAATAAAACCACGAATGCCTGAAAATTGACAGCGAAAATCGTGAAATATATACATAAAAGAATAATTGCCTGTATATATATATATATATATATATATATATATATATATATATATATATATATATTAAATATATAAAAAAACAAGCACACGTCATAACATTGTCGAAATCACTCCATTTACTTACAACGAATTAAAATTACAACAAATAAAGAAAAATAACGAGACATTTTAAACTAATAACCAAACAAAACTAACACTTATGAAAAATAGATGATTTAAAGTTTAGATGAATGTTTTTTCTTCTCTTCTACAAAACAAAAAACGCTTTAATTATTTCAGTACAGGGTTTCAGAAAGATTATGAAAAGTAGATAATTGAAAGTTTAGATACGTATTTTTTTTTTCTACTTCAATAAAAAAAAACGCTTTAATAATTTCAGTACAGGATTTTAGAAAGATTATTTAATTTAACACTTATAAAAAATAGATAACTGAAAGTTTAGATCAGTGTTGTTGTTTTTTTCTTCACTAAACAAAAAAAACGCTTTAATTATTACAGTACAGGATTTCAGAAACAGTATTTAACACTTATGCAAAATAGATAATTTAAAGTTTAAATAACTGTTTATTTTATCTCTTTCCTTAAATACAACACTTAAATAAATGCTGTTTTTTTTTCTTCTCTTCTCCAGAAAAATAAAATAAACGCCTTAATCATTTCTGTACAGGATTTCAGAAAGATTATTAAACACCTATATAAAATAAATAATTGAAAGTTTACATCAGTGTTGCTCTTTTTTCTTCTGTACTCTCAAAAAAAAAACGCCAAATATTTCAGTACAGGATTTCAAAACGTTTATTTAAACGTTTATTTAAGAGACATTTGAAACAGCTTTGCGCAAATCAGAATTAGTTTTAAAACAAAATATCAGAATTAGTTTTAAAACAAAATATCAGAATTAGTTTTAAAACAAAATATCAGAATTAGTTTTAAAACAAAATATCAAAATTAGTTTTAAAACAAAATATCAGAATTAGTTTTAAAACAAAATATCAGAATTAGTTTTAAAAAACAAAATATCAGAATTAGTTTTAAAACAAAGTATGCAAAAGTCTAATTTCTTTGAAAAATAAAATAATAAGTGGCCCCTCTATTCTTATTAATGAGAAGTAAAATAATAAGTGGCCCCTCTGTTAATTAAATAATAATAATAATAATTAATTGAAATTTTATTCTAATTAATGAGAAGTAAATTTATCGAAAATTAAACGATTAAAAAATTCGAATTTCTTAAATTGCGCAACCTATTTTAAATACTCGTACTCATTTATTCGAATTAAATTATTTAGTACGTAATTTTTTCACTTATTATTTAAAATAATAAGTGGCCCCTCTGTTAATTAAATAATAATAATAATAATTTATTGAAATTTTATTCTAATTAATGAGAAGTAAATTTATCGAAAATTAAACGATTAAAAAATTCGAATTTCTTAAATTACGCAACCTATTTTAAATACTCGTACTCATTTATTCGAATTAAATTATTTAGTACGTAATTTTTTCTTAAAAAATAAATATACATTATTCGAAAAACAACCCTGTTTTTATTTTGCTGTAGGATTTGCTAGGATATTTTTACAAGGTCTTTAATTTCAAGAAACATTTCTTTAAAAGGGTTTAAAATGATTCTGAACATGTTTAACTGTGATTTTTAAAGAAATAATAGTAATATATTAATAGTAAAATTAATGAATACTAATATATTAATAGTGCAATTAAGTAATAGTAATATATTAATAGTGACATTATACAATTGTTTACTTGGTTAAATTAATATATTACTATTAATTAATTTTACTATTAATATATCAGTGAATTTTAACTAAGTGTTTTCTTTTAAAATCATAGTTAAAAATGTTATAAAGGTTTTAAATTTCAAGAATCATTTTTTTAATAAACTGTTCGATGGTTTTCTTTGTCTCGAATATTACGATAAATTAACATAATGTTGACTTTATGGGGAAATAAATCAAAAACTATTGGGATGTTTGCATATTTTGAAACAGCAATATTTACTTGACATCCACAGCAAATTTCATGAAAATCCATGACGGAGTTTTTGAGTTATGTTGGTTTGAAAACCCAATGATTTTCTTTGTCTTGAATATTATGCTAAAATTAGTATCATACTGACTTTAACCCATTAATGGCCGACCAATTATAGAGATAACTCTATAAGTTGATTTTAGGTAAAATTCTGCACTTGTTTTTATGATACCTATGAATGACTTATTGTATTAAATACTGTGACTTTTTCTATTAAATACACATATGCTGTAAAATTTCAGTCATTCGTCGATTTCATATAAAAACGTGCAGTATGAAGTTTAGAACGAGTGATTCCACTCCCAGACTAAGCATGAAGTAAAATTTCGAGTTTAGAAAAGCCTGAAAATTTGGTTTGGTCGCTCCGCGAAGCGGAGCGGCCAAACAAAATTTTCAGGCTTTTCTAAACTCGAAATTTTACTTCATGCGCCACGCGCATAAAACGCTGAAATATTGTGAAGTTAGAAATACATTCACATTATTTTTCTTTTTAAATGAGTAAGAATCGAAATATTTAAATAACAAAATATTTACATTTTTCTTCATACATTTTCAAGTCAGGTGAAATAATATTATATATCAAATTAATTAATTTAGTAATTTAATAACCAAAAATTAATAATGTTGCGTATATGCATCAATGGCGCTTAATGGGTTAAGCAAAAATAAGTCAAAAAAATAGGGATCACGTATTTTTGGATTTTTGCACATTTTAAAAGAGCAATATTTACTTGACATCCAGTGAAATGTTTTTGAGTTACGTTGCTTTAAAAATTCAACTTTTCTTAAAATCCTGTTAATACTTCTCATTTTCACTGCAAGCGAAAATAACTCAAAAACCGTGGATGGTGTATTTTTTTATTTTTGCTTGTTTTCAAACAGCAATATTTACTTGATATTCACAGCAAATTTTATGAAAATCCATTAACACATTTTTGAGTTATAATTTTTTGATATGTTAATCCGGTTAAAATACCTCGTTTTCACTTCAAGCAAATATAACTCGAAAACTATAGATGGGGTATTTTTAGATTTTTGTATGTTTTCAAAGAGCTATGCTTACTTGATGTTCACAGTAAATCTCATAAAAATCAGTTATGGTGTTTTGAAAATGTAACTTTCAGGAAAATCCTGATAAAACAACCCATTTTAACTTTAAGCAAAAATTGCGCAAAAACTATAGATGGGGTATTTTTGGATTTTTGCATATTTTCAAAGAGCTATGTTTACTTGATATTTACAGCAAATTTCATGAAAATCCATTAACGCGTTTTTTAGTTATAATTTTTTCATTATTTAACTTCCAGGAAAATCCGGTTAAAATATCCCATTTTTTACTTCAAACGACAGTAACTCGAAAACTGTGAATAGGGTATTTTTGTATTATTACATATTTTCAAAGAGCTATAGTTACTTAACATCCACAGCAAATTTCATGAAAATCCATGAATTCGTTTTTAAGTTATGTTGTTATGAAAATTCAACTTCCAGGAAAATCCTGATAAAACATCTCATTTTTACTCCAAGCGGGAATATCTTATAAACTGTGGATGGCGTATTTAGGAATTTTTGCATGTTTTTAAAGAGCTAAGTTTATTTGACATTCACAGAAAATATCATGAAAATCCATTAACGCGTTTCTAAGTAATAATTTTTTTATTATTTAACTTTCAGGATAACCCGGTTAAAATATCTCGTTTTCACTTCAAGCGAAAATAGCTCGATAACTGTAGATGGGGTATTTTTGGATTTTTGCATGTTTGCAAAGAGCAATATTTACTTGATGTTCACAGCAAATTTCATGAAAGTCCATTAACGCATTTTTGAGCTATAATTTTTTAATAATATAACGATCCTGGAAAACCCGGTTGAAATATCAAGTTTTCACTTTAAGCGAAAATAACTCGAAAACTATGGATGGGGTATTTTTTAATTATTACATGTTTTTAAAGAACATATTTACTTGATGTTCACAGCAAAATTCATGAAAATCCATGAAGGCGTTTTTGAGTTATTATCTTTTGATAATTTAACGATCCAGAAAAACCTGGTTAAAATATTACGTTTTTATTGAAGTGAAAATAACTCGAAAACTATAGATGGATAGTTTTGGATTTTTGCATGTTTTCGAAGAGCAATATTTACTTGATATTCACAGCAAATTTCATTAAAATCTATTAACGCGTTTTTGAGTTATGTTGTTTTGAATATTTAACTTCCAGGAAAATCCTGATAAAATATCCTATTTTTTACTTCAAGAAAAAATAACTCAAAAATTATGAATGGGGTATTTTTGAATTTTTACATGTTTTCAAAGAGCAATATTTACTTGATGTTCACAGCAAATTTCATAAAAATCCATGAAGACATTATAATTGTTTTGATAATTCAACTTCCATTAAAATTCAGTTAAAATATCCTATTTTCACTTCAAGCGAAAATAACTCGAAAACTGTAGGTGGCGTATTTTTGGATAATTGCATATTTTCAAAGAGCAATAATTACTTGACATCCACAGCAAATTTCATGAAAATCCATTTACGCCTTTTTAAGTTATGTTGGTATGAAAATGTAATTTTCAGAAAAATGCTGTTAAATAACTCAAAAACTATAGATGGATAGATTTGAATTTTTGCATGTTTTCGAAGAGCAATATTTACTTGATATTCACAGCAAATAGTGATAATGAAGGGTTAAATTAAATTACACTCGGTTTGTTTCACAATTTTTTACTTTACTATTTACTCGACTAGTTTCGCGTTTTACAGCATTATCAGGAGTGCAAATTTCATCAAAATCCATTAACGCATTTTTGAGTTATATTGTTTTGAATATTTAACTTCCAGGAAAATCCTGATGAAACATCCTATTTTTTACTTAAAGCGAAAATAACTCAAAAATTATGAACGGGGTATTTTTGGATTTTTACATGTTTCCAAAGAGCAATATTTACTTGATATTCACAGCAATATTCATAAAAATCCATAAAGGCGTTATAATTTTTTTGATAATTCAACTTCCAGGAAAATTCAGTTAAAATATCCTATTTTCACTTCAAGCGAAAATAACTCGAAAACTGTAGGTGGCGTATTTTTGGATAATTGCATATTTTCAAAGAGCAGTAGTTACTTGACATCCACAGCAAATTTCATGAAAATCCATCTACGCCTTTTTAAGTTATGTTGGTATGAAAATGTAACTTTCAGAAAAATACTGTTAAATAACTCAAAAACTATAGATGGATAGTTTTGGATTTTTGCATGTTTTCGAAGAGCAATATTTACTTGATATTCACAGCAAATTTTATCAAAATCCATTAACGCGTTTTTGAGTTATGTTGTTTTGAATATTTAACTTCCAGGAAAATCCTGATGAAACATCCTATTTTTTACTTAAAGCGAAAATAACTCAAAAATTATGAATGGGGTATCTTTGGATTTTTACATGTTTCCAAAGAGCAATATTTACTTGATGTTCACAGCAAATTTCATAAAAATCCACGAAGGCGTTATAATTTTTTTGATAATTCAACTTCCAGGAAAATTCAGTTAAAATATCCTATTTTCACTTCAAGCGAAAATAACTCGAAAACTGTAGGTGGCGTATTTTTGGATAATTGCATATTTTCAAAGAGCAGTAGTTACTTGACATCCACAGCAAATTTCATGAAAATCCATTTACGCCTTTTTAAGTTATGTTGGTATGAAAATGTAACTTTCAGAAAAATACTGTTAAATAACTCAAAAACTATAGATGGATAGTTTTGGATTTTTGCATGTTTTCGAAGAGCAATATTTACTTAATGTTCACAGCAAATTTCATCAAAATCCATTAACGCGTTTTTGAGTTATGTTGTTTTGAATATTTAACTTCCAGGAAAATCCTGATGAAACATCCTATTTTTTACTTAAAGCGAAAATAACTCAAAAATTATGAATGGGGTATTTTTTGATTTTTACATGTTTCCAAAGAGCAATATTTACTTGATGTTCACAGCAAATTTCATAAAAATCCATGAAGGCGTTATAATTTTTTTGATAATTCAACTTCCAGGAAAATTCAGTTCAAATATCCTATTTTCACTTCAAGCGAAAATAACTCGAAAACTGTAGGTGGCGTATTTTTGGATAATTGCATATTTTCAAAGAGCAATAGTTACTTGACATCCACAGCAAATTTCATGAAAATCCATTTACGCCTTTTTAAGTTATGTTGGTATGAAAATGTAACTTTCAGAAAAATACTGTTAAATAACTCAAAAACTATAGATGGACAGTTTTGGATTTTTGCATGTTTTCGAAGAGCAATATTTACTTGATATTCACAGCAAATTTCATCAAAATCCATTAACGCGTTTTTGAGTTATGTTGTTTTGAATATTTAACTTCCAGGAAAATCCTGATGAAACATCCTATTTTTTACTTAAAGCGAAAATAACTCAAAAATTATGAATTAGGTATTTTTGGATTTTTACATGTTTTCAAAGAGCAATATTTACTTGATGTTCACAGTAAATTTCATAAAAATCCATGAAGGCACTATAATTGTTTTGATAATTCAACTTCCAGGAAAATTCAGTTAAAATATCCTATTTTCACTTCAAGCGAAAATAACTCGAAAACTGTAGATGCCGTATTTTTGGATAATTGCATGTTTTCAAAGAGCAGTAGTTACTTGACATCCACAGCAAATTTCATGAAAATCCATTTACGCGTTTTTAAGTTATGTTGGTATGAAAATGTAACTTTCAGAAAAATACTGTTAAAATATCCCATTTTTACATTAAGAGAAAATAACTCAAAAACTGTGGATAGGGTATACTTGGATTTTTTTACGTTTCCAAAGAGCTATATTTATTTGACATCCACAGCAAATTTTATAAAATTCCAACAATGGATTTTTGAGTTATGGCGTTTTTAAAATGTAATGCCCGGATTATTAATTATTTTATAAGATGATATTTGGTGATTGTTTCTCTCTTTTATTTATCAAGACCTTGTAAAAAAAAAAACGCCGACATCTACCAGTTATTCATTTAAACCACTAAAGAGGTATTAATTAATTACTGGCTACATAAAGTTACATCTCGTATAGTACATCAAAAAATTGTAAATCGAAATACATGCATACAGTAAGTTTCATTTAACTCTGAGTAGAAAATTTGACGGATAAACCCTGTAAATACAGAAACGACACATCGTTAATTAGATTGCCTATAATTCAGACAGTATAGACAACAGAATATACACAAAACCAAGTCTTTTAGATCCCCAGCTTAAGCATGAAGTAAAATTTCGAGTTTAGAAAAGCCTGACAATTTGGTTTGATAGTGTAGCGCGTAGCGCTATGCGACCAAACCAAATTTTCAGGCTTTTTTAAACTCGAACTTTTACTTCATGCGCCACGCGTATAATACACATTTAGAGTGAAGTTCAAAATACACTGCTAAGGTTTAAAAATAAATCAGTATGCTAAAGCAGTATATTTTGAACTTCAGAATATCTTAGTGTTGTATACGTGTAGCGCATGAAGTAAATTTTCAGGCTTTTCTAAACTCGAAATGTTACTTCATAACTCTTAAGAAAAACAACGAATATTTGAAGATTTACAGCATTTACGTTGTAATTGGGATATGTATACATAAAAGAAAAACTCTCTGTATACTTCAAATTAAGAAGATGGATACAAAAGATATTTAATTAATATTGTTTCTGTTATTTTTGCTAAATTATTTAAACTGGTTACTTGTTAAATATTTGTTCAGTCCCAGTTTGAAATTGATTAGTGTAAAGTTAAAAAGGTGTAGACCGAAGTGGATAATAAACCTTCAGAGCTCAATGTTCTAGACAGATTCTAACTTATATTGGCATCAAATATTATATGATTTTCCCCTCAACGTTGGGATTTGATGAAAAAGAAAGCAAATGAATACAATACGGTAATCCATATTTTATCACCCTAACCGAATATTGAAAAAACTTGAATTTTTGACTTAGTCAGAAGTTTTCAGTATTACATCCACACATTGATATAAACTAGACCGCACTGATGAGGCCTAGGATCTCAGAAAGCATCTGTTGTTTATCCAAGCACCCTAGAATACTAGACCACACTCACTAAGAAGTTAGAAGCACGTCTATGTTTATCCAAGCGCTCTGGAATACTAAACTCAAATTCGATTTGGTTCAGCGTTAAATGAAACTTAGTGTATTCGGGCCAGTAGCGTGTGTAAAAACGCCTCTATTACGCAATCATTTTTTATTTTTTTATTTTAAAGGAAGGACTTAACCGTCCGTACATATATTCATTTCTTTTTTTTTAGATAAATATTACCTACTACTCAAATATGATTCTCTTATTTCCTCTTAAATATTAATTTGCCGTCTCCTATTTTTTAATTGCCTATTTCCAAGAGATTCCTGTTTGTCAGCGACTCTTTGAGCATGTGGAAGAGCTCGATCTGTTGGTCGGTCTTCAAATAAGAGATCTGCGAGAGGAGCTTCTGCGGGCTGTCGCTCTGGATAAAGCTGGTGATGTAGACGTTGACGAACGTCGCCATCAAGAATTGACAGTCGAAACGGTCCATTATTCCACCGTGACCAGGAATGATATCTCCAAAATCCTAAATTGAATTTAAAAAAATGGTTTGAATAACCCAGGAAAAATGAAAAAGGTTTAAAATCCTGAAATCACTGGCACTTTCTGATTGAAGAAACATATATTGTTTCAAAAGATTGCAATAATTTGTGACTTACTTTTATTTTGAATGCTCGTTTGAATCCTGAAGCGAAGAATCCTCCGAACGGGCCGATCACACTGCTGAATATCGATAGAGAGAAGGAGTGGAGTGCAAAGGGAATCACACTGAACGTCGTTGGTAAACCGAACTGCAAACAAAAAAATATACAACAAACGCAGAAATTAAACGGAATGACTTACAATCTTTACAATACTTCCTATGTAAACAGGAAGTGTGAATTCTTCAGGCAAGAAAAGCGCGCTGGGCTCGCAATCAATCGTCATTCCTCCTTGAGTCTCATTGTAGGCGATTGGGCACACGAAATACGGAAATCTGCTCATGAAAGTAGAAATCTGGAAATGTTTAAAATAGAGTTGATTATTTAAAAAAACTAAATCACGCACTAATAAAATAAAACACCAAGAAAAAAAAAAAGACCTTTATTGGCATATCTTAAAGCTATTTACAATGTCAACACTATATTCTTACAATCTCAATACTATATTATTACCCCTCTCCTCCCTCCTTTCCTTTCCCTGCCCAACTTCTCCAGCGTCCTTACCCCTGCATATTAGCAATCTGTTTTCCTAATTCTAACCCTTAGCGAAGCAACGTCTTATGGCTAAATATTTCTTCATTATTTTAAGCATTCTGCATTCTATTATTTTTTTTCCCTCTTTCTCCCGTCCCACTTTCTCCAGCGTCTTTACCCTAGCTCCGTCCTCCCTCATCCATTCCGTCACCCTTCTATTCCCTTTCACTCCCACCCATTCCTCACTCACACCCTCACACTCCTCCGCCAAGTGCCTCCACGTATCCTTCCCCCATTCACACAACCTACATCTCATATATTCTTCCCCCATCCATCTTTTCCTTCCCCTCTCCCCAGACCCACACCTTGCCCTCGCCATTATCACCCTTTCATCCCTGTTCCACCCATCCTCACTCATGTATCTCGGCACCCTCCCATGTACTTGCCATCTTCCAAACATATCATTATATTCACTTTTGTCTATCCGTCCCTGTCTCTCCTGCGCTTCCACCTCCTTCATCTTCTCTCTCATCCACACCGCCACCTTTACCCCCCTACCCAACCATTCATGTACCTTCCTCTCTGCCAGTCCTCCCCTTTCATACATTCTCCTTCTCTCTTCCCTCCACCTCCCCCCTTCTACTTTCATGCACGCCTCCCATACTATTCTCACCAATCTCTCCTCTTCTACTCCGCATAATTTCATTTCATACTTCACCACTCTCTCCACCGCCTCACATTCCAATCTCTCTCTATTTGTTTCCTGCAGCAGTATATATCCCAGTGTCGACTTCTCTAGTCCCAGCATCCGTCTCAGGAACCATAACTGTTCTCTTTCAATCACCCCATACGCTCTCGTATTATATATTTTATTGGAGTTACGTGAAGGGTTGAATATAAATAAAAACTTGATACACCGCCGAGGGAGGTCTGGGGGAGGTTGGTGGAGACCCTATCTTTCTCCTTAAACTTCGAATTCTTCTTTTCGAAGGTTAAGGAGACGGAGAGGGTTGTTTTTAGGGAATGCAGGGTATTCGATACACTTAATTAGGAATAAAAGAGTTGAGGATTGTTAAAAATTAATTCTTGAATTCTGTTTTAATAATTTTTTTTTTTTTAATTTAAACTTAACTTTAACTAAATAACGGACAAACACTCTACACGTTAGTAAAGAACTTCAGTATTATGTTTATAATGTATTCCTATATTTCTACTTACGATGAATCCAAAAACGACAGTCGAAATTCCGCCACCGATGAATCCCTCCCAAGTCTTCTTTGGGGAAAGTTGAATGAGCGGAGTTTTCCCGAAGAAAAAGCCGAACATGTAAGCCATTATGTCGTTGCAGATTATCATCGAAACCGGCACGATGAACCAAACCAGACCTTCGAAGATATTCTTGATGATCAGGTAGGACTGAGTAACGACGATTAAAAGGGCGACGTGTGTCCAGGCGAAAAGAGAGAACTGCTTCATGTAGTATTTCTTGACTAGACTTAAGACGAACCAGACAAAACCTCCACAGTATAAACAGAACGAGATGAAACGGTGATACGTGACTAGAGTTCTCAGAAAATCCTAAAATTTTAAATTACAATATCAAGTTTTCAACCAATAATTTTTTTGTGGATCAGTAAACTACAGGGACATTTTTGTATAAAAATTGGATTTTTCGTAAATTTCTAAGGAGTTACAATTACTATATTTTTAAAAACTTACAAGTCGGTTGATTACTACTCCAAAATAGTCGACTAGACTCTCCCCATAGAAGAAATAATTGGAAGTGAGTAAAAAGTACCATGATAGAGATCTAAACCAAGGAAGACCGTGAATGCGGTACACTGCGTAACCGATGTTGATTATTTCAGCGAAACATTTCACTTGCACCACGAGAGCCTGAAAAAAAATATTCACATTACAGAAAAGGCAACCTTTAAAAGTCGTCTGTGGATAAAAAAAAGAACTCGTTGGTATTTTTATGATGCACTAAATATATATTTTATTTTGTGTACTTAAATGAGACAAAAAAAATTGAATGACCCAAAAAAAAAATGTGTAAGTGTATTTTCTGCAAATCCACATAACCATTCTGCTATTTCATTTGTTGATTCAATATAATTTGAACTTTAAAACTGGATGTATACTGGAATACAAACATTGAGAAATCCAGTTATAAAGTTCAATTTATATTAAATCAAGAAATAAACAAGCAGAATGGTTATGTGGATTTACAGAAAATATGCTGAGCAGCAGTGTATATCAATAAAACCTCTATACAGGGAATTTTTCTTTTCGGTATACTTTTCTCGATTTTACGATGTAAATTTTCAAATATTCGTTTTTGTATTAAAAACTTTCAATTTGATGCCTCTAACGAGTGTTTCCAATCCCAGATTAAGCATGAAGTAAAATTTCGAGTTTAGAAAAGCCTGAAAATTTGGTTTGGTCGCGTAGCGAAGCGGAGCGACCAAACCAAATTTTCAGGCTTTTCTAAACTCGAAATTTTACTTCATGCGCCACGCGCATTAAACATTAATTTAAAGGGTAGTTCAAAATACACTGCTAAGGTTTGATCGCATGTTCAATACAGAGTTTTAGCTTATCGTTTTACGAAATACGGTAACGCTAACGTTTACGTTAAACTTCCTTGTTACCTAGCAATAAGTAAGTTTAGCGTATAATATAGCGTTACCGTTTTTCGTTAAATGATAAACTAAAACTCTATTATTTTCACAAATATTTATATGAAATATGCGAAACTATACGGAAAAGAAAAAATCGCTGTATGCACAACAAATAAATAAACATAAGGTTTGTGCTGCACTGAGTTGAACTGACTGTTTGTTGTGACGTCACCAGTTAATGTTAGTGTAAATGAACTAAACTTGATATTGATAATCACATTTGTGAAGTTAATGCTGCAAAAAGATTCAGTGCCAACAATGTAACAACCCACTGAGCAAAAAACAAACAAATAACGTTATTTCAACATTGTAGCATCATTAAACTTTGTTTTAATGTTGACAAAACATTACTTAAATGTGTTTGCTCAGTGGGAAGTGTTGCACTAGTTCATAAACTGAACAGATCTACAGGGAGTTTTTCTTTAAAGTATACGTATTCCAAATTCAGATTATTTTCTTTAAATCTTTAGATATTCGTTGTGTTTTTAAATGAGTTCAATTTGAAGTTTTGAACGAGTGTTTTCCACTCCCAGACTGAGCATGAAGTAAAATTTCGAGTTTAGAAAAGCCCCGTGAAAATTTGTCGAGGGTCGCGCAGCGACCTGAGACAAATTTTCTGGGCTTTTCTAAACTCGAAATTTTACTTCATGCGCCACGCGTATAAAACACTAAAATATTGTGAAATTTATGTATATTTGAACCTCATTTAAAATCAGTGTTTTATATGCGTGGAGCATGAAGTAAAATTTCGAGTTTAGAAAAGCCCAGAAAATTTGTCTCGGGTCGCTGCGCGACCCGAGACAAATTTTCACGGGGCTTTTCTAAACTCGAAATTTTACTTCATGCTCAGTCTGGGAGTGGAAAACACTCGTTTAAAGCTTCAAATTGATCTCTTTAAAAAAAAACAACTAATATCTAAAGAGTTTAAGGAAACAAGCTGAATTTGAAAAACGTATACTTTAAAGAAGAACTCCCTGTATATCTTTGCTAATTAACAAAAAAAACTGTTCCCCTTGCTTGTACTCAATTTTTTTCAAATTCGCACTCTCACCCCTTTGCTTTTAAGTGCCTTATTTGGGAAAGTAGTGGCGGCAAGGAAAAGATATGGGAGTATATGTGAGAGAAAGAAGCTGCAGGCGGTGGAAAGAGTGAGCGAGGAATTGAGGGAATGCAGGAACGAGGCGGAAATGTGCAAGATGCTGAGGAGAGGGGAAAGGAAGAGGCAGTTAGGGATATCGTTGAAGGAATGGACAAGGAAGTGCAGAGTGCCAGTAGGGATAGGAGAAGACAGGCGAGGGAACGGAGAGGAAGAGTTCACGGAGGAGGAGGTCGAAAGAGCGTTCAAGTGAAGGGAGGGAAGGGAGGGAAGGCTGCAGGAAGGGATGGGCTGAAGGCAGAGATGTGGAAGGAGATTGGGGAAGGGGGGACGAAGAAATTCAGGGAGCTACTGAACCAGATGTGGAGGGGAAGAGTGAGCATACCGGCAGCATGGAGGGTGAGGAGGATGTGCCCAATACATAAAGGAGGGGATCAGAAGGATGCGGATTGCTATAGGGGGATAACGGTGATGAGCAAGGGATACAAGATAGCCATGATGGTAGTAAAAAATAGGCTAGAGGAGGAGGTGGAAGAGAAGGGGCTGCTACCGGAGACACAGGGGGCTTTAGGAGGGGTAGGGGGCGAGGGAGCAGGTCTTTACCCTGGCAAGAATGGCAGAAGGTGATGGAAGAGAAAGAGAGCGTGTATGCGGTGTTTGTGTACCTGAAAGCGGCGTACGACGCGGTACCAAGGGTAGGACTGTTAGAGTGTCTGAGGAGAAGAGGGGTGAGTGAGGGAATGGTAGAGTCGGTGAGAGGAGTGTATGAGGAAACATGGGCTGTGCCCTCATTGAGCCCGGTGTTGTTTAACTTCTACACGAGTGAGTTAGAGGAGGTGATGAGGAAAGGACAGGCGGGGGGGGGGGGGGGATTGGTGATTGGTAGAAGTAAGGTGTGAATGTTGGCATATGCGGATGATATGGTGCTGGTGGCAAGAGAGTGGGAACGGATGAAGGATATGCTGAAAAGGGCGGAGAGGTTTATGGATAAGAGGGGGTTGAGCGTGAATGTTAGAAAAACGAAACGGATGAGATTCAGAAATAAAGGGAGGGAGGGGAGGGTGAAGGAATTAGAGTGGAAGGGGGAGGTGATTGAGAGAGTTAAAAAATTCAAGTATTTAGGGTTTTTGTTCAAAGGGACGGGAGGGTATGAGGAGCATGTGAGGTGGGTGCAGGGGAAGGCTAGAAAGGCGTGGGGGATAGCGTGGGAAAAGTGGGGGAAGTGAATGGGGAACAATGTAAGAATGGCATGTAAAGTATGGGATGCGTGTGTGAGGTCAGTGTTAATGTATGGGGTGGAAGTATGGGGAACGAGAGGGTATGAGTGTATAGAGGCTCCCTCTCTCAAGTTGTGGTTCTTGAAGCGTATGTTGGGGTTGGAAAGGTCGACACCCGCTACATAGTACTACAGGAAACGAATATAGAGAAACTAGAGTGTGAGGAAATGGTGAGAATGGCTAGGTATGAGATGAAGTTATGGGACCTGGAGGAAGAGACACTGGTGAAGGCGGTGTGGGTGGCGTGCGTGAATGGGAGAGAGGGTGATGGAGTGGCTGGGGAATGGGGTAAAGATGGATGTGTGGGTGAAAGAGAAGGAGGTGGAACCACAGGAAAGGTAAAGGTGTATAGAGAGGAGTGAATACAACGATAGGTACGGGAGGTGGCAGGTGCCTAGGAGAATGCCGAGGTATTTGGTGGAGGGGGGATGGAGTAGGGAGGAAAGGGTGGTGCTGGCGAGGGCGAGGTGTGGGTCAGGGGAGAGAGGAAGGAAGGTGTGGATGGGGGAAGAGTATAGGAGGTGTGTAATGTGTGAGCGGGGGAGGGATACGTGGAGTCATCTGGCAGAGGAGTGCGAGGGGGTGAAGGAGGAATGGGTGGGAATAAGAGGGAATAGAAGAGTGACGGAATGGATAAGAGAGGATGGGGCCGGAGTAAGGACGCTGGAGAAGTTGGAGGAAGAGAGGGAAAGCAGAAGGAAGAGAGGGGTCAGTGATTAGTGTAGATATGGATGTATTATAGTATTATGCCAATAAAAGTAAAGGTGTATAGAGAGGAGTGAATACAACGATAGGTACGGGAGGTGGCAGGTGCCTAGGAGAATGCCGAGGTATTTGGTGGAGGGGGGATGGAGTAGGGAGGAAAGGGTGGTGCTGGCGAGGGCGAGGTGTGGGTCAGGGGAGAGAGGAAGGAAGGTGTGGATGGGGGAAGAGTATAGGAGGTGTGTAATGTGTGAGCGGGGGAGGGATACGTGGAGTCATCTGGCAGAGGAGTGCGAGGGGGTGAAGGAGGAATGGGTGGGAATAAGAGGGAATAGAAGAGTGACGGAATGGATAAGAGAGGATGGGGCCGGAGTAAGGACGCTGGAGAAGTTGGAGGAAGAGAGGGAAAGCAGAAGGAAGAGAGGGGTCAGTGATTAGTGTAGATATGGATGTAATATAGTATTATGCCAATAAAAGTCTTTTTTTTTTGTTTTTTTTTGTGCATGCGCCAGAAAATTCTTCTATTAATTTTTAATTCCTGTACAAATATATTTAGTATTCTATACTCAAACAACACACGTGCGTTTTATTTGTATTTGGTGGACGTGATTTTTCTTCCACTTTTTTAAGCATTTTGTTGATTTTTTTTACTTGAAATAGACATGTGTCAGTGTACTTACAGTGATCATTAAAGCTAGAGGACCTCCGTAAATCACCACAGCGAAGAAGAAGATCATGATGAGACTGAAAATCCCCCTGATGGTCCAGTTCCTCCATCTGTCCGGAAGACTCCCCAAGACCGCTTCCAAAATCGAAGGTGCTTTGTCCGTTCCAGTTGGGATGGTTTTGGACAAATCCGTTTTCGGGGAATCCAATAATTTGTCATCTTCACTGTCGATCTAGAAAGAAACAAAACCGTTTCTTCTTCCTCTTCGCATTTCATAATTGTTAAACTTCATGTCATGTACTTAGAAGAAATAAAGATTATTATAGAGAAAACGTTATATTATAAAAACGAATGTAGGTATAGAAAATTTTATAATTTATCCGTATTCATAATTAAATTATCAAACATATGAGCCGTTTATTTTGAAAGTGACCTAACTCCATGTCTCAGCTTTTTGTTGTTAACTGAAATAATTTTCATTATTGAAGGATTTCTGTCATAAACAGCAATTTCTAGTTATGTATATGCAAACTATATAATATATATTTTAATTATAAAGGTTTTACAATCAACAACAAAAAATTGAGAAATGGAGTTAGGCCACTGTCAAAATAAACGGTTCATATGTTCCTTTCAAACTTTTTTTTCATAGCAACCGAAAAATGCCGATTAAAAATTATAATGCAACATTTTTCTTTTTCTATTTATTAAAAAGATTTTTCCTCTATTTTTCGATAATCCTACGCCAACTCCGACTGCTGCTTCGAATCATGTAAACATTTTAAAACTTTACTTAATAATGCATTTTTTTGCAATGCAAATGAATGTTTAATGGTTACTACATCTGCATAATTGCAATCTAATATATTTGAAATAATCGAAATTTTTGTTTTCTCATACCAAATTACATAGATTTCCATTGTAATTAAAAACTCTGGGTTCAAATTTGATAAAAAAAACATAATATGTTTAGCGCATTTGTATTTAAATAATTGTATTAAAAATCGAAGACCGAATTAGTTGAAATGTCCAACTCTACGGCTCCGATTTCCTCATCACAAAAATATTTAAATTGCGACCCCACAGTTTTGACTCTAATTCCGACTCAGAGTTCACAGCACTGGTTCAAATTGTTTTCCATTTACTTTTAAACACTGATAAACTGTTCTGGTCCTAATACCAGTGGCCCTAAGTATTTACTTTTAAAATAAGGTAGCCATGATATATTGATATTTGGTAACTTCAATACAAAATTACTCAAAACAAACGCCAGTTACAAAAAAATTTTGCCTACGAAAGTTACTTATTTTTCAAAGACCTTTTGAATGATACCACTTTTGACCTGTCATGCCATTTAAAAAATTTGGGTTTTTGACATTTTTAAGCGAAATATCAGGGATGTCAACCCTTTTGGGAAAAAACAATATCACCATTCGATTCTTCAATATGGCTTTAGTAATGATTTTTTTTTATCCCAACTCTCTAAAACAAGCCGTTTTCTCAAAAAATGCCTGATACGGGTAGTCTGGGACATCCTGTATAATGCATCAAACAAAATCAATAATTAAACTAAAGATCTAGATAATGAAGACGACATTAAGCCATTAAACACCTTGAACAATGGCGTCACGTATGGAATTCTTCACATGACGACACAAGTCCAGGTTATTAATCTTATAATGTCGGCTTAATCTAACATAGTCAACCTGTTTTAATTTAATGACCTTGGTTATTAAAGTCAAGTGTAGAATTCCTCACATGACGCTAAAAGTCAAGGTTATTAAATTTATAAGGTAGGCTCATTATAATATAGTCAACCTCTTCTAATTTAAAATAATTTAGGTAAATCTACTACAACATAATGCATCAAACAAAATCAGTAATTAAACTAAAGATCTAGATAATGAAGACACAACATTAAGCGATTAAACACTTTAATCAATGGCGTCACGTATGGAATTCTTCACATGACGCCCAAATCAAGTTTATTAATCTTATGATGTCGGCTTAATCTAACAGTCAACCTCTTCAAATTTAATGACCTTGGTTATTGACGTACCGTGTGGAATTCCTAGCATGACGTTAAAAGTCAAAGTTATTAAACTTATAAGGTCGACTCATTATCATATATAGTATAGTATAGTATATCGACTCATTATCATATATAGTATAATGCATCAAACAAAATCAATAATTAAACTAAAGATATAGATAATGAAGACCATTAAGCGATTAAATGCCTTAATCAATGGCGTCATATATGGAATTCTTCACATGATGACACAAGTCAACGTTATTAATCTTATGATGTCGGCTTAATCTAACATAGTCAACCTCTTCTAATTTAATGACCTTGGTTATTGACGTACCGTGTAGGATTCCTCACATGACGTCAAAAGTCAAGGTTAATAAACTTATAAGGTCGGCTTATTATAATATAGTCAACCTCTTCTAATTCAAGTCCGTGTCCAGATCCCGAGCAGGTCGGACCGCTGCGCAAAAATTAAAACGCAATGCCAGCACGTGGTTAGACTCCTATCCTTTTGCATCCTTTCAGTCACATCCATTTTCAAATTCCTATTCTTTGCATTCCCTTCTAGTGTACCTCATCCTGCTAACTGCACGTGTATTTTCCTTTTCCTATTATCTCGGGAAGGGAGTTAGTCTAAATTTTAAATTCAGTCGATACTCCAATAATTTAATTATCAAAATATCTACAATCATTCCTATAACCTTTACCTTTAATAACTACCCCTATATTTATTTATTCAAATGGTTAAACAAACATTTGTTTAATTAATCCTGTGACTGGTCAACAGGGCTTAGATGCCAAGGCCATAAAAACGCGAAAGAAGAACCTCTTCTAATTTAAAATAATTTTGCTAAATCTAATACTACAAAATGCATCAAACAAAATGAATATTTAAACTAAAGATCTAGATAATGCAGACGAAATTACGCGATTAAACACATTGATCAATGGCTTCACGTATGGAATTCTTCACATGACGACACAAGTCAACGTAATTAATCATATGATGTCGGCTTAATCTAACATAGTCAACCTCTTCTAATTTAATGACCTTGGTTATTGACCTCACTTGTAGAATTCCTCACATGACGTCAAAAGTCAAGGTTAATAAACTTATAAGGTCAGCTTATTATAATATAGTCAACCTCTTCTAATTTAAAAAAAATTGCTAAATCTATTACTACATAATGCATCAAACAAAATGAATATTTAAACTAAAGTACTAGATAATGCAGACGACATTAAGCGATTAAACACCTTAATCAATGGCTTCACGTATGGAAATCTTCACATGACGATACAAGTCAAAGTTATTAATCTTATGATGTCGGCTTAATCTAATATAATCAACCTGTTCTAATTTAATGACCTTGGTTATTGACGTACCGTGTGTAATTCCTCGCATGACGTTAAAAGTCAAGGTTATTAAACTTATAATGTTGGCTCAGTCCAATATAGTCAACCTCTTCTAATTTATTGACCTTGGTCATTGACGTCACGTGTGGAATTGCTCACATGACTTTCAAAGTCAAGGTTGTTAAACTTGGAAGGTCGGCTCAATCTGATATAGTCAACCTCTTCTAATTTAATTACCTTGGTTATTGTCGTCACGTGTAGAATTCCTCACATGATGTCAAAAGTCAAGGTTATCCAACTTATAAGGTCGGCTCAATCTAATATAGTCAACCTTTTCTAGTTTAATGACCTTAGTTATTGACGTCAAATGTGGAATTCCTCACATGACGGCAAAAGTCTAGGTTATTAAACTTATAAGGTAATACATCAAACAAAATCAGTATTTAAACTAAAGATTTAGATTATGATAAAATACGACATTTGTTAACTTTACTCACGATTAAAGGAGGTAAACAGGTTTTTTTTGTGTAAGTGTGTGTGTGTTATGATAATTAAACTTATAGGGTTGGCTCAGTCTAATATAGTCAACCTCTTCTAATTTATTGATCTTGGTTATTGACGTCAAGTGTGGGATTGCTCACATGACTTTAAAAGTCGATTGTTAAACTTGGAAGGTCGGCTCAATCTGATATAGTCAACCTCTTCTAATTTAATGACCTTGGTTATTGACGTACCGTGTGTAATTCCTCGCATGACGTTAAAAGTCAAGGTTATTAAACTTATAATGTTGGCTCAGTCCAATATAGTCAACCTCTTCTAATTTATTGACCTTGGTTATTGACATCACGTATGGAATTGCTCACATGACTTTCAAAGTCAAGGTTGTTAAACTTGGAAGGTCGGCTCAATCTGATATAGTCAACCTCTTCTAATTTAATGACCTTGGTTATTGTCGTCACGTGTAGAATTCCTCACATGACGTCAAAAGTCAAGGTTATCCAACTTATAAGGTCGGCTCAATCTAATATAGTCAACCTTTTCTAGTTTAATGACCTTAGTTATTGACGTCAAATGTGGAATTCCTCACATGACGGCAAAAGTCAAGGTTATTAAACTTATAAGGTAATACATCAAACAAAATCAGTATTCAAACTAAAGATTTAGATAATGATAAAATACGAAATTTGTTAACTTTACTCACGATTAAAGGAGGTAAGCAGGTTTTTCTTTGTGTAAGTGTGTGTGTGTTATGATAATTAAACTTATAGGGTTGGCTCAGTCTAATATAGTCAACCTCTTCTAATTTATTGACCTTGGTTATTGACGTCAAGTGTGGGATTGCTCACATGACTTTCAAAGTCAAGGTTGTTAAACTTGGAAGGTCGACTCAATCTGATATAGTCAACCTCTTCTAATTTAATGACCTTGGTTATTGTCGTCACGTGTAGAATTCCTCACATGACGTCAAAAGTCAAGGTTATCCAACTTATAAGGTCGGCTCAATCTAATATAGTCAACCTTTTCTAGTTTAATGACCTTAGTTATTGACGTCAAATGTGGAATTCCTCACATGACGGCAAAAGTCAAGGTTATTAAACTTATAAGGTAATACATCAAACAAAATCAGTATTTAAACTAAAGATTTAGATAATGTTAAAATACGACATTTGTTAACTTTACTCACGATTAAAGGAGGTAAACAGGTTTTTTTTTTGTGTAAGTGTGTGTGTGTTATGATAATTAAACTTATAGGGTTGGCTCAGTCTAATATAGTCAACCTCTTCTAATTTATTGACCGTGGTTATTGACGTCAAGTGTGGGATTTCTCACATGACTTTAAAAGTCAAGATTGTTAAACTTGGCAGGTCGGCTCAATCTGATATAGTCAACCTCTTCTAATTTAATGACCTTGGTTATTGTCGTCACGTGTAGAATTCCTCACATGACGTCAAAAGTCAAGGTTATCCAACTTATAAGGTCGGCTCAATCTAATATAGTCAACCTTTTCTAGTTTAATGACCTTAGTTATTGAGTCAAATGTGGAATTCCTCACATGACGGCAAAAGTCAAGGTTATTAAACTTATAAGGTAATACATCAAACAAAATCAGTATTTAAACTAAAGATTTAGATAATGATAAAATGCGAAATTTGTTAACTTTACTCATGATTAAAGGAGGTAAAGAGGAGTTTTTTTTGTGTAAGTGTGTGTGTATTATGATGGAAACAATTCTAGTAGTTATTATTATGCTCAATATGTAAAATTTGATGAAATTTATTCAACGATAAAAATAAATACCGTTTTCCTTGATCTAGAAACAAACCAAAAATAGTAGTAGTAGCATAGACAATTGAGCAGTTGTATTTTAAATGTGTATAATAAATGTATGTAGAAGAAATTATTATTTTTAAGTATACATATTCCATTAATTAGAGCGTTTTGTAAATCTGCAGGAATTTATTGTTTTTATAATACAAGAGTTAAGTTTGCTTAATACCCACAGAACTTTCATGAAAATCGATCAGGAGTTTAGTAATTTGTGATCTTTTGAAAATATAATCCATTCAAATCACTTTAACTAAAAAAAAAAAACATGTTCATTATGTATGTGAGTATTTTGTCTTAATATTGACATTTGAATAATCTACAAATGCATTTACTTAACAATCATCTACATTTTATTTCTTTATTCAACTTACGGGTACACCATTTTAAAATATAATAAAGATAAAATTAAATACTAAATACAAATAAAGTTAAAACACAAAGTAAGATTAATACTAACATTTTCAGCTCATTGACATCTTTTTCTGGTCGCATATCAACTCCATGGGCCGCAACGACTGACACCTATTAATAAAAGGTCCATATCGCGTTTATCGATTTACCGCTCAATTTAACAATTGCACGTTCGCACTTGTGAATATCTGGGATCCGGGATGTGTTATTAATAAGAAATCGATGTGTGAATTTTCAACGTGCCATCGCAACAGTTTTTTTTTTTATCCGATTTGGTCCGCCCTGATGCGCATTAAGGCAATTGGATTGGAAACAATCCCCGAACAAAATCCAATAAAGAATATATAGTATGTTCAATAAAAAAAAACCTCTAAAGTGCCATGGTAAATGTTGGCAACTGTGAAATAATATATTATAATTATTATGTTTGACGTTTTATATGTCAATTCCTAAAGCGTGTAGCCAACTTAAATTTTAAAAAAAGATTAAATCATGGCACTCTGCGGGTTTTTCATTATTGAACATACGATACAACGAACACAAAATATGATGTAGATGGATATAACAATGATAAAAATTATAACCTACAAAAAAATACGAGATAGAAAATGTATTTATACAGCGTGTAATTAAACTAATGTACATCGTCTTAAGGGCGTATACACAAAATATTTTGACACCAATTGCATCAAAAATAAAATCGGAAAAAAATATTGGATTTTTCATAATTTTTCATGCATTTTTTACTTTTTGAGAACTTCTGGTTACCTGTGTTCATGATATTTTTCGTGGATGCGTAAGTTGTTGTATTTTTTATTTACTTTTACTACTGCGAGGCGCATAAATCACTTCGCACGCACTAAACACGCACGCTGTCTCGAATGACTAGATGAAACTAGGTCACTCATTTGTGGTATTGTTTATTTACTGCTACAACTGCGAGATGTATAAATCACTTAGCACGCACTACACACACACACACACACACACACACTGTCTAGAATTACTAGATGAAACTGGGTCACGTATAAAAAAAATCACAATAAGTGTTCAAATTGACGTCCGCCGCACTCAATGCACATTTGGGCTCTACGTATCCAATTTGCACGAACAGTAGCAAACATTTCACGAGGTTTTTCACGAATGGTATTAGCCGCGGCGTTTACTCGTTGTATCAGCATTTCAGCATTGTCAATTTCCGTAGTGTAGACTTCACTTTTAAAGTATCCCCAAAGAAAAAAATCTAAGGGGTTTAAATCCGGACTTCTTGGAGGCCATGGTACAAGGCCTCCACGACCAACCCAACGTCCTGGAAACTCATCATCCAAATATCTTCTAACGCGCCTTTTATAGTGAGCTGGCGCACCATCTTGCAAATATCACATTCTTCTAAGAACCGCTAAGGGTACATTTTCTAGAAGATCTAAAAGGTCATCTTGCAAAAATCGTAAATATCGTTCTCCATTCAAATTAAATGGGAACATAAATGGCCCAATTAATTGATCATTTAAAATACCTGCCCAGATATTAAGGGAGAAGCGATGCTGGAAATGAGTTCTACGCGTAACACGAGGATTTTCTATTGCATAAACATGCATATTATGGAAATTAAAACTTCCATTACGCGTAAAGCACGATTCGTCGGTCACTAAAATGTCTTTGGTAAAGTTAGGGTTTTGAACATTTTGTGCCAAAATCCATTGACAAAATGCAATTCTTTTGGGAAAATCATGGGGTTGAAGATGTTGTACACGCTGGTAGTGATACGGATAAAAATTATTGTCTCGTATAACACTGCTGACAAATGTGTGCGATACATTTAGCTGAGCGGCGATAATACGGGTACTTAAACCAGGATCCGCTTCCAACAGATTCAAAATTTTATCTTCCGCTCGCAAATATCGCATTGGACGGTCACCACCTCCGCCCGCTCCGGCGACGGGCTGCAAACTTCCAGTGTCGCGTGCTCTTTGTAATAAATTTCTAAATCGGTTTGGCGGTGGTAAGTGTCGTTCAGGAAATCGCTCTTGATAAATTCTTACAGCTTCCGCGGAATTACACCGAGTTTCACCGTAAATAAGAAACATGTCTGCCAATTCAATGTTTGAATAAACGTATCGCGCCATGTTACAAAATGTAGATGTTTCATGGAATAAGTTTCACCATAGACTAAACAGCAAACTATTTTTATGTTTAAAAATCATCCACTCTCGCCGCTCTTATCTAAACATTTCAATAAGAGTGGAGATAAAGTGAAGTGTGAACCTAATAAGGAAAAATATTGAATTTCATTAACACGTTTAGAAAATATTCGGAATTTAGTCAGCAATGGGTACTTATGAAAACGATAACATAGACATAATTCTTCACAATCTGACCCACTTTTCTCTGGATGGTGTAATTCGATATCCAAATCGTTTAAAAACTACCAGTCTATGTGGAATCTCTCTTAAAATACGCAATGTGCGCGTATACCAGATACAACAAACATGTGGCCTATTATTATTAATTATTTTTAATAATTATTTGTGAGCTAAAGGTATGGTAATTTCAAATGCAGGTATTGTTTATTTAAACGCTGCCCCTTATGTGGTAGAGAGCCTGTACAGTAGTTCGTTTACACGCTGTATAAGTCATTTATAGTATATTAAACTGTCTTGCAATGAAGAAATTTCCTGTTGGGCAATAAACACTTATTTTTTTATTATTATTATTTAGTTAGTTAATATACAGAAAATTTTTCTTTTGAGTATACATATGCATACGCTGTAAATGTTCCCAGATTTGTTGTTTTTTAAAAGAGTTCAATTTGAAGCTTTAAACGAGTGTTTCCCACTCCCAGGTTAAGCATGAAGGAAAATTTTGAGTTTAAAATAGCTCTATTATAATATTAAAAAATATACAGGGAGTTTTTCTTTTAAGTATACATACCCGAGTTACAGCGTATACGCTGTAAATCTTCAGGTATTCGTTGTTTCTTAAATTAGTGTAATTTTATGCTTTAAACGAGTGTTTTCCACTCCCAGGCGGAGCATGAAGTAAAATTTCGAGTTTAGAAAAGCCTGAAAATTTGGTTTGGTCGCGTAGCGCGCAGCGCTACGCGACCAAACCAAATTTTCAGGCTTTTCTAAACTCGAAATTTTACTTCATGCGCCACGCGTATAAAACACTGGTTTTAAGTGAACTTCAAAATATACATCTTTAGCATACTACTTTAGTAGCATTTTGTAAACTTCTCATTATATTAGTGTTTTATACGCGTGGCGCATGAAGTAAAATTTCGAGTTTAGAAAAGCCTGAAAATTTGGTTTGGTCGCGTAGCGCGAAGCGCTACGCGACCAAACCAAATTTTCAGGCTTTTCTAAACTCGAAATTTTACTTCATGCTTCGTCTGGGAGTGGAAAACACTCGTTTAAAGCATAAAATTACACTAATTTAAGAAACAACGAATACCTGAAGATTTACAGCGTATACGCTGTAACTCGGGTATGTATACTTAAAAGAAAAACTCCCTGTATATTTTTTAATATTATAATAGAGCTATTTTAAATAATAATATTTATATTTAAAACGTCATTGTTACTTTTATGTTTACTGTTTACGTAAAGGAAATGAGGGTAGATATATTTATTGATTGAAATACGGTTATATGGACTCGAGCCAGGATTTCCTGGGGGATTTCCTGGACGAGTTTGGCTGTTTAAAATCAATTTATGAATTATATAAGAGAAAAATTCGATCAATCTGAAACGTGCAAATGCAACCTTTAATGGACCGAATATCTAATAATAATAAAACTTTATTAACGGCAATTGACTTTCACAACAACTGAAAGAATATTATTTACAAAAAAGGTAAATACATTTTGTTTCTAAAATAAATAGGGGAGCCAAAATTTGAACATTTCAAAATTTACATGGGATTTCCTATGTTGCGTCCGCCAAGTCAACATTATTATTTAAAAAAATATATATTTTTCCTAATATTACTTTGTAATTGAGTTTTCCTGTTGGGTAATAAATATTATTATTATAATTTGACTCACCCAGGAGTTCTTCTTGGAAACAACAAATTGAATTAATTTTTAATTTTCAAGTTTCAATACGCATTTCTTTAGAAATAATTACATACTATGTGAGTATAACAGCACACGCAATTTAAAGTTTTAAATTCACGGGTGGCAATCACGAAAAATTGCGACAGTTCAAAGTTCGCACATTAAAACAAAACAATGATTATATCATGACTCTAAAACAGGCGACATTATTAATCAAATTAAGAGACACCGAAGTGATTAATAAAGTTGTAAAGGTCAGTTTTAAAATTTTACGCAATGTATCATACTTAATCTATATCGATTAAAATAATTCGTCAAAATATTTACATTACAAATATTCTTAACAGCCAGGCTTTGTGCACTAAAAAAGTCATCAAGTGCAAGGGAAATTATCATCGCTTGATGAATTTTACCTTTCAAGAATTAATATTGCACATCATTGCAATATTGCACCAATATTCTTAACTGCCAGGCTTCGTACAATAAAAAATGGTGATGTGTCCATCATAGTACTTTCCCCCGTAAATTGCGTATTAAATCACTTTTAAAATATTTGTAGCATTATTATTTTCAAAATGTCTTCAACTTTTTGATAACTACAACTTTTATTTGAAACATTTTTCAATTGGATCAACACATACTGACACAAACCAATGACTAGATAAAAAAACACTATTTATTGAATATCTCAAAAACTAAGAGTGCTATGACAAAAAGTGAAGATACAAAAAATCTTTAATATTTTATTACCTACAACTTTTATTTGAAACATTTTTCAATTCTATCAACACATACACTGACACAAATCAATGACTAGATAAAAAACACTATTTATTAAATATATCAAAAACTAAGAGTGCTATGACAAAACGTGAATCTACAAAAAATCTTTAGTTTTTCATTTCCTACAACTTTTATTTGAAACATTTTTCAATTGCATCGACACATACACTGTCACACACCAATAACTAGATAAAACACACAACTTTTGAAATATCTCAAAAACTAAGAGTGCTATGACAAAAAGTAAGTGAACACTACATCTTCATTTTGTTATTATCTACAACTTTTATTTGAAATAATTTTTTGTTTGATGAACATTTATTGAAAAAATCTGAAAAAACTGAAAAACGCTAAGAGTAAAGTACCACTTCCGGTTTTCCGATTTTCACCAAAAGCTTTTCAGTTCTTCCGATTGTAACAAAAAGCTAAAGTTTCAAGTTTCATCTCGATATCTTTAGCGGTTTTTGCGGTACAGCGCACATAGACACACACACAGACACACAGACAGACAGACATTTTTCAAAAATGGTCTTATTCGACTCAGGGGACCTCAAAACGGATATTTCCGCTAAAATTTTTGATTCGAAAATTTTCACGAAAACAATACTTTCCCTTTGTATTACATACGAGGGAAAGTAAAGAGTCGTAAAATGCAGGGGAAATTAACATCGCTTAATGAACTTTACCTTTAAGGCGTGAATATTGCACATCACGTGGGATTATTAAAATAATTGCGAGCTATATTTATGTGTACTTTTGCACCTAGTTGAAAGCATTCAAGGCTATTCTATTCGAATATGAATTGTAAATAAAAAATGTGTATTGAAAAATGCACATAAATTCAATATTATTGCAAGTAATTGATGAATGAAGACGCTTGTAATATTTATTAACGTGATATCAAACTTAAGAAGTGTATTTTTAACTTCCCTTTAAATCAGTGTTTTAGACGTGTGGCGCATGAAGTAAAATTTCGAGTTTAGAAAAGCCTGAAAATTTGGTTTGGTCGCGTAGCGCGTAGCGCTACGCGACCAAACCAAATTTTCAGGCTTTTCTAAACTCGAAATTTTACTTCATGCTTAGTCTGGGAGTGGAAAACACCCGTTTAAAGCTTCAAATTGAACGCTTTTAAAAAAATAACGAATATCAGAACATTTTTTGCGTATGCATACGTCTGTAAACTTAAAAACAAATATTAACCAACTAAATTAATTTTTACGTAAACACATTTTTCATCTCGTATTCGTATCAAATTTAAGCAGTATATTTTAAACTTCACTGAATCAGTATTTTAGACGCTTGTCGTATTAAGTAAACTTTGGAATTTAATTGAAAATTAATAGAAAACTATAAGTTTTCGTCTTTTAAGTATACAAATGCATACGCCTACAATTTTCTAACTTTCGTGTTCTTTTTTAAGAGTTAAATTTGAAGTTTCTAGCGAGGGTTTTCCACTCCCAGGTTATGCTTAAAGTAAAATTTCGAGTTTAGAAAAGCCTGAACGTTTGGATTTGGAAATCCAAATTCAGGCTTTTCTAAACTTGAAATTTTACATGCGCCACGCGTATAAACACTGACTTCAAGTTAAGTTGGATATAATTTAAACGACACGTTAAATCGGTGTTTAATGCGTGTGGTGCATGAAGTTTAGAGAAGCCTAAACTAAACTCGAAATTTTACTTTATGCTTAACCTGGGAGTGGAAACACTCCTTACACACTTCAAATTGACCAGTTTAACAAAAACCACAATTTCCTGAAAATTGATCAAACGTTCTATACTTAAAAATTCCCTATATTTTATTATGAATCTAATAAAACATGAAATTATATTTTCGCTACAGCTAAAATTATGACACAAGATAATTTGTATTTAATTAAGATTATCTGCGGTTGCATATTAATTAATTCCGGATGTAAACCATTGATTTAATCAACAATTAGTCAAACATTAAAAGTGCGATTCTTTTAACAATATACAGCATTATTTATACGTAAATTAGTCAAACGATTTTTAAAGTAGAAAACGCGCAACACAAACAAACAAGTTCTCCCTTTTATTCCCTTTACGTGCGTTTAATAAGGCCCCAGGGAAATCACCGTGAAGCACGGAACTTCAATTTAAAATAAAAGGAAAAATCGGGCGCAAATCTGAAAATACTCAGAAAATCGGGAACAAAAGAAAACCCACGCGAAATATTTCAAAATATCGCGATATAAATAGCGCGTGTTTGTTTATTTTTCCTTGCAAACAAACCACAAAGTTTATTTACACTCGCAGGGATAAATATTATTCAAAAATTAAAGATGAATTTTATAAACTTCTTAATATCGTAATATATAAAATTAAGATTATGTTCGTGTAATCATGTTTATTAATTATTATTGCACAATACACAAAACAATCGTAATTTCTCTTCTAATAAATTTATTAAAATTCTCCCAAATAATTCCTCTCATAATAAATTAATTTGCGGTTGAAAAAGACTGGCGCTATCTTGATTTACGTATTTTGCTTACTTAAGTTTAGTTGATAAAACTAAACGACTTAACACTTGTTTATCTGCACATTCCGATTTCCTTGAATCAACATTTTAATCGTGTATTACAGTATTTACAATGCATCTTTATTAGAAATATAAGTAATGTTCTGATTATTTAAGTACGCTTACTAGTACACGCAGTGCACACTAATGAAAGGGGGGGATTCTTCAATCCGTCGATTTTTTATGACTTACGTTGCTGTCAGCCGATTCGGGATTGTTGTCTTTGGAGGGCCTCCTCTGGCGTACCTCGGACATGCTTGCGGCCGCTTATTTCTTCGATTGGAGCGCCTTAAAATCGGAAAAACATCTCTCGACGTCGCGAAACTGGGACGAGAACTGTCAAAACATGGCAATGATGGGTGTGCGATCAATAATCCCGGGGCGTCGGCGCACTGTGCTCGGAAATTGGGATTTTAATAATTCAACAAATTTTTGCGTGAAAATTGTGCGGAAAACTGTTGGATTGAGAGTGTTCAAGTTGAATGATCGCACTTTATTTTGAGGTTATGCGACGTTGCCGTGAATAAATAGCTGATTTTATTTGAGTACAAATAAATAAATGGACAGTAACACAATCATATAAATAAGATTTGGAAATGTATAACGAATTTATTTAAATCGATAAATTCAGCTTTAAACCGTTTTGAAATTTAATTTATTTTTGAATTTAAATTAGGTTCAACTTCATTGCATTGAAAGCGCTACCTACCATTACCTCCTTGAAACCCGACTTGCTTTCTTGAATTATACTCTCAACTTTAATAATACACCATCTATGAATCAATTTTATTATTTTTTTTTTTTTCTTTTAAATCAACACCAACTTTAATCAAACAGCACGTTTTCTTTATGCGTTTGCAAGAAAAATAAATTATTTTAATTGATTTAGCGCATTTGTCAGTTTTTATATTCTGTTGGTCTATTTCATTAGCAACACTTTTATGTAAAATCAATAAACCCAGGGTAACAAAATACTGAATATAGTATTAAATAAGTGTAATATATTCAATTTAAACCATAAATTTGCTTTAAAAACGTTTTATTTCAACATACTTTTTAATTTAAATTAGCTCCAACTTCATTGCGTTGAAAGCGCCTCCAACCATTACCTCCTGAAACCCGACGTGCTATCTTGAATTATGCTATCAACTTTATAAATACATCATTTATGAATCATCATCATTTTCGTTTTTCCAAATTGGCTGCCTTGTTTTTGATAATCAATCGGCGAACAACAAACATAACCTCAGTAGAAAAAAGTAAATTTCCCTTATCGGATATTAAACTTGAAACAGCACTTATGCAGCAGTCAATAGCGGAAAAGTTATAATCAAAGGATGTTTTCTCAAGTATTTCCAACTGTGATCATTAGTCTAATAGTGTACACCAAAGCGCAAACGGATTTTTACAACGAGGAGCTGATTCTGAAGCCGCTGTACAACAACAAAGTCTACGCACACTTTCAATTCACAACGAAATGGGATGTCGATTCAAATCCTGAAAATTGTAAGTGTTTAACTCGATAATTGCAACTCAAATCGAATAAAGTGTAATCACTTTTATCACTATGGAGGTAAACATGACTCAATTCGTTTGATTAAGCTCGATTACTCAATAAGTAGGTATGACAATAACAGAAATTCAAGCCAACTCAAGTATTTGCTTGCTTCAAGAAGGATTTTAGTAATTGTAAATATATATTTACTTGAGAAATTAGGGAGGGGCTGAAAACAAATTGTTCACAATATAACAATAAAGATTTTATTGTAACTATTTCAGCTATTATTAAAGTAATATTAAAACTATAAATAATTCTAATAATAATAAAGATGGTATTTTCATTAATTAAAATACATATGAAATTGCCAATACTTTGTTGTAGAATAATTAAAGAAATATTAAAAGTACGATACTTTCACTAATTGAGTGTTTGAATTTGTCTGTGTGTGATAAATTATACTTTGTCTCAAAAGTAGGAGGACCACAACAAATTTTCCAGTTTACACAGCCGAAATATAAATGAAAAGTTAAACGAGAGTGGATAATACAGAAATACTTACTTTTAATGTATTGATAACACTGTTTTTAATTTTTTTTTTATTTTGGGGTTTTACGTCATCTATTTCCGCTGCTAAGGCCAATCATGACGCCGGAGATTAGGTCTACAGCTATCCGGCGAATTTTGCCGAACCCGGTGGGAGTTCCAACCCACCGGTAGGGATCTTTAACGTGCACGCAACATCCAGGCAGTACACGGGTCCTACATGCATTTAACGTCATATCCGAGAAGACGGAGTGTTTGGCTTTTTTATCCTAACCTATATAAATGCAGACAACTTGTTAGGCCGGTATTTGAACCCCGGTCCGTGGCGTGGCAGTACAACACTCTAACCACTACACCACCAAGCTGCCCGATAACACTGTTCAAACACAAGATGTGTAAATAAACGCAAATTGCTAATGGCAAAGAAACGTCAGTTGTCATTTTAACTTGACAGCTGCAATTTCACGTGTTTAAATCTTATGCTTCAGTTTTAATTTGCCTCTTCAGCAGCCAATAAGGTCTCATAATTTGATCAGCTGATTTTGTTGTGATCCTATTTTTTAGACAAATCATAGTTGTAGATTGTAGTAGTATCACACTTTTAATATTACTAACTTAATTATTATTAAATCATTGTTGCTTCTCCTATAATTTTATGAATTGTTCTTGTTTTAGTGTTACAAACCTGCCTTTTTCCGAGGGCGGTAAGCGAAATCATAACCCGCCACAACGTACAAGAGCTCCACATCAGTTTAACGGCGGGCCTGTGGCGTTATGAGAGCTGGGGCTACCCAATTTTGGATGCGGCACCCGGAGCCGAAGTCTGGGCTTGGTTTAAACCAGACACGAAAGACGTCGATAAAAACTGGCGTGAATTGTCCAACTCGCTCTCCGGATTATTGTGTGCTTCGCTGAACTTCATCGATAATACAAATAGCATCAGCCCGGAGATTTCCTTGAGGCCCCAAGGGGTGGTTAAAGAGCAAACGAATTCAACGTTTTTGCGGTATTCCTCGCTGCCCAGGGAGATTGTTTGCACTGAGAATTTGACGCCGTGGAAGAAATTGTTGCCTTGCGATTCGAAAGCCGGGCTGGCGACTTTGTTGAATGCCGGGTTTATTCACAGCACGCAGTATCATTCGATCGGGATCCATTTGAGACCAGTTTGCCGAGATGTGGATTGCCGGCAGACCAGCTTGGAGTTGCAGCAAACTGTTTCTTTGTTATATGATTATGTGATTTTAGGGACGAAAAATTGGTCGATGCGTAAGTTATTCGGACAAGGAATTTTGAACACTTGCCCACTAGCTAATTCAACCTTGATTTACGTCGATGTAACCTCGAAAGAATCGATTACGTATGAGCTGAATACGGAGCCTGATGATTACGTGGTTTCCGACAGGGGCGGGTTTACAAATACCTTTGCGAGATACGATGTTGAAAAATCGAAGCCTATGAGTGTAGGTTGTACGTTTTCGGATAAAGAGGTTTTTAATGTGAACATCCCGCCGCCGCTTCATGCTAATCAATACAAAACGGGCTATGGACAGCAAAAGGGCGGAATTGTGACCACCGTTTACAACAACCATTGGGCGCCACTCGAAGTCGTGGTCCTACAAAATTTCCCATGGTACGTCCCAGTTTATTTACACTCGATGAAAATCCAGGCCGATGGAGTTGATTTGAAGCCTCTGAAGTTACAATACAAACCTGGGAAAATCCGCGAAAAGCACCACTATTTAGAGCTAGTCTTAAAACTCCCGGCGAAATCAACAACTTCGATCACCATCGAATTTGATTACGTCTTCCTCAAATGGCAGGAGTATCCGCCTGACGCCAACCACGGTTTCTACATTGGATCCGCAATTATTTCCTCTTCGCTCCCCCTAGCGAAAAATTACACGGGCTTACCCCAAGACGGGAGTTTCATCTCTGATTGCTTCAACGCTTCAAGAAGCGGGTATCTCGTCCAGATCAGGACTGAGTCGATCGTGATCACACTGCCGACTCCTGATTTCAGCATGCCTTACAACGTGATCTGCTTGGCATGCACTGTTGTGGCCTTGGCGTTCGGGCCGCTGCATAATATCACCACGAAGAGGCTGGTGCTGAGGGTGAACGATCGAAAGAATTTGGTGCAAAAGGTTAAGGAAAAGCTGGCCGCTGTTTTTAAGAAATGAGGTCGGTTCCACGGAAGGAAGTTTTTTGTTTTTGTTAATGCGTGAAGTAAATATAGAACTTGTGTTTGTATTTTTATTGCGTTTATTTAACTAACCTGTTTTCCTTTTTTCGAAAAAGTCTATCTTGATTGTCATATTGATTATAAAATGAATATTTGAGATTCGAAACTATTTACGATGTTTAAAAGAGTTCAAATTCAAGCCGTAAACGAGTGTTTTCCACTCCCAGACTAAGCATGAAGTAAAATTTCGAGTTTAGAAAAGCCTGAAAATTTGGTTTGGTCGCCTAGCGAAGCGGAGCGGCCAAACCCAATTTTCAGGCTTTTCTAAACTCGAAATTTTACTTCATGCGCCACACGTATAAAAGGCTGATTTCTACTGAAGTTAAAAATATTCTCGTTTAGCAGTGTACTTATAATTTTTCTTAAGCAGTTTATATTTAATACTGATCTAGCGGTATATTTTTAACTTTACAATATTTTAGTGTTTTATACGCGTGGCGCATGAAGTAAAATTTCAGACTTTCCTAAACTCGAAATTTTACTTCATGCTTAGTCTGGGAGTGGAAATCACTCGTTTTAGCTTCAGATTGAACTTGAAAAAAAATCCTAACACAGCCAACTTGAATTAAATAATTTAAACAAGTTGACTTAAATAAAACTTGTGACTTTGAGCACTTGTCCTAGACAAAAATGTATTAAATTTTTAAGATGATTAAAATTTGTAATCAAACAGCGTTTTTAGAATTAAATGAGCTTTAATTTAAGCTGAAGTGCATTTTTTTTTTACTGAAGAATTAGTAAAAAAAATGCACTTCAGCTTAAATTAAAGCCCATTTAATTCTAAAAACGCTGTTTGATTACAAATTTTAATCATCTTAAAAATTTAATACATTTTTGTTTAGGACAAGTGCTCAAACTCACAAGTTTTATTTAAGTCAACTTGTTTAAATTATTTAATTCAAGTTGGCTGTGTTAGGATTTTTTTTCAAGTTCAATCTGAAGCTAAAACGAGTGTTTTCCACTCCCAGACTAAGCATGAAGTAAAATTTCGAGTTTAGGAAAGCCTGAAATTTTACTTCATGCGCCACGCGTATAAAACACTAAAATATTGTAAAGTTAAAAATATACCGCTAGATCAGTATAGACAATACTGAATTAACCGCTTCTAACTACAATATTCTTCGATATGATAGGAGAGATTGAATAGGAGGAGGTGTACTTCTTGCAGTTGCCGAAACCCATAGGATAGTCGATCTAAAGCTTATATCACCCATAGAGACTATTGATATAGTAGGCTGTCGAGTCAGTATCAGTAAACATCTATTGAATATAATCTGCCTGTATATACCACCTCTAACTGCAGATGATGATTACATGACAGTTCTTGATTATTTAAACATAAATGTGGACTGGGATAATTTGATTATTTTAGGTGACTTTAATATACCAGAATATAAAATCAGCATTGAGAATCCCATAAAAATAACACCTGCACTAATCACCCTTAATAGCTATTTAGTATCATGCGATCTAGCACAAGCGAACAACATAGTCAACAGTATGAATAGAATCTTGGATCTTATAATCACTAGCAAAACATTACAAACAGAAGTGACTAACTGTGACCTACCACTTCTTCCTATTGATCAGTATCATCCACCTTTAGACATTCACCTCAATGTTTTAACCCTTAATCCACGTCATCTTCAACCTAAAAATAACAGCTTGGTTTATAACTTAAAAAAGCTAACCTATCCGCACTGTATCAAGATCTCAGTGAGCTAGATTGGAATGAACTCTACAAATGCAATTTATCTGATGGATCCTGTACTATATTCTACAACAGACTATATGAAACTATAGATAAATGGGTTCCTAAGGTCAAATTAAAGAAAAGAACGCGATATCCTACATATTTTAATATAAATATCATTAGGCAAATTCGTTTAAAGAACAGGCGCCTCAAGGCTTACCGTGCACACAGAACAGATAAAGCGAAACACGCATTCAGAAAAGCAGATAATCAACTAAAAAATAGTATTTATAATGCTTATAAGAACTATATTGAGTCTTCAGAAAGGCAGCTCTCCAGAGATCCAACCAAGTTCTGGGATTTTGTGAATGACAGGCGAAATCAAGATAGTATTCCTCCAGTTATGTTATGGGAGGGAAATACCTTGGAAGAAGGTTCTCAGATTGTGGATGCGTTCGCTGATTACTTCGTCCTGAACTACACAGATGCTCCAATACTATCTGAAAATACATCCAGCATGACTTGTATGGGCCGAGTCAGCTTCTCAGAAGAAATGGTTATGGCGGAATTAAGAAGAGCGAAGAACAAGTTTACTATGGGCGTTGACAACATCCCATCATTTTTTGTAAAAGACACTGCAGTTGTATTAGCTAAACCATTAACACACATCTTTAATAATATTTTGAATTCCGGCATCTTCCCAGTATTTTGGAAATCTATAAGAGTAATTCCTGTCTATAAAAAGGGCGATAGGTCGGATGTAACGAATTATAGACCAATCTCCTTACTATGCAACTTCTCTAAAACGTTTGAACGCTTATTAACCGATAATTCGGTGAAGTCTAACCTGTCTCCTAAACAACATGGTTTTATACCGAAACGATCAACTATGACAAACGTAGTTAATATCACTCAACAAATTTCTTTTAATATGGATCAAAGGATGCAAACTGATGTAGTATACACCGACCTATCGAAAGCATTCGATCGTATGCCTCATGATATTTTGATTACAAAATTACATTCATTTGACTTGCCTGAAGGTATTGTTATCGGGGTGCGGGACGTCGCTTGCTGTTGTGCTAATTTTTATAAAGAGCATGAGTTATGCACTAACGACGTTCCTCCGTAACAACTCCGGTGGCTCAGGATTGGTCACACACAAAATAATAATAATAAATTGACTTACCTAAATATCCTTGGTCAAAAGGCACTCATTTTTATTGTATACAAAAAGGTTGTTTGAATTTTGTATGATTTAAAATGACTATTGTTTTGAAAAAAATAACACTTAAAATTTATTAACAGAAAAAAAAGGAAAAGGACCAACAAAAATGTAATGAATGAAACAAATGAACACAGAAATACAATGATTAAGCTATACAAACAATGATAAAATGAGCGATGATAAAAATATATGAAATGAACAAATGAATGAAATTGATTGAACGTGATGTGACGATTCAATGAATAATGACACCGACAACTTATAGGTACGCGACGACTTACAAATGATGAAAACTTCACTTCATGTATCCTGAATGCGTTTTTGAACTTGATGTCTGGAGTTCGACTGACGTGTGATGACCGAATCAAGTTTTCGAACTGTACTGCCCTTTTCTCTGTCTTCCGCTGTCTCTTATCTTCCCAACCACCGCTGCCTTCACCTCCGCCATGTATCTTGGGGGTGACGGTGATTGGTCGAGAACGTGGTGGAAGAAGCAGAGGGTGGAGTTTTCATATTTACCTGAGGCCAAAAAACCAGAGGCGTTTTCGACTGCTCCGGCGTGTCGAAGTTTGTGCTGCAGATGTTACGACCATAAACCTTTGTTCTCGCAGTTTTTCCGAAATTTTGAGAAATTCCCAAAGGCTTTGTTTTCATGGTCGTAAACATCTACAGCGCGCCGTGGGTTTTATGGCGCTGGTCCTCGGAGGTGCGGAATTTTATGACCTTCCTCGGGGTTGTAAACTCGGCCGGTGCTGGTCGCGCGGTTAATGATGGGGTGGTTTGCAAGTCGTCATTGTTGGTCACGTTCGGGGGAATTCAATGTTGGACTAATTTACATATTTACAAGAAAAAAATATATACAAAAGAACATCGAATGAATGGTTACGAACTTGAGTCAATTGGAATTAAAATGATTATGAAATGAAATGAGCAAAACAAATGGAGTCCGATGTTTTCGCGAATGTGAATAAAATAATCAAGTTACGACGTTTCCGATAAAACGCCGGTAACAGTATTATTAACGTCATAACCTCGTACCTCGTGAACAGATCTCAATATGTTGAACTAAGGGGGCACAAGTCACGTAACTACATCGCTAAAAGCGGTGTTCCCCAAGGTTCTAACCTGGGTCCGCTGCTGTTTTGTTTGTTTGTTAATGATGTAGTTGATGCAATTAAATGCGGGGTGCTTATATACGCAGATGATATAAAGCTATATAGAACTGTGACTTGCCAAAGGGACTGTGAAATGCTGCAGCATAACCTTAATAAGTTGAACACTTGGTGTAAGGATAATAGGCTTTGTCTAAATCCCACTAAGTGTTCAGTTATGTCTTATACTCGCAACGTATCCTCTGTTTTGTATGCTTATATCATTGATGGAGTTCCTATAAACCGTGCTAATGATATCCTCGATTTGGGGGTACATTTTGACAGTAAACTAACATTTAATGCACACATTCTTGACATAACGAAAAAATGCAGTAGAAAAATTGGCTTCATTGTGAGAACAACTAGGAACTTCAAGAATCAGCAGACGTTAACACTACTATTTAACTCGTTAGTTAGAAGTAAGCTCAATTATTGTGCACCTGTATGGTGCCCCTATAAGCAGCTCTACGTGCGGCATATTGAATCTGTGCATAGAGGTTCTTAAAATTCTTATTTTGGAAAAAGCATGGCATCTATCCGACTCGCGGATACCCATACGATAGTTTGCTTTCGGAATTTAACACTTTGTCCCTTGCCGATAATCACAATTTAATTAATGTTATTACACTGTACAAAATCCTACATAATCAAATAGATGATATGAAATTGTTAGAGTCGTTATCATTTCATGTGCCTCGATTAAATGCTAGAAATTGTCTAACTTTTTCCTTCCAAACGCCCAATACTAACCACCACAACCATTCCCCAATTAATAAAATGGTTCACAGGTATCACCAAATACAGTACGATACTGATATATTTGCTAGCTTTTCTGAATTTAAACAAAAGGCTCAGGAGTGTATGCTTATCAGGGTGCAGCTATGATCTAAACCTGAATATGGTTAACTTTATTTGTTGTATGTAGTTGCCACACTTCACCGGAACATTATGTTAGTCTCATTGTTTTCGTTTCATCGCTTTGTAATATATATATATATATATATATATATATATATATATATATATATATATATATATATTTATTTTTATTTGTTATAGTAATTTCTTAAATGTAACAATTGTTTATGTATTTCTTCGTAAGATGTAATTCTGTTGGGAATAAAGATTATTATTATTATTATTAAATATATACTGCTTAAGAAAAATTATAAGTACACTGCTAAACGAGAATATTTTTAACTTCAGTAGAAATCAGTCTTTTATACGTGTGGCGCATGAAGTAAAATTTCGAGTTTAGAAAAGCCTGAAAATTTGGTTTGGCCGCTCCGCAAAATTCAAAAACGAAATCGATTTTTTTCCATACCCTTTACGAAAATCTCAATTTTTAGGTGACAGTTTTTATATTATAAAAAATCTGATAAAAATCATACACATTCTAATTAATGTTAGTAGCAACGCGAGGTAGTTATTTTCCTCAGAAAAAAATTCCTAACGCATCCAGCTCGATTTAAACTAATTTCAACAAATCGACTTAAATAAAACTTGTGACTTTGAGCGCTTGTACCTAACGCAATTCTTGTGGGAAAAATATCACGGCTCCAAGTGTATTGGCTAGTTGGAACGTATTTGCGTTTGTTTAATGAAGAGGAAGAAATGTGTTGTAGTTTTACGTAAATCCAAGCGAACTGTCCATTCAATTCATAAAAGGAAATAATCAATTCGAATTTCACTCGAGCGAAGAGAAAGTGCAGAAAAGGCGATCGCTTCCTCCATCGCCCAACAAACCGTGAGAACGGCACGTGCACTCACTTCTTCATTCCATTCTATCACAAACGACAAAACTACCAACAAATATTCCTCAGAACAATTTGAAATGCAACTAAAATTATAACTTTAAAAATTCATAAATGCTGGTTCGTTTAAATTAAATTTGTCTGAAAATAACATGATTGTGAATAGAGTATTAAATTTTTTTACAATTATATATGAATAACATTTATTGTATTTTGTTTAGATTTATGTATTTAATTAAATCTTACAGTTAGTAATGCAAAATATGAAATTTATTAGAAATCTCCAATTTTCCAGATTATTAGAACAGTAAAGTGATATGTAATCAAATTTATACTTTTCTTATCATATATATTTGAAATTAAATCGATTGTTACTACAATCTACTACAAGTTATTATTATATACACTGATGACTGTTGTGTTTAAACTAACGATATCCGTATTAAAAAAAAAACAAACGTTAAGTTTAACAAAACAAAAATCTAATTGAAATTCAATCCTCGTTACGTAAAACCATTTTCACAATTCATAGATCTCGAACAGTGCGGCAGTAGGTGTCGGTAGCAAGGTTGTCTCAATAAGTGGGAAACCGGTGGTGGTGTCAAGAGCGCGCGGCGAGCTCTCAAATACGCCGAAACCCGCGACCCGCGAAGTCCTCTCGCTGCGTTTTCAAAAGTTCATCCGCCGAAACACACCTCTTGTCCTAGTTTTTTTTTTCGGAATTCGCACTGCAGATTACTTTTTTAAATGTTAAGAGTGCAATGATTCCGGTTTAGTTTGGGAGTGTTGAAAAGTGAACGCGAGTTTTTTTTTTTGTTTGGAAAATGTTGGAAAGGGTTTGTGTTTTCGCGCTGGCTTTGATCGGTTCATACGGATTTGCTAATTGCGATGGGTGAGTTCAAAGAATAATCGGGTAACCTTTTCAATTAGGATTTCTTATCAATTAATGCCTTTTACTGCTGGGAGGATTATCTTGAATTTAATTTTGATGCAGCGTTTAAACTGTAATTGCAGTTTAAACGCTGCATTAAAATGCAGTCTTTTTTACTTTTTTATTTTTACTTTGATATGTAGTTTATTTTATTTTTTTGTATTATTATTTAGTTAAGATAATATGAATATGAATTACCCGCCACAATCTAAATTAATATCCCACTGAGCAAACGCATTGAAGTAATGTTTCATCAACATTAATGTTGTTACAATGTTTACATAACATTATTTGTTTATTTTTTGCTCAGTGGGTATAATAACAGAAATAGGTAAATAAAACTTTAAGTATGAATGAAATTAATTTGGAATGAAAACACTAACACTTTCATTACAATAATTTGTGTTTTGTAAGATGTACACTTCGAGTACTACATACTCATTATCAATAGCTAAAAATTATTTTGAAGAAAGTGTTAGTGTTTTCATTCCAAGTTTAGTTGAAATCTTTACGTAACTTAACAGCCAAATTCCAATGAATGAAGTTGCCAATACTTGGTTGTAGAATACTTCAAAGAAAAAATAAAAATATTGGACATATTAATAAATATTTATCTATTATAGCTATAACATGCATTTGCAATTCCATTTAAGTATTATGTGCGAAAGTAAATCGCAAAAGGTTACAAAATACGTTCTTGGTAACTAAAACACGATATTTCAGTGTTTTACACGCGTGGCGCATGAAGTAAAATTTCGAGTTTAGAAAAGCCTGAAAATTTGGTTTGGTTGCTCCGCTTCGCGGAGCGACCAAACCAAATTTTCAGGCTTTTCTAAACTCGAAATTTTACTTCATGCTTAGCCTGGGAGTGGAAAACACTCCTTTATAGCTTCAATTTGATCTTGAAAAAAATTCTACGTTCTTTTTTTTACTGGATATTTGATGATCATTTTAATCGAATTATTATAATTAAAGTTGATGTATACGTTTTTAAACTTCACACAAAATCAGCTTTAACGCGCCTGGCGCATGAAGTAAATATTTCGATTTTAGAAATCCTTGAAAATTTGGATCCAAATTTTCAAGCTTTTCTAAAATCGAAATATTTACTCCATGCTTAACCAAGGAGTGGAAAACACACGTTATAAAAAATCGAATACTTCTATAAAAAAAAACACTTTATTTACTGAAAACATCAGATATTTTCTAAAGTTTAAAATAAAGTCTAACTGAACGGCTTTTTTTCTTCTTCGGTAAAATGTCTTCAAATCAGATCAGCTTTTATTTATTTTAAACTGAGTCAAACCGGGATTAAATCATCTTTAAATTGATGTCAATTGCTTGTCTCCAGTATGAAAATTGTGTTTGTAAATAATTTTAAATGAACGAAATTCTTGTAAAATAATTTATTCTAACTTTCTTGATACTCGAAATATTTCATATAATTTTATCCTGTGCAAAATTGTGTTTGTAAGTAAGTAATTTCAAATGGACGAAATTCTTGTGAAATAATTTATTCTAACTTTCTTGATACTTAAAATATTTCATCTATATTTTTAGTATCAAGAAAGTTGGAATTTCCTTTTTTTTAAACATTTTTCAAGTAATTTTAAATAAACGAAATTTTACGAGTGTTTGCAATCCCAGGTTAGGCATAAAGTAAAATTTCGAGTTTCGAAAAGCAAACGAAATTTTACGAGTGTTTGCAATCCCAGGTTAGGCATGAAGTAAAATTTCGAGTTTCGAAAAGCCTGAACGTTTGGATTTGGACCAAATCCAAATTCAGGCTTTTCTAAACTCGAAATTTTACTTCATGCGCCACGCGTATAAAACGCTGATTTTAAGTGAAGTTCAAAATATACTGCTTAAGTTTGATCTCACCTTAATAAAAATCAACGGATTACTTATTCAACTAAAAATCTCCAAGTTTATTTAAAAATCATTGTTCTTATGGCAAAAACAAAGAATATTCAAATATATTAAGTGGTTTTTGTTAAATATTCACTTAAAATTTCTCATTTTTATTTCAATAAATTCATTAAATCAAGTGTAAAGTTAATTAAAGGAAAGGCACTTGGTATTGTTTCACAATTAAATCTTTATTCCGACTAGTTTCGGTTTGTTAGACCATTTTCAAAGGAATGTACAGAAAAAATTATTTCCTAAGTATATATACAATATTTTTGTTTCAGGTAATAAGAGAAGTTAGAATTGGGGAATTCCAAATCTCCTCGTTGTCGTTTACGATATTTTTCCCCATTTTTATGGCCCTGTTAATCTCCAGGCCCTCTTTGAGGTTTAGTGCGTATCCCTTATTACCAGGTTTAGTGCGTATCCCTTATTACCTGAATGCAAAATGTTAAAATTATGCGGATTAAAGAAGTGATTGAATGCGATGCAATGTTTGGAAAAGCCAGTTGTTGGTTTATTATCTAAAACAGATTTTTTATGTTCTTTCATTCTGATTTCGAAAGAGGTAATAAGGGATACGCACTAAACCTCAAAGAGGGCCTGGAGATTAACAGGGCCATAAAAATGGGGAAAAATATCGTAAACGACAACGAGGAGTTTTGGAATTCCCCAATTCTGACTTCTCTTATTACCTGAAACAAAAATATTGTATATATATCTAGGAAATAATTTTTTCTGTACAATCCTTTGAAAATGGTCTAACAAACCGAAACTAGTCGGAATAAAGATTTAATTGTGAAACAATACCAAGTGCCTTTCCTTTAATTAACTTTACATAGTGTAATATGTTTCACCAAGTGCCAGATGAGAAATTAATTCAAGAAATTAAATCAAGTGATTATTTTTTTGATAGATTACAATAAATTAACGGATTACTTAATCAACTCAAAATTTACCAAACTTATTTAAAAAGGATTGTTCTTTTGTCCAAAACAAAGAAAATTGAAATATCTAAATTGGTTTTTGGAAAATATTCACCTAAAATTTGGAATTTTATTTTATCAGTTTGTCCAACTTTCATATAATTTTATTCAACTTTGAGCTGCTGTAATCTATATCCTATTTTTACTTGCATTACGATAACCCTATTATTTTGTTTTATATTTCTTGCAAACTTCATAAAAATCTGATGTTTCAGTAATTCTTTTAAATTCGATGAACGCGCCATGCAGTTTTGAGTATTTCTCTATTTTTAAATAACTTTAATCAACTTTGAGCTGTTGTAGTTTATTTCTCAGTTGAGGAAATTTATTTATGATTGCATTGTAGTAGAGCTCATTCTTATGTTTTACATTTTTCGAAAAATTGATGAAAATCCGATGTTTCAGTAGTTTTTTAAAAATAGATAAACGCAACGTGCATTTTTAGTATTTCCTAATTTCTAAATAACTTTAATTAACTTTGAGCTGTTGTAATTAATTTCTCAATTGAGGATATTTATTTATGTTTGCATTGCAGTAAAACCCATTCTTATATTTCACATTTTCCGAAAAATTAGATGTTTCAGTAATTTGTTAAAATTTGATAAACGCAGCATGTATTTTTAGTATTTCCTAATTTTTAAATAACTTTAATCAACTTTGAGCTTTATGTTTGCATTGCAATAAACCTCATTTTTTGTTTCACATGTTCCGAAAAACTCATGGAAATCTGATGGTTCAGTAATTTTTTAGAATTTTTTCAACGCAAAATGAATTTTCAATTTATTTTATATCAAATTTGAGTCAATTTTAAACTCCTGTAATTTATTTCCTAGTCGAGTAATTTTATTTATGCTCTCGTTACAGTAATTATTTATTTATGCTCTCGTTACAGTAAACCCTATTCTTTTGTTTCGTAATTTCTGAGAAAATGCGATAAATCTGAATATTCAGTAATTTTTATAAATTTTTTAAATCCAACATAAATTGACTGCTTGTTTACATCAGTAATTAAATCAATGTTTATATTATAATCGAATTATAACAAATTAGTGAAACGCCAGATTGTCGTAAAATCATAGGAGTTGTGTAGAAAATGATCAAATTCGTATCGTTTTTTAAAAAATAGAATCCAATAAGTGGAAATGAAATTACAGTATCTTAATTAATTATTTTCCAACATTTATTATTATAAAAAAAATGCTTTCACAGTCCACTTAGAAATAATCGTTTTTGATAATTAGACACAATTCAAAATATTTTCGCTAATTTTGGATTTACAGAAAGATAAAGTCGATTTTTTTTACAATGAAATCGTTTAAACAAGATAAATTCAAATTCAAAACTATTTGAATTCGAGAAAATAAGCTTACGCTTCTTATAGTTTGCACACTTTAAACATAATATATAAAATTACGAAAAAACTATTCGTGAAAATGCAAACAATGTCTTAATTAATAAGACAACTTAAGATATTTATCGTCTTGAGTTGTCTTATTAATTAAGACATTGTTTGCATTTTTACGAATAGTTTTTTCGTAATTTTATATATTATGAAGTCGTTTAATTTAATTTGCAAACTTTTGTTTGAAAGCTCGCGAATAATTTATTTATGACTGAAATTAATTTAGATTTTCAAAATCTACTTAGAAATTATCTTTTTTTTTTAATTTATATTATTTAATTTTAGAGTTACGAGACGACAAAGTTGATTTTTCTTTTTTTGTTTTGTGGAGGCTTCTACTTCGTTATACATGTTCATTTATTAATAAAAAACGGTTTAACTTTGTTTGTATAACACAATTTATTTTTATGTGACTGCAGTTTCGGCAAATTTAGCTTGCCATTATCAAACATATAGTGACTAAAAACTACTTACAAAACAGGTATATACAGGGTCGCTACAAAGTATGGAAACACGGCTCTCACGTGAAAACGGCTAAAAACAGAACCACCAAAATTAGGATTTCTAAATAGGCTATTTTCTTGAACAATTTGGCGTGAAAAAATCAAAAATGATTCTCAGAATTTTCACATACGGACGCCATCTTGAATTTTTTTAAATGGAATTCGATTTTTTTTATTTTACAACTTTTATAGACCTTATAATTCTGATTACAACCATATACCTTTTTTTAAAAATACTTGTCTTTTCATCGATAAACCGGACTTTGAAAAGTATGGAAACAGCGAAATATTTTGAGAACGGTTTATCGGAATGTCCTGAAATTTTGCAAAGGTTTAGAGTACGTTAAGGCCTTCAACTTGCATTTTTTTATTTTTTCATATTCATTTGTTTTGTAAATATTCTATTTTTGGTCAAAACTTAAAAATAAAAATTAACAATTTCAACTTAACAAAATAGTTGCCTTTGAAAACAGTTTTCATTAGCCTGTCAAACTTGTAAAAAACATTAGTAAGTAACTGGTTGCTGCAAAAATGCCACATTTGAGTGAATCGGATCGCATAGAGATTCTCATGATGATTGGGTGTGGGGATAGAAAACGAAGCTTTGCCGAAGCTGCTAATCTTTTCAACGTAAATCATCCAGATCGAGCACCTATTTCCAGGTCAGTTGCATTTAAAACATGGAATAGGTTTAATGAAACTGGAACTGTTAAAAATCGTCCAAAAGTTGGACGACCAAAAACTGTTACAAATGAAGAAAATTCATTTAATCTTATGATAGATGTAGTTGAAAATCCAAAAACTTCGGTGCAGCAATTGGCTTTCAATAACAACATGAGCAGGAGATCAGTTCAAAAAATAATGAAAATTGAAAAGTATCATCCCTACAAAATTCAGCTGCTACAAGAATTGAATGAAGATGACTTTGATCGCAGAATTGAATTTTGCGAAACAATGATGAATAGGATAAACCAGGACGCCAATTTTATTAACCGTGTGCTCTTTTCCGATGAATCAACTTTCTGCTTAAATGGACAAGTTAACCGCCATAACTGTAGATACTGGTCAAACAAAAATCCACATTGGATGGAGCAGATTCATACGCAGCGTCCACAAAAAATTAATGTTTGGTGTGGTATAATATTATCGGTCCTTTTGTTATTAATGGCAATTTGACATCTGAAACATATTTACAGCTTTTGCAAGAACAGGTTGTTCCCAGACTTAGACAAATATTCCCAAATTATGAAACTCAGGCTAATCCAGCTGAAAACATATGGTTTCAGCAAGACGGAGCACCAGCTCATTTCGGACTAATAGTACGTGAATATTTAGACGTAACTTTTCCCGGCAAATGGATAGGCAGGAGAGGAACAATTGAATGGCCTGCTAGGTCGCCCGATTTAACTCCACTTGATTTTTTCCTGTGGGGACATTTGAAAAATCGAGTTTATAACAACAGGCCACACAATATACAAGAATTAGAAGAACGCATAAGAACCGAAATTGCAAATATTCGTCCTAATATTTTAACTAGTTCATTACAACACTTTGTCCAGCGTATTCATTACTGCCAAGAAGTTAATGGAGAGCACTTTGAACATATATTGTAAAATAAAACATCATTTATTGTTTAATATTTTATTTTTTCATTTGACTGTTTAATATTTTTTTAAGTTTTGATCAAAAATAGAACATGCATTTGTGGTATTGCAGCATTTAGAAAAAGTACTCGTTTGGCTGTTTCCATACTTTTCAAAGTCCGGTTTATCGATGAAAAGACAAGTATTTAAAAAAAAAAGGTATATGGTTGTAATCAGAATTATAAGGTCTATAAAAGTTGTAAAATAAACAAAATCGAATTCCATTTAAAAAAATTCAAGATGGCGTCCGTATGTGAAAATCCTGAGAATCATTTTTGATTTTTTCACGCCAAATTGTTCAAGAAAATATCCCATTTAGAAATCCCAATTTTGGTGGTTCTGTTTTTAGCCGTTTTCACGTGAGAGCCTTGTTTCCATACTTTGTAGCGACCCTGTATACAAAATGGTTAGAGAAAAACACAAACAAATTACAAATTACAAAACGGCTGTAACAAATTACAAATTACAAAACGGCTGTAACAGCCGTTTTGTAATTTGTAATTTGTTTGTGTTTTTCTCTAACCATTTTGTATATATACCTGTTTTGTAAGTAGTTTTAGTCACTATATGTTTGATAATGGCAAGCTAAATTTGCCGAAACTGCAGTCACATAAAAATAAATTGTGTTATACAAACAAAGTTAAACCGTTTTTTATTAATAATTTCTTTTTAAACATTAAAAGTGCGATTCTTTTCGCAATCTACAACAAGTTAGTCTTACAAGGACTATATCAAACACTCATTGAAACAACTACTTCCCGGGCTAATACCCCGACGGACATTGAATTATACAACAAGTGTTTGCTGTTACATACAGTAACCTACTGCAAATGTAACAATTTGGGTCAAATTATTCAGGCCATCTATAGACGCGTTTCGAGATTTATCTCTCATCAGTATAGCTCTGCCATTCCCTCTAAACAATTTGACACCTTAGACTGGCGGTCACGTTATACATAATTTTTTTTTGTTTCACTAAAATCGTTTAATTTAATTTTCAGACTTTTATTTAAAAGCTCGCAAATAATTTTATTTATTTATAATTGAAATTTATTAAGATTTCCAGAATTTACTTAGCAATGATCATTTTTGGTAATCACTTGCAGAAAACCGAAATATTTTAGCCAATGTTTTATTTACAGATCGATAAAGTTGATTTTTCACTAAAATCGTTTAATTTAATTTGCAGACTTTTATTTGAAAGCTCGCAAATAATTCATTTATGAATAAAAGTGATTGAGATTTCTAGAATTTACTTAAAAATGATCATTTTTGATAATTGCTTGCAGAAAACCGAAATATTTTAGCCAATTTTTTATTTACAGATCGATAAAGTTGATTTTTCACTAAAATTGTTTAATTTAATTTGCAGATTTTCATTTGAAAGCTCGCAAATAATTCATTTATGATTGAAAGTAATTGAGATTTCTAGAATTTACTTAAAAATGATAATTTTTGATAATTGCTTGCAGAAAACCGAAATATTTTAGCCAATTTTTTATTTACAGATCGATAAAGTTGATTTTTCACTAAAATCCTTTAATTTAATTTGCAGATTTTTATTTGAAAGCTCGCAAATAATTCATTTATGATTAAAAGTAATTGAGATTTCTAGAATTTACTTAAAAATGATAATTTTTGATAATTGCTTGCAGAAAACCGAAATATTTTAGCCAATTTTTATTTACAGATCGATAAAGTTGATTTTTCACTAAAATCGTTTAATTTAATTTGCTGATTTTTATTTGAAAGCTCGCAAATAATTCATTTATGATTAAAAGTAATTGAGATTTCTAGAATTTACTTAAAAATGATAATTTTTGATAATTGCTTGCAGAAAACCGAAATATTTTAGCCAATTTTTTTATTTACAGATCGATAAAGTTGATTTTTCACTAAAATCGTTTAATTTAATTTGCAGACTTTTATTTGAAAGCTCGCAAATAATTCATTTATGATTAAAAGTAATTGAGATTGCTAGAATTTACTTAAAAATGATAATTTTTAATAATTGCTTGCAGAAAACCGAAATATTTTAGCCAATTTTTTTATTTACAGATCGATAAAGTTGATTTTTCACTAAAATCGTTTAATTTAATTTGCAGACTTTTATTTGAAAGCTCGCAAATAATTCATTTATGATTAAAAGTAATTGAGATTTCTGGAATTTACTTAAAAATGATAATTTTTGATAAGTGCTTGCAGAAAACCGAAATATTTTAGCCAATTTTTATTTACAGATCGATAGAGTTGATTTTTTACTAAAATCGATTAATTTAATTTGCAGATTTTTATTTGAAAGCTCGCAAATAATTCATTTATGATTAAAAGTAATTGAGATTTCTAGAATTTACTTAAAAATGATAATTTTTGATAATTGCTTGCAGAAAACCGAAATATTTTAGCCAATTTTTTATTTACAGATCGATAAAGTTGATTTTTCACTAAAATCGTTTAATTTAATTTGCAGACTTTTATTTGAAAGCTCGCAAATAATTCATTTATGATTAAAAGTAATTGAGATTTCTAGAATTTACTTAAAAATGATAATTTTTAATAATTGCTTGCAGAAAACCGAAATATTTTAGCCAATTTTTTATTTACAGATCGATAAAGTTGATTTTTCACTAAAATCGTTTAATTTAATTTGCAGACTTTTATTTGAAAGCTCGCAAATAGTTCATTTATGATTAAAAGTAATTGAGATTGCTAGAATTTACTTAAAAATGATAATTTTTAATAATTGCTTGCAGAAAACCGAAATATTTTAGCCAATTTTTTTATTTACAGATCGATAAAGTTGATTTTTCACTAAAATCGTTTAATTTAATTTGCAGACTTTTATTTGAAAGCTCGCAAATAATTCATTTATGATTAAAAGTAATTGAGATTTCTGGAATTTACTTAAAAATGATAATTTTTGATAATTGCTTGCAGAAAACCGAAATATTTTAGCCAATTTTTATTTACAGATCGATAGAGTTGATTTTTTACTAAAATCGATTAATTTAATTTGCAGATTTTTATTTGAAAGCTCGCAAATAATTCATTTATGATTAAAAGTAATTGAGATTTCTAGAATTTACTTAAAAATGATAATTTTTGATAATTGCTTGCAGAAAACCGAAATATTTTAGCCAATTTTTTATTTACAGATCGATAAAGTTGATTTTTCACTAAAATCGTTTAATTTAATTTGCAGACTTTTATTTGAAAGCTCGCAAATAATTCATTTATGATTAAAAGTAATTGAGATTTCTAGAATTTACTTAAAAATGATAATTTTTGATAATTGCTTGCAGAAAACCGAAATATTTTAGCCAATTTATTTACAGATCGATAAAGTTGATTTTTCACTAAAATCGTTTAATTTAATTTGCAGACTTTTATTTGAAAGCTCGCAAATAATTCATTTATGATTAAAAGTAATTGAGATTTCTGGAATTTACTTAAAAATGATAATTTTTGATAATTGCTTGCAGAAAACCGAAATATTTTAGCCAATTTTTATTTACAGATCGATAGAGTTGATTTTTTACTAAAATCGATTAATTTAATTTGCAGATTTTTATTTGAAAGCTCGCAAATAATTCATTTATGATTAAAAGTAATTGAGATTTCTAGAATTTACTTAAAAATGATAATTTTTGATAATTGCTTGCAGAAAACCGAAATATTTTAGCCAATTTTTTATTTACAGATCGATAAAGTTGATTTTTCACTAAAATCGTTTAATTTAATTTGCAGACTTTTATTTGAAAGCTCGCAAATAATTCATTTATGATTAAAAGTAATTGAGATTTCTAGAATTTACTTAAAAATGATAATTTTTAATAATTGCTTGCAGAAAACCGAAATATTTTAGCCAATTTTTTATTTACAGATCGATAAAGTTGATTTTTCACTAAAATCGTTTAATTTAATTTGCAGACTTTTATTTGAAAGCTCGCAAATAGTTCATTTATGATTAAAAGTAATTGAGATTGCTAGAATTTACTTAAAAATGATAATTTTTAATAATTGCTTGCAGAAAACCGAAATATTTTAGCCAATTTTTTTATTTACAGATCGATAAAGTTGATTTTTCACTAAAATCGTTTAATTTAATTTGCAGACTTTTATTTGAAAGCTCGCAAATAATTCATTTATGATTAAAAGTAATTGAGATTTCTGGAATTTACTTAAAAATGATAATTTTTGATAATTGCTTGCAGAAAACCGAAATATTTTAGCCAATTTTTATTTACAGATCGATAGAGTTGATTTTTTACTAAAATCGATTAATTTAATTTGCAGATTTTTATTTGAAAGCTCGCAAATAATTCATTTATGATTAAAAGTAATTGAGATTTCTAGAATTTACTTAAAAATGATAATTTTTGATAATTGCTTGCAGAAAACCGAAATATTTTAGCCAATTTTTTATTTACAGATCGATAAAGTTGATTTTTCACTAAAATCGTTTAATTTAATTTGCAGACTTTTATTTGAAAGCTCGCAAATAATTCATTTATGATTAAAAGTAATTGAGATTTCTAGAATTTACTTAAAAATGATAATTTTTAATAATTGCTTGCAGAAAACCGAAATATTTTAGCCAATTTTTTATTTACAGATCGATAAAGTTGATTTTTCACTAAAATCGTTTAATTTAATTTGCAGACTTTTATTTGAAAGCTCGCAAATAGTTCATTTATGATTAAAAGTAATTGAGATTGCTAGAATTTACTTAAAAATGATAATTTTTAATAATTGCTTGCAGAAAACCGAAATATTTTAGCCAATTTTTTTATTTACAGATCGATAAAGTTGATTTTTCACTAAAATCGTTTAATTTAATTTGCAGACTTTTATTTGAAAGCTCGCAAATAATTCATTTATGATTAAAAGTAATTGAGATTTCTGGAATTTACTTAAAAATGATAATTTTTGATAATTGCTTGCAGAAAACCGAAATATTTTAGCCAATTTTTATTTACAGATCGATAGAGTTGATTTTTTACTAAAATCGATTAATTTAATTTGCAGATTTTTATTTGAAAGCTCGCAAATAATTCATTTATGATTAAAAGTAATTGAGATTTCTAGAATTTACTTAAAAATGATAATTTTTGATAATTGCTTGCAGAAAACCGAAATATTTTAGCCAATTTTTTATTTACAGATCGATAAAGTTGATTTTTCACTAAAATCGTTTAATTTAATTTGCAGACTTCTATTTGAAAGCTCGCAAATAATTCATTTATGATTAAAAGTAATTGAGATTTCTAGAATTTACTTAAAAATGATAATTATTAATAATTGCTTGCAGAAAACCGAAATATTTTAGCCAATTTTTTATTTACAGATCGATAAAGTTGATTTTTCACTAAAATCGTTTAATTTAATTTGCAGACTTTTATTTGAAAGCTCGCAAATAGTTCATTTATGATTAAAAGTAATTGAGATTGCTAGAATTTACTTAAAAATGATAATTTTTAATAATTGCTTGCAGAAAACCGAAATATTTTAGCCAATTTTTTTATTTACAGATCGATAAAGTTGATTTTTCACTAAAATCGTTTAATTTAATTTGCAGACTTTTATTTGAAAGCTCGCAAATAATTCATTTATGATTAAAAGTAATTGAGATTTCTGGAATTTACTTAAAAATGATAATTTTTGATAATTGCTTGCAGAAAACCGAAATATTTTAGCCAATTTTTATTTACAGATCGATAGAGTTGATTTTTTACTAAAATCGATTAATTTAATTTGCAGATTTTTATTTGAAAGCTCGCAAATAATTCATTTATGATTAAAAGTAATTGAGATTTCTAGAATTTACTTAAAAATGATAATTTTTGATAATTGCTTGCAGAAAACCGAAATATTTTAGCCAATTTTTTATTTACAGATCGATAAAGTTGATTTTTCACTAAAATCGTTTAATTTAATTTGCAGACTTTTATTTGAAAGCTCGCAAATAATTCATTTATGATTAAAAGTAATTGAGATTTCTAGAATTTACTTAAAAATGATAATTTTTGATAATTGCTTGCAGAAAACCGAAATATTTTAGCCAATTTATTTACAGATCGATAAAGTTGATTTTTCACTAAAATCGTTTAATTTAATTTGCAGACTTTTATTTGAAAGCTCGCAAATAATTCATTTATGATTAAAAGTAATTGAGATTTCTGGAATTTACTTAAAAATGATAATTTTTGATAATTGCTTGCAGAAAACCGAAATATTTTAGCCAATTTTTATTTACAGATCGATAAAGTTGATTTTTCACTAAAATCGTTTAATTTAATTTGCAGATTTTTATTTGAAAGCTCGCAAATAATTCATTTATGATTAAAAGTAATTGACATTTCTAGAATTTACTTAAAAATGATAATTTTTGATAATTGCTTGCAGAAAACCGAAATATTTTAGCCAATTTCTTTATTTACAGATCGATAAAGTTGATTTTTCACTAAAATCGTTTAATTTAATTTGCAGACTTTTATTTGAAAGCTCGCAAATAATTCATTTATGATTAAAAGTAATTGAGATTGCTAGAATTTACTTAAAAATGATAATTTTTGATAATTGCTTGCAGAAAACCAAAATATTTTAGCCAATTTTTTATTTACAGATCGATAAAGTTGATTTTTCACTAAAATCGTTTAATTAAATTTGCAGACTTTTATTTGAAAGCTCGCAAATAATTCATTTATGATTAAAAGTAATTGAGATTTCTAGAATTTACTTAAAAATGATAATTTTTAATAATTGCTTGCAGAAAACCGAAATATTTTAGCCAATTTTTTATTTACAGATCGATAAAGTTGATTTTTCACTAAAATCGTTTAATTAAATTTGCAGACTTTTATTTGAAAGCTCGCAAATAATTCATTTATGATTAAAAGTAATTGAGATTTCTAGAATTTACTTAAAAATGATAATTTTTGATAATTGCTTGCAGAAAACCAAAATATTTTAGCCAATTTTTTATTTACAGATCGATAAAGTTGATTTTTCACTAAAATCGTTTAATTAAATTTGCAGACTTTTATTTGAAAGCTCGCAAATAATTCATTTATGATTAAAAGTAATTGAGATTTCTAGAATTTACTTAAAAATGATAATTTTTAATAATTGCTTGCAGAAAACCGAAATATTTTAGCCAATTTTTTATTTACAGATCGATAAAGTTGATTTTTCACTAAAATCGTTTAATTAAATTTGCAGACTTTTATTTGAAAGCTCGCAAATAATTCATTTATGATTAAAAGTAATTGAGATTTCTAGAATTTACTTAAAAATGATAATTTTTAATAATTGCTTGCAGAAAACCGAAATATTTTAGCCAATTTTTTATTTACAGATCGATAAAGTTGATTTTTCACTAAAATCGTTTAATTAAATTTGCAGACTTTTATTTGAAAGCTCGCAAATAATTCATTTATGATTAAAAGTAATTGAGATTTCTAGAATTTACTTAAAAATGATAATTTTTAATAATTGCTTGCAGAAAACCGAAATATTTTAGCCAATTTTTTATTTACAGATCGATAAAGTTGATTTTTCACTAAAATCGTTTAATTAAATTTGCAGACTTTTATTTGAAAGCTCGCAAATAATTCATTTATGATTAAAAGTAATTGAGATTTCTAGAATTTACTTAAAAATGATAATTTTTGATAATTGCTTGCAGAAAACCAAAATATTTTAGCCAATTTTTTATTTACAGATCGATAAAGTTGATTTTTCACTAAAGTCGTTTAATTAAATTTGCAGACTTTTATTTGAAAGCTCGCAAATAATTCATTTATGATTAAAAGTAATTGAGATTGCTAGAATTTACTTAAAAATGATAATTTTTGATAATTGCTTGCAGAAAACCAAAATATTTTAGCCAATTTTTTATTTACAGATCGATAAAGTTGATTTTTCACTAAAATCGTTTAATTAAATTTGCAGACTTTTATTTGAAAGCTCGCAAATAATTCATTTATGATTAAAAGTAATTGAGATTTCTAGAATTTACTTAAAAATGATAATTTTTAATAATTGCTTGCAGAAAACCGAAATATTTTAGCCAATTTTTTATTTACAGATCGATAAAGTTGATTTTTCACTAAAATCGTTTAATTTAATTTGCAGACTTTTATTTGAAAGCTCGCAAATAATTCATTTATGATTAAAAGTAATTGAGATTGCTAGAATTTACTTAAAAATGATAATTTTTAATAATTGCTTGCAGAAAACCGAAATATTTTAGCCAATTTTTTTATTTACAGATCGATAAAGTTGATTTTTCACTAAAATCGTTTAATTTAATTTGCAGACTTTTATTTGAAAGCTCGCAAATAATTCATTTATGATTAAAAGTAATTGAGATTTCTGGAATTTACTTAAAAATGATAATTTTTGATAATTGCTTGCAGAAAACCGAAATATTTTAGCCAATTTTTATTTACAGATCGATAAAGTTGATTTTTCACTAAAATCGTTTAATTTAATTTGCAGATTTTTATTTGAAAGCTCGCAAATAATTCATTTATGATTAAAAGTAATTGAGATTTCTAGAATTTACTTAAAAATGATAATTTTTGATAATTGCTTGCAGAAAACCGAAATATTTTAGCCAATTTTTTATTTACAGATCGATAAAGTTGATTTTTCACTAAAATCGTTTAATTTAATTTGCAGACTTTTATTTGAAAGCTCGCAAATAATTCATTTATGATTAAAAGTAATTGAGATTGCTAGAATTTACTTAAAAATGATAATTTTTAATAATTGCTTGCAGAAAACCGAAATATTTTAGCCAATTTTTTTATTTACAGATCGATAAAGTTGATTTTTCACTAAAATCGTTTAATTTAATTTGCAGACTTTTATTTGAAAGCTCGCAAATAATTCATTTATGATTAAAAGTAATTGAGATTTCTGGAATTTACTTAAAAATGATAATTTTTGATAATTGCTTGCAGAAAACCGAAATATTTTAGCCAATTTTTATTTACAGATCGATAAAGTTGATTTTTCACTAAAATCGTTTAATTTAATTTGCAGATTTTTATTTGAAAGCTCGCAAATAATTCATTTATGATTAAAAGTAATTGAGATTTCTAGAATTTACTTAAAAATGATAATTTTTGATAATTGCTTGCAGAAAACCGAAATATTTTAGCCAATTTTTTATTTACAGATCGATAAAGTTGATTTTTCACTAAAATCGTTTAATTTAATTTGCAGACTTTTATTTGAAAGCTCGCAAATAATTCATTTATGATTAAAAGTAATTGAGATTTCTAGAATTTACTTAAAAATGATAATTTTTAATAATTGCTTGCAGAAAACCGAAATATTTTAGCCAGTTTTTTATTTACAGATCGATAAAGTTGATTTTTCACTAAAATCGTTTAATTTAATTTGCAGACTTTTATTTGAAAGCTCGCAAATAATTCATTTATGATTAAAAGTAATTGAGATTGCTAGAATTTACTTAAAAATGATAATTTTTGATAATTGCTTGCAGAAAACCGAAATATTTTAGCCAATTTTTTATTTGCAGATCGATAAAGTTGATTTTTCACTAAAATCGTTTAATTTAATTTGCAGATTTTTATTTGAAGGCTCGCAAATAATTCATTTATTATTAAAAGTAATTGATATTTCTGGAATTTACTTAAAAATTATAATTTTTGATAATTGCTTGCAGAAAACCGAAATATTTTAGCCAGTTTTTTATTTACAGATCGATAAAGTTGATTTTTCACTAAAATCGTTTAATTTAATTTGCAGATTTTTATTTGAAAGCTCGCAAATAATTCATTTATGATTAAAAGTAATTGAGATTTCTAGAATTTACTTAAAAATGATAATTTTTAATAATTGCTTGCAGAAAACCGAAATATTTTAGCCAGTTTTTTATTTACAGATCGATAAAGTTGATTTTTCACTAAAATCGTTTAATTTAATTTGCAGACTTTTATTTGAAAGCTCGCAAATAATTCATTTATGATTAAAAGTAATTGAGATTGCTAGAATTTACTTAAAAATGATAATTTTTGATAATTGCTTGCAGAAAACCGAAATATTTTAGCCAGTTTTTTATTTACAGATCGATAAAGTTGATTTTTCACTAAAATCGTTTAATTTAATTTGCAGATTTTTATTTGAAAGCTCGCAAATAATTCATTTATTATTAAAAGTAATTGATATTTCTAGACTTTACTTAAAAATTATAATTTTTGATAATTGCTTGCAGAAAACCGAAATATTTTAGCCAATTTTTTATTTACAGATCGATAAAGTTGATTTTTCACAAAAATCGTTTAATTTAATTTGCAGATTTTTATTTGAAAGCTCGCAAATAATTCATTTATGATTAAAAGTAATTGAGATTTCTAGAATTTACTTAAAAATGATAATTTTTTTTAAAGTTGATTTTTCACTAAAATCGTTTAATTTAATTTGCAGATTTTTATTTGAAAGCTCGCAAATAATTCATTTATGATTAAAAGTAATTGAGATTTCTAGAATTTACTTAAAAATGATAATTTTTAATAATTGCTTGCAGAAAACCGAAATATTTTAGCCAGTTTTTTATTTACAGATCGATAAAGTTGATTTTTCACTAAAATCGTTTAATTTAATTTGCAGACTTTTATTTGAAAGCTCGCAAATAATTCATTTATGATTAAAAGTAATTGAGATTGCTAGAATTTACTTAAAAATGATAATTTTTGATAATTGCTTGCAGAAAACCGAAATATTTTAGCCAATTTTTTATTTACAGATCAATAAAGTTGATTTTTCACTAAAATCGTTTAATTTAATTTGCAGATTTTTATTTGAAAGCTCGCAAATAATTCATTTATTATTAAAAGTAATTGATATTTCTAGACTTTACTTAAAAATTATAATTTTTGATAATTGCTTGCAGAAAACCGAAATATTTTAGCCAATTTTTTATTTACAGATCGATAAAGTTGATTTTTCACAAAAATCGTTTAATTTAATTTGCAGATTTTTATTTGAAAGCTCGCAAATAATTCATTTATGATTAAAAGTAATTGAGATTTCTAGAATTTACTTAAAAATGATAATTTTTGATAATTGCTTGCAGAAAACCGAAATATTTTAGCCAATTTTTTATTTACAGATCGATAAAATTGAGTTTTCACTAAAATCGTTTAATTTAATTTGCAGACTTTTAGTTGAAAGCTCGCAAATAATTCATTTATGATTAAAATTAATTGAGATTTCTAGAATTTACTTGGAAATGATTATTTTTTGATAATTGCTTACAGAAAACCGAAATATTTCAGCCAATTTTGGATTTACAGGACGACAAAGCTGATTTTTTTCACTAAAATCATTTAATTTAATTTATAGACTTTTGTTTGAAAGCTCGCGAATAATTTATTTATGATTAAAATTAATTAAGATTTGTATAATGTACTTAGTAATTATCATTTTGGATAATCTTTCGCAGAAAACAGAAATACTTTACTCCATTTTGGATTTACAGGACGATAAAGTTGATTTTTATTCCACTAAAATAGTTTAATTTAATTTGCAGCCTATTGTTTGATGGTGTTTTCTTTAAAACATATTTTTTTTAAAGAAAATTTTTTAAAAAATGAACGAAACGTTTGTTTTTTATATAAAAAAAAATATTAAACTTTATTCTTGCTTAAAAAAACAAATTTATTGACTCTTAATTAATCTTGGAATGAAAACTCTAACACTAGCAATTAACTAAATTGCAATTGCTTAAAATACCTACAGGGAATTTTTGTTTTAAATATACATATCTTGATGCATACACTGGATATTTTCAGGCATTTCTTGTTTTTTTGAAAACCTTAAACATGAAGTAGAATTTCGAGTTTAGTAATGCCAAAAAATTTGGATTTTAACGGGCATGGCGAGGCGGATTTTCAGGCTTTTAATTACATAATTCTTTCACTTTTAATAAAATTATGTATAACATTAGGAAGTGATTGTTGATATATGTATAACCCGCAATCAGTCTTTTAAAAGAAAATTTAATGAGCGACTTTCTCTAGCATAAATTTCATACTAAAATGGAAATAATGCAAGGCCTTGCAATCATACATACTCGTATATAAAGTAAAGACAAATTTAATAGAAAATATTTTGGATCAATATAATAATAAAAGATTACGATTTAGGATGCAATAATTTAATTTCTGATGTGAAATTCTCTGGAAGAACCAAACAAAATCATGTTTAATAATAATAATAATATCTTTATTTACGGAAACTCCATTATTACAAAATACTACAATTTAAAATTTATATAGGAATAAATAAAATACAATAAAACTTAAATTAAATTAAATAAACTACAAATAAATAAGTCAATTATTACATATTTGTCACTGCATTCATGTCAACAACTTTTAAATAACGCATCAATTCCTGCTGAGACATAGAAAATAAATCAAAGTTAGAATTGCGTGAAAAATTATTAGCATGGCGCATAAATTGACTGAAACAATTGTTGATACCATAATTAGTCCTGTGGAACGGTATTCGGAATAACGGTCTGTAGCGTGTTAATTTGTTATCAGCGCTAATATGGAAGTCAATTTGAGACAGAATATCAGGGCATTCAACATCCCCATTAATAATTTTATGAATAAGCACTCAAAATTAGACTTTCATCTGTTATCGCTTAATCCAAAGCTTTATTCTCAATTCTGTATAATTCACGATGGGTTAGGTGAAAAATTAATTAAAGACATCTTTATAAAAGTAAAAACAAATCTAGTGGAAAATATTCTGCAACAATTGGATAACTTATAATTGTGCAAATATTATAATTAAATCTTTAAAAGGACCAGATGTTTGTTTCAATAAAATCAGGAAAGAGAAATCGTTTCCTTGATGCAATAAGCAAATCCTTAAAAGGATACGTGCACGTCCTTCTTGCTCGGACAAAACTCGTTCAATTATTCAATCGGATCGAGATTGATTAATGTTACCAAGAAAAGTATCTGTAATAATAATTATCCTTAGAAAATTAGCCGTAATATCTATATTAAATTGTGTGTAATAATAATAAAAACGATTGAATAATAATAACACCCACAATTTAATATAGAAAATAACGCATTATTTAAAACCAGAGCTGGGACGAATCCTCGTGAAAAGGATTCCAATCACGAATCCGAATCACCTTATATCATTCGGATGACGAATACTCGAATAAAGGATTCGTAAGAGATAAATATGATTCAAATCAAAGATTCGAATCCTGTTTTTTTTTTAATCACGAATACAAATCCTTTAAGAATAAATTTGATTTGATTATTTTTTTACAACCATTAACATATAAATATCGTTATCAGTTGTTTTAGCAAAAATATTCAAAACCTAATTATTTATTATTAACACTGAACATCGTTGATAACAGACTAAATATCTGTGTTACTCTGATTAAAGATGTATTTGTGTGTTTTTGAACTTCACTTCAAATCAGTGTCTTGTACGCGTGGCGCATGAAGTAAAATTTCTAGTTTAGAAAAGCCCCGTGAAAATTTGTCTCGGGTCGCTACGCGACCCTCGACAAATTTTCTACGCGGGGCTTTTCTAAACTCGAAATTTTACTTCATGCTTAGTCTGGGAGTGGAAACACTCGTTGAAAACTTCAAATTGAACTCTATTATAAAATCGACGAATGCCTGTAAACTACGTAAATAGAAAATTCTCTGACTGTCATTAAAACCGGGAAAGTCAGAGAAAAGTTATGGTATTTTATTCAAATTGACCAAAACACTAACAAAAAGCCATATTATTTAATTAAATTAGTCAAAATCAACAGGCGCCATAAAAATTACAAATCACTTAAAAATTTATAAAATCAACTTAAATATTGACAAAAACAATAAAAACAATTTAACAAACTGGAGGTTTCCCACAGAAGAAAGTTATATTAGAAGGTCAGGGAAACAAATCTTGAATCACGGAAATGTCGGAAGACTTTAACATTTCAGATTGTGGATACAATGTCAGTTTTACTTCAAATAATGTTTAACAAAATTTTGAAAACTAGATTCTTATCTTTAAAAAAAATGTTAGTCATTTAATGTTTTTATTATTCTTTATTTTCCGAACAGACATACAAGTATCCAATTACAGGGAACTTAATCTAATATAATGCTATGTTACATAATTTTAAATCATACATACAATGTGCAGAAAAAGAAGAGAAAGGAAAAAAAACAAACTTAAAGCCTAAAGATTTATAACAATATCAATAGTACCGATAAGTCTGACATGATTTCGATTAGGGATTTTCTGGTATCCACGAAAATATCTACTCTATTATTTAAACTATTAAACGTTCTAATCATTTCTAAAACGGGTGAATTAAAATGAGCTAGCGTATTGGCATGTGGTTAAAAAAATAGGTTATTACTGCGAGATGTTAGTCTAGGAACCTGAAACTTCAGCTTACCTAGGATGTTAGGGTCATCAATATCGTCATTTAGTACCCCGTATAAAAATAGAATTGAAGATTTCGTACGCCTGTCACTTAATCTTTCGACATTAAATGTTTGTAAAAGGTTATCATATGTAATGGATACAGATGGATATTCCCTGATTTTTTAAAAAACAACATTTTCAAAAACTTATTTTGAATTGCTTCAATTTTACTTACAGTATTTTCGTAGTACGGTGACCAAATAACAGAGGCAAATTTGAGGTTAGAACGAACGTATGAAAAATACAATTTTTTTAAAACGTCAATGTTATGAAAGTTTACAAGTGCGATGTAAAAAGCCCAACAGTTTCATACTTTTGTCACAAATCTTATTTATATGATCATTGAATGTTAATTCATGGTCAAAAGTTACTCCTAAATCTTTAATTGAGTTTATACGTTCAAATAATACATTGTTAATACCATAATCATATATAACAATATCTTTTTTACGATAAAATGACATGCATTTACACTTTGATAAGTTCAACGATAATCCATTTACCTTACACCATTTATGAATGTTATTAATATCTTCCTGCAACCGAATGCAATCATCCCTGGACTCAATGATATTAAATAATTTCATATCATCTGCATATAGGAGCACGTTACACCGAATTACCTCAACAATATCATTAATGAAAATGATGAATAACAGTGGTCCCAGGTTTGTACCTTGGGGAACCCCAGATGTCGCAGTATACTCACTAGAACGATACCCCATATACTGGACAAATTGTCGTCAGTCAAATCAGTGAAACGGTTCCCTTCGTAAAACCAAAAGATGAAAGTTTGTTAATGATTACGCAGTGATCAATTGTATCAAATGCTTTTTGGAAATTAGTATAAACTGAATCGACCTGTTTCCGTTTATCTAAATGATTCAAGATATAATCGGTAAAATTCAACAAATTCGATACAATTGATCTCTTTTTAACAAAACCATGTTGGCGCGTGGTAATAAATGGACTAACGTAATTATACATATATCGATAAAGTATCATTTCAAATAATTTAGGAAAGTTATTTATAATTGTTATTGGACGATAGTTCAAAATGTTGGACTTATCTCCACTCTTGAATACTGCCGTAACTTAACTAACTTCCATACTTCCGGTACAACGCTCGAATTTACAATTAAATTAAAACTGTGGGTTATAGGCTCAAGAAAACAGCTAATACAATCCTTTTTAAGAACGCGGGAATTCCATCTGCTCCAGCAGTATTATTGGCTTTTAAGTCAGTAATAACACGAAGAATATCAGACTGAGTGATATTGTTAATTACACAAACAGGGGTATTTTTAGTTACATCAACGAAACAAAATACATCAATACTACTTGCCGAGACACGGTCATAAAAAATATTCGTTTTTGAGCCCAAACCCCTAACATTCTGATAATAGATGGAAATATTAGAAGGTGTTATAACTGCTTAGTTTTTCTGGACTTGGACAGCTTTCTGAGGAACTTCCTGGATCTGGACAACATCTTGGACAATCTTCGGTATACATGAAAGTACTTGATCCTGAGATTAACTTCTCCATTGCCTCGTCGACTTTTCAGCTCGTAGCGAACTAATTTTTCGTGTTCCAATTGCCGTTAAGTTTTGTCGCTCTTCATGTAAATATCTTTCATCGGTTTGGTATCACGTAGTTATTTAGAATGTCTTAGTAAATTCCTTACATCATTTACATTTTTATAAGTTACTCTAACAGGCCTCATGCGATTATGAACTTCCGAGCCTAGTCTTCGTATATTAAGAGGTGGCGGACAGTTTCCTATTACCACTTGTAGAATTTCTTTAACCTTAACCACATCATTATCGCAATTTGATTCCGGAATATTAAATAAAATTAAGGAGTTTGCCCTTTCCTGCCTCTGAATGATTTCGCTGCATAATTCACTGTGCAAATCTAAGCTAATCTTATTATTCTGTAAATTATTTGTGTCTATGATTTTATCCATATGCTCGATTTTAGTGGACAATTCATTAATAGTTTTTTTCATTTCATTATGTTCAAGTTTAAGGTTATTCATTTCCAGTGATAATTTCTTTAGTTCTTATCAAATCAATCACTTTGAAGTTTCGAACGAGCGTTTCCAATCCCAGACTAAGCATGAAGTAAAATTTCGAGTTTTGAAAAGCCCCACGGGGCTTTTCTAAACTCGAAATTTTACTTCATGCGCCACGCGTATAAAACACTGATTTAAAATGAAATTAAAAATGCACTGGAAACCAACCCAACTTTTATATTTTTTTTAAATTGGATGTTTTCTTTCCTATCCATGCTGTAAACCTTCAGATATTCGTTGTTTTCTTGTAAAAAAACTTCGATTCCCTGTAGTCATTCGGTCTCCGAAGACCGTGATTGGTCCTTCGAGCTGTAGCCTTTGTAAAATGGTAATAAACCTAGTAATCTAGAGTGATTCTTCAATTTATAACTTCTAAGAACGAGTGTTCTCCACTCCCAGACTAAGCATGAAGTAAAATTTCGAGTTTAGAAAAGCCCCGCGTAGAAAATTTGTCGAGGGTCGCGCAGCGACCCGAGATAAATTTTCACGGGGCTTTTCTAAACTCGAAATTTTATTTCATGCGTCACGCGTATTAAACAGTGATTTAACGAGAAATTTAAAAAAACACACACAAAACAAAATTTTCATGTTAAACCTCACAATTAATTCGAATTATTTTTGACGATTCAAATCCTCTTGTAAGTATTCGAATCCTTTTATAAATATTCTAATCCTTCTATGAGGATTCGAACCTCTCGCATTTGGATTCGAATACGAATCCTTTTAAAAAAATGTAACGAATCCGGATCACGATTCCAGTTTCTCTAAAGTATTCGAATGCATCTTTTGAATCCTCTAAAAAGATTCGATTCCAGGATTCTAATCCCGAATGATTCGAATCCGGCCCAGCTCTGTTTAAAACTATGATAATAAGGAGTAAATTATTGGCGAAGTTTTAAATTTAAGACAAATATTTCAGTGCAATTTCCATTCTTCTTCTTCTTCTCGAATCCTTATACCTTTTCAGGTGTCGGATGGGGCTTCCGTTTCTGTTTTCTCTTGTACTCACTCCTTTCACTTCTTTCTGTCTCTTGCTATTATTTTCATTTCTTCTAATGTTATTCCCTTCTTCGTCCCTATATCTTGAATTTGGTCTATCCATTTCCTTCTTGGTCGCCCTCTTCTTCATTTACTTGTACTTCTTGTTTCCATTATTTTTCTTGTGATTATATCTGTCTTCATTCTAATTATGTGCCCATACCAGTTCAATTGTTTCTTATTTTTTTGATAATCGGTCCTTGTTTCGTTGTTTTTCTGATGTCCTCGTTTATAATTTTTTTTCCAGCTATTTTTCTTAAATGTTTCATTTCTATCGCAGTTATCTTGTCTTCGTCTTTCTTTCGTATTGTCCAACATTCACTTCCATAGTTTATTATTAGTATAGTTATTGTATTATGTATTTTCATTTTCACTTCCATTTCAATGTCTTTGTGTCCCAGTATTGTTTGGTTCATTGCGTAATAAAATGTTGTTGCTTTATTGGCTCTATTTGTTTTTTCTGCCTCGATTTTCGATTCCAGGATTCTAATCCCGAATGATTCGAATCCGGCCCAGCTCTGTTTAAAACAGATGAGGCTCCCCAAATATTCGTATGTATTTACCTTTTCTAATACTCTATCTTTACATCGAATTTCTTTATTGTTTTAGTTATCTTCTTTTTGATTAATGATCATTAGTTTAGTTTTATTTCATTTTTTCTATTTCGTTGGTCCATATATTGACTAATTTCTGCATTTGATGTTTGGTGTTTGCTATCAGGACCACATCGTCTGCATATAGTAGGTTACTAATTCTGATTGGTTGTAGATTTCTATACCCGATTACTGTGTTTAGTTGATTTTCTTACGATTTAATCCGTTTTGCAATAGTATCGATAACCAGCACGAATAGCAAAGGACTGAGGCTATCTCCCTGCTTTATTCTTCTTTTTATTATTAACTCTTCTGATTTTTGTCCTGCTATTTGTACTGTGGCTCTTACTGTCTCATACGTGCTCCTGATAGCATTCACCAAACTATTTGGTACTTCTAGTTCTATTAGTGTTTTTCATATCTCTCTTCTATCCACTGTATTAAATGCTGCTTTTAGATCGACGAAAGTCAGGAACATTTCTTTTCCTTCCTCTATCTTTCTTTCTATTAGGTTCCGTATTATGAATATGTTGTCGCTAGTTTGTCGTTCTGGTCTAAAAGCCGTCTGTTCTTCTTCCAATTTATGTTCCACATATGATCTTAATCTTTTTTTCCAATATTCTGGTTTATAACGTATAGCTAGTTTGAGCTAGACATATTGCTCTGTAGTTTTCGCAATTTGTGTGTTCTCCTTTCTTATATATTGGAATTATTAAATTATTTTCCCATTCTAATGGTATCTTTTTCTGATTCCAAGCGTGTCTTAGGATATGCCACATCCATTCTTTTCCTATTTCTCCCAGCCATTTTATTAACTCCGGCGGTATACCATCTTCACCACTTGCTTTGTCTATTTTGATCTTCTGTATGGCTTCTTCCACTTCTCTTTCTGTTATATCTTGCTCTTGTTCTCTTTGCCCTATTTCCATGTTTTCCTCCTGGTTTAGTGTATTGAATTTGTCAGCGAAGAATTCTTTCCATGTTTCCAGTATTTCCTTGGTTCCTGTTTATAGTTGGTTACTTTTATCTCTTACTGCTCTTATTTCTTTCTTTTTAGTTCCTCTTAGCCTTTTAATACATGTGTAGAGTTTTCGGTTATCTATTTTATGTGATTCTGTTATTTGTTTACTAAATTCTCTCCAAGTTTTCCGTTTCTCTTCTTTTATGCTGACTTTTACTAGGTTTCTCTTCTGTATGTAATCTTTTTTATCGTCTTGAGATTTTGTACTAGTATATTTTTTCCACGCTGTTTTCTTCTCTTTTACAAGCTTTTTTACTTTATCGTTCCACCATTTAGTTTTTTTAGTATATTTGTTAAATTTTCTTTTCCCGCATATTTTCTCTGCTGTTGTTAATACTATTTCTTTAAATATCAGCCATCTTTCATCTAGTGTCCATTCTGTTTGATCATTTTCTCGCCTTTCAAATTCTTCGTCTGTTGCTTTTTCGTACTTTTCTCTATTTTCTTTCGTATTTAATTTCTGTATTGCTAAACTGCTGTATTCTACTCTCTCTTCTTTCTTATCTACGTTTAGTATCCATTTTTCTACCACTAGTCTGTGATTAGATCCCACTTCTGGCTCTATCCTTGTTTCTATTTTTTGTATCTTTTCTGTTAAATTTTGTGTATATACAATATAATCTATCAGACTCTTTGCATCTCGTTCTTCTGTTACAAACGTGTATTTGTCGTTCAGTTCTTGATACCACATCGTATTTCCTATTATTAAATCGTTTCTTCTACAGAATTCTATCATATTTTTTCCATTCCTATTTATAGTTTCCTCTCCATATATGCCCATGCATCCCATTCCTCTGTTTTGGTCTCTTCCTACTCTACTGTTCCAATCACCCATTATTATTGTTGTTTCATTGTCCGCTCTAGCTTCGTCTAGTTCACTTTGTAGTATTTGATAAAATATTTCTTCCTCTGGTGTTCCTTCGACTGGAGCGTATATTTGTATAAAAGTTGTAATCTCACCTTTGCTTAATTCTATCGAAATTGTTGTTATTCTTAAATTAACTGCCTTATTTTTTATAATTTTTTTGTCTAAATCTTCTGCGATAATTATTCCTACTCCTTTTTTTGCCCTCTGTTCCTGATGTGTTCCTGAATAGTATAATATATGTTTATTTGTAAGTTGTATCCTTCCTTTTCCTTTCTTCTTAGTTTCACTTAGTCCTAGTATTTGTAAGTTATTATTGTGCATTTCATTCGTTATTTCTATCTCTTTTCCTGTTAGTGTATTTATGTTCCATATACCTATATTTGTCTCTTGTCGATTTGAGTTTGTATTTCGAAATATATTTTCTGTGTCTCCTGTAAATATATTGTCGCTATCCCTATTTCTTGTTCTATTCCTCGTTTCCATCGTTTTGATTTTTACAATTTTTTTTGTTGTACTTTTATTGTTATTTTCGCTTACCGTTTCATTTAATACTGCTCTGTCGTCTTTTGTTATTTGGGTAGCTTTCAAAATATTTAGTTTTTTGTTTGGTTAGTCTGTAGTTTTTCATCTTCCTTATTCCACCTCCATTCTTTACCGTCAATTATGAGTTTACTATATCCTATTTTCACTTGTTTTCCAGCACTTCGTTCTTCTTTTGCTTTATTTTGAATTATTTTTTGCATTTACCTTTCCGATTCAGTCATGTCGTGTCCAATGTATATTTTCTTTTCAGTAAAGTATTTAAGTTTTCCTTTATTAGCCATAATTGTGTCTTTGTTTTCTTTGTTGTCCATTTCTATTAAACATGTCCGTTCTCCTAGTAAATGTGCTGCTTTTATTGATATTTGTATTCCCAATTTGTCGGTTACCGTACACTTTCCCGAATATATTTTCCCGAATGACCTTTTTCCCGAACGCCATATTTCCTGAAAATAGAAATCCCGAATCCCATTTCCCGAATCCAATTTCCCGAAAGGTATTGTTCCTGAATAAAATATATATTTTATATACAAAAGTTACAAAAGATTCCAAAAGTGTCACAATACAATATTGTGGGCGATTGCACCCAAAAATTCGAGAACGCCTTGACTTCCCGCCGTACCGCCCGCGTAAGACTCATAATCAGCTGGGATACATTGAAGTTTCTCTTGAGTTGTGAGCCACTTCTTCTTTGGCGCTGCCTTCACCATCCGACCCAAACTTAATTCCGCGAGCATTATTTCCGTGTCCGCTTGTTCCTTCTGAATTTCCTTCAGCGCGGAATACAAATCTGGGTGGTGCTTGCCGACAACCATTTGAAATCGATTGTGCCACCCTTCGCTGATGTTATTGGTCCTGTGAGAACCGACGAGAGTCGCTTCATATTGATTCCACGTTTCGATGGGATGTCTGAGAACGTAGTATTCCGCAAAATAGTCAGTAACTGGAAGAAGCTCATCTGGTACCTCTGCCCTCAGCAACTTAAATGCTTCTCGCACATCAGAGACGGGAAGAAAAGCCAGAGACAGCAGCATGTGAGGGCACGTTTTTAATTCGCGATTGTGGCGATCGTTGTATGCTTCTTGGAGTCCCTCCGACTGAACTTTCCGGTAGGTCTACCGGAAAGTTCAGTCGGAGGGACTCCAAGAAGCATACAACGATCGCCACAATCGCGAATTAATAACGGTCGATTGGCCCAGGTGGAAAAAGCAACACGAGACTTGTGAGCGAGGGAAAACGTCACCACACGCATTAATGATTGCTTTCTCGAAGTCGGTAAGCAGTCTGTCAGGTTCGCAATTTGGTATGTGATGTTTTTGAGCGGTTGATTGTACAGCGCGGAGTACTGCAGCATACTGGATAGTTTCTTTCGACGATAAGAGAGCGTACACAAGTGGAAAGCAACGTATCCTTCGCCTCTAATTTTCTTCTTCAGGCCCAAAACAGCAAATACTTGAGAAAAAATTGTTGGGCAAACCTGAAACCAATAACTCCAGATATAAACCTAATACAACCTGGATATCAACCTAGGATGTCAGTAATAACCTTAAATGTTCCATCTAAGAACCATGTGCGACTTGCAGCCAGGATCTCCAAGTTTCTCCTTGTCGCGAACACATCGCCCTTCGCCAAAATCGTCATCAGAGTCGTTGGAGTCGAATATGAGAAAGCTTTCACCGGCAAGAGTCTGCGTGTAACGTACGGGTATATCGTCTATTTCGTTTAATGATTTCGGATTGAGTGGCAAATTCTTCCTCCGCTTCCTCCGCATAGCCTTCTTCAAATGTTCCCTCTCAGGTAATTGGCTGAGCACTCCAGACGACACGCCAGCCAACTCAACACGCAAAATTTGAGCGGGAGGTTGTTCTGGGTTTTCCTCAGCTTTCCTTTGAAAAAATGTCAAAAATGTCAAAATGTTAATGGTAACCCCTTACCTTTTCAATCTTTTCAATTACCTTTTTAATCTGTTCTTGAGAATTTCTGCGGAACACTCCTCCTGATTCGGAGGATGAGAATGAGGAGATTGCAGAGGTCCTTTCAGAACTATCACGTTCTCTCCTGGGCGACAGTCAGCGGTGATTGCCCTAGCTTTACACTCCTTTGCACGTAACCGCCGGCAGTCCCAATAAGTGCTTCCCTTACTCTGTTTCCCTCGTAGATATACAAACCCATCAAGAACGAGTTTTTTATCAACAATTTTGGCCTCCATTGTAAATTATTAAACAACTATTGCACAATTTCGTACGGCGGTATGACGTGACTACAATTTGTTTGACGGTTGCTATAGAGCTTGTTCAAATTTATTTCATTCGGGAAAGTTGATTCAGGAAAGTAGTATTCGGGAAAGTGTTTTCGGGAAATGTATTATTCAGGAAAAACGTAATTTGGGAAAATGTATTCGGGAAATAAATAAATACAATAAATAATTTAAAAAATTTAATAAACGAGTACGAATTCGAACTCTTTTTTTTAAATAGTGTAGATTTGGTTCCCTCGTCTATCACCATTATTCTGAGCGACTACAACATAAATTGGCCTCTCTGCTGATATTAAAGTGGCGGACGTCTCCTATGCTGCCACAGCCTCCTCATGTATTTATTCGGTTATTTTGAGCTTTGTTTTCAGTCTTACTATTAGTATATAGATTAATAATTACCGTACTTTCAATACGCAGTCTCAGGGATATTACTTCCTCCCTCTGTAATAAACACAAATACTTTTATCACTTCACTAGTATAAACTATCTACTCATCACTTCAATAGACTCGCTCAAACTTTCGCGAAATTTAAATTTCTTCATTCTGATTATTTTTTGTTGAGTTAATTGAAGCGTGCAATTATCCACTACACTATAATTCCATTATAATCATCCTAGTTTTTTCTTTATCTAACATTATAAAACAATGCAATTAAATTAAACGCGATAATTTTTCAATAGCGTAAAGTAATTTATTCGCACGCTAACGTGAATGCGATGCAATCTATTCTTTTCTGGGAATCTTATAAAATTTTAATTCAATTACGCTTTCACGAAATTTATGAATTTAATTTAACTTTTGTTTCAAGTACAATCAAAATCGTTTGTAACGACACCGTATATTTTAAACTTTAGTTGAGATCAGTGTTTTATACGCGTGGCGCATGAAGTAAAATTGCGAGTTTAGAAAAGCCTGAATTTGGATTTGGTCCAAATCCAAACGTTCAGGCTTTTCTAAGCTTAATCTGGAAATGGAAACACTCGTTAGACAATCAATCAAAAACTTATTCAATCAGGAATTATTCAAAATGAAAGGAATTAAATTTAATTTAAAAATACGCTAATGAAATATGTATCAAATTAAAATTTAACTTTGATTTGATATTTTTCAATATCCCGCGCAGATATTTGAATTTCAATCTAAGCCAATTAAAGTTTATTCATGTCTGTGTAGATTCTATGAATTTTATATTGATTTAATAATCTGTTGGTATTTTACAATTGTTTTAAAGAAAACGGTCTCCTAAAATCGTTGATTTTATTGCATAATTTCTACTTTGACTAAATATTTTAAGAAGATGCGTTAAGATAATTTGGTTTCTTAGGCCGAGCGGTAACGTCGCCGGACGGTATATCGCACGGCGAGCCACAGGCCGGGTTCGATTCCCGTGCACGGGGAGATGTTATTTAAAAATAATTACTCGTCGTGACCCTGGGTGTTGTGTGAATGCGTTGTGACGTCCAAATATACATGTGCAATATAACTTGGAATAAGTTAAAATAAATATTAATACAAAAATATAGATTGATGTTGGCTAATAGTCAAGATACTAAAGCCAGGCAAAAGCCAAACCCAAAAAAAAATCTTCTAATGAGTGTTTCCTGTCCTAGATTAGGTTTGAAGTAAATTTTTAATTTAGTTATTTTTCATTTTATACACACGTTGTTCAATGTTCGTCGAATTAATTAATTGAAAAGAAAACTAATAGATTTAAGTGTAGGTAAGTTAATTTTGAACCCAAATGACTTAAATATAATTTGGTAAAAAAATGATTTTTCATTTAGTTATTTTGCATTTTATACACATGTTGTTCAATATTTGTCGAATCAATTAATGAAATAAAAAACGAATCGATTTAAATGTACAGTTCTGTGCAATAAAAGTAAGCACAAGTCTCATAACTATTTTTCACAATATTCTAGTTGTATAATTCAGGTTAATTGCGTAGCAGCAGTTTCAATAAATGATAAAACACCATAACTTTAAAATAACGCCTTTATTAAAACACCTAAACTATGACCTTTAAAATAAACGCTCGTAATAAATACAACAAAGCCATAATAAAAAAAACATTTTCTTTAGAATTCTAATTTTTGAATTGTTGTCTAAATTACGCAGCATTTTGACATTAAAGAAATTGACATATTTACATGTTTTTGTAACTAGAAAACTCATCACGTCCGTTTTAAATTATAACATATTTTGTGTGCTTAATTTTATTGCACAGAGGTGTAAATAAATTAATTTTGGATCCAAATGATATGAATATATTTTTGTACAAAAACCAATTTGTTTTATTATCATGATCCAACTAATATAAACTGACAATAAATGAATATTACTTTTAAAATACCTGCCTTAACATGATTTTTTATCTTGTTAAATGATTATTGCTTTTTTTGTTAGCGTTCAAAATTGTTCAAATTATGTGTTTAACTAAAACCATTAATTATGAAATACCGTAACGTTTCTTTTACGTGTTGCTCACTTAAATTATGAATAAATGATAGATTAACATGTCTGTAATGAAAAAGAGCGTGATTAGCCTCAAGCCAAATAGAAAAATCAAGTAATTAATGCTTATCAAGCTTAATGCTCAATTCATTTGAAAAGGCGAGAAATCAGAACACATTGGTGCTCATAACAGCAAAAATCATAAGATGTGACTTGTTTAACTTATGAAAAATGAATTATAGTAACAAAATGGGATTATTTTTAAAGAAATCACACAGATAAACTCCACCAAGATGTAAATATGTTCGCAATTGCTCGAATTTCTTGCCTAGTTAATTAAAATGAGCTATACTAATAAACGGGTTTTAGACACTGTCAAAAAAAACATACATTTAAAAATGCCGGCTGTTTTAGTAAACGTGTTTAGACGTAGATTTATGCTAAAATCTGTGACGGTTCGACCCTAGTTATTATACAAATTTATAATTTGTATTATTATTTACGTTGTGTTGTGTGTGTTGTAACCCTTTTATTTATTTACCAGGTTCGTTATTTGTGTCAATATGCATTATCGTAAATACTGTGTCTTTCTTCCCTTTTAATTTGACTAGGAGGATGTGTGGACAATAAATAAAACAGGATATGAGCTTAACGTATGCAAAGTTTATTGACCTCTTATAACATTTCTAATGAATTGTTATGTCTTATGTTATTTATATTTACAAAATACATTATCATACGTTTGTGCTTAGAAGCCATGTGCATTTAGTTAAACTCAAAAAAAATGTATGACTCTACTTGTGGGAGCAAAATTAACTAGCCCCTGCATTTGCATTACGAGATGGGAAACCCACAAAAACCATCCCGGAGTTGTTAGCGAAGCATATGTAATAGAATAATAATAATAATATCCCTTATATTTCTTTATGCATAATTCGATCCGACTTACTTTTGCGTATTTGCAAAAGAGCCTGCGAAACAAATTAGTTCATCTTTCTTTGTGTAGAATTTGTACTATCCGACTTACTTTTGCGTATTTGCAAAAGAGCCTGCGAAACAAATTAGTTTTTCTTTCTTTGTGTATAATTTGTACGATCCGACTTACTTTTGCGTATTTGCAAAAGAGCCTGCGAAACAAATTAGTTTATCTTTCTTGTGTATAATTTGTACGATCCGACTTACTTTTGCGTATTTGCAAAAGAGCCTGCGAAACAAATTAGTTCATCTTTCTTTGTGTAGAATTTGTACTATCCGACTTACTTTTGCGTATTTGCAAAAGAGCCTGCGAAACAAATTAGTTTTTCTTTCTTTGTGTATAATTTGTACGATCCGACTTACTTTTGCGTATTTGCAAAAGAGCCTGCGAAACAAATTAGTTTATCTTTCTTGTGTATAATTTGTACGATCCGACTTACTTTTGCGTATTTGCAAAAGAGCCTGCGAAACAAATTAGTTCATCTTTCTTTGTGTAGAATTTGTACGATCCGACTTACTTTTGCGTATTTGCAAAAGAGCCTGCGAAACAAATTAGTTTATATTTGGCTGGACAATTTCAATTTCAATTTATTTAGTGTTAAAAGCATAGCTGTACACACGTCAAAACATACATGTAATAGTATAAAATCAAGTAATTACAAGACATAGAAGCACAGACATTTTTTACATGATCAGCGCATGATAGTATTTTTACGAAACACAAGACAAATATTAAATATATAATAAAATTACTAATATTATATACATGTTTATATTAACAAGTCACCGTTCAGAAAGTCATTAACACTGTAATAGGACCCTGAACACAGTAATCGTTTCACTTGTGATTTAAACATTTTTATGTTTAAAGATTTTATATGATTTAGCAATTTGTTGTAAAATAGTGGAGCGTAATAATTTTCACTATTCCTTGCTCTATAAATACGAGTATATTTTATCTTAACGTTGTCAGAAATTCTTGTATTATAACTGTGATGTTCCTTTGTAATTGTGTACATATGTAGATTCGTTTTCACAAATAGCAGGCACCTTAAAATATATAATGACGGAACTGTTAAGATGTTTAAGTTTTTAAAGTTATTTTTAATGTCTTGGCGAAAATGTAATTGGAGTAGGGCTCGTATACATTTTCGTTGAAGCCCAAATATACGTTTAATATGTGTGGTATGGCCCCATGACAAGATGGAGTAATTTATTTGTGATTGTACCAGCGAGTAATAGCAATTTAACATGGTTGTTAAATTATTTAATTTAGTTAAACTGCGGATTAAGTACACATATTTTGAAATTTTTTTACAGATAAATTCAGCTTGATTACTCCACGTTAATTCCGGGTCCAGCACAACCCCTAAAAATTTGGTTTCGTTTTTGTTGACAATATCTGAGCAGTCCTTTAGACTAAAGATCATATAAGATGTTTTATTTTCATTCAGCAACAAACGATTGCTGATTAACCATTCTTTAACCTTCGATTGTGTATCCCCGAGACCATCCAGCAATACAGGGAGATGTTTCTTTGATTGGTAGCACGTAGTGTCGTCTGCGTACATTTTGAACAATGCTCACTTGTATTTATAATTACTTCGATTTTTTTTTTGAACTTACACCGTTCTCTTCTACTCTCAATACATCACTTAACTACTTTTTTATCAACATTACTTTACTAACTCACATCCCACTGAAACTTAGTATTCTCAACTGAACCCATTTACATTCAAATACTGACTCTTCTCGTCCCTGTCCCAAAACTAACTCTCCACCCGACTGCCTGACTGAATCCCTCTCCGGCGATTTCTTCGAAATATTGGAGGTGGAAATCTCCGTTCCTCGGGATTTCAGCGCGCACGCATCTTCCCGGATTCCCCTCTCGCCCACAAGCTAAATCCCGAACCCTTTTGCTGAGCTGTCTTTATTCTTTATAATTCGCCTAAAATTTCCATTCCCACGCGTGATCATCTAAATAATTTCGAGTGTGTCTAGCTCGCCTCTCCACATATTTAAAATAAACAAACTGAATGACTCTCCCGTTATGCCATGGAACTCGATTCATAATAATAATAATGATAATTTTCTTTATACATTTTAGACGAAAATAATATTTGCACATGACCACCCTATGACCCATTACAAGTCTTAAAATTCTGTTGTAGCATCTATTTGTAAGGCAGTTTGGGTTGATTTTATGGAAACCTTTATATTTGTTTGGTTTATAAATTCTGATAATTTCTTGAATTAATTTCTCATCTGGCACTTGGTGAAACATATTACAATATGTAAACTTATTTAAATAAAGAACACTTGGTATTGTTTCACAAATTAATTTGTGAAACAATACCAAGTGTTTTTTATTTAAATAACTTTACATATTAAAAATTCTTGTTTTAAAATTTATGCTTGAAATTGAAAATGTTTAGTTTATAAATTCTCGTTTTAACATTTATAATGTATTCTTGACATTCCGCTTTATTCCACTTTTATGTAATTCGCTTTTATTAATTAAAAGCCGAGCAATTATAGAGTTAACTTCCAATTTTAATCTAAGGTAAAATTCTGCACTTCTTTTTGTGATTTCTATGAACGACTTATTATATTACATACTGCGATTTGTTCTCTTAAATATACGTGTTGTATACTCTGTAAATTTCTGGCGTTCTTAGATCTTATATAATCGTTTAGTTTAAAGTTTGGAGCGAGTGTTTCCATTCCCAGACTAAGCATGAAGTAAAATTTCGAGTTTAGAAAAGCCTTAAAATTTGGTTTGGTCGCTCCGCGTAGCGGAGCGACCAAACCAAATTTTCAGGCTTTTCTAAACTCGAAATTTTACTTCATGCGCCATGCGTATAAAACAGTGAAATATTTTGAAGTTAGAAATACACTAAAACGTACTTAAACATTGTTTTAAAATAAGTGATAATCAAAATATTTAAATAACAAAATATTTTCACTTTTCTTAGGTTAGGTCTATTTCCCAATGAGCGAACACATTCAAGTAATGTTTTATCAACATTAAAACAAGGTTTAATGTGGTTACAATGTTGATAATATGTTATTTGTTTGTTTTTTGCTCAGTGGGTTGATTTAACTTGAGAACGTTTAAATTAACTAACTAAATGAGTAATATTAAAAATATTTACATTTTTCTTCACATATTCTCTGGTTAGGTCTATGTTACCTAACCTGAGAACGTTCAATTTAACTTATTTAGTTAGTAATTTAAAAAAATGGTTAATAAAACATTTTAAAATAATTACATTTTAAAATAATTAAAAATAAAAAGTTAAAAGTGTTTTGATGTTAAATTAACATGCATAACGAATAGAAGCCTCTGTAACACAAAAAAACATTTTGAGTTTCATGTTTAATGCAGATAGAATTTCAATGAAATGATTCCATGTTCTTTTTATAAATTGTACACAACTTTAGCCTTCATAAGCCCATTCTGGTATAATTCACAACCTTTATTTACCTTGATACTTGACATATATGAATCGATCTTCCGTTTTATGGAATTACGAATGATATTGAAACTTTGTAAGAAAAATTTGTTGTAGATTGCGTAAAGAATCGTACTTTTAATATTTTATTGTATTACATTCAATTTGTTTGTTTTCGCGTAATTCAGCAATTTGTGGAATAATTGTTAATAAACTATATCAGAATCTTCCGTTTTATGGAATTTCGAATGAAATTGAATCTTTGTAAGACAATAATGGCATTTTTGTTGGTTCGCGCGTAACTCTGCAATTTGTAGAATAAGAATAGGTTGATTACGTGCTTTGCTTTATTTCGGAAATGTAGTAAAAATAATTGAATAAAAGTTGATTTTATTCTTCGCTAATAAAATATTTGATATAAAGAAAAATTGAATTTGCCAATAGTTTGCAGAATATTTACAAAATATAAAAACGAATTAAAATTAATATCGACTCTCTGCAAAAAGAAAGTCGATTTTAATTTAAATTCGTTTTTATATTTTGAAAATATTTGATATTAGAATCTTCCGTTTTGTACAGGGTGTCTCCTAAAAAACGCCGCAGGCCATAGCTGCTTTATTTATTGACCGATTTTAAAAAATCAAAAAACAATTAAAATGGCTCCACGAGATCTACAAAGCAGCCCTAATTTTACTTCTTTACCAAATCAAGTTTCGTGGTAGCAATAGTCAACTTTTTTTTCAAATGACCACGTATATTTTTTTCAATTGATTCTGATAGAGGTTACTTTTGTAAATTCAAACGTATACAGCAAGTTGGCTTTGGTGCAATATTCATTAGTAAAAAAAATGGTGATGTGTCCATCATAGTACTTTCCCCCGTAAATTGCGTATTAAATCACTTTTAAAATATTTGTAGCATTATTATTTTCAAAATGTCTTCAACTTTTTGATAACTACAACTTTTATTTGAAACATTTTTCAATTGGATCAACACATACTGACACAAACCAATGACTAGATAAAAAACACTATTTATTGAATATCTCAAAAACTAAGAGTGCTATGACAAAAAGTGAATCTACAAAAAATCTTTAGTTATTTATTTCCTACAACTTTTATTTGAAACATTTTTCAATTGTATCGACACATACACTGTCACACACCAATAACTAGATAAAACACACAACTTTTGAAATATCTGAAAAACTAAGAGTGCTATGACAAAAAGTAAGTGAACACTACATCTTCATTTTGTTATTATCTACATCTTTTATTTGAAAGAATTTTTTGTTTGATGAACATTTATTGAAAAAATCTGAAAAAACTGAAAAACGCTAAGAGTAAAGTACCACTTCCGGTTTTCCGATTTTCACCAAAAGCTTTTCAGTTCTTCCGATTGTAACAAAAAGCTTAAGTTTCAAGTTTCATCTCGATATCTTTAGCGGTTTTCGCGGTACAGCGCACACAGACACACACACAGCAGACAGACATTTTTCAAAAATGGTCTTATTCGACTCAGGGGACCTCAAAAAGGATATTTCCGCTAAAATTTTTGATTCAAAAATTTTCACGAAAACAATACTTTCCCTTTGGATTACATACGGCGGAAAGTAAAAAATGTTTATTAACATAAAGTTGGAGTCTTATAGATTTGTCTAAGTGTGCCATGGAAAAATAAAACTGAACACATAAAACAATAACTGTTATCTACGTGACAGTGTCTCAGATTCGATTTTTTATCAGCCAAATTTATTATTATTGGCGAAATAACTCAAGTGATGGCTAACAATATTAACAGTTTATTCACCGATATGTTACAAGTGTTTTTCGAATGCTATAAAAATCGCGATCAAGCAGTGCTCCTGTACATGGACCGCTTTCCGAACAGGGAAGTCCCAGAGCCTCGAAAATTTGTAAGACTTGAAAACAACTTAAGAAAGTATGGTGCTTTTGAGAAACCCAAGAAAGAGGAACGTGTATTTCGCGGAAATGTAGAATTAGATGTTCTTCTTAGTGTGCAAGAAAATCCAAGAACATCAATTCGGGAAATATCAAATAACGTTGGCACTTTAAGGAGAACTGTAAATTCAATTCTGAAGAAACACAAAGGGGTTTTCTCCAGAACGGAATACTAAGATTTTTGAGAATTTGCCAGCGGAACTGGAAGTAAGCGTGTGTGGCACGCACAAATGTTAAGATAAAGTTCTTGCGGAGACTTACCGTTTAGCCGCAAATTGTATTTTAAGTTCCGATTTTGAGGTTATATAGGTTAGTATATTTGAGTAAATAAACACATTACAGAAATAAATTGTACACATGATGAAATTATTTCCAAAATGATGACGTAAATAAACAAAATTGTAGTATTATTTTTATTCACGATATTTATTTTACACTAAATATGACGTGTACTGACGTTTATTTCAAATAATGGATACATAAATTGGATCCATTAGAAAATTACAAATATTTTAATTTATGATATAAAAAAGTAGATGGCGCCTACCTTTGCGCGGAAACGAGAATATTATGATATTGTACCATTACTTTTTAGTAAATTGATCTCGTAACAATATCACATATACTGTAATTATAAAATCACCATTTACTCAGTTATGTATAAAATTATAGTAAACACTTAACTTTTGATTTTCAATAAATTCACATTTACCGTTTACGAAAATCCGTTTACGAAAATTATGGTTATAGAAGTTACAGACAAATTAGAATATTTCAATTACAAAATTATTTTTTTACGTTAAAATCCCAGTCATTGGAAAAACATTTTAGTAAGCGGATCTTTTTTAAAATAATAATACACTTTGCGCCATCTATCTTTTCATACAAAAAGCTAAAATACTCATAATCTAAACATGAATAATAAATGTAGAATTATATATCCATTAGTTTAAATAAACGTCAGTAGACGTCAGATTTAGTGTGAAATTAATATTGTGATTTTGGCTGTATAAATGAAGATATTACTACAATTTGGATTAATTACGTCATAATTTTGGAGATAGTTTCATTGTGTGTACAATTTATACCTGTAATATGCTTATTCACCGGAAAATACCAACGTATATAACCTCAAAATCGGAACTTAAAATACGATTTGCGGCGAAATGGTAAGTCTCCGAAAGAACTTTATGCTAACATTTGGGTGTCCCGCACATGTCTACACCCGGCTCAATTTAAAACAATTCAAAAATCGGAGTATTTCGATCTAGAGAGTAACCATGAAACTCAGGATATTACGCCCAGGGATATGCGGATGACATTGTCATTCTCGTCACGGGAAAATATCCAACTACTGTAACAAGCATCATGAACAATACCTTGAAAACTGTAGAACGATGATGTGGGGAGGTGGGGCTAAGCGTTAACCCTACCAAGACTACGGTCATCCCCTTCACAAAAAGAAGGAAATGCGCGGGCCTCAAACCCCCAACCTTCTTTAACCAAACTCTACAACTAACCAATGAGGTCAAATATCTAGGTATCTACCTAGATACAAAACTCACATGGAACCGTCAATTAAAGCACACAACCGACAGAGCAACAAGGACGCTAATGACAACAAAGCGTGCTCTGGGAGAAACATGGGGCCTTAATCCAAAAATGACCATGTGGATATATAATGCAATAGTAAAACCCATGATCACCTACGGATGCACCACTTGGTGGCCGAAAGTAGAACAAAGTACTGCGCAGGCAGCTCTATCTAGAGTACAGCGACTAGCCTGTTTATGCATAACTGGCGCACTGCGTACAACACCAACAGCCTCAATGGAAACCCTACTAAACCTCCAATCGCTGGACCTAGTGGTTAAAAGCGAGGCCAGACTAAGGGCATATAGGTTGAGGACAACTGGAAACTGGCACCCCACAGGAAACCACTCCAGAATAGAACAGGTAGTTACCAAACCTCTATTACAAATGGGAAGTGACTACATGATACCACGCTACTCCCTGAAGAGACCCTTCACAATAGAATGTGAGGGGGACAACGAGAAGCGCAACCCTTCAACTGGAACCCTGATCTGGTACACCGATGGGTCAAGAAGAGAAGGTGGAGCAGGCGCTGGGATTCACGGCGTAATCCCAAAATGTGACATCTACGTGTCTCTGGGGAGGATGGCAACTGCACATCAAGCCGAGATCTTCGCGATCAACCAATGTACCATGGAAAATCTGCGACGGGGATATAAGAGGCAAAAGATCCTGATCCTCACCGACAGCCAAACCGCTTTAAGAGCACTCAACAGCTATAAGATCCAATCTGAGCTAGCATGGGAGTACATCCAAAACCTGACGAAACTGGCGACGGAAAACACCGTAACACTACGCTGGACGCCGGGACACACAGGGGAGGATGGCAACGAGAAAGCCGATGCTCTGGCAAAGATTGGATCACGCAGACCCTACATTGGACCAATGCTACCGATTCCCAAAAAATCAATAAGACCAAGCGCAAAAGAGTGGACCCTAGAAAGACACACCGAGCGCTGGAAAAACCTGACAGGGCATAGACACAGTAAACTACTGATGGAAAAACCCTGCCAAGAACTAGCAACTGAGGCCCTCAGACTCAGTAGAAACAACCTTAGAATAGTCACAGGACTGATAACTGGACACTGTACCCTAAGGAAGCACCTGCATAACATGAAACTGTTCACAGAAGATCCAATATGCAGACTATGCCTGGAAGAGGATGAAGACGCCTCACATGTACTATTCGAGTGCGAGGCACTTTCCACCTGGAGGGAAGCAAACCTTGTCCAAGGGAATCCAAGCCACTTCCCGAAGGGAAAGATGATCGAAAGGCTGCTGGGACTAGCCAAGGAGACAGAGCTTTTTGATTAACTACGGTAACGGAAGCAGTACAATAAGCCACACGGCTGCGGTGCTAGGGCAGAAATAACCCTAACTTCCGTTTCCTGCCCCTAAAAAAAAAAAAACATGAAAACTTTGGTTAAAAGTGGCTTGGAACCAATGGTCCAGTTCGGTGGCCTGCACGTTCGCCCGATCTTACACCATTCGACTTTTGGCTTTGGGGTTATTTTAAAGATAATATTTATGTAACCAAACCAGACAACGAAGAAATTCTGAGGCAGAGAATTATAAAATCTTGTCGCGGATTACCCCGTAAATGTATATTGAATACGACCTACTCAGTAACGAGAAGATGCCAGTTATGTATTCAACAACGTGGTCATCAGTTTGAGAAGTTCTTGTAAACATATTTGTAATTTTGTATGATGCATATTTTACATTATTTTAAAAAAGTATTCCACATTGTTTTCCATGCCACACTTAAAATATTTATAATAAAACAACCTTATGTTAACATTGGTGCATCATTTTGCTTATTTAAAACACGCTGAAGCGTGTATAAATTGACTATTAAAAAATGCGTGTTTTAAGGTTGCTATGAGCAATGTTAACAAATTGAAATAAAGTCAGGCATAAATAAAAACATACGCCTCCTTTACGATGTCCACTTATACTTTGGGGCCTCGGTGGCCGAGTGGGTAGAGACCCTGCCCACAGACCAAGAGGTCGCGGGTTCGAATCCTGTCCGGTAGAATAATTTATGAATAATAAATTATTCCATCCGGGTCCATGGATGTAGTATGAATGAGTTTGTGTTGTTTCGGGAGTAATTGGTTATTTATCGTTATTTGAATTGGTTAAAATATATTAAAATGTTAATATATAAATAAATAGATTGATGGCTAATGGCCTAGATACCAAGGCCAAACAAACAAACAAAAAAAAAACAAAAAAACTTATACTTTGATATACTATTTTTTTTTACTTATGAATATTACACAAAAGCCAACTTGTTGTGCATGTTCGAATTTAGAAAAATATGCTCTATCAGAATAAATTTTAAAAAATATACGTAGCTATTTGAAAAAAAAAACTTGACTATCGCTGACATGAAAGTTGATTTGGTAAAAAACTCAAATCAAAACTTCTTTGTAGATCTGGTGGAGCCATTTTAATTGTTTTTTGTTTTTTTTTGAAATCGCTCAATAAATAAAGAAGTTATGGCCTGCGGTGTTTTTTAGAAGACACCCTATATAATTACCAATGAAATTTAATCTTTGTAAAACAAATTTGTTGTAGATTGCGTAAAGAATCTCGGCACTTTTAATGTTATAGATGTAATGACATTTTTGTTTGTATTCGCGTAATTCTGCAATTTTTAGAATAAGAATGGGTTGATTACGTGCCTTGCTTTATTTCGGAAACGTAGTGGAAAAAATGGAACGAAAGTTGATTTTATTCTTCGTCAATAAACTATTTGATATCAGAATCTTCCGTTTTATATAATTACCAATGAAATTTAGTCTTTGTACAATAAATTTGTTGCAGATTGCGTAAAGAATCTCACTTTTAATGTTACAAGTGTAAAGAAATGTTTGTTTGTTTTCGTGTAATTCTGCAATTTGTAGAATAAGAATTTTGTATCTTAATTTATTTCGGAAATATAGTAAAAAAAATGAAATAAAAATTGGTTTTTTGCTTCGTTAATGAACTATTTGATATCAGAAGAAAGCATCTGAAGGGAAGCTAATGAGAATAAACAATGGCAAAATCTGATTCAAGGCTGGTGCGATGCAATGCACAGCCTTGATTATAAATGTTATGACATATTGAATAAGTAAAATTACATGCTGTATATCTGTGCTAGTAAACAATACAGTCTCCCTGGATTTAATTTGGACGAATGTTTTAAAACAAGGGCAATTTTATTTAAGTAACACAAAAAATCAATGTTATGACGAGAAGAAAAATGGAAAAATTGATTGAAATACAGCTTTCCTGGATTTAATTTGGACGAATGTTTTAAAACAAGGGCAATTTTATTTAAGTAATACAAAAAATCAATGTTATGACGAGGAGAAAAATTGAAAATTGATTGAAATACAGGTTTCCTGGATTTAATTTGGACGAATGTTTTAAAACAAGGACAATTTTATTTAAGTAATACAAAAAATCAATGTTATGCGAGAAGAAAAAATGAAAATTGATAGAAAGCTATCTGCCTGATGAAGCCACTGTGTGGCAAAACAATTGTTGCAGTGTCAACTAATAATCAGTGAAATCCTAACCAAGTGTGCTATTTACTAAAAGTGTTAAACATTTAACGCCGTATGTCTGTTCTAATAAATAATACATTTTTCTTTTATTTAACTTCGATGAAAGTCTTGAATAAGTTTCTCATCTCTCTCATTTTCCTCGAGAGTGACTCAAAGTTAAAACTAGTTGGAATAAAAACAAAACAAAATATTAGTACGATTTAAGTTATTTTTTTTATAATTATTCGATAAAAGTTTTAAAATAAGGGCATAATAATCCATTGATGCAATAATGCATAATTATTATATATTTGTTTGTTTACTAAATAAATTAATTTGATAAATTGTTACATTTGCCTGATTTGAGAATGTGTACAGAAAAATGTCAATATTTTTGTATTTAAACATTTTGATACTCATTTAAAAAAAAAGTGGGTTCAGTGTATTTCTAACTTCACAATATTTCAGTGTTTTAAACGCGTGGCGCATGAAGTAAAATTTCGAGTTTAGAAAAGCCTAAAAATTTGGTTTGGTCGCGTAGCCAAATTTTAAGGCTTTTCTAAACTCGAAATTTTACTTCATGCTTAACCTGGGAGTGGAAACACTCGTTCGAATCTTCAAATTTAAGGCTTTTATAAAAACGAGGAATATCTGAAAACTCACGACGCATTCATGTAATTATGTATATTTTAAAGAAAAATTCACAGTATGTTATACTTCTATAATAATTCATTCATATAAATCATAAAAATAGGTGCAGATTTTACCTAAAATCAACTTTTAGAGTTAACTCTATAATTGTTTGGCCATTAATCCCATTAATAGCCGAGCAATTATAGAGTTAATTCAAAAAGTTGATTTTAGATAAAATTATGCACTTCTTTTTATGATTTATATGAATCATTTATTATAGGAGTAAAAGTAGGTAAAATTCTGCACTTTTTATGATTTCTATCAAGTGAATTTATCTCTCTGACATAAAAAAACTATGCAGTAACTGTATTTTTCGTTATTTTAATTTATTTAGTGTTGTATTCTTAAAAATGGTTCTGAAAATGTAACCTTTTACAAAAACATCAACCAGTTTTTTTTAAAGAATCCTCCATAAAATATTTATTTTGCGATCTCATTAGCATTTTCCACAGGTAGAACAAGCCTCGAATGACATCACCTCCTGTTTATAGAACTCCTGTCCAAACATATCCATTTCTAAAAAGGGAAAGTCCATTTTTTGTCTCCTTAAAACGAGAACTGTATAAGAAGAAGATAAAATAATAGTAATGTTAAGTTCAAACACCCTTCAAATAAATAATATATAAAATTGAAAAAATCAGTAATTTTCATTATATTCGTAAACACACTTTAAATAGATAATATAACAATATATTGGGTAAAATAGAATGAAATGTCAATACTTGTAGAATATTTTGCAAAATATTTTAAGTGTGATACTTTTCGCAATCTACAAATGATAATTTATAAAAATGAAAAAAAAAACAGTAATTTCCATTATACAATAATTAGGCACAATAATGTATAACGAGTAGTCTTGTTGTATTATTTTATTTCGTTTAATTTGATTGTCTCTTTATTTTGTTAAAATTGTGTTTATTTTATTTATCTTTATATACAGGGTGTCCGTATTTCAACAGAATGTATGGGGATCTCAGTTATTTTTAGAGATAGAAAGTCGGTTAAATTGGAGCAAATTTGCGTATTTTAGGGCCTAACAATAATCTGAAAACAATTTTGAAATATCTTTGTTTGTTTTCAAGATATCAACAAAAAACTGTTTTTTTGAAAAATAGTTTTTATTTTTTTATTTTTAAAACTTTCACATTATAGAGGCACTTTTGATTGAGGAATCTAGTAACATATTTTTTTTTTAAAATAACTATAACATTTACCCGGGGACAATAGCCAACTTTTGTTTTTGTTATGGGCGCCATTTTGGATTTTCATATTTTTTTCTGAACTCAGTGATGTACCATACTCATAATTTATTTCAGATTTAATATTTAAAATTATAATATATTTTTTTGTAAAGTGTGCCTTTGAAACAATGACGTCATATCTATTAATCAATAAAATATTGACAGCAGTTAATCATTGTTAGCAGTCAAAATTAATTAATAAATGTCAATCTTTTGTAATAATAAAAAGTATCGATTATCACACAAAACATAAAGTAAAAAAATGGTGATGTGTCCACCATAGCACTTTCCCTGTTTAAGATATGACTTAAATATCAACAGTATGGAAAAGTTGCACAAACTGAATTTATTCTACTTTCATTAATATTATTCTAAAACTATTCACAAATTTTGTAATTCTTATTAATTTTTCGATTTTTCGCTACATCATAATAAATATTGATTACATTTATTTTTAACTTAACTGTAAATTGCTGTTACGCGTGACGCATGAAGTAAAATTTCGAGTTTAGAAAAGCCCCGTGAAAATTTGTCTCGGGCCGCTGCGCGCCCCTCGACAAATTTTCTACGCGGGGCTTTTCTAAACTCGAAATTTTACTTCATGCTTAGTCTGGGAGTGGAAGACACTCGTTACTTTAAAATACATCACAACTGTTAAAATATGTATCGTATTAGTATTTTGTCATTAAATCACTATATTTACTGTATTTTATACAATGATTTAAGTGATTTGCAATCATAACATCACAATAACCGAAATACAGTCCATAGAGAGATATAATCAGGCAAAATCCTAGCATAGTCAAAAGACAATCATGCCACTTGCAGTCACAATAGTCAAAACACGGTCAATAAAGATATAATATGACAAAATCCTATGATAGTCCAAAGACAGTCAAGCAATGTATTAAGATTCAAAATGTCACACCAGTATTTCGATTATAAACAAACACATTTTCTATCAGTACAGAAATTATTCAGCTGGATTCTTGTCTTCAAGGTTGATATGTAAGCAAATTATGGGTCCTAGGAGTTGTTAAATGAGCGAGTTACTCAATTGTTTCCAAGGCACTCTTTACAAAATCCAAAAGGTTCAAATGTTACATATAAAATGTGCAATAAACTATAAGTGTGATATATCATTGAATTCAGAAAAAAATATTCTTCCAAAAGATATAAAAATCCGAAATGGCGCCCGTAAGAAAAACAAAAGTTGGCTATGGTCCCCGGGTAAATGTTATAGTTATCTTTAAATGAAATATATTACTAGATTTCTAAAAAGTGCCTCTATAATGTCAAAGTTGTAAATGTCTGGATTCAATAGTTTTTGAATAATAAAATTTAGAAACTAAATTTCAAAAAATCCGTTTTTTGACAATATCTTAAAAACGAAAGAAGATATTTAAAATTTGTTTTTATATTATTATTAGGCCCTAAAATACGTTACTTTGCCCCGGTTTAACCGACTCTCTATATCTTCAAATAACCGAGATCCCCATACATTATGTTGAAATACGGGCACCCTGGATAATTTAGTCAAATTTATTTTACAAGTGTAGTAGCTCATATGTTTCTTTTGTTTGCATTATTTATCTATATTTTATTATATCGTATGTTCCATAAAAAAAACCTCTAGAGTGCTATGTTTTCATCTTTTTTTAATTTAAGTTGGCTGCACGCTTTATTTTCATATAAAACGTCAGACATAATAATTATAATGTATAATTTCAGAGTGGCCAAGCTACAATATATTCCCTGACATTCCAGAGGTTTTATTATATTGCACATACAATATATTCTATTTTGTTACTAACGACTTGACGTACACTAGAATTTTTTTTTAATTTGAAAATTGTCTGTTGGGGAAATAAATGTATTATTAATATTATTATTATTATAAAATCCCTTCAAATTTTGTTTGTTTCCATATATTGGATATTGATGTTAAACCTTTTATATTTTATAGTTTAACTCGGCCATTCCATAAATAAGTGTACACTTTTTGGGGGTACGTCAGGGATTTTAGCGAATTTCACATATATTATAAAGGCTATCAAGACATGGTGTTTGGTTGTTACTAGAGGTTAAACAAATTATTGTGTCAAAAGTTAAAACAATATAAACTTTTAGTACACTTTTATTTTGAACTCAAAAATATCGTAAACCGTTACCTATACAAAAAAAGTTATTATGTACTTTTTTATGCTTAAATGTTCAAAGTTTATAATACATTTTTTTCCAAAACGAAAAAACTTTATTTATATAGATTTTTTTTTAATAAATAAAACATATCTCAAAAAATAATCAAATACTCATGTTTTAAGTTTCTTAAAAAAAGTATATGTTATACCCTGATCCTTCCTAAGAATTTTTCCGTTTTCAAAAGTATGGGCACTGTAAAACTTTTTGAGATATGATTTTTTTACCCGAGCGCTACATTGACATGAGGCGTAATGGCCCGGATCGCGGTCGCGGTGAGCGCCTCGCGTCAATGCAGCACTCAGGTACAAAAATCATATCTCAAAAAGTTTGAAAGTGCCCATCTTTTTGAAAACGGAAATATTCTTAGGAAGGATTGGAGTATAACATAAATATCTTTCAAGAAAATTAAAACATGAGTATTTGATTATTTTGTGAGATTTGCTCCGGTAAAAAAATCATATCTCAAAAAGTTTTGCCCATTTTTTTGAAAACGGAAATATTCTTAGAAAGCATTGGGGTATAATATATATTTTTTTCAAGAAAATTAAAACATGAGTATTTGATTATATTGTGAGATTTGTTTTATTTATTAAAAAAAATCTATCTAAATATAGTTTTTGTGTTTTGGAAAAAAAAATATTTTAAACTTTGAACATTTAAGCATAAAAAGTCAAGTATAACTTTTTTTGTATCAGTAACGGTTTACGATATTTTTGAGTTCAAAATAAAAGTGTACTAAAAGTTTATATTGTTATAATTTTTGAAACAATAATTTGTTTAACCTCTAGTAACAACCAAAAACCATGTCTTGATAGCCTTTATATTATATGTGAAATTTGCTAAAATCTCTGATGTACCCCCAAAAAGTGTGCACTTATTTATGGAATGGCCGAACTATATTTAGACGCCACAAACACATTCACACACATCCATTGACCCAGGTGGAATCATTTTGTACTTTAAAATGACCCCACCCGGCGCGACTCGAACCCGCGTCTACTGGGCTAGGAGGCAGGGCCTCTATCTAGCCACTACCCCACCCTTCAAATAGATTATTCATAAGGTGAAGCGAAAAAAGCAGCATTTTCCATTTAAAACACTTTTTAAATAAATATTTTATAAGATGCAAAAAAAAACAGTAAATTTTTCAATTCGCTCTTCGAATAAACAATTAATAAAATGTGAAAAATCAGTAAATTTAATTGAAAATACACTTGCAATGAGTATTTTTTTCTTCTTTTCTAAAAATCTGCAACTTACTTGTAATGTCCATTGCATAATCATACTCGAGTTAAATATTCCACTTTCCATTGCGAAATTACACGTATTAGTTAAATATTCAACAACAGCACTTCATATCAATTATGCAAACTGTTGACTTTTATGATTGTAGACCGAGAAGTAATTATTCTTTAATACCTATGTTTTCAAGCAGAATGTAAATAAGTGCGATTTTGTAATTTAAAAAAGAAGTGTGTGGGCTTTTGTTTTAAAAAAAGGTGTTCTACTAATCTTAATTTAAAAAAGAGAAAAAGCCTGTGTGAGGAATTTTTGTTTTAAATTAAGATTAGCAGAAGGTTTTTATTTCAAACAAAACCCCACACACACGCGATGAATTCTTATATTTCAATATTAATAATGTTATTGGTTATAGCGGCGGTAGATTCCCACTGAGCAAACAGATTTAAGTAATGTTTTATAAACATTTAAATAACATTTTATGTTGCTACAATGTTGATATAATGTTATTTGTTTGTTTTTTGCTCAGTGGGTTAATTCAAAAAATTAAAATAAAGACCTTATTTTAATATAAATACATACTCATTTATAGAAAAACGTCTCTATTTTAATTTTTTGAATTAATCTACCGCTGCACAGTGGGTCAAAGCATGAAAAACCTGGTCAAAATATAAAATTAAAATGGTGGATCCAATATTGCCGATTGCAGCTTTCAAAACGGCCACTTTTCACTATTTTGATTTCACTTGTCCTCGGCGGGTCATTTAAAGGAGATTGAAGACTGGAATGTCATTCCAACACTGAATCAGTCTACACTTATCCCACCTGCATTTAATTTTATAAACTAGAATTCAGTCGGCAAACTTTTTTTTTCATTTTGGCCAGGATTTTTTCATGCTTTGACCCACTGTGCGCCGCTATAATCAATAACATTATTAATATTGACAAATTGACCCCTAAAAAGGACAATGTTATTCTTATTTTGCCTTCTATGAATTGCAAAATCGCACTTTTTACATTCCAGTTTGGATAAGATTAAAGATATAGAACTGTATTAAATATAAGAAATTGCATATTATATAAAAAAAAATCATCAATTGTTTTGGTAAATCACAGCCTACTCAAAACGTAAAGAGTATTTCATAAAGTATGTGATAATTATTGTGTTTATCGCGTATTTCATAATTAATATACATTAGCCCACGCAGAATATTTACACATGAAACAACATTCCGCTTTTCCTTTGTTGCTAATTTCTTGGTATATATGTATCTGCCCACTGCGATTTCAGCTAATCCGGTTTGAATGGATGTCTACTAAATACTAATCTAAGCCGACTCGATAAAAAGAAGGAGAAAAAACAGCCATTGGTCACAGAAAATTAAATTGTTAAAACTATTTTCTTGAGTTACTTAACACAGTAAGCAAACAGATTTAGGTAATGTTTCATAAACATTAAAACAACGTTTAATAATGTTATAATGTTGATAAAACGTTATTTGTTTGTTTTTTGCTTAGTGGATACATACCAAGATAATTTCAAAAATGTTGTTTCTATGCTAATATTTTTTATTAAAAAAAAAGTACAGCTAGATTGTGTAAACTGGTTTTATAATAGTGCTATTTTTAGTGACTTACATTAAACACTGATATAGTGTAAATTTAAGTTGAAAATATGCTGCTTAGGTTCCGAATATGCTCTAGATACTCGATACTAGCAAATCGGCTTGCTGCTTGACATTATTTTAGAGTTTTATACGCGTGGCGTATGAAGTAAAATTTCGAGTTTAGAAAAGCCTGAAAATTTGGATTTGCCAGGGCGCGACTCGCTTCGCTCGCGCGCGTCGGCAAATCCAAATTTTCAGGCTTTTCTAAACTCGAAATTTTACTTCATGCTTAGTCTGGGAGTGGAAACACTCCTTAGAAGCTTCAAATTGAAAGGTATTTTATAAAAACCCTGTATGCATACAGTTTATAAAAATTCAGATAAAGTTTCTAGATTTATCCATATGTTATTAAGATATCAAAATCTACCAATTTTTAAATACAAATATGCTTTAACGATAAAATGATATACTTTAACTTTAATTTTATTTACTATTTACGGAATCTACATTGTTATTAATTTATAATTTACATATTTCGGTATAAGAATCATGGAAGTATTCGTAAACTAATAATAATAATTATTATTATTACACAGAATCATTTAATTAAGAAAATATAAATAAACAAATATATGTTAACTAATGTGATACATGTCTGTGATAAGGATGTGATAATCTAACACAGTGGTCTCCAAACTACGGCCCGCGGGCCAAATCCGGCCCGCGACTTGCATGAATCCGGCCCGCGATTGTTTGTAATTTTTTTTGTAAATGTCATATTTTGAAATATTGTAACAATTGCTCCTTAAATTTTTCATAATTTTATAAAATTAATCGGATCTTGGCCGACTTTATTATGTAGAATTGTATTTGTGGCCCGCGAAGAAGATAGTTTGGAGACCCAGGATCTAACACAAGGCCGTAGCCAGAAAAAAAAATCGGAGGGGGTTATAAAAATTTTGGGGGGGTTTTAATGGTAAAAATATTGTTTTTGCTCTTGCTGGGCCGTTTTTACATACAAAAAGTACCATTTTAAAAATTTCGGGTTGAACCCCTATACCTCCCTTAGCTACGGCCTTGATCAAACATCATTATCACAGATATGTATCACATTAAGAATATTCAATTGTACGATAAAACATCACAGATCAAATATCACATACTTCAAATTTGAAAGTATTTAATTAGAACAAAAACTATATGGATTATACGGTTATGTAAATTTCATAAGATTTTTTTGTTTATATTTAAATGTCAATGCCACAATTTCGCGTTAATTTCAATAAATTTTCGCGCTGGCAAAGCTATTAACAAAATTGATATGTAAATTGTGCACTCGCAAAATTTCCCGACAACAAGGACTGTAATTACACTTGGGTAATAAGCATAATTAAAATCTCAACCGTCAGGATAATTTCAGTTTCCAGAAAACGTGATTTATCAGATGATTTGTATTTTAACATAATTTCAGTTTCGGTTTGAAGAATACTTGATTAAGTTATTCAAAGATTTATCACAGATAAATAGAATAATATATATTTTGAACTTCGCTTTAAATCATTGTTTTATACGGGTGGCGGATGAAGTAAAATTTCGAGTTTCAGATAGTGTTTCAGATTTGGGTTGGTTGCTCCGCGAAGCGGAGCGACCAATGGAAATTTTCAGGCTTTTCTAAACTCGAAATTTTACTTCATGCTTAACCAAGCAGTGGAAACACTCGTTAGACGCTTCAAATTATACGTTTTTAAATGAACGATCAATTTCAAAAAAATCACCAAACACTTTAACCATCGGCATATGTACCCACTGAATAAACACATTTAAGTATCGTTTTATCAACATTAAAACAACGTTTAATGTTATTACAATGTTGACAAAGCTTTATTTGTTTGTTTTTTGCTCAATAGGTATACTTAAAAAAAATCCTCTACTAAGCTACCACAACACATATTACAGATATGTTTTTGTTGTTACGACGCATGCAGGAATGTATGCATTTACAACTTACAATAATTGTAAATTAACAAGCTTATACTTATACTTTAAGCTTATATTTGTTTTTGATGTCATAATTTTTGGGATGTGTATAAAATTTTGTCGATTTTGATTTTGAACAAAATTCTGCGTAGGTTTTACAAGGTGATCGGGCCGAGAATAATACGCCCAAACAGCGAATTCCACGTAGCCGTTTCAACCCAATCGACTTCTGTGCCGACAACTGTAGCCTTAGCAGTGGTGGGCACTTCCCTAAAAGGCAGGACCTACAATGTTGAGGACACCACCACCGTACTTCCTTACAGCACCAACATCGTCAGACTAGAGGTAACGAAATTTGAGCCACGCCAGCGTCTAACTGAAATTTATTTCTAACAAGTGTTTCCACTCTTTGATTTAGCATTCTAGACTGTGAAAAAAATTCTATTAGCAGGAGACAACAACTTTTAAAAATATTTAAGAAGCCCATACTTCTACAAAATAAAATTTAAAAATCCTCTTTGATTTTACCTTCTGATTATGTGATCTATGTTTTGCAGTTTTTATAAATGATCATTATTTCTACAAACAACCTAAACAGGATAGTTGCAACATAAACTTGTGTATTAAATTTCCAAAATTGTTTAGAAAAGGAGTTGGTGTTAGAAATGAATCAACGTAGATCATTATTTTCGCTCGAGGCTGGGTTATGGCTATTTGTCATATGACCTCAACTTTGGCTCGGTCTTTGAGTAATTGCACAACGTTCTATGAATCAGAACAAATCGTGTAAACACCGGTTGATTATTAATGGAAGTCCGAAGGCGCACTCGAATGAAGTGCAGAATTTCTGCGGTGAATTAATTAATAGCCATGAATAAATAACAAATTCTCGAAAAAATTAAATTATTATGGGCTTCTGAAATATCATAATAATTGTTTGAAATAGTCTCGCTTTCTCTATTCATTACTTAATTCCATTGACGTTTCTTCAATTTGAAATTAAGCGAGGAATCGTTTAAGAATGAACATACTGGAGAAGCAATGCTACTATCGATGCTTCAATACATACTGAAGCAGCGATGCTAGCATCCATGCTCCAGTACCAGTTTCTAAATGTAAACCAAATTCAAGTCTTCTCTAGGCCGGTATTCCTAAAATTGATTGCACGATAGATCACCCGCCAACTGTCAAATTCACATGTTAAATCAGTATCAAAATGACGGATTTCGTACGACCGAATCATACGAGCAGTCTCGTGAATACGGGCCCAAGGCCCATATTCACAGTACCGTTGCAATTTGTCATCGGTGAGAAGTTGCACTGAAATTATGTTATTTTGGGAAGAATTTCTCACTGATGACAAATTGCATCGGTACTTTGAATACGGGCCTTGAAGCTAGTATTGATTGTCAGACTCTAAATCTAAACGAAAATTAAGTCTTCTCTGAATATGATATTCCATTTTTGAGATTGATGATATTTAAGATGGTTTAATTGTATATTAGGGAATAGTTATACTTAAGATCGTTTTATTCTATTTTTAAGATTGGTGATATCGAAGATGGTTTCTACAAGCTCATCGCAAGAGGCACAGGAGGCATCCAATTCCAGACGACTTCGGCTCTTGCCTACCTCAAAAAAAGCTACTCGGTCTTCATTCAAACTGACAAGTCGATCTACAAACCTGGCCACAAAATCTTATTTAGAGCTTTGATCCTAAACCCAGATCTAAAACCAGCCGCTGAAGTCAGGACAGAACCTATAAATATATACATATCAGTAAGTCCACAAAGGTTTAAATCCTGAAACTGATTCAGGTTTAAACCTTGAAATTTACACCCCTCCTTAGCAAAATCAAAAGGAGTACGATTAGTATCGGATAATCTTCATTTTCTTATTCTAGTTTTATTGCTTTGGTAACTAAACCCTTTCAAACAAAACGACAGAAAGAAAAAAACAATTGACTGTCCAATATATTTATGTTATAAATTCATTTAGGATGGTAAAGGTAATCGTGTGAAAGAATGGAAAAAGGTGAACGTGCTTCGCAGTGTTTTCGCTGAAGAATTGCAGCTCAGCAGGAGTCCCGTGATGGGAGATTGGAATATTTCCGTCGCCATTAACGGGCAGGTTTTCAACAAGACTTTCCAGGTTGCCGAATACGTGGTTCCGAAATTTTTGATCACCATCGATTCCCCAAAACATCTCACTTTTCAAGAAAACATACTCACTGCTAATATTCAAGCACAGTAAGAATAATCTGAAATAGTTACTAAATATGCTCTTCGGTTGTCTCTTCTTTGAAAATTCTTTAAAAACCGTGTACCATAACCTCTAAGTTACTCTAAATTTAACTAGAGTGAAGTTGGAAGATATAAAAATGCGATGCTGCCACGTTCAGTTTATCAATACTTCATAATTAACTAATAGCATGTAGGTGTTGTTATGTTAACACAAAATGTTAGTATTGTGTTTGTACGCGTCTAGTAGAAATTAACTACCATTAAACTATAATTATATTAACAGCAAATTTATTAATAAAGCTGTACGTTTTTCTGTGTAATTGTTTTACATTTATTGTTTAGATATAGTTATGGTAAAAAAGTGAAAGGCGATGCTACAGTAACAATCTACCCGAAAATCTACTCTGGAGTCATCCAGCCCATTTTCCAACAGCCAATCAGGAAAGTTCTTCCAATCGATGGATCTCTTACAGTCAATTTCGACGTTGCCAAAGAGCTTAAACTAAGCGACGAGTACGAAAGAACCGTAACGATAGATGTGGTAATTGAAGAGGAATTGACGGGAAGAAGACAGAATAACAGCATTCATGTTAATATCCACAAATACGATTATAAAATGGATATTATCAAAACTGCTGATTATTTTAAACCCGGAATGATGTACACCGCTTATGTAAGTGGATACATATGAAATATGACAATACAGGGTTTCCCGGGAGGAATCTGCCAAACTTCAGGGGTTTACTTACTTACTTAGGTCATTTTAGGCAAAAAAAGTTATATCAACATAGGCTTGATTAGTGGATTATGGCTTGTTGAAGCAAAGTGTTCAAAATTGTAAGGAGTAGGTTTAAGAAAGCATTGCTTCGCAATTATTTGTTTTGCTGTCACTTGTAAGCTTACTGGTAAATGTAATTATTTTAAACATGCCTTTAACGTTTATCAATAAAGAATATGCAGATATTCATTTTATTTACGACTTTTGTAATGGTAACGCTAGAGCTGCCGTGATGGAATATCATCGGAGTTTTTGTATTAAGTTGATGTATGTTTTGCTTAAAATAATCTAAGTAATACACCCCTAAAGCTTGGCAGATTCCTGCCGGGACACCCAGTATTTCAGAAGAAGAAAAAAACTGAAAACGACATATTTAATTTTAAAACGGTGCTGGAAGAGCACTCTCGATGGCCGAAATTAACAACCGACCACCTAAGAAAGTTCAAAACTTAATTTTCAAACAGAAATTTTTGTATAGATCAAAGTACAAAATCACGATGGAACTCCGCTGAAAAACGAAAGGCGCTCAGTGACGATAAATTACGGATTTTCGAGAGTCGATGAAGTCTACACGAAAGACAATATCGTACTCGACAGAAACGGGCTCTACAAATTGGAAATCGACACACCGGTTCATTCAAACAACCAAACAGCTTTAAGAATAGAAGTAAGTTAATACAAATGAAATTTCAGAAATACGCAAGAAAAATTGGATAGCTTTGAGAGTATAGCAAAGCTGTACTGAAGAGAGATAAATCTCGAAACGCGTCTATAGATGGCCTAAAACATTAGTTTTAATCCAAGTCCTTTCACTCCTAATTTGTTGCTATCTCTCCTGTCATTTTAAATTTGTATTGTTAGTTGGTTTGAAGAGAATTTGACCTAAACGTTACATATACTTTAATAGAGCGTTATAACAAATCAAATTAAATAAGATTTTAAATATTTCATTGTATAATTCAATATCCGGAGGTGTATTTGCACGGGAAGTAGTTGTTTCAATGAATATTTATCGTCTTGAGTTGTCTTATTAATTAAGACATTGTTTGCATGTTCACGAATAGTTTTTTCGTAATTTTATATATTATGCTTTGAGAGTTGTTTAATTGATCTTGTCAAGAAGGTAAGTTAAGAGAAATACTTCAAGTAAAGACAAAGGTGAAACAATCGTGCTTGATTGGAACAAACAAATGAATGTGTGACCTTCTTTTTATTTATTTAGGCGGAATATTATGATTTGAAAGAGAGACTTCCTCCAGTTCCCGCTGCTCTAAGCCTGAGCGGAAATTACCTACAAGTTTCTTTAGAAACAGATCGCCCGATGATTAACCTGGATGTTGAAGTTTTGGTCAATTGCACTGAACCGATGAAATATTTGACTTACGAATTAATTGGAAGAGGAGATGTGCTCATTGCCAACACTATCAAAATTGAAAACTTAAGAGTACGTAATTATTGTTTAAGAAAGAAATGTACACGACTTAACTTATTTTCTTAATTGTGTTAATTTTCGTTTCTTCTTTTCACAGGAATACAGATTTCACTTTACAGCCACACATGCTATGGTTCCAATATCACACTTATTAGTTAGTTATGTTAGAGACGATGGTGAGCTAATCTCCGATGGAATTGATATTCAAGTCAGCGGATTGCTGCAAAACTTTGTAAGTGCAACGAAAAAACTTCAGTGCGTTGAATGAAGAATCTTTGTTCATTCAAGGAAAGATATAATATAACTATTTGTGAAAAAGATTTAGTAAAAATACAAAATAATTAACTATGAAAGAATGTTATTCGTGATTTAATAACGATACAAAATAATTAATAACCAAAGGATAACTTACAAATAATTGAACATATTGTGAAGTGATATTATTATTATAGATGTATATTTTTGAACAATAAGTCAGTGTTTAATACGCGTGGCGCATGAAGTAAATATTTCGAGTTTAGAAAAGCCTGAAAATTTGGATTGGACCAATCCAAATTCCAAACCAATCCAAATTCCAAACTCAAAATATTTACTTCATGCTTAACTTGGTAGTGGAAAACACTCGTTTAAATAAAAATAAATACTCAGCAGAAAGGGCAGTTTGTATACAATCAATTCACTAATTTTAGATCGATATTCAAACAAATATTGTTGAAACAAATCCAGACACGGACATAGATCTAACGATTAGAGCCCAACCGAATTCCTACATAGGTTTAATGGCGGTTGATGAAAACATCAACAAATTGAAATCTGGACACGATTTGTCGCTTCCCCTAGTTTCCGATGAATTGAACAGCTACGATCCCTCTTATGTTTCACCTTACACGGTTCTGATGCAGGGCAACAAATCAAAATTCTTTTGGAAGCAAGGCTCTGGCAATCCCAAGGATATGTTTTACGTAAGCCAATGCAGATTGTGTTTTTAATTGCCATAAGCAGATTTTTTTTTATTAATTTTTAGGAAGCTGGTGCTTCATTATTGACCAACAGTTTGGTAAACAGCAGAACACCAACATGTATGTATACAATTTAAAAATAGTCACAACACTTAATTATTTGTATACTGGATTTATAGATACAATATTGTATCTATAATGAATTTTAATATAGTATCAATAACAGCAATCTATATTGTTACAATATTGTGTGCACATTGATTGACAATTTTATGATATAAATATAAATACAATGATATTGTATCTTTATTTATATCCTAAAATTGTTAATCAATGTGCACATAATATTTGGTTCTCATTATTCACTCGATGAAACATGTTCACAATATTACTCCTTGAAAATGACGATAAGTCGAAACTAGTCGGTGAGAATAAAAACAGTAGTGAAATAAACCAAGTAACTTTTATTCAATTATCAATATAGATGCAATATTGCTACAATGTAAATATAAAATTCATTTCTACTAGGGAAGATTTGTTTTTTTATTTTTTTAGTGGAAGATATTTATCTTAGACCAGTTTTCTACGAAGGTAGCACAGTAAAACCTGATAGAGGCGTAGGTTTAAACTTCCACACTGTAACAAGGCCACCATTAGCAGGACCTTACGCTTTCAGCAGGATTCCTAGGCCGGTCTGGGACAAACCTAAAGCTTACTTAGCGGAAAACCTTCACGATACATGGCTTTTCAACAACTTTTCTTCAGGGTGAGAAATTCTGAAAACTAATCATAGAAATCGACAAATTGAAAAAGTCGTTAAATCTTTTATTGTTGGAATTGTTCTTATAGGTACATGTGTAAAATTTCAAGCGTGCGATGATTTTATGAAAAAAAGTTCAATTCGAAGATTCTAATGAGTGTTTCCACTTCCAGGTTAAGCATGAAATAAAATTTCGAGTTGAAAAAAGCCTTAAAATTTGGTCTGGTCGCTCCGCAAAGCGGAGACTTTTCTAAACTCGAAATTTTACTACATGCGCCACGGTTATAAAACACTGATTTCAAATGGAATTCAAAATATACTGCTTTATCATACTGATTTAGAAGTATATTTAAAAAATTAACTTGTTTCAGTTTTTACATTTGCACAATCATTTATCGATTTGTGTATTTTAAACATCAGTTGAAATCAGTGATTTGTACGCGTGGCGCATGAAGTAAATTTTTTTTTCTAAACTCGAAATTTTACTTCATGCTTAGTCTGGGAGTGGAAACACTGATTGAAGTTTCAAATTAAACGAATAGAACACGGACGAGTACATTTTTAAACTGTTTAATAGTTTTGAAGGAAAAACATCAATTAGAAGAAGGATTCCAAGCACCCTAGGAACGTGGACAATCACTGGGTTTTCTTTAAATCCACTGCACGGACTTGGATTAATTTCGAATCCGAAAAAAATTAAAGTCTCTAAACCTTTCGCTGTTTTTATGGATCTTCCGTATTCCATTCAAAGGGGGGAGATTTTATCTGTGCCAGTCGTGGTTTACAACTATTTGGAAAAAGATATTGAAGCGGAAGTCACGCTCTACAATTCCGAGCAAAAATTCGCCTTTGCGGAAATTTCGAACGAAACCAACGGAACTGTTCAGAGTAAGGGAAACCGATTTATTTAAAATAATAAATATTACAAATTCTAATATCCTTGTATAAAATGCACTTAGAATTCGTTTTAAGGTAAATGTGATTTTTTTTTTCGTGATAAATCTTAACATCACTATAATGTATTGAAGTACTAAATGGTTTTCAACTGAAGCGTATGGAGTTGGCGATGCATTGACAAACGAATGTTGCCATTGAGGTCAAAATCGCTTGGTTGTTTTGACTCTTTTTTGTTTCATTTGACAGCTTACTTTAAACGTATTTTATAAAAAGTAGTATAGTATTCATCTTACAAAGACTTGTCAGTATTATTTTTCTGCTGTATGATTTTTTTGTTCCCCTCTTACAGAAATTGAATTGTATCGGAAAAAGAAAGTCTCTGTAAAAAAATACAGTGGCACACCAGTATCTTTCATGATTTCTCCGTATAGGCCAGGAAAAATCGAGCTCAAAGCGAGTGCCAGCAGCGAAAAAAACCAAGATTCCATCACCAAGCAATTGAATGTTGTGGTATGTCTTAAATTAGACTAAAAATAACAAATAATAGATTTTATATCTGCCAAGATTCAAATTTTGCACTACTCGATCTTCGAAATAGTAATTTCAATCTCAATCTGTCTTTCTTCGAAATGTTCAAGTTTTTTTTCATATCAACGCTAATAAATCGATATTTTACGATTCCAGGCTGAAGGCGAAACGCTGTACTTCACAAAAACCATATTAATTGACCTGAACAAAGCGGGAAGTTACAAAGGCAACGTTTCCTTCGAAATTCCAAAAAACGCCGTTCCAAATTCAGAAAACTTCGAAGTCTCTGCGGTCGGCGATTTCCTGGGGCCCGCTTTGTTGAATCTTGAAAATCTTGTAAGATTACCGACGGCCTCGGCTGAACAGAACTTGGTCCATTTCGTTCCCGACGTAATCGTGCTGAAGTACCTGAAAAACATGCGGCAGCTGACGCCGACGATCGAAAACGAAGCGGTCAAGAATTTGGAAATTAGCTATCAACAGCAGTTGACTTACAGGAGGGAGGATGGAAGTTTCTGCGTTTTTGGAAACGATGAGGAAGTGGGAAGTGTTTGGTAAGTGTAATGCTGAAATAATTTTAACGATTAAATTAATCGCTTGTCTAATTGTGCATCTATGCATTAGAAAACTTGATATTTTAAAAACTGTATTTTCTCAGGTTAACGGCGTACACAGCGATGGCTTTCACTCAAGCGAAGGCCTACATTTTCATTGACAAAAACGTGACGGAAAAAGCTTACGAATGGCTGGTTGAAAAACAAGCGAAGAACGGGAGCTTCTACGAGAACCAGCCGATCATTCACAAGGACGTCCAAAACCCCGACGGAAACAGCCTCGCTCTGACAGCCTTCGTAATCCTCTCCTTCATGGAAAACGAAGTTCCCGTATCAAAATACTCGAACGTCATCAACAAAGGATTAGATTATATAGCGAGAAACTTGGACGAGGGCGACAGCGAGTACACAGTGGCCATCTGCAGCTACGTGCTGCAACTAGCCAATCATCCCTCTAAACTGAGCGCTTTCAATCTGTTAGATTCCAAAGCCAAAGTTGTGGACGGTGCGAAGTTTTGGGGAAAGCCAATTCCTGTTGCTGAGGCGAAAAATCCTTGGAACACGCTGCCGAAGTCTTTGGATGTTGAGGCGACTTCCTACGCGCTTTTGACGTTGCTCGAGGCCAATTTGGTCAGTGACGCGATTCCGGTTTTGCAGTGGTTAGTCGGGCAAAGGAATAATTTGGGCGGGTTTGCTTCGACGCAGGACACGAGGATTGGTTTGTACGCGCTTTTTAAGATCGTGCAGAAACTAACGGCAGTTACCAACATGCAGATTGAGTTTTCTTCGAAACGACAGGAGTCTAGTAGATTTAGTATTAATAAAGAAACTGCTATGATTGTGCAAAAGGCCAAGGTATGTAAAGGATGTTTTAACAAGAATTTTCAATTTAATTTATTAAAAAAAACAATTTTCTAGGATCTCCTGTATTATTTTTATTTTAATCCCAAGGACAAACTCTGCGATTTATAATGGAATGTTTTCTATCTTTCTAATTAAAAAAAAATGACAAAGAACAATTATAAACTTAATTGCTCAAATAATTAAAACTTTCTTTTATTTATTATAGCTGGCTAATTCTGCGAGATTGGTTAATGTGACAGCTACCGGTACTGGCTTCGCACTTTTCCAAGTGTCTTATCAGTACAACATGAACGTGACGGGTCCTTGGCCTCTCTTCACTTTAGACCCACAAGTCGATAAAAACTCGAACCGTCATCATTTGCAACTTTCTATTTGTGCAGCGTAAGTAAAAACAAAAACAAGAATCACTTAAAACAAAAGAAAACTCAAACAGAATGATGAGTTGATGATTGGATAGTTTTCCGATGCAAGACTACTCAAAAATCTGAAAAAATATGTGGAAATGTGTCACTCAATATCTGTACCAAATTAGTAAATTGCGCCATACAGGGAATATTTCTTTTAAATACACATATTATATTAAATGGATTCCATTTACTGAATAAATAAATATGCTTCGCTCTAAATTTTTAGATATTCATTGTTTTTTGAAAAGAGGTAAAATTTTTCCACTCCCAGACTAAACATGAAATAAAATTTCGAGTTTAGAAAAGCCTGAAAATTTGGTAGCATGCTGTTTTAGCAATAAATTTTGAACTTTACTTGAAATCAGTGTTTTAAACGCGTGATGCATGAAATAAAACCTTTTCAGGATTCTCTAAACTCTAAATTTTACTTCATGGTTCATCTGTGAGTGGAAAACACTCGTTTAAAGGTTCAATTTGAGCTTTTTTTGAAAACAATGAATATTTTAAAATGTACAGTTGTTAAATTTTCGAATAAAGTAAATTAAAAATTGACATTTTACCAAAAACAGCTATAATAAACTTAATTCTTTACAAATAAATTAAAAATGAACATTTTACCAAAAATAACCTTAATTCTTTACAACGTTTGTTAAATATCAATTCAAAAATTGGTCAATTGCCGAAAATAAAATTAAAATTTACCGTGTATATTCGAAATTTCAATACATTATTTTACTCTTCTTCAATACATTTTAAGTTTTGTTTTATAGGTTTGTAACAAGAAATTTGACAGACACCCCGACGAGCAACATGGCTGTGATGGAAGTCAACTTTCCTTCAGGATTTACAGCCGATATAGATGCTCTGCCAAGTTTGGAAGTTTCCCAAAACGTCCAAAAAGTTGAGACCAAAAATGATTACACTACGGTCATTTTGTATTTCAACAACTTTACAGTTTCGGAATATTGCCCCACAGTCTCCGCTTTTCAAACCCACAAAGTCGCCAAGTTGAAACCAGTTCCAGTTATCATCTATGATTATTATGACAGTTGTAAGTTAATTATCAACCAGCAATCCCGTATATTAAAATTGTAATAATTAACAACATGAAAACCTTTTTTAAAGCTTAATGAGTGTTTCGACTCCTTGAAAATTTCCGGCTTTCGTAACTCAAAATTCCACCTCATGCGTATAAAACTTTTCAAGTGTATTTCAAAATATCGCTCAACTACTTCCGAAACCTCGTAAGTCCCGATGATTTTTCAAAAAAAAATTCTTCCGAAGTCAGATAATATTAATTTACCAATACTAGTGTAAACCATCTACTCAAAATACTAATAAAAATCGCTCATGACGAAGTTATACATACCTTAAAAAAAATCAGAAGGATTATGCAGCTCATAAAATAATTAACTAGTATTTTGTTTCCTATAAAATTTGACATTTTGAACTTATGAGGTTCCCGAAGTAGTTTATCGATATCCTGCTTACATTTAATCTGCAATTTTCTATTTAGCTCGACACGCGAGAATTTTCTATAGAGGCCGAAGAACGACTGCCTGTGATATCTGTGAGGGCGACGATTGTGGCGACGTTTGCGTCTTGGAAGCAGACAAACAAAGAGCTGAAGAAAGCAAAGAAGCCGAATCTGCAGGAAACAATCTTTCAATATCGATTATAATCACACTTTCATTCGCAATATTGAATTTCTACATTTCAGCAATTAAATGCAGACAATTTTGAGTTTTCATTCTATTCAAACTTCGGTTATTAAATTTGCCCACAGTGGTCCGTATGATTTCCCCGTCATTAAAGTTAGAGACAGTCGTTAAGTTTGTCTACCCTTGTCATACATGTTAACACATTGGCTGCCGTGTGAATGAAATACGATTCACAATAAATGGAAATCTCCATGTAAAAATATTGTGACAGTCAACGTGTTAAAGCATTGACGGAAGGGAAATCATACGGCTCAGTTAGTTTTAATTTTTATTTAAGTTAAAATTCATTTTCCTAAACTAAAAATACAAATGAACTTCTTGTAAATCTTACTAAATTGACTAGTCAGTTGATTTCTTGTACATAAATACTTAAATGTTACTTAACCAGAGACAAGACTAACCAAATATAATTATATTTTATTCTTAAGACTTTTTAGTATTAAGTAAATATGAAGTTAACTAAGGCTTAAACAATGTGATAACTGTTATTTAATTGTATTATATATATATTTGTATTATTTTAAATGAACTCAACACGGTTGAAGTATTTTTGTAAAAGCCATTTTATAACAATTTTGTTTATTAATAAAAATAATCCTAAACGAATCATGAGTTATAGTACTGCAAACTTTACTGCCAATGCGCAGTAGTAAAATTGTGGCGGGAAAAGGAATTGGCGCACTTGATAAGTTCGTAGCGAATTCGCTCTCACTCTCGCTCATGTTTATTCCGCTCCTTCTCTGCGCATCTGTCCAACTTAAATTTTCCGTGCTATACTCGATCAATCGGGCGTCAGTTCAGTCCGTGATTGTGATCAGAATAACACCAAATTGATCATGTTAATCGTTGACTGACGGACCAGACTGATGGATTATCAAATACTATGATAGCTATCTGATATGATAATCCATCAGTCTGGTCCGTCAGTCAACGATTAACAAATATTATGATAGCTCTCCGCAGGTGGTGGCCGAGCGGTAACATCGCCAGACGGTATATCGCTCAGCGAGCCACAGACCGGGTTCAATTCCCGTGCACGGGGAGTTGTTATTTAAAAATAATAACTCGGTGTGAATGTGTCGTGACGTCCAAATATATGTCAATATAGATATTATAAAAATCAACGTTAGTGGCTGAATAGCAAAATCTATGCCAAACAAACAAAAAAAAAAGTGATAGCTCTCGTCAGTTCAGCAATCTGTCATCAATCCAGATTAATGATCATTGATCATGTAACCTATCTTAGGGATTTTTTTATTATTAAGTCACAAAATGCAAGGTAGTATTATATGTATTTTTTAACATTATCATTTATGGCTACAAATAATAATATTCGTAATCTAAAATCTATAATAATAAAAAGTATAACAAAATAAGAAATAAAGAAAAATACATATTTTTAAATATAAATATTAAGGGAAATGTTTACAGCATGAATGTAATTCTTTTTTTAGAGTGCATAATTTGTTCTGATTAAATTAAATTAATCTTCACCAGCCGGAATGGAATCCTCTAATCTACGGATGAATTTCAGCCTGATTTCCGTATTTTGATCTCCTTTTAATTGATCCTAAAATTACATTCACATCACCACATGTAACATTATATTTTCTAATGATTTCAAAAGATATTTCAACATATAACATTAAAATCATTGAGTACGTTTTAGAACAAAAGAATTTTATTATCCTGCAGTCAAAAATTTCGGAAGGGGTTATACAAATTTTGGAGGGTTTTAAGGGTAAAAATATTGTTTTTGCTCTTGCAGGACCTCTTTTACATACAAAAATTCAACATTTATAAAATTTTGGTGGGTGTTTGAACCCTCATATCCCCCCCGCCCTAGCTACGGCCTTGTCCAAAGTTAACCAAGCTAATAGGGAGACAAGCCGCGCAGAGTGTGAAATCCTAGAATCGGAGCATCAGAAAATACAACTGCTCGAGTACAATCGAAGACAAAAATTACGCGGTTTATTACCAGTGTAAAAAAAGATCGACGTTCGACTCATATGCTTGCCGTCAGGCACATGCGTATCTCCCGCAGAAACACACATTTTTAAATTCCATGATTTTTTTGTCAGTTAGTTTATATCGATGCGCGTTACCCACCGTACATCTTGCCCATTTGCCAGGATTGAGATTGGAAGATAATTTATAAGCTGACTTCGCACTCAATATGTCAGCAACGGCTCGCAACCTAACTTCAGGGTCGGCCACAGCGCCAAGGCACACAAAATTTGAGGTTGGGATCGCGCTTGATAAATACAAGGAATTGCACTACAAAGTCACCTTTCAATAACGGTTACATATTACCTTGGGTCTCTGGCCTACCCTGAAGTTAAGCTGCGAGCCGCCGCTGATATCTGTTGATTTATATTGTGAATTTTTATTACTATTTCAGACAGTATTTAAAAATGCAAGCAAGAAGTGTTGTAAAAAAATCAATATGATAAAATAATGGGTAAATGTTCGTTATTTTAATTAGTATTTGAATACATTTTTTGGACTTACTTGAACAATCCAACTCTGAACATCCAAATGCACCATCTCCAAAGCCCCTCTCAAGGCCCCACAAATAATATTACAATACTTTAGATTCTTCAAATCGTCGGGCAATTCAACCAATTCCGTCAGCGGGTTGGTGTCGAGAATAAATGAAAACTCATCGCCAGCTGGACTCCAGTTGGCCACATTGGGCTGCACGCCCAGATACATCCTGAAACCCTGCTGGACTTTATCGGCCGTGTCCTTCAAATCGAGACAGCGCCCGGTGCCGGTTTTAGACAGAAAGTCTTCGATCAGACGGATGCCCATGTTGTAGCCCAGGCGCTCCAGCTGTTTGCTCACGTCCTCAACGTTGTCGATGTCTTTCACCATTTGGGCCACTAGGGCACCGTAAGTGAGCGTGACCAATTCGGAATTCTAAAAGATCCGATCACGAGTAATGAATAAAAGAAATACACAACTTATATTTATTTACTTACAACTTTTTTAGTATCTATGCGTGAAGATGAACGAGACATCTTTAAATTATCACAATTAACTTCTTCCTCTTGCAAAATTAATGACACAATTAAATTGCAAATTAATAGTTTCTTTCAAAATTTATTGATAATTTTCGACAACACTGCAAACATAACCTACAAAGCAACACCCAAAGAAGTGAAGTTAGACGTGAAGCCTGCAATAAATCAATTGATGGTAGATTTTGAAGATGAGGGGGTTCAAGGCAATCAGATTTTACAGCATTGCCGGTTGGTGCAAGTAAACTTTGTTGAAGGGAAATTTATAAAAAGCCAAATTCACGTTGATCTGATTTTTACAGTGTTGCCGGTATATAGAATTTTACTTTTCGGCAAAGTAAAATTAAACTTGGATTTACTCCGAAGTTTTATTTATCGGCCCACACGTAGGTAATCAGTATATTTTTAACTTCACGATATTTCAGTGTTTTATACGCGTAGCGCATAAATTAAAATTTCGAGTTCATAAAAACCTGAATCTAAATTTTCAGGCATTTCTTACTCGAAATGTTCACTTCAAGCTAATTATAGAGTGAAATGCACTAGCAATAAACTAAACTGATATTAATGGCAATTCTATTAACAAGGCTATAGTATTGAGACACTCAGAAAATGAATAAATAGTAGATGTTTATTTTTGTAAAAAAATTATAATAGATAAATTTTTTTTTTTTAGAAAAAACACATTTTTAAACAGTAACAAGATAAATTAAAAATATAAAATTATCGAAATTAAAATATCTATTTACAGTCTTTTAAAAAATATTTTACAAATACGCTTAGTGGAATGAGAATTTTGCCTACTTTTTCTTCCTGTCCTGGATGCACTTCGGACAGTACCATTTGCCTTTCGGCTTCGTCGTTAAACCAACACACGCAAAATGGAACCACTCAATTGGGCACTAAATTAGAAAAAAAACAATTTAATTTGTATTCTAAAATTGTATAGAAACCGAAAATATCAGGGCCCGTATTCTGAACTCCGATGCATTATCTCATCGATGACATTTTGCACTGAAGTGATGTCATTTTAGGAAGAATTGACCAAACAATAGAGTAAAATGATGTCATTTTGATAAGACAAGTCATCAATGACAAAACACATCGGTTATCAGAATAGGCACCCTATTGACTGATGATAGATCAAAATTAAATACATTTAGGTAACTTACGTCTGGATTGTCACAGCCAATCATTTCACCATACGACACTTGATGGCAGAGGCAATAAGTGGGTTCGTTGGGGTCCACGGGCATGTCCAAAACGTCACCTGGATGGGCAATTCCTATACCCGAATCTGCACCTAAGTTCAAACCAGATAAGACATCAACATAAACAACAATAATTGGCACTAACAAACAAACTTTGTTCATAAAACAAGACCCAAACAAAATCATTTCATAAAGTGCAATATTTTTCATAAAGTTAGCAAATTTAAGGAAAAAGTAGAGTATTTTTATTCTACACAAAATTTTTCTTTCAAGTATACATACCTCCTCCATATATACATTGTGAATTTTTAGGCATGAAATGTTTTTAAAAAGCGTTGAATTTAAAGCATCTAACAAGTGTTTCTTTTCACTCCCAGATTAAGCCTGAAGTAAATTTTCCAGTTTAGCAAAGCCTGAAAATTTGGTTTAGTCGCATAACGCCACACGTATAGAACACTATATTATTATGAAGTTCAAAATATACTTGCTTTAGAATATTGCTTAGGAAGTATATTTTGAACTTCACTTGAAATCAGTCAGAAAATTTGGTTTGGTCTCTTCACTACACGACTAAACCAAATTTTCAGGCTTATCTAAACTAGAAATTTTACTTCATGCTTAATCTGTGAGTAGAAACACTTGTTAGAAGCTTCAAATGGTACGCGTTTTAAAAGATCGAGCGTCTGAACATTTTTCAAATCGGGATATGCATATTTAAAAGAAAAATTCCCTGTATAATCTCAATAGTGATAGTAATGTATTTTGAGTAGAATGTAGGATGCCGTTTCTTATTCTTAAGTTTTAATTGTGTAAATTTGTATGGAATGAAATGAATGATACTGACCCTCACCTGACGAGTTCTTAGCTCCGCTGTTCGTGCTGCTGCTACCGACGCCGTTCGACCCGGAACCCTTCTGCTTCTTCTTTTTGCTGCCCCGGACGGCACCAGTCGAATCCTCCTCGCTGGAATTCCCTGAACGCTTCTTCTTCTCGCCTTTCGGGTCCTTCATCTTCTTTCTACCCTCTACAGAAAACCACAAAAACACAATCAATCAAAGCACAAATCAACAGTACGAATTTTATGCTTTGAAAACTGAGCAAAAGACAAATCAACGGTATGAATTTTATGCTGTGAAAATTGAGCAAAACACAATCAAATGTAGAAATTGCTTGAAGCACAAACTTGAAAAATTCTTATACTGTGAAAGAAATTTTATTAAACAACACTTTTGTTTTCAATAACATGAAGTCGGTTGCTGAAAATAAAAAAGATTTGTTGAAAACAAAAGTACCCGCTTTGAATAAGTGTCACCTGGTCAATAAATCCACACTTTTTCCAAGACGAATTTATTAAAAGATTCGACCGACAGCACTTGTTTGTTTGTTTTGGGAGCTCTCTGTGTAATTTGTAAGTTCTTTTTCTTTTCTTTTTTACATTTCTATAGTTTTCCATTATATTTTCTATTAGAAGAGTACACATTTAGGTTACAGTAGAATAAGTTTTTCAATGGAAACCTGCTCGGGGGGAGCTGCCCACCATCACGTCAACACAAACGTCAAACATACTGACATTTAAATAAGGAGATAGAGCAGAGCACCTTATATTATACATATATATATAGAAAAAATTGTTTTAGAAAATGGACCTACTCCCGCTCTACATGAGATGGTAGTAGGAAACATTTTATTTAAGGCTGGATATAACGTAAATACCTCTAGAAGAGGTAGAAACAGAGTCAGCGCAGAGTTTAAAAATGTCAATGATGCGAACAAATTTTTATATGACAAGGAACTACTAAATAAATATTCAATTAAGGCCTATATTCCCTCTCATTTTTTGACCACAAAATGTATTGTTAGAGACGTTGATCCTTCATTCTCTAAGGATGAAATCTTACAAAACTTAAACACTAGCAACTCATTTCAAACCATCAGCGTGAGGAGATGAAAAAGAAAATTTATAAATAAAGGCAGAGAAGAATTTATTAATACCCACACAATTGTCATAACAGTTCGCTCTAACTCTTCTCCTCTAAACATAAAACTCTTCTGTACAAATAAATGTCCGGAAATGTACAAATGTACACACAAAAAACTTATGTAAAAGTTAAGGAAAATGCGGTAATTGTGGATCTCAAAACCATTATTTTAAAGACTGTCAAGCTTTGCAACCAAAATGCACTTACTGTCAGGGATCTCATACAGCTTCAGAAGTTGGTGTATTATCAAAAAACAGAGTCTGCCCTGAATTCCTTAGACAGAAGAAAATAAAAGAATGCATGTCAAGGCACAATGTCGTTTCCCAAGCCAACTCATTATTCTCTATCAACTACTCTTCAAACCCTGTATCTCAAAATTTTAATAGTAAAAAAATTCCAGTTCTCAATCTCATTACTTCGAATCAAAATTTTCCTTCTCTTTCACCTTCCTTTCCAAATCCCATTTTAACACGTCCAACTTCAAATTGTTCATCTCATTCTAATATTCTGAATTCTTCTCTTAATAAAAGGAGACCCTCTTCTCCACAATCGATCACGATCACAATTTTAAACAACAATATCTAGACATAATCAAATTCACTAAACTTCCTTCTTCCCCCAAAAAATTATGTTTCTATAATCCTTCACCCTCTTTTGAGGCAGAATGCAACCCATTTGAATTTAAAGACCTCATTTCGAAATTATACTCTTCAGACCAAACTACTTTTATAGAAACATTTTTAAACATTGTACCAGTCGATACTCTAAATAAATCTAAATCTACATCTATCAACGCATCCATTGAAAATAGTGCATTGGAATCTTAGGAGCTTCAATGCAAATAAAGCAAACCTAATTAATTTAATTGATGATTTTATCCCGGACATCATTTGTCTCTCTGAAACTTGGACAAAAAATGATAATATAATAAAAATTAGAGGTTATAAAACTATTTCAAAATCTCGGGAAGATGGCAAGGGTGGTATAGCCATGCTTATCCGTCATTATTTAACTTTTTCTGAATTCCCTCTTTATTCAAATGATTCTGGCAATAACGCACAATTTTTATCTGTTAAATTTCCCAGTTTAACCCTGATTTCTGGATATATTCCCCCTTCATTTAAGTGTACTAATAACTTTTGGGATTATATTCTCTCTGGACCTTCCCCGCATATAATAAATAGTAGGTGATTTTAATTGCCACATCTTCCAAATTAACGGTTCACATTCCAATACAAACGGAAAACATTTTTGGGATTTTATAGAAACTAACAATTTATTAGTGACGATAAACCTACCTGATTGGCCGCTAATTCTTTGCAGAAAAGTATCATTGACCTAACACTTGTTTCTCCATCTTTAGGACAGTTTACAAATTGTCATACTTTAACTGATTCATACGGAGCAACCATTTTCCGATTTTCATTAGTCTTCATCTTAGCTCTAATACGAATACACATTCAAAAAAATCATCTTTACCCAGCCGTAATTTTAAACAGGCAAATTGGAATAATTACAATGAAGAATTGATACATTCCATTTCTTCAGAATACTCATATTCCCAATTTATCGAATGTATCAATCAGGCAGGGAATAAATTTATCCCTCTGCATCACCCTTTTTTTCGACCGTCGTTATGTCCATGGTGGCATTCCACCCGTACGCAAATAGAAAACTCAAGAAAGGAAACAATTAAACATTTTTACAGAACAGGGTCTACAGAATCATTTGTTTCAGCTAAAAGAGCCATCGCACAGTCTAGAAAAATATTTAATCAAAAGAAGAAGAAAGCTTTTAGAGATTTCTGTGAATCCATTTCTCGTTTCACTCCTATTACTGAAGTTTGGAGCCTCCTTCTGTCCCTACCGGTAATATGGAAATATTGAAATTATTTTTTTCTAAACTAGCTCCTCCTTTTGTTGAACCATATTTTAATCTAGATATTCCCTCAATATCTTCATCTTTCCCTTCGTCTAACTTTACATTAGGGGAACTAAACTCAATTTTAGGTAATTTAAAAGGCTCTTCTCCAGGAATAGACAACATTTCTTATTCTATGATTAAAAATGTACCTTTTTCAGGAAAATCATTGCTTCTGAAATTCTTTAATTGTTTCTTATCCTCAGGAAGTGAAGAATGTTGGAATAAACAAATTATCTGCACAATTCTAAAGCCTGGCAGAAGTCAAAATTGTCCCAACAACTACCGTCCAATTGCTCTTACTTATATTGGAAACATTTTTGAACATTTAATTAAATTAAGACCAGATTGGTGGTTAGAGAAAAATGATTTGTATCCTTCTTCACAATGTGGGTTTAGAAAAGGGAAAAGCACTATCGATAATTTAATTAAATTAATTTCAGATATAAATACTTCCTTTCTAAATAAACAAATTACTGTTGCCTTGTTTATAGATATTTCTGCTGCATTTGATTCGGTAATCCCGTCATTATTGATTGACAGGCTTATATCAATAGGTATTCCATCAAATATAATAAGATGTATTTGGTCTCTTATAAATAAAACAATTCTTTACCTTAAAATTAATATTACCAATCAAATCCCAGAGTGTCATACATAGGCCACCCTCAAGGATCCATTCTTAGCCCCATCTTACACATATTATATACTTTGCCCTTACAATCTTTAATTTCCCCTTATTGTTCTATCCTGCAATATGCTGATGACATAGTTTTGTACTGCTCAGGAAATAATATTCAATCCTTGTTTAATAGAATAAATCAAGGTTTATTTGATTTGTCAGATTGGCTGTTTTCTCATGGTTTATCTCTTTCGCCTTCAAAGTCCCAAAATATAATTTTCATGAAGAAATCTAGAAATATTCCTAATTATCAACTCTATTTCCAAAATATAGCAATACCGAAAATTAAAGAAGTTAAATATTTGGGTATCACTCTAGATTCTAAAGTCAATAAAACTTAATGTTTTTAAGAGTCTCTTCCATGTATGATGGGGCTCTGATCCCGCTACCCTAATTACTTTGTATAAATCGTTAATCAGAACCCGAATAGAATATGGTTTGCTTCTGTTTTTTCTCTGCAAAATAAATCCTCGGCGATGATCATTGACTGACTTCAGATAGCATCGTTGTGTATTGTCCTGGGTTGTATGAGATCTGCCCCTTCTAGAGCTTTAGAACTGGATAGTGGTATTCCTTCAATTCTTATAAGATCTGATTTTATAGCAAGAAAATACTTTTTAAAATGTATTGCTAATAATAATCAAATGGTCAACGCATCTCTAAATAAATTACTCGATACATACAATTTGAAGCATAAACCTCACCCTGCTATATTAGAAAACCCTGTAATTTCTTCGTCTTTTAACATCTTCACCTCATCTAAATTACCTTGTTGTTAGATTTAGACAGCACTATTCCTAATCTACCTGATAAAAATTTATTTTTTTATAATGTAGCTCGTGAAAAATGGCCAAACTCTGTTTTTTGTTTTACGGATGGTTCTTTTACATCTTCTCACACTGGTTGTGGAATATATATAGAAAACTCTTTATCTTACTCAATTAGAATTCCTCATTCATCTTCTAGACATACAGCAGAGCTTACAGCCTTACATGAATGTTTAAAACTGATTAAACAGCTCAATCTAAAAAGTGTAGTTATATTTACTGATTCTAAATCAGCACTACATTCAATACAAAAAATAGGAATAAACCCTAACAGACATTTATTGGTTTTAAATATTAGGTCAATAATGTTTGAGCTGTTTAATAAAGGTTATAAAATAAATGTATGTTAGATTCCTAGTCATGTAGGTATTTTGGGAAATGAAACTGCTGATTTGTTGGCTAAATCTATAAAGGATAACCCTTTGTCGGAATATTCATCACCTTACATTTACTTTAAAACGCTTATGTCCAGTCTTAGATTAAAATGGCAATCCGTTTGGTCTACTACTTCCTCTCATATAAAAAACTACTCTTTACACCCGGTAATTCCTACTAGCGTATGGTTCTTTGATCAAAAAGTTAGAGGTAGAAGATTTGTTACATCCATTATTCGTATAAAGATGGGACATAATTCATCTTCCAGTCATTTATACAAAATAGGAAGTATAGATACTCCCAATTGCACTTGTGGTGATATTGGAGACCTAAATCATATATTTTTTTCATGTAATATTTGTTATGAAAAAAGCCAAAATGTGTACTCTTCCCTTATTTCTGCTAGCCCTACAGCCCCTCTTTCTATTATATCAGTTTTAACTAAATGTTGTATTAAAAGTTACATCATTTTATATTCATTATTACAAAATACAAACAGTATTAAAAGTTACATCATTTTATATTCATTATTACAAAATACAAACACATTTATTTAAAAACTAATGTAATTGTTTTCATTTTCAAGAAAAATCCCCACCTAGCTGAACTTTTTTAAACATAACTATATCCTTCATCCTATACCTTTCAGCTTTCCTTAAAATTGCTGTGGCTGGTCAACAGAGCTGTATAGCTGAGGCCATTAAATTTGCAAGGAGAAGAATTTATTAAAATTGTTTTTAAAAAAACTTACTTTTGCTAACTGTCGGTTCTTCCTGATTCCTCGAACTCAAAGCCTTGTCCTGGATTTCCGACTCGAACCTCGCCAAGTCCGAATCCAACCTGCGAATGTGCTTGTCGACCAGCTCGTAAGTTTGTATCGCTAGCTGCACTTTATCATCTCCGTATTCCTGCGTGGAATAATCAAAATTAATCTCAGAAACTTGTGTGTTTAATAATAATTACCCTTGCTTTATTGAATAAGCCTTGAATTTTTTCCAAACTCTCCTTCTTCTCGGTGGAATTGTAGGATTTCTGATTGCGCAAATATGTGTCAGCTAAGGAGTCGATGTTCTTCATTAAGTTCTGGGCCCGGGAATCCAAGTCGCGCATTAATTTAAAGTTGCGCTGAAGTTCGGTCGGTAAATGTTCCAAACCTCAAATAAACGTATTAAAAATAGTCGCACACAAAGAAATAAAAGCGTGTCATTTATGTAGTAGTGAGATTAACAGTGTTATGAGTTGAATAAAATTAGAATTACACTATCAAACAAGGAATTGTGTTATTAATTTATGGGTAAGCACACGAGTTAACTTATTGTGCAATTTATGCCTATATCAAAACAGACAATACTAATTTTAGTTGAGTGTTAAAACTACCATCGAAGATCTATTATGAACACAGTAATATTATATTTCTTACTTAATGCATTATGATTAATTATTAAAGTGAGGTGAAAGTGTCGTATGATTTTAGGTTAACTTACTGTCCAAATAATGTTCCAGATACAAAGCAGACGTCATTTTTGTGTGGCTCGGTCAGCCTAACATCACGGCGCGCGTTTATTCCAGACGATTTCGTTCGGATTTTGCGGTGAATTACGGATTTTCCTTTGCTCAAACATCAATATTGACAGAGGACGACGCATTTAACCGTATGTGGGCGGCATAGATTACTTATAGATACATGACTCCCATGTTAATATTTGGAACGTTTCAAGCTGTCAATTTATTTTCGTTTCACCCCATACCAGGAGAGGCGCTGGCGTCGAATAATTAGAGGGATGCGGGGCGGGCGGGGTTTTGGCGGGTATATTCCTATATTCAAATTGAGCTTATTTAAAATGAAAGGTAAGACTAATAATAAAATCATAAACAATTTAAAACATTTATTAAAAAAATAATTAATTATTGTATACAAACATAGATATTTAATGAAAAATATAGATATAAACAAATGTGTTTCACCATCCTTTTAGTTGGAATGTTTTATAAGTATATATTTATAAAAATATGAAGTATAAACATAAATGTATTTCAAAACATATAATGTGCGATTCTTAAATGTACACAATCTACAACACATTAATTGTCATACAAAGACAAGAATAAAACACTCGATTTCATTCATATTTACGTATAAATGTATTATATTAATTAGTATAATAAACAACAGAATAATACATGAAATTGAAAATATATATATATATATATATAGTACGTATGTATTGCTTTGAACTATTATTATTATATACAAAAGTATTCAATGAATGTAATACACATTGCATATATTATGTATTATGTAAATACTTATATTGTATATTAAGAACAAAGAATACTTCTTCAGTTAAATTTATAATTGTTCTTAAATAATAAATAATAACAAATAAAAATTATAATACAAAATACAAGCATTATTTAGTTGAATTCGTTTTGCAATATTAATGAACCTTTTAACACCTATATTAATTAATTTAAATTTAAACAAATATTTTAAATTCGTTCTTTTGTATTATATTACGTACGTCGGGCATTTGCTGCTTTCAGTGTTAATAAATATTATTTTAAAATAAAATAACATTAAAAATAAGGGGATTTATATAAATCTAAGATAACAATTAATTTAAAGGCAAAAGTATTGTCAACATTTCATATACTTATCAATTTTAACATTATAATTGACAAGATGTTAACACATTAAAATTATATATGTATATATTGTTTGCCCCTTTTGCCTCTAAAAATATGTACCCCACATAATCTTAAATTAACTTATTCTATTGGTGGATACTGTAAAGCAACAACATTATTGATAGTGGAATAAATTTATTAATTTATGATGAAACAATCTTTAAGCTACCTAAAAACTTTAATTATGAACAATCTCATGGTCAATAAATCATCCATATATTTTCAAATATTTTTAACTAATTAACATTTTATTTTTTGAAATACGAGAGTTACGTGATTTCAGTTTTGTGTATTTCTGTAGAGCCATCTTTTTAATAATGTCATTGATTTTTATATGTTCTGTTCCATTCAAAATCCTATTTACATTACGTACCCACATATGTACATAAAAAGAAATCATATAATTATCAATGACATCAATTAAATTGTGCTCTGTGCAGGTGAAGGCAGTGGACAAATTGAATAAATTTATTTTTGATTTTAAAAATGGAGCAATATCACTATATGGGCAAATTTTTGAAATATAATATTGAATAATTTGAAATGATTTTGAAAGGTAATTAAAAAAATTAGTGTGCGGCTTCAAAAGAGTTTTCCTATAGTAATTTCTACATTCAATGTAGCAATTGAAAGACTCTTTGTTATTGCACACTAATTCTTGTTTACAAGTATTACAGACCTGCACTCTCTTTAATATATGTTTTCCCATATATCCTGCTATGTAGGCATTAGTATTATCACATAAAAAATTATATGAACTTTTATATGCTAACATAGCAGGTATATTCGGGGGTGGATATGTACGTGGTAAGGAAATATCATTAGTTAAAAACATTTGTAAAAAATTCAGTACCCCCTCAGTACCATCAGTTTCACAATTAACATACGGAGAATTGACTGTCATAAAATTGTTTACAATTAAAGCTTTGAATGAGGACTTAAAAGACGAACATGTTGGATTTATATTGCGCCGTCCATAACTCCTTATACACCCAAAGAAATTTTCTAAGGGATCTTGATTAATATTTCGAGGACATACGTGTTTAATAGACTTAGAAGATAATTTATTCCACAGGCATTGCAAACCTTTTAATGTACTTATCCAGTTTGCAATGCATGGCGGAATAAATTTTCCATTAGGTCTAATAAGTCGTATAGTTCTCAAAATATTAATCGCATTAGAATAAAATGCAACATGTCCACTCTTTTTAGAAATCGCGCACCTTAAAAGTTTGTTATCATCGGCATTAATTAATGAACCATTCACACTATCAAATAATTGATCGAAGAACAATAGGAACTCTGCCGTACCTAACATAGTGTCTGTCTGAGATAACTCATTACCATTATTTACTAAGAATCTCAATGTTGCTGAAGTTCGCTAGGAAAAAACTTGTGCAGCAAGTTTCACCTTCATCTTGTTCATTTTCTGTTCATATATATGGCAATCAGTTATCTTAGGCAGCATCTTAGAGTTAAAGTCCCCATTATCCATCTCATGGAGCTTCACAATATCCGACCAGCAAGCGATATAGTTTGTGCCCTTCCATCTGAATGACGCATTATATTTTAATAAATTATTCCTGACACATTTCAGAAGATGAGGTGGATCGAACAGAGGTATTATTTCTTGATCACGTATCAAGAAACCTTCGTACCGATTCTCCTCACCACCTAAAATGTGTCTTCGATTTGTATCCTCCCTCAACCGATTTATTACTTTGACATTGGTTGCGTGTTGGTCGCATATTGTGCAAACAACATGCAAACCAATGTCTTGTAATTGTTTTATAATTGTTTTTATGTTCCTGGTAAGGTCTGCAACACCCATACCGTGTTCCACAAAGAAATATGCTATGGGTTGTTTCCATTTCACCAGTATCCCACGAACCATAAAAACCATTACATGGTCAGCAAAGCGTGCTTTGGTACTCTCACCACAATTAACAAAACCGTCAATAGAGGATTCAACCTTATTAAAATATAAGCCTGCACAAAGTGACATTTCGTCAAACAGAAGGGCACAATACTTATCAGCTTCATCCATCTGATCACAAGAAATTTTCAACAACTCCAAAATTGGGTTATTAATACCCGGACCAATGGGAATTCTATTCAACAAGGTTTGTAGGGATTGCCTCGATGGAAGAGCAAACACTTTTGCTAAGAACCTGTACAATTTAGGGCCTTGCTTAAACATTGCCAAAGCAAAAGTTTTGTCTTCCATCGAAAACCGCCTACCCCGAGGTTTATACTGTTGCAACCTAACTTGCGACAACAAAAAGTTAAAGGATGTTTTATTCAATTTTGCACGCCATCCTTCGCCGGTTTTTGCAAATTTCATTGCTTGCTCAAGACGTTTCTTATTAGAAGCGTTTTGAGCATTCAATTTTCTAGCAATCCGTTGAAGGTCACGTGCATATGAATATACCATCCAAGCTTGAGGGGTAAGCTTTCTTTGACTTTTCGCATTTACAGTTGTCAACAACTTCACCTCCAAACCTGTAAATAAAAAAATAAAAATGTTAGATAAGTAAATGGCACAATCATTTGTTTTGTATACATTCCCCTATGTATTGGCCTCTAAAGCTACCAGTGGGGGCGCTCCAAACCCTGAAACCAGCTGTAGAAAACACGTATACTTCGCACATTGTGTATTTCTTTTGAAAATGTGTCGTTGCCGATATCTTAAAGGAAGTGGCATTGTTACAGTGGTTTATATAGTATATGTTTAAGCAAGTAAGTGTGTCCAAATCGTGTTTACATGGAGGTTTTTGGGCTTAACCTACTCACGTTATTTGTAGTCCACATGGTGGATTTTTTCAAGCCTAAGCCAAATTTATAAATATTATAATGTATCTCCAGGAGGCAGATGTATAAAGCGGTTAAATGCGTCTTCTCGGTACCGGCATCGCCACCAGCGGGCGTTTTCTTAGCTGTAGAGGCCAATACATCAATAACGAAATTATTCAGAGGGATATGTTTACTGAAATATAAAAATGAAATAGGCAATTTTTAAACTTACATTCTTTCTTGGTCCGGGATTTCTTGAGATCATATGGATTGTTTTTGATAAATATAGATGATGTAACCAGCTCAGCATCTGTGGATGAACATGGATTCATCATCACCGAATACATTTGATCGGCAGAAGACACCTGTATATCATCGGTGGATGTAGGTGGTTGACCCATCATCGCATAGGGATGCTCCATACATACATCCAAATTAGCAGGTGGCACCTGCAGAGCATCAGTGGATGTAGGTGCTCGATCCATCACCGAATAGGAATGGTCCACACATACAGCTAAATGAGCTGTTGCAGGTGGCACCTCTGATAATGTGGATGTATGTGGATGATCTATCACCGATGAGGGATCAACTACATCCATCACGAACGAGGGATTGTCTTCATCTTCGGCCAACTCAGCATTTGCCACCTGTACATCATTGGTCGATGCACACGGGGGATCATGTACATCTATGAACAAAATGAAGAAATGTAGCTTACAAACAATTAATACCTATTTTAAAATAATTAATCAATGTGGAGTGCATCATTAACTTACCAACTGTTTTCAAAAATAGTGTTGGTACACTACCAGGTAGTAAATTTGTCCTGGATCTTAAATTACTTTTGGTCGACTTAGCAAAATGCCTGTCACAAACATAATAGTTACTTAGCTGCTTTAATGATTTTGTATACAACTCAGGCCGATTAACTGCTTCCAGCCACTTCTGATAGACCTAAAACCAGAAATAATATAGTATACTTATATTTATTTTTTCTAAAGGCTTATTTCCAAATTTTAGAAATATTAATATAGTAAAATTATAGTTTAATACACTTCCAAGAAATGTATGCTATTGCTGAAATAAGTATATTTATTAATAGTATATTGTACAACGAGCATATAATCATTAATCACGAGAACGATGTTTGCGGAACAAGCCGTTAGGCGAGTGGAGTAAGTCGTTCGGAGTGATCAATAGCCATTATATGCGAGTTGTAGACTATACTTTGTCCACGACAATATAATGCTTTTGTTTTTTTTTATTAAGAAGTTATATAAATAGGAATAGTATTTATTTTTAACATTAATTTAATACAATACAATATTATTTAGTAATATTAAATGTAATACTTGAACAATTTGTTAACTTGATTGCAGGAATAGAATTTATATCAAAACTAAGATTCTGATTAGTTGTTAAAACATTTTTATTGCATTGATAGGTTTGGCTTTTAGCTGTGTCTATTTTATTTTTAATGTAGTCGTCTATATAGCCTTCTGCTATTGCTGTCGATTTCATGTATCTTCTAATTTTTTATATTAAACCACTTCAAAACTCTCTTATAATGTAAATGGTTTTGACGTTTTAATTTAATTATATGACACTTTGCGGACTACTAGATAAAATTTTGAAAATGATATATTAAACAGTGTATATTAAACAGTGAATAATGATTAATCACTGACAGTAGTGAATAATGAATATATTTATAATTGAAGAAACACTTAAATATAATGAGTATATTATAAGATAGTCATGGACAAACATAGTTAAAAATGAAATATTTTAATATTAGAATATGATTATTACAAATTAAATGTATATTATTGTCTTTTAAAATAGAATAGCTTTAAGAAAGACTGATTGCATCTTTTGAGTGATCAATTGTCTTAAGGTTATTATAATATATTAACATATATTATGTAAAAGAATGGGATCCAATTAGAATAATAGTTATAATTATTTTTCGGCTGTAATCAATCAGACTTGCATAGTTTTATCAAAGTTAAGCTCTGACAAGACAGTGATAAAACACATACATGAAAATATATTTAATAATGAATATAAATTTTCATAAATAAATATTATATTTCATATTTAAAATATTAATGGTCTCGTGATGCTTACTGAATAATGATGAAATATATTTTCTTTATTTTTTTTATTTTTTATTAATTTTTTAGTTATTTTTCAGTCTTTTCCACTTAATAAAGATTATTACACTTTTTTGTTCACATTGTATATTATAATGTTGACATTTTTTTGATTTATTATTAATTTAAGTATTCTTTTTTAAACTTATATGTGACAATTGGTAATATCATATTTGTATTTTTTTTGTATTAATAATGGAGATATCAGTCAATAAATACTTAAATTGACAAAAATCATGTTGACGAAAAAACAAAAAAGCATTGAATACTTTTGATTAAAATTATTTACTGAGGCCCCTATATATTTTGTCCTGTGCCCCAACCCCTCTCATCTCTCAGAGGAACGCGTCCCCGCAGTTAAGAATTAAATACTGATTTGTAGTATTAATTTTTAGAAATACTTGAACATCTAGCAAAATGAAACAAATAAACCAAGTTACATTTAGAATTGACAACACTTAAAAATGCATTCAACTAACGCAAATTAGTAAATGAGTATAATTTGTAGTCAAATTAGCTCATAATTAGGCACTCAAGTCAGATTAAAAATGTCAAATCAAATAATTTAGATCACCTTTCTAAACATCTAAACATATTGCTTTTACAAAGAGCAGCTTACCCCGTTTTTTTGCGAAAACTTGTGCATCCGGGTGTCTTTACTTGAATTGTAACACACTTTAACTGCACAGTAATGACTCATTTTTTTTAATGTTTTTAACAATTTTCAGAAATTTTTCAATTTAATTAAATACACATGTGAGCCACACGGATTTAAAATGGGAATAAAATAGCTGAAACTACGAAAATATTCCAATACTTACAGATTTGTTTATGTTAGCACTTAAGACCACTTGATGCATTGATGGGTTTGAATTATAAAAAATGTGAAATATATTTTCACACCAGAAATGCCTCATTGCGCCATCTAGCGAACATTTTTGTAAAAAATATGGAAGAATAAGAAGAATTAGCAGCATATGCGCCTCTGCTGGTATGGGGTGAAACAACTCAAACAAGAATTTTGACGCCCTATAGAGTTGACAGGCCCTGGTGGGCGGTGTTGCCGATCTTTGACACCGCGCCATTATCAACCAACTTCAGTCAAGTGAGTATTAGTTTCGGCATCGATTCACAGATGGCGCGTGATTTTGCTTGAGGTGTTAAAACAGAGATGGCGTTATGGAATATGTTATTTTAAGGATTAATTCATAGTGTAATTAGTTTAAACAGTTAAAGAGAGAATGCGCTGTTCGTTGTAATGCTTCAGGTAACTGCATTGGTGTGGAATATGAAATTTTAGAGTGGGAAAAGAAAATCAAGGTAGTTCGTTTACCTTTCTTCCTCCTAGACGTAAAGAAGAGTGTTGGGACACTTACAATCAAAACGTGCGTTCTGGTTATCTCAAAAAAATGTGGGGTTTTAGTAAATATTTTGTGTTATCAGTTGTTTTGAATTATGGTCAAGTTTTATTGGCCGATGGTAAGTATTATTTAAAACAAAAAATATAAATGAGTAGAAAGTTTTGGGACTGTGCTAGACATTAAATAATATTGAACTCTCTATAAATGATATTAATTACTTTTTTAGAATTATTCGAGACAGATTTAAGTGATGATATGCAGATAGGTTTAGCAGAAGGTGGATATAAAAGTGTTAAATTAAAATGCGGCTCAAATTCAATGCAAGTAAATTTGGAAACCGATGATGATTTCACAGGAATTATTTACACCAGGGGTAGTTTTCACGATAAAAAACCTCTGTGTTTTCTAGATCCAGGTAAAAATAAGACAATAATTATTATTAGCTTTAAAATAATCAAAATTCAACAATTTTTTTTCCTCAGATTAATCGATTTTCTTTTTTCAGGTTATGCTCCAGAGCAGAGAAAATTTATGATAAAATTCGACCTTGATAAATGTAAAACAGTACAGGTTGGTAAATACAAAGTAATATAAAGAAATAACAAATTGAATGAACACTTTTTAACTTTGTATAACAGACCGAATAAATTGTTTTTTGTAGCCTACTCAGCATTATTTCAATTTGCTCTCACAAATTACTATTAACAAGAAATGAAAAGATTAATAATAATGTATAACTTGAAGTATAAATTTGATTCAAAAATGTTATAAACAGATTAATATCTAGTTAATTATCATTATTTATAGATAGATGTAAATATTTCTTTTCTTTTTTATTTTGTAGAAAGGTGAAGTTTTTTCAAACGTGTTAATCTTACAATACGATAAAGAACTAATAATGCCGGGTGATGCCGCTTTTAACTTAGAATGTGACTTCGGGACACCAAGAGATGTCACAGTAAACGCTAACCTCAACGGGTGAGTTAATTATTTAATGTGAAATAAATCACCAATTAATTGATGATTTTCAGAAAACCCAAGTCAGTCGTGTCGAGGATAAGTTTAACAAACGCCGATCCATCGGCGAAGAAAGATAAGAAATCGAAACGCTCCATAGAAAGTCAGGATGATTTCGTTGAAATAACACCAGAAAAAGCGAAATTCATGAGTAAGATTGAATTGTAACTGCCACCTGTCGAAACGGAATAAAAATAATCTGAAGTTCATTATTTTTTTTCTTTTCCAGACTTCCTAAATTAACAGGAATTAATTTAACAAAAATATAAGTTCAATAACTCGCTTAGAATTCCTAAATTATCAAAGACCACTATTAAAAAAACAAAAAACCATGCAATGAAATTTTTTTTTCTACACTTTCTTGGAGGTTAATTGCATAAGCTGTAGTCGTAGTACGAAAATTAAATTACAGCTTAAATAAAAAAAAATCTTATACACAAATGTAACAGGAAAACTTTGTTATAGCAAAAATAATCTGCGTGATTAATTTGATAGCAGAGAAAATGAAACTAGATACACATTAATTCAATAAAATTTTATGTTAACACGACAAGAAATTATATTAAACATATAAAGTAAGTGACACTTTTAACTAAAATGAAAAAAAAAAAACAGGAAAAAAATCTGAACTCTTATAAATAAACAGCGTGTGAGCCACAAAACATTGTTTCAGAGTAGGCCGTGGATTATTTGAAAAAAAAAAACGCAAATATTTCTCACAGTGTGTATAAAAAATATATAAATTAAAGTATAATTTTCATACATCAAATGTCAAGTATAAAGGATCGGTTTTCCGAAATATCAAACTGAAAAGATATTTTATGGCTCACTCGTTATAAAGCAGACCATGGAATTGTACCGGTTTCTTAAAAAAAAAAAATGGCACGAGTCTATCTCGGAATAATCCTGTCCGAAAGAAGAACGAAACTTATACAACTCTTATTTTTCTCTTTAAGCAATAAATAATTAGAAAATAGGGGAATATAAAGAGCGACCTATAAAGTGATGGTATTTCAGAGTTGACTCCGATTAGTAGAAAAATAAATTCAATATTTCGAGTTAAATTTTTCTCCAATATTAACATTTTTCATTCGTAGCCATCTATGAAATACTACATTATGACTCACACGTTGTTTTTTCTGTTGCTTGTTTGTAAATACAGAAGTCTTCAAAACATAAAAATGTTTAATTATAACAAACTTTCGTGTTTTTTGTTTGTTGTATGTCTGTGTATGTGTGTGTGTGTATTTGAAAACACTCGATTGTTTGTTTTCCAAAGAAAAATATGTACACTCTGTTTCTTCTTATACTTTTTAAACGTATTAAATCTCAGTTTATGTATATTTATTCATGTATAATAAAGTTTATATTTTCATTTCGATGATTTCTTTTCTCTTCTCTCTCTCATACATCATCCTTTCCTTATTATTAATTTATATTAAATTTATTTATATTCACATCACTTTCTGTTTCATTTATTTAAATATATATTTATATATAAGTCGCTGTAGACATATTTTTTTAAATATTTTTTTTTGTTTTCACTAATATGTAGGATTATATGCGGATTTATTGTTTGTTTGTACACGCACTGTTTTCGTTTTGTTTTTAATTTTGAGAAGTTTACGAGAGATAGAAGGAGTGTTGCCCTTCGGAAGCGGCCAGCCTGAGCTTTTCGCGCATCACCTCAATGGTCGAGTAGTCGGGCAGCTTGAGGTAGTTGACGCACGTCATCACCGACGGTAGAAAATCGTCCGGATTCATGTTCGTGTCCAGCGTTCGCCGCACTACTGTCAACGGTGGTGACAATGATTTGAAACCTGCAAGAACAATATGTGAGAGAATTCAAGATTTGTAAGTTATGTTTCAATTCCAATCAAACTATTTAGACTTACCGCCGACAGGTAATCTGGGACTACCCGTTAAAAATTGCACAAACAGCCTTTGCTCCTCTCGATCGTACGAACTCAACACCTCGAACAAGAACCTGATGGCCCGTGAATCCGCTGTGTACCCGTGATCCGGCCGACAGCACTCCATTAGTGTTTTCACGTCCCACCCACTGATCGAATCTTGGGGGCTACCGCAGAAGACTGCTTCAAGTTCGTCCGGCTGGAACATCCGTAAATTCTGTATAGGAAAGACGGACTCGAAGCCTTCCCGTAGGGATTCCATCTGTCGGCCGACGCCTTCCGTTAAAAACCAGTGGTTGACGAGGCTGGTGTATTGGTGGAGGTTATGTATGGACACGCTCGTGACAGTGCCATTGCGGATGAGTTCAACGTTGTGACCGGGCAGGACGAAATCGATGCCCAGGTCGGAAATAGGACATCCATCAAATTCCAATTTTTCAATCTAATAAAAATAAAAAAATGAAGAAAACATGATGTCAACCCATGTGCTAGTGCTGTTACACTTATAAAATCAAAACCGCTTTTGCTACTTACCAGATCGTTTTTGTCACCACTGGACAAATGTGAGTCGGCCAGGATGGCGTCTCGTTGTCTGACAATGTCTTGCATCTTCCTCAGAGTCTTGTAGATGTCAGGAGAAATGTGCACTAAGTCCGACAGGCCTAGGCAGTGCTCGTGCCCGAGCAGCCATCTGTAGAATGTCAGGGAAAACGGCAGATCCAACTGACAAAAAAAAGGTTTGTAATGATATTATCATCTTTTGATTTAGAAAAAAAACAATTGACATTTTCTTTTAGAGACTTTATGGATTACTCTGTACAAAAATTTAAAAAAAAGCCCACCTTGTAGATTTCGTCGAAATAGCCGAACTGCATGTATTATACTTTTCTGTAGCTCAAATAGTTTTTTAGTTATAGTGTTTTTAGCGAGAAACTAGGCGAGTACACTCACTTTTTTTACGTATTTTGGAAAAGTTGAGAATAACTGGATAACTAATGAGAATATGGAAAAATGGTTCAAATAAAAGTTTTAGACAATAACATTTTGGACCAAATCCAAATTTTCTGAACTCGAAATTTTACTTCATGCAAGGAATAGAAAACACTCTTCTGTACAATATTGATAACTTTGATAAACACTCGCCCTCTTCAGCTTTACACTCAGGAGTCGCTATTTTGCGTATGAGGCCCTGCCAGCGGGAAAGCAACAAAACAGTACTCCCGCATGCACTTATCTAAAACTGTTTGAGTTACTCTTTAATTGTGTCCTTGAACCAATACTTTACAACGTTTACAATTGATACTCTTAACATTTATAACTGGGACATTCTTTAATGGACATACGGTATTTTGTTATTACTCACCATTCTGGAATCCATGACTGCCTTCGCCATAAATTTCCCCAAAAACCGAAACTTGCTCTTCATCTTCGTGATCTGGCCGACTTTCGCGTTGCGCGGCAACGGCGATGGGAACAACCCCACCGGGTTGTGCACGTAATCCCCTTGGGTTTCGGGCGCGTGCCACAGATCTAAATCCGCGCGCTGCAACTCTCGCGAAACCAGTGCGTAGAACTCCAAAGTTGGCCCCAGTCCCGTTCCCACTTCATTCTCGTATTGCACTTCCAACAGCGCCTTCGACGAGGCCAAATCCTGCATGACCTGTTCGGCCTGTTTGAGTATGTCTTCCCTGCTTATCGTCCGTTTCCTGCGATCCAGTCGAGGCGTGACTCTTTCCTGCGAGTCGGAGCTGCTCAGCTCCGGGCTCATGTCCAACAGGCGTTGGAGCGCGCGGTCGCGGTCGAAAGACGTGGCGTAAAACAGCAATTGCCTGGTTTCGAACGGAAACAAGAACGGGCAGACCGAGGCGATCTGCTGGAGCCAGTTCGGGAGGTTTCCAGTCATGATTACGAGAGGGTCTTGCAATTGGCGCGAGGCTTTAGCAGCGATTTTGCTGTTGAGGAAGTCATGAGGGGGTAAAATAGGTCTGTGTTCCAGGGAGGGGTAGAGCGTTGTCCAGAACGTGTTAAGGGCATTAAGGATGCGCAGCAGGCAGAGGACCTCTAGCGAGGCGTCTTGTATCGTCACCGAGTCCGGCAGTGACGTAACTAAGAACGGCGATAGGGGGGATTGCGCAGACGGAACTACACCTTCGTTCCACAATTCGTCTCCTTTTCTCCGTGAGGCGTTTTTGCTACTGGAACCCTTTCCCTTTCTACTAGAATGCGATGAGCTGCTTCCCGCGGAATTCGGTTTTTGACTCGCCGGTTCTTCCTTTAATGGCCTGTAGTAAATCGTGTGGGTTTGGACCCAAACACCCGCGTGGCCCAGCGGAGTCTCGTTGTCTGTATCCGTCTCGCTTTGATCGTTACCGTTGTTGCTGAATTGCCTGACGGCCTGATAGACGGTCATATTATACGGCAACACTGTGTTCCCTATCAGGAACTGCAGCTTGTGCTTCGACCCCGATTGCGATATAACGACGGTGGCCAAAGTGTCTTCGATGTCATCATCAGAATCACCGTCATCGCTATCCGCGCTATCTTTCCCGCGCACGCGCCCATAACCTCTTACGACCAAATACCTCTCGATAGCTTGCACTAACGCCAAAGGGTCGATTTTCACTGTACCCCCCTTCCATTGTTTTAAATTGTTGCAATCCGGATGTCTTTGAAGATTGCACTATTGACAAACATTTTAATTATAATTACACGTTTCACTAAACAATAATTAACAGAAAATGGATACGCAGATCTGTTCATGTTTTAGGGATAGATTGGGTTTCATTTTCCTTACCTTTAGTTGGTGAGTGTTGAAGAATTTGAGAGCGCTTGTGCCGCCCCTCCCGGCGCCGCTGCTCGCCGGCAAATCGTGCACTTTTACGGGAAACTGCTCCAGTTGCGACACGCAACCGCTGAGTTTCGTCACCAGCGCGCCCATCCACACCTGATTTAAATCACTCCTCAGCTCCGTGACATCAGCGTTCAGCGGACAATTGGCGAACACGTGCAGGAAAATCCTCAGTTTTTGATTCCTCTCTATTGGACCTATTTCGTAAATAATTTTGATAGTAGTGATTGTATTTGAAGGGTAAAAAATAAAACCAAATTAGTCGCAATTTTTCAAATTTCACAAGGGAACAAAATGAAATGTTAGAACTCTTTATGTTCGTCACGATTAACTGGTAAACCGTTTGATTGTTTCTCGTTAAATCCTCGCCCCCGTTACTCTAAATCGTCATTAATTGTATCCCAATGACGAATAATACCTGTCACTCATCCAACTACAGACACGGGTCAACGTTGCTTGACTTTCGCATACGTCGGTGCTCGGTGCGTTCCGTAATCGGATGCGCCAACCCCCGGCGTTTTCAATTGTGATAATTTACAAGTTTTTTTTTCTTACCAGAAACGGTAGCGAGGTATGAAAGTAGTGCCTTGATCAGTCCGGAATGGTTGACCTCGAATGGGGATATATCGGAGTCGATGAGGATGTCCCGGAGTTCCTTGAGGGCGTCACCGCATTCGGTAGTCGGGAGTTTTTGAATAGACGCCGTCAGTCTAGAGAGTACGTTCATGGCGGGATGCTGGTTTCCGGACAGTTCCTTTCCTGAATACGTATCGATAAACTGCGTCGCCTGTTCGGAAAAAATCACTTTTTACCAAAAATGAACACAATTGCGCTGGGTGCTGCCGTGCCGATGAGATACAACAGCCGCGAGAATTTTTGTGTAGGTAAACTGTACCTGTTCTCTGATCCAGGTTCTCGTCTTCTCCCGGTTTCCGGCTGTTAAATTAGAATTAGACGTGGATTTGTTGAGACAGCCGCCCAATTCTTTGCCGTAGTTCCGGTCGTGCGAGGACGAGTTCATATTCCTACCCCATCTTGCGGGGTTCAAGCTCTGCAAAAAGCTAGGTGTTTTCGAACTGCTCGATGAATATCTAGGCCTAAAAGCAAAACATGATAATTCGCGCTTATTGGTTCAGAGATTTCTACTTTATTGCACACTCACCGATTGTTGGAAGAGTTACTAGGAGTAGTGTTGCCGGCGTTAGACCCGAGTGAGGCTGCTTTCGTGAACAAGTCCTGCATTAAAGAAGGCGACAGCGGCAGATCGTCGTGTCGAGACTTGGACGTTCTGTTCCCACCACTTCGCTTTCCCGGCCGCTTCCTCTTCAGCACGTCGCTAATCCTCACGTGTGACGGACTCGGCGATCGGCCCTCTTCCGTCGCCGCATTCGCTTTAAGATGCGTATCTGTGGCGTATACAGACGTTGGACTAACACCTAAATTATATAAAAAGAATAGTAATTATGTAAAATACGAGCTCAGTCCCATGTCAGTTGGCACAGTCTTTAGGAATGCACTTACTAGAATTACAACGCTTAAAATGCAAAAATATTTTGATATATTTGTAAAATTTAGGTCCGGAGTTTTTCTTTTAAGTATACATTCCCCAATATGCGCTGTACATTTTCAGATATTCGTCGTATTTGAAAAAAGTTCAAATTGAAGCTTTAAACGAGTGTTTTCACTCCCAAATTAAGCACGAAGTAAAATTTTAAGTTTAGAAAATCCTTAATATTTGGTTTGGTCTCCAAACCAAATTTTCAGGCTTTTGTAAACTCGAAATTTAATTAATAATCATTTTTTCAAATGTTTATCTCTCACACTTTTCAAGATACAACGCCAACTTATTTTTATTTTTAACAGCACTACTAATAAAAGTTGTCACGTTGGCATTTATGATAACTATTGACATGTATTAGACAATGTTTTGAGACAAATAATTATACTCCAGAATTCAGAAAAAAAAAGCTATCAAATGATGACAATTTTAATTAGTAGTGTTATTCAAAAAAATCAAGTTTGCGCTGTATCTTAAAAAGTGACATATAAACATTAGAAAAAATTATCATCAAAAGATTTTACTTAATTAAATTTACATTCCAAATTTCATATTGATCCGACAAGTAGTTTTGGAGATATTGAGCCGGTTCCATACATAATGAACTCCCTGCATATTTTGAACTTTACAATATTTTAGTGTTTTATACGCGTGAAGTAAAATTTTGAGTTTAGGAAAGCCTGAATTTGGATTTGGCGCTACGCGTCCAAATCCAATCCAATTCAGGCGTTTCTAAACTCGAATTTTTACTTCATGCTTAGTCTGGGATTGGAAAACACACGTTTAAAGCTTCAATTTAAACTTTTTTCAAATACGACAATATACCTGAAAATTTACAGCGTATACGGTATATTTGGGTTTTGTATACTTAGAAGAAAAACTCCCTGTGTATAGCGGACATGAATATTACAGATATATCAAAATATGTTCGCATTTCAAGCATTGTAGTTCTATTAAGTGAATTTTTAAAGATTGTGACGTGGGACGGGGCTCGTAGTTGAGTGAAACTGTGTTGGAACTACAAAAAATAATAATATGTTCACATACCTAGTGGTGTTGTGGTGCCATTTGGGGTAACAGTGATCTTCGTACTGATGGGCGTCTGCGACGGTCCCGGCTGTTGCGCGTCGACGCTGAAAGACATCGTGCTGGAGTTCGCCGATTTCGGAGGGCTTACGCCGAGAGGAACCTCTGGATCAGCGAGCTGATTGATCTGGTGCATCACTCCCTCCCTACGGAAGTGCACGCCGAAAACGTCCGGCAGCTTCGACATCAGGATCTCCGCCATTTGGAGCGCGCCCACTACGATTCTCAAATCGCTGGACGCCATCATGCCGGCGATGTGACTACTGACGATTTGATTCTTGAGCACGTCCTTCAGCAGCTCCGGTGTGGCGTAGTAAACCATTCTCAGTAGGGCCTTGAGGCATTTGCATCGGACCGTCGGACCGGCGCTGGACGAGTACACTTCGTACAAGACCGAAAATAACGATCTGAAAAGACAATGTTGTGTTTTATTAAATGCCTCGCTCTATTTTTGTATACACTTACTTTATAAAAGCAGCAGCTAAACCTCTCTCCTCCCTTAAACAAGCTACACGCGCGTCCCGATTAGCGGAATTCGGCCGACTTCCGGGAAGAGCCGGTTCTAGAGTGGGCGTCGACTGCGAATTGGCCGTTGTCGTCGGTGCGAACCTCCTCTGCACCGGCCTTGTCGTGCCCGTGTCTTCGTTGATCTGCTGCATCGAATGGAAGTCGATCGTGTACGTCCTACCTAGCGTATTTAAACTAACCTGAAAGAAAACAAAAAACCATAATTCCTGTATGTGGAATATTACGCGTTTACAAAAATTCGCCATAATACCTTTCTAGGTTATTGTCAGAGTAGCCAAAATTAGATTTTGTAATCGCATATTTTAAATAGTATTAACTTACTTCATCATCTCCGGCCATGTGTGCAGCTTCGATCATCCGACTGTCCACCGCTCCGTATGGATGCCACAACCCGCGATCGTCCCTCCACTGCCAGGTGGGCTGGTCCTTTCCGATATTCGCGGGTCGTTCCAACAGGGAATCAACCGCGAATATGCCGTCCGTCGGCAATTTTGGCATGAGTTCGCCAATTAAAGCTGTAATCTCATACAATTCCTGGGGCTGCCTGTAAATTAAAACACCGCATAAAAATCACGCCCTGAATTAAAATCGATCGAATAAAATACCTGGGTACTAACTCGACCTCATCCTGATTAACCTCCGCCGACCCGATTAGCAAGTACAACAAAGTCTCCGCTATATTCTGCTTCAGCAGCGTCAACGCCAAATCTGGACAGTTGGCGCACATGACCGATAGCATTCTCAGCACGGTTATGAAAGTCCCGGTACTGATTACGGGGGGCGTCACCACCAAAAGCTGCTGCAAATTCGTCAAAAGCTCCGGACTGGCGATCTCCTGCAACCTAGCCGGCTCTAATTGAAAACTGTCGACGAGGCGGGAAAAGGCAAGACAAACACATTCGACGCTCTTTTTATCTTGTTGCGTCAACCGATTGGCTAAAAGTTGCAAAGATTCGGCGACGTATTGAAATTCCTCGCTGGTTAAATTCAGGCAACAGTTCGCGGTGACAGAGAGGGCGTTGCGCTGGGCGTTGATGGAGAAAAAGTCGAGGTACATCAGACAAGCTGCTACTCCTCTCTTGATTAAAAAAAAAGAACAATGTTAATTATTCATATGTTTGTATCAACAATTACTAGGGGTTTAAAATACAATCACTAACTCCAAATTTTCAACCACAATTTTCAGAATAGCCAAGAAATTAGATTGTATTTAATCATTGTTTGGCTCAGATGTGAATTTTAATTAAAACTTACTGCTTGTAGTATGGCCTTGGAATGTCTTCTGGAGAGCATGTCCAGCGCAGTCAGTGACTGCTCCGCGACATCCATGCACTGTATAACCTGTAATTTATCCAAAAAGACGGGAACGGCATCGACCACCACTGCTGATGATCTGGGTAAGGCCTCCATCATGTAGGTTAAGGCCCGGCAAGCGTGATTCATCTGAAATAATATAGTGTTCTCATAGAATTCTTGTTAATCGGTACATCAAGAACGTAATTCTTTGATGCCAATGCTTATTCCCGCATGAAGAATAAATTCTTCTATGAGCATGGGCGACCGCACATATGGGCAAGGGGGGGCACTGCCCCCACCCTGGGATTTCGTCCCAATCAATTTTACAAATATATGTAAGGTAACATAATGTAGTGTTAAAACAAACTGATATATTTTAATATGCAGAGCAGTACTAATTTCTAATTTAGAAAAGAGAAAGTGAAAAAAGTTGACAACAGTTTCAAATTAAACGACTTGAGCAATTGCCTAAAAATTGACAGCATATGTATTAGAATATCTATACTTTTTATTATAGGAATTAGTTTTATATTATGTTTCGTAATTTTTCAGCAATCTCTGTTACCTTCATAATTACTTGGTTAAGAATTAAATTAAGTTGTGATGTTGTTTCGTCATTGGAAAACTTACAATGTCGAAATTGTGTTCCATCCTGAGAAGATTAATCAAGGCAGGCACAACTTGTTTCACTGGAAAACCCGTTAGAGTGTCTTCATTTCCCATCACCAACATTTGACACATCTCTATTACAGCTTGCAGCTGTTGGCCTTCGTCGCCTGTCGCCTGAAGTCCTTGTAAGAGTTGTTGAGCTTTCGTCGCAGCTAAATTACAGAAAAATTCAAAACAACAACAATTACATAAAAACTGCATACACCACACTCTATAATAATTACGATGCGATATATGGTTTAACAACAAAAGTCCTGTGTTGTATAGGTTATGTTTTGGTGACTTACAGCTGTTTGTTCCCATGCTTCGATGTAGCAAGTGCTGCATTCTGGGGCCGAGCGCTCCGAAGAGATGAGGAGGTAATCCTCTTGCTTCGAGGAGGGCCTGCAATCGGCCAACTTCGCTGTCGTCACTCTCCGAATCAGCCCCTGGACCGGATGGACCTCCACCGCCACTCCCCAACGCGGCCATCGCTTCCTGAGGCGAAGGGGGCTCTTCCGACGCTGTAAGATGTTATTAGTTAGAAAATAAAACAACCACTGATGTTCCTTTGTCCTAATGTCAATTTAACCTCAGTCCAAAATGTTTATGTTATTATTATTATTTAATCAAAATTGCCTATCTACTTTACAGTGTAATGTTTATATTACTGCTTTATAATGTTAAGTATATTTCAGAAATAATTACGTGGATACTCCAGTATGTCATAACCATAATCATACAGCAGATCATAGTAATAGTCGAAGTAATCCATTTTCTTTTGTGATCAAACAAACAACACACAAACAAAAACCCTTAACTCCTTTTTATCCCTAAGAAGAGGGATTACAATTGTCCTCAGTGTAAAAGATCGGCATTTTCGATGTTCTCCTCCTTTTGGTTCAGCGCAATCCACACACTTATCGATTAATTTATTTGGGAGTTGAAGTCGGTTGAAGTGTAGAAAGTAACAACTAATCTGACGGATAATTTGAAAGCTTCTGTCACAGCGCTTTGCTTTGTTTCCCGACTGATTTTCAAGGCCCTTCACTTTTTTTAGACCGACGAAAACGCTGCACGGTGTATGGAAATAGACTCACACACACACAGAGACAGACAAGGTCAAGGCGCTGCCAACTGTAGAATTAATTTGTGCAAAAAAATAGGAATTTTGAACTCGCTCGATAAAGGTTATCTATTCGGGATTTTTTTCGCATAGCGTGCATTCCAAATAGAATTTAAAAAAATTTACAAGTGTTTATATTATTGTATGCTTATTTACATGTATTAAAGTTCATTTTATTGTAGGAATAATATTTAAAATATTGACATGTAGTTTGATTCTCAATGTTTACAATATTGATAATGTAAAGATGTGTTTTTTTTTTTTAATTCTTAATATAGTGACTCCTTCAGAAGTTTCATGAATATTTGCACAAATATCTAAAATTGTGAAAGTCTTTGAAATACCCTTACAAAAGAAAAGAAAGAATTAGAAAGGTTAACATTTCATTCACAAGAAAAATGATTTTTCTTCTAAACTCGGTTATTTTTTAATACGACCAAACTTAGGGTGTAATTACTGCGAACAGTTGCAGTAGGAAATTTTATACATCAAATTTTTGGTAGTAGATATAAAATAGTAGATATAAATAATGTGAGGTAGTGATATAGATTATTTATTTTCTGATTTAATTGAATTGTCATATGTCAGATTTCCCTTCACATAACCTACAATTGAAAGCTTCTAGCGTTTCCACTCCCAGACTAAGCGTGAAGTAAAATTTCGAGTTTAGAAAAGCCTGCAAAATTTAGTTTGGTCGCGTAACAAAGCAGAGCGACGAAACCAAATTTTGCAGGCATTTCTAAACTCGAAATTTTAATCCATGCGCCACCCGTGTACAACACCGATTTAAACTGAAGTTCAAAATATACTGTTTAAGCACTATTCTGAAGTTGGGTATTTTTAACTTTACTTGAAATCAGTGTTGTACAGGTGGCGCATGAAGTAAAATTTTGGGTTTAGAAAAGCCTAAAATTTTACTTCATGCTTAACCTGGGAGTGGAAACACTCATTTGAACTTACAGCGTATGCATCTGGATATGTATACTTTAACGAAAAATTCTCTACGTGCAACTGTTAACTAACCTAACCTATAACCCAAAACCAAATATATGCAACTGTCATCTAACCTAACCTAACTTGACTCTCGACTGTCACTGTTAAGTCTTGAAAAATGTGAGCTCATTATTCAATTTTTAAATTCCCAAGACTTACTACTCTTAGTATTTACTACTTTCAGTAAGTAAGTCTCATGCATTTGTATAAATGTTCACGAACTTACATTTTTCAAGATTTTTAACATAATTTATAATAAGGATCATTTGAGATTTTTTGGTCATAAATATTATAGTTTAGACTATTTTTGATATTTAAAAATTTTTAGTGGCGTAACTTGTGCTACTCTCGACACCCTAAAGGGTAAAAGGGATTTTAAATGATTATATATATATATATATAACTTGTGCTACTATTTTAACGAGAGAAGCAATATTTTTTGACAAAATTATTTCTAATTGTAAATAACTATACAACTAAGGCAAAAAAGCATTAATTTACGGCACCTATGGGCAACCCCCAGCCCGCTGTAAGATATGATCCGGCCCGCGAGACATTTTGAAAAAACCCAATTAAAAAAATATTACATTAGGTACTTATACTCGCGGGAGTGACAGTGAGGCGGCACACATCAAATTCTTTGATGTTTGCCGCCTCACTCTTTGATAATCGCCGCCACTCGACTTGCTCGATCAAATTCTTTGAGGTTTGCCGCCTCACGGGCGACACATCAAAAGATTTATTGCTTCTCAATTATTCTAAACTAGTTTATTCCAGATTATTCGTTCATTTTGCCTATATAAGCGGGTGGATGGCCCGAACGTTAGTTCAGTTCTGTTTGAGCTACCGAGGTGATAACTTGGACAAGCGATATCCTAGTGAACTGCTCGAGCCGTCAACTTGCTTTGTGACTTTGTGTGCATCTTGAGTGGTTACTAACTATAGTTTGTTATTAAGTTTATTGAACGAAAAGTAAACAAAAAATGATGTCTGGTGGAAAGAAACGAAAAGTAGATACAGAGGGTCGCCATTTTCAAGAAAAATGGACTGAAGAATTCTTTTTTATCTTGCACAATGGTAAGCCTATTTGTTTGCTGTGTAATGAATCCATTTCAGTAATGAAAGAATTCAATATAAAGAGGCATTACTCAACTAAGCATGCTACGCTGCACTCACTGACAATTAAGAACAGACAAAATCCAGAAGCTTACCGCAAATTTGGAAAAACAGCAACAAATGTTTCATAAACAAAGAACACAACTTGATAATGTTGTGAAAGCTAGTTTTATAGTTAGCTCAAAATTGGCAAAGGCATTAAAACCAGTTGCCGAAGGAGAATTTATCAAGGAGTGTATGTTAGAAGTTTGCGGTATTATGTGTCCTGAAAAGAAAAAATAATTTGAAAAAATTAGTTTGCCAAGACTGTCAAGAACTGTTGTTCGACGTATAGAAATGATGGCTAATGATATAAAAACAACATTGACTGACCGTATGGCTGGTTTTGAATCATTTTCCATAGCATTAGACGAGAGCACCGATTTGTCTGACACAGCTCAACTGGCTATATTTATTCGAGGTGTTGATAAGGAGTTCATTGTTACTGAGGAATTGCTTGCTTTACAGCCGCTAAAAGGAACCACTACAAGAGAGGATATTTTTATTGAAGTTCAAAAGGTATTCACAAGTTTTGGCTTGCCATGGTCAAAATTAATTGGAGTATGCACTGATGGTGCACCTTCTATGGTCGGCTTACGTAAAGGTTTCATCGGAATTTTGAATGAAAAAGCAACAGAATTAAATATGCAAAAAGATGATTTGATAGTCCTTCATTGCATTATCCACCAACAGAACTTGTGTTCTAAGTCCATTTGACTCCAGAATGTTATGAATGTGGTAGTAAAAACATTCAACTTTATATCAGCTGAATATAACGGCGTAACATATTATTGTGAAGTCAGATGGCTGAGCAAAGGAAAAATGTTGAAACGGTTTTACGAGCTTAGAAATGAGATAGCAGACTTTATGAAAATAAAAGATAAACCACTATCTGAATTAAGTGACCCAAAATGGATATGTGACTTAGCATTTCTGATCGATCTTACAGGCTATTTGAATAATTTAAATTTGAAACTTCAAAAACAAGGACAGTTAGTAAATGATTTGTACAGCCATTTAAAAGCGTTTCAGATCAAACTCCGCTTGTGGGAGTCACAGATGCTGTCTGGTAACAGTTACCATTTCAACACGCTCTCTGCGTATGAAAATATTGCTTATGCTCAATATGCTGAAGAACTCAAGTTACTGTCGGAACAATTTTCGAACAGATTTTGCGACTTCAAAAACATGGAAGACTGTTTCAGTTTATTTGCTACTCCTACAAAATGCTCCAATACACTTACAAATGGAGTTGATCGAGATTCAGGAAAACTCACTCCTAAAATCCAAATTTGAAGACGTAGAGTTGTGCGATTTCTACAAAAAATACCTAGAAGAAGACAATTTTCCGCAGCTTAGAAAATTTGCAAGAAGATTGATTTGTGCGTTTGGCAGTACTTATAAATGCGAACAGTTCTTTTCAATGATGAAAGTTAATAAATCAACACATCGTACAAGACTGACTGACGATAATTTGGAAAATTCTTTACGTCTTTGTGTCAGTGGAATTAATCCAAATATCGATGGATTACTTTCCCAAATTCAAGCTCAAGTGTCTCATTGATTTCGGTGTATTTAACTTTCGTAGTTTGTAACAATTGCAAATTTAACGATTTAATTATAATGTACCATTTTTTTAAATTTTATTTTGTTATTTTAATAAATTGTACTATAATAACATTGTCGTATTATATCATGTCTAATATCTATCGCAAAAAATATTATCACTACTTTAAAATGCACTAAGTACTTTTAAACGCGGCCCGCGAACGTATTTACACGCTAAAGTTTGGCCCTCAACATGTCAAAGGTTGCCCATACCTGATTTAGGGCATGAAATAACAAAAAAAATACAAAACCAAGCTTTAAATTGAATATAGATGTAAAGAATATTATACTCGTATTAGTGTATGAAAGGCACATCATTGATTGATAAACACAAAAATAAAGATGTCGACGCTAAAGATGGAAATGGAATTTTTGTTTAGAGGCTAGCAAAAAAGTAAAATCGCTAGTGCGCTTGTGCATAGTAGTAATTATTTATTGTGTAGTGCAAGGATTTTATTCATAAAATCCTTATAAAGTTTCATATAAAATTATAAAAGACGAATCTGCGAGAATTGTTGTTTTGTTTTTTCGTTTCATAACTTTCTCAAAAATTAACCAATACTTTTGTTTTCGGAATATACAGTAAAGTGATCGCTATACAAACTGTTAGATGGACCATATTGTTTAGAAGTTATTTCAATTTAAAATATTGCATAATTTTGTCTCCTCAAATCTGGCCGAATCTATAGACTTAGTTTACGTCAATAATAGTGATATTTTTTAATAAAATAGCTAACTAACATGCCTAATTTACTCTAAAAGAAGCAAGTACCCAATGAAAATGATTTTTATGTGTTCCATGCGCATGAAAAATAAATCCCGATAAAAATAAGGGTGCTCATGCTGGACACGGGCTTGCGAAAATTTGCCAGTATGCATTGCCCGTGCTGAGCACAGGGCTGCGCGTTAAGGGGTTAATTCATAGTTTAACTTTAAAGTTTGATAACTAATGGAACCCAACCACAATACAATGTATCATCCAACCTAACTTCACAACTTGTCGCATAACCCAACTACACTAAATTATGAACATAACCTAACCCAACCTAACTTCACAACTTGTAACTTGTGAAATTAGGTTAGGTTCGCAGTTTAGTGTGGTTGACTAAATTGCGAACCTGACTTAAGAGGAATATAACAGTGGTCTGAAATTTAATGTCAGGTTTATTTAAAAACTAAAGATCCTAGAAAGTTGAAATTTTGACAGCGTATATTAAGCTCAATTATCTAGTAAAATATCGAAGTACTTTTTTTTTAACAATTTGCTTTCAGAGGTATGAAAAAAATAATGTTATATTTTTCGAAATTAAAAAAAAAATTCCCATATCTTACTAGTTTATACTATAAGGAATATAATGTGAACATTTCATAAGGATGCGATAGCTCATGCCCGAGTCAGGTTAAAATAAAAATCTTAAAAAATAAGACCGTAAAATACCGCCGCCTTGCGGATCTTCTCTTAGTTGAACGCGTTGTACACTCATCTGCACAATTATTGGAGGGGCGAGCAGCATGGGCCAGTGAACGCTGCGCGGCTTCGCGTTTGTTTTTATTTTCTTTTCTCAATCATAGTTAACAAAAACGGCTCGCGTCGTTAGCATTTATTCTCGTAAAATTAATATTTCGCAATTATAATCGATATTTTATTGTACTAGTGTTTTATTTTTATGCTTTCTGACTACTAATGGAATAAGTATTTTTTTATACTGCATGTTCACTAATATAGAAAACACGAAATGTTTCACTAATTTAAATAAAGATGTGTAATATACCTTTAATATTGGCTTTCCTAATTATTTGACAGTGTCGGTATTATTAAATTATTTTTAAAGTGTTTTAAGCTGATTAATAAGCAGAAGCAATCGAATAACAATCAGTCTTGTTCAAATCATTATTTCGTCTTAAATCTTTCGTTGTTAAAACAGTTGTTAAATGCCATTAAACTTCTCGCAATAAAACTATTAACGTAAATTGTAAAGTTTCTAGCAATCGGACCTATTTGAACCAACTGCGACTTCATCAACGAATCAATGATATCAAAACTATAAGAATAGTGAGAATAACGTCACCAATATGACGTTGTCGTAGATTAATGTTACAAATCAACTATTTTTTACTGAGCACAGGTAATATATGTTTGACGAATGTTTACAAAAATGTAGGGTTTAACTGCGTGCATATTCATTGTTAATTATTTTAGAAAAATAGAACTATAATAATAATAAGGTAGTTATTATAATGCATTTCAAATAAGCTTCTTGCTCAACATTGCACCGAACCCAATATATTTTATTTCAAATTTGGCTGATTTATGATGAGTCATATTTTGATAGTAAGTAAATAAGGAATAAATGAATTGTAAATGAATGTTATTGCAATCCTCTATTTATACACATCATCATTTTCTAAACCCTGTACTAATTATAAAAAAACAGGGCAGCTGTCCATTTAATTATTTTCAATCTATTATTTATTTGTTGTATTCATAAAAACTAGAATATTGGATAAAATAAAAATTGAAATTCTCCCCAAAATCTGGGGTATTTACCCAATTTGGCAGAGGCCAAATTAATACACATTATTTTCATGGCAATAGCAGTTATCAAAGATAATATTCCTATATAAAAAATATCATTGAAAATCCTATGTTCCGTTTTTTTCATATACAGAGAGTTTTATATAACACCGAACATGTTCATCCAATACAATTTTGACACCTTTATTTTTTAAGTTATGTGTAAATTGGGTTGCCTCTATGACCATTAAAAACTGTAGCCAATCAATCGCAATTAATGCCTCAACTTGTACACACAGGGAGTTTTTCTTTCAAGTATACATGTGAGAATTACACAGTATATGTCGTAAATCTTTAGATACTTGTTGTTAAAAAAAATAATTTGAAACTTGAAATGAGTGTGTTCCACTCCCAGACTAAGCATGAAGTAAAATTTCGAGTTTAGAAAAGCCTGAAAATTTGGTTTGGCCGCTCCGCGCTTCGCGCTACGCGACCAAACCAAATTTTCAGGCTTTTCTAAACTCGAAATTTTACTTCATGCTTAGCCTGGGAGTGGAAAACACTCGTTTAAAGCTTCAAATTAAATTCTTTTAATAAACCTAGCATCGGCAAATGTTCAACGTATGCTTCTGTATACTTAAAAGACAAATTCTCGTTATGAAAATGTTCGGTGTTACATAAAACTCTCTGTATATCCGGTATATAAATATTCACAAGGAGCTTATGAACATGAATTATTTTATTATTATATTTTTAAGAAATAATCTCTAATTTAATAAAATAAAACACATAGTTTGTTCAGCTGTCGAAACTGGAGTCTTAAAAGTAAAAATAATTAGTTATAATGATAAGAATCATCGGTTTTGTAAATACCGAAAAATAACACTGGATCGCTTTCTAACGAATTGAAAACAATACATAGCTTGTATGTATTATCAGCGTGTTTAAATAATACGAATCGACACTTTCCTTCGATCCGTCTTTTTTATACGCTTTTTTCGTCTATTCCACGCGACGCGAGACCCTATCCGTTCATGCCAAGCAGCAATGCACAAATGCACAGTGAACTGCCGCTTTTCTCTCTGACTGTATTCGCCCCACTTGTCCTGTAAATTTGGCATCGGATGAGCTACTCTAAACTATGTGGGTCTTTCCAACACGATCGGCGTGTTACACTGCGATAATCCCCTTAACTTCACAACTTATCATCTCATCTAATGACACTAAGTTGTGACCTAACCTAACTTCACAGCGTGTCATCTACACTAAATTGTGAACCTAACATAACCTAAGTTCACTACTTGTCGTCTAACCCAACTACACTAAATTATGAAGTTGGTTAAGTAAATTTCACAATTAGATGACAAATCGTAAAGTTGTGGTAGAAGACCTAAGTTAGGATTTGTCATCTGACCTAACCTAGCTTCACAGTTGGCCATCTAACCGAACTTGATCATTTTGTATGTTTGTGTAAAAAGATAGAGATAAATGGGCTTACCTTGTAATCCATTGTTTGGTACCTCTGGTTGATCGGATGCCATGGCCGGGGTGGCGGGGACGGGGGCAGGAGCCGCGGCCCCCACCTTGTGCTGGCGGGACGCTCGGCTGCTGCTTGAGCCTCGGCCACCACTAGAACTGGCACAGGAACCCGTTGTTGAGCTGTGACCTGTTGCAAAAAAAATGTAAATCCTAACCCAGCTCTACCTTTTATTATATTAAATAACATAATATAAAAACGAATTGAAATTAATATCGACTTCTGCAAAAATGTTATGACTTTTCTAAATATTCATCGAAAGAAATCTCAAGACTAACATTTTTGCAGAAAGTCGTTATTAATTTGTGTTGATATTTTGTAAATATTCTCCAAATTGGCAAATTCAATTTCATATTATGTTAAATATGATACCTTTGCTATTTCGAGTGCTGCGCCTCAACACGGCTCCGCTCCTCGTGAGGCGAGAGGGTTCAGGCTCTTCCCGCTTCGGCTGCTGGCTACTGTTGGCGGTCCCCAGCGCTGCTGAGCTGCTCTTCCTGTGCTGAGTCGACTGAGAATCCTTCACTGCGAGCGAACCCGGATCCGTCAACCTGCCGCGGCTCCTTAACGGATACTTGTGCGAGTGTACTCTCTCGGACGGGAAACACGAAGTGGAAGCACCCGTCTCGTTCGATAAGTTCCCTAAACTCCTCGCGGGCTTGTTCTTTCTCAGCGAGCCCGATTCTGTGGGGACTTTTTTGATTTTATTACTGGTGCTCGGGCGAACTTCCACTTTCCTGTGTTTTTCTGAGGAGGAGGAATTGCCCGGTTCTGTGTCAGTGCCGCTCTCCGCAGTTGAATCGTGATTGAGCTCGCGCTTTTGTTTCTTCACGGAGGATGCTTTCGGCGAGCCGCCGGTGGCCGCGGACAGAGATCTCCTCGAAGACCTCGAATGGTTCTTCACTTCCGTTGGGTTCGTTTTCTTGTTGGCTTTCGTTTCTGGCCTCTCCTCAGATTTAGCTCGGGTCTTGGCCTGTGTTGTTGCGGCTCCACTTCTTGACTTTGCCTAAATAATAATATAATTCATTATATTAACTGTTATGAAATAAAAATTCATAAATGGATTACTGCCCCCGAATAGGAAAAACTTTTTTATTGTCAATTTTTCGACAAAAAGTCATTCTTTATAAAAATGTTTTGGATAACTTGAATCAACTATATTTATTGTCAAATCTTAAATCTACTAAGGCAAAAATTTTAAAAATCTAAAATTGTCACAGGAGAAGAGTACCTCTAATTATAATTTTAGAGAAAGATGTTATTTAAAAAAGTAGTTTGAAATCGAGAATTACGCATACATACAAAAAGTGAACTCAATAGTAACAATTTTATTTTTATTAAATTAATTCATCTTTATAATTTTGTATCGGATATTTTTGACGTGTATTCAATTAAAATGATTGCATTTCTAATAAATAATTAATTTTTCATCAAATTTGGTGATATTTACCCAATCAAAATTAACATATCATTAAAATTAAATCTTTTGGCAAATATCTTAAATAAACTTAAGTTACTCATATCAAACTGAAATTATACAGGGAATTTTTCTTTCAAGTATGCATAACCCAATTATTCTGTAAATTCTTACATATTCGTTGTTTATTTTTTAAAGTTCAAATTGAAACTTAAAACGAGTGTTGTCCAATCTCATATTAAGCATGAAGTAAAATTTCGAGTTTAGAAAAGGCTTAAAATTTGAAAAGCCTTGATGTTATAACACACTAAAATAATTTGAAGTTCGCAACATACTACTTAAGCAGTATTCTACAGACGTATATTTGAACTTCACTTAAGACCAGTGTTTTATACACGTGGCACATGAAGTAAAATTTCGAGTTTAGAGAAGCCTGAAAATTTGGTTTGCTACGCAAACTAAATTTTCAGGGTTTTCTAAACTCGAAATTTTACTTTATGCGTAATCTGGAAGTAGAAAACACTAAAGCTCTAAGTTGAACTTTAAAAAAAAGCAACAATTTCATCGGTAATGATATTTTTGTTTTTAATTATCAACCCTGAGTGTTACTGCACTGGTAATTTTGTAATCGGCTTATATTTTATACGTACTTTGCTGTCTGTGGATGACGGTGAGCGTATGCGGAGGCGTTTGGTGTGGGCGCGCTGGTTCGGAGGCGGCGCACGCTTGTGGCGGCTCGTGCTGGCACCAGCGGTGGCACTAGCCGGATCTGCCATAGACGCTCGCTTCACGGCACGCCGCTGCAGCCACACTCATTCCCTCAACTCTTCTTCACGACTCGCTCTTTGCTGCTGCTGCTTTCCCACCGCACCAACCTATCCTTGCACATAAACGTAACACTTTAATCACACAAAATAATTCATTGTTTAGAGCAGAATGCTGAATATCGAGCCGTTAAATGGAATTTCCGTAAATAAACATTTCACATTTTTCACATTGATAAAAACAAATACGACATAACAAACACTTATTAGATACAAACAATGAACGGACAATCAATTAAGCATATTGTAAGCAGCTCAAGTCTAATCAACGGCGCCCAATTAGTAATTAAACTTCCACGCAACGTCTTTAATTTAATTATTAATCATCATTATGATGCACTTTTAATATTTCCTAATCATTGTTTAATAATTAAACACTATCAAATCAAAAACAAAACATTGTTTTTCCAATAACACAAAGTGATAAAAGTCGAAACATTAGGTTAGGTTCGTTCTGACAATGACTCAATAACAATGCAACACTTTTTTCCATTTTCACACTTGCACATAATCATATTTAACGCATAATAAAATAGAGACCTTGAGCTCGAGACTTGTGCACGGAAGCTGATTACACCGATAATCACCGAGTTGAAAATGAAAATAACAATCAAATTCGGTTTAAGGTAGATAGATTGATTAAATACAAACCGCACAGGATCAATAGTTTATTGAACTTGCAAGAAAGCAGATAACATATTTTTTAAGAAGAATGCTCAGTAATAAATAAATCACAGGAAACACACCTAGCCACGGACAAAAACTGCAACTAATCCCCACTTTTTGATTTGATTTGATTAATGCAGGCAGGAGTAAACACAGCGAAAATCCTAACCTTAAAAAAATGAAACGATCAAACTCAACTTTTCACACTATTTTAATCATTCCATTAACCTTCACTAGGCACACTAGTTATGTATGATTAACCGTTTCAACAAACACAAATTCTAGCTTTTTTTTGTATAATTAAAAAGTTACATCTTTCATTCCTTTTAATCTCCCATTAAATTAATGTTGAGGTTATGTGAGGGACGTTTCAAACGTAAATAAAACAAAGAGAATTTTACCTTTCCTCTCGATTCATTAATTACACGGCGAGGACTGGTTTTTCGCGTGTGCTGTCTGAAAGTAAAACGAAAAAAATAATTTCGGATTCTAAAACGAAATTTCGTCGTTCACAAAACGCACACAAACACACGGGCGAAAAACGATTCAACCTAACCTAGAAAAAAACCGCCTTCTAAAGGCCATATGAAATTGCACTATTTTTTTAGACAAAATCAACAAATATTGACGTTTTCAAAGTGAAATGTCAACACTGGCATAATATGTCAACATCGATCTTTTACTTAATTAAACACAGTTATATTCCTTTCTTCACTTTTATTTTTCTTGCTAGATGTACATTTCGGGTACTAAGTACCCATTATCAATAGCTAACTCAACTTAGTACCCGAAATGTACATCTAGCAAGAAAAATAAAAGTGAAGAAAGGAATATAACTGTGTTTAATTAAGTGACTTAACACCTTCACGTAACTCATACAACTACATTAATCGATCTTTTAAGTATAAATATTCCAATTAGAGTAAATCTTCGGATATTCGTTGTTTTTTAAAAGAGTTCCATTGGAATTATAAACGACTGTTATCCACTCCCAGGTTAAGTATGAAGTTAAATTGTCAAATTTCGAGTTTAGAAAAGACTGAAAATTTGGTTTGGTAGCAGTATAAAACACCGATTTTAAGTGAAGTTTAAAATATACTACTAAAACTGTATACTTAAGTAGTATATTTTGAACTTAATGTTAAATCAGCATTTTATACCGGTGGCGCATGAAATAAAATTTCGAATTTAGAAAAGCCTGAAAATTTGGTTTGGTTACTCTGCTTCATTACACGACCAAACCAATTGTTCAAGCTTATCTAAACTCAAAATTTTACATTATGCTTAGTCTGGGAGTGGAAAACACTTGTTTAAAGCTTGAAATTGAACTCTTAAAAAAAAACAACAAATATCAGATAATTGAAATAAATTCCCTGTAGATATAAAATACAACACTGACATAAATGCCAGTATCGACTGGGAATTATGACAATGTACACATAATAACGTATTATTGTCATTTACTGGATAAATATCTAACTTAATCTAACCTACCAGTAAACATGATTTGATGATAAATTTACCAAATGACTGGTAGTTGGAAAAGAGAAGAAATTTGGAATCTGAAGTAGAGCAATACCTGACCAAGAATTTGATTTATTCAGACTAAAATATTGGCCGGGCCAGGTCAGGCCTGTTCTATTACTTATCCAAGCCGGGCCGAGCCCAGATCAAATCATTTATTTTATGACCAGGCAGGGCTTGCAAAATTGGGCCGGGCCCAAAAAAATCGGCCAATGCAGGGCTCTAATCTGAAGTGCCTCAATTCAGCATGGTTAGGTTAGATATCATTTTATGGAATTGGGTTACAATTCAATGTGTGGAGTTGAGTTTAGTTTAGTTAGATGTTGATTAAATACATCTAACTATAATCTATGTTAGGTTAGATCAGATTAAGGAGGTAATAATAAAAAATGTGGGAGATTTAATAATATTTTTATGAAAGTCCCTTGAAATTATTCCAACAAACCAGTGGTGCAAGCATGAAGTAAAATTTTGAGCTTCGAAGAACTTGAAAATTTGGAATCCTACCCAATTTTCAAACTCTTACTTTCCTTCATGTGCGAAGTTTAAAACATACTGCATATTACGTATTTATGCGAATGATGCCTAAAAACGTACAGCGTATACATCGGGATTTGTACACTTAAAAGTTAACTTCGCTAAATAAACTCACTATTTATGTAAAATAAATATATTCCGAGTCCTTGTTTGTGGACATAGTGAACAGATGAATTAAGCGGAGAACGATTCCTAAAATTCTAACCTTAACAAAAGATGATGCAAACTCGAAATTCTACAATTAAAAAAAATCCCGTCAATTTTCGGACTTTGATAATCCTGTAATTGGACAAAATTCAAACATAAATTCTAGAATTCAGCCTAATTTTAACTTCAGCCCCAACAATGTACAATCTACGAACATACCTTTCTTTTAAATTTAATTAATCCTTCATACAAACACACACACACACAAAGGATAATCACAGAACGAACCACACAATTTAATCAATGAATTCCGCAAAATCCACAATAAAAAACAGCCAAACAAACGAAACTAGACTCGCGAAAATGTTGAAAAAAAAAAACGCTTTGTTGATAACAAACTGTAACCGAAACAAACAAACAAAAAAAACCTGATCAACCAGAGAATTAATTTTACCTTAAGGTCTGTTTTTTGCTCGTTCTTCCTTCTTTCTGCGCGCCTAATATCCAACTCACTTTTCGGGGGCGAGAGCACTAGCTAGGGGGGCAAGAAATGCCGCAAATTCCATTACAAAACACAATTTTGCAGCAGCAAATCGGAAGGAATACGCAATGAATTGTTAGTGTAAAACTTCACCGCACAGATGTTTACGTCCCTAGCAGGCATTGCCAACCGCTAGATGGGAGGAATAAAATCCCTAAATGCAACTATTAGAAATATAAAAAAAATAATGTAATCGAACCGTGTTTTCAATGTGGAGCTCCAAAGCTAAGGCCATAAATTACGGAAGAAGAAGAAAAATGTGTTTTTTGTTTAATAAAATTAAAACTAGGCTTTCATTAAGTATAAATATGGGTGTTGTAGTTCTCTTTTCTTCATTTGTTGTATTGATGAATAAAAGCAATAGATTGAGTTATTTTTTATGTCTAGCTGAGCCTATTAAAAAAGTTAGATTTTGAATTTCTGACTCATCTAATTATAAATAAACTTCGATTGAAAGCACATAGCAGTAAAAATTACTGATCGGGAAAATTTTATTTGTATTTCTATTTCTTGCATAAATCAATGGCCTTAGCTTTACTAAGGCCATAGATTACGCAAGAAGTAGAAATAAAAATTAAAACAAAATCTAATGATACAAACTCTCTTTTGATAACCAACACCAGCAGATTATCCGAGAAAACCGGCAACACCGCAAGAGCCCCCTAAAACCATCCAAATTTTTCACTCCCCGAAACAAAAATATGATACTTGTACGTACTTTTCGCGTGCATATCGCTCTCATTCACCGAAATCCACGTCTTCCTACACAACCAGGCGCGATGATCCCCTTTTAGGGCACCTTTTATTTCTAGAGTTAAATTTATCACTCACACACCAACAGCGATCTGTCAGCTGTCAACACTGTCAGTGACGGAAGCCAGGTGCACGCCGGAACAATTTATTTTTTTCGTTGCACCTTTCGTTTAGGTGTTGGCTTATTGTAATTGCGAGCTAGAATTGCGCGTTGAGGGTTTACTCACCTTTTTGAGTGGAGTTAGCGGTTGCTTTCGCTTGCGAAAATCATATGATTCCGGTGTTAAACGCCATTTTTGTCGTGATTACACAAAATCGTCCTCATTCCACACTTTAGCGACATCTATGAGTAAATTAGAGATGTATTAGTAACTCAACTAAACTTTTATTGCAGTTCTCTGTTTCTTTTTTTAATTTTCTCTTCATTTTTTAATCAGTTCTTAATAGATAATTAATCAAATAAATTAAAGATAAGATTATTCATCCATTCATTTTATTATTTATTGATTCATACAGTCGGCACTTTAAAAAATGTAAGCCAATTATCATTATTTTTAATTACTGCGACTGATTAACAGAGCGTTAATAGCTAAGGCCATTCATTACGCAAAGAACAAGAAGAATGTTGACTCATCACTGTGTTGGAATGTGTAAACGTCAGAGCTGGGATGAATCCTCAAAAACATGATTCGAATCACGAATCCGAATCACCTAATATGATTCGAATCACGAATACTCGAATAAAGGATTCGTTAGTGAAAAATATGATTCGAATCAAAGATTCGAATCCTCATATTTGAATCACGGATACAAATCCTTTAAAAATAAATTTGAATCTATTATTTGCAACCAGTAATATTTTATTCCATCAGTTTCTATTAACAAACATGTTCATTTACCGACTAAATATCTGATTATATAATGATTTTAATTAATTATGATATATGTGTTATTGAACTTCATTTTGAATCTGTGTTTTATACGCCTGGCGCATGAAGTAAAATTTCGAGTTTAGAAAAGCCCCGTGAAAATTTGTCTCTGGTCGCTGCGCGACCCTCGACAAATTTTCTACGCGGGGCTTTTCTAAACTCGAAATTTTACTTCATGCTTAGTCTGGGAGTGGACAACACTCGTTCTTAGAAGTTTCAAATTAAAGGATTACTCTAGATTACTAAGTTTATTACCAATTTACAAAGGCTACATCTCGAAGGACCAATCATGGTCTTCGGAGACCGAAGGACTACAGGGAATCGAAGTTTATTTACAAGAAAACAACGAATATCTAAATATCGAAGTTGGGTTGGTTTTCAGTGCATTTTTAACTTCACTTTAAATCAGAGTTTTATACGCGTGGCGCATGAAGTAAAATTTCGAGTTTAGAAAAGCCCCGTGAAAATTTGTCTCGGGTCGCTGCGCGACCCTCGACAAATTTTCTACGCGGGGCTTTTCTAAACTCGAAATTTTACTTCATGCTTAGTCTGGGAGTGGACCATCAAGATTTTCTACATGTCGGGATTTTTGATATTTCTAGATTTATGTCGATTTATTCACAGTTTGTTATTGTATTAAATGCAACTTTAATATTAAATAAAAACGGTTTTTTTAGGAATAGAATATTCACCCATTAAGAGCCGAACAAATTACAAAGTTAACTCTAAAAGTTAATTTTAGGTAAAATTTTGCATCTTTTTGTATGATTTCAATGAATGATTTATTATACACTGGCGAAAGAAATTAACGCATCATTTGTGATTTTTTTGATATCTTGGAATCGAGTTTTCTTTGAACACAAATATATTTTTACAATAAGAAATCTTATCAAGCATGCTGTTTTACATGTTGTGTTTTGTCTTTTGTTCTCATGGTTTTCTGTCAATAAATAAAATGAAGCACTTTTCATTATTCTGACTGTAAGAAAGGTTCATATAAAATTTCTTTTTGAGTGTGTTTTCAAGTAATTGTTAAAATTAAGTGCTAAATAGTGAAGAATGAATATGGATAGACGTCCGAATCTTAATTTAAGCAGTGAAGAAGCTGTGATTGTGGTTACACTTGCAGAAGAAGGTAGGAGTCAGCGTTACATCAGTCAGCGTCTTGGTGTTAATCAATCGACCGTATCCCGTGTCTTGAAGAGACATCGGGAAACTCAGGCATACTCAAGAAGGCCAGGACAAGGGAGAAAAAGGGCCACAACTGCTGTTCAAGACCGTTTTTTTAAAGATGCAGACGTTACGCGAACGGTTTATTACGGCTCCTAGGCTACAAAATATGCTCGCAGAGATCCACAATGTTCATGTAAGTTCCGTTACCATCAGAAAAAGGTTACGTTGTTTTAATTTAACTCCGAAAACAGCGGCAAAAGGACCACAATTAACCACAGACCATCGCAGAGCCAGGTTAACATTTGCGCAAGAACATGTAAACTGGTTACAGGCCGATTGGGCTAATGTTATGTTTAGCGACGAGTCCAGATTTTGTCATTACGGCAGTGACAGACGAATGCATGTGTACAGACGGCCAGGTGAACGTTATGCACAGTGTAACATTGTTCCGACTGTTATGTTTGGTGGAGGCTCTGTTATGGTGTGGGGTGGTATCACTTTAGAGGCTCGTACGGAGTTGGTGGTCATACCAAGAGGAAGCATCACGGCAGCGTCTTATATTACAAACATTTTAGAACCATCCGTAATGCCTTTTGCTTCCTTTGGAGGAAACGATTTCCTGTTTATGCATGACAATGCAAAACCACACAGTGCCCGAATTGTACAACAGTATCTTGACCTAGTGGGTATCAACACAATGCAATGGCCAGCCAGGAGTCCCGATCTTAATCCGATCGAACACCTATGGGACGTGATGGGCAGACGCCTTAGAGCAGTTCCTCGGCGTCCAAGCAATCAACAAGAGCTTGGACAAAGATTGCAGGAAATTTGGGAAGATATTAACCAGGATGAAATTGGATCATTAATTAACAGTATGAGCCGTCGCTGTCAGGCAGTTATTCGAGCAAGAGGAGGAAACACTAGATATTAAGTCTTATAATCACATGTTAACTTTTTTCCTCTTTTTATTTATGACATTATTTTAGTCATTAATGAAAGAAAATGTTTTGAAAATCATTATTATAGTTCAGTTGGTTTTGTTGTTATTTTTTTTGTTTCTAAACATCAAAACTTTATTTTTAAATTAAAAAAATTAATGTGATGCGTTAATTTCTTTTTTAAAAGAGTTAAATTTAAAATTCAAACGAGGGTTGTCCACTCCCAGACTAAGCATGAAATAAAATTTCGAGTTTAGAAAAGCCCCGCGAAAATGTGTCTCGGGTCGCTGCGCGACCCTCGACAAATTTTCTACGCGGGGCTTTTCTAAACTCGAAATTTTACTTCATGCGCCACGCGTATGAAACACTGATTTAAAGTGAAGTTAAAAATGCACTGAAAACCAACCCAACTTCGATATTTTTTCAAAATTAGATGTTTTCTTTCCTATCCATGCTGTAAACCTTCCGATATTCGTTGTTTTCTTGTAAAAAAACTTCGATTCCCTGTAGTCCTTCGTTCTGCGAAGACCATGGTTGGTCCTTTGAGCTGTAGCCTTTGTAAACCGGTAATAAACTTAATAATCTAGAGTAATCCTTCACTTTAAAACTTCTAAGAACGAGTGTTGTCCACTCCCAGACTAAGCATGAAGTAAAATTTCGAGTTTAGAAAAGCCCCGCGTAGAAAATTTGTCTCGGGTCGCGCAGCGACCCGAGACAAATTTTCACGGGGCTTTTCTAAACTCGAAATTTTACTTCATGCGCCACGCGTATAAAACACTGATTTCAAGTGAAGTTAAAAATATATATATTAACGTTCGATATTTTTCATGGTTAAGTAACCAAATATGCATTCACAAATATTTGAATTATTCGAAAATTTTAATATTTATATTCAAATATGAATAATTTAGTGATTTGAATATTCATATTAGAATATTTAACTATTTGAATTAATCGAGTTCGAATCCCAGCCTTAATAGCGATGATTCCAATTATTTAGGAGGATTTGAATCCATGTATCAGGATTCGAATTTTATAAGGATTCGATTCCTTTTATAAGGATTCGAATCCTTTTATAGGAATTCGAATCCTTTTATAAGGATTCCAATCCATTTATAAGAATTCGAATCCTTTTATAAGGATTCGAATCATTTACGTTTGGATCCTTTTAAAAAAATGTAACGAATCCGGATCACGAATCCGTTTTCACTAAAGTATTCGAATACCTCTTTTGAATCCTATAAAAGGGTTCGAATCCGGGAATCGCATCCTGAATGATTCGAATCCTGCCCAGCTCTGGTAAACGTCCAATTACAAATACAAATTCTATGGATTTGTCTGCGCCATCTAATAATAAACCTTGAAAGTTTTGGGTGAGTTTAATTTAAATATTTAAATGAAGTTTGGCTACTCGTTGGAGTTGGTATGTAGAAAATAATTAGTTCTTTCTAGTGAAATCTTATAGTGTGGATCAATTTTACTTTCCCTTTTTACCAAATATAAATCACACGTGTCAATTTAGTATCAGCGTATTTCACTTTTAGCACAGAGGAAAGAATAACAGAGTAATCACGCCTGTAACTCGGAATCCACAGTTTGCATAGTGTAGCCATCTCTGAGGTAATTATCAAAACATCCACCTATTAAAACCTTCAACCAAAACAGTTTCCTGTAATTTTGATGGCGATTTAAGGCACAAAAACATATGTTAAAGGATGATTCGTTCATTGGAATGTTAATGTAAACATAAATATACTCATATTTCAATAGACCCATACACCAATTTACTGCTGACTGACAGATGTGAAATTAAAACATTATTGTTTTAATGCGTTCAGTTTATAGATAATTTGATCTTTTATATCTCCACTAATATATAGCCACAGAATAAACAATAATATTGTTTCCTCTGCGATTAAGCAAAGTTCTCCGCCACCGCCGAGGTATTACCTGAGAACTAATTATGTCAATCAGGCACGGATCCACGGGGGGTAACTGGGGGAGCTTATAATATAATATTTGAAAAATAAAAACGTGTATTTTGACCGGTTTATTTTATTATTATCGGTGTTCATGAGGAAACAAGAGTGATTAAAAATAATACGTTTTTAAAACATCTCATTAAATCAGTGTTTTATACGCGTGGCGCATGAAGTAAAATCGAGTTTAGAAACGCCTGAAAATTTGGATATTTTGTTTATTGTATAATCAAATTTAATAAATAAAATTGATAATTATTTAATACATATATTGTCTTTGGAATTAACGCCTACAATTTATTGTTCCTATATAAATATTCTTGTAATGAAAGATATTAAAATTAAGTAAGTATGTAATATTTAAGTACACATTTTCCGACTTTCTATTGTTTATAAAAGTTCAATTTGAGGCTATAAACAAGTGTTTTCCACTACCTGGTTAAGCATGAAGTAAAATTTCGAGTTTAGAAAAGCGTGAAAATTTGGATTTGCCGGGAGGCAAACACTGAAATGCTTTTTGTAATATTTTCAAGTTCAAAATTGACATTTAAACGAATTCCATGAAGGTTTACTAAATTAAAAAAAAAGTTAAATAATCTATACAGGGTGTCCCGATTAAGCAGCCCATGCATAGGTATCTTCTAAATGGTAAGAGATAGAGATTTGGTTAAAGGGGAGAAAATATGCAGGACGATGAGTACCAGCTATATCCGTTATATAATTAACAAAACAGTTGAAAGTTCAGACCATACTTATTATTGATGATAGAAGGATAATATTTTGGCACTTTTTTATGCTTTTAATAATATGTAGTCAGATTTATCATAAAGCAAATATTTTCTAATATATGCATACTAACTTCATTTTTTTATATGGGCGTTAAAGTTGGCCATGAGCTAATTTTATAGATTTTTAATTCTCTTTAATTTGGTATATCATATATGTTTATTTTTTCAAAAACAAATAACGCTTTATATTAGTATTGTTATTGTTATTATTTCATTTATTTTGGTATATTCATAGCCAACTTCAAATACTATGAAAATATCGTCCAGTTTTTCTATTAATGAAAACAAACCTACCATATGATACATCAAATTAAAAAAGAAATGTCTACAAAATGATATCATGGCCAACTTTGACGCCCATATAAAAAAAATGGTGATGTGTCCATCATAGTACTTTCCCCGTTTAGATTTAATATTTTTGAATTAAATGTAATTAAATTTAAATTAATAAAAAAGAAAAAGCAACCGGCGACTGGATTTCAACCCGGGACCTTTCGATTATGAGTCCGGCGCGTTACCGCCTGCGCCACGACACTTTATGGCCTATCGATGTTATAACCAACAATAATTATCTAAAAAAACACTATTTTTAAATAACTCCTAAACTAAGAGTGCTATGATAAAAAGTGAATATACAATATATCTTCATTTTTTATTGTATACAATGTTTATTTAAAACATTTTTTAGTTTTGTGAATATCTGGAAAAAACTAAAAAACGCTAAGAGTAAAGTACCACTTCCGGTTTTCCTTTCAAAAAGCTTAAGTTTTAAGTTTCATCTCGATATCTCTTGCTCTATATCGTTCTATCATCAATAATAACCAAGTTATAAAGGAAATTAAAAAAATTGCAAAAATCAGTTTTCTCGCAATGTGCTCTGATGGTTCAACTTTTTTGTTAATTTAACACCGGGTATAGTTGGTACTCATCGTCTTGCATATTTTCTACCATTTAACAGATCTGTATCTCTTGCCGTTTAGAAGATACACATGCATGGACTGCGTAATCGGGACACCCTGTACATTGAAACTATTTTTCAATCGTAAGTATATATGCGTCTTGAAACGGACATACTGTATTTTCTTTATAGAAAGCAATGAATTATATTTTTATCACAACTTTTATCGATTCATTTAATATAGTTAAATTTTTTAGTAAAAATAATGCACCATACGACTGTTTGGAAACCCATAAATCTACTGATAATTTGGTTTAAAGTGTTCGTTTTCAAGTGTTCACTCGCCCCACAGATGATCTAAGAAAACAGTCCAAATTCGTACCCTTCTTATCTGCCTTTGTCCTTAAGCCCTAGAAATCAATTACTAAGGATGTAAAAAATACATAGAAAAATATTTGTAAAAGTACTCTCTTCAAAGTACTTATAGGAAATCGTCTGTGAGAAATATTTTAAGAAAAATAATCAGTATGTTTTTCGCTCTCCAGTGTGCACGTTAACGGTGTCTAATTTTATACGGACAAACTATAATTTAATTAAGTATAGTGAACATTTAGTGTTTTTACATATTAGTTGTAGTTCTAGTGATATTTAGTTGTAAAAATATGGCTAATTATATAAAATGCGCCTATCGTGATTGTGGCGCGAGGAAAACCGAGGACGTACAGTACACTTCTTGTAAATAATAGCGAAAGATGTGATCACTGGTTAAAAAATTGTGGTAATATGGATTTCTTTATTTTGTCCGAAAAGAAACTTTATTCAAAGCGCCTGTGTAATAAACATTTTCGAGCAAGTGATTTTACAAATTACCAACAAAATAGACTGTTAAAATCAGCAATTCCAAAACCATTTGACATAGTATTAAGTGATTAGGATTCCGATTTAAAAGTGTTAAAGACCATTCACATGTACACCCGAAAATTGGAAGAGGATTTGCCATCTACATCCAAAGAAGTAAGGTTTTTAACCCCAAAAATAAACAAACATTTTTAATATATGACATAATAATTTACTATTTTTTATATATCATACCCTTATATATTCGTATAGTCTGTACATTTGCGGACATTCGTTGATTCTATAAAAGAGTCTAATTTAAAATTCGAACGAGTGTTTTCCATCCCAGGCTAAGCATGAAGTAAAATTTTGAGTTCAGAAAAGCCCCGCGTTGAAAATTTGTCGAGGGTCGCGCTAGCGACCCGAGAAAAATTTTCACGGGGCTTTTCTAAACTCGAAATTTTACTTCATGCGCCACGCGTATAAAACACTGACATATTGTAAAATTCAAAAATACTAGCCTTTATTTTGTTCGGTTGATTGACAAATTATATTGAATATTAAATTTTATTTATAAAATCTTGGCAAAAACTTGAAACCTGTTACAACATTTCAAATGAAGTGGATTAATAATAAATCGTGGAAATTAGTGAAAAACCTATTTAAAAAATCTATAAATATAAAACATGGATTTGTGTGAGTGTTTTCCACTCCCCGATTAAGCACGAAGTAAAATTTCGAGTTTAAAAAACCCTGAACATTTGGATTTGGCGCCACGAGCGAAGCGAGTTCAGGCTTTTCTAAACTCGAAATTTTACTTCGTGCGCCACGCGTACAAACACTGATTTATTATGAAGTTCAAAAACACATAATCGATCTACTATTTTGCCAGAAGTATAGTTAAAGATGTGAAATAAATGTACATAATGTTGATATGATTTACCAAAATACCGGTACATTTTGAAAAGCAATTTTTGCGATTAACCGGTATGCCAGTATTCCAATCCCTACCTGTATCATATAACTGTATTTATTTTAATTTAAATTGCATTTCATGAGAGTAAATCTAGATTTCAATATTATATGTGGAATTCAAAATTGAATGGTGTAGATTCACGCTCGATTTGTTTATTTTGATAAAATAAACAAACCGAGCGTCATCATTTTTCGTTCCGTCGGTACCGTTAGAGAGGAAAAAATATAAACATTCCTCTGCGGATCCGATATACAAATGAATTGGGAAGAGTGGGGAAACCTAGTAGTTACTCTAAATCACACGCCTGCTGGGTGAGCCACGTGATAGAGCAGCCCCCCCTGACCCCGCACAGCCAGCGTGAATACTCTGTTACTCCATACTCTGTGCTTTTAGTCAAATAACTTTTCAAACCAAACCAAATTTTCAGGCTTTCCTAAACTCTAAACATTACTTCATGCACCACCAGTATAAAACACTAAAACATCGAGAAGTTAAAAATATGCTGCTAAAGTAGTATGCTTAAGAGATGTATTTTAAACTTGACGGTAAATCAGTGTTTTATACCGGTGGCGCATGAAGTAAAATTTCGAGTTTAGAAAAACCTGAAAATTTGGATCTACCAGGCGCTCTGCCCGGCAAATCCAAATTTTTACATCATGCTTAACCTGGGAGTGGAAAACACTCCATTGAAAATTTTGTTTGGTCGCGTAGCGCTACGCGACCAAACCAAATTTTCAGGCTTTTCTAAACTCGAAATGTTAGTCCATGCGACACGCGTATAAATCACTGAAATATTGTGAAATAAAAAATATACTGCCATATCAGTATTAAAAATATATTGCTAAAGCAAGATTTGAAATATACCGCGAAACAAGAATACTTAAATTTTACAATATTTCAGTGTTCTATACGCGTGACGCATGAAGTACAATTTCGAGTTTAGAAAAGCCTGAACATTTGGTAATAAAGTGATAAATAACCTTATTTCCACTGAGTACAAAATTATAATAATAATTATTTAATGATGTTTAACTTTAACGACACGAGCACGAAGTTCGTAGTTTGTTTAACAGATGGCGCCACATATTCAATTTTTAAATAAATTCATTGAAACATAATGAAATTTGTTTAGATTTGTTAAATATTATAGTTGTGGATTTATTTTACTTTTCCTTTTAATTAAGTTTTTTTCGGCAGAAATAAATGTTGATGTTTTCTGCAAAATTTCATGAAAGTAAAGATGGATGTGATTTCTTAGGGGTGTTTAATTGAGAAATCTTACTCACAAAAAAATGTTATATTCGTTTTAAATAAACAATACAATACTTATTAAAAAAAACAGTTTAAACACAATAAATATTTCGAATTATAAACAATCAGATTTTGTTTGTTTTGTGACAAACGATGCCTCTCTTCTTCTCAGTAAACAATATATAAAATATATTAATTCTGAAGAGTGCTGCGAAAATAAATCTATCATCATCACTCGTTATAAGTGCCATGTTTGTAAAGGAAAATGCATATTTTATGAACTTGTGAGTTTTCAGGTTTTATTCTTTTTATAATTTTATTTTTAGAGCACTCTTTGTTTACAACACCTCCTTTTTGTTACTAACCTTTAATCCGCATATTTGTTTAATATCCAGTCTTGAAGTTATTAATCCATGTAAAAATAATTCCTTACCATATTTATATACACATACAAGATTAATAATTATTTTATTTGCAATATATAAAGTCCTTTTTCTGAAGAGTATATGTTAATATAAACGAATTACCATTGGTTTAAAAGTAAAACTCATCAAGTGCTGAGCGGGTGTAGTAGTTTTACGTTTTTAAACGGACGAAATAAAGTACGTTCTTGTTTCATACGAGCAAGTTTTCACTGCTGGCACTTAAATTAGGCAAAGACTTGAACACGCTCTTCTGCTTCATTTTCTCCCCGCCGGGGCCGCAGCCTGCTTTGGAGCCCTCGCCCGAGCTCCTCGTGCACCGCTTGCTGTACTCGATGTCCAGGGCGAGGATTTCCTGGATGTTCAGCTCGAGGGCGTCGCAGGAGTTCCCGCCGAGGCTCGCCTTGTCATTGACGAGGACATCCTCCGAGGACTTGCCCGTTTCCCGGGTGGTCTCGGATTTTTGGGAGGCGGAGGAGATGGAGGCAGAGCTGCCGTCGCCCTCCGTTAGGTCGGAGGCGGTCTTGTTGTTGAAGACGTAGCAGGATTCCGAGGTGCGGGAGTCCTGCGGGCGGGCGTTGTACTCGACGTTGGCGATTACTTGGGAAGAGAGCTCGCCGCCGCCACCACCCGGCACCAGGGCCACGTTCCTGGGGCTGATGGTCATCCGAATGGTCGGCGATGGTGGGGGGATTATCTTTTCCGGTGCGTTTTGTACCAAGATTATCCTAACGGAAAAATATTTAAAATTGATGCAGTTACGTAAAGATAAAATTAAATCGATGAATGAAGCACTAATAACATTTTGAACGGAGGAAAACTCCTAATGCAAACGACCAAAAAGAGGCAGGAGGGTTTCGGTTAGGAGTTTTTCCTCCGATGGTCCTTGCATCCGACGCTGTACGACTCTTTCTTCTTGCTGTGGCTAATAACCGTTCTTCACAATACAAAAAATTAATCAGTTTTAAATATACAGGGAGTTTTCTTTTTAATTATACATTCCCCAATAAAATGTAAATATTCGGATGTTCGTCGTTTTTGATAGGTATTCGAATTGAAACTTTAACCGAGTGTTTTCCACTACCAGGTTAAGCAAGAAGTAAAATTTCGAGATTAAAAAATTTACTTCATGCCTTCAATTTTCAGGCTTTTATAAACTCAAAATTTTACTTCATGCGCCCCCAGTATAAAACACTGAAATATCGAGAAGTTAAAAATATGCTGCAAAAGTAGTATGCTGAAGAATCAGTGTTTTATACTGGTGGCGCATGAAGTAAAATTTCGAGTTTAGAAAAGCCTGAAAATTTGGATTTACTGGGCTTGCTTCGCTCCGCCAGGCAAATCCAAATTTTAAGGCTTTTCAAAAATTGAAATTTTACATCATACTTAACCTAGGAGTGAAAAACATCCTTTTCAAGCTTCAATTTGTACTCTTTAAAAAAACACCGAACCTCGGGAGATGATCTGGGTATGCATACGTATACATAAAAAAATAATTTCTTGTAAGAGGGCGGATCAAAAAGTAAGGTTACAAAATGTACACGTTTCATTGCAGGTTTTGTAACCTTACTTATTGATCACCCCTCGTATAATTAGTTAAAATAGCATTTTATATGTATGACTGACCTATTGTGAGCTTTCCAACGTGAGAAAAGGTGTAAGTACTGTTTACACTGTATGTACATGAAAACGGCACCGCCAGTAAAACCGACAGCCACCACCACTAACTTAGTCCAGAACGGCCAGGCTGTAAAAAGAACAACATCCAGATTAAATGAAAATAAGATACACACACAATATCCCAAGAAACTTCACTTAAATAAAAATAAAAGTGTCTTGCACATTGTTAGGTTAGGTTCTGGTAGTTGCACCCAGAGCTCGGCAGTAGTCGAGTACATAATTTTTCAAGTAGTAGTATTTGTACTAGATGTATTTATAGACCTCGACTACATTTGCATGCACGTACTTAAGTTCATCTTGTTGACAACTCTTTCAATTTTGACATTAGTGTGTCAGTTGGCTAAATTTCATTCAAACAAATAAAAACTAGACAAATCCATACAAATTGTTCCCTCTTGGCTGCAGCCATGGTAGATAAACATCCACGTCAACTGTCATTGTATCAATTGTCATATTTCACACTTAAACAAGGAGTGGAAACACTCGTTAGAGGCTTTAAATTAAATGCTTTTATAAAATCATCAAATGCCAGCAAATTTACAGCGTATACATCGGGATAAATATACTCAAAAGAACAATTCCCTTTAAAAGTTTGTTTGTTTGGCTACGGAAAAAAAGTAATTGATGACGATGAGTCGAAATTGGTGTTTATAACTGAGTCACTCGTTTACGCTTCCATGAATTCGATAAAAACTCTGTTCTGCATATACACATAATAATTTTAAACACTCACACACTCGCAAACTGTAAACATTTTAATGAAGACCTCAAATTGTGTTATTCACTTGGAATTGGTTCAACGAAACATTTTAACATGTAAATTAAAAAAAATGTTGTCAACACTGAATTTGTTGAGAAGTAATTGAATCTTTGGCTTACCGATCATCCCTCTGTGGACTTCTTCGGCAGCACGATCGATAAGTACGAACAGCGACCAGACTACGCAAACTGCCGCCACGAAGTGAAATAAAATGGCACATAGAAGCCTTCGTCTTTCAATACTGCTCATTTCCAATCGTCTCCACTAAAATGAATCACATTTAAATACCTGTCCAAATTTGTAAATATCTTATGACTTCAATCAGATGTTTAATTTAATAACATTTAGGGCCCGTCCATACCAAACGAATATGGCGTTCGCGAACGTTTGCATACACGATTATTATTTGTCGCAAACAAGAATAAATGTTCTTCGCATTTCCCAATATTTCATGTGAATGAGTATTCATTCGTGTTTGCGGGTATCGTACACACCTAATAATAATTCTGTTTGCAAACGAAACATTCATTTGGTATGGACGTGCCTTTAAGTTTCACCAAAGTCAGTTAATCGACAAATAGTTTCATCGAATAAAATCTAGTAATAGTCAAATTCGTCAAATACTTTCCCCAATATGTAAAACAAGGGGAAAGTATTGTTTTTTTTTTACTTTGACATAAAACATGTCTGTTCCTATTGATAAATAAATTTGATCTTTGAATAAGATTTAACTGGAGTTGGTAAAACTGGACGTGAGAGTTTTAATTAACTTTTGGCTAATGGAACATATTTCTTTAAACAAGATAAATTCAACTTCAAAACTATTTGAATTTGAGAAAATAAGCTTACGCTTCTTATAGTTTGCACACTTTTAACATAATATATGAAATTACGAAAATGTTATTCGTGAAAATGCAAACAATGTCTAAATTAATAAGACAACTTAAGACGATAAATATCCCTTGAAACAGCTACTTCCCGTGCAAATACACCTCCAGATATTGAATTATACAATGAAATATATAAAATCTTATTAAATTTGATTTGTTACAACGCTCTAATAAAGTATATGTAACGCTTAGTTCAAATTCTCTTCAAACCAACTAACAAATACAAATTAAAAATTAAAGGAGAAATTTAATTTTTAATTTGTATTTGTTAGTTACTTTGAAGAGAATTTGACCTAAACGTTACATATACTTTAATAAGATTTATTGAAGAGAATTTGACCTAAACGTTACATATAATTTAAGATTTTAAATATTTCATTGTATAATTCAATATCCGGAGGTGTATTTGCACGGGAAGTAGTTGTTTCAATGGATATTTATCGTCTTAAGTTGTCTTATTAAGAGTTTGCATTTTCACGAATAACATTTTCATAATTTTATATATTACATTTCTTTAAGTTTGATAAAGGAAAAGAAGAGTTTTTTAGTTAACTATTCTTGCACCAAAAACATTAAACTCGAGTTCAAGCTGAACTTGAGTTCAAGATGACAGCTCCTATTGTTCTAACGTCACTTTGAACTTGAGCTCAGAATTGAACCAGTTCAACGCATCTGGTGCAACTGGCCCTTAAAGTTTGATACAAAAAAAATAGTTATAATAAAGAAGCGTTAAATTTTAATAATTTAAGTTTTAATTACATACTTCGGATATGGGTTTAATTTTTGTGTGCAGTATAAACTGAAACTTGCACAGCTCGCACGATCTAGTGTCGGAGGCGGCGAGCCACTGCTGCAAACACGCCTGGTGCACATACTTCAGGCTCCCCGAGCAATAACAAGGGGAAAGCAGCGGGTTGCCAGTGTCGGCCTCGCAGTGACAAATCCGACAGATGTCTCCGTTCGAGTTCGATATGTTTGAATTGGACCCGTTTAGGTCGGCCTCCGATTTCTTGACATCGCAGAACACCGCCGTCGGCTGGACATCGCTGTGGTGCTTCACCTTGATAAACTGCTCGGGCATAACTGGACGCTGTTTATTCCGCACTCGGACCGGATTCCATCTGAAGACCCTTTATTTATTCGCTCGAAACGAAGTTCATCCGTGCCACTTTCGAACCCAACAATAAATATTCGCGCGGCGATCTCATCTTTTGTTTTTTTGACGAGTACGGATTTTTCTTTGGCGGAACGAAACGCTGGCGCTCGTTAAATCATGATTATTGTCTTTGCTGTGTTAAAAAAGGACTGGCCACTGGGGAAACGTCAAAAAACACAACAACTGTCAACAAACTCTGTCGGCGCATATTCGGTTGCATACAATGGAATAATCATAGAATATAACTTAGTTTATGCATGATTTAAAAAAAACATGGTTAAATTTCACCAATATTAATGAAATTTAACCAAGTGTTATCTTTTAAAAGCATAGTTAAAAATGTTTCACCACGTGAAAGATAGGAAATTTATTTGAGATATTCCCCCCGATTTCGTACGCAAAATGGTAAATTTAACGTAAATGTTAAACCCTTCACAATCTAAGTTAACAAATCAAGTACTAAACGCGCTTAGACTGTGATGTTGTAGTAACATATACGTTAAATTTAACATTTCGCGTACGGAATCGGGGGGATTAGTTTATGTGAATTTGCTTGCATATAAAGATTTACAAACTACTCGCGCACTTATTTGGTTGCATATAATTAAATAATCATAGAATATAAACTTAGTTCATGACAAATTTACATGACATTTTTTGGGGGAAGTTCATAATTTTTTGTCATTTGTGATATTTTTGGATACATTTTTGGTAAAAAATTTGGTATATTTGGCAGTTATTTATGATTTTTTGTAATAATTATAATATATTTAAACTTTCTTTGACAGTTGTTCTATATTTAAAGTTGAATGTCCCCAGTGAATACTCCCATGAAAGTTGTCATTTAGTCTATAATATCACATTTAGATTTTAATTTCAGATTTATTTTATAGTGTCACATAATATAATAAATTAGGATGATACTTATTTCTCAATGTGAAATGCCAACATCTTCACATTAAATCGGTGGTTTGTACGTGTGTTGCATGAAGTAAAATTTCGAGTTGAGAAAAGCCAGAATTTGGATCCATATTCAAATTCTTCGGGCTTTTCTCAAATCGAAATGTTCCTTCATGTTTAATTTGGGAATGGAAGACTTTAGTTTTGATTAAGATAAATAAAAACTTTACGGGGCTTTACAATTAAAAACCGATAACATTTTGCAAAAATACTTAGAACGAATTGATTTTCCACAAAAATAAATGAGAAACAAAGTTGACATTTCAGAGATGATTTAGTGAAAAATCATACAATTTAAAATTGTTGCAGCAAGTTTGCACCAAAATTAAAATAAATAATTAATTATCCACAGATGAGAAAATAAAATGTTCTTAACTAAGGAAATTATCTACTTGAAAATTGACAAAAAGCTGTCAAAATTGATCAACATTTATAAATAGAATTAGTATGTATCATCAGCTTAGAAGATTCAACACAATTTGTTAATCAACCGAGCAAAATAAAGGCTAGTATTTTTTAAACTTAATATTTCTGTGTTTAGAAAAGCCCCGTTTTCTGGGCTTTTCTAAACTCGAAATTTTACTTCATGCGCCAGAAAAAAAAATTTAACGGGGCTTTTCTAAACTCGAAATTTTACTTCATGCTTAGTCTAGGAGTGGAAAACACTTGTTTAAAGCTTCAAATTGAACTCTTTTAAAAAACAACGAATGTCGGAAAATTTACAGTTTATGCACATGTTTACCTAATAGAAAAATTCCCTGTACATCCTTTGGCTTACGGGGTTTTCCTATGCAAATTTAATATTTATCAGGTATTCTTGCTTTGTATTTTTGGCAGTATGTCTCAACTCCAAGGAAGTACACGAATCAGTTTCACACTCGCTATTCATAATGTTAATAATTATAAGGACAATTTAAAAAAATTCTTATGACGGAATATCTAGACATGTGTCGTTTACAAAACTTCAATCGGCTCAGTACGAGTTGTTACCCGGGTACGTAAACAAACGTAACTAACAAATTTTTATATCCTAACAAGAGTGGATATGATGCTTATATCTTTACACTTTAGTGTGCAAATATGATATGAATTTCAGAGTAGGAGAAGGAAAAATATTTTATAAGTTCATGAAATCCTAGAAAATTTATGAAATGTTATAAAATCACAGATATTGGTTAAAATAAAATTTTTGTATTTTAACCAATATCTGTGATTTTATAACTTTTCGTAAATTTTCTAGGATTTCATCAACTTATAAAATATTTTTCCTGTGACATTTTTGAAAATGAATGAAAAACGAAGAATAAGTAATCCTACGAAAATGATCAAAATCATGAGTCATACAAAAAAAATTGATCATTGGAAAATTATTAAAAATTGAAGAAATCAAAGGAACAGACATGAAATATCGAATATTTTAAAATTTTAATAATTTGTCTATGTTGTATATTTATATGTCTGTCTATTTCCTTTTTTTTTGCTATACTTTCATATAATTATATTGACTAAACTTGACTTACCCATAAAAGTATCATTACTTCTATTTGAAAATAAATAAACTAAATTGGATAACATGTATATCAGCATTCGTTCCATTTGGTTATCTTGTAAATGTTGATGAAATTCATCACTTTGCAATATTGATTAATTTTGTGATAATCTTAATTATTAACACTTTTCGATGATTTTTAACAATGTGTCAAAATGTGTCGGGCTGCTACTTTTTAAAGAACTCAACATATTAGTAAAAATATTGTTTTTGCTCTTACAGAGTAGCTTATACCATACAAAAATTTAACAAAACATTTTGCAAATTTCGGGGAGGGGCTTTCAACCCCCCTATCCCCGCCCCTGGCTACAGCCTTGAATACAATTGTTGTGTTTTTAAAAAGTACTAATCACTGATTAAGTTAATCGACTTAGGTGCAAACGGGCATAAATATCTAATTCCGTGTTAATCTAATTAAAGGTCTATTTGTGTGTTTTAAAACTTCTTTAAATACTTATTTTATACGCGTGGCTCATGAAGTAAAATATCGAGTTTAGAAAAGAGTGAAAATTTAGTTTGGTCCGCCAAACCACTCGAAATTTTACTTCATTTTTAATCAAGGGAAGGAGACACTCATTCGAAACTTCAAATTAAACGATTTTCAAATATAACGAATGCCTGAATACTAATTATACACTAAAAAAGCTTTTTAAATTAATCGTGAAAAATAACAAAATATAAAGAAATTATAAAAAATATCAACATTGATAACAAGGTGTCTATATTAGTCAGATATAGATTTGAAAAGACTGCAATTCTGAGATTGTGGCTTTAAAACTACATTGGATCGCTATTATGTGCTATTAAAGTCATGTTTTAACAATGAAGTGACTGCATTAGTCATAATGACTGTAATTCTGAGATTGTGGCATTAAAACTACATTGGATCGCTATTATGTGCTAACAAAGTCATGTTTTAACAATTAAGTGACTGCATTAGTCATGTTTAATCTAACTGTAGTTGACTACAATAGTCGTTTTTTGTTTTTTAGGTAACTGCAGACGATTAGAATAATAATATTTTGACTTTAAAGTGTTTGAAAATAAATATGTATGACTAGAACAGTTAGATTTAGAGATTAGTGTGACCACAAATGACTATTATAGTAATATTATGACTTTAAAATAACCATATATCATATTGTCAAATTTTTACTTTAATATCACTATTGATACCAGAATAGTTAGATACAGCTAATATAGATCACAAGAGTAGTGAAATTTGAGTGATAAAGTGACTATAAATTACTAAAATTAAGCATATTTTAACTTTAAAATGACTGCACATACTGTAACAATCAATTTTACAATAGTAGTGATATTTTCGCTTTAAAGTTAGAACAGATTACTCTGTTAGGAAGATTATCATAAAAAATTGAGGTAAGACGGGTATAATTGTCATATACCGGGTGTTCGATAAAAAACGCCCAACGCCATAACTCTGTTATTTATTGATCGATTTGAATAAACTAAAAAACAAAGTCAATCGCGGTTTAACTACCATAAATTGACACTAATTATACATTTTTTCAAAATGAACTTCATTGCCAAATAATAGTCAACTTTAAATTTTTAAACTGCTGCATATACTTTTCTTATTTTATTATTTTGGGCATTGTTTTTCTGAATCCAATTATGCTAGATATGTTGAAGTTAATTTAATATTGATGCTAGAAAAAAATTATTATAGATCTTGTTAACATGATTTTTTGCCAATAAATGTAGTGTGCCTTGAAACAAAATTTCACTTTTAATACTGATCAAAATTTATATATAGAATTAGTATGTATAATCCGCTCAAAAGATTCACACAATTTGTCAACCAACCGAACAAAATAAAGGCTAGTGTTTTTTAAACTTTACAATATTTTAGTGTTTTATACGCGTGGCGCATGAAGTAAAATTTCGAGTTTAGAAACGCCCCGTGAAAATTTATCCACAAATTTTCTAGGCGGGGCTTTTCTAAACTCGAAATTTTACTTCATGCTTAGTCTGGGAGTGGACCGTCAAGATTGTTAACATGTCCAGATTTTCGATATTTCTAGATTATTATCGATTTATTCACGGTTTGTTATTATATTAAATGTAACTCTAATATTTAATAAATACTGTTTTTCTTAGAAATAGAATATTAACCCATTAAGAGCCGAGCAAATTATAAAGTTGACTCTAAAAGTTGATTTTAGATAAAATTTTGCATCTTTTTCTATAATTTCAATAAATGATTTATTATATTACATATGTCGATTTTATAAAAGAGTTAAATTTAAAGTTCGAGCGAGTATTTCCACTTCCAGACTAAGCATGAAGTAAAATTTAGAGTTTAGAAGAGCCTTAAAATTTGGTTTAGGCGCGTAGCGCTACGCGACTCAACCAAATTTTCAGGCTTTTCTAAACTCGAAATTTTACTTCATGCGCCACGCGTATAAAACACTGAAATGTAAAGTTATAAATATACTTAAAGTATGAGTAATAATCGAAATATTAAAATAACAAAATATTTAAATTTTTCCTTTGCTTTTATTTGTTACCTAGGCACTTATTTGTTGTTTTGTTATTATTATTCGCATAACCTCACAATAAATGACGTCTGTCACTTTTTTACAAGGCATACAAATTATAATTTTTTTAAAATATAACTTTAAATAGAAGATTTTTAAAAATCGACCAAAACATTAAGCAAAAACAAGAAATTGGGCGTTATTGGATTCAGAGAAATAATGTCTTATGTAATAAAATTAAAAAATGATAGGCTTATTTGTGAATAAAGTTATTATTGAAAAAAATCAATATTTATGTCATTTTTTAGTATCTAAATGGCAATTGACTTTGGTTTTTAGTTTAATAAAATCGGTCAATAAATACAAAAGTTATGGTGTCGGGAGTTTCTTTATCTAACATCCGGTAATGGTTTTACACTGACTATAATAGTCAAATGTTGATTTTAAAGTAAGTACAGATGACTATAATATTCAGAAATTACGTTTAAATTGATTTGTGTCGACCATAATAGTCATATTTTAGCTTTATCATGGCTAAGAATAACTAAAATAGTTAGATTTTAGTCTTAATGTGACTAATTAGGGCCACAATAGTTAGAGTTTTGCTTTAAAATGACTACAGATACATTAGTGTTTTACACGCGTGGCGCATGAAGTAAAATATTGAGTTTAGAAAGGCCTGAAAATTTGGTTTGGTCGCTTCGCTTCGCTACCAAACCAAATTTTCAGGCATTTCTAAACTCAATATTTTACTTTATGCTTAATCTGGAAGTGGAAAACACTCGTTTAAAACTTCAATTTGAACTCTTCAAAAAACGACGAATATCTGAAGATTTACAGCGTACGCAGTATATTGAGTGCTGTAAAATTTAAGGTAGTTATTGCTTTTTTAAAAGTGTTCAATTTGATGTTTCGAACGCGTTTTCTACTCCCAGGTTAATTAAACATGAAGTAAAATTTCGAGTTTAGAAAAGCCTGAAAATTTGGCGAGAATATTTCGAAGCCAGGCCTAAGAGGAGAGGAGAGAATCGAGGAGCATATGAGAGATGACATTTTTTGATATTTAGTAGGCTGTAACGGACGAAAGTCGGATGTATCCATAGCAATCGGCGTAAACGAGCACATCTCTCGACACGCACTGAAAAAATCAAGCCGAATTTTTTGAGAAATTTCTACTCCGCCCGAAACATGGTTTCGCTGAAGGTGATCCTCGGACTCCTGTTGGTGCTTGCAGTCATGGAGTCAGCACTTGCTGATGATGATTCACCCGCGGCTGACGCCAGTCCTGGTGGTGGTGGTGGCATACAAATCCCCCCCGGTTTAGAGAATTTACTTCCGGGGCTTGGCGGCGGCGACACCACAACGGAAGACGCAACCACCACGGAAGGTGCGTCCGCCATCAAAATAAATGACGTGCTGTTATACATTTTGGCCGGGTCTCAGGCTGCATATGTCCTCTACCGTTATTACATCTAAAATGGAGGACAGGAAGAAGGAAGAAAGAAGAAAAAGGGAAGATATGTTGTAAGAATTGTCCCTACTCAATTTGTATTTTGCTTTTATTTAGAAAAATGACGTTTGAATAAATTTGTTTTGTTTCCATACCTCCTTTTTTTAATTATTATTTATTCAAATAAATGCCTTACTTTCCCCCATATGCAAAACAAAGGAAAAGTATTGTTTAAGAGGAAGTCGACCGCTCTCTAAACGTATAAAACTAAGCATACTGCGGTCTTAATTACATCCTTGTTTAGGGATGAAATATTTTGAAAAAATAGGCATACTTTAAGGAAAGTGGAATCTTAATGCCTGTCTTAATAAAATATTTCCCACTTTGACAGTTCTTTTATAAAAAAATGTCAAACATTGTTAAACTAGCGTAATCGCATCTTCAATATAATTTTTATCTGCAACATTTATAAAAAATATGTAGAAGAATTCTTTTCGAAGAATTTTAATTTTTTACAATTATTTCTATCGTACAATAAATTCACTGGGATGTCGCGCGATATTAAAGTTTCAGAAAATTTGAAAAACTGTTTTACGCGCGACATCCTAGGAACTATATTTAACCAAATAAATAAATGAAAAAAATCACATATCTTTGCAGAGGAATTATCTACAATGTGACTGATTTATTTTTTCAATATTTTTTATATATACTCCAGACAAAAATAAAATTAGGAACGCGATTTCGCTAGTTTACCAATATTTGATATTATTTTATGAAATAACGGTAAAAGTATAAAATATTTTATTGAGACGGGCTTAAAGATTGTACTTTCCTTGAAGTATACCAATTTTTTCAAAATATTTCATCCCAAAACAAGGATGTAATTAAGACGGCATTATGCTTTGTTTTATACGTTTAGAGAGCGGTCGACTTCCTCTTAAGCGAAAATGTTCAGATCAACAATGTTAGTGGATATATCCATTTTGAGGGCCTTCGAGTTGATTAAGACCATTTTTGAAAAATGTCTGTCGCCACGATAAATTCTAAACCGATTGAGCTGTTAAGATGACACTATAAATTCAACGCCCGATTTCTCCAACGCATCTTATCTAGATAAAATCGATCTTGAAAATTAGACGTTCTTAAAGTGATGCACCAACTATAAATTAGATCTTAAAGTCATAAGAAAGTCTTACATTATAAGCCGCGAAAATTGGCGTCTTAAGAAGCTGATTCTAACCTAAACGTCAGAATAACTTCAATCAATGCGAATATGTAAAACGGCAGATGAATTATTTCAACTGGGTGTGATGTAGATTTCGTAGATATAGTAGATATTGAAGAAGAAAATAACTTGCTAGCAATACCCCATCATATTTATCAACGGGATAACTGTTTCGAAAAGTATGATTGCAAGCAGTTTTTTTTTCCTGGACCTAGGCTTACGAAAGAAAGTGTGTTAAATATTCTCCAGTAAAGGTTTAAAAATGACTCTCTTGTTTTTTGCAGCATTATTTCTCATTGCGTGTTTTAAATTTATCCTCGTTATATTTTCGTGTAATAAACTCCCAAGCTTCTTCCTTTTCGCGGTCGGTCGCCTCGTGTGTTGTTCTATTTTCCACTATTTTATGTATCGACACTAGAGTGCGCTTCTCTTTAGTAAAATTTACAGTGACTTAAACACGGTGGAGACAACACCCTGTCATCCGCCATGATGAGGCAATATTAATCAAGAGAATAGGTTATAATACAAACATCTGATTTTCAATTGTGACAGCGAGTGTTGTCATCTTTCACTTGAAGCGTCATCCATCCAGAAACATATAATGGTTTACACCTCAAATTAACGTGTTTAGGTTGATTCTATTTATCTCTGCGAATTCTTGAGATACGACTTCGGGGTAAGTGAAATGAGACAGAACCTTTAGATGGAGTTGCTGAGACCAACTTAGCCCTCATAGCTACGCTGCTGTTTGTCCGCCATTTTGGGTCAGAATTACTAACAACCAATCAAAAATAGTACCAAAGTTGTCGCCACTGTGTTTAATCAAGGCACTGTTGTAAAATTCACCCGTTTCCTTTGGTTTTTCGAACTTTTCAATGATACTATACAATCGGCTACGGTGGATAACGGCTAGAAATAGATTTGACATTAGAAAGCAAGTCAAATTACATAAAAGAAGCGACGTTGTCAAGCGTAAGCAATTCTTATCTAAGATATGTATAAATATGTTTTGTGCAACAGAATACAAAATTAACGCTCGGTTTCTCCAACGAATCTTAAAATCCGTTTTATATAAGTAGTTCTTATTTATAAGTTGTTCTTCATTTTGTATTCTGTTGCACCTATAATCTGTTTAATTCTATTTATCTCTGCGAATTCTTGAGATACGACTTCGGAGTAAGTGAAATGAGACAGAACCTTTAGATGGAGTTGCTGAGACCAACTTAGCCCTCATAGCTACGCCGCTGTTTGTCCGCCATTTTGGGTCAGAATTACAAACAACCAATCAAAAATAGTACCAAAGTTGTCGCCACTGTGTTTAATCGAGGCACTGTTGTAAAATTCACCCGTTTCCTTTGGTTTTTCGAACTTTTTAATGATACTAAACAATCGGCTACGGTGGATAACGGCTAGAAATAGCTTTGACATTAGAAAGCAAGTCAAATTACATAAAAGAAGCGACGTTGCCAAGCGTAAGCAATTCTTATCTAAGATATGTATAAATATGTTTTGTGCAACAGAATACAAAATTATCGCTCGGTTTCTCCAACGAAACTTAAAATCCGTTTTATATAAGTAGTTCTTATTTATAAGTTGTTCTTCATTTTGTATTCTGTTGCACCTATAATCTGTTTAATAACTAGGAGGAGCGTTTTAAATTTCACGCGCCAAAACCTACAACTCTGATTGGCCGAGAGCGCGCCCATTTTACACTATGCTAATTACTTCATTATTAGACGCAACAGCTGACATAACCTTAATTCGAAGCGTTGCCGAGTTGCAACTTTGTCTGTTTCGTAATAACCTTTTGTGCGGTGTTACTTTAGCACAGTTAAAAGTTAGTTTTGTTTATATTGTTGTGATGGATTATGGACCCAGTACAAGCTCGGTGATAATATCATATTCACCTCCAAAAAAAGCGTAAGAAGTTGAATTTGGGTCATTTATATCTGTCTGAAAAACAGTGCATAATAAATATGTATAAGCAGATGATAACAGATGAGATCCACACATGAAAATGACTACTGTTGTATCAAACATTGTTGGCGCAGTAGGTGAGATATCAAATAGCATAAGAATATGCATCAAATAATAAAATGTTTAATTTTAAGAAATCCGGAGAGATTTGTAGCCCTAAACAGCTTCGAAGACATAATTACAAGTTTTAATGACGTAGTGAAGAGATCCGTGCATAGTTTCTTCTATAAAAAATGAACTGCCAACTTTGAATAAAGTTTTAAAAGAAGTAAACGATCATGCAGGCATGCCGAAGATGAGTCGTTATACCTTGTATAGTTTTATGAAACAAATCAATTTTAAGTAAGACAGAGACCAGAGCTGGGCAGGATTCGAATCATTCAGGATTCGAATCCTTTAAGAGGATTCAAAAGAGGCATTCGAATCCTTTTGTTCAACTGGAGTCGTGATCCGGATTCGTTACATTTTTTTAAGAGGATTCGTATTCGAGTCTAAATGTGGGTGATTCGAATCCTTATAAAAGGATTCGAATCCTTGTAAGAAGGATTCGAATATTTATAAAAGGATTCGAATACTTACAAAAGGATTTGAATCGTTATAAATAATTCGAATTAATTGTGAGGAATAACATGAAAAATGTGTTTTTGAGTGAGTTTAAATTTCTCGCTTATGCGCGTGGCGCATGGCGTAAAATTTCGAGTTTAGAAAAGTCCAGAAAATTTCTCTCGGGTCGTTGATAACAGACTAAATATCTGACTCCCTGTTACCCTGGTTAAAGATGTATTTGTGTGTTTCTGAACTCCACTTCAAATCAGTGTTTTGTACGCGTGGCGCATGAAGTAAAATTTCGAGTTTAGAAAAGCCCGAAAATTTGTCTCGGGTCGCTGCGCGACCCTCGACAAATTTTCACGGGGCTTTTCTAAACTCGAAATTTTACTTCATGCTGGTCTGGGAGTGGACACGCTCGTTCGAAACTTCAAAGTGAATGCTTTGATAAGAACATTAAATGATTGAAAATGTTTTTAAAGATATTAATCTAGTTTTCAAAATTTTGTTTAATATTGTTTGAAGTAAAACTGACATGGCAGCCACAATTTGAAATGTTGAATTTCTCCAAAACTTCCCGGACTAAAGATGTTTTCCCTGGCCTTTTAATATAACTTTCTCCTGTGGGAAACCCCTATTCTGTTAAATAGTTTTCATTGTTACTTTCCCCCGTATGTAATACAAAGGGAAAGTATTGTTTTCGTGAACATTTTCAAATCAAAAATTTTTGCGGAAATATCCGTTTTGAGGTCCCCTGAGTCGAATAAGACCATTTTTGAAAAATGTCTGTCTGTCTGTGTGTCTGTGTGCGCTGTACCGCAAAAACCGCTAAAGATATCGAGATGAAACTTGAAACTTAAGCTTTTTGTTACAATCGGAAGAACTGAAAAGCTTTTGGTGAAAATCGGAAAACCGGAAGTGGTACTTTACTCTTAGCGTTTTTCAGTTTTTTCAGATTTTTTCAATAAATGTTTATCAAACAAAAAATTCTTTCAAATAAAAGTTGTAGATAATAACAAAATGAAGATGTATTATTCAATTACTTTTTGTCATAGCACTCTTAGTTTTTGAGATATTTCAAAAGTTGTGTGTTTTATCTAGTTATTGGTGTGTGACAGTGTATGTGTCGATATAATTGAAAAATGTTTCAAATAAAAGTTGTAGGAAATAAAAAACTAAAGATTTTTTGTATCTTCACTTTTTGTCATAGCACTCTTAGTTTTTAGGATAATTAATAAATAGTGTTTTTTATCTAGTCATTGATTTGTGTCAGTGTGTGTGTTGATACAATTGGAAAATGTTTTAAATAAAAGTTGTAGGTAATAACATATTAAAGATTTTTTGTATCTTCACTTTTTGTCATAGCACTCTTAGTTTTTGAGATATTCAATAAATAGTGTTTTTTATCTAGTCATTGGTTTGTGTCAGTATGTGTTGATCCAATTGAAAAATGTTTCAAATAAAAGTTGTAGTTATCAAAAAGTTGAAGACATTTTGAAAATAATAATGCTACAAATATTTTAAAAGTGTTTTAATACGCAATTTACGGGGGAAAGTACTATGATGGACACATCACCATTTTTTTTGCCAATATTTAAGTTAAACTTTTACGTGCTTTGTAATTTGCCTGCTGATTTTGACAAATTTAATAATATCATATGGCTTTTTTGTTAGTGTTTTGGTCAATTTGAATAAAATTTCATGACTTTTTTCTCTGACTTTCTCGGTTTTAATGATATTCAGTGAATTTTTTATTTACGTAAATTTCAGGCAGTCGATTTTATAATAGAGTTTAATTTGAAGTTTTAAACGAGTGTTTCCACTCCTAGGCTAAGCATGAAGTAACATTTCGAGTTTAGAAAAGCCCCGTGAAAATTTGTCGAGGGTCGCGCAGCGACGCGAGACAAATTTTCGGGCTTTTCTAAACTCGAAATTTTACTTCATGCGCCACGCGTACAAAACACTGATTTGAAGTGGAGTTCAGAAACACACAAATACATCTTTGACCAGAGTAACAGGGAGTCAGATATTTAGTCTGTTATCAACGATGTTCAGTGGTAATAATAAATAATTAGGATTTGAATATTTTTGTTAAAACAACTGGTAACGATATTTATATATTAATGGTTGCAAAAAAATAATAAAATCAAATTTATTCTTAAAGGATTTGTATTCGTGATTCGAAAAAACAGGATTCGAATCTTCGATTTGAATCATATTTATCTCCTACGAATCCTTTATTCGAGTATTCGTGATTCGAATCATATTAGGTGATTCGGATTCGTGATTCGAATCCTTTTTACGAGGATTTGTCCCAGATCTGATAGAGACACATTATTATATAAATTTCATATTATATTATGAACATAATGTAAATATGTTTTATTTCACAGATATATGGCGAAATGCCGTATAAGCATTTTAATTGAACTGACGATATCGTACGATGAAAAAAAAAATACTTAACCACAATTAAGAACTACAAAATGGATATTTGATTTTATTTAAAGAGTTCATATGAAATTATTTAAAATTGCCGCCAAATTTATAGTGACATTTTTGGTAACTTTTTATAGTGTAAATTGGGTTTTGGCACTTACTCCTTCTAGTTTTTAAACAGACCATAACTTTATACATATACATATCTTAGATACAGCGGCGGCTCGCAGCCTAACTTCAGGGTAGGCCAGAGACCCAAGGTAATATGTATCCGTTATTGAACGGTGACTTTGTTGTGCAATTCCTTGTATTTATAAAGCGCGATCCAAACCTCAAATGTTGTGTGCCTTGGCGCTGTGGCTGACCCTGAAGTTAGGCTGCGAGCCGTCGCTGCTTAGATAAGAATTGCTTACGCTTAACAACGTCGCTTCTTTTATGTAATTTGACATGTTTTCTAATGTCAAATCTATTTCTAACCCTTATCCACCATAGCCGATTGTTTAGTGTCATTAAAAAGCTCGAAAAGTGAAAGGAAACGGGTAAATTTTACAAAAGAGGAGCACACTCTATAACGTCTCTTGTGTCGATCCATAAAGTAATGGAAAATAAAACAACACCAACAGCGAAAAAGAAGAAGATTAGGAGCTTATTACACAAACATTTATTGAGGATAAATGTTAAACACGCAATGAGAAATAGTGCTGTTGAAAACAAGAGAGGCATTTTTAAAACTTGTGGAGGAGAATTTGTTGGAGAATATTTAACACACTTTCTTTCGTAAGCCTAAATTCAGAAAAAAACTGCTTGCAATCATTCTTTTCGAAAAAGTTATTATTAATAAATATGATGAGGTATTGCTGGCAAGTTATTTTCTTCAATATCTACCATATCTACGAAATCAACATCATATCCAGGTAAAATAACACTTGAAATAATGCATCTGCCATTTTACAAATTCGCATTAATTGAAGTTACTTTGACATTTAGGTTAGAACGTAAGGTTCCTTGTGTTAAGTGTTTTTTAAAAAATATTTCATCAAGATTTGACGTGTTTATAGTGGACGTTACGTAAACACTGCGTCAAGTCCATATTTCTGTTTTACAAAGCCATTATTAGTGTTAACATCACGTCAAAATTTGATTAAGTCCCTTGTCAGTTAATCAATGCTCAGCCAGTGATTAATGAATAAAGTTAAAGAGGTTATAAAAAATATTTATACTAATTTTTCATTTATTATATTAAAACTAATGTAAGTATTAAACAAATCATTTTTATTTAAAATTAATGGTAAACATAATTATAGAAAATGTCCATATCGAGTTTATCTTCATTGAGTAGCGAAAGCGATGAAGAGCCAATACCTCTTCGTCAATCGGCGCGTTTTCTCCCAAGGAGGGACCCATTTGAAATTTATAGTGAGGTAGGTTTCAAAAAGAGATACAGGATTAATAAAAATACTTTTGAAGAATTGCATTCATTAATTGGTAACAATATAAAATCACTCACCCTTAGAAATCATGCGATTCCAGCCAAACTACAAATACTTATTACTCTCCGTTTTTTGAGACTGGATCATTTCAAGAGGTGTTTGCTGATAATCCATCAATCTTCAGTCAGCAGAATTATTAGAAAAGTGAGTCGTCCAATAGCAGCTCTGAAATTGTATTTTATCGTTGTTGTGCCACATTTGTTTTCAATAATATTTTTTTATCTAAATAGGAAAGGATTGAATAAGTAGGAAATTAAGCTTACTGTTTGGAAAAACGTTCATCTAAACTAAGTTCATATATATACTGGGAATTTTTCTTCTAAATATACATACAAGTATGCATGAGCTGTAACTTTTCTGATAATCGTTTGTTTTTTAAAATAGTTTAATTCGAAGTCTTAAACGAGTGTTTTCAACTCCCAGATTAAGCATGAAGTAAAATTTCGAGTTTAGAAAAGCCTGAAAATTTGGTTTGGTCGAGTAGCGCGTAGCGCTACGAGACCAAACCAAATTTTCAGGCTTTTCTAAACTCGAAATTTTACTTCATGCGCCACGCGTATAAGACACAGATTTTAGGTGAAGTTCAAAATATTCTACTAAAGCAGTATGCTAAAATCGTGTGCTCTGAACATCATTTCACATTAGTGTTTAGTGTGCGTGGCGCATGAAGTAAAATTTCGAGTTTAGAAAAGCCTGAAAATTTGGTTTAGTCGCGTAGCGTGAAATTTTACTTCATGCTTAATCTGGGAGTGGAAAACACTCGTTTAAGACTTCGAATTAAACTATTTTAAAAAACAAACGATTATCAGAAAAGTTATAGCTCATGCATACATGTATTTATATTTAGAAGAAAAATTCCCAGTATATGTATGAATAGAGTAAGTAATATAGTAATCAGCTGAATGGGATTATCTCTAATAAAAATAATAATTACTTACTTTTCTGTTAGCTCAATTAATCGCATCTTTTCTCTGAGAGAAAAATAAGAGGCAGGTTTTATCATTTTGATGAACACTGCAGTGTAACACAACTCACAAGTCTAAAGACGAACGTTTAAAACAAACGAAGCAAATGCTTTTTCCGATCGTAAAAATTTGAGGTTATAGCCTGTCTTACACAGCTTACACACCCGAGGACGAAAACCGAAAAAAAGAAACAAGTTAAAAGGAGTGTGAAATTACATCTTATAATGTTCTCCTTTCCTTTCCCAGTATGTATTTGTAAAACTTAGCCATAATATTACACAAGTTATAATTTTACATCAATATTCTAGTTCTTTTTTAACAACGGTTGTAAAATAGGGTTCTGTTGTTTTTTTAAATTGGACCAAAAAACCCTAATATCATATGTTCAATAAAAAAAACCTTTAGAGTGCTATGATTTAATCTTTTTTCAAATATAAGTTGGCTGCACACTTCAGGAATTGACATATAAAACGTCAGACATAATAATTATAACGTATATTTTGAGAGTTGCCAACCTAGAATTTCCATGGCACTCTAGAGATTTTTTTTAATTAAACATACGATACATTTTGTCAACGTTTTGTTAAGCATTATTTACTCAACATCATGTCAAATACTTTGTATAAAACCAAATAAGATTTGACATGATGTTAACATGTTGTTAAATCTGACAAGATGTTAGCTAACAACGGACTTGACAAAGCTTTCTGCAACCGAGTCAAAGCTTACTCTAAATCATGTTTGAAAGGATCGTACGGTAGTATCCGATCAACTTTTTCTAAAAAAGCGCAAACCGGAAGTGTTAGTTTATTCTTAGCATTTTTTTTATTTCTCTTTAATATTGATCATATAAAAAATATTGTTAAGAAAAGTTGTTTATAATCAAAAAATTTGCATTTAATGTATACAGGGTGCCTGTATTTCAACAGAATGTATGGAGATCTTGGTTATTTGAAGAGACAGAGAGTCGGTTAAATTGGGCAAGGTTGCGTATTTTAGGGCCCAATAGTAATCTAAAAACAAATTTAAAATATCTTCCTTCGTTTTTTAGATATTGTCAAAAAACGGATTTTTTGAAATTTTATTTTTTTATTCAAAAACCATTGAATCCAGGAATTTACAACTTTGACATTATACAGGAACTTTTTCACGAGAAAGCTAGTAACATATTTTATTTTAAGATAACTATAACATTTACCCAGGGACCATGGCCAACTTTTGGTTCTCTTATGGCCACCATTTTAACGGTCTAGGACGTTTCATCGCCGCCGATTCATCGCCACCGATTCATCGCCGCCGTTTCTATCCTAACCTATCCTAACCTATCCTAACCTATCCTAACCTATCCTAACCTATCCTAACCTATCCTAACCTATCCTAACCTATCCTAACCTATCCTAACCTATCCTAACCTATCCTAACCTATCCTAACCTATCCTAACCTATCCTAACCTATCCTAACCTATCCTAACCTATCCTAACCTATCCTAACCTATCCTAACCTATCCTAACCTATCCTAACCTATCCTAACCTATCCTAACCTATCCTAACCTATCCTAACCTATCCTAACCTATCCTAACCTATCCTAACCTATCCTAACCTATCCTAACCTATCCTAACCTATCCTAACCTATCCTAACCTATCCTAACCTATCCTAACCTATCCTAACCTATCCTAACCTATCCTAACCTATCCTAACCTATCCTAACCTATCCTAACCTATCCTAACCTATCCTAACCTATCCTAACCTATCCTAACCTATCCTAACCTATCCTAACCTATCCTAACCTATCCTAACCTATCCTAACCTATCCTAACCTATCCTAACCTATCCTAACCTATCCTAACCTATCCTAACCTATCCTAACCTATCCTAACCTATCCTAACCTATCCTAACCTATCCTAACCTATCCTAACCTATCCTAACCTATCCTAACCTATCCTAACCTATCCTAACCTATCCTAACCTATCCTAACCTATCCTAACCTATCCTAACCTATCCTAACCTATCCTAACCTATCCTAACCTATCCTAACCTATCCTAACCTATCCTAACCTATCCTAACCTATCCTAACCTATCCTAACCTATCCTAACCTATCCTAACCTATCCTAACCTATCTTAACCTATCCTAACCTATCCTGACCCATCCAAACCTATCCTAACATATCCTGACATATCCTATCGCAATTGGCCTGGCGATGAACTGGCCTGGCGATTAACTGGCTTGGCGATGAAACGGCCGGCGATGAACTGGCCCGGCGATGAACTGGCCAGGCGATGAACTGGCCCGGCGATGAAACGTCCCATTCCCCCATTTTAAATGTTCATATTTTTTGGAAGAATATTTTTTTCTGAATTACATCATTGAATTTCTTCCAAATAATATGAAATTTTAAAATCATACTTATAGTTTATTGTATATTTTATATGTAAAATTTTAATATTTTGTTTTTTGTTAAGAGTTCCTTGGAAACAGTTGAGTAACTCACTTAACTCCTAGGACCCATAATTGTTGTTAAAATACATCACCAGTTGTGATGTATTTTAAACTAACGACTGCCTTCCACTCCTAGACTAAGCAAGTTTATACGCCACGCGTATAAACCACTGATTTACAGTAAAGTTAAAAATATATAACGCTTTAATGTGATAGTGATCAATATTTTATGTAGTGAAAATGGAAGAATTACTTTTTTTATTAATAGTTTTGGAATAATAATAATAAAAGTAGAATAAATTTAGTTTGTGCAACTTTTCCATACTGTTGATATTAAGGTCATATCTTCAACGCGAAAAGTGGTATGATGGACACATCACCATTTTTTTAATTTATGTTTTGTGTGATAATCGATACTTATTATTATTATTACAAAAGATTGACAGTTATTAAATAATTTTGACTGCTAACAATGATTGAGTGCTGTCAAGATTTTATTGATTCATTGATATGGCGTCATTGCCTTGTCTTTGCAAAAAAAAAGAAAATATAATTTTAAATATTAAATTTAAAATAAATTATGAGCGTGATACATCACTAAGTTCAGAAAAAAATATTCTTTCAAAAAATATAAAAATCCAAATTGGCGCCAATAAGAAAAACAAAAGTTGGCTAAGGTCCCCGGGTAAATGTTAAAGTTATCTTTATATAAAAAATATGCTACTAAATTCCTTATTAAAAAGTGCCTTATATTGTCAAAGTTCTAAATGCCCAGATTCAGTAGTTTTGTAATAAAAAAATAAAAACGATTTTTCAAAAAAACAGTTTTTTTGTTGATATCTCGAAAACAAAAAAGATATTTCAAAATTGTTTTTAGATTATTCTTAGGCTTTAAAATAAGCAACTTTGCCTTTTAACCGACTCTCTATCTTTTCAAATAACTGAGATCCACTCTGTATATTCTTTTGTCGTTGTTCTTTTAATAATTTTGTTATTACTTTCCCCCGTATGTAATACAAAGGGAAAGTATTGTTTTCGTGAAAATTTTCGAATCAAAAATTTTAGCGGAAATATCCCTTTTGAGGTCCCCTGAGTCGAATAAGACCATTTTTGAAAAATGTCTGTCTGTCTGTCTGTGTGTCTGTGTGTGTGGCTGTGTGCGCTGTACCGCAAAAACAGCTAAAGGTATCGAGATGAAACTTGAAACTTAAGCTTTTTGTTACAATCGGAAGAACTGAAAAGCTTTTGGTGAAAATCGGAAAACCGGAAGTGGTACTTTACTCTTAGCGTTTTTCAGTTTTATCAGATTTTTTCAATAAATGTTTATCAAACAAAAAATTCTTTCAAATGAAAGTTGTAGATAATAACAAAATGAATATGTATTGTTTACTTACTTTTTGTCATAGCACTCTTAGTTTTTGAGATATTTCAAATGTTGTGTGTTTTATCTAGTTATTGATGTGTGACAGTGTATGTGTCGATACAATTGAAAAATGTTTCAAATAAAAGTTGTAGGAAATAAAAAACTAAAGATTTTTTGTGGATTCACTTTTTGTCATAGCACTCTTAGTTTTTAAGATATTTAATATATAGTGTTTTTATCTAGTCATTGATTTGTGTCAGTGTGTGTGTTGATACAATTGGAAAATGTTTCAAATAAAAGTTGTAGGTAATAAAATATTAAAGATTTTTTGTATCTTTACTTTTTGTCATAGCACTCTTAGTTTTTGAGATATTCAATAAATAGTGTTTTTTATCTAGTCATTGGTTTGTGTCAGTATTGATCCAATTGAAAAATGTTTCAAATAAAAGTTATAGTTATCAAAAAGTGGAAGACATTTTGAAAATAATAATGCTACAAATATTTTAAAAGTGATTTAATACGCAATTTACAGGGGAAAGTACTATGATGGACACATCACCATTTTTATTCTTGTAAATATCCGATTTTTTTAATTATTTGAATTAATTGCTATAAATCAGTTAGCATTGATAATTCTGTCGGTAGTTTCACATTGACATGATAATATTTTGTGGAAAAGGGAACCCATAAGTGAGGCGTACGAACAATGTTTTACAGAAATAAGACGAATAAGTTCAAATAAAATAAGGTAGGTGAAATTCTGAAAGGTATTGGTTTCAAGTACCTAACCAAATTTCATCAAACCCTGCTGATTGTGATTTGGCGTTTAATGTGTGCAATCAGCCATTGTGGAATCCATGATTAAACTATAAGGTCGGAAATTTACATGTTATTTGGCCATAAGAACTAACAACGATTAATCTTCATTCATAATAATGAAAACAGAATATTGAAACATACATATTGTACAATGATGCTTTGCGAATACAATGATAGTATTTTGTTTTTCAAAAAAATGTTTCTTAAGTTAAATATAAATTAAATAACGGAACACTGTCAAAATCCGTGTATTACTCTCATAGGAAACATTATTTTTCATTTATATTGCTTCAATTTATTGAGGTTATTACTATAAACATAAAACTGTTAACTGTTGAGGCTTCTACTTCGTTATACATCATTATTAACATAAATAAGACACTTAAACTTTGTATAACTGAGGTTTTTTTATTGTGACTATAGTTTCGACAACTTTAACTTGTCATTATCAGACTACAAGTTGTAGTCTGTTGTAGACTTGTAGCAAGGGTAGACAATGCTTATGGGAGAACTGGATTCCGAGTTTTCGAGGATAGAAAAGGAGAGACTGTGGTAGGGAAGTGGGTCCATCTACTTATGAATAGAGTAAAGGTAGAAGTATTCTAGAGAAAACTGCTCCTGTTGCGTCTACACACACACACGCATACACACAAACGCGCTCGCTCTTATTTCGTCGTGTAATTTGATGCCGTCTACACCACTTGTACGATGATAAATTTGATGACCTTCAGAAAAAATAAACTGTTCCGAAACATTTCTTTTATTTTCAGATTTCCAGCGTGTTCAAAATTATGGACTTTGGGAATCAGATATATTTAAAAAGCTCCTAAATAAACCTAAAATTTAACTAAAAATCAAAAAATAAAATTCAATGAGTTTACATTAAAGAATTCATTTGATATTATTTTTATCTTGATTGTTTTTTTTTCTTCATAAATTCAATTAAAACTTTGGTATGTACCAAATTTGGCAAATAATTTATATTATTGATTAGTTATACAGACAGTTTTCTAAGTATAAATAACTCAATATGCAGAATAGACTGTACATTTTTCTGGGCTTTTCTAAACTCGAAATTTTACTTCATGCGCCCCGCGCACAAAACACTGACTTTACGTGAGGTTCAAATATACTTAAATTTCACAATATTTTAGTGTTTTATACGCGTGGCGCATGAAGTAAAATTTCGAGTTTAGAAAAGCCCCGAAAATTTGTCTCGGGTCGCTGCGCGACCCTCGACAAATTTTCACGGAGCTTTTCTAAACTCGAAATTTCACTTCATGCTTAGTCTGGGAGAAGAAAACACTCGTTTAAAGCATCAAATTGAACTCTTTTAAAAACACAACGAATATCTACAGATTTAAGGACAATAAGGTGAATTTGAAATATGTATACTTTAACGGAAAACTTCCTGTATATGAACTGTGGTAGACGAATAATAAAATTTATTATTACCACAAAAAGTCTATTCGAAAATATTTGTCTTATTTTGAGATTTCAAGCGTGTTCTAAAATATGAAATTCGGGAATATATTTTATAAAAACAAATTTACAATGAAATTAACAATTCTAAAATATATTTTCAACGTTTTTAGTTATTTTATATATTTTCAATAAAAAAAATTGTTAAAATTATTAGATTAATAGATTATTGTTTCAAATATTCATAATTTGTATAAATAAACGAAGTCATTTTACAATGAAAAAATGTAAAATTTTTATCCAACATTTTTAGTTATTATATACACACACCGGCAAAATTAAAGGAACGCAGATAAATTCGAAATTTTTTTCTCCGTGCAACTTTTTTTTGGGAAATTTCAGCGGCATGTCGTACAACCAAGGTAAACTAACTAATAGCAGTTCCGTTTGCAAAGCTATGTGCCATTGTGAAACCTCTTAAAAAAATAAACCAAAAAGTAACGTTTTTGCTCTAGAAGAATTATACACTTTGACTTTGTTTAAACATGTAATAAATAAGAGAAATTAAACATATTATTTTTTTAATATCGTGTATTGCTTCCACGAGGCCTTATGATTGCAGTCATCCGCCTTCCCATACTTCTGATGACGCCGTCGATCATTTCTTGAGGCAAATTATCCCATTCTTCAATTAAAGCAGCTTTCACTTCTTCTGTGTTTTGGACAGCAGGAATTCTTGACCTAAGTCGTCTACCTAGTATGTCCCAGACATGTTCAATCGGATTCAGGTCCGGAGAACATGCTGGCCAATTTATTTTTGTTATACCCATTTGGTTTAAATAGGCAATTACACAGCGAGCGACGTGCGGACGAGCATTGTCTTGCATTAAGACAAAATGTTCCCCAATATGTGGAGCGAAAGGTATCACATGGTCCCTAATGTATCTATCCGCATTTAAAGTGCCGTCCTGAATCACCACCAACTCTGTGCGTGCCCCTAAACATACGCCGCCCCATACCATAACTGAGCCTCCACCAAAAGAGACAGCAGGAGTAAAATTAAATGGTGCATTTTGTTCTCCTTGACGTCGATACAATCTTTCCCTGCCGTCAATCGAATTTACGCAGAAACGGCTCTCATCCGTAAACAAAACATGACCCCATTGGTCATTATTCCAATGCTGGTATTCTCGAGCGAAGTCTAGTCGCGCTACTCGATGTCCTCTCTGAAGTTTTGGGGCTTTTATTGGCACATACGACTTCAAACCAACTTCTTTAAGTCTTCTTCTTACTGAACGTTCACTTATATTGGTTCCACGAACTTCTTCCAGTACGTTTCTTGTTTGAACTGCAGTTTGACGTCTGTTTCGCAGTGTTTGCAATGCTATAAATCGATCATCTATGGCAGTGGTTGAGCGTTTTCTACCCTGACCTCGTCTTCTGACATACAAACCAGTCTGTCTCCAACGGGTAACACTGCGATGGATCGTTGATTTTGATTTTCCAAACATTTGGGCAACCTCTCGGAAGGTCCGACCATTGTCGATCATTTCTATTGCCCTAGCGATATCAGTCGGTGCTAAATCACCCATTATTAACTGGTTGATAACCAAATTGACGATTGTAAATAAAAAAATGGTGATGTGTCCATCATAGTACTTTCCCCCGTAAATTGCGTATTAAATCACTTTTAAAATATTTGTAGCATTATTATTTTCAAAATGTCTTCAACTTTTTGATAACTACACCTTTTATTTGAAACATTTTTCAATTGGATCAACACATACTGACACAAACCAATGACTAGATAAAAAATACTATTTATTGAATATCTCAAAAACTAAGAGTGCTATGACAAAAAGTAAGTAAACAATACATCTTCATTTTGTTATTATCTACAACTTTTATTTGAAAGAATTTCTTTTTTGATGAACATTTATTGAAAAAATCTGAAAAAACTGAAAAACGCTAAGAGTAAAGTACCACTTCCGGTTTTCCGATTTTCACCAAAAGCTTTTCAGTTCTTCCGATTGTAACAAAAAGCTTAAGTTTCAAGTTTCATCTCGATATCTTTAGCGGTTTTTGCGGTACAGCGCACACAGACAGACAGACAGACAGACAGACAGACAGACAGACAGACAGACAGACAGACAGACATTTTTCAAAAATGGTCTTATTCGACTCAGGGGACCTCAAAACGGATATTTCCGCTAAAATTTTTGATTCGAAAATTTTCACGAAAACAATACTTTCCCTTTGTATTACATACGGGGGAAAGTAAAAAAACAAATTCGAACGATAACTTATTAAAAAATACGAACTTTTGTCCAAAGAAAACACGCATTTCAAATGTAAGGCAACAATTAACACAATACTATACAACTTAAATAGATGTCAACATGTAATTACAAGTCTCAAGTTTTAATTAATGTTTTAAAAAATGACATATGGTAGTAGGAAATGCGACGCCGTCTAGATCTAGCCAGTAAAAAAAGAAAATTTAATGAATAAAATTAAATGTTTTTAATAAAAACGTGTTTAAAAATTAATAGATTTTTAATATATTTATGTTATTAAACATTTTTTATTTAAAAGTTAGATAAATACAAAAATCTTTTTACAATGAAAAAATCAATTTGAAAAATGTTTGATGGGTATTTTAATTGGAATTGATAATAAAAAAACAGAAATTATTTCAATAAAATAGATAAATTATTTCCGACTACACAATACTAAAAACAAAGCAATATAGATTCATATAAACATTCATATATACAAAAAACTAACAAACATTAAAAAACTATATTAAATATACATATAACTGTTTTTTTATTTATTAACGGTATTTTAGAAGCAGTTTTTTAGTTTTTTTTTTATTCAGTAATAATTATACAGAATTGATCGAAGTGTAACACAAAATCAACAGAATATATTTTAAATAAAAAGCCAACAAATCAACACCTCATCATTTGCTTGTTTAATTTCATGACATTCTGGTTTTTAAAAATGCAATAAATAACAAAGCTCGGTGTGTATATTTTTACTCTAACCAAATGAATATCATAATTTCCCTGAAATAATTAGGGAAGATAATATTTTAATTTTGAGAAATTAACATTAAAAATGCTACGTTCCGTTTGATCCATTTACACTCTGAATAACGTGTATGAATATCAAATTAACTCTTATCCTTGACTATTTTCTTTTTGGACAATATTCATTATTTTAGTGGGGATAGCTTTATAGAAGGGATGAAAAATCAAATTCTACGAAGTGATCTATCTGTTTTAACCTATTTGTAGGCATTTTTTCGACCACGTTTTTATTATGGTGTATACCCTCAAGTATTGCGCGACCAGAACAATACCACTGCAACTTACAGATAATCCGCAACCTTCTAAAAACCATAAATATTTTGGGATTTAAAAAGATTATTTACTGTTGACATCCGTATCCGCAGAATCCAATTCTGTAATTTCTTATCATGTTTTTCACTAACCGATATTTTAGTTAGACACTGTTTGATCGGGTTTTCTTAAATCATTTTGAATTATTTTTACTTATCTATTTATTCTGTAACATAATCCCATCGGTACCTTTTGTAAATGTAATCTGACTAAGAATAAAACCATTGAAATAATTGAATTAACCTGACATACAAAACATTGTAAACTGGAAATAGAGTATTCAATAATTTTTGTAATTACACTTCTCAGAGAAAATCAATTATACTTATTCTATTAAAAGACATCTTGTTGTTTTCTAAATGTTTTTGATTATCATCACTTAACGAGACTTTTCAATATATTTCAATATTTGAGCCAATTATCTCAAATATTATCGATAACACTTGTTTCTGATTCCTGGGACCCTAAAACGTATATTTCCGTACAAAAAAAGATAGCCATGAGGCCGGTAACAATTATTAAAATGTAAAATTTATAATGTTATTAATGTGACTAATTACTTGAGTTAACAAGTTTGTTTGTTCCGCAGTTTTTGATAATATTCTCAATTATAAAGTTCTCTATATAACATTTCGTGTATCTCGGGAAGTATTGAGAATATCGACAAATATTTCTGCTTATTCTTTTTTAAATTATCCCCATGCAGCCGCACGACGGATGCCATAAATTTTAATCCAAAAATTAGGTAACATTTTAGTGCCCGCTGAGTGTTGTCGGTGTTGGTCAAATGGCACACAATAAGCGTTTATAAAATTTCAATCGGAAAAGTACAAGTTGATCATGTAACAATCGTTCAAAGTAAACGGATAATTAAAGTAGTCAGTGCAAAAACCACAAATTTCTGAAACTGTTAATATTTATTAAAAGTATGGTTCATTTAATAAAATACGCATCGTGATTAAAATATATACTGAGTCCATTTTGGGATCTGATTTTTTCTTTTGCAGAATAAACACTCATGTTGAATTGAATTATTGCTTTGTGTTTTAATAAATTTGATGCCAAACACTGACTTTTCGTAGCAACTACTGTTTTGACGATTTTATTTTCGTATAATCGTTCACTATTTTCAAGCTATATTTCAAATGAAACTGAGGTGAACTCAAAAATAATACCTCGAAAATACTGCTAGTAGGTAAAGAAATGATTTTAATTTTATTGTAATCGTTTTGGTTCAATAAGCGATACAAACTCAAATTCCAATTACATTGGAAATCTTTACATGAAACATACAATGCGCCTTGAAACGGGACACAGTATATTTAAAACTATTTTAACCCATTAACGGCCAAGCAATTTTAACTCTAAAAGTTAATTTTAATTAAAATTCTACACTTCTTTTTATGACTTCTATGAATGACTTATTGCATTACATACTGTGAATTTTTTCTTTAAATACACATAATGTATACGTAAATTTAATAAAAAGTTAGAAATCATAAATAGTTTATTATTATTATTATATTAAAGTGACTATGGATTTTCAAAAAAATAGTGCCTCAACAATGTAATGTATACGCTGTCAATGTTCAGACATTCGTCGATTTTTTAGAAAAACGTGCAATATGAAGTTAAGAACGAGTGTATCCAATCCCAGACTAAGCATGAAGTAAAATTTCGAGTTTAGAAAAGCCTGAAAATTTGGCTCGGGCGCGTAGCGAAGCGGAGCGACCGAGCCAAATTAGGCTTTTCTAAACTCGAAATTTTACTTCATGCGCCACGCGTATAAAACATTGCAATATTGTGAAGTATTTATAATACACTTTAAATAACAAAATATTTAAATTTTTCGTGGTACACTTTCAATTCAGGTCAAATAATATAATATATAAAATAAACTTATTTAGTAACTTAATTATCAAAAAATAATAATGATGCGTGTATGCATCAACGGCGCTTAATGGGTTAAAAACTTCAAACGGTAATAATTCAAAAACTAAAAAAAATGACAACTGCATTTTGCACTGACCCCTTTAATTAAAAAAGAAACCCTTATCGATCAGTAGATTTGATCTGATCAATAGGATTGATCTGATTAGTTAATAAAATGATAAGTTGATGTATTTTTTTTTTATCAAAAGTTAATTAGTTTTGTATTTTAAGTTTTTTGTACAAAATAAATAATACTTAATGAATTTTACAACGTTCACATATAATTTCATAAAATCTATTCTCTAATAACGCAGAAAATAAAATTGTAGAAGGAAACGCATGAATGAATGTAACACGCATCCTTAGCTCGTTAAAAGAAAAAAAAAAACGTGTTTTCAAGATTGAAAAATCAACATCTGGAATATGATACAACGAGAAGCGCGGAATAGAGGGAGAAAGAAATTGTCTCTCTCTCACTCTCTCTCTGAGACTTGATTTCGCGACATCTGGAGTAAAATAGTCGTAACCGACCGACCGCGGGAAGCCAGACTGGTGTATATAGGCAGCCATATACACCAATTTGACATCCAGCGCTCTGCTCCCATTCGCGTGTACCCAAAATTTATATGGGGACTGGCTAACTGGACATATATGAACTGTGCTTGTAGTCTGATAATGACAAGTTAAAGTTGTCGAAACTATAGTCACAATAAAAAAACCTTAGTTATACAAACAAAGTTTAAATGTCTTATTTATACTATAAACATGTTGTATTATATAGTTTGATCTGAAATAAATGATAAATAAAATTAATCGTTGCTTAGAAATCTCCATAAGAGCAATGTAATTTTTGATTATAGTTTCAATAAATAGGGGGCAGCATCGTGCTTTTTTAGTAGTATTTTATAAAAGTACTGCGATTTCTTAAAACATGTGAAAAGAAATTAGGTTTGATATGTAGAATTCCCGTACTACATTTGTCGCGACACGGGCTCCTGGATCCCCGGACCATTCATTAATTCATTATGTTATTGACACAACAAAGAAAGACATTGTTAAAATATTTTCCAATACATTTTGTAAATATATTTGCATTTCTGGATTCATGTTTGGAATAGGAATGTGGAATGCCAGTAAATGTTGATTCAAGTGCTGAGCCGGAAAAATTCCTTTTTCATTTATAATTTACCAAATTGAATGTTTTTTGTTATTTTCGACATTTTAATAGATTATAATTTATTTTTATTATGTTTATTTAAAATAATAATCATAATTATTGGGCCCCGTGAATTTATAAGATTTTAGTTTATTTTCAAAGTTTAAAGAATTTTTAATGAATTCTCAAAATTTTAGTTAATCTTAAACGCTTTTCGTAACTTATCCAAGATTTCCTTTAATTTTTAAAATTCCTGAATTGTTTAAATTTTGATTAGTTAATTTCCCCAAGATTTTTATTCATTTTTAAAATTTTCACGCGTGTTATGAAATTCCACGATTTTCGTTAATTTTTAAAAATCTGACGGTGTTTGTGATTTGGTAATTGGTAATATTGGGCCCCGTGAATTTATAAGATTTAAGTTTATTTTCAAAGTTTAAAGAATTTTTAATGAATTCTCAAAATTTTAGTTAATCTTAAACGCTTTTCGTAACTTATCCAAGATTTCCTTTAATTTTTAAAATTCTTGAATTGTTTACATTTTTATTAGTTAATTTCCCCACGATTTTTATTCATTTTTAAAATTTTCCCGCGTGTTATGAAATTCCACGATTTTCGTTAATTTTTAAAATTCTGACGGTGTTTGTAAATTTTGGTAAATTTTTAAAATGATTCTACTCATGAATTCTCGAGATTTCGAGATTTTAGTTAATTTTCATAATTTAATTTTTCGTGAATTTTCAACCTTTTAGCCAATTATAAAAATCTAAACGCTTTTCGCAAATTTCCGAAATTTCCGTAAATTTTCAAAATTTCGACAGTTTACGTGAAATTCAAATATTTTTAATAATTTTCAAAATCAATACTCCCATCATGAATTTTTCAAGATTTTTGTAAATCTTTAAAATCGAGAATTTTTAAGTTTCCGTTAATCTTTAAAATTTTCATGCAAGTGTGAATTTACAAGAAGTTATCCAAATTTATTATGAATTTTTATTAATTCTTAAAATTATCATGAATTTTTCAGCATCGAATAATTATATCATTCTTGTTCTTCATTGATCACTTGGTAAAACATTTCTACTAATATATAGGTTTTTAATTTAAATTCACTTGGTTTGTTTTAATAATAAATTTATTTTTCGATTAGTTTCGGCTTGATGCCATTTTCAAGATGATGATGATGCCATTGAAAATAGCATCAAGCCGATACTAGTCGAAAAATAAATGTATTAGTAAAACAAACCAAGTGAATTTAAAATGAAAACCTATACAGGGTGAGTCGGGAGGAGCGCACTAAACTCTAGGAGTGTATTATACACGTGAAAATAATGTAAATAAACTCATTTGTTCTTATCCGATTTTCATTTGTTTTCAAGTTATGGCGTAATTAAAAATGTTCATCTAGCTTTCCACTTCTATCTGAATTTTAACATTATCAAAGTATGCCATGTTCGAGGCTTATAAACATTTGATAATTCTGACGTTTTGATGAACTGTCAGTGTACGGTGAACAGTAACTGAACGTTTAAGTTCGAATTAATGTGATTGTTAGTGTTGCAAAATGCCACATACTTATTCAAATTTAGAATATGCAAATATGGTGTTTGTATATGGTTTCTGTAATGGAAATGCTACAGCTGCTGTTGAAGAATATCGTGAACGTTTTCCACACCAAAGACATCCTGATAAAAACATATTTATTAGAGTTTTCAACAAATTGTGCGAGACTGGTAAGCTTCCCAGTGCTAACATAACATATGAGCGCGCTGCTCGACAAGGTTTTGTAGAAGTAGAAAATATTCTGCATCTAGTAGAAGAAGATGCAACTACTAGCTCACGGAGAATTGCCACTCAATTGGCAATTCCACAAAAAAGAGTGATGAACACGCTGCACGAGCAAGGCTTATATCCTTATCACGTTCAAAGAGTACAGCACCTACAACCAGGGGATTACGCTAACCGTACGGAATTTTGTCGGTGGATAAATAATAATCATCGTAATGTATCGAAGCAGAAAATGTTTAGAAGTTAATGGCGGTATTTTTGAACATTTGTTGAAAGAACGCTATGATTAAGAAATTTTTTTTGTATAATAACTTGTTTATTTGTTAATATGCTATAACTTGAAAACAAATAAAAATCGGATAAGAACAAATGAGTTTTTTTACATTATTTTCACGTGTATAATACACTCCTAGAGTTTGGTGCGCTCCTCCCGACTCACCCTGTATATCGAATAATTACTTTAGACGTTATACAGTGATTTTTTTTTTAGGTATACATACACTGTAAATTTTACGACATTCATTTTTTTTTAAAGATTTCAATTTGAATCTTTAAACGAGGGTTTTCTACTCCCAGACTAAGCATGAAGTAAAATTTCGAGCTTAGAAAAGCCTGAACATTTGGATTGGCCGCGTAGCGGAGTGGCCAATCCAAATTTTCAGTCTTTTCTAAACTCGAAATTTTACTTCATGCGCAACGCGTACAAAACACTCAAATATTGTAAAGTTTAAAATATACGGCTTTAGCAATATAATATATAAACGTGAATAAAACGCGTGTCAAATTCTGCGCTGAAGCAATTATTTAAAACAGTGATTATAGGCAACCCAATAACTCTAACGTATATTGGGTTGCCTATAATTGCTATTGTATGTGCGTGTTTTTAAGTTCACTGTAAATCAGTGCTTTTAAGCGTGGCGCATGAAGTAAAATTTCGAGTTAAGAAAAGCCTAATTTGGATTGGCCGTTTCGCTTCGCTACGCGGCCAATCCAAACTCTTAGGCTTTTCTAAACTTGACATTTTACTTCATGCTTAGTCTGGGAGTAGAAAAGCCTCAAATTAAATTAACGCCTAAAGCCTCAAATTAACCGCTTTAAATCAACGAATTCCCGCAAATTTAAAAAACGCTGGTATTATCGGGATATGTATACTCAAAAGGAAAATGCCCTGTATAAATCGTTAAAGATTAATATATATAAATCTGCGAACCCGAAAACATCCGAAATTCTTGAAAAGTGAAAAATTCATGATTACCGGGGATTTCTTTTGAATTGACTGAAATCTAGGAAATACATGAAATTCGTGAAAGTTTTAGAAAGTAATGAAAGGAGCCAAGATATGCATGATTTTTGTCAACATTTTAAAAATTGTTATAAATCTTGAAAATTGGAGTTTTGAAAATTAATTCAAATCCTGGAAATTTACGAAAACTGACAAGATTTTAACAATTAAACACATACTTGAAAACCGTCAAGATTTTTTAAATGAATGAAAATATTGTAAAAAGCCAGTGATTATTTTTTAACGAATGTTTTCCACTCCCAGACTAAGCATAAAGTAAAATGTCGAGTTGCGACAAGCCCTAAGAATTCTGGCTTTTCACAACTCGAAATTTTATTTTATGCGCGACGCGTATAAAAACACTGATTAATTGTTAAGTTTAAAATATTTACAACATTATTTTATTAAAGATTATCACTTTTTACATACTTGTTGTCAAATTTTAATGTTTCTTGACATTCCATCACTTTTTGACATTGTGTTAACATTTTATCAAATTTAAACATTTCATCGATTTTCGACAATTTTCGATTTTTTCAAAATTCTGGCAAATTTAAACATTTTTACCTTGACATGTCATCACGTTTTCATGGTTTTCTCTCCACGGACAGAGCATAAAATTCTAGATAATGACATTAAACTCTATTATTATTATTATTATTATATTTTGCATATTCATAATTATATAATAAAAGTACATATTGAAAATGAGACAAGCAAAAACAATTAAATGTTTGTCGATTGAAATTAAAATGGTGAATATTTATTTATTCAGTATAGATAAGAGGGGGTTGAGCGTGAATGTTAGAAAAACAAAATGGATGAGATTCAGAAATAAAGGGTGGAAGGGGAGGGTGAAGGAATTAGAGTGAAAGGGGGAGGTGATTGAGAGGGTTAAAAAATTCATGTATTTAGGGTTTATGTTCAATGGGACGGGAGGGTTTGAGAAGCATTTGAGGTGGGTGCAGGGGAGGGCAAGAAAGGCGGAACAATGTAAGAGTGGCGTGTAAAGTATGGGATGCGTGTGAGGTCAGTGTTAATGTATGGGGTGCACGTGTGGGGGACGAGAGGGTATGAGTGTATGCAGAGGAAGAAGTTGTGGTTCCTGAAGCGTATGTTGGGGGGTGGAAAGGCCAACACCCGGATACATAGTGCTTCAGGAGACGAATAGAGAGTGTAAGGAAATGGTGAGAATGGCTAGGTATGAGATGAAGTTATGGGATCTGGAGGAAAAGAGATTGGTGAAGGTGGTGTGGGTGACGTGCGTTAATGGTAGAGAGGGTAGATGGAGGAGCGAGAGAAGGAGAATGTATGACGAAGGTGATGGAATGGCTGGGGAATGGGGAATGGGGTGAAGGTGGATGCGTGGGTGAAGGAGAAGGAGAAGAAGGTGGAAGCACAGGAAAGACAGGAGTGTATAGAGAGGAGTGAATTCAACGATAGGTACGGGAGGTGGCAGGCGCATGGAAGAATGCCGAGGTATTTGGTGGATGGGGGGTGGAGTAGGGAGGAAAAGGTGGTGCTGGCGAGGGTGAGGTGTGGGTTAGGGGAGAGAGGAAGGAAGGTGTGGATGGGGGAAGAGTATGGTAAGTGTGTAATGTGTGAGCGGGGAACGGATACGTAGAGTCATTTGGCGGAGGAGTACGAGGGGGTGAAGGAGGAATGGGTGGGAGTAAGAGGGAATAGAAGAGTGACGGAATGGATAAGAGAGGATGGGGCCGGGGTAAGAACGCTGGAGAAGTTGGGGGAAGAGCGGGAAAGCAGGAGGAAGAGAGGGGATAGCGATTAATGTAGATGTAATGTATTATTATGTCAATAAAGGTCTTTTTTTATTTGTCCAGTTTACTTGTCTACTCTAATCTAATACCCATTCATTCGCCCGGCGCCATCTAAACAAACAAAGAACGCGCTCCGCACTCATAATTTTTATTATTCGTTGTGATATAATTGACAGGCACTATGAACCAGTACATAGTCAAAACTATTTTCTGCAATTTTGCTATCTCTGCGCCATCTTGTACCACAAAAACACACTACCAGCAAAATTGGCCCTCTTGACTGTGCTCGCTATTCCAATATACGAATACCCCCTGATATCAATGAAAATCAAACAGATGTTAGTCAAGAATATACAATTTATCAATAAATTCAACTACTATTATTTAACGATTATATGTATGTTTACAAACAATCCTACTTAGAATGAGAGAGTAGGCCCCTGAAGCAATGCCGCGATGGCGATACCAGGGAAGAGAGGGGGAAGGGTTTTAGTCGGTACCAGAACCCGACACTATCGGCCGTATTAGACCAAAAAGCACTTGTCTGCTCGCAGATTTCCCAATCCCCTCTATAAACAAAAAAAACAAAAAAGTTTTGTAGCAGGTCGCCCTCAACCCAGCGGGTCGACCGTTCCTGGCCGAAAAATTTCTTACCTTTCGGCGCACAGTAGATCAGAATCCTGAAAAGCTGGCCAAAAGTAAAAAAATAAAATTACTATCTGTGGATTTTGTCGTTACTTCGATAGATTACTATTAGGTCTATTACATTTTCTATGCAGTTACCGTTCATATCTTACACCTAACCGTAGTGCCAATTTCAAAAGAACCCTGGAGCGGTGCACATCTGACGAGCACAATTGCGGAATTTTTACGAGTTTTGTATTCGTGGATTGATTGTAGTTAACGGATTTTAGATCTGTGAAATCGATTTACTTCCTTAAAGTAAGTAAAATTATTGACTGCACAATAAAAATTGTCAAAATAATTTATTATTTTGATAAATAACAATCTTTGCCAATGAAAATCTGCATAAAAAATAATAAAAATATTATTTTAAAAAAGAATAAAGTTAATTGTTCTGACGTGTTCGGTCAAAAGCTTAACGCCACTTTTTTTGTAATGCTATTGTGAAAATAAACAGCAAAAAACTAGCTGCCATTAGGTGCCATTTCGTTTGCAGTGCAGTTTTTTTTATTATTGAGGGTCCTTTATTTGGTTAGTTGCTTAAATAAATTTATTCTACTTTTATTATTATTATTCCAAAACTATTGACAAAAAAATATTTTTTTTCGCTACATTTTGATCACCATCACATCTAAGCGTTATATATTTTTAACATTACTGTAAATCAGTGGTTTATACGTGTGGCGCATGAAGTAAAATTTCGAGTTTAGAAAAGCCCCGTGAAAATTTGTCTTGTGAGACAAATGTTCTACGCGGGGCTTTTCTAAACTCGAAATTTTACTCCATGCCTAGTCTGGGAGTGGAAGAGACTCGTTACTTTAAAATGTGTCACAAGTGGTAAAATGTGTATCGTAACTGTCACAAAAAAATAAAATTACATGGCGATCTCATTATAGTTCAATTCAAACTCGCGTCATGTTGGCACGATTGGTTAAGTGTCGGCTTGCGCCGACTTATGGTAACTGTCATTATAGTTTAAATGTCTTATGTCAACTGTTATTATAGTCCAAATGCCAGCTGACGCCGACTTGTATGTCATCTGTCATTATAGTCCAAATGTCGACTGACGCTGACTCATGTCAAGTTGACACCAGAGCTCTGCATTTAGGATTCGAATCCTGTATTCGAATGATTTTAGAAAATTCAGAAGAGGTATTCGAATACTTTAGTTAAAAAGGATTCGTGATCCGGATTCGTTCCATTTTTTTAAGAGGATTCGTATTCGAATCCAAATGCGGCTGATTTGAATCCTTATTAAAAGGATTCGAATACTTACAAAAGAATTCGAATAGTTACAAAAAGATCCGAATACTTACAAAACGATTCAAACTAATTGTAAGGATTCGCAGTAATTTTTTGTGTGTTTTTAACCTTTACTTGGCGCACGAAGTAAAATTTCGAATTTTGGAAAAGCCTGAATTCAAACGTTCAAGCTTTTCTAAACTCGAAATTGTACTTCATGCTTAACCTGGGAGTGGACAACATTCATTATGGATAACAAATTTTTACTCATTCATATTATGGGTAACATATTTTTTCAATCACGTTATGGGTAAACATTTTTTTGCATACTGTGCTAGTTCTGAATTTATTTACAATCCAATAATTCCTGTTATATTTTTATTTAGTAAACCTTTGCTTTTTGATAATTTTAACAATTTTGAAGATTTTTGTAATATTTAAAATCATTTGTTGCTTTTCAAGATTTTATATTAATTAAAAATATTTTTTAACTTAAAATTTGTAATTTTTAAGATATTGGTTGGTAATTTGATTTTATCATGATGTTTTTTTTTTGATACAATTGAATTTTATACATTTTCTTACCAAAAAAAAAAAAATTAGAAATTGAAGAAAATATAATTATTTTTTTGAAGATTTTAAAGATATTGACACGTATTTGACAAATGATTGTTTATATTGTCAATTTTATTGTTTTTTGTCAATTTTTACAATAATTTGGTTTGGCCGCTCCGCGCTTAGCGCTCCGCGATCGAACCAAATTTTCAGGCTTTTCTAAACTCGAATTTTACTTCATGCTTAGTCTAGGAGTAGAAAACACTCGTTTTAAGCTTCGAATTCAACTCTTAAAAAAAACGTATGCATATGTATACCTAATAGAAAATTCCCTGTATGTATACTTAAAAAAAAATTCTCTGTATTAACAGAATAATCCGATGACTATTTGCCAAATCTACTAAATGCGCATTCGATTCAACTAACATTTTTGTTTGAGCTTACACAAAATCAACATAAACGCATTTGTTGTTTCTGTAAATACCTGAACTATTTAGTAGATGTGGAAATTGGAATTATACCACTTAAACTCACATTTAAAACGATTGTGCGCATTAATTAAAATGATTTGTGGCTGGGTTCTTGCAGATTTAATTTTACGATGACATTGTCAAAATGTGACGGTTAACCTTAAAATTTTAAAGTTGCATACCGGAACATACGGTTTCGCATGTTCCATCTAATAACCATAGCAGAGATGTTATGAAGTTTTCTGTCTCTTTCACACACGTAATCTGATGACATCAAACTATTGTATTACATGTATTAGTGCAGAAAGCACTACAAATCAAGGAAACCATGGGACACCTCTCGTGCATCGTACATTTTGTTTTTTTTTTGTAAAGACACTTTGAAATAAAGATATGTTTTAAATAGCGTTTTAATTTAAAAAAATTCGTGTGTCCTTTTACAAACCGAACTGTACCTCTTCTAAAATTGAAACACGCGTTAGTTTCGCCTCTTAGCGATTTTTGCCTGAGCCCGTTACGAATGCTAAAGATATTTAACCCAATTAAATGCGCCCATCTGGTCCCGGTAAAACCTCCCCGTCTCTCTCTCTACAACCCGACGCGTCCTTTTCTAACTCACGGCGCGTTGCGACCATTAGTGCCCTTTGAGCTCAAGGTCAACGCCGAAGGCATGAGAAAGGCAAACAGATGACGACGATGGAAACGAAATTGAAAACCAAATGAATGAGATTTACGTTTTTTTTTCGTCTCAGAAATTTGGTATAATTTTACATTCATTGAGAAAACAACTTACATAAATAGTTTTTGATTTTTTCTTCGAAATATTTAAAAATATCTGAAGATTCTCGGGTGTTCTAAACGGGACATCTGTCATATGTAAATCATCTTTTGTGTAGAAAAAATGTAAAAAAAAATATCTTTTTATGTTTTCTTATTTATGATGTGACAAAATTAGGATTAGTTAAAAATAAACTCATTGAGCTCTAATTTATTAAAGTTAGGTTAGGCGAAAGTGGTTAATGTTAGGTTAGGTTTTACTGCTGAAGGTTAGGATGACTGGGGGACATTTTTCCCCACCCGTTTTTCCCCACCTACATTTTCCCTACCATTTTTTCCCCACCTACATTTTCCCTACCATTTTTTCCCCACTACTTATTTTCCCCATCGTTTATTTCCCCATCATAATTTTCCCCAGTAAATAATAATTTCCCTGCTATGAGAATACATTTATTACAAAAGATGTAAAAGGTACAAATACATGTGTAAAATTGTAAAAATGTGTAAAACTAACAAAAATGAATGTTGTAGCCAATGGATTCCAAATATGTTAAAACGTCATCATCAGTATCATCAGTATCGTAATTTGCAGCAAGTTTTAAAATTCGATCTACTTTCAATTGTTGAGTTTTGGGTTTTAATTTTTTAACAACGCGTCCTAGTCGAAGTTCTCTCTGCATAGCTTCAGTGTCTCCTTGCTCCTTCTGAATCTCCTTGATGAAATTGAACAAACTGGGATGCTTCTTTCCAACCACCACACGAAATCGGTTGTGCCACCCCTCTGATAGGTTATTCGTACGGGCAAGATTCTGGATAACCGATTCATGGACGCTCCAAAGAGACGGTGGGTATCTGGGTTTCACGGCTTTAAAGCTATTTCTTGTTCTAAGCCAGTGTTAGATACTTGAACTACGGAACCCATTATAGCAAATAATTGAACAAAAATTGAGGGTGCCGTTTCGAAAGTTCCGTCTAAAAACCAAGTGCGACATTTATCGAGTGCGTGTAAATTTTGTTGAGTGCTGAAAATCACAATTCGTTCCGAATCTTCAACTTCTTCATCCGAGTCCGCCTCCTCATAGTAGTCGTAAAGCAGAAATGCCTCGCCTATAGTTGGAAAAAGGAATTAGTGACGAATTACTGGAAATCAGATCAGTGAAAAATTACCACTCAAAGCAGTTTTGTAAATCGAAGGAATTTCGCCCAAATCGGAAAGATTGACTGGATTGGTAGGAAGATTTTTGTTTCGTTGTCTCGTGATGATTTTCTTCAAGTTGCTTCTTTCGGGGAGCTCTGCCAGAACTTCTGAAGGCACTTCGCTCAAAGCTCGCATAATCTGCACTGGAGGAGCTTCGGGATGTTCGAGAGCCTTTCTTTTCATTGCATTGATGCATTTCAGCGCGCTAACCTCTTCCGCATTTGGAATACATTTGTGAACAGACTCAAGCGGTCCCCCACGGACAATTTCGACAGTTTGGCCGCGTGCAGTTGTGGTTGCCGAGGCATAACAACGAGGTTTCTGCTTGCACTTCCACCTGACATTTCCTCCTCATGTTTCCGTATGCTTATAATAGAGGTAACCGTCGACGTGCAATAGAAATCCAGTTTTATTAGGAATCAATTCAATTACGGACATATTGATAGCACAACTGATTTTGATGACACAACTGACACAACTGACGTTTGACATTAAATTTGTTGCACATGAAGGTAGACGTGACATGAAGAAAAGAAGTTCGAAAAAAGTTCGAACAAACGAATGTTTGAAATGAGTGGGGAAAAAATAATTCCGATTTTAAATAGGTGGGGAAAAAAAGACATGGGGAAAAACAGGTGGGGAAAAATGTCCCCCCCCCCCGTTAGGATAGGTTAGGTAAGGTATAACTATGAGCACTGTCAATAAGGACCATAACGATTCGTCTCTGCTAAAGGTTAGGTTAGGTTAGGTATACCTATGAGCACTGTTAATGAGGACCATAACGATTCGTCTCCAAGCTCATCGGCGGCCTACCCTTGAGAGCTTCATGGTGCTAATCACCACGTACCCATATCGAATTTCGAGTATAGCAAAAAAAGAAATGTATGGTGGTTGGGCCCCTACTATACACCATTCCATTTGTTTCTGGATCTCGCCTAGTTATGGAAAAGTGACAGTTTAAGTATTGTAAATGGGGCTGGTTGTGTTTTAAATCAGGGTTTTTAAATGTCACTGTCAGATGTTCGATTTTAAGGTTATAATTTCTGACTATTGTGATCTTACACTGTTGCCTGTTTTACAAATTTTCAGATATAAAAGGATAATAATATGCAGTTTTAAGATTAACAAAATTTACTACTTGGTTTTTGTACATACAAACACAGCAATAATATTGTATATAACAAATATAATGAATTCGGCTCTGCAAACTTATTTCGTCATCCATTTGTATTTCTCGCTTGGGTCTTCCCGTTAACACATTTTGATCAACTCCATCCATCCACCTTAATTTTGGTCATTCTCTCTTCTGTTGGCCCTCAGTATTTTTTTGTAGAATTGCAAATTTATTCCCACCCTCTTGTGATACTGATAATTTTCATGTCAAACAATTTTTAAGCCCTCATTCCACTTTTATTATTTAGTCAAGAGAACCTGCATCTGAATCTTCTGATGTTTGTTCTGAGCCAGATTCCCCAAGCGAAATAATAAAAGGAGGAATGGTTTCAAAAGAAAGGTTCCCCATGTGTTTTGTCCAGTCATCCGAAATAAGTTTTTCACAATGATCACAGAAATTTTGCCACATATCGGATGTACATTTTGAGAGAGACTCAAGCCATAAATTCTGAACACGATCCTTAGATGGTTGCTTAGAATTTATGTGCTTATTGTAGTAAGTCTTACAAAACCCCCATGCCATTTCAATTGGATTGTATTGACAATGGTATGGCGGTAATCTAAGAACTTCGTGCCCGTTCTTTCTCAAAATGTCAACTACGTAAATTTTGTCATTTGATCGAAAAGGTATAAATAAAGCCCATAGTTCCTTTTTGGTTAATTTTGGATTGAATTTTACATTGTGTTTAACCAACCACTCCTGCATTTCGCATTTCTTACAAGAAAATGAAGGAGTTTTGTCTAATTGCACAGAATGGTATGCAGCATTATCCATAATAACTACACATTTCCCTGAAAGCTTAGCCAAAGCAGGAATAAGTTGATTAACCACCCAATTTTGAAAAGTATTACCATCCATTGTGGCATGGTAATCTCGGTCATTGTTTTTCGAATGTAATAAAAAATCGCACCCATCCAAAAACCCACCCCTATACCCAGCATGTAGAATGGTGAAGCGTTTGCCTTCATTTTTGAATTTAGTTGGATTACTTTTTATATCCGTTTCATGTACCCAGCGTCGAACCACGGATCCATTCTGATATATCCATGGTTCATTCAGGTATACGAATTGGATATCTTCACTGGAATTTTGATACTGTAAAAATTTTCTAAGGAAAATAATTTTAGCTGCAACAACATGTTTTTGTTCACAGAGAATTTTGCGCCCATTAATTAATTTGAATTTATACCCCATACTTTTAACAACCCTATAAAGTTTTGTTCTACTCCCATGGAACTAATAATTTTCTTTCATATCATTCAAAAGATCTCTCAAAGTAAAATACTGATTTCTAGAGTTATATTGCCAAATTAGTTGTTGCAGATCTTTTCTAGCTAGGTGATTCCAAAAATGGCTGTTTTTAGATCGTTTGCCAGAAGTAGTAGATTTCAATTCGTCAGGTCTTCGTCGTAAAATTAATTGTAATGAAGATCTCCCTACCTGAAACGTAATTATCTTTAATTAAATATATATGATAATTAAAATACTAGACACACCCCAAAAATATCTATTAAAATCGTAATAATATTGTGATGCTGTAGATTTGGATTACTTTGCCTAAAATGTTTGTAGGATTTCAGAATTTGTAACCTTTTTGATTCAGAGATAATTTTTGGCATGTTAATATTGAATATGTGCCTGAAATTATTTTTTACTTTGACATTGACACAGCATTGCAACACTAGATTAATTTGATTTAATAACAAAATGCTCGAAGAAGCGACCGCGTGGCGAAATAATTGTTACAAGATTAACAATAAACCTCTTGAAAATTAAAAAGAGGATTAGTTATGATATCATAAATTATTGCAACACTGTTAAAATAAGGAATCAGGAGTGGCAACTAATAAAAAATGTAAATGTTGATACTGCAACATAACAACACGAAAGCATGGCTAGGCGAGATCCAGAAACAAATGGAATGGTGTATACCTACAACACCATTATAATTTATGAAAATTAAAGTATAGGAAATTTGCAAAAAAATTATAATATTGGTGTAAATATCTTTGTTTTTTTACACAGTGCTGTGCATATCATTGAACTGTAATTTTCGCCCAGATATCAATGATATGTTACACCAAGGGTAGACAATGCTTATGGGAGAACTGGATTCTGAGTTTTCGAGGATAGAAAAGGAGAGACTGTGGTCGGGAAGTGGGTCCATCTACTTATGAATAGAGTAAACGTAGAAGTATTCTAGAGAAAACTGCTCCGGTTGCGTCTACACACACACACACACACACACACACAAACGCGCTCGCTCTTATTTCGTCGTGTAAATTGATCCCGTCTACACCACTTGTACAATGATAAATTTAATGACCTTCAGAAAAAATAAACTGTTCCGAAACATTTCTTTTATTTTCAGATTTCCAGCGTGTTCGAAATTATGGACTTTGGGAATCAGATATATTTAAAAAGCTCCTAAATAAACCTAAAATTTAACTAAAAATAAAAAAATTAAATTCAATGAGTTTACATTAAAGAATTCATTTGATATTATTTTTATCTTGATTGTATTTTTTTCTTCATAAATTCAATTAAAACTTTGGTATGTACCAAATTTGGCAAGTAATTTATATTATTGATTAGTTTTACAGAGAATTTTTTAAGTATAAATAACTCAATATACAGAATACACTGTACATTTTTTGGGCTTTTCTAAACTCGAAATTTTACTTCATGCGCACCGCGCACAAAACACTGATTTTACGTGAGGTTCAAATATACTTAAATTTCACAATATTTTAGTGTTTTATACGCGTGGCGCATGAAGTAAAATTTCGAGTTTAGAAAAGCCCCGAAAATTTGTCTCGGGTCGCTGCGCGACCCTCGACAAATTTTCACGGGGCTTTTCTAAACTCGAAATTTTACTTCATGCTTAGTCTGGGAGAGGAAAACACTCGTTTAAAGCATCAAATTGAACTCTTTTAAAAACACAACGAATATCTACGGATTTAAAGAAAATAAAGTGAATTTGAAATATGAATACTTTAAAGGAAAACTTCCTGTATATGAACTGTGGTAGACGAATAATAAAATTTATTATCACCACAAAAAGTCTATTCGAAAATATTTCTTTTATTTTGAGATTTCAAGCGTGTTCCAAATTATGAAATTCGGGAATATATTTTATAAAAACAAATTTACAATGAAACTTACAATTCTAAAATATATTTTCAACGTTTTTAGTTATTTAATATATTTTTAATAAAAATAATGTTAAAATTATTAGATTAATCGATTATTGTTTCAAATATTCATAATTTGTCTAAATAATCAAAGTCATTTTACAATGAAAAAATGTAAAATATATTTCCAACATTTTTAGTTATTATATATATTTTTAATAAAAACGTGTTTAAAAATTAATAGATTTCTAATATATTTATGTTATTAAACATTTTTTATTTAAAAGTTAGATAAATACAAAAATCTTTTTACAATGAAAAAATCAATTTGAAAAATGTTTGATGGGTATTTTAATTGGAATTGATAATAAAAAGACAGAAATTATTTCAATAAAATAGATAAATTATTTACGAATACACAACTTAACTAAAAACATAGAAATATAGATTCATATAAACATTCATATATACAAAAAACTAACAAACATTAAAAAACTATATTAAATATACATATAACTGTTTTCTTATTTATTAACGATATTTTAGAAGCAGCTTTTTCGTTTTTTTTTATTCAGTAATAATTATACAGAATAGATCGAAGTGTAACACAAAATCAACAGAATATATTTTAAATAAAAAGCCAACAAATCAACACCTCATCATTTGCTTCTTTAATTTCATGACACTCCGGTTTTTAAAAATGCAATAAATAAGAAAGCTCGGTGTGTATATTTTTACTTTAACCAAATGAATATCATAATTTCTCTGAAATAATTGGGGAAGATAATATTTTAATTTTGAGAAATTAACATTAAAAATGCTACGTTCCGCTTCATCCATTTACTTTCTGAATAACGTGTATGAATATCGAATTAACTTTTTTCCTTGACTATTTTCTTTTTGGACAATATTCATTATTTTAGTGGGGATAGCTTTATAGAAGGGATGAAAAATCTAATTCTTCGAAGTGCTCTAGCTGTTTTTACCTATTTGTAGGCATTTTTTCGACCACGTTTTTATTATGGTGTATACCCTCAAGTATTGCGCGACCAGAACAATACCACTGCAACTTACAGATAATCCGCAACCTTCTAAAAACCATAAATATTTTGGGATTTAAAAAGATTATTTACTGTTGACACATTTAATCCGTATGCGCAGAATCCAATTCGGTAATTTCTTATCATGTTTTTCACTAACCGATATTTTAGTTAGACACTTTTTGATCGGGTTTTCTTAAATCATTTTGAATTATTTTTACTTACCTATTTAATCTGTAACATAATCCCATCGGTACCTTTTGTAAATGTAATCTCACTAAGAATAAAACCATTGAAATAATTGAATTAACCTGACATACAAAACGTAAACTGGAAATAGAGTATTCAATAATTTTTGCAATTACACTTCTCAGAGAAAATCAATTATACTTATTCTATTAAAAGACATCTTGTTGTTTTCTAAATGTTTTTGATTATCATCACTTAACGAGACTTTTCAACATATTTCAATATTTGAGTCAATTATCTCAAATTTTAGGGATAACACTTGTTTCTGATTCCTGGGACCCTAAAACGTATATTTCCGTACAGAAAAAGATAGCCATGAGGTCGGTAACAATTATTAAAATGTAAAATTTATAATGTTATTAATGTGACTAATTACTTGATTTAACAAGTTTGTTTGTTTCGCAGTTTTTGATAATATTCTCAATTATAAAGTTTCATGATTTTTATATAATTTGTACTTTCTCTATATAACATTTCGTGTATCTCGGGAAGTATTGAGAATATCGAAAAATATTTCTGCTTATTCTTTTTCAAATTATCCCCATGCAGCCGCACGCCGAATGCCATAAATTTTAATCCAAAAATTAGGTAACATTTTAGTACCCGCTGAGTGTTGTCGGTGTTGGTCAAATGGCACACAATAAGCGTTTATAAAATTTCAATCGGAAAAGTACAAGTTGATCATGTAACAATCGTTCAAAGTAAACGGATAATTAAAGTAGTCAGTACAAAAACTACAAATTTCCGAAACTGTTAATATTTATTAAAAGTATGGTTCATTTAATAAAATACGCATCGTGATTAAAATATATACTGTGTCCATTTTGGGATCTGATTTTTATCTTTTGCAGAATAAACACTCATGTTGAATTGAATTATTGCTTTGTGTTTTAATAAATTTGATGCCAAACACTGACTTTTCGTAGCAACTATTGTTTTGACGATTTTATTTTCGTATAATCGTTCACTATTTTCAAGCTATATTTCAAATGAAACTGAGGAGAACTCAAAAATAATACCTCGAAAATACTGCTAGTAGGTAAAGAAATGATTTTAATTTTATTGTAATCGTTTTCGTTCAATAAGCGATACAAACTCAAATTCCATTTACATTGGAAATCTTTATATGAAACATACAATGCGCCTTGAAACGGGACACATAGTATATTTAAAACTATTTTAACCCATTAACGGCCAAGCAATTTTAACTCTAAAAGTTAATTTTAATTAAAATTCTACACTTCTTTTTGTGATTTCTATGAATTACATACTGTGAATTTTTTCTTTAAATACACATAATGTATACGTGAATTTAATAAAAAGTTAAAAATCATAAATAGATTATTATTATATTAAAGTGATAATGGATTTTCAAAAAATTAGTGCCTCAACAATGTAATGTATACGCTGTCAATGTTCAGGCATTCGTCGATTTTATATAAAAACGTGCAATATGAAGTTAAGAACGAGTGTATCCAATCCCAGACTAAGCATGAAGTAAAATTTCGAGTTTAGAAAAGCCTGAAAATTTGGCTCGGGCGCGTAGCGAAGCGGAGCGACCGAGCCAAATTAGGCTTTTCTAAACTCGAAATTTTACTTCATGCGCCACGCGTATACAACATTGTAATATTGTGAAGTATTTATAATACACTTTAAATAACATAATATTTAAATTTTTCTTGGTACATTTTCAATTCAGGTCAAATAATATAATATATCAAATAAACTTATTTAGTAACTTAATTATCAAAAAATAATAATGTTGCGTGTATGCATCAACGGCGCTTAATGGGTTAAAAACTTCAAACGGTAATAATTCAAAAACTAAAAAAAAATGACTTAACTGCATTTTGCCTGACCCCTTTAATTAAAAAAGAAACCCTTATCGATCACTAGATTTGATCTGATCAATAGGATTGATCTGATTAGTTAATAAAATGATAAGTTGATGTATTTTTTTTTATCAAAAGTTAAATAGTTTTGTATTTTAAGTTACTTGTACAAAATAAATAATACTTAATGAATTTTACAACGTTTACATATAATTTCATAAAATCTATTCTCTAATAACGCAGAAAATAAAATTGTAGAAGGAAACGCTTGAATGAATGTAACACGCATCCTTAGCTCGTTAAAAGAAAAAAAAACGTGTTTTCAAGATTGAAAAATAAACATCTGTAATATGATACAACGAGAAGCGCGGAATAGAGAGAGAAAGAAATTGTCTCTCTCACTCTCTCTCTCTGAGACTTGATTTCGCGACATCTGGAGTAAAATAGTCGTTACCGACCGACCGCAGGAAGCCAGACTAGTGTATATAGGCAGCCATATACACCAATTTGGCATCCAGCGCTCTGCTCCCATTCGCGTGTACCCAAAATTTATATGGGGACTGGCTAACTGGATATATATGAACTGTGGTTACACACAACCATTTATTGATTTTAATTTTCTCGGGCCACCCCCTATACAGGGTGTCCACAGATTCATTCTCAACATGGAGATCTCCGTTATTATAAGAGATAGAGATTTAGTTAAATGGGATAAAATACTCCTTACTCTAAAGTTTGTTTATGGAGTTTAGTACAATAACTCCATAAAAAACGTAGTTTTGGCGCTATGATAATATAATGATAATAATAATTCTTATGGTGGTCATAGTTGGCTAGGGTATCAATGAAAAGAGACTTTTTTTCGCTTTTCAGAAATGTATAATTTGTTATGTCTAACTTATAGTAAAAACAACAAAATAGATTATTTTAACACTGACGGGTTGACAACTGTAGACTCTGTAACCAAAAGGATAAGGAACAATTATTTTATAATAATTAATTATTAAAATTAGAATGCTTTGAAAAATATTTAGACTTTACTTGAATCAAAGATATAAAAAGAATTTACAAAAGTAGTTTAAACACGCCCTATGTTAAGAATGAATCTGTGGACACCCCGTATAAACATCAAGAAATCATGCAGGTAACATTATAATTCTTTTAAATATTTAATTGATGAGGCGGATACATGATGAAACTCCATAATACTATTTGAATTATTATTTTTATTTATTATTTCATCTGCCTGATGAAGCCACTGTGTGGTGAAACATGTTGCAGTGTTCAACAATAAAAGTGAAACCCTCCCAACTGCGTTGTTTTATTTCAAAAAATATAATTCTTTTTACAAGTTTTTAAACATAGTACTATCAAGTTTTCAGAAAAAACAAAACATTTTCATGAAATCGTCATATTTCATTTGACAAAAATCTGAAGGCCTGTATAGCACTTTCCCCATCATTTAAATAATTGATAATTGACATACTAAATTTATTTCACTTCAACAAACTGGTTGAAGATTTCACTCGAAGTTAGTGTTTTATACGTGTGGCGCATGAAGTAAAATTTCTAGTCTAGAACAGAGCTTGGCAGGATCTGAATCGTTCAGGATTCGAATCCTTTTAGAAGATTCAAAAGAGGCATTCGAATACTTTAGTTAAACTACATTCGTGATCCGGATTCGTTACATTTTTTTTTCGAATTCAAATGCGGGTGATTCGACACCTTATAAAAGGATTCGAATATTTATAAAAGGATTCGAATCCTTTTAGAGGATTCAAAAGAGGCATTCGAATACTTTAGTTAAACTTGATTCGTGATCCGGATTCGTTACATTTTTTAAAGAGGATTCGTATTCGAATCCAAATACGGGTGATTCGAATCCTTATAAAAGGATTCGAATATTTATAAAAGGATTCGAATATTTATAAAAGAATTCGAATACTTACAAAAGGATTCGAATACTTACAAAAGGATTCGAATACTTACAAAAGGATTTGAATACTTACAAAAGAATTTGAATCGTCAAAACTAATTCCAATTAATTGTGAGGATTAACATGAAAAATTTGTTTTGTGTATTTTTTCGACAAATTTTCTACGCGGGGCTCTTCTAAACTCGACATTTTACTTCATGCTTAGTCTGGGAGTGGAAACGTTCGTTCGAAACTTCAAACTGAACGCTTTGATATGAACATTAAACGACTGAAAATGTTTTTAAAAGTAATAATCTAGTTTTCAAAATTTTTAAAATTTTTAAAAATTGCAATATCGAAATGTTGATGCCCCCTCGGGAATGAGTGAAATTGAAAACAAATGATACAGTTGCATTTAGAAGAGCTTTTTAAAGATATATCCCACAATCTAGTTTTCCTATTTAAAATCGGGCCGCTAAGTTAGGTTGGGATAGGTTAGGGGGTTGAAGTTATGAAGGTGGGTATGTCATCAATTGTTGTCCCCCTCGAAACAAAATACGTGTCTCAGCGATTTTTTCAAAAATGCCGCGCAACTCAACAAAGTCGCTTGTTACCTCTGAGATGGACCACCTAGTATATGCCGATTAATAAGGTAATCGAGAAATAAAAATTGATACAGTTTATTGTGATTTACTTTAAATCAAAAACTGGTCTCAAAAACCGGAAAACAGGTATAAAGGACGGTCCCTTTCTAAAGTCATAATAAAAGCCTCTTTTTTGCCGGATTTGTCGGTGGAGACGATTTTGGTACGTCGCCTGTCAATGTGTTTCAGATAAGGTTAGGTAACAGTGCTCAAAATTAGGTTACGTTCAGTACTGCAATCTAACCCAACTTTAAACACTGTCTCCTCTTTTCCCCCCCATTTATATTGATATTATGATGAAATTGTGAAAATCCTGGCTCCTTGTGTATGTAGCTTACAGTGCCATGAACGACTTTAAAATCAGTTTAAAACAAACGAATTAGTCCTCTTTTCCCAATTAATAATATCTACTTTTATTTCACATTATAAAAAACACATTTTTCTTAAATTCAGGTAATTAAAAATGCTTTATGTGTTTTTGAAGTTTAAATGTTTTACACGCCTGGCGCATGAAGGTGGTGGCGCAAAACTACCGATGTGGTTTGAATGTTTAATAACTTTTTTATTTAATGGTTAATTATTATTATTATTTTTTTGTTATACAGTATATTAATGGGGAATATTTTTGGCTTAAGTATGAATAATAATATCCCGCAAGTGGTGGCCAATTTCGGCTTCGCACATTCGTGCTCTTTCCAGTACATTTTTCATAACTTTTCGTAAAATTTCCGGTGTTATGGCTTGAATTTCATTGTGAATGTTTTGTTTTAGCTCTGGTATGGTCGCTGGCTTATTTACGTATACCCTTTCTTTCAAATAACCCCAAAGAAAACAGTCTGGAGCAGTTAAATCCGGTGAACGTGGGGGCCAATTGAAATCGTTTCTGCGCGAAATAATGCGTTCGCCAAAGAGGTCCCGTAACACAGCCATTGTGTCCTTGCAGTATGGGCTGTGGCTCCATCTTGTTGGAACCACAACTGTGGATGGTTTTCTACAGCTGGCCTCAAAAAATTGTCCAGCATCGTTCGATATTCAGCACCATTAACCGTAACTGAGGCGCCATGTGCATTTTCAAAAAAATATGGACCAATGATCCTTTGAGACCATACACCGCACCAAACAGTACACTTAAGTGGGTGTAATTGTCGCTAATGAACTGTTTTTAGATTCTCTGTAGCCCATATCCTACAATTTGCTTGTTTACGAAACCATTCAATTGGAAATGGGCTTCATCGCTCATTATCAAATTGTTAATGAAATCGCGATTTTCTTCTGCTTTTTGTCGGAATGAAATGGCGTAAGCCGTTGTTGGTAGTCTATCGGCTTCAATTCTTGCATAAGCTGAACCTTATACGGGAATATGTGCAATGTGGCCAAAATCCTCTGAACGGACCTCCGCGATAGCCCCAGTTGTGCCGAACGTCTTCTTGTTGATATTTCTGGACTATCCTGCACACTATCCACAACACGTTGGATATTTTCTTCCGTGTGGACCGTACGTGGTCTTCCGGTACATGGAAGGTGTCTTACTGTACCATGTCGAAAATTTGCAACCAGGCGGTTTATTGTTGATGCTGAAGGTCCAGTACGCACATTAAAAAAACGACGATAAGCACGCTGCGTCAAAACAATTGACCGTTGATTTTTAAAATAAAATTCAACAATTTTTGATCGCTGTTCTGTTGTGTACTGTTCCATTTCAAATTCCCCAAGTTTTCTTCAGAACATTCTGAAATTAAGTAAAAAATATAAATAAATTTAAAAAGTTAATAAACATTCAAATCATATCGGTAGTTTTGCGCCACCCTGTAGATATTTCGAGTTTAGAAAATCCTCGCGGAGCAACCAAACATTACATTGACTATTTTAAGCAATATTTAGTAAACAATGTAACAGCTATGTCAATACAGTAACCAAAAAATTCTACCCCGCTTGCCACGGCGTTGTCGAAGACTATTGAGAATTATTGATAATAATTAGTTGTTTTATTTAATATTATTAAACAGACTTCTTTTACAAATTTATGTGTGTTGAATGAATCTGTCTGGTCATTGTAATGCGTTTTTGAATAGGGGTTAACGTGTACAAGGAAATCCCCCAAAGCGTAGATCAGTGCGGTGACCACTAGCCCCGTTAAACCGGCCCTTGGGAAAGTCCCGATTTTGCAGGTCGGGGAAAGAGGGTGGGAATTTTATGACGCCTCCGCCGCCGTCGCCGTCGCCGCCGACGGAGCCGGAAGCGACCCTTCCGGGTTAATACCTGCAGTAATTGCGGGGGCGGCCGCCTCATTAACCCTAATTAGGCTGCCTCTCGCCCAAACAGATACAACATAAAATCACCGCACACTTAAAAAAAATTAAATTATATAATCGCCTGGTTTGAAGATAAAAAATTATTTATTTCATGCAACTAGCGCAATCATGGGCGTAGCCAAAGAGGGGCTTCCGCTTATAAAAACTTCGAAAATAGTCAGTATGTAATCAATACCCGATACAAGATTCAATAATCCATCGGTCTTTTACCATACTTTTAGCCATGTTTCAGGAAAAAATTGTTCTCATTTTCTTAAGCTGCCGATTTTTTAAAAATATTTGACAGAGTATTATTCTTTTAGCTCTATTTCACCTAAAATTCTCCAGATTAATGAGCAAGAAACTAAAAATGTTATTAAAGTTCTATTTGTTGTAATCAATAGATGTTATTCAAGGCTTTAAGTTAAGAGAATTGGTATCACTCAAAACTACGGTTTAGCTGTCAGAGGTGTGAGAAAATGTCATTCGACGATCAGAACTTTGTAAGTGACTTTTTCCAAAAGAATGGAATATTTTAAGATATTTTTAGCATTGCATTGGCTATTTTTAAGTTATAATCAGATATTACATTTTTAAGAACATTTATTACACAAATTTAAACTAAATGTTTTGGTAAGACGTGAAGATGAATTTAGCATTAGATGAAACAAGTAATTCTTTTTCTCCGCTGTTTTTTTTAACCAGTGAAGAAAAAGAATTACTTGTTTCATTTAATACAAATTTAAAGTTGTACAACTTCTCAAAATTTGCTTATCTAACAATGAAAATAATAAAAATTCATTGAAAATTACATAACAATAATAATAACAATAACATAACTAAATTATAGCCGACAGTTCTTATAAAAATTGACACACATGTCAAAAATGGTCAATATTTTCAAGATATAGTCGTGAATTACACTTATCGATTACAACAAACAAAACTCTAATAATATTTTTAGTTTCTTGGTAATTACTCTGGATAGTTTTAGATAAAACACACTGTATATGATATATTTACAGAAGATGTAGAAAATATTTCAATTATGACAGATCTTTCATTATTATAAAGAAGCGTGTGAGGACCTTGATTGTAAATTGAAATTATTTCAGTTTAAAAAAAAATGGTTCACTTTTCCCATAATTTAAATAATTGATAATTGAAATACTAAATTTATTTCACTTTTAGCAATTGGTTGAAGATTTCGCTTGAAGTTAATGATTTATACGTGTGGCGCATGAAGTAAAATTTCGAGTTTAGAAAAGCCCCGTGAAAATTTGTCTCGGGTTCTAAACTCGAAATTTTACTTCATGCTTAGTCTGGGAGTGGAATCACTCGTTAGACGATCAACCAGAAAATTATTTTGTAGTAAAACGTTTTTATTTATTTATTTATTTACGTTTCGACTTTTACAATAATACAAAAATTAAACATATCGATAACAAAAATACAAAAATGGGCGCTTATGCTGGCTTAGATACTACAAGATTATTCAAATAAACTAAAAGTTAAATTATACTTGTATGAGTTACAAAATACCTACGAACTATAAACTATAAAGACACATGTTATTCATTAATAGAGTTTAAGTAGTCTAAACATTTTTTACGAAGCAATGAGATTGATGAATTAAACAAGTCAATATCATTCGGCAATGTGTTAAATAATCTTATAGTTCTGCATATAGTATTGTTAAATCCGTAATATTCCATTCGTCAAGAATATTATTTTAAAAAAAATTATTATGTCTACGTAAATGAGGCGGCAATGTACTAAAATTAAGTTGAACTAACAAATTACTGCATATCAAATCTCCGTTAATTAAGTTATATAAAATACATAAATCAGCAACAAGTCTACGTGTGTGTAACAAGGGAATATTTAAAACATTGCGAATGTACAATTTATCATAATTATTCAGTCCACTTCGATAGGCATAAAGTCTCAAGAATTTATTTTGGATTCTCTCCACTCTGGTGACATTACAGCTGACATGAGGGGACCATACAGGTGCAGCATATTCGAGTATAGGACGTACTAACGAAATATATAAGTGGCGCAAAGTATTAGCTGAGAAATTATACGAAAACCGATTAACAAACCCCAACGTTTTACTGGCCTTGCATGTGATTTGAGATATATGTTCCTTAAAAGTCAATTTTTGGTCAAATAAAACACCTAAATCATTTACAACTTTAACAGATGAGAGCGAACTATTGTTAATTGTATATGTGTAATCAAAGATATTTCTTTTCCGGGAGTAAGTAATTTTACAACATTTCTTTACGTTAAGATTAAGTTTATTCATAAAACACCACCGTTCTAAATGCATTAAATCATCCTGAATCGCCTTACAATCACTTTAATTTAAAACTTGTTTAAATCATTTTAGGTCATCGGCATAAATAAGAAATGTAAACGCTTTAAAATTGAGCGAAATGTCATTGATGAATAATAAGAATAACAAATGCCCGCAATGCGAGCCTTGGGGCACACCCGAGGTGACATCAATACACCTAGAAACGTGGTTATCGATTTTAACAAATTGAGTTCTATTGGTAAGGTAACTATTAATCCATTTCGTACTCATATCATCTAGACCCATGTTGGAAAGTTTAGAAACGAGTATACCATGGTGGACACGATCAAATGCCTTGGAGAAGTCGGTGTAGATGCAATCCACTTGACTTCCTTCTTCCAAGGCATCAAGAAGAAACGATTTAAACAGTAATAGGTTTGACATTGTCGAGCGTCCTTTACAGAAACCATGTTGTTCAGGTATTAATACATGTTCAAGAAACGATTAAAAACTTAAACATAAAATAAACAGAATTGATGTTGTTTTGCTTTGTTGTTCAAATTTAGAACTAACACAAATTCGTGTGAATTATTTGTGTTTTTGTAAACTTAGCATCTACAATTTTAAAATATGAATCATAATAAAAGTTATAGAGGATGAACAAACCTCGTTTTATTGCAGGAAATTAACTACTAAAGAAACAATTTTAGTAATAATATTACAAAATTTATAAATTTAACAATATTAATTGTAACGTGTTGGAAAAAGTTGAATCGATCAATTTTTAACAAAACTCCAAATGTTCAAAATGATCAGAAATTATTCAAATGAATGGAATTTATTTAATTAAAAAATTGACTAATAGAACAATATTCCACAAATAAAACACGTTTAGTTTAAAAGTAAGAAGTTGACGTCGTTGAATCTATAGTCACTTAATAAAGTCCCAGTTATACAAACATAAAGGAGTTGAAGCCTCCATCGTTAACCAATATAAATAGAGTTTCACCTAAAATTCCCCAGACTAATTATGAAGAAAATATGTTTTTTATTAAAGAAAAGTTTCTTTTCGAATCTGCTAAAAAGTTTAAGCGTTTTTTATAACTGTTTTTCAACAGTTAGATAAATAAATGTTAACTAGAATTAAGTTACATTCTTGTTAATATTAGTGTTTTATAATTTTCAATGTATTTTAAGGCCCAGTTGCACCAGAAATTTTGAACTCAATTTTAAGCAGAACTCAAGTTCAAGTTGACAGTTCCTATTGTTCTAATGTCACTTTGAACTCAAGTTCAGAGTTGAACCAGTTGTACATGTTTGGTGCAACTGGCTCTAAGTTATCTAAGCTAATTTTGAGAACTTGTATTACTTAAAATACGTGTATTTAAAGTTCTTGAAAATTATAAAATTGGTTATAACTTAAAAATAGCCAATGCAATTTTAAATTTGCATATGATAAAAATGTCTTAAAATATTTCATACTTTTATAAAAATTCACTTCTAAAGTTTTGATCATCGAATTACATTTTCTCACGCCTCTGACAGTTACAAGTTATACCAATTCCATCTTAATTTGAAGCGTTGAATAACATAACTATTGATTAAAACAAACAAAACCTTAATAACATTTTTAGTTCCTTGTTAATTAGTTTGGGAAATTTTAGGTGCAACACCTTGCATTTGCAATACCACATTGTGTGAAGTATATTGTATAGAATTAGTTATACAAAAATGACAATCAACTGACAAATACAAATTGACAGATTGTTAAAATTATGGAAATTAATTACATTTTACAGCAAATTTGCGGTCTACCCTTAGCATCTTTTGCATGTTCGTGTGGTTCCAATCACCTGTCACAATTTTTTAATACGTGTGCGTATTTTACCATTCGCAAATTTGCGCATGCGTGAGTGATTGCGATTGAATTCAAACTAGAAAAAAATTGGATTGGTCGCGTAGCGAAGCGGAGCGGTTGGGTTAGTAGACAGGTTTGCAATAGAATGCATTTCTTAAGTATCTTTGGACCTTCTGGTGATTCCCCATACTTCTAAGGTAGGCTAGGTTAGGTTGCAACTGATGTTTTCAAAGTGCTTCATAAAATAAAACGTCATAAAAATCTCTTCTAATCGCATTGTGATTCGTTCCATTTTTTTTAGGATTCGTATTCGAATGCAAATTTAGGTGATTAGAACCCCTACAAAAGGATTTAAATCCTGTGTCCTTCCGTTTTTAAACTTCACGTTAATCAGTGTTTTATACTCCTGGCGCATGAAGTAAAATTTCGAGTTTAGAAAAGCCTGAAAATTTGGATTTGCCGTCACTCGCTTCGCTCGCGACGGCAAATCCAAATTTTTAGGCTTTTCTAAACTCAAAATTTTACTTCACGCTTAATCTAGGAGTGGAAACATTCGTTCGAAGCTTTAAATTGATTTTAGGAAAACAACTAAATACTAAAAATGTATTTTTTAAAAATCTATGTTCGACAATTGGAAGTAATTTATTATCGAACAAGTAAGTTTAGTTTAATATTATTTGAAGTGACACTGATACTCATATTAATAATTATTATTATTAAACAAGGGATTCCACTTCCAAATTAAGCATGAAGTAAAATTTCGAGTTTAGAAAAGCCTGAAAATTTTACTTCATGCGCCCCGCGTATTAAACACTGAAATATTGCAAAGATAGAAATACATTTAAAAATACTTTTTCAAAATGAGTAGTGACCAAAATATTTAATTAACAAAATATTTACATTTTTCTTCACACGTTCTCAAGTCAGGGGTGGCGACTAATGGCGATTTATGGGTTAATTCAATATTGTACATGGATTAAATATCTATATTGAAGAATCAATTGTATTCATTATTGATACAATATTGTACATGTATTAAATATCTATATTGAAGGATCAATAATGATTATTATTGGTACAATATTGTCCACAAATTGAATATCTATTATTGAGTGTTCAATTATATTCATTATTGACACAATATTGTACAGAAATTGAATATCCATCATTGATTTTTATTGTAGATACAATATTAAAAACTGAATTTCTTTTATACTGGATTTATACAATATTGTATCTATAATAAATATTAATGTAATATCAATAAACGCAAACTACACTATGACAATATTGTGTGTACGTTGATAAACAATTTCAAGGTATAAATATAGATACAATTTTGCTATAATGTAAACTCAAGATTCATTTCTACTAGGGATACATTTTAAAGGTATATGATATGTATACATGTTGTAACAGTATCGACTTTTCGAACATCTGTTTCCGCACCTAAATTTGACCACAAGTTATTCTCTTTTTTTTTAGTTATTTTAAATTAAGCCGACCATATCGAGCTGCTGTTGCCTAATAAACAGTTTCATGCATATAGGGAATTTTTTTCAAGTATACATAACCCGATCTAATTTTCAGGCATTCGTTGTTTTGGAAGAAGTTCAACTTTAATTTTGTAACGAGTTTTATACTCCATGATTAAGCATAAATTAAAATTCAATTTTTTCGCCTTTCGATTGTTAAGTTCTTCAAATTCATTTTTGGCGGGAAGTTGATAATAAATAAATTCTTCCGCAACCTGGAACAACAGGTCGAACCCGAGGGGTATTTATTATTTAAGCGACAATGTCCCCAAGAAATCCGATACAAAGGTCAAAGAAATGTCGTTGATACCGAGATTTTGAATACACGTGTGGGCTTTGTGTGGAAAAAAAAAACTAGAGAAAATTTTGGCGGCCGGCTGCGCCCGGTTTCTCTCTGAAAAGGAACAGCTGATGGGCGAAAACCATGGGCTGTTAAAAATACGGCGATACAATCGAAATTGTGACTACCTGGAGGAACCAGCACGTGCTCAAAGTTGAAGGAGGACTATTGGCAAATTATTTATGGCTTTATTGTCGTTGATGAGATAATACACGAAAAAGTGAGAAGATTGTGATAATTAGTTATACAGTTTTATGGAAAAAATTGCAGCCTGTCTATTTTGAAGGCGAATTGTGTTACTTCATAGATTTTAAAATTGGGCCTAGTTGCACAAATATTTTATACTTATTGTTGGTGGTATGATACCAGCAAAGCGAATTTCATTTGTCCTATGCAGTGGCGTAGATAGGGGAGGATTTAGGGGATCAATACTCCTCCATGAGCCTTGAAAAATATAAGATTAAAATAAAAGGCTCTTTTTCTGTTACCGATAGAGCTGTCCAATAAAACGTTGCTATTTTCTTTTAAACAAACTCATTTTATTATAAAACAGGTTTCTTCCCACTGAGCAAACACATTTAGGTAATCTTTTATCAATAATTGTTTTATTGAGTTATGTGGAGTATTTAATCACAATAAAAAACACGTTTATTCCTTACTTCACTTTTATTCTTATTCGTTAGATGTACAACTAGGTGCGCAACTATATATACCTGACAAAGATAGGAAAAACCTAATTTTAATTACATAAGGTGTCGCAAGGCTGAAAAACATTAAGGGGATTAAAATTACGGACTGTTGATGGGATTACACTTTTTCGGAACTTGTAAAAGGTTTAACAAAGGGTTTTCCAAAGGACTTACATCAAAATTTAATAATTTATCTTTATGTTTGTGCATTTCAATGGCTTGTAACATATTTAATCGAAAATGTTATGATTGTTTTAGAATTGTGATATTGTCTGTTGAAAAATAATGTCCTGTTTTTAAATTACGGTCGGCTAAAGCGGATTTATCAATGTTTTTATTTTTGACATGATATACATGTTCTTTGAATCTTTTTAATAGATTCCTTTGAGTTTGGCCTATGTAACATTTATCACAATCATTGCATTTAATTGAATAAATTCCGGACTCTTCTAAGTGGCTCCTTTTTGTAAATTGATTGCCTAATAATGTTTATAATTTGTTGTTATTATAAAATGCAGTAGTCATATTGCATTAATTTAAGATCTTTGTGAATTGATTGGAAGTTCTGTTGTTATATATAAACCTAGCAAATTTGTTATTTTTTCTTTCTTTTTGTAGTGTGAGATTTGTGACGGAGTTTAATGTTTGGTTTCTTTTGTGTCTATTAATTAGTTTGTTAATTGTGAATTTGCCGTAACCTAATGAAATAGCTATTTTTCTTATTTGTGTTAATTCATTTTTTCTATTTTCTATTGAAAGAGGAAGATTTAAAGCTCTAAAAATTATGCTGTTAAATGCTGAAAGTTTGTGTTTACCTACCTAGTTGTAAGACTATTAGTTATTGATAATGAGTGCTTTGCACTCGAAATGTACATCTAACGAATAAAAATAAAAGTGAAGTAAGGAATAAAAGTGTATTTTATTGTGATCTTTTATCAACATTAAAACAACGTTTATTGCTGCTACAATGTTATTTGTCTGTTTTTTTGCTCAGTAGGCTAAATGAAAGCGTAAGAGAAATTATTAAATTCTCATTGCTAAAATTAAGAAGAATCATTAAATTTGCAAATAATGAATGAATTAAAAAAGGATAAAGTGTTTATCAACATATAAGGTCTGAAAATTTTGATTAGAATATATTAAAATTATTTCAAACAAATTCTGTCAGTCTTAAAATGATGCATTGCTTTATTTTTTAACTTTGGTTCAAATTTATAGATAAAATCAGCTCTTAAAATTGTCAACTGTCAAAATTGTCATATGTCTTTATAACTAGACAGCGACAGTTTGTAAGATAATAGAATTTTGCAATACGTGACTTTCCTTACAACGCCAAACTTAAAATTTTGATAACGTGACTGTTCCCACAACGCCAAACGTCATATTTTGACAACGTGACTGTCTCTACAACGCCAAATGTCATATTTTGACGACGCGACTGTCATTACAATGCACTAGCGGATTGCGGCCTAACTTCATGTGAGGTTCAAATCTAAGATACAAAAAATTAGGTTTAAAGCATTATAGTCTATTTCACGAATGTTTACACTCACGTCATCAATTATAAAATTCCGAATCAATCTGTTCAAGGTCATATGTAATTGCGCGCATTGGCGTAACGTTAAAAAGGGGTTTGGTGTTTAATTTATCTACTGAATCCTACATTGAAACCATAGAAATTGCATTCCAACATGTAATCTTAGGAAGAACTCATGCCAATGAATACGTTATTGGAATGCACTTACAAAATAAAATCCCAAAAGAATGATTACTGTTATGCGATTAACATTATTCCATTTACAATAATAATAAAATGCAATACAATTGGACGCGATAGAAATCTTGTTTGTGTGGGTGTTCATGAGGCTATTTATTTTGAATTATCTAATTTTCAAACCACGATTAAAAATATACTCAATGACATTAGAAGCGTAACACCAAGAAGGAATGATTTTTTTGAATTCATATTTTAGCAACAGAGTGACTATATTTAAAGCATACATTGATAACAATTTCAACCTTGTGCCCTTTATATTTATTGTGAGAAAAAAAAACACTTTTTCTTTTTTGATAAAACTATTTATATGAGCTGTTTAGTACAGATGTTTTTAGTTTTCGTGTTTCCGTTGAGTGTGTTAAGCTTAAATAAAATGCCTCGAGTCCGAAGACGTCCACAATATCACCATTTGAGCGATTTTGACCGGGGCCGAGTTGTTGCTTATCGAGATGTCGGTATGTCCTATCGCGAAATTGCCCGCCGTATTGATTCCACTGCAGCAACTGTAATACGTGTGTATCAGGTATGGACAGAAGAAGGTAGAGGAGCAAGAAGAAGACCAATTGGTCAACCAAGGCGTACCACAGAACGTCAAGATCGGCGCTTAAGACAAATAGCCCTGCGAGACCGTTTCGCTACTACGCGTCAAATCGGTGATCAATGGATTGGAGAAGAAGGTAGGCCCGTTAGTATGCGAACCTTATATCGCCGCATTCAATCCTTTGGGCTTCTTTCGTACCGTCCAAGATTAGTGCTTCCTTTAACAGCGAGACACTGTCGCCAAAGGTTGGACTGGTGCAGAGAACGGCAGCATTGGGAGGCAGAATGGCACGATGTCGTATTCAGCGATGAATCACGATTTTGTCTAGGCACGCATGATGGCCGTAGAAGGGTACGACACTACCGTGGAGAACGACCTGATCTTAGGTTTGCTATTGAGAGGCATGTACACAGGACTGCTGGAGTAATGGTTTGGGGGGCTATTGCTTATGGTAGTCGATCACCTCTTGTATTCACTCGAGGCAGTATGACAGCTGCGCGTTATGTTGAAGACGTCATACGACCGACTTTGTTGCCTTATTTAGATGGCCGCCCAGACGTACTTTTTCAACAAGATAACGCACGTCCCCATATTGCTCGTCGAACTATGAACTTTCTTAATGAAGCTGGTGTTAATGTTTTGGCGTGGCCGCCCCGTTCGCCGGATTTAAATCTAATTGAACATGTGTGGGATATCATGGGAAGAAGAATATTCTCTTTGCACCATCCTCCACAGACTCTAGCACAGTTGATCGATGAAATTCAAGTTGATGGAACGAGATGCCTCAAGAAGACATCGACCATCTCATTTTGTCGATGCCCAGACGTCTACAGGAGTGTATACAGCAAAGGGATCGCCAAACACATTATTCATTTTTTTTTTATTGTTTTTTAATAAAATTTCTTGAAAATGTAATCATTTTGTTCTTGATGTAAGACTACCATACTGGCAAAAAATCAAGTTAAAATAATAACTCCTTCTGGGTGTTACGCTTCTAATGTCATTGAGTATAGTTAACGACGTTGGATATTAACCAAATAGCGACCTTTCCTCTAAAATGACCGGAGATGCAGGAAAATGCATAAATGTGGTATTACATGATAAGCCCGTATTCTTGATCGAATCAACACCCGGAAATTTGGTGGAAGTTGATTTAATCATTATTACTGCCTGTTACATCATCGTCTAAACTACACCCATCCCCAATACGAATAATAAATTCTGGCACATTATCCAGAACGTTTTGGCTGATGTACCATCTGTCGATAATTGATTCTGTGCGTCTAACAACAGAGTCCCACCTTTCCGGAGTACTTTTTTCTAAGGATTTGTGCCACATGACCAACACTTCATTGTCTCCATATCCTTTTTCGCCTATATGAGCATCATAATATTGTTTTGCCTGTGCCCATATTAGTTCTATGGCGTTAAATTCGCAGTGATATGGTGGAAGTCGCAATATTTCATAGCCATGTTTGAGCAGATATTCGTCTACCACATATCTGTTAGGTCTAGCATATCGTTTGGCTAGGGATAACAGTTCCGCCTTGAACTAGTTACTTCCACAGGTTTATTGCTATCTTGTAGCCAATGTGTGATTTGTGCCTTTGTCGAAGAAATTTTGGGCTACTTTTCTACGAATACGCTGTGGTAAGGTGCATCCATAACCAGCCTACAAGTTTTGAAGTTGTTGCATAAATAAGGGAAGCATTCTCCACAAAACCTGTACTCTGACCAGCATGCAAAATAACGAAGCGCTCTCCCTCACCGACAGCTCTCCTTATTTTAACAATTCACCTCGTAGACTGCATCTAAAGGTAAAAGGGGACCTCCATTGCATTTTTCCTGGTTGAAGTAGTCCATTACTGTAAAAATCATATCTCGGGCTACTTCAGTAAGTCTTTTTTCAGGCATTTTGAGTTTATGGTTATAAAAAACTAGATCTAATCACAAAACAATTAATTCTACACGTACTTACACTATGAAAAAACACGAAAAACTCACGAAATAACTAAATCAAACAGAAATACTTGGAAGCTTGAAAACTTGGAACTGATAGTGACGCTACTGACGTTACTGGGAAGCGTTGTACTGGGGTAGACAAGCACTGTAATGGCGTCTTTGTCTAATGCATCGCCTCATGTTTCCAAACGGTGAGCACTGTTGTCGGTACTTGTATCAGGAGTCACAAGACTACGATGATGCGCATATAATAGTATAAAATGGTAGAATAACTGCTTGTCAAATATATTGTCATATTTTGACAACAGAACCAATGTCATATTTTGACACCGTGACTGTATACGACTGCCCCTGCAATGCCGAACGTTATATTTTAACAACGCGACTGTCCCTGCAAAGCCGAATGTCATATATTTTACAGCTGTCACGTTTGAAACATTTCGTTGATTAGCTCCAATAATATGATATTCGGCATTTGTGTTTTTTTAATATAATATATAAAATTACGAAAAAACTATTCATGAAAATGCAAACAATGTCTCAATTAATAAGACAACTCAAGACGATAAATATCCATTGAAACAATGGATATTTATCATCTTGAGATGTCTTATTTAATAAGACATTGTTTGCATTTTCACGAATAGTTTTGTTTCAATGGATATTTATCGTCTTGAGTTGTCTTATTAATTAAGACATTGTTTGCATTTTCACGAATAGTTTTTTCGTAATTTTATATATTATGTTTAAAGTGTGCAAACTATAAGAAGTGTAAGCTTATTTTCTCGAATTCAAATAGTTTTGAATTTGAATTTATCGCGTTTTTAATTTTTTTTTTATTTAAATCTTTGTTTATACCGGGTGTTGACTTGGCGGACGCAACATAGGAAATCACATGTTAATTTTAAAATGTTCAAATATTGGCTTCCCTATTTAATTTTCTGGGCTTTTCTAAACTCGAAATTTCACTTCATGCGTTACGCGTACAAAACAAAAATATTATGAAATTATGTATATATGAACCACACTTGAAATCAGTGTTTTATACGCGTGGCGCATGAAGTAAAATTTCGAGTTTAGAAAAGCCCAGAAAATTTGTCTCGGGTCGCTGCGCGACCCGAGACAAATTTTCACGGGGCTTTTCTAAACTCGAAATTTTACTTCATGCTTAGTCTGGGAGTGGAAAACACTCGGTTAAAGCTTCAAATTGAACTTTAGTAAAAATCAACGAATGTCGGAAAATTCACAGCTAAAATAATTAAGAAAGAGTAATGTGATTTTATAAAAATAATGACATACCATGGAATTGATACAACAATTGCGGATATTCCCTGTTTTTTTAAGTTCAATTTCAAGCTTTAAACAAGTGTTTTCCACTCCCAGACTAAGCATGAAGTAAAATTTCGAGTTTAGAAAAGCCCTGTGAAAATTTGTCGAGGGTCGCGCAGCGACCCGAGACAAATTTTCTGGGCTTTTCTAAACTCGAAATTTTACTTCATGCGCCACGCGTACAAAACAAAAATATTGTGAATTTATGTATATATCAGAGCTGGGACGAATCCTCGTGAAAAGGATTCCAATCACGAATCCGAATCACCTTATATGATTCGAATCACGAGTACTCCAATAAAGGATTCGTAAGAGATAAATATGATTCGAATCAAAGATTCGAATTTTTTCAAATCACGAATACAAATCCTTTAAGAATAAATTTTGTTTGATTATTTTTGCAACCATTAACATATAAATATCGTTATCAGTTGTTTTAACAAAAATATTCAAAACCTAATTATTTATTATTAACCCTGAACATTGTTGATAACAGACTGAATATCTGTGTTACTCTGATTAAAAATATATTTGTGTGTTTTTGAACTTCACTTCAAATCAGTGTCTTGTACGCGTGGCGCATGAAGTAAAATTTCGAGTTTATAAAAGCTGATTGATTTTACTGCTGTTCATAAAAACAAATTTGGAAAGTGCCAAATTTGGCTGCACGAGAGAAATATTTCTAATATTAAATATCGGGAGATTTAACTTAAGTAGTGTCTTCTAAACTTCACCCGCGTCGTTCGGCACGAAAATATTCGCTCGCTTTGGCGATTTCCAACCGCAGTATTTTGCACCGGGACCTCAAAATGCATCCCTACAAAATGTTTGTTGCACAGGAATTAATTGAAAGGGATTTTTAAATTGTGTCGCGATCTCCGAGAACTCCCAATAGGCGATGTTGTGCTCTTCGCGGACGAAGCCCATTTTTACCTTTGTGGCGCCGTAAACAGGCAGAATTTTCGATATTGGAGTGACGAAAATCCTCGGGAAATCCATCAGAAACCCCTCCATAGCCCAAAAGTGACTGTGTGCTGTGCTTTTTCCCGCCTAGGCGTCTGGGGGCCTTACTTTTTTGAAGAAAATGGGCAAACCGTAACGGTCAACAGCGAGCGCTATTGTTTCATACTGGAAAATTTTCTTCAACCCAAAATCGAAGAAAATGGCCCGGAAAATGTGTGGTTTCAACAGGATGGTGCAACCACCCACACATCGCGACGATCAATGGACATTCTCAGGGAAATGATTCCCGGACGCCTCATTTCTCTGAGAGGTGATATTGACTGGCCGCCGCGCTCACCGGATCTCACTCCATGTGACTTCTTCCTTTGGGGTTACCTCAAATCGAAGGTATTCCAGCATCGACCAAGGACCTTTCTTGCTTTACGAAGGGAAATTGCTCGGGCAATTGAAGAAATTCCTGTGGAAATGACGGTGAAAGTCATGGAAAGCTACCGCGAGCGCCTAAATCAGTGTATCCGCTCCCAAGGACGACATTTGAGTGATGTGCTTTTCAAAACTTAAATTTAAAAATGGCATAAAATTTGCGATATGTTAATAACAAAATTTTTTTGTCAAGTTGAGTGGTTTTAATTTTATAACGTTTTGAAATCGGATAGGTTTTTCTGCCCCACCCTGTATAACGTTATTTGTTTGTTTTTTTGCTCAGTGGGACGTGTAGCTCTTCGGGAATAGGTTCTCTGGATTCATCAGAAAGTTCGTTATCATTATCTGTATTTTCAGGCTCTTTTCGTCTTTATTCCCAAATAGAACAAGTGGATTTACTTTACCAATAGGTGCTGCAATTAAAATATGGATTAGCTGGAATTTCCGGGTCTTCAGCAGGAATCTCAATCGGAATTGGTCTAATTGGTGAGACTTGGGGACCTTGTGCATCTTCTGCGGAAATCTCAATTGGAATTGGTCTGATTGGTGATACTTGCGGACCTTGTGCATTTTTAGCAGAAACCTCATCTGGAATTGGTAGTATTTGCGGAACTGGTACATCTTCAGCAGAAATCTCAATTGGAACTGGTCTGATTGAAGGAGCTTTACGAGTTTCGGGCCTATTCCTAAGATGAAGTAAAATTTCGAGTTTAGAAAAGCCCCGCGTACAAAATTTGTCAAGGGTCGTGCAGCGACTGAGACAAATTTTCACGGGGCTATTCTAAACTCGAAATTTTACTTCATGCGCCACGCGTATAAAACACTGATTTAAAATGAAGTTAAAAATGCACTTAAAACCAACCAAACTTCGATATTTTTTTAAAATTGGATGTTTTATTTCCTGTACATGCTGAAAACCTTCAGATATTCGTTGTTTTCTTGTAAAAAAACTTCGAATCCCTGTAGTTCTTCGGTCTCCGAAGACCATGAGTGGTTCTTCGAGCTGTAGCCTTTGTAAAATGGTAATAAACTTAGTAATCTAGAATAATCCTTCAGTTTGAAACTTCTAAGAACGAGTGTTGTCCACTCCCAGACTAAGCATAAAGTAAAATTTCGAGTTTAGAAAAGCCCCGTGTAGAAAATTTATCAAGTGTTACTCAGCGACCCGAGACAAATTTTCATGGGGATTTTCTAAACTCGAAATTTTGCTTCATGCGCCCGCGCATTAAACAGTGATTTAACGAAAAATTAAAAAAAAACACAAAACAAATGTTTCATGTTAATCCTCACAATTAATTCGAATTATTTTTTACGATTCAAATCCTTTTGTATACATTCGAATCCTTTTGTAAATATTCGAATCCTTTTATAAATATTCAAATCCTTCTATGATGACTCGAATCACCCGCATTTGGATTCGAATACGAATCCTCTTAAAAATATGTAACGAATCCGGATCACGAATCCAGTTTAGCTAAAGTATTCGAATGCCTCTTTTGAATCCTCTAAAAAGATTCGATTCCAGGATTCGAATCTTGGATGATTTGAATCCGGCCCAGCTGTGGTATATATGAACCACACTTAAAATCAGTGTTTTATACGCGTGGCGCATGAAGTAAAATTTCGAGTTTAGAAAAGCCCAGAAAATTTGTCTCGGGTCGCTGCGCGACCCTCGACAAATTTTCACGGGGCTTTTCTAAACTCGAAATTTTACTTCATGCTTAGTCTGGAAGTGGAAAACACTCGTTTAAAGCTTCAAATTGAACTTTTTAAAAAATCAACGAATGTCGGAAAAATCGCAGCTAAAACAATTAAGAAAAATTAATGTGATTTTATAAAAATAATGACATTCCATGGAATTGATACAACAATTGCGGATATTTCCTGTTTTTTTGTAAAGTTCAATTTGAAGCTTTAAATAAGTGTTTTCCACTCCCTGACTAAGCATGAAGTAAAATTTCGAGTTTAGAAAAGCCCCGTGAAAATTTGTTGAGGGTCGCGCAGCGACCCGAGACAAATTTTCTGGGCTTTTCTAAACTCGAAATTTTACTTCATGCGCCACGCGTACAAAACAAAAATTTTGTGAATTTATGTATATATGAACCACACTTGAAATCATTGTTTTATACGCGTGGCGCATGAAGTAAAATTTCGAGTTTAGAAAAGCCCAGAAAATTTGTCTCGGGTCGCTGCGCGACCCTCGACAAATTTTCACGGGGCTTTTCTAAACTCGAAATTTTACTTCATGCTTAGTCTGGGAGTGGAAAACACTCGATTAAAGCTTCAAATTGAACTTTTTTAAAAATCAACAAATGTGGGAAAATTCACAGCTAAAATAATTAAGAAAAAGTAATGTGATTTTATAAAAATAATGACATACCATGGAATTGATACAACAATTGCGGATGTTTCCTGTTTTCTTGTAAAGTTCAATTTGAAGCTTTAAATAAGTGTTTTCCACTCCCTGACTAAGCATGAAGTAAAATTTCGAGTTTAGAAAAGCCCCGTGAAAATTTGTTGAGGGTCGCGCAGCGACCCGAGACAAATTTTCTGGGCTTTTCTAAACTCGAAATTTTACTTCATGCGCCACGCGTACAAAACAAAACTTTTGTGAATTTATGTATATATGAACCACACTTGAAATCATTGTTTTATACGCGTGGCGCATGAAGTAAAATTTCGAGTTTAGAAAAGCCCAGAAAATTTGTCTCGGGTCGCTGCGCGACCCTCGACAAATTTTCACGGGGCTTTTCTAAACTCGAAATTTTACTTCATGCTTAGTCTGGGAGTGGAAAACACTCGATTAAAGCTTCAAATTGAACTTTTTTAAAAATCAACAAATGTGGGAAAATTCACAGCTAAAATAATTAAGAAAAAGTAATGTGATTTTATAAAAATAATGACATACCATGGAATTGATACAACAATTGCGGATGTTTCCTGTTTTCTTGTAAAGTTCAATTTGAAGCTTTAAATAAGTGTTTTCCACTCCCTGACTAAGCATGAAGTAAAATTTCGAGTTTAGAAAAGCCCCGTGAAAATTTGTTGAGGGTCGCGCAGCGACCCGAGACAAATTTTCTGGGCTTTTCTAAACTCGAAATTTTACTTCATGCGCCACGCGTACAAAACAAAACTTTTGTGAATTTATGTATATATGAACCACACTTGAAATCATTGTTTTATACGCGTGGCGCATGAAGTAAAATTTCGAGTTTAGAAAAGCCCAGAAAATTTGTCTCGGGTCGCTGCGCGACCCTCGACAAATTTTCACGGGGCTTTTCTAAACTCGAAATTTTACTTCATGCTTAGTCTGGGAGTGGAAAACACTCGATTAAAGCTTCAAATTGAACTTTTTTAAAAATCAACAAATGTGGGAAAATTCACAGCTAAAATAATTAAGAAAAAGTAATGTGATTTTATAAAAATAATGACATACCATGGAATTGATACAACAATTGCGGATGTTTCCTGTTTTCTTGTAAAGTTCAATTTGAAGCTTTAAATAAGTGTTTTCCACTCCCTGACTAAGCATGAAGTAAAATTTCGAGTTTAGAAAAGCCCCGTGAAAATTTGTTGAGGGTCGCTGCGCGACCCTCAACAAATTTTCACGGGGCTTTTCTAAACTCGAAATTTTACTTCATGCTTAGTCTGGGAGTGGAAAACACTCGATTAAAGCTTCAAATTGAACTTTTTTAAAAATCAACAAATGTGGGAAAATTCACAGCTAAAATAATTAAGAAAAAGTAATGTGATTTTATAAAAATAATGACATACCATGGAATTGATACAACAATTGCGGATGTTTCCTGTTTTCTTGTAAAGTTCAATTTGAAGCTTTAAATAAGTGTTTTCCACTCCCTGACTAAGCATGAAGTAAAATTTCGAGTTTAGAAAAGCCCCGTGAAAATTTGTTGAGGGTCGCGCAGCGACCCGAGACAAATTTTCTGGGCTTTTCTAAACTCGAAATTTTACTTCATGCGCCACGCGTACAAAACAAAAATTTTGTGAATTTATGTATATATGAACCACACTTGAAATCATTGTTTTATACGCGTGGCGCATGAAGTAAAATTAAGAGTTTAGAAAAGCCCAGAAAATTTGTCTCGGGTCGCTGCGCGACCCTCGACAAATTTTCACGGGGCTTTTCTAAACTCGAAATTTTACTTCATGCTTAGTGTGGGAGTGGAAAACACTCGATTAAAGCTTCAAATTGAACTTTTTTAAATGTCAACAAATGTGGGAAAATTCACAGCTAAAATAATTAAGAAAAAGTAATGTGATTTTATAAAAATAATGACATACCATGGAATTGATGCAACAATTGCGGATATTTACTGTTTTTTTTTTAAGTTCAATTTGAAGCTTTAAACAAGTGTTTTCCACTCACAGACTAAGCATGAAGTAAAATTTCGAATTTAGAAAAGCCCTGTGTTTAAAAATGCGCTGTAAAAAAAATTAAATAAAGTAATAACATATTAAACTATTTACATTTTATTGTTTGTCATTATGACATATTTTGAATGTAAAAATTGAACAAATTATGGGAATTTATTAGGAAGAGCAACGTTTCAAATATTCATATCTTGATAATTTTTTGGAATATTATTATGAAATTTTGTGTGCTTATTTTATTAATCAAACATGCTCTTTTAAAATATATGAAACTAAAAACACCCCATCAATAGTTTTTGAGTAATTTTCAATTGAACGTATAAGTTGAATAATTTTGTGCAATGTTTACGACTATTTCCTTCAACAAATGTCTACCAATCATATTACGAGAATTCATTTTCATTGCCCAATCACAATTAAATTTCCGCGAAAATTGCATAGTAGGTGAAAATTCTACGAAAAATTACAGCGAAAATTGCACTGTTGTGACATCACATGTCAGGTTTCAATCAATTTCTCTCAATCTTTCAAAATTAAAGTTTTTTTGATCTAACTCGTATTTTCTTTCATCACAGAATGTCATAAATTGTCTCCAAACGAACTCTTTACTCTTTCTTGTATTTTCGGATGAATTTTTCTCGATATTTTTCGATATATCTTTCGAAGAAAAACTTCCGAAGCGATTCATGTTGACACATTATGTGACACTGATTGATAATTAATATTTTAAATAATACGTCAACTTGATTAAAAATCGTAGTTTTCAGGAAATAGTCTATTAAATACATTTCGTGCATTAAAAATGCTCTGAAATTTAGTACTCGTTGCCTTTAAGAAACTACATTCGTTTATTTTGATTGTGATTTGACTGAAAAAGTGCCCTCGACGCTTCGCGTCTCGGGCACTTTTTGTCAAATCACAATCAAAATGGACTCATGCAGTTTCTATGCAACGGCTTTTCGTGCAAAAGTTTCGATCATTTTTAATGCACTTAATATATTACTATTGAAAATTAAAAGTGCAAAGATTCATATCTTGATAAGTTTTTACATTTTCTATACGATATTTTATTACTTTTTCAAAATATATAAAAATCTAAAACATCCCATTACTACTTTTTAAGTAATTTCAGATCGAACATGAAAATTGAATATTTTTATGCGATTTTTAGGAAGATAACAATTTTAAAACTCCTTATCTTAATAATTTTTAGGAATATCTTTATAAAATTTTGTGTGAATATTACCCCATTGATAGTTTTGAGTAAATTTTAATTGATTTTTAGGAAGATGACAATTTCAAAGGTTCTTATCTTAGTAATTTTTAGGAATATCTTTATAAAATTTTGTGTAAATAGTGTTCTTTTAAAATAAATGATAATCCAAAAATACCCCACTGCTAGTTTTTGAGTAAATTTTAATTGAACGTAAAAGTTGAATAATTTTGTGCAATTTTTACGAAAATTAAAATTTCAAAAATGCATATCTTGATAAGTTTTGGCATTATCTACACAAAATTGTATGTGAGTATTGAGTAAACATTGCTTTTTCAAAATATATAAAAATCCTAGATATCCCATTGCAACTTTTTGAGTAATTTCAGATTGAACGTGAAAATTGAATAACTTTATGCGATTTTTAGGAAGATGACAATTTCAAAGGTTCTTATCTTAGTAATTTTTAGGAATATCTTTATAAAATTTTGTGTAAATATTGTTCTTTTAAAATAAATGATAATCCAAAAATACCCCACTGCTAGTTTTTGAGTAAATTTTAATTGAACGTAAAAGTTGAATAATTTTGTGCAATTTTTACGAAAATTTAAATTTCAAAGATTCATATCTTGATAAGTTTTGGCATTATCTACACGAAATTGTATGTGAGTATTGAGTAAACATTACTCTTTGAAAATATATAAAAATCTAAAATATCCCATTAGAACTTTTTGAGTAATTTCAGATTGAACGTGAAAAAACTTTATGCGATTTTTAGGAAGATGACAATTTCAAAGGTTCTTATCTTAATAATTTTTAGGAATATCTTTATAAAATTTTGTGTAAATATTGTTCTTTTAAAATAAATGATAATCTAAAAATACCCCATTGCTAGTTTTTGAATAAATTTTAATTGAACGTAAAAGTTGAATAATTTTGTGCAACTTTTACGAAAATTAAAATTTCAAAGATGAATATCTTGATAAGTTTTGGCATTATCTACACGAAATTGTATGTGAGTATTGAGTAAACATTGCTATTTCAAAATATATAAAAATCCTAGATATCCCATTACAACTTTTTGAGTAATTTCAGATTGAACGTGAAAATTGAATAACTTTATGTGATTTTTAGGAAGATGACAATTTCAAAGGTTCTTATCTTAATAATTTTTAGGAATATCTTTATAAAATTTTGTGTAAATATTGTTCTTTTAAAATAAATGATAATCCAAAAATACCCCATTGATAGTTTTTGAGTAAATTTTAATTGAACGTAAAAGTTGAATAATCTTGTGCAATTTTTACGAAAATTAAAATTTCAAAGATTCATATCTTGATAAGTTTTGGCATTATCTACACGAAATTGTATGTGAGTATTGAGTAAACATTGCTATTTCAAAATATATAAAAATCCTAGATATCCCATTACAACTTTTTGAGTAATTTCAGATTGAACGTGAAAATTGAATAACTTTATGTGATTTTTAGGAAGATGACAATTTTAAAGGTTCTTATCTTAATAATTTTTAGGAATATCTTTATAAAATTTTGTGTAAATATTGTTCTTTTAAAATAAATGATAATCCAAAAATACCCCATTGATAGTTTTTGAGTAAATTTTAATTGAACGTAAAAGTTGAATAATCTTGTGCAATTTTTACGAAAATTAAAATTTCAAAGATTCATATCTTGATAAGTTTTGGCATTATCTACACGAAATTGTATGTGAGTATTGAGTAAACATTACTCTTTCAAAATATATAAAAATCTAAAATATTATATTATTATTATATTATAAATTTCAGGCTTTTTAAACTCGAAATTTTACTTCATGCGCCACGCGTATAAAACACTGAAATTATGAAACTTAAAATATTATTGTTTAGCGGTATATTTTGAATCTTGCTTTAGCAGTTTATTTTTATTACTGATTTAGCAGTGTTATAAACTTCACTTTAATTCAATGTTTTATACGCGTGGCGCATGATGTAACATTTCGAGTTTAGAGAAGCCTGAAAATTTTCAGGCTTTTCTAAACTCGAAATTTTACTTTTTGCCTAGCCTGGGAGTGGAAAACATCGTTTAAAGCTTCAATTTGGATTTCTAAAAGATATAACTTCAAAATATTTTCAAATTCTATTTGAAAACTCTTCAGTCGCACATTTTAGAGTTTTTGTTGTTAACAATAATGTAAATTCGATTAATGAAAGGAAAACATAAAATCTGATGACAATTTCAAAGGTTCTTATCTTAATAATTTTTAGGAATATCTTTATAAAATTTTGTGTAAATATTGTTCTTTTAAAATAAATGATAATCCAAAAATACCCCATTGATAGTTTTTCAGTAAATTTTAAATGAACGTAAAAGTTGAATAATCTTGTGCAATTTTTACGAAAATTAAAATTTCAAAGATTCATATCTTGATAAGTTTTGGCATTATCTACACGAAATTGTATGTGAGTATTGAGTAAACATTACTCTTTCAAAATATATAAAAATCTAAAATATCCCATTAGAACTTTTTGAGTAATTTCAGATTGAACGTGAAAAAACTTTATGCGATTTTTAGAAAGATGACAATTTCAGAGGTTCTTATCTTAATAATTTTTAGGAATATCTTTATAAAATTTTGTGTAAATAGTGTTCTTTTAAAATAAATGATAATCCAAAAATACCCCATTGATAGTTTTTGAGTAAATTTTAATTGAACGTAAAAGTTGAATAATCTTGTGTAATTTTTACGAAAATTAAAATTTCAAAGATTCATATCTTAATAAGTTTTGGCATTATCTACACGAAATTGTATGTGAGTATTGAGTAAACATTGCTCTTTCAAAATATATAAAAATCTAAAATATCCCATTACAACTTTTTGAGTAATTTCAGATTGAACGTGAAAAATGAATAATTTCATGCGATTTTTAGGAAGATGACAATTTCAAAGGTTCTTATCTTAATAATTTTTAGGAATATCTTTATAAAATTTTGTGTGGATATTTAGTAAACATTGCTTTTTTAAAATATATTAAAATCTAAAAATACCCCATTGATAATTTTTGAGCAAATTATAATTGAACGTAAATAAATATATTAATTTTATGCGATTTTTGGGATAATAAAAAATCTTAGGTAAGGTTAGGTTATTCCAAAAATCTTTTATAATTGAAGCAGCTGGAATAATTTACTATTTATTTTAACTATTCTTATTATCCTAAAGAAAATTGATTAAATTTTGATAGCGCAACATTTGGTTAGATGAATTAAATTTTTGTAAAATTTATTAACGCGAGGTCAAACTTAAACAATATATTTTGAACTTCAATTTAAATCTTAGTTTTATACGCGTGGCGCATAAAGTAAGATTTCGGGTTTAGAAAAGCCTAAAAATTTGGATTTGCCGTGGCGCGCGAGCGAAGCGAGTTTTCAGGCATTTCTAAACCCGAAATCTTACTTTATGCTTAGTCTGGGAGAGGAAGCCTATGTTAAAAAATAACATAAATTAATTATATTTGACTTTTGTCAAGATTTTATAAGGATAATTAAGTTACTTACGTGGGCAAAATTACAAACTTTACGTCACTTTTATCTAGAATAAATATTGATTTCAAACGTCACTGTCAAGCTGTGTGTAACTGTAAAAATTGTCAAAATAGGAAAAAAGCAAGTGTATAAAGGTCATTATGACATAACTTTCAACAGTGTCGGCCCACAAGATCACAATTTTTCTTAGTATTGTCGTTTCCACTATTTTCAATATTTTCACATGTTTTTCTATTTTGAGACAATTTATGATATATTGCGTCACTTTTGACAGAACATTTAAGTGCGTCATTTTTTCTTACACTTTTGACACCTTTTCTTAATATTTCTCCAAGTTTTGACGCACACAACGCATTTATCGCATTTTGTTTAACAAGTTCAACGTCACTTTTTACAATTGATGTTTATCGAGACATTTGGGCATAAGTCAGCGCCGACATTGACGTTTGTCAATAGTGACAGTTGACAGTAGTCGAGTAGCCCTCTAGGGTCCCTTCTTTGTATTTCTACTGTTGTAATTCTACATATGACACATGATTGCCAGCTCAAATACCTCGCTCTTTTCAATGGCGTACAAATTATATATAATACATATCTCTCTCGTGTACATCTCTAGAAATAAACACGCAAATCATTTAATGGCGGATGATTCACTCGATTGAAAAAGGACAGACGAATCACCTATAAATAAAATAATTGGGCGATTGATTAAGCGGCGGAAAAAAAATGCCGCCTCCAGGGGCGTAACCAGCGCCAATTTCCTCTTAATCGCGTTAAGAATTAATAAACTCGCGTTCCGAGGGGAGGCGCTCTTGACGGATTCCATTTATTCCCCGAAATGAGGAAATTTAAAAACGCCAACATTTCTTGAACCCACAAATGCACGCACACACACAAATCTCATTAGTGAAAATTAAATTCGCAAATTATTTTCTAATTGGAAATTTTCTCCCTGAACTTAATCTTAAACACCGCCATCTAACCCATAGCATTGCAACCAAACCTAACCTAAAATACATTCGATCATTGTATTTCGTGTGCTATACCATACCTTACCAGGTTTTCCAAATTAGTGATTTTGTCATCAAATCTGGTGTTTTCCACTTTCGGATTCAGCAAATCATTTGTGATTGAGACATGGGTGAATTCTGACGTTTGTTGTAAGTTTTAAGTGACAATCTAGTGATTTACAGTTATCTATTAAAATTAGGTGAATTAAAGTTAAAATACAGTTGATTCTGAAAATTTTAAAAGACCTGAACCCAAGCATTTGCAATCAGAATAACCTAAATACCTGCAATCTAACTTAACCTAAGTATTTGTCAAATAACCTAACTTAACCTAAATACCTGCAACCTAACTTAACCTAAGTACTTGTCATTAAATCCTACTGCGCAACTACTACCTATTCTACTTGTCATAGAACCGTAAATCATTTTACTTAGCCTGCGCATCTGGAATGAAGGTTGAAAAATGAATTAAACCATTTTACTTAGCCTACGCATCTGATATGACAGCACTAGCGGCTCGCGGCCTAACTTCATGTGAGGCTCAAATCCAAGATACAAAAAATGAGGTTAATCCATACTCCTTATGTCACGGAATTACGTGCGTTTAGCAACACAACGAGCGCACCTTTTAATTCCAAAATACATTACCTTGGCATTTTGTTTCACATGAAGTTGGCCACCGGCCGCCACTGTATGACAGTTAGAAGAATTGGATTAGGTAGCCGTAAGTTAGATAGCCTTAAGTTATGTAGCCGTAATTTAACCCAATATAATTTTAGTTTTTGTTATCAAATGTAACGTAGTCTATGTAACAGTTAATTAGTATTTCCATAACCTTAACTTAAGCTAGGTACTTGTCGTTTAATCTAATTGCGCACCTTCTACCTATTCTGCGTGTCATAGAAACCTAAACCATTTTACTTAGCGTACGCACCTAAAATGTCAAAATTAAAAGAGTTGGGTAAGCTGTAAGTTAACCTTACTTTTTTGTCTGTCATTTAAACTAATTTAATTTTAGTTTATGTTATAAAATCTAACCTAATCTATGTAACAGTTGATTGGCCTTTCCAAATGTTATGCATCATCTTAGTTAAAAAAGGTTATTTCATTAAACTTTGCAATTGATTAAGCTTTTATCTAATCTAACTTTAGTACATGCATACAATGAATTTTTCTTTTAAGTATACATATGCATTACACTGTAAATTTTCCGACATTCGTTTTCTTTTGTAAAGTTTAAATTGATGCTTTAAAAGTGTATTTTCAACTCCCAGATTAAGCATAAAGTAACATTTCGGGTTTAGAAAAGCCTAAAAATTTGGTTTGGTGGCGTAGCGAAGCGGAGCGACCAAACCAAATTTTCAGGCTTTTTTAAACTCGAAATTTTACTTCATGCGCCACGCGTATAAAACACTGAAATTATGAAATTCAAAATATTATTGTTTAGCGGTATATTTTGAATCCTGCTTTAGCAGTTTATTTTTAGTACTGATTTAGCAGTGTTATAAACTTCACTTTAATTCAATGTTTTACACGCGTGGCGCATGATGTAACATTTCGAGTTTAGAAAAGCCTGAAAATGTTCAGGCTTTTCTAAACTCGAAATTTTACTTGATGCCTAGCCTGGGAGTGGAAAACATTGTTTAAAGCTTCAATTTGGATTTCTAAAAGATATAACTTCAAAATATTTTCAATAATATTTTAAATCAGCGAAAATATGTAGAAAAAAAAGGTATCAAATTCTTTTTGAAAATTCTTCAGTCGCACATTTTAGAGTTATTGTTGTTAACAATAATGTAAATTCGTTTAATGAAAGGAAAACATTAAATCTGGTGATTTTTAGATTTATATTTTATACGTTTAAAGGTTTACAGTTGGCATCGCTGAACCTTACCTGACTTATCCCCAGATTAGATCACAATGTTTAAGATTAGGTTAGGCGACAGTGCCTAAAGTTAGGTTAGGTTACAATTGTTAAAAGAAAGCACTTGGTTAAATATCACAAATATTTTGTTTTTTTATTCCAACTAGTTTCGACTTTAAATCATTCTCAAGGAATACAGAAAATAAATAATAATAATTAATAATAATTTTATGTATTCCTCGAGAATAACTCAAAGTCGAAACTAGTTGGAGTAAAAAACCAAAATATTAGTGAATATTAACCAAGTATTTCCTTTTAAAATCATAATTAAAAATGTTTCACCATGTGGAAGACAAGATTCAGAAAAACCGTTCTTAACCTAACCTAACTGTAAGCACGGTTTAATGTTAGGCTAAATGATAATGTTCAAAGTAAGATTACATTCCTTACCCTAACCTAACTTGGGCGCCCTTAACTTCAGGGCTATAGTGTCACTGTATTTAAGAGAGTAGCGCAAACTGGCATCCATCTTGACGCCTTTAGGCGCCAAATTCAAACTAAATCAAATTAACAGAACGCGCGTCAATCATTATAGGATATGTTTGGTTCGATTCGTTCGATTCAACTAACATATTCGTTTAAGCTTACACAAAATCAACATAAATGCATTAATAGAGCGTTGTAACAAATCAAATTAAATTAGATTTTAAATATTTCATTGTATAATTCAATATCCGGAGGTGTATTTGCACGGGAAGTAGTTGTTTCAATGGATATTTATCGTCTTAAGTTGTCTTATTAATTAAGACATTGTTTGCATATTCACGAATAGTTTTTTCGTAATTTTATATATTATGTTTAAAGTGTGCAAACTATAAGAAGCGTAAGCTTATTTTCTCGAATTCAAATAGTTTTGAATTTGAATTTTATAAATGCATTATTTATTTTTGTAAATACCTGAACTATTTAGTAGATGTGGAAATTGTAATTATACCATTTCAACTCACATTTAAAACGATTGTGCACATTAATTGAAATGATTTTAAGCTGGGTTTTTGCAGATTTAGGTTTACGAAGACATTGCCAAAATGTGACGTTTAACCTTAAAATTTTAAAGCTGCATACCGGAACATACGTTTTCGCATGTTTCATCTAAAAACCGTAGCAGACATATTATGAAGTTTTTTGTCTCTTTTCACGTAATCTGATAATATTAAACTATTTTCGTATTACATGCATTTGTGCAGAAAGCACTAGAAATCAAGAAAACCATACACCTCTCGTGAATTACACCTTAGATTTTGGCGGGTCTAGTAGAAATTAGCTAGTAATAAACTTTTTGATACTAACGGCGCTTATTAATAAGGATATTATTGTTTGCACGTAAAAAGCGCGGGAAAATCCGCACTAGCCGAACAGCGAACTAAAAATTCCGCAGGTTTTGATTAATCAAAAAATCCAATTACACACTCACACATACGGGGAAAACAATAAGAAGCTCTGCATGCGCGTATGCGAAAAAGCTCGAAAGAAAAAGCGTTTCGGCTTTTGTCCGCCGTTGTGCATGTGTGTGTGTGTCTCTCGGGGCAGTCCGTGTGCGGAAGCTCCGGAGACGCGCGAGTGCAGCCGAAAGCTCGGGGAATGCATTTCTCTGATTGGCGCAGGGCGCGACAGATGCGAAGCGCGAACATGAAAGCTGCAAAGAATGTGTGTGCGTAGCGTCAGTCGTCCTTTCAGTACGTGCGTGTTTAGTGGTGTGTGCGTGCTACGATTTTTTTTTAATTTGTAAATTTCACATGGTTAGTGCTTTTTCTCATAAGTTCAACGTAAATAAAGAAAATTGTTTGTAAAATTGAGGAATCGAAAATAACGTGCGCTCGATTCAATAATAATAATTTGCGAAAACTTGTTTATTTACGTACTAGTGCTGTAAAGTGCGCATTACGACCACCGATCCTAGTTTGCACCCCCGCGTTTGATTTTTGGGATTTACTTGTGTGGTTTGATTTGTCGCTGGTAACGTATTCATCAGTGCATTTCTTTGTTTTGTTTTGTTTTGGATAATTGTGTTGTTTTGGAATTGAGTTTTATTATTGCCCACCGGAGCTTTTGGTGGTGAATCAGGCTCCGTGATCGACCCAGGAGGAACTCCTGCGCACGCGTTATGACGGCCGTGACCCGTTATAGCGAAAAAGGAAATGCGTACGGCTTTTTCCTCCTCCTCCGGAGAGGGTGATGCACATTTTCCCCCCATCGTTCAATTTTCTCTGCGCTAGGGAAAAAATATGTTTTGTTTTGCTGGAGCGAGAAATTCGAATTTATCATTATTCCTCATTAGTGAATTTAATAAACGTGTGTATTTTTTAGTCCACGCGAATTTTTATTCATGAATCCTTAGCTAATTTAAAAGTCAATCAAAACAAAATGTATTTTACAATCTCGAGTTGTAAAATTGTTCAAATATGAATCCATAGCTAATTTAAAAATCAATCAAAACAAAATGTGTTATACGATCTCGAGTAAAATTGTTCAAATAATAAAATTCTTTGCCCAATTTACATCAAGTTAGTCTTAGACATAAGTATGAATAAAATCGCCAATAGCGTATCAAAACATATTTATGCTCACAATGTTTTTCTTCTTTTAATGATTTAATTTCTACTCAATTGAATCACGATTTAAACAATTTTAAACATAAGTATATATGAAATACTTGCCAAAAATTTAGTCTTTGTAAGACTAATTTGTAAACATTAACAGTGCGATGCTTTACACAATCTACAAGAAATCAGTCTTGCAAAGACTAAAATGTATGATCCAATATCCGTCAGGGTATTAGCTCGGGAGGTAGTTGACTCATTGAGTTTGTTTTAGTTTTTGTAAGAATGATTTGTTGTAGATTGCGTAAAGAATCGCACAATTAATGTTTACAAGTAAGACTAAATTTTTGTCAAGTATTAACCATTTTATTTATACTTTTCTTTAAATTTGTTTAATTCATAATTCATTTAAGTAGTAATTAAATAAAGGCTGGGATTCGAATACGAAGAATTCAAATATTTGAATAAATGCATATTCAAATATAAATATATTTCACTCATTCGAATATTAAAATAATTAAATATTATAGTCTGTTTAAAAAGTAGAAGGAGTAAGTGCCAAAGCCCAATTTACACTATAAAAAGTTACCAGAAATATCACTAGATAAATTTGGCGGCAATTATAAATAATTTCATAATTACTCTTCAATCAAAATCAAATATCCATTTTCTACTTCTTAATTGTGGTTAAGTATTTTCTTTTCCATCGTACGATAACTTCAGTTCAAATAAAATGCTTATACGGCATCTCGTCATATATCTGTGAAATAAAACATATTTACATTATGTTCATAATATAATATGGAATTTATATAATAATGTGTCTCTATCAGAGCTGGGACAGATCCTCGTAAAAAGGATTCGAATCACGAATCCGAATCACGTAATATAATTCGAATCACGAATACTCGAATACTCGAATAAAGGATTCGTAAGAGTTAAATATGATTCGAATCCTGTTTTTTCGAATCACGAATACAAATCCTTGAAGAATAAATTTGATTTTATTATTTTTTTGCAACCATTAATATATAAATATCGTTACTAGTTGTCTCAGCAAAAATATTCAAAACCTATTTATTTATTACTACCACTGAATATCGTTGATAACAGATTAAATATCTGACTCCGTGTTACTCTGGTTAAAGATGTATTTGTGTGTTTCTGAACTCCACTTCAAATCAGTGTTTTGTACGCGTGGCGCATGAAGTAAAATTTCGAGTTTAGAAAAGCCCGAAAATTTGTCTCGGGTCGCTGCGCGACCCTCGCCAAATTTTCACGGGGCTTTTCTAAACTCGAAATTTTACTTCATGCTTAGCCTGGGAGTGGAAACACTCGTATAAAATTTTAAATTGAACTCTATTATAAAATCGACTAATGCCTGAAATTTACGTAAATAAAAAATTCACTGAATATCATTAAAACCGGGAAAGTCAGAGAAAAGTCATGGAATTATATTTAAATTGACCAAAACACTTACAAAAAAGCCATATGATATTATTAAATTTGTCGAAATCAGCAGGCAAATTACCAACCACGTAAAAATTTATAAAATTAACTTAAATATTGAGAAAAACAATGAAATCTATTAAACAGAATGGGGGTTTCCCACAGAAGAAAGTTATATTAAAAGGCCAGTGAAAAAATCTGTAGTCAGAGAAATGTCGGAAAAATTTAACATTTCAGATTGTGGCTACCATGCAGAGCTGGGACGAATCCTCGTAAAAAGGATTCGAATCACGAATACTCGAATAAAGGATTCTTAAGAGATAAAAATGATTCGAATTGAAGATTTGAATCCTGTTTTTTGAATCACGAATACAAATCTTTAAACAAAAAATTTGATGTTATTATTTTTTTGCAACCATTAATACATAAATATCGTTACCAGTTGTTTTAACAAAAATATTCAAAACCTAATTATTTATTATTACCACTGAACATCGTTGATAACAGACTAAATATCTGACTCCCTGTTACTCTGATTAAACATGTATTTGTGTGTTTCTGAACTTCACTTCAAATCAGTGTTTTGTACGCGTGGCGCATGAAGTAAAATTTCGAGTTTAGAAAAGCCCGAAAATTTGTCTCGGGTCACACTACCACTGAATATCGTTGATAACAGATTAAATATCTGACTCCCTGTTACTCTAGTTAAAGATGTATTTGTGTGTTTCTGAACTCCACTTCAAATCAGTGTTTTCTACGCGTGGCGCATGAAGTAAAATTTCGAGTTTAGAAAAGCCCGAAAATTTGTCTCGGGTCGCTGCGCGACCCTCGCCAAATTTTCACGGGGCTTTTCTAAACTCGAAATTTTACTTCATGCTTAGCCTGGGAGTGGAAACACTCGTTCAAAACTTCAAATTGAACTCTATTATAAAATCGACTAATGCCTGAAATTTACGTAAATAAAAAATTCACTGAATATCATTAAAACCGGGAAAGTCAGAGAAAAGTCATGGAATTATATTCAAATTGACCAGAACACTAAATTAAATTTGTTAAAATCAGCAGGTAAATTAAAAAACACGTAAAAATTTATAAAATTAACCTAAATATTGGCAGAAACAATGAAAACTATTAAACAGAATGAGGGTTTCCCACAAAAGAAAGTTATATTAAAACTATTAATGCAAAGCAGTTGCACAATTCAGTTAATAAAGAATAAGTAAAGCTAATGCAAGACGCTAAAAGAACAAGTATGATGAACGCGATAGTGAGTAGTGACAATAAAATCAAAACAACATGGCATATTATAAATAAACACCTTGGTAACGCAAAAAAAACAGATCAACACGAAAAGTACGTAGTCGAAAACATAGAACTTATAAACACATATTTCGCTAATGTGGCATCACAATTAGTTCATGATTTACCTTAAAATAATGGGATATACAGGGTGGGCCACGAATAACGCCCATTAAAAGTTTTCGGGGTTCCTGACAGAGGAAAAATTTGAAAAAATTCTACATTGCACGGTTGAATGCGATCACCTCATGGAAAATATTTCGACTTTCTATCACTTTCGGTTGTACCGGAAATGGCTACCAACTTTGTTATTTTAAATGGAACATCCTATATATTATTTTTTTTTAGATTCCCCGTTCAATATTGACCTCAAATAGACGTTTTGAGGGATCTATAAGTAACAATTCAAGATGCCGCTCGTCTGTCTATCTTGTCCCTACTAGAAGTTATAGGCATTTTTCAAAACGTCTATTTGAGGTCAATATTTGACAAATAAATTTTTAACTCAAAAATTGTAAGAGTTAAGTGAACATAAATTCATATGAGAGGGTAGACAATTGAACGGGGAATCTAAAAAAAATTAATATATAGGATGTTCCATTTAAAATAACAAAGTTGGTAGCCATTTCCGGTACAACCGGAAGTGATAGAAAGTCGAAATATTTTCCATGAGGTGATCGCATTCAACCGTGCAATGTTGAATTTTTTCAAATTTTTCCTCTGTCAGGAATCCCGAAAACTTTTAATGGGCGTTATTCGTGGCCCACCCTGTATAACGTAAAGAAAAAACACGAATACTATGTTTTTGAAGCCAACGTGCGACGGTGAAATATTCAATTGCATAACATCCCTTAAAAACAAATCGTCATCGGGGTTCGATGAAATATCATCTCAAATTTTAAAATCTGCGTAGCGTCGGATGTTTTTATACCCGTACTCCGGGATCTAATCAATGGCAGTTTCGAACAAGGAATATTTCCAGTAGCGCTAAAATTAGGTATTGTAAAACCAGTCTTCAAAAAAGGTGTACATACAGATTTTTCCAATTACGGACCAATAACACTTCTTAGCACTTTCTCTAAAATTTTCGAAAAAATTATTGCAACCCGCATAACTGACTTTTTTGTTCAATGCAAACTTTTTAATAATGTGCAGCATGGCTTCTTGAAACATAAATCAACCACCACTGCACTGTTCGATTTCATTCAAACGGTTTCGAATGCTCTGGAGCGGGGAGAAATGCCAGTAGGCATTTTTCTGGACATATCCAAAGCATTCGACACAATGGATCATGAAATCCTATTAGATAAACTGTATTTATATGGTATAGATAATTGCGACAATTTATTAAAATCCTATTTAGAAAATCGCAGTCAAAAAACTAAAATCAACAATATTCAGTCGGAATTACAATACCTAAACGTAGGGGTGCCTCAAGGCAGTATTCTGGGCCCATTATTGTTCATTATTTATATAAATGACCTACCTTATAGCATGCAAATACCGAATGCTACCCTAGTCAATTATGCCGACGATACCACCTTAATAACTGTAGGTGATAACCCCAAGGAACTCAAAACAACCACTGAAGCGGCAATTAATAAAATCGAAAATTGGATGATCCAAAAAAAACTTGTTTTAAACAAAGAAAAAACAAATCTGGTAGGTTTCCATACAAGAAATTCAAATAACACCATAAGGGATGTAACTGTTGGAGATATCACCATTCACGCCGCATCATATTCTCTAAATACTGTTAAAAAATGTGTAAACTCGGTGGCCAATAAATGTGTTTTTTTTGGTATTCATTTTTAAAGAGAGTATTCAATTTTGGTTGATTTGGTGGTTGAACTCAATTTAACCCACTGAGTAAAAAATTAACAAATAACGGTATATCAACATTGTAGCAACATTAAACGTTGTTTTAATGTTGATAAAACATTACTTATTTGTGTTTGCTCAGTGGGAATGGTTACAAAAAAAATTGTAGAGAAATTTACAAGTATTATTTGTTACAGAAATGTACAAATATTATTTGTAAATTTTTTAAACAATACATATAAATATTATTTGTAAGAGAAATTTACCGTAATTATTATTTAAAGAAACTAACAAATATTATTTGTAAATTTCTCTAACAAATCATAATAAATAAATATTATTTGTTAGAGAAATTTACAAATATTGTTTATAAATTTCTTTAACAAATTATAATAAATAAATATTATTGGTTACAGACATTTGCAAATATTATATCTTAGAGAAATTTCAAATTATTGTTTGTAAATTTCTTTAACAAATCATAATAATATAAATAGGTAGGTACTGGGAAGAATAACAATATTCAGTCGGAATTACAATACCTAAACGTTGGGGTGCCTCAAGGCAGTATTCTGGGCCCATTATTGTTCATTATTTATATAAATGACCTACCTAATAGCATGCAAATACCGAATGCTACCCTAGTCAATTATGCCGACGATACCACTTTAATAACTGTAGGTGATAACCCCAAGGAACTCAAAACAACCACTGAAGCGGCAATTAATAAAATCGAAATTTGGATGATCCAAAAAAAACTTGTTTTAAACAAAGAAAAAACAAATCTGGTAGGTTTCCATACAAGAAATTCAAATAACACCATAAGGGATGTAACTGTTGGAGATATCACCATTCACGCCGCATCATATTCTAAATTATTAAGAATAAACATAGACGGTAAATTGACTTTCAAAGAACATTGTGCACAACTAATAAAACAAAAACATTCTGTATCTTATTCCATCAGAATCCTAAAGGATCTGTTTGAAAAGAAACACTTAATTCTTTTATACCACTCAAATTTTGAATCAATAATGAGATATGGTATATTGTTTTTTGGTAGCAGCTCAGCTGCCGAAAACATATTTATTTCTCAAAAAAAAAAATTATGAGGGTTATATTTGACTTGAAATACAATGAAACCTGCAGAGGCTTATTCAAACGAGAATTCATGTTAACATTTTTCGGTATTTATTTTTACGAACTACTAATTTTCAATTTTAAAAACAAGGGCAAATTTAAAAAAACATATTTAAGAACATATGTACAACACACGCCACCTAATTAACTACAATGTACCTTCACATAGACTAACACTATTTGAACATTCACCAGAATATTGTGCAATTAAATATTACAATAAACTGCCACATTATCTGAAATAAATTAATTCACTCAAGATATTTAAGAAAAAACTGAAACAATTTCTTATAGAAACCGAACCATATAGCCTCGACGATCTTTAAATGCAGAAGTTGATTTTCGTTATAAGTACTGCATTGTTCTTTTTTGCGTTGGTTGAATGTGTATTATTGATATATGTTATATTTTCTATGGTTAGTTTAATTATATAGTTATGACGTTTTCATAACAGTATACATATGCGGATAAATTAGAATTTATATCACATGTATATACTATGTTTGAATAAAGTTTGATTTGATTTGATTTGATTTAAAAGGCCATGGAAAAAATCTTTAGTCTGGCAAATGTCGGAAAAATTTAACATTTCAGATTGTGGCTACCATGTCAGTTTTACTTCAAACAATATTAAACAAAATTTTGAAAACTAGATTATTATCTTTAAAAACATTTTCAATCATTTATTGTTCTTATCAAAGCATTCACTTTGAAGTTTCGAACGAGCGTTCCCACTCCCAGACTAAGCATGAAGTAAAATTTCGAGTTTAGAAAAGCCCTGTGAAAATTTGTCTCGGGTCGCGCAGCGACCCGAGACAAATTTTCTGGGCTTTTCTAAACTCGAAATTTTACGTCATGCGCCACGCGCACAAAACAGTGATTTAACGAGAAATTTAAAAACACACAAAAAAACATTTTTCATGTTATTCCTCACAATTAATTCGAATTATTTTTGATGATTCAAATCTTTTTGTAAGTATTCGAATCCTTTTACAAGGATTCGGATCCTTTTATAAGGATTCGAATCAATCAACATTTAGACTCGAATACGAATCCTCTTAAAAAAATGTAACGAATCCGGATAACGAATCCAGTTGAACTAAAGTAGTCGAATGCCTCTTTTGAATCCTCTAAAAGGATTCGAATCCTGAATGATCCGAATTCTGCCCAGCTCTGCTACCATGTCAGTTTTACTTCAAACAATATTAAACAAAATTTTGAAAACTGGATTATTATCTTTAAAAACATTTTCAATCATTTATTGTTCTTATCAAAGCATTCACTTTGTAGTTTCGAACGAGCTTTTCCACTCCCAGACTAAGCATGAAGTAAAATTTCGAGTTTAGAAAAGCCCTGTGAACATTTGTCTCGGGTCGCGCAGCGAACCGAGACAAATTTTCTGGGCATTCCTAAACTCGAAATTTTACATCATGCGCCACGCGCATAAAACAGTGATTTAACGAGAAATTTAAAAACACACAAAAAAACATTTTTCATGTTATTCCTCACAATTAATTCGAATTATTTTTGACGATTCAAATCCTATTGTAAGTATTCGAATCCTTTTACAAGGATTCGAATCCTTTTACAAGAATTCGAATCCTTTTATAAGGATTCGAATCACCCACATTTAGACTCGAATACGAATCCTCTTACAAAAATGTAACGAATCCAAGTCACGAATCTAGTTGAACTCAAGTATTCGAATGCCTCTTTTAAATCCTCTAAAAGGATTCGAATCCTGAATGATTCGAATCCTGCCCAGCTCTGGTCTCTATCTTACTTAAAATTGATTTGTTTCATAAAACTATACAAGGTAGAACGACTCATCTTTGGCATGCCTGCATGACCGTATACTTTTGCTTTTAAAACTTTATTCAAAGTTGGCAGTTCATTTTTATAGAAGAAACTATGCACGGATCTCTTCACTACGTCATCAAATTTTGTAATTATGTCCTCCAAGCTGTTAAGGGCTACAAATCTCTCCGGATTTCTTATATTCGCTAATGGTACAATAGACAGTGGAATTTACAACTCCTAAAAATTAAACATTTTATTATTTGATCCATATTCTTATGCTATTTGATATCTCACCTACTGCACCAACAATGTCTGGTACAACAGCAGTCATTTTCATATGTGGATCATCTGTTATCATCTGCTTATACATATTTATTATGCACTGTTTTTCAGACAGATATAAATGACACAAATCCAACTTCTTACGCTTTTTTTGGAGGTAAAGGTGATATTATCACCGAGCTTGTATTGGGTCCATTATCCATCACAACAATATAAACAAAACTAACTTTCAACTATGCTAAAGAAACACCGCACAAAAGGTTATTGCGAAACAGACAAAGTTGCAACTCGGTAACGCTTCGAATTAAGGTTATGTCAGCTGTTGTGTCTAATAATGACGTAATTAGCATAGTGTAAAATGGGCGCGCTCTCGGCCAATTAGAGTTGTAGGTTTTGGCGCGTGAAATTTAAAACGCTCCTCCTAGTTATTAAACAGATTATAGAATCTTCGCATAGTTGGATATTCAAATATTTGAACATTCGGATATTTGAAAGTTCGAATATTTGCATATTCGAATATTTGAATATTCAAATATTTTCAGTATTTAAATAGTAGAATATTATATTCGCTCCTAATAGTTCGTGAAAAAATTGGTATATTTTTTACGTTAGTTATTATTATTTTTAATTTCTCCGTATGTAATACATAGGAAATGTATTGTTATCGTGAACATTTTTAAAACAACAATTTTTTGAGGATATATCCGTTTTGAGGTCTACCGAGTCGATTAAGATCTTTTTTTAAAAAATGTCTGGGTGTCTGTATTAACCCTAAGCTTTTTATTACAATGTTAAAAAATGAAAAGCTTTTGCTAAAAATGCGAAAACTATTAGCGATTTTTCTTGATATTTTCTTAAATATTAATCGTCTCAAAAAATGTTTCAAATAAACATTTAAGATATCGTCGAAATACTTAAAATCCATACATTAATCTGCTTCTAAATATGTCAAAATATACAGGGCATCCCAAAAAAAAAAAAGTTGTTTATGCGAATAAATCAAAAACCTAAGGTTCACTTGTTTTTCTGTTTACACCATCGTATTGCACGTAAAAAATACTACGGTTTTGCTAATTTAACCGACTTTGTAGCTCCAAAGATAACAAAGTTACCAATGGTGGTCCGATAATTTAGAACACCCTGTATATATAAATTAATAAAAGTAGTAAAAAACATAGTATTAGTTTTATTTAATTTTGATATGGATTACCACGTAGTAACGGTCAACACCATCGTGATCTCTTAACTATTTTGACATTAAACATAAAATCACTTGGTCCAGAGATTTATTGTTATTATTTTTACATTTCGTCATCAAGTATAAATTTCTTACTTTTAAAAAAAGTGCAAAATGAAACATTATGAGAATTGTTGAACAATATACCTATTGTAAAATGTCAAAATATTTAAAGTTGTCGAGTGGCATTGTAATCAAAGCACAGTCGATATTTTCAGTTTTATTAAATGATATATCCAAAATAGTCGGTACAGTTAATATAGTCAGTACTGTTAAAATAGTCAACATAACAGTCAATATAGTCAGTACTGTCAATATAATCGTGCTGTCAAAATAGTCTATATAATCGATACAATTAAATAAAAGTCTACTTATAGATCGATTAGATCGAGATAATTAAATGCAAGTCTACTTATAATTAGTACTGTCATTTGTAATGTCAAAATAGTCAACATACAGTTTTTTTGATACAGTCAATATAGTCTCAATTTCTTACTTTTTAAAAAAAGTGCAACATGAAAAATTATGAAATTTGTTGAACAATTTACCTATTGTAAAATGTCAGCACTGTTAAAGTAGTTAATATAAGCGATACAGTCAATATAGTCGATACTGTGATAATAGTCAATATAATTGATATGATGAAATGCAAGTCCGTTAGATCTGTTAATATAATTGCTAATATTTTACGAGTTAATTTTAACCTGTTGTTAATTATTATTTTATTTTATTGTTTTAAATTTTGTTTTATTGTATAAATTTTTTAACACTGTATTTTTATAATGTAATGGCCACGGTTTATAAATAAATAAATAATCAGTAATGTCAAAATAGCCAATGTAATCGATATTTCATTTATTCGATTATATTGACTATTTTGACAGTACTGACTATATCAGTACTGTTAAAATAGTCAATATAATCGTAACAATAAAATGCAAGTCTACTTATAGTTAATGCTGTCATTATAATCAAATAAGAGTATTTCCTGTTTTTTTAATCAAAGTGTAAACATTTCTCAAAATTACATTATTCATTTAACTTTTTTTATATATAAAATAAGATTATTGGCTTTAATGCACTGACATTTTTAAGATAGAAGATCACATTCTGTGTTAAAAATGTTAATACATTAAAGTTAAATCTTCAATCAGAGTTATTGACACGTAATGAGGTGATTTGACATTTATATCAAAATCTGCGCGTATCTCTTTCTTTACTATAATCAGATTATTTGCACAATTTGTACTTTTTTACATGCATTGATAACTTTAATGTAACTTGTCGTTATAGACATACATTGTCATTCTGTGTTGAAAATTTCGAATAATGCTAAAAACATTTTATGTAAATAAAATGGTTGCTATTTATTTTATTGACTTTTAGCACAATTTTTTCGTTTAAAATGTAATTAAAAAATATAACCAGTAATTAATTATAACTCACTTCATAACTTGTCATCTACTATAATCTAAGTAGATGACAAGTTATGAACTGAGTTATAATTAAATATAAGCTCAACAAAAGAAATGTTATGTTTCTAACCTAACCTGTCTTTTAAGTATCATGACATTTTGACATAATTTAATAAGCTTAATTATTTTGACACTTGGACATTAAATCACCGTGTCAATTGTTTTTTCACCAATAAAATCACTTGGTCTTATAACTGTGACAGTATTTCATGAATCAATGGCCGTCGTAACATTTTTACTGTATGCTTCTTAGTCGACTGTATTTTCACTATTACGGCATTTTGAATTGTCGTTTGACGTCTGACATAAAAAAACGACTGCTTGCTCTTTAACTTTTGATACAAGTTAAAGAGGAAGCAATCGGTTTTTCATTGATAATCTGTTTTGACGTTATAAAACCTTCTCCGCCAACAAAACAAGAATCAATGTGTAATGTCAATTATCAATTGTTTTAATGCTAAAACTAGTGCCTTCCATTCCCAGATTAAGCATGAAGTAAAATTTCGGGTTTAGAAAAGCCTGAAAATTTGGCTCGGGCGCGTATCGAAGCGGAGCGACCGAGCCAAATTAGGCTTTTCTAAACTCGAAATTTTACTTCATGCGCCACGCGTGTAAAACACTGATTTAATGAGAAATGGTCTTTAACCAATTGACAAGTGAAAGTGATATTTTATTACTGACATTATTACATTATTAACAATTCTACATTTTTTAAACAGAGGAAGATAATTTAATTCAACTATTTGAATATTCAAATATACAAATATTAAAATATTTGAATAATCAATTATTTTAATATTTAAATATTTGAATATTTGACTATTTGAATATCCAAATATTTGAATAATTAGAATAAAATTTTAAATTTTTAAAACAGAGGAAAATAATTTAATTCAATTATTTTAAAATTTAATATTATTTAAGATAATTTAATTGAACTATTTGAATATTCAAATATACAAATAATAAAATATTTGAATATTCAATTATTTTAATATTTAAATATTTGAATATTTGACAATTTGAATATCCAAATATTTGAATAATTAGAAAAAAAAATAATTTTTAAAACAGAGGAAAATAATTTAATTGAACTATTTGAATATTCAAATATACAAATATTAAAATATTTGAATCTTCAATTATTTTAAAATTTAATATTATTTAAGATAATTTAATTGAACTATTTGAATATTCAAATATACAAATAATAAAATATTTGAATATTCAATTATTTTAATATTTAAATATTTGAATATTTGACTATTTGAATATCCAAATATTTGAATAATTAGAAAAAAAAAATAATTTTTAAAACAGAGGAAAATAATTTAATTGAACTATTTGAATATTCAAATAATAAAATATTTGAATATTCAATTATTTTAATATTCAAATATTTGGATATTTGACTATTTGAATATCCAAATATTTGAATAATTAAAATATTCGAATGATTCGAATATTTAAATTTTTTTTAATGTACAAATATTGTATGTTCAATTAAAAAAAATCTCTAGAGTGCCATGGAAAATATTCTAGGTTGGTAACTCTGAAAATATACATTATAATTATTATGCCTGACGTTTTATATGTCATTTCCCGTGTAGCCAACTTAAATTTAAAAACAGATTAAATCATGGCACTCTAGAGGTTTTTCTTTATTGAACATATGATATTTGAATAATTAAAATATTCGAAGATTCGAATACTTGAATATTTTTTTTAATGAATATTCTTAAATTTGAAAAATTCCCAGTCTTAAATTTAATCATTAAAAGAAGAAAAACATTGTGAGCATAAAAATATTTTGGGTAAAACAAGAAAATGGCAAGAATATTTACCACATAAAACAGAGAAAATATATATACAACCTAAAATATACAATTATACAAGCAATCTAAATTTATTTCAGGCTTTTCTAAACTCGAAATTTTACTTCATGCTTAGTCTGGGAGTGGAAGACCCCCGTTGGTCACGCAATTTAAAAACGAATCAAACCAATAATTTGTTTGCTACTTATTTTACAATTTGGAAGTAAAAGTGTCTGGTTCTTAATTTATTCGCGAATTTATAGATCAATTCTGAATTATGAATCATTTCCTAATTTAATAAATCAATCAACTAAAACAGTACGAGTAACTTATTTTACAATTTCAAAGTAAATTAATTGGTTCTTGAATCCTAAATTTATAAATGAATTAAAACAATTATTTATTTTACAATTATCTGATTCATCAATCATTCTAATAATCAAACAAATCAATAATTTATTAAACAATTTGTGGTCAGATTGTCTGATTGGTTAATTTAAAAAAAAATCACTCAAAACGATAACTTATTTTACAATTTGGAGTAAATTTTTCTGATTCATGATTCATAAAGAGTATATTTTGAGTCTCACTTTAAATCAGTGTTTTATACGCGTGGCGCATGAAGTAAAATTTCAAGTTTAGAAAAACCTGAAAATTTGGATTTGCAGGGGCGCGACTCGCTTCGCTTGCGCGCCCCTGCAATTCCAAATTTTCAGGCTTCTAAACTCGAAATTTTACCTAATGCTTAGTCTGGGAGTGGAAGACCCCCGCTGATCACGCAATTTAAAAACGAATCAAAACAATAATTTGTTCGCTAATTTAATAAATCAATCAATCAAAACAGTAACTTATTTTACAATTTGGAAGTAAAATTGTCTGGTTCTTAATTTATTCGCGAATTTATAAATCAATTCTGAATTATGAATCATTTCCTAATTTAATAAATCAATCAACTAAAACAGTACGAGTAACTTATTTTACAATTTCAAAGTAAATTGATTGGTTCTTGAATCCTAAATTTATAAATGAATTAAAACAATTATTTATTTTACAATTATCTGATTCATCAATCATTCTAATAATCAAACAAATCAAAAATTTATTAAACAATTTGTGGTCAGATTGTCTGATTGGCTAATTTAAAAAAAAATCACTCAAAACGATAACTTATTTTACAATTTGGAGTAAATTTTTCTGATTCATGATTTATAAAGAGTATATTTTGAGTCTCACTTTATATCAGTGTTTTATACGCGTGGCGCATGAAGTAAAATTTCGAGTTTAGAAAAGCCTGAAAATTTGGATTTGCAGGGGCGCGACTCGCTTCGCTCGCGCTCCCCTGCAATGTTCGCTAATTTAATAAATCAATCAATCAAAACAGTAACTTATTTTACAATTTTTAAGTAAATTGACTGGTTCTTGAATCTTGAATTTATAAATGAATTAAAACAATTATATATTTTACAATTATCTGATTCATCAATTATTCGCTACTTTAATAATCAAACAAATCAATAATTTATTAAACAATTTGTGGTCAGATTGTCTGATTCGCTAATTTAAATGAATCATTCTCTAATTTAATAAATCAATCAACTAAAACAGTACGAGTAACTTTTTTTACATTTTGGAAGTAAATTGACTGAATCCTGCATTTATAAATCAATTAAAACAATTATTTATTTTACAATTATCTGATTCATCAATCATTCGCTACTTTAATAATTAAACAAATCAATAATTTATTAAACAATTTGTAGTCACATTGTCTGATTCGCTAATTAAAAAAATTAACTCAAAACGATAACGTATTTTAGAATTTGGAGTGAACTTTTCTAATTCATGTTTCATAAGGAGTATATGTTGAGTCTCACTTTAATTCCGTGATTTATACGCGTGGCGCATGAACTAAAATTTCGAGTTCGAGTTTAGAAAAGCCTGAAAATATGGATTTGCGATCCAAATTTTCAAGCATTTTTTAAATTTAAACAATTTAAAGTTAGGTTAATACTAAGACACCGCAATAACAAAATGCTTAGGACTTGCAATGTTTATAAAAGTGGAAAAAGTTGTATGAACATTCTTTTAGCTAAAATAAATAACACAGATTGTTTCTTATATTGTAAATGTGTGTGATTTTTTTGTGATTTTAAATGACATTTTTAATAATAAAAAAAAATACGAACTTTTTTATTAATGTTAAAAATGGGGTAAACTACTTGTTATTGCTAGAAACAAAAAATCGTGGTGTCTAGCCTTATGTGTTATTATTTACTAAAAACATTGCTTTTAAAGAAAGTATTAACATATAAAAAATAAGAATTAAAATCAATTTCGACTTTAATTCGTTTTTATCCAGGGTGTCCCGGTAATGTGGGGAAATGGCTTAACCATGGATTCCTGGCATAAAAATATGATGATTTAACACAACTTATCTATATCCAAAAATTTACGGCTAAGCCGGAATTAGTCTTTAAAGTTCAAAAAAATATTATTAATTTTATTTGTAACGATTGAGCGCTTTATTCGATTTGACTAAAAATTTATCATGGTTGATTAACACATCATTTAAGTTATTATGGTCATCATTGATTGGCAAGAAGTATTAAAAACAGTAGTACCACAACATAAAAACTAAAATATGTTTTTACTGGCGCACCTTATAAAAATTAAAAAAATATTACTTCAAAGATTGGTTCAATTGGAAGCATTTTTGTCTGTTGATAATGTTTGATATCTTGTACGGTTTTGCCACAAAAATATAAAATATGAATCAATTTCCTTTGCAAAATCCTAATACAAACAACATACAGTGAATTTTTCTTTTAGGTAAACATGCATAAGCTGTAAATTTTCCGACATTCGTAGTTTTTTAAAAGAGTTCAATTTGAAGCTTTAAGCGACTGTTTTCCACTCCCAGACTAAGCATGAAGTAAAATTTCGAGTTTAGAAAAGCCCCGTGAAAATTTGTCGAGGGTCGCGCAGCGACCCTCGACAAATTTTCTGGGCTTTTCTAAACTCGAAATTTTACTTCATGCGCCACGTGTATAAAACACAGATTTTAAGAGGAGTTTGAATATACATAAATTTGACAATATTTTAGTGTTTTATACGCGTGGCGCATGAAGTAAAATTTCGAGTTTAGAAAAGCCCAGAAAATTTGTCTCGGGTCGCTGCGCGACCCGAGACAAATTTTCACGGGGCTTTTCTAAACTCGAAATTTTACTTCATGCTTAGTCTGGGAGTGGAAAACACTCGTTTAAAGCTTCAAATTGAACTTACAAAAAAAAAACAAGGAATATCTAAAGATTTGCAAAAAATAGGCTGAATTTGGAATACGTATACTTAAAAGAAAAACTCCTAATTTGAAGCTTTAAGCGACTGTTTTCCACTCCCAGACTAAGCATGAAGTAACATTTCGAGTTCAGAAAAGCCCCGTGAAAATTTGTCGAGGGTCGCGCAACGACCCAAGACAAATTTGCTGGGCTTTTCTAAACTCGAAATTTTACTTCATGCGTCACGTGTATAAAACACAGATTTCAAGAGAAGTTTAATTATACATAAATTTCGCAATATTTTAATGTTTTATACGCGTGGCGCATGAATTAAAATTTCGAATTTAGAAAAGCCCAGAAAATTTGCGCGACCCTCGACAAATTTTCACGGGGCTTTTCTAACTCAAAATTTTACTTCAAGCTTAGTCTGGGAGTGGAAAACACTCGTTTTAAGCTTCAAATTGAACTTAGAAAAAAAAAACAAGGAACATCTAAAGATTTACAGAAAATAGGCTGAATTTGGAATACGTATACTTACAAGAAAAACTCCCAATTTGAAGCTTTAAGCGACTGTTCTCCACTCCCAGACTAAGCATGAAGTAAAATTTCGAGTTTGGAAAAGCCCCGTGAAAATTTGTCGAGGGTCGCGCAGCGACCCGAGACAAATTTGCTGGGCTTTTCTAAACTCGAAATTTTACTTCATGAGCTACGTGTATATAACACAGATTTTAAGAGAAGTTAAATTATACATAAATTTCGCAATATTGTAATGTTTTATACGCGTGGCGCATGAAGTAAATTTCGAGTTTAGAAAAGCCCAGATACGTATATTTAAAAGAAAAACTCCCTGTATCTGTTTGCTCCGTAGAAATAATAATAAAGATTACAATTAATTTCAAAAAATACTCTTTAATTATTATGATTTACAATTGATTTCTGTCAATTGGCGGCGACAAAAAAAACATGTATTCTTAATCACCCGAGACTAGATTTCGTTTTACTAAATAATAAAAAATAATGTATTTGCATTTTATTTTTTTGTGGCAAAACCGTACAAGAAATCAAACATTATTAAGAGACAAGAAAGCTTTTAAATAAACAAATTTTTCCAGATGTATTTTTTAAGTTTTTATAAGGTGCGCCAATAAAAACTTATTTTAGTTTTTATGTTGTGGTACTATTGTTTTTTATACTTCTTGTCAATCAATGATGACCATAATAACTGAAATGATGTGTTATTTTATGATAATCAACCATAATAAATTTTAGTCGGATCGAATGTAGGGTATAATTATTATAAATAAAATTAATAATATTTTTTTGAACTTTGAAGACTAATTCCGGCTTAACTGTAAAGTGTTGGATATAGAAAAGTTATGTTAAATCATAATATTTTGATCCCAGGAATCTATGGATAAACTATTGCCCCCCATTAACGGGACACACTGTATTTATAAATATTCTGCAAACTATTGGCAAATTCAATTTTTCTTTATATCGTATGTTCAATAATAAAAATCCTCTAGAGTGCCATGATTTCATCCCTATTAAAATTTAAGTTCGCTACACGCTTTGGGAATTGACATATAAAACGTCAGACATGATAATTTTAATATATAATTTTAGAGTTGCCAACCTACAATTTTTTTCATGGCACTCTAGAGGTTTTTTTTAATTGAACAAACGATATGAAAGTATTAACTTTAAGCGCTTGAGCTAAACACGATTTTTAAGTTACAAAAATCTACGTCAACTCAAAATGAAGCCATAAAGATAAAGGCTTAATTTTGAGTTGACGTAGATTTTTGTAACTTGGAAATTCTGTTTAGCATAACGTTTTCTTAAGAAAAGACATTTTATGTTTTTCTTAAATGTTGCTAGGAAACAAAGATTTCGATATTACGTACAGACTCTTGCTTACATTTCTCAACAGATTGGATTAACTCAAATTTTTGATTTTCTAGCGTTACTCAAGATTGCGAAAAAATGATGTATAGTAAAATTTACGGCTATCATAAGCACTCCAAGTCACAAGTTAAACGAGTGAAAAAAATGTCCAATGTTAAGAGATTATTCAATCATAAAATTGACTGAATTTAAAATCTATGGTACAACTTTTCGATATTTCCATACTAACATTTTTTCTCCTACTTCTGTATGCCCAATTACAAATTCTACTTACCTCTTTTAACTAGGGGATTAATATTATTTGTTATTTTAATTTAAACTTAAAAGTCACAGGACACCTTTCGTGAACTGGACTATAAATATTTTTTGTAAGGAATATAAGCTGCTTACATTGTTTACAACTTTGTTACATAAGTTGTTAATATTTTTTACGTGAAATTTAATTTTTGCCCATACTAAAATCTGAATTATCAGATAACATGATTTAGAAAAAAAAAAATAAAATAAAAAATCACTTGTGTTCTAATTAATGTTAAAATGATTATATTACATAAAATACATAAATTATATACATCGAGTGTTGTTTTTCATAAGATTCATCCTGTTAGTTTGCAAATTAAAAAATCATATTTTTCATAATATATATATACATATATATATGTTAAAACGTAGATTTTCGCGGGCGTAACATGTAACATGTAACATGTATCACTGTTTCTTCGAAGAAACAGTGATACATATATATATATATATATATATATATATATATATATATACAGGGTGTCTACGCTAAATCGTTCGTTAAAAGTTTATGGGGTTGCCGTTGCACTAAAAATTTGAAAAAATCCTTGTCATATGGTTGAACCAGTTCCTCCTCCTGTGAAATATTTTTAACTTTATATCACTTCCGGTTGCACCGAAAGTAGTACCAAATTTGTTATTTTAAATAAAACACCCTATATATTAGTAATATTTTGGGTTCCTTGTTTAAATTGCAACATATTTTATTCGAACATATGTACACTTATCACTTATAGTTTTCAAGAAAAAAATATATTTCTTAAATTTTGACCTCTAAAAGGCATCTTGAAATCTGTCTGTAACTTCTCTTAAGAATAAGATAAAAATATGATTTATATCTCTACTTGTACCTAGAGGATGCCTCTATGAGTAAATTAATTGGAAACTGTCAATTTTGACAATAAGTGTTCTTAAAATGTCAATATCTAAGTGCCCTCTTTAATATCTAGAAATTCATTTTTTTTAATGGAATGACCCAATTTTTATCACGTGGTATGATTGGGGGGAAAATTTTCTAATATATATATATATTGATTCCTTGCAAACAAAGTTTAGTTTAGGTTATTTCCAAAAAGAATGGGAGATACAGTTTATTCATGGGTAGTTATTAAATTTAAAAAAAATGAATTTTTTAACGATATTTTGTTCCTAACCTAATATTTACGTGGTGCGTTTATTTTTCCTATTAAAGTCTTCTTAACATTCCCAGCTTAGATTAAACATATTTTAATAAGTCAAACTGAAAAGAAAAAAATCCTGTATGAAAAACCAAATAGTCAAATTAAGATTTTTACCTTTTTTTTGAAGAATCTGAAAATTGATTGAATTCTGTGTAAATTCAGTCAATTTTATGATTGAATAATCTCTTAACATTGGACATTTTTTTCACTCGTTTAACTTGTGATTTGGAGTGCTTATGATAGCCAAAATTTTAAATGTATGGTTTTTTACATTTTTTATTTTACCTGCGCCGTATCTAGTAACCGCATCACACCACACTGTCATCTTGACAAGTAGACAAGTAGACAGCTGAACAGCTGATTGTTTACCGTACAACCAAATGACATTTCTTTGATGTACAGGGAGGTTTTCTTTAAAGTATACGTATTCCAAATTTAGCTTATTTTCTCTAAATCTTTAGTTATTCATTGTTTTTTTTAAGAGTTCAATTTGAAGCTTTAAACGAGTGTTTTCCACTCCCAGATTGAGCATGAAGTAAAATTTCGAGTTTAGAAAAGCCCCGTGAAAATTTGTCTCGGGTCGCGCCGCGACCCGAGACAAATTTTCTGGGCTTTTCTAAACTCGAAATTTTACTTCATGCGCCACGCGTATAAAACACTAAAATATTGTGAACTCTATGTATATTTGAACTTCACTTGTAATCAGTGTTTTATACGCGTGGCGCATGAAGTAAAATTTCGAGTTTAGAAAAGCCCAGAAAATTTGGCTCGGGTCGCTGCGCGACCCTCGACAAATTTTCACGGGGCTTTTCTAAACTCGAAATTTTACTTCATGCTTAGTCTGGGAGTGGAAAACACTCGTTTAAAGCTTCAAATTGAACTGTTTTAAGAAACAACGAGTGTCGGTAAATGGACAGCTTTATTCCCTGTATATTGATCAAGTAGTAATTTAGTTTTCATCATTGTCATGGTACTATTAAAAATGATTACAATAAGTAAGTTGTTCTTTAATGCTTATTGTTCATTTTGTTAGGGCGTAGGTAAAGTATCTTACGTTTCTCGAGTGGTATGGCAATTACATGCTGCGCGGCTCGTGCGCAACATGTCCGCTCATATGTAATATGCTGCATACTACTCTCGTTACGTAATATACTATTACATGTATAGTCAACATTTTACACGTATAGTCAACACATCACCTTTCTACCCTGACGTCATTAACTTCTATCTGTTTTTAATCAATGGATTCTGGTTGAAACAAAACATCTTCAATTGTTTGGCACGCCGAATGTTAAGTTTGCGTTTCCATCATCATGACATTCATGACACCTGACAAAATATTTCAAATGCAAACACTTTACGAAAATGCTGAAAATCTTATTCGAACTATTGCGAAACTACCTAAAGAAGAAACGTATTGGATTTCCAATAATGAGCGGAAAGGTTAACATTAAAAGTAAGTGAAAAAATAATTAAAATGATAGAAATAAAGAGTATCTATAGAGATTGACCACTTAATTTGTCACAGAACCAAGAGATTTGTTGTGATTGTAAACGTATATTTCCTTGAATATTGTGACTAACCAATACTGAGCACATTGTTAATATCCAATTTAACTGAGGTTAACTGTTCTCTAGACTTCAGTTTATTCTCGTTTATCGTTCCTTGATTGACCACTTAATTTGTCACAGAAACAAGAGATTTGTTGTGATTGTGAACGTATATTTCCTTGAATATTGTGAGTAACCAATACTGCGCACATTGTTAATATCCAATTTAACTGAGGTTAACTGTTCTCTAGACTTCAGTTTATTCTCGTTTATCGTTCCTTGATTGACCACTTAATTTGTCACAGAAACAAGAGATTTGTTGTGATTGTAAACGTATATTTCCTTGAATATTGTGACTAACCAATACTGAGCACATTGTTAATATCCAATTTAACTGAGGTTAACTGTTCTCTAGATTTCAGTTTATTCTCGTTTATCGTTCCTTCTTTTGAAATAATTTGATTGCTCACTGACAGATTTTTCAAATAAAATCAAACAAAAATGTGGACATGCGTTTATGACAAGGCCGTAGCCTTGCCAGATTTTACATAGTTAAATTTAACATTTTGAAATTTTCGGGGAGGAGTTCCCCATATGGATGCTCAAATACCCACCCCCACCCCCCGAAATTTTCAAAATGTCAAATTTTGCTATGTAAAAGCTGGCCCGTTAATTCGAAAACAAATTTGTTACCATTAACCCCCCCCCGAAATTTGTATATTCCCCCCCGAAACATGTATAGTCCCCCCCAATTTCTTTTTGGCTACGGCCTTGGTTTATGATATTGTAATTTGTTTTTTGTGACGTCACGATAAAAGGGTAATGTGTTTACTTTACCATAGCTGAAATTAAACCCCATGCAAATTTAAATGAATTAATAATAGTAAAGGATAAATCAAAAATAACACTTGGTTTGTGGGGCCTCGGTGGCCGAGTGGGTAGAGACCGTCCGGTGGAATCATTTATGAATAATAAATGATTCCATCCGGGTCCATGGTTGTAATGTGAATGTGTTGTGGCGTCCTAGATGTAATTTCGATATAGAATTAGTTAAAACGATAAAATATAGATTGATGGCTAATGGTCATAGTTACCAAGGCCAATAAAACAAACAAAAAGAAAACTTGGTTTGTGTCAGTAATTGCAAATATTAGTTTTGCAAATAGTGAAACAAACTAATTTTTTTTTATTTATCTTTATTATAATTCATAATACTTGCAAAACCCCTAAATTTTAAATTCAAGTGGAAATAACTCCAAAACTAATTCTGGGAATATGAATATTTCAATACCACATTACTTATATTAAATCACTCACTTTTTCACAAATTTAATTAATTTTGCTATTTGAATATTTAAGTATTTCAATAAATTAGTGTAAGAAAATGTCAAATATAATAATAATAATAATAATAATAATAATTTATTACGGAATCACCTTTTTAACAAAATAATACAAACAAATATATATCAGTGTTACAATAAAATAAATCATAACATATGCAAATAAATTAAACCAGAAATAAGAAATAATATAAACTAAAACTAAAATTAAATCTTACCAATAACAGATGAAATTAAGAGTTGTGTGTATATACCGATCGACAATAAATTGACGCAGCATAGCGTTTATTATGTGTTGGAGAGTAATAAATGCACAAACAGTAGGAGGAAGCAAGATAGATTATAAACAATACAATTGCGAATGACAGATATTTTGACATTTAGATTGATTATCATTGACCGAAATTTGACAAACAGGTTAATAATTATTTTCAAATAGAGATTTAACACACAAATAGAGATTTAAAGTAATCTCTTAAGTTGCCGCTTGAATGTAACGAACGAACTCCCAAATATTTTCTAAAAATATACAATTTATAATTTTAATTAGTTTATTTGTTTAAATATTTGATTAATTTAATGCCCGTTTGCACTCAACTTGATTAAGTTAATTAGTGATTAGTACTTCTTAAAAACACAGCAATTTTTTGTAAAAATTATTATTATTTATATGCAGGGTGCCTGTATTTCAAAAGAATGTATGTAGATCTGGGATATTTGAAGAGATAGAGAGTCGTTAATTCGGGCCAAAGTTTCGTATTTTAGGGCCTAATAATAATCTATAAATGAATTTGAAATATCTTCTTTCGTTTCTGAGATATTGTCAAAAACGGATTATTTGAAATTTCGTTTTCATTTTTTTATTCAAAAACCATTGAATCCAGACATTTACACCTTTGACATTACACAGGTACTTTTTAAGGAGAAACCAGTAACATATTTTATTTCAAGATAACTATAACATTTACCCAGCCAACTTTTGTTGTTCTTATGGGCGCCATTTTAGATTTTCACATTTTTTCGGAGAATATATTTTTCTAAATTCAATGATGTATCATACTTATAGTTTATTGTACATTTTATATATAAAATTTTAATCTTTTTTTTTTTGTAAAGAGTGCCTTGGAAACAGTTGAGTAACTCACTCATTTGACGACTCCTAGGACCCATAATTGTTGTTAAAATACATTACCAGTTGTGATGTATTTTAAACTAACGAGTGTCTTCCACTCCCAAACTAAGCATGAGGTAAAATTTCGAGTTTAGAAAAGCCCCGCGTAGAAAATTTGTCGAGGGTCGAGACAAATTTTTACGGGGCTTTTCTAAACTCGAAAATTTACTTCATGCGCCACGCGTATTAACAACGGGTTTAAGTATATTTTGTTAAAGTTTTAAATGTCCAGATTCTGTAGTTTTTGAATAAAAAATTAAAACGATTTTTAAAAAATTAAGTGTTTTCTTGATATCTCGAAAACAAAAAAGATATTTCAAAATTCGTTTCAGATTATTGTTAGGCCCTAAAATACGCAAATTGGCTCCAGTTTAACTGATTCTCTATCTCTTCAAATAACTGTGATCCCCATACATTCTGTCGAAATACGGACACCCTGTATATAAATATCTTTATTGGCAGATTGTAAACAAAAAATATAAAAACAGATTGTACACAACTACAGAGAGTTTTATGTAACACCGAACATTTTCATAACGAGAATTTTCCTTTGAAGTATCCATATGCATACGTAGCACATTTTTCGATGCTCGGTTTATTAAAAGAATCCAATTTGAAGCTTTAAGCGAGTGTTTTCCACTCCCAGGCTAAGCATGAAGTAAAATTTCGAGTTTAGAAAAGCCTGAATATTTGGTGTGGTCGCGTAGCGCGAAGCGCTGAGCGGCCAAACCAAATTTTCAGGCTTTTCTAAACTCGAAATTTTACTTCATGCGCCACCGGTACAAAACACCGACATATTACGAAGTTTAAAACGCACCGCTAAACTTTACATTTAATCAGTGTTTTGTACCGGTGGCGCATGAAGTAAAATTTCGAGTTTAGAAAAGCCTGAAAATTTGGTGTGGCCGCTACGCGACCAAACCAAATTTTCAGGCTTTTCTAAACTCGAAATTTTACTTCATGCTTAGCCTGGGAGTGGAAAACACTCGCTTAAAGCTTCAAATTGGATTCTTTTAATAAACCGAGCATCGGAAAATGTGCAACGTATGCATATGGATACTTCAAAGAAAAATTCTCGTTATGAAAATGTTCGGTGTTACATAAAACTCTCTGTATAAATTATATAAAAAATATATCTGCCCATTGGCTATCGACCAATGGTCATTTCGTTTGAATTTGTTAGTATCTGTCACTGTCATTTTTGTTTTAAACAAGGGTCATGATTGTTATTGTCGTCCCTATTGTCAATGTGGAGCTGTTCTTCAATCGTCGTGATCGCTAATGTTAAATCATTTACAAAATCGCATGATGACAAAAGAGACATACTTAGGATATCTTACAAATTTAAAGCATTCTAGAATAATGACTTACTTAGAGGTTTAATCAATGATTAGTGGTTGATTAAAGTAAATCAGTCGAGGTGGAAATGGGCCTGGCCTGAATGTTTAATATTTGAATATTCAAGAATATTCGAATTCCCAGCCCTATCGAAAACTATAATACCCCATTTATGTTGTTATTTTTTTCATATTTTCAAAGAGTGGAGTTTACTTGATTCACATACAACATTGTCATTAAAATCAATTTAAAATTATTAAAGTTTTATTTTTCTTAAATCTAGTACCTATCTTAAATTTTTTATTGAGAAACTCTGTTTAAAGTTCAAGTGGAAATAACTCGAAAACTAATCTAGCATCTTGAGTTTTTCATTGAGAAACCCTCAGTTTTAGTTTCAGTCGAAATAGCTAGAACATTAAAATAATAAATTAATTCAAAATATTTTACTTTTTATTAGTTTTGACGATTCACAATTCTGCAAGTTTTGTAAACTTATAAAAATCTATGTAATTATATATTTTGTTAGCTTTAACGATTATTCCAAGTAGGTCAATTTTGACGATTTTTGCTTACTTTTTATTAAATATGTCAATTTGTAAGATTTTTATGATTTCTAGCTTGATTTATCAAATTTTGTCAGTTATGACAAATCCTTTTTTTCGATAAGTATTATTTGAAATGTAGACAATATTGCCCTAATTTTTGTCTGGTTTATCAACATTCATATTATATAAATTATTTAAAGAATATTTACAAAATATAAACACGGATTTATTGATTTTCTAAGACTTTTTCAAATACTCACATAGTTATTTTAATAAATATTTGGAAAAGTCTTAGCGAAACAAAAAATGTTAGCAGAAAAACGATACATTCTCTTTTGTATTTTTTAACTGTTTTTAATAATAATTAAAGTTCCCGACACGAATATTTTAGAATAAACTAATGTTGATATGTTGAAGTAAAATAAAATAACAATTAGGACAAAATACGAGTGATTTTATATGAAGTTGGAGATTTGGTTGGATACTCTGGTTATAATTCTGACTTTTGCCATCAAAATAAATTTGAGGTTATGTTTTCCACATGGTTACCATGTGCTTAATTACCCTATCATAAAGATTATGTAAGTGGCGGAACATTGGGCCCGTTAATCAAAATGTTTAACATTCAACATGTTTGGATTTGTTTGTGATGTATGTTGGTATCTAATGAACGGTACTCCGACCAATATTACTTTAAAAAATAGTAATAGAAATTCATTTTATTTAGAACTTTTTTAAAACTTAAACAAATGAATGGGTAGATAATGAAGAAGACAGATATTCTTGAGCAAGGAACATTTACCTGATTGTCAGAGAGACTAATAAATTGGTAGTAGATGCAAATAATTTCAAGCGGTGATAGGTACATTTGTCATCTTACGCCCGGTTTCTCCAACGCATCTTAACTAGATAAAATTGATCTTAAAAATAACACGTTCTTAAAGTGTTGCACCAACCGTAAATCAGATCTTAACGTCATAAGAAGGTCTTGCATTATTAGACGCCAGAATTGGCGTCTTGAGAAGCTAATTCTAACCTAATAATCAGAGTAACTTCTAACGTGCCTCAATCATTGCGAATTTGTTGGATTATTTTAAGTGTTAGCAATAACTGGACATAATGTAGATTTCGTAGATGGTAAATACTGTAGAAGAAAATACCTGGCCAGGGATACCTCGTCATATTTTTTTTTTGTCTAGATTTAGGCTTACAAAAAAGTGTGTTAAATATTCCCCAACAAATTCTTTTGCCCGGTTTTAAAAATGTCTTTCTTGTTTTTAGCAGCACTTTCTCACTGCGTGTTGTAAATTTATCCACATTTATTTTAGCAAGTCATTTTCGGTGTTAAATTTTCGTATATCAAGCTCCCAAGCTTCTTCTTTTTCGCTGTTGGTTGCCGCGTTTGTTGTTTTGTTTTTCACTATTTTATGGATGGGCACAAGGGACGCTATTAGAGTACTTTCCTCTTTTGTAAAATTACTTAAAAAAAGCCAAAGTATTAAGTAAGGGAGAGGTGAAACGTTTTTTGTTAGAAGCTCCCGATGACCATTGGTTGCTTTCAAAAATTGTAACCATATTTGGAATTTTTGGTTGTTGCCGCTGCGATGAACTTCTCTCCTTAACTATAAATGATGTAGAAGACACTGGAAAATACATTGTTGTAACTTTGCGACAAACTAAAAACAAGAAGGTTTACAGTTACGAATGTTGGCTGCAGTTTCGAACCCTGCACAAACATTAGAAAATATATATCTCTTCGACCAGCGGGAAAAGAATCTCTACGATTTTTTTTGACTTACAGAAATGGAAAGTGCATTTCGCTTAATGCCGGCCAACATACTATTGGTGCAGTCCCAAAGAAGATAGCAAACTTTTTAGGTTTAAAAGAACCAGACTTATATACTGGTCATTGCTTTCGCCTAACTGGGGCAACCATGGTTGTGGATGCAGGGGGAGATATTTTGGCTCTCAAACGTGCCGGCGGTTGGAAATCTACCGAAATAGCCACAAGTTATGTCGATGATTCGATTAACAAAAAAGTGGAAATGTCTATTGAAATTATTTTCTGATGAGCCTTGCAGTGCGAATCCGATGCCTTCTACATCAAGTTTTGCTCCTAGTGTTATGCCTTCATCAATTTGTGCGCTAGATGGTTCGATATCAAGTTTAGCTCCAAATGTTATACCTTCATCAATTTGTGCGCCAGGTGGTTCGATTTCCATTACTGGAAGTACAAACTGTATATTTAATATATATAATAAAAATAAAAGAGATTAATAGTGAATATATTGTGTTTTATCGTTGCAGTGCATTATTCGAATAATAATTAAGAAAATATATATTTTCTTAATTATTATTTTAAGAATAATAGTATTTATTATATTTTTCTTTAATAAATTCAATTAACGAAAAACTATAAATTACTATTCCAGTACTAACTTGTTAAATTTTAATCAGTTAGTATACTGACTTGTTTAATTTTACAAGTCAGTAGCTTGAAAACATAACCTTACTTGTTTAATACTGTCTATTGATAAATTAACGTTTACAAATGAGAGACAAATAAAATCTATAACATTAGATAACCTGTCAAATTACCTGAAAAAGCGACGTTGTCAAGCGTAACCAATTCTTACCTAAGATATGTATACAGAGAGTTTTATGTAACACCGAACATTTTCATAAAAATGTATACGTCGTACATTTTTCGATGTTCGGTTTATTAAAAGAATTTAATTTGCAGCATTAAACGAGTGTTTTCCACTCCCACGTTTAGTCGCGTAGCGCGAAGCGCGGAGCGGCCAAACCAAATTTTCAGGCTTTTCTAAACTCGAAATTTTACTTCATGCGCCACCAGTACACAACACTGATTCAATGTAAAGTTTAGCGGTGTGTTTTAAACTTCGTAATATGTCAGTGTTTTGTACCGGTGGCGCATGAAGTAAAATTTCGAGTTTAGAGAAGCCTGAAAATGTTCGGGCTTTTCTAAACTTGAAATTTTACTTCATGCTTAGCCTGGGAGTGGAAAACACTCGTTTAAAGCTATAAACTAAATTCTTTTGACAAACCGAGCGTCGGAAAATGTACGACGTATGCATATGTATACTTAAAAGAAAAATTCTCTTTATGAAAATGTTCGGTGTTACATAAAACTTTCTGTATATTTGTTTAGTGCAACAGAATACAAAATTAAGAACTACTTGTAAATAAGAAGTACTTATATAAAATGTATTTTAAAATTCGTTGGAGAAACCGGGCGGTAATCTTTGTTAAATGAATTATCTCTCTTTAATTTGGTTCTCATTAATTTATTAATTAGCTATTTTATAAGTAAATTGAATTGTTATATTACTGTCAGATTTCCCTTTACCTAACCTACAAATTTAAAGTTGATTTACAACATAACTTGTGAATAATCCTGTTCTAATCTAAAACACACAACCTGTATCACACCAATAAATTCTTTAAATGTGAAATTTGATTGGTCGCATTAAAAGAAAAAAACAGATTTAACCTAGTATACTCGAAAACTATTAAGTGATCATTTAGCATTATTTTTAAGCCTCCGCGCGCATTAAGGGAAAAAATAAGATTAAAATATACGAACATTTGCCAGTAAACTTTGCCCGCGCTAGACTCGGGGCTGCGCGTTAAGGGGTTAAGAGAGATGAAATAGAATTCCCAGTTACCGGTAATATTACCGAGGATATAACCCAATTACCGGTAATTTAACATCTGTTTTAGGCTTATTACTGAAGCCTGCATCTGTTTAGGCCTATTGATTATAAATCATGATTAGTAATTTTTGATTATCTTTCCTGTTTCAGATATTTTTATATGAACCAGTCCCGAACTTATTTTTATACACACAACATAAACCTAGTTCATAATCGAGAAGATAAGTTAAGAAGAAGTGTCGAAGTGGGAGGAGACAACACCGAAAAGTACAAAATCCGCAAAGTACAAACCGCAAGGCTGATACAAAACAAAAAACAAACAAAACAAATCTTCCTGTCGCGAACCGATCTCAGAGAAACAAATCAGGATTCAATTTAAAAAAAAAATAATACCTACACTTACAAAAATAAACAAATACAAATTAATTAAGTTGACTAAATGACAATAAGTTGCGTTTTGATTTTCGTAACGGATAGTGCGCGTGCGCGTTTGGGCTGTTGAAATTGCTCAAAAGGTTAAACGGAAAACAAGGGGATGGTGAGAATGCGATGACAGAATGAGCGAGACGCTGAGCCAGGACCCGGAGGCGCTGAGCTCTGGGTATACCCTGGCCCCGCCGTACCCAGCCACCTCGAGCTCGGATCCGCCCGGTTCGAATCTCCCGCCGTTTTCGACGTTTTCGGCGGAGATGGACGCGAGCGCGGGCTTCGGGTCGTTCACGGATTCCAGGCTGTTGGATATCTCGAATTGGGATTACTACACGGAGACGAGGCTGCTGGACAGGGGCGAGAACGGGTTGAGTATAATTGCTTCGCAGCCGCAGTACCGGCCTTGGGAGTCGAAGCCGGTTGACTCTCAGAGCCAGACGGTGACGACTTTCGCGGATGCGTTCGCGCAAAACGGCGTTTCCAAGTTACCTTCGTTCCAATCGCAGTTTCAGACTTTTAGTGATGTAGTGACCACTAGCGAGCCCACCCTGACCACCCTCACGCCGGTTTCACCGAACGTTTCTAGTCCGAATTTGGCGACGCTGGGGCCGAATTTCCACGCGTTGAACGCGAGGAACTATCCGCTGGTTCCCGCTCCGATCCAAGCCAGGGAAATCCCCTCGATCCAACAGCAGTTTTTGGACGAGCGGCACATTCAGTTATACACCCATCCAACCACCTTCCCCACGCAAAACGGAACCATCATCCAGAACATCAGCTCCCCGACAGTCGTAACCGTACTAAAATCAGAGCCCGAGCTCAAACTGGACCCCAGCATAAAAATCCAAAACGTAACGCTGCATCCTACCCAATTCCAAAACCCCATGTCCACGATAATCGACAACACCGGCTTATACAACGGTCTGGACAAAAAACTAAACGGACTCAGCGCGTCCATGGGCTCGCCCACCAGAAGCGATTTCCGCAAGAAGGAACGCAGGAAAATGCGCGCCTCCAGCCTGGAGAGCTCCGCCGAGAGCGACGGGGCCTCCAGCAACATGGAGATCGGCAATTCGGAAAACTCCGGACAGGTCGCGGCGGTTTCCAGCACGGCGAGTTTCAAGCACCACTCGCTGGGAAACTCGCTCGACGTCGACGATTTGGGCGGCGGTTCCGTCGACAAGCAGGTGAAGAAGAAGCGGAAGCGCTGCGGGGAGTGCATCGGCTGCCAGAGGAAGGACAACTGCGGGGACTGCGCGCCCTGCAGGAACGACAAGAGCCACCAGATTTGCAAGCAACGGAGGTGCGAGAAGCTCACCGAGAAGAAGGTAAGTCCAAACGCTGTAGATTAGTTGAAATTGTCTTGTGAAAACAATCTTCCCAAAAGGGAAAAGTCGAGTACCAAATTTTAGACTTAGTGTTTCTTCGCCGTGCGTGTGAACAGGGCATAAATTAAGATGGGCCCTTCCATTTTCCACATATATATATATATATATATATATATATATATATATATATATATATATATATCAGAGCTGGACAGGATTTGAATCCTTTTAGGGACTTCAAAAGGGGATTCAAATGAGGTATCCGAAAACTTCAGTGAAAATGGATTTGAGATTCAGATTCGTTACATTTTTTGAAGAGGATTCGTATTCAAATCCTTTCAAAAGCATATTAACGGAAAGATTTGAGTCCTCTAAAAAATAATTCGAATTCGCATAAAAATTTGTTTTTGTGTTTTTGAACTTCACGTTAAATCAGTGTTTTATACGCGTGGCGCATGAAGTAAAATTTCGAGTTTAGAAAAGCCTAATTTGGCTGGGTCGCTCCGCTTCGCTACGCGACCCAGCCAAATTTTCAGGCTTTTCTAAACTCGAAATTTTACTTCATGCTTAGTCTGGGAGTGGAAGACACTCGTTTGATCATTAAATCAATTGATAATTGACACACTAGATTTATTGCTGTTTTATTAATGGAGAAAGTTCTATGACGTTAAAACAAAATGTCAATTTTGATACAAGTTAAAGAGGAAGCAGTCGTTTTTTGTGCCAGACAGCAAAAGACAATTCACATTCGAGCAAGGAACTTAACGTCAAAATAGTAAAAATACACTCAACTAAGAAACTTACAGTTAAAATGTTACAATAGTCTGTATACGTTAACGAGAAAGTTCTATGACGTTAAAACAAAATGTCAATTCCGGTACAAGTTAAAGAGGAAGCAGTCGTTTTTTGTCCCAGACGGCAAAAGACACAGTCGAGCAAGAAACTTAACGTCACTTAACTTAACGTCAAGATAGTTAAAATACAGTTAACTAAGAAAGTTACAATCAAAATATTACAATAGTCTGTTAACGTCAACGAGAAACTTCTGTGACGTTAAAACGAAATGTTTTGATACAAGTTAAAGAGGAAACAGTCGTTTTCTTGTGTCAGAAGGCAAAGACAAATCACAGTTGAGCTAGGAACTTAACGTCAAAATAGGTAAAATACAGTCAACTAAGAAACTTACAGTCAAAATGTTACAATAGTCTGTTAACGCTCCGGTCTTTTACTTCGTTATACAATATAATTCACAAATAAAACACTTTTCAACTTTGTTTAACTGAGACTTTATTAAGTGACTATAGTTTCAACAATTTCAAAGTGCCTTCTAGTTTAAAAATGACGAGTTGAAGTTGTCGAAACATGTCACTTAATAAAGTCGCAGTTATACAAAGAAGGACAAAAAGTGTTTCATTTGTGTTACAGGGGTCATTTGTTAATAAAATACTATCGCTGTAAAAAACAATTGACATAGCGATTTAATGCCCCAATGTCACAATAATCAAGCTCATTCAATTATCTTACTTAAAGTCAAAATGTCATGATAGTCAAAAGACAACCTGGCGGGTTTGAAATTAACTGAAACTAACCACACAACTTGTCATCTAACCTAACTTTACAACTTGTCATCTAACCTAACTTTACAACTTGTCATCTAACCTAACTTTACAACTTGTCATCTAACCTAACTTCACAACTTATCACCTAATCTAACTTAACAATTCGTCTAATCGAGCGGGACAACCCGTCATCTTACCTAATCTAGCTTTATTATAAGCTTTATTAAATTATAACCTAACTTAACAATTCGTTTATAGTTACTATATTATGTATTTTTTAAATGGACTTAATAAATGAAATGCAGGGTTATAGTAAAAAAAAATAGTGATGTGTCCATCATAGCATTTTCCATGCCATTTAAACAATTAATAATTGGCATACTAAGTCTATTGTACCTTCAACAATTGGCTAAAGATTCCACTTGAAGTCAGTGTTTTATACGCGTGGCGCATGAAGTAAAATTTCGAGTTTAGAAAAGCCTAATTTGGCTGGGTCGCTTCGCTTCGCTACGCGACCCAGCCAAATTTTTGGGCTTTTCTAAACTCGAAATTTTACTTCATGCTTAGTCTGGGAGTGGAAGACACTCGTTTAATCATTAAATCAATTGATAATTGACATAAAAGATTTATTGTTGTTTCATTAACAGAGAATGTTCTATGATGTAACAGAATGTCAATTTTGATACAAGTTAAAGGGAAAGCAGTCGTTTTTTGTGCCAGACAGTGAAAGAAAATTCACAGTCGATCAAAGGACTTAACCTCAAAATATTGAAAATACAGTCAACTAAGAAACTTACAGTCAAAATGTTATGATGGTTATTAATTGATGAAATACTATCGCAGTCAAAAAACAATTGACACAGTGATATGATGCCCTAATGTCACAATAATCAAGCACATTCAATTATGTCACTTAAAGTCAAAATGTCATGAAAATCAAGACAGGGTTAGGTTAGGTTGGGTTAGAAAAATATCGTTTCTTTGGTTTAATGGCGGGTTTGAAATTAACTGAAACTAACTTCACAACTTGTCATCTAACCTAACTTCACAACTTATCATCTAATCTAACTTCACAACTTATCATCTAATCTAACTTCACAACTTGTCACCTAACCTAATTTAACAATTCGTCTAATCGAGCTTGACAACCCCTCATCTTACCTAATCTAGCTTTATTAAATTTTAACTGAAAATGATTGTCCTAAAAAAACTGTTTTAAAATGTTGGCCGAAATTGTTTTCCACGTCCAAAATTGTTCAGTTAATTAGATTAACTCCAAGCCCGTAGCCAGGGGGGAGGATATGAGGGTTCAAACCCCTCCTGAAATTTTTAAAACGTTAAGTGTTTGTATGTAAAAGCGGCCATGTAAGAGCAAAAACAATATTTTTACTATTTATTTATTTATTAACGGAATCTCCATTTTATTACATAAGTGTACATATACATATTGTAATATATGACAAAAATAACAAAAATAACATAAAAATCATATAAAGAATATAACCCCCCTGACATGTTTATAATCCCGAAATTTTGTTCTGGCTATGGCCTTGATTAAATCCATACCTAACCTAATTATTGTTCAATTAATTAGGTTAGATATGGATTTAATCAAGGCCGTAGCCTGAGTAACTGAGATCGCAATCTTGGGTAGGCATAGCAAAAAAGACATAGCCAATTGTTTTCACACGAAACATAAACAATTTACAACATATGCAAAATTTAATTAGAAACTTATGAAATGTCAATTATTTTCACGTGAGACGTCAAAAATCCCCTGCCCTCCGCTAGTTACACCCAAGCTTGTAATACAGTTTTTCTTTGTATTCTCTTAAATATTCAACCCTGTGAATTCTTATATGTACCCTAATTACTTATTCCGGCTCACCCCTTTCATATTACAATTTCCATTTTTTTTTCCCACATCCAAACAAAACTGGTTTTCCGCCAAAGCTAGTTCAAGATAAACTCTCACGAGCCAGCATCTAGCAATCAAGTTTTTTTTTAACCGCCAACGGATTCGAAAATCTAGTTTCTTCAAATTAAAAACCAAAAGCCAGTGTATCTAGTTTACTTCTATATAAGCGGAATCAGCTGCTGAAAAAAATCGCTTAATCAAAAATCTGTAAAGAAGTGTATTTATTTAAATTAGGCTGTTTTAAATATTCTTTAGAAAAATAAAAGAAATAATATTCAAATGCAGTGATTCTTTAGAAAAATAAAGGCATGAGCTGATTTTCTTTTACATATCATTTTTATGAATGGTACCGTATAATTTAAAATATTAATTAGAGTAGGCTTTCAATTTTAAATTAGATTGTCACTATTGATTTACAGTCAATAGTTTACCATAACCTCAAATTTATTCCATCATTCAATTAGTATGCTGAGCAACAAAATAAATGTTATGCAATCCTGACTTACTCCGTTCCATATTTTGAAATTTAAGTGAAAATCAAATCATATTTATTGTAATGGTTTCGTTCGTTTTAAAAAATATTGCCCACGCATAAATAATTTTCCCGCACTTGATTCCTAAATTACCATTATGCGATTACAAATTAATTTGGATTAATAATAATAAATACCGGTAAAACAAATATTTAGAATTATGTTGCCGTGTTTTTTTAATAAAGCCCTCGTTTAATATTTGTTTTCGGGGCGAAAACTCACGATATTGACAAAACCTGGGTCGGCGTTCATTTGTTGGATAATAAAGGTTTTTTTTGTGATACTTGTCTTAATTTCGAGTGACTCCCGTTCCATATTCTAAAATTAAAGTGAAAATAAAATCATATTTATTGTAATGGTTTCGTTCGTTTTAAAAAATATTGCCCACGCATAATAATTTTCCCGCACTTGATTCCTAAATAACCATTATGCGATTTTACAAATTAATTTGGATTAATAATAATAAATACCGGTAAAACAAATATTTAGAATTATTTTGCCGTGTTTTTTAATAAAGCCCTCGTTTAATATTTGTTTTCGCGTCGAAAACTCACGATATTGACAAAACCTGGGTCGGCGTTCATTTGTTGGATAATAAAGGTTTTTTTTGTGATACTTGTCTTAATTTCGAGTGACTCCCGTTCCATATTCTGAAATTAAAGTGAAAATAAAATCATATTTATTGTAATGGTTTCGTTCGTTTTAAAAAATATTGCCCACGCATAATAATTTTCCCGCACTTGATTCCCAAATTACCATTATGCGATTTTACAAATTAATTTGGATTAATAATAATAAATACCGGTAAAACAAATATTTAGAATTATTTTGCCGTGTTTTTTAATAAAGCCCTCGTTTAATATTTGTTTTCGCGTCGAAAACTCACGATATTGACAAAACCTGGGTCGGCGTTCATTTGTTGGATAATAAAGGTTTTTTTTGTGATACTTGTCTTAATTTCGAGTGACTCCTGTTCCATATTCTGAAATTAAAGTGAAAATCAAATCATATTTATTGTAATGGTTTCGTTCGTTTTAAAAAATATTGCCCACGCATAATAATTTTCCCGCACTTGATTCCTAAATTACCATTATGCGATTTTACAAATGAATTTGGATTAATAATAATAAATACCGGTAAAACAAATATTAAGTATTATGTTGCCGTGTTTTTTAATAAAGCCCTCGTTTAATATTTGTTTTCGCGTCGAAAACTCACGATATTGACAAAACCTGGGTCGGCGTTCATTTGCTGGATAATAAAGGTTTTCTTTGTGATACTTGTCTTAATTTCGAGTGAGCATTCAAAATTTATCTAAATGATTTTGTAGTATTTATCGAACATATTACAATTCTTCCGTTCACACAAAATATTTTTTTTTTTCATGGATCCCTGATTTGAAAAATATCAATAATTTAAATCATAATATAATAAGTATATATTTTATACTTCACACTAAATCAGTGGTTTATACGCCTGGCGCATGAAGTAAAATTTGAGTTTAGAAAAGCCTGAAGTTGAATTTGGACGCTACGCCAAATTCAACCTCAGGCTTTTCTAAACTCGAAATTTAACTTCATGCTTAACCAAGGACTGTAAACCTATGTTTACATATAAAATAAAACACAAATAATTGTAATTTTTTAATATAAAAACTTTTGAATCATCTCTCTCTGGTAAAAATAATTTAGATTTCAAGCAAAAATAACTCAAAAACTTGGGTTATTTTTGGAGTTTTAACATTGGCTTAACATCCATAGCAAATTTTATAAAAATATATGAAGACATTTTTGAGTTATAATGTCTTGAACAATAATATCCCATAAAAATCAAACAAAATTGGTAATATTCTAAATTCAAGTGAAAATAACCAGAAAACTATGGATAGGGTATTTTTAGATTTTCACATATTTTGAAAGAGCTAAGTTTGATTAACATCCACAGCAAATTTCATGAAAATATATCAAGGAATTTTTGAGTTGTAATGTTTTGAAAAGTAATATCCCATGAAAATCAGGCTAAATTGGCAAAATTCTGAATTCAACCTAAAATAACTGGAAAACTAAAGATGGGGTATTTTTGGGTTTTTACATATTTTGAAAGAGCTAAGTTTGCTTAACATTTACAGCAAATTTCATGGAAATATATTTAGGAATATTTGAGTTGAAATGTTTTGAAAAATAATATCCTATAAAATGAGGCAAAATTGGTATAATTTTGAATTCAAGCAAAAATAAATCGAAAACTATGGATAGGGTATTTTTGGATTTTTAAATATTTTGAAAGAGCTATGCTTGCCTAATATCTGTAGCAAATTACATGAATATATATTTACGAATTTTTGTGTTGTAATGTTTTGAAATACAATATCACATTTAAATGAGGCAAAATTGGTATAATTCTGATTTCAAGCCAAAATTACTTGAAAACTATGGATAGGGTAATTTTGGATTTTTATATATTTTGAAAGAGCTAAGCTTGCCTAATATCCACAAAAAGTTGTATGAAAATACGTGAAGGAATTTTCGAGTTGTAATGTTTTGAAAAATAATATCTTATTAAAATCAGACAAAATAGGTAAAGTTCTGAATTCAAGCGAAAATAACTGGAAAAGTATGGACAGCGTATTTTTTGATTTTTTCATATTCTAAAAGAGCTAAGTTTGCCCAACATCCACAGCAGATTTTATAAAAGTTCATAAAAGATATTTTGAATTGTAAGGTTTTGAAAAATAATATCCCATTAAATTCAGGAAAAATTGGCGTAGTTCTAATTTTAAGCGAAAATAACTGGAAAACTATAAGTAGCTTACTTCTAGATTTATACATATTTTAATAGAGCTAAGCTTGTTTAACATTCACAGCAAATTTTATGAAAATACATAAAGGGATTTTTGAGTTATAATGTTTTGAAAAATAATATCTCATTATTATCAGGCAAAATTGGTGTAATTCTGATTTTGCGCTGAAAATAAATGGAAAACTATGGATAGGGTATTTTTGGATTTTTATATATTTTGAAAGAGATAAGTTTGCTTAACACACAAAAAATTTCATGAAAATATATCAAGGAATTTTTGAGTTGTAATCTTTTGAAAAATAATATCCAATTACACCCATGCTTTTATTTTTTTGATTGATTTATTATTATTAATTGAAAATATTGCACATGAGTTTCAATTTTTAATAGCCTCTATAATTGTTTGCTTGCACAAATAAATATTGTCCGTCTGTAAAAATCAGGCTCGTTGGGAATTAACAAACCTGCATCACCTGGAAGCCTTTTATGCCGCCCTTTACACAACAATTTTTACAGACTAATCCTCTGAATTTTATTTCTCAGCTTTGAAAGAAGGACCATTCAGAAATGTTTCTGGTTTTGCACAAAAACTAGATCTACAAAAATAAAATACACGCTGTTTATTTCAATGAATATCAAATTGGAAGCTTATTAAAATAGCATTATTATATTAAATTAGTACTTATTTAAAATTTACTAATTCTGTTTAACTTTATTTTCATGATATAATTATTTTTGTAATATTATAAATTACAAAAATAGTTATATCACGAACATAAACTTAAACAGAATTATTAAATAAGTACTAATTTAATATATGTTAATGTTATATGTTAATTACATAAAACTTGTAAACAAATCAGGATTGATCATAAAATGTTCAGGCATTCGTTGTTTTTGAAACTTTCATAAAGTAACATTTCGAGTTTAGAAAAGCCTGAACGTTTGGATTTGGTTCAATTTTTTTTGTATTTGCAACGATTTTTCCTACTTGTGTCAAATTTTGACGTTACATGACAATGTCATACTGTTTAGGTCGGGAGTATATTAGTGTTCTTTCTTTTAGAAAAGCTTTAAATCATAATTTCTTGTGAATGGTTTCTTTTGAGTATACATATCCCAATTACGTGTTGTAGATTTTTAAATGTTCGTTGTTTTCTTAAAAGAAGTCAGTTTGAAGTTTAAACGAGTGTTTTCCACTCCCAGGTTAAGCATGAAGTAAAATTTCGAGTTTAGAAAAGCCTGAAAATTTGGTTTGGTCGCGTAGCGCGAAGCGCGGAGCGTCCAAACCAAATTTTCAGGCTTTTCTAAACTCGAAATTTTACTTCATGCGCCACGCGTATAAGACATTGATTTCAGGCGAAGTTTACTCGTTCACAATATTTCAGTGCGTTCAGTGTTTAATACGCGTGCCGCATGAAGTAAAATTTTGAGTTTAGAAAAGCCTGAAAATTTGATTTGGCATCGAAATTTTTCTTCATGCTTAGTCTGGGAGTGGAAACACTCGCTAGAATTATATTTTAATTAAATAATACAGCTGAATAAAAAAAATCAAATTTTAATAAGTTTCCAAAGCATAAATTTATCCCTTATACGAATCAACATTAATTTACTAAATCTATTTCTGTATACACGCACACATAAATACCTCTCTTTTCTATTACCTAATAGAAATTCCCGGCCGTCCATTTCTTCTTCTTATCCCGCGGCGGCCATTTTATTTTATTTAAATCGCACCCTCTCCCCAAAAACTCACCTGAAAATAGAACGGGATATTTTTGAATTTTTCGGGGAGGACTTAAGGGCGTAGACTACACAGCAATTATGCGCGGCGGATTGGCACTTTTTTATAAGTACTCTTCTTCTCTCGAGAGGAACTTCGTTTTTTTTGTGTAGGTGGAGAAATAGAAAGAAAAAAAATTGTCATCTGATATTGTCTATTTTTATCAGAGCGGGAAGCTTTGAAATAATAAAAAAAGAAAATGTGGCGTTTAAAGAGGTGAGGGATTTTTTTTTTAAAGAGGAGGGACATTGGGATAAAATGGAGTTTCTTTCATAAGAAATTAGATTTTTAAGTTAAGGTTTGTATTTTATGTTTTTTGGAATTTTTATCACAACGGGAAGCTTCGTAAAATTAATTTAAAAAAAACGTGGCTTTAAAGAAGTGAGGGATTTTTTTAGAAAGAGAAGGAACATTGGGTTACAATTGAGTTTTTTTTTTATAACAAATTAGATTTTTAAGTTAAAGCTGGCATTTTATGTTTTTTTTTAAAATAGAGGCATTATATGTGAAGAGTTTTTGATGTTAGATTGCAAGTTTTAATTCTTTTTATTGGGATTGAAAATTTGGTTAAATTTAATCGAAATTTATAATTGAAAACAGCACAACTGAAAGAAACCTCAATAGATATTTATGAAATTTGCTGTGGATCTTTAGTAAACTTATCTCTTTTAAAAGATGTATAAATCGCTTGAATTCAGAATTTTACCAATTATGCCTGATTTTAATGAGATATTAGTATTCAAAACAATACATCTCAAAAATTCATTTATGTATTTTTATAAAATTTGCTGTGAATGTTAAGCAAACTCAACTCTTTCAAAATATGAAAAAATCTAAAAATACGTTATCCAAAGTTTTCCAGTTATTTTCGCTTGAATTCAGTATTTTATCTGATTTTAATGAGCTATTAATTTTGAAAAGATTACAACTCAAAAATGTCTAAATATATTTTCATGAAATTTGCTGCAGATGTTAAGCAAACTTAGCTCTTTCAGAATATGTAAAAATCCAAAAATACCCAACCCATAGGTTTCTTGTTATTTTTGCTTGAATTCAGAATTAGAGCCTGATTTTAAGAAGGTATTATTTTCGAATAAAATTTCTCCACTAATTTTTATTAAATTTGCAGTGAATATTAAGCAAACTTAGTTCTTTCAAAAAATATAAAAATCTAAAAATATCCTATTAATAGTTTTCCAGTTATTTTTGCTTGAATTGAAAATGTTGCCAATTTTACCTGTTTTTAATGAGGTATTATTTTTAAAAGATTACAATTTAAAAATTCCTTCAACTATTTTCATGAAATTTGCAATGGATATTAAATAAACTCAGCTCTTTCAGAATATGTAAAAATCTAAAAATACCCTATTCAGAGTTTTTCAGTTATTTTCGCTTGAATTCAGAACTTTACCAATTTTGCCTGATGTTCATGAGGTATTATTTTTCAAACGATTACAACTCAAAAATTTCGGAACATATTTTCATAAAATTTGCTGTGGATATTAAGCAAACTTTGTTCTTTCAAAATATGTGAAAATACCCTATCCATAGTTTTCTAGTTAATTTTACTTGAATTTAGAATATTACCAATTTTGTCTGATTTTTATAGGATATTATTTTTTAAGGCATTACACCTCAAAAATTCCTTTATATATTTTCATAAAATTTGCTGTGGATGTTAAGCAATCTTAGCTATTCATAGTTTTCTAGTTATTTTTATTTGAGTTTAGAAAATAACCAATTTTATATGATTTTTATATGATATTATTTTTTTAGACATTACAACTCAAAAACTCTTTTGATGTATTTACATGAAATTTGCTGTCGATGGTAAGCAAACTTAGCTTTTTTAAAATATATAAAAATGCAAAAATACTCTTTTCATAGTTTTCCAGTTATTTTCGCTTAAACTCAGTATTATACCAATTTTACTTGATTTTAATGAGGTATCATTTTTCAAAAAATTACAACTAAAAAATGTGTTCATATATTTCCATGAAATTTGTTGTGCATGTTAGAAAAAAAACTTAGCTCTTTTAAAATATGCAAAAATATAAAAATATCCTATCCATAGTTTCCAATTATATTGGCTTCAATTCAGAACTATACAAGTTTTGTCTGATTTTCATCAGATTTTATTTTTCAAAGCACAACAACTGAAAAATATCTGAATATATATTTATAAAATTTTCTGTGGATACTGAGTAAACTAAGTTCTTTCAAAATATTAAAAACCCAAAAAATATAGCCTGAACGTTTGGATTTGGTTCAATTTTTTTTTGTATTTGCAACGATTTTTCCTACTTGTGTCAAATTTTGACGTTACATGACAATGTCATACTGTTTAGGTCGGGAGTATATTAGTGTTCTTTCTTTTAGAAAAGCTTTAAATCATAATTTCTTGTGAATGGTTTCTTTTGAGTATACATATCCCAATTACGTGTTGTAGATTTTTAAATGTTCGTTGTTTTCTTGAATGAAGTCAGTTTGAAGTTTAAACGAGTGTTTTCCACTCCCAGGTTAAGCATGAAGTAAAATTTCGAGTTTAGTAAAGCCTGAAAATTTGGTTTGGTCGCGTAGCGCGAAGCGCGGAGCGACCAAACCAAATTTTCAGGCTTTTCTAAACTCGAAATTTTACTTCATGCGCCACGCGCATAAGACACTGATTTAAGGCGAAGTTTACTCGTTCACAATATTTCAATGCGTTCAGTGTTTAATACGCGTGGCGCATGAAGTAAACTTTCGAGTTTAGAAAAGTCTAAAAATTTGGTTTGCCCACGAAATTTTACTTCATGCTTAGTCTGGGAGTGGAAACACTCGCTAGAATTATATTTTAATTAAATAATACAGCTGAATAAAAAAAAATCGATTTTTAATAAGTTTCCAAAGCATAAATTTATCCCTTATACCAGTGGTGGGGAAACTTTTTTTAAGACGGGCCATTTGTAATAACCAGACAATCGTAGCGGACCAAAGAATAATGCTTAATCGTAGGTAGGTAGTTTTTATGCGGGTCGTCACATTACGAAGTAAGAACGCGTTCAAACATTCTCACGACGGCACTCTTAAACGGGCCGGATTAAACCTTTCCGCGGGCCGGACTTGGCCCGCGGGCCGTAGTTTCCCCATCACTGCCTTATACGAATCAACATTAATTTACTAATTCTATTCTGAATATATATTTATAAAATTTTCTGTGGATACTGAGTAAACTAAGTTCTTTCAAAATATTAAAAACCCAAAAATACCCTGTCCATAGTTATCTAGTTATTTTCACTTGAATATAGAATATCACCAATTTTGCCTGATTTTTATAGGATATTATTTTTTAAGACATTACAACTCAAAATCTACTTGATATATTTTCATAAAATTTGCTGTGGATGTTTAGCAAACTTAGCTTTCTCAAAATATATAAATATCCAAAAATACTTCCAGTTATTTTCGCTTGAACTCAGTATTATACTAATTTTGCGGGATTTTAATGAGAGATTATTTTTCGAAAGATTACAACTAACAAATATCTTTATATATCTCCATGAAACTTGCTGTGCATGTTAAGTAAACTTAGCTCTTTTATAATATTTAAAGATCTAAAAATATCCTATCCATAATTTTTTAGTTATTTTGGCTTAAATTCAAACATTTATGAATTTTGCCTGATTTTCATTAGATTTTATTTTTCAAAGCAATACAACTGAAAAATTCCTTCATATATTTTCATGAAATTTGCTGTATATGTTAAGCAAATGCAGCTCTTTTAAAATATGTAAAAATCCAAAAATACTCTATCCATAGTTTTCGATTTATTTTCGCTTTATTTCTTAATTTTACCAATTTTACCTGATTTTATTGAGGTGTAGTTTTTTCAAAAGATTACAACTCAAAAATTCCTTAATATATTTTCATGAAATTTGCAGTGGATGGTAAGCAAACTTAGCTCTTTTAAAATATGTAAAAATCCAAAAATACCCCATCCACAGTTTTTGAGTTATTTTTGCTTGAAATCTAAATTATGGTAATTTAAGCCTCATTTTAATCGGCACAAATTTTTAAAAAATGTCATGGGCGTTGAATGTTGAAACAAATCTCAACTCAAAAGTTACTAATGAAAATTGCTGAGCGTAATACCCCGAAAATTATAAAATTTTGCATATTATGAAAACGGCAGGATTTGTTTAAACCTATCGTATTTATAATATGCGATGTTTTATAATTTTTCAGGAGTTTTTACTTGAAATTAAATGCACGTTTTTATTTTTTAGATTTACACTATTTTATTATTTTAATCTGTCGATCTTTTTTAGCCTGCTTTGTCGTGTTTTATAAGTTTATAAAAATATTACAACAACCTGTAACAATTTTTCTATGTTACAGCAAAAACACGGCGCATTAGGGGTGAGTTTTTTTATTTTGTCTTCATCGGGGATTTAGATAAAAAAAAAATGTTCATTTTTCGAGTTGCGGATTGTTTGTTTATTTACGGAAAATCGCGTTTTTTTTTTCGCGCTTGTGCCCTTCTCTTATTGATTTTTCATTATTTTTCATCGGCTCGAATAATATTTTCGTTTTTGCGGGCGCAAACAAATTTTCGCCTGTAGTCGTTAACGCGCCACGTTTTTCCAACCCTGCAAAAAAAAAAATTATTGGACCCCATTGTTTTCGCACACGTTTCCACAATTATTCGTTTGTAATCCAAAATTAAAATTCGGTGAGTTACGTTATTTTTATTCTGCTGAAATTGTAGGTCGATTTTTTGTAATCATTCGGTTGTATAAAATATTTTATTCAATTTTGTTAATTTAAATCGACATTATTAACTCCATAACAACCGTAATAAACAAGGTTTTATTCACTAGTGAACTAAAATTTTTTTAGGTCACTAGTGAGTTAAAAAATTTGTTATATTATTTATTATTCAATTTTGTTAATTTAAATCGACATTATTAACTCCATAACAATCGTAATAAACAAGGTTTTATTCACTAGTGAACTAATTTTTTTTTAGGTTTATTTATTATTTATTTAAAAATAAATGTAAAGTACATTTTCTTTACAATTTCGTCAAAATTGAATAAAAACATATATACGCCACGTGAATTAAACACCTTTATTCACTCAAAGAAATGATTTCACTCGCGCCGAGGCGCTCGTGAAATCAAAAATCTTTTCGTGAATAAAATCGTGTTTAATTCACTTGATGTATAATATTTATAAACCGATTTTATTTACAGAATTACACTAAGGTATCATTTTTTGTTTAAATAAATAAATATCTTTATTTTGTTAAATAACAATCTGCTTTACACTTATAATAATAATAACAGATAAATCCAATTACAGGGAAAAATTACATAAAAAATAAAGTATTTTTACAAACTAACGTTAAACATTCAAAAGTTAGAAAATGAAGGTTACAAAAAATATAAACTAACTAAAAAAAAACATATAAAATTAAAAGATTGAAGATTGCAGAAAATATATACAGACTAAAAAACTAAAAAAAAAAACAAAGACACACAGATATAATTAAACAATATAACCAAGAATCATTATAACTGATAGAGAAAAAATAATAATAATAATAAATGAGAGCATAATATATGCATGTAGTTATTTATTTATTTATTTATATTTGCGACTAAGCGGAGATACACAACTTGTCAATAACAGCTACTGTCATACATGATTATTTGTGACATGACCAGAATAACGAGAATTGTGTACTTTTCGTACCATTCGAAATCGTTTCATTATATAAGGGATAAATTGTCTTGTGGGCTAAAAGTGCGCACATTTCCTACTATTCGGAAACATTTCAGTATAAAAGGGATGAGCCAATTCACTTCAGCGGACGAGAAGTGTGTACTTTTCGTAGAATTCGAAAACATTTCAGTATCAAAGGGATGAATTGCCTTGCGGGCGAGAAGTGTGTAGTTTTCGTACTATTCAAAAACGTTTTCGTATGAAATGGAAAAATTGCCCTCCTGGCTAAAAGTTTGCACATTTCGTACTATTCGAAAGGATTTTAGCATTATTGGGATACACAGTACACACTTCTCGCCATGGCTATCGGGCGAGAAGTGTACTTTTCGTACTATTTGAAAACGTTTCAGTATGAAAGGGATAAGTTGCCTTAGGGCTTGAAGTATGCACATTTCGTACTATTCGAGAGAATTTTAGTATTAATGGGATGAAATGGCTCGCGGGCGAGAGGTGTGTACTTTTCGTACCATTCGAAAACGTTTCAGTATGAAAAGGATAAATTGCTTGAAGTTTGTGCATTTGGTACTATTCGAAAATATTTTACTATTAGAGGGATGAATTGGCTCGCGGGCGAGACGTGTACTTTTCGCACTATAGGAAAATATTTCAGTATAAAAGAGACTAATTGGCTTGCAGACGAGAAGTGTGTACTTTTCGTACTAAAACCCATCTTCCTCGCTTTTCCTCCCTTAAAATGCTCTTGGCAGATTTTCCCAATATCATCTCTTATTTTCACGCGACAATCGCGTTCCTTTTCTGTCTCGTTCCGTTTCTCACGGGGGGATTTATTGAACGTCGCGCCGTTTGCACAACGGACGGACGACAGATGTACAGGCGGCGGCACGCGCGCTCCTCTCTTTATCTGTGTCAATTGTCGTGTTATTTCATCTGCCCTTCGAGCAACGGACGTCGGCTCACAAAACTCTCGATAAACGCGAACACCTTTTTGCGCGCTCCTCTTTCTCCTTTTTTTTTTTTAATCTCTCTACCTGGACTCAATCACGAGCATTCATTCACGTCACAGTGAGGCTGATAAACATCACATGTCTACAAATCAATCTCGTGTATTCTTTTTTTAATAATTGTCATTGCAACGTTACATGTCTGATGATCAATCTTAAGGTGCCCCTAGGCGATCAATATTATCGGGGCCTGGTTTGGCCGCTCCGCTTCGCTACGTGACCAAACTAAATTTTTAGGCTTTTCTAAACTCGAAATGTTACTAAAAAATGTTGAGATTGGAAAAGCTTGAAAATTTACATTTGACGGCACGGCGAGCGAAACATTGTGGGGATTCAATTTTTGTTGTAAGCATTCGAATCCTTTTTTAGGGTGGCGACCAACCGTGAAAGTCAGGGGAATTTATTCGTCGGGAAAAGTTTTGGAAAAGTCAGGGAAATTCGGCCTTTTTAGCGAAAAGTCAGGGAATTGTTAAATTAATAATAATAATAAATATGCAAATAATAAGATTAATGAATTGACAAATTGTTACTTTTGTGCGGAGCACGAATTTGACACATTAAATAATATTTAAAAAAATTAAAAAAAAAAAATGGTGAAGTGTCCATCATAGCACTTTTGAACAATTGATATTTGACATACAAAATTTATTTCTCTCTAACTAATAAGTTGAAGATTTTACTTGAAGTTAGTGATTTATACGCGGGGCGCATGAAGTAAAATTTCGAGTTTAGAAAAGCCTGAAAATTTGGATTTGCTGGATCGCGACTCGCTTCGCTCGCGCGCCCCAGCAAATCCAAATTTTCAGGCTTTTCTAAACTCGAAATTTTACTTCATGCTCAGTCTGGGAGTGGAAACCCTCGTAGGACGATCAATCAGGATCTTAGTTTTCAGTTTCCTTTATTGTCAAATCTATGACACTAAGAAATAACAACAGCTATTTATTGTTGTTATTTCTTAGTTAAAATTTAGAACGAAAACAAAATGCTGTGCATTATTTGTGTGCTTTATTTTGCAAAATGTAAGCTTTTCAAATTTGTTTGTTAATGTTTAGTAACATTAACAAACAAATTTAAAAAGCTTACATTTTGTAAAATAAATAAACTACCAAAGAACTAATGTTAATAATAAAATTAGAAATTAATAAATTATTCAACAACAGCAACAACAATAACACATTTATTCAGTATAGTAAACTAACAGTATGACAATACTCTAAAGAAGATTGTGAAAGCCTGCAGGATGACTTAAATAAGATTAATGACTGGTGCTTCTCCAATAAATTACACCTTAATGTGAAAAAATGCAATCGTATTTCATATTGTAGAAAACGCTCCAGTCTCAATTATGCATACAGCATTGATGGAAATGATTTAGCTAAATCAGCAGAGCTGAAAGATTTAGGAGTGACATTCGATAATAGGCTTGCATTCAACTCACATATCAGTAACGTTTGCTCCAAAGCTTTAAAAATGTGGGGTTTTATCTGGAGGGTGTGTAAAGATTTGGGTCCATCGTGTTTAAAACGATTATATTGTGCATTTGTTCGCTCCAACGTTAAATATGCTTCGGTAATATGGTCTCCATATCAATCAGCACATATTAATAGATTGGAACAAATACAACATACGTTTTTACGTAGCATGGAGTTCAAATTGGGTAGATGTCATAGGCAAGGTTGTTACGAGAAAATAATGACCGATTTGAACATTAGACCTCTAGCTGATCGTCGCTTAACAGCAGATTTATGCATGATCTACAAAATAGTAAACAATTTAATTGTCCTAATATTTTGGAGCAACTTCATTTTTATACTCCATCCAACTGCCGAAATCTGAGGAATACGCCCATTTTCCGCTTGGAGACATTCACTACAAACTACTCCCACTACAATCCACTGGCCAGAATGATGAGGACAGCAAATAGCTTGGCCGATAGGGAGTGGTTCGATTTATTTAATTCAAATTTTGATAGTTTTAAGTGTAAACTGAAGAGGATGGTTTAGATTTGTGATTTTTATTGTTATTATTTTGTAAATAGTTTAAATTTTTTGAATGGCTCGAATTAATAATATTAATAATATTAATAGTATTATTTAATGTAATGTAATTTTGATTGTTGTTTGAATTATTAGTGCTCTATTTTTGTTAAAAGGGGTTTTCCCATATAAATAAATAAATAAATAAAATAGTTAAATATGTTTCACCACGTGAAAGATGAGAAACTTGTTCAAGATGAGAAATTGATCCCTCAAGACTTTTTATTCAAGATAGCCTAAGATTCTTTCAATTAATACTCAATTTCCTGTTAGTTTATTTAGTTTGGGGAGAAAATAGTTTGACCTGATGTTACATTTTGCATATGAATTATGCATAGAACAGTAAATCTGTCGTGTAACTCAAATATTCATTGTATAATTCAATATCTATCGGGGTATTAGCTCGAGAAGTAGTTGTTTCAATGAATATTTGCAGAAGTCTCAACGAGACTAAATTTTTGCAGAAAGTCGATATTAATTTTAATTCGTTTTTATATTTGTAAATATTCTGCAAACTATTAGCAAATTCAATTTTTCTTTATTCAGAAAACTCATAAATCTATTTAAGTTATGTGTAAAATATTTGTTTTGAGGTGGGTACACGACCAGTAGGTACTTCTCGAGCTAATACAGTTTTTGCCACTCTGATAGTAATCAGAGTGGCAAAAACTGTGTGGATGTTTTCATGGGATCTCATATTTAAAACATTCTTTACGAATTTTTATAAAACTTGCTGTGGATGTTAGTCAAACTTAGCACTTTCAAAATACGCAAAAACACAAAAATACCCATCTATGTTTTGCGAGTTATTTCAGTATTCTTTAAGCGTCGAAGAAAAATATTTTTCTCAGGCATTCGATTAAAAAGAGCACTCAATCATCCGTATTCGAAAAAGGTCGCATTGTTGTGAATCTCGCACCGTGGAATAAAAGAAAGGTCTTAAAGTTTTGAAAAGTGTAACGCAAGAATGCAGCTGTAAGTTGGGCAAAAAGGGCCTAGGTCTGAACACAAGATTTGTACGCTAGGTAGATTTTTTCGAAGGTGAAAAAGAAAACGGGCGGGAAAACATTACGAGTATGTAACAACGGATTGTTTAATATCGTTGAATACTGAGGCATTTAATTTTTGAAAATCCATGATTACTTTAATAAATAAATAAATAAAATATTTCTGATTTTCAATTTTTTGTATTTATTTTCACTACAATTGTTTCGCTACGCTGTAGCTTTATTCGCTACGCTTTAGCTTCTTCAGGTGAAGAATGTTTAACATTCTTCACCTGAAGAAGCGAAACAATTGTAATGAAAATAAATACAAAAAGTTTAAAATCAGAAATATTTTATTTATTTGTTTATTAAAGTAATCATGGATTTTCAAAAATTAAATGCCTCAGTATTCAACGATATTGAACAATCCGTTGTTACATACTCGTAATGTTTTCCCGCCCGTTTTTTTTCACCTTCGAAAAAATCTATTTTATTTATTAAAGTAACGAATTGTTTAAATGTTTTGTAGATTGATTTGCGAATTTGTGATTTTATAAGTTTTCTGAAAATAATGAAATCAATAAATTATTACAACTTTTTAAGCTTAAGTTATATCATAGAGAAAGTAGTAATATACTCAATAATATTGAAAAGCGCGCCAAAAAATGAGAAGCATTTAATAATAGAATTTAAGTATATTTTGTAGATTAAGAATAAATGATACATTCTCAACTTCACACCAAATCAATGTTTTATACGTGATGCGCATGAAGTAAAATTTCGAGTTTAGAAAAGCCTGAAAATTTGGTTTGGCCGCTCCGCGCTTCGCGCTACGCGACCAAACCAAATTTTCAGGCTTTTCTAAACTCGAAATTTTACTTCATGCTTAGCCTGGGAGTGGAAAACACTCGCTTAAAGCTTCAAATTAAATTCTTTTAATAAACCGACTGCATATGGATACTTAAAAAAAAAGTCTCGTTATGAAAATGTTCGGTGTTATATAAAACTCTCTGTATGTATGCATGACCTGTAACTTATCCGATAATCGTTTGTTTTTTTATATTGTTTAATTTGAAGTCTTAAACGAGTGTTTTCCATTCCTAGATAAGGCATGAAGTAAAATTTCGAGTTTAGAGAAGCCTAAAAATTTACATCCGGCGCGACGCGTATAAAACACTTATTTGAGGTGAAGTTCAAAATATTCTACTTAAGCAGTATGCTATAAACGTGTGTTCTGAACATCACGCCACATCAGTGTTTAGTACGCGTGGCGCATGAAGTAAAATTTCGAGTTTAGAAAAGCCTGAAAATTTGGTTTGATTGCGTAGCGCTACGCGCTACGCGACCAAACCAAATTTTCAGGCTTTTATAAACTCGAAATTTTACTTCATGCTTAATCTGGGAGTGGAAAACACTCGTTTGAAAGTTCAATTTGAAATATTTGTAAAAACAACGAATATTTGAAAATTTACAACGTGTACAGTATATTGAGATATGTATACTTAAAAGAAAAACTCTCTGTATGTAAGTAGTAGTTAAATTCCTTTATCTTCTTTTAATACTAGATGTATATTTCAGGCACGAAATGTATATCCAGTATTAAAATATAACAGTGAAGGTTAAGAAATTTGACTACTACTTACATCTCTATAACTAACACTTCACGTAACTCCAAGAAGAATATCTTCTATTTATTTATTGATATAATTTAATTAGTTGTAGTTGTTGTTATGTACTGTATGCAATTATGTAACGAAAAAGGTATCAATTATTATTAAAACATCAGATCAATCATTTCAAAGACAGAATATTGATTCTTGATTTTCTTGTTTTAGATCACAAGTCTCAGGTGTTTTGTTATCTGTTAAGATTCTGAGAAAGAAAAAAAACAAATGTTGATCATCAATGTTCTTATCTTTTCACATCACTTTTCATCTTTAAAATCTTGCATAAATAAATAATAAGAATAAGTTTCCCAGGTTCAAATTCCAAGATAAAAATGGTGATCATCAATGTTCTTGTCTCTTTACATCACAATTCTTCTATAAACAAATGATGGGAATATGTTTCCAAACGTTCACAAAACTAAAAAAAAAATGTGATCGTCGATTTATTCTTGTGTTTTTACATCAATTTTCATCGTTAAATTCTTTTGATATTATAGTTTATGTTTGTTTAATGATGATTGATGTTTTCCAAGATTTCACAATTCAAAGAAAACATGTTGCTCATTAGTTTTCTTGTAATCCAGCTCTTGCGTTTTATCTTTACGGCCCTCAATCAAATGATTTCATACTTTTCTCTAAACCTGAACAACTAAAGCGTTCGCAGTTATTTTTCTTCGATCTATTCAGAAAAATAGAAGAAACACGACATATTTTTATCAACTCGGAAAATAGAAGAACACGCCACAAATTTGTTGCCATTGAGAAATTGGAAGAAAGACTACAATTCTTTTTGTAAAATTGGATAGATGAGGCTGTTACTTGGTGACATTCCATAATATGTAGGAATTAAAACACGATCGTTTGAGAATTTTCACAGTTTTTAATGTCGAACACTGCGACAATTGTTTCGCCACACAGTGGCTTCATCAGGCAGATGCCTGGCTGATGAAGCCACTCTGTGGCGAAACAATTGTCGCAGTGTAAAACACGATCGTTTGAGAATTTTCACAGTTTTTAATGTCGAACACTGCGACAATTGTTTCGCCACACAGTGGCTTCATCAGGCAGATGCCTGCCTGATGAAGCCACTCTGTGGCGAAACAATTGTCGCAGTCGCACATTAAAAACTGTGAACATTCTCAAACGATCGTGTTTTATTTCCTACACTTTTTGTATAAGTTTTTAATGCATTCAGGAAACAGAATAAACGCCGCATATTAAATGTGCAAGGCTGTAGAGACCGCAACGTTGCCCGAAAATCAAACATCCGGTACAAAATTTCCCACCTGGATTCGGAGCAAAAAAAAGGTCCAATTACAAACCCAACACGCATTCGTAACGGTAACAGAAAATGTATCGAAGAATCACAAAGAAGGGATAGAATAGTATTGCACAAAATGTCTGAATCTCGAATTTCCTTTGGATTAAAAGATACTAGTCTTCGCTTTGAAAGAAGTGGGATTATGGTAATTTTAAAAGGAAACATTCCTTCAGAATTTTTATTTGTTAAAAAATACCAAAAAATTCATTGTTAGCAATGTTAGAAACAATGTGTGCTATTTATTTTCTCAAGAAAAAAATATTTCATTTATTTTTAATCACTTTTAAAAATTGCAGAAAATTTACACACACTAATAGCAGAAATTCCAGTGAAATATTTCTTCATAATAATAGAAAACAGCCCACGCTATTTCTAACATAAAGAAGAATCGAGGTTGTTCAATTTTTTTCAAAAATAAATATTTTCATTCAAAATTCGTAAATTTAAAAAAAATAGATTCTCTCATACAAGTTTTTATTTTTTAAAAAATCTCAACAAATCCACAGACACTTTCAGCAATGTTTAAAATACTGTGTGCTATTTATTTTCTTAAGAAAAAAAAATATTTCATCCATTTTTACTCACGTTTAAAAATGACAGTAAATTTATAAACACACTAATAGCAGATATTTTAATGAAATATTTTTTTCATAATAAAAAAAAATACCCCATGCTATTTCTAACATCAAGAAGAATACTGGAGATTTTTTTCAGATTTTATAAAATTATAAAAATGTTCATTAAAAATTAGCAAAATTTAATGGAAATAATCCGGATTTTCACATGCTATTTTTTAATTTTTTTTAAAATCCCAAAAAATTCACAGATACTTTTAGGAATACTAGAAACGATGCGTGCTATTTATTTTGTTTAGAAAAAAATATCTTATCCATTTTGACTCACTTTTAACAATTACAGAAAATTTATAAACACACTACTAGCAGAAATTTTAGTCTATTTCAAATATCGAAAAGAATATGGGAGATTTAGAAATTAAAATTTTTATTCAAAATTCGCCGCTTATGAACGTTTCTTCTGCCTGATAAAATTGTCCCCAAATTAATTAACTCTCTAGATTTTCCTAGTATAGCAATTTTCCTAGTATAGGAATAGCAATTATTTATAATGGTATACAAATATTGTATATTTCTTATATTGTTAGATTTTCTTAGTGAAAATAGTTGATTATTTTACAGTAGTATACAAATATTGTTTATTTCGTACATTGCTAGATTATCTTAGTGAAGAATAGTACTTTATTTTATAATGGTATACAAATATTGTTTGTTTCGTACATTTTGTAACGAGGGTGCGTTTTAGCATGAAATCGCGAAAATGGAACAGGAAGGCTTCTCGCACATACACTAGCACACGCATTTTCACGGTCATAGGTGACCGGAAACCATCGACATGTGTGCCGCCTGCCATCCGGTCGCCATGGCACCCCCGCAACCCCCCACCCAACCACCTCGTCACACTTCCGCCCTGTATACGTTTTCTCTCTATGTGTGTGTGTGTTTGTGGATGTAATTTATATTCCGCATTTTTTATAATTACCACAACACGGAATTCATTCCGGCCGGTGTGTGTGTTTTTTTTGTTATTATTATTTACGGCCTGAAAACATTAGCAACGCACACAACTCGAAAGTCACGTTTACTAAAATAGCGGAGGGATGATTTTTTGAAGTCGAAAAGCCAAAACTGTTTTTTTTTTCTGTGCGCAAAATTTTATGTTCAATTTATATAAACTTTAGAAAAATATATTGTTATCTGGATATTGTCTGTTTTCATTAGCACACAAAATTTTAATTTCAAATCAATGGAATGCTGGGAGTTTGAGCAGGGCGAAGCATTAGACAAAAGTATGCTTAGTTTAGTTTAAAACCTTAGAAACCCCAATTGATTCTAAAGTGCGATCATTTAAATTATGATTTAGAGTAGGCGGCATTTTTTTTTTGTGCGGTTGCCCAGACTGCCAATTGAATGATGAATTAAATTTGAGGTTATGCTAAACTATGTGTTAACAATCAGTAGTGCCAATCTAATTTAAAACTCAAAACCTACTCTAAATTATGTTTCAAACGATCGCACGGTACATAAAATATCGCAGAATGAAAATCAAGAAAAATCTAAATCAAATAATATTGTGTAATCAAAAGTGGCATTCTTACACTCATTCCTACATACTACTCAACAATCTCAACCTGGCCAACGAGTTGAGTGTCGAAGAGATTTAAAACCCTCCAGAATTACTTTTTCCGACTATTCTAAACTCTAAATTTAATTGATGCTTAATCAAAGAATTACAACACTTGATAAAAGTTTGAAATTGAACCGGAGAGTCGATTCCAAAACCGACCAAAACTGCTAAGCCGGTCGACTCTCCGGTTCAATTTCAAACTTTTATCAAGTTTTGTAATTCTTTGATTAAGCATCAATTAAATTTAGCGCAATTCCAAAACCGACCAAAACTGCTAAGCCGGTCGACTCTCCGGTTCAATTTCAAACTTTTATCAAGTGTTGTAATACTTTCATTAAGCATCAATTAAATTTAGAGTTTAGAATAGTCGGAAAAAGTAATTCTGGAGGGTTTTAAATCTCTTCGACACTCAACTCGTTGGCCAGGTTGAGATTGTTGAGTAGTATGTAGGAATGAGTGTAAGAATGGCACTTTTGATTGCACAATATTATTTGATTTAGATTTTTCATGATTTTCATTCTGCGATATTTTATGTACCGTGCGATCGTTTGAAACATAATTTAGAGTAGGTTTTGAGTTTTAAATTAGATTGGCACTACTGATTGTTAACACATAGTTTAGCATATCCTCAAATTTATTTCATCATTCAATTGGCAGTCTGGGCATCGGCTAGATTGAGATTTTTGAGTAATATGTAGAAATAAATGTAAGAATGCCACTTTTGACAAACATCATTTGTACAATATTTTATTTAGATTTTTTATCGTTGATGATTCTAACCAATGTTTTTTAATGTTAATTACTTTTGTCAGTTTTACTCAACTTTCCAAATTCGAATCACAGTAAAACATGAACAACTTTTTAAAAAGTGAAGTAAGGAATAACAGTGTTTTTATGTGTAATAATGACTTCACGTAAACTCAAAAACATACAGTTAAAACATGAACAAAATTAATCTTTATGTTATCTTGTAATTTATTATTATACCTAGATGAAGTATGTTTTTGAACTTCATTGCAAATCAGTATTTAATACGCCTGGCGCATGAAGTAAAATTTCGAGTCTAGAAAAGCCTGAAAATTGAGATTTGCCGGGGCGCGCCCTAGCAAATCCAAATTTTCAGGCTTTTCTAAACTCGATATTTTACTCCATGCTTCGTCTGGAAGTGGAAACACGTTTAATAAATGCATTGGATACTTTAATAAAAACACCAAAATCTTAACAAGATTGAAGTATACTAAGTACTTTATTTTAAATTTTCAAATAGTTTTCTTGGCAATAAAATATTGTTATTGCTTTAGTACTTTAGTACAGTATGTTCTCTACTTTCACTACTTTCAATTGATTGTTTAAAATTTTGAAGTTCAATCGTTTTTGTAAGATTTGGTTAGGTTAGAGGGTTGAGGTTATGAAGGTGGAAATGTCATCAAAAGTTGTTCCCCTCGAAACAAAAATCGACGTGTCTCGGTGATTTGTCGCTTGTTAGATATGTGTTTTCTTTATAAAATCATAAACTGCAAAATAGATTCAAGTCATATTGTTAGTATGATTAATTATCATGTACCACCTAGACATGCACGTAGCCGCATGCTACTTCATAACGAATTTTGCAGGACGACTTGCAGTTTAAATTGCCCCATGACTCGATTAACGCGCACGGCTAATGACATTTGTAGCGGTATTGACTTTTTTAACTCATCTTAAGGTTTAATTAGGAGGAGTCTCGCGGATGGTGTGCACTAAATGTTATAACCCTATTGTGGTTTACGCAGATTAACATATGTGTCTTTGTGCATATTTGTGATTCATGTTTTGTGTCTTACATTTTCGTTATATGTTTTTGGCTCTACACTGTAAATGGCTTGTCCGTTAATAAAGAATTATTATTATTATTATTATTACCTCTGAGATGGACCACCCTGTATGTGCAAAATCAATATTTTATATTTTTTCATACTTTAGATTTTCCAAATTGAAACGTATTAGTAATTTTTATTATGATAATGCCAATTTAAGAAACTCATAACTTCAATTTTAGAGAAATTATTATTTAAACAGAAAATTGTTTTTTTTCAAAAGTCGTTATTTCTCGATAAATTCTAAGAATTTAAAGTAATTTTGATAATATATCCCAAATTATTTAAGGCTTATTTACTTCAAAGGCGTTACTATAATTTCAGTTTTATATACAGTAATATTAAAAATAGTTTTCTTTAAAACTAATTTTGTTACCGTGTGATTTTGTCAATAATTTTTGAAATATAGTTTTATCACAAATTCCAATAATTTGCATGGAATTCCTTACTTTAAAGACTCATAATTTTCATCATCTTTAGGCGATGTATTTTACTCTTCTGTGCAACAATATGAAAATTTGTAATTTCTTAATTAGTTCAGATAATTTGAACTATATGTTAGGGAAAAGTTCCGCAAACAGCCTAAACCATGCTAATCACCAGTTTTTTTTGATTGGTTAAACAATGGGATTCATGCCTTAATGTTAATAAAGATTTATTATGAATTTGTTGAATACAATTTTTTTACAGCATCTAAACGTGTTTCTATTGAACAATCGTATTAATTTTGAAAGTATGTGATTTTATTAGTTAATGTAATTCAATGAATTTTATATAAATATTCACTTAAAGCAGTGGTGGGGAAACTTTTTTTAAGACGGGCCATTTGTAATAACCAGACAATCGTAGCGGGCCAAAGAATAATGCTTAATCGTAGGTAGGTAGTTTTTATGCGGGTCGTCACATTACGAAGTAAGAACGCTTTTAAACATTCTCACGACGGCACTCTTAAACGGGCCGGAATAAACCTTTCCGGGGGCCGGACTTGGCCCGCGGGCCGTATTTTCCCCATCACTGACTTAAAGTTATGTTACATCAGTTTTCTATATAATGCTAAAACTAAACTCTAAATATTTTGTACAAGGAATTTTTCTTTTAAGTATATATCGATGGCTTAGCACACAAATGTGTTAAGTGAGTGCAGTTGTTGGCTAAAATGAGTTAAGTGTGCCATCTCATACATTAAGTTCAAATGTATGAGATGGCACACACATTTTAGCCAAAATCTACACTTAACACTTTTGTGCGCTAAGCTATTGACATATCAACGTGTATACGCTGTAAAAATTTAGGCATTCGTTAATTTAAAAAAAACGACTATTAGATAAGGCATTTTTATTTACACCTTCAAATCTGAAATGTGACATTCAGATTTAAAGGTGTAAATATAAATGTAAAAATTTAATACCTAACCTAACCTAACCTCGAAAACTATTGAGTATTGGACTTTAGTGTATTAGACATTTTTCTTGTTTTACTTACTATTATCGCCTGCCAAAATATTTTCACTTCCTCCTGAAACATCCTGTATATCACATTAAAATAATTAAAGATGCTTATATACGTTTTGTATAAACATTCTAAACGTAAAACTTTTTTATATACTATATCAGTTAATTTCGCAATGTCAAAATATATAAAACTTTGTTACGGGAAATTTAACCAGCAATATTAGGCTATTTATTTTTAATTAAGTTCCTTTCATTCTCTTTTTAGACCTTTTATTAAAAAAAACCGTCATTTATAGCACGTTTATTTTAACGATTTTCATGACATTTTTGTCTCTTGATTTTCGTCTAATTTAACAATATGAAATATTTCAAGATTTTAGTCAATTTTTTATATATTTGTCAATTTACACAGTGCTCGTCATTATTGAAATTTTGAGATTTTCATAAATTGATGGAAACCATCAGTTTCCTTGATTTTTATCAAGTTTTGCGATTTTCCTCAATATCACAAGTCATTGGTTTTCAATGTTTATAGATTTAATTAATGTTTAATATTTTCTTTTATGTTTTAAAATTTTAGTGTTGATTTGTTATTATTTTTATCAATTTTAAATTAAACACTATACTCCTCCCCATGGATGATAGTCCATGAGAAACTAGTACCAAAAGTACCTGTCCGCCACATAAAATAGTTTGGGAAGCGCTGCACTAGGGTAACGTAACCTATTTCCAATTTAATACTCATTCTAGTTTAAGTTAGGTACTAGAAGAGGGTTGAAAAGTAGAAAAGGATGATTTTTTAAAGCTTAAACGAGAAACCTTCGTGTGCACTAGGGTAACTTTACTAATATTCAACTTGCTACGCAGCCGAGTTTAAGTTAGGTTAGACTAATTAAGAAGTGGAAACACTCTACAGAAATTTCACTTTTATAACGAGCCAACATTCAAATTTCACTTCTTTAGTCAGTGGGGGATTCCTTAAAGAAACTTTAACTATTCTTGGGTTGATTGTGAGGACCTATTCATTTCGTCCACACCGGCTTGTCAAAGAACGGTCGGTATAAAATAGAACATTAGTTGAATAGTTAATAATTAATTGTAATAATGTCTAGAACAGGGAATTGTTATTTTAACTATACATATTTTTGTCTTAAGTATAAATATGTATATACGCTGTAATATTCAGATATTAAAGTTTAAAACGAGTGTTTTCTACTTCCAAACTAAGCATGAAGAAAAATTTCGAGTTTAGAAAAGTCTGAAAATTTGGTTAGGTCGCGTAGCGAAGCGGAGCGATCTAACCAAATATTCATGCGCCACGCGTATAAAACATTAATTTGATATGAAGTTTAGTATGAACTTCTTCAACATGCTGATTTAAAATTATATTTTAAACTTCGCTTGAAATCAATGTTTTATACGCGTGGCGCATAAAGTAAAATTTCGAATTTAGAAAAGCCTGAAAATTTGGTTTGGTCGCGTAGCGCTACGCGCTACGCGACCAAACCAAATTTTCAGGCTTTTCTAAACTCGAAATTTTACTTTATGCTTAATCTGGGAGCGGAAAACACTCGTTTATAGGTTCAATTTTAACTCTTTTCAAAAACGACGAATATCTGAAAATTTACAGCATGTACAGTATATTGGGGTATGTATCCCCAATATACTGTACATGCTGTAAATTTTCAGATATTCGTCGTTTTTGAAAAGAGTTCAAATTGAACCTTTAAACGAGTGTTTTCCACTCCCAGATTAAGCATAAAGTAAAATTTCGAGTTTAGAAAAGCCTGAAAATTTGGTTTGGTCGCGTAGCGCGTAGCGCTACGCGACCAAACCAAATTTTCAGGCTTTTCTAAACTCGAAATTTTACTTTATGCGCCACGCGTATAAAACATTGATTTCAAGCGAAGTTTAAAATATATATATATATATATATATATATATATATATACTATATATACTATATAAAAGAAAAACTCCTTGTATTTTGATAAGGATGTTTTTGTCCCAGTTGTATTAAGAACATGTTTATTTAAATTACTTCAAATTGTGTTATCAATAGATATAAGAAGAGTTGTTAAGATAATTGCAAGTACTGAGAAATATTTCTAGTAGACAATATAAATATGCGAAACAAAGAAATTGATTTCATTTCTGCTAATGTTAATTAATTAGGAAATAAGTCAATTCCTAAAATTGAATTTCTATAAACATTAAACAGTATCGATAAGATTCCAGAACTGAGACCAAGTTCTTAACCCATTAAGCGCCATTGATGCATACACGCAACTTTATTATTGTTTTGTTAGTTAAATTACTAAATAAGTTAATTTGATATATTATATTATTTGACATGACTTGAAAATGTATAAAGAAAAATGTAAATATGTTGTTTTTTAAAATTTTTTTTTTGATTATTACTGATTTAAAAAAAATAAATAAAATACGCGTGGCGCATGAAGTAAAATTTCGAGTTTAGAAAAGCCTGAAAATTTGGTTTCGCCGCTCCGCTTCGCGGAGCGGCCAAACCAAATTTTAAGGCTTTTCTAAACTCGAAATTTTACTTCATGCTTAGTCTGGGAGTAGAAACACTCGTTCTAAACCTTATATTGCACGTTTTTATATAAAATCGAAGAATGTACAGCGTATACATTATGTCCATATAAAAGAAAAATTCACAGTATCTAATAAAATAAGTCCTTTATAGAAATTATAAAAAGAAGTGCAGAATTTCACCTAAAATCAACTTTTAGAGTTAACTCTATAATTGCTCGGGGTAATGGGTTAATGTAGATGTGAATAAAATGAATAAGTCGCTGATTGTGTACCATTTTTGCCTGACATTTTTTAGTGAGAGGAATTGGAAATCTACGTTTGTTGCAGTCAGCCTTAAAATCCAAAAAGTGTTTTCTGGACCACAGAGTAGAATTAACAATTTGCTTTCGGATTTTTCTTTTAATTATACTTACATTTCCCAAAGAAAACTGCCTAAATTTTGAAAGCGTAAGATTTGGTTAGATGAAATAACTAACGAGTGTCTATAAACTGTCGGCATCCCAGTAGGTTCTGACTTCCGAAACATATGTCGTAATTAAATTCAGCACTGTGGCACTACCCAATGACATATAATTAACTGCATTTGACGTTTCTAAAATTCACCGTTTCGTATGGCATAATCAGCCGTAATATAACGAGTTATTATCGATGATATTTTGGAGTTGAAACCGAGCTGCAGATTCAACGAGCCCGAAGGGCGAGTTGAATGTGCTGCTTCGGTTTCAACGACAAAATATCATCAATAATTAATCATATCACGAGTTATATTTAGTGAGAGAATATAACGAATAAAATAATGTGAGTCCCTTAACATTATCGACAGCTGAGATATTGTTGTTTCCCTATTGATTGAGAATTTTTTAACCGTACAAAAGTTCGTAAACTGCCGCCACTGTGATTCTTTATTCATGACGGTGTTTTTTGGCGTCGCACTTTTCACTTTACTATTAATATCACTGCATGAAACTTTACCTATTTTGACGTTTCGAATGACAGGACAACTTAACACCCACCGCTTCTTTTGTTTTTATCATCGCTGTGATAGACATGTACCTACGGCTTTCCTTGCATCTTATTGGTTTAAAATTCGTTCCAGTAGGCTATGAGTTATATTCTCTAAGATATATAATTTGTTTTTTAAAGCAACCGAGATGCCGACAGTTTCTAGACACTCGTTATTTACCTGATCATTTACAGATTATGCATTTGGTTCTGTATACTTAAAAGAAGCACGTATGTAAATTTCAGTACGAATCTTTCCGTTGTGCGTGAGGAAATTATGAAGGTAATGAATTAAGACCCTTTGGGCAACATGTGATCATCCGGACTCGTGCCGTTACGTACGTGATTCACCCTTCTAGGTTTATTCTTTTTTTTTTTCGGGTAGCACCTTTCCAACAGATGGCCACCTACGGATCAAATCGCTTTTCGGAAAACCAGTTCATCAGCTTCGGGCAAAGGCGAAACGAGAGACTGAACGGAATGAATGAAAGTGAAAATTATGAATTGAAAATTACGTTTGTTCATTCCAATAATGTTTATGAGTTGATTAAACCTAATAAAACACAAACACTTTCTTTACTAATAACATGCATTTGTGCTAAATGTAAATTTTATTCAAAAAGAGCTTAAAACCTTTTTCTTAGAAAAATTATATTACGATATAAATCATATTATCAAATAATATTTATTGTATAACATAATTATAAGAAACTAATTTATATTATGTAACATTTCTCTTTTTTGACGCTTCTAATACTGTACGATATACAGAGAGTTTTATGTAACACCGAACATACGTCGTACATGTTCCGATGCTCGGTTTATTAAAAGAATTTGATTTGAAGCTTTAAACGAGTGTTTTCCACTCCCAGACTAAGCATGAAGTAAAATTTCGAGTTTAGAAAAGCCTGAAAATTTGGTTTGGTCGCGTAGCGCGAAGCGCGGAGCGGCCAAACCAAATTTTCAGGCTTTTCTAAACTCGAAATTTTACTTCATGCGCCACCGGCACACAACACTGATTTAATGAAAAGTTTAGCAGTGTGTTTTAAACTTCGTAATATGTCAGTGTTTTGTACTGGTGGCGCATGAAGTAAAATTTCGAGTTTAGAAAAGCCTGAAAATTTGGTTTGGCCGCTCCGCGCTTCGCGCTACGCGACCAAACCAAATTTTCAGGCTTTTCTAAACTCGAAATTTTACTTCATGCTTAGTCTGGGAGTGGAAAACACTCGTTTAAAGCTTCAAATTAAATTCTTTTAATAAACCGAGCGTCGGAAAATGTACGACGTATGTTCGGTGTTACATAAAACTCTCTGTATGTAACTATATGTATCTGTTCAGTCAATGGAATAAAAAATTATTATTATTATTATTATTATTATTATAAATAATTGTTTTTAGTGAAGAAAGTGTTTGTGTTTTATTCAGTTTATCAATATTAATCCTTTATTAAAAATTTAAAAAAATTGTATTTTAAAAATTTCGGGATCTATTCTAATAACATTCGCTGTGCATATTGAGCAAATACAGCCCTTTCAAAATATGTAAAAATCCAGGTATACCCCAGGTATCTACAGTTTTACAATACATAATGAATTGAATTAAACAAAAATTGTAACTTAAAAATTCGGGATCTATTTTAATAACATTTGCTGTGCATATTCAGCAAATACTGCTCTTTCAAAATATGTAAAAATCCAGGTATACCCCAGGTATCCACAATTTTTCAATACATAATGAATTAAATTAAACAAAAATTGTAACTTAAAAATTCGGGATTTATTTTAATAACATTTGCTGTGCATATTCAGCAAATACTGCTCTTTCAAAATATGTAAAAATCGAGGTATACCCCAGGTATCCACAATTTTACAATACATAATGAATTGAATTAAACAAAAATTGTAACTTAAAAATTTTGGATTGATTTTAACAACATTTGCTGTGCATATTCAGCAAATACTGCTCTTTCAAAATATGTAAAAATCGAGGTATACCCCAGGTATCCACAATTTTACAATACATAATGAATTGAGTTAATCAAAAATTGTAACTTAAAAATTTGGGATTGATTTTAACAACATTTGCTGTGCATATTCAGCAAATACTGCTCTTTCAATATATGTAAAAATCGAGGTATACCCCAGGTATCCACAATTTTACAATACATAATGAATTGAATTAATCAAAAATTGTAACTTAAAAATTTGGGATTGATTTTAACAACATTTTCTGTGCATATGCAGCAAATACTGCTCTTTCAATATATGTAAAAATCGAGGTATACCCCAGGTATCCACAATTTTACAATACATAATGAATTGAATTAAACAAAAATTGAAACTTAAAAATTTGGGATTGATTTTAACAACACTTGCTGTGCATATTGAGCAAATACTGCTCTTTCAAAATATGTAAAAATCCAGGTATACCCCAGGTATCCACAATTTTACAATACATAAGGAATTGAATTAAACAAAAATTGTAACTTAAAAATTTGGATTGATTTTAACAACATTTGCTGTGCATATTCAGCAAATACTGCTCTTTCAAAATATGTAAAAATCGAGGTATACCCCAGGTATCCACAATTTTACAATACATAATGAATTGAATTAGTCAAAAATTGTAACTTAAAAATTTGGTATTGATTTTAACAACATTTGCTGTGCATATTCAGCAAATACTGCTCTTTCAAAATATGTAAAAATCGAGGTATACCCCAGGTATCCACAATTTTACAATACATAATGAATTGAATTAATCAAAAATTGTAACTTCAAAATTTGGGATTGATTTTAACAACATTTGCTGTGCATATTCAGCAAATACTGCTCTTTCAAAATATGTAAAAATCGAGGTATACCCCAGGTATCCACAATTTTACAATACATAATGAATTGAATTAATCAAAAATTGTAACTTAAAAATTTAGTATTGATTTTAACAAAATTTGCTGTGCATATTCAGCAATTACTGCTCTTTCAAAATATATAAAAATCGAGGTATACCCCAGGTATACACAATTTTACAATACACAATGAATTGAATTAATCAAAAATTGTAACTTAAAAGTTTGGGATTGATTTTAACAACATTTGCTGTGCATATTCAGCAAATACTGCTCTTTCAAAATATGAAAAAATCCAGGTATACCCTAGGTATCCACAATTTTACAATACACAATGAACTAAATTAAACAAAAATTGTTACTTGAAAATTCGGGATTTATTTTAATAATATTTGCTGTGCATATTCAGCAAATACTGCTCTTTCAAAATATGTAAAAATCGAGGTATACCCCAGGTATCCACAATTTTACAATACATAATGAATTGAATTAAACAAAAATTGTAACTTAAAAATTTGGGATTGATTTTAACAACATTTGCTGTGCATATTGAGCAAATACAGCCCTTTCAAAATATTTAAAATCCAGGTATACCCCAGGTATCTACAGTTTTACAATACATAATGAATTGAATTAAACAAAAATTGCAACTCAAAAATTCGTGATCTATTTTAATAACACTTGCTGTGCATATTCAGTAAATACAGCCCTTTTAAAATATGTAAAAATCCAGGTATACCCCAGGTATCCACAGTTTTTGAATCATTTTCGTTTAAAGTTAGAATTATATTAATTTTGATTTTATCAGGATTTCTTAGATTTGCTTTGGATTTAACTTTACAGTTTTATAACACGTGAAAAATCTAAAAATCAAGCGTTTTTAGATTTTTCACATGTTTGATATGAAGAGGACATTTAACTTTTTTATACCACTTTTATTAATAAAAGTGGTATAAAAAAGTTAAGTGTCTTCTTTATATCAAATCTAAAAATGCATTTACGAATATTATTCTAATATATCCTTAACTTGTTTACTCATTGATCACTTGGTGAAATATAATTGAATCACCTAGAAGCAAAGGGGTGTAAGTAAAACATTGGAGAAATCCAGTTTAAAAGTTCAAGTTACATTAAAACAAGAAAACAAAATAACAGAATGGTTATGTGGATATACTGGGCAACAATACCTATCAATAAAAGCTCTATACCTCTTTGCTAATTAACAAAAAAACTGTTCCACTTGCTCCAATTTTTTCAAATAATTGGCACTACACCCCTTTGCTTCTAAGTGCCTCAATTGAATATATTATAAATTTAAATAATTATAAAATTAAATAAAAAAACACTCAGAAAAGAAACCGTGAAAGAAATCAAGTAATTTTTACACAAATAAGACACTTAAACTTTGTATAACTGTATGTTTTTGAACATTAAAAGTGCGATTCTTTTCGCAATCTACAACAAGTTAGTCTTACAAAGACTATATCAAACACTAATTGAAACAACTACTTCCCGGGCTAATACCCCGACGGACATTGAATTATACAACAAGTGTTTGCTGTTACATACAGTAAGCTACTGCAAATGTAACAATTTGGGTCAAATTATTCAGGCCATCTAACATATGTGTCTTTGTGCATATTTGTGATTCATGTTTTGTGTCTTACATTTTAGTTATATGTTTTTGGCTCTACATTGTAAATGGCTTGTCCGTTAATAAAGAATTATTATTATTATTATTATCTATAGACGCGTCTCGACTAACTTGTTGTAGATTGCGAAAAGAATCGCACTTTTAATGTTTGAAGTATTCTGCAACCAAGAATTGGCAATTTCATTTATACGTATGTTTTTGAGTTTAGGTGAAGTGATTATTACATATAAAAAAGACTGTTTTGCCTTACCTCACTTTTTATTTGTATCGTTAGATGTACATTTCGAGACACAAGGTGCTCATTATCAATAACAAACTTTTTGATTTGTTTGTATAACTGAGGTTTTTAGTGTGACTATAGTTTCGATAACTTTAACTTGTCAAAACTATAGTCATAATAAACACCTCAGATATACAAACAAAGTTTAATGCCGGGTTTTACCAACATCAGTTAAATCGACCAATAGTTACTCATCGATTAAAATCTAGTAATAGTTACATACATGTCAACAAATCAATCAATTCACATGACATTGATATTTGTGACATGGAAAATGTCTATTCCAATCGACAAATAGTTTTAATCAACGAATAAGATTTAATTGAAGTTGTTGAAACCGGACATCAGTGTCTTATTTGTATAAATAATGATGTATAACGAAGTAGAAACCTCCACAGTTAAAAGTCAAGTAATTTTTATTTATTTTCATTTTTATAAAATAATAATCAAATTCCAAACACGTGTGCGATCAATAAAATCGCCCAAAAAATCCAATTCACCCTCAACCCACCGAAAATAAAATCAATACAAAAATTCATTCCGCCCAAAATTACAAACTTTACAAATCGCACGTCCCTTTCCAACACACACTTCGGCCTACTCTAAATAAAGACAGAACGGTATCATCTCTCTTCCATTCCGTTCTAGCAGCAGTGTTTGTTCTTTAAAATGCGTTTTGCCATTATGGTGTGCCGGAGTCGGCCAGGCGAACCCTCGCCTCCGATACTCAGTGTTCACGTCGAGTGTTCAGCTGGGCGGTTGCACGGTACACAAACAGCTGGCAAAAGTTTATTCTCCAAATGCAGCTGTTGACTCTCGGGACGTATACCTGGTAAAGCCACATTTTATGGCATATGTTGTGTATGTGTTGAGTTTTCGGTTACAAAAAAAAACTGTACATAATGTACATGCATAGAAAAATTAATGTTAGGTATTTTTTTGGCGCAGGATGGACAATGGGAAGGAGATTTATTACGCTTAGACTTTATTATTTTTCATTCTTTCTTTTTGAAGTTTAATGAAGGCTATTTTTCTAAATAAAAATAGATAGCCTAACTAAATTCAGGGTTGCCAAATTAGTGATTTTGTCATCAAATCTGGCGTTTTCCACTTTCGGATTGAGACAAATTATTTGTAATTCAGGCGTGGGTTAATTCTGGTGTTTGTTGAAAGTTTTCAGTGACAATCTAGTGATTTACTGTCATCAAAAAGTGATTAAAGTGAAAACAGTTGAACGTGGGAAAATACTGCCAAAACTATCAAAAATTGGGAAATATTCAGCATATCGCTGCTTTGCTTTGATAGTGGCACAACTAAAAAAAGTGATTTTTATGTTTTGCATTGAATCTATTCAAAAATCAGTGAACTTTTATTGTAGAGAACGGCACGCATATCTTCATTTTCTCTGGATAGTCACCAGAGTGCAGTTGTGCCGGTATGAACTTGAAAACAATTTAGTTATATATATAAAATAAAAATTAACAAATTTCACTTGTGCCATTATCAAAACAAAGCAGCGATATCATTCATAAAACTGTCCATGTCTAAATGGTCAAACATTTGCAAGAGAATCATTTTTGATCAATCTTGTATAAATCATTTCTATGAAGTATATTCTAAACGTCATTTAAATTCAGTGTTTTGTACGCGTGGCGCATGAAGTAAAATTTCGAGTTTAGAAAAGCCCCGTGAAAATTAGTCTCGGGTCGCTGGCGCGACCCTCGACTAATTTTCTACGCGGGGCTTTTCTAAACTCGAAATTTTACTTCATACTCAGTCTGGGAGTGGACCGTCAAAATTTTCAACATGTCGCGATTTTCGATATTTCGAGATTTTCGTCAATTTATAAAATTATCATCAGATTTTAAAGTAATCAAGATTTTCATCAGATTTCCAATATTTTGAGGTTTTTCTCGATTTACAAAATGTTTGTCAATTTTCAATATTTCGAGATTTTTGTCAATTTATAATTACTAATTATTGTTTGTTGTTTTGTAAAATCTTTTCGTTCAAATATTAAATTATAGATTTTATCGGTCGCGTCAATAGAAAAAAAAAACAAAAAAAACGATTGATTACATTTTATAGTTCTGTAATTTAATTTATTTGAGAGATATTTTAAACGTTATTTAAATTCAGTGTTTTATACGCGTGGCGCATGAAGTAAAATTTCAAGTTTAGAAAAGCCCCGTGAAAATTAGTCTCGGGTCGCTAGCGCGACCTTCGACTAATTTTCTACGCGGGGCTTTTCTAAACTCGAAATTTTACTTCATACTTAGTCTGGGAGTGGACCGTCAAGATTTTCAACATGTCGAGATTTTCGATTTTCGTCAATTTATAAAATTCTTATCAGATTTTGAAGTATTCAAAATTATCATCAGATTTTCGATATTTCGAGGTGTTTTTCGATTTACAAAATGTTTGTCAATTTTCAATATTTCGAGATTTTCGTCAATTTATAATTATAAATTATTGTTTGTTGTTCTGAAAATATTTTTGTTCAAATATTAGATTATAGATTTTATAGCTCTGTAATTTAATTTATTTGAGAGATATTTTTGAATGTAATAAAAACTCCAGCAATTTTTTTTTGTGTTTCAATGCGTTTTTGTAATTCTGTAATTCCATAGAACGATAGAATAATTCCAATGCGAAATTTTACAGATTTATATTTATTTCTTGTCGAATCATAAAAGTTGTAACAAAATATTAATATTTAATATTAATTAATATTTAAGTTCTTTTTGCTTTAACCCGATAAAGAAAACAATAGGTTGTATGATTTCCCCTTTGTTAAGGCTTTCGTTAACTAAATAATTGATTAGAGTGAGTGATTACGTCAAAATTGACATATATAACAGGTGTTTAATAAATGACAATGTACTTCTCGATATTAGTTTAAGTATTTAAGTTAATATACTATTAGTTAAATAACAGGGACAAACTTAACGACTGTCTTTAACTTTAACGAAAGGCCAATTCGGCCCATTAACTTTTAAGTATTTCAGTTAAATCAACACAACTTTAATCGAAATTTGAGCGTCTGTAATTTAGTCGAAAAGAGCTAGACTTTATTTTTTTTGCTCTAACACAAAGCTTATTCAATCCCCAACAATCTCTGGCGATTTCAATAAAATCCGAGATTTTCTTAGTAATCTAATCTTGCAAAAACAGGAACTGCATTAAAAAAAATCAATAAACTCCAACTAAATCTCAATTTTGATTAACTGTAAATCAATTTTTAAATCCCGGGTTTAATGCTCGTTTAGCGGACCTTAAACTACGAATAATCCTACACCTAAATCCAAGTTTTTAAAACTCTAGCGCTAAAATTGAATTTATTAAAAAATACTCAAACACAAACACAATTAATTTACCATTGCATTATCCAACGATATCTCAATTGTTGTACAAAATAACTAAAAATGTTTCAAATAAAAGACGTTCAGCATCAAAGTCTCGACATTTTCACCGAAACAATTTTTTCCCACGCGCGATTCCGAATTTTTAAAGCCCTAGAGCTAAAAATCGAATTTATTACACATTTCCAAAAGGTATAATTGTTTATCCAGCGATATCTTGATTGTGGTAGAAAGTAACAAAAACTGTTTTAAACAAAAGACATTTGGCATCAAATTCTCAACATTTTCGCCAAACCAATTTTTTCCATAGCATGCTCCGTTTGTGAGATAATCGATTTGAATCGCGGAAACGTGAACCTAACCTAACCTCACTTACCGCACCTGTAAACTTAATAAATCCCTGTATTATTACCCGCAGTATGAAAAGTACGCCGTTCTCGTCCTCCCAACAACTTTATTTCCTTTAGCACAAAAATATGCAATTTTCGTACTGAGAGAAATAAAGTTGTTGGAGGGCGATGAAGGTGTACTTTTCACACTGTGGGTAATAATGCAAGGAATCTTCCTCGTTCAGTGGGAAAAGCTCATGCATCAGCATTTGGTGGAGGGCGAGAAGGGTTTTTGTAATTGGGTTGATATCCAATTATAAAAAGCTCGTAATTTTCGTTCTTCCTCAAAATGTCGGGCATTTAGAATGGTCCAATATTTCACTTTCTTGTCTAGTGTAACAGTCGGGAGAGCGTAAAGTGCACTGTTTTCGCCCTGTAGCTATTTTATCTCCTACACTGCGCGAAAAGTGCTTCCTTAAGATTCGAAAAGCGCTTTCTTAAGATTCCAAAACCGCTTTTTAAGATATCTTTCACTATGTTCTCATTAATCACTTGGTGAAACATGGCTTTTAAGATTTGAAAAAGCGCATTCTCAAGATTCCAAAACCGCTTTGTAAGATTTGAAAAGCGCATTCTCAAGATTCTAAAAGCGTTTTTTCAAGATTCGTAAAGTGCATATTTCTCATCGAGCTTCGAGAAATACATCAGTGCATTGTTATGGCGAAAAGTGCACCTTTCTCGCCCGCAAACAACTTCATCTCATGCGGCTAGGAGACAATCAGTCAGTTTTCTTTATCCCAGTATTAGATAAGGTAAACTGACCGATTTTCTTTTTCGATTGGACCTCTCTCGCACGGGACGAATCGATACGCGGGTGCCGCGAAACAAAACATTTGACACCCTATTGACATTTCCTCCTGCGCTCTCTCTCTTCGCCGGCGAAAGAAAATGGTCGCCTTGGAGACGACGGAATTTCGGATGCTTGGTGGCTGTGACGTTGGAAAAATAAAACGGCTGAGAGAGGCTGCAGATGGTCATCATTGGGATTTTGGAAAATAATCACACGTAACAAATGTGTGCGGACGTAAACAGACGAGATGATGATGAGTTACTGCCCGACGGGTGCTCGTTAAACGTAAACACCGTCCGTCGTCGACGTTGATCGCTCAATGAGAGTGTGTGGATCCCAATTATCTTCATTCAGGCTAGAAAATATACAACACGTTTAAAAAGAAAACAATAACGCACGGCTGGTTTTAAGAACGCTTAAGGAAGCGTCGCAAAATCTTCGCCATTGACGCGTTTCAGACTTATTAGACCTTATCAACGTATTCTGTTTAGGTAAAGAGGATTGTGAAGTCCGAAACGCGCCTGCGAATACTGAACTATGGACTACATATTTAGATTAAAGACGTAATTTGCGCTCATTCTTATGTTTTTGATGGAATCATGAAATTTGCATCGCAAAATCTAAGTTACAGAGGCGTTTGGCACTTCTTGGGCCTCATTAGTGTGGTCTGTTCATCGAAGACCACACTAATGAGGAACATGAAGTCCGAAACGCGTCTGCGAATGCTGAACAAGTTGAACAACAAGGGTGAAATGCGTCTTTTGCACTTGTTTTTAATAGTATTGTAATGAGATAATTGTGTTTTCATCGAATACAAGTGTCCCCACTTGTGTTTTCTTTGGATCAGTTCCCGAATAAGTAAGCGGTGTCAGTCAAAACCTCACCCTCTCTCGTTTCCCCTCTCGCATCCCCACAGACCCTTAAGAGAGACGGTGATCTTGAGGGAATCCCCCGGTTCACCCTTTTCGCCGGGGTCGCCCCACACCTGGTAATGGTCGCGTGCCGCCGCGGGGGCGTTTAACATTAGGGTAGGTCCGAAAACGGAGGGCTCTTCAGGTGTATTTTTTTCTCGCCCCCCTTCTTCTCGATCCTTTGGCGCCCCTCGGAAACTCCGGCACGCGCTCCCCTTCGGATCTCCATCGGATTCACGGGCACGAACTCCTCACCGTAGGTGTTCACTTGTAAACAACCTGACGATAACGGTAATGAGGTTCGTTGTTCCCCCATGTATTTTATTTTATTCGACACCGTTGGGAATATTCATAGCGTGCTAATTGTTGTGAAGTATGCTCTGCAAAAAAAAAAAAAAAATCTGAAAAGCGCGGGGAGCATAATTTTTATCACCTGGAAAAAGGGCTGATGCGGAATTGTTGGTGTTTGTTATTTGTAAATGCTTATTTCTTTCTAAATTGGCGCGATTGTTTGGTTTACGTTCGGAGTATAATGCTAAAAAAAATTCAAAACGAATTTGTTGGCGAACACCAGGTTTACTCTGAGGGGATAAAATATTTAAAAAAATGTGCAAGGTGAGCGAAAAATTGTTAGATCTAAGCGGATTTTTTTGTCGAATTTACTGCAGCGGTTAGCAATTTATTTTTCCACATTTTACCTTTAACGACGAAAAATATGTTCTCGCACGGTGTATTTTGTACACCACATATATTTTCGAAACTAAAGTGTATGTAAACAACACATGCCTAGGGTGAGTTTGGTGCCGGACAGACTAATGCGGAGAATAATCGTCATGCTGATTCTAACTGAATATTTTTTTTTCATGATCCTACATGTAGTTTAGGAAATATGAGAAGGTGAAAAAAACACGATTGTTTGTATATATCACCATTTATTTCATTTTTGGACACAGAGAGAACTTCGATTTTGTTAATTTTTTTTGTAAGATTTATCAGGACAGTCTCGCATGATTTCCTAGCAATTATCAGCCATCATGTGCTCATCCCAACGGCCTTGGTACCTTGCTTCCATATTTGGTTAGGTGTTTGTGGAACCTCTACCATTCTTCCTCATTGTAAAAACCAAGGCTTTCGGGAAATTTGTACAAATTACTGTGAAAGTACAGGACTTGATTGCTTATATTACACCAAGGATTTTTGTAATGTTCCAACATGCTTTGCATCACCTCAGGATAATTTTTCAGGCGTGTGATTTCCCAAAGAAAAGATCGACCTAAGAAATTAAGGCTAAACGATTCATGGACACCACGAAATGATTGTCTTTGGTTGAAGTCTGATTTGAGGTCCGTCGAAAATACCACCTTTACTTTCTGTTCATGTAATCAATAGAATTTCCTAGCTATGTAACTAATATATTGGCCATTTTCGTCTACAGCTTTTATGAGCTATCTTATTTTTGTGCTATGAAGGCTAAATTATTCTATCTCTATTGACTGATAGTGTGTTTATGGTATTTTGCTTTCCAATGGTCAGTTTTATTCTTCCAGGCCAGTTGGTTTTACTACGTACGTTTTTATCTCTGCTATCCCACAAGAAGAGTAAATATATAAATTTGGTATGACCCTCGCTGTCCCTATGAAAAAGTTGATGTTCTTTTCGATGTACCTACTATCTTAAACATCTGTTAATTATTTTGCAAATACAATTTGGAACCCAACGTTTGTCTTCAATTTTCTCGTTAAAGTAAGTACTCATCTTGCACTAATTCAGTCGTAGATTTCCGTCACTTCTTCACTGTGTGTTTGCCACAAACTTAGCAAAATGTATTTGCATCGTTAAACAGGATCGCCTTGATATTGACATTATTATGTAATTTATTTGTTCAAGTTTTAAATCACGCGTTGATAAAGATAAACTTTTAACACAACTGCTTACAAGAAAATATAAATTAGCGGGTTAGCTAGACAAATGCATGTATATTCGTTTTTTTTTTGGCCAACCAGATTTGAAATTTATTTTTCTTAGGTTCTTTGATTATTTGGGTGTCCCTAGTGTTTGTCATGTAATGATATATGAATGCCATGTTCCAATTGATTAATTATTTGATAGAAAAGTGGTAATAACATGCCGAAAGTAATGTTCCGCGAAGTTTACTCGTTCATAATATTTCAGTGCTTTCAGTGATTAATACGCGTGGCGCATGAAGTAAAATTTCGAGTTTAGAAAAGCCTGAAAATTTGGTTTGGCCGCTCCGCGCTTCGCGCTACGCGACCAAACCAAATTTTCAGGCTTTTCTAAACTCGAAATTTTACTTCATGCTTAGTCTGGGAGTGGAAAACACTCGTTTTAAGCTTTAAATTGAACTCTTAAAAAAAGCGTATGCAAATGTATACCTAATAGAAAATTCCCTGTATGTAAACTTAAAAGAAAAATTCCCTGTATTAACAGATTAATCCGATGACTATTTGCCAAATCTACTAAATGCGTATTCGATTCAACTAACATTTTCGTTTGAGCTTACACAAAATCAACATAAATGCATTATTTATTTATGTAAATACCTGATCTATTTAGTAGATGTGGAAATTAGAATTATACCACTTAAACTAAAATTTAAAATGATTGTGCTCATTAATTGATTTGTGGATGTGTTTTTGCAGGTTTATTTTTAAGAAGACATTGTCAAAATGTGACGTTTAACCTCAAAATGTTAGAGCTGCATACCGGAACATAAGTTTTCGCATGTTCCATCTAACAACCATAGTAGATATATTATGAAGTTTTCTTTTTTTTTCACACGCGCAATCTGATGACATCAAACTATTTTCGTATTACATGCATTGTTGCAGAAAGCACTACAAATCAAGGAAACCATGGGACACCTCTCGTAAATCGCACCTTACTTATTTGCATCTGCTTTTTGATTTAATTTTGTAAACCTGTGTAAAATTATAAAAAAAAATAGTTATTGAAAAATATATAAGTTCATCTTCTTGAAAATGTTCAGATAGCAATGAAATTAATTTATTCCGCCTTTTATTCTATTTTTTTACAATTCTTGTGTGTGTGTTCCTTATTTCGTTTATAGGACAAGTAAAGGGATGTTTTGCTACTGATTCTGATACCCTCCATATTTTGCATGTAGGTATATTATCCGAAGTGAAGAAGTGTAGTTTCGCCCCCCTCGGATTGTGCACGTCGGGCTTCACTAACCTACGCACCGATCGATAAGAATCCGAGAGTGCAACGATGACTCACTCACCCTCTGAGCGCCCCGTTTGCACCCCTGCGTCTGCACGCACACACACACACACCAACAACGTACGGGAGGAAAAAATCAATCCCGACGACGAACGCAAATGTCAAATGTTGCCAAACTTAAGGCCCGAACCACCGTGCATCCAGCGTATGCGTGATACATAAATGTGAATAGAGTACAGCACTTTGCAAATACTCACTCGACATCCGCGTGACTAATTTTTCTTTACTGCAACTAATCACAAACTGAATTTCAAGTCGATATTCTGGGTTTTCACAGTTCTAGGCTTTACAAAATAATTGAGAGACTTGCAACCATATTCCGAAGAAAGTTCTTTCAGGCTATCGTGAAAGTTTTACAATAGCCTGAAAAAACTTTCTTCGGAATATGGTTGCAAGTCTCTCAATTATTTTGTAAAGCCTAGAATTGTGGTATTCTTAGGTATTTCGAAGAATAGGCTATTGTAAGACCTTCAACCATAATCTTAGCTATCACTACAGTTTATATACACGATTCCATTTGTTTCTGGATCTCGCCTAGCTATGGAAAAGTGACAGTTTAAGTATTGTAAATGGGGCTGGTTGTGTTTTAAATCAGGGTTTTTAAATGTCACTGTCAGATGTTCGATTTTAAGGTTATAATTTCTGACTATTGTGATCTTACACTGTTGCCTGTTTTACAAATTTTCAGATATAAAAGGATAATAATATGCAGTTTTAAGATTAACAAAATTTACTACTTGGTTTTTGTACATACAAACACAGCAATAATATTGTATATAACAAATATAATGAATTCGGTTCTGCAAACTTATTTCGTCATCCATTTGTATTTCTCGCTTGGGTCTTCCCGTTAACACATTTTGATCAACTCCATCCATCCACCTTAATTTTGGTCATTCTCTCTTCTGTTGGCCCTCAGTATTTTTTTGTAGAATTGCAAATTTATTCCCACCCTCTTGTGATACTGATAATTTTCATGTCAAACAATTTTTAAGCCCTCATTCCACTTTTATTATTTAGTCAAGAGAACCTGCATCTGAATCTTCTGATGTTTGTTCTGAGCCAGATTTCCCAAGCGAAATAATAAAAGGAGGAATGGTTTCAAAAGAAAGGTTCCCCATGTGTTTTGTCCAGTCATCCGAAATAAGTTTTTCACAATGATCACAGAAATTTTGCCACATATCGGATGTACATTTTGAGAGAGACTCAAGCCATAAATTCTGAACACGATCCTTAGATGGTTGCTTAGAATTTATGTGCTTATTGTAGTAAGTCTTACAAAACCCCCATGCCATTTCAATTCGATTGTATTGACAATGGTATGGCGGTAATCTAAGAACTTCGTGCCCGTTCTTTCTCAAAATATCATCAACTACGTAAATTTTGTCATTTGATCGAAAAGGTATAAATAAAGCCCATAGTTCCTTTTTGGTTAATTTTGGATTGAATTTTACATTGTGTTTAACCAACCACTCCTGCATTTCGCATTTCTTACAAGAAAATGAAGGAGGTTTGTCTAATTGCACAGAATGGTATGCAGCATTATCCATAATAACTACACATTTCCCTGAAAGCTTAGCCAAAGCAGGAAAATTAAAAAGAGGATTACTTATGATATCATAAATTATAGCAACACTGTTAAAATAAGGAATCAGGAGTGGCAACTAATAAAAAATGTAAATGTTGATACTGCAACATAACAACACGAAAGCATGGCTAGGCGAGATCCAGAAACAAATGGAATGGTGTATACTCGTATATATCCAATTAGCTAACCCCTATATTAAATTTGGTAACCGTATTTGCATGCTGTTGCTGGATTTGATATTGGTGATTAATGTATATAGTCGGCTACCTTACTCTTCCCCTCACCTCACCTCATCTCTTGTTATTCCAAAGACTTCTTTCAGGCTTTGTAAGACCTGATTTTAGGCATGATGATTTCTTAGGCTATTGAATGACCTGAAGTTCCAATTTCGGGCATAACTAAGAAGATCTGCCAGGCTATTGACCCAAAGCCATACTTTTAGACATGACAAAGGAGATCTTTGAAGCTATTGATAGACCTGAAGCCCTAATTTCAGACATGGCTAAGGAGGTATTTTAGGGTATTGAAAGACCCGTTATCCATAAAAAAAGTTAAATGACGGTTTGGTATTCCGTATCTCCGTAAACCTTTATCACGCTCAACGTTAAGCGCCATGACACCCGTTACATTTTATAGTTTACCTTCAAAAATTACACGTACCAAAATCGTCGATGTTATGATAACGGTTTCGTAGTTTCTGGATTAATTGTTTATAAAGACAACGAACTTTCAAGCTACTGAAACACTTAAAGCCCTAGTTTCAGGCATTGCTAAGAAGATCTTTCATACTATTGAAAGACCCGAAGCCATAATTTCAGACATGGCAAAAAATATCTTTCAAGCTATTGAAAGACTCGAAGCTCTGATTTCATACATGGATAAGATCTTTCAGGTTATTAGAAAACTTTGCAGACCTAATTTCAGGTAAGGCTAAGAAGATTTTTGAGACTTTTTAAATATTCGAAGCCATAACTTCAGACATGGCTGAGAACTATTCCTTTGAATAAGGTCTAACAAACCTAAACTAGTCGGAATAAAGTTTCTAATTTGTGAAGCAATACCAGGCGTTTTCCTCTCAATAACTTTACACAGTGTTATACAGGGAGTTTTTCTTTTAAGTATACATATCCTAATATACTCTATACGCTTGTACATTTTCAGATATTTATTGTTTTAGACAAGAGTTTAAATTGAAGCATTAAACGAGTGTTTTCCACTCCTAGATTAAGCATGAAGTAAAATTTTGAGTTTAGAAAAGCCTTAAAATTTGGTTTGGTCGCTCCGCGAAGCGGAGCGGCCAAACCAAATTTTCAGGCTAAACTCGAAATTTTACTTCATGCGCCACGCGTATAAACCACTGATTTCAATTGGAATTCAAAATATACTGCTAAAGCAGTTATGTTAAAGATGTATATTTTGAACTTAACAATAATTCAGTGTTCTATACGCGTGGCGCATGAAGTAAAATTTCGTGTTTAGAAAAGCCTTAACATTTGGTTTGGTCACTCCGCTTCGCGGAGCGACCAAACCAAATTTTAAAGCTTTTCTAAACACGAAATTTTACTTCATGCTTAACCTGGGAGTAGAAAACACTCGTCAGAAACTTCAAATTGAACTATTAAAAAAAACGAATGTCAGATAATTTACAGTGCATACATATGTATACTTAAAAGATGAATCCCCTGTATGTTTTACCCAGTGATAAATGAGAAATTAATTTAAGAAATTATATCTTAGATCTTTCTTACAATTAGAAGGCTTTGCTGTCTTAATTTCAGACATGGCGAAAGAGATTTTTGAGGGTAGTGAAAAACCTGGAGACCATAATTTCAAGTATAACCAAGTTCTTTCATTGCCAGACCTGAAGCTCTAATTTCAGCCATTGTTAAGACGATATTTCAGGCTATTGAAATACCCTAAGCCATAGTTTCAAACATGCTTAAGATCTTTCAAGCTATTTAAAGACCTGAAGCCCGAGTTCGAGGCATGGCTGAGAAGATCTTTCAGGCTAGTGAAAGACCCGAAGTCATGATTTCAGACATGGGAAAGAATATCTTGTAAGCTATTAAAAGATCTGAAAGAAGATTTTTCAAGCTATTAAATGATCTGAAGCCCTAATTTCAGGCATGGCTAAGAAGATCTTTCAGGCTGTTGAAAGACCCGGAGCCATAACTTCAGAAACATCCTTTAGGCTACTGGATGACCTAAAGCTATTAATATAGCAAACATGCTTAAGATCTTTCAAGCTATTTAAAGACCTGAAGCCCGAGTTCGAGGCATGGCTGAGAAGATCTTTCAGGCTAGTGAAAGACCCGAAGTCATGATTTCAGACATGGGAAAGAATATCTTGTAAGCTATTAAAAGATCTGAAAGAAGATTTTTCAAGCTATTAAATGATCTGAAGCCCTAATTTCAGGCATGGCTAAGAAGATCTTTCAGGCTATTGAAAGACCCGGAGCCATAACTTCAGAAAGATCCTTTAGGCTACTGGATGACCTAAAGCTATTAATATAGTTATTTTCTCATTTTTGTGTTTATATGTTTATCTAATATGTACAAATTGCTGTATGTTTACTGATGTTACACTTCTATTTGATGAATTATTTGGTGGGTAATAAATAAATAATTAATTTAACAAAGATCTTTTGGGGTATTCAATGACTTGCAGTCTTAATTTCAGACATGACGAACGTCCTATTTGAGGGTATTGAAAGACCTGAAGGTTATAATTTCAGGTTTCACAAAGATCTTTCATTAAAGGACTTGAAGCTGTAACTAATATGACCTGGAGCTATTAGATGGCTATAATATAGCTATAATTAATTGAACGAAGATCTTTCAGGATATTCAAAGAATCGTCTTAATTTCACATACAACTAATGTGATTTTTCTTGGGTATTGAAAGACTTGGAGGCCATAATGTCAGGTATAACCAAGATCATTCACTTAGAGACTTGAGGCTAAAATTAGGTACTGAGCCTGAAAGATCTAGCTTTAGTAGTCTGAAAGATCTAAGCCATACCTGACCTGTAGCAATAATTTTTTAGTTTTAATTTCAGGTATGACAAAGGTTATTTTGAAGGTGTTTCAAAACTTTGAGGCCATCATTTTAGGTATAACCAAGATCATTAAAAGACTTGTGCCGGGTTTTACCAACGTTAATTCAACCGACCGATAGTTATTCATCGATAAAAATCTAGTAATAGTTACATACATGTCCAAAAATAAATCAATTTACATGACATTGGTGTATATAACATAGAAAATGTCCTCCGTGGTTTACAACAGATATTAAAAGAAATGTGAAACTAAAATTGCATTATCATCGGAAATGGAAATCAACTGGGTATCCTTTCTATTATTCAGAATTCCAAAGGTTACGCAACCTTACAAAATCTCAAATCTCCTCGGCGTATAAAGAATATCTTAGAAAAATTGAAATTGATCTTAAAAAAAATCCTAAAGACATTTGGAAATTTATCAGTCAAAAAAAAAGGAATATCCAGAATTCCTAGTCAACTGGTTCATGATGGTATTGAACTAACGTCACCGTTGTCAATTGTAAATGGCTTTGCAAATACTTTCTCAAAATCATATCTGCCAAAAACAACAGCTAAACTTGACGATATAGTTTCTAATCTTGAATCTTTTTCCATTAGTCATACTAACGAAAATGTTGTTGTAAATAGTATAAGTAAATTAAAGAATTCTTCAGTGTGTGGCGATGATCAAATTCCAAGCTTTTTAGTTAGAGATTGCAAATACATCCTTGCAAAACCACTGACTATTATATACAATCTAGCTATACGGACCTCGACATTTTCTGAGATATGGAAAACTGCTGTTGTTACGCCTGTATTTAAGAAAGGCGATCCATGTCTTACTTCTAATTATCGGCCAATTGCCCTTTTATCAAACTTTGCTAAAGTGTTTGAGCATATAATTTATAACTCTATTTATAATCACATCCATAAGTATCTGTCTCCATTTCAGCATGTTTTTTTATCGGGCAGATCGATCTCAACAAATTTAACTGTAGTTACTCAAAATATAAGTGAATCTATCGATAAACGATTACAAACCGACGTTATCTATACCGATTTCAGTCGAGCATTTGACTCAATTAATCACAACTTATTGCTGCATAAACTAAATAGTTTTGGATTTACTAGTTCATCTCTTGAATTTATGTCTTCATACCTCAGTAACAGAGTGAACTATGTACACTTTAATGGCTTTAGATCTAACAAGTTTGTTAGTACGTCAGGGGTCCCTCAAGGATCGAATTTGGGTCCGCTTCTATTTATTGTTTACATCAATGATCTGATTTCATGTCCGGTATTAGCATACGCAGATGGTATAAAAATATATTGCACAATTAAATGTGTTGATGATGATCTACTACTTCAGAATAACCTTGATCATATTACACACTGGTGTTTAGTAAATAAAATTGTATTGAACATTAGTAAGTGTCTTGTAGTGTCTTATCACCGTAAGAATACACCTATACAATTTATCTACCGCGTTCAGGACGATATTCTTGAACGTAACACTCAATGTAAAGATTGGGGGTTTTATTTGACAGCAGATTATCCTTTTCGGAACACATAAAATGCACATCAACCTCTGCATTAAAAACGCGAGGTTTCTTAATGCGTACATCCCGTCATTTTAAGGACCTCACGTTGTTAAAAACTTTATACTATGCTCTTGTTAGGAGTAAGCTTGAATACGCATCGATTGTATGGTATCCATATTATAGCAACGCATCTTTGTCAATTGAGCGTGTTCAGAGAAGGTTTCTGAAATTCTTGTCATTTAATACTCACGGCACGTACCCGGATGTATCTTCTGACTATGTGAGCTTATTAAATGAATTTCAGTTCGTCTTTTTAACATCACGGAGAGAAGAATTCAGTGCAACGTTTTTGCGTAAATTAATTGAAAACAAAGTTGACTGTCCGCAATTACTCTCTAAGATTAATTTTCATGTTCCACGTATATTGTCAAGACACAGCAGCACATTTCATATTCCACACTCAAGAACAAATATTTTACGTAAGTCACCCATCTTTCATATGTCTGTTAATTCAAATAATTTATTTAGCGATATTTTTGTTGGTGACTATGTATAACACTTCATACCATAAATTAAAAATTCTCTTGTACTTATATTCCTAAGTTGTATCTTTTTGTGCTATTTTTGTATTACATTTTGTTTTTATTTATATATTTGTCCCTGTATTGGTCTTCCGTTGGGTAAATAAATATTATTATTATTATTATTATTATTATTTCAATCGACAAATAAATGTAATCAACGAATAAGATTTAAATTAAGTTGGTGAAACCGGACATTAATGTAATAATTTCAGGTATGGCAAAGATAGTTCGAAATCAGTAGTATACAAGATTTTCGCCATACCTGATCTGTAGCTATAATTGTTGTAATATCGAAGATCTTTTTTCATATTAAAAAACTTGCAGTCTTAATTTTAAGTATCTTTTTCAAGCGGTTCTTATCCTGTCCGAATGCTGGCAATCATTCTAGCTATCATCACTTTGTGATGATGGCTAGAATGGTAACCGAATTATTCAACCGAATTATTTAGAGCAGTGGTTCTAAATAATTCGGTTGTGGTCTTAGCGAATCAGATTCTTAGGGTTTTTAACCACGAAATCTTTCATCTTCCTGCAGTTTTTACTCCTAGCACTTTTTCTTGTAGAATAACCCGCAGCAGATAAAACCTGCTTTCGTTTCTTATAATATGACCTTAGATATTCGATCTTTCTTATATTTAGTAATTTGCGGTTCTTACTCCTCGGTTTTCCCCCTGTAAAATGACATACGGCAGATCGTACCTGTTTTCGTTTTTTTATAATATGGTCTAGGTATTCGATCTTTTCTATTTTTACAGTGCCCAGTACTTTTTCTTTCCTTCTTCTTCTTGAAATTCTTACTTCCTGAAATTCTTACTAGAACTTTCCTCTGTAAAATGACCTGCAGTGTATAGTACCTGCTTTTGTTTCTGATAATATAGCCTTAGGTACTTGATCATTCTTATTTTTTTATCATTCTTTTCTCTATTTTTACTTCTTTTTCCTGCAGTTCTTACTCCTAGAACTTTCCCCTGTAAAATAACTTGCTTCATTTTTTTTGTTTTCATTTCTCATAATATGGCCTAGGTATTTGATCTTTCTTAGTTCTACAGCAAATAGTACCTGCTTTTGTTTCTGATAATATAGCCTTAGGTATTCGATCTTTACTATTTTTACAGTAGCCAACACATCTTTTTTTACTTATTTTTCCTACAGTTCTTACTCCTAGAACTGTCCCCTGTAAAATAACTTGCTGCAGATAGTACCTGTTTTCATTTTCCATAATATGGCCTATTCGATCTTTCTCAGTTTTACAGTGGCCTGTACTGTATTTTATTTTTTCATTCTCCGCATAATTTTAGGTATGAGGGTATTGAAAAAGTTGAAGGTCGCAATTTTCATAACCAAGATTTTTTATTGAAAAGCTTGATGCCGTAATTTGATTCAATTTCTAAAGTTTGATCAATAACCCAACAATGTCCGTTTTGTGCATGTGACCAAGATTTTTCGGTGCTGCGTGCAACGCGAGTGCAATACGGTCCTTGTTGAATGGGGCGCGTGCCTTTCGGCCCCGGGGGTGAGATCGTGGAACTGCAGCGACGCCGGCCGTCGTCTCTGTCTTCGTCGGCGGCGGCGGCGTCGCGACGATCGATACTCCCCCTGAAAACTATGTACGAGGCCCACTCGGAAAATAATCGTCCCTCGAAAGATGCGACCTTGAAGTCACCTACAAAAAATAAATTACAATGTACACACAAAGAATATACATTAACAATATCGATCAACTGCTTTTGAAACCTCGTAAGTCCCGATTTTACAAAAATGTTTCCTTGTAAGTTAAATATTATCAATTTGCTAATACTAGTATTAACATCTATTTAATATCGCTGCTTTGTTTTGATGATGGCACAAGTAAAATTTGTTAATTTTTTAGGAGGAGCCTGAAAAGTTTACAAGACACTTTTATTCAAATATTGAAGTCGCTATTTTTCACTTGATTTATCTTATTTCTTACACGTATTCTTATTTGTGTCTCTTAAAGCTGTATTTACTAAATAACTGCATTGAAAAACAATTACTTTTTTAGTTGTGCCACTATCAAAGCAAAGCAGCGATATACTTACTAAAAAAATTAAGCTACACGTACCATAATCAGAAGAATTCCGCAGCGTATATAATAATTAACTAGTATTTTGTGTCTCCAGTCAAATTTCACATTTTGCACTTACAATGTTTTGTAAGCAGTTGATCGATATTAATTTGTGTTCAGTATTCATTCATTCGCCGGTTAATTATATACGCGTTTCAAGTTTCAACGCCATCATCAGTATAGTCCCGAACCAGTATTTGAAGAATATTAAATATCTTTGACCATTATATCACGGTTTGTGAAATGTTCACATAAGACGACGACGTAAACGCCATCTGTTATCCATTTGTAAATGGGTAATAGATGGCGTTTACGTCGTCGTGTTCTGTAAATACACATTGAATTTATTCATCTATGGATAACGCAAGATGTCAATATTTGATGATATGATTACACGTAGGCGGGAATTGGAATCGTTGAGAAATACGAGATTGAAGTTATCTACAAAACAGAAATGAAAATATCCTCTTAATGATGTTCTAGTAAAATTGAATCGATATTTACCAAGAGATGGCCCAAGAGGTCAGTGTTTGGAAATATGATTAGATATAAGCTTAAATATTCGTTTCTCGGTAATCCATTGGTACTATTGGTACAAGATATTGCATGTTCATTAATATGTTTCTAATTCAACAAATTATACTGGATTAAACTACAGTGACTTAATTAAAAACAGTGGCCACTCCCTGTCATCCGCCATGCGTGGTTAAGATTTATCAAGAAAATAGGTTAAGAAAACATCTGATATTCAATTGTGACAGCGAATTATTGTCATCTTTCACGTGAAGTGTCATCCATGGACGGGGGTTATTCACATAATTTTTAAATAGGAACTTACGATGGTTACTACATCAAATTAACGAGATTAGGTTGATTCTACCTACTGTTGCGAATTTTTGGGGTACAATTTTGGGGTAGGTAAAATAAAGCACAAACGGTAGACGGAATTGTTGTAACCTCATCGCTACGCCTGTGTTTGTCCGCCATATTGGGTCTAAATTACTAACAACCAATCAAAATGAATACCAAAGTTGTCGCCGCTGTGTTTAATCAGAGCACTGTAGATTAAACCACATTGATTGTATTACTATTCAGCAATAATTTAATAGATGGCGTTAATTATTAATAGGAGCTATGATTACACCAAGGCTTAAATAGTCGGTTAGAGTAAATGTGAAGTGTTGATAATTTAATACATTGATTGATTTAACTACTCAATAGATGGCGCTAAACGTTATTAATAGGAGTTATATTTATACACAGGCTTAAATAGTCGGGTAGAGTAGTGATAAAGTGTTGGTAATTCAACACATTCATTGTTAAACAATCACTTTAATGAGGATCAGTAAGCCCAAAACGTACGTTTGGTTTATTTAGATCGCGCTGGAAATACGGAAAATTTGCATTGAAATCTGTATGTCTATGAAGACCTGAGAAAGAATGAGATATACAGAAGTTTTGTCACGATATAAAACGTGTCGTTCTTTGTAGTCTGAACAAAAATATCGTGTTCTTATGTTTTGTTTTATAACGTGTGATTCTTTGCTGTCTGAAAGAAAATGAAAACATCGTGTGCAGACATGATGATTATGATTGATTCCAGTGATTGCAGTCCATTTGTGCGTTGCTGTGTGTGTGTGTATATATGTGAGTGGCAGATGCAATCGCTGGCGACAAACAGTCCTCTAAAGTAGCCCGAGTTTAATTTAGGAAATAGATTGTTAAATCTAACAGAGAGTTGAACTTGCATCCGACTGGGTACTTCCTCTCCAAAAGTATTCTCATCGTTACAATTACATAATGCCGCTAGATTTGAAAATTGCGGCTGCGAAACAATTGGCGGCGCTATTTTTAAAAACTATTTTTTTTCAAATAATACAACATAACATTCGTTAAAAACTGAATACAGAGAATTTTTCTTTTAAGAATACATATAGGGAGTTTTTCTTTGAAACATGCATACCCCAATAACACAGCGTATATGCTGTAAATCTTTGGATATTCGTTCTTTTTTTTTAAGAATTCAATTTGAAGGTTTGAACGAGTGTTTTCCACTCCCAGGTTAAGCATGAAGTAAAATTTCTAGTTTAGTAAAACCTGAAAATTTGGTTTGGTCGCGTAGCGCGTAAACTAAATTTTCAGGCTTTTCTAAACTCGAAATTTTACTTCATGCTTAATCTGGGGTTGGAAACACTCGTTTGAACCTTAACATCGACGGTTTTCAAAAACAGCGAATCGACAAATTTACAGCGTACGCATCTGGTTATGTATACTAAAACAAAAATTCCCTGTATTAGATTTGAAAATGTTGTTGTTTGAAATTCGCGCGCGATGCATATCCGGCGGGAAATACAAACTAATAATTATGCACATCGAATAAAGAATGCTTTATTTGTTCAACATGGCGTACCATTTTTGAAAATCAGGTAATCTTACTTGACGAAAGGTGCTGTGAGAATTTATAGATTTCGAAGGGCGGTTGGTTACACGTGTGCGATGCGACTAGACAAAATGAAATATCGAAAACAGCCAGTTTTACAATTTATGTGCGTGTTTATACGTGCATTTCTATACGAGTGTGTGTGCATCCCTTGAAGCACACGTGGTTGGTATCTGCTGACAGCTGGGCCTAGTTCCTCCCACTTTGCTGTTATCCCAGGATCTCTTCACACACACACATACACACATGTATACATAAGTATTCATGTGTGTACCTACACATATATGAAGATATTTAAACCGCGCCATTGTTGTGCGCGAAGCAACTATCTAGTTTCATGCGAAACGTCAATAGAATTCCGTTCTTTTCACAAATGAAAATAATTTAAATTTTTTTATTTTCTACAGTAATATAAAATACTGGATGAATCTCGTTCTTTTCACAAGCGGACGCAAATGATATTATTGAGAGACTGATTTCGTGCTTTTCACTCACGTGAAAATAATTTCATGTATTTTTATCGAGTTTGAGAATATTGTTTTCTTTTTGGGGTTAGAGGGCGTTAATCTAGGCTCATCTATTTTGAGATAACGAAGATGATCCTCCCCCATCTTTTTCCTCCTTTCCATCCGGCATATTTGAAATGTAGAAAAAAGAGCGCGCGTGTGTAAAGATAGAAGTGGTGGGGTTTTCAGGGTGTTTCAGACTAAGCGGATTGAGTCGAAACGTGCGCCATTTAGTTTTAGTTTCAATCATGGCTCCACTTTATAGACATTTCGGTAAATAAAATGAAACAATTTAGATGTTGTGCGAAATTGAAGAGATTTTTGTTTATTTTTGATTTTTGAAAACAAATTATACTTTAAAGCTCAATGAATTTTCTAGAAATGATATATGAATAATCAAATATTTCAGTTTTCTATAAAACGCGAAAATTAAATATGTTATTTATACGGGGAGTTTTTCTTTAAAGTATACGTATTCCAAATTCAGTTTATTTTTTTTAAATCTTTAGATATTCGTTGTTTTTTTTAAAAGAGTTTAATTTGAAGCTTTATACGAGTGTTTTCCACTCCCAGACTAAGCATGCAGTAAAATTTCGAGTTTAGAAAAGCCCTGTGAAAATTTGTCGAGGGTCGCGCAGCGACCCTCGACAAATTTTCTGGGCTTTTCTAAACTCGATATTTTACTTCATGCGCCACGCGTATAAAACACTAAAATATTGTGAAATTTATGTATATTTGAACCTCACTTGAAATCAGTGTTTTATACGCGTGGCGCATGAAGTAAAATTTCGAGTTTAGAAAAGCCCAGAAAATTTGTCTCGGGTCGCTGCGCGACCCTCGACAAATTTTCACGGGGCTTTTCTAAACTCGAAATTTTACTTCATGCTTAGTCTGGGAGTGGAAACACTCGTTTAAAGCTTCAAATAAAACACTGGTTGAAAGTGAAGTCCGAGTTCTTAAAATTGATGTATTCGAATATTTTTTTCAAGGCACACTAATTTAATTTTTGAAAAATATAATTTTAAATACAAGATTTATTTTAATTTATTTTCAACGACAATATTTTTGAAAATCAACATATTGGTCATTACTGGATTCAGAAAAATAAGTTTAATGTAATAAAAATTAAAATTTATAGGCAGCCGTTTACAAATTTTAAGTTGGCTATTATTTGTCAATAAAGTTATTATTGAAAAAAAATAATATTAATGTCATTTCTCAGTACAGTGCGATCGTTTAAATTATGATTTAGAGTAGGCGTCATTTTTTTGTGTGGTTGCTCATTGAATGATGGAATAAATTTGGGGTTATGGTAAACTATGTGTTGACAGTCAGTAGTGCCAATCTAATTTAAAATTCAAAGCCTTCTCTAAATCATGTCTTAAATGATCGCACGGCTTTTAAACAGCCATTGACTTTGGTTTATAGTTCAATAAAATCGCTCAAAAAATAACGGAGTTATCACATTGGGCGTTTTTTATTGAACATCCGGTATTATGCAATATATTATATGTATCCTTATAAATAAAACATAACCTTAATTTATTACCTAGAATTAAAAGTTATTTTGGATGGATTTCAAAAATCGCCTTGTCTTTCATCACAAGTTACGTAATATTATTTCTATTTTATAACTGCTTTCAGTTAAGTCTTACATAATTGGTATTTAATTTTGAAAAATCAATGCATATGAAGTTAGTATAGTCGTATATGTTTTTCAATATTTTCTGATACAGGCAAACTAATGAATAATCGATAAATCAGTGTGCAACATTTTTAATACCGTGCGATCGTTTAAGATATGATTTGTAGTAGGCTTTGCATTTTAAATTAGATTGGCATTACTGATTGTTAACACATACTTTACCATAACCTCAAATTTAATCCATCATTCAATGAGCAACCACACAAAAAAAATGACGCCTACTCTAAATCATAATTTAAACGATCGCACTGTACCAAGAAATGACATTAATATATATATTTTCAATAATAACTTCATTGCCAACTAATAGCCAACTTAAAACTTGTAAACGGCTGCCTGTAATTTTTTATTTTTATTCCATTAGACCTTAAATAAATTGATTGTGAGTTACGTGAAGATCAACTTAATTTGACGAATAAAGCACTAATAACCTTTCTTCACAAGATTATTAGTGCTTTATTCGTCAAACTATTAGACCTTATTTTTCTGAATCCAGTAATGCAGTTAGCATTCTGGGCAACCGCACAAACAAAAACTCGCATACTCTAAATCATAATTTAAACGATCGCACGGTATTTAACATTAAGATTATCGAGACCTATACAAAGTGGTATTCCATTTAAAATAATGAATAAAAAAATTATACTAAACAAAACTCAGTATTATTTATTGATATATTAATCACTAAAAATTCCACTTGTAAGTAGGAAACAAAAAAAATTGAAAACTTGTGTGAGAGAAAAATGCGGTGGAAAAATCGAAACCCGAGTTCCGCTCGGGCATAAATCACATCCGGAAAAACAAAAATTAAACCGGCGTCGTCTCTCTGGGAACGACGGAAAGAGAGAGAAAGGCGAATGGGATGAAAAAATACGGGAATGTTTTCGAAAAATCATAATTAATGTGCTAACCGACCATCGGGTGACGGATAACAAAAAAATATGCGGAAAAAACATTTTGAGTCGGAAAGAAAGAAGAGGTGTATTGGAAATATGGTATCTGTGATTTTTTTGAGAGAAATTGAAGTAGAAACAAATGCGTGGCGAAGAAATTAAGTTTGAGAATGACTCGCTGATGAGTCGAAACTGGTCACAATTTAAAACAAAAAAGTTAATACAAAAAAGTAATCAGTGTTAATTATTTAAGAAATAAAGAGAGAGAATGTTTAGTGTGAAAGCTACAGTGAGCTTTTAGAGGGAGAAATTAAAACGGAAGAAAATAGAGTACTTTCAAAGTCTGGCAAGTTTAACCACAGACAATTATACAGACAGTCCACGGGTTAGGAAATCCAGGAAACCAAATTATGTCTAAAACAAAATCTTACAGATGACATCTCCATTAGAAATTTTATTTATGATACTAAATTTAAAATAATTGCATTGGACTACATGTCTGCATAATTGTCTGTGGTTTAACACTAAAGAAATGTTAGTTTTTTACATTTCCTGCATTCTACATACAGGGTGGTCCATCTCAGAAGTAACAAGCGACTTTGGTAAGTTACGCGGCATTTTTTTTTAAATCGCCGAGACACGTCGATTTTTGTTTCGAGGGGGAAAACTTTTGATCACATTTCCACCTTTATAACCTCAACCCTCTAACCTAACATAACTTCACCCTTCGACCCTTTGAAAGAAAATTGATAGCACATAGATAATTTATACAGGGTGGTCTATCTCAGAGGTAACAGGCAACTTTGTTGAGTTACGAGGCATTTTTCAAAAATCGCCGAGACACGCCGATTTTTGTTTTGAGGGGGACAATATTTGATGACGTTTCCACCTTCATAACCTCAAACCCCTAGCCTAACCTAACTTCACCTCCCGATTTTAAGTAGGGAAAGTGGGTCGAGTGATACATCGTTGAGAAGCTCTTTCAATTCTGAACACAACGGTGTAATTTGTTTTAGTTTTCATTGATTACTGAGAAGACGGTAACACTTCGAAATAACATTTGAGGTAACAAGCTTTGTGCATTTATCTCAACCACATCTAAAATATATTATTTTAAAACTTGTTTTAACATGTAAATTTTGACATTTTTTTTGTTTTGTTCTTTAATGTTAATAAAAATAATTTATTTTATATTCCTTACTGGATTGTTAACCTTTTTTTGTGGCTTTGAACAGGTGAAATTTCAATTTGGAAATTTTGCTGCTCCCTTAGGAACCAACGAAATCGAAAACAAATGATACCGTTGTATTCAGAATTAAAAGCCTTTTTGATATAAAGAAAACTCATTGTCTTGTAATTGGTAAATTTCCTGTTGGGCAATAAATACTTATTATTATTATTATTATTAAAACTCTTAACTTTTTTATACCACTTTTATTTTACTTCAGTGACTAGTTTCAATTACACGGTAATCATTCTAACTAAAACTAAGTTTGAGAATGATTACCGTGTAATTGAAACTGAGGTAAAATAAAAGTGGTATAAACAAGTTAAGAGTTTTCTTTATATCAAAATTGAAGATGTACCACGAAGTGAACGCCTCCAAAATCCAAGAAGTAAAAGCCTTTTAACGATAAATCACTCGACCTACTTTCCTTATTTAAAATCGAGGGGTGAAGTTAGGTTAGGCTGGGGGTTTAAGGTTATGAAGGTGGAAATGTCATCAGAAGTTGTCCCCTTTAAAACAAAAATCGGCGTGTCTTAAAAAAAATGACGCGTAACTCAACAAAGTCGCTTGTTACCTCTAAGATGGACCACCCTGTATAAATAATCTCTGTGCTATTACTTTTCTTTCGTTACACATTTCGATTGTTTCTTGGCACAAAACTTAATTAACGCAGACGTTTTGCAAAAGACCGGGAGTGTAAACGTAAGTAGTAATTGCGTTTCTTGTTAGTTTATCAAGTCAGATATTGAATTCTGAAGTCTTGAGCCGCTCGAGCGGAACGCTTATTGATCGATAGAAGACACACACACACACACTCATATGCGAGAGAAAAGCGAGAGTCGAGTAAGTTCTGCGAAAAGTTTTCCCTTTTCCCCCACCGCACATCCAACTCTAACTACAAATCGTAGAAATTTGCCGAAATAGAGAAAAATAGTTTCGTTTCAAATAGCAATCTATGTTATGGAGATAGACAAAAATAAATGAATTTTAAATATTAATGGACGTTGTTGTTAAAATGGAGAATATATAATAGCAAATATATAAGTTTTAATTTGCAATATGCGTTATTGTAAAAAAAATGGTGATGTGTCCATCATAGTACTTTCCCCGTTGTTAGAACAATTGATATTTGACATATTAAATTTAAGTATAAATGAAATTGCCAATTCTTGGTTGCAGAATACTTCAAACATTAAAAGTGCGATTCTTTTCGCAATCTACAACAAGTTAGTCTTACAAAGAATATATCAAACACTTATTGAAACAACTACGGTAACGTGACCGCCAGTCTAAGGTGTCAAATTGTTTAGAGGGAATGGCAAAGCTATACTGATGAGAGATACATCTCGAAACGCGTCTATAGATGGCCTGAATAATTTGACCCTAATTGTTACATTTGCAGTAGGTTACTGTATGTAACAGCAAACACTTGTTGTATAATTCAATGTCCGTCGGGGTATTAGCCCGGGAAGTAGTTGTTTCAATGAGTGTTTGATATAGTCTTTGTAAGACAAACTTGTTGTAGATTGCGAAAAGAATCGCACTATTAATGGTTATAGTAAATTTATTTTACTCTTATCAATTTGTTGATTAGAGTTTCATCAGTAGACATTATTTTTAAAGCTTAGGTTGTTAAAATCTCCAGTGTTAAAATCAGATAACTGTAAATCAATCTTAAAACTTGATGTAAACAAACAGGGTTTTACAAACGGAACCTGTTTGTAAAATCCTAATTGCCTACATCAATCTTTAAGGTTATATTTGTTGAATTCTGTTTGTTTAGATCAAATTCGGAGTTTAGGATTGGTAAATCTTGTTTGTTTACATAAAATTTGTGGGTTAGGTGGGTTTACATCAAGTAGGTTAGGTTGGTTAAATCTTGTTTGTTTACATCAAATTTTTAGGTTAGGTTAGTTAAATTCTGTTTCATTACATGAAATTTGGGGGTTGGGATTGTTAAATCCTGTTTTCTAACATTAAATTTGCAGGTTAGTTTAGTTGAATCTTGTTTATTTAAATACTTTATATAGCATAGAATAAATAAGTAGTGCAAGCGTTAAATTAATATTCTTTCTAAGATATGAAGTATTTATGAAATATTAGAGTTGCGATTAATATAATAACAAACTGTGAATGTATAATAAATTAGTTAACGAAACACGCGAATTAATTATAAACCAACAAACAATATTAAAAGGACAATTTACAAATGTTGTCCGTTTTTGGTTGACATGACTTAAGAATAAATGATATTTGACAATATTTTTGTTAAATACATAAACACAAAGTTATAAATCAATCAATCCATTAATTTAGTGGTCTTTTAGATTGTATAATCTTAAATTAGACAAGTTATGCAAACACATAATATTAAAAATCTCGTTCATATGATTTTTTGGCAATAAATGTGCCTTGAAATAAAAAAAAAAATGCAATACACGATGTTGTAGAGAGATGCATTACAACATCGTGTGTTGCTTTTTTTTATTTCAAGGCACACTACGTTTATTAACAAAATATTATATGAACAAGTTTTTAATATTATGTGTTTGCATGACTTGTCTAATTTTATAGTATACAATCTAATAGACCAATAAATTGATTGATTGATTGATTTATAACTATATGTTTTGAGTTTACGTAAAGTGATTATTACACATAAAAATACTGTTATTCCTTAAAAAGCGAAGTTTTATTAAATTAAGAAATGAAGTCAAAAATAACATTCTTTTTAGATGTGATTGATTTATTATTATACTTCTCTGGCCTAATTATAAAACTAAAATCAACATATCGGGCGCAATTGGATTCAGAAAATTAATGTCCAATATGATAAAATAAGAAAGATGTATATACTACATTCACTTAAAAATTTAAAGTTGACCATTATTTGGCGATGAAGTTAATTTAAAAAAATATATAATTACTCTCAATTTATAGTAATAAAATGGCCATTGACTTTGTTTTTTAGTTTATTCAAATTGGTCAATAAATAACAGAGGTATGACGTTGGGCGCTTTTGTATCAAACATCCGGTATATCAAATACAAACATATAAATATAAAAACCTTCAGATAAATGTTAAAACTTACAAAAACGTATTACTATAAAAGTATTACTATAAATACTATAAAACTATAAAAATGTGTACCAACTCTAACCTAATATTTGTGTAGAAAATTCTCTATGGCTCAATATTTAGTTACAGAGCGTAATTATAATTTTAAGTATTTTACACACAATTACAAAAGATATGTATTAAACACGTTAATAAACTTAAAGTTTTGTAAATCGTGTGATTTGCGATGAATCACACGCTATTTTCGCACAATAATGCTTCATTCCGCCCGGCGCATTCACCAAAAATGAACCGCGCGACAGGCAATTTGAACTTGTTCTTTTTCTAAAATAACGATTGAAAAATAAAATATTCCAACGAATTGGAAAATAATTAAGTTCGAGAATTGCCATGAACTGTAAAAAAAGTCAATAATGCAGCAGAATTGTTAGTAAAACAAAGTTTAAGTTCAAAGAGAGAGTTTTTCTAATTAAGTATAAATTGATAAGGATGTAAAATTTCGCGTTTAGACCAAAGCAAATTTTCAGGCTTTTCTAAACTCGAAATTTTACATCATGCTTAACCTGGGATTGGAAAACACTCGTTTGAAGCTTCAAATTGAACTCATTGGAAAACACCCTCTTAAAGCTTCCAATAGTACTCGTTTTAAAAAATGAAGAATATCTGAAGATTTACAGCATATAAATGGGATATGTACACTTAAAAGAAAACCTTCCTGTATAATTAGTAAATAATATAAATGTAACATTAATGAACAAGAATAATTATCAAGAAGTTTATATATATCGGATACATATCAATATACCGGGTGTTGACTTGGCGGACGCAACATAGGAAATCGCATGTTAATTTTAAAGTGTTCAAATATTGGCTTCCCTATTTATTTTAGAGACAAAATGTATTTTACTTTTTTGTAGAGGGAAAAATTCTAAATTTATAAATGTCAACACTTAACACTTTACGTTTCTTTAAGTTAAAATAATTAAGAAAAAGTAATGTGATTTTATAAAAATAATAATATACCATGAAATTGATACAACAATTGCGGATATTCCCTGTTTTATTTAAAGTTCAATTTAAAGCTTTAAGCAAGTGTTTTTCACTCCCAGACTAAGCATGAAGTAAAATTTCGAGTTTAGAAAAGCCCCGTGAAAATTTGTCGAGGGTCGCGCAGCGACCCGAGACAAATTTTCTGGGCTTTTCTAAACTCGAAATTTTACTTCATGCGCCACGCGTATTAAACACTATAATATTGTCAAATTTATGTATATTCGAACTTCACCTAATATCTGTTTTATACGCGTGGCGCATGAAGTAAAATTTCGAGTTTAGAAAAGCCCAGAAAATTTGTCTCGGGTCGCTGCGCGACCCTCGACAAATTTTCACGGGGCTTTTCTAAACTCGAAATTTTACTTCATGCTTAGTCGGGAAGTGAAAAACACTCGTTTAAAGCTTCAAATTGAACTCAACGAATGTCAGAAAATTTTCAGCTAAAATAATTAAGAAAATGTAATGTGATTTTATAAAAATAATGATATACCATCGAATTGATACAATTGTGGATGTCAAAATAGCCTGTTACTTAATTAACGACAAAAAACATAACGCAAACATCGTGATAACTGTGGTCTGCATAATACCACTTGATTAGGAGGATTGTTTCTTGTATAGTGTAAATAATTATCAACATTGTAGCAACATTAAACTTTGTTTTAATTTTGATGAAACAATACTTTATTGTGTTTGCTCAGTAGATTATTTAACATATAAATAAGTTACTCATCTTTCACGTGCTAAAACATTATTAACTATGATTTTAAAATATTATATCAATGAAATTTAACGAAGTGTTGTCTTTTAAAATCATTTTAAAATCTATTTTTAGTACTAGAGAAAAAAAATGTGGATGTGGGAAATAGAAATAAAAATAAAATGGAGAATGTCGCGCACCCTCTTCCTATCCACATGCTCTAATAATCCGTGAAGACGAAGCCGAAAGAAAAAAATCCCTTCGCATGTGCGTGAATTTATAAACGGTGAGAGGGCCTCCTCCTCCTCCCACTTCGGTCGCTTCCCGGTTTCATGTAAAATGAAAATAGACCTTGGCATTGAGAGAGAGAGGGGGGGTGTGCGCTCGGGGGGATTTTCCCTGTGGGGAAAAGGGCCGGCCCTTTCGGCTCCGGCGTTCCCGGAAGGAAGGAAGGAAGGGTCGCCCCTTTCACTGGTTTTCGGAGTGAGAGTGTCTGGCGGCCGTCTAGTCGTCCTAACGACCACTCGCTGACCGACGGCCTCTCTCCCTTACCTCGGATAACCCTCCAAACACCCCCTCCTTGTTGTTTACCCACGTGCTCTCACGCCTTTACACATCCCCCCAACGTCAAACTGATATTACACACGTAATTCCTACGCTACCTTGAATTACGCCCTCCCCAAGCCAGAAACGCTTTCGTTTTCGTTTAGACAAATTTTGACCGCTAAACTCTTTCCTCCCCCTAATAAACTTACCATCTTCAACATGATCGTAGCTAGGGTTTTCACCAGGGACATGCTAAGAAATAAAAATGGTGGTGTGTCCATTATAACACTTTCCCCGTTAAAGATATGATGGTTTAAATAAATATTATGAATATGGAAAAGTGTCTCAAACTAAATTTATTCTATGTGCATTATTATTATCAAGAAAATATTCACAAAAAAGTAATGTTTGTATATGTTCGCTAAATCTCGGTAAATATTTATCTATTATATCTCGCCAGTATACATTTTAAACTTTACTTTAAATCAGTGGTTTATACGCGTGGCGTATGAAGTAAAATTTCGAGTTTAGAAAAGCGTGCAAAATTTTACTTCATGCTTAAGCTAGAAGACATCCACAATAGATCTGCAAAGGTCGCGGTAGTGCAGGCCAAGAGGACACCCCAACAATTATCTATCTAACCTGGAAGACACTTGTTACTTTAAAATATGCACAACTGTTAAAATGTGTCATAATTGTGACAAAGAAAAACAATAACATGGAGATCGCATTATAGTTCAGTTCAAACTCGTGTCAAGTTGTCTTGATAGATTAAATATCAACTGTCGCTATAGTCCAAATGATAGCTAACGCCGACTTATGTCAACTGTCATTATAGTCCAACTGTCGGCTAACGCCAACTTATGCCAAGTTAACACGATGGACTAAATGTCGGCTGGCGCCGACTTACATATTTCAACTGTCACTATAGTCCAAATGTCGGCTAACGCTAAAATTGAGACGATAGACGACTTAGTCATATTGTCCACATTTGCATTAAGAACTTGGTCTCAGGTCCAAAATCTTGTCCATTCTGTTTGATATTTATAGAAAATTAATTTCATTTTAATTACATTACATACATTTTAAACTTTACTTTAAATCAGTGGTTTATACGCGTGGCGTATGAAGTGAAATTTCGAGTTTAGAAAAGCGTGCAAAATTTTACTTCATGCTTAACCTAGAAGACATCCACAATAGATCTGCAAAGGTCGCGGTGGTGCAGGCCAAGAGGATACCCCAACAATTATCTATCTAACCTGGAAGACACTTGTTACTTTAAAATAAGCACAACTGTCAAAATGTGTCATAATTGTGACAAAGAAAAACAATAACATGGAGATCGCATTATAGTTCAGTTCAAACTCGTGTCAAGTTGTCTTGATAGATTAAATATCAACTGTCGCTATAGTCCAAATGATAGCTAACGCCGACTTATGTCAACTGTCATTATAGTCCAACTGTCGGCTAACGCCAACTTACGCCAAGTTAACACGATGGACTAAATGTCGGCTGGCGCCTACTTACATATTTCAACTGTCATTATAGTCCAAATGTCGGCTAACGCTAAAGTTGAGACGATAGACGATTTATTCATATTGTCCACATTTGCATTAAGAACTTAGTCTCAGCTCCAAAATCTTGTCCATTCTGTTTGATATTTATAGAAAATTAATTTTAGGAAGTGACTTATTTCCTAATTAATAAACCAGGGTGGCGACCAACCGGGAAAACCGGGAAAGTCTGGGAAAAGTCAGGGGATTTTATTCATCGGGAAAAGTCTGGGAAAAGTCGGGGGATTTTATTCATTGGGAAAAGTCTTGAAAAAGTCAGCCAAATTCGGCCTTTTTTGCGAAAAGTTGCCGAATTTTTAAATTAATAATAATAAAAAATATGCAAATAATACGATTAAAGAATTGACAAATTGTTAGTTCTGTTCGGAGCACAAATTTGTATATTTCAAATTCAAAACTATTTCAATTCGAGAGAATAAGCTTACGCTTCTTATAGTTTGCACACTTAAAATAATTAATATATAAAATTACGACAATATGCCTATAAAATGCAAACAAAACGTCTTAATTAATAAGACTACTTAAGACACTAATTACCCATTGAATTACTTCCGGGAAGTAGTTGTTTCAATGGGTATTTAGTGTCTTAAGTAGTCTCTATAAATAAAACGTATTGTCGTAATTTTATACCGGGTGGCCATGAAAGTATTGCCTACACAATTAGTCAGGCAATATAAATGTTAAACATTTGTGTTTTGGAATTAATATATAAATTAACTATAGCTTGATTTTAGCATAGTATTAACTAGAAATACAATTTCCGGTTTAGCCGGAAGTGATATTATTTCTCTTATTTTAGTAGCAAACCCAACCTTTTTCTAACTTTTAATATTTGTCTCTAAATTCCCTTTCCAATGATGTACAAGTTGATATTTACGTTAAAACTAACCTCAAAATTAATATGTTTTCAAATTGACTTAGTAGGCCGAGGAATTGTAACTCGGATGAAACATCACAAAGTAGGCCGTGAAATAGTCATGTTACCTTAAATCAATTTCTAATGACATTAAATATTTTTGCATATTCTAGCAAAATAAGTTTAACGCCGAAAATTAAAATGTCCAAAATTTTTATTTATTAATAATATGAAAATTTCAAATATTTTGATTTGCAGTAAATAGGCTTTATAATAATAATGGCTTAACAACTGATGGTAGGCCGTTCTAAGATAAAACATAGCCGTTGAATGGACTGTCATATACATTTCACGGACCACTTTGGTATGTTTTATCCTTGTTACAATTCCTCGGCCTACTAAGCCAATTTCGAAAAATATTACTTTTGAGGTTAGTTTTAACGTCAATATCAATTTGTTATACATCGCTGAAAAGGGAATTTAGAGACGAACGTTACAAGTTAGAAAAAAGTTGAGGTTGTAGTTTAAAATAAGAAAAATGATATCACTTCCAGCAAAACCGGATGTAGAATTCCTAGTTAATACTATACCAAAATCAAGCTATAGTTAAATTATATATACATCCAAAAACTCAAATGTACATCATTTATATTGCGTGAGTAATTGCGTATGCAATACTTTCATGGCCACCCGGTATATTATGTTAAAAAATGTGGTCATGTGTGGATCATATCATAGCATTTTCGCTGTAATTTGAACAACTGATAATTGACTAAATTTATTTCACTCTAAGTAGTTGAAAATTTCACTTGAAGTTAGTGATTTATACGCGTGGCGCATGAAGTAAAATTTCGAGTTTAGAAAAGCCTGAAAATTTGGATTTGCTGGGGCGCGACTCGCTTCGCTCGCGCGCCCCAGCAAATCCAAATTTTCAGGCTTTTCTAAACTCGAAATTTTACTTCATGCTTAATCTGGGAGTGGAAACCCTCGTTAGACGATCAATCAGATACTTATTTTGCAGTTTCTTTTATTGTCCTATTTATGACAATAAATAAATAGAGTTGATCTTATTTCTTACGTTAAATTTAGAACATAAACAAATTTATGTGCATTATTTAAGTATTACTAAACTTTAACGAACAAATGGGAATATTCATAATTTTGGACGAAAATGATCAATTTCTAATTTTAAATTACGTGAAAAAGTTAACAAACTGAATAAATTGATTAAAATTATTGATGATTTACAAACCAAGTTATATTAATCACTGAAAACTCAGGCTACACTCGATTGAAATAAAAATCGTCATAATTATAAAATATTAATGAAATTATAGAAAAACAACAAACGATTATTTAAGTTTATTATATAATGTTTTGATTAAAATCAGTATATTTTTTTATCTATACAATCTGAAATTGGATTTGTTTGTTAATTAAATAAATAAATAATTAAAGAAATAAATAAACAAATGTTTATAATCATTTGTGTATTTACGTACTTGCAGATTTTACATCAGATTTTTATAAATATAAGTATAAATGAAATTGCCAATTCTTGGTTGCAGAATACTTCAAACATTAAAAGTGCGATTCTTTTCGCAATCTACAACAAGTTAGTCTTACAAAGACTATATCAAACACTCATTGAAACAACTACTTCCCGGGCTAATACCCCGACGGACATCGAATTATACAACACGTGTTTGCTGTTACATACAGCAACCTACTGCAAATGTAACGATTTGGGTCAATGTCCGTCGGGGTATTAGCCCGGGAAGTAGTTGTTTCAATGAGTGTTTGATATAGTCTTTGTAAGACTAACTTGTTGTAGATTGCGAAAAGAATCGCACTTTTTAGTTTTTTTTATAAATATGTTGGAGACAGTGACATTGTCAAATATCATTATAATGTATCGTATGTTCAATAAAATAAAACCTCTAGAGTGTTATGGAATATATTGTAGGTTGGCAACTCTGAAATTATACATTATAATTATTATGTCTGACGTTTTATATTACAATTCCTAAAGCGTGTAGCCAACATACATTTAAAAAAAGATAAAATCATAGCACTCTTGAGGTTTTTTTTTAATTGAACATATGATATTAAGAATTGAACAAGTTGATATTTACAATGAAACTAACCTCAAAATAATATTTTTATAAATTGACTTATTGTAACTGGATACATCAGATTTTGATAAATATGTAGGAGAATGTGACATTGTCAAATATCATCAAAATGTATTAAGAACTGAAAATAATTGGCACAAACATAGAAAAATAATGGAAAGTCTTGTTACTAGATAAAAATTTAAAAAAATGAATTTAACTTATTAAATGTATAAGCGAGTCGCGCTCCTGCAAATCCAAATTTTCAGGCTTTTCTAAACTCGAAATTTTAATTCATGCGCCACGAGTATAAAACATTAAAAATATTGTGAAGTTAAAAATATACTGCCTATGTTTGATTTCGCGTTAATAAATTTTAGAAAAGTATTATCAAATCTTGCTATTTCTAAATGTGTGCTTTATAATATGTTTTTTGTCACCTCTTAATATAACTTGAATCATTTTTTTCTCCCCTGTATTTCGTTTCGTTATATGAAATTATTTTAAGGGGTCGGATTCTGGCATCAGGGACGAGTCAGGGAAAAGCTAGGGAAATTTAACATTTTATGCTTAATCTGTGAGTAGAAAACACTCGTTTTAAGCTTCAATATCTGAATATTTAGAATATGTATAAAATTCTTAGTGTATTATTTATTAAATGAATAAAATACGAATAGTAACTTATCGTTAACTTGTTTCTCATTGATCACTTGGTAAAACATTTCTATTAATATATAGGTATTTGATTGAAATTCACTTGGTTTGTTTTACTAATAAATTGTTTTATTTTCAACTAGTTTCGGCTTAATGCCAATGGGGATATATATATATATATATATATATATATATATATATATATATATTCAATCAGATGGACTACCAATGGGATCACCGTTGTCCCCTTTAATGTCAGAAATCTTTATGGATGATTTCGAAAGTAATTTACTAAAACAACCAGAAAGCAAACATATTCAATTTTGGAAGAGATATGTAGATGATATTTTCTGCATATGGACAGGGTCAATAAGACAGTTAGAAATTTTTACAAAATATTTAAATTCATTAAATAGTCAAATTCAATTTACTATAGAAAAGGAACTTAACAATAGTCTTAACTTTTTAGATTTAACGATTACGAAATCATCCAACAATACACTAACATATAAAATATTTAGAAAAGAAACATGTATGGATACAATAATACCTATAAACTCAAACACACACAACCAAATTAAATATAGTACTTTTCATTCATTTATACACAGATTAATTAATATTCCACTTAGTAAAATAGATTATCAAATCGAACTAAACACAATTAAACAATAGCAAAAAATAACGGTTATAAACAGGCATTAGTTGATCAAATGATTAAAAAGAAAAAACAAAATCAATTGCGAAAGTATTTTTATAGTGTGACAAAAATAGAGAAAACCTACTGGAATAGATTAGAATACGTCAATAACCTCTCACAGAAAATTAAACAAACAGTTAAGGGAAAGGACAATAACATAATTTTGACTAATTCTGTTAACTTAGGGAAAATATTAGTGAATAATAAAATTAAAACAGACAATAGTCATATTAAAAATAGCGGAGTATATGAGCTGAAATGTGATGACTGCGATGCAATATATATAGGACAAACTGGCAGGTCTTTTGAAACGCGATTAAAAGAACATAAGAAAGATATTCTAAATAATAAACAGACCACGGGTTTCGCAAAATATTGTATCACGGCTAATCACTTTTTCAGCTCAAACGACTGTAAAATGTTGCATTCGGGTAATAAGGGATTAGTTTTGAATTATCGGGAGGGTTTAGAAATAAGTAAAGCCATAAAGGCGGGAAAAAACGTGGTCAATGACAACGAGGACCTCTGGAATTCCCCTATAATTAGAGCGCTTATTACCTGAAATGCCCACATCTAGTATATATAATCAATTTTGCTCTTTTGTACACCATTCTTGAAAATGGCATTAAGCCGAAACTAGTTGAAAATAAAACAATTTATTAGTAAAACAAACCAAGTGAATTTCAATCAAATACCTATATATTACGAATAGTAAGTTCTAAAAATTATTAGAAATAATTACTAACTACCAAACCAATGTTCAATTTTATACCGAATCTTTAACAAGCCGGTGTGGACGAAATAAGTAGGTCCTGGCGATAGACTTATGTCAGTCAACCTAGTGACTAATAGTCACAATAGTCAAAATACAGTCGATAGTGTTAGATATTGTAATACCGGAATACCTATACCGGTACAGCGCGAGCGCAAGTAAAAAAATCCTTAAAATTACCGGCCATTCGCGTTTTTTATCGATACTTTGGTAAATTAAATAAAGCTATTTAACCGGTATATAGAACACTTTTCTTGCAATGAACTAATTTAAAACGGTGATTAAAAGCAGCTCATTTGACAGTGGTAACCCATTACACATTTAGGGCATTGGGTTGCCTATAATTATTGTAAACAATTAATTGGTTTAATTCGGATATAAATGTATAATTACGTGCTTTTCTAATTAAAGACATTTTGTAGTATTCATTCAAAAACATATTTAAATGTTTCGAATATTTAAATATTCGTTCAAAAACATATTCGAATATTTAAATATTTCTTTGAGAACATAATCGAATATTTAAACATTAGTTCAAAAACATATTCGAATATTTAAACATTAGTTCAAAAACATATTCGAATATTTAAATATTCCAATATTAAAATACATGATTAAAAATTTAGTGATTAAAGTGTTCGTATTTAAATACTGGACTATTTGAATTATTCATATTCAAATTTTAGCCTTCATTTTTTGTATTTTAAAAATAATTGCTGAATTTATTGCCTAATCTTTTTTTACGACTTAATAATCATCACTAATTCTTTGTAATATTAATATAGATTTCTATAAAACTTCTGTTGTTATCTTTGCAAAATTTGAGGGTAAGTCAATTCCACTTAACGTCAATCCTCCTCCTTAATTTTCTGAAGGTAATCTCGGAAGTAATCATGGCGACGTCTTAAGCGGGTGGTAACGCACTCGAAAAAAAAATCCAGAGGGTGCACACACATATGTATATGTACCGAATATGAGTTGATGATACACACACGAGTCGTTGATGGCATATTGGGTGCAAGGGCCGTCTGGCCGAGCCGTATCCGGTAGCAAAAGGAGCCAGGTGTGCACCCGACATACAAAAAAAAAGAATACACGGACAGAGACAGGGAAAATAAAGAGAGAAATGGACAGAAAAATGGTGGGATCGAAACAGGAAAAATAAAAGGAGAGAGGGAAAAACGTGGAGAAAAATTGTAGGGATCGAGACTGGAAAAATAACACAAGAGAGAGAAATGTATAGAGAAACATGGATGAAAAATAAAGAGAGAGAGAGGGAAATGTATAGAAAAAATGGATGAAAAATAAAGAGAGAGAGAGAGAAGGAGAGGGATGGATCGAGCGGAGATAAAAATGCGTAAGAGAGAACGAGGGGTTGTTTTTAACAGTTGCTTCTAGTTTTCTGTTCACGGTTGATTTTCTCATTTCTCTACAGTGCGCCCGAATAAAATAAAATGTTTGTTAGAGAAGAACAGTAAATATTGCACTTAGTCTTTTAATTTTCGTCTTGTGTATTCAACAATTTAGCTTAAATCAGTGATGCGTTGATTTAAAGATACATTCAAATACATACGTATTTGAATATATCTTTAATACTGATTTAGCAGTATATTTTTAATTTTACAATATTTAAGTGTTTTATACGCGTGGCGCATGAAGTAAAATTTCGAGTTTAGAAAAGCCTGAAAATGTGGCTTGGCTGCGTAGCGAAGCGGAGCGGCCAAGCCAAATCAGGCTATAACACAAGAGAGAGAAATGTATAGAGAAACATGGATGAAAAATAAAGAGAGAGAGAGAGAGAAATGTATAGAAAAAATGGATGAAAAATAAAAAGAGAGAGAGAGAGAGAAGGAAAGGGATGGATCGAGCGGAGATAAAAATTTGTAAGAGAGAACGAGGGGTTGTTTTTAATTTTAACAGTTGCTTCTAGTTTTCTGTTCACGGTTGATTTTCTCATTTCTCTACAGTGCGCCCGAATAAAATAAAATGTTTGTTAGAGAAGAACAGTAAATATTGCACTTACAGTCTTTTAATTTTCGTCTTGTGTATTCAACAATTTATCTTAAATCAGTGATGCGTTGATTTAAAGATACATTCAAATACATACGTATTTGAATGTATCTTTAATACTGATTTAGCAGTATATTTTTAATTTTACAATATTTAAGTGTTTTATACGCGTGGCGCATGAAGTAAAATTTCGAGTTTAGAAAAGCCTGAAAATTTGACTTGGCTGCGTAGCGAAGCGGAGCGGCCAAGCCAAATCAGGCTATAACACAAGATAGAGAAATGTATAGAGAAACATGGATGAAAAATAAAGAGAGAGAGAGAGAGAGAAATGTATAGAAAAAATGGATGAATAATAAAAAGAGAGAGAGAGAGAGAGAGAAGGAGAGGGATGGATCGAGCGGAGATAAAAATGTGAAAGAGAGAACGAAGGGTTGTTTTTAATAGTTGCTTCTAGTTTTCAGTGCACGGTTGATTTTCTCATTTCTCTACAGTGCGTCCGAATAATATAAAATGTTTGTTAGAGGAGAACAGTAAATATTGCACTTACAGTCTTTTAGGTCTTTTAATTTTCGTCTTGTGTATTCAACAATTTATCTTAAATCAGTGATACGTTGATTCAAAGATACATTCAAATACATACGTATTTGAATATATCTTTAATACTGATTTAGCAGTATATCTTTAATTTCACAATATTTCAGTGTTTTATACGTGTGGCGCATGAAGTAAAATTTCGAGTTTAGAAAAGCCTGATTTGGCTTGGCCGCTCCGCTTCGCTACGCGGCCAAGCCAAATTTTCAGGCTTTTCTAAACTCGAAATTTTACTTCATGCTTAGTCTGGGAGTGGAAACACTCGTTCGAAACTTCAAATTTAACACTTGTAAAAAGAAGCAATTAATGCCTAAAATTTTACAGCGCATGCATCGGAATATGTATGTGCATTTAAAACAAACATTAACTTACTTAAAAGATAATTTCCTGTAGATGTCAAATAATGTTTAAGAATTTGATTTACACTTAGTTTAGAAAAATCACAAAAAAGCAAATATTACATATCTCGATATATGCGCTGTAAGTTTTCAGACATTCGATGATTTTATAAAAGCGTCCAGTTTAAAGCTTCTAACGAGTGTTTCCACTCCCAGACTAAGCATGAAATAAAATTTCGAGTTTAGAAAAGCCTGAAAATTTGGATTTGCAGGGGCGCGCGAGCGAAGCGAGTCGCGCCCCTGCAAATCCAAATTTTCAGGCTTTTCTAAACTCGAAATTTTATTTCATGCGCCACGCGTATCAAACACTGAGTTAAAGTGAAGTTCAAAATATACTGCTCAAGTATAATCTCACGTTAACAAATTTAAGAAGCATTTATTTCATCTAACCAAATCTTGCGCGAAAATTCGAGAAAAATCCTGTATAAGGGATATCAATAGCACTTAGTGACTTTTACCTTCAAACCAACGATTAATTACAAAACTAAAATGTACGAGAAGTTTTAAAACTTCTTTTTGATGAATATTTGAAACTCAGAACTATTTAAATTGGTTATTTTATTAAATTATTTATCACTTAACAGTTCAACTTTTAGTTGCGCTCTAATAATATATAATGTTTCTACAGTAATGTGTAACTGTAGAAACATTATATATTATTATAGCGCAACTAAAAATTGAATAATCAAGTGTGAAATTAATTAAAGATAAAAATTGATTCATACAGTGTATAAAATCACCACAGACTTGTACACTTTATTTATTTAAGAGGGGGGTTAGGCCATGTAACATTTGTATGCGGTTCCAGCGTTGTTATAAAATAATATTTTACAAATTGTTTTTTACAAAGATATGCATTGAACCTTTCGTAACAAAACGGGGAATACAGATTTTTAACATTTTTATTCAACACATAAATAAACTTTTATATTTAACACATAAATATTTTTTGTTTAGAGGTCTATTTCGAAATACAGTCATTTGTTATTTATATGGAAATAAAAGTTCATATATGGATTCTATTTCCACCATTTTATTATATAATGGTCACCCTTGACGTATGAAAGACAGAAAGCAATATATCGAAGCGCTAATCTCTCTGGAGCAGTTTTGCTTCCATATACAAGTAACCAATTTGAATGTTCCGCCATCTTATATGACGTTGAAAAGTGTCTTAAATAGCTCAAGTGATAATTGAAAGATGGCGCTACGCTATGTTTAAGCAAAAATTGGCAACCGAGCACCTTACCCTCTCTTGATTTCACGTTTTAACGTTCTGCCATCTTATATGACTTTGAAAAGTGACATAAGAAGTTCAAGTGATAATTGAAAGATGGCGCTACGCTATGTTTAGGCCTAGTGTTCCTGTATATAAGAGAGTAGCGCAAACTGGCATCCATTTTGACGTCTCTAGGCGCCAAATTTAAACTAAACCAATCAAATTCTATAATGATTGACGCGCGTCTTGTTAATTTGATTTCGTTTGAATTTGGTGCCTAAAGGCGTCAAGATGGATGCCAGTTTGCGCTACTTTCTTAAATACAGGGACACTATTTAAGCCAGAATTGGCAACCGAGCACCTTACCCCTTCTTAATTTCACGTTTTAATGTTCTGCCATCTTAAACGACGTTGAAAAGTGACTGTGAAGTTCAAGCGATAATTAAAACATGGCAGTACGCTATGTTTAAGCCAGAATTGACAACAGAGCACCTAACGGAAGATCTATTGTACAAAATAAAATTAAACAAAATATAATAGCTACAAGTAAAATACAGTAATACTAATACATAAAATAAACTTACAGCACTAAGACAAATAACAAACATTTATGCGTTTAAGTGTGGTGCAAATTTTTGCTTAGAAAAATTATTAATAGCGAATTGCTTTTACAAACTATAAAATACCATGCATTTGGTTTAAGTTTCTTCGCGTAAATCAAACCTAATACATAGCATTTTAAATATAATTAAACTTAATAAGTTAGTTATAAAATACCAGTTGAGTCATATGAATATTTAATTCTAAACTGACATTTTATAATTTGTAAAGGGATTAGCAAGTTCGCGCTACAAATGCGTACACGTGTAAACGCTCCCTAAGAAAACCCAAATAAAACTTGTTTTACTTAAATATTCTTATTTTAGTTATAAAATGCCGGTTGAGAGTAATATAATTATTTGTTGCAAGTTCTCGCTACAAATTTCTGCAAGTGTAAATGCTAGATTAGAATTCCCAAATAAAACTTGTTTTACTTAAATATTCTTCTTTTTGTTACGTGAAGTTGTTTATAGTATTTTTTAGTGTTTAATTCCTTCCTTCACTTAATTGTACGCCATATGCGCATTTTGAAAATGGACACTTTCTGTTCGAAATGCGTATATAGCGTACAATAGAATAAATTGAAAGAAAGAATTAAACACTAAGAAATACTTCATTTACTTAAAATGTAGGTCATTTTATATAAAATTTAATAGGTGATAAATTTTGTTTACACAATACTTTTTTTTCATGATTCTAGAATTTGATTTGATTTCGTTTCTATTATTTTTTTATTTGTAAATTTCTTTTCTGCGGCCGTCGTCGACTTTTCATTTATTTTTCTTTTGTTTTCGTTTTGTTTTAGAATCTATATGGAGACCCGAGCTATATCCGTGGAGAATCTAGACGCGGCAGGGGGAAGGGCCGAGGTGCAGGGGTAGGTTGCACAAAAAACAGACAATTTTTGAGTTTGTACATTTTTTATAAACGTCGCTGTAAAAAAGTTGAACGAAAAAAGCAAGTATTAAAGTAGTTTTGGTATTATTTTTGGTGGTGGGTTTTTTTCCTAGGATTAAGTAGATAGTTAGATTTACTCGTGTGATTATTATTATTTTAAGTAAGTGCATTATTTTCCACAAGGAAAGAATTGAATGGAAGAAGATTAAATAGTGGAATCAAAGATGAATGACGATTCTTACTTCTGTGAAATAGGTTATGACTTTACAAACGACAAATTCAATAATTTTGAAATGAGAATTGGCATTCATGTTTAATTCCACAGTCACCCAAGGTTAATGCCAATTCTTACTTTTGTGAAATAGGTTATGACTTTACAAACGACAAATTCAATAATTTTGAAGTGAGAATTGGCATTCATGTTTAATTCCACAGTCACCCAAGGTTAATGCCAATTCTTACTTCTGTGAAATTGGTTATGACTTTACAAACGTCAAATTCAACAATTTTGAAGTAACAATCGACATTCATGTTTGATTTCAAAGCCACGCCAAAGAGGCTATTCACAGCACCTATGCAATTTGTCAGCGTTCAGAAGTCGCACTGAAATGGCATCATTTTATTCTGTACGGTTAGATCAATTCTTCGCAAAATTACGTCATTTCAGTGCGACTTCTCACCGATGACAAATTACATCGGTGTTGTGAATAGCCTCTTTGGCGTGGCTTTGAAATCAAATATGAATGTCGATTGTTTCTTCAAAATTATTGAATTTGACGTTTGTAAAGTCATAACCAATTTCACACAAGTAAGAATTGAGATTAATGTTTGATTCCACAGCCACCCAGAGCTCGTATTCACAGCACCCATGCAATTTGTCATCGGTGAGAACTTACATCAAAATTACGTCATTTTACTCCATACGTTTTGGTAAATTCTTGCCAAAATGACGTCATTTCAGTGCGACTTCTCACCGATGACAAATTGCATCGGTGCTGGGAATACGGCCCCAGGACTTCAATAATTGTTTAACACTCGATATTATTTTAAATATATATTTATGATGCGCTAAAAGAAGATTAAACATGATCTCTCCTTAGTTGAGGCATTCCTTACCTAAATAATTGGTTAAAGTGAGTGAAGACAAATCAACATGCACATACATGGCAAAAACAAACAAACTTAACGACTGTCTTTAACAAATATAAAAACGAACTAAAATTTATATCGACTTTCTGCAAAATGTTTGTCTCATTGAGACAAGTCCCCAAATATTCATTGAAACAACTACTTCTCGAGCTAATACCCCGACAGATATTGAATTATAAAAAAATTGCAGAAAGTCGATATTAGTTTTAATTCGTTTTTATATTTTATAAATATTCTGCAAACTATTGACAAACTCAATTTTTCTTTATGTTAAATTGTCTTTATGTTAGACTGTCTTTAACATTAACAAAAGGGAAATCATTCGCATCTTTGATTTTAACACTTCCCAATTAAATTGCATCTGAGATCTTCGTTTCGTTTCTTTTCTTTTTATTTCACTTGAGAATTTCGTTTTTTTTTCGAGTGATATATTTTTTAAATAGTGATTAAGATGTATAAACCGATTAATTAAAGGAGGAATCGCGCGGCGGGCCCGTTAAAATGTAAATGGGCGCAATAAAAATTTTATCAGGCCGTATAATTTTGCGCCGCGCTGTACCCGGCTCCGGCTGTAATTGCGAATTTAGTCGAAAGTGCGCCCCGAGGGCGCAAACTCGCCGGAATAAATCAATATGGAACGCACTCTCGGTTTTCTGCGTGTCCGGAAAACGCGAAACCCCCGACGTGTGCACGTTTCGTGTTTACCATCAAGAGAAAGAGATTTTCACAAGGAAACGGTTTTTTTTCTGCACATACCAACAGTTTTTTTCTAATGCTGGGATCAGAGGTGTTCTGAGTACAAGTAAAGTGTATTCGAGTTCTGAGTATAAGTAAAATGTAGCCGAGTACTTCTTTTCTTCACACACCAACAGTTTTTTTCTAATGCTGGGATCAGAGGGGTTCTGAGTAGAAGTAAAATGTATTCGAGTACTGAGTAGAAATAAAATGTATTCGAGTACTGAGTACAAGTAAATGTCAAGAATATGAATTTGTGTTCAGTGCTCATTCATTCACCGGATAACTATATTGACGATGCTACTTAAGCTAATGGGCATTAGATGGCCGTTACGTTTTCGAACATATACAAGTAAATGTATTCGAGTACTAAGCACAAGTAAAACGTATTCGAGTACTCTACACAAATTATCGGGTATTTTTTCTCATTAATCACTTAGTAAAACATTTTCAAAAATATATTCGTTTTGTAAAATTAATTTACTGTACACGAAATTAATGCGAGTATTAAGTATAAGTATGTAACAACGAGTACTTTTAAGAACTTATAGAGGGTGGCGCAAAACTACCGATATGGTTTGAATGTTTAATAACTTTTTTATTTAATGCTTAATTATTATTATTATTTTTTTGTTATACAGTATATTAATGGGGAATATATTTGGCTTAAGGATGCAAAATTATATCCCGCAAGTGCTGGCCATTTTCGGCTTCGCACATTTGTGCTCTTTCCAGTACATTTTCCATAACTTTTCGTAAAATTTCCGGTGTTATGGCTTGAATTTCATTGCGAATGTTTTGTTTTAGCTCTGGTATGGTCGCTGGCTTATTTACGTATACCCTTTCTTTCAAATAACCCCAAAGAAAACAGTCTGGAGCTGTTAAATCCGGTGAACGTGGGGGCCAATTGAAATCTTTTCTGCGCAAAATAATGCGTTCGCCAAAGAGGTCCCGTAACAGAGCCATTGTGTCCCTTGCAGTGTGGGCTGTGGCTCCATCTTGTTGGAACCACAACTGTGGATGGTTTTCTACAGCTGGCCTTAACCGTAACTGAGGCGCCATGTGCATTTTCGAAAAAATATGGACCAATGATCCTTTCAGACGATACACCGCACCAAATAGTACACTTAAGTGGGTGTAATTGTCGCTAATGAACTGTTCTTGGATTCTCTGTAGCCCATATCCTGCAATTTGCTTGTTTACGAAACCATTCAATTGGAAATGGACTTCATCGCTCATTATCAAATTGTTAATGAAATGGCGATTTTCTTCTGCTTTTTATCGGAATGAAATGGCATAATAAAGCCGTTGTTGCTAGTCGGCTTCAATTCTTGCACAAGCTGAACCTTATACGGGAACATGTGCAATGTGGCCAAAATCCTCTGAACGGACCTGCGCGATAGCCCCAGTTGTGCCGAACGTCTTCTTGTTGATGTTTCTGGACTGTCATGCACACTATCCACAACACGTTGGATATTTTCTTCCGTGTGGACCGTACGTGGTCTTCCGGTACATGGAAGGTGTCTTACTGTACCATGTTGTCGAAAATTTGCAACCAGGCGGTTTATTGTTGATGCTGAAGGTCCAGTACGCACATTAAAAAAACGACGATACGCACGCTGCGTCAAAACAATTGACCGTTGATTTTCAAAATAAAATTCAACAATTTTTGATCGCTGTTCTGTTGTGTGGTTTTCCATTTCAAATTCCTCAAGTTTTCTTCACAAAATTCTGAAAAATATAAATAAATTTAAAAAGTTATTAAACATTCAAACCTTATCGGTAGTTTTGCGCCACCCTGTACAAGTGCAAAGTACTAAGTAAATCAACTGGTTGGGGAATATGACAATAATGAATTTAAATACGAAAACTACAGTCGTTGATATATAGACTTTAATAAATACATATAATGTTTCTATATATTGGGAACATTAGAATATTTTAGTATTGTATACGCGTGGCGCATGAAGTAAAATTTCGAGTTTAGAAAAGCCTGAAAATTTGGTTTGGCCGCGTAGCGCTACGCGCTACGCGACCAAACCAAATTTCCATGCTTTTCTAAACTCGAAATTTTACTTCATGCTTAACCTGGGAGTGGAAAACACTCGTTAAAATTTGCAAAGATTGCAAAGAAAACAGAGAATGCCTAACAATGTAAATACTCATTAGTAACTTTTGTCAAAACCTAATTTCAATAAAATTTAATCAATTTTTAATTTTCGAACTTTACAACAAAGTTAATTAATCTGTTAACAAACTCTGCGAATGTTATCGCTATTCGTTAAAATTTGCAAAGATTGCAAAGAAAACAGAAAATGCCTAACAATGTAAATACTCATTAGTAACTTTTGTGAATACCTAATTTCAATGAAATTCGATCAATTTTTAATTTTCGAACGTTACAACAAAGTTAATTAATTTCCTAACAAACTCTGCGAATGTTATCGCTATCTGAGGTTTGGATGATTTTCGTTTGATATTTTATACAGATCCTTCATAAATGATCCGACGTTATCAAATGTCGCGCTAAAACGTCGCAAGTTATTTTTAAAGAAAACAAGAAAACATTTAAATCTGCTAAATACACAAATTGACATAAACGAAATCGGAACGCCAATGGGAAATTTAACCGATAAGTGACCATTGATGTTCCGAATTCGTTTGCGTCAATTTGTGTATTTTTCCACTCCCCAAATAATAAAATTAACTTGCGATGTTTTTGGCGCGTCATTTGAAAACGTCGGATCATTTATGAAAGGTCTGTATAAAATATCAAACGAAAATCAACCAAACCTCAAATAGCGATAACATTCGCACAGTTTGTTAAGAAATTAATTAACTTTGTTGTAACGTTCGAAAATTAAAAATTGATCGAATATTTCATTGAAATTAGGTTTTCACAAAAGTTACTAATGAGTATTTACATTGTTAGACATTCTCTGTTTTCTTTGCAATCTTTGCAAATTTTAACGAGTGTTTTCCACTCCCAGGTTAAGCATGAAGTAAAATTTCGAGTTTAGAAAAGCCTGAAAATTTGGTTTGGTCGCGTAGCGCGTAGCGCTACGCGGCCAAACCAAATTTTCAGGCTTTTCTAAACTCGAAATTTTACTTCATGCGCCACGCGTATACAACACTAAAATATTCTAATGTTCCCAATATATAGAAACATTATATGTATTTATGAAGGCTCTTTAGAAAAATCGAGGAATTTAAAAAAAATCAAGCGCTTCTTCAATCAACATAAAATCCATAGAATTTCTTAAAAATTGAATTAGTTGTACCTAACCATTAAGATAATAAAAATATCTCGACGCGTATTTCTAAATTATCGAGCGAAAGTTAAAATTTTATAAATATGAAATAAATTGAGAGCTTCATTAACTTTGGAAAATTGCAAAACAAATCAACTTATTATTGAGTTAAAATAAAAATTATAAATGGGGGAAATGTTATTGTATTTTATATTTATTTGTATTCTTAGTCATTTAATATTGTGTATTTGAATTTAATTTTTAGTAATTAAATGGATTCCGTTAATAAAGTTAAGGTTTAACAAAGTCATAATATTTATAGAATATACCCAAGAATAATTACGCTTTAATTAGCTGTAATCGAAATTTCAGTATCTCGACTGGGTTTTTCATATTATCTAATTAAATTTGAAATTTCGTAAAAATACTGATTAATCGAGAAGTTTAGATTGTTTTAAAAATTTTGAATAAATCAAAATTTTACACAATCAACATACAGAGAGTTTTATGTAACAGCGAAAATTTTCATAACGAGAATTTTTCTTTCAAGTATCCATATGCATACTTTGCACATTTTTTGATGCTCGGTTTATTATAAGAATTCAATTTGAAGCTTTAAGTGAGTGAGTGTTTTCCACTTCCAGGCTAAGCATGAAGTAAAATTTCGAGTTTAGAAAAGCCTGAAAATTTGGTTTGGTCGCGTAGCGCGAAGCGCGGAGCGGCCAAACCAAATTTTCAGGCTTTTCTAAACTCGAAATTTTACTTCATGCGCCACCGGTACAAAACACTGATGCAATGTAAAGTTTAGCTGTGTGTTTTAAACTTCGTAATATGTCAGTGTTTTGTACCGGTGGCGCATGAAGTAAAATTTCGAGTTTAGAAAAGCCTGAAAATTTGGTTTGGCCGCTCCGCGCTTCGCGCTACGCGACCAAACCAAATTTTTAGGCTTTCCTAAACTCGAAATTTTACTTCATGCTTAGCCTGGGAGTGGAAAACACTCGCTTAAAGCTTTAAATGAAATTCTTCCAATAAACCGAGCATCGAAAAATGTGCAACGTACGCATATGGATACTTTAAAAAAAATAATTCTCGTTATGAAAATGTTCGGTGTTACATAAAACTCTCTGCAGAATTCGCAGAATATATTTAGAATTGAATACACTTACATCTGTTTTGAAAGAAATTAAAATATCTAAACCGCTTAAAATATTGAGCCAAAGTTGAAATTATGCAATGAAACCAATAATTTTAGAAATATTTCATTAAATTGTTAAGAACAATAATTTTGGGGCTTCGGTGGCCGAGTAGGTAGAGACCCTGCCCACAGACCAAGAGGTCGCGGGTTCGAATCCCGTCCGGTGGACTAATTTATGAATAATAAATTATTCCATCCGGGTCCATGGATGTAGTGTGAATGTATTGTGGCGTCCAAATGATTTAAATAAGTGTGTATGGAATTAGTTAAATTAGTTAAAATAGAATACGATACAATAGTAGATGGCTGTATGGCGAAAGCCGAGGCCAAAGAAACAAAACAAAAAAAAAACAATATTTTTTTTTAAATCACAAAAAAAATTATAAAATTGTATGTAGAAATTAATAAATATTGACAACCTGCAATCGGTTTTTAAATACACCACCGGATATTCCACAATATTAAATCAAAGTTGGAAAAAAAACGCGATTATTCAATTACTTTTTGTTTAACAAATTATAAAAGAATTCAAATTCGTTAAATTGTTTTGACAGTTAGAACTAAAAACTCGTTTGTTTGATGTTCTAACCTAGTTATAATAACATGACTATCAATAAATATTGTTTAAACTAACCTCAATCAGCATAAAATAAACAGAATTTATTATTTCTTTGAATAAAATACTTAGAACCTTTCTTCAATACAATAAATTGTTGAAGAAATGTTCTAAGTATTTTACTCAAAGTTATAATTATCTTCAAGTAACTCAATCATTCATAAAAAAAGAATTTATTATTATTTATATTAATAAAAATATCTCAACGCGGTTTTCTCAACGCGTCTTCCTAAATTATTAAGCTAAAGTTGATGTTTTATAAAAGTGAAATAAACTGACAGCGCAACTGGCTTTGAAAAATAATAAAATGATCAACATATTCTTTAATCAAAATAAACATAGAATTTACACAGAAATTAATAAACTTTAACTAACTGCAATCGAAATTTCAGTATCTCTACTAGATTTTTAGAATTATCAAATGAAGTTTGAAATTTCGTAAATATCGAGAGTTTTATTTTGTTTTAAACATTTTATAAAAATCATAGTTTTAACAATCAACATGGAATTCACAGAATTTATTTAGAATTGAATGCACTTACATAAATAAATATTTTGACTCCTGCCCATTCTCGTAATTTAATATTTTCAATGAATATCGAACATCTTCTGAAGGAAATAAAATACCTAAACCCAGTTTTCTAATATATTGAACCAAAGCTCAGTTATGCAATGAAACCAATAACTTTGAGTTAATATTTCATAGAGATTAAATAAAAAATGTTAAAAATTAAAATAAAATTCATAGATATAAATAAAGGAAGGATGAAGGCAATAAAAAACCTAAACCCAGTTTTCTAATATATTGATCCAAAGCTCAATTATGCAATGAAACCAATAATTTTAGGATAATATTTCATAGAGATTTAAATAAAAAATGTGAAAATTAAAATAAAATTCATAGAAATAAATAAATATTGACTGGCTACAATCGAATTTTAAATATCTTCCCTGAATATTCCACAATATCAAATCAAAGATAAAATTTGTTTTCCTCAATTACTCAATTACTTTTTATTTGATAAATTTATTTATTTATTTATTAACGGAATCTCCATTTCATTACATAAGTGTACATATACATATTGTAATATATGACAAAAATAACAAAAAACATAAATATCATATAGAGAATTACATTGATTATTATAAAAGAAATCAAATTCGTTCAATTGTTTTGATAGTTGGAACGAATAACTCGTTTGGTTTTTGTTCTAACCTTACCTTAATAACATGACTGTCAATGACTTTTGTTCAACTCAATCTTAATAATATAATAGACTATGACTAACTAGACTATATACCGGGTGTGGTCTTGGCGGACGCAACATAGGAAATCGCATGTTTATTTTAAAGTGTTTAAATATTGGCTTCCCTATTTATTTTAGAGACAAAATTTATTTCACTTTTTTGTAGAGGGAAAAATTCTAAATTTATAAATGTTCACACTTAACGCTTAACACTTTACGTTTCTTTAAGTTAATATAATTAAGAAAAAGTATATAAAAAAAAAAGTTTTATAAAAATAATGACATACCATGGAATTGATACAACAATTGCGGATATTCCCTGTTTTTTTAAAGTTCAATTTAAAGCTTTAGGCAAGTGTTTTCCACTCCCAGACTAAGCATGAAGTAAAATTTCGAGTTTAGAAAAGCCCCGTGAAAATTTGTCTCGGGTCGCGTAGCGACCCGAGACAAATTTTGTGGGCTTTTCTAAACTCGAAATTTTACTTCATGCGCCACGCGTATAAAACACTATAATATTGTCAAATTTATGTATATTCGAACTTCACTTAAAATCTGTGTTTTATACGCGTGGCGCATGAAGTAAAATTTCGAGTTTAGAAAAGCCCAGAAAATTTGTCTCGGGTCGCTGCGCGACCCTCGACAAATTTTCACGGGGCTTTTCTAAAATCGAAATTTTACTTCATGCTTGGTCTGGGAGTGGAAATCACTCGGTTACAGCTTCAAATTGAACTCTTTTAAAAATCAACGAATGTCAGAATATTTACAACTAAAATAATTAAGAAAAAGTAATGTGATTTTATAAAAATAATGACATACCATGGAATTGATACAACCATTGCGGATATTTCCGGTTTTTTTTTTAAAGTTCAATTTAAAGCTTTAAGCAAGTGTTTTCTACTCCCAGACTAAGTATGAAGTAAAATTTCGAGTTTAGAAAAGCCCCGTGAAAATTTGTCGAGGGTCGCGCAGCGACCCGAGACAAATTTTCTGGGCTTTTCTAAACTCGAAATTTTACTTCATGCGCCACGCGTATAAAACACTATAATATTGTCAAATTTATGTATATTCGAACTTCACTTAAAATCTGTGCTTTAACGCGTGGCGCATGAAGTAAAATTTCGAGTTTAGAAAAGCCCAGAAAATTTGTCTCGGGTCGCTGCGCGACCCTCGACAAATTTTCACGGGGCTTTTCTAAACTCGAAATTTTACTTCATGCTTAGTCTAGGAGTGGAAAATACTCGGTTAAAGCTTCAAATTGAACTCTTTTAAAAATCAACGAATGTCAGAATATTTACAACTAAAATAATTAAGAAAAAGTAATGTGATTTTAGAAAAATAATGACATACCATGGAATTGATACAACCATTGCGGATATTTCCTGTTTTTTTTTAAGTTCAATTTAAAGCTTTATGCAAGTGTTTTCTACTCCCAGACTAAGCATGAAGAAAAATTTCGAGTTTAGAAAAGCCTCGACAAATTTTCACGAGGCTTTTCTAAACTTGAAATTTTACTTCATGCGCCACGAGTATAGAACATTTAAATACTGTTAAATTTATATATATTTGAACCCCACTTAAAATCAGTGTCTTATACGCGTGGCGCATGAAGTAAAATTTCGAGTTTAGAAAAGCCTCGTGAAAATTTGTCGAGGCTTTTCTAAACTCGTTTCACGGGGCTTTTCTAAACTCGAAATTTTACTTCATGCTTAGTCTGGGAGTGGAAAACACTAGTTTTAAGCCTCAAATTGAACTTAAAAAAAAACAACGAATATGTAAAGATTTTATGAAAATAATAAAATAATTTCTTTCAGGTAAACATACGCCTAAGCTGTACATTTTCCGACATTCGTTGTTTTTCAACTGAGTTGTATTTGAATCTATACACGAGTGTTTTCGACTCTCAGACGAAGCATGAAGTAAAATTTCGAGTTTAGAAAAGCCCCGTGAATTTTCTGGGCTTTTCTAAACTCGAAATTTTACTTCATGCGCCACGCGTATAAAACTCTGATTTCAAGTGAGCTTCAAATATACATAAAGTTCATAATATTTTAGTGTTTTATACGCGTGGCGCATGAAGTAAAATTTCGAGTTTAGAAAAGCTCAGAAAATTTGTCTCGGGTCGCTGCGCGACCCTCGACAAATTTTCACGGGGCTTTTCTAAACTCAAAATTTTACTTCATGCTTAGTCTGGGAGTGGAAATCCCTCAGTTAACGCTTCAAATTAAACTCTTTTAAAAATCAATGAATATCAGAAAATCAACAGCTAAAATAATTAAAAAACAGTAATGTGATTTTATAAAAATAATGATATTTTTCTTGTATAGTGTAAATCATTTCGAAAACATTTACTTTAATCAAGTGACTATGATATCTTTTGCCATTTTGACATTTGCAGTTGTTGTTTCAATTCCATGGCATGTCATTATTTTTATAAAATCACATTATTTTTTCTTTATTATTTTAACTCAGAGAAGCGTAAAGTGATAAACTTTAACACAAATGAATTCACAATTTTTCCCTCTACGTAAAAGGTAAATACATTTTGTTTCTAAAATAAATAGGGGAGCCAAAATTTTAACATTTCAAAATTTACATGAGATTTTCTATGTTGCGTCCGCCAAGTCAACACCCGGTATATAACTGTAGACTAATTTTAAAATACAAAATATTGTGTCTAGGGGTGGACAGGTGTCAAAATATTTATTAAAAATGTATGATATGTCAATTATTTTCATGTGAAACGTCAAAAATATACGATTTCTTGATGCACAGTTGATTTTTTTTTAATACTTAACCTAACTTTTTTAAATATTATAAAATATTGATCTTTCTGAGCGAAAACATTTAAGTAATGTTTTATTACGTTTTTCACGAACCTATTTTAAAATTAATCAAGAATCATGTTTCTAAAAGCTTTTTTGTTTTGCAAGTTTATGCTTTTTTTGTAGACAAACAGGTAATAATTTACGCAGACGTCTTTTTGAAAACAATCAAGATTCTGTTGAAGTAAAGCTTTCTTGATTGTTTTTATCAGGGTATTAATAATTCAAATGTTTTCAGTCCTGAAGTCATATATCTTATGCAACCTGTTATGCACGGGTGGGTTTATTAAGTTGCCTATAATACTTTCCCGCGCGCGCCTTATTTTTTTAAATAAACTCGTTAAGAATTCGTAATTTGAGCGCGCGCACATTATCTTTAATAAAAACATTCAATAATTTCGGGAGCGCGCTATTTTTAAATATATTTAGCGCAGTTTTTAATCAAACGGAAACAATTTTATTATGAAAATGTTTATAACATTCGCGCATTTTTCGAATTCCTTAATTTTTCACTATTTACGTCTCTCAAGAGGGTCAGATTCTCTTTCGAAAACAAGAAAATAGTTAGAAATTCTGAACACAAAAAACCACCGAATCTTTTAAAAATATTCAGAATGAAAATAACAATTTTAAAATATAATATATATTTACGACCAATTTATTATGACAAAATATGTTTACAATGAATATTATTTCGTATGTTCAATAAAATAAAATCTCTAGAGTGCTATGGAATATATTATAGGTTGGCAACTCTAAAATTATACATTATAATTATTATGGCTGACGTTTTAGATGACAATTTGTAAAGCGTGTAACCAACTTAAATTTTAAAAAAGATAAAATCATAGCACTCTAGAGGTTTTTTTTATTGAACATATGATATGTTTAAATAATAACTAAATTATTGCAAAAGTAAAATTTGTATTTTTTTGAAATATTCCCGTATTTATTGATTTTTCTTGTTTGCGTTTTTAGTAAAGAGAAAATCATATGTTGTATTATTCGCGTCTTATTTAGACAATGATTTTCTATAAGTATATTTAGAATTGAAAATTATTTTAAAGTTGAAAATAAAAAATTGCTTACGCTTTTAGTTTGAAAATATTAAATTACGAGAATATTCGTATAAACCGCAAACAGGAATTTTTTTAAAATATTCCCGTATTTATTGATTATTCTTGTTTGCGTTTTTAGTAAAGAGAAAATCATGTGTTGTATTATTGGCGTCTTATTTAAACAATGATTTTCTATAAGTATATTTCGAATTGAAAATTATTTTAAAGTTGAAAATAAGAAATTGCTTACGCTTTTATTTTGAAAATATTAAATTACGAGAATATTCGTATAAACCGCAAACAGTCTTCTTCTGATTTGAAAAAGAAAACACTTGGTTAAATTTCACTAATATTTAATTTTAGTGAAATTTAACCAACTGTTTTCTTTTTCAAATCATAGTTAAATATGTTTCACCACATGAAAGATGAGAAACTTGTTCAAGATATACAGCCTTCTTATAGTAAATTAAATTTGGATCTCATTTATCACTTGAAAATACATTTCAATCCGTAAAAATGATCAAATCCCAAAAGTTTTCTTGCTAAGCAGTGTCTTCTGAACTTTACAAACTTTTAGTGTTTTGTACGCCTGGCTCATGAAGTAATATTTCGAGTTTAGAAAAGCCTAACAATTTGGATTTGCCAGAACGCGACTTGTTTCGCTCGCGCGCCCCGGCGAATCCAAATGTTCAGGCTTTTCTAAACTCAAAATTTTACTTCATGCTTAATCAAGGGTTGGAATCACTTGGTAGAGTATTCATTTACAAAAAGAACCAATAATGTTGGCCGGGAGTTGGTTCCTTGAGGAACCCCGGAGGTTACCCCTGAATATTTTTATTAAGTACTGTTAGTTACATTTGTATTTGCTTGTTCATTTATTTACATGTATGTTTCCTTTCTTCTGCATTCAAATATTTGTTCTGTACTTGGGTTATCCTGTTGGACAAATAAAGATATTATCATTATTATTACCGAGCTTGAGATTGAAGGTATTATTAAATAATGCCAATTAGTCCTTTAACGATCAACAAATAAATTTAAATTCGTAGAGTGTATACGATTTTAGTATTTTTACTTTACTAGCGCATTATTAATAATACAATTTCACTGTCGCAATTGCCAATAATTTCTTAAAATTGAATTCGTATTTGCCTAAATGTGTTCATGCATTTTTACTAAATTCATGCATTTATATTTACGCAATTTGCGCCTTTTACACGGAAATCGCGAGCTTTTCACGCCATTCGCGCGCTTTTGTTGAATTCTATCATTTACGTCATGGAATAAGCGCAAATCGCGCACGTTTTTCAAAGGATCTCTCATTAATTCAATAGAACTCGTATTTGTCGAATTGTGTTCACGCATTTTTACTGAGTTTGTACGTATTTTTTTACACTTTTTACGAAAGTTGCGCGCTTTTTATACATGTGGTGCGCTTTTTCCACAATTCGCGCGCTTTTATAGAATTCTTTCTTTTAAGTCACTGAACAAGTGCAATTCGCGCGCGCTTTTCAAACGATCTTTCATTAATTTCGGAAAACAACGCGTCCTTCGCGTTTCCAGGTGCACCACGCCAGCGGGATCGATATGAATAATGAGCGACGCTCGCCCGTTTCGGACGTTTGGAAAACGGTGCGCGGTGCCGGGACGCCCGGCGTCCATTTCCACGCACGCAGTACACTATTTTCAACAGCAATTCAAAGACGTACGTTTTACGCGCACGATTGTTTCCTCAACAACACACACAAAAGTGGGGCAGGGATAAAGCAAAACACGCGGCCCACAGTCTCGATAACGAGAATCAATGCGCCGCACGCAGTTTCATCAATAAATAATAATAATAATAAAGAATAATACAAAACGTGTAAACGAACGAATACAATTCATGTAACATACGTCGACTATGTTTTCATTTTGAGGGTTGTAATTTTTGAACGGAGTGATTTATTTATAGTAAACTTCTATTTTTGGACTTTATATTGTGGAAATCCGTGTCCAATTATCTCTCGATTCATGTTCACAATTATTTCGACGATTTCGATTTTGACATCTGAAGATCAAACAAAATTATAATAATAGGTTTTTGAAAATCGCGGGAAGTTTGTTTGCAAATGCAAAAATTTATAAATAAACGAACGCGTGTACGCCGTTCGTGATTACATAATCGCGCTGGTCGGGAGTGAGTCAATCGATAAACAGTGTAATTTACATTTTTTAAAAATAGTCACATTTTAGTTATCGCTTTCGTGCGCGCGAGTCGTCCTCGCGTTGGCATCGCGCACCGCACCGCGGTCTCCTCAAGAAAAACTGTGACGCGGGCTATTTTTGGTTTTTACAGCGGGGTCCGACGTTCGACAGTTCAACCTCGCTGAAAAACAAGTAAATAAATACACCCAGTAGTGCAGGATTCGCTTTTTCGAGCGATTTTTCCGCGTGCCGAGGTTACCTGGCAGCGTTACGAGGCAGATTTGCTGGAGATCTGGTGTACCCCAAGGGACGCGATTGGAGCCACCCGGTAAAGAATAATGCGTTCCTTTCTATTCTATTCTTCTCGGTTAATAAGCGGGCCTTTTCGGCCTGTCAGGTTCGATTATTGAATATCATGGAATATGATTTTTCAATTTTTTTTTTATTCGGATGCACTTGTGCATCGGTTTTTGGCCGAACAAGACGTGCGCTTTTTTCCCCTCAATTTCAATCGAAAGCCTCAAAAAGCTCTCCAACAGAAAAGTGTTGTTTGTGTTTCTTAATTTTCGGGGTTTTTTCTCGTAAAGCTTCGGCTGAGAACTGATATTGCTGTGATATTATTTAATATAATCGCATTACAAAAGACTAGTGCGTCGGTTTTTGGGTGAAAAATAAAAGCTTTAGTTTTTAGCTGAACAATACGTGCGCTTTTTTCCCCTTGATTGCAATCTAAAACCTTAAAAAAGCTGTCTAACAGAAAATTGCTGTGTATCTCAATTTTTAGGCTGTCTTTCGAAAAACTTTGGTTTTAAGAATTGATTAAATGCTTGGGATATTTTTCAATTTAATCACATCATGCGTCGGTTTTTGAGTGAAAGACAAAAGCTTCGGTTTTGGGAACTGATTAAACGCGTGTGATGAGTTGGTTTTTGAGTGAAAAACAAACGACTTGTGTTTTCCTTCAATTATTGTTTCCAGGAGTCTTGTGTTGTGTGTCGTTTATTCTCCTATAATTTTTGAATATACGTTATATTTCTGTTATAAAACTTGCTTGAACATACAATTTGTAGAAATAGAAAACTTTCAAGTTTATCTGTGCTTTAGTTTTGGATTTTTCGTTTGTGTGGACAAGTCGTGTGATTTAGTGAACTCTAGAGCGGTCCGTTTTTCTAAACAAAATATGTTCTTCTTAAACTTTTTGCAGAGTTACCGAGGTCGCAAACCCAGCGGTTCGGTCATCACCAACAGTGCTGTGGCGGAAACCACAGCGCCTTCTTCGAGGCCCAGCCCCCAGCCGGTGCACATGCTGAAGCCAGAACAACCCGTCCAACAACAACCAATGGTAAGTTTATTTTTTATTAAAAGCTTAATATATGTTTTGTTAAAATCCATGGAAAATTTCAGGATGTTTAATCAAAACGTTCCCAAGTTAAAATTAATTGAAATTTGAATCACTTTTTTGACGTTTAATTAAAAATAACTAGAAAACTATCGATGTGCGGTTTTTACATTTTTATATATTTTGGAAGAGCAATATTTTCTTCATATCCACACACAATTTCAAGATTATTAATAAAAACGTTTTCAAGATAGGATTAATTGAAATTTAAATCATCTAAAAATTTTACTTTTTTGAGGTTTAATTAAAAATAACTAGAAAACTATCGATAAGGATTTTTAAACTTTTATATATTTTTGAAAAGCAAAGTTTTCTTTATATCCACACAAAATTTTAAGAATAAAACTTGAACCGTTTACAAGTTACACGTAATTGAAATTTGAATCACCTTTGAATTTTAATTAAATCACAGTTTTGTTAACGTTTAATTGAAAACTATCGATGGGGTATTTTTATATTTTTATATATTTTCTTCACATCCATTCAAATTATCAAGAATATGAAACAAAACGTTTACAAGCTAAACGTAATTGAAATTTGAATCACCTTAAAATCTTGCTTCAATCACAGTTTTGTTCAATTGAAAATAATTAAATAACTATCGCTGAGGTGTTTTTAGATTTTCATATATTTATAAAGTGCAATATTTTCTTTGTATCCACACGTTTTAAAGTTAAAAGAATATTAATGTTTATCGTTTACAAGTTACAATTATTTGAAATTTAAATCATCTTAAAATTTTACTTAAATCACAGTTTAATAGAAAACAACTAGAAAACTATCGATGGGGAGTTTTTAGATTTTTATGTATTTCTGAAGATCAATATTTTCTTCATATCCACATTAAATTTTAAGAATCTGAATCAAAACGTTTACAAGTTATATGTAATTGAAATTTGAATCGCCTTGACATTTTTTGTTGATCACAGTTTTGTTTACATTTAATTAAAAATAACTAGAAAACTAAACAATCAATAAGGTGTTTTTGAATTTTTAAATATTTTTAAAGAGCAATATTTTCTTTGCATCTAAATAAAATTTTAAGCATATTAATCAAAATGTGTTTAAGTTAAAATTGTTTGAAATTCAAATCACTTTGGAATTTTACTTAATTACCGTTTTGTTTAAGTTTAAATCAAAATAACTAAAAATCTATTGATGGGGTATTTTTCGGTTCTTATATGTTTTTGAAGTACAATATTTTCTTTATATCCTCACAAAATTTCAAGAATATCAATCGAAACGTAAACAAGTTACACGTAATTGAAATTTTAATCATCTTGAAATTTTACTTAAATCACAGTTTTGTTTACGTTTGATCGAAAATAACTAGACAACTATCGATCGGGTGTTTTTACATTTTTATATAATAAAGAGCAATATTTTCTTTACGTCCATAGGAAATTTTAATTAATATTAGACGTATTATGTTAATCAAAACGTTTTCAATTCACAATTAATGATATTTGAATCATCCTGAAATTTTAGTTAAATTATAGTTTGGTTTACCTTTAATTGAGAAGTAAACTATCGATAAGGTGTTTTTGAATTTTTACATATTTTTAAAGAGCAATATTTTCTTTGCATCTACACAAAATTTCAAGAATATTAAACAAAACGTGTACAAGTTACAATAGTTTAAAATTCAAATCACTTTGGAATTTTACTTAATCACCATTTTGTTTACGTTTAAATCAGAATAACTAAAAATTTATTGATGGGGTATTTTTTGATTTTTATATTTTTTTAAGAGCAATATTTTCTTTACATCCATTAGAAATTTCAAAAATATGAATCGAAACGTGTATAAGTTACACGTAATTGAAATTTGTATCACCTTGAAATGTTACTTAAATTACAGTTTTGTTTACGTTTAATTGAAAATAACTAGAAAACTATCGATGGGGTGTTTTTAGATTTTTACATATTATAATATGCAACGTCCTTTCAATATGTACACAATATTTTATTAACATACCTCAACGCGTTTCCAAGTTACGATTTTTTGAAATTCGAATCCACGTGAAATAACTAAAATCACATTATTCGACCAGCAGTTGAATATAACGCAAAAACTATTGATGGGGTATTTTTAAAATTTGAAATTTAAAACAGCGATGTCTTCTTAATATCCACACAAAAGTTCAATAAGGTATCCCCATGGGTTCGTAAGTTATGCCCGTTTTTCTTTTGGTTCATCTTGTAAGGAGTTAAAATCAAGATTGTTAAACCTTTTACTATGTGGTATTCTATTATAAATAGTGAATAGAAAAAATTTATTTTTATTTATTTATTTATTTATAGGGGAAAACCCCTTTTTACAAAAATAGAGCACTAATAATTCAAACAACAATCTAAATTACAAATATACTAAGTTTTATAGGGGTAGCAGACTATTTATGATTTTAAACTTTTTATTTACTTACTACAATTGTTTCGCTACACTGTAGCTAGCTTCTTCAGGTGGAGAATTATAATTTATATTTATATTATAATTATATTTCTTTACCTGAAGAAGCTACAGTGTAGCGAAACAATTGTAGTGAGTAAATAAAAAGTTGAAAATCATAATTAGTCTGCTATTATATTAAGTGAGAATGGATTTTCAAAAAATAAGTGCCTTAACAATCAACGAGATTATATAGTGGTATTAAACTTAGTATAATTTTGCTGTTCACTTTTTGTAAAGATAGTGAATAGAAAAATTAAACTAAGTTATTTAGTGGTATTATACTTAGTATAATTTTTCTGTTCACCATTTGTAAAGAGTTGTAAGGGTATTTTTTGTGTACATAGAAATGTTTTATCACTTTCACGTGATTTTTTTTTAATTCACACCTTATGCATTGCATCTCACTTCTTCCTTTACATTTAGACGCTTTTGTTTAGGAATTCAAATATTTACACTAATTAACTAGTTCTAGGTGCGAGAATATTACCAAATAAATCGATCATGCATTGCTAATTTCTTTTTTTTTCTGTTTAAAAAATCATTACTTAAAATCTTCTAAATAGACTTTAATAAAATATTAACAAAACGTAGCTCTTTCAAATAGTGTATATAACAAAACTATATCCCTTTCACAGTGTTTGAGTTATTTAAAGTTATAAATGAGTTAAATGTGAAGATTATGCGAATTTTTAAAATTAAATCGACTCTATTAGAGGTATTTTTGGGGGAAGAAAAAGGTGGGTCAAACACAAAGCACTAATGGACTTTTAAGATCGATAAAGATCTTCACGTCATCCTCAGTTAATTGAAAGTCAATCAGGAAGATAGAGATAGAGAGATACGAAGAGAAAAGAATTTGGCGTTCTTCGATTGATTTCAGATTGTTTAAACTAGATTTTCTTAGATGAAAACTTAAATGAAGTCGTCTCTATTTTTTTGATAAATTAAACTACTTATTATTTTTCTCGAGATTTTAATTGTCTCAGATTTTCAGTAATTGTTTAATTGAGTTATGTGGAGTGTTTAAACACAATGAAACGCTTTTTATTTCTTACTTAAGATGTACATTTCAAGTGCTAAGCACTCATTGTTTATAAATAACTATAATTAGTTATAGACATTGAAACACTTCTTATTCCTTACTTCACTTTTATTTTTATTCGTAATATGTAATATGTTCAAGTGCTAAGTACTTATTATTAATAACTATTATTACTTATTGATAATGCTTAGCACTCGAAATGTACATCTAATTTCGAGTGCTAAGTATTATCAAAAACTAATTATACTTATTGATAATAATTACTTAGCACTTGAAATGTACATCTTACGAATAAAAATAAAAGTGAAGTAAGGAATAAGAAGTGTTTCAATGTCTATAACTAATTATAGTTATTGATAAACAATAAGTGCTTAGCACTTGAAATGTACATCTTACGTATAAAACTAAAAGTAAAGTCAGGAATAAAAAGTTTTCCAATGTTAGATTTTCAGCTTTACAGATAGTAATGTGTGTGATTGTAAATGTGTTAACGTTTCGGTTTTGTTGATGGTAATTTATGTGATTTCAATTGCCTCAGCTTTTCATTTTTTTGATTGTAATTTATGTAAATTTAAACAAGTAAAATATATACATGTATATTAAATGTATATAAAATGGACTGATTTGAAATAATAAAATTAAACAAATAAAAATATTGATTTTATCGTGGTATAAAAATACCTTGATTAAATCTTTATTAAAAAATTGAATTTCGATATATTTTTACAATTTATTTAGCCTGGATTCCTTGCTAAATAAATTATACAAGGAGTTTTTCTTTTAAATATACATATCCCAATTATATGCTGTAAATCTTCAGATATTAGTTACTTATAAAAAGATTTCAATTTGAAGCTCAAAACGATTGTTTTCCACTCCCAGGTTAAGCATGAAGTAACGAGTGTTTCCTGATTAATTCATTTGGTTGTCGATCGAATGATCCTCTCATTTTTGACAGGTTTTTAAAAGAAGTATGTCCACTCCCAGACTAAGCATGAAGTAAAATTTCGAGTTTAGAAAAGCCTTAAAATTTGGTTTGGTCGCTCCGCGAAGCGGAGTGACCAAACCAAATTTTCAGGCTTTTCTAAACTCGAAATTTTACTTCATGCGCCACGCGTACAAACACTGATTTCAAGTGAAATTCACTTGTTCGCAATATTACAGTGTACATGAAGTAAAATTACAAGTTTAGAAAATCCTGAAAATTTGGATTTAGTCGAATATTCAAGTATAGTTGAATTTTCGAGTATTCAAATATAAATATTTCAATTATATATTTGAATATCCAAATATTTCGGAATGAATAAGTGAATAAGTGAACTTCTTTATATCATATATCTATTTCTTTGACGTGTCTAATATTGTAAAATTAAACAATCAAGGACCAATAAACAATTTGATTTGATTTGATTTGAATACTTAAATTTGAAAAATTCTTAGCCTAATTAGTATATTTTAAACTTCACTTGAAATCTGAGTTTTATACGCCTGGCTCATGAAGTAAAATAAAATTCAAGTATAGTCGAATATTCGAGCATTCAAATATTAATATTTCAATTACATATTTCAATATCCAAATATTTCTAAATAAATAAGTGAAAACATAAAGTTATAAAATTCTCAGCCTAATTTGTATATTTTAAACTTCACTTGAAATCAGAGTTTTATACGCCTGGCGCATGAAGTAAAATTTCGAGTTTAGAAAAGCCTGAAAATTTGGTTTGGTCGCGTAGCGCGTAGCGCTACGCGACCAACCCAAATTTTCAGGCTCTTCTAAACTCGAAATTTTACTTCATGCTTAATCTAGGAGTGGAAAAGAGTCGTTTAAATCTTCAAATTGAACTCTAAAAAAAGCGTAGGTATACTTGAAAGAAACATTCCCTGTATGTATTAAAAAATAATTTATTTATCAAACATGTCAAATAAATGTGTAGTGACCTTTAATTTTGATAATTGTACGTGTTTGGCCCTTACGTTAACAGATCCCCCGATTCGATGTTTTTATGCAGGACCCCGATCCACGTGTTGCACACCCCTAAAAGGTTAACGCCGGTCCGGGTCTGTCTTTAGGGGGAGGATTTGGGGATTTTACCCTTCTTTGGGGAGAACGCCGACCTGCCCCAAAGTTTTTGGGGTCGTTCATCGCGACCCTCCCTCCCTCCCACGCCCCAAATGCAATTCCCCCCTGAAACCGAAACATACCCTCATCATTATCATAATTTATACCACAATATTTATCTCTTTAGGTTACAATTTTTTTTCAATTGTTCTTACCATGTTTCTATATTTCTTATTATAATATAGACTTTTACACGAAAAACATTTTTGTAATTTTATATATTAACCCATTAAGCGCCATTGATGCATACACGCAACATTATTAATTTTTTTAAATTAAATTACTAAATAAGAAGTCACTTTGATATATTAAATTATTTGAGCTGACTTGAAAATGTATGAAGAAAAATGTAAATATTTTGTTATTTGAAATAAAACAACACAGTTGGGAGGGTTTCACTTTAATTGTTGAACACTGCAACATGTTTCACCACACAGTGGCTTCATCAGACAGATGAAATAAAGTTTATTATTTCATCTGCCTGATGAAGCCACTGTGTGGTGAAACATGTTGCAGTGTTCAACAATTAAAGTGAAACCCTCCCAACTGTGTTGTTTTATTTCAAATAGTAGTATGGAGTTTCATCATGTATCCGCCTCATCAATTAAATATTTAAAAATAAATAAATAAATATTTTGTTATTAAAACATTTCGATCATTACTCATTAAATAGAAATGTTAGTGTGTTTCTAATTTCAGAATATTTCAGTGTTTTATACGCGTGGCGCATGAAGTAAAATTTCGAGTTTAGAAAAGCCCCGTGAAAATTTGTCTCGGGTCGCTACGCGACCCTCGACAAATTTTCTACGCGGGGCTTTTCTAAACTCGAAATTTTACTTCATGCTTAGTCTGGGAGTGAAAACACTGGCTAAAAACTTCATATTGCATGCTTTTATAAAAAATCGACGATTGCCTAAACATTTACAGCGTATACATCATGTTTATTTAAAAGAAAAAATCCCAGTAGGTAATACAATAAGTCATTCATAGAAATCAAAAAAAGAAGTGCAGAATTTTACCTAAAATCAACTTTAAGAGTTGACTCTATAATTGCTCGGCCGTTAACGGGTTAATAGAGACTATCTTTAGGTTACAAGTTTTATTATCACAAATTTTCTATATCTCTTATATTAGTAATTATTTTTTCTTGTTAGTATTAAGAGGATGTGAGTCTAAAATCGCCTATGGAAAATACATGTAAACTGGTAACCCAAATTAAAAAAAAACCATATAAAATATCTAATTTCTGTTTTCACACGATTAACTACATTATAGTTTACTAGACGTTGTACTTATTAGTTTTATTGATTTCTGCATAAACATATTTTTGCGATGAAATTAATAATGCAATTTTGCGCACAAATTGCGGCGTCCTGTTCAGACCTCATAAACTATGTAAATATTTTTTAATATTAAGTTCAAATAACAAGAGCGCCTTGACAAAGTCTCATTAGATCCATTACAGGTACAATTAATTCTTAATATTGTATAAGTAATTTTAGTTTTGGGTTAACAATAAAGCTTTTTTCTATTGATATTTGACAATCAAAGTGTGAAAAAGGACGATATCTTCACTTTAAAATTATTTTTGTAGCTTATGATACACCCCTCACGGAAAGAAATAATTCAAAGGACCTCTAACTCTTAAGTAAACAAACACACTCACAAAGAAAAACTTGTTTCTACATCATCTGACTTCTGTTTGTAATTCACTTATTATCACGTGTTTTTTTCCATGTCAGTATTTCGTTTATTATCACAAAAATTCTGATATACGTACACGTATGTATATCAGAATTCCTTTTTCTAGTCAGTATTCGGTTCTTATCGCGTTCGGCCGATTCAAATTTATTTACGGCGATAAGAGCGCGAGTACAATTGATAAAATATTAGGGGCAACGAACTAGTTTCATCCAAATAGGCCGGTCTGGCGTACGAGAGCCGGACAATAAATAATAAGTCGCGTTTGATTCTTAAAGGTTTCTTTTTTCTTTCTTTCACAGGCCCCCATGCCCTTCTACGCCGATCCAAATAGGTTCACGACGCCCGTGTGGCAAACGGATCCCGCTCAAGGTATGTGCAAATTTATTATTTAAAAGAAATGATTAGATTGTGTTTTAACGTTTGGCAAAACTTAAATAGAACGTTTATTTTATCGTGCTCACCAATAGAATTTCGTAAACTATGAGAGATTCCAAGACAGTTAAATTAGTCAAAAGATTCCATTTTTAATACAAAATAAAACTGCGTTAACAAATTTTATTAAGCGTCATTTGTTTTTAAGGTATGGCGAAAGAATTAAAAATCGAATAAATGATAAATTTGTTAATTAGAACTATAATAAGCTAAAATTTAAAATTTACCCTAAATAACATCCAAGGAACATAACAAAATTTATACCGGCCATCCCATTTTCAAGATACGACATCAAAATTCAATTTATCTTATAGCAGCAATATTTGATTTTGCACTATTGAATAGAGCAGGAAATTTGAGTTCGAAATCCTGTATCATATGTCAAATTAAAATGGTTGTTATCATATCTCATAAAATGTAACATAATATATAATATTTGAAAATGTCCTCGTATTTGTAACCACTGATACCAATCTATCATTACTAACACTAATAAATACATAATTTAATTATTTTTAGATAATACAACAAGATTATGAAATAAAAACAAAAAACAAAACATAAATAACAAAAATAAATGTATCTTAATTCACGATTGACGTTTTGAGTATTTTCAGGTCAGGTTCAATCTATGAAATTTGACTTAAAATGTCGAAAGTACATTAAAAGTGATGAAACTTCAAGAGTTAGGTTAGGTTAGATTTTGCTTTGTCAAGTTAGGTTAGATATCACTCTGCGGACTAAATGTTGCCTACCGAAACTTATGTCAACTGTAACTACAGTTTAAAGATAGATAAATAGAATCTTTATTTGCAATGACAGAGTTACAAATAATATAACTTGTACATGCAAAATTGTTACGGATATAATAATTATAGTAACATTAGTAAATCTAGCGTACATTAAACATTGAGACATACTATAACTATAGTAATTATATAAAAAATGTCGGTTATATGTCAATTGTAAATATAGTTCAAACATGGGCTAACGCCGACCTACGTTAAGTATCATTGTAGTCCAAATGCCGGCTAAGACCGACTTGTATCAACTGCCATTATAGATCAAATATTGGCTAAATCCGACTTATCTCATATGTCGTTGTGGATGTGTCAAAACACGTCAAAAGTGACGCAAAATGTGGAAAGTGACATAAAATATCAAAAAGCAAAATACTGTTATCGTGTAGAAAGTGATATAAAAATGTCGAATGTGTCAAAAGTGTGAGATATGTCAAAAAGACATGACATGTCAGAATTCTTATTTACTTTTTTTAGTACTTACCAGTCTCAGTAAGTAAGAATTTTTGAAATTTTTATGAACTTACATTTTGCAAGATTGTTAATATTTTATTACATTTTGGCATAATTCACATTTTAGTTCATTCTTAGTAGTTTAACTTTACAATTTGATATATAACAAACCCAACCACAATACAATGTATCATCTAACCCACTTTCACAACTTGTTATTTAACATAAATAAAACACTGTTTATCACTTTGTTTGTATAACAATTGGTTTATTTGGTGACTATAGTTTCGATACTACACGTATCATTATCAATCCGTTAGTAACAAAAAACTACAAAGGAACATTATTTATATTTGCAAATTTTCTAATAACAGCGTTAAAGAGGGGGGTGTATTTAAGGTCAAGCTGGTCGTTAATTACGTGAATTTCCCGATTAGCGCGGGCTCTGTGAATCTCCAAAGACTCCAGGAGGTCCATCTTTCTACCCTTCTCGACAAAGTGAATAACTGAAAGTACATCCTCGCCAAAAGAATGGTTATTTTCAATCAAATGTTTGGCGAAAGATGACTTATCAATTAATCTATGCCGAAAAGAGTAAAGATGCTCACTCAGTCTGGTCTTAAAATTACGACCAGATTGACCTATATACACTCCCTTACAATCATTACAGGTTAATTTATATATTCCTGATTTGTAAATACTTGGTATCTGAGTCTTATGGTTAAAATATGATTTTTAATTTTTGTAAATGGTTTCATCGCTATATTTAATTTGTGTTTTGCTAAAATATTTTTAATTTTGTGAGTTATATTTCCAAAGTAAGTAAGGGAACGATATGTTGCATGTGTTTTAGGTTCGATTCCGACATATATGTATTTTCTAATAAGTTTAATTTTGTATTGATTAACTATTTTATCCACTATTGACGTAGTATAGCCATTTGAAACGGCTATACTTTTAATAATACACCCCCCTCTTTAACGCTGTTATTAGAAAATTTGCAAATATAAATAATGTTCCTTTGTAGTTTTTTGTTACTAACGGTTTGATAATGATACGTGTAGTATCGAAACTATAGTCACCAAATAAACCAATTGTTATACAAACAAAGTGATAAACAGTGTTTTATTTATGTTCAAAAATGTATAACGAAGTAGAAGCCTCTATAGTCAGTGAATTAATCAATACTTGTTATTTAACCGAACTACGCTAAATTGTGAAGTTGGGTTAGGTTGGATAATGACCTAACCTAATTTCACAATTCGATGACGAATCGTAAAGCTGTGTTAGAAGACCTAACCTTACGATTTGTCATGTAGCCTAACCTAGGTGCAAAGTTTTCCATCTTACCTAACCAAGCTTTACTAAATTATGAAATTGTGTTATGTTAGGTAATAATGCTTACTTGCATTACTCAATTTTGACAGCTGTCAACTCGATGCGGTGTGCTGCGAGTTATTTCTTATATTAATTATGATTATTTTTAATTAAATTTTAGTTGTGTTAATTGTCGCTTTGGCTATCATTTAGTAAACATTACATACGTAAAAAATGCTATACATACCAGACTTTAGAAACGTTAAAAGTAGATGTAGGAAGTGATGTAATGCCAAAAGTTGGGTTAGGTTAGTCAAGTAAGGTTAGATGCCACTTTGTGAGTGAAACGTCGACTTACCATGACTGTCACTATAATTAAAAATGTTTTATGGTTGGTACTGGAAAGTGCGAAAGTTTAGCGCCTCCTTACATATTGGAATATTCGTTTTTGTTCAAATATTTAAATATTCGAATAATTTATATATTTGAATATGTTTTTAATGCTCAAATTCACAACATAACCTCAATTGTCATAACAATATAGATTTTTTAGAATTTACTTAATAATGCTATAAATCATAGACATACATGCATAATCAGTATATTTTGAACTTCACTAGAACTCAGTGTTTTATACGGGTGGCGCATGAAGTAAAATTTAGAGTTTAGGAAAGCCTGAAAATTTGAATTTGCCGGGCTCGCTTCGCTCCGTCCGGTAAATCCAAAATTTCAAACTTTTTTAAACTCGAAATTTTACTCCATGCTCAATCTGGGAGTGGAAAACCCTTATTACAAATCTGTTAAAACCTTTAATAACAACACCGAATTCTTACAAAAAGCGAACAACCAGATAATCAATGAAACTTGTAAAGATTATGAAAATAATATGTCATTAATGTTTGTAATAGTTGTCGAACAAGTGTTTTTCACTCCCAGGTTAAGCATGAAGTAAAATTTCGAGTTTAGAAAAGCCTACAAATTTGGTTTGGTCCCGTATTTCTTTTTGCTAATTTATTAGTATTTGATGTTGAAAATTCTTGATTGCTTATTTAATTAGGGATTTTGTTTCATTGATTAAACGCTCAGACTAATATCTATACACTTTTATTAAATTCTGAAGTTTGAATTATTTTTATTTTATAAAGAAAACTTAAAGCATTAATAATAAGTATTTTCAAATAGTAACATTTATATAAAAAAATATATAGTAATAATGTACCTTCATTTCACAGTTTAACTAAGTGTTTTATCAAAATTGGATTGAAATATTATATTCGACATTAATAAATAATTTTTATAAATAGTAACTTTTACACTAAGAAAAAAATAATAATACACTCTTTTCACAGTTTAAGTAAGTGTTCTATAAAAATTGGACGTAATTAATTTTATTTAGTAATAAACGAAGAAAACAAATGTATGCATTTTGCTAGACTAACTTTGCGCTATCTTGATTTTTGTCTTTTTATCTTTTTTTTTACTAACGTAAATCTTATAATTGTCATAATATGCAGGGATTTTTTCTTTTAAGTGCACAAATCACGATTCATACTTACACTTTAAATTTTCATTCGATGCTTTTGAGAAACGTTCAATTTGAAGCATCTTACGAGTGTTTCCACTCCCAGACTAAGCATGAAGTAAAATTTTGAGTTTAGAAAAGCATGAAAATTTGGATTTGCAGGGCCGTGCGAGCGAAGCAAGTCGCGCTCCTGCAAATCCAAATGTTCAGGCTTTTCTAAACTCGAAATTTTACTTCATGCGCCACGCGTATAAAACACTGAAGTATTGTGAAGTTTAGAATACACCGCTGATGCAGTATGCTAAAGCGCTTTATACGCGTGGCGCATAAAGTAAAATTTCGAGCTTAGAAAAGCCTGAACATTTCGATTTCAATTTTTTTATCTAAGTATTCAAAGTTGTCTAAAACAAATTATAAAAAATCGGATGTTGCTTGATTTATTTTGTAATAAATTAGCTAAGAAATAAAATACTTACTTCATTTCTTAGCTGATTTATTACAAAATAAATCAACCAACATCCGATTTTAATTAAATTCGCCGAAATTCACAAAGAAAATAATGTAATGTGTTAATAATAATAATAATAATTTTATTCCCAACATACAAAAAGTCTTATAGAGAAATATTAAAAAATAAAGTAAAGTTGCAATAAGTGAGTAAATTAATATGTTCAAAAAACATAAAAGAGAGAAAAGAACGAAAGATAAGAATAAACAAATAAGTATAGGTTTAATATAGACTAAATAAATTCAATTAGAAATAATAACACACTCACAAGCCTTACTTCTAAATTCCTGAAAAGATGTAAAAATATCAACATTGTATTGAATTTGATGGTAGACGCGTATAATTTTAATAACAGGTGAATTAGTATGGTGACTAGAGTTTAGTGTACAGTATACGATGCTTAAATCAACAATTGTTTTAGAATTTAGTTCTGAATAACCTCTATCAATAACGAAATATAAAAAAAACACCTGATCTAAAAATTAACACTTCTTTTAACTTGATTGAATTCGACGAAATTCATAAAGAAAATAATGTAATGTGTTAATCAACAAATAAGCTTTTGAATTAATTTAGATCTGGACAACTTTTATCGACAATGAAAAATTTAAATAAGCACCTGATTTAAAAATTAACCCCCTTTTTGGCATTACATTACCTCAATCATCATGGCTTTTTTTATAATTTTTGTGAAATTACCGCATAAAACAAGCTCAAACGCAACAAATTACGATTCCAACGATTCGCCTGTTTTTTAATGTCATTGCAAATTATAGTGGCTTGAAAATTATGCAAAACGCAATTAATGCGCACCGAAAATTTGCATTCGCGTTGATTAAAATGGAATAATTGCATGAGCATGAATGGTGGACGGTTTTTCGAGTTTTTGAATCATTAAAAATCTCATTTTCATTTTGGGTTTATACGATTTATAATTATAAAAACTAAGCTATAATGATAAATAAACATAAACATTTTGTGTTTGTTAATAATACAGTAAACATTCAGCGTATGTAAAGGGACACAGTTTATTTAAAATTGAATACAGTTTTGCTTTATAAAAAGCGTTCCAAACAAATACATTAAAATTTACAGCGAATACATCGAGATTTGTATACTAAAAACGAAAATGTGCCTTGTACAGTTCTATTCAATAAAAAAGCGTACACTTACTGTTTTACATTGTAATGCCCGTTTGCACCCAAGTCGATTAACTTAATCAGTGATTAGTACTTTTTAAAAACACAACAATTGTATTTACAAATTGTTTACACAATTGCATATTGATCAAAGAGACATGTTTAGGATATCTTACAAATTTATACCATTCTTATGTTCTAGAAATTTAACCTAATCATAGGTTTAATCAATGATTAGTGAATGATTAAAGCTAATCAGTCGGGGTGCAAATAGACTTAAATGTGGATTATAATTCTAGTGGTCGCTATGGTAAAGGTTTCAAATTTAATAACCTACTGATACAGTTTTAAACACATCACATTATTATTAATGTATTATTTTTGTAACGTGAACATAATTCCTTTTCGAAACAATCGCTCGAGCGAGGAATGTTTTGGTGCATAATATAAATGTGGAGCTCGGGCTGATAAGACCGGATTTTTTTAAAGTCTAATCGCCCATTGTTTATGCACAAAGGATATTTAAGCGTATGTGCTACAGCTAAATCATAAATATTTCATAAAGTAAAAATAAGTTATGCAACAAAATGTTTACACGATAAATACACAGATTTTTCTATAGAATTTTTCAAACATTAGAATTAATTTTAAGAGAAGGATATTTTTAAATGCTTTTTGTGAATAAATATTTCGTTTGTGTCACGATTATTCTTTATTTGTGGTGAAAATCTCCCGAGACTTTTCTAAAGAATCAACTGATTGTATTTTTTTGTGATTTATGATTTTTATTGTTTCTGCAAATTTAAAAAAAAAATCTACAAATTACGAAAGCCTTGGAAATTACATAAACTTGAGCAAGCTTTCGTAAATATTGTTCGCTTTGATCAAATTGAATAATGTTCAATTGATTTCATGGTTTTAGTCCATTTTAGTAATTTTTGCCGAATCTTATAAATTCGTCTATTTATTTAATTTTACCATTTTGGTGATTTGCAATACATTTAAGGTTCTTCGTATAATTTCATATTTTTTTAATGATTTCTTCAATTTCGAAGTTTTTGACTCTTCACTTTTCAACAAACAAAAGGCTAAACATTGTTTGTTTCTGATATGTTCTCTTTTTTGTACATTTTTCACTTTTTGACATCTTAACATGTATACAGGATACTTCTAAGAATGCACATGTATACGCTTTTTATAAAAGAATTCAATTTGAGGCTTTAAACGAGTGTTTTCCACTCCTAGGTTAAGCATGAAGGAAAATTTCGAGTTTACAAAAGCCAGAAAATTTGGTTTGGTCGCGGAGCGGCCAAACTAAATTTTCAGGCTTTCCTAAACTCGAAATTTTACTTTATGGGCCACGCGTATAAGACCTAGTTTCATGCAAAGTTCACTTGTTCACAATATTTCAGTGTTTTCAATGTTTAATACGCGTGGCGCATAAAGTAAAATTTTGCCAGAAGAGGTGTTTTTTTGTACATTCTTTACTTTTTGACTTCTTGACACGTATACAGAATACTTGTAAGAATGCATATGTGTACTCTTTTTTTAAAAGAGTTCAATTTGCAACTTTGAGCGAGTGTTTCCACTTCCAGGTTAAGCATAAAGTAAAATTTCGAGTTTAGAAAAGCCTTAAAATTTTACTTCATGCGCCACGCGTATTTGATATTGAAAACACTGAAGTATTGTAAACAAGTGAACTTTGCATGAAATTAGGTTTTATACGCGTGGCGCATGAAGTAAAATTTCGAGTTTAGAAAAGCCTGAAAATTTGGTTTGGCCGTTCCGCTTCGCGGAACGACCAAACCAAATTTTCAGGCTTTTCTAAACTCGAAATTTTGCTTCATGCTTAACCTGGGAGTGGAAAACACTCGTTTAAAGCTTCAAATTGAACCATTTAAAAAAAAACTGGAGTCATTTTACATATTATTTATTACCAAGAAAAATAATATCACATCCTCATTAACCCCACATTTATTATTAATTCATTCGAAAATCATACTTTATATTGTATGCACTAAATCAATAATTTATCTGCCTGTCTGTGTGCGTGATTGTCTGTGTATGTATAAAATGTGAAAAGTAGTACAACTTTTTTCCCCCTCATAGAAAAATAAAAATCAATACGCCTACCGGGGGTCGCGAGCGAGAGAGAATAGTACAGTTGTAAAATGAGTTTCCTTGAGGACTTAGCGAGTTGTCGTTTCTGAAATGTAGATGTCATCGGCGCGAGGAATATCGATTTTACCGCGAATCGGAACGGCCTATTTAAAATAAAGCCTATACACATAATAATAATACACTTTATTGAACTATGAGAGTTACAAATATTCTGCTCCTTCGGCCTCTACACATATATTTTTACTAGACACGAAGATGTTTGAATAAAATTTTAATTTCAACGTTTGTTTTTGATTAATTGTTCGCAAGATTAGACTTAGTGCATTTTTTGTCAATATGTCTTACAGAATATTTATATGTTACATTTTTAGCAAAGATGCGACTGAAAATATTATAGCCGAAAATGACTTCAAAGATAGATTCTTTACGAACAATACAATTCGATATGATGCGATATTCGTAATCCTCGTGAAAGATTCATAACTAATTAATTTTGATTTTTAGCTTGGCCTCAAGGGCAGTTCATCCAGCAGATCGCCCCGGCCCAACCGCAACCAACGCTCGATGGTTACACCCAGCAATACCCTAACGGTTTGTACCAAACCACCTACCAACAACCCGCCTTCGAATCGAACACCTTCTACACGGGCGCCGTGCAGGTCTTAACGCGACCTCCTAGTGTGCCCAGCCAGCAGCTCACACCGAGGACCAACGGCAGCTACACACCCAGTCCAAGTCCGGTGCAGCAGGCCCAACCGCAAGCTCAACCCACGGCGAGCCAGAGCAGCAACCAGCAACCTCAGCAGAGGAGCGTGCCCACTCCCCAATACCACCAAGGGGAGTACCAGAGCTACCCTCCCCCAGCGACACCCACTAGCGCGCTGGAGGATGGCCAGCAGGTGATATCAAGGCCGAATTCCGTTAATAGCAACGCGCCGACGCCGACGACGAATCAAAGCTACCAAAACAGCGGAGCGTTCACGTCGGTTTCAAGCACGAACTTCAGCCCCAGCTCGAACAGCAACCCTAATTTTGTTAACGCCGGTTCGGGAAACGAGACGCCTGGATACCCGCAAGTGAACAGCAACCCGCCGCTAGTTTCACACAGCTCTAGTGGGTATCCAGGTCAATACGGCGGCAGCAATCAGCAGCAACAGAACCTACAAGAGCAGGAAGGTTCTTGGGTTAATCTAAAAAATGGGAACAATCAACAGCAGCAGGAACAAGGAGGGCAAGAACCTTCTTGGGCGAATCTCAAAAATGGGAACAATCAACAGGAACAAGAATCCTCTTGGGGGGTTAATCTTAAAAGCAGCAACAATCAACAGCTGCAGCAGCAGCAGTTACAACAACAACAGCAGCAGCAGCAAGAACCTCCTTCCTGGGCCAACCACGAAAGTGGTAACCAGCCGCAACAACAGCAACAGCAAGAACCTCCTTCCTGGGTCAACCATGAAAACCTGTTATGGGAGCAAGACCAACAGCAGCAACAACAACACTTGAATGAAAGTGCCAAAGAATCATCGCAATCATCGCAACCGCAATCAACTAGTCATTTCGAAAGTGAGGGTGGGCATGATCCGGGGGATCAGTACAATCAGGCCCATCGGGTAAACATAAACTCCAGGATTAAGTCGATGATCCTGAACAAGCAGGAGAAAAAGCTGGAGGTGGAGAAGGACGAGCACAACAAGACCGGTCATTTTTTATGGTATAGCCACCATCGCCGCTTGAGCAGTTTCAGCGGCGGTGGTGGCCTACCACACACCCACCCGATTTTGACCAACAATTTCCACCAGAATAAGTTCAGCAAGAACGGGATTTACTATCAGCATTTTCTTTACAACAAAGTCGATCAACACCAACAAGAAAACTGCCGAAATGGATATTTCCAACAACCCAATCTTGAGGCGGTCGAGAGGAAACAATGGGAGCATCAAAATCTCGTTTACACAAAGATCGAAGAAAACCGACAAAGTGAAATCTCTCAACAGAAGACTGAAGAAAATAACCAGAAAGGAATTTCTAATCAAAATCTTATTTACAAGAAAAGTGAGGAAAATTATCAGAATGGAATATCCCGTCAAAATTTACTTTACAAAAGAACTGAAAATGACCAGAAAAGATTATCTCATCAAAATCTTATTTTCAAGAAAATTGATTCAAACGACCAGACAAGAATTTCTCATCAAAATCTTTATAATAAAATCGAAGAAGACGATCAGACGGGAATTTCAAATCATACCCTTCTTTACAACAGGAAATGTGAGCAAGAAGAAGATCAGACAGGAATTTCTAATAAAAATCACCTTTACAACAAGGAATGTGAGCAAGAGAACCAGAAAGAAATTCCCAGTCAAAATCTTATTTACAAAAAAATTAAGGATGAAGACCAAAAAGAAATTTCTCACCAAAATCTCCTTTACAAGAAAATTGAGGAAGAAGACCAGACAAGAATTTCTCATCAAAATCGTCTTTACAAAAACATTGAGGAAGAAAATCAGACAAGAATTTTTCATCAAAATCGTCTTTACAAGAAAATTGAGGAAGAAGATCAGACAAAAATTTCTCATCAAAATCGTCTTTACGAGAAAATTGAGGAAGAAGATCAGAAAGATATTCCTCATCAAACTCTTCTATACCACAAAACTAACCCAGATGATCAGAATCAGAATCATCACATTCACAAGAAAGCTGAAGAAGCAGCCGAGAAACAAATTCACTATCAAATCCATCCTGGCAACAAAATCTACCAGCAAGAAGAAACCCATCATCAAGACCTTCATTACAACAAACTTGATCAAAATTACAACGCATTTCCACCCCATTACAACATGTTGAAGCAAAACTGCCAGAATGGAGTTCTACATCTCAATTCCAATCATCTCCACGGCAAAATGATTGAAAACCACCGGAACCAAAACAAAATTGTGGAAAACAACCAAATTCGAAATAATCTTCACAACAAAATTATTGAAAACTGCCAGAATCAAATCAAAATTGAAGATAACAACCAGATTCGAAGCAAGCTTCACAACAAACTTATTGAAAACCAGCAGAATCAAAACAAAATTGAAGAGAACAGCCAGATTCGAAACAATCTTCACAACACAATTGAAGAGACGCAACAAAATCGAAACGATTACAATAAGATTCAGGAGAACTATCAAAATCGAAATCATCTTCATAACAAAATTAACAACAGCTATCAAAATCAAAACGATCTTTACAAGTTTGAGAAGGATTATCAGAACTTCAATAAAATTGATGAAAATGAGATTAAAAGAATTCCCCACCCGAATCTTCTCTACAACAAAATCGAAAATGGAATTTCTCACCAGCATTTTCGTTACAACGGCTTTGATCAAAACTGCCAGAACGGATTTAAAACTATCATGAGGAAAGGCGAGAAGAAGAAAGATGGACAGCATTCTGAAGATGATAAAGTGAAGAGTAATGTTGGTGTTGAGATTCCCAGCTGCAGTTGCTTTCCTCAGGACAAAATTCCGCCGGAACCGGGGACTTACTACACTCACTTAGGTAAGGTATTCAAATTTTATTCACAAGAAAAACTAATATTAAATAAAACACTGTTTATCACTTTGTTTGTATAACAATTGGTTTATTTGGTGACAATAGTTTCGATACTACACGTATCATTATCAAACCGTTACTAACTAACGGTTTGATAATGATACGTGTAGTATCGAAACTATAGTCACCAAATAAACCAATTGTTATACAAACAAAGTGATAAACAGTGTTTTATTTATGTTCAACAATGTATAACGAAGTAGAAGCCTCTATAGTCAGTGAAAACTAATATTTCTAATAGTAGAACTTTTATTAAAACACTTGGTTTGTTTTACTTATTTATTAATAAATCAGTGAAACAATCCAAGTGTTTTAATCAGTTCTACTATTAATTAAATATGTTTCACCACGGGTTAGGTGACAAATTAATTCAACATATCTAATATTTCTTTTTTGTTTTTTTAGGTTGTTCGAGCGATTTGGTTAATCTGCGCAAAGATCTGGAGAGTAGGACTGGAGTTAACGGAAAGGCCATTCGAATCGAGAAGGTTTGCTACACCGGAAAGGAGGGAAAGACCTCACAAGGTTGCCCTATAGCAAAATGGGTAAGTCAACTTTTTTTTAGTGAGGCTCCAGTTGCTTAAATATTTTATCTGGAGTTCTGAACTTTAGGTCAATGTCAAAATTATTAAGTATATTGAAATAACAGAACAATTACACTGGTCTGTAGTTCAGGGATGAACTTTCGTAGTTTATTGCGCCTCTAACAATACACATTCTGAAATCCTCACGGCCAAAAACTTTGAATTGAAGTTTATCTCTGTACTGCAGCACAACGTAAATGTCGTTTCTTCTTCATCTTCCTCTTCTTCGAGCTTGCCAACTATGCCTTTCGACCAGTCAGTTATTTTTAAATTATTGTATTTCCAATAAATTAGACAATTGACGTAGTTTTGAGATGAACTGCAGTTGATATTAACCATTTTTATAGATAATCCGAAGATCCAACTACGACGAAAAATACTTAATAATTGTGAAACATCGCAGAGGACACTCCTGCTACTCGGCCTTCATCGTGGTCTGCATCGTCGCCTGGGACGGCGTCCAAGAAAAAGACGCGGACACCTTATACCTAACCCTTTCCGAAAAACTCAACAAATTCGGCCTCCCTACTGCCAGAAGATGCGCCACGAATGAACAACGCACGTGCGCCTGCCAGGGCTTGAACCCAGAGAAGTGCGGTGCCAGCTTCTCTTTCGGCTGCTCTTGGAGCATGTACTACAACGGCTGCAAGTTCGCCCGCTCAAAGACCGTCCGGAAGTTCCGGCTCAGCGTGCAAACCGAGGAACTAATTTTAGAAGACAAGCTGCAGAAGTTAGCTTCGAACATAACACCGTTGTACAAAGCTCTAGCACCAGTTTCCTTCTACAATCAGTGCAAGTTTGAAAACTTGGCGAAGGATTGCAGGCTTGGGATAACTTCCGGCATGCCATTTTCCGGTGTAACGGCCTGCTTGGATTTCTGTGCGCATGCGCATAAGGACACGCAGAATATGAACAGCGGTTGCACTGTTGTCGTCACGCTGACGAAGGAGAGGGTTTTGGGGAAGACAGGAGATGAACAACTTCACGTCTTACCTTTGTACAGCGTTGACAACACGGATGAGTTTGGAGTCAGTCAGGATGAGAAGATCAAAGACGGCAGTATTGAAATATTAAATCGGTAAGTTTGTATGAATATTACCTCATAATCAAGGTCATCTTAAAGCTTGTTCTAAAATGCTCTTATTTTCGCGCATGTATTTATTCGAATCGTTTCTTCCAACAGTTACGAATGTGAGGTAAGGGTGCGCACGGTCCCTCTCCAACCCTGCAGGAGGCGCAAGCGCAAAGAAAACGACGCCAAAGAGGAGCGCTCTCCGACCAACCAACCGGTGAAATCTCCAGAGCTGCAGATCAACCAAATCTCCAGCACCGTTCAAAATCCGCCATCGCGAGGGCAAAACAACCAGAACCACCATCTCTCAAGCTACAACCAAAGAACCGACCAAAAGGATCACCAACCAAACGAGCACCGACAGTTAACCAATTACACGCATCCACAAAATGAAAACGGTGAATATCACCACCAACCAAACAATATCCGCACTGCCTTCAACGCGACATATCCGTTTGTACAGCCGTACTCCTACGCACCGCACTACGATATCCGGTATACAAGAGAGGATGATATTTTTAGGAATCACAAAGTACAAGATAGCAACTCAGGTCTAAATAGCACAAGCGATACAATCGATCATTTTTATTCGGTTAGGAACGCCAGCGGCGGTTTATTTTCTTTAACAAGTAATTCTAATCATATATATCCGGTCATGGGTACTACTACTAATGATATATATCCACCTCTCCAGCGCACTGTAAATGATGTATATCCAATTAGGTATGCTTCACCCACCAATCCAATAAGGAATGATGTATATCATCCAACAAGTCATGTATATCCAATGAGGTTTACTTCTCCCGCCAGTGATGTATATCCAATAAAGAACGATACTTATCCAACAAGGAGTACTACAAGTGATGTATATCCCGTAAGGAATTATATATATCCAATAAAGAATGATGTATATCCAGTCAGGAATGATGTATATCCAATAAAGACTAATGTATATCCAGTGAAAAATGATGTATATCCAATAAACAATGATGTACATTCAGTGAGAAATGATGTATATCCAGTGAGGAATGATGTATACCCAATAAGGAGTAATACGAATGATTTATATCCAACAGGAGGTTCTGTACATGATGTATATCCAGTGAGAAATTATATAAATCCAGTGCAGGGTACTGTTACTAATGATGTATATCCAACGATGAGTAGTACGACCAATGGCAAGTATCCAGTGAATATTACTGCAACGAATGATGTGCAAAATGATATATATCCAGTGAGCAGTACTCCTAAAAGTGATGTATATCCAATAAGTAATACTCCTAGGAGTGAAATATATTCTCCTAGAAGTGCTACAAATGGTGTATATCCAATGAAAAGTACTGTAAATGATGGATATCCAGTGACAAGCCCTGATACACATCAAGTGAGAAGTGCTTCTGTAGATGTATATCCAGTGAACAGTTCTATGAATGCTGGGAATCAAATGAACGGTAGTTTTAATGATGTACACCCAATTAACAATCCGAATCCAGTTGGTGTATATCAAATGAAGAATCATGTATATCAAGTAAATAGTACTCAAAACCAGGACGTGTACAAAGTTTCCAACCCCTTCGAGGACAATCCCTACTGGTACCCGAACACCTGGCTGAACGGTTTGAAGGAAATCCCCGAGGACGACCGTTCCGAAACTCTGGGCAAAGTCACCGAGATCAGCGAGAATCTGGACGCCTTCAAGGATTCGAACATGGGAGGCGTGGCGATCGCCCTGTCTCACGGTAGTGTTTTGTTCGAGTGCGCGAAATACGAGCTCCACGCGACCACCGCGCTTAAATCGCCGAATCGTTTGAACCCGACGAGGATTTCTTTGGTCTTTTACCAGCACAGGAATTTGAATAAGGCCAAGCACGGCTGGGATGAGTACGAGGAGAAGATGCGGTTGAGGAAGATGGGACAGGGTAAGGGGATTCCGAATCTGGCGATGTCACTGACTACGCTTTTTCCGATTATTGCCGGTCCTTATCAAAATTCTCAACGATATGGATAAAATTGATTTCTTTGCAAGGATTCCGATCTTTCATCAATACAATGAAGACATTTAAGGAATAAAGAGTAATTAAAGTTTACATTTCTTGTGGATTGAAGAAATAGAGTTTTGCTAACATCCGGAAAGTTTAGTAGAAATCCTTGGAAGTTGAGAGTAATATCTTCGAAAATCCAGGAAATTTGGAGTTTTTTGATTTAAAGTAATATTCTCGAAGATCCAGGAAATTTGAATTTATTTATGTAAATTAGTATTCTTAAAAATCCAGGCAATTTTATTTTATTATGTAAACTAGTATCCAGGAATTTCAATTTCTTGATGTCTGAAGAACGCATTTTTGAAGAAGCAGATAATTATTCGAAGATCGAAGACATTGCCAACCATTTGGGAAATTTTAAATCCCTGTAGAACGAAACATCCTCAAATAGATGGCAGTTTAAAATCCTCGAAGATAGAAAACCAAACGAGAATTCTTCAAAGTTCTAGGATGCTAAAAATTGATCTTAGAAAACATAAACAGCCTTATTAATAAATTAAGTAAACAGTAATATAGTATACAGCTTAAACACGGTTCTAAGGATGATATTAACATTTTAGTTGATTACTATTGTTAGTCTACAACTAATAATTAGGAGTTTGGCACCCCAAGTTCAATAAACGCAATCAGTGTTGTACATAACCTCAAAATGTTTTTTTTTAGAATTTTTTAAATGTATAACTATGTAAATCAGTATATATTTAACTTCAACTGAAATCAGTGTTTAATACGGGTGGCGCATGAAGTAAAATTTCGAGTTTAGAAAAGCCTGAAAGTTTGGTTTGGTCGCTCCGCTTAGCGGAGCGACCAAACCAAACTTTAAGGCTTTTCTAAACTCGAAATTTTACTTCATGCTTAATCTGGGAGTGGAAACACTCGCTAGAAGTAAATGTAACCTTAATTAATTAGCAGTAAAATACATTTTTCAAACACTAATAAAAACAATGTAACATAACCTCTAAATCGCTTCAAATTTGATTAGAGTGAACTTGGAACACACGAAAATGCGATGTTGCCACGTTAATTTTATTAACAGTTCAAAATAATTGATTAAATAGCATGCTGATTTTGTTTTATAATACGAAATATTAGTATCGTGTTTGTACTGGTTTATTAGAAATGTAATAGCATAAAACTATAATAATGTTAGCACTATACCATAATGATGCTAAAGGCAATTCTATTAATAAGGCTGACAAAAGATTGGAGAGACCAAAACTCTTAAAAAAAATTAGTACTGTCAAAATCCTCGAATGTTTTCAATATTACAAACAAGCAAAACTCTTAAACGATCTAGAATCAATAAATTGAAGAAAATTATTAAAGATCTGGAATGCTCGAATATTAAAAACCCTGAAAGATCCGGCAGTTTTAAATCCTTGTAAATTTGAAGAATCAAAGAAATCCAAGGACAAATAAAGAACCACAAAATCCGCAAATGTTGAAGAATACAAAAAATATAAAATTCTCAACGATCTAGAATCAACAAATTGAAGAAATGATCTGGAATGCTCGAATTTGGAAATCACTCGAAGATCCGACAGAGTTTCAAATCCCTGTAAATTTAAAGAACCAAAGAAATCTAACAACAAAAAAAGAACCTCGAAATCCGCGAATGATGAAGAATACAAAACAAATCTTTAAGGATCTAGAATCATTAAATTAAGGAAAATTGTCAAAGATCTGCCCAAATATGGAAAACCAAATATGAAATATGAAAAACCAAAGAAATCTAACAACAATATAGAAAAAAATCCGGGAATGTTGAAGAATACAAAAAAAAAAAATTCTCAACAATCTGGAATTAACAAATTTTCGAAACCCTAGAAGATGAAAACTACGCGCGGGATTTTCAAAAGTCTCGTAGATTAAAACAAAGCGCAGAATTTTCGAAATACTCGGAAGTCAGAATCAACATTTTCAAAATCCCTAAAAGTGGAAGAATGGAAAAGGGAAAACGCCGCTCCCGGAAAATCCCTCAAACCCTCGGAACTACAATAAGTAAAAAGAACAAAACAAAACCTCGGGCGTGCTTGTGTAAAAAAAAGAAACGCAGTATTATCTCATATAAATATAAAAGAAAAAAAAACTGTTTGCCTATATTTGTATTTTTTAAACAATAGTGCCTCTATGATCTCAAAAAAAAAAAACGGAAAAGTAAAGATGAATCCACAAAACAGTACAAAATAAATATTCCAAAAATTAAACGAGTGTAGAAAGAGAATAAGCGGAAACTAACCCTAACTACAAAAAATGAAAAAGAGAGAGAATATAAATATTGAAAATAATTTTTTGAAATAATTAGACCGGAAGCGGTCATGAGTCATTTAGATTTTAGCTCGTAGTCATTAATTAATTATCCTTAAGGTATTTATTATTAATTAGTTAATTTATGTTTGTTTTTTTTTATTTATGATTAATTTAGATAGATTATTTGATTTTGTTTTTTAATTAAATTAAAACTTTCTAAATAGGTTGTAATATTTTTGTATGTATAGAGAAAGATAAACCGAGTTGACTGCCATCTTTTTTGTTTGTTATATACACATATATTAGTATGTTGTATACACCTATATAATATACACATATATAAGTCTGCTGTATACACGTATATACGTATTTATATACACATGTATAAGTATGTTATATACACGTATATAAGTATATTATATACACATTTATAAGTATAATGTATACACGTATCTAAGTATATTACGAGAGGTGATCAAAAAGTAAGGTTACAAAATGCACACGTTTCATTGCAGGCTTTGTAACCTTACTTTGTGATTACCCCTCGTATATACACATATATGAACATATTGTATACACTTATATAATAAGTATATTATATACACATTTATAAGTATAATGTATACACGTATCTAAGTATATTACGAGAGGTGGTCAAAAAGTAAGTTTACAAAATGCACACGTTTCATTGCAGGCTTTGTAACCTTACTTTGTGATTACCCCTCGTATATACACATATATGAACATATTGTATACACTTATACGCATATATGAGTATATTTTATACACGTATATAATTATATTATATACAAATATATGAGTGTGTTGTATATAAGTATATTATATACACATATAAGTATGTTGTGTACACATATTTTAAGTCGTTTTGCGGATGTACATTCAGCCATATTTTAATTGCCAAAAATTGAGAGAATAAAAAACCCTAGTAGGAAATTAAATTATTTATTATTTATTGATTTTTTTATTGTATTTTAAGAGAATGTGCGTTTAAAGCGATTTTTGTTTGAATTTTAGAAAGCGAGAAAAAAATATTTTAATTTGATTGATGAAACTTCTCCCTTCCATCCTTCTCTTATATATTACATGCTTTTTATGTAAACAAGACAAAGTGTGTGATATATAAAAATAAGATATTTACTTGTCTCTGTGTGTTTGTTTGTGGTATATAATAATTTATGTAAGAGAAATTACATAATGAATAAAGAAGATATTTAGTTTTATTAAAAAAATCGATTAATGGAAATTATGTTTCTGTATTTATGTAAGAGAAATTATATAAAGAATTACATAAAGAATAAAAAATATATTTAGTCTTATTAAAACATCTATAAATGAAAATACTTGTTCTCAATTAATGCAAGAGAAATTACACAAAGAGTTACATAAAGAATAAAGAACATATTTAGTTTTATTAAAAGATCAATTAATGAAAATAATTTTTCTGTATTTATGTAAAAGGAAATTTCGTTTTAATATTATTGGGTTTTATTCATTAATTAAAATCATAAAGATTTGCATAAAAAATTAGGCAGATATTTAGTTTTATTAAAAGATCAATAAATGACTAATGTTTCTGTTTACTACAAAGAGATTATGTTTTTTTAAACTTCACTTTAAATCAGTGTTTACACGCGTGGCGCATGAAGTAAAATTTCGAGTTTAGAAAAGCCCAGAAAATTTGTCTCGGGTCGCTGCGCGACCCTCGACAAATTTTCACGGGGCTTTTCTAAACTCGAAATTTTACTTCATGCTTCGTCTGGGAGTGGAAAACACTCGTTTAAAGCTTCAAATTGATCACTTTTATAAAATCCACGAATGCATACAAATTTAATTTATTTAATGTGTAATTAATTTGAAATAAATTTTTCTTTAAATTGCAAATTAAATTAATTACATTTTTGTGCATTCGTGGATTTTAGGAAAATGCTAAATTTAAAGTTTAACGAGTGTTGTACAATCCCAGATTAAGCATGAAGTAAAATTTCGAGTTTATAAAAGCCTGAAAATTTGGTTTGGTCGCGTAGCGCGTAGCGCTACGCGACCAAACCAAATTTTCAGGCTTTTATAAACTCGAAATTTTACTTCATGCGCCACGCATCTAAAACACTGATTTATAGTGAAGCTCAAAACAAAAAAATCCCTGTATAGTATACAGAAAAATTATTTTCATTTATTGATCTTTTAAGAAAACTAAATATCTTCTATATTCTTTATGCAATTATTTATGTAATTTCTCTAACATAAATACAGAAACATTGTTTTTTTAATAAAACTTAATATCTTTTTTATTCTTAATGTAATTCTTTATATAATTTCTTTTGCGAAAATACAGACTATTTATTTCTCCTTTAGTAAAACCAAATATCTTCTTTATTCTTTATGTAATTCTTATTGTCTATAGAAAACCGTTTATATTATATATTACATACATGCATACATACAGTGTAAATGTCTTTTCTTATGTATTATATAACTCTTAAAAGGGAGGAAGTTGAAAGAAAGAAAACTAGTTACCTATTTTTTATTATTTCTATCTATTTATGTTTTTATTTAAACCAAATCGAAATCTCTATTATTATTATTTTCTACTCGAATTATTTTTTTAAAATATTTTTTAAACTCTCTGTTTATTATTTTTTCTTTATTTTTAAAAAGTTCTGTACCCAGGGGAAAAATCAAAGCAGTAATTAAACAACTTTTGAGAAAACGAAAGCCGTATTTTTTTTGCAAATCAAACAAACCAATTATTCAGCAATTGAATAAAAGCATAAATTAAGAACGGCAAGTAATTAATTTTCCGTTCTTAATTTATATTTTATTTATTCATTTAACAGTGGTCTACCATAGAATATCACAATAAATAATAGACATAAAACATGCACAATGTAATATAAAAACACATACATTTTATTTAATTGCTAATTTTTGATTTTAAAAATATCAGAAATTATCAAAGCAAGATTTTATTTTGAGAAATACGTTTTATTAATCTAATTAATGATAATCATAAAAATGAGGCAAGCTTTTTTTAATTTTGTTTGGAAATTTATTTTATTTGCTTGCAAAACGATTATTTATTATTTTCTTTTCCTAACCCACTGAGCAAAAAACAAACAAATAACGTTATATCAACATTGTAGCAACATTAAACGTTGTATTAATGTTATAATAATAATAATAATAATAATAATAATAACCATTTATTTCCGACAGACATGATGTCTTACAAAGAAATATACAAACTTAAGTTAAATGCATATAGTATTCGTTAACATTTATTTCATCAACAATATTAAAGATATGCGCCTATATTAAAGAAAACGAGTGAGGGTAAAAACAATAAGAATAGGAATCAAGGAAAAAAATAATAACAATAATAAATAAATAAAAATAACAAAACTAAGAAATGAAATAATCATGATAAGATGAGCACTAGAAGAAAAATAAACCTTAAGCCATAGTAGAAAAATATTCTAGAGCATCACTTTTGAAGTCTTGAGAAGAATTGAAAATATCTACATTATATTGAATATGATGATAAGCGCGAATCATTTTTATAATGGGAGAGTTAGCGTGGTGATTTGAGTTTGGTGTGGGGTATGTAAATGTTGATAAAACATTACTTGAATGTATTTGCTTAGTGGGAATATATATTTTATTTTGAACGGTGGAGGCTTTTACTTCGTTATACATGTTTATTTAATAAAACTAAACACAACTTTGTTTGTATAATACAATTATTTTTATTTTCGTGACTGCAGTTTCGGCAACTCAACTTGCCATTATCAAACAGAGTGATTATATTTTATTCAATTGCTGAATTTTGCTTTTAAAAGTATGAGAATTCAACGAAGCTAGATTTTTTTGGAAATACGTTATATTCATTTAATTAATGATAATCAGAAAAAGGAGGCAAGCTTTTTAATTTTGTTTGGCACTTTATTTTATTTGCTTTTAAACCCATTTTTTGATTAATAGTTATTTTCTGTTCTTAATTCATATTCTATTCAATTCCTGAATTTTAATCTTAAAAATATCAGAAATGATTGAAGCAGGATTGTTTTTTAGAAATACGTTTAATTAATTTAATTAATGTTAATTATAAAAAGGAGGCAAGCTTTTTCATTTCGCTTAGCAATTTATTTTATTCGCTTACAAAACGATTTTTATGTTGCAAATGTAAAAATAAAAGTTAGAGAGGCAATGTATTTTTTTTTGTAAATCAAACAAACCAATTATTAATTATTTTCCGTTCTTAATTTATATTTTATTCAATTGCTGAGTTTTAAATTTAAAAATATATTGATTTCACATGTTTTTAAATTTAAAACTCAGCAATTGAATTTTTTTTTTTTGGCATTTGCCTGGCCTTAGTTGCTTTGACTATTGGCCAACATCAATTATCTATTTTTAAATTGTATTATTTAATTTTTATAACTTATTTCGTAAGCTGTATTAACATATATTTGACATCACAACACATTCACACCACACCCACGAAGAGTTATTATTTTTAAATAACAACTTCCCGTGCACGGGAATCGAACCCGGTCTGTGGCTCGCCGAGCGATTTACCGTCCGGCGACGTTACCGCTCGGCCACCACCTGCCCCAGCAATTGAATAAAATATAAATTAAGAACGGAAACTAATTAATAATTGGTTTGTTTGATTTACAAAAAAAAAATATATTGCCTCCCTAATTTTTTATAGCAGGTTGTCTCTTTTAGAAATACGTTTTATTCATTTAATAAATGATAAAAATCATAAAAAGAAAGCAAGCTTTTTAATATTTTTGGGCAATTTATTTTATTTGTTTGTGAAACGCTTTTTTTTAAACCATTATATTCTAGATAAATTCAAATTCAAAACTATTTGAATTCGAGAAAATAAGCTTACGCTTCTTATAGTTTGCACACTTTAAACATAATATATAAAATTACGAAAAAAACTATTCGTGAAAATGCAAACAGTGTCTTAATTAATAAGACAATTTAAGACGATAAATATCCATTAAAACAACTACTTCCCGTGCAAATACAGCTCCGGATATTGAATTATACAATGAAATATTTAAAATCTTATTTAATTTGATTTGTTACAACGCTCTATTAAAGTATATGTAACGTTTAGGTCAAATTCTCTTCTCTTCTCTTTTTTTTTAAACGTCATAAGCAAAGCTATACTGAAGAGAGATAAATCTCGAAACGCGTCTATAGATGGCCTAAGACATTAGTTTTAATCCAAGTCCTTTTACTTCTAAATTGTTGCTTTCTCTCCTTTCATTTTAAATTTGTATTGTTAGTTGGTTTGAAGAGAATTTGACCTAAACGTTACATATACTTTAATAGAGCGTTGTAACAAATCAAATTAAATAGGATTTTAAATATTTCATTGTATAATTCAATATCCGGAGGTGTATTTGCACGGGAAGTAGTTGTTTCAATGGATATTTATCGTCTTAAATTGTCTTATTAATTAAGACACTGTTTGCATTTTCACGAATAGTTTTTTTCGTAATTTTATACATTATATTCTGTTATTAATTTTATTTTATTTTATTGCAGAAATTTAATCCTTAAAATATGAGAAATCAATGAAGCAGTTCTTTTTTTAATTTGGTTTTATTCATTAATTAAAATCATAAAATGAAGGCTAAAACCTTGCCTCCATTTTATGATTTTATTTAATGAATACAACGAATTTCTAAAAAAAAATCTGCTTAATTGATTTCTCATATTTTTGAAATTAAAACTCTGCAATTGAATAAAATAAAAATTCAGAACAGAATATAATTGTTTTTTAGTTTGGCAATTTATTTAAATTGCTTTTATAAAATTATTTTTTTTGTTGCAAAAGTAAAAACTCAAGTTAGCCAGCTATAATTTTGTTTAGCAATTTTTTGTATTTATTTGCTGTAAAAGTAAAAATTCTAACTATAATTTTTACTTTGTTTACTGCAAAATAATTTGATTAAAGTTAGGATTTATTTGCTGTAAAAGTAAAAACTCAAACTTTAATTTTTACTTTGTTTACTGCAAAATGATTTGATTAAAGTTAGGAAGGCAGGGTATAGTTTTGTTTTAGGAATTTAAAAAAGAAATGTTGCAAAAGCTAAAATTCTAACCTTAATTTTTACTTTTGCAACAAATTAATAAAAAAAGTTGCCTGTAAAACGATTTTTTTTGTTGCAAAAGTCAAAATTGAAGTTAGGAAGACAAACTATAATTTTGTTTAGTAATTTTTTGGGGATTTTTTGTTGCAATAGTAAATATTAAAGTTAAAAAGGCACGCTATGATTTTGTATAGCAATTTTTTTTATTTTTTGTTACAATAGTAAAAATTTTAACTTTTGCAACAAAAGAAAAATCTAAAAATTGCTGATAAAGCTTTTTGTTGCAAAATTAAAAAATAATGTCAAAGAAGCAAGCTATAATTTTGTTTAGCAATTATTTTGGATTTTTTTGTTACAATAGTAAAAATTCTAACTTTAATGTGAATAAAGTTAAAGTTAATTTTGCAATACATTTTTTTAAGAAATTACTTGTAAAACAATGATTTTGTTGTAAATGTAAAAATGAAAGTTAGAAACTCATGCATTTTATATTATTTTTTGTTGCAAAACTTTCCTGTTAGAAAAGCAAGCTATAATTTTGTGTAACAATTTAAATGAAAATTATTATAGATTTTTTTGTTGCAATAGTAAAAATTCTAAATTTAATGTTCACTTTTGCAATACATTTTTTTTAAGAAATTGCTTGTAAAACAATGATTTTGTTGCAAAAGTAAAAATTAAAGTTAGAAACTCATGCATTTTATATTATTTTTTGTCGCAAAAGTTTCCTGTTAGAAAAGCAAGCTATAATTTTGTGTAGCAATTTAAAAGAAAATTATTATAGATTTTTTTGTTGCAATAGTAAAAATTCTAACTTTAATGTTCACTTTTGCAATACATTTTTTTAAGAAATTGCTTGTAAAACAATGATTTTGTTGCAAAAGTAAAAATTAAAGTTAGAAACTCATGCATTTTATATTATTTTTTGTCGCAAAGGTTTCCTGTTAGAAAAGCAAGCTATAATTTTATTTAGCAATTATTTTAGATTTTTTTGTTGCAATAGTAAAAATTATAACTTAAATGTTTACTTTTGCAATACATTTTTTTAAGAAATTGCTTGTAAAACAATGATTTTGTTGCAAAAGTAAAAATTAAAGTTAGAAACTCATGCATTTTATATTATTTTTTGTCGCAAAAGTTTCCTGTTAGAAAAGCAAGCTATAATTTTGTGTAGCAATTAAAAAAAAAATTATTGCAGAAGTAAAAATTTAAGATAGAAAGGCAAACTATAATTTTATTTAGCAATTTTTTTTGTCGGAGAAGTTTTTAGTTTTTTTTGTTGCAGGAATAAAAATCAAAGTTAAGAAGGCAAGTTATAATTTTGTTTAGCATTTTTATTTTTTTTTTGTTGCAGAAGTAAAAATTAAAGTTAGGGATTCAATCCACAATTTTGTTTATCAAATGTTTGCTATAATTTCATTTTGCAATTTTTTAAAATTTGTTTGTCGCAGAAGTAAAAATTGGAGTAAGCAAGCCATAATTTTGTGTAGCAATTTAAAAAAAATTATCGCACAAGTTAAAATTAAAGATAGAAAGGCAAGCTATAATTGTATTTAGCAATTTTAAAAATTTTTTTTTCGGAGAAGTTTTTAGATTTTTTTGTTGCAGAAGTAAAAATTAAAGTTAAGAAGGCAAGTTATAAATTTGTTTAGCATTTGTTTTTTTATTTTTTTTTTGTTGCAGTAGTAAAAATTAAAGTTAGGGATTCAATCTACAATTTTGTTTATCAAATGTTTGCTATAATTTTATTTAGCAATTTTTTAAAATTTGTTTGTCGCAGAAGTAAAAATTGGAGTAAGCAAGCTATAATTTTGTGTAGCAATTTAAAAAAAATTATCGCACAAGTAAAAATTAAAGATAGAAAGGCAAGCTATAATTGTATTTAGCAATTTTTAAAAAAAATTTTTCGGAGAAGTTTTTAGATTTTTTTGTTGCAGAAGTAAAAATTAAAGTTGAGAAGACAAGTTATAATTTTGTTTAGCATTTATGTTTTTTTTTGTTGCAGTAGTAAAAATTAAAGTTAGGAATTCAATCTACAATTTTGTTTATCAAATGTTTGCTATAATTTTTAAAAAATTTTTTGTCGCAGAAGTATAAATTGGAGTTAGAAAGCCAACCTATAATTTTGTTTACCAATTTTTCTTATATTTTTTTGTTGCAAAAGTAAAAATCTAAGTTACAAAGGCAATCTATAATTTAGTTTAGCAATTTTTTTAATTTTTTTAATCTAAGTTACAAAGGCAATCTATAATTTAGTTTAGCAATTTTTTTTTTTGTTGCAAATGTGAAAATTAGGAAGGTAAGCTATAATTTTATTTAGCATATTTTTAAATTTTTATGCCACAAAAGTAAAAATTGAAGTTAGGAAGGGAAGCTGTAATTTTTTGAATTTTTTGTTGTTGCAAAAGTAAAAATTAAAGCTAAGATTTTCTCGAAATCTCAAATAAAGCAATTACGAGGGTTAGACCATTACACAAAACAATCTTAAAACCTCCCAAATTCATTTTTATATAAACATTTATAAATAAATTAAAATAAAAGAGATAAACAGGGTGTGAATATTTTTAAAATACTTAAATTTAAAAAAATAAGAATCGTAAAAATGTTTGCTTTGATTTTATTTTCAAACTTAGATCTTGAACTTGAATTTAACGTGAACATATTTTAAACCTTAATTCTTCTTTGATTTTGTTAATTTTATTTTATTAACTTAAATTTTGAATTTGAATTTAATGTAAACCTATTTTTTTCTTTGATTTTGTTTATTTTATTTTTAATCGTAAATCTTCAATTTAAATTTGACGTAAACATATTTTTAAGCTTAAATCTTCTTTGATTTTATTGATTTTATTTTTTTACCTTAAATCTTCAATTTGAATTTAACGTAAACATGATTTTAACTTAAAATCTTTTTTTTAAATTTGTTGATAAAATAATTATATATACTGTTATTCTTTTGATATTCGTTGTTTTTTTTTAAGTTCAGTTTAAAGCTTTAAACGAGTGTTTTGTACTTTGCATGAAGTAAAATTTCGAGTTTAGAAAAGCCTAAACGTTTGGATTTGGACGCGTAGCGTCCAAATCCAAACGTTCAGGCTTTTCTAAACTCGAAATTTTACTTCATGCGCCACGCGTACAAAACACTGATTTATCGTGAAGTTTAAAACATACTGCTAAATCAGTTTGCTAAACACAGTATACTTAAAACTTCGCAGTAAACCAGTGTTTTGTACGCGTGGCGCATAAAGTAAAATTTCGAGTTTAGAAAAACCTGAACGTTTGGATTTGGACGCTACGCGTCCAAATCCAAACGTTCAGGCTTTTCTAAACTCGAAATTTTACTTCATGCTTAACCTGGGAGTGGAAAACACTCGTTTATAGCTTCAAACTGAACTCTTTTTAAAAGCATACTGTATGTATACTTTCTCTGTTCATTTTATTTTTAACCTTTAATCTTCAGTTTAAATTTGACGTTAACATATTATTTAATATTAAATCTTCAATTTGAATTTAACGTGAACAAATTTACATTCACATTTTTACGCCTTTTTTTTTAAACTATTGTCTACATTTTGAAATAATTTAAAGTGTAAAAATTGACCACTGTTATTTAATTTATTATTTTTAACCTTTAATCTTCAGTTTAAATTTGACGTTAACATATTATTCAATATTAAATCTTCAATTTGAATTTAACCTGAACAAATTTACATTCACTTTTTTACGCCTGTTTTTTAAACGATTGTCTACATTTTGAAATAATTTAAAGTGTAAAAATTGGCCACTTTTATTTAATTTATTTTCTCATAATTCTGTGCGTGTTGAAAAAAAAATAATTTGCGGTGTGTATAAAGCGTTTTTTATATATCTATAGATTATTATAAAAAAATCTAAAAAATCACAAAAAAAATACAAAAAAATAATTATACAAAGAGTAAATGTTAACACAATTATATAACACGATTTGCCTTTTTTTCGTAATCCCTGCTTTGAACGTAAAAGTCCCAATTGTTTTTTTATTTTTGTTGGCATTTAGGGAGATTGAATTTGAAAGTGAATACTAAAAATGTTGAATTTTGAATTGAATTCTATTTTAAATTAAAAACAGCGAGATTTTAAGAGTGCATACTTATTTTTATTTTTACTTTGGTTTATCGCTAATTTAATTTTTTTTAACTTTGAAGGAGATTAAATTTATAAGTGAATAAAATATCTTAAATTTTGAATTGAATTCTATTATTTTAAATTAAAAACAGCGAGAAATGTTACGAGTGTGTACTTGTTTATTTCTTTATTTTAGTTTATCGCTGAATTAGCTTTTATTTTAGTTTATCACTATTATTTTGTCATTGACGAAAATTAAATTTAAAAGTTAAATAAAATCTGTTGAATTTTGAATTGAATTCTATTTTAAATTGAAAACAGCAAGACATTTTACGAGTGTATACTTAATTTAATTTTAACTTTAGAGTATCGCTATTTTATTTCTTTTTGGCATTGAGAGAGATTAAATTTAAAAGTGAATAATTAAATCTGTTGAATTTTAAATTGAATTCTATTTTATTTTATTTTATTTTATTTATCAACGGAAATCTCCTTTATACATCAATACACAATTAAAAATAGTGATATTGTTTTTAATTAAAAAAAAAAACAGCAAGAACTACACTTATTTTTATTTTTATTTAATTTCATCGCTCATGATTTTTTTCTTCAAAATAATAAATAACGTGTGAATAATTATTTCTTATTTTTTTCCTGTTTTTTGTTTATTTGTTTCTTGGTAAACGTTCTTCGCTGATTATTATTCAATCTAATATATTTCTTGATTAGATTAACTAATAACATGTAAATAATTAATTTTTAATTTTCCTCGCTTATTTTTTTTAAATTAAAAATAGACGTGTGTGTTTTACTATTTCTTGCGTTGATTTTTTTAAAGTTTTGTAAAGGTGTGAATAAATTATTTTTATTTTCTTCGCTGACTATTATTTGATTAAATTAAGAATTAACGTGTGAATAATTCATTTTCAATTTTCCTCGCTGATTTTATTTTATATTAAAAATAGAAGTGACATTTAAGTATTTATTGCGTGGATTTTTTAAAGTCTTATAAACTTGAGAATAATTTTTTTTAAATTTTCTTCGTTGATTATTATTTGATTAAATTAAGAACTAATGTGTGAATAATTTTTTTAAAGTTTTGTAAAGGTGTGAATAAATTATTTTTATTTTCTTCGCTGACTATTATTTGATTAAATTAAGAATTAACGTGTAGATAATTCATTTTCAATTTTCCTGGCTGATTTTATTTTATATTAAAAATAGAAGTGACATTTAAGTATTTTTTGCGTGGATTTTTTAAAGTCTTATAAACTTGAGAATAATTTTTTTTTTAATTTTCTTCGCTGATTATTATTTGATTAAATTAAGAACTAATGTGTGAATAATTAATTTTCAATTTTTCTCGCTGATTTTATTTTATATTAAAAATAGAAGTGACTTAAGTATTACAAACTTGTGAATAAATATTTTTTATTTTCTTCGCTGATTATTATTTAATTAAATTAGGAAATAACGTGTGAATAATTAATTTTCAATTTTCTTCGCTGATTTTATTTTAAATTAAAAATAAACTTGTGTATAAATTAATACGTTAATTTTTATATGTTGATAAATAACGTGTGTATAGTTAAAAACGTAAAAAAAAAACTTCGTCGTCGGTGTATTTGAATAACAAAAAAAAATATTAAAAATCCCCAACCCAAATCCCCCACTAAAAAAAAAATTAATATAAAACCCAAACCTTAGCCGTTTAGAATATATATTATATATTTTTGACAAAGCGAGAAAAGAAAATAAATATTATATATATATATGAGAAAAATTATATATAGTGTTCTTATATGCCTATCAGAAAATAAAAATAAAAAAAAATAATAATAAAGAGGATAAAAATAATATTGTATTATAGTAATTTCGAGTAGAATCTATGATAATGTTAAATAAATGAGAATATGATGCCAAATATTTTTCACTGAATAATGATAAAATGAAAAAAAAGTTTTTTGTATGTACTCAAAAATTTCCAAAAAAAGTAAAATGTGTAAAAAACGCGGAGAATCCTTGTATAAAATTTAAATTCTTCCAGGTTTTCGAAATAAATAATAACTTAACACCCAAAGGAAAGAGAGAGAGGGGTAAAGAAAAATACTGTACTAAAAACATGTTGATTGATTTATTAAAATGTAGATTTTTTAATTTAATAATATATTTTTTTTAATGTAATTTATCTTAATTGACTTTTTTTTAAAGTCATTTATTCTAAATTACTTACTTAAAAAACTACTTTTCAAAAATGATGGGTTTTTAAATGAAATAATATACAAAGTGTTTTTCTTTTAAGTATACATAACCTAATTACAGCGCATATCCTGTAAATTTTCAGATATTTGTTGTTTTTTGTTTTATAGTTCAGTTTGCTTTAAAGGATTGTTTTCCACTCCCAGGTTAATCATTAGGTAAAATTTCGAGTTTAGAAAATCCTGAAATTTAGACTTTTCTAAACTCGAAATTTTACTTCATGCACCACGCGTACAAAACGCTAATTTATCCTGAAGTTAAATACATCGATTGTTAAATCGATTTGCTAAACGCAGTGTATTTTAAACTTCGCGTTAAACGGGTGTTTTATACGCGTGGCGCATGAAGTAAAATTTCGAGTTTAGAAAAGCCCAGAAAATTTGTCTCGGGTCGCTGCGCGACCCTCGACAAATTTTCACGGGGCTTTTCTAAACTCGAAATTTTACTTCATGCTTAGTCTGGGAGTGGAAAACACTCGTTTATAGCTTCAAATTGAACTCTTTTTAAAAACATACTGTATGTATACTTAAAAAAAATCAATTCATTTTCTTACAGTAATTATTTTTAAATGCCTCAGTAAAAAAAAACCTGTTAAAAAAATCTGATTTATTAAATTAAATAATATATCTTTTTAAAGTAATTATTTTTAAATGATTTATTAAAAATATTAAAAAGTCATGATAATTTTAAATGAAATAATATATTTTTTTAAATAATTTCTTATGATTGATTTATTAAAAAAGAAAAGATATTTATGATGATATTCATAAATGAAAATAATTATGAATATTTTTAAGGTTTTATTATTTATAAATTGAAAATCATAACTTTTTTACACAATATAATTATTCTATTATTTATGATGAATAGAAAATCATGATTTTATTATTTATGAATAAAAAATAATGATTTTTGTTAACATAAAATTATTATTTTATTATTTATAATGAATAGAAAATCATGATTTTATTATTTATGAATAAAAAATAATGATTTTTGTTAACATAAAATAATTATTTAATTATTTATGATGAATAGAAAATCATGATTTTATTATTTATTAATAAAAAATATTGATTTTTGTTAACATAGAATAATTATTTTATTATTAATGAAGAAAAAATCATGATTTTATTATTTATAAACAGAAAATGATGATTTTAGTTGACATAAAATACTTATATTATTATTTATTAAATATAATATCATAATTTTATTTTCAGAAAATAATTATTTTACCATTCACGAAAAGAAAATTATTACTCTTTTTTCGTTATTTCGTGATTTCTTTTTATCATAATTATAAAATGATTTTTTTTAAATTAAATGAATCATAATTATTTCGTTTTTTACGCTTTTTCGTTTTTTTACGAACCCTTTTTCATCAAATACCAAAAATATATTAGTACTAGTTGTCGAAAAACAAACAAACCAAACAATACAAAATTGTATATATTTTTGACACTTTTTAGTAATACGTTTGTAAATGGTTATAGAGAAGCAATTTTCGTGAAAATGAGAAAAGTGTTGGGTATTCGAAAATCCTTATTGCCCCCCCCCACGTTATGTAAAAAGAACACTGCATCTAAAAAAGAAAATAAAATACAACGGAGAATTGGCAATTTTGTTTTGTATTTATACTTCCGGTTTAAAGAAGGAGAAAAAAAGGAATATGATTTTATATAAAAATATTTCTACAAGAAATACGGAATATGATTTTATGTAAAAACATTTTTACAAATGTTACTAACAAGAAAAAAAATAATAGAAATTTGTTTGTAATCTAAATTTTGAGATTCTATATAAAAAAGAAACTGTATCTTACATAAATACAACTGAGAATTCGAAATTTTGTTTATATTTTCTGTTTAAAAAAGAAGAAGAAAAATGGAACATGATTTTATGTAATAATATTTTTCTACAAGAAAAATGGAACATGATTTTATGTACAAATAACTCTACACTAAAAATGGAATATGATTTTATGTGCAAATATTTCTACAAGAAATTTAACACGATTTTATGTAAAAATATTTCTACAAGAATAATGGAATATGATTTTGTGTAAAAATATTTAAAAATGTAATTTTTAATGTTTTTTTTTCAGCTAGTTGCATAAAAATGTTTAAATTAATTTTGTATGTGATAAATTAAACTACACCAAATCATATTTACGTTTATTTTATACTGTTGGAATCAACATTTTTTACTTTATCGGTTTCAAAAATGTGACTTGGTGTAGTTTATTTTATTTTATTTGTTAAATCAACGGAAGCTATTAACAAAAACACACAAATATAAACATCAATTACAATAGTTTAGTTATAAAACTTAAAACTAACTTAAATCTAATAACTAAGGGTTAAATTGATTGAAGAGATTTTAAATTTTCGTAGAATAGTTTACAGAATTAAAAATTATATAAAAAATGTGATTTCTAACGTTTTATTCAGATAATCAGTATTTCCTTAAGTTATATTAATTTCAGATTATCAAGATACATTTTTGATTATTATTTTATTTATCAAATCTCTATAATTTAAGGCACTTGACAATTGCCTTAAATTATAGATATTTGATAAATAAAATAATAATTAAAAATGTATTTTCATAATCTCAAATTTGTAAAAACAAATCGGCGATTAATATAAACAATGAAAGAATTTAAAATTAGTTTAAAAATTACATACAAAAATGTGATTTCTAACGTTTTATTCAGATAATAAGTATTTCCTTAAGTTATATTAATTTCAGATTATCAATAGAGATAAAATAACTTTTATCCGAGGATTTTTTATGCAACTAGCCGTAACTAAACTGAATGTTTAATCTTCTACCATTTTAATATTCTTCTACCTCTAAATACTGATTCGAACCAATTAATGCAACAAATCGATAAACGATTGTATAATTGTAAAAACTGTAACAAGTTAAATTGATCTGTCTTTGACAGAAAACATTAAATGTACTATATTTACTTTTTTGTTAATTTTTAAGTTCCATGTCCTTTTTTTTCTTATAAAAATTGTATTTATTCATTTGTTGATCATCTGCCGTATTTTTTACATTTTCACATGTTGTTTCCTTTCTCCGTCTTCTTCTCCTAAATACTATAAGTATTTTTCCTTTTTTACATTTTGTGACCTTTTTTTCTTTCTTCTTCTCCTAAATTGTGTCTTTATGTTTTGGATGTTTCCTTCCCGTTTTAGCAATACTTAGAAATATGTATAAAAAGTATATATATTTTTTCGAATCAATGTTCATATCAAAAAACTGTGGATACCCCCATTTTTTGAAAAGAAAGGAAGAAAAAAATAAATGCCATATATTATATGAATATATATATTATATATTTCGATGATCGATGATTTTTTTATTCTAGTTATTAGAGATTTTAGTTAGAGATAAGGGAAAAACATATGTGTATGTCTTGTGAATACTATTTAATATATATATACCATAATTTTATGTAATGTGTTTTATTTACATCAAACCTATTTTTTTCGTACACGTATTATTTATAATAAAAAAATGCAAAAATGCATTTTCACGAATAGTTTTTTTCATAATTTTATATATTATGTTTAAAGTGTGCAAACTATAAAAAGCGTAAGCTTATTTTCTCGAATTCCAATAGTTTTGAATTTGAATTTATCTTGTTTGAACGTATTATTTAATTCTTTTCTCATCAGAAACAACGAATGCTTTTCTTTAACATTAAAACAATTTCATTGAAACGTTGCAGTTATATTGATACAAAGTTATGCTTACAAATCTCATTAGCAGAATTTAAAACGCAGTTTTTAGACACCATGAAGTACACGGTTCATCAGTATTATAGCAACGTTTCAATGAAACTTTGCTGTAATGTTAACCGAGCGTTCCTTAAATATTCTTACTCAGAGGGTAGAGTATAAACATTTAAGGAACGTTTGGTCAACATTACAGTAAAGTTTCATTTAAGCGCTGCTGTAATATCTATGCAAAGTTAGCGTGGTGTTGATACAACGTTATTGTAATATTGGTACAACGTTACTGTAATATTGGTGCAACGTTACTGTAATGTTGATGCAACGTTGCTGCTTTAGAAGTATATTTTAAACTTGATGATATGTCAGTGGTTTATACGCGTGGCACATGAAGTAAAATTTCGAGTTTAGAAAAGCCCCGTGAAAATTTGTCTCGGGTCGCTGCGCGACCCGAGACAAATTATCTACGCGGGGCTTTTCTAAACTTAAAATTTTACTTCATGCTTAGCCTGGGAGTGGAAACCCTCGTAAAAAGCTTCAAATTTAACGATTTTGAAAAACTACGAATGCCTGATTAATCTGATTAAAATTAACATAATTCCGATTTCAAGTGAAAATAAGTCGAAAGCTGTTGGTGGGGTATTTTTAGGTTTTCGCATATTTTAAAAAGGCTAAGTTTTCTTCAAACCCACAGAGAAATCTATGGAGGCCTTTTTGAGTTATGACTGTTTAGAAAATTTACATCCACAAAAATGTCTCATTGAAATTGATGTAATTAAATCCTATTAAAATTGACATAAAGTTAAATTTGAAGTTTCAAACGAGTGTTTCCACTCCCAGACTAAGCATGAAGTAAAATTTCGAGTTTAGAAAAGCCTTAAAATTTGGTTTGGTCGCGTAGCGCGTAGCGCTACGCGACCAAACCAAATTTTCAGGCTTTTCTAAACTCGAAATTTTACTTCATGCGCCACCGTAGAAAACACTGAATTATTTTGAACTTAAAAACACACCGAAAAATATCTAAGAATTTTTTTTTAAATAAGTAATCATCGAAATATTTAAATAACAAGTTATTTACATTTTTCTTCACACATTCCCAACTCATGTCAAATAATACGATGTATCAAATTAACTTATTTAATCAGTAATTTAAAAAAAATACGCTAAGATTTGTCCATATTTTGAAAGAACTAAGTTTTCTTTAAGCCCACAGTAAGTTTTATCAAAATCGATGAAGGTTTTTTTGAGTTATGTTAATTCAAAAACTTCACATCCACAAAAAATCTGATTTAAATTACCATAATTCTGATTCAAACAAATATAACTTGAAAACTGCAATAGGGATATTTTTAGATTTTCCCATATTTCGAAAGAGCAAAGTTTTCTTAAAACCCATAGCAAGTTTTATGAAAATCCATTAAGGTTTATTTGGGTTATGAATATTTAAAAACTTCACATCCTCAAAAAATCTGGTTTAAATCAACATAATTCTAATTCAAACAAAAATAACGCAAACACTGTAAAAGAGTGTATTATATTTCATTTATTTTTATTTTTAGTTTTATAATATTATTGTACTCAAATGGACATCCGTTAATAAATAAATAAATAAATAAATGAGAGGTAATTTTTAATTTTCCCATATTTTGAAAGAGTTTAATTTTCTGAAAACCCACAGTAGGTTTCATAAAAATCCGTAGAGGGCTTTTTGAGTTATAACTGTTTGAACATTTTACATACAAAGAAAATCTAATTAAAATTAACTTAATTCAGATTCAAACAAAATTAACTCGAAAACTGTAATAGGAGTATTTTTACATGTTCCCATATTTTGAAAGAGTTACGTTTTTCTAAATCCCACAGCAAGTTTAATAAAAATTCATGAAGTTTTTTTTGAGTTATGACTGTTCGAAAATTTTACACCCACAAAAAAACTGATTTAATATAATACAATTCTAATTCAAACAATAATAACTCGAAAACTGTAAAAGAAGTATTTTTAGATTTTCCATATATTGAAAAAGCTAATTTTTCTTAAAACCCACAGCAAGTTTTATTAAAATCCATGTAGGTTTTTTTGAGTTATGACTGTTCGAAAATATTACATCCAAAAAAATCTTTTCTTGAATTAATTTCTCATCTGGCACTTGGTGAAACATATTACACTATGTAAAGTTAATTAAAGGAAAGGCACTTGGTATTGTTTCACAATTAAATCTTTATTCCGACTAGTTTCGGTTTTTTAGACCATTTTCAAAGGAATGTACAGAAAAAATTATTTCCTAAGTATATATACAATATTTTTGTTTCAGGTAATAAGAGAAGTCAGAATTGGGGAATTCCAAATCTCCTCGTTGTCGTTTACGATATTTTTCCCCATTTTTATGGCCCTGTTAATCTCCAGGCCCTTTTTGAGGTTTAGTGCGTATCCCTTATTACCTGAATGCAAAATCTTAAAATTATGCGGATTAAAGAAGTGATTGAATGCGATGCAATGTTTGGAAAAGCCAGTTGTTGGTTTATTATCTAAAACAGATTTTTTATGTTCTTTCATTCTGATTTCGAAAGATCTGCCGGTTTGTCCAATATAAATATCTGATTAAAATTGACGTAATTCTGATTCAAACGAAAATAACTCAAAAACTGTAAAAGGTGTATTTTTAGATTTTCACATCTTTTGAAAGTGCTAAGTTTTCTTAAGACTAACAGCAAGTTTTATGAAAATCCATGAAGGTTTTTTTGAGTTATGACTGTTCCATAATTTTACATCCACAAAAAATATGATTAAAATAACATAATTCTACTTACTAAGTATTTTTAGATTTTCCCATATTTTGAAATAAATAAATTTTCTTAAAATCCACAGCAAGTTTCATAAAACCTCGTTTGGGAATTTTTTAATTATGACTGTTTGAAAATTTTACATTCACAACAAACTGGTTAAAATTGATATAATTCGCATTCAAACAAAAATAACTCGAAAACTGTAAAAGGGGTATTATTAGATTATTCCATATTTTGAAACAGGTAAGTTTTCTTAAAATCCACAGCAAGTTTTATTAAAATCCATGTAGGTTTTTTTTAGTTGACTGTTCGAAAATATTACATCCACAAAAAATCTGATTAAAATTGACGTAATTCTGATTCAAACGAAAATAACTCAAAAACTGTAAAAGGTGTATTTTTAGATTTTCGCATATTTTGAAACAGCTAGGTTTTCTTAAAACTTACACAAAGTTTCATAAAAATGTATTTAGGAGTTTTTGAGGTATGACTGTTTGAAAATTTTACATCCACAACAAATCTGGTTAAAATTGATATAATTCGCATTCAAACAAAAATAAGTCGAAAACTGTAAAAGGGGTATTTTTAAATTATTGCATATTTTGAAACAACTAAGTTTTCTTAAAATCCACAGAAAGTTTGCTAAAAATTCATGGAGGTTTTTTTGAGTTATGACTGTTTACCTCCATGAAAAATGGGATTAAAATTAACATGATTTTGATTCAAACAAAAATCACTCAAAAACCGCGAGAGTGATCTTTTTAGATTTTCCCATATTTTGAAAGAGCTAAGTTTTCTTAAAACTCACAGCAAGTTTCATAAAAATGTATTTATGAGTTTTTGAGGTATGACTGTTTGAAAATTTTACATCCACAACAAATCTGGTTAAAATTGATATAATTCGCATTCAAGCAAAAATAACTCAAAAACTGTAGGAGGGGTATTTTTAGATTTTTTCATATTTTGAAAGAGCTAAGTGTTCTTAAAACCCACAACAAGTTTCATAAAAATCCAGTGGTTTTTTTGAGTTATGATGATTTGAAAATTTAACACCCACAACAAGTTTCATAAAAATCCAGTGACGTTTTATTGAGTTAGGTTAGGTTTATATGGCAACAGCCGAGGCTGTTCACTTAGGCCCATAGGGCCCGTTGTGATACCATGAGAGATCCTTCCCCTATACAACCTAATTTGAGCACCTAATGAATCCTATCAGATCTCCTACCTTTATAGGTGAGAGCTCCGCCAGTTCACTTGCGTGGTGCAGACAGAGGTACTTCATTCGTTTCCCCTCAAGAGCAGGACATTGACCTAGATAGTGGAGTACTGTTTCTTCCTCCTCCTCATCTAGGCATTCTCTGCAGTAGTCATTGTATTTGAGACCCATCTTTTGTGCGTGTCCACCCAGAAAACAGTGACCCGTGATGATGCCTAATGCCTTCCTTATGTCGATTCTGCTAAGTGCAATTAATCTTTTACTGTTTATAGTGTCACACATAGGCCATAGCTGCCTTGTTATGTGACACGTGTCTTCTTCCTTCCACCTAAGGTTAACCCATAATGTCATTTGGTCCTTTAATAGTCTCTTGCATTCCCCAAGAGGAATGTCGGCGGAAAGTTCAGTAGATAGGTCTCTCAATCCTTGCCCCCTTCCTTGCGAGGCCGTCGGCAATTGAGTTTCCCTTGATATCACTGTGACCTGCACATCCCCACATCACAGCTGTTAGCGAGCTTGTTTGGCACTTTTCTGCAGTCTCTGACCACCTTGGAGGTGCGGTAGGGACTGTTTAATGTCCTAATGGCGGCCTGGCTATCGGTGACGAACCTGATATGGTTTACCTGAAGGTCGGTTTTACCTATCCAGTCCACTGTTACTCGGATAGCCATGACTTCCGCCTGTAGGACGCTGCAGTGGTTTGGGAGTCGAAAAGATTTTTTGAGGTTGAACTCATGTGAAAAAAATCCACCCCCTACGCTGTTTTCGGACTTGGAGCCATCCGAGAAGAGCCAGACTTCATTTCCCTGAACAATCTTGCCCTCTACCCATTCGGTTTTGTCCGGGATGGTTTATTGAGCTATGATGATTTGAAAATTTTAGAGCCACAACAAGTTTCATAAAAATCCAGTCAGGTTGTTTTGAGTTATGATGATTTAAAAATTTTACACCCAAAAAAAATCTGATTAAAATTAACATAATCCTGATTCAAACAAAAATAACTCAAAAACTGAATTTTCAGATTTTAATACATTTTGAAAAGGCTAACTTTCTGTAACACCCACTCCAAGTTTAATAAAAATCTTAGCAGGTAATGATTTAAAAAAAAACTATAATCAAGAAAATGAAATCAAACAACACACGTTTATTCATTTTATTTATTTCATTTTTTTTTTCAACAGAATCGCCATTTACTATTCAAGACAATTATACAGAGTGTAACAACTAAATATTTATATACACACACTTAATAGAGCCTCACTAACAGTTAATTAAAGAAGACATGCGCACTAAAATAAATTCAGTGCAAAATATTAAAGAGTTTTTTTTATAATTTTTCTTCTTTCTAACATATATCTATAATAATTTAATTGTTATTTTCATAATAAAATAAATAAATTATATGACGAGGTGTCCCACAAATGCAATTAAGTAGTAAAATATACAGGGTGTTCATTTCAAAACTTCCCACATTCAATTTATTGAAATATATATTATACATATATTTTAAGTTTTAATTTAATTTTAATATATGAAATAATTATTTGTTGAATTAATTAATTAATACAAAAAAAATCTGTGTAAAACAAACATATTTTTTATCATGATTTGTTAAAGAAATTTACACAAATATTATTTGTAAATTTTTTTAACAAATTTTAATAAATATATATTACTTGTTAAAGAAATTTACAAATATTATTTGCTAGAGAAATTTATAAATATTATATGTTAGAGAAATATACAAATATTATTTTTTAAAGAAATTTACAGTTTATATTTGTAAATTTCAAAGTTCAAAATATACTGCTTGGGTTTTAATATTTGTAAATTTCTCCAACAAATCATAATAAATAAATATTATTTATAAAAGAAATTTACAATTGTTATTTGTTGATTTTTCTAACAAATCATAATAAATATAAATTATTTGTTCGAAAAATCAACAGGCTTTTCTAAACTCAAAATTTTACTTCATGCTTAATCTGGGAGTGAAAACCCTCTTTAAAAGCTTCAAATAAATATTCCACGTACCTACCTATTTATATTATTATGATTTGTTAAAGAAATTTACAAACAATAATTTGAAATTTCTCTAAGAAATAATATTTGCAAATGTCTGTAACCAATAATATTTATTTATTATAATTTGTTAAAGAAATTATATATATATATATAATCATTTAAAATCCCTTTTACCCTTTAGGGTGTCGAGAGTTAAAGAAATTTATAAACAATATTTGTAAATTTCTCTAACAAATAATATTTATTTATTATGATTTGTTAGAGAAATTTACAAATAATATTTGTTAGTTTCTTTATAAAATAATTACGGTAAATTTCTCTTACAAATAATATTTATTTATTATGTATTGTTAAAAAAAAATACAAATAATATTTGTACATTTCTGTAACAAATAATACTTGTAAATTTCTCTACATTTTATTTTTGTAACCATTCCCACTGAGCAAACACAAATAAGTAATGTTTTATCAACATTAAAACAACGTTTAATGTTGCTACAATGTTGATATACCGTTATTTGTAATTTTTTTACTCAGTGGGTTAAATTGAGTTCAACCACCAAATCAACCAAAATTGAATTCTCTCTTTAAAAATGAATACCAAAAAAAAAACACATTTATTGGCCACCGAGTCCCACAAATGCAATTAAGTAGTAAAATATACAGGGTGTTCATTTCAAAACTTCCCACATTCAATTTATTGAAATATATATTATACATATATTTTAAGTTTTAATTTAATTTTAATATATGAAATAATTATTTGTTGAATTAATTAATTAATACAAAAAAAATCTGTGTAAAACAAACATATTTTTTATCATGATTTGTTAAAGAAATTTACACAAATATTATTTGTAAATTTTTTTAACAAATTTTAATAAATATATATTACTTGTTAAAGAAATTTACAAATATTATTTGCTAGAGAAATTTATAAATATTATATGTTAGAGAAATATACAAATATTATTTTTTAAAGAAATTTACAGTTTATATTTGTAAATTTCAAAGTTCAAAATATACTGCTTGGGTTTTAATATTTGTAAATTTCTCCAACAAATCATAATAAATAAATATTATTTATAAAAGAAATTTACAATTGTTATTTGTTGATTTTTCTAACAAATCATAATAAATATAAATTATTTGTTCGAAAAATCAACAGGCTTTTCTAAACTCAAAATTTTACTTCATGCTTAATCTGGGAGTGAAAACCCTCTTTAAAAGCTTCAAATAAATATTCCACGTACCTACCTATTTATATTATTATGATTTGTTAAAGAAATTTACAAACAATAATTTGAAATTTCTCTAAGAAATAATATTTGCAAATGTCTGTAACCAATAATATTTATTTATTATAATTTGTTAAAGAAATTATATATATATATATAATCATTTAAAATCCCTTTTACCCTTTAGGGTGTCGAGAGTTAAAGAAATTTATAAACAATATTTGTAAATTTCTCTAACAAATAATATTTATTTATTATGATTTGTTAGAGAAATTTACAAATAATATTTGTTAGTTTCTTTATAAAATAATTACGGTAAATTTCTCTTACAAATAATATTTATTTATTATGTATTGTTAAAAAAAAATACAAATAATATTTGTACATTTCTGTAACAAATAATACTTGTAAATTTCTCTACATTTTATTTTTGTAACCATTCCCACTGAGCAAACACAAATAAGTAATGTTTTATCAACATTAAAACAACGTTTAATGTTGCTACAATGTTGATATACCGTTATTTGTAATTTTTTTACTCAGTGGGTTAAATTGAGTTCAACCACCAAATCAACCAAAATTGAATTCTCTCTTTAAAAATGAATACCAAAAAAAAAACACATTTATTGGCCACCGAGTTTACACATTTTTTAACAGTATTTAGAGTACTTTCAATTAAAAAACATTATTAGAAAAACTTTCATTTATTTATATTTATATCATTATTCTTTTCTTGTATTCTTTTTTTTGTTCTATTTCGACTAAATTAGTTAAACTCTTTGCGAATAAGCTAAAACTAGACTTAATAAAAATAAAACACTTTCCTTTTTACAAGTATTTATGTCTCACATGTTGTGGTTTTATGTAGTATATAAATAAATAATAAATGGTAATAATAATAATGATAAACATACATACATAATCACTGCTTTACAACTATGGAATAATAAGGTAAAACTCATTAAGTGCGTGGATAATTAATAGCACCTTAAAGAGTTTACCTTTTTAAACGGATTTTAAGTATTCTGTAATTTTTTTATACAGGGATTTTTTTCCACTGAGCAAACGCATTTAAGTGATGTTTTACCAACATTGAAACAACGTTTAATGTTGCTACAATATTGATATAACGTTATTTGTTTGTTTTTGTTCAGTGGGTTCTTCGCTACATTTATAAAAAAAAGTATTGAAAACTTTACTTCCTACACATAGGGATTTGTATTCTATTTTTATGTGTACGAAGTAAAGTTTTCAATACTTTTTTTTTAAATGTAGTGCACGTAAAACATTTCATAAAAATTCTCTGTTTTCAAAAACGTTTTATTTTTAACTTTCAACGTGTGTTTTCACTCCCAGACTAAGCATGAAGTAAAATTTCGAGTTTAGAAAAGCCCCGTGAAAATTTGTCGAGGGTCGCGCAGCGACCCGAGACAAATTTTCTGGGCTTTTCTAAACTCGAAATTTTATTTCATGCGCCACGCATCTAAAACACTGATTTAACATAAAGTTCAAAATACACTCTATTTGAAAGTAATAAATTTTACAAATGTTAATTTCATCTAACCAAGCTCTGCGCTTTTAAAATCTGCGCATTTTGTTTTCGGATTTAATGTTATTTTTTTCATTGTATTATACTTAGACATCTCAAACGTGCACAATTTGCTTTCAGATTTGTTGTGTTTTTTTTTTACTATATTATACTTAGACGTCTCAAACCAAAATGCACGAAATTTGAAAGCGAAATCTCACGCTCTGTTCAAATTCGAGCATTTTGCGTTGGTACAATACAATTAAAAAAGAACAAATCCGAAAGCAAAATGCGGAAATTTTGAAAGCACAAGATTTGGTTAGGCAAAATAAAGATTCATAAAATGTATTAATTTATTATTATTATTATTGCAATAATTTATTGTTATTAAAACGTAAGCAGTATATTTTAAACTTCTTGAATAAGTTTCTCATCTTTCACGTAGTGAAATATTTTCAACTTAAAAAACCAAAATATTAGTAAAATTTAACCAAGTGTTTTCTTTTCAAATCATTTTAACCTTGATTTATTCAGTGTTTAATACGCGTGGCGCATGAAGTAAAATTTCGAGTTTAGAAAAGCCTAATAATTTGGTTTGGTCGCGTAGCGCTGCGCGCTACGCGACCAAACCAAATTTTAAGGCTTTTCTAAACTCGAAATTTTACTTCATGCTTAATCTGGGAGTGGAAACCCTCTTTAAAATCTTCAAAGAAAAATTCCTTATACCCACTTATTTATATAAAACATAAATCCACATGTTACACATCTTATGTTTAAAAAAAATAAAACTCAATAAACGCTAGTGATTTCGTGTTCATTAACTGAGTTTTTCTTTTTTTTTTGGAAAGTGAGAATTGATGTTTACTGTTATGTTCTTCTTTCGTTCAAAAATAGAAATAGCAAAATAAATGATCCTGATCATCGTTAATCTGACTGATTGTCTAAATCTTCTAAAAAACATATTTTTATTGTATTATCACAAAAATTCAGATATATATTCTATACACATCTCTTTTTTTTATAAGTTTAGTTAGGATACGATTATTTTTTTTTTGTTACATCCAGAAGAGGAGGAGTGTGAGGTAAAACAAGTTTTTTTTCTTATGTTTAGTAGTTGAATAAAAGAGAGCGAGAGAAAATAATACATGGATTTCAAATTTGTAAATTCTAAGTTCTCTAACTTTTTTGTGGAGAGTCAATTTTGTTCTCAATAAGAATGCACATTGTTAATTTTAAGTTCTGTGACTTTTTTTGTAGAGAGTCGATTTTGTTCTCAATAAGAATGCAAATTGTTAATTTCAAGTTCTGCGACTTTTTTGTAGAGAGTCGAGTTTTCGAAAAGAACAAAAATTGTAAATTATATGTTCTCCGATTATTTTTGTGGAGAGTTGATTTTGTTCTTATAAAGAATGTAAACTATACATTCTAAGTTCTGTAAGTTTTTTTTTTTAGAAAGTCGATTTTGTTCTTAAAGTAAACGTAAATTTTAAATTCCAACTTATATCACTTTTTTGTGGAGAATCAATTCTGTTCTCAAAAAGAATATAAACTGTAAATTCCAAGTTCTGTTACTTTTTTTTGTGAAAAGTCAATTTTGTTCTCAAAAAGCATGTTAATTGCAAATTCCAATTTCTGTAATTTTTTTTGTGGAGAATCAATTCTGTTCTCGAAAAGAATATAAATTGTAAATTCAAAGTTCGGTTACTTTTTTTGTGAAAAGTCAATTTTGTTCTCAAAAAGCACGTTAATTGCAAATTCCAATTTCTGTAATTTTTTTTGTGGAGAATGAATTCTGTTCTCGAAAAGAATATAAATTGTAAATTCAAAGTTCGGTTACTTTTTTTGTGAAAAGTCAATTTTGTTCTCAAAAAAGCACGTTAATTGCAAATTCCAAGCTCTGTAATTTTTTTGTGGAGAGTCGACTTTGTTCTTAAAAAAACGTAAATTTTAAATTCCAACTTCTGTCACTTTTTTTTGTGGAGAATCAATTCTGTTCTCAAAAAGAATATAAATTGCAAGTTCTGTAATTTTTTGTGGAGAGTCGATTTTGTTCTTAAAGTAAACGTAAATTTTAAATTCCAACTTCTGTGACTTTTTTGTGGAGAATCAATTCTGTCCTCAAAAAGAATATAACTTGTGAAAGTTTAAATCATTTTTATTGTTTCAAATCTCATGTGGTGTAATTTTATTTCTTGAACATTTCTTGAGCATTTTGTTTTAAGTTATTATAAAAAAATGTTGTGATATTTCTGATTTTTAAATTTATAGTTCTGTTGCATTTTATTTAAGCAATGAATTAAATTCATATTTAAGATTCTTATATCCTACAAAAATGACTATTTCTCTCTCTTTTTCAATAAATATTTGAATAAGTCGATGCAAGTTATTTTCTTTAACTTCATTACAATTAACAAATAAAAATGTGTGTAAATCCATGCATTTTTTTTCTTCGACTTCTTTTAATAATACATTCATTTCTTTTAGTTAATAAAAATCACAAAAAATGCATCTCCTTTCTTCATAACTTTAAAAAAATCGTAATCCTTTTAAAATGAATTAAATTCCTCCCAAAAATTACGCACTCATTTTTTTAATTCTTTGTTTTTCTAGTTAAATAAAATTCAACCAAAATCCGTTCATCTAAATTCATTCTTCATTATTTAAATTCAAATAAATCCGAAATTTATTCGGCTTTATTTTTAGTGTATTAAAGAATCTACTGATATAGATAATGAGCAGTGGAGTGTCGTCACAGGCGTGGTAGTCGGCGTTTTCGAAATTTGGGGCGCCTCTTCGATTTTCTCCAAATCCGCCGCGCCTGCTGAATTTTGTTTACACAACCTTGGACTTAACTGAAAAAGACGAAATCAATAATCCATCAACTAATTATACTTAATTATTAATTAAAAATCAACACAATAAACTAATATTATTAGTTATTGTTTGCAGTATATAGAAACAATCGTAACTTTTATATATTATATTATTATTAGAATTATATACAAGGAATTTTTCTTTTAGGTAAACATGCATAAGCTGTAAATTTTCCGACAACCGTTATTTTTTAAAAGAGTTTAATTTGAAGCTATAAACGAGTGTTTTTCACTCCCAGACTAAGCATGAAGTAAAATTTCGAGTTTAGAAAAGCCCCGTGAAAATTTGTCGAGGGTCGCGCAGCGAGCCGAGACAAATTTTCTGGGCTTTTCTAAACTCGAAATTTTACTTCATGCGCCACGCGTATAAAACACTGATCTCAAGTGGGGTTCAAATATATATAAATTTAACAGTATTTAAATGTTCTATACGCGTGGCGCATGAAGTAAAATTTCGAGTTTAGAAAAGCCCAGAAAATTTGTCTCGGGTCGCTGCGCGACCCTCGACAAATTTTCACGGGGCTTTTCTAAACTCGAAATTTTACTTCATGCTTAGTCTGGGAGTGGAGAACACTCGTTTAAAACTCAAATTGATTTCTTTAAGAAAAAACAACGAATATCTAAAGATTTAAAGAAAATAAGCTGAATTTGAAATACGTATACTTTAAAGATAAACTCCCTGTATAATTCTAATAATAACAATTGTGGTACAAATCAAACAATGTGCATATAGGATATACATGGTGTCATTTTAGGCCTTTTGAATATTTTTTCTGTCTTTCTCTCTTCGCCAAACTCGCAGATTTCATTTGAATTTTTTTCAATTTGAAACTTTAAACGAGTGTTTTCCACTCCCAGACTAAGCATGAAGTAAAATTTCGAGTTTAGAAAAGCCCCGTGAAAATTTGTCGAGGGTCGCGCAGCGACCCGAGACAAATTTTCTGGGCTTTTCTAAACTCGAAATTTTACTTCATGCGCCACGCGTATAAAACACTGATTTCAAGTGGGGTGTAAATATATATAAATTTAACAATATTTAAGTGTTTTATACGCGTGGCGCATGAAGTAAAATCTCGAGTTTAGAAAAGCCCCGAGAAAATTTTTCTCCTTTCGCTGCGCGACCCTCGACAAATTTTCACGGGGCTTTTCTAAACTCGAAATGTTACTTCATGCTTAGTCTGGGAGTGGAAAACACTCGTTTAAAGCTTCAGATTGAAGTCTTTAAAAATAAGAACGAGATTTCAAGAAAATAAGCTGAATTTATAATACGTATACTTTAAAGAAAAACTCCCTGTATAATTCTAATAATAACAATTGTGGTACAAACCAAAAAATATGCAAAAAGGAGATACATGTTGTCATTTTAGGCCTTCTGAATATTTTTTCTGTTTTTCTTTCTTTTTGCCAAACTCGCAGATTTCTTTTGGTATGACTAATTACAGGTTCTTGTAGATTCACAGAACCTGTAATTATTCACAAAAAAAGTCAAATCAAAAAATTAATGGCCCATCTTTTAATTATAAAACCTGGACAATCAAATTTCCTTTTATGTGCAATTTACTCACATATTTTCCAATTTCCAATTCCAATTTACCTTAATATTTTAGAAAATCCAGTTGAAATATTTGAAATTTCTCTTTGGCATTTTAAAATGCAATCTTTTTACAACAAAATTCAAGGTTTTTTAGTTGGTGTGGTATTGAATTAATTTTTTTATTAATGTTTAAAAATCACTTCAAATAAACAAATTTCTGCTTTCATTCAATATTTCAGAAAATCTAGTTGAGATATTTGAAAGTGAAATATCTCACCTGGTTTTTCTGTCACTCTGTAATTGGGTTGTCCTGTTGGGTAATAAATATTATTATTATTGAATGTAAGTGAGCAATTGTCGGATTGATATGATTTTTGCTTAAAAATTTATAAGAAAAATCAATTATTATTATTATTATTATTATCACTGCTAGCAGAGGCAAGCGGCTAAGCCGATGAAGCCACTGCATTGTGCTTGTTTCAGTTTTCACTCTTATCACAGCCAATTTTACTAGACTAGTTAAAATCCTTAGTATATATCACAGTTCATTTTTTATTAATAGACTAACTCATCACATAATATAGATATCAGAGTCTTAGTCAAATCACAGTCGAAGGAATAAAAATAAATCACAGTGTTAGAAGTAGTGCACCAGATTATTATTACTTGACATCAGATTTTTGGCTAGTCTGTTCTTAAAGACGTTCTTGTTCGGGGCAGATACTGTTTCCTCAGTCAGAGCATTCCACCTGTATACAACTCTGTTGGACAAAGAGTTCTTCCTAGGAAGACAGAGGAATTTTTCCTTTTTCAGTTTTTTAGAGTGGCCTCTGAGTTCATTCGGTATTTGAACATATAATTTACCACTTTATGTATAATCATGTTTACAAATACAGCACTCCTCGTCAACATGGATTTGTGTCAGGTAGGTCAACTACAACTAATTTGGCAACAATTGCACAACATATTAGTGAAAATCTCGACAACAGGAATCAAACAGATGTTATTTACACTGACTTTTTGCGTGCATTCGATATCATTGACCACAACACTTTAATTTATAAACTAAGTAATTTTGGAATTACAGATACCTTTCTTCAATTTATTTCATCTTATTTGGATAACAGGCGTAATTATGTTTTTTACAACGGTTTCAAATCTCACGAGTTTTTATCAACGTCAGGTGTGCCACAAGGATCTAATCTTGGGCCCCTTTTATTTATTGTATTTATTAACGACCTTATAACTTCAATTTCTTGTCCTGTATTAGCTTATGCTGATGATCTTAAAATCTACCACAATATTAACTCTATAGAAGACTCCATCACACTTCAACAAAACTTAGACCTTATATAAGATTGGTGTGTCTTAAATACACTGTCACTTGATATCGATAAGTGCTGTGTTGTGTCATACTGTCGAAAACGAGTCACAGTTCAGTTTGACTACTTAATTGACGGTTCAGTCATTTCAAGGAGCACAAGTATAAAGGATCTCGGTGTTACTTTTGACAATCATATAAGTTTTAAAGAGCATATTGCCAACATAAGCAAATCAGCTGTTAAAATGTTGGGATTTTTGATGCGCACATCTAGATGTTTTAATGATATCTCTATTGAAAACTCTATATTTTGCATTAGTACGCAGTAAGCTGGAATATGCATCGGTAATTTGGTATCCGGGTTATATAAACAACAGTCTGACGATAGAGCGTGTCCAGAGACGATTTTTAAAATATCTTTCTTTCAAACTTGACGGCACTTATCTTGAACGTAATACAGACTACGACCAACTATTATCCAGGCATGATCTGCCTTCTTTGTCCTCTCGTCGCGAAAACTCTAGCGCTGTCTTTATGTATAAATTAATACACAATATTGTTGAGTGCTCAGAGCTGCTACAATCAGTTAATTTCACTGTTCCGCGAATTTCAGGCAGAAATTGTAATACATTTAGAGTTTTGAGCGCTAAAACAAATATTTTATCAAAGTCTCCAATTTGTCATATTTGTCGAAATGCTAATCATTATTTTGCAGATATATTCATTAATGAACGTGTTGAGTTGAAGGAATGGACTTTGTTTATATAAATGTATTAGGGTTGTTTGAGTTTAGCTTTAAGAATGTTTTTTTTTCTATATTGAATGTTTTTTTTTGAATATTTTTTGATTTGTTGAGTATATAAACACAGTTCCCTGTGTCCAAAACGTGTGTATGTATTTACATATGTATATACATATGTATGGATGTGCATATGTATGTACGTATGTGTGTATATTGTTTAGTATTAATTTTTATATGGAACTTTTTTGTTCTATTCATTTAATTTATTTTGTTCACTATTTTATTATTGTATTTATTTTACCTTGTATTGGATTCTTCCGTTGGGTAATAAAAATTATTATTATTATTATTATGCTGTGTAAATTTCAAGACTGAGGTCCTCGTGGTAGTTCTTATGCACAATCTTATATGTCTCTATCAGGTCTCCTCTATCCCTTCTTTCCTTGAGAGTAGTCACACCAAACATCTGCATTCGCTCCTCATAGGGAATGTGAATTAGAGTGGTTGGTATTTTCGTGAATCTTCGCTGTGCTCTCTCTAGAGCTTCTATATCCTTTATATAGTGTGGGTTCCATACTGCATGTGCATATTCTAGCTTGGGTCTTACATAGGTTTTATAAATTTTACTCATGAAAGAAACGGACTTGTTGGAGAAGGCCTTCTGCACCTGGTAGGTAAATGTATTGCATTTTTTAACTATATAGTTAATTTGAGACTCCCACTTCAAATCCTTCCTCACTATCACTCCCAAGTCCTTTTGTTCGTCTACGCTTTTCACTTCAGTACCATTCAATGTGTAAGTGTGGTATAGATTGTTAGTGCCTATATGGTGCATTTATCCTCATTAAGAGAGCGAAGCCAAGTTTTTGTCCAGGTTTCAATGGTCTGAATATAATCCTTGAAGAGCGCCAGCTCGCTGTCTGGATTGCAATAGAGTTTAGTATCATCAGCAAAGTAGGAGATGTTTGTTTTGATATGCTGATGAAGGTCATTCATACATACAATAAACAGTCCTATTACCGATCCTTGTGGTACTACACTCAATACCTGATGTGAAGCAGAGTAGGTGCCATTTACTCTAACTTAAAATGTGCGTTGTGTGATTAGATTTTTAATAAAACTAAAAAGGTTTGCCCTGATTCCAAAGTGCTCCAGTTTGTAAAGAAGCCTGCCAAATGGCACCTTATCGAATGCTTTTTCCTGGTCAAAATATAGCACATCCACCGGACGACCCTCATCAATATTTTGTGTCCAATTGTCAAGGCACTCCAGGAGTGGACCCAGGATCCAGCCAACTACAGGCCTATTAGCCTGACATGTCATCTAAGCAAAATCCTGGAGAAGGTGGTAGTGCCCGAGTTGACAGAATTTCTTATATTTATCAAAATAATTCGCACCAAACAGCACGGTTTTCTTCCTAAAAGATCAACAATGTCAACATTTTTGATCTTTTAGGAAGAAAACCATGCTGTTTGGTGCGAATTATTTTGATATATAAAAGAAATTCTGTCAACTCGTTCACTACCATCTTCTCCAGGATTTTGCTTAGATGACATGTCAGGCTAATAGGCCTGTAGTTGGCTGGGTCCAGTTTGTCTTCCTTCTTATAGATTGGTATGACAATGGCCTTTATCTAATTGTCAGGTACGTTACCAGAGACTAGTATGTTAGTCAGGACCTCACCAATGTATGGCGGTAGTATTCCAGCACACCTTTTTAAAAAAATTGAGGGGATGTTGTCTGGCCCTGGACTGGAGTCGTGATTTTATTGCCTCTGTTACTTTCTCCAGAGTGATTGTGATGTCAGTGATTTCCTGTCCTGTGTATTCGAAGAGGATCGGTAGTGGTGTCGCTGTTTCCACTGTATATACATGGGAAAACTGACCACCAAAAATTTTAGCTACATCCTTGCTCTGTGTAACTCTGTCAGAACTAATGGGCTGCAGTTAAGAATGGTTATAATATAACCAAAAAAATGTTTATCTTCTTTCTGAAGCAGGTCATTCTCATACTGACTTTTGGAATTCCTTATTTTGTTTTTTAGAAGGTTGTTCTGCTGTCTATATAGATTATAGTTTATTTCAGCCTTGTATTTTTGGTACTTGTCCCAGAGTCTTCTTTTTTTGTTTATCTTATCAAATAGTTCTGGGTTAATATAGGGCATTTTGGGGTATACTATACACTTTTTAAAAAGAAAGTGGTGATTAATTGTGTCTATGATTATTATTCAACACTAAACCAACTTTAAAATCATGGATTTTGTTTTAAAAAGACTGCATATTAATAAAAATCCTGAAATATATTTTTTTTACAACAATCTACTTACACACTGTGCAATCTCGTTCGCCACTTCTTCAGTCCTGTCCAAACTAAACTGCCTTCTCAATAACTTGCCGACCCTATCTTTCGGACTCAAACATTTATAGTGATTATAAGGAGTACTCAAATCCTCTTCCTCTATCCTCCTAGGTCTTCCGCGAAATCCGCACAGAGAAGAAGTCGAAGCTCCCAAAAGCGCCGCAGCGACTTCACTTGCGGACACTGGTGTCCCCAAGGAAACACCGGGTGTATCACTGGAAGTGCTTTTCACTATGTGATGCGAGTGATCGCTCTGATCCTGACTGCGGATCAAGCTGGAGAATTTCGAACATTCCATTGTTTTTATAAAAGTCGGATCGTGATGTAAGGATCTAAAAGAGAAAGGATATTAAATATTGATAATAATATATCAAAATAAGCAGACACTGTTGAATATAAACAGACACTATTGAAAATACAAAATATAATAAACATTAATTAAACTTAAATTAATTATGATATTATAGCTTTTTGAGTTTAACTTGTTACAGTTTAATTAGGTTACACAATCATTCATTATTGATTGGTTGCATTCATTGGTTTACCTGGACCACATCGGAATGTTGAAATGCCCGAAAGCCCTACACTAGTTACCTAAATAGCTATTTTATCTAAATTACCTTTAATATAACCGATTTTTTAATACAATTTTTTTATATTAAGAAAAGTATTTATCAGAAAGAAAAGTTGTGGATTAAATAAATCAATATGGAATCTGTATCAATATAAAACATTTCCATATGAATTGGAGCAATCGAGTGACACTACCTTCACATACAAAAAGCGAACCAAAAAAGTAAAGAGGATGATGCGAGTGCTCTGTATGCTAACTATCTACTCTATTTGCATCTTATATAGACCATAAAAACAGTTTTTTTCTTTCCTCGAGTTTTCAAAGGAAATTGCTGATATAGCATAAAAACCCAAAACACACATATTCAATAAAAAAAAATAACGAAATGATTGTGATTAATGTTATTGATAATGATTATTTCAATATAACCGAAACAATTAGAATAAATAGGCAAATAATTATAATGCACTATTATTATTTATTAATTATATCGTATGCTTAATAAAAAAAAACCTCTAGAAAGCCGTGGAAAATATTCTAGGTTGGCAACTCTAAAATCATATGTTATAATTATTATGTTTGACGTTTTATATATCAATTCCTAATGCGTGTAGCCAACATAAATTTCAAAAAAGATAAAATCATACCACTCGAGAGGTTTTTTTTATATTGAACATACGATATTACTAAATAAGTATATTTGATAAATTGCATTATTTTACCCTAAATGTAAGTATTATGTTATATAAATATCATATGTTCAATTAAAAAAAATCTCTAGAGTGCCATCAAAAATAATTATTATGTCTGACGTTTTATATCTCAATTCGTGAAGTGTGTAGCCAACTTAAATTTGAAAAAATATTAAATCATGACACTCTAAACGTATTTTCTTTTATTGAACATATGATATTTCGATTATTGAACGCTTCAAACGAAAATTGATACATTCTATTATTTGAACCTAAATGTAATTATTTTGTTATTTAAATATCTCAATTACTGCTTGTTCAAAAAAAATTAAAATGTTTTTAGTGTATTTCCAACTTTACAATATTTCAGTGTTTTATACGCGTGGCGCATGAAGTAAAATTTCGAGTTTAGAAAAGCCTAAAAATTTGGTTTGGCCGCTCCGCTTCGCGGAGCGACCAAACTAAATTTTAAGGCTTTTCTAAACTCGAAATTTTACTTCATGCTTAGTCTGGAAGTGGAAGCACTCGTTCGAAACTTTAACTCAACGTTTTTTATAAAATCGATGAATGACTGAAAATGTACAGCGTATACATTAAGTATATTTAACAGAAAAAAATTCAGTATATAATAGAATAAGTGATGTCTAAAAATGATAAAAACAAGAGCAGAATTTTACCTAAAATCAATTTTTAGAGCTAACTCTATAACTGCTCATCCGTTCATTTATTAGAATAAATATAATGAAAATTTCCGGCGCGTCCTGCATTTGTGAACATTCACAAGCGATTACCTATACTGTAAGTTTGCTTTATCGTGCTCACCATTGGGATTTTGTAAACTATTAGATATACGAAAAGGGTTAAATTAGACAAAACTTTCCATTTTCAATGTAAAATAAAAATACGTCACCAAAATTGATCCAGCGTCATTTGTTTTCAAGATATGGTGAAAGAAGTGAATATTTACTATGCTATAACTTTGTTGATTAGAACGATATATTTTTTTAAATAAACATTTATTTTCCCAATATTAAATTATACATTAATTAAAATAAAATAAACGCTCATTCCTAAGATTATTGTTTAGTTGTTTCTCTTCTCGAAGCTATCAGCTGGTAGAGAAAGAAGAAACATCCAATTTATTTGTTTCCTATTAATTAGTAACTAAATTAGTATCAGTAAAAGTATAAGAATATAAAAAACAAGAGTGAGAAAAAATGAAAATAAATAGGGTTTGAATAACTTTAATATACCAAAAACTAAATAGATAACATAAACATTAACTAAATATTACTTTTCTCTTCCCAAAATATTTAAGGCAACATCAGTCTCAATGAACTGAAATTTGAAGCGTACCCTAAATAACATCCGGGGACTCCAATCAAATTGACAGATTTTATACAGGCTATACTATTTTCAAGATATTGTTATATTGAGTTTTAATACAATTGAATAAAGCAGAAAAATGCAATTGTAAATCATTTGCCATTTTAAAAAAAATTGCTGCAATATCTAAAAACAAATGAGAGACCCTGTATAAAATTTTTAAACTCCAATATATTTCTAAGGACAAATTTAGGTTGTGTATAAAATCTTAGTTTCATATCTTTTTAATTAACAAAGTTATTGTGAGAATAGCATTTAATCGATTTTCACTTTTTTTCATATCTTTAAAACAACTGATGATTGTTGTTGACATGGTTCTACTCACAGTCAAAAGTATACATTTTCATCTAATTTAACCAATTTAGTGTTTGTAATAATCTATAATTTGTATCTAGCATTGATTTCAAAGACATGACGAAAAGAGTGAAAATCGGTAAAATATTATTTTTACTATAACTCTCTGAATGAAGGGGATGTTGACCTGAAATTTTGTTCTTAATGTAAGTAACTCGTTAAAAATACGAAGAAGTTCAGATTTTATATAGGGTGTTTTATTTTATGAAATATGAAAATTGCAATTTTAATTTAACATACAACACATTAAAGGATAAATTAGAAACACTTGGTTTGTTTTACTATTTGTGGTGAAACAAACCAAGCGATTTTAATGGATATCGATAGCTAACGCCATCTAATGCTTCATAGTGGCATCGTCAGTGACACGAATGCACAAAGTGCATATACAGGTCACTGTTTCGTCCACGAACGCGTAGAATTCTGTTTGTGAAACCAGAAAACAAATATCAAAATTGAATTTGTGTTCAGTATTCCGGCACACAAATTTAATTTTGATATTTGTTTTCTGGTTTCACAAACAGAATTCTGCTCGTTCGTGGACGAAACAGTGACCTGTATATGCACTTTGTGCATTCGTGTCACTGACGATGCCACTATGAAGCATTAGATGGCGTTAGCTATCGATATCTATTAATAGTTTTCACATATTGGCTTGAAATAGTCAGAAATGTTCGGTATTCCTCAGCACTGGGTCGGGACCACACTGAAGAGGACCTTGAAGTCCGAAACGCGTCTGTGGGTATCTGGTGCCGGAATACCTTTAATATTATTTCAAAATGTTTCACCAAGTGATAAATGAGAAAGTTGTTCAAGAAATACAACACATTATTTCTAACCTAAATTTTCTGCTCTAGTCAATGGTATAATAATCTAATACGGCTGCCATTAGAAAAATTAAACTATTATATAGTAACTTGAAAATGGAACACGCTGTATAAAATCTGTCAATTTAGTTGTGTTTCTCAATTGTCTTTTAGGGCAGCGCGGACCGGTGCCGGTCCGGAGGAGTAATTCTGCCGTCCGTGATTTTTATCAATTTACGTACATTTTGGTGATTTTCGTCAATGTCGAATTATAAGTCATAAGTTTTCAATGTTCGGAGATTTATAAATTTGCAAGATTTTCCCTAATGTTATCAAATTTCATTGTTAATTTTCACCATGAATCATGTTTTAAACACATGAAACAGGTAAACAGTTTTTGTAATTTCAAAATTCCACAATAAAATGATAGTAAACAATAATATTTAAATATATAAAATTCCTTGATGTTAGATCCGTGACAAATTTAGACCAAAAATACAGGTCCGGTTCACAAAATAGTTTAGGAAGCGCTGATTTACGGTACATTTCAAATTTCAGCCAGGTATCTATCTAAATAACAAAATTACAGCAAAAATAAAATATTTTCGATTTTCACTTTTTTGTCATATCTTAAAAACAAATGACGCTAGATGAAATCTGTGAACGCAGTTTTGTTTTGTATTAGAAATGAAAACTTTTGTCTAATTTAACCCTCTTCGTATCTCTAATAGATTAGAAAATCCCAATGGTGAGCACAAAAGAGCAATTACACGGTATATTGGTTTTGTAAATTAAATTCACTTGGTTTTGTTTCACTTATATGTATTTTATGTTTCAACTAGTTTCGACTTAATTCTAATATCAAGAATGATAGATATGTTAATTAATTAACAAAGCTTACATTTAATTTAAACAGTGAATAAAACTTAACACTGTAAATTCAGCATCAAAATGCAATAATTATATTGTTATACAAACTGAACAGAAGTTCAGTTTGTGTTGCTTTTTCGTTTAAATAATGTATTAAACTTTGTATAACACTATAAATTCTGCATTATATTGCATAATTTGTAGTGTTAAGCTACATTAACTATTTTAATTAAATACATGCTTTGTTAATTAAATAACGAAGATAATAATAATCGCTTATTATCCGTAGATCCAATTATGTGATAAATAATTTACCTTGTCGTCGAGTCTGTAGAATGTTCATCCATTCCTGTTCCCATGCCAATTCTGTCCATCGAGCCGTTGACAGAATTGGAATCGTCGTTGGAATAATTGTTCGACATCGACTTGCATATGATTAAGCTCTCATCTAATCTGCACACAAATCATAATTTCAACAAAATGAAAAAAATAAATAATCAACAATGTCACACTTACCCGTGACTCTCTCTAATTAGCCAGCATGAACAGAAAAATACACAAATATACATTATTTTTCAATTTGAAGCTTCTAACGAGTGTGTCCACTCCCAGGTTAAGCATGAAGTAAAATTTCGAGTTTAGAAAAGCCTGAAAATTTGGTTTGGTCGCTCCGCGAAGCGGAGCGGCCAAACCAAATTTTCAGGCTTTTTTAAACTCGAAATTTTACTTCATGCGCCACGTGTATTAAACACTGAATTAGTGTAAAGTAAGCAGTATATTTTGAACTTGCATCGGTGTTTTATACGCGTGACGCATAAAATAAAATTTCGAGTATAGATAAAAAAATTTGGTCGACCAAACCAAATTTTCAGGCTTCTCTAAATTCGAAATTTTACTTCATGCTTAATCAAGGCTTGGAAACGTTGGGTAAAGGCTTCAAATTGAAAAAAAAACAACGAGTGTTTTAAAATTTACAGCATATACATGGCGATATGAATACTAATTCCCATTTGCACCCAAGTCGATTAAGTTAATTAGTGATTAGTACTCCTTAAAAACACACCAATTTTATTTATAAATTATTTACAAAATCGCATATGAAAAATAAAAGAGACATTTTTATGATATCTTTCAAATTTAAAACATTCTTATATTCTAGAATTATGACTTAATCAGAGGTTTAGTCCATGATTAGTAGTTGGTTAAAGTTAATCAGTCGGGCTGGAAATGGGCCTAAGTATAAATTTTTTTTTTTTATTAAAACACAAAATCCAAGTGTAATTTTTTTTCTTTTAAGTGTATTATACTTAAAAGAAAAAAAAATTGAATGAACAAAGGGATAATAGAAAAGCGACACTTGGATTTTGAGTTTTTATAAATTTTTCATTATTAATACAAACATATTTCACCGCGGGTTAAGTGAGAAATTAGTTCACGGAAAAAAAATGGTAGATAAATGGAACTTACTCAATTGATGGTTAAGTGAGAAATTAGTTCATTATATTGAAACAAAAAGTTACATAAATGTAACTTACTCAATTGATGATTAAGTGAGAAAGTAGTTCATAATATTTCAAAGAAATGTTACAATAATGTAACTTACTCAATTGATGGTGGAACAGGGAGTGTTTTCGTGAATCCCGATTTTCCCAACAGCCAGTAAGTGTGCATCGTGCCTTTGCCCTTAATTTCCGTAGGCCCTCTGTATTCCAATTGATATCCACCAGCCTTTTCCAGGCGATCCTTCGTCGCTTCTGATAAGTGGATTCGCCACGCTGACCCTGAAATTTCAATGTAAAACAAAATTTATTCATAGGATATTGGACTTTGAAATTTAGAAAAAAATCTATAATGTATTACTATGATATTAGGAATAAATAGTAGATTGTTTGACAAGTTTTGAAAGCTTCGGTTTGCATGCGAATATGAGCATACTGTAGCTTTTTATATTGCTGCTTAACCAAATCGAAGAATACAGTATTTTTTGGTTGTGTGGCTTAATATGTTATTACAATATTTAAATTCAAAAAGAAACAATGAATAAAGTTACACTATCCAAATTAAAAAATACAAGCGGTCTCTTACTTCAAAATTAAGATTTATTGAGTGTTTACCTGTTGATTCCATTCGTGATGCGGTGTTGACGGTATCCCCGAAAAGGCAATACCTAGGCATCGTCAGGCCCACGACTCCGGCACAGCAAGGGCCTGTGTGTAAACCTATTCTCAGTCTTAGCGGTGTGCCAGGCAAATGGCGGATGCGAAATCTTCCGCTTTGGTGTAGAAGATCTAAGGCCATCGTGGCAATCTTACACACAAACAAAAAATAACAATTAACAATTATTAACGAAAACGTGAGAATGCGTGGACTAATGAGAAACAAATTTTGTATTGTAGAGTCTTCCATTTTGTTATACATGTCAATTTATCCATTAAAAACGTTTTAACTATGTTTATATAACACTATGCTACTATAGAGTTATACAAACAAAGTTAAAACGTTTTTTATTGATAATGAGAAACATATTTTAACATAAAATCAAGACCTGTATTTGTTCATTTTATATGGAAACATTGTCATTTTTCACTGACAATGTTTATATATTAATATAAAAAACGGGTAATTACATGTAATTATTTTTTATAGTAGAAATCACGAAACTTAAGCCCTGCCCGAATTTGCGAAGACAAACATCCCCACCAAACATAAATTTTAACAGGTGGGGAGAAAAAGGACAGATATACATTCGGATGTCAATTTTCAGATCTTGACTAACATTGTAACGAATGTATAAACTGTTAGCATCTCGGTTGCTTTGAAAAACAAATTACATATCTTAGATTGAGTCATATGACTCGGTGAATCTCAGAAACATCAAATACATTTAATTATATGTCTAATTGCGAGCTATGTTTCTGAAGTCAGAACCTACAGTTTATAGACACTCGTTATATAAAATGTTGACGTTAATAGTTTAAACATTTGGTTTGTTTATATTTTGAAATTAAAGAAGAATAAATTGTAACAATAAGCGCGAAATATAAAAATAATTAAGATTATAAAAAATTATGAAAAACTCTCAATATTGCCGAAAATGACAAAATTTTAAGAATGGTCGAATCGTGATGAAATGTAAAAAAATGTTGAAAAATACTAAAATCCTGAAAAAGTATAAAAAATTCTCAACAATTGTGATTATTCTTTTATTAAATGAGCAGTATATTTTTAACTTTACAATAATTCAGTGTTTCACACGCGTGGCGCATGAAGTAAAATTTCGAGTTGAGAATAGCCAAAGACGCTGTCAAATTCTTAGGGCATTTCTCAACTCGAAATTTTACTTCATGCTTAGTCTGGGAGTGGAAGACACTCGGTTGACAATTATCAATAACTTATTTTGCCTCTTTCAATTTTATAGAAAATTATAAAAAATGCATTATAATAATAATAATAATAATAATATATTTATTCTGTTACTGCCATACAGGGTATAGATACATTCGTCAATATAGTACGTTACAAAACATATACACGTTTTACAGTAAAATTAGTACTTGGATAATAGTTCAATAAATTCTTGACTAGAATACACTGCATTTTTGCACAAAATGTTTTTAATGGTATTTTCAAATCGTTTGAGTTGTAGATTCTTTATATATTGGGGACGTTTATTATATAAATTGCTTCCTGCGTATAATGGTGATTTTTTATATTGCTCTGTGGCAAATTTTTCAATGTAAATATCGTCAGAAATTCGTGTTTTGTAGCTATGTTTGTCTCTATTTTTGGAAAGAGAGTTTTTATTTTTATGTATATACTTTAATAATTTATAAATGTAAATTGATGGTGTCGTCATTATATGCTTAGTCTTGAATATCAATCTGCACGAATCTCGGTATGGTATATTAAACATTAAACTGATGATCCGTTTCTGGACTATGAATATTTTTTTCGCTTCAGATGCGTGTCCCCACACCGTAATTCCGTAACTTAGCAATGGATATACTATGCCAAAGTACGCTGAAACTAGCCCCGTTTCGTGCATTAAGTACTTTAAACGGCTTAAAGCAAAAAACGATTTATTCAATTTCGGCACTAGGACACTTATATGAACCTTCCATGAGAGATTTTTATCAACGTTTATTCCTAAGAATGTTGTAGACTCACTAATATCGATTGCATGATTGTTCATAGCAATTTCGTATTCTGATGGCATTACGTATGGATTTAAAAACTCAATACAAACTGTTTTAGAATAATTAATGATAAGGTTATTCTTATTGCACCATGTCATGAATTGAGCTATTATGTTGTTTAGTTAAATGTTGCAAGCATGTTTATCAGGAGCACTTACTATTATTGAGGTATTATTGAGGTATCATCCGCAAACATACAAACATGTGAGTCTAGAACATGCTCAGGAAGGTCGTTTATAAATAAAATAAATAATAAAGGGCCTGCCACGCTTCCTTGCGGTACCCCTAATGCTATATTGAATGGGTCTGATATAACATCATCTATTTTGATCAATTGTTTTCTGTTTTCCAAAAATGATTTAAACCAGTCATTTATAGGCCCACGGATTCCTAAAGCATATAATTTAGAAAGAATAAAATCAAAATCCAAACTATCGAAAGCTCGGGATAAGTCAAAAAAGGTACCTATTACTTTTTGTTTTTTGTCCATTAAATTATGTATTTGTTGAATAAAATCTATCAAGGCGGTTTCGGTAGAAAAGTTACGGCGGAACCCATGTTGCTTAGTGCTTACTTTGTGTCGGGAACATATAAAATTCATAACTTTATTACAAACAACTTTTTCGATTATTTTTGAAAAAGAACATAATAGGGCCACGGGTCTATAATTTTCAAGTAGAGTTGGATTTCCTTTTTTAAATAGTGGTACAACAGTTGCTAATTTTAATGAATTTGGGAATTGGCCAAGACATACAGATTTGTTGATAATGTCAGTTAGAGCTGGAGCAATCTCAGCAACACATTTCTTCAATGCAAGTATTGGTACGTCATCATAGCCTGTGGAGGTTTTTGTCTTTAATTGGCGGATTGCTTCCGTTACTTCCGATATAGAGACCGGATCAAAAAACATAGACGGATTTGTAGAACTACTAGAATCGGTTGTGCACGAAATTGAAAGACTGCATTTAAAGTGATTGTTTTTTTGTTCGGCTACATTTGTAGTAAAATATTTTCCGAAATAATTAGCTATCATTTGTTTATCAGTTATATTTATTCCATTTATAATAATTTCATTTGGAGCTTTTGAAACTTTTTTATTGCTGCTATTCCTGTATTTATTTATAATTTTCCAGGTAGTTTTAATAGCATTTTTTGAGTTCAATATTTCGTTTGAATAAAACTTCTTTTTTACAGTAGTAATATTTTTACGGTAGTTCCTTTTTAACACTTTATATTGACTATGGATAGTATTCGAATTTGAATCTCTCCAGAGCCAATATAATTTCTTTAAATTGTCTGCTTGCATTTTTAATTCGTGATTATACCATGGTAGTTTACGGACCCTTGATGAACGTGATTTTTTTTGTTTTCTTAGGAAAAACAATGATCAAAGCAACTAAGAAAGCAGCTCGAGAATTCTGTGTACATATCATCAATGTTTTGATAATTTCTATTTGGAAAATTATGTATTTCTTTACTAAACAGTGTTTTAAACTTGAGAATGTTTGACTCAGCATACATTCTGCTAGATATATTTACACATTTAGGCGTATCTGGATTTCTAGGGTGAATGTTTTTACATCTAATTGTTTATGCAGTGTGGTCCGAAATATTTGGTTCAATAATTTCAAACTCAACGTTTTCCAAAATTGTTGTTGCAATATAATCAATTTCATTTACCGTTATATTGAAACCACACCTTGATATTCTAGTTGGCTCATGGTTAACGTTATGGGAGAAGAGATTGAAATTCTTGAAAATATTTTTAAGCGTAGTGGATTCGTATGTGATTTCCCGATTATTTACATTGAGATCGCCGCAGAGCACTATTTGATCATATACATTGGAAGCCCAATTTAGTAGTTTAGTAAGCTCACTTGCAAAAATTTCAAAGTCACCGTTGGGCGACCTGTATATGTAAATGATACACACATTACAAAATTTTGTATCTTTTATACTGGCAATCGAACATTCAAAATGAAATTCTAGAGATAGTTTTTGAACGGAATTACAAATTTGGGCAAGATTTTCATTGATAAAAATTGCTGTTCCACCGTGAATATGGGTTGTTCTCGAGAATGCAGATATTTTCTTGTAACCGTGTATTACGCAAGAATTTATTTGTTCTTCTGTCATCCAGTATTCACTAATACAAAAAACATTGGGTGAGTAACTATTTAAAAATAATTCGATTTGGTCAATTTTGTTTGTTAAACATTGTACATTTAAATGGGTAATTTTCAGATCACTGTGTTTTAATGAATTGTCTTTATTGGGAAATCCTCTTGATGTATTGGATGTTTTTTCACAGAGGCGGCTTGTTGAAAATTTCTATTTGGAAATCTGTACCGCCTCACTGCTGCACCCTCGGGCCAAATTTCTGGGTTATAAACTTCTTCTAGTTTGCAAATTGGGAATGATACTTTAAAAGATGCTCTCGTAGAGTCATTTCGTAAAATCTCATAGTTAAATTTTATGTTAGGAGCTGTTTGTAACAAATGATTTTTTAAATTTTCAGCCGTTGTTTCCGGATTTAATCGATATACATGGAGATGACCCAACTTTTCAGCGGATTTATCGAAAGACGAGGATTTATATGCACCTATTATTGGTTTATAGTCATTTTTTACTGTTGTTTGTTTATTTTTATTACTTGTGAGGTCAATGTCGCTTTGGGAGACGGAGGTCTTTTTTGTTGATTCAGTTCCTGATAAGTTTTTATTTCCTGCTGTGTAGAGTGATGGTTTATCCTTCACACGGTTATCTTGTTTGGTATTGTAGATATCTGGTTTACTTTTACCTTTGTTATTTTGTCTGTTTTCAACCTTTAATTTATTACTCTGAGATGGCTCCACTGTGATCGTTTCATTATTATTATTAGATTTTAATAGCATAATGATATCATTTAGATCATTTACTCTGCCTTCTAATTGATTGTTGAATTTTTGTAATGTACTAACTTGGCTTTTCAGAAGATCGATTTCATTTTTGTGCTTTTCCCTTTCATCCTTATTTGGTTGTGAGGAGGAGTCGCTTAGGATTATGTTTGGTAAACAACAATGTAAATTCACTAATTTGTCCACGAAAACACCACCGATTTTTAGGACACAGTTTGGATGATATCTTCTCTTGCAGTCGACACAAGTTGTGAATTTTTTTACGCTTACACGACACGAACTACAAATAATTTCTTCAGCTTGAGTTGATTCTTTAGACGCCATCTTGTATTGAGTAAAGTCGTAAAATGATGAATGAATGAATTAAGAAAGTAAATAATTATTTTTTAAAATGAAAAATAAAAACTCAAACTGATATTCCATTAAAAATTGAAAACTTCAATTTTTATAAAAATTCATAAAAAGCATCGCGAATTTGAAATCTTAAAACTGAAAATCTGTCAGTTTTAAAAATATCGATTCTCTCGTTAACTTTTAAATTTTTGACAGTTTTAATAAACTTGTGTTAATTTTAAAATAAATGACGATTTACATTTACGTCATTGTTTCTAAAATTGGTGTTTTCGTGAGTTTTTAAAATTTCTGTTAGTTTCTAAAATATCGATGCTCTCGACAGTTTTCACGAACTTAGTAAATTGTTTATGAAAACTGTCGAGAGCATCGATATTTTAAAAACTAACAGAAATTTTATAATTTCACGAAATCACCGTCGTGAATTTAAAATTAAAATTCACGACAAACTTGAAGATTTACAAAAGAACTCAACATTTTGAAAATGAACGGAAATCTTATAATTTCATGAGAAAGCGCCGATATTTTTATAACTAATGAAAATCGTGAAAAATATCATGATTTTTTGAAAATTAACTTAAATCTTTGAACTTATATTTTTTAAAATTACCGGAACTTCAGAAAAACTGTAACAATTAAAAATTCTTGAACGAAAATTTAGGAAATTCATAATCTTGGAAATTCACGAAAAGTATCACCATTTTTTAAAATTAAGGGGGTTTTGCCGCTTATGAGTGTTCAAAATGTTTTATTTCATATAAGGCTTAATTAGTGATGGAGATTCACGAAAAAAAATGTATATTATGTACTTTTTACCTCTTTTAATATACAGAGAGTTTTATGTAACACCGAACATTTTCATAAAGAGAATTTTTCTTTCAAGTATACATATGCATACGTCGTACATTTTCCGACGATCGGTTTATTAAAAGAGTTTAATTTAAAGCTGTAAGCGAGTGTTTTCCACTCCCAGGCTAAGCATGAAGTAAAATTTCGAGTTTAGAAGAGCCTGAAAATTTGGTTTGGTCGCGTAGCGCGAAGCGCGGAGCGGCCAAACCAAATTTTCAGGCTTTTCTAAACTCGAAATTTTACTTCATGCGCCACCGGTACAAAACACTGACATATTACGAAGTTTAAAACACACCGCTAAACTTTACATTGAATCAGTGTTGTGTACCGGTGGCGCATGAAGTAAAATTTCGAGTTTAGAGAAGCCTGAAAATTTGGTTTGGCCGCTCCGCGCTTCGCGCTACGCGACCAAACCAAATTTTCAGGCTTTTCTAAACTCGAAATTTTACTTCATGCTTAGCCTGGGAGTGGAAAACACTCGCTTAAAGCTTTAAATTAAACTCTTTTAATAAACCGAGCGTCGGAAAATGTGCGACGTATGCATATGTATACTTGAAAGAAAAATGCTCTTTATGAAAATGTTCGGTGTTACATAAATTCTCTGTATGTTGGAAAAAATAGACAAGAAATGCGCCATAAACTATAAAAAAAATAATTAAGAACTTACTTTCAAATCTATTTTACTTGCTTATTCATTTTTAGATTATATTTCTGAAAACGGATTTACATTCACAAATCGAATCAGGCTATTCTAAACTTGAAATTTTACTTCATGCGCCACACGTATTAAACACTGATACATTTTAATGTTTAAAACATGCTGCTAAATCAGTTTGCTAACGCAGTATTTTGAAAACTTTGCATTAAACCAATGTTTAATACTTTCCTAAACTCGAAAATGTACTTATTAATCTGGGAGTGGAAAACCGTCGTTTAAACCTTTGAATTAAACTACATTAACAAATAATGAATGTGAGCAAATTTTCAGCATATGCATGTGTATACTTAAAAGAAAAATTCACTGTATATTAAAGTATTGTTAAGTTTTTGATAAAATATTTTTTTCCAAATATTTTTTTTAGAACTCGAAATGTTTAAGGAAATTTGAAAACATCAATCCTGCATAGATTTTGTGATGTGATCGAGTATACACATACAATATTTTTAAATTTTTAAAGCAAAAATAATTAATGTTTGAACACCGGCAAAACTTTAAAACCGTCAACATTTAAAAAATTACAAAAATTTGAGAAATTCACGAAAACTGCGCCAAAATTTAAGTAAATGACTAAAACCTTAAAAACCGCAAGGTTAAAGTCCTTACGGTTTTTAAGGTTTTAGTCATTTTTTAAAATTTTGGTGCAGTTTTAGTGAATTTCTTAGATTTTTGTAATTTTCTAAATTTTGACTGTTTTAAGGATGTTTTGCCGGTTTTCAAAAATTAATAATTATTGTAAATTCATAAAAATCTTGATTGATTATTTTTTAATTTAAAATTAATAAATTATACAAATATTTACTTCATGCGCTATCAAAATTCAAACAATTTTCTTTTGGATCCAGAAGTTCATTTAAGATATACTTCTTACATTATCAGTTTTTATATTAATTTCAACGAATATCAGGTTTTTTTAGGAAAAAATCAGATGCTTATATAAATTCACGTTTTTTCTTTTGTGATTATTCCATAAATTTGCACGGAACAAGTTTTGGATTTTAAGTGGTGGAGTTAATCAATAATTTAGATGATACATCAGATACATCTGATTTAGAAAATTAATTGTAACTGAAGTTCAATTCAAATTCAAATATTCCGCTAAAAATACATCACGCAATTGTAACAGTATGTACATTTGCGTAATGTATTTTTAACGGGAAATTTGAATTTGAATTGAACTACAATTACAATTAATTTTCTGAATCAGATGAGCTGATTTGAAGAAGAAGTGTTAATTTTCAGGCTATTCTAAACTTGAAATTTTACTTCATGCGCCACACGTATTAAACACTGATACATTGTAATGTTTAAAACATGCTGCTAAATCAGTTTGCTAACGCAGTATATTGAAAACTTCGCATTAAACCAATGTTTAATACTTTCCTAAACTCGAAAATGTACTTATTAATCTGGGAGTTGAAAACCGTCGTTTAAAGCTTTGAATTAAACTACATTAACAAACAATGAATGTGAGCAAATTTGCAGCGTATGCATGTGTATACTTATAAGAAAAATTCACTCTATATTAAAGTATTGTTAAGTACACGGCGCTTCAACATTTTTTGGTAAACAGAATTATTTTTTTTCTTAAATAGAATTATTTGAATACAGTTCGATTTGTACAATTCTACAATACTATTATTAATATGTTTACCTGTTCTGCATGATCTGGTACTCTAACAGGTAATCCTCCAACGACCATATAAGCATCTCCGATCGTTTCCACTTTGTAAACATTGTAAGCGTTTATCGTGGCATCGAAACACGTGTAGAGATCGTTCAGCAGGTCCACGACCTGAAACGGCGTCGAGTGCGCTGAAATCGTCGTGAAACCGACGATATCGCTGAAATAAATGGTGACTTCCGCGAATTCTTCGGGATCCACCGGCATGCCCAGTTTCAATTTTTCAGCCACCGAACTGAAACAAAAAAAACCTCATTCTGTATTTTAAATATAGAATTTATTTCAACAAAAATATATATAACAATTAAACGCTTTTAACTTTGTTTGTACAATACTTTTTTTATTTTACGTGACTGCAGTTTTGGCAACTTCATTAGCTTGCGAATTTATATATAAAGGCTTGCTATCATATATAAGAAGCTATTTGAAATTGACTATTTAATGTATTTTATTAGAACAATCAACACTATACGTGGTGTATCCAGAAAGTAAATTCCGTTTGTGTTTCTTGCTACCGCAGCGCTGCAATCACAATTTCTGGCATGAACTATAATTACCATTAGCTATTGTCAAGAAGACGTTTTTATAGTTTTGCTGCGTATTATGTACACTTGGTAGTGCTTGTTTGAAATGGCGAATAAAATTGAAAGTCCCGCCGCTAGTGAGATAATTTCTTTACTCAATGCGAATATTATTAAACCAGTTCACAATTATCAACAGATGTCTGAGGTGTACAGAGAAAATGTGAAAGTGATTCAATAGTAAGACAATTCTCACCCATCTCTTTACCACCATACCACTTTTCACAGTTTTAATAAGGAACGTGATAATGTGCATGATGACTAACAAAGTGAGCGTCCATCTTTGATTGGTGTTGAACTGGTTCCTGCAGTTGCAGAATAGATTCACGAAAATCGAAAGTGTACAATTTCTATTCTCTCTATGAGTCTTGGTGGCAAGAGGTTCAACAATGACGACGTAATCAAAGAATATGTTGTTACTTGGTTGACAACACAGGAGGCATTTCTTTTATAAAGAGAAAATACAAAAGTTTGTGCCACGCTTTAACAAGTGCCTACAAAATGGTGAAATTTTAATTCGTTTTTATATTTTGTAAATATTCTGCAAACTATTGGCAAACTCAATTTTTCTTTATAGAAAAATAGTTTAAGGTTTGAAGATCTTTCACAATATTTGTTTCTTAATATGTACAGAGTGTAGCATTTTCGATGGTATTTTCAAGTAAAGTACCATTTTTATGAATGAAATAACTTCCTTGTTTAAAAAGATATTGACATGCTGTGAAAACTTCCGTATGCATTTTTTTAAAAAGAATACGCTGATGATATTTTTAGAAAGCTTACAAAAAATGCAATCGACAGAAGTCAAGGCAAACAATGATTTGTATTTAAAATTACAGACACCTGTAATGAATTATTTGCACTCTATAACTGTAAACTAATGTTTCAAGAAGTCATCGCTAGATGTCAATATCAAATAAATACAATTTTGACAAAATAACATAACTTATAAAGGTTAAACCTAAGACGAAATCTGATATGATCAGCATATTCTACTAAAAAAAGGTTGAACTTAAGACAAAATCTAATATGATCAGCATATTCTACTAAAAAACGTGTCATGAGAACGTTTTACCCGCATGTCAATATCTTTTTAAATAGCACTAAATAGAAGAAGTTATTTTCATATTTAAAAGTGGACAAATTTTGACTTTTCACGTATAACTCAAAAACAACTGGAGATAGATAAATTTTGATTAAGTACATCAAATATGCTCTAAAAAAGAGCTCTGGAAGTATATATAAGTTATTGTTCATCATTCATATTTATTGTACTTTACTCGAAGAAACCATCGAAAATGCTGCTTACTTTATGGATATACCACGTATAAATTCATTACAATCATAAGATTTTCCTCTTTATCTAAGATTAAGTAAAAATCAGCATTTAATAATATGTATTAAGAAACCCGTCGCTAGATTTTTCATTGAAAAAGTACTAAATATTATTTATCAGAAGAATCATTACGATTTTATCTATAAATTAATCCGGATAATCAAGTTTCTCTCCTCTCCGTTTTTTATTTGAGTTTAAAGCGCTATTTTTTATTATTTATGCTAAAAGAAATATGGGGAGATGCAATTTCATATCTGTGCGTGTGCGTCGTTCTTTGCGAGATAAATTGAATAATATAAGAAATATTCGCTTGGAGAAACTTGCATGAAAGTGATAAAATGGCCTCATTTTCAGTTAAAACTGCGGGGATATTTTACAACGCCGAGAGAAGGAGACAAAAATAGAAAGCGAGGGAGATGGAAAGGATGGAAATAGATGGATTTAAAATCATCTAAAATTCCTTTATAAAAGAGTAATAAAAAAGAAAAACCAAGAAAGAAACAAAGAGAGATTATATTAGTTTACAAATGCAATGCTTTAAACCTCAAAATTATATTTATTTATTTAGGTCAATAGACTTCAATTTTTATAAAAAAATAGAAAATTATTGTAAAATACATTGATTGATCTACTGAACTAATTCATCAATGAATTAATTATGTATAACGAATAATAAATTATAGTAAAATCTAAGGTTTTAGGCAGATAAACCAGAAGACTATTATCATCTTAAAACTGTATATATACTCAATGACATTAGAAGCGTAACACCAAGAAGGAATGATTTTTTTAATTCATATTTTAGCAACAGAGTGACTATATTTAAAGCATACATTGATAACAATTTCAACCTTGTGCCTTTTATGTTTATTGTGAAAAAAAAATATGTCACTTTTTCTTTTTTGATAAAACTATTTATATGAGCTGTTTAGTACAGATGTTTTTAGTTTTCGTGTTTCCGTTGAGTGTGTTAAGCTTAAATAAAATGCCTCGAGTCCGAAGACGTCCACAATATCACCATTTGAGCGATTTTGACCGGGGTCGAGTTGTTGCTTATCGAGATGTCGGTATGTCCTATCGCGAAATTGCCCGCCGTATTGATTCCACTGCAGCAACTGTAATACGTGTGTATCAGGTATGGACAGAAGACAGAACGTCAAGATCGGCGCCTAAGACAAATAGCCCTGCGAGACCGTTTCGCTACTACGCGTCAAATCGGTGATCAATGGATTGGAGAAGAAGGTCCGTTAGTATGCGAACCTTATATCGCCGCATTCAATCCTTTGGGCTTCTTTCGTACCGTCCAAGATTAGTGCTTCCTTTAACAGCGAGACACTGTCGCCAAAGGTTGGACTGGTGCAGAGAACCGCAGCATTGGGAGGCAGAATGGCACGATGTCGTATTCAGCGATGAATCACGATTTTGTCTAGGCACGCATGATGGCCGTAGAAGGGTACGACGCTACCGTGGAGAACGACCTGATCTTAGGTTTGCTATTGAGAGGCATGTACACAGGACTGCTGGAGTAATGGTTTGGGGGGCTATTGCTTATGGTAGTCTTATTTAGATGGCCGCCCAGACGTACTTTTTCAACAAGATAACGCACGTCCCCATATTGCTCGTCGAACTATGAACTTTCTTAATGAAGCTGGTGTTAATGTTTTGGCGTGGCCGCCGCGTGGGATATCATGGGAAGAAGAATATTCTCTTTGCACCATCCTCCACAGACTCTAGCACAGTTGATCGATGAAATTCAAGTTGCTTGGAACGAGATGCCTCAAGAAGACATCGACCATCTCATTTTGTCGATGCCCAGACGTCTACAGGAGTGTATACAGCAAAGGGGTCGCCAAACACATTATTAATTTTTTTTAGATTGTTTTTTAATAAAATTTCTTGAAAATGTAATCATATTATTCTTGATGTAACACTACCATACTGGCAAAAAATCAAGTTAAAATAATAACTCCTTCTGGGTGTTACGCTTCTAATGTCATTGAGTATACATTAAATTTAAATGTATCGAGCGAAATTTTCTTTTAAGTATACATATGCATACGCCGTAAATTTGAAGCGTTAAACGAGTGTTTTTTACTCCCAGACTAAGCATGAAGTAAAATTTCGAGTTGTACTTTCGAAATTTTACTTCATGCTTAATCTGGGAGTGGAAAACACTCGTTTGAAGGTTCAAATTGAACTCTTTTAAAATAACAACGAATAAATGAATAAAGATATGTATCCTTCTCTCCCTCTCTGTGCGTGATTTTTAAGATCATTCATTGATGTTTTGGTTTTTTCTAATTTCTAATTATTCATAATCAGTAATTAGAATCAGACAATCTTCCAACAGAAACACAATATAATATCTAATGCAAAGCGGAGCGGCCAAACCAAATTTTCAGAATTTTCTAAACTCGAAATTTTACTTCATGCGCCACGCATATAAAACACTGGTACTAAGTGATGTTGAAAGTATATTACTTTAGTATACTGTTATTGCGGTCCGTTTTAAAACTTCAAACTAAATCAATGTTTTATACACGTGGCGCATGAAGTACAATTTCGAGTTTAGAAAAACCTGAAAATTTGGTTTGGACGCTCCGCTTCGCGGAGCGACCAAACCAAATTTCAGGCTTTTCTAAAGTCGAAATTTTACTTCATGCGCCACACGTGTAAAACACTGGTTTTAAGTGATGTTGAAAGTATACTACTTTAGTATACTGTTATTGCGGTATGTTTTAAACTTGAATTTAAATTAATGTTTTATACGCGTGGCGCATGAAGTAAAATTTCGAGTTTAGAAAAACCTGAAAATTTGGTTTGGACGCTCCGCTTCGCGGAGCGACCAAACCAAATTTTCAGGCTTTTCTAAACTCGAAATTTTACTTCATGCTTAATCTGGGAGTGGAAAACACTCGTTTAAAGGTTTAAATTGAACTCTTTTAAACTAACAACGAATATCTACAGATTTTCAGCATATACGCTGTAATTGAAATATATATACTTAAAAGAAAAACTCCCTGTATATTGTAATGGTTTAAATAAAGGTATGAATCCTTCTTTCTCTCTCTTTTTATCTTTATCTATCTCTCTTTGATTTTTAAGATCATTCATTGATGTTTTAGTTTTTTGAAATTTCTAATTATTTATAATTAGTAATTACAATCAGACAATCTTCCAACAGAAACACAATATTGCAGAAAGAAACAAGTCGGGTTATTTTTATTTGCCCTTCGGGATATTCAATCTAACGAGATTCGTAAATTTCAGATTTATTAAATACGTGTTATAAAACTTCATTCATTTATGAATGAATGGAGAGAGAAAATGCTCGACCGAAAGCACAGGCTAAAATCACTTTGCGAGCAAAGAGGAAAAAAATAAACGGGAAAGTAAAAACAGAGAAAAGGCAAGAACGAGACAAATTAGGACTAGTGTATCGATTTCCCCCCATGCATGGCACAACAAAACTTTTATTAATCCAACACCAAGATAAAAATAAGAAGAAAATAGACAGACAAAAACACGATCATAATTAAGACACCCTAATGTTCGGTTTCATCAACTTTAGTTTAAATTATGTTTGAGTTTGACTTTCGTTTAATTTTTAAAACGACAGTTTGTCGGCAAATAAAATATATTATTAGTTGCAAATCAATAAATCCAATCAATGAACTTAGTTATTGGTAATCCATCACAAGATTAAAATAAGATAAGGATAAATGCTTTGATAAACATATGCATAAATGAAATTGCTAATACTTAGCTTTGATAAATGCTGAGCATTTTTTTAAATAAAGCATTTGAATACGCATTTAAAAACATGTTTATATATTTAAAATATTCAAATCTAAACACGTTAATCGCCACCTTTATAACAATAAAAATATTACCTCAAACCACTGCTTAAGTGTTTGTTTCAATTATACAAAATAATAATGTAAACATTTGAAGGGACATAAACGTTTTTAAATGTTCAGGCCACCTAGTTTATATATCTATATCAGGTGTTGATTTGGCGGACGCAACATAGGAAATCGCTTGTTGATTTTGAAGTGTTCAAATATTGGCTTCCCTATATATTTAAGAGACAAAATGTATTTCACTTTTTTGTAGAGGGATAAATTCTAAATTTATGAATGTTCACACTTAACACTTTACGTTTCTCTAAGTTAAAATAATTAAGAAAAAATTATGTGATTTTATAAAAATAATGACATACTATGGAATTGATACAACAATTGCAGATATTCCCTGTTTTTTTAAAGTTCAATTCATAGCTTTAAACAAGTCTTTTCCACTCCCAGACTAAGCATGAAGTAAAATTTCGAGTTTAGAAAAGCCCCGTGAAAATTTGTCGGAGGTCGCGCAGCGACCCGAGACAAATTTTCTGGGCTTTTCTAAACTCGAAATTTTACTTCATGCGTCACGCGTATAAAACACAGATTTCAAGTGAAGTTCGAATATACATAAATTTTACAATATTTTAGTGTTTTATACGCGTGGCGCATGAAGTAAAATTTCGAGTTTAGAAAAGCCCAGAAAATTTGTCTCGGGTCGCTGCGCGACCCGAGACAAATTTTCTGGGCTTTTCTAAACTCGAAATTTTACTTCATGCTTAGTCTGGGAGTGGAAAACACTCGTTTAAAGCTTTAAATTGAACTCCTCTAAAAATCAACGAATGTCAGAAAATTCACAGCTAAAATAATTAAGAAAGAGTAATGTGATTTTATAAAAATAATGACATACCATGGAATTGATACAACAATTGCGGATATCAAATTAGCACAAGATATTGCTGTTACTTAACGACAAAAAACATAACGCAAACATCGTGATAACTGTGGTCTGCATAATACAACTTTATTAAGAGGATTTTTTCTTGTATAGTGTAAATCATTTTGAAAACATTTACTTTAATCAAGTGACTGCGATATCTTTTGCCATTTTAACATCCGCAATTGTTGTTTAACTTTTACTTTTTCTTAATTATTTTAGCTTAGAGAAACGTAAAGTGATAAACGTTAACACGAATGAATTCAGATATTTTCGCTCTACAAAAAAGGTAAATACATTTTGTTTCTAAAATAAATATCGGAGCCAAAATTTGAACATTTCAAAATTTACATGGGATTTCCTATGTTGCGTCCGCTAAGTTAACATCCGGTATGGTTATACTAGTTGTGTGGCACGGGCAGCACTATGATTTAAAAGTTGTTTCTGGATGCGGCACAAGGTACACGACGCGGGGCCTAAACGCAAATTTAACTGCGTCACAAGTGAATGCCGCGCGATCAACGTGTTGAATATGTATTTGAATGAATATTCGAATACTTCAACTTTAAAAACGCTCAGCCTTACTGTAAGTACAAAAATAAATCAACTCGATTGGTAATATAATCTAAAATAGTAAACAAAGCACAATCTGAATGATGCATTTTCTGTTGTACAAGCTTCAAACATAATAAAGTACTGTTCCTCGAGATCCTCTCGAAAGAGACTCGAGTTCCAGCACGAGAGCGTAGTTTTTTTCCAATCCAATAGATATTTCAGAGAGGATAGGGATTTATCCAGTGACAGGGCCGGCTTAAGCCGCACGAGATCTGTTCATTGGATAGCGAGGGGGATTTTATAATTGGATTACACATGAATTTTCCAACAAGCAACACAAATAAAAGCTGTTTTGTATTGATTTAAGAAATTATTCGATGAAAAATATCACAGTGGTTCTTCTAATAAATAATGTTAAATAATGATTTTTTTAAAATTGATGCATCTTGGACATTTCTTAACAAATTCAATATCTTGAGGAGAAAATTAAAATATTATCAGTAATTCTTCGGAAAAAATGTATCAAGCGATTATATTGTTTGAAAAATTGTAAATACATAAAAAATAGCTGAATCACCCAAAAAATCACAGGTTTTATTTGAAAATATATGCACTTTAATATCCTGAAAAGAAAACTTAAATATTTAAACTCATATTTGTGAAATATTGTATTAAAGTGAAAATTTCTTTAAAAATCGATCTAAAGGGAGTGTTTTGTTGAAAGAATTGTAAAAAAATAAATAATAATTAAATTAGATAAACAACTACAGGATTTATTTACAAATACAATTACTTTAATATCCTTAAGAGAAAACTTAAATATTTTTACTCGTATTTGTAAAATATTGTATAAAAATGGAAACTTGGTTAAAAATCGATCTGAAGCAAGTGTTTTGTTGGAAGAATTTAAAATAAATAAATCATAATTAAATCGATTTAATAATCACAGGATTTATTTACAAATACAAGTAATTTAATATCCTAAAGAGAAAAAAAAATCTGTGATTGCTTAACTGATTTTATTGTTATTTATTTTTTTTACAATTCTTCAAACCAAACACTCGCTTTAGGTCACATTTACCTAAATTTCCATTTTGATACAATATTTTACAAATACGAGTGTAAATATTAAGTTTGCACTCGTATTTGTAAAATATTGTATCAGAATGGAAATTTAGGTAAATGTGACCTAAAGCGAGTGTTTGGTTTGAAGAATTGTAAAAAAATAAATAATAATAAAATCAGTTAAGCAATCACAGAATTTATTTACAAATACAAGTACTTCAATATCCTAAAGAGAAAACATGAATATCTTATCTGATAGTAGTGATCATAGTATACATTTTGTTGAATGTCGATTTGATGCAATTGATTTGTTTAAAAAAACTGTAAAAAAATAGATAAATTATTATTCATTTATCTTCATAATGATACATTATTTTACGACTTTTCTTAATATTGCATTTTTTTGTGTAAAACAGAAAAAGAGAAAATAAGCCGTTGAAAATTGTCGAACGAGTGTCTTCCTCTCCCAGGTTAAGCATGAAGTAAAATTTCGAGTTGAGAAAAGCCAGAAGAATTTGGATTTGGACGCGCAGCGTCCAAATCCAAATTCTGGCTTTTCTCAACTCGAAATTTTACTTCATGCGCCACGCGCTTAAAAACACTGATTTATTCTAAAGTTCAAAATATTATACAATTTGATTTGTTTGAAATTTTATCACTTTTCCACAATTTTCGCTGATTTTATTTGTAAATTCTTAAAAACTGTTTTAATAAATTTACATTTGCTTATCACAAACGCACAAAAAACAATTGCATTCTTGCACACGGATTTCGAGAAGAACGTATTTTTTTAAGATTTTTTTAAACCCGAACATGAATTAGTTATTAATTGTAATTAAAATTGCACAAATACAAACGTTAACAAATTCCGACAGAAAGCATTAACATGACCAAATTATGTAATTTATTATTCAAAATAATAGTTACTAAACTGTATTTTGCTAAATCAACTACGTTCTTTTTAAGTAAAACTTTTTTTAAAGCGCTAAAACTCCTGAACAACAAATAGAGATTTGACCTTCGTTTATATGAACATTTTATTATGAAATTGAATCTACTGTTAATTTTGAAAGCTTATAAAAAGGCTAATTAATCACCCTGTATATACATTTTCCGACATTCGTTCAATTTGAAGCCTTAAACGAGGGTTTCCACTCCTAGACTAAGCATGAAGTAAAATTTCGAGTTTAGAAAAGCCTTAAAATTTGGAATTATTTACAAATACAAATACTTTAATATCCTGAAGAGAAAACTTAAACATCTTGTCTTATTTTTCTGGAAAATTGTGTTAAAGTAGTGATCATAGTATAAATTTAGTTATATGTCGATTTGATGCAATTGATTTGTTTAAATAAACTGTAAAAAATAGATAATAAATTAATCAATTTAATTACAAGTTTTATTTAAAAATATATGTACTTTAATATATTGGAGAGAAAACTTAAATATTTTAACACATTTTTGTAAAATATTTTATCAAGATGGAAATTTAGCTAAAAATCAATTTAAAGCGAGTTTTTGTTGAAAAAAATGCAGAAAAATAAATAATAATTAAATAATTATTTTAAAATGACAGAAATTATTTATAAATACATGCAATTTGATATCCTGAAGAGATAACTTAAATATCTCTACTGGTTTTTGTTGGAAGAATTGCAAAATAATAAATAACAATTTATTAAAAAATGATTTTTTTTTTAAATTGATGCATCGTACAAATTTTTTAACAAATTAATGCAATTCAATATCTTGGGGAAAAATTAAAATATTATCAGTGATTCTTCTTAAAAATTGTATCAAGCCATTATATTGTTTAAAAAATTGTAATTGCATAAATATAAGTTGAATTAATCTAAAAATCACAGGTTTTATTTAAAAATATATACATTTTAATATCCTAAAGAGAAAACCTTAATATTTTGACTCGTGTTTGTAAAATATTGTATCAAAGTGGAAATTTGGTTAAAAATGTGAAAAAATAGATAATAAATCAATTAATTTAATTACAAGTTTTATTTAAAAATACATGCACCTAAATATCTTAAGGAGAAAACCTAAATATTTTGACACCTTTTTAAAAAATATTTTATCAAAGTGGAAATTTAGCAAAAAATCGATCTGAGGCGAGTTTTTGTTGAAAGAATTCTAAAAAAATAATTAAATATTAATTTATTTAAATAATATTCAAAGTATTCTGCAACCAAGAATTTGCAATTTCATTTATAATTAATTTATAAATCACAAAATATATTACAAAATACGTGCACTTTAATATCCTGAAAATAAAACTTAAATATCTTTGCTGGTTATTGCAAAATATTGTATCGAAGTGGTAAAGCGAGTAATTTGCAAAAAAAAAATCAAAAAGCTAAATATATCAAAGTGGAAATTTAGTTAAAAATCGAAGTAAAGCAAGGATTTTGTTTGAAGAATTGTACTAGACCAAAAAATAAATAACAGTCAAATTAATTTAAAAATCATAGGTTTCGTTTAGAACTTCAGTTTTCTATAGAAAATCACGACTATTTCCTTACCTTGGCAGCATTCTATTTAATAGTTGTTCAGTCTTCTTTTTCTCTATGTCCAATTGTTCAGTCCTCTCCCTGATGAGCTCCTCTAAGTTATTCGAATATTTTTCCAACATTTGAAACATCGTGTCGACGATGTTGACTTTTCTGCCGTGATTGAGCTTCTTAAATTGATCGTGGACCGCGTTGAAATCGGGCCTCATCTCGGCCTGTTCCGCCCAACACTGCCTCATTATGTTGATCGCCTCAGGAGGCGCGGCTCCTTTGCTCACTGAGGGACGGATCAGAGGTGGCGGATGCTTCACTTTCTCAATAATTTCTGTAAAAAAAAGTAATAAAATAGAAATTTAAAACAAAATATATGTATTTGGAAAAATACAAAACTGGAATTGAATTTCTGTGAAAATTAAGAAATGAAGATATCAGAATAGGCGGATGATTTACTTTCTTAATCACTACTACTTAAACTAAATAACAAAATAGAAATTTAGAACAAAATATCTGTATTAGGAACGATACAAATCTAGAATTGAATATCTGTGAAAACAAAGAAGCGGAGCGATCAAACCAAATTTTCAGGCTTTTCTAAACTCGAAATTTTACTTCATGCTTAGTCTAGAAGTGGAAACTCTCGTTTGAAGCTTCAAATTGAACTCTTTAAAAAAACAATGAATGTCGGAAAATGTATGTGTAGTTACTTAAAAGAGAAAATCTTTGTATATTCCATTTATTTCAATATTTTTCATGCTTTACATTCTTAATAATTTCAGCAAAAAAATTGAAAAAATCGAAATTTTGAACAAAATACATGTATTAAGCAAAATAAAAATCTAGAGTTAAATCTCTGCGAAAACAATGAAACGAATATATGAGCAATAAAACAAATAAATGCGAAATTAGAATTAACGCACCCGGCGCTTCCACCAATTATGTTCCGTCGCATAATTTCAAAATACCTTTTCTAATCTAGAAAAACTTCACTTATGTTTCATTTTATACAAATAAAATTAAACGAACGATGTTCTTACAAATTTTTCGTCTTGTGATATTAATTGGAGCAGACACCGAGACGCATTTTCGCTACACGAGAAACCTTTCACAAACAAAAGTTGATATACGCCGAAAGTTTTCTACCTCTGCCTAAATTCTTTAGTTTTCAATAAAAAAATTAAGGACATAATATCTGTATTAAGAATGATAAAAATCTAGAATAGAATTTCTATGAAAATACAGAAATTAAAATCTTAGAAGGGGCCGGATGATCCACTTTCTCAATAATTTCTGCAAAAACAAATGAAAAAATAGAAATTTCGAACAAAATAACTGTGTAAAGCAAGATAATAATCTAGAATTAAATTTCTGTAAAAATAAATAAATGAATATATATACAATAAAACAAATAGATGCTAAATTAGAATGAACGCACCCGGCGCATCCACCATTAATGTTCTATCGCATAATTTCAAAATACCTTTTCTAATCTAAGAAAAATTTACTTATCTTTTATTTTCTACAAAGAAAATTAAATGAATAATGTTCTAAACAATTTCTCGTTTTGTGATATTAATTAAAGCAGACACCGAGACGCATTTTCGCTACACGAGAAACCTTTCACACACAAAAATGGATTTACGTCGAAAGTTTCCCACCTCCGGTTAAATTTCATTTTCGCGCTTTCATCCCCCGATATTGAGCTCGAATTAACAGCCAAAACTTAAGTCTTAACTTTTGAGACGACGAAAAGCCAATAATAAAGTTCGGTGATTATTTAAGTGAAATTGAAATTTTGCATCCATAATTTATCAAACAGTTTTTACAATATACCTAATATACAAGAAATTGTTCTTATGTTTGTTATTTATTTAATAATTTTATTTAATTTAAAGCTTCTTACGAGTGTTTTCCACTCCCAGACTAAGCATGAAGTAAAATTTCGAGTTTAGAAAAGCCTGAAAATTTGGTTTGGTCGCATAGCGAAGCGAAGCGAAGCGAAGCGACCAAACCAAATTTTCAGGCTTTTCTAAACTCGAAATTTTACTTCATGCGCCACGCGTATGAAACACTGATTTCAATTGAAGTTCGAAATATATATACATTTCATAATATTTCAGTGTTTTATACGCGTGGCGCATGAAGTAAAATTTTGAGTTTAGAAATACCTGAAAATTTGGTTTGATCGCTCCGCTTTGCAAAATTTTACTTCATGCGCCACGCGTATGAAACACTGATTTCAATTGAAGTTCGAAATATATATACATTTCATAATATTTCAGTGTATTATACGCGTGGCGCATGAAGTAAAATTTCGAGTTTAGAAAAACCTGAAAATTTGGTTTGATCGCTCCGCTTCGCGGAGCGATCAAACCAAATTTTCAGGCTTTTCTAAACTCGAAATTTTACTTCATGCTTAGTCTGGGAGTGGAAACTCTCGCTTGAGGCTTCAAATTGAACTCCTTATAATAACAATGAATGTCGGAAATTTTATGTGTAGATACTTTAAAGTAAAAATCTCTGTATATTCCATTTATTTCAATATTTTTCATGCGCACTTTTTCAATATTAGAACAAACATTTTGGAAATAGTTTAATACTTCTCTATATTAAAAATTAACTAATAAACACCAAGTGTTTTAATTATTAGTTTATATTTTAAAATGTTTTTCCACTAGATAATGAGAAATTAATTAAAGATTACTGTATTAATAATATAAATTATGATATTAAAACTGAGTATAAATATTATGTTGCATCTACTTACGTCATTATTTTATATTATTCTACTTATGTCATTATTTTATATTAGTTTAAACTGTATTCCTACTTTGTAATGTGTAATTTTATATTTTGATTCTAGTTTGATTCTATTAAAAATATTTCTAATTCCATCGTCTGGTTAATTTATTTATAATAATGTTAGTTCTTATAACTAATAAATCTAATATCAATACATATTGACTTGTGTAAACTACGTACATGGTTTAAGCATAAATAAATTACTATTACTACCATTACTATGTATTCCTACTTTGTTGTGTGTAATTTCATATTTTGATTCTAGTTTGATTCTATTTAAAATATTTCTAATTCCATCGTCTGGTTAATTTATTTATAATAATGTTAGTTCTTATAACTAATAAATTTAATATCAATACATATTGACTTGCGTAAACTACGTACATGGTTTAAGCATAAATAAATTACTATTACTACCATTACTATAACTGATATTTTCCGAATATTTAAAGTAGTCGTAACTCGTGCACATTTTTCAAATTGTTCAAGACTTATAATCAGCATTTCTGCGCTGAAGTTTATTTTTTGTTTAGTACATTATAACAACCATGAAAGTTATTTATCGGCATTTTGCTTGTGTTGTTGTGATGTTTATGTAAGCTCGTTAAATTCTGAAAATATATTACCATCTCCGGAGTAATTTCGTTAAGAGCGAGTACATGAAAATGAAAATGTTTAGGCGGAAGCATTATTCCTGCCCCCCCCCCTCTTTTACGGACGTGACTCTTGATAAAAAGGGAGATTAATAACATTAATAACAATAAAGAAGATTATAAAAGGGAGAAAAAACAAATCATTAACGATAAAAGGAGAGTGAATAATTATTAAAAAGCGAGAATAATAACTTTAAAGAGGAGTGAATGATTATTAAAAAGCGAGAATATTAAAGAGGAGCGAGTGACGATTAAAATAAAATTACCGAGGTTAATGAAAAGATAGAGAAATAAATGTATTTGTTGTTTTTTCTTATTTCTGTAAAAAAAGCTTACCTTCTGGGGTGAGTGCGAGCATACAAAAAGGCTCTCCGCGCACGACGACTTCCTGCATTATTATGCCGAAGGAGTAAACATCTCCTTGTTGTGAGCCCTTTTTCAATAAACTGGCGTGCCTCATAAGTTCAGGAGCACTCCATAATAAATCTGAAAGAATAAACAAATATAATTATTTATTCACACCAAACAACACAGACTTAAGTTTGTTTAAAAAAATACCTATCAATATAAGAAACAATTTAAACAGGGTATGCTCTAGAAAAAAAATGTTTACACCAGTTTATTTCAACATTTACCTAGTAAATTAATTAAGTTGGTTTTTGAATTTATTACTATACCTCGGTAGTTATTGAGGATATCAAAAAATGATTGTAATATTTTTTTTTAAATAGTATATGACTGAAAGAGAAAGTTTATTTTTTTAATTCTAGCTTTAATTCTAACAGTAGGTTATCCAATTTGAAACGATTACCATTGTAACCATTTAAATTATAATCCACATTTATAATGTGAAACAGTAAGTGTATGCTTTTTTGTTTAATAGAACTGTACTAAGATGGACACATTATCATTTTTTATTAATCAATTAAATAACTAATGTGTCGTGTTGAATTTCAGTGACTCAATTAGTAAACTCTGTAGAACGAACTTATCTTAAACTCGTTAGACGATTACCGTCTAATTTGCGGATGGTTGAGGATCGGTCGGTTAACGAGACAATTTGTCAAGTGTTTAGTTTTCGTGGGTTTAGCGCTCGGAAATTAATATCTTGAAACTTGAACGCGCGTAAATCATAGTTTCGAGATTGCGCATCCGAGCGGTAATTCTCCAAATTATTTGCATATTTCAGCAGAATTTCCCGTAGAAACGGTAATTTAGCGCTTGTTAATCCCGCAGGTGTTAGCAAGATTTTGTTGTTGTTTGAAGTGCATTTGTGGTTAATAATTTATATGCAGGCATTATTTTGACGAGAGATTATAATTTAGTACATTAATTAGGAATGTTGATTTAGGCGCCAATGTTTTTTTTGATGATCTGTGAAAAACAGTAGGCATTCACTAAACTAACATAGGAATTTAGTCATAATATATAAAATTACGAAAAAACTATTCGTGAAAATGCAAACAGTGTCTTATTAATTAAGACACTGTTTGCATTTATTATTATTATTATTATTATAATGTCTTTATTTAATTTAAAGAAATACAATGTTTACAATTATCTTTTATACATTTCGCGTAGGCGAAGTTCAGGCAGGCCTAAGCCTGTTACTGCTCTTCCACTTAACCTACTACTTCCAAACTTAATAATTAATTCTATGTTTAGCGACTATTTATTATTAGACAAAATAAAATTTGAGACTTCTAACTTTAGTAACTTCAGAGTTCACCACGTAAGATTAGGATACGCACATTTGTTTTAAAATTATTTAAGCTGAGAGATTTCAGGTGTTCCGGAATTTTATTAAACGTTTTGTAAATGTTGTATGAAAATGACCTTTTAAAAAATGCGGTTTTATGTTGTGGAGGTGATATTAAACCCCGAAATCTAACATTGATGTTATGGACATCGGTGCGGAATACAATTCTACTGTATAGGTAAGGTGGAGTGCGTAAATTTATTATTTTAAAATAAAAAAACTGCTGAATGTACTGCTCTCCTATCAGCCATCTTTATCCAATTTATCTCGTTAAATTTTTCTGAGATATGATCAAACTTTCGGATTCCAAAAATTAAACGAATGCATGAATTTTGTATTTTCTGTATTCGATCAGAAGTTACTTTATCTAGGCATGTATTATACACGGTGTCAGAAAAGTTAAAGTGACTTAACACCAAGGTATCACATAATATTTTTTTTGTGTGAATACTTAAAATATTTTTGTTTGCATAAATCATTCTGAGATTAGCGTAGGCTCTAGAGATGCATTTACTAATGTGTGACTTGAAGCGTAATTCCTCGTCAATAATTAGACCTAGATTCCGTATGGAGTTCGTGAAGGATATATCAGATCCATCTAATTTTATTTTAAGTAGGGATTTAGCGACCTCGCGTTTGTTTTTAGGACCAAACACTATTGCGGTAGTTTTCTTAGAGTTTATTTTAAGGGAGTGTTTGCTCGATATATACATCAGATTTGACAGGTCTTTATTTATATTATTGCTGGCGGTTTCAATGTCTTCTAATTTGAAAGAATATAATAACTGAGTATCGTCAGCATACAGATTACAAGTACAATGTTCGAGGTTTTTTGACAAAGATGATGTATATATCGAAAACAAAGTTGGTCCCAAAATTGAGCCCTGCGGTACACCAGCTACAGGAGTGGCATAGTCAGATCTCAATTCATCAATTTTGACAAGTTGTTTCCTGTTGCACAGAAAGTCCTCTAACAAAACTAGTGCATCTGCACTGAGCCCTATATATTTTAGTATGGCAAGTAATAATTTGTGGTTAATAGTGTCAAACGCTTTACTATAATCTAGTAAAATTAGACAAGTTAACTTGCCAGTGTCTGTAGCAGAGATTATATCATCAGTGACATTTAACAGTGATGTGGCGCAGCTATAGTTGGTTCTAAATCCTGATTGATTTGCTGGAAGTATATTGTTAGTTTCAATGAAGCTGGAAAGTTGTTGTTTCATGACTTGTTCGAGGACTTTAGAAAGTACGGGAAGTATGCTGATAGGTCTGAGATCACCAATCTCACATGGATTATGTATTTTCGGAATAAGGTTAACGGTGGCTATTTTCCAAGCATAGGGAAAGACTGATTGTTCTAAACAGCAGTTAACAATGTGGTAATGTATGGAAGTATATAAGGACAACAGATCTTCAGCATGTGTATGGATAGACAATCCGAACCAATAGCGTTAGATGTGATGTCAGACAATATTTTGTTAATTAGATCTGGACTTACATTGTGAAAACGAATTGATCTTTGGTTCCAGGGCAAGTAGAATTATTGTAATAATTAAGTAGATCATTATCAGCTGTTGATTTTATTGAATTAGTAAGATATAGATTGGCATAGTTAGGGTCTTTTAGGTGGTCAGGAATATCATAACTTTTCTGTTTAACAATGCCATAGCTTTTAAAGTATTTCCATGTTAATTTAGGTTTGTTATTTATTATATATTGGAGGTAAGCTTTTTTTTCGCGGACAATTGCAGCATTTACATAGTTACGCCACTGTTTGTAATTGTTAAAATCGCTGGACAGTTTAGTTGATTTAAATTTCTTAAGAGCATTATCGCGTTTAGACATCATAAGTTTAATTGTACTAGTTAACCAGGGAGCAGGCTTCCTAGTTACCCGAGATGTTATTAAGGGCGCGTGAGTGTTAAATAGTATAATGAGTTTTTCATTCAACAGGGATACTTTATCGTCAATATTGTTGAGATATATTAAATTTTCGATACCTGAAGACTCTAAATCATTTTTAAATATACTATGATTTATGTCTTGTAGTTTTCGATAAGTAACAATTTTTTCTGATTTGACTTTATTAAACACAAGCCTACAAAAAATTAAATCGTGGTCAGCGATGTCATGTATTTTAGTGACACCTACTTCTATACAGTCACATTCGTTAGAAATCACGACTAGGTCAATTATTGACTCAGAATACGCAGTAATTCGTGTTGGTTGTTGTACAACTTGATGGAAACCGTATGCTTGAAAAAAATCATTTAAATGCCTAGTGTTGCTCGACTCGGTGTTTAACATATTAATGTTAAAATCGCCCAGGAAAAGTATATCATCACACTGAGGAAGGATTTGGCTAATAGAATTATCAAGTGATTCTATAAAATCAGTAATACCAGCTGTAGGAGGCTTATATATAACACCTATACAATATATTTTGTTAGCAAATTTGCACCGTATCCATAGTTGTTCTGAATTAATAATCGTGATAGGTGTTTGTTTAAATCTTACATTATTGTTAATATAGAATGCTACGCCGCCCCCACGTCCAATATTTCTGTCTTTATGTATAAACGTGTATCCATTAATTTTAACAATAGACTCATCTATTGAATTATTTAACCACGTCTCAGTAACAGCGATTATATCAAAATTATTAGATGTTATATGAACTCTAAAGTTACTCAAATTACATACTAATGATCGAACATTTATGTGACATACAGTTACTAAACTCATAAAACGAGAATACACTGTGTGTGTGTGCTATCTACAAATATATGATATTAAGTGAAGAGTAAATACTTAATAGTAAAAAATGTGAGAATTACAAAAAAGCCATTTATGAACATTAAAATAAAGCAAAAACAACTTAAAAAGCTTAAAAACAACGCAAGAGATTATAATAAAACAAGACTGAAGTGAAATAATACAAAATTATTGCAAATTAAATAATTATTCATTTACAGGGTTTATAAAATAGAAGCGAAAAAATTAACAAAATAGTTTGTTATACTTTAGGCTGAGTATCCGTTTTCTTTAGAATTTCATCTATATGGCATTCTTCAAAAATTTTTTGTTTATAGTCTTGTCCGTTAGCTGTAGATTTTCCATATATGCAACCGTTAAACGACCATGCGTTGCTGGTTCCGAGTTTGTCCCGCGCCAATTTTAAAAGATTATATCTTGTTGGTATCAGATCTTCAGTAATAACGATTCCAGATTTTTTTAATCGAAAGCGATTCTTCAGAATTGTGTTAGCAGACTCACGATGTGTAAAGCAGGCGATAACGGGTCGCGGCACGGCGTTAGTTTTATTTATACCAGACCGATAGCAAGCGGCTATACTCACATCATCTTTGATGGATAATTTGTTTTTAAATAGATCATTGAGTTTTGTTTCTAGATGTTCGCCGTGGTCATTTGGAAGACCTAATATTCTAAGGTTTTTATTACGGGTTGATTGTTCCAACTGATCTATTCGCTTTTGTTGAAAAATACGCTCTTTATTTAAAGCAGATATATCTGATTCGAGTTTTTCGCATTTAGCGTGAAATTCGGTATTGACCTTCGAGATAATTTTTTCTAATACGGTCGATAGAAATCCATCGTCTTTAAACAATTCATTTAAAGTGTCCTTTATTACTACTTTTATTTTGGTACAGTATATGGATGTACTTACGTATGTGATGTAAGTTAATTTATAGTAATTAATTCACTCAGAAACTCGGGAAATATAACGTTAAATGCAGAGCACACAGAATGTAAACTACTCGCACGACATAGAATATCACGAATAGTTTCTTCGTAATTTTATATATTATGTTTAAAGTGTGCAAACTATAAGAAGTGTAAGCTTATTTTCTCGAATTCAAATAGTTTTGAATTTGAATTTATCTTGTTAGCAATTTAGTATTTAGAAAAGAATGTCCTTTAATATTTTCAAGACAGAAGAATAGCATAGCAGCTTTTTCTGAAATATTACAGCAAATTGATTTTTTGTTAATTGTTCAAAGAAATATTAGATTACAAAACGGTTAGATTTTTCCAACAAAGTTTCCAAACTTTGTTAGAAAAATCTAATCATTTTGCAATCTAATATTTCTTTGGAAAATTAACAAATAAATCAATACATCATTGCATTAACTTCAAAATCGCAGATTTTATTTAGAATGTTAATATTATCAACAGAAAATTCATATTCGCAACTGTTTTGTTTTCTAAAATATAACACCAATGTGGAAATACTTGCAAAAATCAGACCTTAACTCATTAAGCGCCATTGATGCATACACGCAACATTATTATTTTTTTGTTGATTAAATTACTAAATAAGTTAATTGCATATGTTATATTATTTCACCTGGCTTGAAAATGTATGAAAAAAAAGGTAAATATTTTGTTATTTAAATATTTCGCTTATTACTCATTAAAACAAAAAATGTAAGTGTATTTCTAGCTTCACAATATTTCAGTGTTTTATGCGCGTGGCGCATGAAGTAAAATTTCGAGTTTAGAAAAGCCCCGTGAAAATTTGTCTCGGGTCGCTGGCGCGACCCTCGACAAATTTTCTACGCGGGGCTTTTCTAAACTCGAAATTTTACTTCATGCTTAGTCTGGGAGTGGAAACACTCTTTCTACACTTCATATTGCACGTTTTTATATAAAATCGACGAATGCCTGAAAGTTTACAGCGTATACATTATGTATATTGAAAAGAAACATTTACAGTGTATTTCGTACTGTAGATATTTCTTTTAATATGTATGAATTGCATATTAAATTAAAAATGCACAGTGTAATGTATGTAATGCACTGTGATTTTTTTTAAATATACATAATGTATGCGCTGAAAACTTTCAGGCATTTGTCGATTTTATATAATAACGTGCAATATGAAGTTTAGAACGAGTGTTTCCACTCCCAGACTAAGCATGAAGTAAAATGTCGAGTTTAGAAAAGTCCCGCGTAGAAAATTTGTCGAGGGTCGCGCCAGCGACCCTCGACAAATTTTCATGGGGCTTTTCTAAACTCGAAATTTTACTTCATGCGCCACGCGTATAAAACACTGAAATATTATGAAAAAAAAGTGCAGAATTGTTCCTAAATTCAACTTTTAGAGTCAACTCTATCACTGCTCGGCCGTTAATGGGTTAATATTCTCACTACAAAAATAAAATACAAGGTGCTTTCTTTTAAGTATACAAATCCCGATTATATGCTGTAAATCTTCAGATATTCGTTAACTTTTCTTAACCTTCCAGGCCGGGCGCGAAGTCTGTGAGACCCGGCGCGCGAATAAACATTCGTCAATTTTCGTCAACATTTTTTTTCGGGTTGTGCAGCGTAGTACCATATCAATTTCTGCTACAGTAGACGCCTAGGAAGCAGAGAGTGTGTACGCCTGGTATTTACCAATTTATTACGGAAAAAGTCTGTGAGACCCGGCGCCCGGCCTGGCGCCCTGATATTTTGTTAAGTCAGCCAAATAAAAGCTTCTGGTAAGTTATCAACTATTTTGTTTACTTTATCATTTTGCAGCTTTATATTACAAATGAATTGTTATTATATTTGCGTGATACTAGTTTATGATTTTTTATTGTAGAAATGAATTATGAAAAGGAGCAGGAAATGCTAGCTCGTTTGTGGGAAGAAGTTTCTTCTGACGAGGAACCTGACGACTGTGAGGAGGAACTGGCTTCGGAAAATAATGTTATTGAACCGATGGATACGGATAGTGAATCGGAACAAGACTGTGGCGATTTAGAGGAATCAGAAAACGTTGCTCATACAAAAAAACTTAGTAGGGTACCTACTTTTATAGGAAAAGATAACAACACTAGATGGAGAAAGCACTGCCAGAACAAATCGGTGAGAACAAGAAAAGAAAATATAATAGTTCGCTTGCCATGAGTTGAAACGTATGCTAGAACTGCTAAATCGGCCTTAGAATGTTGGTCTTTATTTTTCACGGACGACATGTTGCAGCAAATAGTATATAACACAAATCTGTATATTTCCGATGTATCCGAATGTTATACAAGAGAAAGAAGAGCCAAACCAACTGATCTATGCGAAATCAAGGCTTTGTTTGGATTATTGTACTTAGCAGGAACTTTGAAAAGCAGCCGTTTGAATACCAAAGAATTATGGGAGAGAAATGGATGTGGAGTGGAGCGCTTTTGGTTGACTATGTCTCGGGATCGCTTTCATTTGTTGCTCAAATGTTTACGTTTTGATAATCTGGATACACGAGACGAGAGAACAAAGTTGGATAAGTTGGCGCCAATCCGAGATTTATTCGATTCCTTTGTCCACAAGTGTAAAACAGCATATACTATTGGAGCAAATGCTACCATTGACGAAAAGCTAGAAGCTTTTAGAGGAAGGTGCTCCTTTAAACAATATATCCCCAGTAAACCCAACAAAAACGGAATTAAAATGTTTGCACTGGTTGACTCTGCAACATTCTATGCTTCAAATCTTGAAGTATATGTTAGGCAGTATCGTGCTAAGACTGATAGAACCCATTTCGGGAACCAACAGAAATTTAACTTGCGACAATTGGTTCACAAGCTTAAAATTGTTCAATACGCTTTTTGATAATCACAAATTAACGTATGTAGGAACTGTAAAAAAGAATAAAAGAGAGCTGCCACTAGAATTTGTGAATACAAGAGCTCGACCTGTCTATTCATCTATATTTGGATATTAAGAAAACGTGACAATTATGTCTTACATTCCGAAAAAATATAGAAATGTAATTCTATCATCGAGCTTACATCACGATGATGTCATTGATGCATCCACAAAAGAGAAGTGTAAGCCCGAAATTATATCGTTTAATAATCAAACCAAGGGAGGCGTCGACACTCTCGACAAACTGAGTGCTACGTATAATGTGGCCAGAAATACCAGAAGATGGCCAATGGTAATTTTTTATGCCATGATGAATATGGCAGGTGTTAATGAGCAAATTATATATGCCTCCAATAATAAGGTATCTAATATTACAAGAAGACTATTTCTAAGAGATCTAGCATTATCTTTGACAAAAGAATATGTGGAACGCCGTAGCATGGAAACTAATCTACCACGAAATGTAAGGGAGCGAAGACAAATAGTAGCAGGCACTTCAGCAATACAAGAGGATGAAGAAATACGATCAGGTTCTCGAAAATGACGTTTTTTCTGTGTCAAAAATTCAAAAACAAGATTTTTTTGCAAAAAATGCAAAAAATTTGTTTGCTTGGGCCACCTGCAAGCTTGGTGTCGTCCTTGCTCCGAGGTCGCTGAAAATATTTAAGAATTTTCATTTTATGTATCTTTTAGTTATTAACAATGAAATAGTTCAATTTTGTTAATATTTGTACCACTACAATAGATTTTTATTTTTTAATACCTGAAATTTATATTTTTAATTTAGGTTATGTTTGAAATTTTAATTTTATTTTTTTTATTAATTTTCTAATAAACAAAGGCGTTTCATACAATAACACGGCATTTTTTTTTGTTTAAAATTACAGCAACTATTTTTATTTGCTATAGTCTTTGAGACAGGCCTGGAAGGTTAAAAAGTTTAATTTGAAGATTTAAACGAGTATTTTCCACTCCCAGGTTAAGCATAAAGTAAAATTTCGAGTTAAGTAAAGCCTCAAAATTTGGTTTTTAGGCTTATCTAAACTCGAAATTTTACTTCATATGTATATGACATTGATTTCAAGTGAAGTTCATTTGTTTACAATATTTTAGTATTTTCAGTGTCTTATACAAGTGGCGCATGGAGTAAAATTTTGAGTTTAGAAGCGCCACGCGCATAAGACACTGTTTTCAAGTGAAGTTCATTTGTTTACAATATTTCAGTATTTAATACGCGTGGCGCATGAACTAAAATTTCGAGTTTAGAAAAGCCTGAAAATTTGGTTTGGTCGCCTAGCTTCGCTACGCGACCAACACAAATTTTCAGGTTTTTCTAAACTCGAAATTTTACTTTATGTTTAAACTGGGAGTGGAAACACTCGTTTAAAGTTTCAAATTGAATTATTTAAGAAAATGTGTACGCAATTGTATACTTAATAGAAAAATTCCATTTATCTTTAAATACACAAAAAGTAAATATTTCAGCGAATAAAACGCTATTATTTCCTTTGCTAAAATACTTTGTCTTTTTGTCTCTTAAAAATTCCTTTATTTCGAAATGGACTCGCCTTTTAAACTGAAATAAAACGCGTAAAGGGAATCCTCGGGCTGGCAGTCGCACACACACATATCAACTGCTGACGTCTGAAAAAGGACTAAAAAAAGAATGAATAAGAAACCCTCCGGAGGATTGCGGTTCTGGATATCTGAAAGGAATGAAAATAAAATACTCCACCAGTATATAATATGCGAGACTTAGGAATAATGCATGAAGAAAAGGAAGGAGCAAAATAAAATTTAAATGTAGTGGAAAATAATAAATAATTAATCGTGATGATTTTGATTCAACTTTTATCCATTATCTACAAAGACAAACGAGTCTTGCCGAGTTGAAATAAAAATAGTGAAAAGTGTTTCACCTCTGGCGATTTTCTGCTCGGGGTTGATCCCCTGGGCCTCGTAGAAGGCAGGCAGGCCGTAATCGGTAACTTTTAGGACCCATCTAGCGTCGATGACGCAATTCCTCGAAGTCAGGAAACCGTGAACTCGGATCGGAGTCGAGTGAAGATATTTCATACCCTGAAATAACAAAAAAAGAAAATAATGGAAACATTCATTTATTTTACTACTATCAAATCTTTATTCCTTAAGAACGTACACTTCTGTGCAATTAAATTAAGCACAATGGTTATGATATTTTTTACAATATTCTAAGCTGTTTGAATAAATGATAAAGCACCATAACTTAAAAATAACACCTTTTATAAAAAATCAAAATGAAGACCTTTTGAAAAAATCGCTCATAATAAATACAACAAAGCCGAAATAGAAAAACCATCTTCAATTTTAATTAGAATTCGCATTTTTGAATTGTCAATGAAGCAGCATTTTGACATTAAGTAAATTGGCATATTTAACCCATCGTGTCCGTTTTAAACTATAACATAGTTTCTGTGCTGAATTTCATTGCACAGAAGTGTACATACAGTTAAAGAAGTATATATATATATATATATATATATATATATATACAGAGAGTTTTATGTAACACCAAACATTTTCATCCAATATAATTAGACACCTTTAATTTTCAAGTTATGTGTAAATTGGATTGCCTACATGACTATTGTAGACAATCAATCGCAATTAATGCCTCAACTTGTACATACAGGGAGTTTTTCTTTCAAGTATACATGTTCCAATTACAGGGTATATGCCGTAGATCTTTAGATAAGCGTTGCTTTTTAAATAAGTTTAATTTTTCCTTTAAGTAAACATAAACGAACGTTGTACATTTGCTGACGCTCGGTTTATTAGAAGAATTTAATTTGAAGCTTTTAACGAGTGCTTTCCACTCCTAGGCTAACATGAACTAAAATTTCGAGCTTAGAAAAGCATGAAAATTTGGTTTGATCGCGTAGCGCGAAGCGCGGAGCGGCCAAATCAAATTTTCAGGCTTTTATAAACTCGAAATTTTACTTCATGCGCCACTGGTACAAAACAATGACATATTACAAAGTTTAAAACACACCGCTAAGCTTTACATTGCATCGGTGTTGTGTACCGGTGGCGCATGAAGTAAAATTTCGAGTTTAGAAAAGCCTGAAAATTTGGTTTGGCCGCTCCGCGCTTTGCGCTACGCGACCAAACCAAATTTTCAGGCTTTTCTAAACTCGAAATTTTACTTCATGCTTAGCCTGGGAGTGGAAAACACTCGTTTAAAGCTTAAAATTAAATTCTTTTAACAAACCGAGCGTCGGCAAATGTACAACGTATGTTTATGTATACTTAAAAGAAAAATTCTCTGTATATATATATATATATATATATATATATATATATATATATATATATACAGAGAGTTTTATGTAACACCGAACATTTTCATCCAATACAATTTGACATCTTTAATTTTTAAATTATGTGTAAATTGGGTTGCCTATAGGACTATTAAAAATTGTAGCTAATCAATTGCAGTTAATGCCTAAGCTTGTATACATAGGCAGTTTTTCTTTTAAGTATACATGTCCCAATTACAGCGTATATGCCGTAAAACTTTAGGTATTCGTTGTTTTTTTTTCAAAAGAGTTTAATTTGAAACTTGAAATGAGTGTGTTCCACTCCCAGACTAAGCATGAAGTAAAATTTCGAGTTTAGAAAAGCCTGAAAATTTGGTTTGGTCGCGTAGCGCGAAGCGCGGAGCGGCCAAACCAAATTTTCAGGCTTTTCTAAACTCGAAATTTTACTTCATGCGCCACCGGTACAAAACACTGACATATTACGAAATTTAAAACACACCGCTAAACTTTACATTGCATCAGTGTTTTATACCGGTGGCGCATGAAGTAAAATTTCGAGTTTAGAAAAGCCTGAAAATTTGGTTTGGCCGCTCCGCGCTTCGCGCTACGCGACCAAACCAAATTTTCAGGCTTTTCTAAACTCGAAATTTTACTTCATGCTTAGCCTGGGAGTGGAAAACAATCGTTTAAAGCTTCAAATTAAATTCTTTTAATAAACCGAGCGTCGGCAAATGTACAACGTATACTTATATATACTAAAAAGAAAAAATCTCGTTATGAAAATGTTCGGTGTTACATAAAACTCTCTGTATATATATATATATATATATATATATATATATATATATAATATTTATGCAACTCTCAAGTGAGAGCCATCGACCGAAAGTCCAATAATTTTTTTTTAATTCTAATATAACTAAAAAAAGAAATGTGAATAAATTGTGAAGAAGTTTTCTACATTTTGCTTTATGTTTATGATAAACAATAGCTCATATTACAATGGGGATTTTATAAGTTTTCCAGTGTACATTTCAATATGTTTGTCGAAAGGATATCTCTCGAGGATTCGTGCGGAATTGAAACCGAACATTGTTCGCTCAAAATGGATTGGTACAAGCAAACCAAATATTTACATTTTTTTTGTATTTCCAGGAAATAGCGAAATGAATGTATAATTTGAAACTACTTTTTTGGCATGATTATTGCAATCATTAATTAAATTCATAAGTAATACTATTTTTTAAAATGAATATTTCAAGTATTTGTTATATTCATGAAATATACTATCTTTTTTGGAATAAATATTGCAGAAAATAAATAAATTAATTAGAAATACTTTCATTTTTCCATTGAATTTTGTAATAATTCAACAAATTCATGAGAAATACTTTTCTTTTAGAATGAATATTGCAATAATTATTTAAACTCGTAAAAAATACTTTCGCCAGAAATAAAATTTTACCCATTTTAAGCAGTAGAATTATTAAAATGTCAGTTTTTATCCGTGAAAATTTAAGAACAGTCTCTTGCTTCAAATGAAAATTAACTATTTAAAAATCCAGTATAGAATTAATTTTTATTTATATAATTATTAATTTTTATTTCAATTTATTGAAACCACAAGCGGAAAGAAAATTAGATTAAAACTCATGAAATTCCTGTCGTTAAATAACAGGAAAAACTCTTCTGAAGTCTAAATTTTATTTCGAAAAACTCCAATTTCAACATAAAATAAGGTGAGTTTACTATAAATCATAAACATATATAACTAAGCTAGTATATTTTTAACTTCACTATAAATTAGTGTTTTATACGCGTGTCGCATGAAGTAAAATTTCGAGTTTAGAAAAGCCCGAAAATTTAGATTTGCCGGGGCGCGACTCGTTTCGCTCGCGCGCCGCGGCAAATCCAAATGTTGAGGCTTTTCTAAACTCGGAATTTCACTTCATGCTTAATCTATGAGTGGAGAACACTTAATCGAAGTTTTAAATTAAACGCTTTTCCAAAACAACGAATGCCTGAAAATATACAGCGTATGTATACTTAAGAACATTTTATTTATTTTTTATTTTTTTATTTTTTATTTATCGTGTTACTACATCAATTTGTTTACACTTGTCAGAAAAATAAGCTTAAAACTATGTCTAATTCTAAAAGTATAAAACAATAATTCACAAAACATTGTATTTCACGAACACAGTACTTATAATATCACTACTCAAGATCACAGAATCTGTTGGACAGGTATTCTTGGACGGTATAAAAAGCCTTAGACTGAAGGTATGATTTTAGTCTTGATTTCATTTTATTTATATCTAATGTTTTGATGGCATCTGGAAGTGTGTTATATAGGTGTGGACCATAGTAGTTTACACCATCCATGCACTCCGTTAGACAAATCACTTGTATCGAATATTTAGATCAAATGCTATTTAAATTAACAAACCAAATATATACTGTTCATTAGGAAAATAAAGAGCTTTATATTAGTACTGACAGAGCTAATATTTTAATTACTTATGTTGAGAGAATTAAAAGCTTAATTTTATTGTATAAAAAAAGTTATTTTGAGTATCAAAATTTAACTAATTTTCATGACATGTTTAGTGAGAGAATAAAGGGTAATTTAATTGCAAAAAAATGTTTTTAGTTGCTGTATTAAACTAATTTTAATGACAGGTTTAGTGAGAGAATAATGAGCTTATTTTTTTCGTAAACCAAAGTTATTTCGAATTGAATAACTGACCTAATTTGAATGATATTTTTAGTGAGATAATAAAATGCTTAATTTTATTGTAAAAAAACAATAGTAATTTCGAGTTGCAAAATTGATCAAGCTGTCTATAACAACATTTTCTGCGTGCAGGATTGAGAATGATTGCTTATTCTCAATGTTGAACGATTTAATAAACGCTTTTCTTACTTGCATTCCGCTTTCTTTTTCTTTTTTCACCTCACAATAAATTGCAAATCGATTTCGAGTTTCTCGAGTAATAAGTTTCGGAAGGAAGGCCAGACCTGATTTCCTCGCTCATTCAATGGGAAAAGTGGAGCTCTTAGAAAATGAACCCCAACAAAAATAAATGGACACTTTATTTATTCAAATTTTCGAAGAACAACTCTGCGTTTCTAAGTAAAGTTATTGAAAGGAAAAACAATACCAAGTGCTTTTTTATTTCAATAACTTTATAACATAGAAAAGTAGATTTTTCTGAAATTTGAAGAAATAAAGTGTTCATTTATTTTTATTTGGGGTTCATTTTCTAAGAGATTTGTTTTAGAAATTAAATTCCTCTTATTAACATAGCGTAATATGTTTTACCAAATGCCAAATGAGAGATTAATTCAAGAAATCAATATTTAATAGAAGAACACCCAGGGGAGTCAACATTTTTAAAATCAAATTTAAAAAATGGTGATGTGTCCATCATAGTACTTTCCCCCGTAAATTGCGTATTAAATCACTTTTAAAATATTTGTAGCATTATTATTTTCAAAATGTCTTCAACTTTTTAATAACTACAACTTTTATTTGAAACATTTTTTAATTGGATCAACACATACTGACACAAACCAATGACTAGTTAAAAAACACTATTTATTGAATATCTCAAAAACTAAGAGTGCTGTGACAAAAAGTAAAGATACAAAAAATCTTTAATATTTTATTACCTACAACTTTTATTTAAAACATTTTCCAATTGTATCAACACACACACTGACACAAATCAATGACTAGATAAAAAACACTATTTATTAAATATCTCAAAAACTAAGAGTGCTACAACAAAAAGTGAATCAACAAAATATCTTTAGTTTTTTTTATTTCCTACAACTTTTATTTAAAACATTTTTCAATTGTATCGACACATACACTGTCACACACCAATAACTAGATAAAACACACAACTTTTGATATATCTCAAAAACTAAGAGTGCTATGACAAAAAGTAAGTGAACAATACATCTTTATTTTGTTATTATCTACAACTTTTATTTGAAAGATTTTTTTGTTTGATGAACATTTATTGAAAATATCTGAAAAAACTGATAAACGCTAAGAGTAAAGTACCACTTCCAGTTTTCCGATTTTCACCAAAAGCTTTTCAGTTCTTCAGATTGTAACAAAAAGCTTAAGTTTCATCTCGATATCTTTAGCGGTTTTTGCGGTACAGCGCACACAGACACACACACACACACAGGCACACACACAGACAGACAGACAGACAGACAGACATTTTTCAAAAATGGTCTTATTCGACTCAGGGGACCTCAAAACGGATATTTCCGCTAAAATTTTTGATTCGAAAATTGTCACGAAAACAATACTTTCCCTTTGTATTAATACGGGGGAAAGTAAAAACCTTGATGGTTTTCGTGCAATTCAAAGGTATTGTTAATTTTCAAAAATCCAGATTTTTTTAAAAGTTCTCATTTAAAATTTGGACGCTTTTTTATAACATTTCAAGACTATAAAAACATAGCTAATTTTAATGATATTTTTATAGAGAGAATTAAAAGCTTAATTTTATTGTATAAAAAAGTAATTTTGAGTTTCAGAATTTAACTAATTTTTATGGCATGTTTATTGAGAAAATGTTATTGCAAAAAAAATATTATAAGTTGCTGAATTATAAAAGGCGTCCAGATTTTAAGTAATTAACGATAACTTTTAAAAAATTCTGGATTTATGAAAATTAACAATATTATTTCACGAAAATTCACGAAAACTATCAAGATTTCTTTAAACTAACGAAAATTCGGGAAAACCGTCAGAATTTTGATATTCAAAGGAAATAGAAATGAAAAACTTGGATATTTACAAAAAATAGTCGAGATTTTGAAAATGAACTACTACTTTGGCAAATTATGAGAAGCCTCATCACTCATTCTATCATTTTTCAAATAAAATTTCATTTCCGATTTTTAATGTAATTTTTAACATTGAATGAAAACATTAATAAAAAATGGCATTGTTGATGTAGAATAATAAAATGTATATAAAATCTCATTTTTAAAGTAAAATGTACACTTCTGTGCAATAAAATTAAGTACAAGTCTTAAAACTATTTCTCACAATATTTTAGTTGTATAATTCGGGTCTGTTTTAATTGCCTAGCAGCAGTTTTAATAAATAATAAAACACCATAACACTTCTTTCCTGCTCCCAACGTTTTTAAACTCTGAAAACAGTGTCTTTACTGATGTTCACCAACCGAACAATATATCTAATAGAAAAACCATCTTTTATTTTATTTAGAATTCGAATTTTTGAATTGTTGTCTACACGACGCGGCGTTTTGACATTAAGTAAATTGACATATTTACGTAACTAGAAAACTCATTATGTGCGCTTTAAACTATAACATATTTTGTGTACTTAATTCTATTGCACAGAAGTGTAATTTCTGACGTATAATGTCATTTTTGAAGTGAAATGTAATTTCAGACGTAAAATTTCATATTTGACATAAAATAATATCATCATCATCATCGTCAGATATTTCATTCTCATTTTTTAAGAATAACGTAATTTTCCTCTTGTAATATAATTTTTGACGTACATTGATTTGTATCTCATGAATGGTCGAAAACGACAATTTGACAAATTAAAACGAAAAATAAAACTAAACGAGTGTCGTCCACTCCCAGACTGAGCATGAAGTAAAATTTCGAGTTTAGAAAAGCCCCAGCGTAGAAAATTTGTCGAGGGTCGCGCAGCGACCCGAGATCAATTTTCACGGGGGCTTTTCTAAACTCGAAATTTTACTTTATGCGCCACGCGTATAAATCACTGATTCAAATTGAATGTTATAATATACTCCTTATAAATAATTTGTCACTTTGTTTATAAAACATAGTGATGTTGTCCAGTAGTTTTTTTGTTCTGTTTTGTTTAATAGAATTATTTTATAATAGGGAAACAACGGGAGAATGTCTCGTATTTTTCATAATTTAGTCCCAACATTTAGCTCCTCTAGCTTCATCGGCTCAATTTTGTTTATTTTTACATAAAAAACAAAGAAATTAATATTTCCCTACAAATTGTTAATTTTTTTTTTCTTTATCATTTTGCAAGCGTCAAAATAAAACACAATGTTCTTATATTTCCAATTATTTTGATTATCATTGAGCTACAACTTTACAAATTTGACATATTTATCACACTTAGCATGCTAGGACTTATGTAAACGCATGCACAGGGGCGTAGCGAAGCCTTAACTTTTGGGGGGGGGAAACACCTATAATTTTCCAACTTCAAAATTAAAATTAAAATGTCTATTTTTATATTATTTTATTTTAACAAATTAATATAACGTAGTACATTGATTTATATAAATTAAGCTTAATTTATTATCCAATAATAAATGCTTTTAGTAAAACTTATTAATGTTCATCAATTTGTTTCGTCTGAAATTTTCCAACTGCATTAAGCCCTAACCCATTTTCTGGGAACATATCCATTTATATCATATAATTTTTTTAGATTTGCCAACTGGTTTAGCAATTTTTCATTATAAAGTAAAATTTGCCAACTGCCTTAGCTTTGGGGGGGGGAGCGTCCCCCCCCCATCCTCCCCCATGGCTACGTCCCTGCGCATGCAGACAAAACCCAAAATTTTGTTCTAATTCGGACTATGTTTGTCTAACTTCGTGTTTTATCTGTAACGTATATACATAAGTTTAAATGCATGAGCCCCCCCCCCCTATAAAACTATAAAACCGGAATGGGCCTCCTTCAAGACAAGTGGGTGCGCGCCTGAGAAAGAATATGATTTTCAACAAAGATAAACTACGCCAACTTCTTACTTTGACATTTTAATATATTTTCAAACAGTTTTAACGATATTACTAAAGTTCGAAGTTAATTGAAATTATTTAATTGGCAAAATAAGAGCGTCTTCCTATTGTCCTTTTGGATTTAATAAAAAAGTAATTGAGGCACTTGAAGCAAAGGAGTGTACGTGATGTTTAAAAAAATGAAGTACATGCAAGGGAAACCGTTTTTTTGTTAATTAGCAAATAAAAGTAGAGCTTTCATTGATATAAGCATATAACCACTTTGCCATTTTCTCTGTTCGAATAACTTAAACTTAAAAACTGAATTTCTGAATATTTGAGTCACTTACACGTCTTTGCTTTTAGGTGATTCAATTGTAATAATAAAAATATTGCTATTTGATGAATGAGGATTTTTTTTGCTCCCTTGCCTCTTTTTCAGCGTGAGAAACGAGGAATGAAAATAATATTTATTCAACCCTCGAACACCCGCCAAAAAATCCAAGAGCGAGATATGATTTTTTCTTGTTGCAACCACCAAGAATGCTGGTTTGATTTCTATTATCCTCGGATGTAATCAATTCCCACGCCGGATTTCTATATTTAGTATGTTTTGGGATATATTGTATGAATTGCGGAAATTGTTAGCAGTGACGAATTAATCGGGACAAATGTTGAATGCACAAGTTTAATCCACACTGGCCGCAATTTTCCCCGAGTTTAATCACAGCTTGTATTCGAAATAATTTCACCGCAACAGATTAAACTTTATTCATTCCCACATAAATGGGTGGATTTATTGAAACTTTCCTCGTACATTCAAGTGGTGTTATTTTTTAATTTTATTTTGGTAATACAAAACCTCAAATAAAAAACCTCAAATATAAAACACTTTACATAAAATGTATCGAAAATGTTACATTCCAGAATTAATAAAATATTTTATTTTTTGAAAACATCCAGAATGCTTTTTTCTAGCGTAAGTTGGTTCTTGATGTATGATGTTTCCCTTGCAAAAAAACACGATTTTTTATCCCATTGGTGGGGTGCAATAGTGAAGTGATATATTCCCGTGCTTCAACAGTTCAATTTGTATCCGGGAATGCAATTACCGTACTCCCAAATCAAATTATGCGCCTCGTTGTAATTAAATAAAATTGCGCTGTTCTTCCTCAACAATAATTCTCTTGCTGGAAATAAAATTTGACTATTCTTTAAAAGCAGTCTTCATAGAATTTTCGTCATTTTAAAATGTATATTTTATTTTATGCGTTCATTGTTTATACGAAATTCTAAACCTCTAAGAAGTGTTAGAGCGGTTAGAAGTTAGAAGTGTTTACTCCTTGGTTAGTCATAAAATAAAATTTCGAGCCTGAAAGTTTATAGAAAGCCTTGGAAAATTGGAGCTTTCCTAAAAACAATGAACTTAATAGTCTTATTAACTAAAAGTTGTTTGCGGTTCATACGAATTTTATCGCATACATTTTATATACCGGGTGTTGACTTGGCGGACGCAACATATGAAATCGCATGTAAATTTTGAAATGTTCAAATTTTGGCTCCCCTATTTATTTTAGAAACAAAATGTATTTACCTTTTTTGTAGAGGGAAAAATTCTGAATGTATTCGTGTTAGCGCTTATTACTTTACGTTTCTCAAAGTTAAAATAATTATCAAAAAATACTGCGATTTTATAAAAATAATGACATGCCATAGAATTAAAACAACAACTGCGGATGTCAAAATGGTAAAAGATATCGTAGTCACTTGATTAAAGTAAATGTTTTCGAAATGATTTATACTATACAAGAAAAACGTCATTATTTTTATAAAATCACATTACTTTTTCTTAACTATTTTAGCTGTTAATTTTCTGACATTCGTTGATTTTTAAAAGAGTTCAATTCAAAGCTTTAAACGAGTGTTTTCCCCTCTCAGACAAAGCATGAAGTAAAATTTCGAGTTTAGAAAAGTCCCGTGAAAATTTGTCGAGGGTCGGGTAGCGACCCGAGACAAATTTTCTGGGCTTTTCTAAACTCGAAATTTTACTTTATGCGCCACGCGTATAAAAACACCAAAATATTGTGAAATTCTTGTATAATCGAACTTCACTTGAAATCTGTGTTTTATACGCGTGGCGCATGAAGTAAAATTTCGAGTTAAGAAAAGCCCAGAAAATTTGTCTCGGGTCGCTTCGCGACCCTCGACAAATTTTCACGGGGTTTTTCTAAACTCGAAATTTTACTTCATGCTTCGTCTGGGAGTGGAAAACACTTGTTTAAAGATTCAAATAGGACTCATTTAAAAAACAACGAATGTCAGAAAATGTACAGCTTAGGCGTATGTTTACCTAAAAGAAATTATATTATTATTTTCTTTAAATCTTTAGATACTCGTTGTTTTTTTTTAAGTTCAATTTGAGGCTTTAAACGAGTGTTTTCCACTCCCAGACTGAGCATGAAGTAAAATTTCGAGTTTAGAAAAGCCCCGTGAAAATTTGTCGAGGGTCGCGCAGCGACCCGAGACAAATTTTCTGGGCTTTTCTAAACTCGAAATTTTACTTCATGCGCCACGCGTTTAAAACACAAATTTTAAGTGAAGTTTGAATATACATAAATTTGACAATATTATAATGTTTTATACGCGTGGCGCATGATGTAAAATTTCGAGTTTAGAAAAGCCCCGTGAAAATCTGTCTCGGGTCGCTCCGCGACCCGCGACAAATTTTCTACGCGGGGCTTTTCTAAACTCGAAATTTTACTTCATGCTTAGTCTGGAAGTGGAAAACACTTGTTTAAAGCTTTAAATTGAACTTAAAAAAAGAACAGGGAATATCCGCAATTGTTGTATCAATTCCCTAGTATGTCATTATTTTTATAAAATCACATTACTTTTTCTTAATTATTTTAACTTAGATAAACGTAAAGTATTAAGTGTAGACATTCATAAATTTAGAATTTTTCCCTCTACAAAATAGTGAAATACATTTTGTCTCTAAAATAAATATGGAAGCCAATATTTGAACACTTTACAATTAACATGCGATTTCCTATGTTGCGTCCGCCAAGTCAACACCCGGTATAGCAATTAATAATACAGAGAGATTTTCTTTTAAGTACACATACCTCATTATACTGTATTCGCTGTAAATCTTCAGCATACTGCTTTGTTACAATATTTCGAACTTCACCTAAAAGTAGTGTTTCATACGCGTGGCGCATGAAGTAAAATACGCGCTACACGCTACATGACCAAACCAAACTTTCAGGCTTGTCTAAACTCGAAATTTTACTTCACACTTAATTTGGGAGTGGAAAACCCTCGCTTAGGACTTCTAATTAAACTATTTTAAAAAACAAACGACTATCGGAAAAGTTACAGCTCTTGCATACATGTATGTATATTTAACAGATAAAATCCCAGTATAAAGTATTAATTAAAACACTTGGTATTGTTTCACTAATTTAACAGTGAAATAATACCGTCTTAGTTTAAAATGTTTTACTACGGGTTAAGTGAGAAATGAATTAAAGATAATAATATAAATATAGTCCAGTTCACGATAGGTGTGCTGCGACATTTAAGTTTAAATTAAAATAATTATTATAATATGATTTCCTTAAAGAAAAGTTCTAACATACATGTCAAATCTGTAATCATAAAACCCCTCTCGTGAATTCTACAATATTAATCTTTACCGTCTTGTTACGTAAATGACGATTATTTGTATTATTGCGCTCGTTACTTACTCTAACCAGGTCGGTGAGTAGACTCAGTCTGAACGACCAGTCGAGTTTGATGTCGTCCTGTTGAAGAACGTCCTGTAACGACCCTCTAGCGCACCACTCGGACACTAGACATGCTCTCGGCGGTTCGGCGAGGCATCCAATTAGGGGGTTGAGGTTCTCGTGCCTCAGGCCGTGAAGGACGACCAAAAGTTCGACGGTTTTCGCCTTGAGCTCCACATTGGTTTGTATCGGTTTCATCTGTACTAAATCACCCTATAACAAGAATAATACAAACTTTAACAAAGAATAAGAGACGGGTAATACCATGCGATCATTTAAAACATAATTTAGAGTAGGCTTTGAACTTTAAATTAGATTAGCACTACTGACCGATAACATATAGTTTAACATAACCTTAAGTTTATTCCATCATTCAGTGCCAATTCTGGGCAACTGTACAAAAGAAATGCCGCCTACTCTAAATCATAGTTTAAATGATCTCACGGTATTAATTAACACGTTCGCTACCAACGTCACATACAGGGTGGTCCATCTAGTGGTTTCTGTTTGAATCATGTGTTATTTTGACAGTGACAACTCTTTCCCGTTCTAAATCTTGACAGTAAGTCAAAATCAATTGACTCACCAATTGAAAGCACATGACCATCCGTTTCGTTATCGCTTCTCAGTTTGGGCCTTAGAGCAGCTCGAAATGGACGATTTTGCTCGAAAAATAATATTTTCTGACGAGGCACATTTTCATCTCGGCGGCTATGTTAACAAGCAAAACTGCCGCATTTGGGGATCGGAAAACCCGCACGTGATCGTCGAGAAGCCAATGCATCCTCAGAGAGTGACAGTTTGGTGCGAATTTTGGAGTGGTGGCATCATTTTTCGGTACAGAGGCATGATAAACGATTGTTTGTGGCCGAAAATTGAAAACATGAACTTGGACAATCTTTGGTTTTAGCAAGATGGCGCGCCATGCCTCACAGTCCATGCCACAATCGATCTTTTGCGTGCCAAGTTCGGTAATCGTGTTATCAGCTGTCTCGGCGATGTCAATTGGCCACCTCGTAGCTGCGATTTGACTTTTTTTTTGTGGGTTGCCGTAAAGGAGCATTGTTATGCGAAAAATCTATTAACGATTTAGGCCCTTAAGGCGAATATCGAGGAAGCCATTCGTGAGATAAAACCAGAAACGGTCGCCAAGGTCTTAGAAAATTGGGTTGACAGGATGCTCTACTACGAAACCAGCCGAGGCAGACACATGAAAGATATCGTGTTCCATAAATAATGGGAATGTTTGCTAAACCAATAATATACCATTAATGATTTTGATAGCTAACGCCATCTAATGCTTCATAGTGGCATCGTCAGTGACACGAATGCACAAAGTGCCACTATGAAGCATTAGATGGCGTTAGCTATCGAAATCATTAATAGTTTTCACATATTGGCTTGAAATAGTCAGAAATGTTCAGTATTCCTCAGCACTGGGTCGGGACCACACTGAAGAGGACCTTGAAGTCCGAAACGCGTCTGTGGGTACCTGGTGCCGGAATACTGAACACAAATTCAATTTCAATAATATACCGAAAAAAACAGACTTTTGTTCATTTTTTTTGAATTTTTAAAAAGAAACCACTATATGGACCACCCTTTATATATGACATAATTTTTTTATAACTTCTTTATAATTGCTTCTACAAAATCTTATTATAAACAGATTGGTTAAATGTTAACAATGGTACGGGTGCAGGATGTTCTAAGCTAATAAATAATGACGTTTCTATAAGGATTTTAACAAATATTCAATTTAATAAATAATTATAGAACAGCTAGTATTAAATTTTACTGCGAAAGCCTGGAGCGATCGTATTAATATTTTCGTTCATTCTCGTAGAAGTGGATGCCGGAAAGCACGAGGAAAACAAGCGCAGGTTGGTTCCGCAAGAATTGAAACAATTGTTCTAACAATAACAACTCTTACTCAAACACAGTGAGCGATGTACGAAAACGAACGACAATGCCGGAAACGCGCGAAGTAACAAGGTTTTGATTGGTTAAGCAAGTGTTGAAACAATAGGGTCGGAAAGAGATAACGTCAAAAATGAGTGGAAAATTCAAACGTGAGTCATACTTCGAAAACACTGTCAAAATATTGGCAGTATTGACAACGTATATAAGGGCGAGAATAAAATAGATTATGTTTGGAGGCTTACTGTACCGTAGTTTTACATATTGGAGGATTCAATTGCTCTGATTTGCTAAATATAATGCATTATCTAATGTCTTGGCAGTTTTCGAAGTATGACTCACGTTTAAATTTTCCACCCATTTTTGACGTCATCACTTTCAGACCCTATTATTCCACGAATGGGCCCGTTCATCAGAGACAACAATTGAGAGTTTAGTGCCAACTGTTTGAGAATTCTCTGATGACCTGGTTGTTAAACGTGAACCGACCGAAGTACCGTTCATTAAATACCACCACACATCACAAACAAATCCAAACATGTTGAATGTTGAACATTTTGATGAACGGGCCCAATAACAAGTCTTGCGCAGTCAGTGAGTGAGCGATGCACGAAAACGAACGAGAATGCCGGAAACGTGCGAACCAACAAGGCGCTGATTGGTTGCGCAAGAGTTGGAATGATTGTTTAAGTGCGTAAAGAACGCGGATTGGCTGCGTAGTTGACGTTTGGTCAGCACTGCGTTACTTCGAGAGTTTCCGGCAGCTTCGAAATTTCCCGCACAGTCGATCCACTCTTGCGCAACAAACCAGCGTTCTTTTATTTCGAGCAATCCATCCTAATTCTACAAGACTTTCACACAAAATGATATTGTTTTCAAGTCAATATATATTTTTGAGTATCGTGCAGAGTATAATCAATAATTAATTAACCCTGTTCTATTGTATAAAGTATAAAAAAAGATATGAGAGTGTTAATTATTTAAATGAAACACAATGATTTTTAACCAACGCATGTTTCAAAAGTTTTGGCACCAATTTCTTTAGAACATTTTAAAAAGGTAAAATGGTTTTACGGCTAAGTGAGAACAGATAATAATTGACAGCTTTATAAACAACAAAATGTTTTCTGTAAACTAAATGTAAAGGTCCATAATCTTGAACAATACGCAGTCTTCTGGAAACACCTCACATAAAGCCTTAGACCGGTTCAACATCAATCTCTTGAAGTTTTCTAAAAATCCGCCATCTTAATTGTTGCTCGTTTTCGGCTTCCCAAACTCCACCAAACACTTTTCGAGACAACATGGCCCACAAATCTTTTTTTTTTTGGTAAATGCTCACAACATACCTTTTGTGCGGAAAAACGACAACTCATTAAGGGTTGTCGTTTTTCCGCACAAAAGGTATGTTGTGAGCATTCAGCCAATTTTGAGTTTCGTGTGCATAATGGCAGGAACCCAAATCCGGTTCAAATATAATACCATTTTGAGCATGATTTTGGTGGATAAAATTAATCAATTTTGTTAAGCAATTGTTAATACAGGGAGTTTTTCTGTTATGTATACATATCCGAATTATGGGCTTTAAATTTCAAAATATTCGTTGTTTGTTTTTAAAGGGTTTAATTTAAAGCTTTAAACGAGTGTTTTCCACACCCAGGTTAAGCATGAAGTAAAATTTCGAGTTTAGAAAAGCCTGAAAATTTGGTTTGGTCGCGTAGCGCGAAGCGCGGAGCGACCAAACCAAATTTTCAGGCTTTTCTAAACTCGAAATTTTACTTCATGCGCCACGCTTATTAGTCACTTATTTCAAGTGAAGTTCGCTTATTCACAATATTTCAGTGTTTTTAATGTCTAATACGCGTAACGCATGAAGTAAAATTTCAAGTTTAGAAAAGCCTGAAAATTTGGTTTGGTCGCGTAGCGCTACGCGCATTATTTAAAATTAAGAACATACCCGTTTGAGCTGAAAGTTTTCTTAAAGATTTTGTTGGGCTTTGTTCAAGTCGTTGTTGAATGTCGCCAATAACCTCTTCTGTTAAGATAGGCAGTCTTCCAGCTGACTTGCCCTTACAGATACAATTCTTTCCCTCAAAACGGTCAACAATGCGGGTTTTATGCGAGGAAAATGTTTTGTAAGGAATGTGGACATCGGGGAAGGCTTGATTGATTCAGACACGATTGTAATGAGTAAGTCCCTGTGCCATCTTCATTCATAGTTCCACTTCGATAATGAGCATTCAGGATGAAAGCATCATGCTGTGGTGCAAACCTCACGGTAAACACAAGCGAATTCTCTTAAAATCTGTAAATTTAGGATTAAAGTTAAATTTTCTAATTTTCTAACCTTAAAATTCAAAATATTCGTTGTTTGATTTTAAAGGGTTTAATTTACAGCTTTAAACGAGTATTTTCCACACCCAGGTTAAGCATGAAGTAAAATTTCGAGTTTAGAAAAGCCTAGCGCGAAGCGCGGAGCGACCAAACCAAATTTTCAGCCTTTTCTAAACTCGAAATTTTACTTCATGCGCCACGCTTATTAGTCACTTATTTCAAGTGAAGTTCGCTTATTCACAAAATGTCAGTGTTTTTAATGTCTAATACGCGTGGCGCATGAAGTAAAATTTCGAGTTTAGAAAAGCCTGAAAATTTGGTTTGGTCGCGTAGCGCTACGCGCTACACGACCAAACCAAATTTTCAGGCTTTTCTAAACTCGAAATTTTACTTCATGCTTAACCTGGGAGTGGAAAACACTAGTTTAAAGCTATAAATTGAACTCTTAAAAAAAAGCGAATGCATATGTATACCTAAAAGAAAATGTCCTTGTATAACATTGACTATCTACAGCTTCGAGTCTTACTCGCCCCACATAAGGTCTGCAAATTCCACCAATTGATATCGCGTACCAAACTAAAACTTTCTCAGCAAATTTGGCCTTTTGCTTGTATTTTATATTGTCTAGACATTCTTGGGCATTGTCGGTGTAAAAACCGTCGTTTCCTTTAATTTTGGAATTACTTAGAGCAGGGGTTCTCAACCGAGGGAGCACGCCCTATTAGGGAGGCGCGGCAAGATGTCAGGAGGGGGGCGTAACAGATTTCCTAAAGAGTAGGTGACGTGAAAAGGCTATAATGGTGCGTTAATCTAACTAAAAAACGGAAATTAAATCAAGGAGGAGGGAGTGGAGTTATGAGAAGGGGGCGCGATCTGAAAAAGGTTGAGAACCCCTGACTTAGAGTAATGTACTATTCATCAACTATGACGATGAGTGTGTTATTTACAAAATAAGTACGCCTTAAAGCACGACAACATTTCGGTATTCTTGCTAACTCATTTGGCGTATATTTAGGACTTTTCATGTGACATCTTAAAACTACTAGTTTTTAATTCACAATCACTAAGAAATAAATTTCTAGAACTTGAAGCAATTACTACCGATAAAAACATTCCACGTATCTTAATAAATGAACACTGGTTATCTAGATGAATGTTCCGTATCTAAAGTGAATACTTTGTCGGCAAAAGCATTTTATGCCAGGACATCGGGCAACTACGGTGGTACATTAATTTTTGCAACAAATGATATAACTACAAAACATTTTAATGACATCACAGACAAAGTTTCCACAGAAAAATCTTGTGAATTGTGATCAATTTACAGCGCTCAGTACAATTTGTTAATAATTTGTATTTATAGGCCGCCCTCGGGCGATTTTAACTTATTTTTAAACACATTAATGTCATTCTTGAATAAATTTCAAAACAAAACGTATAATATAATATTAGGCGGAGATTTGAATATTCATTTCAATGCACAGGATATGCGTGAAAAATATTTAGAAGATTGTATGCGTACCTATTGTCGCAAAAAATGTGTATACGCTAACACAAGAAATCAGAACTCTCTGGATAACATTTTCACAAACATAGATACTGATTTTTTGCATATTGAAATTGTAAATACTGGAATGTCAGACCATTTAGGAATAATATTAGAAGTAAAACTGCCGGAAGCAATGCATATTAATAGCAACATTCAATTTAGACCAATAACCGAAATAGGCAAGTACTCCTTTTATAATCTTATTAGTGGCACAAACTGGGATTTTGTAAACGATAATACAATGAATGTTCATGGTAAGTGGGACATGTTTCATCGTACCTTATGCGAATATGTCAATAAATCATTTCCAATAAAAACAGTAAAAACAAACAGGAATAATACCAAAGTTGCAAATTGGTTTAATGATGAACTCCGACAAATGAGCGAGACCCTAAAATTTTAAACGAATGGTATAAACAATATCCCGGCATAAACACCAAAATCACGAGAGACGACCACAGGAAGAAATATAGAAATGCAATATCTCAAAGGATCATCAATACAAATAACAACTTTATAAATTCTGCAAAAAATAAACAACGGGCAGCGTGGAAAATCCCGAACGCTCATAGACCCATAAATAAATCACAATCCAAATGCGAAATAACATGTGATGAATTCAATAATGTCTTTGTTAATATTGCTGATGATCTCTCAAAAAATAATTATTCGATAGCCCAAAATATACGACCAACAAATATACAAGCCAATTCATTTGAATTTATAGAGACAACTAATATAAAGGTGCTTGATATAATAGCAACATTATAAAATAGTCAAAGCTCTGATGTGTACGGAATAACTGTAGAAATGATAAAAACAATTAAATATTTAATAGCTACACCCTTAACATCGCTCATTAATAACATTATAAAATCAGCAATATTCCCAAATACTCTTAAGACTGCCAAAGTAATTCCCATCCATAAAAAAGGTAATACAAATGACAAAAATAATTATCGACCGATATCATTACTTCCTATACTGTCAAAAATAGTCGAAAAAGTACTAAAAGACCAAGTAATTGAACATATTGAATCACAAAACCTCTTTCACATGGATCAATTTGGATTTAGAATGGGCCAAAGTACTAGTGATGCCTTGGTTTCAATAACAGACATCATAAATCAAGCATACGAGAACAAAGAGTTTTGTGTGGGATTATTCATTGATCTTACAAAGGCATTTGATTGCGTATCGCACAAGATATTGCTCTCTAAATTAAAAATGTATGGCTTTAACAACCAAAGTGTACGTCTAATGAAATCATATTTAGAAGAACGTCAACAAATAGTGGCACTAAAGCAAGAGAGATCCAGTATATTAAACCTAAAAGCTGGTGTTCCGCAAGGCTCTGTCCTAGGTCCAATATTTTTTATTATGTATATTAATGATTTACCACAATATATAAAACAATAAAAAACCATTTTATTTGCGGATGATACTACAATTTTAAACCGTGCAACGGCATTAGAAAACGCGCAGTTGCTAAACAATGAAGCGATGGCTACTGTTTCAAGGTGGTGCGAGGAAAATTCCCTTTTATTGAACGACACTAAAACAAACACAATTATATTCACTTTGAAACCACATAATGTCACATGCAACAGAACCACACGATTTCTTGGCGTGCAGTTAGACTCAAAATTACTTTATGATGAACGTAGTGAAACTTTGGCAAAAACATTATCAAAAAATATATACTGTATTCGAGGGATGTCAAAGAGGGTCGGTCACACCCAGTTAATAACTGCATACCATTCGCTATTTGAGTCCAGAATTAGGTACGGTATAATAATATGGGGTCACTCATACTCCAGGCATCGCATATTTGGCCTGCAGCGTCAGGTAATGCGTATAATTGCAGGTATTCCATATACTGGTGACTGTAAAGAGACATTTATATGTGAAAATATTCTAACTTTTCCGGCACTATATATTTTTGAATGCCTGGTATATGTGAGATCCCACATACATGAATATTCCACATTACAGCATACCTATACCACAAGAACTAAATCTAACCTGGCGTATAAACACCACCGGTTGGAAAAAACGAGATACGGCCCCAATTACTATGGAGTCATTTTTTTCAATAAATTGTCCGAGAAAACTAGACATCTAGAAATAAATTCATTTAAAAAATACATTAAGGAATTTTTAATTAAAATGGCGCATTACTGCATCAACGAATTCACACAATATAGTGATATAGTTTAAAGGAGTATTTAGGCCGGGTGAATGTTGCTCTGAACAAATTGATTGTTGCTTTTAATAATTAAGTTAGGGAATTACATATGTGCTCTAAATCTTATTGATAATATAATTAGTCTAATTTGTTTATTGTTTATTTATTTTGTATTTGTTTGTCGACGTGTGTAAAACTGTATTGTTATAAGACACAAATAAATATTATTATTATTATTATTATTATTTTCTCTCTTTTTCGATATTCTACACCTTTTTTTCTTCAGTTCTCTGGAAATTGTATCCTTGGAAACACCGCAACGCCGTGAAAGTCTTCTCACTGACTGTCCAATTTTATTCTTGGCACATTCGACTAACTGGTTTGCTCTGTGTTCAGTTAACAGTCTAGGTCTTCCACTTTTCAGAAGATTTAGGCATGGTATACCTTGCTTACATTCTGCTTTCGCACGATATATGGTTCTCTGCGATACATTTTGACTATTTGAACTTCAGGCATCAGCCCAACTAAATTATAAACGCTCTTTTTAAGATGTAATTTATAAGCATTGCAGCGCAATCGATGTCAGTAACTGAACTGTCATTAAAATGACTAATAATAATAATAATAACAAAATCATTCAATAACTGTTATTTGCAAAGCCAACTCGAGATTTTGATATTTATTATTTTTTTCATAGAGTATTGTTTTGTGCCAATACTTTTAAGACATGTGTTATTCAAAGTTGTCCTTCTTCTAAAGAAGATAACAATTGTCGTGAAATACACAAAAAATAATTGAAAATCATTAGGCGTATTTATTGAAGTAATCATCAATGTTTAAAAATTAAGTGACTCAACTATCTACGAAGTGTTAATTATTGTTTTTAAATGTTAGTATTTACAATAGATCTGCAAAGGTCGCGGTGGTACAGGCCAAGAGGCCACCCCTACAAATATCTAGTGTTTGTATGCAAGGCCATAGCCAAAAAAAAACTTGGGGGGGGGGTTTAATGGTAAAAATATTGTTTTTGCTTTTACAAGGCTGCATTTACATACAAAAATTCAACATTTTGAAAATGTTGGGGAGGGCGCGGGTTGGTGTATGTATCATTCTTGTGTGTATCAAATATTTAAATTCTCCCTATTGATGATTTTAGTTCCCGAGATTGTGTACTTACGTTGTATCTGACCCTAGGGTCGACGATTAATTGTTTGGCTAAGCTCGGGCTGGATCCTCCCCTTAAAGGAGTTCTCGTGTTGCCTCCTGAATTCTGCAGAAGGTCGGGTTTGTCAACTTCCGGTCCACCGAATTCTTGTAATTGCTGCAGCCAGCAGCAGAGCATCGCCTCAATACCCTCATCCACCTTCAAATGAAAAAAAAAATCACACATTAGAATTATTCAAATTTCACTAATTCAACGAGAATTTATTTTATTCTACATTAAAGAGCAAGAAAACCGCACACATTACTAATTTAAAACTAAAGTATAATTTGCCTCGCTAAGAAACTATGATTTTATATTAAAAACAAAACATTTCACACATTAGTCGTTTCAATTACTTATAACACCATGCGATAATTTAAATTATGATTAAAAGTAGGCTGCATTTTTTTATGCGGTTGCCCAGAATGCTAATTGAATAAAGGAATAAATTTGAGGTTATGGTAAACTATGTGCAGTAGTGCCAATCTAATCTAAAATCCAAAGCCTACTCTAAATCATGTTTTTGATGATCTCACGGTACGAATATAGTTCAAAAAAAAATATGGTAAGTAGATATACATTTTCTATTTAGATTGATGATGATTACTTATAACACCATGCGATCATTTAAATTATGACTAAGAGTAGGCGGCATTTTTTTATGCGGTTGTCCAGAATACTAATTGAATGAAGGTATAAATTTGAGGTTATGGTAAACTATGTGCAGTAGCGCCAATCTAATCTAAAATCTAAAGCCTACTCTAAATCATGTTTTTAATGATCGCACGGTACGAATAAAGCTAAAAGAAAAATTAAGGTACGCAGAAATACATTTTCTATTTAGTTTGATGATAATGATAAATAATTAGAGCAATAATCATGTTTTAAATGATTGCACGGTATTAATAATCAGTGTCAGCATGTTGAAGTTTTCATTACGAGTACTTATAATTATTAATAATTCAGCGTCGGTGTGTTTTATATTATATTTAAGTGTAAATTGAGTTGTCTTAAAGTATCCAGAGTGCCGTTGGATTGATTGATGAAGTGGAAAACCAGGGATTAATTTATGTGTACACAGTCCTGTTGCCGGGATTAGGATTTATGTCTGGAGACTTGTTTGAGTTTCCAACCGACCGTGCCGAATATTCAGCTTTCGGGAATTTGCTCTTCAGAGCGTAATTGTTAAATCTAGCATGTAATATACACATACATACATACAAACAACAATGTATAATTAATAACAATATCATGTGATTAATTAACATTTAAAGCTATAAACGAGTGTTTTCCACTCCCTGATTAAGCATGAAGTAAAATTTCGAGTTTAAAAAAGCCTAAAAGTTTGGTTTGATCGCTCCGCGAAGCGGAGCGATCAAACCAAACTTCAGGCTTTTTTAAACTCGAAATTTTACTTCATGCGCCACGCGTGTAAAACGCTGGATTAGGTGATGTTCAAAATATACGTCTTTAGCATACTGCTTTAGCAGCATATTGTGAACTTCATAATATGTCAGTTTTTAGTACGCGCGGCGCTTGAAGTAAAATTTCAAGTTTAGATAAGATTGAAAAAGACATTATCAAATTTTACATTAAATAAACAAATGGTGTTTTGTCTACCGTTGCACTTTCCGCATCATTCAAACAATCGATAATTGACATACTAAATTTATTTCACTCTAACCAATTGGTTGAAGATATAACTTAAAGTTAGTGTTGTATACGCGTGGCGCATAAAGTAAAATTTCGAGTTTAGAAAAGCCTGAAAATTTGGATTTGCCAGGGCGCGACTCGCTTCGCTCGCGCGCCCTGGCAAATCCAAATTTTCAGGCTTTTCTAAACTCGAAATTTTACTTCATGCTTGGTCTGGGAGTGGAAAACACTCGTTTCAAGCTTCAAATTGAACTCTTTGAAAAAAATAAAGAATATCTGAAGATTTAGAGAATATACACTGTAATTGGGATATGTATTACAATAAATAAACAAATGGTGCTTAATTAAATACCCTTATTACCCAATAAAACTCAAAACTGTATATATTCCCAAACAAATCCATTTGTATATCATTTTCGATAATGGCTTTAAGTCGAAACTAATAGAAAATAAAATACATATAAGTTAAACAAAGCCAACTGAATTTAATCTACAAACCAATATAAATGTCTGCCGTTGAATTTTTCGCGTCATTTAAACAATCGATAATTGACATACTAAATTTATTGCACTTTAATCAATTAGTTCAAGATTTCACTTGAAAATAGTGTTGTATACGCGTGGCGCATGAAGTAAAATTTCGAGTTTAGAAAAGCCTGAAAATTTGGGTTTGCCAGGGCGCGACTCGCTTCGCTCGCGCGCCCTGGCAAATCCAAATTTTCAGGCTTTTCTAAACTCGAAATTTTACTTCATGCTTAGTCTGGGAGTGGAAAACACTCGTTTCAAGCTTCAAATTGAACTCTTTGAAAAAAACAAAGAATATCTGAAGATTTAGAGAATATACACTGTAATTGGGATATGTATTACAATAAATAAACAAATGATGCTTAATTAAATACCCTTATTTATAACAAATCCATTTGTATATCATTTTCGATAATGGCTTTAAGTCGAAACTAATAGAAAATAAAATACATATAAGTTAAACAAAGCCAACTGAATTTAATCTACAAACCAATATAAATGTCTGCCGTTGAATTTTTCGCGTAATTTTAACAATCGATAATTGACATACTAAATTTATTGCACTTTAATCAATTAGTTCAAGATTTCACTTGAAAATAGTGTTGTATACGCGTGGCGCATGAAGTAAAATTTCGAGTTTAGAAAAGCCTGAAAATTTGGATTTGCCAGGGCGCGACTCGCTTCGCTCGCGCGCCCTGGCAAATCCAAATTTTCAGGCTTTTCTAAACTCGAAATTTTACTTCATGCTTAGTCTGGGAGTGGAAAACAGTCGTTTTAAGCTTCAAATTGAACTCTTAAAAAAAGCAACAAATATCTGAAGATTTTCAGCATATACACTGTAATTGTATTCTTAAACGAAAAACTGTATCATATTAGAACTAGAAATATTTCCCAAATGTTTAAAAACTGCTATAGGAAAACAAATATACAAGATAGCAGTTTTTAAACATTTGGGAAATATTTCTAGTTCTAATATGATACAGTTTTTCTTTTAAGAATACAATTACAGTGAGATTCAAGAACTCGAAATTATTGTTTATTATTGTTTTCCTATAGCAGTTTTTAAACATTTGGGAAATATTTCTAGTTCTAATATGATACAGTTTTTCTTCTAAGAATACAATTACAGTGAGATTCAAGAACTCGAAATTTTAATATATACATTATATTCATAATTGCAATAATATCTACTCTCTTGACATGTATTAACAATAATAGTTTATTGATGCTAGACTTTGCAGTTTATATAGATCAATGTTTAAACAATAGTTATATACATATGTATACAGGGTGTGTGTAAAGTCTGGAATAAAATTATATATCTGTTATTTTAGGTTTGATGGAAAAACCCTGAAACAAGTCGATTTTTGTTTTTTAATGCTCCGTTTTCTGCATGCTCAAAAATATCGTGACGTCACTAGTGTTTGACGTGTAACGTCAGCGGCATTTTTTTTAAATGGAATTCGTTGTTTTTTTTATTTCACAACTTTTGTAGAACTCTTAATTCTCTTTACAGTCACATATTTTTTTTAAATACGCGTCATTTAACCTAACAACGATATAAAACAAAATAGTGATATAGATCCGCACAAAATTTATAATTGTTGTGTTAAGTATTTAAAAAAATCGCCAACTCCAAATTTATTGTAGTATATAATATTTGACATATTTACAAGTTTGAGATTTAAATTCAACGTCCACAGTAAGTAAAATTCCATAAAATAGAATGCGCAAAATATCAAGTTAAAAATTAAAAACAATTAAATAACGCGTATTAAAAAAAAAATATCTGACTGTAAAGAGAATTAAAAGCTCTACAAAAGTTGCCAAATAAAAAAAAACATATTCTATTTTGAAAAAATGCCAATCACGTGACACGTCAAACACTAGTGACGTCACAATATATTTGAGTGCTAGGAAACGGCGCATTAAAGAACAAAAATCAACCTATTTCAGGGTTTTTCTATCAAACGCAAGATAATAGAAATATGAATTTTATTCCAGACTTTATACACACTCTGTATTTTGTTTCTATACAGGGTGTGTATAAAGTCTGAATAAAATTCATATTTCTATTATCTTGGGTTTGATGGAAAACAAAACAACAAAAATAGAATAGGTAATTGTAAAATAAAAATAGTGTAAATATTTGATTGAATTTCTTTTACTCTATAATTGTTTCTCTTTGTGTTTGAACTAACTGCGTATTCTCTTACGTGTACAAACAATACCAAACTCTCGTAGCGAATTCGAAATCTCTTCTCGTCCTTCGCCGAAATTCGAAACTTCCCCCGGATTCGGAAACGCAATTATGCGACTCGATTAAAGTTGTTAACGGCGGAATCAAGAAGGCGTTTTAATAAAACTTATAAAGCCCGACTTAAAGAGTTTTCGCGCAATTTGTCATGATCAAATAAAATTTATGACGGAAGACAAAGGTAAAGTTAAAAGTGTTTCGTTTGAGTAAAAAGACCTGTTGTTTAAACTGATAAAAATGTATTATACATATAAAGGATTATGTATTTGGTTTGAGTTAGGTGAAGAGTTTAATATAATAAACTTAATAAAACAGTAACACTTTCATCACTAAATAAATAAATAATAAATTATATTTTGTATTATGTGCGCAATTTTGTATTATGTGCGCATCAAGAAATCATTTTTAGTCGAGACTGCAGGTCAAGACTAAAAATGAATTCGAATGCGTCAAAAAACATACTGATTTCTAAACAAGATAAATTCAAATTCAAAACTATTTGAATTCGAGAAGTAGTTGTTTCAATGGATATTTATCTCTTGAGTTGTCTTATTAATTAAGACATTGTTTGCATTTTCACGAATAGTTTTTTCGTAATTTTATATATTATAGTAATTTCTTGCACAAAACACAAACAACATATATTCTACAACCGCAAAGGAAGAAATTCTACCATACATACGTTTAAATCATTAATTTGAAATATTTCATTATACTGTCGCCGATGTAAATGTAACACGGGTAAGATAACAATAACAATAATCAGTAAACGAATTTGTCAGAATTTCTAATGTTTGGGTTAATATAAATAATGATAATTTACGACAATTCTAGTGATAGAGAAACCTCCACGGAGATCAAGGATGAAGCAAAGGCGTTAGTTTCTGATTTATTAGGTAAAAAAATTAAAAACGCAATACCAAAAATTATCTTGCTGATTTCGTGATTGGTGTACAAAGAAAAAGGTAGTAAACATTTCCAAAAATGTACTTTTGGCCTATTGAGAAGAGAAATCAACAAAATTAAAACCGCAAACGTTATGAGCACCTATGAACAATTAATTGCTAGGTATCGCGTTTAATAAAAATTGTTAATTTATATTTTGTAATAATTGGAATTTAGCGTAAAAAAAGACATTTTTTCACGCTAAATTATTACATTTTTTCACGGTGAATAAATAGCCCACTATGCAAATTCAAAACAGTGTGTCAATGTCACCCTTTTTTTTGTGAAAGGGTAGGGGGTATTTGTAAACTGAGTAAAAACATTTGAGAAAAGTCAGAAAAAATAAAGTTTTATATTAATTTTTAGACAAAGTTTTGGAAAATTAAGTGCCAAAGATCACGTTGACCAAATGTTGACCTTCACGCTGCTGGCACTCCTCTAACCGAAAATGGAAATTAGCCGCTACGCGTCTACACATCTCTCTGGAAACTGTGGTAATTTCAGTGCTAATGTTGTCCTTCAACTGCAGTACAGTTCGTGGTTTGTTTTTATAAACTTTCTCTTTAAGATATTTTTTTGAAGACCGGCGAGGGCGAGCACTTACTGTAAACTGTGAACTGAATTCGGACATGTTAAGGAACTGTTTGGTTCCACAACTGCAGGTGTTTGAAGGTTTTAATATGGAAACATGGTTTCAACAATATGGGGCAACTGGCCACACCTCAAACCAATCACTTTAGGTTGTCAATGAACTTTTCCCGGAAAAAGTGATCTCTCGTCGAAGCACCATCAACTGGCCTCTAACAAGCTCCAATCTTACACGTCTTGATTATTTCCTATGGAGATACCTTAAAGAGAAAGTTTATAAAAACAAACCACGAACTGTACTACAATTGAAGGACAACATCCGCACTGAAATGGCCGTAATTTCCAGAGAGATGTGTAGACGCGTAGCGGCTAATTTTCGTTATTAGTTAGAGGAGTGCCAGCAGCCTGAGGGTCAACATTGGGACTACGTAATCTTTGACGCTTAATTTTCCGAAACATTGTCTAAAAATGAATTTAAAACTTTATTTTTTCTGACTTTTATTTATTTTTTTATTCAATTTACAAATACCCCGTACCCGTTGTGGACACCCTGTATAAAGGATTACTTGATAACATAATTTTGTGTTGATTTTTTTTTAACTTTAAATTATTTCTCATCTTTAATAACAATAAATTAAGTTTCCACAAAATATTAACAAAAACACACTTTAATATTTTTCTAAACATTTTCCAAAATGCCTTAACGGTATTGTGAAGGGATCATGTTGGAATTTGAAGGATAATTCAAAAACCAATCAATATTTCAACTTGAAATTTAGCATAGCTCTCTAAAAAAATAATATTAAGGGTTAAGGGATTCTTTTATTGTACGTCTTCCCCTTAACAAAAATTAACCAAATCTTTTATCTTCATAACAAAACATAATTATGTTTCGAAAGCGTAAACGCCATCATATGCAAATTGCACAGGCCATAATAAATGGTCAAAGATGTTCAGTGTTCTTCAAGCACTGGTTCGGGACTATACTGATGATGGCGTTGAAGCCTGAAACGCGTATATAGTTATCCGGTGAATGAATGAGTACTGAACACAAATTCATATTCTTGATAAAACATTATTATTTTAAATTTGAAGTTATAAAGTTTTAAAAATCTTATTTTCTTTTAATCGCCCGTACTGATGGGCCATTTAATTAAAGAATGTTGCGTTTAATTTTCAACCTTTTGCACTTTTTTCTCAGATATACTATTTGACGCAATTTTTTATTTTAAGTACTTATTTGTTATTTGTACATTGTATTCTATAATAGAAACAAATATTTAATATAAAAAATATTAAAACAATATAAAAAATAAATCCACCCTTAAAAATATACTCCTAACTCATATCTCCCAACACTCTCCAACTCACTATCCAACCTCCAACTGCCAAACAGTATACCTCGAATATCAGCTATATTATTCCTAAATATAAAAAAGGCTTTTGATTCAGTCTGGCATCGAGGTTTGCTGTTTAAGTGCACCATAGATATTGTACAGGAGAGGAGATAATGGAGAACCTTGAGGAACACCTTTTTGGGGGATAAAGAGCTGGGAGATGGTATTTTTAACACGGACATTAAGAAATCGATGGTTAAGGAAATTATCAATGAGATAAATTAAGTGTAATGGGATATTGAGGATCCCATTACACTTAATTTTCTCATTGATAATTTCCTAAACAATCGACTTCTTAATGTCCGTGTTAAAAATACCATCTGCCGGCCCTTTATACCCCAACAAGGTGTTTCTCAAGGCTCGCCATTATCTCCTCTCCTGTACAATATCTATGTTCATAACATATACAATCCTAATCCACAGTACCTTAATCCCTCGGCATATTTTCTTCTCTTTGTCGACGACACTGCCCTTATAACACACGAGGCCACCCTTCCTAAAGCTCTCTCTGCTCTCCAAGGGCTAATAAATTCGCTATATCTTCGGTTTGCTAAATGGAGAATATCCAATAATTCCAATAAATCTCATCTATTCATACACTTCCACAGACCGCGCAACTCCCCATTTAGCATAAACATTTCAAGCACCGCAATCAACCCATCGCCTGCATGTAAACACATTAGCATCACTTTCGACCCCAAACTATTCTTCAAACTCCATTCCCAAACTATGAAATCACAAAATTAAAATAGGGCACGTCATTTCAGATCGTTAACCTTCCAAAATAAAAGAATCACGACAAAAACAGCTGTCCACATATACAAAATGATCTGTCTCCCCTTATTAGAATATGCTTCAGTCCTCTTCCTCAATCCTCATCGTTCAACATTACATAATATCGAAGTAGCAGAACAAAAATTCGAATCTCAATAACCCACTCCACAACCCCTCCAATACCTTATTGTATGAAAAAACACAAGTAATCTCTATTCAACAACGACAACTGTCCCAAAAATTCGCATCTAACCCACACATCCATGACATCATTAATCACCTCTGTCTAGTACGAAACCCCAACATTTTTCCAAAATTCAACAACCCAAAAAATAACATTTATCAATTCATCTCATCTCACATGAATCATAACTAACCGACAACACAATGACAACTACAATTCAGTCTGAAAGACTGACAATCGATAGCCAAGGAACAAATAAAATAAAATATAATTGTAAAAATAAACAAATTGTAAAATACAAGTGAACAATAAAGAAGTTTATACAGAGAGTTTTTCTTTAAAGTATACGTTCTGTAAATTCAGCCTATTTGTTGTCAATGTTTAGTTAAAGACTGACAATCGATAGCCAAGGAACAAATAAAATAAAATATAATTGTAAAAATAAACAAATTGTAATATACAAGTGCACAATAAAGAAGTTTATACAGAGAGTTTTTCTTTAAAGTATACGTTCTGTAAATTCAGCCTATTTGTTCTCAATGTTTAGTTATTCGTTGTTATTTAAAAAGAGTTCAATTTGAAGCTTTAAACGAGTGTTTTCTACTCCCAGACTAAGCATAAATAATTTATTATTTAATGTAATACATATTACAGTTACAGAGAGTTTTTCTTTAAAGTATACGTTTTGTAAATTCAGCCTATTTGTTGTCAATCGTTAGTTATTCGTTGTTATTTTAAGAGTTCAATTTGAAGCTGTAAACGAGTGTTTTCCACTCCCCGTCTAAGTATGAAGTAAAATTTCGAGTTTAGAAAAGCCCCGTGAGCGTTTTCCACTCCCAGACAAAGCAGTAAAATTTGGAGTTTAGAAGCCCCCTGAAGATTTGCTGGGCTTTCCTAAACTCCAAATTTTACTTCATGCGCCACGCACTAATACAAAAATATTGTGAAATTAGCGCATATTTGGACTTCACTGGAAATCAGTGTTTTATACCCGTGGCGCATGAAGTAAAATTTCTAGTTTAGAAAAGCACAGAAAATGTTCAGGGGGCTTTTCTAAACTCCAAATGTTACTGCTTTGTCTGGGAGTGGAAAACACTCGTTTAAAGCTTATAATTGAACTATTTTAAAAACTCTTAAAATTTACAGCTAGTGTTTATATTTTAAGGAAAATAGAATTATTGTTAAAAAAATCAAGACGGAAGAATTTGATTTTTCCTAAAACTTTATTTAAAAGTGTATTTATTCTCAATTAACATTTTAAAAAAAAACCTTTACAGTCATGAATTTCCTTATTAGATTATTAATCCTTTTCAACCTATTACTCTCCCCTAATCTCGAACTTTGTCTGAAGCTCGTTTTATCATGAACGAGAATAATCAGCAACGAAAAACCTGCAAACTTTTGCGACGAAGACTTTTTTTAAAGAGAGGAAGGATCGTCGAACTTGCGATTGTTGGCAGCGGTCCGGAATTTCATTAAATCTAGTGTTTTAAGCGGGATGCCATAAATCTATCCCGAATACGAGTAATGTATGGGATGGTCAAAAACCTCAGCGATTAGAAAATAAAATACATGAAATGTTAATTCACGTTTTAAGCAAGATTTACTTATTCGTAACGTTTTTGTGGAAGCGAATAATTTGACGACTTGACGGCAAAAACTTTAAAAATGTTATTATCTTCCACGTTATAACTACAACTATGTGCTGAAATTAATGAAATAATGTATTTTGAACTAACGAGTGTCTTCCACTCCCACACTGAGCATGAAGTAAAATTTCGAGTTTAGAAAAGCCCCGTGTAGAAAATTTGTCGAGGGTCGCGCAGCGACCCGAGACAAATTTTCACGGGGCTATTTTAAACTCGAAATTTTACTTCATGCACCACGCGTATACAACACTGATTTATCCTGAAGATCACTTATTTTCAAAGATTCGAATCCTCTTTTTTGAATCACGGATACAAATCTTTTAAAAATTAATTTGAATCAATTATTTGCAACCATTATCATTTTTAATATCGCCGTCAGTTTTATTAACAGAAATGCTCAAAACCTAATTATTTACAGACTAAATATCTGATTAATTAATTATTTTAGATAATGATAATATATGAGTCATCATCATTATCTAAAATAATTAAATAATCAGATATTTAGTCTGTAAATAATTAGGTTATGAGCATTTCTGTTAATAAAACTGACGGCGATATTAAAAATGTTAATGGTTGCAAATAATAGATTCAAATTTATTTTTAAAAGATTTGTATCCGTGATTCAAAAAAGAGGATTCGAATCTTTGATTTGATTCATATTTTTCTCTTAAGAATCCTTTATTCGAGCATTTGTGATTCGAATCATATTTTCCTCTTAAGAATTCTTTATTCGAGTATTTCTGATTCGAATCATATTAGGTGATTCGGATTCGTAATTTGAATCCTGTTTTTAAGGATTCATCCCAGCTCTAAGTTACAGTTCGAATTTTGTTTAAATAAAAAATTGTGATGTGCCCATCGTAGCACTTTTTCCATCATCTAAACAACTGATAACTGACATAATAATCTTATTTCACATGTAAATTAGTTAATGACCATTTCACATTAAATCAGTGTTTTATACGCGTGGCGCATGAAGTAAAATTTTGAGTTTAGAAAAGCCGAATTTGGCTCGGTCGCTCCGCATCGCTACGCGCGCGAGCCAAATTTTCAGGATTTTCTAAACTCAAAATGTTACTTCATGCTTAACCTGGGAGTAGAAGACACTCGTTTGTTTTATCTGCCGCGTAATAACTACAACTATGTGCTGAAATAATCCATAATGAAACATTATTTTTAAAACAGTTTGGGTGTTGTGTAATTTTATCTAGAAAATATAAAAACGAATTAATATCGACTTTCTGCAAAAGTTTAGTCTATGTAAGACTTTCCTTGAAATATTTATTGAAACAACTACTTCCCGAGCTAATTCCCCGACGGGTATTGAATTATTCAATGAATATTTGAGTTACACAAACAGATTTGCTGTTTTTATGCATCATTTATATGCAAAATGTAACATCAGGTAAAACTTTTATGTAGTTATGTATGTTATAACAAATATTATTGATAAAACAAGCTACAATTGCAAAAAATAAAAAGGAGGGCATAGACCTTTTTATATTTTGCAATTGTAGCTTGTTTTATCAATGCAATTTAAAAACAAAAATTGCATCGCTGATTTAATTAGGATTCATCATGTATATTTCACTTCAATTCTAGGAGGATTTTTTAATAAGCCTAGTCATTTCTTTTTCATATTTAAATATATGTACAGGGTGGCGCAAAACTACCGATATGGTTTGAATGTTTAATAACTTTCTAAATTTATTTATATTTTTTATTTTTATTTCAGAATTTTGTAAATAAAACTTAGGGGATTTGAAATGGAACAGTACACAACAGAACAGCGATCAAAAATTGTTGAATTTTATTTTGAAAATCAACGATCAATTGTTTTGACGCAGCGTGCTTATCGTCTTTTTCTAATGTGCGTACTGGACCTTCAGCATCAACAATAAACCGCCTGGTTGCAAATTTTCGACAACATGGTACAGTAAGACACCTTGCATGTACCGGAAGACCACGTACGGCCCACACGGAAGAAAATATCCAACGTGTTGTGGATAGTGTGCAGGACAGTCCAGAAACATCAACAAGAAGACGTTCGGCACAACTGGGGCTACCGCGGAGGTTCGTTCAGAGAATTTTAGCCACATTGCACATGTTACTGTATAAGGTTCAGCTTGTGCAAAAATTGAAGCCGAGAAACTACCAACAACGGCTTGATTATGCCATTTCATAGCGACAAAAAGCAGAAGAAAATCGCGATTTCATTAACAATTTGACAATTAGCGATGAAGCCCAATTCCAATTGATTGGTTTCGTAAACAAGCAAAATTGCAGGATATGGGCTACGGAGAATCCAAGAACAGTTCATCAGCGACAATTACACCCACTTAAGTGTACTGTTTGGTGCGGTGTATCGTCTGAAAAGATCATTGGCCCATATTTTTTTTGAAAATGCACATGGCGCCTCAGTTACGATTAATGGTGCTGAATATCGAACGATGCTGGACAATTTTTTGAGGCCAGCTGTAGAAAAGCATCCACAGTTGTGGTTCCAACAAGATGGAGCCACAGCCCACACTGCAAGGGAACACAATGGCTCTGTTACGGGACCTCTTTGGCGAACGCATTATTTCGCGCAGAAGCGATTTCAATTGGCTCCCACGTTCACCGGATTTAACAGCTCCAGACTGTTTTCTTTGGGGTTATTTGAAAGAAAGGGTATACGTAAATAAGCCAGCGACCATACCAGAGCTAAAACAAAACATTCGCAATGAATTTCAAGCCATAACACCGGAAATTTTACGAAAAGTTATGGAAAATGTACTGGAAAGAGCACAAATGTGCGAATCCGAAAATGGCCACCACTTGCGGGATATAATTTTTCATACTTACGGCAAACATACTCCCCATTAATATACTGTATAACAAAAAAAATAAGAATAATTAACTATTAAATAAAAAAGTTATTAAACATTCAAACCATATCGGTAGTATTGCGCCACCCTGTATTTTGTTGTTTAAACTTGCTGCTTAATCAACAGATAAAATACAAACAAATAATTAGCCATTTTTTCGTATTTCATCTGTTAATTAAACAACAAGTTTAAATAAAGAAATAAATATATTTAAATATCAAAAAGAAATTACTTCTTATAACTTTAGCCTTATATTTTGTCTATTTTTCACTGTTGAATATACAGCCAGTATAAATGAAAAAAAAAACAAATAAGCGAGATGGTTTGTTATTTATTATTTAACAGGACGAGGAAGAAAATGGTGTAATATGTAGCGTTTTGACAAATGCTAGCCATTTTTCTCGTGTTAACCCCGAAGCCCTTCACAAGAGCAAACTTTCGCATATGTTACGTGTTGTATCATGTAACAAAGATGCAGGATAAAATCTAGGATATATTGCGAGATCTTGAACTTACCTTGTAATTTTACGAAGAAATAATATTTTTTTTGAGAATTGAATGCATTCAATTGTTGTTATTTTACTACGAAGTAAAAATAATACTTCATTTAACGCTAATTGCATTTACAAGATATTATATAAGTAGATATAAGTACACAATATAAAACAAATAAGTATACTACAGACAAATAAATGGAGGCAAATAACACATAACAAATGAAGTCATTGAATATGCCTTAGCTGGGCCTTGAAAGTTGAATAAGGAATCCTAACTAAAATAGGATTTATGAAATTTTTTGAGAAATTAATGTGTTTTTTTTATTGATTCACTGCAGAGCTGATTCGTATTCGAATCCAGAGGTAGGTAATTCGAATCCTTATAAAAGGATTCGATTCCTCATTAACGATTAAAATCCTCCCAAATAATTCGAATCATCGCTATTAAGGTTGGGATTCGAATCCGATTGATTCAAATAGTCGAATATTCTATGAATGAATATTTGAATCACAAAATTATTCATATCACGAATATTGAATTATCAAAAATGTAAATATTTAAAATAATTCAATATTTGTGAATGCATATTCAGTTACTTAAAATTTAAATCTATTATTCGCAACAATTAACATTTTTAATATCGCCGTCAGTTTTTATTAACAAAAATGTTCAAAACCTAATTATTTACAAACTAAATATCTGATTAATTAATTATTTTAGTAAATGATGATATATATGTTATTGAACTGCAGGATAAATTAGTGTTTTATACGTGTGACGCATAAAGTAAAATTTCGAGTTTAGAAAAGCCCCGTGAAAATTTGTCTAGGGTCGCTGCGCGACCCTCGACAAATTTTCTACACGGGGCTTTTCTAAACTCGAAATTTTACTTAATGCTTCATCAAGGAGTAGAAACACTCGTCAGAAACTTTAAATATTTTATTAACACCCTGTTTATGATAAAGTTCTGAAAAATGGTTACATTCTGTTGTAAAAACATCTAGAAGATGATTTTATATAGAGTAATATTCTTTCGTAAAGTTGAAAATTAAAAAATGTTCCACCTATCCTGGGACAATATGTTACACATACATAACAGAAATAATTAATGTACACTCGGTTACCATACTTTCTTGTCACGTGTAAGATATTTATATAAAAACATTATTCAATTAACAAAATTGATCTTTTTGGGTAGACTTTTAAGTAGCGATTGTTTCTAAGTAATTTGAGTTGTAGAATGAACTTATATTTGTAATTATTTTTATTTGTAAGAAGATTTTTTTTTTAAATAAATAACTGACAGATTTTTTTTACAAGTCTGTTTTTTTGTAATAAACAATTAAGGAGATGTAGCTAGCTGCTGAGCGTGGTGTATATTAAAAGAAGAGATGTTTATTTAGATTTTTTATTGTCGTTCGTTCTTCTGATTTTGTTTTTGTCCGTTTATATAATTTTAATGTAAGATAAAATATGTTACAATTTGTAGAATAGTATGTATTATTTTATTGTGCCAATAAAGGTTAGTTTCTTCTCTTCAATTAAAGTCGAGTTCATTTCTATCCGTCCACTTGTAAAAGGTGAATATTGATAATTTCGTAACCGTAATCTTGGCAATATTATGAATATTAGGTGAAGGCATTTAAATATTAATTTACAGCAATAAATAATTGTAAATATTACATCTAAAAAATATCTGGTATCGAAAATTACCGATATTTTCAATGTTGATACTTTTCACTATGATGTGATGTATCTTAAACTAACGAGTGTCTTCCACTCCCAGACTAAGCATGAAGTAAAATTTCGAGTTTAGAAAAGCGCAGCGTAGAAAATTTGTCGAGGGTCGCGCCAGCTTTTCTAAACTCGAAATTTTACTTCATGCGCCACGCGTATAAAACACTGATTTATCCTGAAGTTCAATAACTCACATATCATAATTTACTAAAATAATTAATTAATCAGATATTTAGTCTGTAAATAATTAGGTTTTGAGCATTTCTGTTAATAAAACTGACGGCGATATTAAATATGTTAATGGTTGCAAATAATATATTCAAATTTATTTTTAAAGGATTTGTATCCGTCATTCAAAAAAGGGGATTCGAATCTTTGATTTGAATCATGTTTTTCTCTTAAGAATCCTTTATTCGAGTATTTGTGATTCGAATCATATTTTTCTCTTAAGAATCCTTTATTCGAGTATTCGTGATTCGAATCATATTAGGTGATTCGGATTCGTAATTCGAATCCTGTTTTTGAGGATTCATCCCAGCTCTGAGTTACAGTTCGAATTTTGTTGAAAAAAAAAATTTGTGATGTGCCCATCGTTGCACATTTTTCATCACCTAAACAACTGATAATTGACATAATAATCTTATTTCACTTGTAAATTGGTTAATGACCATTTCACATTAAATCAGTGTTTTATACGCGTGGCGCATGAAGTCAAATTTCGACTTTAGAAAAGCCTAATTTGGCTCGGTCGCTTCGCTTCGCTACGCGCCCGAGCCAAATTTTCAGGCTTTTCTAAACTCGAAATTTTACTTCATGCTTAACCTGGGAGTGGAAGACACTCGTTTGTTTTATCTTCCGCGTTATAACTACAACTATGTGCTGAAATAATCCCTAATGAATCATTATTTTTAAAACAGTTTGGGTGTTGAGTAATTTTATCTAGAAAATATAAATACGAAGTATTATCGACTTTCTGCAAAAGTTTAGTCTTTATGTAAGACATTCCTTAAAATATTTATTGAAACAACTACTTCCCAAGCTAATACCCCGATGGATATTGAATTATACAATGAATATTTTAGTTACACAAACAGAGTTGCTGGTTTTATGCATCATTTATATGCGAAATGTAACATCAGGTCAAACTTTTATGTAGTTATGTATGTTATAACAAATTTTATTGATAAAACAAGCTACAATTGCAAAAAATAAAAAGGAGGGCATAGACCTTTTTATTTTTTGCAATTGAAGCTTGTTTTATCAATACAATTTAAAAACAAAAATTGCATCGCTGATTTAATTAGGAATCATCATGCATATTTCACTTCAATTCTAGGAGGATTTTTTAATAAGCCTAGTGATTTCTTTTTCATATTTAAATATATGTATTTTTTGTTAAAACTTGCTGTTTAATCAACAGATGAAATACGAACAAATAATTAGCTATTTTTTTGTATTTCATCTGTTAATTAAACGGCAAGTATAAATAAAAAATAAATATATTTAAATATAAAATAGAAATTACTTCTTATAACTTTAGCCTTATATTTTTTCCTATTTTTCACTGTTGATTATACAGCCAGTTTGAATGGAAAGAAACAAATAAGCGAGATGGTTTGTTATTTATTATTTAACAGGACGAGGAAGAAAATGGTGTAATATGTAGCGTTTTGACAAATGCTGGCCATTTTTCTCGTGTTAACCCCGAAGCCCTTCACGAGAGCAAACTTTCGCATATGTTACGTGTTGTATCATGTAACAAGGATGCAGGATAAAATCTAGGATATATTGCGGGATCGTGAACTTAGCTTGTAATTTTACGAAGAAATAATAGTTTGTTGAGAATTGAATGCATTCAATTGTTATTATTTTACTACGAAGTAATAATAATACTTTATTTAACGCTAATTGCTTTTACAAGATATTATATAAGTAGATATAAGTACACAATATAAAACAAATAAGTATACTACAGACAAATAACACATAACAAATGAAGTCATTCATTAGCTGGGCCTTGAAAGTTGAATAGGGAATTCGAACCATAATAGGATTTATGAATTTTTTTTAAGAAATTAATGCGTTTTTTTTTTAAAGTAAGATTAATTTACGGCAGAGCTGGGCAGGATTCGAATCATTCAGGATTCTATTCCCGGATTCTAATCCTTTGAGAGGATTCAAAAGAGGTATTCAAATACTTTAGTGAAAACGGATTCGTGATCGGGATTCGTTACATTGTTTTTATTCGTATTCAAATCCAGAGGTAGGTGATTGGAATCCTTATAAAAGGATTCGAATCCTCATAAAAGCTTCAAATACTTCAAAATAATTCGAATCATCGCTAATTTCGGAAACGTTGCTTATTGGCGGCGCCTTCGATAAATTCATAAATTCATGTTTTGTTGTATTTTTCTAGTTAAGTTAATTTAATAATATTTTAGCCATAATTCAGCATGCATGCGTTATTATTATTGTTAGTTTCTTTATTTTAATATATTTGTCCAGAAGTAATATAATTTTTGTAAAATTGTAAAAGATTATACGTTTATTCAATAAACATATAAAAATAAATAAATAAATAAATTAAGGCTGGGATTCGAATCCGAGTAATTCAAATAGTCGAACATTCTAATATGAATATTTAAATCACAAAATTATTCATATCACGAATATTGCATTATCGAAAATTGCATATTAGGCTACTTAAAATTTGAAAATTTGAATCTATTATTTGCAACCATTAACATTTTTAATATCGCCATCAATTTCTATTAACAAACATGTTTAAAACCGAATTATTAACAGGATAAATATCCGATTGATTAATTATTTTAGTAAATGGCGATATATGAGTTATTGAACTTCAAAATAAATCTGTTTTATACGCGTGGCGCATGAAGAAAAATTTCGAGTTTAGAAAAGCCCCGTGAAAATTTGTCGACAAATTTTCAACGCGGGGCTTTTCTAAACTCGAAATTTTACTTCATGCTTAATCAAGGAGTGGAAACACTCGTCAGAAATTTTAAATATTTTAATAACACCCTGTATACGATAAACTTCTGAAAAATGGTTACATTCTGTTGTAAGAACATCTAGATGATTTTATATAGAGTAATATTTTCTCGTAAAGTTAAAAAAAAATTAAAAGAGTTCTACCTATCCTGGGACAATATGTCTGTATACTTAACATAAAAAATTATTTGTACACTTGGTTACCATACTTTCTTGTCACGTGTAAGATTTTTATATCAAATCATTATTAAATTAACAAAATTGATCTTTTTGGGTATACTCTTAAGTAGCGATTTTTTCTAAGTAATTTCAGTTGTAGAATGAACTTATATTTTTAATTATTTTTATTTGTAAAGAGATTTTTTTCTTTAAATATATAACCAACAGATTTTAAAGTTTTTTACAAGTCTGGTTTTTGTAATAAACAATTAAGGAGATGTAGCTAGCTGCTGAGCGTGGTATATATTGAAAGAAGAGATGTTTATTTACATTTTTTGTTATCGTTAATTCTTCTGATTTTGTTGTTATCCGTTTATATAGTTTTGATGTAGAATAAAATATGTTTGAATTTGTAGACCAGTATGTATTATTTTATTGTGCCAATAAAGGTTAATTTCTTCTTTTCAATTAAAGTCGAGTTCATTTCTATCCGTCCACTTGTAAAAGGTGAATATTGATAATTTCGTAACCGTCATCTTGGCAATATTATGAATCTTAGGTGAAGGCATTTAAAAAATAATTTACAGCAATAAATGATTGTAAATATTACATCTAAAATATATCTGGTATCGAAAATTACCGATATTTTCAATGTTGATACTTTTCACTATGATGTGATGTATTTTAAACTAACGAGTGTCTTCCACTCCCAGACTAAGAATGAAGTAAAATTTTGAGTTTAAAAAAGCCCCGCGTAGAAAATTTGTCGAGGGTCGGGCAGCGACCCGAGACAAATTTTCACGGGGCTTTTCTGAACTCGAAATTTTACTTCATGCGCCACGCGTATAAAACACTGATTTATCCTGAAGTTCAATAACTCATATATCATCATATACTAAAATAATTAATTAATCAGATATTTAGTCTGTAAATAATTAGGTTTTGAGCATTTCAGTTAATAAAACTGACAGCGATATTAAAAATGTTAACGATTGCAAATAATAGATTCAAATTTATTTTTTGAGGATTTGTATCCGTGATTCAAAAAAGAGGATTCAAATCTTTGAATCATATTTTTCTCTTAATAATCCTTTTTCGAGTATTTGTGATTCGAATCATATTTTTCTCTTAAGAAATCTTTATTCGAGAATTTGTGATTCGAATCATATTTTTGTCTTAATAATCCTTTATTCGAGTATTTGTGATTCGAATCATATTTTTCTCTTAATAATTCTTTATTTGAGTATTTGTGATTCGAATTATATTTTGCTCTTAAGAATCCTTTATTCGAGTATTTGTGATTCGAATCATATTTCTCTCTTAAGAATCCTTTATTCGAGTATTCGTAATTCGAATCATATTTTTCTCTTAAGAATCCTTTATTCGAGTATTTGTGATTCGAATCATATAAGATGATTCGGATTCGTAATTCGAATCCTGTTTTTGAGGATTCATCCCAGCTCTGAGTTACGGTTAGAATTTTGTTGAAAAAAAAATTGTGATGTGCCCATCGTAGCACTATTTCCATCACCTAAACAACTGATAATTGACATAATAATCTCATTTCACTTGTAAATTGGCTAATGACTATTTCACATTAAATCAGTGTTTTATACGCGTGGCGCATGAAGTAAAATTTCGAGTTTAGAAAAGCCTAATTTGGCTCGGTCGCTCCGCTTCGCTATGCGCCCGAGCCAAATTTTCAGGCTTTTCTAAACTCGAATTTTTACTTCATGCTTAACCTTGGAGTGGAAGACACTCGTTTGTTTCATCATTTAAACAATTGAAAATTAACGTAATAAGTTTATTATCGTTTTATTGACGAAGAATATTCTGTATTGTTAAAACGGAATGTCAATTTTTGATACAAATTTAAAAGGATTCAAAAGATAATAGGTAAATTACAGTCAATTTATTGGTGAAATATTATCAAAATGCCATTATAGTGAAATTACCGTTAAAATGTTATAATAGTCATTTAATGATAAAATACTATCAAAATGCCATAATGTTAAAATTACCGTCAAAATGTTACAATAGTAATTTAAAATGTTCGCGAAAACAATACTTTCTTTTTGTTTTGCATATAGGGGAAAGTAAAAAAGGATGCAATGACTGGGAAAATTTTGATGAATAAATTTGAATAATTGAATAATTACGAAAACTTAGTTGTTGGATAAAAGAACGAAAGCAGTAGGAATAATTTGATGAATAAATTTAAACAATTGATAAATTACCAAAACTTCGTTGTTGGAAGAAGAATGAAATCAGTGGGAATATTTTGATGAATAAATTTTATTAATTGATAAACTACCAATGCCTTGTTTTTGGATAAAAGTTTGAAATCAGTGGAAATATTTTAATAAATAAATTTGATTAATGATAAATTACTAAAACTTCGTTGTTGGATAAAAGAACGAAATCAGTAGGAACATTTTGATGAATAAATTTAATAATTTGATAAACTACCACCATTTTCTTGTTGGCAAGTAAGAAAAAGATGAAATGACTAGGAATACTTTGATGAATAAATTTGAATAATTGATTAATTACCAATACTCTGTTATTGAACAAAAGAATAAAATCAGTGGGAATAATTAGATGAATAAATTTGATGAATTAATAAGTTATCAAAAACTTCGTTATTGCATAAAAGAACGAAATTAATGGGAATATTTTGATGAATAAATTTTAACATTTGATAAACTACCAAAGCCTTGTTTATGGATCAAAGATTAATATCAGTGAAAATATTTTAATAAATAAATTTGATTAATGATAAATTACTAAAACTTAGTTGTTGGATAAAAGAACGAAATTAGTAAAAACATGTTGATGAATAAATTTGATTGATTGATAAACTACAAACATTTCCTTGTTGAAAATAGAATGAAATTAGAGAGTGAATATCTTTCACAATGTTCTCATTAATCACTTGGTGAAACATGATTAAAATAAAATTTGAAATAAAAACACAGAGAGTGAATGTTGATGAATAAATTTATGTTGTTGATGAATAAATATAATAAATTGATGAACTACCAACAAATATACAGAGAGTTTTATGTAACACCGAACATTTTCATAACGAGAATTTTTTTTTTATTAAAAGAATTTAATTTGAAGTTTTAAGCGAGTGTTTTCCACTCCCAGGCTAAGCATGAAGTACAATTTCGAGTTTAGAAAAGCCTGAAAATTTGGTTTGGTCGCGTAGCGCGAAGCGCGGAGTGGGCAAACCAAATTTTCAGGCTTTTATAAACTCGAAATTTTACTTTATGCTCCACAGGTACAAAACACTGACATATTACGAAGTTTAAAACATACCGCTAAACGTTACATTAAATCAGCGTTTTGTACCGGTGGCGCATGAAGTAAAATTTCGAGTTTAGAAAAGCCTGAAAATTTGGTTTGGTCGCTCCGCGCTTCGCGCTACGCGACCAAACCAAATTTTCAGGCTATTCTAAACTCGAAATTTTACTTCATGCTTAGCCTGGGAGTGGAAAACACTCGCTTATAGCTTCAAATTGAATTCTTTTAATAAACCGAGCATTGGAAAATGTGCAACGTATGTGTATGGATACTTCAAAGAAAAACTCTCGTTATGAAAATGTTCGGTGTTACATGAAACTCTCTGTATATATTTTCTATTTCATTTACTCTGAATGTGCACTAAAGAACGAAATTAGAGGGTAAATGTTTAACAAATTTGATTAATTGATGAATTACTAAGAAATATATTTATTTTGTGTATTTCATTTACTCTGAATGTGCACGAACAAAAACATTTTCACATTAATGATGAAATCAATCAAACGCTCAGCAAACTGTTTAACACCTGATTTAACACTAACAGGCAATTACGTCTGTGATGTCTAATCGCTCGTTGCAAACACAATGTTTCCCCTCTAAACCAACAAAAAATCCAACACCCAATTTATAATAATAATAATTTGAACATTAAATTGTGAAGAAATACTGTGTTTTCATTAGTTTTGTTTTATAAAAGAGTTCAAATTGAAGCTTTTAATTTAAGCTTCACAATTTTACTTGATGCGCCACGCGTGTAAAACACTAAAACACAATGTTTTCCCTCTAAACCAACAAAAATTGTAACACCCAATTTATAATAATAATAATTTGAAAATTTAAATGTGAAGAAATAAACACCACTGTATTTTCATTATTTTTTTTTATAAAAGCGTTTAAAATAAAGCTTCTAATTTAAACTTCACAATTTTAAAACACTGATTTAAAGCAAATTTTAAAACATGTATATACGTATAATTAATAGAGAAAATCGGAAAGCAAACTGCTAGCTAGAATCATTTAAATCAGAAGATTCGGTAACACAAAATTTGTTGCTATCAAATTGCTAGCTAGAGGCGTTTAAATGTCAAAAGATTTGGTTACACAAAATTTGTAAAATTCATTCAAATTCAAGCAGTACATTTTGAACTTCACATTAAATCAGCGTGTATATGCGTGGCGCATAAAGTAAAATTTCGAGTTTAGAAAAGCCTGAAAATTTGGATTGGCCGCTCCGCTTCGCGGAGCGACCAATCCAAATTTTCAGGCTTTTCTAAACTCGAAATTTTACTTTATGCCTAATCAAGGAGTGGAAACACTCGTTTGAAGCTTCAAGTCACTAACAACTTAAACACTTTTAGAAAACAAGGATTGTCTAAAATTTAAATTAATCTCTTATTTTATATTTCATTGTAAAGATGAAGTGAAAGATGATTACAGAACAAAATTATAAAATAATATCAGAGAGATGTTGAAATATACACCAAAAGATATAAATAATAGAAAAAAAAATAAGTAACAATTCAAATGCAAATCAAAAGATTGTAAACGATAAAGTAAAAAAGTGTGAGATGATTTCAAAGAGAGATATTCAAATACGCATTGAATGTTACTGATAAGGACAGATGGTTTCAGAGGACCCAGTGTGATCCCTTAACTGAAAGCAACACTGAGAGATATTCCAACAGATTTCAACCGAAACTTAAATGAGATACAGAGACAAGGGAATCCAATTAACTAATTCCAAAGCCAGGATCTTAACTTAAAGCCCGAATCCTTAGTTTTATCTGCTATTCACTATTTACAATTTCAAAACTACTCAAAAAATATAGAGCACTGAAATTCAAGCGTATTTTACATTTCCTTGCAAATAAATATTATAAATAACTTATTAATTATAATTTATTTATAATTGTTACATATATAGCATCTATATTTATTGAATATTCATAATTGTTATAAATAAAACAGATAATAATTTATACAGGGTGTTCTAAATTATCGGTCCCCCATAGGTAACTTTGTTATCTTTGGAGCTACGAAATCGGTTAAATTAGCAACCTCGTAGTATTTTTTTACGTACATTACCATCGTAAACAGAAATACAGGGGATCCTCAGGTTTTTTATTTATTCGCAAAAACAACATTTTTTTAAATGGGATGGTCTGTATATTTTGACATATTTAGAAAGAGAAAAAATACATAAACAAAAAAGTTTAAATAAATGATTATCCTAAAGTTGAAGACAAAGGATGTCTGGACCATTAAAATACTGTATATTTTATAGCAAGATTACTTACTCAAAATCAAAATGGCGATAACAAACTATGTCGGATATTATCAAAGTATCCATGCTTATTGACGTTTAGCCAATTTTCTTGTATTATCGTAATTTTTGCCATGCCTTTTTGTCATAACGAGAAATGTGACATGCTAGAGTATTATTTATCATGGTCAAAAAACGCATTAGTTAATTATTTATTAATTCTATTTTTTACGTTCTAATTCAAAATCGTAAACTTACTTTAAATAAGTAATTACTTTAAATACACGCACACTAAATTTGAGTAAATTGTAAAAAAACTATTTTCTTTTAGTCACATTTTAGGATTATTATTTATTAAGACTTTTTTCGTTATGTATTTTTTCTCTTCCTAAATATGTCAAAATATACAGACATCCCATTTAAAAAAATGTTGTTTTTGCGACTAAATCAAAAACCTGAGGTTCTCTTGTTTTTCTGTTTACACCATCGTAATTTACGTAAAAAATACTACTAGTTTCGTAGAACACCCTGTATTCAGAAATTAAAATTAATTCTACAAAATGGCTATCGGCCATAGGTCTTTCAGCCTTATAATTTATATTTACAGCGTATACATCAATATGTATACTTAACGGAAAATGTCTGTATTTTATTCCTATTATTTCCAATTGAAAATATTAATTATGTAAGTATTTTTTTATAAACTCTGTTTTTAGTTTGTCACTACACGTTTGATAATGGCAAGATAAAGTTGCCGAAACTGCAGTCACGAAAAATAAATAAGTGTAATACAAACAAAGTTTAAAGTGTTTTATTGTCAAATGTCTGTAAGAGTTTATTTGTGCAATTAATCAAGTGATTTCCCTAAGTATAATATTTGTATCTCTGTAGAGTTTATTTGTGCAATTAATTAAGTGATTTCCTTAAATATAATGTCAATTTGATACCACAATTAACTTTTGATAAATTTAACAATTTACATCTTATAAATTTTGGTGTTATGAGCACAAATGTGTACAAATTTTTCGCCTAGTTAAATAAAATAAGATATAAGTACATTTTTTTATAATTTTAATTTCTTATTAAATTATAATTATATAAGTATTCAATTTTTTAAGATTGTATTTCATAGATTCTATTTTTAACTTCCGGATATTCGAAGTGTAGTTAGGATACGTTTCTCGAAGGGATTCAAGGACTCATCGATTTTGGCTAAAAATAAGGGGTCGGGTGGTAAAGGGGTTGGATGAGACACGCGCCAATAATATTTATATAAAGGGGGCATGTTCCCGGTTATTTCAAGCGAAATATCCCTGTTTATCTCGAACGGGAACAATTTTCGTAAATATTTAAACGAATCACGTCCTCCAGATTCGTGATGTGCTCAAATGTCTCTTCAAATATTTTATGATCGAGATATACACGGTTTAGGGAATAATTGAAAATGTTATAAATGTGAAAATCCAGTGTAAATTGAGTGAGCAGAAATATCAGAAGATGATATCAATGTGAAAATTGAGTAAGCAGAAATATCTCTTTAAATGTTATATTTTACAGATATACATATTTTAATAAATAATTAAAAATGTTATAAACATCAAAATCTACTGTAAATCATAATGTATTTTAGATTTGATATTTAAAATTATAATATATTCCTTTTTGCAAAGAGTGCCTTGGAAAAAATGACTTCATACCTATCAATCAATAAAATCTTGACAGCAATCAATCATTGTTAGCAGTCAAAATTATTTAATAGCTGTTAATCTTTTGTAATCATAATAACATAAATTAAAAAAATGGTGATGTATCCATCACAGCACTTTCCCCGTTTAAGATATGATGACTTATATATCAACATAAAAGTTGTATAAACTAAATTTATTCTACTTTTATTATTATTATTCAAAAAAACGTAATTGTTCCATTTTCACTACATCTCAAAAAATATTGATCACCATCACATTTAAGCGTTATATATTTGTAACTTTACTGTAAATCAATTGTGTATACGCGTGGCGCATGAAGTAAAATTTCGAGTTTAGAAAAGCCCCGTGAAAATTTGTCGAGGGTCGCTGCGCGACCCTCGACAAATTTTCTACGCGGGGCTTTTCAAAACTCGAAATTTTACTTCATGCTTAATCTGGGAGTGGAAGACACTCGTTAGTTTAAAACACGTCACAACTGGTGATGTATTTTAACAACAATTATCGGTCCTAGGAGTTATCAAATGAGTGAGTTACTCAACTGTTTAAAATGCACTCTTTACAAAAAAACAAAAGATTAAAATTTTAGACATAAAATGTACAATAAACTATGTGGTACATCATTGAATTCAGAAAAAAATGTCCTTCTAAAAAGTATGAAAATCCAAAATGGCGCTCATAAGAAAAACAAAAGTTAGCTATTGTCCTTGGGTAAATGTTATAGTTATCCTAAAATAAAATATCTTACTAGATTTTTCGTTAAAAAGTGCCTTATAATGTCAAAGTTGTAAACATCTAGATTCAATGGTTTTTAAATAAAAAAATAGAAACGAATTTTCAAAAAATCCGTTTTTTGACAATATCTTAAAAACGAAAGAAGATATTTCAAAGTTGTTTTAAGTTTCATATATTTTATTTCATTCAATGGTTTTGGAATAAAAAAAAACAAATTTCAAAAAATCCGTTTTTTGGCAATATCTTAAAAACGAAAGAAGATATTTTAAATTTGTTTTGAGTTTATTATTGGGCCCGAAAATACTCAACTTTGCCCCAATTTAACTGACTCTCTATCTCTTTAAATAACTAAGATCCCCATACATTCTGTTGAAATACGGGCACCCTGTATGTGGAAATAAAATAAAATTTAAAGATAAAAATAATATTAAAAACACTAAACTTTGTTTTTCCACTTTTATTTAAACTTTTACATTATAGTCACTGTAGAAGTTAAAATATAAGTGGTAACACAAAGTTAAGTGTTTTTAATATTATTTTTATGATATTCAAAATAATTCTTAAGAGAAATTATTAAAACAATCGATAAACTAAAATTTAAATTGTATGCAGTCACAATTTAAATTTTAATTTATCGATTGTTTTTATAATTTCTCTTAGTTCAATGCAAAGAACATTCTATTTTATGCATATTTTATAAAAATGTAAATTAAAGTCTATAGCCATTTTATAGAACCAATTTTAATTTCTGTATATAATTTTATATCTGGTTATGTTCATAAATACTATGAATATTCTATAAATAAAGATGTTATAAATGTATATGTAAACTAAAAAAAATAAAACATACAAAGCTTTTTAGATATTATGTAAAATTTTGTGGGAATCTTAATCACACATTTCTCTTTTGAGGCATGTGAAAATCCCTATCAATTGTTTTTGAGTTATTTGCAGTTGAACGGGAAAAAGTACAATATTATTTAACTGTTATGGGGAGGCAAAATTTGAAATAATCAAAACTTCAAAATTATGTAAGATATTTTTCTAAAATTTCTTCTAGATGTTAATCAAATCAAGCTTTATGAATAAATGTAAAAATACAAAAATATCCCATTAGTAGTTTCTAAGTTATTCGCAATCAAATGTAACAGCGTGTAATTTTGTTCAAATTTTAGAGAACTAACATTCCAAAATATTTAATTGTGAAAACCGTTTGATTAAACCTGTTCAATTTTTTTTTATAGATATTAATTAAATATTGCGTTTTCCAGGTATGTGAAAATCTAATACCCTATTAATCTGGTGCCGGAATACTGAACATAAATTCAATTTTGATATTTGTTTTCTGGTTTCACAAACAGAATTCTGCTCGTTCGTGGACGAAACAGTGACCTGTATATGCACTTTGTGCATTCGTGTCACTGACGATGCCACTATGAAGCATTAGATGGCGTTAGCTATCGATATCCATTAATAGTTTACCCTATTAATAGTTATTGAGTTATTTACAATTGAACGTGCTAAAGCATAATTTATACCAATATTATATATAAATAAATAAATCTTCATTGGTTGTATACAATACAAATATAACATAACATATTCTTAAAGTTAAAATTTAAACAAGGGGTTATCGACCGTAGGTCTTTCTACCCTGGGTTGTCATATCTTTAGTCCATCATAATTGCTAACTGTCATTGTCTAACGAGGTGAAATGTTTGATGAATTCAAATGTTGTTTTAGATGGATGTTTTTTTTTGGAGGGATTTCGGGATTTTTGGGATTACATAGTTTATTTAGTAGCTCTAAATTTTTAGGTTTAGTGGAGAGTTTTTGGGAAAGGGTTAAAAGGCGGTTTTGGCGGTTTTGTAATTCCGGTGCTATTGTAGATTAGGACGTTTGATGGATTATATAAGGGGTTATGTGGATGACGAATTTTAGTTAAAATGCGAAGGGATGATCGTTCAGAAATTTGGATATGTTTTAATACGGAGGGGCGGGATTGGGCTCTATAGTCCAGCATAGGTCTACATATCATTTTATAAATATGTGTGGCAGTGTTTATATTTATACCTTTACTAGGCATCTAAAGTGCTTTGTTCAAGCGCAAATTTTGTTTTTAATGGCCAGTGTGTGCTTTTTAAAATGAAATTTTTGGTCAAATAATACTCCAAGATATTTGAAAGTTGGGGATAAGGTAATACCATCAGTCCGGGTAATTGAATGAGGAGTAGGTGGAATGCGATGGAAAGGTATTAGGAGTTTGATTTTAATGGATTTATTTTAATTCTCCATTTGTTAAACCACGATTCAATTTTGTTGGAAAATTGCTGGAGGGAGGATATAGAATTTTGTATATTATTAAAGTGGACAATGAGAACAGTATCATCTGCAAATTGTAGAGGGTATGCTAAAGGATTTAAGTAGTCAGGATTTGGGTTGTAAATGTCGTAGCAGTATAAGTTATATAGGATGGGGGAAAGTGAGGATCCTTAAGGGACACCTTGCTCTGGAGTAGATTGCTATTGATTCTAATTTGTAGGGATCTATTTCGTAGGAAGTTAACTATTAGGATAATGAGGTGTTTGGGCAGATTAAGAATGTAGCATATATATAGAAGTCCTCGATGTCATACGGACTCAAAGGCTTTTTTGATATCTAAAAAAAGCAGAGATAATTTTCTACCCTCTAGGTGGACTGTCTCGCAGTTTGAGGTAAGAATTGTGTGGGGAAGGGTTGTAGAACGATTGGGTAAGAAACCAAATTTGTATGTTGGGAAACATTGGCTAATGGTTGACATAAGTTTACGTTTAATAAGGGATTCGAAGAGCTTACCAAGAACGGGGAGAAGTTGTAAATGGGCGGTAGCTGGAAGTTAAATATTAATTAAATGAAATTTTCAAATAATCATTACTGCGAAACTAAATAAGATATTTTGCTAAAATTTGTTTAAAATGTCATTACCAAATATTGCTTTTTCCAAATGTCAGAAAATCAAAAAATATCTTTTCATTAGTTTTTGAGTTATTTACAATTAAACGCGCTTAAGAATGTTTCATCCCAGTATTAATTAGATGAACTTTTCAAATTAATATTACTCAAAAACTATATGAGATATTTGGCTAAAATTTGTTATAGGTATTAAACAAATATTGTACTTTATAAATGTCTCAAAATCCAAAAATTGCCCGTTAATAATTTATGAATTATTTACAATTAACCGCGCTAAATCATAATTTCCTAATATAAATAGGATGATATTTTCAAATAATTATTACTGCGAAACAAAGCTGAGACGAATCATTATAAAACAGATTCGAATCACGAATCCAAATCACCTAGTATGATTTAATTCACGAATACTTGAATAAATGATTCGTAAGAGATAAATATGATTCGAATCAAAGATTCGAATCCAGTTTTTTCGAATCACGAATACAAATCCTTTAAGAATAAATTTGATTTTATAATTTTTTGCAACTATTAACATATAAATATGGTTATCAGTTGTTTTAACAAAAATATTCAAAATCTAATTATTTATTATTTACACTGAACATCGTTCATAATAGACTAAATATCTGATTCCGTGTTACTCTGATTAAAGAAGTATTTGTGTGTTTTTGAACTTCACTTCAAATCAGTGTTTTGTACTTGTGGCGCATGAAGTAAAATTTCGAGTTTAGAAAAGCCTGAAAATTTGGTTTTTCTAAACTCGAAATTTTACTTCATGCTTAGCCTGGGAGTGGAATCACTCGTTGAAAACTTTAAATTGAACTCTATTATAAAATCGACGAATGTCTGAAAATTACGTAAATAAAAAATTCAGTGAATATCATTAAAACCGGGAAAGTCAGAGAATAATCATGAAATATTATTCAAATTGACCAAAACACTAACAAAAACCCATATGATATTATTAAAATTGCTAAAATCAACAGGCATCATAAAAATTACAAACCTTGTAAAAATTTATAAATCCAACTTAAATATTAATAAAAAAACAATGAAAATAATTTGACAAGATGAGCGTTTCCCACAGAAGAAAGTTATATTAAAAGGTCAGGGAAAAAAATCTTGAATCGGGGAAATGTTGGGAAAATTTCAGATTGTCAACTTTACTTCAAACAATATTAAACAAAATTTTGAAAACTAGATTATCTTTAGAAACATTATTAGTCATTCAATGTTCTTATCAAAGCATTCAGTTAGAAGTTTCAAACGAGCGTTTCCACTCCCAGACTAAGCATGAAGTAAAATTTCGAGTTTAGAAAAGCCCCGTGAAAATTTGTCAAGGCTCGCGCAGCGACCCGAGACAAATTTTCTAGGCTTTTCTAAACTCGAAATTTTACTTCATGCCCCACGCATATAAAACAGTGATTTAGCGAGAAATTTAAAAACACACAAAACAAATTTTTCATGTTAATCCTCACAATTAATTCTAATTATTTTTGACGATTCAAATCCTTTTGTAAGTATTCGAATCCTTTTTTTAAGTATTTAAATCCTCTCATAAATATTCGAATCCTTTGATAAATATTCGAATCCTTTTATAAATATTTGAATCCTTTTATAAGGATTCGAGTTACCCGCATTTGGATTCGAATACGAATCCTCTTAAAAAAATTTTACGAATCTGGATCACGAATCCAGTTTAACTAAAGCATTCGAATGCCTCTCTTGAATCCTCTAAAACGATTCGAATCCTGCATGATTCGAATCCTGCCCAGCTCTGCTGCGAAACTATATAAGGTATTTGACTGAAATTTGTTTGCAGATGTTAATCAAATATTGTTCTTTCCAAATATCTTAAAATAGAAAAATACCCCATCTTTAGTTTTTAAGTTATTTACAATTGAACGCGCTCAGGCATAATTTATCTCAATATTAATTGGATACAAATTTTAAATAATCATTACTGCGAAACTATATATGAAATTTGGCTGATATGTGTTGAAAATGTTAATCAAATACTACTCTTTCTAAATGTCGCAAAAACCAAAAATAACACTTTAAACAGTTTTTGAGAGAATTGCAATTATGCGCGAAAAATGTATTTTTGATCAAATTTTCAGAAAACTGAAATACCTAAAAATCCTACCGAGGAAACTCTTTGTCATGACTTGCTGACATTTTGAGTAGATATTAAGCAAAATGTGTTTTTCTGTAATATGTAAAAATCTAAAAATACCCCATTAATAATTTTGCAAATTACACTCTTTGCTGCAATTTAAAATTATCACAATACAAAAGTGTAAATAATTTGTGAATAAAATTGTTGTGTTTTTAATCACTGATTAAAGTTAATTTATTTTGCTTAAGTTCTACAAAAACAAGTACAATAAATAGTTATACGTTTCACTTAGATGTATATAAAAATTACATAATATATCGCTAACAGAAATAAAGCCTTCTATTTCATTCTCATTTGATAGATTAATTCCCTAAATAGGCCAAGTACGCCACTGCAATGAAATTCATTATCGAGTCAAGATTGTATCAACATGACACAATAATATATCAACTCGACAATCTAGAAATGTATCATTGAGATAAGATTGTATCTATAATATTGTGTCAAGTTAATACAATATGACACAATATTGTATCAACTTGACAAAATCTTGAAATTCATCATAGAATCAATATTGTGTTGACAATGTTGTATCAACTTTACACAATATTGTATCAACATGACACAATAATGGCTCAATCTTGTATAATTATTTATTTTCAATAATGTGTCAACCTAGTGTCGGGTTCACATCTCAATATTGCTACAATATTGTAGAATTGATATTCAATATTGTATCAACATTGCTACAAGATGTAATTTTTACTAGGACAGTTTCGGCAAATTTAACTTGCCATTATCAAACATGATGTTTGTTAATGGCAAGCTAAATTTGCCGAAATTCCAGTCACGTAAAAAAATATAGTGTTATACAAACAAAGTTAAAACGTTTTTTTATTGATAAAATATTTATCGTTAAAAATATGCGAGAAAATCAAAAACATCTCATATTTAAAATTTAATATAACTCATTAAAGTTAACGTTCAAATGTCGCACACTCGCAAATAATAAATTATTTATATTGCAGGTTTTTGGATGAAATGAAATTCAGCCAGGCTTGTGTATATAAATATAAATTTCACGAGCAGATGTATAAAATAATTTTATCACGGATCTCGCCTTCCTCATCCCCTAGAAGGATATATTACGGACTCTTTCCGTTTCACTGCAAACGTGACCACTTGAGGGATTCCTCTACTTTATTTTAGCAGACCTCAAGATTTATTATTGATAATAATAACAACCTGTGATTTATCAAAATGAATCCAAGTAGATGGAAATAATAACAAAAGTCAAGGTGAAAAAATTACATGGATATAAGTATGAATGAAATTACCAACACTTAATTGTAGAGTGTTTTAAGAAAAGTTTGTTGTAGATTGCGTAAAGAATCGCAATTTTAGTATTTTTATTTAAAGATGTAATGAATATGAGACTTATACCGTACGATCATTTAAAACATGATTTATCAAAATGAAGAAAATAGGTGGAAATAATAATAAAAGTCAAGGTGAAAAAATTACATGGAGATAAGTATGAATGAAATTGCCAACACTTGGTTGTAGAATATTCTAAGAAAATTTTGTTGTATATTGCGTAAAGAATCGCAATTTTAGTGTTTTTATATGAAGATGTAATGAATATGAGACTGATAGCGTGTGATCATTTAAAACATGATCATTACATTTTAAATTAGATTAGCACTACTGACTGTTAACACATAGTTTACCATAACCTCAAATTTATTCTATCAATGAATTAGCATTCTGGGCAACCGCACAAAAAAAATGCCGCCTACTCTCAATCATAATTTAAACGATCGGACGATATTAGTTAACTAAAGTGTATTATTATATCTTAAATAAGTTTCTCATTTTTCACGTGGTGAAATATTTTTAACTATGATTTTTAAAGAAAACACTTGGTTAAATTGCACTAATATTTATTATTTTAAATATTTGTTGTTGATAAAAATATTATACTTAACCCTCATAAATTTTCTTTTCTTTGAAACAGGTGTGTATTGACAAAGAATAAGCGTGACTCCCATCCTATTATGATCTCTTATCATTTTTTATAATGGATTTACCTCACGCTTTCTTTTTTTTTCGCGTTCCAGAATTTTGCGTACAAACTCCATTTTTTCGCTGTCGGGATCTTTACAGCGTTGTGTCAAAGTGCGATAAGAGCACGTCAAGTCTCAAAGCCCCATTTCAATTGATACATTATTATGGCGATGCAACCACGCCCCTTTTCCGCCCCTTTTCCCCGCGCGCCAGTCTATTCAATTCAATTTGAAGGAATAATGGACGTGTCGGGCTTTCGAAACGACAAAAGCACCCCCGCAGGAGGGTTAATAATAATCAACATCTGGTGGATATGTCCGCATATAAATTTACTTTAGTTTATTGTAAACTGAAATTCAAATGGATTTATCTGAATATACTTTTATTTAAAACAAGAATAATTCAAATTCAAAACTATTATAATTTGAGAAAATAAGCTTACGCTTCTTATAGTTTGCATATATTAAATTACGAAAATTTTATTCGTGAAAATGCAAACAATTATATTAATTAAGACATTGTTTGCATTTTCAGGAATAACATTTTCGTAATTTTATATTTTATATACATTTATTTCTATTTTCTGTTTAAGATGTTTATAATTACAGCGTTTGTATTTACAGAAATTCGTTGTTTTTATAATAGAAGTTAATTTAATGCTTTAAAGAAGTGCATCCACTCCCAGACTAACCATGAAGTAAAATTTCGAGTTTGGAAAAGCCTGAAAATTTGGTTTGGTCGCGTAGCGCGTAGCGCGTAGCGCGTAGCGCTACGCGACCAAACCATATATATATTACATACATTTATTTCTATTTTCTGTTTAAGATTTTCATAATTACAGAGTTTGTATTTACAGACATTTGTTGATTTTATAATAGAAGTTAATTTGATGCTTTAAAGAAGTGTATCCACTCCCAGACTAAGCATGACGTAAAATTTCGAGTTTAGAAAAGCCTGAAAATTTGGTTTGGCCGCGTAGCGCTACGCGTTACGCGACCAAACCAAATTTTTAGGCTTTTCTAAACTCGAAATTTTACTTCATGCTTAGTCTGGGAGTGGAAAACACTCGTTTTTCTTCCTCGATAACTCTAATTATTTAATACGCTTTGAATTTTCAAAATTACGCCCACTAACACCTGATAATAAACTATTTCTGGGATATGCGCTCGGTTTTCCTCTTAATTGCGCATAAATTATTTAAGAGTCCATTAAAAAGCAGCCGCTAAATTGCAATTAAACTAACAATAGCGAAACCCGTTTTCCCATATCCTCCAGGGTCGAAAAGAAAGCCGAGATTAAGCTGGAAAATTAGAAAACGGGTGGAATTCGCTCTGCATCTGGCTTTAATTTTTTTTTTCCAGATTGTTTGTGCATGCCCACAAATAAAGTTTATGAATTTAATTTCATCGTAACACACCCATACATGAAGCCTAAGTGTATTGCAGAAATGCTCACTCCCCAAAGAACCGAACCAATACACCCATATACACACACATATATATACAGAGTATTCCACCGACGCCGTGCAACCGTGTATTATATGGACTTCTAATTAATTTTTTGTAATGCGCATTTCAGCGAAAAAACACACTTGTTTACATAAATACTGAAAATGTCATTACAATTCATTAATTTGAAGTCCATATACTACAATAGGCTGCTTCGGTGAGGCACCCTGTATAACCTTTATTCATTCTTGTCGTAATTTCTGAAAATTTTATAAAAATTGAATAATTTTTAACGATTTATTAAAATGCAACATGAATTTCTGTAATTTTACTCAACTTTAAGCTTCTCTAACTTATTTTTCCGTGGAGCAATTATGAATTTACTTAGACAAAACATAAAACTCATTCTCTATTATCAAAATTCCTGAAATTTTCGTGAAAACTGGATGTTTCCGTAATTTTTTGCATGCAATAAGAATCAAATTCACTGGCAATAAATATAGAACTATTCTGTCTGATTACTTAAGCTTATGTGTAATCATAATCAACTGATGATGAGTGGCGCGCCATCTATTGCACTCGAACAGTTTATTACACAATTATCGACGTAAGATAGCGCTAGACGACAACCTTTATAATTATGCCTGATTCGGTGCATTCAATATCAAGTAGCGCCATTTGTTGTAGACGGATAGTGTATTACAGAGTTATCGACGTAAGTTAGTGCTAGACGTCAAACTTCATAATTACGGCTATTTCAATGCAACATCTCGATGAATATTGACCTAATCACAATGATTCGATGAATATTAAAATTTATACATGTTTATTTGTCATCATTTACAAAGCTCGTTGCATGGCAAACTTATTTGTTTTAAGTTCACAATTTTGAGTAACATTTTTTATAGAAAATTACTTAAAGATGAATATTAAGCTGATCTATCTGGCCAACAATGTGTGCAACCCGTAAACAATGTGTGCAACTCGTAAACAATGTGTGCAACTGAATAAAAGAAAATCAAATTTCTTAGACATTGGGCAAGGGGTGCCGCAAGGTTCTGTGCTAGGCCCTCTTTTATTTTCCATCTATACATTTAATATACTCTCACAATTGAAATTTTGCCATGGTCATATGTATGCAGATGATAGCCAACTATACCTTTCTTTTAAACCTGAATCTTTTCGCCAGGCTGAAATGTATGTGAATTCCGACTTGCAAAGAATTTACGAACATTCTTGCATGTTGGATCTAAGGCTAAATCCTACTAAATCTTCATTTCTGCTGTTTGGAAAGCATAAAACCTGTAACCTTATCCATTCTCAAATTAGTTTAACAATTAATGGTGCTGATATTCCTTATGTTACAGTAGCTAAAAATCTAGGCGTAATTATCGATAATTCTTTTAGATATAAAAAAACATATCAATAGATATATTAGCACAGCCTATAATTACCTAAAAAGATTGTATCCTCACCGTTCATGCCTATCCATAGAAATGAAGATCATGCTATGTAATGCATTTGTCTTTTCGCAATTCACATACAGTTCACCAATATATAACTCTGCTATTGATAGAATAACTAATAATCGCATACAAAAAGTCCAAAACTCATGCCTGCGTTTTATATTTGGAATCAGAAAGTTTGACAGAATTTCATATAAACTTATTGAAACAGGGTGGCTAAATATGGCTGCTAGGCGAGAATGTCAGACGTTGTGTTTATTTCATAAAGTGATAATAAATAAATCACCACAATACCTCTATAATAAAATTACATTTCGAGATGATGTGCACACATTAAATACTCGTTTTAAAGGGCGCCTATCTCCTCCTAAACACGGCACCTCTCTATATGAACGGTCATTTTCTTATCAAATATACAGGATGTATAATGAAATTCCAAATGAATTTAAAATTCTTAATTTGAGCAAGTTTAAGTTGGCAGTTAAAATACATTTACAGAAGTGCTAATAACAATCGTGATGGCTAGATTTTCAATGTATGTAACACAAAATATATATGTATAGAGTATTTGTTCATGTTTGTTTAATTCGTAGATAAAAAAGTGTATTCCACATATAAAGTAAATATTTAATTTAATTTAAGGTTTGGATGGTAGAACAGTTTGGGGATTACCCCAACACTGAATCCCGCCTTATGATGCGCATTTTGTTACATTCAATTTTTCCTAATTTTACACTAATATGTACCTTTATATATATATTTTTTTGTTGAATGTTATTATTATGCAAATAAAGGATTATTATTATTATTATTTATACCCCTCTGTAACCATAATGTATTAATATCAAGAAGCGATATCTATTGGACATGTTTGGACGGATAGTGTATTACACTCTTATCGGCGTAAGATGGCGCTAGACGTTAACCTTGATCATTACGGCGGATTCAGTGCAACGAGTCGATAATTATTGAACTAATTTATTTAACCATTTATACCCATCTTTAATCATAACTTATTAATAACAAGTAGCATCATCTATTGTACATATTGAGGACGGATTGTGTATTTCACAATTATTATAGACGCAGTGCTACCGATTTTGGAGATTTTACCGCAAATGTGGATATTAAAAGAGGTGTGGGTTTTTTGGGGGATAGATATATTTGGGCTTGAAATACGGTATTTTAGAACATATAGTTATTTTATCGTTTGTTTTTTTTTTATATAGTTTACAGATACAGTATCTGTGTTGTAATTTCTTTATCATATAATTCCGACTTTGCGCCACCTAGCACCAATAAAAAACAACGTTGCCACATCTTTTGGTAAGGGTGGGAATTTTAAACTTGTATTTTTCAATGGTGAGACTGTAAAACTTCTAATTTTTATGAATAGTACCCATTAAGGTTTATTAATAAGAAAGTAGGACATTTTTTGCAATTATTGGTTAGGTTAGGTTATTATTAGTTAGAGATAATGATGTAGGTGAACACAAAATATTATAAGGTATATTATGTAATATACATTATTATAAATCAGTATTCGTAAATATCTTCCACAAGCTCATTTTAATTTGTCCCTAACCAAAAACAACGTAACCTAACCTAACCTAACCAATAATTGCAAAGCACTTCCTAATTTCTTATTGATAAACCTTAATATGTATCATTATGTTTCACTATTTTTGAAAATTATAAAGTTTAAAATTGCCGCCTTACAAAAAGACGTTCAGCAAGGTTGAGCACTTGAAATTCTGTTGTTTACTGTTGGCGCTAGGTGGCGGGACCTCGAAGTGCAAAGCCAACTTTGTTTTGTATTAGAATATATTTTGTTTCTGTTGAATTTCTATAAGAAAACAGATTTTAAATATAGATTTTTTTAAATTAATTTAAAATTTATTTCTACATTTTTGGGGCTGACGTATTGCTAAAGGGGTATTTAGTGCTAGGGTTTGGGGTAAAACGATATTTTAGGATTAGCAACACTGGCTAGACGTCAAACTTAATAATTATGGCTGAATGAATATTGAATTAATCTATCTGGGCCCGTATTTACAACACCGATGCATCGGTGAGAAGTCGCACTGAAATTCCGTCATTTTGGGAAGAATTTACCTAACAATGTGGTGCAAGTTCTCTTATACCCATCTGTAACCATAATTTATTAATGACAAGTAGCGCCATCTGTTGCACGTGTGGACGGGTAGTCTATTGCACAATTATCGTCGTAAGATGGCGCCAGACGTCAAACGCGATAATTATGTCTGATTCAGTGCAACGTGTCAATGACTGATTGTCTGGGCATTTATACCAGTATGTAAACATAATTTATTGATAACGAGTAGCGCCATCTGTTGCACATGTTGTGGACGGATAGTGTGTTACTCAGTTATTGACATAAGATGGCGCTAGACGTTAACGATGACAATTATGGCTGCTTCAGTTCAACGTTTCATTCAAAATTAAGCTAATCTGACTATTTATACTACTGATAGGCATAATTGAATTCTATCAAAATAATCGATTATTGAGATTATTTTTATCGGATAATAGAACGATCGCTCGAATGATTGCTCGAGAGATCTTTTAAAATATTGTTCGAGATATTGTTTGATTGATCGTTAGAAATATCACTAAAATAATTGTTCGAGTGATCAGTCGAATAGTACATGAAACGATTGCTGAAATGGTGGTCGTATGATTACTCTATTGATAATTCAGATAATCGCAATAAAATAATAGCAATTAAAAAATAATCTAAATAATTTAAAGTGAGCATAAAAGTGATCATTTCTCTCAAACAATAATTTAAATAATCGTTCGATCAATCAATCGAGAGATTTTTCGAGAAATTATTCTAGATAACTCTCGAGCAATCGAGAGATTTCTCGAGAAATCTTTGCTCTCGAGTATGAGTGATCATTTCAGCAATCTCTCAGGGAGTCATTCGAATAATCTCGAGCAATAATTCCAAAGATCTCTCGAGCAACCATTCAAGAAATATTTTTCTCTCGAGCAATCATTCGAATAATTTCGCGAACAATCATTCGAGAGATCTTTCGAGAAATAATATAAGATAACTCTCTAGCAATCATTCGAGAGATCTCTCGATCAATCATTCAAGAAATCTCTGGAGCAATTATTCGAGATGTCTCGAGTAAGCATTCGAGAGATGTTTCAAGAAATCTCTTGAGCAATCACCCAAGCAAACTCCGGAAGATCTCGAGTTGGCCGATTATTTTCATAATCGAACGAATGGATTATTTTCATTCGAATAATCCCATCAGTAATTTATACCCATGTGTAATAATAACTTATTGATAACTTGAAGCGCCATCTGTCAACATGTTGTGGACGGATAGTATGTTAGTCAGTTTTCAACGTAAGATGGCTCTAGACGTCAAATACAATAATTATTTTTAATTTTTAGAATATAAATAAGTCAGAAAAACTTACCCTTCGACTATCAGCAATTTGCGGGAAAACAAAATCCGTCGCCGTCAGCAGCACTTTGTAGGGCCCTTTGTTGACCCTCTTCTTCAGCAGCTGGTACCTGGCGACGGCGGCGACGCCGAAAAGCACGAAAACCGACAGACACGAACATACCAGGATTAAGACGATGCTCAAGATTTTCGTCAGTTCAGACTCGCAGGTCTCGCACTCGTCCTGATCCAGATGCTTCACCGACCATTCTTCCAGACTTCCCTGATCTTCTTTCACTTCAAAATCGCCGGTCGCGGGAGAGAAGGTTAGGCTTAGCAAAGTCCTCAGAGAGTCGTCTTCTTTTAAATCGACTAGGGAGAAGAGGTCGGTCTTTTTGGAATTACGCGAGTCGGATTTTAAAGAATCGTCGTTTGATTCAGAGTTGAGAGAATCGACGCTTTTTAAACTACGCGAGGAGTCGGGTTTTAAAGAATCGTCGTTTGATTCAGAGTTGAGAGAGTCGACGCTTTTTAAACTACGCGAGGAAAATGAGTCCGTTTTAGAAACACCGGAATTTAATGGGGTTTTGAAGGAATTATCCTTTTTTAAATCGCGCGAAGAAAATAATTCTGAACCGCCTTTCTTTAAATCGCTCGACAAAAATAAATCCTCATTCTTTGAAGAACCGCGTTTTTTCAACTCGACCAATGAAAATGAATTAATCTTTGAAGTGATTTCATCATGTTTTAAAGCGATCGTGGAAATTGAATGATCATCGTTCAGTTCGAATTTTAAAGATTCGTCAGCCTTTAAAGAATCCCGGTTTTTCCTGGCGCGGGTTTTGAAATATCGTTTAATTTTGCGTGAAAGCGCGTTTTCCAAGCTGTAATTAAGATTTTCCGTTTCGGTGAAGATTAAAATGTACTTTTTCGTGATTAAAGAAATCCTGCCTAGAAAATTTACATCACTTTTATTTTTGTTGGTATTATTAAAAATGTCACTGTTGTTATTTTTGTTTTTAGAAATACGGCTGTTGTAATTATTATTGTTATTTGGAACATCACTGTTTAAATTATTATTTTTATTTAGGATATCGCTGCTGTTATTATTATTTGTATTAACAATATTGCTGTTTTTATTACTTTTATTAACATGACTGTTGTTATAATTTTTATTTTTATTATTAAAAACCTCACTTTTCTCATTTTGTAAAGTATCGTTCGTATCTGTATTTAAATCACTCGTGTTGTCAGTGTTTGTGTTGTGATTCCTTGTGTTAATATTAAGGGTGGTTTCGTTTGTGTTTTCTTTGAATGTCGAAGTCCACGTTGGTAAAGTTGATATGTCCATTAAAACGGTGAGGGTGTTTTGATCTTTAGCCAACCCCATTGAGTCCAGGGTCTCCAAAATTGCTCGGCCGAAAGTGTTGGCTGATGCGCAGACTATCACAGCTGAAATTAAGATAATTTGGTATGAGGAACCTTGTGTGAAGTTTTAGGTTTGAGATTTAATAAACTTCATTAAATCTCAAACTTAAACCCAAAATTTGATGCATGTAATATTTGTAAGGCTTGAAAATTACGTTCTATACAAACCAGGGACGGATCCAAAGAACAACTTACAATTTTGAGGGGGCAGGGCAATTATGTTAGAAAAACAAAAGGTGCATATTTTAAACTTTCGGTAAATGCAATGGAATTTGCTCCTTTTAAAATTTAAACAATAAAATTAGTTTTTGACCTAGTCAAAATATTTGAAGTTTGTATAAAGTATTTATATCTCAAGCAATCATCAATACTTTTATGTAATTTTATGTCGATTCTGTTTTCCGATTTTTTTTATTTGGTCAACATTTTTAGCCCTTTAAAAAAACTTGAGAACTCTTCAGTAATTTTAATTCAAATTTTGTAAAAAAACAATTGACTATTAATTTATATTCCCCCATTCAACTTTGACCGTCTGTTATTTCAATAAAATCCGCTAGATTTTTTTTTTCAACTTTAGCACAAAGTTTATTCATTCCTCGACAATTCCTGATAATTTTATGAAATTTCGACATTTCTTTTGTAAATTAAGATAAGAAAAAAAAACTGCAGATACCTTTTAATATATATATATATATTTTAATTTAATAATTGATGAAATTTCATTGAAGTTTAAGCGTCTGTAATTTCGTTAAAAACAGATTGATTTTATTATTTGCAACTTCAGATCAAAATTTATTAATTCCTCAACAATTCTTTATAATTTTATCAATATCCGAAGTTTCCTTTCTAATCTAAGATTATAAAAGAGAAACTGTACCTTCATATATATTTTTCTTATTTATTCAGTTAAATTGATCAAATTTCGTTTAACTTTGAGCGTTTGCAATTTCGTCAAAAACTACTCGATTTTGTTTTTTTTTTAGCTTTAGCACCAAGTTTATTCATTACTCGACAAACTATGGTAATTTTATCAATACCGAAATTTCCTTCATAATCTATTATCAGAAAATGAGAAACTGAACCATCAAATATTTCTTTAATTTATTTAGTTAAATTAATAAAATTTTATTCAATTTTGAACGTCTATAATTTCGTCAAAACCTGATCCAATTTATTTTTTTATCTTCAGCAATTTGACAATCCCTGATAATTTTATCAAAATCCGACAGTTGCTTAGTTATCTCAAATCAGAAAAAGATAAATTGTACCTTTTTTTACATTTAAATTGAAAACATTTTATTTAAATTTGAGTGGCTGTAATTCTGTCAAATATCGGTTTATTTTGTTTTATTTTTAATTTTTTAATTTAAGCACATTTCTCAACTATTTCTCATGTTGATTATGTGTAAACGTTTGATTTTTTTTATATATATATTTAGCCAGCCCTGTTTGGAATATTGTAAGATTCGTTTTTTTTATGCATATTTTAATCAATTTTAAATGCTTGTATTTTAATTCATGTTCTGCTTCATTTTGTTTATTGTTATACACTTAGTTTATCTGTTTGTTAACAAACTCTATAACGTTGATATGATATCTTAAACCTGTATAGTCTTATAACAAGAATAAATAATTATTCGCAATTTTTAGGAAATCTTAACTTTCATTTGAAATGTTGGAATATCCAGTGAAGATATCTGAATTTCAATCAAAGTTTATTAATTTCTCTATAGATTCTGTGAATTTTATATTGGTTTGATATGATAATCTGTTTATATTTTACAATTTTTTAAAAGACAAGATTCTAATAAAATCGTTGATTTTATTGCATAATTTCTTCATTGGCTTAATATTTTAGAAAATCCTAAGGAGATAATTGAAATTTCTTTACGGCAGACTCAAGTGCAATCAGTTTTAAGTAAATTCTGTGAATTTCATGTTGATTGTATTAAACTTTGATTTTTTACAAATTTTCAAACAAGATAAATCCCTCAATCGCATTTTTTGAAAATATTAACTTCAGAATATCTAGTAGAGATATTTAAATTTAAGTTATTGCTAATTAAATTTTATTCATTTCTGTGTGGATTATGTGAATTTTATGTTGATTTCATAATCTGTTGATTTTTTCCAATTTTTTTACAAAAATTGATTCTCCTAAAATCGTTGATTTTATTTAAAAATTACAATGGCTTAATATTTGAAAAATATGTGTTGAGACAATTTTATTTTCTTTAAGGCAAACATAAATGCACTCAATTCTAAGTAAATTCTGTGAATTTCATGTTGATTATACAAAACTTCGACTTTTTACAAATTTTAAAACAAGATAAATCCCTCAATCACATTTTTTTGTAAAATTTAAAGCTTGATTTCATATTTTAAAAAATCCAGTGGAGATATTTCAATTTCAATTATTATCAAGAAAAATGTATTTATTTCTGTGTGGTATGTGTGAATTTTATGTTGATTCGATAATCTGTTGATTTTTTACAATTTTTTTTTTGCAAGATAAGATTATTCTAAAATTGTTGATTTTATTGCATCATTTCAACATTAGTTTAATATTTCAAAAAATTGTGTTGAGATTATTAAATTTTCTATACGGCAGACTTAAGTGCAATTAATTTTGAGTAAATTCTGTAAATTCCATGTTGATTGTATAAAACTTTGATTTTTTACAAATTTTCAAACAAGATAAATCTCTCAATAATATATTAATTGTAAAATTTAAACTTTAAATTCATATTTTAAAATATCCAGTAGTGAAATTTAAATTTAAATTATTGCTAATAAAAATTTGTTCATTTCTGTGTAGATTCTGTAAATTTTATGTTAATTTGATCTAAGTTTTATACAAGAAAAGATTCTCGTAAAATCATTGATGTAATTGCATAATTTCAACATTGGCCTAATATGTTGGGAAAGTGTGTTGAGATAATTTTATTTTATTTAAGGCAGACACAAGTGAATTCTGTGAATTTTATGGTGATTGTATAAAACTTTGATTCACTACAAATTTTCAAACAATCAATCTCAACCTCAATCGCATTTATTTGCAAAAATTGAACTTTGATTTGATATTTTGGAATATCCAGATGAGATATTTAAATTTCTAAATTATTGGTAATTAAAGTGAATTTTATATTAATTTGATAATGTGCTGATTTTTTGCAATATTTTTTTTACAAGATCTTTTCTTGTAAAAATAATTGTAAAAAATTAACACATTATCAAATCAATATAAAATTAACTTTGATTGCCAATAATTTTAAAATTTAAATATCTCTGCTGGATATTCCAAAACTCGCTGATTCTAATGCATAATTCCAACATTGGCTTAATATTTTAGAAAAATTTGTTGAGATCATTTCATTTTATTTAAGGCAGATCCAAGTGCAAGAAGAGATTCTCCTAAAATCGTTGATTTTATTGCATAACTTCAACATCGGCTTAATATTTTAAGAAAATGTGTTGAGATAATTTCATTTTCTTTAAGGCTGACATAAGTGAATTCTGTGAACTTTATGGAGATTGTATAAAACTTTGATTTATTACAAGTTTTTAAACAAGATAAATCCCTCAATCGCAATTATTTGCAAAATGTTAACTTTGATTTCATATTTTGTAATATCCAGCGGAGATATTTTAATTTTAAAATCATTGGTAATCAAAGTGAATTTTAATATTGATTTGAAAATGTGTTGATTTTTTACATTTTTTTTACATGATCCTTTCTTGTAAAAAAATTGTAAAAAATCAACACATAATAAAATCAATATAAAATTAACCTTGATTACCAATAATTTTAAAATGTAAATATCTCTGCTGGATATTCCAAAAATCGTTGATTGTAATGCATAATTTCAATATTGGCTTAATATTTTAGGAAAATTTGTTAAGATCATTTCATTTTATTTAAGGCAGACACAAGTGCAATCAATTTTACGTAAATTCTGTGAATTTCATGTTAATTGTATAAAACTTTGATTTTTTACAAATTTTCAAACAAGATTAATCCCTCAATCACATTTTTTGTGAAATTTAAACTTTAAACTGATGTTTTAAAACATCCAGTGGTGTTATTTAAATTAAAAGTATTGCTAATTAAAGATTCTTCATATCTATGTAGATTCTGTAAATTTTGTTGATTTGAAAATCTATGATTAATAACAAAATCAAGAAAATTCTCCTAAAATCGTTTATTTTATTGCGCATCCAGTGGTGTTATTTAAATTAAAAGTATTGCAAATCAAAGTTTCTTCATTTCTATGTAGATTCTGTAAATTTTGTTGATTTGAAAATCTATGATTAAAAACAAAATCAAAAAAATTCTCCTAAAATCGTTTATTTTATTGCATAATTTTAACATTAGCTTAATATTTTAGAAAAATGTGTTGGGATAATTAAATGTTCTTTAGGGCAGACTTAAGAGCGATCAACTTTAAGTAAATTCTGTGAGTTTCATGTTGATTGTTTAAAACTTTGATTTTTTACAAATTTTCAAGGAAGATAAATCCCTCAATCACATTTTTTTGCAAAATAAAAATACTTTCCCTTTGTATTGCATACGGGGAGAGTAAAAATAACTCGAGAATATCGGACACGTTTAATACATGCGCGTATTCGATGTACGGAGATAAATCTAATTTCGCATTGCCCTTTTCGCATAAATAAATTTGCTCACGTCCGAGCGAATTCCGGCCTGAGAGAATTTTCCTCATTTTTCCATCCCCCGCATATTTCCTACCGTGTATTACACACATTCACCCTCAATTCCGACAGAATTATTCTTCGTGCTTTTTTTTTATTTATTATTAGAAGTACATCCCACATTTTCCCCTTCAAAATCACCTCCTCTCAAAAAAATGTATAATGTTTAATTAAAAACCTAAAATTGATGTGGACTAAAATAACATTTGTACTCTAGTAATGAATATTTGGAGAAGTCTCAACAAGACTACATTTTTGCAGAAATTCGATATTAATTTTAATTCGTTTTTATATTTTGTAAATATTCTGCAAACTATTGGAAAATTCAATTTTTCCTTATACTCTAGTAATATTTAATGAACAGAAGAAATAGTTGAAATATTATTTAAATAAAATTTAAAGCTTGTAAATTACAGTAGAATTAATCAACAAAATGTTTGAATGTTTAATTAAAAACCAGAGATTATGAATTAGAATTACATTTGTACTCTGGTTATATTTAATGAACAGAACAAATAGTCAAAATAGTATTTATTTGAATTATATAGCTTGTGAATTACAGAAGATTAAATTATGCTTTTCGAGTGTTTCCACTCCCAGACTAAGCATGAAGTAAAATTTCGAGTTTAGAAGAGCCTGCAAATTTGGTTTGGTCGCGTAGCGCGTAGCGCTACGCGGCCAAACCAAATTTTCAGGTTTTTCTAAACTCGAAATTTTACTTCATGCGCCACGCGTATAAAACACTGATTTATTGTAAAGTTAAAATGTCCTTAAGTATGAATAAAATTGCCAATACTTTGTTGTAGAATACTTTAAAACTTAAAAGTGCGATTCGTTACACAATCTAGAATGAGTATTTGCTTTAGTATTTGTAATTACTGTGGTACTATTTAATAAACAGAACAAATAGTTAACAAAGTATTTATTTGAATTAGAAAGCTTGTGAATTAGAGTAGATTAAATTATACTTTTCGAGTATTTCCACTCCCAGACTAAGCATGAAGTAAAATTTCGAGTTAAGAAAAGCCCCGTGAAAATTTGTCGAGGGTCGCGCAGCGACCCGAGACAAATTATCTGGGCTTTTCTAAACTCGAAATGTTACTTCATGCCCCACGCGTATAAAACACTGATTTATTGTGAAGTTTAAAATAATAATAATAATAATAATAAGTCTTTATTGCCCAACAGGAACATGTCTTTAAGTGTGAATAAAATTGACAATACTTGGTTGGGAATACTTCAAAACATTAAAAATGCGATTCTTTACACAATCTAGAATAAGTATTTGATTTAGTCTTTGTAATTAAAACATTAAAAGTGTGTTTTTATGCAATCAATAATGAGTCTATATGTATGAATATTAATTTATATGAAAATCACTTGGTTTGTTACACAAAAAAGAACAATGAGTCTTTGATTTAGTCTTTTTGGAGCAAATTTGTTCTAGATTGCGTAAAAATTTGACTTTTAGCGTTTAAAATATACTGCTAAATCAGTATGCAAGGGCAGTGTATTTTAAACTTCGCATTAAACCAGTGTTTTATACGCGTGGCGCATGAAGAAAAATTTCGAGTTTAGAAAAACCTGAAAATTTGGTTTCGAGTTTAGAAAAACCTAAAAATTTGGTTTGGTCGCTCCGCTTCGCGGAGCGACCAAACCAAATTTTCAGGTTTTTCTAAACTCGAAACCATATTTTCAGGTTTTTCTAAACTCGAAATTTTTCTTCATGCTTAATCTGGGGATGTAAACACTCTTTAGAAAGTTCAAATTAATCGTTTAAAAAAAAACGAATACCCTAAAATTTACAAAGTATGCATCGAAATTCTTGTATGTATATTTAAAAAAATATTTTTTTTTTGATAATTTGAAATGTAATCGAATATAAAATGTATTAATCTAAAATGTAAACGAATATTAAGTTTAATAATTTAAAATATAATCGAATTTTAGGTTTAATAATTTAAAATATAATTGAATGTAAATTCAGTTAATTCAAAGTTTTTCTTATAAATTATATAATATATCCACTCGTTTAAAGTTAAGTCGTTTGATTCAAGTGGGCCTTTAAACTTTAAGTTGAACACTGCACGTCTGAATCTCAACTTCTTCGGACGTGCATAATCATCTACCTGAAAGATAATTAGTCGTGTTCTATGCAAGAACTTGGTAATAGCTTTAGGATATACGAGTGGAATATGCATCCATGTAAATTTCGAGTTAGTTTCGCATTTTGGTGCGTTTGATTACAAACAAGCAGGAATTGAAATTCAAGAATTAATTAACCCTCTAGATATTTGAATCGTTGGAAATTATAAACAAACAAGCCAAGTAATTTTATTAAAGTCATTGTGTTCGTTTTAATTAAAGAAATTATATTCTCAATTCAAATTATATCAATTAGTGATGAAGAAGTTAATTGATTGAGTTACGTGAAGATTAAAATAATTTGACGAATAACGCACTAATAACCTTTCTTCACACGTTTATTAGAATTACCAAATGTTCATACATTTCTGACACAAAGTGACCATGAATTTACAGTGTTAATCCATTGATACATTTGAAAATTTTGGGTTGAATTTAATGAAGTCAGGGATAATTTTATTTAGTAATTTGCAAAGTCGATATGTGGGGGCACTCATGTATGGTACCACTGGTCGCACAGGTACATTTTCTTTGTGAATTTTTGGAAGACAATATAGCAGGGGTGGTGAAGGATTCATATTGACCAGTTTATAGATTTCATTCTGTTCTATTAGGTGTTTGCAAGATTTAAGTGTATTTTTTAAAACCTTTTGAAATTTAGAGGTTGGATCTGTTTATAATTTAATCTTATGTCGCCCTTAATTATGTAAATCAAAAATCTAGCTCTATTGTTAACATTTTAAACAACCATATATAAATACAATTTGCGTTTATAAAATCAATTTAGGCAAACTATTGATGAATAATAAAGACAAAACCGAATAGGATCGAAGGAGTGGCGTTTATCAAATACAATGTAACGACTGCGAAGCAATATATATTGGCCAAACTGGCAGAAATTTCAACACCCGTCTAAAGGAACATAAAAAATCCATATTAGATAATCAGCCAAAGACATTGCATAGATGAGGGCCACTTTTTCGATCCTTCTAAATTCAAACCTTTGAAAATAATCAACAAATGTAAAAAGCTTAATTATTGGGAAACTTTTTACATTAAGAATTCAATAGAAAAAGGATCGCTCGCTACTAATGACAACTTAGAAACGTTTAACACCCCGCTGCTGGGTATGTTTGTCTCTTTACGCCCCAACAATTAGGTAATGATTTAATCCCCTTTAGGTTTAAAACGCACACCGCTCCTCTTGTAACATCATTCTTGAAATAACTTTGAAAATGGTCGTCTGACCGAAACTAGTCAGTTTTTCAAAAATAAAAACAAATAGTGAAACAATAACCAAGTGTTTTTATAAATTTTTTAAACAAAGTTTAAATTCAGTATTCTAATAAACGTGTGAAGAATGGTTATTACTGCTTTATTCGTCAAATTGATACAGAAAGTTTAATTTGTCAAATTATATCATGCCGTTTTATGCATTAAGTCCTGAAGATGACATCAGAAAGATGATGACCCCCAGCAACGATACATTGATGAAGGCGATTTCTAAAATTTTCGGCCGCATTTTGGCACATCCCTGAGTTCTTCCAAGGTGCGAGGTCGATGCCTAAAAACCTTTTCCTTCAGGTAACCCCACAGGAAGAAGTCGCAAATGCTCAGATCAAGGGAGCGTGCGGGCCACTCCACATCACCTCTCAGAGAAACAAGGCGCCCAGGGAACACCTGTCGCAGTTTCGTCATTGAAACTCGAGCAGTATGGGCCGTAGCCCCGTCCTGCTGAAACCAGATGTCTCCCAGATCTGCTTCCTCCATCAGTTCTTCCGATCGAGGTTGAAAAAAATGTCCAACATGAAAGCATAACATTGAGCAGTGACAGTTACGGTTCGTCCGTCCTCTTAAAAAAAATAAGGCCCAATCACCCCAAATTTGGAAATCGCACACCACACGGTGACTTTTGGGGAGTGAAGTGGCCTCGTGTGAAGTTGCCTTGGGTTATTTACAGCCCAGTATCGAAAATTTTATTTATTCACCCCTCCACAGAGATGGAAGTGGGCCTTGTCACTACTGAAAAAAGTTGACCTCGCATGGATCCGGTTCGACATTTCTTGGGAGCGATTCATACGGTTTTCATAATCAGGGGGCATTAACTTTTGAACAAGCATCATCTTGTATGGGTGGAATGAGTCCACGGTTCATATATCTAACGGTTGTAGCATGCGGCCGCTGGCCCCGCCCATTCGCGAGCGCGTGACGTCAGTGTAGTCGGCTGCTTATAATACGTATTGCATACAACGTGCAATTTATGTAAATTCCAGTAAATTCAGTAGAATTTAGTGCGAAAGCAATTCATTTAAAACATCATTCGATACTTTCTTGATTTTATCTTCTAATTCTTGCTGAAACATATTATTAATTCTTATATTTCTTTAAAACGTTCACTTGATAGGTTCACTGATTTTCAAGTACGAAGATGTAAAAATTGATGTGTGTAAAATAAAATCCCAACAATAAAATTAAAATTAAGCAAAAAAAAAAATATTTAAATATGTATATGTTGAAGTATTAATTTATCACTGAATCTAAAACAATTGAAACCCAAATATAAAGTTAAATCGTTAACTAGAATTTTGTCTCTTTTAATTGCTTTAACAATTTTTAAACATTTCCTTAAATGTAGTAAAATGTTTTATTTCCTAAATGTAGAGTTCTTAAATTATCATCGTTTTTCTTGTAATAATTTAAATATCTTTTCTTTAACATTTTTGATTTATTGTTTAAATTTAAGTTTCGAAGTTAAAAATAAATCGAAATTCCATTGATATTATTATTCGATTAACAAAAAATAATCGATTATTTCGCAAATTACTAAAATAGTCGATTATATCTTTCACTAATTTAAACCTTGTAGTTGTAATTTTTGAAATATAATAATATTATATACCAGTAGTTTACATGCTAATTACCTTATAAAATCACTGGGAAAATAAATCGTTAATATTCAAACATAATTAAACAAATAATACTACAGATTATAAAGTAACATATACATATATTTATAAAAAAAAGTTTATGTACATATTTTTTTCATTTTTTTTTTGTATGTCTTTATTTTAGTACGCTGTGGCGCCTTTGCAGCTTCGGGGGCCCTATGGCAAATGCACTTTTTGTCTTTTTGTCCGGCACTGCCACATACTCTAGAAGAATATTTATTACGTCACCATTTTTAAAAAAGCTCATTAAGTAGATCTCAACCGTGTTTAATAATTTAATTACAATCAGCTCTGTGTATATCAAATAATTGTATGTATATCATAAATTTTTCGGTTATTATAATAAATAAATAATATACCTGAGGTCTTTAGTTTCCGTCTCGTGGGAATATTTAAAAGTTCACTTCGAAAATCTAATTCGAAATCTTCTTTTATAAAATGGCTACTACAAATAAAGCTGGTATCGGGATTAAACTTGTCCTTTCTTCTACACGCGTTTATCCATGCATGTCTAATTATTTTATCTCTTGGAAATCGGTGATAAGAAATTGATTTGCCTTTCGTTAAACAGTGCTGATTTCTGCATACAGCGACGGCGCAAGAGCTTCCGGGCATGATGAAAACTTCGGCACTATTCATTAAAAAATAATGAAAAAGATTGAATATTTAATTCATTATTTGAATGCTATGCTGGAACAACGTTGTAAGCGCCAAAAATTGTTTTGTTGGGAAATCGAAAAAGAAGCCCCCCCCCCCCCCCCCCATAAGGGTTCAAAACCACATATTTAAAAATGTAATACAGCCCACAACACAAGTGAGCCTTGCTGCAAACTAAACTTGCCTCCCCCAAGACAAAATCCTGGCTGCATACATCGTTTTTCCACGGGAATACCGCGTTTTCACAATTGGCGGTTACAACGTTGTTCCAGCATATTATACGCTTCATTTATTGAAATTTGTAATAATTCAATTACTTACCAAAAATATACAGCAATTATATTAATTGTAATATAAAATTTAAGAAAAAATTACTCGTAATTATCTAAACGCACATAAACACCGTAAGCGGGCAATGTTTGACAGGTTAGGAGCGACCACAATGTCGTCAGACGCACGAACATTTCCGACTTCGCCCGACGAATGCCACAACCGTTAGGATATATAAACCGTGGAATGAGTCTTCATGCAATATCCATCTTAGAGAGCGATTAGCAATGGCCAATGCAGTTGCATGCTTCCGGGCAGATCGCGTAGGTGACCGTTCGATAGCTTCTCTTACTCTTGCTGCCGCACCCCGTACATGCATTATTAGTCTGTATGTGCGAGTGAATATTTTTATAATGTTTATATATGCCATTTTTGCATTTTTTGTATATTGACTTGTGTAAGAATCTAATTTTATGGCACCAATAAAGAAAGTTATAAATTAAAAGTTATAAGTTATTTTAATTAGATTGGCACTACTGACTGTTAACTATAACCTCAAATTTAGTCCATCATTTAATTAGCATTCTGGGCAACCACACAAAAAAAAATGCCGCCTACTCTAAATCATAATTTAAACGATCGCACTGTACTTACCTCTGCAATGAGTTCTTTTGAGACCTCGCAGCTTATACTCGATTTGCTCGTGTGACGAATTTTGGGAAATCATCACGTAAAATCTTGGTACGATTCCTAATTCTCTTAACTGGATCGAAAGGGCCTGCGATAATTTCGGCCACCAGCCCATTCCTGAAACAAAAATAAAAACAAACAAAAATGATTCATTGTTTAAGTTTTTCTTTTCAAGGATTATTTCTTTATTTCATCTCTCGATCTGCATAATTTACGTAAATTTCTGACTAGGCAAAAATGTATATTCGAAAATTGAAGGTAAATAATTGATGGCGAAATAACGAAGTTTGCATTATTTACACGCTCGTTGTCCCGAGTTCCGGCGAAATGACGTTATGGAACATGCTAAAATATTCAGTTGGAAATAACAATTTCCATATCTGATGTGATAAAGATGCACTCCTCGCAACCACCTGAGAATTCTTTGATAAATTGCCGCGTGCTGAAATAATTGAAATTAATCTAGACAATTTATCTTTCTGCCAAAGAGAATGCTGTCAGAGAGAAGCCAGTGATTTTTTTTTAGTATATAAAAACAGCGAACTTCTCAAAGAGAATATCTTTGATGTTTGGTGCAATATACTGTCTTTAATAATTACCTAGCAAACATACATATATTATATGTGTAAATAATATGTAAAAATTTATATACCTACAAATTATATTACACAAAATATACATATATATTATACAATATCTTTACGTATATATTAACGTAAAGATATTGTATAATATACATGTATATTTCATGTAATATAATTTGTATAAATTTTATAATAATGTATGATATACAGGGTATTTTTCTTTTGAGTATACATATCCCAATAATTACAGCGTTTTTTAAATTTGCGGGAATTCGTTGTTTCAAAGCGGTTAATTTGAGGCATTTTAGTGAAGTTCGAAAGACACACACATACAAAAACGATTGTAGGCAACCTAATATACGTTAGAGTTATTGGGTCGCTTATAATAACTGTTTTAAACAATTTGTTCAGAGCAGAATTTGACTCACGTTTTATTCACATCTACATATTAGATTGCTAAAGCCGTATATTTTAAACTTTACGATATTTCAATGTTTTATACATGTGGCGCATGAAGTAAAATTTCGAGTTTAGAAAAGCCTAATTTGGATTGGCCGCTCCGCTTCGCTACGCGGCCAATCCAAATTTTCAGGCTTTTCTAAACTCGAAATTTTACTTCATGCTTAGCCTGGGAAAGGAAAACCCTCGTTTAAAGATTCAAATTGAAATACATAATAATATGTAAAAATATATACTTAATATATACGTAAAGATATTGTATAATATACATGTATATTTTATGTAACATAATTTGTATAAATTTTATTATATACATATCCCGATAATTACAGCGTTTTTGAAATTTGCGGGAATTCGTTGTTTTAAAGCAGTTAATTTAAGGCTCTCAACGAGTGCTTTCCACTTCCAGACTAAGCATGAAGTAAAATTTCGAGTTTAGAAAAGCCTAAGAATTTGGATTGGCCGCGTAGCGAAGCGGAGCGGCCAATCCAAATTAGGCTTTTCTAAACTCGAAATTTTACTTCGTGCGCCACACTTAAAAACACTGATTTAGAGTGAAGTTCGAAAGACACACACATACAAAATCGATTATAGGCAACCTAATATACGTTAGAGTTATTGGGTCGCTTATAATACCTGTTTTACACAATTTGTTCAGAGCAGAATTTGACTCACGTTTTATTCACATCTACATATTAGATTGCTAAAGCCGTATATTTTAAACTTTACGTTATTTCAATGTTTTATACATGTGGCGCATGAAGTAAAATTTCGAGTTTAGAAAAGCCTAATTTGGATTAGCCGCTCCGCTTCGCTACGCGGCCAATCCAAATTTTCAGGCTTTTCTAAACTCGAAATTTTACTTCATGCTTAGCCTGGGAAAGGAAAACCCTCGTTTAAAGATTCAAATTGAAATACATAATAATATGTAAAAATATATACTTAATATATACGTAAAGATATTGTATAATATACATGTATAATTTATGTAACATAATTTGTATAAATTTTATTATACACATATCCCGATAATTACAGCGTATTTGAAATTTGCGGGAATTCGTTGTTTTAAAGCAGTGTTTTCCACTCCCAGACTAAGCATGAAGTAAAATTTCGAGTTTAGAAAAGCCTAAGAATTTGGATTGGCCGCGTAGCGAAGCGGAGCGGCCAATCCAAATTAGGCTTTTCTAAACTCGAAATTTTACTTCGTGCACCACACTTAAAAACACTGATTTAGAGTGAAGTTCGAAAGACACACACATACAAAAACGATTATAGGCAACCTAATATACGTTACAGTTATTGGGTCGCCTATAATCACCGTTTTAAACAATTTGGTTAGAGCAGAATTTGACTGACGTTTTATTCACATCTACATAATAGATTGCTAAAGCCGTATATTTTAAACTTTACGATATTTCAGTGTTTTATACGTGTGGCGTATGAAGTAAAATTTCGAGTTTAGAAAAGCCTAAGCTACGCGACCAATCCAAATTTTCAGGCTTTTTTAAACTCGAAATTTTACTTCATACTTAGTCAGGGAGTGGAAAACCCTCGTTTAAAGTTTCAAATTGAAATCTTTAAAAAAAAACAACGAATTTCGTAAGATTTACAGTGTATGCATTTGTATGCCTGAAAGAAAAATTCCCTGTATACATAATAATTATTACATCAATATTATGTAAAGAATATTATACAGGGATTTTTTCTGTTCAGTATACTTTCACATGTTCCATATAAACATTTGCAAAATTAATGAACATGCGACCAAACTTAAATCGAAGTATATTTCAAACTTCACTTTGAATCAGTGTTTTATACGCGTGGCGCAAGAAGTAAAATTTCGAGTTTAGAAAAGCCTGAAAATTTGGTTTGGTCGCGTAGCGCTACGCGCTACGCGACCAAACCAAAATTTTAGGCTTTTCTAAACTCGAAATTTTACTTCATGCTTAATCTGGGATTTGAAAGACTCGTTAGAGGAATCAAATTAAATGTTTTTAATAACACAACGAATTTCTCACATACGTGACTCAAAATCGCACTTGATCCCCTACTCACGGGTACCACAAATATAAAAGTAAATCGCGAATTTTAAAGTATGTATAAGTATCGTATGTTCAATATAAAAAAAAACCCTAGAGCGCCATGATTTCATCTTTTTGTACATTTAAGTTGGCTACACGTTAAGGGAATTGACATATAAAACGTCAGACATAATAATTTTAATATATAATTTCAGAGTTGCCAATCTACAATTTTTTCATTGGCACTCTAGGGGTGTTTTTAAATGAACATACGATATTTTTATGTATTAAAGTAATTTCCTTCTTTTTTCTCGTTTAAAAAAAATAACGTTAAAAAGAAAAAATCTCGGATCATCAATTAATTAACCAACCCTATCAGGATCTGGAAACACTCTTCCATTAAGAGCATCTCCAAAGGGTTTGCCCAAACGGACAAGCGCTGAAAGCAATTAAATCTCGCACTGCGACGAAGGAAAATGTAATTAAAAATGTTATCAATTCGGAATGGGGAGAGTAATTAAATGAGGAAATTAATTAATTTAAAAAAAAGAAATAACAGTTTGTTGGTAGGAGAGAAAAAATAGTTGACAGGATTTTTTGAAGTACATAATAAATATAATAATTTATTGTGTTACTGGCATTAGCCTTACACTTGTCAATAAAATAAGTTCCTTAAATAATTAAGAGGACATGTTAAATATAATGTTATAAATGATAAATAACAAAATACAGAACAAATAAAATTAAAAACTAATATTACATTTACATGTAAGATACAACAATAAAATGTAAAATATAAAAAACGAATAAACATAAAAATACACTCACACAATACATAATTATTAAAAATTGACAATTACAACAATAAATAATAATCAATAGAAACCTCTATAAGGAAATTGAAAATTTTAATACCGGAGATTACGTCAAAGAATTAAAGTTATAATTTAGATATTCCTCCCAGCTGTAAAAGGCATTCTTCACAAGTATTAATTTAATAACGTTTTTAAATTCTTTGAAAGGTTTGTGTTGAATGTGACTAGGGAGAACATTAAAACAATCTAACGCTATAAAATGGAGCACAAGTTTGTAACATCGAAAGTCTAGTTGCCGGCGTGCGCACGTTAGTTTTTTTTGTATGGTATTGTATTTATGAATTTCTGAGTTGATACAGTACGCTGATGATTTTTAAATGTGCAACAAACGTTGTAAAATATATAATGACGGTAAAGTTAAGATCTATAAAATGATAAATGCTTGACGACAATCTTCAAAGTAGCCGTAAGATGATATTATACGCATCACCTTCCTCTGTAGGCCAAAAATTCGATGACGAATCGAGCTATGACCCCAAATTAATAAGCAATATGTCATATGGCTCTGAAGAAAATAAAAGTATGCAACCCGTACAAAATCATCAGCCATTATATTCTGCAGATTAGAAAAATATTTGAGCAAACCATGTATTCTTGTTCAGAGAAATCACTCAAAATTAAATGAAGTACAAATTAAATTTACAAAATAGGATTCTCGGTTAATAAACAATAATAATTGATCGCAGAATTGTTGGAAATATTTGCATTTTGAGATATTATTCAAAATTAAAGAGAGTGAACAATCTGAAAAACAATTCTTAAAAAAACTAAATTAATCTATTAATTAATTTTACCTCGTTTATACTAATTGACAAAAGGACAGAAAGACTTAAATGTATTTGTTAGTACGTCCTTGTCTGAGTTATCTATCACTCAGACAAGGACGTACTAACAAATACATTTATTATATTTATTTTTATGTACAATATTTAAATTATGTTTAAGTAAAGATGATGTGTATTAGAGATGGGTTGTTCATGAATGATTCGTTCGAAAAGAACGATTCTGTGCGGGGATTTGAATGAACTGATTCCGAATTTGAAGAAGAATTGGTTCGTTACTGATTCATTCACTAGAGACGACTGTCCGAACGATTTAAGCTGAGCGGGATCGTATCCCCGATTCGGATTCATACATGCTATCTGAATCCGCCCGAATTGGGTGACTAATTTGTTTGCTCGAATCCGCGCACAACGTCAACTCCGCTTTGTACATGCGATCTGAATCCGCCCGAATTGGATGACTAATTTGTTTGCTCGAATCTGCGCACAACTTCAACTCCCCTTTGTACATGCGGTCTGAATCTGAATCCACCCGAATTGGATGACTATTTCGTTCACTTGAATCAGCGCACAACTTCAACTCCGTTTTGTACATACGATCTGAATACGCCCGAATCGGATGACTAATTCGTTTGCTCGAATCCGCGCACAACTTCAACTCCGCTTTGTGCATGCGGTCTGAATCGGAATCCGCCCGAATCGGATGACTAATTCGTTCGCTCGAATCCGCGCACAATTTCAACTCCGCTTTGTACATGCGATCTGAATCCGCCCGAATCGGATGACTAATTGGTTTGCTCGAATCCGCGCACAACTTCAACTTCGCTTTGTGCGTCCGGCCTGAATCTGAATCCGCTCGAATCGGATGACTAATTCGTACGCTCGAATCGGTTGAAACGATTCCTCACAACTTGTGGAAACGAATCCGATGTCCAGCCCTTATTTGTATTTTGTACGACTCAACCGTCGCGCGTCGGGTCGTTTTATAAATCACTCGCTTAAATTCGTGAGGCCTTAACGAATTTAATCTGATTAGCTGTTATGTAATAGTAATGTTCTTTTTAGGTCTAAATTTAGTGTGAATTTCTCTGTTTACTGCAAATAAGGCAGCGTACTTTTGTCAGCTGATGTTTGTTCTCTACTTACTGCACCGAAGTTTTATTTCGAACAGCTTTACAAAACTTACGACTAAAAATGCAAAATGTGAATTATGTTTAGCGACAATATCAATTAAATATGGTTCAACAGCTAATTTGATAATATAAGATCACCAGCTTGGTAGGTATTTCGTCCGTTTTACTTCTCTTTCAAAATTATTATTATTATTATTATAATTGATTCATTTACCAATGATTCATAGAGAACCAATCACTTTTAAGGAATGATTGGGTTGATTCGAATCACATATAAGATTCGAACTTCCCATATCTAATGTGTATATACAACAATGTAAGGATTTTTTTAAAAGAATAAAACAAAACGATCTTAGCAAAAAAAAAATTTGTTGACTTAACAAAATTGTTAGAAATGTTTTAGGTTTAATCGTTGTTTATTTAAGTGCCTCAATATTATTTTAACGAGTGTTTTCCACTCCTAGATTAAGCATGAAATCGAAATTTTACTTCATGCGCCACGCGTATTCAACACATAAATAATATGAAGTTCAAAATATACACTGCATGCATTTCGAGACATCAATCAAACTCAAAGAGAGTATTTGGGGAATATTCGAACATTTAAAAAAATATATTACAAGAAACAGTAATCTTAGTAATGAAGAAATCATTTTTGACAGAATCGTTAGATATTCTGTATTATTAGTAAAATTACTGAAAACTAAGCAAACTCTAAACTACGAGGAATTGAAAGAGAATGATCAAAGTCGAAGCTAGTTGAAATAAAAAACCAAAATATTAGAAAAAATTAACCAAGCGTTTTGTTTTGAAATCATAAAAAATCACTTAGCTAAATGGCGAATGCGCCAGCATATTCATTACTTTAAGGTAATTTTAAACTTGCACATTTTAAACATATTGAAAAAACACACATATTTTAATATACAAAACGTTTTCTTGTTTAATTTTAGAATTAATTTCTTTTTGGTTATATTAAACTTCCACATTTTGAATATATATAAAAAAAATTACATCCTATAATATACAAAACGTTTTTTCGTTTAATTTTTGAATAAATTACTTTTTGATTATTTTAAAATTGCACATTTTGAATATACTAAGAAATAAAACATGTGTTGAACCGGGGCCGCTCAGTCGAGTTGGTAATATAATGTACAGGTGGACGATTGGAGCTGTGTCAAGCGATGCAGTCGTCCGCTTGTGTATTTGGCGTCAAGTCGCGTGCGTTATATGCTTAACTTGACTGGGCGACAACGGTTCACGAGCGATCCCTGCGAAAATCCGCGCTATGGTTATAATATGCAAACAAAAAAATATAATTTAAAAAAATAATCTACTTTAGAGAAAAAGTATTGTAAACAGCTTATGATTGTTTATCATCATTAAAACTTGTGCATGTGTTGTAATTCGCAGCATTTTCACTTGACAAATTTCCCAAAGTTTCTGTACAGCAAATTCCCGCAACATGCAAAGTTTTCATCGTTTAGTTTTTGAACAATTGACTGCTGCTAGATCCATAAATTCTAAAATAATTTATAAAATTATTCTTTTTTAGAGAATAGTATATTTTATTAGAAGTCCAGAAAAAAGGATTTTTCCGTGCAGGCGTGACACAGGGATGTCATACAAGCATGGAAAAATCCATTTCTGGGCGTGTAATGGTTTTTTTTTATTATCTTAAATTTGCTAAATTATATTTTACACTACTTCATTAAGAGTTTTTCTTTACATTTTTAAATTTTAACTAAATCGTTGAAGACATTTCCAACTACATTATTAAACTTTATTATTACAATAAAATATCACAACTGTGTGTGCATTAATGTGATTATACGGGGAATTTTTCTTTCAGGTATACGTATACATTCACTGTAAATTTTACGACATTCGTTGCTTTTTTATAAGATTTTAATTTTAATCTCTAATCGATCGTTTTCCACTCATAGACTAAGCAGGAAGTAAAATTTAGAGTTTAGAAAAACCTGAAAATTTGGATTGGCCGCGTAGCGAGGCGGAGCGGCTAATCCAAATTAGGCTTTTTTAAACTCGAAATTTTACTTCATGCGCCACACGTATATAACACTGAAATATCGTAAAGTTTGAAATATACGGCTTAAGCAATCTAATATAACAAATTGTTTAAAACAGTGATTATATGCAACCCAATAACTCTAACGTATATTAGGTTACCTATAATTGTTGTTGTATGTGTGTGTTTTTGAAGTTATCTGTAAATCAGTTATTTTAAGGGTGGCGCATGAAGTAAAATTACGAGTTTAGAAAAGCCTAATATGAATTGGAAGCTCCGCTTCGCTACGCGGCCAATCCAAATTCTTAGGATTTTCTAAACTCGAAATTTTACTTCATGATTAGTCTGGGAGTGGAAAACACTCGTTAAAATCCCCAAATTAACCGCTTTAAAACAACGAATTTCCGCAAATTTACAAAACGCTGTAATTATCGGGAAATTGATGTATACTCAAAAGAAAAATACTTTGTATGTTCTGTTTTAAACACGTTTAAAACATATTTTAAAGATGTTTTAAACACGTTTTAAACATGTTTTTAATCGGTAATGTTTTAAACGTTGTTTCAATGTTTGTTAAAAAAACTGTTTTAATTAAAATGAAAAAAGCGTTTTTTTTTTTTTAACAGCCCTGCTATAAACATGGAATTTTAAGATAAGTATAATAAAAATATATTTTGAAAAATTCATGAATGTTCATCATGATTAAAATTTGTACTCATGTCGCAGTATTTTTACTTAACAAATTTTCCAAAGTTTCTTATAACAAATTCTTGCAACACGCAAAGTTCACAAAGTGCAAAACCCACACAAACTAATTTCAGTGTGTTCGGGAATGTGTCTCTGAAACTCTTAATTAAGTTGTGAAAATCCAAAGTGAATTTCCACTGAAAATTCTATTTTCACGCGCACATGGAAAAGTTTAATGTCTGAAGAGGAACTGGAAAAAAATCTCCCATCCAAACACTATCAAATGTTTTCAAAAATAACTTCCCTAGAAGAAATTATATATTGTATCTATTGCAGTACAACAATTTTGTATAAATATTTTCAGTTTTAACTTTCAAAATGGGGCCGCGGTGACCGAGCGGTTCAGGCGTTGGTTTCGTCTGGTCGTCCACTGCGGGATGCGAGTTCGAGTCTCGCTTGGGGCGAATAATTTTTCTGACGAGAGAAATATTCGTCGAAATATTTGTGTTTTCCAAATTTTCATTCAAATGAAGTATAGTAACAAAATTGTCGTGACTGAATTACTAACCGCCTAAGTCAATTCCCTCAAATACATCTCATTCCTAACCCGATTTCCCGTCCATCACCCTTCCTTTAATAAAAGAACTTTGAAAATGATCGAAACGGATCGAAACACGTGTCAGGCAACTGAAAATAAAAATATGGAACAAAGCAAGTGTTTTACTTTACCCAACTTAACCTGTTTTGTTATTGAACTGTATATAAATTAAATATAAATGTATACAGAGAGTTTTATGTAACACCGAACATTTTCATAACGAGAATATTTCTTTTAAGTATACATATGCATACGTTGTACATTTTCCGACGCTCGGTTTATTAAGAGAATTCAATTTGAAACTTTAAACGAGTGTGTTCCACTCCCAGGCTAAGCATGAAGTAAAATTTCGAGTTTAGAAAAGCATGAAAATTTGGTTTGGTCGCGTAGCGCGAAGCGCGGAGCGGCCAAACCAAATTTTCAGGCTTTTCTAAACTCGAAATTTTACTTCATGCGCCACCGGTACAAAACACTGATTCAATGTAAAGTTTAGCGGTGTGTTTACAACTTCGTAATATGTGAGTGTTTTGTACCGGTGGCGCATGAAGTAAAATTTCGAGTTTAGAAAAGCCTGAAAATTTGGTTTGGCCGCTCCGCGCTTCGCGCTACGCGACCAAACCAAATTTTCAGGCTTTTCTAAACTCGAAATTTTACTTCATGCTTAGTCTGGGAGTGGATCACACTAATTTTAACTTTTTATTGAACTCTTGTAAACAAACAACGATTATCTAAATTTACGCCATATACGCTGTAATTGGGACATGTATACTTGAAACTTAAAAATTAAAGGTGTCAAATTGAATTGGATAGAAATGTTCGGTGTTGCATAAAACTCTTTGTGTATTGTAAAGGTGTAAATCAAGATTTCTCTCTCTCTCTCTCTCTCTCTCTATTTTTCTATTTGTATATAATTTCTTGAACTTTTGAGTAATACGAATTGGGATTAATTTCAATTTGTGAAATCTATTCGTGTTTATTGACGCCCCTCCGGAAAATCGCGGTTTGTTAATTGAAGGGAAACAGAATGTCGATTTCCCGCGAAATTTGTTTTTAATTAAAACTATTTGCGTGAAATTTCAATCCACTAGTGCTTTCATCGACTCTAGCACCCTCCTGCTCGAAAATTCATGCACTCGATAATAAACTTTTGTAGATTCAGAGGAATTTATAATTTTTAATTAATGGCTTTTAAAAGTTTGCAATTTTAACTAAAACCTACACCGAGTGTTGAAAATATATATTTTTTTTTAAATACACTGTTCATCACAAAATTCAGGAAAAACGTAATTTTTGCCGCGTATTATGGGATTCATGTTTTAATGAGGATGTTTGATCGTAATCGTTGTTGTCGGCATTAAATTAACATTCCGCCAGAATCGAACAATCCGAATTCGCAAATTCCGCGCACATTCCAATGATTAATAGGATTCGACTGTCAATGGATTTTGTGATGAATGCGTGTTATTGATGTGAACTCGACACGCTCTGTGTATTCGCGCAAATTGGCGCAAATCTTCACATTTAGCGACCAATGAGATACATGTCAGAATCGGATTTTTTTTATATGAAAATCGTTCAATTGATGAAACTGGTAACATTTTAATTAGGGATTTATTTCTTTCTCTAAATTTTAAAATGTCTTGCATATACTAATGACTAGACAGGTGCTTCCCCTTCTTGATTAAACATGAAATAAATTTTCGAGTTTAGAAAAGCATGCTAAATTGAATTTTCGTGGTTTTTGCAGTTTTAATCGAATGAATTCCTATTTTTTTTCCTTTCCACTTGAAGAATGTTGATTTTGTTGATACAGACAGATCGACTTCATCCCCTTTGCTAATATGTTAAAACTCGTTATCTTTTTTTTCAATAATTTTTTATGATTTTATAAACGAACTACACTGCTTGAAGAAATTAACACACCACCTTACAGTTTCTTTGAAAGTTTAACTTTTTATGCTTACCTTTATGTTGAAATTTCTTTTTATTCAACCTGTCAAAATAAACACAAGATTCAAAGCATTCTTCGTTATTTCAAAGACGCTAACGTGAAATACACAAAAATGGTACACATTTCTAAACTTTCAAAAAATTGCAGGTGGTGCGTCTTAGAGCAGTGTATTTCATTGTTACTATTTTAGTAGTACTATAAGTTTATAAAAGAAACCGATAATAAATTGTTTCCATTAGAATGGCGTTTACGCTTTCGAACATAGAGAGTTTTATGTAACACCGAACATGCCAGAAAATATTCAATGTAAATTTTCCTATATTCGATGTGTTCTGGGACGCATCAAAGCGTTGAGTGTGATTTTATTGGCTCTGATTTAAGTAGTTCTAACGCAACTTACATTTAAAGTCGAAATAAAATGTCTCATTCATTAATCGCCTACATCACTAATGGAATGTTAATATTAAACAGAAAAGAAAAATGAGAAAGAGGAGAACAGATTTAGCTTAAATGCAAAAATAATAGAAAAACAGATTCCTATTACTTCCGTTTGCTAATATTTCAAGATTAGTTTATACATTTCAAATTTCAAAAAAAAAAGACCTTTATTGGCATATAAAAAAATAAAATTACAAATAAAAAATAATAATAGAACACAAAATTATATCATCTCCTTTCTTTTTTCCGCCCTCCGCCACCCCAGTACCGTTACCATCATTACGCCAGCTCCGTCCTCTCTCATCCATTCCGTTACACTCCTTTCCCCCCCCCCCCCAGCCATTCCACATTCACCCCTTCACACTCCTCTCGCAAATGACTCCATGTATCTCGTCCACTTGCGCACAACACACATTTACCATACCCTTCCCCCATCCAGACCTTCCTTCCTCTCTCCTCCGAACCACATCTAGCTCTTGCCAGGGTTATCTTAGCCTCTTTCGACAAGTCATTATTGGATAGGTACCCTGGCACGCTCCCATGCACTTGTCACCTTCCGTACATTGGATTGTAGCCGCTCCTCCCGATACACCCCTGCCTCTCCTGCATCTCCACCTCTTTCCACTTCTCTTTCATCTAAGCTGCCACATTCACCCCCTTCTTTAACCATTCATTTACACTATCCTCAGACTCTCCTGCCCTTTCATACATCTCTCTGCGTTTCCTACTCCACTCACTCCTCCCTAATCCCTTGCACGTTCTCCATACCTCTTTCACCAGTCTTTCACTTCCCAATTCACACAACTTCATCTCATACTTCACCACTCTCTCCATTGCCTCACCATGTATACTCATTCTATTTATTTCCTGAAGCAGAATGTATCCAGGGGTTGACCTTTCCAACCCCAGAATCTGCTTCAGGAACCACATCTGCTCTCTTTCAATGCATTCATACTCATTTATACCCCGTGCTTCCACTCCATACAACAAAATGGGCTTCACACACGCATCCCACAGTTTGCACGCCAATTGGAAGTTGCCAGCGAACCATTTTCCCCACTTCTTCCTTACCATACCCCATGCTTTCCTGGCTTTCCCTTGTACCCATTTGGCGTGCTCCCCGTAACCTCCTGTAGCTTTAAATATGAAGCCCAAATATTTAAATTCTTTCACTCTCTCAATCACCTCCCCCTTCAATTCATCTACTCTTCCTTCTCTTCCTCTATTCCTAAATCTCATCCACTTTGTTTTCCTTGCATTAACTTGCAGCCCTCGCTTGTCCATATACCTCTCCACCCTCTGCATCACCTCATTCATCTCTCCCCAGTTCCTCGCCACAAGCACCATATCATCCGCATACGCTAGCATCCATACCTTCCTTTTTCCGATCACTACCCCGCCCGCTTGTCCGTTTCTCAAAACCTCTTCCAATTCGCTAACATATATGTTAAATAATAACAAGCTCAGCGGACAGCCCGGCCTCACCCCCGTCCACATCCTTCAATTTCACTGAAGATTATTAATAACTTCGATTCAGCGTATTATGTAAACCATTTGATCAGGACCACCCCAAGTACTTTGCTTTTGGCATACCAGCAAAAATGCCGTCACAAAACTGCCTTTCGGCAGTTTTAAATATAAATACTCCAAATTTGAAGAGCGTGGCGAGGCAGATTTGCAAGTACCGCACCTAGGTCTGCTGCCAGCACAACACGGGGGTGTTAGATGTGCTGCTTCATTTGGCAAACATTTAAATTTTCATTTATTTGCTAACACAATACTCAATAAAGATAATGTAAGTGTATTTATTTTAATTTATTGAGTGCGTAACTTACAATGAATTGAATTTTTTCTTTAGGTAAACATGCATAAGCTGTAAATTTTCAGACATTCGTTGTTTTTTAAAAGAGTTCAATTTGAAGCTTTAAACGAGTGATTTCCACTCTCAGAGTAAGCATGAAGTAAAATTTCGAGTTTAGAAAAGCCCCGTGAAAATTTGTCTCGGGTCGCGCAGCGACCCGAGACAAATTTTCTGGGCTTTTCTAAACTCGAAATTTTACTTCATGCGCCACGCGTATAAAACACAGATTTTAAATGAAGTTCGAATATACATAAATTTGACAATATTATAGTGTTTTATACGCGTGGCGCATGAAGTAAAACTTCGAGTTTAGAAAAGCCCAGAAAATTTGTCTTGGGTCGCGCAGCGACCCGAGACAAATTTTCACGGGGCTTTTCTAAACTCGAAATTATACTTCATGCTTAGTCTGGGAGTGGAGACAAATTTTCTGGGCTTTTCTAAACTTGAAATTTTACTTCATGCGCCACGCGTATTAAACACAGATTTTAAGTGAAGTTCGAATATACATAAATTTAACAATATTATAGGGTTTTATACGCGTGGCGCATGAAGTAAAATTTCGAGTTTAGAAAAGCCCAGAAAATTTGTCTCGGGTCGCTGCGCGACCCTCGACAAATTTTCACGGGGCTTTTCTAAACTCGAAATGTTACTTCATGCTTAGTCTGGGAGTGGAAAACAATCAAAGCTTCAAATTAAACTTAAAAGAAAAACTCTCTGTATGTTTCACGACAGTATTAATCTTGATTGTCTTGAAATGCCGATGTCTTACTTTGGATAAACAAGTATGTTCCTTATTCCACTGCAGTTACCATAAACGCATAAGATTTAGTAACTGACATATTTTATTTTGACGTTACATGTACGCTGTTTACATTAGTCCTAATTTGCATTAGAACTCACTAAAAATCGTAACTAATGAAATCGCACCCAGAAGAATGTAAATTGGGTTGAATATATTAACATTGGAAATCGTAGCCAATCACGTTGCACTCAATGCTTTGATCCGTCCCAGAACAAATCGAACATAGGAAAATTTACAGTGAACATTTTCTGGCATGTTCGGTGTTACTTAAAACTCTCTGTATGTAAATTACACAGCCCATAATAAATGGTAAAATATGTTCAGAATTCTTCATGCACTGGTTCAGGACTATACTAATGATGGCGTTGAAGCCAGAAACGCCTGAATATAGTTATCCGGTGAATGAATGAGTACTACTACTGTAGATTTCATCCATAAAAATACAAGATTGCAGAATGTAAACGTTCCAAGACAGTTTATTTTCTTAAAGTGTAGAAAAGGCGCGTGTGTGTCGTTTTATTGCGGGCGTAAAAATAAAATTCAAATTTTGAAAACAACAATTTGCAGTAAAATAAAAACCGCTCGCGCGCGCGATTTTCATATATCCAGCAATGAAATGGGAATCGGACGTGTGGAACGTTATTTTTTCCTCCATTCTCCGTCTGAGCAATAATAACCTTTCCTGGGAAATATTGATAATCATTTAAAAACACATTTTTTCTTTCGTATCGTTTTAACATTTTCGTCACGTAAAATAAAGGGAAAAGAAACAGAGGTATTCGAATTGATATTTTGAATATTAAACCTTATGATCTGTACGCCTTGCTTTTTTTATTAAGCAGCCAATATTAAAACCTTGTAAATATTATCAACATCATTATATAATAAGTGCCAATTCTTTCCATTTTTCTATTTCTTATAATATATAAATCCTAATTTATACAGGATTTATTACAATAAATAGAAAAATGTTTTTTTGCTTATTGCAAAAATCTTTTCTCTTTAAGATTTATAAATAAAAATTCAATAACACATCTGAATAACGTTAGAGAGGAAAATAATAGAAAATAATACTGTGATATTAGGTTTAGTTTATATGTATCCAAATGCCTGATTTGTCTCGTTTTGTCCTTGTATTGTATCTCCTTGTTTAGTCGCAACACAAGTCAGTGCATGTCAAAAGCTTAGACCGGCCAATGACCTAAGTAGTCGACGCCGGTAAAGTGGGAGGGGTTTTTAGTCGGTAGTCCTTATGGAGAGAGTCCGACACTCAGTCCGTAAATGGATTTTCCCCTCCCACACCACAAAAAAAATAGAATAGAAAAAAATAATAGTTATTACAAATTTTGTACAATCAACAATTTAATAAGTTTATATTGAAATCGGTTAATTATTCAATGTTCATCTTTTAGTTACGTAAAGTGTTCCAGGTGTACTACACCTGTCGCCATCCAAAAACAAACTTAAATTTCTCGACTTTATTTTATTGTACGCTATATACGCATTTCGAACACGAAGTGGCCTATTTCAATAATAATAATAATAATCTTTATTCCAATATAAATGAGCTAATTACAATATGTATAAATATTGACAGACACTTAAACGTCAAAGGTGTGTGTGACTAATAACTAATCAATCTTATAAGTAAGTTTATGCAATATGGTTTTATTTGACATAGTAAATTATAAATATACTTTTTATATTTTACAAAATTATTTTCCGTTTTTATAAAAGTAGGAAGTTTATTATATAAGCGTAGACATGAATAATGCACTCCTTTCTCAGTAATGGAAAATTTGTGTATAGGATATGTTAAAAGTTTTTTGTTTCTGGTTCCATATCTATGAACCCCTTTGCTATCATTAAAATATTTATTTGGCTTAAGTATAAATAGTAGGCACTCCATTATGTACACAGCTGTTGCTGTTAGTAAGCCACAACTCGAAAACATTGATCTACATGAATCAGATTGTTTTAAATTTAAAATTATTCTTAATGCTCGTGTCTGGATTAAACATATTTTATTGAAATGAGTATAAGTACTCCAATACATAATACCAAAACGGACTATAGACATAAAATTTGAATTAAAGACTAGTTTTAATATTGAAAATGACACATTAGCTTTAATAAGTCTTAGCATATAACACATTGAACATAGTCGTGTAGATATATGCTCAATATGTTGCCGCCATTTTAACATATTGTCAATGTATACTCCTAAAAACTTAGCATGAGTCGTTAGACCGACACTTATGTTATTAATTACTAAATATGGAGGATACATTGCAGCCTCAGTTTTCTTAAATAACATGTAGTTTGTTTTGTTTTCGTTTAATATCACTTTGTTTTTCGTAAACCACGCTTTCATGTTTTCCAACAATATCTCTGATTTATTTGATACATCTAGAATATTCTCCCCTCGAACACATATATTTGTATCGTCAGCGTAGTTTACAATTTGTATTGTATCATCATCAATGATTTTTAACATGGTATTAATATATATATATATATATATATATATATATATATATATATATACAGGGTGTCCGTAATTCGAGAGAATGTATGGGGATCTCGCTTATTTGAAGAGATACAGAGTCGGTTAAATTGGGGCAAAGTTGCGTAATTTGATGCTTATTAATAATCTGAAAACAGATTTAAGATATCTTTAATTACTTTTGAGATTTTCGCAAAAAACCGTTTTTTCGAAATTCTGTTTTTATTTTTTTATTCAAAATCTATTTATTTTAGAAATATGGTACTTTGACATTATTAAGGTACTTTTTGATGGGGAATCGAATGGTATTTTTTATTTTGAGATAACTCTTCAAATTACATGAGAACTGGAACTAACTTTTGTTTTTCTTATGGGCGCCATTTTGAATTTTGATTGCATATGAAAGGATGTTTTTTTCTGAATTCAATAATGTATAACACTTATACTTTATTTTGTTTGTAACATGTATAATTCTATTATCAAAACTATTACTTGTTTATTGTAAACAAGCCCTTAGAAACAATTGCAGCTTGTTTGTTTACAATCGATTATAAGTATGTTCGGTTGTTTAACAATGTTCCTTAGAGATGTAATTTTAAATTGTTACAGGTAACTCTAATTTAAATGTGTACATTACATTTTATTATGAATTAAACATTAATTAACATAAAATAAATATTGTTCATCCTATTAAATAAGTCTTTTACAAATAACAATAAATAAAGAATTATAACAAATGCTCAAATAATCCGCCATTTATTTCAATGCACAATTCTGCCCTCCTTCTTAAATGTTTAATTGATCGTGCTATGTCTCTTCTTCGAATATTATTTAATGCTGCTAGAATGTTTCTTCGGAGATCTTCAACATCTTGTGGAATGGTTTTGTAAACATTATCTTTAATTGAGCCCCACAAGAAATAGTCAAGAGGCGACAGATCTGGTGAGCGCGCTGGCCAGCGGACTACACTTCTATTTGAAATAACATTATTTTCGAACATTTCTTCTAAGCAACTACTGACAACGGCACTATTATGCGGAGGTGCGCCGTCTTGTTGGAACCAAAGTTCACTTAATCGATCCAACGTAATATGTTCGTCTAAATAATCTGTTAAAACAGTTCTTAAAATATTTAAATAACGAGCAGAATTTAAATTTTCTTCGTAAATGTATGGGCCTATCATTTCGTCATTTAACAAACCTACCCATACATTTAGACTAAACCGAATTTGCGGCCGTCGTTGTTCAAATTGTCTGGGATTATTTAAACTCGAGAAATGTTGGTTGTGGCGATTAAATAAACCGCAGTTGGTAAATTTACATTCGTCTGTCCAGATAATATTTTCCAAAAACTGCCGATTTTGTTCCAACTTATTTAATAGAAAATGGCAAAATTCTGTACGTCTCTCGTTGTCGCCAGGATGCAGAGTTTGGGTTATTTTAATTTTGTACGGGCGATATTTATGCTTTTTTAAAACTCGCCATACTGATTGATGAGACTTATTAATGGTTCTCGCAATTTGTCTAGTTGACGTCGTTGGTTCATCCTGCACCTGCATAAACCACGTTATCATATTTTTAAAATAAATATTATTATTTACCTGCTGTAAAATTTCATCCTCGTAATTATTTATAAAACGGTCTCCATATTTTGTTCTAGGTTTTTTGAATGAACCGTATTTCAATAAATTTTGATGTAGGGTTACGAAGTGACTCTGGGATGGTTGTCGCCTTTCTGGATACCGCAAGAGGTACTCTTCTGAAGTACGGTGTACATTTTTATTTGATAAATAATAAATATTTATCATATCACGTAATTCTTCATTACTGTATGACATTTTTTCTTATATCCGTAAGAAATACTTCTAAACAATGCAATGTAGTTGCAAACAATGAATAATTTGATTGTAAACAAACAAGCTGCAATTGTTTCTAAGGGCTTGTTTACAATAAACAAGTAATAGTTTTGATAATAGAATTATACATGTTACAAACAAAATAAAGTATAAGTGTTATACATTATTGAATTCAGAAAAAAACATCCTTTCATATGCAATCAAAATTCAAAATGGCGCCCATAAGAAAAACAAAAGTTAGTTCCAGTTCTCATGTAATTTGAAGAGTTATCTCAAAATAAAAAATACCATTCGATTCCCCATCAAAAAGTACCTTAATAATGTCAAAGTACCATATTTCTAAAATAAATAGATTTTGAATAAAAAAATAAAAACAGAATTTCGAAAATACGGTTTTTTGCGAAAATCTCAAAAGTAATTAAAGATATCTTAAATCTGTTTTCAGATTATTAATAAGCATCAAATTACGCAACTTTGCCCCAATTTAACCGACTCTGTATCTCTTCAAATAAGCGAGATCCCCATACATTCTCTCGAATTACGGACACCCTGTATATATATATTAAATAAAAATGGACCTAGGACACTACCCTGTGGCACCCCCATTGTTACCCCTAATTCAGAAGACCTAACTGCATCACCACCAGACGGCACTTCCACTATTTGTTTCCTTTCAGTTAAGTAAGTTTCGAACCAATTATAAGCTATTCTTCGGATTCCATAGTTATATAATTTTGATAGTAGCATCTGGTGATCAGTGCAGTCGAACGCTGTAGATTCCAATCCTATTAAAACTGATTGTGTAAAGTCATACAAGGCTGTTTTTACCTTCCATGAATTCATGTTGGTGTTTGGAAAATAGGCTAGACTTTTTGAAGAATAATTTACATTGTTGGGCAACTATTGTTTCGAGTATTTTTGAAAACGATTAGCCTAAAGTTTTCAATATTAGTACAATCGCCGCCCTTAAGCAGTGGCTTAAGAAACTAAATGACATTAGTGTATATTTGATTTTTTGACAGTACAACAAAATATAGTAAAGGAAGGAACAAAACAATAAAAACTACTAGACTGATTACTATTGATTGTTTCATGTTAATTACAGGCAATGCTTTATACCAGTGATGGGGAAACTACGGCCCGCGGGCCAAGTCCGGCCCGCGGAAAGGTTTAATCCGGCCCGTTTAAGAGTGCCGTCGTGAGAATGTTTGAACGCGTTCTTACTTCGTAATGTGACGACCCGCATAAAAACTACCTACCTACGATTAAGCATTATTCTTTGGCCCGCTACGATTGTCTGGTTATTACAAATGGCACGTCTTAAAAAAAGTTTCCCCACCACTGCTTTATACTAACAATTATTTAAAATTAATTAATAAGTTACAATATTAAATCACAAACAATATACAAATAGGACAAAAAAACAGATTATTGTATCATCGATAGAACTAATTTTAAAATAAGCCCGTAATATCAAACCTTATTCTTTCTAAATCATTTTCCATTTTATAATAAGTCTTCATTCTCCTATTTCAATGAAGAAGTATACAATTGTTAATGGTGAATAATATCCGTGATAAATTCGGGCTTAATTCAATTCGCCTCCTCTCGTAATTCCATAAATGGTGGATGCGCCGGGCGCGGTTTCAATTACGCTGGCTTAGCGCGTAATTACGGTAATGGAATCATTACGCAAAGATTAGAATGTGGAAAAAAATTGTTGAATTATGATTCTTCCAACGTTAATTTCTAGTAATGATTTAAATAATCCATCCAGCGTTTATTTAATAGTTTACAGAAATAATGATGATTAATCGCATTAAGTTTCCTTCAACTTCGGAACAAGATTACAGAAAATCAACCTGAAAGATCGGAGTTTTGAGTAGACACATTTTTAAATTGACTTTATAAATACGTTTTCAAATAATAATCTCAGCGATTTTTTAATAAAATCAACTTTGGAGAAAGATATATAAAAACCTTATCTTTATAATTGTACAATAATCCACATATTTCGTTGTTTTTATAAAAACGTGCAATTCGAAGCTTTCAACGTGTGTTTCCACTCCCAGACTAAGCATGAAGTAAAATTTCGAGTTTAGTAAAGCCTGAAAATTTGGTTTGGTCGCTTTGGAGCGACCAAACCAAATTTTTAGGCTTTTCTAAACTCGAAATTTTACTTCATGCGCCACGCTTATAAAACACTAATTTAAATTGAAGCTTAAATATACTGCTTGAGTTTGATCTTGCGTTAATAAACCGTACAAATATTTATTTTGTCTAACCAAAGCGCGCGCTTTCAAAATTCGAATATGTAAGTGTAATTGAAAGAAAAAATCCGCAAGCAAATTTATATTTGAGGAATTTTCTTTGGAATATGAAAAAATCCGAAAGCAAATTAAGATTCAAGGAATTTTCTTTGGAATTTGTAAGTATAATTAAAAGAAAAACCCGCTTAATATAATAAATAAACCGTACAAATATTTATTTTGTCTAACCAAGGCGCGCGCTTTCAAAATTCGAATATGTAAGTGTAATTGAAAGAAAAAATCTGCAAGCAAATTTATATTTGGGGAATTTTCTTTGGAATATGAAAAAATTCGAAAGCAAATTAAGATTCAAGGAATTTTCTTTGGAATTTGTAAGTATAATTAAAAGAAAAACCCGCTTCATATAATAAATAAACCGTACAAATATTTATTTTGTCTAACCAAGGCGCGCGCTTTCAAAATTCGAATATGTAAGTGTAATTGAAAGAAAAAATCCGCAAGCAAATTTATATTTGAGGAATTTTCTTTGGAATATGAAAAAATCCGAAAGCAAATTAAGATTCAAGGAATTTTCTTTGGAATTTGTAAGTATAATTAAAAGAAAAACCCGCTTAATATAATAAATAAACCGTACAAATATTTATTTTGTCTAACCAAGGCGCGCGCTTTCAAAATTCGAATATGTAAGTGTAATTGAAAGAAAAAATCTGCAAGCAAATTTATATTTGAGGAATTTTCTTTAGAATATAAAAAAATCCGAAAGCAAATTAAGATTCAAGGAATTTTCTTTGGAATATGTAAGTATAATTAAAAGAAAAAACCCGAAAGCAAATTTCTCCACGCGCTTGAATTTAGAGTATGTAAGTGTAATTAGAAGAAAAAATCCAAAAGCAAATTAATATTTGAGAAATTTTCTTTGAAATATGAAAAAATCTGAAAGCAAATTAGAATTCAAGGAATTTTCTTTGGAATATGCAAGCGCTTGAGTTTTCGGAAGATTTGTCTACAAGAAATAAAGATTTGTAAAATTTCTTAACCAAAGATCAAACTCGAGCAGTATACTTTAAACTTCACTTGAAATCAGCGCTCTATACGGGTGGCGCATGAAGTAAAATTTCGAGTTTAGAAAAGCCTGAAAATTTGGTTTGGTCGCTCCGCTTCGCTACGCGACCAAACCAAATTTTCAGGCTTTTCTAAACTCAAAATTTTACTTCATGCTTAACCTGGGAGTGGAAAACATTCGTTTAAGCATCAAATTGAATACTTGTAATAAATACAACGAATGTCAAAAAAATTAAAGCGTATAAATGTAGGTATACGTAAATGAAAAATTCCCTGTAAATTCGTATATTCAATAACTTTTCGATTGGCTTGAAAATCTAAAAAAATATAAAATATAACAAATTCAAGACGCATTCTTTATTTTGTTGTTAATTTTATAATTGATAATTAATTATTTTTGTTAACTGTGGAGGCTTCTTCTTCGTTATACATCATTATTTGCCCCTGGGTCTCCAAACTATCTTCTTCGCGGGCCACAAATACAATTCTACATAATAAAGTCGGCCAAGATCCGATTAATTTTATAAAATTATGAAAAATTTAAGGAACAATTGTTACAATATTTCAAAATATGATATTTACAAAAAAAAATACAAACAATCGCGGGCCGGATTCATGCAAGTCGCGGGCCGTAGTTTGGAGACCACTGATTTTTTTACAAGCAAAGTTCGTGTTTTATTTATGTAAATGTTTTTGTTGTTGACATTTTTTTGTTGTCATTTTGTTGTTGTATAAATAAATGTTTACCTGCTATAAATGTTTACCTGCTATTAAATGCTATTAAATATTCATATAAATAAAACTAATAACTGTATGTTTTTGAGTTTACGTGAAGTGATTATTACACTAATATAGGCTGTTATTCCGTACTTTGAGTAAAGTAAGGAATAACAGTCTTTATTAGTAAAATAAAATGAATTAAACAGTTTGACTTCCTCCTTACAGACCGTTTTTATTTTTTTTTATTTGTTATTATACTTTTTTATGAAAGCATGTTTGATTTACGCTCACGATTCTTTTCACAAATAGGCTCCTTTACAGCAACGAAACGACTCTCTGAATATTTCATTCGGCCAGTTAAGCGGTTGCATAAGGCCCTTCTCAATTATTCAACCGCGAAAGGAATCTCGTTTGTCCGGTAGGTAAAACGGAAGAGCCAATCGAGCCTCCAGCAGCATGAATATTTTACTGCGGTTAGCTATTTTCCCACTGATCTATCGATTTACATTCAATTCGTGTAATGATTTTTTTAACAATGATTCGTTCTGTTTGTATCAGGGTCGTTAAAAAGAACGTTTTTTCATTTTAATTAAAACAAACAGTTTTCTCACAAAACGTGTTTCTTTTTCACTAACACAGCATTTAAAGCATTAACAATTAAAAAACATGTTTAAAACGTACTTAAATTATGTTAAAAATACGTTTAAAGCGTGTTTAAAACAGAACATGTTTAAAATCACATTATTGCTGTGTTAAAAAAAATGCGAAAAGTTACGGAAACGTTGGATTTTCATGAAATTTTCAGGGATCGCTCGAGGAAATAATGCGTTTTACAGTCACGTCGAAATAAATCAAATTCATTACTTGAGAAATAAACTACAAGTAGTTAAAATTGATGAATAAGTGAATAAACATTAGGATAAAAGTGATAAGCGGGAGATTTTTTTTTCGGGGGTGGAAAAGTGCTCCAAACGTTTTTTTGACTTTTGATTATGAATAAGATAAGAATAACAATTTTTATTTATCAATGGCCTTTTGCCAAATTCAGAAAAAATAATGTTTAAATCGTTGCACATAATTCCATACGCATATAAATCTATACGACGAGCAGATTATTATTTTATTATATGGGGCTAAAGTGCCTCACACTTTTTTTTTACTTTTGCTTATTAGAGTAAACACACTCATAATAAAAAGAAATAATATATGATACATATCAACATTTAAGAAGATTGTAAATTTAAAAAAATATATATAAAGACAAGAAATAATGAAAGGGTAATTTTTGGGGTTGATCTTCTTTGTGCTATTAATTAAAATGTATTCCTTAGTAATATTTTGTTTGATTTGACTTTGCTTTCTCGGAAATATTGATTTCCATATTCACGGGGTAAAAAAAAATGTTAGGGGTGAAAAGGGTGACGAAACATTTTTTTGTTTATTTTGTTATTTTGAGATAAAAATGAATTTTATGGAACATTGCCAAAGTAGAAAAAAATTGATTACGTTTTTGGAAGGAGTGAAAAAATATTATAGGTAAAAATTATGGGTCAATTTTTTTTGAGTGATAACTTAGACATCTCTTATCGTGTATTTTAAATTTTATTCGATTTGTATTTTTTTTTCTCTGAGATATTAATTTTTGAAATCTTAGGGTAAAACAATAGTTTAGTGGCGAACGGGGTGTCGAAACGTTTTTTTGATTTCACTTATCAAAAGAAGGTATTATAGAGATGTTTTGAGCTAAAAAGTAACTTTATGAAATATTGCCAAATTAAGAAAAATCATAACATATTTTTGGACGGGGTGAAGAAATATGAAGGGTAAATGTTAAGGGTTTTATATTTCTTGGGGTAATCATTTAGGCTATTTGAAGTGTATATCTTCAAATTTTATTTAATTTGCTTTTGGTTTTTCCGAGATATGAATTTTTGAAAATCTATTGCTGGATCTATTGCTAACTTCACAACCGTATAACTTTTGTTGTGTTTTGAAAAAAAATTGAAAATTCCCGAAACATCGGATTTTCGTGAACTTTTCAGAAATCGCGAGAGCAAAGAATTAATTATAATAAATTAAATTTAATACTTGGGAAATAAATTACAAGAGGTTAAAGGTCGTAACTTTAACCTCTTTTAATTTATTTTCATTCAACAAGCCAATTTTAATTCTAAGACATTAACTTAAAATGTAAGCTTCCGCTTAAGTTCTAAATGTTCTATTCTCGGATAATCTCATAGTGTCGATCTTTAGCAATTCTTTAGCAATCTTTAGCAGTGTCGATTTTTAGCAATCATTCGGTTTCATGTAATAACAATTTTAGTTTTGTTTTTGAGGAGAGCAAAAAAACTCAGTCTCAACAAACAAATATTATTGAATGTTTAAATGAATAATAATAATAAGATTTAGAAAACGACAAATACATTTATTTGTAGTTTTATTTTGACTCATGAAAATGCCGAGTTTTTGAAAAAAGTTATGCTTAACTTTTGTAAAATATAGATATATTTTTTTAAATATTGAAAACTCAGCTCAAAATTAAAGCGTTGATTTAAGCGTAAAAACAATTCAGAGTCACATCAACGATTGATTCTTTGATGGTCGTTTGCAGTTTGGTTCGTGAAATTGTCAACTTTTTCAAAACAGTTGTGCATATTTTTTGTTTGTTTTATTAAATTTAATTCAATCGGCGAAACAGCAGTGATTTTGACTCAATTTTAAGCCTTAATTTAAGCGTGAAAACAATTGAGCTTTACATCAATTCAAATCCACATTCTTCCACTGTCATCTGCCTTTTGTTTCATGAAAATATTAAATAAAAAAAAAATAAAAAAAATAAAAAATCCGTGGACAAAGTTACGCTTTATTATTTGAGCGAGCATTGTTTGTATTTAACAATTATTAAAACACGGAGCGAAATTGCACTGACTTTAACTTGAAATAAAAGCCTCGGTGTAAGTATGAAAACAATTGAGCGTCACTTGAAAGCCACTTTCTTCGTCTGTCGTTCGTCCTTTGTTTAATAAAAATATCAAGTTCGTAGGCAAAGTTGAGCTTAATTATTTGAGCAAACCTTTTTTATTTACTAATTATTTAAACACGAACTTGGACCTAAAACTTAAGCCTTGATTTACGTTTGAAATCAATTGAGCGTTACGTCACTTCAAAGCCACATTCTTTGGCTGTTGTTCGGCTTTTGTTTTGAGAAAATATCAAGTTCGTGGTTGCGCTTAGGTTTTATTGCGCTTAATTATTAAGAGTTGCGCTTATTTATTTGAGCGACTATTTCTTGGGAATTTAATAATCATTAATACACGGACTTTGACTTATAACTAAATTGATATTTTTAGAAGTATATTCAAATTTCAATTACAACCAATCGGTTTATTTGTTTCTGTGTAGATTCTTAGAATTTTATGTTGATTTGATAATCTGTTCATTTTTTACAATTGTTTACAATTCCCTTAAAATCGGTGATTTTATTGCATAATTTCACTTTGGCTGAATATTATCGGAAAACATAGTGAGATAATTTAATTTTCTTTATATAAGATCTAAGTGCAATTAATTCTAAGTAAATTTTGTCAATTTAATGTTGATAGTATAGATTTCTAATTTTTTACAATTTTTTCAAGGAAAACATTCTCTAAAAATTGTTCATTTTATTGCATAATTTTAACTTTAACTAAATATTTTAACAAAATGTTATGAGATAATATAATTTGTGTTCTATAAAATGTAAGTGCAATCAATTCTAAATAAATTCTGTAAATTTTACGTTACTGGTGTAAAATTTTAATTTTTTAATTTTTTAAAAAGAAAGCATTCTCTAAAAATTAATCAATTTTATCGCATAATTTCAACTTTGGCAGAATATTTTATAAAAATGCGTAAAGACAATTTAATTTTTATTCTACAAGACTTAAGTACAATCAATTATAAGTAAATTCTGTGAATTTTACGTTGATGGTAAAAAATTTTGATTTTTTACAATTTCTTCCAACAAAACACTGCCTCAAAATTGTTAATTTTAGTACAATATTTCAACTTTGGCTGAATATTTTCGCATATTACGTTAAGCTAATTATATTTTCTTTCTATAGAATATATGTGCAATCAATTCTAAGTAAATTCTGTAAATTTCAAGTTGATGGTGTAAAGTTTTAGTTTATTACAATTTTTTCAAAGAAATAATTCTCAAAAATTGTCAATTTTATCGCATAATTTCAACTTTGGCTGAATATTTTAAAAAATTGCGCAAAGATAATTTATTTTGTTTCAATAAGATGTAAGTGCAATTAATTCTAAGTAAATTCTGTGAACATAACGTTGATGGTATATAATTATAATTTTTTATAGTTTCTTCAAAGAAAACATTGCCCTAAAATGTTATTGCATAATTTCAACATTGGCTGAATATTTTCGCAAAATACGTTAAGATAATTATATTTTTTTTCTATAAAATGGAAGTGCAATCAATTCCAAGTAAATTGTGTAAACTTCACGTTGATGGTATAAAATTTTAATTTTTTACAATTTTATTTAAGCAAACATTCTCCAATCAATTCCAAGTAAATTGTATAAACTTCACGTTGATAGTATAAAATTTTAATTTTTCACAATTTTTTCAAAGCAAACATTCTCTCAAAATTTTCAATTTTATTACATAATTTCAAATTTAGCTCGATATTTTGGAAAATTGAGTAGAGATATTTAAATTATCATTACGGCCAATCAAAGTTTATTCATTTCTGTGTAGATTCTATGATTTAGGTTGATTTGATAACCCGTTGGTTTTATACAATTCTTTCAAAATAAACATTCTTCTAAAATCGTTGAATTTATTGCATAATTTTAACTTTGGCTTAATATTTTGAAATAATAGGCTGTCATAATTTAATTTTTGTAAAGTATATAGTTTTAGACAATTATATTAAAATATTCGACTTCAATTTGCCTAAGTATTTCTAAACCATTTTACTTTTTCGACTTTCAATTAAAAATAACTAAAAAACTGTCGATGGCATGGCGCATTCTTTTTTCGCATATTCTGAAAAAACAATGTCTTCTTAACATTCACATGAAATTTCATGAAAATTTCTTAAAGAATTTTCATGTTTTTAATGTTCAAAACTTTAATTTCTCTAAACATTCCTATAAAGTTTTACGTTTTTTAATTTCAATTGAAAATAACTAAAAAATTTAGAAATGTAAACAAAAAAATGTTGATAATGTAGTATAAAATATAATTTAGATAATTTAAGACAATAAAAAAAGTTTTGAGCAAAATTAACGTTTAAATCAAGTTTCAACGAATTAAAAATTTAAAACATGTTTAAAACACGACGGCTGCTTCAAAACATGTTTAAAGCACGACGGCTGCTTCAAAACATGTTTAAAACACGACGGCTGCTTCAAAACATGTTTAAAACACGACGGCTGCTTCAAAACATGTTTAAAACACGACGGCTGCTTCAAAACATATTTAAAACACTGTTTTAAAATAATGTGTTTTGAACACAACAACCCTGATTTGTATCTTCAATAAGTTTTTCATTTATTACATAATGAAACATACTTAACTATGATTTCGTTCTTACACTGGTTCTTTGAGGAGTGCGCATATCTGCAGTGCACTTAGGCCTCATTAGGCCCATTGTACATTAAAATTAACACTAGTGTTATCATTTCTTCATTAGATATATAGTTCGTTCTATCCTTATTTCTTATCTCAACCTCTATCACAAATAGAACTCGTTTTTCCCTTGTTTTAAAACAACACGTATACATCAAAGATCTCACGTTTGCCAAGAAAATAGTTCTCGAGGAGATGAATCAACCCCTCGGGACTTTTCCCCCTCCCACCCCTCTGTGTTAAACATTTGGGGAGGAGACGTGAATAAAAAGGGAGGCGGAAAAGAAACAGGCGAAGAGAAGGAACGAGCGACTATTTTTTGCAAAAAAATCGTTATAAATATTTGAAAAATTTAGAGATGTTTATATATTCTATCTAACCCATTAAGCGTAACATAGGTATTTTTTTTAAATGACTAAATAAATAAGTAAATTTGGTACATTGTATTATTTGACCTAACTTGAGATTGAGTGAAGAAAAATGTAAATATTTTGTTACTTAAATATTTCGTTTATTACTCGTCTAAAAAAAATACTTTTTAGTGTATTTCTAACTTCGCGTTTTATACGCATGGCGCATGAAGTAAAGTTTCGAGTTTAGAAAAGCCTGAAAATTTGGTTTGGCCCAAATTTTCTGGCTTTCTGCTTAGTCTGGGAGTGAAGACACTCGTTCGAACTTTCAAATTGAACTCTTTTATAAAATCGAAAAGGTTAAATAATTCTCTCACAAAACTAAATGAACAAACAGAGAATTGAACAGGAAGGGAATGAATATTAATTATTTAATTTATTGCAAAATTATTGTTTGCTTAAATATGTTTTATGTTATAAAAATTGTAAACATTTTTATCTATTCTTTATAATAATACTTTATGTGTAGTTAGATATTATTACAATGTATTACAATTGTCAAAATATAATTCTAACGAGTGTCTTCCACTCCCAGACTAAGCATGAAGTAAAATTTCGAGTTTAGAAAAGCGTGAAAATTTGGATTTGCCGGGGCGCGCGAGCGAAGCGAGTCGCGCCCCGGCAAATCCAAATTTTCACGCTTTTCTAAACTCGAAATTTTACTTCATGCGCCACGCGTACAAAACACCGAAATTTAGATTACTTAAATAATTTCAAATTTCTGATTTATATGTATGAATTTTTGGATCTTCCTCTTCGATGGCGCCCTTGTATCTAAGTAAAAAAATAAAACCATTTTTTGTACTTAAGAAAAATCCATTTATGAAACTAAATAGTAAGTCAAATTCTCCCCCATCGCAAAAATCTATCTACGCCACTTATTCAAACACATAATTATTTCGTAGTAGATACTAACTAGTATATTCTGAGAATTGTAACATATTGTAGTGATTTCTTGAATTAATTTCTCATCTGGCACTTGGTGAAACATATTAGAATATGTAAACTTATTTAAATTAAAAATCACTTAGTATTGTTTCACAATTTTGTTTTAATTTGTGGCACAATACCAAGTGATTTTATTTGTCAATTAAATTTAATTTTAAGTTGGTAGAAAGACCTCAGTTCAATAGCCTAAATTAACAATAAATATTCATTCATAATATATAAAATTACGAACATTCGTGTAAAATTCTTATTCATTAAATTTAATGTATTATGTATCAAATATTATGAATAAATATTGTTTTAATGGGTATTTATTGCTTTAAGTTCTTATTAATTAATAAGAACTTAAAACAATAAATACCCATTAAAACAATATTTATTCATAAAATTAGATACATAATACATTAAATTTAATGAATAAGTATTTATTGTAAATTTGTAATAATATTACATTATTATTGTTGTTTTTTTAATTTTAAAATTCAAATTATAGAATTATAAAAGAAATCGATCATTTGTAGATTTGTTTGCACAAGCATTAACCGATGAGGGAAGTTTATACACTCACTTGTCGATATGATGGCGATCGATCTCCATTTCATGAAATGCACCATCTCCGCGAATCCTCTCGCCACTAATGGAACAGAGGGGCCGGTGTTTTTGCCATCGCCAGAAGCCACGAACTCGTCCTCGATTTCCTGCAAGGAAACACAAACAACACAATAAAATACACCACTCGAATAAATGTACAAATCATTATTATGCCTGTATTTAATCCAAAATTCAATGATAACATTTTACTTTATAAAAGACAATTGTGTTAATATGCATTGTATTTAATGAGTTTTAGTTGACCGATGAAATTATTTATCAGGGCTTCGAACCTGAACTGAACCGTGAACCGAAAACCAAAATAAAAACCGTTATTTTAGTAGAAACAAAAACCGGAACTGAACCGAAAAAAAATATCGGCTTATTTCAGTTCAAACACGCACGTGAACACTTGTTTAATTCTACAAAAGTTTATACTTTTCTGCATTAAAACTGTTTGCGGAAATATTTGTTTCGAGGTCACCTCACTCGATTAATATCATTACTGATTTTTTTTGTAGTAATTTTAGTTTTCATTCGGCTTTGAAAAAAGTGAATTTTTAGTTCCAGCTCGGTTCTTTTTAAGAATAAAAATTACTGGATTAACTAAATCTGACGAAAATAGTCAACATTGAAGAATACACTTACTCGAAAATTAATAAACGTTGACTGGTTGCAATCGCAATTCAATTTAAATATCTCCACTGGATTTTCCAAAATATCAACTGTTTTGCTGAAAATCGTTGGAGAAAAAAAAATCAATTTTGCCGTAAATCAGCAGATGCGGTCTTTTCGTAAATTTCAGTTTTTCGGGTATAATGCCGTTTTTGTCTTTTCTGACGTAAACATCGCGATTTTGATGCAGAATGTCGTTTTCGTGAGAGACAGATCAATATAAATATTGACGTAAAACGCCAACAATTGTCAATTTAGTCGATAGAGTCAATATTTCATATGACAGTCAATGAATATTAGTCAACAATTAGCATGTATGTAGTCAACAGAGCTGGGCAGGATTCGAATCATTCAGGATTCGAATCCTGGATTCGAATCCTTTTAGAGGATTCTAAAGAGGTATTCGAATACTTTAGTTAAACTGGATTTGTGATCTGGATTCGTTACCCTTTTTGAAAAGGATTCGTATTCGAATCAAAATGCTAGTGATTGGAATCCTCATAAAAGGATTCGAATCCTCATAAAAGGATTCGAATCCTCGTAAAAGGATTTGAATCCTCATAAAAGGATTCGAATCCTCGTAAAAGTATTCGAATCCTCATAAAAGGATTCGAATATTTATAAAAGGATTCGAATTGTTACAAAAGGATTCGAATCGTCAAAAATAATTCGAATTAATCGTAAGGATTAACATGAAAAATTTGTTTTGTATGTTTTTAAATTTCTCGTTAAATCACTGTGTTCGGTAGAGATATTGAATGGGAAGACAGATTGGCTCAAATTTCCAGTTTATTTCTAAACCCTTTTTTGTTTACCCCCATCACCCCACACTTATGCGCAGCGGGCGCGTGAGTGAGAGTCGCAAAGAAGTCACGGAAGATGGTGGACGTGAAACTCGTGTGACTAATGTGATCGTCTTTTGGAAGTCAAGTAATGAAGGCTTGACGCTCTTTATGTTATTGTTGGGGACTGTAAAGGGCATCTGAGTATTAGTGACGTCGATAGTTTTTGTAGAATGCATTTTTAACTTTATTAGTGATCAGCCGCATGTGTGTAGTGATCAGTGATCGCCTGCCAGAAACCTCTGGACCCGATCAAAACGTGGGGCAACGCGCGTAAGGACCTTACAACCCTTCCGCCTACGTTGCGCACGTCACAGAAGCTAAGTCAGGTGAGTGTGGGTTCCTTTTGTCAACAATCAATCTAGCCTGGGTCAGTCTGTCTGTTTACAGGCCGGAAATATTCCGTACTCTCCTCTGAGAGGCTCGTTATCTCGACCGTTTCCGGAAAGTTTAAACCCCCCCAAACACACTGTTTTATACGCGTGGCGCATGAAGTAAAATTTCGAGTTTAGAAAAGCCCCGTGAAAATTTGTCTCAGGTCGCTGCGCGACCTGAGACAAATTTTCTAAGCGGGGCATTTCTAAACTCAAAATGTTACTTCATGCTTAGTCTGGGAGTGGATGACACTCGTTTGTAAGTGATAAAATCAATTAAATTAATATATTTTGATGATTTTTGCCAGATTTGAGATATTTAATTGTTTTTCGGTAATTTCGCCAAATATAACACTTTGATGAATATGAATTGACATTTCCAATCAAATTTTTACACTTAACATGTCGATTTATAACATTTTTATAAGATTTCAACAAATCGATATTTTCATAAAATTATCATTTCGAGAATTTCGTCGATTAATCAAATTTTTATCAGATTTTGCAATATTTCCTCAATTTTCCCTAATTTGTCGAATGTTGATGAAATTTTCAATATTTCGAGATTTTCAATTAATTTATGAAAATGTTTATCAGATTTTCAACATATCTTGATTTTTGAAATGTTGTCATTTTTATCGATTTATAAAATGTTGATGAAATTTTCGATATTTCGAGATTTTCTCGTCAAATATATAAAATGTTTATATGTAAGATTTTCAATATTATTATTCAGATTTGTAACGATTTTAAAAAATTATTAAATCATTATTTGAACACACAAATTTGAGATTTTTTTTTTCTACAAGGCATATTTAATCATTTTTGACATTGAATGACATTTTTGATATTTTTTACCTTTTAAGATGACATTTTTGACAATAGATTATATTCTTGATATTAGTCTACGTTTTTTGACATTAGATGATATGTTTCACATTAGATGTTACTTTTGATAAACAATGAAATTTTTTACTATTTTCTGATGTTGGTATTAAATGACGTATTTGACAAAAGATGGCAGTTCTGACATTTTATATTTTTTTACTTTTTTGACATTAGACGACAATTTTGACATTTGATATTACATATTTACTTGTTTTACATTAGATAACAATTTTTATATTATTAGATAACTTTTTTGACATTATCACTGATTTTGTTTTTTTTTTTTGGTTTGTTTGGCATAGGTATTACCATTCAGCCACTAACGTTGATTTATAATATCTATATTAACATATATTTCGACTAATTGGACGTCACAACACATTCACACACATCCATGGAACCGGAGACGAGTATTTTTCGTTAGAAAAATTACTCGCCCTCGCTGGGAATCGATCCCAGATCACCTCCGTGTCCGATTGGCGAAACCGGCGACTCAACCGCTCGGCCACGGCGGGCCCCGTTACTGATTTTAACAGAAATTTTCGTTTTTGTAAGAACGTTTTTGTCAAACTGTCACGTACTGACATAATATGATAATTTTGACGTAAATCGACTTTATCAACAAGCCGAATTTTTGACGTTTTTGATATATTTTATATTTACGAGATAACATTTTGGTCATTTTGATGTTTTTAGCAATTTTAAATAATTTTGACATATTTGACATTTAAAACTGAAAACAGTTTTAATATGTTTTTATATTTTTAAGTTTACTTGAAATCAGTGTTTAATACGCGTGGCGCATGAAGTAAAATTTCGAGTTTAGAAAAGCCCCGTGAAAATTTTCTACGCGGGGCTTTTCTAAACTCGAAATTTTACTTCATGCTTAGTCTGGGAGTGGAGACACTCGTTCGTAAATTTTTGAAAACAAAAGAGCTGAGGTGAAAAGTGTTTAGGTAAAAGTGGTTTATTTTTTCGTTGGCTACAACTTTTGTTTGAAACATTTTTTGATTTAGACGTCGAAAGCCATAATCGGTGAGTTATTGATGTCCACTAGATTTTTTAGTTTCTAATTCAAAAACAAACGAGCTGAGGTGAAAAGTGTTTAGGTAAAAGAGGTATATTTTTTCGTTGGCTACAACTTTTGTTTCAAACATTCTTTGACTTAGACGTCGAAAGCCATAGTGAAATTCGTTTAATAAAAAAACATCTAGTGATTTCTCGTGATTTTTAACGCAAGACTTTTAGTCATTTGATGGTATAATTAATATTGAATTACTGAAATAAGTATTTATTTTTAATATATTCGAAAATATACGGTAAACAATGTAAAATATTTAATTAATTAAAACATTTAGAAAATAACAATACAATAAATTTTATATTATTATTATTATTATACTGGGTGTCCGTATTTCCACAGAATGTATGGGGATTTCGGTTATTTAAAGAGATAGAGAGTCGGTAAATTGGGGCAAAGTTGCATAATTTAGGGCCCAATAATAACCCAAAAACAAGTTTGAAATATCTTATTTCCTTAATGAGATATTGTCAAAAAACGTATTTTTGAAAATTCGTTTTTATTTTTTTATTCAAAAACTATTAAATCCAGACATTTACAACTTTGACATAATAGGCACTTTTTAATGATAAATCTAGTAACATATTTTATTTTAAGATAACTACATATAACATTTACCTAGGGACCATAGCTAACTTTTGTTTTTCTTATGGGCGCCATTTCGGATTTTGATATTTTTTGGAAGAATATTTTTTACTGAATTCAATGATGTACCACACTTGTAATTTATTGTACATTTTATATGTACAATTTTAATCTTTTGGTTTTTCAGAATGCCTTGGAAACGGTTGAGTTACTCACTTATTTGGCAGCTCCTAGGACCCATAATTTGCTTACATATCACCCCTGAAGACGGGCATCCGACTATTTTATACTTTAACATATTTTAAAGTAACGAGTGTCTTCCACTCCCAGATTAAGCATGAAGTAAAATTTCGAGTTTAGAAAAGCCCCGCGTAGAAAATTTGTTTCGGGTCGCGCAGCGACCCGAGACAAATTTTCACGGGGCTTTTCTAAACTCGAAATTTTACTTCATGCGCCACGCATATAAACCATTGATTTGAAGTGTAGTTCAAAAACACACAAATACATCTTTAATCAGAGTAACACAGAAATTTAGTCTGTTATCAACGATGTTCAGTGTTAATAATAAATAATTAGGTTGTGAATATTTTTGTTAAAATAACTGATAACGATATTTATACGTTAATGGTTGTAAAAAAATAATAAAATCAAATTTATTCTTAAAGGATTTGTATTCGTGATTCGAAAAAGCAGGATTCGAATCTTTGATTCGAATCATATTTATCTCTTACGAATCCTTTATTCGAGTATTCCTGATTCGAATCATATTAGGTGATTCGGATTCGTGATTCGAATCCTTTTAACGAGGATTCGTCCCAGCTCTGGTAGTCAACATAATCGATTAATAATTAATTTTGTGCAAACAAATCTACAAATGTCGTTTTCGTAAAAGACATCAAAATAAATATTAACATGAAACGCCGACAATTGTCAATTTAGTCGCTAGAGTCAATGTTTTATATGACAGTCAATGAATAGTAGTCAATAATTAGCATGCATGTAGTCAACATAATTGATTAATAATTAATTTTGACAAATGAAAATCAATATTAAATAGTAGTCAACAATCAGCATGAATCATGTGGTCAACATAATCGATTAATAGTCAATATTGTCAAATAAGAGTCAATAAATAGCATGTAATCACAATGTAATCGATAAATAGTCAATGTTGTTAAATGACAACATATGAATAGTAGTCAATAATCACTATGTAGTCATCCTAATCTATTAATAGTTGATGTTTTTAAATGTTGTCGTCAATCAATATAGTAAACACTGTCAATATAATCAACATACAATTCAATGACACTTAATAATTTAACTATCACGACATTTTGTTTTGACTATAATCACTGGTCGTTTGTTTTTCTGCCGCTATAAATTATTTATTTATAATTGCTTTGTCGGCTGTCGATTAATTGTTTTATGATTAGTGATGGGAATAATCGATATACTAATTAGTAATTAGTCGATTATTGAAATGTGTCCATATAATCAATTATTATGCGGAAATTAGAATATACTAATTTAAGCGATTATTTGATCGGGTAAATTAGTAATTACTAATCTTAGCGATTATTGGATCGGGTAAATTAGTATATACTAATTTAAGCGATTATTTGATCGGGTAAAATAGTACCGTTAAAAACATGATTTAGAGTTTAAATTTTAAATTAGATTGGCACTACTGACTGTTAACACATAGTTTACCATAACCTCAAATTTATCATTTAATTGGCATTCTGGGCTACCACACAAAAAATGTACTAATTTAAACCATTATTTCATCGGGTACATTAGTAGATACTAATTTAAGCGATTATTTGATCAGGTAAAATAGTATATACTAATTTAAGCGATTATTTCATCGGGCAAATTATTAATAGGTATACAAAAATAATTGAATATTATCTCGGTTAGACTATTAATTAATATATACAAATGTATGGCTTATTATCTCGGTAGACAGGACTACTAATTATTATATAATATCAGTAATTACTTATTTGACGGTTTATTTGATCTACTCGGCACTACTAACAAGCATCACCCCCGGTGAAAAACACCTATGAAACCACGGGCTTAAATACAAACCCTAAAAATCACTCATTCAAAAAACTAAACATTAAAAGACTACCCCTTGTAAAAACTTGTATTGAAAATCACCCCTACGAAAAAAAAACACGTCATGAAAAACTACCATGTGTAAAATGATTCCTGAAAAATCCGCCCCACTCCCGAAAAATATCTCCCGAAAGAAACAATTGTGCCTTTCAGAAGATGTTTTTCATCTATTGTTTATTTCATTTTCCAATATACCATCCCGTCGCACTGAAAGGTTAAGTAATTGAACTACCAATTTAATTGATTATTAAAATATATCGCTTGTTGTTTATACTACATAATTGCTATTTTACTCTGATTTATATAATAAATTAATTACAGCCAACTTAAATAGACAAAATGATTAAATCATACCACTCTAGAGGTTTTCTTTTTATTGTACATACGATTTAGTAATTACATTTCTTCGTCGACAATATGTAGACTATTGCAATATTAACTATAAGTCTCTAAGTATAATTTCGTCATTAAATTGCTCTGTTGACTGTATATTGACATTTGTGACATTTTGATTGTAAGTCAATTGGTTGGCTGACTTTAGACCAGTGGTCTCCAAACTACGGCCCGCGGGCCAAATCCGGCCCGCGACTTGTGAATCCGGCCCGCGATTGTTTGTAATTATTTTTGTAAATGTCATATTATGAAATATTGTAACAATTGTTCCTTAAATTTTTCATAATTTTATAAAATTAATCGGATCTTGGCCGACTTTATTATGTAGAATTGTATTTGTGGCCCGCGAAGAAGATAGTTTGGAGACCCAGGCTTTAGACTATCATAGGATTTTGTCATATTATATCTTTATCGACTGTATTTTGAGTATTGTGACATTATGACTGTAAGTCACTTGATTTACTGTCTTTTGACTATGATTGGGTTTTATCATTAAATCTTTCTATTGACTGTTTTTTCTTTCTATTGTGACATTATAACCGTAAGTCACTTGGTTGGCTCTCTTTTGCTTTATTGGAATTTGGCTGTTTTTTTGTTTATGCTAGGATTGTATCTTAATATGTCGTATTTTGACTACTGTGACATTATAAATGTAAGTTGACTATGCTAGGATTTTGTCATTTTATGTGTCTATCGACTGTATTTCGACTATTGTGATATTATGATTGTAAGCCATTAAGTTGACTGTATTTCAACTTATTAAGATGTTGTCATTAATTCAGTGTATTTTCATTATTGCCATATTATGACTGCAAGTCACTTGGTTTACTGCCTTTTGATAATGATATGATTTTGTCATTAAATCACTATACCAACTGTATTTTCACTATTGTGACTTTACGACTATAAGTCACTAAAGTCAACACTTGTCCCTTTTACCCTGACGGCACAAATAACAAAACACGTTTATTTGACAAACCTATCAGTGAGCAATCAAATTATTTTTATAAAATTAACGACAAACAAGAACGAATAGAACAATAATTCTCAGTTAAATTGGATATTAGCACATTGGAATAGTCACAATATTCAAGAAAATATACGTTTCATATGACAATAATTTCCTGCTGGTTCTACGACAAGTTGTAAGTGCTCAATCTCTGTAGATCATCGTTATTTCTATTATTTCAATTTATTCTTTTACTTACTTAATGTTAACTTATTGCTCACTGATGGTAATCAAATATTTGTTTTCTTTAAATAGTTTTGAACCAGTTGTAATGAAGATCAATTGAATTTTGAGCATTTTAGTCATTTCGACGTAATTAAAGTATTTTGACATGCGGTATGAATGTCTTAATAATGAAACGCAAACTTAACATTCGACGTGCCAAACAATTGAAGGTGTTCTGTTTCATTTAGAATCCACTGATTGAAAGCAGATAGAAGGTAATGACGTCTGAGTAGAAAGGTAATATGTTGACTATATATTGACTGAAATTAGTCTATCGTGTCAACTAGACCTAATACAACGATAGTCGGCGTTAAGTCTATTGTGTCAACTTGACATGATTCTCAGTCAGCTGATATTAGTCTATCCTGTCAAATTGAAATGACAATTAGTCCAATGTATTAAACTTGACACAAATAGGCGTTAGCCGACATTGGGACTATTGTCAATTTGAGAGAACTATTATTTGAAATATATTATTAGATAGCCATGTTTTTGTTTTTCTTTATGACACTTGCGACACACATTTTGATAGTTGTGACAAATTTTAAACTAACGAGTGTCTTCCACTCCCAATTTCTAAACTCGAAATTTTACTTCATGCGCCACGCGTATAATCCACTGATTTAAAGTAAAGTTGAAAATATACTGCCTTTCAAAAAAATCATAACACCAAGTATTTATTGCACGATTTTAATCAAATTTACACAATTTGATCATGTAAACGAACTGTATCGATGATCAAAAAATCAACTTGAAAAACAAAAAAACAAATGAATAAAAATTAATAGTGTATTGGGCCTCCACGATTTCCCAAACACTCATTAACACGTCGAGGCGTGCTAGAAATCAGGCTGTCAATATCGACTTGGGGTATTTCATTCCAAACTTCGATAATTTGACCTCTAAGTTCCATTACAGTGTTAGCGGGGCGCTGTAAGTTACTTATTCTAACACCTATCATATCCCAAACATGTTCTATTGGCGATAGATCTGGAGAACGAGATGACCAAGGTAACAAATTGATTTCTACTATCAAAAAACTGTCTTGTAATGGCCGCTGTGTGAGGTCGAGCATTATCTTGCTGAAAAATGGGGTTCTGCAAGCCATTTATATAGGGCACTAACACTGGCCGGAAAATGTTGTCAATATACCGAATCGCGTTAAGACTTGCTTCTAAAAAAACTAGAGGAGACCGACTACCATATGCTATCGCCCCCCAAACCATAACTCCCTGTGTAAGAGCCGTATGTCTTTCAACAGCAAATTGTAAAATTCTGCGTTCACCGCGTCGACGTCTCACTCTTCTGCGACCATCATGAGCCCATAAACAGAACCGAGACTCATCGCTGAAGATAATGTTATTGGATTCATGGGTCCAATGTTGTCTTTCCCTGCACCAATCAAGTCTTGCTCAGCGATGCTGCGGAGTAAGAGGTAGACACAATTGTGGACGGTAGGATCTTATACCAAAACTGCGGATTCTTCTGTAAACAGTAGCCATGGATACTCTTTGTCCATTTAGAGCCAACCAGTCATTTCCCAATGCCCGCGACGTTGTAAATCTGTCGATCAAAGTTGTAAGAGGAAGAGCTCGATCTTCACGCTCAGTGGTGCTTCTTGGACGTCCTGATCCAAGTCTACGTCGATTCTCCCCAGCTTCGGACCATCTAGACCAGCAGCGTACGATCACCGATACACTACGACCTACCCTTTCAGCAATAGCACGAACCGAAAAACCCGCTTCTCGCATTCCAATAATGCGACCCCTTTCAAATTCACTTAGATGATGATATTGTGCACGCCGACGAACACGGGGCATCTTTTTATGTTTTACAAACTGAAACGTCAAACTATTCAGAGGCTACTTGGATATTAGAAGCAATTACATTAAAAAATCAGCAGCTCTTCATAATGGTGAAATCAAGGAAAAATACCATTAAATAGTAACCAAAACAATTGATTTTTTGATCATCGATGCAGTTCATTTACATGATCAAATTCTGTAAATTTCATTAAAATCGTTCAATAAATACTTTGTGTTCTGATTTTTTTGAAAGGCAGTATATATACTGCTGAAATGTGATAGATATTTACTAAGAAAGAGTAAAAATAAAGCACAAAGTATTTATTTTGGGAATATTTTGTAAATGTGATAAAAGTAGAACAAATTTAGTTTTAGACACTTTTCCATATTCTTAATATTTAAATCATCATATCTATATCGAGGACAGTGCAATGATGGGCACTTCAACTTTTTTTTTTAATATGAAATAAAGACATTTTTAGATTAAAAGAATCACTTGAAGCTAAACCGAAAACCGCAAAAAAACGTTCTTTTTTTTTAGATTTATCAGGTATTGATTTTAAACCATTCCATCATTTCACCTTTGTAATTTACTATATTTAGACGTCACAACACATTCACACACATCTATGGACCGACCCAGGTGGAATCTTTTTGTACTTTTAAATGTCCCCACCCGGAGGGATTCGAACCCGCGACCCCTGGGTTATGAGGCAGGGCCTCTATCCATTACCCCACCGGGGTCCCCAAAACCGTTCTTATTTCCGAAAGGAAAACCGGAACCTAACCGATATATTTTATTAATTGAACCGAAACGAAAACCGAAACGCAAAAATGGGTACGCTGAATTTGAATCCGATGCTCATTTGGGCCCAAGGTCGCCAGATCGCGGTTTTTGAGATTGCTCTAAAACTATTCAGGTTAATTGTATTCTCTTTTTTGATTCTAAAAGTATAGATCTGTGCCTTTAAAATGCGCTATTACTCGCCGGCCAGAAGTCACGGGAAGTTTAGTTACTGGGGGCCCAAAAATGCAACAAATGGCCCGTTTTGACCACTTTGAGATAAGATATCTCAAAATCTGGCGACTTTAGACTAAAACGAGCCTCGGATTCGGATTCAGCGTAATCAAATTAGTAAGGAACAACAATAAAAACCCACTTAACTAAGGCGTGTATTACAATCTGTTTATCAGTGTAATTAATAATAATAATAATTTATTCGTGCTAGTATACAAGTATTTACACAAGTCAAAAGAAAGTATAGTTAAAAGTTTTACATAATACAATGACTGTACTTAGTTCATTTCTAATAATAATAATAACTTATTATTATTAGAAATGAACTAAGTACATTCATTGTATTATGTAAAAATTTTAGTTCTTTTTGTCTTATTTTTTAATATTAACAAAAAAAACTGTGTTCATTTTATTAGGAATTAAAGTTTATTAGTCTGTTTGATGTCTATCTCTTTTCGCACTAAGGAATTTTTATTAAATCGTGGACTTTTATTGTCCTCCTTAATTCCGGCCTTCCAATAAAGCGAGGCACTAAAATGTAGACAATTACTCTGCCTTTACGTGAACCATCCAACTCTGGACTACAAAAGACATTCATTCGCTGGGAAAGTGGAAAAATTTCGATTCTGCCTTAATCGTTGATTACAAGAAGAATTTTCGTATCTTAACAATGGTTTTGTGCATATTTGAATAAGTTTAAATGAAACTTCCATCCGTTGATAATTATTTCGTTTATATTGATAATCATGAATCCAAATTTGAATTATGTTGCACAAATTAAGCATTTATTTAATAAAAATATCGTATGTTCAATAAAAATAACCTCTAGAGTGCCATGATTTAATTTATTTTTAAATTTATGTTGGCTACACGCCTTAGGAATTGACATAAAACGTCAAACTTGATAATTATGATATATAATTTCAGAGTTGCCAACTTACAATATTTTTCATAAATCGTCAAACATGATAATTATGATATATAATTTCAGAGTTGCCAACTCACAATATTTTTCAGGGCACTCTAATTTTTTTTTTTTTTGAATATACGATATTAAAAGATCCGTGATTCTTTTCGCAGTCTACGACTAATTTGTCTTACTAATAAAACACGGTTTAATTTCCATTTATTTTTCACTATTAGATGTATATATCTGTACTATTTTTTAATAAATTAGTTATTGAAAACGAGTACAAGGTACAAGGTATCTAACTGTAAAAAATATGTTAGTGAAGAAAGGAAATCAAACTGTGTTTTATTAGTGATTGATTACTTCACATAACTCAAAACAAACAGTGAATATAATTTGTTTAACAAATAATTCGGAATATTAGTCCGGGAAGTAGTTGTTTTTAAAACAATTATTAAAACATCTACTTCCTGGGCTAATACACCGATGGATATTAAATAATACAATTATTTAATTTATTATTTGTAAACTATTTTATGTGTCATTTAATAAATATTAATTACTGAATTTGAGTGATTTCGCGACCTTTCCAACATTGATTTTCCCCTAGCAGAGTAGAAATGAGAAGCGTCGGGAAAACTGAGACTGAGACTGTCTTTCAGTTACGGGTATAACAAGGTCGTAATTTGACATGACCCCAATATAATGAATTTAATTACACGAAAACAACCAGGGTCCCTTTACATTATGGATTCTCCAGGCACATTTGGTTAACGTGAAAGTTATTACACTCTCAACTACTAAAATGTTGCTTTACAGATTTACTCGTGTTAAATGCAATTCATTTAATTGTCAACAATTTAACAACAAACTGAGCCGTATTAAAAAAATGCTAAAGTTTCTTTGTGAAAGGAGATTTTTCAAGGCGATAGAGAAAACATTTGCAAAAATGATTAACGTGATATCAAATTTTAAAATTAAGGTGAGTCAGCTATGAATAAATAAACAGACAATATAAATAGCAGTTATGGGCAAAAAAGAATATAATTTATAATTATATTTATAGGAAAAGTAATTCATTACTTTGTAATTATTATTATTGGAAAAGTGGTCCATTACTTTGTAATTATAATTATCGAAACAGCAATTACAATACATTGTACTTATAATCATTGGAAAATTAATTACATTACATGGTAGTTATAATTATAGGAAACACTTTAATTGCTTTGTAACTATAATTATTGGAAAAGTAATTACATTACATTGTAATTATAATTATTAGAGAGGTAATTACTTACACCTCTATAACTATAATTACTTTTTGACTAAAACATCGTGTTATTCTATTAAAGCTTCTAACGAGTGTTTAAACTCCTAGGTTAAGCATGAAGTAAATTTCGAGTTTAGCCTGAAAATTTGGTTTGGTCGCGTAGCTGGTAGCTTTAAAATGTTATTATTTCATATTAAAAAAAATGTTGAAGTGTCCATCATAGCACTGTCCTCGTTATAGATATGATGATTTAAATATTAATAATATAGAAAAGTGTCTGAAACTAAATTTGTTCTACTTATATTATTATTATCACATTTACAAAATATTCACAAAATAAATATTTTTTACATTTTTTTGCTAAATCCTAGTAAATATCTATCACATCTCAGCAGTATATATTTTCAATTTTTCTTTAAATCAGTGGTTTATACGCGTGGCGCATGAAGTAAAATTTCGAGTTTAGGAAAGCCCCGTGAAAATTTGTCTCGGGTCGCTGCGCGACCCTCGACAAATTTTCTACACGGGGCTTTTCTAAACTCGAAATTTTACTTCATGCTTAGCCTGATAGTGGAAGACACTCGTTAGTTTATAATATGTCACAACTTAAAAATGTGTATCGCAAGTGTCATAAAGTAACTTTGTAACTATAATTATTAGAAAAATAATTACATTACATTGTAATTATAATTATTGAAGAGGTAATTACACTTCTATAACTATAATTACTTTTTGACTAAAACATCGTGTTGTGTTTTCAAAGCTTCTAACGAGTTTTTAAACTCCTAGGTTAAGCATGAAGTAAAATTTTGAGTTTAGAAAAGCCTGAAAATTTTAATTGGTCACGTGGCGCATGAAGTAAAATTTCGAGTTTAGAAAAGCCCCGTGAAAATTTGTCTCGGGTCGCTGCGCGACCCTCGACAAATTTTCTACGCGGGGCTTTTCTAAACTCGAAATTTTACTTCATGCTTAACCTGCGAGTGGAAGACACTCGTTAGTCTAAAATATGTCACTACTATTAAAATGTGCGTTACAAGTGTCATAAAGTAAATTTGTAATTATAATTATTCGAAAAGTAATTACATAACATTGTAATTATAATTATTGGAGAGGTAATTACACTTCTATAACTATAATTACTTTTTGACTAAAACATCGTGTTGTTTTTTCAAAGCTTCTAACGAGTGTTTAAACTCCTAGGTTAAGCATGAAGTAAAATTTTGAGTTTAGAAAAGCCTGAAAATTTGAATTGGTCGCGTGGCGCATGAAATAAAATTTCGAGTTTAGAAAAGCCCCGTGAAAATTTGTCTCGGGTCACTGCGCGACCCTCGACAAATTTTCTACGCGGGGCTTTTCTAAACTCGAAATTTTACTTCATGCTTAACCTGGGAGTGGAAGACACTCGTTAGTCTATAATATGTCACAACTATTAAAATGTGCGTTACAAGTGTCATAAAGTAAATTTGTAATTATAATTATTGGAAAAGTAATTACAGAACATTGTAATTATAATTATTGGAGAGGTAATTACACTTCTATAACTATAATTACTTTTTGACTATAACATCGTGTTGTATTTTTAAAGCTTCTAAACGAGTGTTTAAACTCCCAGGTTAGGCATGAAGTAAAATTTTGAGTTTAGAAAAGCCTGAAAACCAAGCCAAATTTTTAGGCTTTTCTAAACTCGAAACTTTACTTTATGCGCCACTCGTATAAAACACTGATTACAAGTGAGGTTTAAAATATATTCCTTATGTATGTATATTTTGTTCTTCAGCGAACATTTTATAAAAAATCCTTCTATAAAATGTATTTATTAAGTAATTTAATTACTCATTTAAAAAATATATACAAAAATATATAATCGTGATATTTCTTGGTATCATATATATATATATATAATTTCACTATTTTTACTTCGTTCACTAAAAATCCCGTATTTTATACAAATCTTAATCGATTTTATAATTTTAAAAGGTTTCCGATTCACAAATAATCAAGTTTGTGACGCTTTGGGCGAAGAGAAAGAGTAATCTGGTTCAATTTGATTTATTTACAAAATATATACAATATGTTATTTGATTTGCTCGGCTTTTGGGTTGTGGGAGAATTTCTTCTCTCTCCTCGCTGAAGGATTGTGGCTTGACTGGAGTGCTACTGATGGTGGTGGCGCCGGGTCGCGTCCTGGTGGAGGCGCCGAGGTGTCCTGGTGGAATAGCCGATGTCTTGGGCGTCGGGGATCTGGTGCAGTAGTTCGTAGGTGTAGAGGATCTGGTTCGCTGGGTGCGTCTTCGTCGAGGGCCAGGAGTCTTCTCTGATCACTCGGTGTCGGCGGCGTAGTTCGTATCCGTATGAATTAGTTTCACTTTGGATTTACGTTGTGTTTGTATCCGTGGGAATCACTTTTCCTCTTTGGATGGATATTGCTAGATTGACTAGTGAGCGGGCATGTGAATTAATTTCAACTGTGCACCTCTCAGAGTCTCAAGAGCAACTCATTTTTACTTGTTGAAGGGTGCGCTTTTATGTCATTCCAAATATTGGTATCCTTTTCCAACTCCTATTGCTTTCTCTCTTAGTAAGGGCGAAGTTTTTAAAACGCTGTACCTTTTAGAATATTCCAGAATCTTCGGTTCTATTGTTAGTGAGCGAAGGCGAGTTTTATGGCGCTTAGTGCGCGGTTATCGGTACCGAGCGTGGTAATGAGGGTCCGTTCGCGGGCGGACGGCTACCTGCATGGGTGGTTAAAGCCGATTTCGTACAGTTTTACAAAAAAAACTCTGTACGGTGTTTAGGATGTTACAAGTTTAATTTCAACTCGATTTAGTTCTTAATTCGGCTAATAAAATATAATTTCACTATTATCAGAAGATGTTGATCTGTTTAAATTCAAATATTTTAATTTTATTGAATTTAATTAAAGCTGCATTATGCGTGTGTTTATTATTTTTGAATCCACTGTAGTGATTTTTTCATAGTTTTTACTTTGTTCACTGAAAACCCTGTAGTTCATACAAATCTCAATTGATTTTATGATTTTGAAAATTTTCCGATTCACAAATAATCAGGCTTTAATTTCAGCTCGATTTAGTATTTGTGACTAGACAATTGTGCTTTATAAAAAAGCTCAAAGTTAATATTACGTGAATCCATTAAAAAAAATCCATAAATTAATAAAAGTTGGAATAATCTTGGTGCATTTTTTTGTTTGTTAGGTAAATCAATAGCTAGTAATGTTACAATACTTTTTAAACTTATATTTATTGAAAAATAACTACATTATTGTAACTATAAATAGTTTTTGAATAAATTAAATGATCGGATGATTTATTTATTCAATTTATTCAAAAACTAATTATAGTTACAGAAATGTAATCACTTTTCAATAAATATAAGTTTACAAAGTATTGTAACTTTAGTAGCTATTCATTAATTTAACAAACAAAAAGATACACCAAGATTATTCCAACTTTTATTAATTAATGATTTTTTTAATGAATTCACGTAATTTTAACTTAAAGCTTTTTTATGATGATTTTTGATAGAGAATTTTTTGATTAATTTATTTATTTATTAATTTACGGAAATCTTCTTTGTACATAATATATTTTAACAACAGTAATTTAAGATAAACTTAATATAAATTTAGTAAAACATAAAATAGTGTGAAAAATATAACAAAAGCAACTATACTATTGTATTGGGGTTGATTTTTTTAGAGCGTAGGGTGTTTCTAAATTGATGAGGAAGATTTTTATGGGTGATTTTTCGGCAAAAATTAAGGGAGGTTTTTCATATAATTTTTTGTTTCAAACCCCTTCCTCCTTAAGTTTCATTTCTTTTCATTTTATTTATTAACGGAATATCTTATTTACATAAAATTATAACAAATTGTGTAAAAATACATATCCTAATGTATATAACAAAGCAAGAATTCAACTAACAATAAATCAATAGACAGTAAATACAATACATAAATAAATACAGAATTACAAATTACCTACAAAGAAACACTAACTTATTTATCGATATCAGACAATGTGTAAATAATGTAAAGTGAACATTATTTTGCAATTTAATAATTTAAGTGATAATGGATTTAAAAAAATTATGTGCCTCAACCATCTACGATACATTACCTGTAAATTAATATTTTTGAATGTAGGATTTTTACATGAACATCGGTGAAATTTGTCATTTATTTTACATTTTAAAAAAAGCATTTTTTTAACGTAAAATAAATGACAAATTTCACCCAAAAATTCGAATTGTTGTATACAGGATTTTTACATGAAAATTGTAAAAGTTTTAGTAATTTTTTTATTTAAAAAATATTCAAGTATTTGCCAGCACTAGCTAGATTTAATTTAACTCATTTGAACCCGAAACAATTGTTTCGTTTAAAACTGTTTTTTCATTAAATCTGAAACTTTTAATAAAATCTTATTTAGTTGTGCGACATGTTTTCAGTCCATACGTATAATACTTTCTAGAAATTTGAGAAAATAGTATGACTTCATTTGACATCAGCCTACTTGATTTTTCTGAACAAATAATAACCAATCTAATATATTCCATTTGTTTCTGGATCTCGCCTAGCCATGCTTTCCTGTTGTTATGTTACAGTATCAACATTTACATTTTTTATTAGTTGCCACTCCTGATTCCTTATTTTTACAGTGTTGCAATAATTTATGATATCATAAGTAATCCTCTTTTTAATTTTCAAGAGGTTTATTGTTAATCTTGCAACAATTATTTCGCCACGCGGTCGCTTCTTCGAGCATTTTATTATTAAATCAAATTAATCTAGTGTTGCAATGCTGTGTCAATGTCAAAGTGAAAAATAATTTCAGGCACATATTAAATATTAACATGCCAAAGATTATCTCTGAATCAAAAAGGTTACAAATTCTGAAATCCTACAAACAATTTATGGCTTGAGTCTCTCTCAAAATGTACATCCGATATGAGGCAAAATTTCTGTGATCATTGTGAAAAACTTATTTTGGATGACTGGACAAAACACATGGGGAACCTTTCTTTTGAAACTATTCCTTCTTTTATTATTTCGCTTGGGGAATCTGGCTCAGAACAAACATCAGAAGATTCAGATGCAGGTTCTCTTGACTAAATAATAAAAGTGGAATGAAGGCTTAAAAATTGTTTGACATGAAAATTGTCAGTATCACAAGAAGGTGGGAATAAATTTGCAATTCTACAAAAAAATACTGAGGGCCAACAGAAGAGAGAATGACCAAAATTAAGGTGGATGGATGGAGTTGATCAAAATGTGTTAACGGGAAGACCCAAGCGAGAAATACAAATGGATGACGAAATAAGTTTGCAGAGCCGAATTCATTATATTTGTTATATACAATATTATTGCTGTGTTTGTATGTACAAAAACCAAGTAGTAAATTTTGTTAATCTTAAAACTGCATATTATTATCCTTTTATATCTGAAAATTTGTAAAACAGGCAAGAGTGTAAGATCACAATAGTCAGAAATTACAACCTTAAAATCGAACATCTGACAGTGACATTTAAAAACCCTGATTTAAAACACAACCAGCCCCATTTACAATACTTAAACTGTCACTTTTCCATAGCTAGGCGAGATCCAGAAACAAATGGAATCGTGTATATTATTTTATTTTTTTGTGATCAAACTAACAATTTTAGGAGAAAATGTCAAGAGACAAAAACGTTGCAAATTGAATCCCTTCATTTAAATCAAGTTTTGAAATAGAAAACTGTAGACGCATTAATAAGTTCTTACTATACTACTATTATAGTGTTTAATTTTTTCAACCCCTTGTAAAAACATTTTAGGGTTACAAAAAACGTCAAAAAGTGCCATTTTATTGGGATCAGTTAATTGCCAAATTTATTTTCTAAATTCTTCCATAGTGGATACATGAAATAAAATCAATGGTTTTCCCTTAACTTTAGAGAGGAAGGAGTTTTAAACAAAAAATTATAAGAACCTCCCTTAATCAATTTAGAAAAACCTTGTATAAATACGCTCTAAACAAACCAACCCTAATTTTTTGCAAAAAAAATTATATGAAAAACCTGCCTTCATTTTTGCTCACAAATCACCCTTTAAAATTTTTCGCATCAATTTAGAAACACCTTGTATAAGTTAGAAGAGAATTACAATTTATATCTCATTATTCATCATCCTAATTTTAAAATTGTTTATTTCTTCTATTGCTCATTCAATTCAATATTCAATAAAATATTCATGAATAAAAAATGATCGAATTATTTCAAGAATCGACTAATTGCTAATTATATAAATAATTATCAACACTACAACTGATCCTCCTCACAGATATGAACGTTAATATCAGTCATAGCTATTTATTAATTAATATAATTACTATAATTGATTGTTAGAGTTTTAGAGAAAAGTAATTGCATATAATTATTTTGTAATTATATTCGTATAATTATAAAATATTCTAATTACAATGTAATTATACCAGTATTATTACAGAATAATTCATTACTTTGTAACTATACATTAAGTATAATTACACGGTAATGCATTACTTTGTAATCACATTACAATATAATGCATTGCTTGTTGCTATAAATTTAGTATAATTACACAGAAATGCATTACTTTGTAATTTGATAACAAAGTAATTAATTACATTAGTTTATAATTGATTAACACCCAACACTGAGAAATAGTAATAAATTGCCTTTATGAAAGCTGATTACTAATGCAAATACAAAGCCCCATTTTCAATTGATTTTTACCTTAATCAAATAAAATTAAATTTATTTGATAAAGTACATTCATTTAAGCTGACATTTTTTGTTATTTAACTAATCGAGAGTGTTTTACAGAATTTTATTTCCGCGTTTGAAACTTTGTTCGTGAGCGATAATATAATTCAACGATTTGTCAGTCGGGTGTCGATGCTATCTGAAATAATTCCCTTTTCACATCGAGAGCTTTTAATTTGAAACATCACATTAACTTCCCTTTTCATTCTCGTTTCATTCAGGAGGTCGCAATTTACAAGCGGATTCGATTTAATTAGCGATCGCGTATTTTTTTTGTTTTGTTTTCGTTTTTGATTCGACGCGTAATTGATCATTAGTATATTTAACGAAAGAGACAATTTACACAGTAATATAATGGAAATAAACATTTGTAAAATATATTAACGTGTGATCACGCATAAAATCAAGCTGAATAGACTATGATTTTTTATTTGTATATAAATATAAAGCGATTTTAAGGCTTTCTACATAATAATATTGTCTTGCTGAGACTTTTCGAAATCTTCAATCAAACAACTAGCAATTAAATTAAAAACCCGATCAAGTTGGCTGTGAAATTTTTAAAACATTGTGAAGTAGGTCGTACGTGAATTTGTCAGTCGCTCCTGTCAATGTTAATCTAACCCAGTTTTATAAAAAGTGTCTATTTTATTCTATATTGCAATTGCTATTGTTTGTTTAGCTGTGAAAACAGCTGATTTAAAAGAAGAAATAACACAACTATAAGAACAAGGCAAACTAATGAGCTACTAACACAATCTGACAGTTATGTCAGATATGACAAAACGTAAATTATGCTGTGACTTCACTTTTTCGTTTCATTTCCTTCTATCAAAAAACCAACGCATTCTCGATCAGGTTTTTAAATGAAATCAAGTGTTCATCCACTTGATAATGATTAACCAATTTAATATCCCTCGGAGAAAGTATCGTATGTTCAATAAAAAAAAAACATCTAGAGAGCCATGAAAAAGATTGTACGTGGGCAACTCTAAAATTATATATTAGAATTATTATGTCTAACGTTTTATGTGTCAATTCCCAAAGCGTGTGGCCAACTTAAATTTAAAACAAGATGAAATCATGGCACTCTAGAGGTTTTTTTTATTGAACATACGATACTTTCTCCGAGGGATATTAAATTAGTTGAATCAACGATATAATATTTGATACTACTAAAAGTAGTAGTGAAAGTAACCGTAAAATTCGATTAATAAAATATCTCGGTCCAAAATAGTTGAATATCTCGATTATTCCCATCATTAATATTGATAAAAACTTCTTAATTTCTTCAAATGAATAAATGTTTCTAACTCTTATTAGTATATTTTAATCATCATTTGAAATCAGTGTTGAATACGCGTAGCGCATGAAGTAAAATTTCGAGTTTAGAAAAGCCTGAAAATTTGGATTTGCCAGGGCGCGACTCGCTTCGCTCGCGCGCCCTGCCAAATCCAAATTTTCAGGCTTTTCTAAACTCGAAATTTTACTTCATGGTTAGCCTGGGAGTGGAAAACACTCGTTTAAATCTTCAAATGTAACTCTTAAAAATAAAAACAAATATCTGAAAATTTACTCGTTTAAATCTTCAAATGTAACTCTTTTAAAAATAAAAATACAAATTTCTGAAAATTTACAGATATCTGAAAATTTACTCGTTTAAATCTTCAAATGTAACTCTTTTAAAAATAAAAAACCAAATATCTGAAAATTTACAAATATCTGAAAATTTACTCGTTTAAATCTTCAAATGTAACTCCTTTAAAAATAAAAAACAAATATCTGAAAATATACAGATATCTTAAAGGTTACTCGTTCAAGTCTTAAAATGTAACTCTTTTAAAAATAAAATAACAAATATCTGAAAATTTACAGATATCTGAAAATTTACTCGTTAAAATCTGCAAATGTAACTCTTTTTTTATTTATTTCAACGGCATGCCATTTACATGAAAAATACAATATATATCTGAAAATTTACAGATATCTGAAAGGTTACTCGTTCAAGTCTTAAAATGTAACTCTTTTAAAAATAAAATAACAAATATCTGAAAATTTACAGATATCTGAAAATTTACTCGTTTAAATCTGCAAATGTAACTCTTTTTTTATTTATTTCAACGGCATGCCATTTACATGAAAAATACAATATATATCTGAAAATTTACAGATATCTGAAAGGTTACTCGTTCAAGTCTTAAAATGTAACTCTTTTAAAAATAAAATAACAAATATCTGAAAATTTACAGATATCTGAAAATTTACTCGTTAAAATCTGCAAATGTAACTCTTTTTTTATTTATTTCAACGGCATGCCATTTACATGAAAAATACAATATATATCTGAAAATTTACAGATATCTGAAAGGTTACTCGTTCAAGTCTTAAAATGTAACTCTTTTAAAAATAAAATAACAAATATCTGAAAATTTACAGATATCTGAAAATTTACTCGTTTAAATCTGCAAATGTAACTCTTTTTTTATTTATTTCAACGGCATGCCATTTACATGAAAAATACAATATACATAAAAAAAAAACAAGAATGTACAAACACTGAATTTAAAACTTGCTTTGAATTGATTGCACTTACATCATATAAAAAAAATATCTCGCCTTATTTTCTTTAAATATTCAGCCAAAGTTGAAATTATGCAATAAAATTAATGATTATGGGGGAATGTATTCTTTAAAAAAAAATGTAAAAAATTAAAATATTATACCATCAACGTGAAATGTATAACTTTGAGGAATGTTTTCTTACTTTGAATCGATTGCACTTACATCTTGTAAAAAAAAATCTCGCCCTATTTTCTTTAAATAAACTATGCAATAACATTACTAACTTTGAGGAATGTTTTCTTTAAAAAAATTGTAAATAATTAAAATTTTATACTATCAACGTAAAATCTACATAGTTTACTTAGAATTGATTGTACTTACATCTTATAAAAAAAATTAAATTATCTATTCTCGTTTTCCTCAAATATTCAGCCAAAGTTGTAATGATGCAATAAAATTAATAATTTTGGGTTAATGTTTTCCTTCAAATATATTAAAAAATTTAAATGTCATACCATTAACGTGAAATTTACAGTTTACTTAAAATTGATTGCACTTACATCTTATGAAAAGAAAACTAAATTATCTCGCCTCGTTTTCTTAAAATATTCAGCCAAAGTTGAAACTATGCAATAAAATTAATGATTTTGGGGAAACTTTATCTTTAAAAAAATTGTATAAAATTAAATTTTTATACCATCAACGTAAAATTTACAGAATTTACTTAACATTGATTGCACTTATCTCTTATGAAAAGAAAATTAAATTATCTCTCCAAGTTTTCTTAAAATATTCAGCCAAAGTTGAAATTATGCAATAAAATTAATGATTTTTGGGGAATGTTTGAAAAAATTGTAAAAAATTCGAATTGTATACCGTCAACGTGAAATTTACAGAATTTACTTAAAATTAATTGCACTTACATCTCATAAAAAGAAAATTAAATTATTTCGCTACGTTTTCTTAAAATATTCAGCCAAAGTTGAAACTATGCAATTAAATTAACTGTTTTATACGAACGTATTATTTAAAAAAATTGTAAAAAAATAAAACTTTGTACCATCAACGTGAAATTTACATATTTACTAAGAATTGATTGAACTTACATCTTATTTATTTATTCATCAAAATTAAAAAAACAAATATCTGAAAATTTACAAATATCTGAAAATTTACTCGTTTAAATCTTCAAATGTAACTCTTTTAAAAATAAAAATCTAAAAATTTACAGATATCTGAAAATGTACTCGTTTAAATCTGCAAATGTAACTCTTTTAAAAATAAAAGAAAAAACATATCTTAAAATTTACAAATATCTGAAAATTTACTCGTTTAAATCTTCAAATGTAACTCTTTTAAAAATTAAAAAACAAATATTTGAAAATTTACAAATATCTAAAAATTTACTTGTTTAAAATAATAATAAAATAAATATGTGAAAATTTACAGATATCTGAAAATTTACTCGTATAAATCTTTAAATAATTAAACAAATATCTGAAAATTTACAGATATCTGAAAATTTACTTCTTTTAATCTTCAAATGTAACTCTTTTAAAAATAAAAAAACAGATATCTGAAAATTTACTCGTTTAAATCTTCAAATGTAACTCATTTAAAAATAAAAAACAAATATCTGAAAATTTACTCGTTTGAATCTTCAAATGAACTCTTTTAAAAATAAAAAAACAAATATCTGAAAATTTACAGATATCTGAAATGTTACTCGTTCAAATCTTCAAATGTAACTCTTTTAAAAATAAAAAACAAACAGTTAAAAATTTACAGCACATAATTAGGATATATATCCTTAAAAGAAAATCTACTTGTTTAAATATATTTGCTTTTGGTGTTTTGTGAATAATCGAGCAAAACTAAAGGTTAAACGTGAGATGTGTAAATTGACGCGAAGAGATGGGAATAATAGACGGCGATGGCGCGCAAACAAGTCAGCATTTCCTAGATACACACACACATACACGCCTCTCAAAGCACCTGAGAGCCGTGACTTTGCTATGAAATCGATTTCTAGAAACATAAATGTCGACACGTGTCTTTGATTTTTTTTATAGGAAACATAAAAGCTAATTACATTCATTATTAAGTAACTTTGAACTGTTTCCAGTCTCAAGGTTTCATTTAATCCAACTTTGATGCAACTTTCATTTATGTATACTAGTATATAATATCTTTATTTATAGGCTTTTAACAACTACATTTTTTCATAGGTATACTATAATAAATAAATAAATTAAATGTGTGTATAAACGGGCTATCTACAATCGGTCTTTCTGCTTAATTTAATTTATTTCTACACGTTTTGTTTATTTATTCATTTATTTGTATAAGACCCTGAAATATCGTAAAGTTCAAAGGTACTGCTAGATGCGGAGATATTTAATCACACCACTTGCATGGGCGGCCGCGCATATGAGCAAGAGGTGTCCCTTGCCCTGCCGCCTAGAATTCTGATTTCCAAATTATTTATATACAGTGAATTTTTTTAGGTAAACATATGCATAAGCTGTAAATTTTCCGGCATTCGTTGTTTTTTGAAAGAGTTCAATTTGAAGCTTAAGCGAGTGCTTTTCACTCCCAGACTAAGCATGACGTAAAATTTCGAGTTTAGAAAAGCCCCGTGAAAATTTGTCGAGGGTCGCGCAGCGACCCGAGACAAATTTTCTGGGCTTTTCTAAACTCGAAATTTTACTTCATGCGCCACGCGTATAAAACGCGGATTTCAAGTGAAGTTTAAAAATATATAAGTTTCACAATATTTTAGTGTTTTATACGCGTGGCGCATGAAGTAAAATTTCGAGTTTAGAAAAGCCCCGTGAAAATTTGACGAGGGTCGCGCAGCGACCCTAGACAAATTTTCTGAGCTTTTCTAAACTCGAAATTTTACTTCATTCGCCACGCGTATAAAACACTAAAATATTGTAAACTCTATGTATATTTGAACCTCACTTGAAATCAGTGTTTTATACGCGTGGCGCATGAAGTAAAATTTCGTGTTTAGAAAAGCCCAGAAAATGTTCACGGGGCTTTTCTAAACTCGAAATTTTACTTCATGCTTAGTCTGGGAGTGGAAAACACTCGTTTAAAGCTTCAAATTGAACCTAAAAAAACAAGGAATATCTAAAGATTTACAGAAAATAGGCTGAATTTAGAATACGTATACTTAGAAGAAAAACTCCCTGTATACCGTTCGTTCGTTTTATTGTGCTTACTATTGATATTTTATAAACTATTAGAGATACGAAGACACTTGAGCGCAATTTTATTTTCTATTCAAAATGGAAACTTCGATCTTAAGATTCCATTTTGAATACAAAATAAAATTGAGTTAAAAAAATTATTTTCGAGATATAGCAAAAAAGTGAATATCGACAAAATTATCTTTTTGTAGTGCAGGAAATTTAAGTTAGAATTCATAAAATGGAACACCCTGTATAACATTTAACAATTTATTTGTATTCCTAACGACTCTTTTAACTTATGTACATTTTGTAAACTAAGTGTGAAACTATTATTACTAGAACTAACAAATATATCATTATAAATTGAGTTACGCGAAGATCAAATTAAATTGACGAATAAAGCACTAATAATTATATATATATATATATATATATATATATATATATATATATATATATATATATATATATATAATCTATTAACCTATCTACCCTAAGGTGTAAGGTGTAAAGCACTAATAATATTATTATAATTTATAATAATTACGTCAATAATTTAAATATATGAAAACCTATTGAAGTTGTGTGTTCTTATCACGTCCAAATGTAAAATCTGAATTATCTTGTAAAATAATGATTTATTTATTAATACGTAAACCTTGAATGCTTACAAATCTGATTTGCGTGTGATTTTAAACTTTATAATAAATCAGTCTTGTATACGTGTGGCGCATGAAGTAAAATTTCGAGTTTAGAAAAGCCTGAAAATTTAGTTTGGCCGCTTCGCGCTACGCGACCAAACCAAATTTTCAGGCTTTTCTAAACTCGAAATTTTACTTCATTCTTAGCCTGGGAGTGGAAAACACTCATTTAGTTTCAAATTTCCAAACCTAACCTAACAAATCGCGAATTAATCTAATCTAAAACTAGTTGCACATGTCAAAAAACATAATTTTACAAATCTGGATAGCGTTGCATCACATCTGTTTTGTTTTTGGTATGTCAACAGAATTAAAAATCAATAATACAGTTATTAGAATTACAAAAGACAAATGATATCTTGAAAATTATTTTAATTAAACGTAGAAATAGGTTAATTTTATGCAATTTTTCGGAAAAATTAACATTTCAAAAATGCATATCTTGATAATTGTTTGGAATATCCGTGTGAAATTTTGGGTGAATATTAAGTACACATTGTTCTTTAAAAATGTGTAAAAATCAAAAAATACCCTATCAATATTTTTTGAGTTATTTCCAGTTAAACGAAAAAATATATTACTTTTATGCGATTTTTTTGGGAAGATGAACATTTCAAAAATTCATATCTTGACAATTTTTTGGAATATCCATGTAAAATTTTGTGTGGATATTAAGTAATATTGCTCTTTAAAAATGTGTAAAAATCTGAAAATGTATATCAATAGTTTTTGAGTTATTTCCAATTGCACGTAAAAATAGATTAAATTTATGCGATTTTTTTGGAAGATGAACATTTGAAAGATTCATATCTTGATAATTTTTTGGAATATTCGCGTATAATTTTATGTGGATATTAGGTAAACATTTTTCTATAAAAATTTGTAAAAATCTGAAAAAATCCTGTCAATTGTTTTTGAGTTATTTCCAATTGAACGTAAAAGTAGATTAATTTAATGCGATTTTTTGGAAAGATGAACATTTCAAGGATGTATATCTTGATAATTTTTTTAATATCCGTGTAAAAATGTGTGGTAATATTAGGTAAACATTACTCTTTGATAATGTGTAAAAATCTGAAAACACCCTATTAATAGTTTTTGAGTTATTACCCATTGAACGTAAAAATAGATTAATTTTATACGATTTTTTGGAAAAATTAACAATTTAAAGATTCATATCTTAATAAGTTTTTGCAATATCCCTATAAAATTTTAGATAAATATTAAGTAAATATTGCTCATTGAAAATGTATTAAAATCTGAAAATACCCTTGCAATAATGTTTGAGTTATTTCCAATTGAACATAATAATAGATTAATTTTATGCGATTTCTTGGAAAAATTAACATTTCAAAGATTCATATTCTTATAATTTTGTATAATATAAGTGTCAAATTTTGGGTGAATATTAAGTAAACATTGCTCTTTGAAAATGTGTAAAAACCTAAAAATACACTATCAATAGTTTTTGAGTTATTTCCAATTGAACGTAAAAGGAGAATAATTTTATGCGATTTTTTGGAAAGATGAACATTTCAAGGATTTATATCTTGATAATTGTTTTAATATCCATCTAAAAATTTGTGTAAATATTAGGTAAACATTGCTCTTTGATAATGTGTAAAAATCTAAAAATACCCTATTAATAGTTTTTGAGTTATTTCCCATTGAACGTAAAAATAAATTAATTTTATGCGATTTTTTGGGAAAATCAACAATTCAAAGATTCATATCTTTATAAGTTCTTGCAATATCCCTTTGAAATTTTAGGTAGATATTAAGTAAATATTGCTCTTTGAAAATGTGTTAAAATATAAAAATACGCCTACAATAATTTTTGAGTTATTTGCAATTGAACATAATAATAGATTAATTTTATGCGATATCTTGGGAAGATGAACATTTCAAAGATTCATATTCTTATAATTTTTTAGAATGTAAGTGTTAAATTTTGGGTGAATATTAAGTAAACATTGCTCTTTGAAAATGTGTAAAAAGCTAAAAATACCCTATCAATAGTTTATGAATAATTTCTAATTGAACGTAAAAGTAGATTAATTTTATGCGACTGTTTGGTGTTGTAGGCGTTCACTTTGTGGTACATCTTAAATACACTTGTAAATAAAACACTTTTTACTTTGTTTAACCACTGAATCTTACATTTAATTGTGTGACTTGTTTCGACTATCTAGTAGTCATTCTCAAACTAAAGTGTTTGAGAAAGTTTGAGAATGACTACTAGATAGTCGAAACCAGTCACACAATTAAATGTAAGATTCAGTGGTTAAACAAAGTAAAAAGTGTTTTATTTACAAGTAATTTTATGCGATTTATTCTAAAGATGAACATTTCAAGCATTTATATCTTGAAGATTTTTTAAATATCCGTGTGAAAATGTGTGTGAATATAAAGTAAAAATTGCTCTTTGATAATGTGTAAAAAATATAAAAGACCCTATCAATAGTTTTTGAGTTATTACCCATTGAACGTAAAAATAAATTAATTTTCTGCGATTTTTTTTGGAAAATGAACAATTCAAACATTCATATCTTAATAATTTTTTGGAATATCCCTATGAAATTTTCAGTAGATATTAAGTAAATATTGCTTTTTAAAAATGTGTAATAATCTGAAAATACCTTACCAATAATTTTTGAGTTATTTCGAATTGAACATAAAAATAAATTAATTTTATGCGATTTCTTGGGAAGATGAACATTTCAAAGATTAATATCCTGATAATTTTTTGGAATATACGTGTACAATTTTGGGTAGATATTAAATAAACATTGCTCTTTAAAACTGTGTTAATACCTGAAAACACTGTATCAATAGTTGTTGAGTTAATTCCAATTGAACGTAAAAACAGATTAATTTTATGCGATTTCTTAGGAAGATGAACATTTCAAAAATTCATATCTTGATATTTTTTTGGAATATCCGTTTAAAATTTTGTGTAGACATTAAATAAACAGTGCTCGTTGATAATGTGTAAAAATCTGAAAACACCCTATCAATAGTTTTTGAGTTTTATTCTCCTTTATAACTTGGTTATTATTGAAAATAGAAGGATGATTTTTTTTGGCATTATGAAGACACTTTTATATGCATTTTAATAATATAATAATAATAATAATATATTTATTGACGGGAACCTCCATTTTATACAAAATAGATATACAAAACAAATAATATTTTAAAGCTTATATATGTAGTTAGTTTTAACACGAAAAAATATTTTGCAAGATATGCATAATAACTTCATTTATTCATACGGACGCCAAAGTTGGCTTTTGGCTCATTTTGTGCAGTTTTAATTTCCCTTCAATTTGATATACTATACGAAGTCTGCTCAGATAGAAACCGAACTTTATTTTTTTAAACTACATTATTCATTTTACAGATTATTAGTCCTTGTCCACTTTAAAGTACTCTCCTCCCTAATCCACACACTTTTCCCAGCGGTGTTTGCATTTCGCGAAGCAGTCCTAAATGGCTTCATTTGAGATGCTCAGTAAGCTCGGTGACGAATTTGTTGAGGGAGTGGAGATCCTTTGCCAATCCATTGTGATGATTGAACTGCTGTCTCAATGTCCAGCCATAAACCTAGCTTTCGTCTCTCGTCATGATTCTTTGCATGAATGTTTTATCTTCATTTGCTTGTTCAAGTTGCTGACAAATGTCCAATTTCTGTTGTTCGGTCATCAAACGAAAAACAAATTTTGCATGACATAACCCGGTTGAGATGCTACCCTCTTCTGCAAGTTTCCTAGTAATCAATCGGCGAGAGGATCATCTCCGGAAGCTGGTTTCAAAAGATTAAATGTTTCTGTGAACGTTTTTCCTAGTTTTACGCAAAACTTTGTGTGTATGGTTGCTCCAAAAACTCGCACATTTCAAAAATCGCCATTAACACTTAAGCACATTGCACTTAAATAAAAATATCACGAAAACTAAGATATCAACAATCCAAGAACATGCGCTTACAATGGAGGTTATGCACAAAGCAATGCTGTCAACAGCATATTATTAAATATTTCTGTTGGCACGTAATTCAAAATATTTTGTTGTTATCTGAACAGGTCTCGTATGGTGGTTTTATTTTTATTATGGAAAAATTTGATAAGATTTTCTAATTTTTTAATGTATTTTTCACAAAAATTGTGTTAAAAACTTATTTCATTTGTTGCCCATTTGTACTTAATTTATAGTGTATGAATATTTTATTGTTCTTATATAAAATTTCACAGCCTACTAAAAAAATGTTTTTTTTTTGAAAATATAAACATATCATATGATACATCAAACTAAAAAGAATACAAAAATCTACAGAATGAGCTCATAGCCAACGCTGACGACCATATGAAAAAATAAAGTTAGTATAGGTATCTTGGAAAATATTTGCGTTATTGTTAATCTTATTACATATTATTAAAAAGCAAAAAAAGTGCCTTGATATTGTCAAAAATTCATCTTTCTATCATCAATAATAAACAAGTTATAAAAGAAAATAAAAAATCGCTAAACATTTTTTTGCAGTGTGCTATGAACGTTCAACATTTTTACATTTTTGTTTTACACTAGACATGGATAGTACTCATTGTCCTGCATATTTTCTCCTATTTAACCGATTCTCTATCTCTTACCGTTTAGAAGACACCAATGCATTGATGGCTTAATTGGGACACCTTGTATAAACAGTAAATTTGTACAAAAACGAGACTAGAGTTATAATTTTAAATTAAAAGCAAGATTTAAGTCAATATAAAAAGAATAAATGACATAATGTAAGTTATCTGTAAAATTTAAAATATACGCATTGATTATCAATCAGGAAATAAACGTAATGGTAATTGGTGACAAAATACGAATAAATTGTCAATTGTTATACAGGCTTTTCCATTTTACGAGATTACCATTTTATTTTGACATACGAGACATTATTTCCAACTCAAATTTCCTGCCATTTCAATGGTGTTAAAATCCAATATTATTGCCACTAGAGAAATCTGGAACCTGTATGTCGTCTCTTGAGAATTGGACACCCTGTTTAAAATCGGTCAATTTTGTTATGTTTTGCGAATGTTATTTGGAGTACATGCCAATTTGGCATCAGATCGTTGTTCTTATATTTAACAAAGTGTGTGTAAAGCTAGTTGAAATTAGTTAACACTGTTTTATTTTGTATTAAAACTGAAAACTTCTGTTTAATTTAACCGTCTTTCGAGGTGAACACCAAATTCCCATGGTAAGCACGACAAAACAAACAAACAGCTTAACTGTTATATTGCTTTTTATATATAGTTTGTTTTGGTTTTGCTTTGTATTGTACTTTTTTTTATTAGGACAACGAAGGCTATTATTACTAAATTGAACACTGTTATAAAAACGCGGCTGATGCTTGTATAATTATTTTTTTGTAACTTCTTTGTGAAAGTTCTCCTTCACTTACAGAGAAATTAAAAAATAATACTAACAATACCCGTTTCTCAAACAAAAACTTTTATTTCTACTGCTGCTTGTTGTCGGAGATTGCATATTAATTTTTTTCTTTTAATCCCTCCCGAAGTTTCCCAATCCACGAAATTCCCGTCCTCCTCCTCCTCCTCCTGTTCATAATTGAAATTTCAAACTTGTTAATAGACTTTGCGAAGAGCTATCCTTTAAGAAATTTAATCTCCCAAGAAAAACCATTTCATTAAGTTGATAAATAATAATAGTGCATTTTTTTCTCAAGATAAATTAGTTGTAGAATCTTGTTTTTTTATTGATTGACGTAAAAACTCACCTGAGGACAGTTCCAGGTTGTCAAAGAGACGTTCAGATATTCAGCGAGGAAATGAGCCGGTGAACAGAGCTGGGCCTCCAGAGATCCCAAAATCGGGGAATTCGTAAAACGCTGAGATGTTATCACTTGCAAAATCCTCGCTGGGTCGTCACAAAAATCTAAAATTAAAAAAACTTACTCCTTAAAAATTTCAAATTTAACACTTTTATAAAAACATCAAGTGCCTCAACATTTATGGAGTACAGCAAAACTATACTGATGAGAGATAAATCCCGAAACACGTCTACAGATGGCTACTGTATTTAACAGCAAACACTTCGCACTTTTAATGTTTTTATTTATAGAGTATCCATATTAAAAACATACAGAGAGTTTTATGTAACACCGAACATTTTTACAACGAGAATTTTTCTTTGAAGTACCCAAACGTATGCAGTTGCACATTTTCCGATGCTCGGTTTACTAAAAGAATTTAATTTGAAGCTTTAAGCGAGTGTTTTCCACTCCCAGACTAAGCATGAAGTAAAATTTCGAGTTTAGAAAAGCCTGAAAATTTGGTTTGGTCGCGTAGCGCGAAGCGCGGAGCGGCCAAACCAAATTTTCAGGCTTTTCTAAACTCGAAATTTTACTTTATGCGCCACCGGTAAAAAACACTGACATATTACGAAGTTTAAAACACCACTAAACTTTACATTGAATCAGTGTTTTGTACCGGTGGCGCATGAAGTAAAATTTCGAGTTTAGTAAAGCCTGAAAATTTGGTTTAGCCGCTCCGCGCTTCGCGCTACGCGACCAAACCAAATTTTCAGGCTTTTCTAAACTCGAAATTTTACTTCATGCTCAGCCTGGGAGTAGAAAGCACTCGCTTAAAGCTTCAAATTGGATTCTTTTATTAAACCGAGCATCGGAAAATGTGCAATGTATGCATATGGATACTTCAAAGAAGAATTCTCGCTTTAAGCGATTGTTTTCCACTCCCAGGCTAAGCATGAAGTAAAATTTCGAGTTTAGAAAAGCCTGAAAATTTGGTTTGGCCGCTCCGCGCTTCGCGCTACGCGACCAAACCAAATTTTCAGGCCTTTCTAAACTCGAAATTTTACTTCATGCTCAGCCTGGGAGTGGAAAGCACTCGCTTAAAGCTTCAAATTGGATTCTTTTAGTAAACCGAGCATCGGAAAATGTGCAATGTCTGCATATGGATACTTCAAAGAAGAATTCTCGCTTTAAGCGAGTGTTTTCCACTCCCAGGCTAAGCATGAAGTAAAATTTCGAGTTTAGAAAAGCCTGAAAATTTGGTTTGGTCGCGTAGCGCGAAGCGCGGAGCGACCAAACCAAATTTTCAAGTTTTTCTAAACTCGAAATTTTACTTCATGCGCCACCGGTACACAACACTGACGTATTACGAAGTTTAAAACACACCGCTAAACTTTACATTAAATCAGTGTTTGTACCGGTGGCGCATGAAGTAAAATTTCGAGTTTAGAAAAGCCTAAAAATTTGGTTTGGCCGCTCCGCGCTTCGCGCTACGCGACCAAACCAAATTTTCAGGCTTTTCTAAACTCGAAATTTTACTTCATGCTCAGCCTGGGAGTGGAAAGCACTCGCTTAAAGCTTCAAATTGGATTCTTTTAGTAAACCGAGCATCGGAAAATGTGCAATGTCTGCATATGGATACTTCAAAGAAGAATTCTCGCTCTAAGAGAGTGTTTTCCACTCCCAGGCTAAGCATGAATAAAATTTCGAGTTTAGAAAAGCCTGAAAATTTTCTGGCTTTTCTAAACTGGAAATTTTACTTTATGCGCCACCGGTACAACACACTGACATATTACGAAGTTTAAAACACACCACTAAACTTTACATTGAATCAGTGTTTTGTACCGGTGGCGCATGAAGTAAAATTTCGAGTTTAGAAAAGCCTGAAAATTTGGTTTGGCCGCTCTGCGCTTCGCGCTACGCGACCAAACCAAATTTTCAGCCTTTTCTAAACTCGAAATTTTACTTCATGCTCAGCCTGGGAGTGGAAAACACTCGCTTAAACCTTCAAATTGGATTCTTTTAGTAAACCTGTGGCGAAAGTGGGAATGGAAGAGTCGGAGAAGTTTAGGACGTGGGAGGGGCTTAGGCAGGGGTGCCCATTGAGCCCGGTGTTGTTTAACCTCTGAGGAAAGGACAGGCGGGGGGGGGGGGGGGTGATTGGTAGAAGTAAGGTGTGGATGTTGGCATATGCGGATGATATGGTGCTGGTGGCAAGAGAGTGGGAAGGGATGAAGGATATGCTGAAAAGGACGGAGAGGTTTATGGATAAGAGGGGGTTGAGCGTGAATGGTGAATGTTAGAAAAACGAAATGGATGAGATTCAGAAATAAAGGGTGGGAGGGGAGGGGAGGGCGAAGGAATTAGAGTGGAAGGGGGAGGTGATTGAGAGGGTTAAAAAATTCAAGTATTTAGAGTTTTTGTTCAAAGGGACGGGAGGGTATGAGGAGCATGTGAGGTGGGTGGAGAGGAAGGCTAGAAAGGCGGGGGGGATAGCGTGGGAAAAGTGGGGGAAGTGGATGCTGAACAATGTAAGATTGGCGTGTAAAGTATGGGATGCGTGTGTGAGGTCAGTGTTAATGTATGGGGTGGAAGTAGGGGGGACGAGAGGGTATGAGTGTATAGAGGCTCCCTCTCTCAAGTTGTGGTTCTTGAAGCGTATGTTGGGGTTGGAAAGGTCGACACCCGGATACATAGTACTACACGAATAGAGAGAAACTACAGTGTGAGGAAATGGTGAGAATGGCTAGGTATGAGATGAAGTTATGGGACCTGGAGGAAGAGAGACTGGTGAAGGCGGTGGGGGTGGCGTGCGTGAATGGGAGAGAGGGTAAATGGAGGAGCGAGAGAAGGAGAATGTATGAGAGGGTGGCTTTGTCGGAGGCAAAGGTGATGGAGTGGCTGGGGAATGGGGTAAAGATGAATGCGTGGATGAAAAAGAAGGAGAAGGAGGTGGAAGCACAGGAAAGGCAAGGGTGTATAGAGAGGAGTGAATACACCGATAGGTACGGGAGATAGCAGGTGCATAGGAGAATGCCGAGGTATTTGGTGGAGGGGGGATGGAGTAGGGAGGAAAGGGTGGTGCTGGCGAGGGCGAGGTGTGGGTCATGGGAGAGAGGAAGGAAGGTGTGGATGGGGGAAGAGTATGGGAGGTGTATAATGTGTGAGCGGGGGAGGGATACGTGGAGTCATCTGGCAAAGGAGTGCGAGGGGGTGAAGGAGGAATGGGTGGGAATAAGAGGGAATAGAAGAGTGACCGAATGGATGAGAGAGGATGGGGCCGGATGGGGAGTAAGGACGCTGGAGAAGTTGGGGGAAGAGAGGGAAAGCAGAAGGAAGAGAGGGGGCAGTGATTAGTGTAGATATGGATGTAATATAGTATTATGTCAATAAAGGTCTTTTTTTTTAGTAAACCTACCATCGGAAAATGTGCAATGTATGCATATGGATACTTCAAAGAAGAATTCTCGTTATGAAAATGTTCGCTGTTACATAAACCTCTCTGTATATAATGAGTGTCTATAAACTGTCGGCATCCTATTAGATTCTGACTTCAGAAACATATGTCGTAATTAAATTCAGCACTGTATCACTACGCAATGATACAGTGCTGAATTCTCACATGAGTTCAACCTCAAAAAATCTTTTCGACTCCCAAACCACTGCAGCGTCCTACAGGCGGAAGTCATGGCTATCCGAGTGGCAGTGGACTGGATAGGTAAAACCGACCTTCAGGTAAACCATATCAGGTTCGTCACCGATAGCCAGGCCGCCATTAGGACATTAAATAGTCCCTACTGCACCTCCAAGGGGGTCAGAGACTGCAGAAAAGTGCTTGACAAGCTCGCTAACAGCTGTGATGTGGGGCTCATCTGGATACCAGGTCACAGTGTTATCAAGGGAAACTCAATTGCCGACGGCCTCGCAAGGAAGAGGGCAAGGATGAGTGACCTATCTACTGAACTTTCCGCCGACATTCCTCTTAGGGAATGCAAGAGACTATTAAGGGACCAAATGACATCATGGGTTAACCTTAGGTGGAAGGAAGAAGACACGTGTCACATAACAAGGCAGCTATGGCCTATGTGTGACACTATAAACAGTAAAAGATTAATTGCACTTAGCAGAATCGACATAAGGAAGGCAGTAGGCATCATCACGGGTCACTGTTTTCTGGGTGGACACGCACACAAGATGGGTCTCAAATACAATGACTACTGCAGAGAATGCCTAGATGAGGAGGAGGAAGAAACAGTACTCCACTATCTAGGTCAATGTCCTGCTCTTGAGGGGAAACGAATGAAGTACCTCGGTCTGCACCACGCAAGTGAACTGGCGGAGCTCTCACCTATAAAGGTGGGAGATTTGATCGGATTCATTAGGTGCTCAAATTGGGTTGTATAGGGGAAGAATCTCTCCTGGTATCACAACGGGCCCTATGGGCCTAAGTGAACAGCCTCGGCTGTTGCCATATAAACCTAACCTAACCTATCACTACGCAATGACATATAATTAAATGTATTTGACGTTTCCAAGATTTACCGTTTCATATGGCATAATCTAAGATATATAATTTCTTTTTCAAAGCAACCGAGATGCCAACAGTTTATAGACACTCGTTATTATAAATTTTATTAGTATAAAAATTAAACGTATTGTTCATACTAAAATGATTTCTTACCTTCTGGTGGTATCATTTTAAAGCTTCCGTCCGCCGGTGGATTTTTCTCCAGGTGTAAGTTTAAGGGTTGTTTTTGGTGGTGGCAGAGTTCGGAAAGAATGAGTAAGGGTTGATTTTGTTGTTGTTGTTGTTGTGTTGGTGAAGGGGATGGGGTGCAGACCTGGAAGAACCCCAGCAGAAGCAGCAACAGGCCTGACATGGCACCCTCTTCAACGAGCCATGGCGGCGGCACCGGGTGCCACGGTGACCTTCAGGTATCCAAATCTGCCCCCATTAGCAGTAAATCCGCTCCCAAGATTTTCAACATTAAAATCCTCATCCTGAAATTTAAAAAAACGAAATAATAAAGAAATTAATTATTTTGAAAAATACTGGTTTTTGTTATTAAATTATCAATGTTATTCATTATTGATACAATTGATACAATATTGTACAGTTGCAAGAGAAAAAACTAGTACACCAAATTTTTTTGGCTATGTGATCAGGACATTTTTGATCTTTCAAATTGTCAACCAAATTGACAAATCTGCTGAAATGTCAAACATACCTCAACTGACTGAAACGCAAAAAGCGATAATAACGGTCCGTTTAGAGACGGTATTAGCATTAGAGACATTACTAATGAAGTGCGTGTTAGCAAAAGCACCGTCTTGTTGGCTAACAAAAATTGTTGTTAACCTGTACATGACAAATTTGTTTTACAAGACAAAAAATACGATATTTTTGCAGTGGCTTGAAGTGCCTGCTGTACTAGTTCTTTCTCGCAACTATACTTGTAATTAATGCTTATATTGAAAGATGAATGATATTCATTATTGATACAATATTGTACAGAAATTACACATCTATTATTGAGTGATCAATTTTATACATTATTGACTCACTATTGTACAGAAATTAAATATTTATATTGAATGATAATATTCGTACAATATTGTACAAAAATTGACTATAATTAAATTTTCGTTGTTGATTAAATATTAAAAACTAAATTATTTTTACAACGGAATTATACAATATTGTATAAATGGACGCCCGCACATATGTGTAGGTATGAGTCACAAATTTTCAATCAAGGGTAACCTAATTTTTTTAAATAGAACCGTATAACTTTTTTAACACCCATAGACTCAAAATGCAATTCTCTTTCGATTCGGGTTATCATTTTTATCCATAACGTTCAAGTAATTAAGATAAATATATTACACCTACAGATAAACAATTCTTAACAACATCGAAATAGAATTTTATTTTAAGTCGATTGATGCAGAAAAAATTATATGGTTCCGTTTAACAAAATCAAGTTATCCTTGATTAAAAATCTATAAACTCAACTGCTTTTATTTCATAGATAAACAACTTAATCGCAACAACTTTATAATGCAGTCGCTAATGCCTTCTATTCTCAAAAGAATGGTGAAAACTGCAACTCTCTATCTGATTTATTTTTAGAGATATTTTAGCTTTATGAAACCACTGCAAACGTCATTTTTATCCGTTAATGTCAAATAACTCTGAAACGGTATGACTTTGACCAAATGTTTTTAACAAAATAACAAGCAATTTTTATAAGGAATTTAGTTAAAAAAAGATAAAAAATTTACAAGTAATCTATTTAAAATAAGCAAATTTCATCCTCTACTGTCTCTATGGCGTATCCTGTATTCATAAAAATATTCGTACGTTACGCAGCTCCTAAGACCAAGCAACTTTGGTGAGGAAACTTTTTATTCTATTTTTAACAAGAGCTAAGATATCCTCCGAGAACGCACTAATGCGACACCCTGTATATAAATAATATCCAAAATTAGCAGAGGGAAAAATAGTAGTTACTTAATTAATAAATTTACTAAGCAATACAAAAAGTAATAAAATGTAAGGCTTCAAAAAACATATAAGTACTGAAATTCTTGAAAAAAATCGTTATGGGCGTCTTATTTTTGGAAAATAAATATTTACGAAGGGCAGGTGGTGGCCGAGCGGTATATCGCTCGGCGAGCCACAGACAGGGTTCGATTCCCGTGCACGGGGACTTGTTATTTAAAAATAATATCTCGTCGTGTCCCTGGGTGTTGTGTGAATGTGTCGTCCCGTCTAAATATATGTTATAATATTTATACAATGAGATATGGCTGTGGTGAGAACCTATGTCAGGATCATCGGAGCAAAAAAAAAAAATTCACGAAAACTGTCAAGATTTGTAAAATTAACGAATATCTAGGAAATTCAGGAGAAAAGTTAAAATTTTGAAAATTAATGGAAACCGTAGAGATTTGCGAAACATCGTCGAGGTTTTTCAAAACTAAGTATAACTGTGGCAAATTCATGAAAATCGTCGAAATTGTTAAATGTAACAAGCATTTACGAAAACTACTAAGATTTGAAAAATTGACGAAAAGTCATGAAAAGTGTCAAATTTTGAAAATCTAGAAAATTCACGAAAAACTTTTAAGATTTTAAAAATTGATGAAAATCTTGAAAATTTACGAAAAGTATCAAAATGTTTTTATTTAACGAAGATTTAGGAAATTTACGAAAGTATTCAATATTTCATAAAAAGTGTAAAGTTTTCGGAAATTAACAAAAAATTTAAAAAATCAGGAAAACCGTTAACTCAGTTTTGACGAAGTTTTGTGTGAATTTCCAAAAATTTTAGATAATATATAAATAATATCTTAGATAATTTTAAAAATTTAGACACCTTTCATATATTTTTAAAACTTTCTTCAATTTTCAAATTCTTGCCAATTTTTATAAATTTCCGAAATATTCGTTAGCTTAAAAATGTTGATGTTTTTCATGAAATTCCAACATTTCAGTTAATTTTCAAAATTTTTCAATTTAACGTTAATTCAGGAATTTTAAAAATGCAAGAAAATCTTTGACATTTACGAAAGGCGTTAGTTTCGTAAATGTCAAAGATTTTCTTGCATTTTTAAAACTCCTGATTTAACGTTAATTTGAAAAATTTTGAAAATTAACTGAAATGTTGGAATTGAAAAACATCAACATGTTTTAAGCTAACGAATATTTCGGAAATTCATGAAAATTGGCAAGAATTTAAAAATTGAAGATAGTTTTAAAAATATATGAAAGGTATCTAAATTTTTAAAATTATCGAAAATTTAGGCAATTTAGGAAAAGTGTAACATTTTTAAAATAAACAGAAGTCTTGGAATCTCATGAAATGCTTATCGTCAATTTCTAAGATTATCTTTTAATTTTACTCTGACGATTTTCGTTAATTTTAAAAATGTCGATAGTTTTAAAAAAAAAATTAAAAGATAATGGAAATCTTGGAATTGCATAAAAAAACTTCAACGTTTTTCAAGTTAACCAATATTTAGGAAATTCATAAAAATTACCAAGAATTTGAATATTGTAAAAAAATTTGAAAACTAATAAAAATATCGACATTTTCTAAATTATCAAAAGTTTGGGAAAAATGTAACATATTGAAAACTAAAGGAAATCTTGGAACCTCCTGAAAGTTCAATTTTTTTAAGTTAACGAATATTTAAGAAATTCATAAAAATTGCCAAGAATTTGAAAATTGAAGGAAATTATAAAAATTTATGATAAGTATCTAAAACGATATTTAACGATATTTTAAGAAATTCAGGAAAAGAGTAAAATTTTTTAAAGTTAACGAAGATTTATGCATTTCAGGAAAACCCTCAGAATTTTTAAAACTAACGTAAATCTTGGAATTTCATGAAAAACTTCAGCGTTCTTTAAGTTAACGATTATTTGGGAAATTCGTGAAAATTGCCAATAATTTGAAAATTGAAGGAAATTTTACAAATTTATGAAAAGTGTCGAAACTTTTAAGGTTAACGAAAATTAAGGAAATTCAAGAAAACCGTGAGAATTTTGAAAATTAAAGAAAATCTTGGAAATTTATAAAAAGCGTTACAAGTTGAATAAAATTATGGAAATTCACTAAAAATCGTCAAGTATCTAAAACTTCAATGTCAACGATATTTTAAGAAATTCAGCAAAAGAGTAAAATTTTTCAAAATTAACGCAGATATATTCATTTCAGGAAAACCGTCAGAATTTTTAAAACTAACATAAGTCCTGGAATTTCATGAAAAACTTTAGCGTTTTTCAAGTTAACGATTATTTGGGAAATTCGTGAAAATTGCCAATAATTTGAAAACTGAAGGAAATTTTATAAATTTATAAAAAGTATCAAAACTTTTAAAGGTAACGAAAATTAAGGAAATTCAAGAAAACCGTGAGAATTTCGAAAATTAAAGAAAATCTTGGAAATTTACAAAAAGCGTTAAAAGTTGAGTAAAATTATGGAAATTCACTAAAAATCGTCAAAACTTTGATAATTAACTAAAATCTTGAAAAATCATCAACATTTTTAAGATATTAGAGTATATTTCACTCCCAGATTAGGCATGAAGTAAAATTTCAAGTTGAGAAAAGCCATAAGAATTTGGACGGGCAGCGTCCAAATCCAAATTCTGGCTTTTCTCAACCCAAAATTTTACTTCATGCGCCACGCCTATAAAAACACTGGTTAATTGTTAAGTTTAAAATATTTAAAACATTTTTTTATTGCAGATTATCACTTTTCGACATACTTTGAGATGTTATCAAATTTCAATATTTCTTGGCATTTTATCACCTCTTGACATTGTTTCAACAAAGTTAATGCTTGTTGCGCTACACTCTTGATTGAACCGGATATTCAAATTTAGTGAAGAAAAACACTTGTTATGTTCCATTAAATATAACCTTTGATAATGATCTGTAAATATCGAAACACGTGTCAGGAAACTGAAAATAAAATAATGAAACATAACAAGTGTTTTTCTTCGCCAAATTGTTTCAACATTTTCTCAAATTTAAACTGATTAATTATTAAGTTTAAAATATTTAAAACATTTTTTTTTATTGCAGATTATCACTTTTCAACATACTTCAAAATGTTGTCAAATTTCAAGATTTCTTGACATTTCATCACCTTTTAACATTGATTCAAGATTTTCTCAAATTTAAACAATTCATCGTTTTTCCACAGTTTTCTAGATAAACATAATAAACTCTATTATTATTATTATTATTATAAAAAAACACAAAAATTTAGGTACCTTTTTGCTTGTTTTTTATAAAAGGAATATTTCTAACTCAAAACTATTCCGAATTTGAAAAAATAAGCTTGCGCTTCTTTTAGTTTGCAAAACTCTAAACATAATGTATAAAAAATGCCAACATTCATAAATTGATATATTATGCTTATTATTATTAATATCGTGATAAATAATAGTGATAAAATTTATATTTTTTCTAGAAATATAAAGAAAATTCCAAGGAATGTATACCTGTATACATTCTGTTTCTGTGATATTTTGTTTTTAAAATACAGCTTTCGAAAGTGACATGGCTTGCTTTTTGAAGTGCATATTTTATAGTATCATTATTTCACTAAACTATAAAAACTTTATTCCAAAAATTGCATATGCTAATGAAATTTCCTTCTCTTCTTTTGTTTTTTTTTGCGTTTTTCGTTTTCACTCGATAAATACCCTTTACGTTGTTGAAGCAAATGTACCGTTAAAAATATATTCCGTAAATTATGTATTTAAATATAATTACGAGCTTCCCTCAAGGCGAAAGCTTTTAGTCACGCTTAAACAATTCCCCAATTCTCCCTCTTCCGATATATCCTGTGGGGAGAGTTTGGGAATTCCGAGCGAGAGATGTGTTTCTTATTTAATTTCCACTTCCCCTACACACAGGCTTTTTCACCCTTTGTGGTTTTTCTTATTTTATTTTCACTGAGCGTTAAAAGAAAATGAATCTAGTTTTTTTTTAGATTCTGGCTTTTTTATAGAAAAATTGTGTGAGCTGATTTTAAAACGTAGAGAAACGTTACATAAAAAAAATAATACTTAAAAAATGTAGAAATTGTATAATGTATAAATTGTACAGGGTGGCGCAAAACTACCGATATGGTTTGAATGTTTAATAACTTTTTAAATTTATTTATATTTTTTATTTTTATTTCAGAATTTTGTGAAGAAAACTTGGGGAATTTGAAATGGAACAGTGCACAACAAAACAGCGATCAAAAATTGTTGAATTTTATTTTGAAAATCAACGGTCAATTGTTTTGACGCAGCGTGCTTATCGTCGTTTTTTTATGTGCGTACTGGACCTTCAGCATCAACAATAAACCTCCTGGTTGCAAATTTTCGACAACATGGTACAGTAAGACACCTTCCATGTACCGAAAGACCACGTACGGTCCACACGGAAGAAATTATCCAACGTGTTGTAGATAGTGTGCAGGACAGTCCAGAAACATCACCAAGAAGACGTTCGGCACAACTGGGGCTATCGCGGAGGTCCGTTCAGAGGATTTTGGCCACATCTATTAAATTCAATATCAAAAATATTTGAACGTGTAATGTATTCAAGAGTTATGTATTTTTTTGTCAAGTATGAGCTACTATCGCCTACACAACACGGTTTTCTGAAAGGCAAAAATACTGAAACAGCTTTACACCACTACATAAAATGGGTACTAGATGAAATGGAAAATCAAAACCTGGCCTGTGGAATATTTTTAGACCTATCAAAAGCGTTCGACACAATTGACCACTCTATATTATTGTCTAAACTATATCTCTAAGTAGGACTTGATTAAATTGTATCCTACACCGCGTATACCGTAATACGCGGTGTAGGATACAATTTAATCAAGTCCTGCTTAGAGAACAGAGTTCACTATACCAAATTAACCGACGTCAATGACACGCACAGAATTATATTCTCAGAGCCATTACGGGTAACTAAAGGTATTCCACAGGGCAGTATTCTGGGACCTTTATTATTCATAATATATATTAATGACATATCAAAAATTCTTCCCAACACATTGCAAAATGATAAACTACGCGGACGATACAAATATCCTTATCAGTGGTAGTACTTATCCAGACATCATAAATTCGAGCAATGACAGTATAACAAAATTGGGAAACTGGTTCAACGATAATAAACTTATATTGAATACTGCAAAGACCAAATTTGTCCTATTTAAATCGAACCAAGCTATAAAAACCCCACAATCGATAAATCTGAATAACGGATCATACACATTCTCAGATAGTATTAGATGTTTAGGGATTTACTTAGATGATACCTTGAGCTTTAACCACTATATTACATATATCTGTAGAAAACTAAGTAGTGCATGTTATGGCTTAAGAATACTGATACGTAACACAAACATTCGCATAGGAAAACTGTTTTACTTTGCTAACATAGTCTCGCACATTAGATATGGTCTCATATTTTGGGGCAGCAGTACAAACGCCATAAGAGCATTTATTATACAAAAGAGAATACTCCGAGTTCTGTTAAAAGTAAAATTTAATTCAAGTTGTAGGGGTATCTTTAAGCAAGCTAATATGCTAACATTTTATGGGCTATATATATACGAATGTATAAAGTTCATTTGGAAGAATAAACCATTGTTTAATGATATATACCACTGTACACGTTATAATACAAGAAGAGGTCAAGTATATAACCTACCTCAGAATAGGCTTAATAAATTCGAGAAAGGTTGCTTTTATGCCTGTCTGACAATCTACAATCACCTACCTATTGAAATAAAAAATATTGTAAATTACAACAGAATGAAGAACACGGTATACAAGCTGATATGTGATATGGAACCATACTGTATGGCAGAATATTTTTCCTGTAGTTTTGGATAGATTAACTTAATAGATATTTTATGTGACGTTTTCCATGTACAAATATATGTATGTGTGTATGTTTGTAAAGTGCGAATAAAAGTATTATTATTATTATTATTATTGCACATGTTCCCATATAACGGCTTGATTATGCTATTTCATTCCGACAAAAAGCAGAAGAAAATCGCGATTTCATTCATTAACAATTTGATATTGAGCGATGAAGCCCATTTCCAATTGAATGGTTTCGTAAACAAGCAAAATTGCAGGATATGGGCTACTGAGAATCCAAGAACAGTTCATCAGCGACAATTATACATACTTAAGTGTACTGTTTGGTGTGGTGTATCGCTGAAATGATCATTGGTCCATATTTTTTGAAAATGCACATGGCTAATGGTGCACACGGTTAATGGTACTGAATATCGAACGATGCTGGACAATTTTTTGAGGCCAGCTGTAGAAAACCATCCACAGTTGTGTTTCCAACATGATGGAGCCACAGCCCACACTGCAAGGGACACAATGGCTCTGTTACTGGACCTCTTTGGCGAACGCATTATTTCGCGCAGAAGCGATTATAATTGGCCCCCACGTTCACCGGATTTAACAGCTCCAGACTGTTTTCTATGGGGTTATTTGAAAGAAAGGGTATACGTAAATAAGCCAGCGACCAAACCAGAGCTAAAACAAAACATTCGCAATGAAATTCAAGCTATAACACCGGAAATTTTACGAAAAGTTATGGAAAATGTACTGGAAAGAGCACGAATGTGCGAAGCCGAAAATGGCCACCACTTGCGGGATATAATTTTTCATACCTAAGCCAAAAATATTCCCCATTAATATACTGTATAACAAAAAAATAATAATAATAATTAATTAATAAAGTTATTAAGCATTCAAACCATATCGGTAGTTGTATAAATTGTATAATTAATAAATTGTATAATGTATAAATTGTATTGCAGAAAAATATTAATATACAAGAAATTTCTCTTTTAAGTATACATATCCAGATAACTACAGTATTTGGTGAATTTTCAGGGATTCGTCATTTTTGTATAAACAGTCAATTCAAAGTTTCAAACGAGTGTTTCCACTCCCAGACTAAGCATGAAGTAAAATTTCGAGTTTAGAAAAGCCTGAAACGCGACCAAACCAAATTTTCAGGCTTTTCTAAACTCGAAATTTTACTTCATGCGCCACACGTATAAAACACTGATTTAAATTGAAGCTTAAAATATACTGTTTAAGTATAATTGATAAATTATACAAATATTTATTTCGTCTATACACGATTCCATTTGTTTCTGGATCTCGCCTAGCTATGGAAAAGTGACAGTTTAAGTATTGTAAATGGGGCTGGTTGTGTTTTAAATCAGGGTTTTTAAATGTCACTGTCAGATGTTCGATTTTAAGGTTATAATTTCTGACTATTGTGATCTTACACTGTTGCCTGTTTTACAAATTTTCAGATATAAAAGGATAATAATATGCAGTTTTAAGATTAACAAAATTTACTACTTGGTTTTTGTACATACAAACACAGCAATAATATTGTATATAACAAATATAATGAATTCGGCTCTGCAAACTTATTTCGTCATCCATTTGTATTTCTCGCTTGGGTCTTCCCGTTAACACATTTTGATCAACTTCATCCATCCACCATAATTTTGGTCATTCTCTCTTCTGTTGGCCCTCAGTATTTTTTTGTAGAATTGCAAATTTATTCCCACCCTCTTGTGATACTGATAATTTTCATGTCAAACAATTTTTAAGCCCTCATTCCACTTTTATTATTTAGTCAAGAGAACCTGCATCTGAATCTTCTGATGTTGGTTCTGAGCCAGATTCCCCAAGCGAAATAATAAAAGGAGGAATGGTTTCAAAAGAAAGGTTCCCCATGTGTTTTGTCCAGTCATCCGAAATACGTTTTTCACAATGATCACAGAAATTTTGCCACATATCGGATGTACATTTTGAGAGAGACTCAAGCCATAAATTCTGAACACGATCCTTAGATGGTTGCTTAGAATTTATGTGCTTATTGTAGTAAGTCTTACAAAACCCCCATGCCATTTCAATTGGATTGTATTGACAATGGTATGGCGGTAATCTAAGAACTTCGTGCCCGTTCTTTCTCAAAATGTCATCAACTACGTAAATTTTGTCATTTGATCGAAAAGGTATAAATAAAGCCCATAGTTCCTTTTTGGTTAATTTTGGATTGAATTTTACATTGTGTTTAACCAACCACTCCTACATTTCGCATTTCTTACAAGAAAATAAAGAAGTTTTGTCTAATTGCACAGAATGGTATGCAGCATTATCTATAATAACTACACATTTCCCTGAAAGCTTAGCCAAAGCAGGAATAAGTTGATTAACCACCTAATTTTGAAAAGTATTACCATCCATTATGGCATGGTAATCTCGGTCATTGTTTTTCGAATGTAATAAAAAATCGCAAAAACGTAATTATCTTTAATTAAATATATATGATAATTAAAATACTAGACATACCCCAAAAATATCTATTAAAATCGTAATAATATTGTGATGCTGTAGATTTGGATTACTTTGCCTAAAATGTTTGTAGGATTTCAGAATTTGTAACCTTTTTGATTCAGAGATAATCTTTGGCATGTTAATATTTAATATGTGCCTGAAATTATTTTTCACTTTGACATTGACACAGCATTGCAACACTAGATTAATTTGATTTAATAATAAAATGCTCGAAGAAGCGACCGCGTGGCGAAATAATTGTTGCAAGATTAACAATAAACCTCTTGAAACTTAAAAAGAGGATTACTTATGATATCATAAATTATTGCAACACTGTTAAAATAAGGATCAGGAGTGGCAACTAATAAAAAATGTAAATGTTGATACTGCAACATAACAACACGAAAGCATGGCTAGGCGAGATCAATAAACAAATGGAATGGTGTATAAGTAAAGCGCGAGCTTTTAAAATTCGAAGACTTTTCTTTGGAACATGTAAGTATTATTAAAAGAAACAATCCGAACATAAATTAAAATTCAAGAATTTTTTTTGGAATTTGTAAGTATAGTTACAAGAAAAAAATTAAAATTTAAGGAATTTTCTTTGGAATATGTAAGTATAATTATAAAATAATCCGAAAGCAAATTAAAATTGGAGGAAATATCTTTGGGATATGTAAATATAATCAGTAGAAAAAATCCGAAAGCAATGTTCTCTAGGCGTTTGAATTTTCATAAGATTCGGCGACAAAAAATAAGCATTTCTAATATATTTTAACTATCGATCAAACAAGAACAGTATATTCTGAACTTCACTTGAAATCAGCGTTTTATACCCGTGGCGCATGAAGTAAAATTTCGAGTTTAGAAAAGCCTTAAAATTTGGTTTGGTCGCGTAGCGCGTAGCGCTACGCGACCAAACCAAATTTCAAGGCTTTTCTAAACTCGAAATTTTACTTCATGCTTAGCCTGGGAGTGGAAACACTCCTTTGAACTTCAATTGAGCGCTAATTGACGCGCAGCGTCCAAATCCAAATTCGTGCTTTTCTCAACTCGAAACGCGTATAAAACACTGATTTAGTGTAAAGTTCAAAATATACTGCTCATTTAATATTTAAATTTTTAGTCGACTTTTAAAATCTTGACAATTTAGTAAATTTCTTAGATTTTTGTAATTTTAATGAAATTTTTTATGAGATTCTCAATATTTCCAGATTTTTGAAATATATGAAAAATTGATGAGATTTTCAATATTTCCAGATTTTTGAAATATATGAAAAATTGATGAGATTTTCAACGATTTATAAAATATTTAAATATATGTGTATAAACATTAAATTGTAATTTTTTGATTATTTACAACTTTTCTTTACAAGATTTTTTTTATATGATCAATACTAAAGAAAAATCAAAAAAATACTTAGAGTTAACTACCACTTCCGGTTTCCGCATTTTCACCAAAAGTTGATTGGATACTACTATTGTAATAAAAAGCTTAAGTTTATAGTGTCATCTTAACAGCTCAATCGGTTTAGATGTTATCGTAACCACAGAATTACAGACATTTTTGGAAAATCTCATTTTGTAGCATTTTTCATGAACTTTTCTATGACATACAACACAAAAAACTGCTATTTTAAATAAAAATCAAAGTCAAAGTTTTTATTTTAAATTTCTCAAAAAATGCATCTTCAAAAATGTTTAAAATAATATATATATATATATATATATATATATAGTTCATGTAATTGTTAATTAACATTATAAATTTCAATGTAAGATAATAAACTAGTACCGCTATATTTAATGTATGTATAATTACATCTAAAAAATATTTTACAAATGAAACTCAAGTTTTTTTTTTTAATATGAAACCATCATGATCCCATTTTGAAATTTTTAGGGATATTTAACAAGTGGATGACCTATTAAAAATATTATTTTGAACATTTTTGAGAAAATTAAAATTAAAATTTTAATTAAAAAAAATATATATATCTGGTCAATAGCCAGGTATCAAGAGGAAGTTTATTTTATTTATATTTATTGATTATAAACAATAATGTAATTAATTATTTTGTATTGTCCTCTGATAATAAAGATTTGTTATAAATATATATATATATATATATATATATATATATATATATATATATATATATATATATATATATATATAAAAAAATAGTGATGTGTCTATCGTTACACTTTCCCCATCACTTAAATAATTGATAATTGACATAATAAACTTATTTTACTTGTAAATTGATTAAAGACCATTTCACATTAAATCAGCGTTTTATACGGGTGGCGCATGAAGTAAAATTTCGAGTTTAGAAAAGCCTAATTTGGCTCGGTCGCTCCGCTTCGCTACGCGCCCGAGCCAAATTAGGCTTTTCTAAACTCGAAATTTTACTTCATGCTTAGTCTGGGAGTGGAAAACACGTGTTCCTTTTATCATTGAAACAATCGAAAATGGATGTAATGAGTTAGATAAGTTACAATAATCAAATTTATGTTATAATGTGGCGATAATAGTGAAATGTTCTTTTTTAAGTGACGATAATAGTCAATCGTTTGTTTGAAACGGACAGCAACAGTGATATTTTGGCCTTATGGTTTTATTTAGAGTTTGTATAATTTTTATTACAGTTGGCATTAGTGATATTTCTTAAGGTGAATTATTTTTTTTTATATTATTTTTTTTTTATTTTTATTGTGTTAAGAGCATAGCTGTACACTTGTCAAATACATGTTTCTTAAATCTAGGTACTTAATTTCAACTGTAAATGAAAATATGTATAAAATATAAACAAATAGATGTTGAATTATATTCAAATACGTACTCATGTAAATTACCGAAATAAAACATAGAAACATTCAATAATGTAGAGAGGGACGCCAAAAGAAGCAGATAGTGCCTAGAAAGCATTAATGCACAACATAGTAAATTGTATACAAAGCGCAGTATTAAAAAAACAGTTATAGAAACTTAATGTGTGTAGAATTGTAGATTTCAAACTTAAAATTCCTAAATTAAAATTAAAGCACAAAACTCAAATTTTAAAATCTAAAATTCAAATAAAAGCACATAATTTAAAATGTAAAATTCAAAATTTAAATTTAAAACCTAAACTCTAGAACTTAAGACTCAACATTTAAAATTTAAAACTTAAACTCTAGAACTTAAGACTCAACATTTAAAATTTAAAACTTAAAACCTAAAATTTAAAATCCAAAATTTAAAACTTAAAAACTAGAATTGATAAGTCAAAACAGAATAACAGAGAATCAAAATATAAAATTTAAAAATTCCTCCCAGCTGTAGAACGCGTTTTCAAGCAAAACGGCTTTGATTCGTGTATAAAATTTCTCAGTCGACAAGGTTTTCATTTCTGGTGATAAGGCATTAAAAAATTTTATGCTGTAATAACGGACTCCGGTTTGAGATTTTGTTAATCTGACTGCGTTTTGATGGATGTCATGTCCGTGTCTCGTGCGGTAATTATTTGTGCTTGAGATTGTTTTATAGCAGTGTTAATTTTTATTACATAGACAATGCATTCATATACAGGGTCGCTACAAAGTATGGAAACACGGCTCTCACGTGAAAACGGCTAAAAACAGAACCACCAAAATTGGGATTTCTAAATGGGATATTTTCTTGAACAATTTGGCGTGAAAAAATCAAAAATGATTCTCAGGATTTTCACATACGGACGCCATCTTGAATTTTGTTTAAATGGAATTCGATTTTTTTATTCTACAACTTTTATAGACCTTATAATTCTGATTACAACCATATACCTTTTTTTAAAAATACTTGTCTTTTCATCGATAAACCGGACTTTGAAAAGTATGGAGACAGCCAAACGAGTACTTTTTCTAAATGCTGCAATACCACAAATGCATGTTCTATTTTTGATCAAAACTTAAAAAAATATTAAACAGTCAAATGAAAAAATAAAATATTAAACAATAAATGATTTTTTATTTTACAATATATGTTTAAAGTGCTCTCCATTAACTTCTTGGCAGTAATGAATACGCTGGACAAAGTGTTGTAATGAACTAGTTAAAATATTAGGACGAATATTTGCAATTTCGGTTCTTATGCGTTCTTCTAATTCTTGTATATTATGTGGCCTGTTGTTATAAACTCGATTTTTCAAATGTCCCCACATCAAAAAATCAAGTGGAGTTAAATCGGGCGAGCTAGCAGGCTATTCAATTGTTCCTCTCCTGCCTATCCATTTACCGGGAAAAGTTACGTCTAAATATTCACGTACTATTAGTCCGAAATGAGCTGGTGCTCCGTGTTGCTGAAGCCATATGTTTTCAGCTGGATTAGCCTGAGTTTCATAATTTGGGAATATTTGTCTAAGTCTGGGAACAACCTGTTCTTGCAAAAGCTGTAAATATGTTATATTTTTTCAAAGTCCGGTTTATCGATGAAAAGACAAGTATTTTAAAAAAAAGGTATATGGTTGTAATCAGAATTATAAGGTCTATAAAAGTTGTAGAATAAAAAAAATCGAATTCCATTTAAAAAAATTCAAAATGGCTTCCGTATGTGAAAATCCTGAGAATCATTTTTGATTTTTTCACGCCAAATTGTTCAAGAAAATATCCCATTTAGAAATCCCAATTTTGGTGGTTCTGTTTTTAGCCGTTTTCACGTAAGAGCCGTGTTTCCATACTTTGTAGCGACCCTGTATATACAGGTACAGTTAAGATTCCCATATCAATAAAGGCACGTCGACAGTCTTCTCGGTATCCCAGATTATTCATCACTCGCAGGGCTTTGCGTTGAAGCCCGAAGATCCTATGTCTGATTGCTGAGTGACCCCAGACAATCAGTCCATACAAGATGTGCGACTGGAATAAGGAAAAGTAGACTGTTCTTAGTACTTCTGTGGATACTACTTTTGATAACGTACGAATTGCAAATAGACAGGAACACAATTTCGTCGCAAGCACATCTCCGTGAGTTTGCCATGATAAATTGGACGTCAAGTGCATGCCGAGAAATTTTACCGATTCGACTGGATTCGCATTTTTCTTAAGTGTAAACGTGATAGTAACTGATTTATCTGTATTTACCTTCAGTTTGTTACTATCGAACCATTTTGACGTCCTTGACTGTGCCTCTCCATGAACCATATCACAGGAAATCTGACATTTTGATTTGTTTAACAGCGTTGTATCATCTGCATATAACACGGTATTTGTGCTATCAAATGAACATGGCAGGTCATTGATATAAATTAAGAAGAGTAGCCAATAAGATCACTTAAAATCAGTGATTAGGGCGCGTGGCGCACGAAGTAAAATTTCGAGTTGAGAAAAGCCCGAATTTGGATTTGGACGCTGCGCGTCCAAATCCAAATTCTGCAGGCTTTTCTCAACTCGAAATTTTACTTCATGCTTAGTCTGGGAGTGGAATATCCTTGTTTAATCTTTTGAAATTATTGAATGTTCAAGATTTTCATTAATTATCTAAGTTTTTACATTTTTTGTAAATTTCTATATTATTATTCAATTTATAACGCTTTCTGTAATGTACAAGATTTCCTTTGATTTTAGAAATTTTGACGTGACGATTTTTTGTGAATTTCTACATTATTATTCAATTTATAACGCTTTCTGTAATGTACAAGATTTCCTTTGATTTTCGAAATTTTGACGTATTTCCTGAATTTCCGTTGATGTAGTTTCGATACTTGTTACACATTTTTTAAATTTCGTTTAATTTTCAAATTATTGGTAATTTTCACGAAGTTCTCAAATAATCGTTAACTTAAAAAATGTTGATTTTTAATGGAATTCCAACATTTCAGTTAGTTCTTTAAGTTCGGACGGTTCCCGGAATCTACGTTAATTTTAAAAACTCTGATAGTTAACATAAATTTTTTAAATTTCCTTTAATTTTAAAATTCTTGGTAATTTTCATGGATTTCTTAAATGTTCGTTAACTTAAAAAACGTTGAAGTTTTTCAAAAAACTCTAAGATTTCCTCTAATTTTCAAAATTTTTATGAAAAGTATCAACATTTTTAAGATTAACGAACATTTAGGAAATTCAGAATAACCGTCAGAATGTTGAAAATTCAAGGAAATCTTGGAAATTTACGAAACGCGTTGTACATTAACTAAAACTTTTAAAAAACTAAACGAGTGACTTCCAATCCCAGATTAAGCATGAAGTAAAATTTCGAGTTTAGAAAAGCCTGAAAATTTGGCTCGGGCGCGTAGCGAAGCGGAGCGACCGAGCCAAATTAGGCTTTTCTAAACTCGAAATTTTACTTCATGCGCCACGCATATAAAACACTGATTTAATGTGAATTTCAAAATATTTGTCGTGTTGTTAATATTGAAAATGTTTATAGGGAATATGAAAAAAAAATTTTTTGAAACCTATCCGGATACGTTTTTAGCTCTTTTATCACATAAAACTTACCTTTTCGATTTTCCAACTACAAAAGATGAACCCTTCTCAGGTTGTTCAAATGTAATAAAGTTAAGAGGTCTAAAACGTTCTCGTCACATTCGCTGTCTGAAATCACTTTCACAAATATCATATGATCTGTCAAACTGTAATTAATTCGAAAAATTCACATTTTTAAAACAATTCTTATTAAATACCTAAAACAGCTACAGGTCTTAATCAACTCGGGGGACCTCAAAATGGATATATATGTTGTACCCAATATGCAAAAACGGCCATTGGACAAAATAAATGCACAATTCGCGGATTAAGCATTTTGAATTGCCAAACTCCCGATAAGCAAATCAATCATAATGTCTTAAAAATACTGTTTCGGGGCATGTGTATTTCAATTGTGCAATAACCGAAAAAGTAATCAATTTACCAAAAATCTTGATTTATTTTACAGAAACATACTAGTGGACTGCTTAATCAACTCCAGGGACCTAAAAATGGATATATCCACTAAAATATTTGATTTAAAAATGTTCGCCAAAACATTACTTTCCTTTTGTTTGTAGGGGCAAAAATAAAAATCAATTAACTTATTCACTGCTTTTTGTACATTTTTCAATATAATGTGTAAATTTATCTTTTTATTTAGGTCAAATATTAAAAATATTGAGTTTTAATGAAATTTTCATGAGATTTTCAATATTTCCAGATTTTTGAAATATATGAAAAATTGATGAGATTTTCAATATTTCCAGATTTTTGAAGTATATGAAAAATTGATGAGATTTTCAACGATTTATAAAATATTAAAATATATGTGTATAAACATTAAATTGTAATTTTTTGATTATTTACAACTTTTTTTGTTTGTAGGGGCAAAACTAAAAATCAATTAACTTATTCACTGTTTTTTGTACATTTTTCAATATAATGTGTAAATTTTTCTTTTTTTTTTAGGTCAAATATTGAAAATATTGAGTGCCGAACTATTTTATTTCTTAAAAATTCCACGTTGTGAAACGTGTGTAAAACTTTGGCAAACTCTTGATTAAAATTAACTCACTCACTTCTTTTCGGTGGTCGCTCTTGAAAGCCCTCTTGAATATTCATGAGTTTTTGCGCGGAGGCTTTTCGCAAACAGAATATTTATGAGCTTTATTAAATGCGGATTTGTTAACATTCCGAAAACTCGCGGCTTTCTAAGTTTACACGAAGCTGTTGTTATGTTTTTTTTTTAATATATTTATATATACATTAATGAAATATTGTCGGGGTGTTAAGAAAACATTGCTCTTTCAAATATGTAATAAAATTATGTATCAATAATTATTATGTAATAATAATTTTAAAAAATCATCAGTAGTTTATAAGTTCTTTTTAATTAAAAGTAAAAATTTGTGTGACTTTTTAGAAGATTATGAGGGCATATCTTTATACAATTTTGGAAATATATTAACCAAATGGTGTTATATATGTATATATATATATATATATATATATATATATAAATATAGATATATATATATGTGTATATATTATTATATATATATATATATATATTTATATATATATACCGGGTGTTGATTTGTCATACGCAACATAGGAAATCGCATGTTCATTTTAAAGTGTTCAAATATTGGCTTCCCTATTTATTTTAGAGACAAAATGTATTTTTTTTTGTTGAGGGAAAAATTCTAAATTTATGAATGTTCACACTTAGCACTTTACGTTTATGTAAGTTAAAATAATTAAGAAAAAGTAATCTATTTTTACAAAAATAATGACATACCATGGAATTGATACAACAATTGTGGATATTCCCTGTTTTTTTTTTAAGTTCAATTTAACGCTTTAAACAAGTGCTTTCCACTCCCAGACTAAGCATGAAGTAAAATTTCGAGTTTAAAAAAGCCCCGTGAACATTTGTCGAGGGTCGCGCAGCGACCCGAGACAAATTTTCTGGGCTTTTCTAAACTCGAAATTTTACTTCATGCGCCACGCGTATAAAACACTATAATATTGTCAAATACAAACTTCACTTAAAATCTGTGTTTTATACGCGTGGCGCATGAAGTAAAATTTCGAGTTTAGAAAAGCTCCGTGAACATTTTCGCGGAGCTTTTCTAAACTCGAAATATTAGTTCATGCTTGGTCTGGGAGTGGAAGACACTTGTTTAAAGCTTTAAATTGAACTCTTTGAAAAATCAACGAATGTCAGAAAATTTACAGCTAAAATAATTAAGAAAAAGTAATGTGATTTTATAAAAATAATGACATACCATGGAATTGATACAACAATTGTGGATATTCCCTGTTTTTCTTTTTGCGCCACGCGTATAAAACACTATAATATTGTCAAATTTGTGTTTATTCAAACTTCACTTAAAATCTATGTTTTATACGCGTGGCGCATGAAGTAAAATTTCGAGTTTAGAAAAGCCCAGAAAATTTGTCTCGGGTCGCTGCGCGACCCTCGACAAATTTTCACGGGGCTTTTCTAAACTAGAAATTTTACTTCATGCTTAGTCTGGGACTGAAGTAAAATTTCGAGTTTAGAAAAGCCCAGAAAATTTGTCTCGGGTCGCTGCGCGACCCTCGACAAATTTTCACGGGGCTTTTCTAAACTAGAAATTTTACTTCATGCTTAGTCTGGGACTGGAAGACACTCGTTCAAAACTTCAAATTGAACTCTTTTAAAAATCAACGAATGTCAGAAAATTTACAGCTATAATAATTAAGAAAAAGTAATGTGACTTTATAAAAATAATGACTTACCAAGGAATTGATACAACAATTGCGGATGTCAAAATAGCACAAGACATTGCTGTTACTTAATTAACGACGAAAAATATAACGCAAACATCGTGATAACTGTGGTCTGCATAATATCACTTCATTAGGAGAATTTCTTCTTGTATAGTGTAAATCATTTCGAATACATTTACTTTAATCAGGCATGCCATTATTTTTATAAAATCACATTACTTTTTCTTAATTATTTTAACTTAGAGAAACGTAAAGTGATAAACGTTAACACAAATGAATTCAGAATTTTTCCCTCTACTAAAAAGGTAAATACATTTTGATTCTAAAATAAATAGGGGAGCCAAAATTTGAACATTTCAAAATTTACATGGGATTTCCTATGTTACGTCTGCCAAGTCAAAACCCGGTATATTTATTTATTTATTCACGAGATACCTCTTTAACATTGAAATAATACAAAATAAGAAATAAAAAAAGTTTAAGAGCCGCAGAATGACTACACACATACGTTATGATAACTACATTGCTAATTCTAACATAATCTTAAAAAGTTTTATCCAGATTAATGACCAACAGTGCTCTTCGAAAACATAAAAAATTGTTCGCAAATGGATCGAAATTCGGGGATGAGAGCAAGCAGTTGGCCAAATGCATTAATCTGGACAGGGTGTCTACGCTAAACCCTTCGTTAAAAGTTTATGGAGTTGCCGTTGCATTAAAAATTTGAAAAAAATCCTTGTCATATGGTTGAATCAGTTTTCCTCATGTGAAATATTTTCAACTTTATATCACTTCCGGTTTCACCGGAAGTAGCAGCAAATTTGTGGGTAATTGTCAAAATTGACAGTTTCCAATTAATACATTCATAGAGGCATCCTCTAGGTATAAGTAGAGATATAAATTATATTTTTATCTTACTCTTAAGAGAAGTTACAGATAGATTTCAAGGTGCCTTTTAGAGGTCAGAATTTTAGAAATATTTTTTTTGCTTGAAAACAATAAGAGATAAGTGTACATATGTTTGAATAAAATATGTTGCAATTCAAACGAGGAATCCAAAAAACTACTAATATATAGGGTGTTCTATTTAAAATAACAAATTTGGGGCTACTTCTGGTGGAACCGGAAGTGATATTAAGTTGAAAATATTTCACATGAGGAGAACTGATTCAACGGTATGACAAGGATTTTTTCAAATTTTTAGTGCAACGGCAACCCTATAAACTTTTAACGAACGGTTTAGCGTAGACACCCTGTATACTAATAAATAAAATATTGTTGCGGTTCTAGGAAAAATATGCTCTTTCAAATTGTGTAATAATATTTAAAACATTGAGTTTATAAGTTGTTTTTAATTAAACTTAAAATAGGTGTAATTTTTTGTAATTTTATTTAAAATAATATGTAAAAAAATTATAGCTTGAAATCTCTGAGGCATATTTTTATGCAATTTTAATGATAATCAAACAATGCTGTTTCAGAAAATGTAAAAATACCCCATCAACAGCTTTTGAGTTATTTTCGAACGAAAACTGGTGTGTTTTCGGCGAAATTTCATTTTAAAAAATCATTACTTGTAACACCGCTAGCTTTGATAAATTAAATTTGTATAATTATTATTTAAATATTGCTCGTTTAGAATATGCAAAAATATTAAATTAATAGGTTTTGAGTGATCTTCAATTAAAGAAAAATAGGTGTGATTTTATCAAAATTTAATCTAAAAAGTCATTACTTGTTTTATTAAGGGTACACCCTAGTGTAATAACTTTAATAAAATAAATTTGTATGAATATTATTTAAATATTGCTTGTTCAGAATATGTAAAAATATGAAAATAGTTTTTAAGCTATTTTCAATTGAACGTAAATAAGTATGATTTTAGCGGAATTTTATGGAAATTAGAATCACTAAGAGAACAATACTTGAAAAACTATTGGCGCATTTGTATAAAATGTTTTGTTAAATAACAGAGCTGGGATGAATCCTCAAAAACAGGATTCGAATCACGAATCCGAATCACCTAATATGATTCGAATCACGAATACTCAAATAAAGGATTCGTAAATGAAAAATATGATTCGAATCAAAGATTCGAATCCTCATTTTTGAATCACGGATACAAATCCTAAATTTTAATCTATTATTTGTAACCAGTAATATTTTATTCCATCAGTTTCTATTAACCAAAATGTTCATTTACCGACTAAATGTCTGATTATATAATGATTTTAATTAATGATGATATAAACTATTGAACTTCATTTTAAATCTGTATTTTATACGCGTGGCGCATGAAGTAAAATTTCGAGTTTAGAAAAGCCCCGTGAAAATTTGTCTCGGGTCGCTGCGCGACCCTCGAAATATTTTCTACGCGGGGCTTTTCTAAACTCGAAATTTTACTTCATGCTTAGTCTGGGAGTGGACAACACTCGTTCTTAGAAATTTCAAATTAAAGGATCACTCTAGATTACTAAGTTTATTACCATTTTACAAAGGCTACAGCTCGAAGGACCAATCATGGTCTTCGGAGACCGAAGGACTACAGGGAATCGAAGTTTATTTACAAGAAAACAACGAATATCTGAAGGTTTACAGCATGGATAGGAAAGAAAACATCCAATTTTGAAAAAATATCGAAGTTGGGCTGGTTTTCAGTGCGTTTTTAACTTCACTTTAAATCAGTGTTTTATACGCGTGGCGCATGAAGTAAAATTTCGAGTTTAGAAAAGCCCCGTGAAAATTTGTCTCGGGTCGCTGCGCGACCCTCGAAATATTTTCTACGCGGGGCTTTTCTAAACTCGAAATTTCACTTCATGCTTAGTCACAAACTGTGAATAAATCGACATAAATCTAGAAATATCGAAAATCTCGACATTTAGAAAATCTTGACGGTCCAGATTTTCTAAATGTCGAGATTTTCGATATTTCTAGAGTTATGTCGATTTGTTCAGTTTGTTATTGTATTAAATGCAACTTTAATATTGAATAAAAATAGTTTTTTTTAGTAATAGAATATTCACCCTTTAAGAGCCGAGCAAATTATAAAGTTAACTCAAAAAGTTAATTTTAGGTAAAATGTTGCATCTTTTTCTATGATTTCAATGAATGATTTATTATATTACGTACGTCGATTTTTTAAAAGAGTTAAATTTAAAATTCAAACGAGTGTTGTCCACTCCCAGACTATGCATGAAGTAAAATTTCGAGTTTGGAAAAGCCCCGCGTAGAAAATTTGTCGAGGGTCGCGCAGCGACCCGAGACAAATTTTCGCGGGGCTTTTCTAAACTCGAAATTTTACTTCATGTGCCACGCGTATAAAACACTGATTTAAAGTGAAGTTAAAAATGCACTGAAAACCAACCTAACTTCGATATTTTTTCAAAATTAGATGTTTTCTTTCCTATCCATGCTGTAAACCTTCAGATATTCGTTGTTTTCTTGTAAAAAAACTTCGATTCCCTGTAGTCCTTCGGTCTCCGACGACCATGGTTGGTCCTTCGAGCTGTAGCCTTTGTAAAATGGTAATAAACTTAGTAATCTAGAGTAATCCTTCAATTTGAAACTTCTAAGAACGAGTGTTGTCCACTCCCAGACTAAGCATGAAGTAAAATTTCGAGTTTAGAAAAGCCCCGCGTAGAAAATTTGTCGAGGGTCGCGCAGCGACCCGAGACAAATTTTTACGGGGCTTTTCTAAACTCGAAATTTTACTTCATGCGCCACGCGTATAAAACACTAATTTCAAGTGAAGTTAAAAATATACTATTAACGTTGGATATTTTTCATGGTTAAGTAACCAAATATGCATTCACAAATATTTGAATTATTCGAAAATTTAAAAATTCAAATATGAACAATTTAGTGATTTAAATATTCATATTAGAATATTTAACTATTTGAATTAATCGAATTCGAAACCCAGCCTTAATAGCGATGATTCGAATTATTTAGGAGGATTTGAATCCGTGTATGAGGATTCGAATCCTTTTATAAGGATTCGAATCCTTTTATAAGAATTCGAATCCTTTTATAAGGGTTCGAATCATCTACATCTGGATTCGAATACGAATCCTTTTAAAAAAATGTAACGAATCCGGATCACGAATCCGTTTTCACTAAAGTATTCGAATACCTCTTTTGAATCCTCTACAAGGATTCGAATCCGGGAATCAAATCCTGAATGATTCGAATCCTGCCCAGCTCTGTTAAATAATAATAAAACATTGCTCTTTAGAAATATATAGAAATGTGGAATCACTTCACTAACAGTTTTTTTTTTTTAATTAAACCTAATATAGACATGATTTTGTTGTTATTTTATCGATATTAAAATTTTAAAAAAATCATAGGTTTGTTACCTTTGGAATTCTATTATGATATTTTGTACGAATGTCACAGATACACTGTTCTTTTAGAACAAATAAATATCTCAAAATACTCTATCAATAGTTTTATAATTATTTTAAGTTAGACGTAATGTACTTACAAGACGTCTAACTAAAAATAATTAATTAACTTTAGCGGATTTTTTTTGGAAATTAAAATGTTAAAAGCGTTAGAACTTGGAAAATCTATGGCATAAATTCATGATGTCATGTGTGAACAATTATCAAATATTTATCTTTAGGAATATCTAAAAATACGATAATTCCTCATAATTAGTTCTAAAGTTTTAATTTGAACGCCTAAGAATGGAAATTTTGCGTAATTAAAATTTCTAGAAATCATAACTAAGAAGATTTTTAAAAAATCTTTTTGAAATTTTTTGTGAATATAAAGCAAACATTGCTCTTTCAGAATATGCAAAAATCTAAAAATACCCTCTCAATAGATTTTAAATTATTCACGTTTGAAAATGTTATATCCATGGATTTTGCCCGGCGCATTTACCACTTCAGAAATCACGCATTTATCAAAATTGTGTTGGTGCTATTAAAGTAAAACTCGTTAAGTGATAGATATATTTTATAGACTTAATGACTTTTATATTTAAAATGAATATTTACTCTTAGGCATCGCTTCTGTCAGTTTTTAATTGAACGCCGGAGAACGGAAATTTTGTATAATAAAAATTTCTAAAAATCATAGCTACATTTTTTCTTGAAAATCATAGTTATGATAATTTTCAAGATTTCTTTATGAAATTTTGCAAAAATATTAAACAAACATTGCTCTTTCAGAATATGCAAAAATCTCAAAATACTTCACCAATAGATTATGAGTTATTTTTGTTTACAAACTCAATATCCTTGGATTTAACCTGGCGCATTTTTAATTTGTTTTTCTTGAAAATCATAGCTATAAATATTTTCAAGATTTCTCCATAAAATTTTGCGAAAATATAAAGTAAACATTGTTTTTTCAGAATATGCAAACATCTAAAAAATACTCCATCAACAGAATGTGAGTTATTTTTGTTTAAAAACTCAGTATGCTTGGATTTAACCTGGCGCATTTTTCATTTCAGTTGATTTATATTTATTAACATTATATTGATGCTATGGTGAAACGGAAAGTGTTTAGTACGCGTGCCACATGAAGTAAAATTTCGAGTTTAGAAAAGTCTTAAAAGTTGGTTTGGTCCGCGACAAAATTTTCAGAATTTTCTAAACTCGAAATTTTACTTCATGCTTAATCTGGGAGTGGAAAACACTCGTTTAAAAGTTCGATTTAAAATATTTGTAAAAACAACGAATATCAGAAGATTTACGACGTATACAGTATATTGAGGAATGTTTGCCTAAAAAAACTCTCTCTATATCTGAGATAGAAATAAATAATATGTAGTGTAGAAAACATTTTGTGCACGAAAAAAGTTCCAGGGCTAAAAGGGTTAAAGTAAAAATTTATTCTTAGGCATCGCCTCATTGCAGTGTTCAATTAAATCTCCATAGCTATGGTTTTTAGAAATAATACTTAGTCAACATTTTTATTCTCTGGAATAATTGCCTAATTAATATTTTTAAAAATCGTAGCTATGAAGATTTTTAAGATATCTACTGAAACTTTGGGTGAATTTAAAAAAATATTGCTCTTTCAGAAAATGCAAAAATCTAAAAACACCCCATCAATAGATTTTTTACCCGGCGCATTCACCATTTCAGTTGACTCGCATTTATCAACCTAATTTTGATGATATGAAGGTAAAACTCATTAAGTGGTGGGGATATTCTATCATCATTAAAGTGAAACTTTACTCTTAGATATCGTTTTTTTTTTTCAATAGTATATTATTTATAAATTATGATTCTAACAAAACAAAAAATTAGATGAAACTCTAATGGAATTATTATTAAAACTATATTACAGGATTACCACGCCCTACACAAAAAGGTAGAAGGGCAAATAATTTAAAAAAATAATGATAGGATTACTCTGTTTTTTTTTTTTTTTAAACCTTGGATTTTTTTATTATTTAACACATGCTTTTCGTGTGTTAAATAATAACAAATTGGATTAAACTGGTGAAAGCTGCGCCCCTTTTATTTTCTTAATTAATTCAAAGCGCTCGCGTAAAAAAAACGGTCAAACAATGAGAGAGCGTGTTGTGTTTCAAAAGAGCTCGAATTACAATTACATTCGAATTACGTGGTGTTACACAAAATTTTATTCTCTGAATTAAAAAAAAAATAATATAAAAATCTTAAAATAAAACTCGCCCAGTGTGACAATAAGTTGCATATTCATCACGAAATCTACATTAGAAATACGCGGCATACAAAATTAATTTCAACTTTTTAATCATGAAATACACATTCCGATTTTAGAGAAGTGTTAATTTACAATGAAAATAAAATGTAAACATTGAGCGGAATACAAAATTTGTTTCAGTTTTTTAATAAAGAAATACACATTAAAAATTTAAAAAAACTGTAATATTTTACAATGAAAATAAAATGTAAAAATGGTGAAAGATTCAAAATAATACTTGACAAAAAAATCCACCAAATTAATTTTAATTTTATGTGCGTACAATTTATTTTCATTATACGTACATAAAATTAAAATTAATTTGGTGGATTTTTTTATTAAGTATTATTTTGAATTTGAAACATGTTAATGCCCGGTATTATAAACGAATAATAAATCATTAGATAACTATTTGTGGAGTAAATTTATTTACGTAGTAAACTAATATGCAAATAAAATTGCGTATTATAAAGCAAACCTACAAAATAAATAGCAGTTCTAGAAATAAATAATGAGTCTGTCAACCCCCCCAACTCAAAATTTTCAAATAAAAAATATTGCGCCCGAAAGATCTTAACTTGCGCTCACTTCATTTCATTTTCATTTATTAACGGAATATCCTTTTTACATAAAACTATAACAACCTGTAGAAATACAAACACTTAATGTAAATAACAAGGCACTGATCGAGTTCAACTAACAATAATATAAAAATTAGATAGTGTAGAAAGTAAATACAATACATAAATACAGAATTAAAAATTGCATACAACAAAGAAACAAAAATTATTTATCAATATCGGAGAGGCAAATACGGCGCAGACTAGATTTGAACAGTGACGTAGACTGTGCAACTAATATAAAGTTACTATTATTTTGTAATTTATTTGCATAGCGCATAAGTCTATCAATGGGGTTGAACATACCGTAATTTGTAGGATGAAAAGACAAACGAAATAATGGCTTGTGCCTGCAATTAATACCTCTTGGTATATTAAAACACAACTTACATATTAAATCCTGACATTCAATAATCCCATTGACTAGCTTATGCAGAAGACATAAATCCAGTAGAACTCTCCTGTCATGCAGTGATTGAATATTGAGCTCACTGAGCATAAAGCTATGGCTGAAGTTGATAATGTGCCCGCCCATCCTACGATGAATAAGTCTTAAGAATCGACTTTGAACAGTTTCAAGTTGCTGAATCGTAGTTACCGAGTACGGTGACCACACTACAGATGCATACTCAACATGGGGTCGAACAAGCGCAAGGTATAAAAGTTTCACAGTAGTTATACTAAAATCCAATGTAAACCTATTGACAAAACCTAACATTCTCAACGCCAAATTACATATATTGTTAATATGTTTATTAAAATTAAGTGTAGATGTAAATAGTACGCCCAAGTCTTTAATTTCAGTTACAAAAGTTAAAAGATTATTGTTAATGGAATAAGGAAATTTTATACCATTGCCACGACAAAATGATACATGGAAACACTTGTTAATATTTAAGTATAGATTATTGTCAATACACCATTCAGCAACACTGTTCAAGTCCGATTGCAACAAAGTTTGATCCTCGACTGATCTGACTTCTCTAAATATTTTTAGATCATCTGCATACAGGAGAAATCTGCTATGCTTAATCCTAATGCTGATATCATTTATAAATAATAAAAATAGCACAGGCCCACAATGAGATCCCTGAGGTACCCCCGAGGTCACGTTAATACATCTTGATAGACTTGATCCCACGCGTACACATTGTGTTCTGTTGGACAGATAACTTGCAAGCCAATCCAAGCCCAATCCACCCACACCCATAGCATGTAGTTTTTTTAACAATACACCATGCTGCACTCGATCGAATGCCTTGGAGAAATCTGTATAAATTGAGTCAATTTGAAGCCTCTTCTCCAAAGCATCCGACAAAACTGTCTTATATAGCATCAAGTTAGTCACAGTGGACCGCCCTTTAATGAATCCGTGTTGTTCTTCAATGATAATATTTTTACACGCCCACATAATTTGCTGAGAAACAAAATAGTCGAGCATTTTCGGCAATGCCGATTGGATGCATATGCCTCTATAATTCATTACATTTGATCTACAGCCACTTTTGAATATAGGTACCAAAAAACTACGCTTCCAGCAATCCGGGAATACACCGGTGTTAAGTGATGTGGTGAAAATGGCATGGATCGGCTTAGAAAGAGTAAAAACGCAGCGCTTCAAAAAATATTCAGGGATCCCATCCGGGCCCATACTGCATGAATCAGTAAAATGTGATATTTTCTCAAATATATCGTTGAGAGCGATACCAAAATTATTCAAGTTAAATAGTGTATGCATATTAGGTAAATCACAATAAGTGCTCTTAAACGAGTTACAATAGACCGTTGAAAAGTGTGATGCGAATAAATTTACATTCTCATCCAAATTATTTCCAGTATCATTATTTAAAAACATTTGCTCCGGTAAGCCATTGGTGTTCCGGCAAATATTTACGTAATTCCAAAAAAACTTTGAATTCACACCAATATCTCGTTCTAAACCCTGGATATAATTTGTATATAATGCGTTATTAAGTATTTCACACTCCAACCGTATTCTTTTAAATGTCTCATAATCCGATTGCAAGCCACTCATTTTATATAACTTATGGGTTGCTTTCTTAGACTTAATCAAAGTTATTAATTCACTGTTAAACCACGAAGGGTAATTATTAGAGCGTTTTACAAATTTTGCTGGTATAAACCTATTAAAACAATAATATAAAATTTTATTAAAATCATTAACCTTATCATCGACGCTTGAATTAAGGAACACCTCATCCCAATCAATTGAAGCAAGAAAATTATTGATACCAGCATATTCGCCCGATTTAAAATCATAAGACCAATCTTCATACCCATCTACAAAGTTAACTGGCAATAGGGGTAAGCTTATAGAGTACTGAATGTGATGGAAACTTGAACCACATAAAACATCACTGGCACGGCATACAGAGAGATTTAAAACATTGCAGAATACTAAATCTAAAAATACTCCTCTTTCGTTGGGTATACTATTTGCTTGCAGCATATGATGATAATTAAACATATTAGCTAAAACACTTGCAGGCTGACAGTCATTCCTTGTATTCAATACATCATTTGTTTGTTCCCAAAACGCAACAGGTAGATTAAAATCGCCACAAATTATATATTTACAATTAGGGTTGGAGGAACAAATATTATCAATATCATTTGCACTGGTCATGTATTGCTCAATAGCTGATCCCGGTGGTATATATATCGATCCAATTATGTACTCATCAATAATTTTAACAAATAATTGTTCACCTTTGTCACTGCATTCTATTGAGCTACTTGCAAAAACGTTTTTGACAGCAATCAGAACACCCCCACCTCTAGTTTTTGTGCTATTTGTACTATTTCTGTCAGTTCTATAGATATTAAAGTTGGAGAGACCTAATTCGGCGTTCGTTACAGAGTCGTCTAGCCATGTTTCAACTAATATGATAATATCGTAAATAGAGGTTAGGGTGTTTAGCATAAATGATTTTATTTTGCCTTTAAGACCACCTACATTTTGGAAATAAATGTTCAGTTTTTTTCACCCCCGGATTTCACAATCGTTGGAAGACCGTTCACAAACTTGATGGTTATATCGGATTCACCTTCATCTCTGCGCCTTGAGAGTTCTGTCGCTGTAAAATTTTACACCGTTGGTGTCAATTGCTTGCGTTACCTTAAGTACCTCACGTGACTCTTGAGCAGTAGAAAATATAACTTTTATGGGACGTGTCTTTGTTCCTGGTTTTCCCAATCGAAACATTTTAACTGGTTGAAATTTAACTTGAGAGTCGATTATATCAAGTAAGGTACTCTTATCTTTCTCCGCTTTTTCATTAGGCGGTCCTGTTGGTTCAGGAACATCAAAAACAATCACATTGCATGCACGCCTTTGACGCTCTTCAACTTCACGAATAATCTCAGCTTTTGTTGCTAAATCCGATGGGGAGTTTTCCGAAATATTTGTAGTAGCAGCAGCAGCATTCTCTAGGTTTGTAATTCTAGCATTAAGTGATCTAATTTCATCTTTTAAATCATTCAAGGCAGTGCGCACTTCTTCTCTGAATATGGGAAAAAATTCGTTTCTAAATAATGCGCGAATAGTATCAATGAGAGAGGGGTCTGTTGTAGGCGCGTGCGCTTGTGGCGACACATCGCTCAATTCATTTGTTAAGATCATTGATGTTCGCGCAGGAGAACCTGGAGAACGCGACCCAGACTCAGCCGCTGCTGCGCATTCTTTGCATCGATAGTGACGACCATCCACTTTCGCCGATTCAGCAATAAAAAAAGCAATATCCTCCACAGTCAGGTCATTCAGGCAACCGATATGAATGCGCGCGTAACAAATGGAACATTTTAAGACGTTTGAGCGTGGACCGAGATTACGATTACAGCGACCACAAGATAGTACCATTATGTAGGGATTAAACTGCACACGGGATAAACAAAATACAAACTTCACGTCACTGGGTCTGTAGTGACGACTTTAATTTAATACAAACTTAGGAAAGATAGACCACGGATTATAACATAAGAGAACATAGGAGTAATAAAGGAAAGTTTAAAAAATCCAAAAATTGCCCATTTCTGCTAAATAAATATTGAATTTCAAATAAATACAATCTTTAAACTCGGCATAAAATTAATTCTTTTTGTGGTAACTGGAATTTGACATAAAACCAGATACAAATAAATGAACAGAGGTCACTGATCCTAACCTCCAAGTACGCTCAACACAACTCACTCGGAAAAACGGGCTCGCAGATAAATCATCAAAGGATTAACACTATTAACATTGAATTCACTAACTACACTGTTATAATGAGCGATCCATTACATTTAATTTCGCGTAAAAACTCACAAATAATCACGAAAGCGAAGCACGATCACGATCACACACACAAACACACACAATTGCGCCCAAATATTAAAACTTGCGCTGTTAAGGGTAGAAAGTTATAGCGATTTGAAAATAGGGGGGGCTAAGTTGACGCCAGCCCCCCCATCTCGGAATTTTTAACTTTTTCTTTCATAAATACATTCTGTGGAACTTGCGCTGTCGATACCACCTAATTTTACAAGTTGCGCTGCAAAAATACACCCCCTATAAACGAAATAAAGGAGGGTGCCAGCCCCCCACTTATCATTTTTTAAGTTTTATTGCATTGTACACAAAGCTTATAAGTTGCGCTCACTTGCGCCATCGAAATTTCTTCAATATCAGTTCTCATGAAAAAGTTATGGCATATTTTATATATACTCGAATCCAGTGCGCGTATTCCCATAATCTCCATGCAACTACAGAAGAGTAATACAATAAACATACTTAATTCACAACCACTGTCCATCTTCGTCGAAAAGCATACATTATACAACCAAAACAGTAATTTTCTATAATATTTGCATATTCATTCCAGTGCCGTATCATGGTGGAAATATATATTTTTATTACTACTTAAATAATTTTATTTCCAAAACAAATAACAATAATTCGATTCAATTAATAAATATAACTTTAACAATGTATTTAAAATGCATTTCTGCTGATTAGAAAAGTTGCGCTGTTTTCCCAGTAGCGTTACAAATAATTTATTATTTAATTTAATTAAATATTTTCAAAACCAAACGTGAAAATTTAAATTTTTTAAGTGATTTTACTTAAACAATGCATAAGAAATGCATCTATGCCAATGAGAAAAGTTGCGCTGTTTTCCCAGTGGCGTCACAATTAATTTATTATTATTTAATTAAATTAAATATTTTTCAAACCAAACGGAACATTTTAAATTTTCTAAGTGATATTACTTTAACAATGCATAGGAAATGCATTTATGCTAATAAGAAAAGTTGCGCTGTTTCCCCAGTAGCGTCACAAATAATTTATAATTATTGAATTAAATTAAATATTTTCAAAACCAAACGGGAAACTTTGAATTTTCTAAGTGATATTACTATAACAATGAATAGGAAATGCATTTATGCTAATGAGAAAAGTTGCGCTGTTTTCCCAGTGGCGTCACAATAAATTTATTATTATTGAATTAAATTAAATATTTTCAAAACCAAAGGGAAAATTTTAAATTTTCTAAGTGATATTACTTTAACAATGCATAGAAAATGCATTTATGCTAATGAGAAAAGTTGCGCTATGTTCCTAGTGGCGTCACAATTAATTTATTATTATTGAATTAAATTAAATATTTTCAAAACCAAACGGGAAACTTTGAATTTTCTAAGTGATATTACTTTAACAATGAATAAGAAATGCATTTATGCTAATGAGAAAAGTTGCGCTGTTTTCCCAGTGGCGTCACAATTAATTTATTATTATTGAATTAAATTAAATGTTTTCAAAACCAAACGGGAAACTTTGAATTTTCTGAGTGATATTACTTTAACAATGAATAAGAAATGCATTTATGCTAATGAGAAAAGTTGCGCTGTTTTCCCAGTGGCGTCACAATAAATTTATTATTATTGAATTAAATTAAATATTTTCAAAACCAAACAGGAAACTTTGAATTTTCTAAGTGATATTACTTTAATAATGAATAGGAAATGCATTTATGCTAATGAAGAAAGTGGCGCTGTTTTGCCAGTGGCGTCACAATAAATTTATTATTATTGAATTAAATTAAATATTTTCAAAACCAAAGGGAACATTTTAAATTTTCTAAGTGATATTACTTTAACAATGCATAGAAAATGCATTTATGCTAATGAGAAAAGTTGCGCTATGTTCCTAGTGGCGTCACAATTAATTTATTATTATTGAATTAAATTAAATATTTTCAAAACCAAACGGGAAACTTTGAATTTTCTAAGTGATATTACTTTAACAATGAATAAGAAATGCATTTATGCTAATGAGAAAAGTTGCGCTAATTAATTTATTATTATTGAATTAAATTAAATATTTTCAAAACTAAACGGGAAACTTTGAATTTTCTGAGTGATATTACTTTAACAATGAATAGGAAATGCATTTATGCTAATGAGAAAAGTTGCGCTGTTTTCCCAGTGGCGTCACAATAAATTTATTATTATTGAATTAAATTAAATATTTTTAAAACCAAACGGAAAATTTTGAATTTTCTAAGTGATATTACTTTAACAATGCATAAAAAATGCATTTATGCTAATGAGAAAAGTTGCGCAATTTTCCTAGTGGCGTCACAATTAATTTATTATTATTGAATTAAATTAAATATTTTCAAAACCAAACGGGAAACTTTGAATTATCTAAGTGATATTACTTTAACAATGAATAAGAAATGCATTTATGCTAATGAGAAAAGTTGCGCTGTTTTCCCAGTGGCGTCACAATTAATTTATTATTATTGAATTAAATTAAATATTTTCAAAACCAAACAGAAAATTTTGAATTTTCTAAGTGATATTACTTTAACAATGCATAGGAAATGCATTTATACTAATGAGAAAAGTTGCGCCGTTTTCCCAGTGGCGAAAACAAAAAACAAAAACAAAACAAAATTGCAGTTTGTGTAATAATAAATTATTATTTGAAACACAGTTAAACAATTTCATATTCATAGAACCCTTTAACACGGACAGTAAAACATTGAACTTAGTAACTAATTTAGAAAATATTCCGTTTAAACTAAATGTACAGAACAAACTGTTTATTTTACGTGGTATTGTGGGTTTTATACCGGGTTATTTTATAGCATTTTGCAGAAGACATAATGGCTTATGGAAGGAATACAATGACTTGCTTCCAAGCAAAAATCATTGTTCAAGATCAAAAGAAGTAGAGGTTAATATGTTGCTATATACAATGTAGGGTGACCGACGGGAACCATCTGTTTTTGGGAATGATCACTGACGCCACTGGGAAAACAGCGCAACTTTTCTCATTAGCATAAATGCATTTCCTATGCATTCTTAAAGTAATATCACTTAGAAAATTCAAAATTTTCCGTTTGGTTTTGAAAATATTTAATTTAATTCAATAATAATAAATTAATTGTGACGCCACTGGGAAAACAGCGCAAATTTTCTCATTAGCATAAATGCGTTTCCTATCCATTGTTAAAGTAATATCACTTAGAAAATTCAAAATATTTCGTTTGGTTTTGAAAATATTTAATTTAATTCAATAATAATAAATTAATTGTGACACCACTGGGAAAACAGCGCAACTTTTCTCATTAGCATAAATGCATTTTCTATGCATTGTTAAAGTAATATCATTTAGAAAATTCAAAATTTTTCTTTTGGTTTTGAAAATATTTAATTTAATTCAATAATTATAAATTAATTGTGACGCCACTGGGAAAACAGCGCAACTTTTCTCATTAGAATAAATGCATTTCATATGCATTGTTAAAGTAATATCACTTAAAAAATTTAAAATTTTCCGTTTGGTTTTGAAAATATTTAATTTAATTCAATAATAATAAATTAATTATGACGCCACTGGGAAAACAGCGCAACTTTTCTCATTAGCATAAATGCATTTCCTATTCATTGTTAAAGTAATATCAATTAGAAAATTCAAAGTTTCCCGTTTGGTCTTAAAAATATTTAATTTAATTCACCAATAATAAATTAATTGTGACGCCACTGGGAAAACAGCGCAACTTTTTTCATTAGCATAAATGCATTTCCTATGCATTGTTTAAGTAATATAACTTAGAAAATTCAAAATTTTCTCTTTGGTTTTGAAAATTTTTAATTTAGTTCAATAATAATAAATTAATTGTGACGCCACTGGAAAAACAGCGCAACTTTTCTCATTAGCATAAATACATTTCCTATTCATTGTTAAAGTAATATCACTTAGAAAATTCAAAGTTTCCCGTTTGGTTTTGAAAATATTTAATTATATTCAACAATAATAAATTAATTGTGACGCCACTGGGAAAACAGCGCAACTTTTCTCATTGGCATAGATGTATTTCTTATGCATTGTTTAAGTAAAATCACTTAAAAAATTTAAATTTTCACGTTTGGTTTTGAAAATATTTAATTAAATTAAATAATAAATTATTTGTAACGCTACTGGGAAAACAGCGCAACTTTTCTAATCAGCAGAAATGCATTTTAAATACATTGTTAAAGTTATATTTATTAATTGAATCGAATTATTGTTATTTGTTTTGGAAATAAAATTATTTAAGTAATAATAAAAATATATATTTCCACCATGATACGGCACTGGAATAAATATGCAAATATTATAGAAAATTACTGTTTTGGTTGTATAATGTATGCTTTTCGACGAAGATGGACAGTGGACAGTTGTGAATTAAGTATGTTTATTGTATTACTCTTCTGTAGTTGCATGGAGATTATGGGAATACGCGCACTGGATTCGAGTATATATAAAATATGCCATAACTTTTTCATGAGAGCTGATATTGAAGAAATTTCAATGGCGCAAGTGAGCGCAACTTCTAAGCTTTGTGTACAATGCAATAAAACTTAAAAAATGTAAAGTGGGGGGGCTGGCACCATCCTTTATTTCGTTTATAGGGGGTGTATTTTTGCAGCGCAACTTGTACAATTAGGTGGTATCGACAGCGCAAGTACCATAGAATGTATTTATGAAAGAAAAAGTTAAAAATTCCGAGATGGGGGGGCTGGCGTCAACTTAGCCCCCCCTATTTTCAAATCGCTATAACTTTCTACCCTTAACAGCGCAAGTTTTAATATTTGGGCGCAAGTGAGCGCAAGTTAAGACCTTTCGGGCGCAATATTTTTTATTTGAAAATTTTGAGTTGGGGGGGCCAAGTTGACAGACCCATAAATAATTGAATTAGTAGGTTACAGACCGAAATTATACATTTTCATTGTGGCCATAGCTGGAACCACCAATTTGTTAAATTGAATTGTCAATATTTCAAATTGAATTGTCAATCAAATTGAAAATTTAGTATAATTCCTTATAATTATGAAGAATAACCGTGGAATAATACAGAAATACACAGAACAAGAAAAAGAAAGCTTATTAGAAATTATAAAAGACTTAAACGAGTGTTTTCCACTCCCAGACTAAGCATGAAGTAAAATTTCGAGTTTAGAGAAGCCTGAAAATTTGGTTTGGTCGCGTAGCGCGAAGCGCGGAGCAACCAAACCAAATTTTCAGGCTTTTCTAAACTCGAAATTTTACTTCATGCGCCACGCGTACAAAACACTGATTTCAAGTGAAGTTCACTTGTTCACAATATTTCAGTGTTTTCAGTTTTATATACGCGTGGCGCATGAAGTAAAATTTCGAGTTTAGAAAAGCCTGAAAATTTGGTTTGGTAGCTCCGCGCTTCGCGCTACGCGACCAAACCAAATTTTCAGGCTTTTCTAAACTCGAAATTTTACTTCAAGCTTAGTCTGGGAGTGGAAAACACTCGTTTAAAACTTTAGATGGAACTAATTTTGAAAAAGCGTATGCATAAGTATAAACATCCCTGGTTATGTCTGATTTGAAAAACTCTAAGTCTTCGACTCCTTAGAATGTCTTGTGGTTCGAATTAATCACTGTCAGGGAAGATATTATGAGCGAACTTAAATCTGACAGGGATGATATGGTGGACATAATAACCGTAATGAAATTAATAAATTCAAGTAGTAAAATCTAAAGTAATTTTAATAATATAATACACTTTTGACTTTTAACTGTAAAATTATTTCAAGAATAAAATTTACTTGGTAGAAAAACAAACAAATAATTTACTGGGGAGATTTATTAGCCAAATAAAGTTATTTAATGTTTATAATACCGAAATCTTTGGAATAAATTAATTTATTCCTAAAGTAAATTTTGGGAATAAAACGTTTTATAATACCGGGCATAAATGATTTAAAATAATACTTGACAAAGAATCCACATTAACTTTTATTTTACGGAATTTAAGTGCAGTGTTTCCACTCCCAGGTTAGGCTAGGGTAAACTTTCGAATTTAGGAAAGCCTGAGAATTTGGTTTGGTCGCTTCGCGAAGCGGAGCGACCAAACAAAAATCGAGTTTACCCATAAATTATGTGTTTACTTGAAATTGTAAAAAGACGGCAATTCTGTCTGAATTGAAATTGTTAAATTTATTCATTCAACCGTTCTATTTAAAGAACCACATACAATCGGGAATCGATTTCGGAACAGCGCTCGCCCAGATTCCCATTACTTATCCATTATTCCGCGAAATAATCCGTGCATATTTAAAATCCCTCCCATCTGGTCGGTTTTAATGATAATCTTTTGCTTTTAATCAAATACGCTGCTCTCGTTCATTTTTCAAAAGCAATTCGATTGATAATTGGTTAGACCAGAAGCAATCCGGTTAATTAAGGCGGCCGAATTCGATTCGATCCTGTTTATACATTTCGCAAGAGACGATGGGAGAATTACATAACGAATCGGTGGAGAGGGGAAGAATGGGGGATCCCTAATGAGCGGGGCCAATTAGGAAATTGGGAATTGGTTTCGGAATTAATTTAAGAAATAATCATCACGTGTTATAAATATTTTTAAAAAATAGAGCAAAGATTCTTAAATCTAATTATGTACAGTTCTAATTAATAAAAAAGCGTACAACTATTGAACCCCATTTCGACAGTATTTCGCTAATGTGATACTAGCTTTTTTAAATTGTATCTATGTATTCGGTTTTTTTTATTGGCTAACCAGATCTACTGATTTTTTTATAATGTTTTATATTTGGTTGGATACTCTGATTGCAATTTTTACTTTTTCCTTCAAAATATATTTGAGGTTATCTTTTTCACAAGGTTGCCATGTGCTTAATAACCCTATCATAAAGATTTATATTACTTTCAGCATATTATTACCACTTTTCTGTCAAATAATTAATCATTGCAACATGGCGTTCATATATCAATGTTATTACATGACAAACACACAAATGATCACAGAACCTAAGAAAAATTAATCCCAAATCTGGTTGGCCAATAAAAAAACCGAATATAGGTTATTAAATTTGAAGCATTTACCATAGCAACCACTTAAATTATAAAATATAAAAACAAATTAAAATTAATATCGACTTTCTGCAAACATTTTGCCTCATTGAGGCAAGTCTTCAAATATTCATTGAAACAACAACTTTTCGAGCTAATACCCTGACAGATATTTAATTATACAATGAATTATAATTTACATTTATAATGTGAAGCAGTAAGTGTACGCTTTTTTATTGAATAGAACTGTACCTACTTATTATTGACGTTTGTAAACGTAGAAAAGTGACTGTAATTTTTTTCTAGAGTAAATGAAGGATTCATTGCATATCGATTAACCATGATTTTTGAAATTCTGAAAATACAATCAGGGCACAGGTGTATGGGAGGCACGAATCTAAAGTTCGTTGGTTAAGGCGACGTACCGCTTGGCCGCAAAAAGATTTTTAAGTTCCACTTTTGAGGTTATACCGGGCTATCATTAATTCCCGAACCCCACGTGACCAAAAATAATAGGCAACCAAATGTACAAGGTGGTATGGCTCACACAAAAATTCCCTAGATTTAAAAATATTTATTCGCCGGCGTATTTTTATGACGACTGAAAATATTATATTTAAAATGATTAAAAAATAGGCTCATCTTCAAAAATGTAACTAATTTTTATTATTTTTTTTTTCTTAAACACGAACAGAACATACAAAGTTAACAACAAATAAAGAAACAACAAATATTAAACCTAATAACTAAAAAGATTAATAGCTTAAAATTAAAAAAAAAATATAATAAGTGTTCTATATGTCCTCCTTCTTCTCTTACACATAAATTTATCCTACGCCGCATATTATCAAACACATGATGGAGTTCATTTTCGGTGATATTTTGTACCTCTTGCATAATTGCTACTTCTAAATTTTCGAGAGTATGGATCCTATTTTTGAAGATATTACTTTTTATTCGACCAAATAGATTATAATCTAAAGGTGTCAAGTCTGGACTGCGAGGAGGCCACACACCTCTACTAATTATTCTGTTTTCATAAAATTCAGCTAAATACCGAATGGTTGCATTTGCAGTATGTGCTGTGGCCCCATCTTGCTGAAAATAGCGCTATCGAAGCTCATCGTCGTGCATTTGTCCAATAGCTTCTTCTAAAATTAACCGATACCGTTCAGCAGTGATAGTGTCTCTAAAAAATATTGGGCCAATTATCCTTCTCCTAGACATAGCTATCCAAATTCCATGCTTTTGGGGATGCAGAGGTCTTTCCTCCAATACATGGGGATTTTCTGTCGCCCATGTCCTGTAATTTTGGCTGTTCACGTACCCAGATAAATGTATCCACGCTTCATCAGAAAAAAACGTAAGATCAAGTACGTCATCATTATTTAACTGTTCATTAAACCACTGGCAGTATCGTACTCGCTGAATAAAGTCTGGTGGATGGAATTGATGCACTACTGAGACTTTGTAAGGATGCATATTTAGTGATTTTGTGAGTGCTTTATGGCAGGTTCCAACAGAGAGTCCTATAAAGAAGCACATTATTAATTCACGGTTAATTTATACTGGAATTTTTAAATATAAAAACCCCAAACAATAGGATTTGTTTTACCTGATTGGGCTGCCAATTTCGGTACGGATTTCTTAGGACTTCGTTCCATCCTCACTCGAATATCTTCGACAACATCATTAGTTAAGACTGTCGGTCTACCAGTGGATTTTCCTTTGCAAATGCAATGTTTGTCTTCATATCTTTTAATAAGAACTTGCTTATGATGTTTAAAAGTATCATACGCAATTACCGCATCTGGAAATTCTTCATGAAACTGCTCAATGCAAGACTGCAGAGAATAACTCCAGTTGCCGTCAATATTACGTGAAGCACTACGAAAATGTGCCATCAAAATAAACGCGTCTTGCTCCGTTGTAAATACCATTTTCGCAGTATTTGCTTATCCTAGCAAATTGACTCTGCAAAATAAATAGAAATAAAACTCAATGTTTCAGAATAATTAAACAATTTTTGCTTACCTGAAAATTCCGGGCGAATCTTGTAAGATCTCAAAGGTTGGTTTAACGATGCACCGCGCATAAACGTTTATATCAAATTTGACTTTAGTAACGTTTGGTTACTTTTTTCAAAGCCTCCAACGTACAAATACAATAATTTACGCGGCAATTTTAAATTTAGTCACGTGGGGTTCGGGAATTAATGAAAGCCCTGTATATGGTCGTATTTTCGGCTAAATAAGCACATTACTGATACAAATTACACACATGATAAAATTATCTCCATAATGAGGACGTAATTCATCCATTTTGTAGTGTTATCTTTATTAATTCAGCCAATATCACGATATTAGTTTTACGCTAGAATTGACGTCTACTGACGTTTAAAATAATGAATATATAAATCGAGATTGATTATTAAATCATAGGTATTTTAATTTACGATATAAAAAATAGATGGCACCTCCGTACGATAACTAGGATATTTACTGCAATAATAAAATATTAACAAATAATATAACAATATAATAATAATAATAATAACAGTTCTTTATTCCAATAAAGAATAGGGTCAAATCAAGATTAATACATATTATGTTTCTCTAGAAAAATATTCATGCATATTATATGGTTCTAAGTCAAGTAAGAACTCTTTAATAGATTGTTTCCAGCTCGAAAACGTATCCGATTTTTGTATGTTTGTGGGCAGACTATTGTACAATAACACCTACAAATATTACTTTTATATTTAATTCACTGTTTTTACTAAAATTAAATTAGTACGGCATATCCAGTTTGGTTAGTAGACACACAGCTAAATTTAAATACAATTAAAATAATTTAATAGAACCACATAAGCAAGCAAAATTATCTGATTTAAGGCTTAGTATAGAAACACATTTTTATATAAAATAATAAGATGCAGATAAACATTGTATTATGCTTAGGCGATTTTACATGTTTTTAAGTTAGGTTAGTAGAATGGTTTGCAATAGAATAAATTGCGTATGTCTCTTTCCAGACGATGACTATTCCACATACTTCTAGATTAGTTTAGGAAAAAGGTGTTCAATAGAGTAAACTGCGTAAGTCACTTTGCGCACAGTAACTATTCCACATATTTGTAGGTTAGGTAATGTTAGGAGAAAGGTTTGCAAGAATAAATTGCTTAAATCTCTTTCCGTACATTAATTATTTTACATACTGCTAGGTTAGGTTAGGTTAGGAGAAAAGTTTGCAATAGAATAAATTGCGTAAGTCTCTTTGCGTGCACGGCATAGCCCCTGAATATTTAAATATTAACATTAATATTTTAGATCATTCCTAAAGATGTCGATGACAGTTTTCGTAAACAGTTAATATTTATTACATTTTAATACATCTAGCGCCATCTATTTTTTTATCGTAAATTAAAATACCTATGATTCACTAATCAATCTTGATTTATATATGCATTATTTTAAATAAACGTCAGTAGACGTCAATTTTAGTGTAAAATTAATATTGTGATATTGAGTGAATTAATAATAATAATAATAATAATGTTTATTGGTGCTAATATCATTTACATGTTTTACACAGGTCATAGATCTTAGCAATTAAATTTAGAGTAATCATGGTAATAGCAGATGAGATATAATTTTGTCTAAAATGTATAAATGAATTACCGATAAATAATATAAGGTAATGAAGATAACACTACAAATTGGATAATTTACGTCATCATTTTAGAGATAATTTCATCATGTGTGTAATAGGTATCCCTAATGTGCTTATTTAGCCGAAAATACGACCATATATAACCTCAAAAGTGGAACTTAAAATTTAATTTGCGGCCAAACGGTAAGTTGCCTTAACCAACGAAGTTTAGATTCGTGCGTCCAAAACACGTTTACCTCGATTCCGTTTTCAGAATCTCAAAAATCAAGGTAAATCGATACACAACAACCCCAAACTAAATAGCTCCAAAAGATTGGATAAAATTCGTGTTAATTCACAATGCAGTAGTGTAATTTCTTTTCCCCCGAATGTAATTTACACGTTTTAACAATTTCCTTTGTGAGCTTGATGGTGTTTTATTATTTTCGCTGTGGGAAGAATGCTTAATTAGATGTGTGCTTTTGTTGTGGGCGTATGTGTGAAGAGCAATTAGCTGAGTAAATCTCGTAACATGGCGCTTATTATGTGGCGCTAATTAGATTCTCTCAGGTTAGACTCGTGTCTGCATAATCATATTCTGTCGATTAAATCATGCAATTTGATGTTCACACAAGACGTAATTAGAATTTAGATCGACACATCCGTGTATCTACTAACTTGATGTATTCATCCTTAAAATTAAATATATAGCGAGCTTTTTATTCTCTATGTATACTCTAATAAAACGCAAATCAAACGCATTCTACCAATTGTTTGAAACAATGATTGTAGACAACCTAATACGTATAATGTGTATTGCGTTGCTTCTATATTAGAATTCAGTTCGACACACCCATCTAAGTTACTTAATGTATTCATCCTCAAAATTAAATATATACCGGGTGTTGACTTGGCGGACGCAACATAGGAAATCGCATGTTTTTTTAAAGTGTTCAAATGTTGGCTTCCCTATTTATTTTAGAGACAAAATGTATTTCACTTTATTATAGAGGAAAAAAATTCTAAATTAATAAATGTTCACACTTAACACTTTACTTCTCTAAGTTAAAATAATTAAGAAAAAGTAATGTGATTTTATAAAAATAATGACATACCATGGAATTGATACAATAATTGCGGATATTCCCTGTTTTTTTAAGCTCAATTTGAAGCCATAAACAAGTGTTTTCCACTCCCAGACTAAGCATGAAGTAAAAGTTCGAGTTTAGAAAAGCCCCGTGAAAATTTGTCGAGGGTCGCGCAGCGACCCAAGACAAATTTTCTGGGCTTTTCTAAACTCGAACTTTTACTTCATGCGCAACGCGTATAAAACACTATAATATGGTCAAATTTATGTATATTCGAACTTCACTTAAAATCTGTGTTTTAACGCGTGGCGCATGAAGTAAAATTTCGAGTTTAGAAAAGCCCAGAAAATTTGTCTCGGGTCGCTGCGCGACCCTCGACAAATTTTCACGGGGCTTTTCTAAACTCTAAATTTTACTTCATGCTTAGTCTGGGAGTGGAAAACACTGGTTTAAAGCTTCAAATTAAACTCTTTTAAAAATCAACGAATGTCAGAAAATTTACAGTTAAAATAATTAAGAAAAAGTATTGTTATTTTATAAAAATAATGACATACAATGGAATTGATACAATTGCGAATATCCCCTGTTTTTTTTTTAATTTAATTTAAAGCTTTAAACAAGTGTTTTCCACTCCCAGACTAAGCATGAAGTAAAATTTAGAGTTTAGAAAAGCCCCGTTAAAATTAGTCGAGGGTCGCGCAGCGACCCTCGACTAATTTTCTGGGCTTTTCTAAACTCGAAATTTTACTTCATGCGCCACGCCTATAAAACACTATAATATTGTCAAATTTATGTATATTCGAACTTCACTTAAAATCTGTGTTTTAACGCGCGGCGCATGAACTAAAATTTCGAGTTTAGAAAAGTCCAGAAAATTTGTCTCGGGTCGCTGCGCGACCCTCGACAAATTTTCACGGGGCTTTTCTAAACTCGAAATTTTACTTCATGCCTAGTCTGGGAGTGGAAAACACTCGTCTAAAGCTTCAAATTGAACTCTTTTAAAAATCAACGAATCTCAGAAAATTAACAGCTAAAATAATTAAAAAAAAGTAATGTGATTTTATAAAAATAATGACATACAATAGAATTGATACAACAATTGCGGATATTCCCTGATTTTTTTAAATTTAATTTAAAGCTTTAAACAAGTGTTTTCCACTCCCAGACTAAGCATGAAGTAAAATTTCGAGTTTAGAAAAGCCCCGTGAAAATTTGTCGAGGGTCACGCAGCGACCCGAGACAAATTTTCTGGGCTTTTCTAAACTCGAAATTTTACTTCATGCTGAGTCTGGGAGTGGAAAACACTCGTTTAAAGCTTCAAATTGAACTCTTTTAAAAATCAACAAATGTTGAAAATTGACAGTTAAAATAATTAAGAAAAAGTAATGTGATTTTATAAAAATAATGACATACCATGGAATTGATACAACAATTGCGGATATTCCCTGTTTTTTTAAGGTCAATTTAAAGCTTTTAACAAGTGTTTTCCACTCCTGGACTAAGAATGAAGTAAAATTTCGAGTTTAGAAAAGCCCCGTGAAAATTTGTCGAGGGTCGCGCAGCGACCCGAGACAAATTTTCTGGGCTTTTCTAAACTCGAAATTTTACTTCATGCGCCACGCGTATAAATCACTATAATATTGTCAAATTTATGTATATTCGAACTTCACTTAAAATCTGTGTTTTAACGCGTGGCGCATGAAGTAAAATTCTGAGTTTAGAAAAGCCCAGAAAATCGGGTCGCTGCGCGACCCTCGACAAATTTTCACGGGGCTTTTCTAAACTCGAAATTTTACTTCATGCTTAGTCTGGGAGTGGAAAACACTCGTTTAAAGCTTCAAATTGAACTCTTTTAAAAAACAAGGAATCTCAGAAAATTAACAGCTAAAATAATTAAGAAAAAGTAATGTGATTTTATAAAAATAATGACATTTTTCTTGTATAGTGTAAATTATTTCAAAAACATTTACTTCAATCAAGTGACTACGATATCTTTTACCATTTTTACATCCGCAGTTGTTGTTTCATGGAATTGAAACATGTCATTATTTTTATAAAATCACATTATTTTTTCTTAATTATTTTAACTTAGAGAAACGTAAAGTGATAAACGTTAACACGAATGAATTCAGAATTTTTCCCTCTACAAAAAATTTGTTTCTAAAATAAATAGGAGACCGAAAATTTGGACATTTCAAAATTTACATGGGATTTTCTATGTTGCGTCCGCTAAGTCAACACCCGGTATAACAATATAATGTATTCGTTATTAACTCTTACAAGTGGTACATTTGTCATCATATTGGCAAAATGGAAGCCAGAGCTTTTTACCCCCCATTGTACCAATTGTTTGAACCGATAATTATAGGCAACCCAATATCTTTAATGTGTATTTGGTTGCCACTATTATCAAATAAGTATGAAAAATAATAATAAAGAAATCTTAAATGGGAACCCTTATTTTTAATTACAGATTTAGATAAAGCGTAAAAATGTAAGTAAGTTTTATCTAAACTCATTTTTTGTTATTTTGATAGATGGCGCTGCAATCAACAAATTGTTTTTATTATGTAAATTTCTCGAAACCAATGAAAGCGGTGGGCGCTCATGCGCTCAAAATAAATATAAATAAAATCTATAAAATACACAGAAATAAATAAAATTTTTAAGGCTATAATTGAAATTTGAATTTCGTAACGTAATATTTCAATATATCAAATATAAAAAAATAGATTTGAAATATTTATGTGTATTTTTTTATTGAATTCAATTCTAATTATTTTAAATAATTTCTGATCATTTTGAACTTTCGCAGTTATTTATTAAGGTTTATTTTACATAAACTTTTCCAATTTGTTCGTCAAAGTTTAGTAGCACACAAATAATGCACAGGAATTTGTTTGCGTTCTAAATTTGAAGTGAGAAATAACATTCTCAACTCTATTTATTTTACGTCATAAATTTGACAATAAATGAAATTGCAATATAAGTTCCTGATTGATCGTCTAACGAGGGTTTCCACTCCTAGAATAAGCATGAAGTAAAATTTCGAGTTTAGAAAAGCCTGAAAATATGGATTTGCTGGGGCGCGCCAGTTGTAACCAATTAACTAATTGGTTACAGTAAAATAAATTTAGTATGTCAATTATTATCAATTGTTTGATTTTGTTGATTGCAATGTTTTTAAATAAAACTTACTTACTTTTCCACGCTCTATCCAAATCTGTAATAAAAAATAGGGATTCGCATTTACGATTTTAAAGCTACCCTCTCTTCAGCCTTACCTGGGGGTGGGTGGGGTTAAATTTTCATACAGAATTGAAAATCATTAAACTTTTATTTAAAACATGTTTTTATTCGGCGCATGGTTCTGAAGATATTCCAGGTGGTACTTTAAAATGGGACACCCTGTATAATAAATATATTTAAAAAAAGCATCTATAATAAAATAAAAACAACAGAGAAATACGCAAATGAAAACAAACATTTATTTAACAAACAGAGAATAATTATTAATTAGCTTTTTTGTAACTTTAGCTGTAAAGTTTTTATAAAGTTTCTAAAAAGATTTTAACTTATTGTCAAAATTCTATTTTTTTTCAAGTTTTAATTATTATTATTTAATAAAGAAACAAAACAATCTGTATATTGAAATATTATGTATATTCAAAAATAATTATCATTAGATTCATACGAATTATTCTATTTTGTTTTGTTTGAATTATCATTATTTTATAAAGAAACAGAAACCAATCTGCGCATCGAAATATTATGTATATTCAACAATAATTATTAACTTTATTATATTTAAAAAAATAAGCATTTACACTCTTTTTTACAGATTACCTAAATTTTATTGTTCAAAATCAAACAAGTTCTAAAATTGGACTTGTTTGATTTTATTTTATTGTGGCTTAGATTGCGAAGACATAAAATGGCAAAAAATGTTTCCTTAAAGTATATACAGTATGTTTGATTTATTGTGACACAGCACATATGTCCGTTATTAGTACAGATAGAAAAAAAAGTTAAAGACAAAAGTTTTAGTATTTGTTATGATCTATTCAATCGTAATGTCAAAAAAACAGTTGAAAATCAAATAAACACGTGAAAGCTATTAGTTTCATTTTCTTTAATGGAACACCCTGTATATTTTGTTTATTTCAAATAGGCATTAATATTAGCCTTATAATGATACCACATAAGTACCCCTTTATTATAGAAATAAGACGACAATTGCCAATAAATGAAATTTATCAGTTGACATGAATAACTATTTAAAGTGTCTTTTCAAAATGACGTCCGTTGTTTGCAATACATTCTTCACATCTCTTCATTAAATTTCGTCGTGCTTTTTGCAACATCCTTGGTGTTATTTGGCCACATGCCATACGAATACGATTTTTCAGATCGTCTAGATTTTCTGGACGGGTAACATAAACTTTTTGCTTTAAAAATCCCCAAATAAAAAAATCTAAAATAGACAGATCTGGCGATCTTGCTGGCCAGTTTATGGGGCCACCATTTGCAATCAATTTCAAACCAAACTTTCTTTCCAAAATATCTTTGACATTTCTTGCGTTATGGGGAGGAGCTCCATCTTGTTGGAACCACATATCTCGACGTATTTCTAGGGGGATATCATCTAAATAATCTTCAAATTCTATCGTAAGAAAGTTGGCATATCGCTCCGCATTCAACGTTCCTTGATAAAAAAATGGTCCTATTATGGTATCACCTAACACACCAAGCCACACATTAACTGCAAATCTTTGTTGGAATCTGCATTCTTGAATTTGACGTGGATTCTCAGTATCCCAGTAATGGTCGTTTTTTTCGGTTGGAGATTCCGTTGTTGTTGAAATTTGATTCATCACTCCAAAGAATTAAATTTAATAAATGTTGATTGTTGCTAAGCCAATTACAGAATACTATCCTCCTGTCAGAATCACCATCTCTTAAACCTTGTACTAACTTAATTTTATATGGTCTCATTTTATGTTTTCTCAGAATAGAAAATATTTTATGCATACTTATTCCTAAGTCAGCCACTGCTTCGCGTATTGAATTACGTGGATGTGAAATAGGCCAATATCAATACTTCACTATTATCTTCTCTTTCTTGTCTTCTCCTTCGTAATTTATTATTAAAACACCCATTTCTCTGTAAATTTTGTTGAAGTCTTGCAAAAGTGCAATAATGTGGTTGTCTTTTTTCTGGATACATGTTTCCATAAGTGATACTAGCTTCTCTAGAATTATCGTTGTATCTAACGAAGACCTTTAGCATATCCATTTTTTCATCATTAGAATAGTAATTATCACCCATCTCTAAAGATTTGAATCAACAACACGCAAGACGGGAAGTTACTACACCACTTTGACATTAAAGCGTTAACAAATTGTTTTATGTCAATTGTTATCCATGGCAACTGATAAATTTCATTTATTTGCAATTGTCGCGTTATTTGTATAATGAAGGGGTACTTATGTGGTATCATTATAAAGCTAAGGTTATTACCTATTTGAAATAAACAAAATATACAGGGTGTTCTATTAAAGAAAATGAAGCTAATAGCTTTCACGTGTTTATTTGATTTTCAATTGTTTTTCTGACAATGCTACTGAATAGATCATGAAAAATACTAAAACTATTGTCTTTAACTTTTTTTTCTATCTGTACTAATAACGGACATATGTGCTGTGTCACAATAAATCAAACAGACTGTATATCCCAATTTCTACGCTCTAAAGGTATTCGTTGTTTTTTTTTTTCAAGTGACCAATTTTAAACTTCTAACAAGGGTTTCCGCTCCTTGGTTAAGCATGAAGTAAAATTTTCAGGCTTCTCTAAACTCGAAATTTTACTTTATGCGTCACGCGTTTAAAACTGAATTAATGCGAAGTTCAAAATTTACTACTTATTAGAAATGTGAATGATGCTCAACATTTTTGCATATATACAGATATCTATAACAAAAACAGAAGCTGTCTGTTTAAATAAAAAACAATTAAAACAGTATTTCAAATTTTTAAACTTTTAAAAATGTAAAAAATTTGAAAATCAAATCATGTATCAAAATAACTTGATTTTGCAATATTTTAAGTATTAATTTTGGTCCTCGAAGAAATTTAGGTTGGCCAGAAATATGTTAGGGCATGAAATCGTGCTTAATTTGAAAAAGATACAAAAATATATATTAACTATATTTTTACAATAAGTATTCTACATACCTGCAGGAAAATAGTCCGTTACATAGAATTAAAATTTATCACTCAACTTTCAAATTATCCTATTTACAAAACGGCATAATTATATTTGCTTTATTGTGCATAACAACACATCTCAGCAAACGCCAACTTCGAACTAAAGCAATTATGTGATTAGCACCTTTCTTTAAGGATTATATGCACTAATGATCTCCCTGTCCCTTCCACTAGTCAAAATTCTCGTAATCGAAATTACAAATTTTCAGATTTTGACCGGGTTTTCGGGATTTGGCCCCATGGTATGACGTCTCAAATTCGTCTTAATTTCTATCATTCGAAACTGTTTAATTTCCAAGTAGGCCATGAATAAAGAAGATAAGTCATATGTTTTTGAAAATTTAAGTTAAAATAAATTCTTGAACTTTCGTTGCATTCACTTCATCCAACATTTTCAATTTTAATATAATAAAAACCCTTAACTTTTAAATGCCCAGTTGCTCCAGTAACGTTGAACTTGAATTCAAGCCGAACTGAAGTTCAAGATGACAGTTCCTATTGTTCTAATGTCACTTTGAACTCGAGTTAAGAGTTGAGCTGGCTCAACTCTGAACCCGAGTTCAAAGTGGCATTGGTTTGGTGAACTGGCCTTTAAACTGGTATAAAAAAGCTAAGTGTTTTTTTTTTATATCAACATTATACTAAAATCATTTGATTTGTTTTACTTATTTACGTATTTAATCCGACTAGAATCGGCCTCTAGCCATTTTCGAGGAGTGTCATGGCATGGTTTTAAATATCGATTGTTTCATTGTTGATTTTCATTAAAATTTCTCGACGAGAAAACAATTCGTTCGACAAAATTTAATTACACGCTTTAATGCCAAATGAAAATTTACGTGGGAGATTTCGCCTCACGCTGGCTTTATGAAAACACGCTCGTATTCTCCGGTAAAATAAGCAAATATTTAATATTTTTAGAAAGTTCTTGTAACATAAACAAAGTACTAATTTTATGAAAACACTCCCAATTTATTTTTAAATACTGTGCGGTAAATACAGAGAACATACATTATGTATATTTAATAGAAAAATCCCAGTGTGTGATTATTATATCACACACTGGGATTTTTCTATTAAATATACATAATGTATGTCCTCTGTATCATTCATTCATTGAAATCATAGAAAGAAGTGCAGAATTTTATCGAAAATCAATTTTCGAAGTTAACTCTATAATTACTCGTCTATTAGTGGTTTAATGAATAATAATTGTATTTATTTATTTATGTTATTCACCTTTACAGTTTACATATATTCTAGATGTCTTTAATAAGACAACAAGCAAAGAAAAATAATTATAATAATAAGTATTTATTGCCCAACAGGACATTTTCCAATTATAAGACAATGTAATAATAAAAACACAATAATTTCATGAAATTAAAGAAACCAATTTAGATATTGATGTTAATATTTATTTAATACTAGAAAGCAATTTCAATCCTTGCGTGGGAAATGCAATTGAGCTAGAGCTATAAATTATTAACCCAAATATATCGATTGATTGGTTTTAACAAAAAAAAAAACACTTACTCGATATAAAATAATCCCAAAAGGAATCCTCGCGGTGTGTCTGATATTCGTTAATCCAACACACTCACAAAACTCAGCGAAATATTTCAATTTCTTGTGAAATTAATAAAGGTCTCCACACTAAATCCTGTTCATTATTTATTCGCACTAAAATCAAATGTAATCACTTAACTTATTTATTCAGTCAACGGAGTTCATTTAATGCATTGACTATAATATTATAGATGCAGAAAAAAAACGTATGTTTTTCACGAAATTACGAAAATGTCAACGTGTTAACTTCATAATACGCGATTTACTAATTCTTATCCTTTCTGTTTTCTTATATATATATTCACATTTAGTAGGTATAGTCTGCAACTTTCACAGAATGCTAATGATTACTTTTAAAATGTGTGCAACTTTCACAGAATGTTAGTGATCATCTTTCAAACATGTGCAACTTTCATAAAATGCGATTAGATGTAGTACGGATAGTTCGCATCTGCCGCTCAAAATGTGGCTAGTTCACCGTTCAAATTTTACGTACTAAATTTAGTTTGCAACTTTCACAAAATGCTAGTATGTTCTCATTCAGATGGACTACGTATAGTGTACAACATTTACAAAATACACTATGTTTCGTATAGCTTACAACTTTCACAAAATGCGTCTTGCACTATATTTTGTATAGCTCGCAACTTTCACAAAACGCAAACTATTATTCTCTCACGCGTGGTGAGTATAGGCTGAAACTTTCGCAAAATGCGAGTTGAAAATTCAACAATTTCGCGAATTTTCGCGAAACGCGGTGCGGTCTATTTTCATCTCACATGTATGTAGTGTGTGCATAATGTGCGTGAGAGAGCGTCGCGACGCCGGCGTCCGGACCAGAACGCAGCCGGGATGCGACTGGGGATGTTGTGAACGTGCCTCTCTCTCATCGGGGTGAGAGAGACGCGCGCCTGGACCGGCCTAATCGATCGCACTCTGTCCCATTCCTGATCATCAGGAATAAATAGAAACAGAATTTGGAAACCCACACACGAAAAAAATCCTGGGTTTTCCGATACCTCCGCTTTTTGATTTATTTTCTGAAAGAGTTGTTTTGTTTAGATTTTGAGTGCGTTTCATTTAATTTTTGAGAGGTGTAAAGCAGGAATATCAGGGATAACGCAGACGGTGCGTCCCTGGGGAACCTGCACGCTTAATCCTAATTCCGAGCATTCCTATTATGTCTACAGTAAATTGGGGTGAAGGGGGGAACTGAAGGAAGGGGATTTTCATTCACTTTTCACTACGATTATCTCAATTTTCAACTTCAATTTATTTTTAAAATAAACCGATTTTTATAAATTCTTCAAAATGTAAACATATTATAGTCATTTATTTATAACTAAAATTCTTCACATATTTTGCAATATTTGAAAACATTTTTTAATGTGAAAATTTTAAGCCATACATAATGAGTGAAAGTGTTGCAATATTTGAAAACATTTCTTCAATGTGAAGAATTTTAGCCATAAATAATGACCAATGAAGATAAGAACAATATTTCTACAATATGACGAGTTTTGTGTTATTGTCAAGATGAATAAAGTGTATTTAAAACTTTACACCAAATCAGTGTTTAATACGCCTGGCACATGAAGTAAATATTTCGAGTTTAGAAACGCCTGAAAATCCAAACTTTCACGGGCTTTTCTACACTCGAAATATTTACTTCATGCTTAATCAGGCTTAAATATGAAGATATGAAAGTATGAAATCAAACTAAATACTTACTTAATTGTAGTTTAAATATAATTTAATATTAAATTTTAGTTGATTTAAAGAAAATTAATAATCATTAGATGTCTAATAATTGTTATAATATTCAATTAGTCTAAACCAGTGGTCTCCAAACTACGGCCCGCGGGCCAAATCCGGCCCGCGACTTGCATGAATCCGGCCCGCGGTTGTTTGTAATTTTTTTTGTAAATGTCATATTTTGAAATATTGTAACAATTGTTCCTTAAATTTTTCATAATTTTATAAAATTAATCGGATCTTGGCCGACTTTATTATGTAGAATTGTATTTGTGGCCCGCGAAGAAGATAGTTGGGAGACCCAGGGTCTAAACAAAAGTGACTTTATCTTACTTTATACAGAATTCAAATATCATGACAAGTTATTTAAAACAGTTAAGCTGTTTAAATTTTATAAAGAGAAATTTCTTTCCTTTCGGCGAAAGTTTACACAAAAATCGACAGATTATTCAATTTTTAACTTAATTATTCTAACAAGTGTTTGCAATCCCAGATTAAGCATGAAGTAGAATTTCAAGTTTAAAAAAGCCTGAGCGTTTGGATTTGAAAGCGTAGCGTCTAACGAATAAAACAACCGATTTCAAGTGAAGTTTAAAATATACTGCTTAGGTTTGCACTCTCGTTAATATTTTTTACAATTGTTTATTTTAAGTGTATTTTCACTTTGCAGAAGAATTACAGAAAAATCAGAAGTATTTTCTTACACTGTAGGAGAGTAAGACATTCACAGGCAAACGCTTTATATATTTTTTAATTTAACCATTCCATTATTCTCGACACAATAAATTTCAGACTTCCCTGAATGCAAAACATTAAAAGTAAAGTTTAATACACTTAGTTTACACAATTATAAATAATAATATATTTTTCGCTATAACATTTTATCGTATTTATTTATACTTACTTATTTTTATACTTACTCGTTCGTCTGCACATGATGCCATCTGGGATATAAACCTAGAACTCGTTCGTCGAGCCGGTAAAGTAGAATCCCTTAAAAGTATTAAAGTTCTGGGGTTTATATCTAGATGACGCAAAATGTAATTAAAGTCGGTAGTAAAAATCTAGATGGCGTTAATTCAAATTGAAGTGGGTAATAAATATTCCTTAAAATAATTATTCTTTATTTATAAATCGCGGATTTAAAACAAATTACGAATTCTTAAAACCGAATTCATTCAATTTTACGACAATAAACTTATATAAATAACAAAACTTATTAAATTCAAATAAAATTTACCTTACAGTTTAGTAGATGGCTCCTAGATAGCGCTAACAAAATCCAGGAGTAAAACTTCATATTTTTAAATGTGCGTTTTAAACAATGAATTAAAGGTTTGTTTAGTTTGTACTGCACTAAGTTGAACCAAGTTCAAGTTTGTGAAGGCACAGTTCAAGTTAGTGTAACTTCACATATCGATCAACTACTTCCGAAACCTAGTGACAATTTAAAAAAAATTTCTTCGCAAGTCAGATAATATTAACATACCAATATTAGTATAAACAATCTACTCAAAATACTTTATAAAAAATCACTTATGATGAAGTTATACGTACCATAAAAAAAATCAGGAGGATTACGCAGCTCATTAATTAGTGTTTTGTGTCACCTGTAAAATTTGACATTTTGGACTTACGAGGTTTCGGAAGTAGTTGATCGATATACAATTGCAGATATCGAGTTAATATCACGAACAGATTCATTGTAAAGTGCTGCACTAGTAACGAACTGACTTAAAGTAATATAAGACATAAACGTATAACTATTTGTATGAATTCATCTACGTAGACAGATTTAATGAACATGCTGTTCGTAAGTCCTTGTATGAATTTCATATTCCATGTATAAAAAACGAATTCAAGTAAATCTTCATGATAAAGACAAATATTTACAAGGGCATTTTTATGGTAAAAGAAAAGGTAACCAATGTATGTACAAACAACTTCTTTTATTGATAAAAATAACCAGAATAAAAACTGTACGTTTCACATTTTACAGCTTTAATTACATTTTGGTAGAAAAATAAATAGAAAAACCATATCTACATATTGTACACAAATCAAGCCATTATTGTTTTCTATACTTTTTTCACAGAACTTTTGAGGCCAGTACACAATCAAAATAGAAACGAAAACTAGAACGAGAAGCAAGTTTAATCATAGGGTTTTACATGTTAACATGCGCAACGCACCTTCCCGTTCTCGGGCCCGAGAACAAGAAGGCGTTCGGTTAAACATGTTAACATGGAACACCTTATAATTCAGCATTCTTGCTGTTCTAGTTCCCGTTCCAGTTCTTGTTTTCGTTTTTACTGTGAACCGCCCTTTATTATTACTTAAAATTAAAGCTCAATTTATATTGTTTTTAAATTATAGGTTTGTTGTTACAAGTAAATGTATGACGGACTGTTCCCCAAGTGGCATCGGACGGACCTCCCTCAAGCTCAATTTATATTTCTCAGCATTTCCCTTTTGATGGTTATGTAAATTTCAAATATGAAATACAACTTTAACTAGAGCTTAAATTTTAGGCAAATGTCGTATAATCGGCTGTTTAATCACACAAAAAACCATTTATATATTTATTTTTCGCAAAAAAAACTAACATCTCGGAAAAGACATCCATTTTTTTATTGATCAATGTTTTGTTAAACAAAATGTCCAAACCAGAATTGCACTTACAGAATATGTAACATACACCGACGACAGTTTATTAAGCAAGCTCTCGTCTTATTGTGAAGCTAAAGAGTTTTTAGAGAAGAGTTTTTGTTTGATGAAAAGTGGTTAGATTTTTTTTTTTCGTTTCGTTTATTCGGTCTGTCGCAGTTTCGCCAACCGCGAGGACAGCTCGTCTTGTTCGTTTGCCATTTGTGTGGTCGTTCCAGAGGCTATCGACTGCGTGTCCACACCTTCCGGTAATTCCATTTTTAATTCCAATCTAATAAAAAGCAAAGAAAATTGTAAATAATTTTATTCCTTTATTATCTAAGAATATAATAGGTTATGAATTAATATTTTTAAGGTCTTGTTAACCAAATTAACTTAAGTCTAATTTAAAGTACATATGGATGAATGTAACTTAAACACAATTTAAGCTAATCTTGGCTGGCTACTACTAAACAACTGTCCAAAATTTTGATCTGTCAATATCATGCAATATAATAATAATATGTCAGCCTAACAAGGGTGGCTATTTATAACACTAGTGCAATTTATGATCGGTAAGCAGTCATGCAGAAATGATGTAATATTGGAAAGAATTGACCATTGATAGAGTAAAATGGCTTTTCAGTGCGACTTCTCACTGATGACAAATTGCATCGGTCTTGTAAATAACCCCCTAAAGTCTACTTTGTCATAAATGACTGTGATTTAGATTCTGACTTGTTTGACTCACCCAGCTTCGTCTGCGACTTGTTGCATAAGCGACTCGACGTCGTTTTGCGGCACCATCGTTGTGACGTTTTGAGACATGGCGTTTTCCATGACACCACTTTGCACGTCCAGATCCTCGAATTGCTGCTCAAATTTATCCATTAGATTTGATATTTTCTCCAAGTTCATGCTTCTCATTGCAGCGTCCATCGCTTTCACAACACCTGGTGTATAATAAAAAATTGATAAAGGAATTGCCAAATATCAAGAAAGATAAAGTTTTTTATTATTAACATTCGTACCTGCCATTGAATTAGTAACTTTTCTAGTCGTGAGCGCCGATTGGACTCGGCTGGAAACAGCGTCGACCCGAGCCGACATTCTCAAATAATTTATCGCCTGGTTTTTCTGACGAATTGCGTTTTCTGCGTGTATTCTAGCCACTTCCATGTTGCCCTTTTGTATCGCCTGCTTTGTCTTCGCTCTTTCCTGTTTCTCCTCCTTCTCGCATCTCTTCGAATTTCTCTCTAATTCTTTAACCGCGAATTTTAAATTGAATAGATGCTCTGATTAAGAAATTAATTAAGGAAAAATCTTCACATATGATACAGTTTTATTATAAATTTCACAACCTTATTCAATTTTTTCTAACTAACTTTAAGTACAATAAAGATATCTTAAGTTGCCCTGGGCCGGTATTCCTGAAATTGATTGCACGATCTGTCGCCTGCCAACTGTCAAATTCACATGTTAAATCCCTATCTAAATGACACATTTGTACAGCCAAATCGTGACCAATCTCGGAAATACGGTCCCTGATAAACCTAATTAAATAAATATGTCACGAATTCTAGCTGTTAACGGATTCAATGTCGAATTAGATCATTCCACAAGAAAATGAGTCATACTTGTGGAATGCGCTAGCGACCAAATTTGTGTAAAAGGATACTTTCCATGACTGAAGATGACATTTCGTTACCCATGGTTTCTGAATTATATTAAATTATTCCTAAAAACAAATTCTATTGCAATTTTAGAAATTCGTAAACAAATCAAATACGTCTGCTGTCACTTTTGACGTTTCTTGAGTTTATTTTGACAAGCGATGCTGGCAACTAAAAAGACATAATATTTGTTTGCGTAGAAAATGGTTGCGTATAAATTGCCAACAGTTACAAGAAAAAATGATTTACATCGAAAATTCGTCACATATCAATTGCCATCTTATAAACGTGCAACTGCTAGAAAAGAAATCGTTTCTAAAATTCGTTGCGTATAATTCGCCAAACGCTTATAAAATTCATTAGATGTAAAGCGGCAAATGTTGAATAAGAAATTTAATTTTTTTTAAAATTTCGTTGTGTATATTGAAGTTGGTGAAGTGGTTTCCGACAGATGTCGCTGTTCAATTAACCGTTGACAGACGCACGCGCGCATCAAATGTCACCGCTGTCAGTTTGCTATTACAATAAACGTTAAATAATCTCTGTTTAAGTTTCGTTTAATACAATAAGTTATGGCGTATGTGAACGTGAAAGATTGGTCCGTTGAGCAGGTCACAGACTGGTTGAAAGGTGAGGCAAATTGTTAGGGAAACATCTAACCTAACTTTTTAATTACTTATTATGACTAATTTCCTGCTCCTTGATTGCTTATTCGTAATTTTCGTTTGAATGCAACTTTTTGTATTTGTAATGTCTTCTTATCAACATTATAATACTTTCAATGAAGCAATTAAAGTAATTTATTGTTGTCGTGAATTACTTCAGGTTTGGATAATGTCGTCCAACAGTACACGAATACCTTCCTGAATAATGGCGTTAATGGCCACCGGCTTCTCAGTCTGCGTGCTGATGATTTGGAACATCTAGGTGTGCTTCCGTTGGGCCACCAAGAGATCATCCTGGAGTCCGTCGAGTACCTCAGGAATTTCGTGAGTTCCAATTAAATTCGTATTGCCAAAATTCTGATGTATAATTCTGTATATGGGAGATAAACTACACCAAGTCATATTTTATCAAAATACGTTTTTTATACTGTTGTTTTACTCGAGAGGTAAATAGCACTGTAAAATTTAAAAAATGTGCCTTGGTGTAGTTTACCTCCCACATACAGAATTGTTTTATTGACTAAAAATGTTGTCTGTGTAAGATTGTGTAATGTATTTCTTTTTTGCACGATTAGCATTACGAGTTTAACAAGGAGAATCTGCAAATGCTGGCTATGCGTTTATCGTGCACAGCGAACTCATTGAGCGGGGAGTTGAGGTATACTGACGAGAATGCCAACTGGGTTCACACGCAATGCCTCTCTGATGTGCACAATGTCATTGCTACGCTCAAACCTCTCGTCTGCTGGTTGGACAGGTTAGTCAACATTTGTAAAAAAATAACATTCAAAAGTTTATCAACAATTCAACAAGAATATCATTAAAATGTGAGATTTGGTAACATTTTTCACGTTGTTATTTTTTTAAATTATTTTAAACAAGTCATCTTATCAATCATATAATTGAAACTAACCTATGTAGTAGCAGTAGTAGTTTATTCATGTTAAGACATAATCAGCTTACATTCGTCAGGCATGTATAATAGAATAATATACAAGATATATAGATTTTTTTTTTTCACAAAAACACTACTTTCGCTTTGTTTTACGTGTGGGGGAAAGTAAGAATATGTATATAATGACTCCTTACAATAAATATGTGATAAAATAAATACATACATTAACGAAGATAAAATGTTTATGGATGTTCTTGTTGGTAATAGAACACCGTTTGATGGTGACAAGGAATACACCGACCCGAAGAAAACCTTGCTGCAGTTAGGCTTTGAAATGGCTACAAATGCCCACAGGGACACGTTCTCTGAAAAGCCCATCGTCTCGATCCGGGACATCTGCGACAAGCTCACCAAGCTGGCCGATAAGATCATACAGGTTTGTTTATTCAGAATAATCAAGAGAGATGATCGTCATCGTTTGCGTTTTTGCTCAGATGTCAGATCCGATGATTCTACAACCGGCCACCCTAGATCTGACTACGTTAAAGAAGCGCGAGCAGGAATTGGGATTCTACATGAGGCCGACGTATGCGCCCGTCCACCAGATCGAGTCTGTTAATTGTTCGCCCGCCCAGCATATTAATTCCAAAATCGAGCTGGGTGACGAAATAGTTCAGGTTTGTTGAAATTCGCTTAATTCTGTAAGTTGTGAATAGTTACATTTAGAAACTTATTTAAAAAGTAGATGTAAACTTTTATGTTATAACCTAATTGTTGAGGCAGAAATTTGTTTTCACTTTGATTTTAGTTTAAAAAAAAACCCATTACTTTCAAAAACACTTTATTGTACTGTCATGAATTTAATTTAGGTGAATTATCAAACGGTGGTTGGTTGGCAAGGGAAAAAAGTGATGCTGCTGTTGCAAGAATCCCCACCGGAAATTGTACTGACGCTGAAAAAGCGGCCGCGGCACACCAAAGTCTACGGCCAGATCTACATGAAGCCTTACAGGCTGCCGAGCAGGAAAAGGGCAGCGCCCTATTCACGCTGGAACGAAAACTTGCCGTCACCCAGACTGCTAACTATACACGATTTGCCGCAAATTTCCATACCCAAGTGAGTGAGTTTAAGAAATTCAAACGGCATCTCGATGAGTTGGTTGAATTGTTTAAGGGAGCCCTCGAGCGACGAGATTCCAGAAATCGACACCGAGAGCAGCAGCGGGAGTGATAGTGAGCCGCCAGACAGCCCGCTGGATAACGGAGGTCGGCTCTACCCGCTCAAGCCTAGGTCGGTTCTGCAGAGGAGGAACACCATCACGGGCGCCACGCCGACCAACGCAAGGAACCCTACGGATCTCGAAAAGGTCAGTTCAACAAAAATTCATTTGTTATTTTGGACACTGTATATTCAAATGCACAGGGGATTTTTTCTTTGGGTAGTATTTAACTGCACGTTGTGTAAAATTGTATGTGCATTGAAACAAATACTTTGCACATTAAATCGAATAATTTGCACATTCTTTTAATAAATGGTTAGCATTAAATATACAGGGAACATTTCTTTTAAGCATACATATTAGACCTGTGCGTACTCTGTAAATTTTCAGGTATTCGTTGTTTTTAAATAGTGTTTAATTTGAAACTTCCGAGTGTTTTCCACTCCTAGGCTAAGCATGAAGTAATATTCCGAGTTCAGAAAAGTCTGAAAATTTGGTAGCAAAGCGGAGCGAGCAAACCAAATTTTGAGGCTTTCCTAAACTCGAAATTTGACTTCATGCGCCATCGATATACAACACTGGAATATTGTGAAGTTTAAAATATACCGCAAAATCAGTATGATTAACAGTATCGCTTGAACTTCACTCTAAATCAGTGGTTTATACGCGTGGCGCATTAAATAATATTTCGAGTTTAGGAAAGCCTGAAATTTTACTTCATGCTTAGTCTAGGAGCAGAAACACTTGTTAGAAGTTACATGACCAAACCAAATATTCAGGCTCTTCGAAACTCGAAATTTTAGTTCATACGCCTAGCACGTATAAAACAGTAAATATTGTGAAGTTTAAAATATACTGCTAAATCAGTATACTAAACAGTATACTTTGAACTTTACACTAAATCAGTGGTTTATATGCCTGGCGCATAAAGTAAAATTTCGAGTTTAGAAATGTCTGAAAATTTGGTTTACTTCGCTCTGCCCCGAAAATCCAAATTTTCAGGCTTTTCTTTTCACTGCATGCTTAACCTGGGAGTGGAAACACTGAGAAGTTTTACATTGAACACATTTATAAAAACATCGAATGTCAGAGCATTTACAGAGTATGCATGTAAAAAAATTCGCTGTATACAGTGATTATTTCATACTTGGTTTTTCCAATTTCTAAGCAGAATTCGTAAAAGTATTGAAGGAATTGTGTTATAAAAGAATGCATTGAAATTACTAAACGCACAATTTCTGTAAATGCTTTTTGTCTTTATCTTAAATTGATATCACACTCACGCGCAGGAAATTCGTGGGCGTGAAAACTGTTTCGTTAAATTCTCACTTTTCTTCAAATTGTACACAATTGAGTCACATCTAAATATTCTAGTCCGGTTGTTTATCATCAATTATAAATATAATTGTCATTATTGGGGTAAGATCATGATTATAAAAAGAAACATATCAAGTAATTATTATGTGTTGTGTTTGTTAGTACTGGAAGAGTTTGAAAAACCAAGCGACGTCGACGCACTCGAGCTCGTACAATTTACCGACGGACCAATTCGACGAAGACGCAACGTTCGTGCGGGACAAGAGCGCTTCCTGCGGCCACGGCCTCGAGCTGGCGCAGAGGCCGGCCACCGTCTCCATCGGCGGTTTAGCGCACCGGAAGAACAGCTTCAAAATCCGGCGGCACGGTGAATTCGCCGACGCGGATTGCGAGAGGCCGAAGCGGGTCAATTTCGACGATACGAAAATCATCATTGACGACGTCCCAATCATCGGCGACGATCACAAAGGTGAGGAGAGGAAAAGTCTGAGCTCGACATCGTTGAGCAGTTTGAAAGACGAGCCAATTCGGTTCATCGACGAGGCGGAGGATTTGCAGGACCGGAGCAAGATGGTCTTGATTGGCGAAGAGGAGGAGGAAGTTCAAGAAAATCTCTCAGTGAAGTGTATTAAGGAGTGTATAGAGGATGGGATTAAGGGGTTTCAAAAACAATCACCAACGGTTAAGAAGGATACGGTTTTGGAAGACGTGCGCGTAGATAATATAATCAAGAAATTCGATGAATTAGAGAAACCTAAAGTGATGCCGAGGAAATTACAAAAACCGGCCGTTTTACCTCGCAGCGCAATCATCGCGAAACATCGGGGTAAACTGGATAAAAGCCACAGCACTCCCGCTTACGATTTAACCAATGAAGAAAACGAAGTTCCTAAAGCAAAAGTCGAAACTCCAGAAACGGAACCGAACGAAAATCTTTCCCCCATTAAATATGAGCTGGGAATTCCCGTCATCGCCAACAACTTGCCGCCTCCAGTGATTGAATCCCGTAAAAAAATCAACCCAAGAACAAAATCGGAAGTCCCACCTAAACCGCCGCCGAGGACCCACATCCCTTCTAAACCCCAACCTAAAACACCTGATATTAAAATAAATGAGGAGCGAACATCTTCCAGTATAGATTCAAGAATTGAAGTCGAGAAGCCAGTTGAAGTAAATTTTGAGCCCGTTTCGATGTCGACCCCAGTTACGAAACCGCCCGGAAAGGACGAAATATTCAAAGTTGACACGCACCCGAAAGTCACGGCGACTGCGAGTGCCGAGAAGATGCAACACAGGACTTCGCCTTCCTCCTCTTCTTCAAACGCCGTCGTCAGGGCTTTGTACAGTAGTAAGAGCAAATCGGGGAAAAAGAAAAACTCGTTGATCGCAAGTAAGTTAACTAACTTAACCATGGACGCCCGCAAATATGGACGAGGGGCTTTCCTAAACTCGAAATTTTACTTCATGCTTAATCTGGGAGTGGAAAACACTCGTTTTATGCTTCAAATTGAACTCTTTTAATAAGCGATTTGGGTGTGCTCCTGATTATTATTATATTTAGCCCCTCTCTGAATAAGATTCTGCAGGCGCCCATGGACTTAACAAGTGTTTTTTGTTTTATTGTTGTAAAGATCAACCTGATTTGTATCAACAGTATTTTTGTTTTCTTAAGAAAAGAGAAAGGTAAGCGTGAACGACGTGAGTCCTGGTGAGATGTGTGGCTACCTTTACCAGCGGCTGCGAAGCAAACACAACCAAAACGTCCATTGGGAGAGGCGTTGGTTCGTTTTAAACCAGAACTGTTTATACGGGTTCAAAAGTAAGGAATCGGGAAAAGCTGAGTGCTACATTCACCTGGCTGGTTTTACCGTGACCCTAGCCACAGAGGTAAGTTTATACTATTAAAATGAATTTCCGTAAATAAACATTAAACGTAACAAAGGACTCCAGCAAAAATGATTTTGTTTGTATTTTAAAGGTCAAGTCAAGAGCGAACGCTTTCAAAGTGTACCACACTGGCACAGTGTTTTATTTCTCGGCGGAAAACGAGGAGACCCTATCGTCCTGGTTGGAGATGATAACGGGGGCAACATTCAACACGAACCCCAATAACTCATCCGATCAAATCCTATATTCGGAAACGGATGACGACGACGATTCTGACTCCGAGAACGCCTCCACTTTAGAGAAGCCACCGAGCGACGGGATCAGAAAATTCAACTCTTTGAAAAAGTTCACTTCGAAAAAACGCACGGACAGCAACAGCTCGGTGAGCGGGAGCACCAGTTTGGACAGGAAGTGGTTTTTCAATAAATCCAACCACCAGAAAAGCGTTTTGCCCGTACCTACAGCGCAGTTTAGATCGTACAGGAAGATCCAAACGTCGACGACCATAGGGAACTTCACCTCGCACATTCCGAACTTTGCGAGCCGCTCAGAAAAAATCCCTGCTCCTCAGAGCGGCAGCAGTGTTTCGAATTTGAGCGCGGAGGGAGAGCGCGTGAAGTCATCGAAGATTTTGAACCACCTCCACTCGAGCAATCCGAGCCTTTGCGGCAACAGCGGTGCCGAGTACAGCTCATTCCCTTTGTACCCACCGCCTCCGACGTCGAAGCCAAAGGAAAACACGCAGGGGTTTTTAACGCTGCAAGAATTGATGAACAGCGAGAGGGAAGCCGAGTTCGACGATGGTGACGATCTCCTCCCACCGATTAACCCCAGCCTAATCAGACCTGATGTCGTTTACGGGGAGATTCCAATTAGACCCACGAGGGATGCGAAGAAAACACACACAAGGACATCATCAGATTGTTGTTCCGAGACTAAGAAAGAGAGCTCCTGCTTCGGAAAGCGCTCCTCTTCCGTAAAAAGCGGAAATCATTCCTTCAGCATATCCTCAAAGAACAAGACCAACAATTCCCTTCCTAGAAGCAACAAATCAGACGTTTCTTTGTTAAAGCAAAAATCGAACTCGTCTAAATCACTCTTGTGCAATAAAGAGCAGAGCTACGAGATGATTTACTGTCCACAAACGACCATTAGTAGCGACGTGCAGTTCGCGCAGAACCGCGCGCTGGATGGGAGGACACCGTACCTCCATCACCACGATGATACGCCGAAAAAGAAGAGCAATTTGTTAAAATCGGCTTTTCCCGATGAGGAAAGGTCAAGGGTAGCATTTGAGCTGAACCTAGATGAAAAACCCTCGAATAAGAGCGGAAAGTTTAAACAGTTTTTTAGCAAACAAGATGGTGGAAAAAAGGAGAAAAAGACTGCGGGAAGTCGTGGCTTGTTGAAATCGGCCACAATAGGCGGGGGGGGCGAGTGTGGGATTACCTGGCCTACATCACATATGGTGAGTAAGGCACAATTTTAACCTCCACTCAACTAGTTATAAAACAAGAATGTTTACTGTATTATCTATTTTTAGATGGATTCGTATTCGATGAGTAATTTCCAAACATCGACTTCTGATATATCATCGTTGGAAAGTCACCTGAAGAATTCTCCTCCGGCAGCGGATTATCCCGGTTTGGAGTATCCTCCGGTGTTCGAGCCTGAAACGTACTCATTAGCTAATCCGCAGGGCACTCTCTTCAGGAAGCAAACTAAGAAGAATTAACCGGCCCTTTAAAGTGATATATATATATATATATATATATACATTTATTTAATTACAGTGCAATCGGATTAGTTATATGAAATAGGTTTAAGAGAAAGGAGTGAATAAAGAAATCAGTCTGTTTAAAAATAAAAAGATTGGCTCTGTATAGCCTGATCAACATGCTTAAAAATAATTACTTTTTTCCCAATAATATGAAATTATCACAAAAGATACTATGTATCCAATATTCAGACAGTAGTCTTTCAGGGGACAAATAACATTGATTTGCAATGTCATTGATTAAACTGATTATGTTGTTGTATATTTTATATATTGGTTTATTTTATTTTTTTAGATAATAAAGAAACAGATGGCTATATTTTTTTTTAAATAAAACAAACCCAATCACACTTACAAAATAACAATATTACTTTTCGTTAACATATTTAAAATAATCAAGTGTGTATCCTACCTAAAAATTAATTATCATTTATCCAAATAATAGAAAAATATACAAATTAGTCAAGTCTCATTAATTACATGTTTTTCTGTCTGTTTTAGATGATGCATAAATTGTTTCCCAAGTTATAGCTAATGAAATTGTGTCAATATAGTGTTTTTTCAATGGGTGATTAATAACTGTAACCACTTCCGTAACCACCCCACTGGTTGTACCCGCCGTAATTCCCCTGGTACTGCCAGCCACCGTACTGGTACTGATCGCCACCCTGCCCGTACTGAGGATACTGCCCTCCATAAGCCCCCTGCTGGCCCGGGTTGCCCCCACCGTACTGGTATGATGAACCCCCTGCTGAATTTCCGTAATTCCCGTAATTGTTGTACGAGTTTGGAGCCGATGCTGTTGACGGTGTGCTTTTATCTTTCTTCGATAAATCCCTGCAAGCAAATATTCATTTCATAGGTTGCTGTGAGAAAAATCTAGACGGATTTGGCTCAATGTAAACATATTGTGCAAAGTCGACATTTTTTAATTCCAATAATTTTTTCCACTTACGATTTAGAATCCTTTTTCTTGTTACTCTCTCTATTCATCTTGATGTATTTCTGATATTCCTCATAAGCGTTCTGCACGCTCTTCACATCCGCACCGAAATCCTCGAGAAATTCCAGTTTCCTCTGCGCAAACAGCACCTTCTGTTCACTGTCCGTGGATTCTCTCTCCAAAAATGAATCGATCCATTTCTCCACCTCCTCAGCAGCGAAATTCTCCTTCTGCATCGTGACGTCGATCAACTGCAGGTAGAGACGTGGGTTGTTTGGATCTTTGGCAAGGGCCGCGCTCAGGATTTCCAATGCTCCATCCGCATTTTTCATTATTTTCAGCGTGAACCGCGCGTACTTCACTGCGAGATTCGTCGATATTGTCTTGTTTTTCGAGTTGTTTAGGTAGTTTTCGTATAGGCTTCGACACTTTTCGTTGTCGCCCCTCCGCCTTTCCAAATTTATCCTTCTATATGCCACCTGGAAATAACATAGGTGATTTCAAAAATTAAAACATTACGGCATTTTTAGATCTGTTGCATTAATTTACCTGAAGTAAATTTGGTACAGTCTTTTCAAGATTCTGTAAAATCTCCGCCGCTTTATTGAAGTTCCGGACAGATTCCTCGAACATGGCCCACTGCAAGTGCACGTTCGGCTTTTTCAAGTGGTGCACGGTGCACGCCCTCTCGTAAACGTCTCTGATTTTAGGCACCAGCTCTTCGTCTTTCAAGTCTTGCAAATAATGCACAAACTGAAATTTGAACAAAACAAAAATAAAATCACAAACTTTTTTCTCATGTTTTCTTTTTACCTTCAACCAGAATTCTTCGTATAAAGCGCAAGCGATGAGACACCGCTCAAACAGCACGATGGTCCTGCGGCGGTCGCCCTGTGCCATCTCGTAGTCTAAGTACTCGTGCCAGTTTTTCAATTGGCACCTTTCCAATGGCTTGACATGGAAGTACGGCCTTTTTATCTGAAAATTCACAACTTTATTGTAGAAAAATGTAATGAATTATATTCTAAGAGCGATTTTGTATAGTAAAAATCAGATGGCCTCCGCGAATGTCTCCATTACTCTCTAAAAAGAGTTGCAGAATCACCTCTGGGACAACGCCCAGACATGATCAAGTAAGAATTCATCATAAATGATTTTAATGATACACAATAGAAACACGGTTGATAAATCCTAGAAAATGGTATGTTGGACTCACCCCCTCTTCGTAATTCCATCTGGCGGTTGTAGCGTTGGCAGTATTTTTGTGGATCTTCCTCCTTATCGAAATAATCCGTTCCCTGATTGCTTTTGTTTCTTCGTCGGTGTTCTAAGTACAAAAAAAAATTGCCGTCTTATTGTACAATAGATCCGTAGTATTCGCAAATCAAAAAAGGCGTGTGAAAGTCTCCATATCAAGTTGAAATTATACTATATCATATTATTATTGAATGCTTTGCAGAGTTGTTAAAAAACGTTTTTTTTTTTCTTCATTTTATTATAACAGTTTTTTTTACAAAAAATGTTTTTCATTGAAACTGCGTTTAAAACATTATCAATTGAAAACATGTTTTAAATATGTCTAACATATATTTAAAGCACGTTTAAAACACATTTTAAGTCACATTTGTGAACAAACAGTTGCGATAAAATTGTATGTTTAATAATGTAATTTGAAATATCTTCATAACTATGAATATAAACAATTTAGCTAAAATTGAAAAACTTAAACAAAAAAATCTTTATAAATAAGTATAAAATATAGTTTAAGTAATTTTAAATTTAAAAAAGAAACGTTTTAAATCTTTTAAACAAATTTAACGTTTAAAATAAAATTGTTTAAAATACGACGCTTGTTTGTAAACATGTTTAAAACACTTTTTTAAAACAAAGTGTTTTAAACATAACAGCCCTGATGCTTTAAAAATCGTAAATCGTTGTCTACAGTTTATGAAGGTTTTAGGTATCCAAGCAAAACAATGGAAACAAACCCCGCGAATACATTACCTCTTCTGTGTCTTCTCCTGGTGGAATATCCGGATTGTCAGCGACTTCGGCGGCATCCGGTTTCAGCATGTTCTTGACCTCTTTCCTCAACGCTAGGAACTCATCCAGCTCCAAAATTTGATTGGGGGGATTCGACAGCACGTGCTCTTGAAAACTGTAAAGAGAAACCATAACATTTGCAACACGCATACACATATTTGATCAACGAGGCTTAATACAAATGTTCCTAAGAGAAAAACTCACTTGTCGAAGTGCTGGAGGTATCCCTGGGTAGGAGTGGAGAGCAACCTCTCGAAGACGGCGGTGGTGTGGCGCAACCGTCCGTTCTCCGTCTCCCACTTGATGTAGTTCTCCCAGAGGCGGTCAGAACGGAATTCGAGCCCGCATGCTGTCAGCGACCGTTCGAACTGCGACCGGACGAACTCCTCGTCTTCGGGCCTCGACGTCCTCACATAGGTCAGGTAGTGCATCCATAGGTCGACCGACAGGGGGATGGCTTTCAGTCCGCGCTCAAACACCTTTTCACACATTACTCATTTAGAGAAGGGGAATAATAATAGAAATCAAAATAGGAGAAGGGAATATAAAACACACACGCGCGTGTACTATATTCCAACACTGACAAAATTCAATATACCTAATTAGCAATATCTTTATTCTTAAATAAATGGAATCTTTCAATTATAATTAATAAAAAATTTGATGTGCAATGGCATAGCCATCTTTAAAATACTTTTAATTAGAAAACAATAGTGAGGCATGTGGAGTAGTGATGGGCCGACTCGAGTGAGAATAATCAGATAATTCGATTATTAAAATCATCGATTGTTTAATAATTTATTATTATCATTCGATTGATCATTAAAATAATAATATTAATGATAATTTAAATGATAATATGAATGATCATTCAAATAATTATACAGAAAATTTTTCTTTTAAGTATACATATGCATACGCTTTTTTTAAAATAGTTCAATTTGAAGCTTCAAACTCCCGGATTAAGCATGAAGTAATATTTCGAGTTTAGAAAAGGCTGAAAATTTAGTTTGGTTCAAATTGGACCAAACCAAATTTTCAGGTTTTTCTAAACTTTAAATTTTACTTACGCCACATGTATTAAACACTGAAATATTGTGAACAAGTGAACTTCACTTGAAATCAGTGTCACATTCGCGTAGCACATGAAGTAAAGCTTCGAGGTTAGAAAAGCCTGAAAATTTTGTTTTGTCACTTCGCTAATTATATATATATAGAAAACATAAATTTAATAATTAATAGAAAACATGAATTTGTTCAAAATAATGATCATTCAAATGAGCATTTGAATAATCAGTCGATTATCAACATAGTTCAAGTACCGATCATTCGAGTATTGAAATCATTCGTTAAAGCCCATCACTAGCTAGTGTGGAGTAAGACATTATATATAGGTTTACATTTAGGAGTACGCGCACGTGTGTATTTTCCTGTAAGAAAAAGAGTATCAATTAATAAGTACGTAATATAACCTAACTTATTGCACCGACAATTAAAAAAAATATTGCGTACTTCATTATATATATACAATTACTATTATTTCATGTTCCTTACGTTGTGCTTTCGGGAAGGATTTCCACCGGGGCGAAGACACTCCCAAAAAAAAACTAACTCCAAGGAAACCACAAAAGAGCCCTTAATTTGAACCTTGCCAATAATTCACGCATAATATATATATGTATATCTCATTTTAACAAAAAATTATTTCCATGTATATATAAATTATATAACCTAACATAATACAGACTTAAATAAAGTACAATTTTTAATAAATATTTCATATCATAATGTATTGTAATAAACGGGAGTTTAGTAGTGACGGCATCGAAGAGCTGTGGGGATTGCAAAATAATTACTTATGATTATAAACATGTATGTATATGTAACGGATTTTTATGAAACTTTTTTTAGAGTGATTAATTTAGAGGAAGAAAATGATAAAAGGGCACGTACCTCTTCACACCGTTTTTTGTTTCCCTTGCGTTTTTCATAGTCGGCATACTTTCGCCAATAGCCATAACAGTAAGGATAGTGTGAGAGGAAAGCATCGTATGCCTCTCTAGCCGCTTCCATGTCATTCTACAACAAAATCAATCATTTTAAGTTTTATTTTATTAATAATTGCAACACAGGATATTCAGCATACAAAATATCAAGCAAGTCAGATTACCAAATGATTTTATTGTATTTTTGTATTTGTTTCTTAAACATTACTACTATCCATTTCAAAAAGCGAGGCGTGTCACTTTCAAATGCTGTATTTTAAAAATAAAAAAATCTCAGAAAAAATTTTAATACTGATTTACATTTGTTAGCATGTTTTTTATAATTATTGAGTAAATCAAATTTTTGTCACAATTATTTACCGAAATACTAATAAAAATGTGAAAAAAGGTACCCACATTTTTGTGTACTTTTACAAAGACCAACTTTAATGTTTTATAAAAAGTAATAGATAAAACCTATATTTATATACTAGCGCCAATAAATATTGAATATGTCAACCCATTAAGGCCGTATTTTAAAAAAAGTCGACTCCTTACGTTCTCAGTTATTTAATAATACAAAAAAATCAAGTTATACATTACACAATTATATTGCAAAATATGTAATTCAATAGCTTGCTCTATACACAGTTGTTGCATACGGATTTCCCCCTCTGTTTCAACAAGAGTATGATCGCCGTAGGAAGGCTCGGATCTCTCTGTACGGCCTGAAAACTGATTTCGAAATAAAAATGTCTCAATTTTAACATTACACCTGAGGTTTTTTAAGTTTGGTTTTCAATTATTCATAACATAAAATGTACACAGACGTTAGGCCATGTCTCATTTTAATCTGATAGTAGTTCTTCATATTTTGCCCTATAATTCTGGTAATAAAAATGCATTACACTTGAAATAGATTTTAGCAACAAATTTATTTTTTTTTCAACAAACTCAAAAATTTTATAATGAAGATACATGCAGTTAAACTCGACCGTTTTGAAAATGCGCGAAAAACACTACCTTTTTTGTAAATATACATCGAACATGTATTATTTTTGCAAATAAAATTTCATAAAAAATCAGCTTATCTAGAAATAAAGTATCTGTATGTGGTTTCAATTTGAAAACAATCTACCCCACTGAATAAAAAATATTTAACTTCAAAGTAACATGCCTCGCTTTTTGAAAAGGATAGTAATCTCAAACTATGATATTTTAATCTCATAGTAAATGGAAATAAAATGGAGTAATAACGAATGAATTGTAAATAGTCTGTAAGATATGCCAATAAAGGTCTTTTTTTTTATTTTAAATCTCATAGTACTTGTTTATTAGCATCTATTGATATCTTCAAGTTAGACAAGTGTTTTTTATTACCTCTTGGTCGACGTATTGCAGCAAGTAAGTCCATCCAGTAAAGTCAGTTGGATCGTCGTTGACTGCCTTCCAGTATTTATCTAATTCGGGTAGTTTTTTTGGTTTCTCTTCAACCGTTGCCACACTACTCTTGCTCTCCCCTGCACCTTCTTCTGAGGTCCTATGTTTCTTGGCGGCTGATTCGCCCTCTGAAGTCGGGGAACCTGGATCATATCCTCCGTCCTCCTCTGCTAGTTTTCTCTTATTGTTGTTGCTTTCTTTTTTGACTGTTTCCAACTCGTCCTCAGAAACAACCTACACATTAAACAAATCTTTTTTGTAATGAAAAAGGCAATTATTAATTTGTATCAACCTCTGTATCGGCTGGCAGTTCAGCCCTTTTCGGTCCGGGCAGTTCCTCATCAGAAACCTCCTCTGTTTCAGGCACTTTGACAGCTTGAACAGTGGGTAGCTCATCCTCGGAAATGTTCTCAGCATCCGGATCGACCTTATTTTCCAGTTCAGCAACTTCAGTTTTTATCTCCACCTCAGTTTCCATTGGCTCCATCTCCTCTTTCTTCATTTTAACCTCATTGACTTCTTCAACATCTTCTGTGATTGGCTCTTCTTTTACAATGGGTTTGGCATCCTCTGTGTCGCTTACTGCTGCTTCCACCACCGGTACATCTTGACCATTTTCTGTCGTTTCCTTAAATAGATGTTTATTAAATTAAACTATCCGATTCAATAAAGTGATAAAAGTGTATAGTCAAAATGTAAACTGTATTAGTCTAGAATGAGATCTGTTTTTCATTATCTAGGTCTACACTTGCTGTTCATACAATTATTTTCAGTTTACCATGTTCATGTTTTTACTCATGCTCGAGACAAATAAAAAAAGACAAACCTGCACATCAAAACAACTGCTGGACTCGTTATTAATACCATCCGGGATACTCTCTTCCTCCTCAGCACCCTTGAAGGAATTAAAATCATTGGTGACGCTATTGGAATCCTCAAACTGTGGCTTGTTCTCATCCTCAGACTGAACCTTAGTTTCAACTATGGCGGACGGTATCTCCGTCTCGGCTGTTTCGAATTCCTCCCGGATGTCATGAGCCTCAACAGCGTTGTCACTCGATTCCATTGTAGGCCGTGTTGTCGTCTCGCTAGTCTCAATTGCTGGCTGTACTACGTTTTCAGAATCTGGGTCTTCTTTTTCGGCCTCTTCGTCCTCAGACACTTCCACCTCGATCATGACGACTTTCTTGCGAGTCTTGCGCTGCTGCTTCGGCTTTTCCACATCGGCGCTGGAAATAGTTCTCCCAGAACGTGTTCTCCTTATTTCCACAACTATCACAGTAAAAATCTAGTTTCAAGTAAGACTTTTATTGGAATGTTTGTTGAAAACAAACAAATTTAACATGCGGTTTTATTGATCAAACAAGGAAATAATGATCAAATAATTAATTCAAAACAGTATATTCACGACAAAACACTGATGAATTATGTCACAAAAGCGATAACAATTAAATAAACATGAAGCGAGCAATAGCGTCATTTTTTTGAGTTGTATGCGGAGAAAAACCCGAAACAAAATTAAACAAATAGTGAGTGTACGCTACCTGTTTCATTTTCCTCGACTTCTTTCGGTGACTCCATTGATGATTTTCCGATTTGAATTGATAGAAAATCGGCGTAAATACGAGAGAAAAAATGGACGCTACTTGAAATCAATTAAACGAAACAGGCGGCCATTTTGGCTCTCGTGTTGCGGAACCATTGTTACCAACCTTCTGAAATATTGTTGTTCATTGATTATAATTTCACCATAGGAAAACAAGTGGTAGTTTAATTTTCTTATTAAATAATCAGTAATTTTATACAAAGAATGAGATTTAACAAAAATAATCAAAATCAACATTACTGCGTTATATTGCAAATCCAATTCTTTTTATAATAATTGTCTTTTACTTTGAGTGACATCTACTGGTTAGTGGTGAAACTAATTGACGTTTTTAAAGGAATCTTCTTTAACGACGCGAGGAGAGTTCACCAAACTTCGATAGGTGACGCTAGTAGAGAAATAAACTCGATTTCTAAAAATGTCTCGAGTTAAAACAAAAAAGTCACATGGCTTTTAAAATAATTTTATTTGAGCAGTAAACCCCCCTTCCCTTTTATTCACCTCATCATCCACTCATTTATATAAATATAAAAGTCTTATGTTACTTATAAAAATGTAAAGCTACACTATAGTACAATATAATTGTAATAATCAAACCGTTATTGGACAAACAAAGGTAAATATTAGAGCCTAGGTCGGCTCTATGTATAGTAGGCTGTGAATGATTCACATTGCACAATTTAGTGTTGTGTAGAAAAAGTAACACAATTCGAAAAGAAAAAATGCAAAATGAAAATAATGTAATGAATTTTGAATTAAAAATAAGTAAGAAATAAATAATGCCCGTTCATTGTAAGTATTAAATAAATCAAAACTATTAAGAATCATGCAATTAGTTTCATTTATCTGAAACTAAATCGAATCTATACAGAGAGTTTTTCTATTAAGTATGCATACCGAAATTATATGCTGTAAATCTTCAGATATTTGTTGTCTTTTTTTTTCATTTTATTTGAAGCTTAGAACGAGTATTTTCCACTCTCGGGTTAAGCATGAAGTAAAATTTCAGGCTTTACTAAACTCGAAATTTTACTTCGTGCGCCACGTGTATAAGACACTGATTTTAAATGATGTTCACTTTTTCAAAATATTTCAGTGTTTAATATGCATGAAGTAAAATTTCGAGTTTAGAAAAGCCTGAAAATTTGGTTTGGTTGCTTTGCTTTGCTACACGACCAATCCAAATGTTCAGGCTTTTCTAAACTCGAAAATTTACTTCATGCTTAACCTGGGAGTGAAAAACAGTCGTTTAAAGCTTTAAATTGAATATTATATACTTAAAAGAAAACTTCCCTGTGTATTGACAATAATGAATTTAGGTGTGTACATGAAATGTTTTTTGTGGGTATCAATCTTTGTGTTGTATGAATAAATCCTGAGTGTGATTTTTGAGACAGTCGATTGAAACAAATTTTACTTAAACAAAATAGTATTATAGTTTTTTGCGTGTTTTAGTTTATAGAGGAAACTTAGATCAACCTCTCAGCATTTTAGTGATTTGGCAAATAGTGCAGCCATGGCCTGGGTCTTGTCACCGTTGAACCGCCTTAGCTCCAACAGGACCTGATCACGGGTGAAGCCTAAGGACATCAACTCTTTAACATCCTTTTCCTTGAATTTGTCCGCAGTGGATGGTCCACTATCGTCTTTGCTAGAAGAAGCACCGCCTAAAACAAAACAAAATTAACAAAGTAAATATAACAGAGCCTGCTTTGTTATTAACAACCATGACGAAAGAACACACTCAATATAAAAGCATCAAACATGTTTCTTTATTATTTCTCAGCATCAGTCTTATTTTTAGAAATCAAATTATCATCAGTTTAAACGTAAAACTCATTTAGTACATTGGAAATTAATAGCACTTAATGACTTTCATCTCCAAATTAAAACTGATAATTATCGTTTTTTATAAGAGTTTCGATTCTCTCTGTTCCCGTTGTCGTTCTGTCGCTTTTTCGAAGACGTGTCATTTTCTATAAAGAGGATTGAGGATTAGGGAGGTGGGAAGGTTCTGATTTATTTACTCACTTGGGTCTTTGGTGCTGTTTTTGATGGCCCTCTGGACGTCAGCATCCTCTGCCTGTTTCCTCGACTCCCGGATGATCTCCTCCTCGGAGACTGAACTGAGGCGAGCACAGTCCGGCAAGTCACTCTCTGGCAGAAAATGTGTCTCCGTGCCGGTCGTTCCGATTTTCAGTATGTTGGTTTTCAAATCAATCGAACACTGAAATTAACAGAGCTAATAAAAAAAAATTAAACAAGATTTCTAATTCATAGCATTAATATTGACCTAATTTATTCAAACTGGATAGTTATTGAACAAACATTTAAAAATAGAAGAAGAAAACATTTAAAAGTTTAGATTTTTTAAGAGAGTATAATTTTTGTAATTTTCTTACTCACCTGATGTCTTTTCAACATATCCAATCCCAACAACATGTCCATCGGCTGCTCCTCCAGCACGGAAAAACTTGTTGTCAGATAATCCCTCTCTATCTGTATCTGAACCATGTGGATTCTACCTATAATCCTCTGCACCCCCACTCCTTTAGCGATACCCGCCCATCGCGTATCCACCAACCGCATTATGTTGCACCTTTCAGCACAAGCACTGGACATTATAGTAGTCTGCGCGCCAGAGTCGATAAATGCTTTAACAGGATGCCCGTTGACCCTGCAGTTAATATAGAGCATGACAACAGTGCCAAAAGATTCAGGGTTGTATTCCATCGCCGCTTCCATGTTGGCCTCGATGTTTTTCTGACGAATTTCCTCAGCGATTAAACGTTGAGCCTCGGTGTCGAAAGGGTGGGCGTTAACCATGCGCAGGCGCTGCTTTTCACGCTCCTGCCTCGCTGAGACTTGCTCACGCAAAACTCCGGCAAATGTTTCTAAAGCATAAAATAATCCCTCAATTATTTTCTTATTGATACTTTAAACCAAAATCATAAAAATGCATTCAATTCTGTTTAGTTTTAACTCACCAATATTTCCTGATAACAAAGCCTCTGCCAATCTCGGATTATTCTGCTTGAGCAGAGCTAGTTGGTCGGGATTAGCCAGAAACATATCTCTGATCATCACGGGATCATCTTCAGTCGTGCTCCTTCCCGAACTGGCTCTTGCGGCCCCACTCACTCCACCAGTTACACCACGCATGTTGGGCACTTGTATTGAGCTGAAATCTAAATTAGGAACTGTAACAGACACCGAGAGAAAATAATAATAAGCTCTACTCTAATCTAAAATAAAAAAGAAAAACAAAAGTTTGATGCTTGAAAAATAACAGGAAATAAACAATAAAAAGTGAGGTTATAATAGGAGTATAAAAATTTACAAAGGTAATTTGATACTGTAGGAAATAATAATTATTATTAGGAGTACTATTTTATGTTCTACACATAACCTAAAATAAATATAAAATTTGATCCTAATCATTATTATTGTTCGTAATTATTATAATTGTTGGCATTTCAACATACCTGGTAATGATGTTTGAGATCCAGATTGCAGCATGTGCTGCAATATAACTGCGTCCCCATCTTTAATCCCGAGCTCCTTCAAGCTCTTTTTATTGTCCATCAGGGGCCTTCCATTAAAAGCAATCACTATTTCTGATGCAGGAAATCCAGATTCAACCTGCACAAAGAAATAAAATTAGGAAAGATTTGCTTTGTTTCAGATTTACTGAATACCTACTATAAAAGTAAATGTAAGAAATGTTTCAATAGATCAATTAAAGTTTTGTTTTTATATAACTCTACTTAACGTCAATATATTGAATAAAAAAGTGAGAATTTTGAGTGTGTTAATTATTTAAAAATTCGTTTATTACAACTTGAATTATGATATCTTTTTGTAATCAATTAATATATTTCTTTATCTTTAACTCTACCTCACAAAATGCCTTGAAATTTTCTAGCTCCAAATCATCCGAGACGTCCAGCACAAAAATGTAATCAGTCAAAGTGGTCACAGTCACCTTCATCTTGCACTGTTAAGAATTAATTAGTTTTTCCGGTGTTTTAATCAAGAGGAATTTAGCACGTTTGAGTACGAGTTTATTCAAGACAAGTAGCGTTTGACCATAATTTAACCTACAAATGGAAACCAATAACAACAGCTCAGCAGAAATGACACTCAAAAGATGACAGTTTGCGTATTTTCTCAACTATAAATACAAGCGTGTTTTTTCTACTTGCGTGTTTATACTTTTTTTGAAAGTATTTTCGGAATTTTTACACGTTTCTGTCTGATTTCTTTTTTCTTGGCACAAACAAACGCATTCATAGGCTTATTTTTAAATCAGTTACACTTGCAGATGCATCAAAGGAAAGTGATACTGTAAATCGCTTAAATATATCAATTAATTTATCAAAATAAGAAAAAACGATGATTCTGAATATTAATTAATGCAGATAAGATAAAATACATACATTGAATTTAATGATAAGAATACAAAAAAAAAATTTTAAATTTCCCGCAAATTTCTTTTTGACGTTTAGATTTTCTGAAGCGGCGTTGTCAAATTGATTCAAAAATTCTAAAAATATGTTTAAATGTGTAAATTTGTTTGTCCTTCTACAACAGGGCCAGTATTCCTGAAATTTATCGCATAATCGGTCGCCCGCCAGTTGTGAAATTCACATGATAAATCCCTATATAAATGACATTTTGTACAACCAATCTCGGAAATACGGGCCCACCCCAATTAACAAAACCAAACAATTTTTCATCCTAGGAATTTTAAACAAAGTTATCAATTCAAAGTTTCAGCAGAATTATTGCCAAAAAACTGTTGTTTTGCGTCACTAGGGTTGCATACGCTAAGGCTGCAATTGGCAGCGCTGAATTTATCAAGTTGGCAACATTTTAGTCCGAATCTACTATCTATGATTTTTCGAATTTCAAACGTACTTCACGTCGGTTTTCGTTAAGGGGTTGATTCCCTCCATATTGATATTTTGACGTTTGGGAGGGGTTAAATAACAACACAAAAAGACGGATTAATACCGTAAGAAAATGTGCGAAAACGACGTAGTTTCCGGTTATTTGGACGTCAAGATATCTGCGAGAAGTCGAAGAGGGTTCACGCCTTGGAAGGTAACGATGTTTATTCAAAATTCTCATTAACAAAATCGAATTTTGCTCCACACAAAATGATTGATTTTTCGATGGAATTCGAGTTAAATTTATATTAATATTTGATTTGTTCAGCAAATTTCCCAAATATTTGTTATTTTTAAATACTCAACATGTTAACTTTACTTCAATATCATTTTCCATAACTTAAAATTACAACTAATTTAATATTCAAGGGCTGTTTCTCTATTTATTATATCATTTTGATTCTAAAAGTGTATAAATTCTTCAAATTCTTCCAGTTATACTTTAATATGGTTTAATTGGTTTAATTAGTTGGAATGCTGAACATTACTCATATTGTTAGTGAAGTGAATTTATTATGTAAGTTAATTAGGAAATTGCTCTGTAAAAACATTCTTTTTTCAGTTAAATACAGAAACATTCAATGCACTATAAACTATTTTTTATCAACACTAAAACTATTTTTCTGGTTGTCAGGCTTGGAGGAAACAGTGGTGCGAGATAAAGCGAGTCGACTGCATCGAAAACGGCATCGAGCTCAAGTTGAAAACATCACACGAGGGCAACAACGTATTAAACGCCGTGCTCTTACCGAGATCATCAAAAATCTGCCGAACAGAATCAAGAACGAAACAACATTCGTTCGGGGTGTTCACTCTGGGGCGTAACCAGAAGCCCCTTTTGTTTCTCTCGGGTAGCAGTGAAAAGGACAGCCAGGCATGGATGTCTTCGATCAGGCGGATGCTGTCCATTGCCTCGTATTTACCAGGTAAAGTTAGTGACAGCTAAGATTAGGTTAGAAGGCAGCTGGATTTGTTGGATTAGATATGAAGACAGTTATTGAAGTTATGTTAGATGAGAGTGATTGAAATTGGGTTAGTTGACAGTTTTTCAAATCAGGTTAGATGATTGTTATTGAGGTTAGGTCACTATATTATGACATTTAAGTTAGGTTAGGTAGTAAATGCATATTAGGTCAGCAGACACAGGAAATGTACTTTAAGATAACAATTACGTGTTGATATTTGTGTACATACTTTTAGTTGGAGAGTCAAATTTTCACGTGTCTCTCGTGGACAACTCGCATTCAAGAGCAGCTGGGCTTTTGGGGCTGCATGGGGTCCTCGGCACCAACTCACAGGAGATAGTGATTAGTGATCCATGCACAGGTGAACAGAAAATCAGCTGGAAATGGTACCAATTCCACCAGTTCCATCTTCAAGCCCCAACGATATCCGCAGATGAGAACCAGATATGTGTCATGCACACCAGCGCGTAAGTGTGATTTCAGGTTGTAACATTCTTGGGTGTGTTAATTATTTGTTGATTTAGCGAGTTTATCGCTGGGCCTGGTCAACTTTATTTGTATTGTAAGCAAGCGCCGCAGCTACTCAATTACTTAATAGCCCGCGGAAAGGGGCCGAAGCCGAGCGCGGGTCTGGTTAACTCTCGTCGGTTGAGCCGCAGCGAGGGGGACCTGTGTGAGACCTACCTGCCTGATAGTCCCGTCTGTTTTCGGAGCAACAGCGGCAGCGAGGACTCCGGAGTGCGAGTGTCCATGACTTCAGACGACTTTGTCCTCAAAAGCAAGGTTAGTAAATAAATGCTGCTTTAATGTGTCAAATTAGATATCTGTCAGTGTCAAGATTAATAAACAAATGATAAACCTAGCAAATAAATAAAGTGGTTGGCTTTTGGACAATGGAAACAAAATATGATAACTGTTGGTGTGAATTTGTAAACAATATAACCTTAAAATACTAACTTAGTTTTGTTACAAACTAAAATCACGGTTGATTATTTCTTAACACAGATGGCAGCCAGTTTGGTGAGCATCGGCATGGCCTTGTTGACAAAGACACCCGGCGGTAGTGAGACCGGTGACTCAACTCTCGACTTGACAGCTACAACAACAACAGAACCCGAGTGAGTATTTTTTATAAACCAAGAACAACGTATCTTTTCAATGTGATTTTTTTTTAAACGTTCGTCTTAAAGTCGGATGGATTTCTATAGGACACTGTCGAGGCGAGAATCGGGTATATCTATCGCATCCGGAGTTTACGAGGAGATTTCCGAAACCCCCCCACCGAAGAAAGCAGAGAACAAAGAGGCCGTTAATCACGTTTACGAAGACCTGATTTTGATGACACTAAAGGCACAGACTTTCATAAAACCCCCGCCTTTACCCCCCAGACAAAATGAATGGTAAGTAAATAGACTCTGTTATAATAAATAAACAATAAAAAAAGGAACTATTAAAAAAAAAAATTTTAGTGTAAACGATACTTACACATCGATGACGCCTTATAAGCAACGGTGCAATACTTTGCCAGCAAAAGACCTCCAGAGAATGTCGCAGATATTCACATCGGAAGAGGAATACATGGTGATGTCGCCCTGTAAGAAAAAAATGGCCGACGACAGGGATACGGAAACTTCTTACACTCCGATGTTTCCGATCGGACACATCAAATCTAGGTTAGAAAATTACTACATGGCGATGAGTGGAAACTTAAAAAAAGAAACGTAATCACCGCAAGACAAAACACGCACAATCACGTAAAATGACTGTTTTCCTACTGAGTAAGAGAATGGCTTATTTTTAAACTAAGTGAGCACTGAAACGTTACTGAAAATAGCTCTTCATCTTGCTTAGCGGAGAAAATAAAGTCATTTATTGTGTGTATGAATTAAAAAAAATAAATAAAAAAAAAGCTTTTATTGTTGAAAAGACTGCTTTTATACACGTTCGTAATCGTAAGCTGAATTAATATTTAATATTAAAGAAGGAAAATAAAAAAAATCATGATGTGAAACATATCACTAGACACACAAAAAAAAATCGATTGAATTGAATAAAAATAAGACTGGAGTTAAATTTTTAGGAAAATTAATGAAACAATTACCTAAATTAATTAATTAAGCAAACTGCTCAAAATTTTATAAGTACAATCGGATATTTACACAATCAACGAATAAAATACTATTTTTAACTCTCCCCTCTCTCTTTATAATATAAATGATACAAAATAATGAATAATAAAAAAAACTGCCTGCGCTTGCCTTTTCTATTTCTATCTCTATCTCGATTGTTGTATAAATTGAATTGTTGCAATTTTATGGCGTTGGTTTATTTAAATTTAAATTGATTAAAAAAGGAGTATAATGTTGAATTATTAATATTGTAAAAAGTGAGCTGTAAATTATTGTTTTTTAAGTGTGTGAATTTTTATTTTCAATAAGATGAATATAAGACATTAATTAATTATATCATTTATTACTTCATGTAAAAATCGTAATTCAAATAAAAATATATGGTTTTATAGCTGAGGCTGTTACTTGGTGAAATTCCATATCAACACTTTTAGTAAATAACACAGTTAAGATTTCACTGTTTTCTAGCTGACATTGAAACAATTTTTTGGCCACACAGTGGCTTCATCAGGTAGATGAATGATCATCTGCCTGATGAAACCAATGTGTGGCGAAACAATTGTTGCAGTGTCAACTAATAAAGAATGAATACTTAACCAAGTGTGTAAAGGCCGTAGCCAGGGGGGAGATATAGGGGTTTAAACCCCCCTGAAGTTTTTATATCCCCCCCCCCCCCAAAGTATTTTTCTAGCTACGGCCTTGAAATGTGTTATTTACTAAAAGTGTTAAAAATATAATAATTTTATTAAAATTTTCCATATAACAAATAAAATGTGTTAAAAATATATCAAATCATGTCGATATTCTCATGATTATTGAGGTTGCTTTATTTTGATTTTGTTTAGACTCAAACATTAATATATTTTTTTCACAGCTGACTTTGTAACAAAGTTTTACAGCCCACTAAATATTTCCGAGCTGACGCTAATTACTGTGCGGTTTCAGTGTGTTTGTTGACTAGGCTTTACTGTATCTAAAGTTTTTTTCTTTCTGTTTCTGTATTTAGTTTATTTTTGTATTTTATTTTACTAGTGTATATAAAAATGTTAATTTTTGGGACGATTTTTTTACTTTGTGATATTTCTTTTTTTGTTAGAATACGACAAAATGAAACAAACATATCAGTGTGCTTGTGTATACTCGATTTAGTTTATTTATTGTGAGTTGTTTATATTTGACATGAACAAAGAAAAAACATGGTTAAAAAGAAAGGAGTTTTTTTGATATTGAATACACCTCTCTGTAGAAAAAGTCAAGTTGACCTGTTTTCAAATTATTCAGTTCGCTAAGCTTACAAAATAGATTATTGAAATTCAAAAGTGATACCAATTGTATTAGAAAAGTAATATCGAGCGCTACATGTTTTATTACACTTCTTATCTAGGTTCTAAACACTGAATTGGACTCAAAAGTACTGCCAACTGTATCAGCAATTTTTGATCATTTACTATATCTTTTGCTATACTACGTGCGCCATCTAGTTTCTGATATTGTACACAAATCTTTAAATGAATGCGGTGACTGAAAGTTCTCTATGCAGTTCCTTTTCTGTGATCATTAATTGTCAACAAATTTTAGTAAATTTCATGGATTTCTTTACTTAAGTGATTAACAAAAAGCAACAGATTAAATAATAATCTCACAACTTCAAACATAAATTAGTTTTGTGACCATTGCACTGGACATCTTGAACAAAACAAACATCATAACCTAGAAATGTACAACTTTATTTCGAATCGTTGAACAAACAGTAAGTTTATAGAATAAATTATTCTCAATAAATAACAATTTAATTAGGCGTAATCAATTATAGTTTTCTGTCTGTACAACATGACACTAGAGCTTTATGAATTGTATAACTAATCGTCACATTCTCTGTATTTTATCACAAATTATCAGAGCCGATCTGGTTGGAGAATAGAGGAACCAGCCCCATATGTTTATGATTTACTTTCGATTCTCCAGAAAATACAGCTTTATTAATAATTCTATTCATTTACAGTTAAATATGGATGGATCAGAATCGGACAAACCCTTTGCGGTAGACAGGGCAAAACTGGGCCGAGCCGCTTGTAAAAAATGCAAGGAAAAGTGCCTCAAGGGAGATCTGCGTATAGCGAAAGTCGCACCGAGCCCTTACGGCGAGGGAAAAATGAAAATGTGGCACCACCTGGACTGCATGTTTGAGCAGTTTCTAAAACAAAGACCCACCACGAAAAGATTGGAAAATTCCGATGAGCTTGACGGCTGGGAAACTTTGGACCAAGCCGACAAGGATTTGATAGCGAAAAAGTTCGAGGAATTCGAAAAGCTCATCGCTGAGAAAAATAACACCACATACAGCCCGAAGAAATTCATAGCAAAATGCAACCCTCCTACTAATGTAGTAAATAATACAAAAAATGAAAAGGATAATAATAGTAAGGATTGTTTATTCAAAGAATTCAGAAGGCTAGTAGCTAATATAACAAATGTTAGTAGTTACACGGAGAAAACGGCGCTTGTAAATAAATTATTTACCGAGGGGAGTGAAGGTGATGGTTTTAAAGGAGACATTGTTTTATGGTGCAAGCTGCTTTTACCGGGTGTTGTGAAGCGCATTTACAACTTGCAAAGCAAACAATTGGTGAAGCTGTTCAGCCAAATTCTCTCCACGGATCAGGATGATATGCTTGAGCATTTAGAGCAAGGCGATGTAGGTGAAACAATCCAGCATTTTCATGAGAAAAGTGTGAAGTGCAAACCTTCAAACAAAAGCGTTTTGACTGTAGAGGAGGTCGATGCTTTTTTAGAGGAATTATCAGGGTTGACCAAAGAGGATGAGCAAATTCGTTGTTTTCAAAAGTTTGTGAAAAAATGCACTTCTAATGATTTAAAAATTGTAATCCGGCTGATCAAGCACGATTTACGCATGAACGCCGGTGCTAAGCATATTTTGGAAGGCGTACATCCTGACGCTTACGAAAGCTATCAAAGCTCTCGCAATTTAAAAACAGTGATTGACAATTGTTTGAGTGGAAAGGAGAAAACGACGATTTCTGTTTTAACACCGGTTTTGCCGATGTTAGCGGAGCCTTGCAGATCAATCAAGCAGGCTATGGAGAAATGCCCTAACGGGATTTATTCCGAGATCAAGTACGATGGAGAGCGCGTGCAAGTCCACAAAAAGGGAAACGAATTCCGGTATTTTTCGCGCAGCTTAAAACCTGTGATGAATCACAAGATCAAGCATTTTAAGGAGTTTATCCCTAAGGCGTTTCCGCATGGGAAGGATTTAATTCTGGATAGCGAGATTTTGATGGTCGACACGGAAACGGGAATGCCGTTGCCGTTTGGAACTCTGGGGGTTCACAAAAAGAACGGTTTGGATAACGCTTCCGTTTGCCTGTTCGTTTTCGATTGCATTTATTATAACGGGGAGATTTTAACGGATCGCCCGCTTAAGGAAAGGAAGGAGATTTTAAAGGAGAACATGACCGAAATTAAAAACCACATAATGTTTTCTGAAATGAACGATATTGACAAACCGGCAGATCTAGCCGACATGATTTGCCACGTTTTAAAACTCGGTTTAGAGGGGTTGGTTTTGAAAGATAAAAGGAGCGTTTATGAGCCGGGAAAACGGCATTGGCTGAAAGTGAAGAAGGATTATTTATTCGGAGGCGCGATCGCCGATAGCGCTGATTTAATCGTTTTAGGCGCGTGGTACGGCACGGGAAAAAAGGGTGGTATCATGTCCGTTTTCCTCATGGGAGTCCACGACCCGCTCAAAGATAAATTCCTAACAGTAACCAAAGTCCACACAGGACACGATGATAAAACCTTGGAGCAGCTACAAGACGAACTGGATATGATTAAAATCAGCAAAGATTCCGATAAAATACCCTCGTGGTTGAAATGCACGAAAACAATGGTGCCTGATTTCGTTGCAAGAGATCCCAAAAAGCAACCTGTTTGGGAAATCACGGGCGCTGAATTCACGCAAATCCACGATGTTCACACGGCTAACGGGATTTCAATCAGATTCCCCAGAGTAACGCGGATTAGGGATGATAAAACTTGGAGCGAAGCGACTAATTTGCAAGAACTAAACACGCTTTTCACGAATTCTAAAGAAAAATTTGACGCTTCGCTTTTTGATGAGGAGCTGAAAACTCTAGAGGATTTCAAACCGAAGCAGAAAAATTCCCCGGTTAAAAGAAAGGCCGCGAACGGCTCTCCTGTTAAAGCCAAATTCGCTAAATTATCACCAGCCGAAAACACGACTTTAACGAATTTTGTAACCGCGCAAAAAACAACCGATGCCAAACCCGGCACTTCGAAAATCAAGATAAAACGCAGGAGGGTGGCTATAGAAAACCCCCTGCCCGATTATTTCGGGGATGTATCGCTTAAAATTGCGGATTCTAGTTTGCGTGAAACATTCTCGGATTTGCTAAGGGAGTTTGCGGCTTTCGGTGGCACTGTTTTGAAAAATGGCGCGTGGGGTTCGGCTACGCATGTGCTTCACGAAAGTGACTTAGTTCAGAAACAGGCTGAAAAGTGTCCCGTAACGGCCTTACATATTGTTCCTAGTTGGTTGGAGGATTGTATTGTTAATGAAAGTTTGTTGAGTGCTTTGGATTATTCGGTTACTTTATTACCCGATGAAGATTTGTGAAGTGAAACAGGAAGGAGTTTAAATAATTGATCTAGACTATTATACTGGAGTCTAAACAGCGTAGACTCCAGTCTGTAGATTTTATTCTATTTCTTGCAATGCCTATTCGGATTAGATGTTGCGATCAACATGGCTATTTTGACTTTGCTGGCTGCAGCCCTAAAATTTCCAGTGGGCGTCAAGGAAAACCGTTACCCTAGGTTCTGGGGCCAAGAATTTCTTCTCCCCCCAGGGCCTCTTTTTCCATATATCTTGCCTTGTAGGATGAGATTCTATTATCAAAACTCTAAACTCCACTCTTTATGGAATGTAAATTATCTAAGTTCACCGGAGTACCACATGTAATATAATATATTGCACTGGAGACTATATATTATATAGTCTTAAGTGCAGTTCAAAGTGATATTTTTTATGGGACACCAAAATGAAGTTGGAAATAAAGTTGTGCCGTGTGAAAAACATGTTAGAAGAAATCCAATTTTGTTTGATTTGATTTTTAGGAAATGATGTATATATTTTTATATAATTGCCTAATTTTACTTTTAAAAGTCATTAAATGCACTGATGTGTAATTGCACAAATACCCTAAACTGTAGAAGTTGATGTTTGAACTTCAGATCAATTTTTATATAAATAAAACAATTTAAACACTTTCAAATATATATTGTAATAACGCTACAATTGTTTCGCCACACTGTGGCTTCTTCAGGCGAAGAAATGATAAATACAATTTGTCGGGTCGGGTATATACAGGGTGGGCCACGAATAACGCCCATTAAAAGTTTTCGGGGTTCCTGACAGAGGAAAAATTTGAAAAAATTCTACATTGCACGGTTGAATGCAATCACCTCATGGAAAATATTTCGACTTTCTATCACTTCCGGTTGTACCAGGAATGGCTACCAACTTTGTTATTTTAAATGGAACATCCTATATATTAATTTTTTTTTAGATTCCCCGTTCAATTGTCTACCCTCTCATATGAATATATGTCCACTTAACTCTTACAGTTTTTGAGTTAAAAATTTATTTGTCAAATATTGACCTCAAATAGACGTTTTGAAAAATGCTCAAACACTACTTGCTCTAGATATAGGGAGACATAATACTTTTATGTTGCAAATTGTCTTGCCAATCACCATATGAGATAAAATATTGGTCATTCCATTTGAAAACATTGAATTATGATGTTTTTATGTTTGCACTGAAATATTGACATTTTTGAAATACCTATTGTCAAAATTGACAGATGTCAATTTTTTTTAATTCTAGAGGGATCTATAAGTAACAATTCAAGATGCCGCTCGTCTGTCTATCTTGTCCCTACTAGAAGTTATAGGCATTTTTCAAAACGTCTATTTGAGGTCAATATTTGACAAATAAATGTTTAACTCAAAAACTGTAAGAGTTAAGTGGACATAAATTCATATGAGAGGGTAGACAATTGAAAGGGGAATCTAAAAAAAAAATAATATAAAGGATGTTCCATTTAAAATAACAAAGTTGGTAGCCATTTCCGGTACAACCGGAAGTGATAGAAAGTCGAAATATTTTCCATGAGGTGATCGCATTCAACCGTGCAGTGTAGAATTTTTTCAAATTTTTCCTCTGTCAGGAACCCCGAAAACTTTTAATGGGCGTTATTCGTGGCCCACCCTGTATACAATGTTTATGGGGGGGTGGGTTTTTAAAAAAAATGTAAATTTAAGAGGGGCGAATTAGTTAAATCTGTTTGATCGTTGAGAAGATGTCCTGAAAATTTTCTTTTATTGATTTCTAAACACTCCATGATGTTGAGTTTCCGACCTTTCCTTTCTAGATGTAGGACTTGGAAATTTTCATCGAAGTGGTGGTTTTCTTCGATGAGGTGGTTGGAGTATGTGGAGTTTGTTTTCTTTTGTTTGAAGCTGGTTAAATGTTCTTTTATCCTCTCTTGAAACGATCTTCCGGTTTGTCCTACATATTTCTTGGGGCAGTCTTTGCAAGTTAGTAAATAGATGCCACTTTGTTGAGTTTTATTATTTTTGTCTTTATTGTTTTTAATTATTTTTCCTAAGGTGTTATTTGTCCTGTATGCTATATTAATATTCATTTTTCCTAACATTTTCCCGATTTTAATACTATTGTTTCCTGTGAATGTTAATGAAGAGTAGTTTTTTATAGATTTGTTTTTGATAATTGGGTAAATGGAATGTATTAATTTATTTCTTTGTTTTTTCTGTACTAATTTTTCTATTATTGTACAGAAAAAACAAAGAAATAAATTAATACATTCCATTTACCCAATTATCAAAAACAAATCTATAAAAAATGACTCTTCATTAACATTCACAGGAAACAATAGTATTTAAATCGGGAAAATGTTAGGAAAAATGAATATTAATATAGCATACAGGACAAATAACACCTTAGGAAAAATAATTAAAAACAATAAAGACAAAAATAATAAATCTCAACAAAGTGGCGTCTATTTACTAACTTGCAAAGACTGCCCCAAGAAATATGTAGGACAAACCGGAAGATCGTTTCAAGAGAGGATAAAAGAACATTTAACCAGCTTCAAACAAAAGAAAACAAACTCCACATACTCCAACCACCTCATCGAAGAAAACCACCACTTCGATGAAAATTTCCAAGTCCTACATCTAGAAAGGAAAGGTCGGAAACTCAACATCATGGAGTGTTTAGAAATCAATAAAAGAAAATTTTCAGGACATCTTCTCAACGATCAAACAGATTTAACTAATTCGCCCCTCTTAAATTTACATTTTTTTTAAAAACCCACCCCCCCATAAACATTGTATATATACCCGACCCGACAAATTGTATTTATCATTTCTTCGCCTGAAGAAGCCACAGTGTGGCGAAACAATTGTAGCGTTATTACAATATATATTTGAAAGTGTTTAAATTGTTTTATTTATATAAAAGTGAATATGAACTTTCAACATTTATCAGCCTTATCAATCAATTTTCTGATCAATGTTATACTCGTATTAATTGAGGGGGTTTTGTTTATGCAACTGCCCCTCAATGGTTTTTAATTTTAAACAAATGATTTGCTAGTTATTTTATAATTTTTAACCACATATGTCTTGTAAAAGTATATTGTTAACATTTTGTAATATAGGTTTTATTAGTATATATTATGTATGTATTTTTGCATGTTTGCATATAGTGTGGTTATTTTCTTAAAAACGTATTTTCTTTCAAGCCCACTATTCTCAATCTAATTCCTATTCCTTAAAGGTAAAAATCGTTAAGTTCGAAAATTCGAATGAGCGTCTCTACTCCTAGATTAAGCATGAAGTAAAATTTCGAGTTTAGAAATGCCTGAAATTTTACTTTATGTGCCACGCATATAAAACACTGATTTAAATTAAAGTTCTAAATATACAAAATACTGTTTGAGCAGTATCTTTTTAAACTTTACGATATTTTACATCAATAGTGACCATTACCATATGTCATAAAATGCTGGGGTAGAATATTTGTTTGAACCGGTCTTACCAAATAAATACTATATTATATTTCGAAATAGACCTACCAACGAAAATTTAAATAAAAAAGTTAATAAAATCTGTTTGCAGCGTTCCCTTACGAAAGGTTTAATTCATACATTTGTAAAAGAAAATTTGAAAATTAGTATCTTATAATAATGCTGAAACGGAAATCTGAACATTTTTATTTGGTCAATTGCTAAAACAATATGCGAAAGTAGTTTATTTTTTAACTTAACGTTAAATCCGTGGTTTGTGCGCCTAGCACATAAAGTAAAATTTCGAGTTTAGAAAAGCCTGAAAATTTGGTTTATCGACCAAACCAAGTTTTAAGGCTTTTCTAAACTCGAAATTTTACGAGGAGCGACCAAACCAAATTTTAAGGCTTTTCTAAACTCGAAATTTTACTTCATGCTTAATCTGGGAGTGGAAACACTCGTTAGTAGTTTTAAATTTAGCAGTTTTACAAAAACAAACGAATGTCTAAGCATTTACAGAGTATCCATCGGGATGTAGGTACTTATCAGAAAGATTCCCTGTTCTGAGACACATCAAAGGATTGTGTCATTTCATTGGTTACGATTTTAGTAGTTATAACCAGACCCAGTCGACTCCATATAATTCTATAAGTTCAGATATATAGTTGACCGACCCACTCGATGGAAGGGCGCATATGTCGGAATTTCAAATTTCCCGCAATTTTTAACGTGGGCTCGTTTTCATTCAACAGCTGTCAGATCCGTCGGATCTGAAGGCACAAAAATGCTGATAAGACGAAATCGTCTCGAGATGAGCGTCAATAAATATAAATAATTACAACCGTAAGTATGTAAAATATTTTTAAATTTTAACCTATTGTGTATTATTTTAAATAAGTGTACAGTCAAACAAATTTAAAACCAGGGTGTTACTATTATTTCTCTTTATTTCTTCCTAGTACATGTGGATGATCTTCAAAGTATACTAAATATCCATGGTCGTGGATATTTTCATCATACTGAACTAGGAGCATTTTTTCATGGAGTAGATCCCTGTTATTGTTGGATTAAGCAACTCTGAATCTTTGGGGATGGGCGTTAACATTAATAATTAAAACCGTAAGTTTATGTAATATTTTAAGTTTTTAAGCCATTGTCTATTCTTTTAATTAAATCTGCAGTCAAACACATTTAAAACCAGTGTGTCTACATTATTTCTCTTTATTTCTTCCTAGCATTCATGAATGATCTTCAAGTACTATGCATGAAACAACCACAGACGTGGAGATTTTCTTCACACCGGGCTAGGAGCATACTTCCATGGAGAATGTTCCCGTTGCTGTTGGATCAAGCAATTCTGAGATTTCATCTAGCCACAAAGTACGATCCCAGAACATAAAATAATGTCTTAAATTCAATTACACGGTTTTTTTTTTCACTATATCCCAAATATCTTTCACCTTGTCAAATATAAGTCAAAAGATTTCCCGATTTACGAAATAAGTTTCACTATATACTCAATACTTCCCTTTAATATTTTTGCTGAACATTTTTGCAGTAACAATAACTTTCTTCTGGAAATATTTTATTTGTATTTATACATACAAGGAGTTTTCTTTTAAGTATACGTGTTTCAAATTCAATCTATTTTCTGTAAATCTTTAGATATTCCTTGTTTTTTTGAAGCTTTAAATGAGTGTTTTCCACTCCCAGACTAAGCATGAAGTAAAATTTCGAGTTTAGAAAAGCCCCGTGAAAATTTGTCGAGGGTCGCGCAGCGACCCGAGACAAATTTTCTGGGCTTTTCTAAACTCAAAATTTTACTTCATGCGCCACGCGTATAAAACACAGATTTCAAGTGAAATTAGAATGTACATACATTTTACAATATTTTAGTGTTTTATACACGTGGCGCATGAAGTAAAATTTCGAGTTTAGAAAAGCCCAGAAAATTTGTCTCGGGTCGCTGCGCGACCCTCGACAAATTTTCACGGGGCTTTTCTAAACTCGAAATTTTACTTCATGCTTAGTCTGGGAGTGGAAAACGCTCGTTTAAAGCTTTATATTGAACTCTTTTGAAAAACAACGAATGTCGGAAAATTTACAGCTTATGCATATGTTTACCTTAAAGAAAAATTCACTGTATGGAACACTACTTACGTCAACATCCTTATCCGGATAAGGAGACCTCTTATTTCATTTCTAAGATGCATTTTTTGACAAACTGCAGACATTTTGTTGAGAAGTGAAATGTAATTAGGTTTTGACATGTAGCGAAATATATTTGTAATACTTTTTAAATATACATTTAACATGTTCATTAGGTCTTTGGTATTTTTCGCATCGCACGGTAATTTAATACCGTGCGATGTTCCCCGCACCGCACCCACCATTCAACGTTATGGTGGGTGCACCGCACACCCCGCTTAGCAAGAATCCCGCCCGCTCCCCGCCACCAATGACGTCATTTGCGATTGCAGCGCCGTCTCATCGAGTGGGTCGGTTAACTAAAATCATGATACGTGGAGCCACCTATGAGTTATCAATCTAATTTAATCTATGGTTATAACGCAATGTAAATCTAACGTCAGAATCATACCTAATTTACATTAGGACACATTGTTGTTTATGACAGAATACCTATCTATATAACATCCTTGTTTGTGTCAGACCGGTGAAAAACGCATTGAATTGATTGTTATTAATAATGTTTATAGGCAACCCAAGTGGCATCTATCAATAATATTTGAAGGAGATGTGCTAGAATAGCCGGATGGGTGTCAAAAAACGCTACGAGATTGTCAATGAAGATAAGACACGGGTATGAGAACGATAAATGCCCGAAATCGCGTTCCAAAAATGGCCCATTTTGTGGTTTCAATCGGACGTGAGTGACGGTTAGTTATGTGACCCTTTTCGATAATTTGGTGGGTTTGAGACTATCCTTCAAAGTTATAAACTGGGCTCAAGTCCCATTTATGATAGACAAATGAAGAGGGCCTAAATACGGAACTACTTGAGTGGTTTTGATGATTTTGACGACATAACCCGGGCCGAAATCGCGTGCCGACAATTCCCAATTCCAGGTTAGATTCGGACTGGAGCGACAGATCAGACCCTGCCGACTCTATATGATTCAGAAAGTTCACGTATATAGTTGACCGACTCACTCGATGGGAGGGCGCAAATGTCGAAATTTCAAGTATCCCGCAATTTCGAACATCGGATGGCTCAAAAATCAAATTTCCCGCAGTTTCGAACTTTTTGAGAAAGATATTTCAATCAGCACCTCATCAAAAGTGCTGATAAAACGAAATATTTTGGAGACGGGCGTGGACGAGCATTAATATAAATAAACAAAACCGTGAGTATTGGAATATTTTCGATTTTTAAGCTATTTTGTATTCGTTTCGTCAATTTCGTTCGATCAAGTCGTCTTTTACTTAATGTCTTTGTTCGGATTTTTGCAAGAAATTTATTTTATAAATTTCCGCCTGCGTACCGATCTTTCGTTTTGTCGTTTTGTGTCGCTAAAAACGGTACCCCCAATAAACCCCACGGATGGCGTGACCATCCCCCGGACCAGGGAGCCCAGGCCGCATTCCAATCCGTCCTTCCTAGAAATTTCGCCTATCACGGAGATACGAGTTGTTTTTGAAAACAACCAGTGCCCGCTTTCTCCTTGAGGGAGGAAAGAAAGAGATTCGTATGCACAGATTTACAGGAAGAAATGGGGTAAGCTTTTAACATTTGTTACAATCGTTCATTTATATATCAAAATAAACATGAGAAAATTTGTTTGAATCTTTAAAAATAAATATTAAATTTATTTCATGGGGGATATAACTTCTAATTTACGGATATTCGGTTCGCCTTTGCAATGGAAGTGTTAAATCGAAGATATATGTTATGTATACCTAGATGGTAAAATTAAAGAACAACGTATACTTTAGATTTAACATTTTGTTGTACAGAAATAGTACATAAATTTAACAAAATAGAATCTATTATGTTTCTATAAAATATATATATATATATATATATATATATATATAAAATATATAAATAAATATATTTTTATTCTGACAGTTGTTTTTGGTCATTAGCTTTCAGCCTTTTATTTTTATTGAATCATAAATTTAAAAAAGTTGATACCATCAAATGAAAAACAAATAAATTATTTGTCGGAATATTTAAAATATTGTTCATAATTACTACTCTATTTTTTAATCCTATTAATGCATTAAAAGTTGATATTTATATAGCATGTATACTTGCAAATATACATTTTAAATGTATACTGCACGAAGAACTCAATCTAAGACTTATATTCTTTCTTAGGTGTATGAGAAGTGGCTGAAGGCTGTTGGTAGAGAAGACCTTTTTAAAAATTGAAGATGCACCTTTATCAAGTCTAATTACATTTGCGACAGGCACTTTGATGAGGGGACAAAATGCTTTACCAGCAAAACGAATTTATAACTAGGGATTGTTTCCACATTATACCTCGAAACACCGGCTGGTAAGCTAAATATTTGTTACTTTTATATATACACATATATCTTCAAATACCTAATATAAACCACACATTACTTTTTATTAAAAAAATACATTTTATTAAGCGAGCGTGCAAGGAGAACAGTATATCTAAATATATATATTTTATTCATAGCGCTCGTGAATGATCCAGAACTTCTGGAAACATCCAAGGACGTGGAATCTCCTGTGGGGTTACCTGTGGAGTTTCTCACTGACAAGAAGAATTCTCCCTTAATTGCTGGCGTGAGCAGTAGTAAACCCCTTTGGGATAATTCTGCTACTGGGAACAGTTTGAAACCCCATCATAATAGTCCATCTAGTTACAAAGTAGTACGACTACTGAACATGAAGGAATGTCTGGAGGTAAAATTGTTAAAAACATTAAATGTAACACGAAAATGAAAGCTTTCCCCTCAAGCAAAGATGCTGCATTCCTATGCCCGAGATATCCAAAAGGTTGCAAGAAAATTGTATGCTCAAAATGCTTCTAATAAGGAGCATCTTGATCATGCACTTGATGTTCTTGAAACTTATTATTAGTAATTTGCTTCAGACTATCACCAATAGTTTAGGATATATGTGATTTTTGTTGTAGAATAATAAAAATGTATTATTGATTTGATAATTATTTAAGTTTTATTTAACCATTACTTCTATAAAAATTAAATCAATGATAATGTGGATTTATTATTTAGCAATGATTAGTCATATTTTTCCAAGTATGGTTAAATATTGTATATAGTTAAAAAATCGACAGTATACTTGCAAAATTAAGAAAACTGTTAATAATATTATAATTAATACCTTCACATATCTTGAACATTAACTTATTTGTATCTATATTAGTTCTGCATTTTATTTATAATAATTTGTATTTCATTTATAATACTTCTTGTTTTAACATGAATTATCAATTATTAAGCATTAGAAGTATTAATTAGACCAAATAAGGTAGACATCAATTCACGCAGTTATCTTGGTAGAGATAATTTAAATATTGTTCATTATATTCGAAAATTATGTATAAGTTAATGTGTGAAAATATTCTTCACACATTCACCGGAATCGCATTGCTTAGTAACTATTATGTTATGGTTAATAAATTTTATTGTTTTTCAAATATGTATTAGAGCAAATTTTCCTATAGTCAATTAATGTGATCAATGTTTTATTAAATCTAAATGTAAATACTTAAATTAAGTAATTAATGTTTTTTCCTATTTATTTGTAAAAATTAAAATTTTAAGTTATTTGTAATATACATTTTATACCATAATTATGTCGTTATTATTTCTCGCATCGTGCGGTAATTCAAACACCGCGCGGTGTTCCCCGCACCGCACCCCCCGGCATATGTATGTCCCCCCGCACCGCGCGTCCCGCACTGCGTGAAGCCATCGGTCCGCACCTGATGACGTCATTTTTGATTGCAGCGCCCCCGCATCGAGTGAGTCGGCGAACTAAACTCACGATACCTAGTGCCCCCTAGGAGTCGTCGATCTAATTTAATCTATGCGACAGATGGTCACGTGGCCTGGGTCGAGGCTAATTTTACGCGCAATAGTTTAAATTTATGAAACTTTGAACAATGTATAAAACATAAGTAGGATTTTGATAAAACAGCCCAGTCCACACTTGGGAAATGAGCCCGTCGATCTGTGAAAAAGTCGATTCGGCCAAACCCCTGAGATTTGCTCGTCCCCATAAGATCCCTTGTATCGTTACGTCCATAACTAATTTAAGAGTTAAGGGAAAACGTGTCCAAAAAGTACCGAAAATCGTTGTTGATGCCATTATGTAGTTTAGACCAAGTATTTCCATGTAGGCAAACTTAACGGGAAAGAAACAAATAGGCCACGAGTTCTTCACGACGAAAGAAAATAGTTTATTTTGTTTGTACTGCACTTAGTTGAACTCAGTTAAAGTTTGTGACGTCATAGTTCAAGTTAGTGTAACTTTTCATTTATAATTGCAGGTATTTAGTTCATATAACGAACAGATTCAGCGCAGAAAGTGTAAAATGTACTGCGCTAGTTCATGTAACGAATAGACCTAATATCACAACATGTGAAACTTACAGTTTTGAATTTTTATTTTGTTCCTTTTTTTTTAAATTTTAACATTGGGACTCATTTGGGTTTTCCCCTTAACTCTTCTTTAATTAGTTTAATTCGTTTGAATAACGTCCTTTACCTCTAGATCTGTTCGTTACATCAACTAGTGCAGCACGTTTTGCACTGAATCTGTTAGTTACATGAACTGGATGTCTGCAATAGTAAATGTAAAGTTGACTTACTTGAACTGTAACGTCACAAACTTGAACTCAGTTCAACTTAGTGCAAACGAACAATCCTTCTGTATACAGAGAGTTTTATATAACACCGAACATTTGCATCCAATACAATTTGACACCTTTAATTTTTAAGTTGTGTGTAAATTGAGTTGCCTATATGACCATTAAAAATTGTAGCCAATTAATCGCAATTAATGCCTCAACTTGTACATTTAGGGAGTTTTTCTGTCAAGTATACATGTCCCAGTTACAGCGTATATGCCGTAAATCTTTAGATACTCGTTGTTTTTTAACAGAGTTCAATTTGAAACTTGAAATGAGTGTGTTCCACTCCCAGAATAAGCATGAAGTAAAATTTCGAGTTTAGAAAAGCCTGAAAATTTGGTTTGGTCGCGTAGCGCGAAGCGCGGAGCGGCCAAACCAAATTTTCAGGCTTTTCTAAACTCGAAATTTTACTTCATGCGCCACCGGTACAAAACACTGACATACTACGAAGTATAAAACACACCGCTAAACTTTACATTGCATCAGTGTTTTATACCGGTGGCGCATGAAGTAAAATTTCGAGTTTAGAAAAGCCTGAAAATTTGGTTTGGCCGCTCCGCGCTTCGCGCTACGCGACCAAACCAAATTTTCAGGCTTTTCTAAACTCGAAATTTTACTTCATGCTTAGCCTGGGAGTGGAAAACACTCGTTTAAAGCTTCAAATCTTTTAATAAACCGAGCGTCGGAGCATGCACGACGTATGCTTATGTATACTTGAAAAATTCTCGTTATGAAAATGTTCGGTGTTACATAAAACTCTCTGTATATTAAACTGTATACAAAGTAACATATATTGAAATACAACTCGCGCTCGATTTTGGATGTATCATACATGAATCTATAGCGAATGCGCAGGTGTAAAAACAATTCGCGCTAGATGAAAGCAACCGCCGGGCAAATTTACATTCCGACACGCGACTCGAAATCGCGATAGAGCCGAGATAAGAGCGACCTTAGCCAGAGCCGAGGCTGCAGCAAAGAAAATCGAGCGGGCCTAGGAGCAAAGTCAAAATCTCAATCAGTCGAAACGACAGGTGACAAAGAAATCGAAGCGAATCTGCACAGTGCGTCTGCTCAGATGAGAGGCGGAAAGACGGCGTTGTGAATTCCAAAAATTTCGCGCAGTCGCGTACTGTTGTGGGAGGTCGGCAGATTGGGTCAGCTGTCGTCTGGTAGGCGACTGGTGGAAGCAAAATCGAAATGTTCGCCCTCATACCGAAATCCCTGATGTGAGTACAATTCTTTAAAAAAAAAAAGGTTTCGAGAGGAGTTTTTAATTTTGTTAAGCGAGTGCGAGTGCGCGCGTTTGTGCTGGTGTTTAAAACGCGGGTGTTATGTAAATGTTAAAATCCCCGGGATCAATACCTTAGTGTTTGATTTTAATTCGCTTAAAGGTAAACCCAGGTGATTAGCGTTAAAATAAAATAAAACGACCGCCCTTGTGTGGGCTCCAGCGTTACGTCATTTCGGAAAATACATCTTTTTGTTGTTAAAATCCCCGATATTTAGTTTGCGCCAATTTATTTTCAAACAGCGCTCCGAGTCATTCGATTACATAAAAAAATCCCCGATCGATGCATCTAATTTTTTAATCCTAAACACCTGGTGTTGGCATTGTTACAGGTTTATTTACGGACCAGGCTCTCCAAACTTTTTGTGCGGTGTGCAAGGCGCATTTTTCCCAACTTTACCAACTGTGCGAGTGTTTTCTTTTGCGGTAAAAATAGCGCGCGAATTGGGCCGCGACGAAACGCATATAATTTAAGAAGAATCTTTTCATTCAGACTGTTTGTTGTTGACCTTGGGCCGCGCTTCCTCGTGGATCGTTTCTTTTATTTAATCCTCGCTTTGTAATTGGATCGAGTTACAAGGGGAATAACTAAAGAGTTGGCGTTATATAATGGCCCTAGTTGCATAAGAGCGCGTGTTATCGCGTCGCCATGGTTACGCTTCTTCTGCGTATCGATTTTCCTTTGAATGTTGGCCACTGCTGCTGCTGGGGGATTCTAAAAATTACCGTTTGTGTCATCAGTTATTGAATGTTTAAAAATAACCACGCGGGGATTTAAAATTTACGATTTGTTTAGTTTTTGTTTAAATTTAAGAAAAAATAACAATTTTACTGGCTGTAATACCTTTGATTACTCTTTATTCAATGGTAATACATAACATACGTTGAAGTTCAATGTCAGGTCCTTATAATAATTTATATTTACGCAGTGTTTTTCAGAAATGGTTGCAGTGAATTACAATTAGTTGAATATATTTAAAACACTAGATAAGTACTCTTCATGGTTACGTTTTTCGTAATTTAGAAATTTTGAAAAATCCAGTAAAATATACCACTGAGCAAAAAACAAACAAATAACGTTTTATCAATATTAAACGTTGTTTTAATGTTGATGAAACATTATTTAAATGTGTTTGTTCAGTGGGATATTAAATGAAATCGAAAGATCCGATTAATATCGGTATATCTAAAATAGATTACCATATTGCTAAAAAAAAATTACTTTCTTGTTTTAATTGATTGATCTTTTTCATTCTCTTCTCTTTAAAGTATAACCAATTAAAATGCTTTAAGCCAGTGATGATTTCTATGTGATTAAATGATGACTGCTTGTGGTAGACTGAGTTTTCGGGGGTATTGAACCCGGTTCGTCTTCGTTGTCCTCCAATTAGATTTCGCGAACGGTCACAAAATGCTGAGTAGCCTCGTCCTATTCGATCACGCCATTCGAATGATGCAGAACCGTTGCCAGGATTTGTCTACCTGCAAAAAAATAATGAACCTAAGATTAATCTCGGAAATTGATTCATCGTATAAATAATGGAATGATGAAATATAATGTGATTCGTCTGGTCTTCAAAATTCGGAATAAATTCCGTCATTGGAGGATGTTTAGATTGACTCATTGACAAATGTGTTTCTCAAAATAACAATGGTGTGTCTGCAATATTTTAAATAGTGATAGGCAAGATCGGTAAAAAAATATCGACTACTCGATTCTTACAAATAATCCAGCTCTTCGATCTTTTCATAGAGCCCGATCAGTTACTTAGATGCTTATTACTGAGGTTACTGGTAAGATCAGGTGCTTAGATGCTTATTACTGAAGTTACTGGCAAGGTACTTAAGTTAGATATCTAATCTTAGTGATAAGTACTAAGAGTATAAGTCAAATTAACACATTTTCCAAAAAACGACCTCAGATTATGTGGGTTTCTGTTAAGATTAATTTTAGACTTATATAGACAGAATGTCTTCTGTTCTTCAGAAAACTATGATGCTGTTAAATGAAGACTTTTACTTTCCCCTATATGTAAAACAATTGGACGGTAAAAAATGTTCGTGGATATATCTAAAAATTACTTTTGAAGTAACAGTAATTTGGCGTGCCAAGTTAATAAATCCTATACTGCAAACAAAACAAAAACTTTAGGTTTTCTTTTGGTGTAAACATATACATTGTATTTCCATTTTGATGTCCCCCAAGTTGATTAAGACCAATTGATTAAGGTCTGTCCGTCCCAAATGTACAGCATAAACCGATTAAAGATGAAATTACAAACCTAATCATATTTTTAACACATTAATGCCCGGTATTATAAACGATTAATAAATCATTAGATAACTACTTGTGGAGTAGATTTATTTACCTAGTAAACTATTAGGCAAATAAAATTGCGTATTATAAAGCAAACCTACCAAATAAATAGCATTTCTAGAAATAAATAATTTAATTAGTAGATTACAGACCGAAATTATACATTTTCATTGTGGCTATAGCTGGAACCATCAATTTGTTAAATTGAATTGCCAATATTTCGAATTAATTTGTCAATCAAATTAGGAATTTAGTTCAACTCCTTATAATTATGTAGAATAACCGTGGAATAGGACAGAATTACACAGAACAAGAAAAAGAAACTTTATTATAAATTATAAAAGACTTAAACGAGTGTTTTCCACTCCCAGGCTAAGCATGAAGTAAAATTTCGAGTTTAGAAAAGCCTGAAAATTTGGTTTGGTCGCGTAGCGCGAAGCGCGGAGCGGCCAAACCAAATTTTCAGGCTTTTCTAAACTCGAAATTTTACTTCATGCGCCACGCGTACTAGACACTGATTTCAAGTGAAGTTCATTTGTTCACAATATTTCAGTGTTTTCAGTGTTTTATACGCGTGGCGCATGAAGTAAAATTTCGAGTTTAGAAAAGCCTGAAAATTTGGTTTGGTCGCTCCGCGCTTCGCGCTACGCGACCAAACCAAATTTTCAGGCTTTTCTAAACTCGAAATTTTACTTCATGCTTAGTCTGGGAGTGGAAAACACTCGTTTAAAACTTTAAATGGAACTAACTTTAAAAAGCGTATGCATAAGTATAAAAATCCTTGGTTATGTCTAATTTGAAAAACTCTAGGTCTTCGACTCCTTAGAATGTCTTGTGGTTCGAATTAATCACTGTCAGGGAAGATACTATGAGCGAACTTAAATCTAACACGGATGATATGGTAGACATGATAACCGTAATGAAATTAATAAATACAAGTAGTAGAATCTAAAGTAATTATAATAATATAATACACTTTTGACTTTTAACTGTCAAATTATTTAGAGAAAAAAATTTACTTGGCAGAAAAACAAACAAATAATTCACTGGGGAGATTTATTAGCCAAATAAAGTTATTTTGTGTTTATAATACCGAAATCTTTGGAATAAATTAACTTATTCAATTTTGTTAATTTAAATCGACATTATTAACTCCATAACAACCGTAATAAACAAGGTTTTATTCACTAGTGAACTAAAATTTTTTTAGGTCACTAGTGAGTTAAATTTTTTTTTTTAAAATAAATGTAAAGTACATTTTCTTTATAATTTCGTCAAAATTGAATAAAAACATATATACGCCACGTGAATTAAACACCTTTATTCACTCAAAGAAATGATTTCACTCGCGTCGAGGCGCTCGTGAAATCAAAAATCTTTTCGTGAATAAAATCGTGTTTAATTCACTTGATGTATAATATTTACTATTCCTAAAGTAAATTTTATTTAGGGAATAAAACGTTTTATAATACCGGGCATAAATAAAATACTAAATAACTATTTTAGTGATTTATTGAATATGTTACAATAAAAACACTTGCAAGTGCACCCCCCTGGCTTCCCCTAGACTACGCCTATGTAATATTGTCTATATATATGTTTTTACCGTTCTTAAGATTCAGTATTTCGAGGTGAATTATTTTATTATTGAAAATCCTATGATAAAATGGTGTTTTTAGTATAAACGTCTTTTTTGCCATATGCGTGAAAGTCTATTGAATTTTATTTTAATCAGATTTAAAAACAGTGTTCGTCTTGCTCTCGTGTCGTGCACTGTGCTTTTGTTTTGTACCTCTGATTTTCAATTCCCGTGTATTTGTGAAGTTTGTGTTTATTTTAAATACGTTTTTCTAGACTTAAAAGGGAAAATGAAATTTGATTTACCAAATGGTCGTGGGGAAATTGGGTATTTATTGGATTTTTGTAATACAACGAAATTTTACTTAAATGAAAAAATAATTGATATATAGTGAAATATTTCTTTCAAGTATATAATAAATTCAATTTGAATCTACGAACAAGTGTTTCCACTACTTGATTGAGCATGAGGTAAAATTTCGAGTTTAGAAAAGCCTGAAATTTTGATTTGGTCTCTACGCGAATGCGAACGAAAGAAACATTCCTTTTATATGTACAGGTATATCTATTTTTTACCTTTAACCATTTATGTCTCATAAAATTAACAATTATTTGAAAGTCGGAATTTACCAGTGTATTTTTAATTATAATCAGTTAAAAAAAATGTGCAGGCGTATTAATTTTCATTCGCGAATGCGGTTTTTGCCGTTTCCGCACTATTTACACTATTTATAGCGTTTTGATCATCCCCAACCTTGAATTATGTTAAATGGCAATTTACCTTCTAATTTGGGTATTTGCAGAAATGCTATTATTTCTTTGAACGTTTTGTGAAACGTAGTTTTATTCATATAGGGAATATTTCTTTTTAGTATACATATATACCGGGTGTTGACTTCGCGGACGCAACATAGGAAATCCCATGTAAATTTTGGCTCCCCTATCTATTTTAGAAACAAAATGTATTTGCCTTTTTTGTAGAGGGAAAAGTTCTGAATTCATTCGCGTTAACGTTTATCGCTTTACGTTTCTCCAAGTTAAAATAATTAAGAAACAGTAAAGTGATTTTCTAAAAATAATGATATGCCATGGAATTGAAGCAACAATTGCGGATGTCAAAATGGCAAATGATATCGCAGTCACTTGATTAAAGTAAATGTTTTTGAAATGATTTACACTATACAAGAAAAAAATCTCCTAATAATGTGCTATTATGCAGACCACAGTTATCATGATGTTTGCGTTATGTTTTTTGTCGTTAATTAAGTAACAGCAATATCTTGTGCTATTTTGATATCCGCAATTGTTGTATCAATTCCATGGTATGTCATTTTTTTATAAAATCACATTACTTTTTCCTAATTATTTTAGCTGTAAATTTTCTGACATTCGTTGATTTTTAAAAGAGTTCAATTTGAAGCTTTAAAAGAGTGTTTTCCACTCCCAGACTAAGCATAAAGTAAAATTTCGAGTTTAGAAAAGCCCCGTGAAAATTTGTCGAGGGTCGCTGCGCGACCCTCGACAAATTTTCTGGGCTTTTCTAAACTCGAAATTTTACTTCATGCGCCACGCGTATAAAACACAGATTTTAAGTGATGTTCGAATATACATAAATTTGACAATATTATAGTGTTTTATTCGCGTGGCGCATGAAGTAACATTTCGAGTTTAGAAAAGCCCAGAAAATTCCCTGATTTTTTTAAGTTCAATTTCAAGCTTTAAACAAGTGTTTTCCACTCCCAGACTAAGCATGAAGTAAAATTTCGAGTTTAGAAAAGCCCCGTGAAAATTTATCGAGGGTCGCGCAGCGACCTGAGACAAATTTTCTGGGCTTTTCTAAACTCGAAATTTTACTTCATGCGCCACGCGTATAAAACACAGATTTTAAGTGAAGTTCGAATATACATAAATTTGCAATATTATAGTGTTTTATACGCGTGGCGCATGAAGTAAAATTTCGAGTTCGAATATACATAAATTTGACAATATTATAGTGTTTTATACGCGTGGCGCATGAAGTAAAATTTCGAGTTCGAATATACATAAATTTGACAATATTATAGTCTTTTATACGCGTGGCGCATGAAGTAAAATTTCGAGTTCGAATATACATAAATTTGACAATATTATAGTGTTTTATACGCGTGGCGCATGAAGTAAAATTTCGAGTTTAGAAAAGCCCAGAAAATTTGTCTCAGGTCGCTGCGCGACCCTCGATAAATTTTCACGGGGCTTTTCTAAACTTTAGAAATTTTACTTCATGCTTAGTCTAGGAGTGGAAAACATTTGTTTAAAACTTTAAATTGACCTTAAAAAAACAGGGAATATCCGCAATTATTGTATCAATTCCATGGTATGTCAAAATAGTTCAATTTGAAGCTTTAAACGAGTGTTTTCCACTCCCAGACTAAGCATGAAGTAAAATTTCGAGTTTAGAAAAGCCCCGTGAAAATTTGTCGAGGGTCGCGCAGCGACCCGAGACAAATTTTCTGGGCTTTTCTAAACTCGAAATTTTTCTTCATGCGCCACGCGTATAAAACACAGATTTTAAGTGAAGTTCGAATATACATAAATTTGACAATATTATAGTGTTTTATACGCGTGGCGCATGAAGTAAAATTTCGAGTTTAGAAAAGCCGAGAAAATTTGTCTCGGGTCGCGGCGCGACCCTCGACAAATTTTCACAGGGCTTTTCTAAACTCGAAATTTTACTTCATGCTTAGTCTGGGAGTGGAAAACACTTGTTTAAAGCTTTAAACTGAACATAAAAAAAACAGGGAACATCCGCAATTGTTGTATCAATTCCATAGTACGTCATTATTTTTATAAAATCACATTAATTTTTCTTAATTATTTTAACTTAGAGAAACGTAAAGTGTTAAGTGTAAACATTCATAAATTTAGAATTTTTCCCTCTACAATAAAGTTAACATTTTGTCTCTAAAATAAATAGGGAAACCAATATTTGAACACTTTAAAATTAACATGCGATTTCCTACGTTGCGTCCGCCAAGTCAACACCCGGTATAGAAGTACAGTACAAGGTAAATTGTAATTTTAAATTTATACATAGAAATACAATACTAGGTAAATTGTAATTACAAATTAATACGTCGTTATTTTGGATGGACATTATTATTATTTTCCAGTAACATACAAATTATTTCACAGTAACACTAAAATTTAATGCTACGAAAACGCTACGCACGAGTAATTATGTAATTTGTTTCATGCGATATTGTTAATTATTCAGTAACTGTTTTAAGTATTTGTGTGTGTGTATGTGTGTTTGTGTGTTTATGTAGTACGAGTTGTTTAGGTCAAAAACTCACGTTGTTGCCAATTATTTAATCGTTAACAATAATTACATACTTGTTAAGGTTAACATGTGAACAATTTGCTATTTTCAAATTGTTCAACCATTGAGTTTAGAATGGTTTAATTTACACACACAAAACTCTTTTTTGAATACCTTTTGCAATATTTATTTAATATATTAATTTGCATATCAGGTTTAATTTTATAATTATGTCTTTAGTTTATTATACACAATTGACATTTCGCTGTTTTTATAAAATCGTTCCATGTGAATTTTTTTTTTCACTCCTTGATTCAGTATGAAGTAAAATTTTTAGTTTAGAAAAGCCTAAAAATTTGGATTAGTTTCATGTTTTTCTAATTTTACCTTATGCGCCAAGCGCATAAAACGCTGATTTAATGTGAAGTTCAAATTACACTTCCTAATTAAAATCTCTAACCTATGGTAACATGAAATACAGACCGATGTGAAGATAGCCACGAATTTTCCAGCCACGGATTTTGGTGCCTCCACCATCACACGAATTATGAAACAGATTCCCCAGAATTTCAAAACTTCATAACTCCCAAACAAATATTTTTCAAAATTTCTTTACTAATTGATTAAACAATATACATAGAGCAAGTATAAATAACCAGAATGTTGTAACTCTTAATTGTTCTTTATTTAAACAATATATTGCTGTTCCGCGTACGTCACCTTTCATACCAAGTATTAAAAAAATCATATCTCTAAAAACTCCTATTTTATTTTACAAATTTCTTTACTAATTGTTTAACCAATATATCTACAACGACCTTAGTTGATCAAAATGTTGTCACTCTCATTTGTTAATTATTTAAAAAATATATTGCTGTCCCGCGTATAGCACCGTTCATACCAAATATTAAAAACATTATATCTCGTAAAACTCCTATTTTATTTTATAAATTTATTTACTAATTGTTTAAACAATATATCTAGAACGAGCATAGATGGTCAAAATGTTGTCACTCTCATTTGTTAATTATTTAAATAATATATTGCTGTCCCGCGTATAGCACCGTTCCTACCAAATAATAAAAAAATCATATCTCGTAAAACTCCTATTTTACTTTACAAATTTCTTTACTAATTGTTTAAACAATATATCTAGAACGAGCATAGATGGTCAAAATGTTACTCTTATTTGTTAACTATTCAAATAATAATCTATGCTCGTTCTAGATATATTGTTTAAACAATTAGTAAAGAAATTTGTAAAATAAAATAGGAGTTTTACGAGATATGATTTTTTTAATATTTGGTATGAACGGTGCTATACGCGGAACAGCAATATATTATTTAAATAATTAACAAATAAGAGTGACAACATTTTGACGATCTATGCTCGTTCTAGATATATTGTTTAAACAATTAGTAAAGAAATTTGTAAAATAAAATATGAGTTTTACGAGATCTGATTTTTTTAATATTTAGTATGAACGGTGCTATACGCGGGACAGCAATATATTATTTAAATAATTAACAAATAAGAGTGACAACATTTTGACGATCTATGCTCGTTCTAGATATATTGTTTAAACAATTAGTAAAGAAATTTGTAAAATAAAATAGGAGTTTTACGAGATATGATTTTTTTAATATTTGGTATGAACGGTACTATACGCGGAACAGCAATATATTATTTAAATAATTAACAAATAAGAGTGACAACATTTTGACGATCTATGCTCGTTCTAGATATATTGTTTAAACAATTAGTAAAGAAATTTGTAAAATAAAATAGGAGTTTTACGAGATATGATTTTTTTAATATTTGGTATGAACGGTACTATACGCGGAACAGCAATATATTATTTAAATAATTAACAAATAAGAGTGACAACATTTTGACGATCTATGCTCGTTCTAGATATATTGTTTAAATAATTAGTAAAGAAATTTGTAAAATAAAATAGGAGTTTTACGAGATATGATTTTTTTAATATTTAGTATGAACGGTGCTATACGCCGGACAGCAATATATTATTTAAATAATTAACAAATAAGAGTGACAACATTTTGACGATCTATGCTCGTTCTAGATGTATTGTTTAAACAATTAGTAAAGAAATTTGTAAAATAAAATAGGAGTTTTACGAGATATGATTTCTTTTAATATTTGGTATGAACGGTGCTATACGCGGGACAGCAATATATTATTAAAATAATTAACAAATAAGAGTGACAATATTTTGACCATCTATGCTCGGTCTAGATATATTGTTTAAACAATTAGTGAAGAAATTGGGACAATAAAATAGGAGTTTTTAGAGATATAATTTTTTTAATATTTGGTATGAAACGTGACATACGCGGGTCAGCAATATATTGTTTAAATAAAGAACAATTAAGAGTTACAATATTCTGGTTATTTATACTAGCTCTATGTATATTGTTTAATCAATTAGTGAAGAAATTTTGAAAATAAAATATGTGGTTTCTGAGTTATGAAGTTTTGAAATTCTGGAGAATCTGTTTCATAATTCGTGTGATGGTGGAGGCGCCAAAATCCGTGGCTGGAAAATCCGTGGCTATCTTCACATCGGTGAAATACAGGGTGTTTCATTAATAACATCAACTACTACCTAATAGTTCATTTATTTTGGACACTCTTTATACTTGAATATGATGTATAAAATCTCGCTAAAAAAACTATATAAACTTTACTTCATGCGCCACGCTTAAAAACACTGATTTTGAAGTTAAAAAAATACACACATACAACAACGATTATAGGCAACCTAATATACCTTAGAGTTATTATAATCACTGTTTTAAACAATTTGTTCATTTCCTCAGTAAATTTGACTTACGTTTTATTCACATCTACATATTAGATTTCTAAAGCCGTATATTTTAAACTTTACGATATTTCAGTGTTTTATACGTGTGGCGCATGAAGTAAAATTTCGAGTTTAGAAAAGCCTAATTTGGATTGGCCGCTCCGCTTCGCTACGCGGCCAATCCAAATTTTCAGGCTTTTCTAAACTCGAAATTTTACTTCATGCTTAGTCTGGGAGTGGAAAACCCTCGATTAAAGATTCAAATTGGAATCTGTTAAAAAAGCAACAAATGTCCAAAAATTTACAGTGTATGCGTACGTATACCTGAAAGAAAAAATCCCTGTATTTAAAAATCACATTAATGCACACAGTTGTGATATTTTATTGTAATAAAATGTTAAGTTTATTAATATGATTTGAAATATCTTTAACAATTTAGTTAAAATTTAAAACTATAAACAAAAAATCTTAAAAAATATAATTTACTAAATTTAAGATAATAAAAAAACGTTTTAAACAAAGTTAACGTTTATAACATGTTTTAAACAAATTTAAGATTTAAAACATGTTTAAAACAAAACCGTTTAAAACACGACTGCTGTTTTTAAACATGTTTAAAATACTGTTTTTAAACAAACTGTTTTAAACATAACAACCCTGATACAGGGTGTATTTAAATTAATGAACAAGCTCTTTTTACGATACACGGGGCAGCGTTTTAAAAAACTGTTTCTGCAATTAAAATTTAAAAAAAACTTATAGATAGCCCGCAGTTAATAATTAAATATAATTAATAATAATGGTATTTATTTAATCGACATTACAAATATTGTGCTTATTTTTAAATGAACTCAGGAAATAAAGATTACAACATACCTAATCGTTCGCGAGACATGAAAAACGCATAAAATATTTCGAAAATTCGTATTATTTTTTAAATATATTGTGTATAAGAGATTCTTTATTAACTAAATCGGCCATTTTAAAACAGCCCCTTTTTAAAATGGCCGATTTAATTAATAAAGAATCTCAATTTTAAAATTGTTGTTTCAGTTAAAAAACTGTCTTAGTTCATTATGAATTTTAAAAATCATAATGAACTTATGAGGTAATTACCTCGTCAAAGATAAGAAAATTATTTAAGATGTTCCATTTATTATTAGTTAGTTCAACGTAGATTTTTTTGCGTTATAAATCATATGCATACTAGTTCTATCCCGTCTTCATATAGAATACACGAGTATTAGGGATAGAATTTTGAAAAAGTTTTTTTTCAGATTGAGATAACCCCTTTTCAAAATTACCGATTCAATTAAAATAGATCTTCTGTTACAGTGCTAGAAAGGGTTAAAAAATAATTCCAAGTTCAATTTATCGTTGCATAAATTAAGATTGTAATGCAACAGTATCATATCATATTTTTATAATCATGACACCGGTTAACATTTTTCTTATTATTGCAATTAACATACGTATTGTAAAACGGATTAAATTACAGGCGTTTTGTTACAAATTATAAACTGTGGACAACTTTGATAACTTTGCGCGTCTGCTAGAAAATATATTCTATTTGAAAGCGTCTATCATAACTCAGGTGGTTTATTATCTTGCTGACATAACAAACAGTAATGAAAACATCCTTGTATTAAACTCAATTATTCGGCGAAATAAACTACGACCTTAATTATGCACATCTAGTGTGGTGATAATGTCATGTTTTACAACACACAGAGACAACACATTTTATGTTGATAGATTACAAATAATTACGTAATTATTAATAATAATAATCACCTTTATTATTATAATACATACAATAGTATAAATTAGAAAATATGCTCCCGTTAAAAAAGTACCACCATAAGTATTTATTTATATTTTCAGTGCAATTGGACCAAATTGCTCGAAGCGTTCGAATTTTAAAAAATCACGTTAGACAAAATAAACATTAGTACAGTTTATCAACGTAAAATCAAACACAAACTTAAGTTGAGTCGTCTATGAATTCTAAACGTACAGGGTGATTCACCATAAATGTCCACCCCCTCTAACTTGATTATTTCTGTACCGATTTAAAAGTTAACAAAAATTTAAATAGTGTTTTTAGCGAGATTTTATACATCATAGTCAGGGAGTGGAAAACACTCGGCAAAAGGCTCAAATTAACCGCTTGGAAACAATGAATTCCCGCAAATTTAAAAAACGCTGTAATTATCAGGCTGTATATACTAAAAAAAAAAAGCCCTATATATTCTGTTTTAAACACGTTTTACACGTGTTTTAAACATATTTTAAACATGTTTTAAACACGTTTTTAATTATTAATGTTTTAAACTCTGTTTCAATGAAAAAAACACGTTTTGTAAAAAAAACTGTTTGTTTTTTTTAACAACCCTGCCCTGTATAGACAAAAATGCTTATTATAAATGCTGTTTGATAGAACTCAATATAAATATGAGAAAACAATATAATTTACTGAATTATCTAGAAAAAAAAAATCATCAAGTTTTATAATTTCAATTTGATTAGCATGATTGTTTTGGTTTTATCAATAATAATGCATTAGAAAATCAAGTAGCGATAAATGTGATTATAACATAAGTAAGCCCTTTTCCTATAATTCCATAGGTGTATCACATTCGTGTTGACATTGAGATATGTTAATAATTGTATCTTATCGATCTATCTGCACACATGCGTTGTATACATCTAATACTTTTTTTTATAAATGAAATTGATAATAAGATTGTTTAAATCTGAACGAATCGCCGATTATAATGTTCATTAACTGCTATTCATTTATTTTATTTAAAGTAAAACAACACAGTTGTTTATTGTTGAACACTGCAACATGTTTCACCACACAGTGACTTTATCAAGCAGATGAAGAAGATGTAGAACATGTTACAGTGTTGAAATATAAAAGTGAAACCCTCCCAATTGTGTTGTTTTATTTCAAATAGTATTACGGAGTTTTATCATGTATCTTACCTCGTCAATTAAATATGCTATTAATTGCCATTTACCCTTAGGCCGGTCGTCCACTGGAAGCGACAACACGCGGCTACGCGCTCACGCGATCCTAGCGGCAACATGCGCATACGCGCGACAGATCCCGACGTGTGTAAATCCAATGAATCTCGTCCACTGCAAGCGTGCGCGGACATGCGGATTCTCGCGCCGAGCGTGTAGCTGCGTCAAGTCCCAAGGAAATGGGATCTGTCGCTCGTAGCCGCGTCTAGTCCTGCGCCTTTACGCTTCCATTTTACGGCTGTAATTTCGTTATTTACACAGCTATTTATTTCATATTTTCAATATAAGCAAATAAAGGATTAGTCGACTCATCGATTGAGTTGATTTTTCTATAATCGCATGAATTTCATTAAAATAAAATGAAAGAAAATAGCATAACTTGTGATTCTTTTTAGTGTACTATTTATATTATTTATGAACGTTTAAATCAAGAGAAAGGTTTTGTTAGAAATAAAAACATGCTCTGTGCGAAATTTTACAGCAGTGCTTATGACCTCTGTAAATCATAAAAATGCCCTCTGTAAAGTGCTGCCGTCTCTTGCATTTTTCTTAATACTCATGGCGTTTTCTGTAAAATTACAGAAATTTTGATGTCATATTGTTACTATCCATTCAACACACGTTCTTAGGTTTCGTTTGATTGGTTCGGTTGTGCTGTTATTTGAACATTTTGTGCGTATGTATTTTTTTGGAATGATTATATTTTTGTAATTTCTTGCAATGTTCAACTAATACCGATGGGCCGGAGAGTTCCGGGTCGCGTGTAGGCTGGATATTGGTATTTGCTTGATAGTGTTTGCTGAATTTCGGGCGGGCGACGCTCAGGATTTTGTCAGGCCCGTCGGGCCGGTCGGTCGGCGGGTGCGGCGTTTTGTATCGCTCATGATCGTTTCAATTTCAAATGTAAATATTTTATTGTTGTATTGTGGTAGGTCGGGAGAATTATACTCAGCATATTTTTTCATTCATCGTAATTAGGCAGATTTCAAAATTATATATATATTCAAATAAGCGTAAACACTAAGAAAAAAATACTTTTTTTCTTCCGGAAATCACTCTCTTTAGCAACAATGGGCTCTATAGCTTTCAAAATATATTTGAAGGTTTCTGGGGTCATTCGATAATAGTCACTAAATTTCTGGGGATCTTGTTCTAGATCGCTGTGGAGATGATGAAATTCTTCCAGTGATTCCCTTTTTTTTAATATTGGGTTTACCCAACATGATCGCCTTTTTCGAATTCCAATCATACCCCTAATCACATAGGGATTTTCCAGAAGATAAAAATCCTCTGCATCCATTAAAAATATATTTTAAATTCACAACTTTGACGGTTCTAACAAACTGAGCAGCGCGAAGTCACATGCAGTGTACGAGCCCTGTCGCGTGTAGCCGCTACTCTTGCAGCCGCCCGTTGCCGCTCGTATCGCGTGAGCGCTTAGCCGCGTGTTGTCGCTTCCAGTGGACGACCGGTCTTAAGGGCCAGCTATATAAATATTTGAGCTGCAACATACAATTTGTGAACTTTTGATAATTTTTTTCTTCACTTTAAACACTAAGAAAGCGACGCTGATCTTCGGTAGTTTAAATAGTTAATAGTATTTTACGTAACGAGAGTGGTATGCAGCATATTACATATGAGCGGAAATGTTGCGCACGAGCCGTGCAGCGGCGAGTGCAGTATTCCGCGAGTATGTAATTGCCATAACACTCGTGAAACGTACAATACTTTACCTACGCCCTAACAAAATAAAGAATGAGCATGAAAGAACAACTTATTTATTGTAATAATTTTTAATAGAACCATGACAATGATGAACACTAAATTACTACTTGATCAATACACAGGGAATGAAGCTATACATTTTCTGACATCCGTTGTTTTCTAAAAGAGTTCAATTTGAAGCTTTAAACGAGTGTTTTCCACTCCCAGACTAAACAAGAAGTAAAATTTCGAGTTTAGAAAAGCCCCGTGAAAATTTTCTGGGCTTTTCTAAACTTGAAATTTTACTTCATACGCCACGCGTATAAAACACTGATTTCAAGTGAGGTTCAAATATACATAGAGTTCACAATATTTTAGTGTTTTATACGCGTGGCGAATGAAGAAAAATTTCGAGTTTAGAAAAGCCCAGAAAATAATTTTCACGGGGCTTTTCTAAACTTGAAATTTTACTTCATGCTTAGTCTGGGAGTGGAAAACACTCGTTTAAAGCTTCAAATTGAACTCTTAAAAAAAACAACGAATAACTAAAGATTTATAGAAAATTAGCTGAATTTGGAATACGTATACTTTAAAGAAAAACTCCTTGTACATTAAAGAAATGTCATTTGGTTGTACGGTAAGCAATCAGCTGTCAGCACGTAATGTACTTGTCAAAGCTATTACGTGCATGTGTACGTAATGTCAATCATACTTGTCAAGATGACAGTGTGGTATGATGCGGTTACTAGATAGGGCGTAGGTAAAAGTTTTTAATGCAACTGGGTCTAAACAGGTGGTTTAGTGGTAAAAGTCTTTAAGTAGATGTTACATTTTATACCATTTAGTGACCTTAATCTTTACATAGGCTAAAGGCAAGTAGTGTGAACTAATCTGCCGAAAGTAAAGGCGAAGCGGAGCGTCCAAACCAAATTAACAGGCTTTTCTAAACTCGAAATGTTACTTCATGGGCCACGCGTGTAAAACACTGATGTTATTGAAGTTAAAAAAAATCTTGTTTTGCAGTATATTTTTATTCCCATTTAAGTGGTATTTATTTAATACTAATTTAGCAATATATTTTTAATTTCCCAATATTTCAGTGCTTAATACGCGTGGCGCATAAAGTAAAATTTCGAGTTAAGAAAAACCTTTAAACCAAATTTTCAGGCTATTCTAAACTCGAAATTTTACTTCATGCTTAATCTAGAAGTGGAAAACACTCGTTAAACAAATAAAGCACCAGAATTAAAGATTTAAATGTCTTAAATTATGGAAATCAAACTACCATAATGTTATCAAACACTATAATGGGATATTTTTGCTTGACTAACTTAGGATTTGTAATACCAGAAGATTTTTAATAATAATTTTCGTATTTTCGATTTTTACTAAAACACATTGTATAATTCCACTTAGAGGGGGTTTTCTTTTAAGTTTACATATCCGAATTACAGCGTTTATGCTGTAAATCTTCAAATATTCGTTGTTTTTTAAAAGAGTTCAATTTAAAGATTTTAACGAGTGTTTTCCACTCCCAGGTTAAGCATAAAGTAAAACTTTGAGTTTAGAAAGCCTTAAAATTTTCAGGCTTATCTAAACTCGAAATTTTACTTCATGCGCCACGCGAATAAAACACTGATCTCATTGAGGTTAAAAAACTCTTGTTTAGCAGTATAGTTTTATTCCTACTTAAGTGGTATTTATTTACTACTGATTTAGCAGTATATTTTTAATTTCACAATATTTCGGTGTTTAATACGCGTGGAGCATGAAGTAAAATTTCGAGTTAAGAAAAGCCTTAAAACCAAATTTTCAGGCTTTTCTAAACTCGAAATGTTACTCCATGCTTAACCTGAGAGTATAAAACACTTGTTTGAAGCTTCATTTTCAACTCTTTTTAAACAACGAATGTCGGAAAATTTACAGCGAATGCATTTGTATGTAAACTCATAAAAAAATTCCTGTGTATATTTTTTTTACTAATCTAGTCAATCAAGAGAAATGTTATGATACTGAGTTGAAGATGTATAAAAAATATTGTTGTAAAACAATTAATTAATTAAAAAGAAGCTTCCCACTGAGCAAACACAATCAAGTAATGTTTCATCAACATTAAAACAATGTTTAATGTTGCTACAATATTGATATGACGTTATTTGTTTGTTTTTTGCTCAGTGGGTTTTGTTGCATAATATTATCTAAAATAAATTTGTCGAGTATTTTAATTTTGAAAGCATAACAACACACACACCCACAATCATAATCTATATTTAGTTAAGTTGTATAACTATCGAACTTTCTTACTGTTTTACAAATCTGCCAAGGGAAATAATATTCGAAAATGGTAAAAATATGTTGTCTTTGTAATACTTGTAAAAAAATCCACTAAAATTTAAATTTCTATTTAATCCAGAATTAATAAGAAATTGATTTAATTTCTCTGTGCAAAAGCACATACATCATCTTCAATTAAACATGAATCCAGAGTTGGTCTGTTATTATTTTGTCTAATGTTGTCTTTAACATAAGCAGTATATTTTGAGCTTTTTAAATCAGTGTTTTATACGCGTAGCGTATGAAGTAAAATTTCGTGTTTAGAAAAGCCTGTACAATTTGCAAAGTCTAGGATTGGAAACATTCGTTGGAAGTTTCAAATTGAGCGCTTTTATAAAACGACGAATATTTAAGAATTAACAACTTATTTATAGGGATACGCAAACTGAAAAGAAAAATACCTGTTCTTTGAGAATGTTAAAAACTAATTGAATTCTGTGTAAATTCTGTGAATTTTATGACTGAATAATCTGGTAGTTTTGCACATTGTTTTAATTCGTATTTTGTCCTAATTTTCGTTTCATTTCATTTCAAGTTAAATTGAGAATTTTCTTCAAATAAAAGAAAAGTTAAATAAATACTAAAGCGAATTTATGCTTTTTATGCAAATATTTTTTATCACGTTAAGAGTTTTCAAAATATTCATTGAAACAACTACTTGAGTATTTGAAAAAGTGTTCATAAAAACTATTAATTCACCTTTATATTTTGTAAATATTCTGCAAATAATTGGCAAATTCAATTTAATTTTATGATAAAAACGTTTGATTAGATCAGTAATGAGCAATCGAACCGATTGAGCGACGTGCGAGAATGAACGAAGCTGATAGAAATGCACGAAGCGCTGCAAATCATAGCAACAATAATTTAAACATTAAAAGTACGATTCTTTACGCAATGTACAACAAGTTAGTGTTACAAATACTAAATCAAACACTAATTGAAATAACTTCTTTCCGAGCTAATACCTCGACGGACATTGGATTATACAATAAGTGTTTGCTGTTACATACAGTAACTTACTGCAAATGTAACAATTTTTTTATTTAGGCGATCTATAGACGCTTTCGAGATTGATCTCTCATCAGTGTAGCTTCAAACAATTTCGACATCTTAGACAATAATTTAAACATAATCTATTGAAACTACTTTGTTTTTTGAGTTTTTTACATTTATTTAAATTTTGTAGATCAAACTATGGGGCCAAATCCTTCCCCGCGAAGCTGGTCAAAACGAGGGCCCTACTCAACGCCCTCGACCTGGCCAACCATGAGCGCTCCTTCCACCAGATCACTGGCGACATCATCTGCCCTTCCCAGGTGATGGGCGTCGATCATCTGAGGGACCCCCGTCTGAACAAGGTGCGAAAGAAGGCCTTCCGAGAAAAAAAATCGGATCCGCTAATGAATTTCTTTTCTTAATAGGGTCTTGCTTTTACTTTAGAGGAACGCCAGGCGCTGGGTATCCACGGCCTGCAACCGGCCCGCTTCAAAACCCAGGACCAACAGTTGGAACTCTGCAGGATATCCATTATGAGATATCAAGAGGATTTGAATAAATATTTATACATGAATGAGTTGCACGACAGGAACGAAAAGTTGTTTTTCCGCTTGCTGGCCGAGAATGTGGAGATGTTGATGCCAATTGTGTACACGCCCACCGTGGGTTTGGCTTGCCAGAAGTTCGGGTTGATTTACAGGAGGCCTAGGGGGTTGTTCGTCACAATTAACGATAAGGGGCATTGTTTTGATGTTCTCAAGAATTGGTAGGTTGCATTTTATCAGCAAATTCCGAGCAAAAATACCGACTTTATCACTTTGATTTTAGTTTAAACCGATTTTTTGTAATTTCAGGCCAGAACACGATGTAAAAGCTATTGTTGTAACAGATGGTGAGCGCATTTTAGGCTTAGGTGATTTGGGTGCTTGCGGAATGGGCATCCCCGTAGGTAAACTCGCCCTTTACACCGCCCTAGCCGGAATCAAACCCCACCAATGCCTCCCGATCACCCTCGACGTGGGAACCAACAACGAAACTCTGCTGGAGGATCCCTTGTACGTAGGTCTGCGCCAAAAACGCGTCACCGGTCAAGAGTACGACGAATTCGTGGACGAATTTATGCTCGCTGTCGTGAAACGCTACGGACAGGATACCCTGATCCAATTCGAGGACTTCGGCAACCACAACGCGTTTCGCTTCCTGGAGAAGTACCGCACGCAGTACTGCACCTTCAACGATGACATCCAGGGAACTGCTAGTGTGGTCGTTGCCGGGTTGATGGCTTCGAAGAGAATTACGAATAAACCCCTGTCCGAGCACAAATTTTGCTTTTTGGGCGCCGGTGGTGCCGCTTGCGGTATCGCGAATTTGATCGTGAAGCAGATGCAGCAGGAGGGATTGCCGGTAGAGGATGCCAGGAACAGGATTTGGATGATGGACATCGACGGTTTACTAACGCATAGCAGGCCCCAGAAGATCATCGATCCTAATCAGTTGCATTACACCAAGGATCATCAGCCGGAAAAGGATTTGTTGAAGGTTGTTACAGAAGTTAAACCATCAATTTTAATCGGTAAGTCTGAATGTATCAAAAAAGCTCATGTAACGTAAGATTAAATATAAAATCAAGGATTTTCTAGTTTGGTTAGAGTTACGAGGGGATATTGATAAATAAATTCTCAACCTACAGATGCAGTGAAAATTTCGAACTCTATAACATATTTTATTAATCTACATAGTCCCCCCTTAACTCATCACACTTTTTACAGCGATCGTGTAGAACCTCTAATCCTTTCGAAAACAATGTTTCTTTTTGGTCTGAAAATCAGCTTTCCACTGCTTCTATCACTGGTTTTTTCCCCCAATGAAAATCTGCTGTTTCCGTATTTTGGGATAGTCTTGGTATCATTGACTATCCCAAAACACAAAAGCAAGAACTTTTCCAGCAGATTTTTGAACTCGAAATTTCTTTGGCATTGGAGACTTAGAGTGCTTCCATTTCATGGATTGCTTTTTGTCTCTGTATAAAAAAAAATGTATCTAAACTCTGTTTTTTTTTTAATATGACCAAACTTAAGGTGTATTTACTGCGAACAGTTGCAGTCCTGCTTTAACAGTAGGGTATTCTGAAAATCTAATTTTGAGATGTTAGCAAATGATTTTTAATGTGAGAAATAAATCATAATTTGTCAAATAAATTGTCACGATGCAGAGATTTTTACAAAAGAGAACGCTAAAACTTGCAATTTTATAACACATACGGGGATTTTTCCTTTTAAGTATACTTTCACATATTTAATATAAACATTTTTAAAATTAATAAACATGTGATGAAATCTAAGTCAAAGTATATTTTGAACTTTATTTTAGATTAGTGTTTTATACGCGTGGCGCACGAAGTAAAATTTCGAGTTTAGAAAAGCCTGATTTGGCTTGGTCGCTCCGCTGCGCTACGCGACCAAGTCAAATTTTCAGGCTTTTCTAAACTCGAAATTTTACTTCATGCTTAGTCTGGGAGTGGAAAACACTCGTTAGAGTTTTTAAATTGAACGTTTTTAATAAGATCACGAATGTCTGATACTTTACATTAAAAAATGGTAACATGTGTACCTAAAACAAAAATTCCTTGTATTTAGAACTTTTTTAAAATTTAAAAACATAAACGGGCAGATAATAAAGAAGACAGATATTCCTGAGCAAGGAATATTACCTGACCCTTCTATCCTACCTGATCCTCACTTCATTAAATTGCTGGTAGATACGAATAATTTTAGGCAGTGATAAGTAAGTACATTTGTAATCATAATCTTTATGAGTTAATTGAATTGTCATAATAATGTAAGATTTCCCTTCATATAACCTACAAATTAGAAGTTCATTCACAACATAACATGTGATTCATCTTGTCCTAACCTAAAACACACAACCTGTATCACACCACTAAATTCTTGAAATGTCAGATTTGATAGGTCATATTAAAAAACAGATTATAGGTTTCATCCATAGTGACAACTCGAATAAAATAATTTGGATCTGTTTCAGATAGGGCAAGGATTGAACGCGATGTTTTTAATCGTGTTCGGTTCTGATTTGCGTTCAGGCATTTGGATTCTATTTGCGGATTTTTTTTAATGCCCAAATTGACACGAATCATAAGTAATAAATAATTGCACAGATTATCATTCATTTCTTTTGCTTGTACACTTACTAGCAAAAGAAATAAATGATAATCTGTGCAATTATTTATTACTTATGATCAATATTTACTATTTTCAAACTTTTGACAAATGCTGAAAAATCTATCAAAATAAAGCTGGACTCATAATCTACACCTTTGGTAGTAAGTGGTCAATATTTACTATTTTCAAACTTTTGACAACTGTTTAAATATCTGTCAAAATATAGCCGGACTTCCAATGTACACGTATTCCCTTTTATCGATTTTTTTACTCGCGGTTGACATGCTTTATTTAAATAATCCTGCTTGGTAAAGTTTAAACTTTTTGACGTGAAACTTTGCAACGACACTTTTAATTTGTGACTATGGTAACCTATTTTTGTTGATGCACTCCAAATAGTCAAGGCTAACTACTTATCAATACTCCCTCGTATTGTTATTGTTCTTGGTATGGAATTTCGTATTTAGACTCTATTTTTCCCACTTCGATAAACTTAACTTCATTTTCTACCTGTTGATGCTTGTGGCACGCCCTCATCTTGACATAAAATTAATAAATACACAAATCAATACAAGGATTAGCACTTTGCAAAAAAATGTTTCAAACCAAGATTAATTTAAATATGTATCATAAGGCAATTAATTTAGAGCCAGTTGCACCAGACAAAAACTGGTTCAACTCTGAACTCCAGTTCATAGTGATATTAGAACAATAGGAACTGCCAACTTGAACTCAAGTTCAGATTGAACTCGAGTTCAACGTTTTTGGTGCAACTGAGCCTTAAACTGTTAATTTAAGCAGCAACTAGCTCTCAGTGTTTCAAATTTTGATTGAGTCACCTGTTATTTTCACAGGTGCTTCTGCCTCGGGCGGAGCCTTCACCCCGGAGATCCTCTCGAAGATGGCGGAAAATCACGATAGGCCCATCATTTTCGCTCTCAGCAATCCGACTAGCAAAGCCGAGTGCACCGCTCAAGCGGCTTATGAAAATACTCAGGTTAGTTTCGTTAAAAAAACCGTAATATTCGATGACGAGTTTCGCCATCTATTGCAACAGATGGCGATACTCGCCTTTAAACAGTTATGATTGCACGTAGGTTTCAATTGTTGGACAGAAAGATAGAGTCGGATCGATTTTTTTAGGGTAAAGTTTTTTAATAATTGTTAATTTTAGGGTAGGGCTATTTTTGCCAGTGGTTCACCTTTTCCGGAATGCATCGTTAACGGCAAGAAGTTCATCCCAGGCCAGGGCAACAACGCCTACGTGTTCCCGGGTGTAGCGCTGGGAGTCATCTGTTCCAGGATCCATCATATCAGGGAGGAGTTGTTCCTGATCGCCGCACAAGTCGTCGCCGACAACGTTTCCCAGGAAGATTTGGAGTTGGGAAGGTTGTATCCACCACTGGACGTCATCAGGGAGTGCTCGGTGCAGATCGCCACCAAAATCTCCGGGTATGCCTACGAACATGGTAAGTTACAAAAAAATGTGTTGATTGAAATCACAATGAATCATATTTCAGATTTGAAATTGGTGAACAAGTACCAATCTGGGCTCGTATTCACAGTACCGATATAATTTGTCGTCGGTGAGAAGTTGCACTGAAATGACATCAGTTTGGGAAGAATTTACTCAACCGTTTGGAGTAAAATGACGTCATTTCAGTGCTGTAAATACGGGCCCTGATATAATGACAAATGAATTTAATGTTGATTAAACAATCTGTTTATTTTTATATAGTTTTTCAAACAAACAAATTAATAATAAAAAATTCATGCATTAATTGTTGATTAAAAGAAATATGATCAATTTAAAATACAGCGGTATTCCATTTTTGACTACGAAGGAACAAATTCTCCTATGTCAAAAATGACAAATGAATTTAATATTGATTGAACAATCTGTTTATTTTTATACAGTTTTTTAAAACAAAAAAAATTAATAATCCTTATTCTTTATCAGTTAAACTTAACTTGAATTAATAATTTTTAAAATATTGTTAATTTTCTTCATAGCAATCATATTTAAGTAGATTTATTGAGTATACAAAATTACTCATTTAGTTTAATTTTCTTTTTTCGGGGCATGATATTTTTAAAGTATTCATTGTTATTTAAACGAGTGTTTTCCCCTCCCAGGTTAAGCATGAAGTAAAATTTCGAGTTTAGAAAAGCCTGAAAATTTGGTTTGGTCGCGTAGCGAAGCGGAGCGACCAAACCAAATTTTCAGGCTTTTCTAAACTCGAAATTTTACTTCATGCGCCACGCGTATAAAACACTGATTTTCATTAAAGTTTAAAATATTCTTGTTTAGAAAAGCCTGAAAATTTGGTTTGGTCGCGTAGCGCTACGCGCTACGCGTCCAAACCAAATTTTCAGGCTCTTCTAAACTCGAAATTTTACTTCATGCTTAGTCTGGGAGTGGAAACCCTCGTTAGAAAACCATTAATATATTTTATAATACATTGTATTCTTAAAATAAAATATTTTAAAAAATTAACTAATGGAAATTTACCAAAATGTAATCATAAATTGTGCTGTACTGCAGAGAAAATTAAAATATAAAATCCGATTTTTAAAAAATCATCTTTAAATGAAAGTTGAAACAAAAATTTGAAGTACCTATATTTTATTTCAAAAATCGAAGAAAAAAAAAGGAAGTAATCCAATCTATACCGGGTGTTCGATAAAAAACGCCCAACCCCATAACTCTGTTAGTTATTGACCGATTTGAATGAACTAAAAAACAAAGTCAATGACTGTTTCAATACTATAAATTGACATTAATTATATATTTTTTAAAAATTAACTTCATTGCCAAATAGTAGTCAACTTTAAATTTTTAAACGGCTGCATATACTTTTCTCATTTTATTATATAAGACATTATTTTTCTGAATCCAATTAATGCCGATATGTTGACTTTAATTTAATATTTTTGCGAGAAAAAAATATAATAAATCTTGTTTACGTGATTTATTGGCAATAAAAGTAGTGTGCCTTGTTTATTGGTTTATATTTAATCCATGTGATCCGTTAACTAATGTATTGTACATTAACAGTTTCTTATTATTTTAAATGCAATTTTAATATTTATCGCCACTTCTCTTTTGTTTTACGGATACACAATGTATACGCTGTACATTTTCAGGCATTCTTCGATTTTACAAAAGAGTTCAATTTAAAGTTCGAACGAGTGTTTCCACTCCCAGACTAAGCATGAAGTAAAATTTCGAGTTTAGAAAAGCCTTAAAATTTGGTTTGGTCGCGTAGCGCGCAGCGCTACGCGACCAAACCAAATTTTTAGGCTTTTCTAAACTCGAAATTTTACTTCATGCGCCACGCGTATATAACGGATTTCCAGCGAAGTTAGAAATTTTCTTGTTTAGCAGTATATTTTTAATCCCACATAAGCGGTATATATTTAATACGGATTTAGCAGTATATTTTTAATTTCACAGTATTTATACGCGTAAAATAAAAATAAATATATTTTCAAAAAAATTATAACTCCAGAACCACTTAACGAATTTTTATAAAATTTGCTGTCGATATTAAGTAAACGTATCTTTTCCAGAAAATACAAAAATCTAAAAATACCTTATTCAAATTTTGCCTGTTATTTTCACTTGAAGTGTGTGAATTCGATTTATTTAGACCTAATTTTAATGAAAAAATATTTAAAAAAATCATAACTCCAGAACCACTTGATTTATTTTAATAAAATTTACTGTGAGTATCAAGTAAACGAGAGTTTTCCACTCCCAGATTAAGCATGAAGTAAAATTTCGAGTTTAGAAAAGCCTTAAAATTTGGTTTGGTAGCGTAGCGCGCAGCGCTACGCGACCAATCCAAATTTTCAGGCTTTTCTAAACTCGAAATTTTACTTCATGCGCCACGCGAAAAAAACTGATTTTCAGAAAACTTTGAAATTTTCTTGTTTAGCTGTATATTTTTAATCCCACTTAAGCGGTATATATTTAATACTGATTTAGCAGTATATTTTTAATTTCACAATATTTATAAGCGTATAATAAAAATAAATATATTTTCAAAAAAATTATAACTCCAGAACCACTTAACGAATTTTTATAAAATTTGCTGTCGATATTAAGTAAACGTATCTTTTCTAGAAAATATAAAAATCTAAAAATACCTTATTCAAATTTTGCCTGTTATTTTCACTTGAAGTGTGTGAATTCGATTTATTTAGACCTAATTTTAATGACAAAATATTAAAAAAATCATAACTCCAGAACCACTTGATTTATTTCAATAAAATTTACTGTGAGTATCAAGTAAACGTTGCTTTATTAGAATATGTAAAAATCTAAAAACACCTTATCCACAGTTTTCCTGATATTTTTACTTGAAGTGGGAATTAAAGTATTCAAGTGGATTTTTTGAATTTACATTTAGTTTGATTTTCTTTTTCGGGGCATCATATTTATTAAAGTGTTAATTCTTATTTCAACAAGAGTTTTCCACTCCCAGATTAAGCATAAAGTAAAATTTCGAGTTTAGAAAAGCCTTAAAATTTGGTTTGGTCGCGTAGCGCGCAGCGCTACGCGACCAAACCAAATTTTCAGGCATTTCTAAACTCGAAATTTTACTTCATGCGCCACGCGAATAAAACTGATTTCCAGAAAAGTTTGAAATATTCTTGTTTAGCTGTATATTTTTAATCCCACTTAAGCGGTATATATTTAATACTGATTTAGCAGTATATTTTTAATTTCACAATATTTATACGCGTATAATAAATATAAATATATTTTCAAAAAAGTTATAACTCCAGAACCACTTAATGAATTTTTATAAAATTTGCTGTGAAACTTAAATAAACGTAGCTCTTCCAGAAAATGTAAAAATCTAAAAATACCCTTTTTAAATTTTACCTGTTATTTTCACTTGAAGTGTAAATTCGATTTATTTTAACCTAATCTTAATGAAAAAATATTTTCAAGCAATCATAACTACAGAACCACTTGATTTATTTTAATAAAATTGACTGTGAGTATCAAGTAAACGTTGCTTTATTAGAATATGTAAAAATCTAAAAATACCTTATCCACAGTTTTCCTGATATTTTTAGTTATAGTGTGAATTAAACTATTCAAGTGGATTTATTGAATTTCCATTTAGTTTGATTTTCTTTTTCGGGGCATCATATTTATTAAAGTGTTAATTCTTATTTAAACGAGAGTTTTCCACTCCCAGATTAAGCATGAAGTAAAATTTCGAGTTTAGAAAAGCCTTAAAATTTGGTTTGGTAGCGTAGCGCGCAGCGCTACGCGACCAATCCAAATTTTCAGGCTTTTCTAAACTCGAAATTTTACTTCATGCGCCACGCGAATAAAACTGATTTCCAGAAAAGTTTGAAATTTTCTTGTTTAGCTATATATTTTTAATCCCACTTAAGCGGTATATATTTAATACTGATTTAGCAGTATATTTTTAATTTCACAATATTTATACGCGTATAATAAAAATAAATATATTTTCAAAAAAATTATAACTCCAGAACCACTTAACGAATTTTTATAAAATTTGCTGTCGATATTAAGTAAACGTATCTTTTCTAGAAAATATAAAAATCTAAAAATACCTTATTCAAATTTTGCCTGTTATTTTCACTTGAAGTGTGTGAATTCGATTTATTTAGACCTAATTTTAATGAAAATATATTTAAAAAAATCATAACTTCAAAACCACTTGATTTATTGTAATGAAATTTACTGTGAGTATCAAGTAAACGTTGCTTTATTAGAATATGTAAAAATCTAAAAACACCTTATCCACAGTTTTCCTGATATTTTTACTTGAAGTGGGAATTAAACTATTCAAGTGGATTTATTGAATTTACATTTAGTTTGATTTTCTTTTTCGGGGCATCATATTTAGTAAAGTGTTAATTGTTATTTAAACGAGTGTTTTCCACTCTCAGATTAAGCATGAAGTAAAATTTCGAGTTTAGAAAAGCCTTAAAATTTGGTTTGGTTGCGTAGCGCGCAGCGCTACGCGACCAAACCAAATTTTCAGGCTTTTCTAAACTCGAAATTTTACTTCATGCGCCACGCGAATAAAACTGATTTCCAGAAAAGTTAGAAATTTTCTTGTTTAGCTGTGTATTTTTAATCCCACTTAAGCGGTATATATTTAATACTGATTTAGCAGTATATTTTTAATTTCACAATATTTATACGCGTAAAATAAAAATAAATATATTTTCAAAAAAATTTCAACTCCAGAACCACTTAATGAATTTTTATAAAATTTGCTGTGAAACTTAAGTAAACGTAGCTCTTCCAGAAAATGTAAAAATCTAAAAATACCCTTTTTAAATTTTACCTGTTATTTTCACTTGAAGTGTAAATTCGATTTATTTTAACCTAATCTTAATGAAAAAATATTTTCAAGCAATCATAACTACAGAACCACTTGATTTATTTTAATAAAATTGACTGTGAGTATCAAGTAAACGTTGCTTTATTAGAATATGTAAAAATCTAAAAATACCTTACCCACAGTTTTCCTGATATTTTTACTTATAGTGTGAATTAAACTATTCAAGTGGATTTATTGAATTTCCATTTAGTTTGATTTTCTTTTTCGGGGCATCATATTTATTAAAGTGTTAATTCTTATTTAAACGAGAGTTTTCCACTCCCAGATTAAGCATGAAGTAAAATTTCGAGTTTAGAAAAGCCTTAAAATTTGGTTTGGTAGCGTAGCGCGCAGCGCTACGCGACCAATCCAAATTTTCAGGCTTTTCTAAACTCGAAATTTTACTTCATGCGCCACGCGAATAAAACTGATTTCCAGAAAAGTTTGGAATTTTCTTGTTTAGCTATATATTTTTAATCCCACTTAAGCGGTATATATTTAATACTGATTTAGCAGTATATTTTTAATTTCACAATATTTATACGCGTATAATAAAAATAAATATATTTTCAAAAAAATTATAACTCCCGAACCGCTTAACGAATTTTTATAAAATTTGCTGTCGATATTAAGTAAACGTATCTTTTCTAGAAAATATAAAAATCTAAAAATACCTTATTCAAATTTTGCCTGTTATTTTCACTTGAAGTGTGTGAATTCGATTTATTTAGACCTAATTTTAATGAAAATATATTTAAAAAAATCATAACTTCAAAACCACTTGATTTATTGTAATAAAATTTACTGTGAGTATCAAGTAAACGTTGCTTTATTAGAATATGTAAAAATCTAAAAACACCTTATCCACAGTTTTCCTGATATTTTTACTTGAAGTGGGAATTAAACTATTCAAGTGGATTTATTGAATTTACATTTAGTTTGATTTTCTTTTTCGGGGCATCATATTTAGTAAAGTGTTAATTGTTATTTAAACGAGTGTTTTCCACTCTCAGATTAAGCATGAAGTAAAATTTCGAGTTTAGAAAAGCCTTAAAATTTGGTTTGGTTGCGTAGCGCGCAGCGCTACGCGACCAAACCAAATTTTCAGGCTTTTCTAAACTCGAAATTTTACTTCATGCGCCACGCGAATAAAACTGATTTCCAGAAAAGTTAGAAATTTTCTTGTTTAGCTGTGTATTTTTAATCCCACTTAAGCGGTATATATTTAATACTGATTTAGCAGTATATTTTTAATTTCACAATATTTATACGCGTAAAATAAAAATAAATATATTTTCAAAAAAATTTCAACTCCAGAACCACTTAATGAATTTTTATAAAATTTGCTGTGAAACTTAAGTAAACGTAGCTCTTCCAGAAAATGTAAAAATCTAAAAATACCCTTTTTAAATTTTACCTGTTATTTTCACTTGAAGTGTAAATTCGATTTATTTTAACCTAATCTTAATGAAAAAATATTTTCAAGCAATCATAACTACAGAACCACTTGATTTATTTTAATAAAATTTACTGTGAGTATCAAGTAAACGTTGCTTTATTAGAATATGTAAAAATCTAAAAATACCTTACCCACAGTTTTCCTGATATTTTTACTTATAGTGTGAATTAAACTATTCAAGTGGATTTATTGAATTTACATTTAGTTTGATTTTCTTTTTCGGGGCATCATATTTATTAAAGTGTTAATTCTTATTTAAACGAGAGTTTACCACTCCTAGGTTAAGCATGAAGTAAAATTTCGAGTTTAGAAAAGCCTTAAAATTTGGTTTGGTCGCGTAGCGCTGCGCGCTACGCGACCAAACCAAATTTTAAGGCTTTTCTAAACTCGAAATTTTACTTCATGCGCCACGCGAATAAAACTGATTTTCAGAAAAGTTTGAAATTTTCTTGTTTAGCTGTATATTTTTAATACCACTTAAGCGGTATATATTTAATACTGATTTAGCAGTATATTTTTAATATATCTTTAATTAATTTCTCACTTAACCCGTGGTGAAACATTTTTGAATATAATTCTGGATATTTAATTAAAACACTTGGTTTTGTTTCACTAATTTATATTTTCTCTGACTAGTTTCGACCATTGGTCATCTTCGGGGAGGAATGTACAAAAAATATCTAAACAACTATTTATATACAAATACAGGCTATCATAAAATATCGGCAATAAGGGCGGACGCTATCGGAGAGTTCCAAAGCTCTTCCATATTATTTACAATCGGCTTTCCCCGCTTTCCGAAAAAAATCACACAAAATTTTAAGGGGTATGATTTTAATGTTATAATGACTAATCCAATAAACCTACAAAGACTTCTAGTTAATAACAAATCAGCGGTCGATAAACTTGACAAGTGCGGCGTTTATGAAATTAAGTGTGGTGATTGTGATAACATATACGTAGGTCAGACTGGAAGAAATTTTAGAACACGCCTAGAAGAACATAAAAAATCAATAATTAATAAAAAGTGTTCAACCGGATTCGCACAGCATTGCATAGAAGAAAATCATATTTTCAACACAACAGATTGTAAAATTTTACACCCAGGCAATAAGGGTCGATACTTAAATTTCCGTGAGGGACTAGAAATTAGGAAGGCGCTAAAGCGGGGAAAGCCGATTGTAAATAATATGGAAGAGCTTTGGAACTCTCCGATATCGTCCGCCCTTATTGCCGATATTTTATGATAGCCTGTATTTGTATATAAATAGTTGTTTAGATATTTTTTGTACATTCCTCCCCGAAGATGACCAATGGTCGAAACTAGTCGGAGAAAATATAAATTAGTGAAACAAAACCAAGTGTTTTAATTAAATATCCAGAATTGTATATTTTTAATTTCACAGTATTTAGACGCGTAAAATAAAAATAAATATATTTTCAAAAAAATTATAACTCCAGAACCACTTAATGAATTTTTATAAAATTTGCTGTGAAACTTAAGTAAACGTAGCTCTTCCAGAAAATGTAAAAATGTAAAAATACCCTTTTTAAATTTTACCTGTTATTTTCACTTGAAGTGTAAATTCTATTTATTTTAACCTAATCTTAATGAAAAAATATTTTCAAGCAATCATAACTACAGAACCACTTGATGAATTTTAATAAAATTTGCTGTGAATATTAAGTCAACGTAGCTTAACTCATTAACCGCCATTGAGGCATACACGCAACCTTACTAATTTTTAGTTAATTAAATTACTAAATAAGTTAATTTGATATATTATATTATTTGACCTGACTTAAAAAAGTATGAAGAAAAATGTAAATATTTTTTCATTTAAATATTTCGATTATTACTTATTCAAAAATTAAATAATGTGAGTGTATTTCTAACTTCACAATATTTCAATGTTTTGTGCGCGTGGCGCATGAAGTAAAATTTCGAGTTTAGAAAAGCCTAAAAATTTGGTTTGGCCGCTCCGCTTCGCGGAACGACCAAACCAAATTTTCAGGCTTTTCTAAACTCAAAATTTTACTTCATGCTTAGTCTGGGAGTGGAATCACTAGTTCACTTCATACTGCACGTTTTTATATAAAATCGACGTATGCTTGAAATTTTACATCATAATACACTATGTATGTTAAAAAAATCACAGTATGTAATACAATAAGGCATTCATCAATATCATAAAAGGAAGTGCAGAATTTTACCTAAAATCAACTTTTAAAGTTATCTCCTAAATTGCTCGGCCGTCAATGGGTTAATAAGAGTAAAAATTTAAAAATATCCCATCCACAGTTTTCCTGCTATTTTTTACTTGAAATGAGAATTAAGAACCACAAATCAAATTATTAACAAAATTGTTTGTAGTGATCATTTTACGAATTTTTTTTCGATTTCTTTTAGGTCTTGCTACAGTGTATCCAGAACCGCGCGACAAGCGCGCCCACGTCGAGGCCCAAACCTACAACTTCAACTACGAGCAATCCCTGCCTAGCACCTACCCCTGGAGGAAGATGCCGCACATCGCCACCAGGCCGCTCACGCAGGACGAAGTGGCCTACGTCAGAAAATAAGCGCAGCTCTGACAAATACCAAAACAGGAAATTACACAATCTAGTAAATGTTTGAATCTTTAAGGAAGCAGCGAATCGGCAAGAACTGAATTATATTAATTCTACCAAAACTCCCACAAATACGAGTTACGAGTGATCCTTACTATATTTAATTTTAATTTATAACAAACAATGTAATTTTATTTTAGTTTTAATATTTATTTATGTCCATTCAATTCATTATGTACTAAATATAAAAATGATCATTATTTTAGATGAGTTAACCTTGCGTGCCATTTGTAGGTTTTTATTTCATTCCCACCGCGACTATACACTTTTTTTGTCCACTTCGTACTTAATTGAACCTTGCAGTGTTGCAAATGTGTAAATATTCGATTTTCAGTGATAGTGGATTACTTTTTCTGCTCGCGGATCATCTGAGATTATGAGCAATACAATACTGCGCGTGTTATTTATTAATGTTTTATTGTATCGAGATCAGTATTTACACAACATCGTTTTAGAAATGCGTACATGTATATTTGAAGTTTTGTTGATTTTATCAAGAGATCGTATGAATAATTTAAAGAAAGTTGTTACAATAATTGTGCTGTTTGTTTTTATTTAAAAATCCTCTTAATATCCAGCTTTTCCCGGTTTTCTCCTATTAATATCCAGATTTTCCCCTCATAATATCCAGTTTTTCCCGAACTGTTAGCAACAATAATCCGATCTCTGTTTTTTTTTTAATATGACCAAACTTAGAGTATATTTACTGCGAACAGTTGCAGTCCTGCTTTAACAATAGGGTATTTTAAAACATCACATTTTGAGATCTTGGTAATGATTATCAGTGTGACAAATAAATCATAATTTGTCAAATAAATTGTCACAATGCCGAGAATTTCAAGAAAGAGAATTCTACAACTTGCGACTAAATAATACATATTTAAAACTTTTTTTAAAATTTGAACAATGGCAATTGGCAGATAATGAAGAAAGCAGATTTTCCTAAGCAAGAAGCATTTACCTGATCCTCAGAGAGACTTTATTAAATTAGTAGTAGATAGAAATAATTTGTAGCGGTGATAAGTACCATTGGTGGACATAACATGTTGGGACACATCGAAAACTAGATAATGTCAAAAGTAAACAAATTTATATCGGTTAAGTCAGGTTTTTTAAATTCAGGTTATGAAAGTGACAATGAATATACAGATAGTTTTATGTATAGTATTTTTAATACCCATTTGGAATATCCTCATCCTTATTTATCCATCATGAATCAGATGAAACAAAAAATTACCAACTAAAATGAACGTCGATTACTAATTAGATGTTACGTCAAAAGTTTGATGTCTGTTAATGTCATTAAATAAAGCAAAAATAAACTACTAAAATGCGATATTCTGATGAATCCAATAAGCTTGTGCTTAATACAGTAAGTTATTTTCGAAATGAATTAAGATCTTGATTTAAGGCAATTCACAAAGCGTCCGAAGTCTTAAGAGTTCCACAAAGCACATTATACAACCTACAAGATGAAAACAGAGCAACAGATTTCGAATTTGGAAGGAATATGTCTGCAAACGTTTCCCTGAGCAAAACTCAAATTACGAAGAATACTCTGCATCTTTTAAGGGAAGTGATTTACAAAATCTATGCCCAAAAGGACCATATTACTTTCGAAACTATTTACTGGCAATTTATGGAGAAATCACCAGAAATTGAGATCTCGAAAAGTTCTTTATAAAAGCTGGAGCAAAAAACGTCTTATAGAATGGCTTGGAAAGAAAAATATGCCTTTATGCTCAGGGAAACGTTTGCAGACATATTTCATCTAAATTCAAAATCCATTACTTGTTAAGATCCTCCGGGTTATATAATATATTTTATAGAACTTTTTGTGGTGTAATAATAACATAATAGCATAACGTCTTTATAAATTATTATGTTCCACATTATAAAATTAATTCATTTTACTCCACCAATGCCCTTAGAATAATAATTTAGATATCAGCCATTTCACATGACATATTCCTAACCTAATTTTGTGTGTGTGTGTTCAAGAAGCCACATACGTTAAGTCACTAAAACGACCGGTTATTCCAAATAGGTATTAAAAATACTATAACACCGAACATACTAAAATGTACTTAATGTTAATTTTCCTATGTTCGATGTGTACTGGGACGCATCAAAGCATTGAGTACGATGTGATTGGCTAAGATTTCTAATGGTAATATAGTCAACCCAATGTACACTCTTCAAGTCAAAAATAAATTAAATTTGTCAATTATGTCAACCACAATATGTTGTATTATGAATATTTTAGTACAACGGAATGGTTATCAACTTTTGTAATATTTTTAATTAGTAAAATACTAGTTAAAGAAGGTAAGAAGATATAAACGCTTTATCAGTAAACACAATTTTTCGCAATATTTCGTTGTTTAATTTAACATATTAAATACAATTTTACAAAAATGTTGTAGCTTAATGTTTGTATATAGCAACTAGTAATGTTGGAATTTGTAGGATCTAAACTTAAATTCTTGTAGAAGCCCTACGTACAAAGGATTTTTAAATATTAAATGGCTTTGCAATAGTAAGGATATTATTAGACACTCTTCAACATAACAGAAATTGTTTAATTTCATCTCTTCCAATAATATCGACGGACTTCTAACTCCTCGCTTGTGAAATTTATCCAAACCAACAGTTTTAGAAGGTTCGAAATGGTTGAATTAAATGGTAGTCTGAGTGAACAGAACATTTTTCAGAAAATAAATCATGGGAATTTCTTGAACTGTTTTCTCCATGGTATAAGTTTACCACAATAATCTTTTCTTCCTTTGTATACATTATTGAAATGTTTAACTTTCCGTTCTTCGTCTACGTCTGCTTCAAGTGCTAGAACAGCAAATATCACTTGCTTGCGATAACTGACAGATTTCATTTATTTTTGAAGGGAAGAGTGTAAATTGGGTTGACTATATCACAATTAAAAATCGTAGCCAATCACATTGCACTCAATGCTTTAATGCGTCCCAGTACACATCGCTATAGGAAAATTAACATTGAGTACATTTTAGTATGTTCGGTGTTACATAAAACTCTTTGTATGTAAATGAAAGAAATTAACGAAACACTTTTTTTTGTTTTCGACACATCAAATGACAATTAACTGACAAGTCCAAAGTTTCAAACGCACTAAAAGACTTTTTTCGCCTGCTCCTACCGAAACCATATATTTCGGCCATAAAAATCGGGCCGAAACTAGGACTTAGCGTATCTAGGGCCGAAAAAATAATATGCATAATCTAGATCAGTGATGGGGAAACTACGGCCCGCGGGCCAAGTCCGGCCCGCGAATGCCTGAAAATTGCGAAAATAAAAAATTCACTGAATATCAATTAAACCAGGAAAGTCAGAGAAAAGTCATGGAATTATATGATATTATTAAATTTGTCAAAATCAGCAGGCAAATTACAAAACACGTAAAAATGTATAAAATTAACCTAAATATTGACAAAAACAGTGAAAACAATTTAACTAAATGGGGGTTTCCCACAGAAGAACGGTTAGGGAAGAAAATCTTAAATCAGGGAAATACCGGACAAATTTAGCATTTCAGATTGTGGCTACCATGTCAGTTTTACTTTAAATAATATTAAATAAAATGTTGAAAACTAAATTATTATCTTTAAAAACATTTTCAGTCATTTAATGTTCTTATCAAAGCATTCAGTTTGAAGATTCGAACAAGCGTTTCCACTCCCAGACTAAGCATGAAGTAAAATTTCGAGTTTAGAAAAGCCCCGTGAAAATTTGTCGAGGGTCGCGCAGCGACCCGAGACAAATTTTCTGGGCTTTTCTAAACTCGAAATTTTACTTTATGCGCCACGCGTATAAAACAGTGATTTAACGAGAAATTAAAAAAACACACAAGACATTTTTCAAGTTAATCCTCACAATCAATTCGAATTATATTTGACGATTCAAAACCTTTAGTAAGTACTCGAATCCTTTTATAAATATTCGAATCTTTTTATAAGGATTCGAATCACTCACATTCGGATTCGTATACGAGTCCTTTACAAAAAATACAACGAATCCGGATCACGAATCCAGTTGAACTAAAGTATTCGAATGCCAGTTTTGAATCCTCTAAAAGGATTTGAATCCTGAATGATTTGAATCCAGGATTCGAATCCTGCCCAGCTCTGGTTCTTACAATTATGCATCTCTAAGAAAAATATGCAAATACCACCATATTAATTAAACAATATAATACTGTATCTAATACGATGTGTTTTTTTATTCTAAATAAATATTGTATATATAATTACACAACACTTTCCATTGTAATCAATAAACATATTTATATTTATTAATCGATACGCAGGTAATCAGTGTTTTACCATCAATCCGGCCCGTTTAAGAGTGCCGTCGTGAGAATGTTTGAACGCGTTCTTACTTCGTAATGTGACGACCCGCATAAAAACTACCTACCTACGATTAAGCATTATTCTTTGGCCCACTACGATTGTCTGGTTATTACAAATGGCCCGTCTTAAAAAAAGTTTCCCCACCACTGATCTAGATCATCTAATGGAGTGTACTCCTCCAGAATTACAAAAAATTGCATACAGTGACAGCGGCAATCTACTGCTGAATAAATCAAGGCAATAATATGAACTACATTATGCCGTATTTTGCAAGTGGAAAGTACTTAAAAAGGAAAAAAACATCAGAAACATTATTTGTAAGTTTGTATAAAATATAGACAACCTTTTGCGGAATATGAGTAAGCTATAAGGATAAAATCTGATAGTAACAGTTCACTTTCAATGGTGCGAGATATAAAATTTCCGGAAACATTGTTTTTACCTAAGGCAGGCGAAAAAAGATTGAGTCTAATTCATACCAAAATGCTTTAGCAACCCTTCACTTTTAGCAGTTCTCGCTCGTTTGGCTCGCTCGAGCTGCTAAAAGTGGAGGGTTGCTAAAGCCTATTTTCGGCCCTCAATACACTATGTACTATTACGTGTCCCAAAATTTTGTTTCCATCGATGATACATTTGTAATCTTAATCTTTGTTCAATGAATTATCTTTTTTATGAGTTAATTAAATTGTCATTTTACTGTCAGATTTCCCTCTACTTAACCTACAAATTAAAAGACGATTTACAAGATAAGATGTGATTAATCTTGTCCCAACCTAAAACACACAATCTGCATCACACCAATATGTTCTCGAAGCGTCTATATCCAAATTCAGGCTTTTCTAAACTCGACATTTTACTTCATGCGCCACGCGTAAAAAGCACTGAAATAATCTAATGCTCAAAATATACTGTTTTACCTTATTGATTTAAAAGTATGTTTTAAACTTCACTTCAAATCAGCGTGTTATATGCGTGGCGCATGAAGTAAAATTTCGAGTTTAGAAAAGCCTGAATTTGGATTTGGACGCTACGCGTCCAAATCCAAACGTTCAGGCTTTTCTAAACTCGAAATTTTACTTCATGCTTAGTCTGGGAGTGGACAACACTCATTTAAAGCTTCAAATTGAAAAAATCTATCATTTAATAATTTTCTAAGAAATGTATTTTATTTTCCTGCTTTTCAATAATTTTAATTAAACAGTCATTTTTTTTGCCTTAGTTGAGCGATTTACTGTGCTTTTAGTAAACATAATAAATCGTATTCAAATCTTTAATAAATGCTGCAAATTTCATCAAAATTGAAGATTTCAGTAATTTCTTATTATGATAAAAATTCTTTAACAAATGCTGCAAACTCCATGAAAATTAAACATTTCACAATTTTTTTATGATTTTGTAAAGATTAGTCTCTTTTTCCAATGTTAGCAAAATTTAGACCATCTGTGATTTTTTTCTCAGTATAGTATTTTCTTTGCGTTTATACAAAAATAAAACATATTCCTATATTAGATATGCATTCCTATATTTAATATTACCAGAGAAAATAAATCATTAAAGTTTAAAGTTAAAAGCTAAAGTTTGATCTGACATATGACCCGTTTATTTTAAAAGTAGCCTAACTCCATTTCTCAATTTGTTGTTGGCTGTAATAACCTTTATAATTTGTGGTTTCCAGTCATAACCCCCCCCCCCCCCACACTCACAAGAGGGGGATTAGGCCATGTATAATTTGTATGTTGGGACTTAGGTTTCAGCGTTGTTATAAGATAATATTTTGCAAATGTTATATTACAAAGATATGCATTGCACCCTTCGTAACAAAATGGCGGAAACAGATTTTTTTAAACTGTTTTATTTAACTCAGAAATATTGTTTGTTTAGAGGTCTATTTCGACGTAAAGTGATTTATTATTTATATGAAAATAAAAGTTCATATAAAGCTTCTATTTTCACCATTTTGTTTTATAATGGTCTTTCTTGATGTATGAAAGATAGAAAGCAATACACCGAAGCATTCATCTCTCTGGATTCAAAGTAGTTTAGCTTCCATAAAACCAATTTAAATGTTCCGTTATCTTATATGACATTAATAAGTGACATAAGAAGTTCCAGTGACTTGCCTCCTCTTAATTTGAACGTTCTGCCATTTTATATGACGTTGAAAAGTGACAATAAAGTTCAAGCGATATTTAAGCCAAAATTGACAACCGAGCACCTAACCCCCCCCCCCCCTTAACCCTTAAGTAAATTAAAAATGTATATTATATATCTTGAATATAGTTAAGCAGAAATGATTGTATATGACAGAAAACCTCTAATTATGAAGATTATTATTTTATTTAAATTAAATTAAATTCCATTCATTTTAAACAATTTGTGATCAAAAAGGTTTCTCAATAATTGTCTAACGAGGGTCTCCACTCCTAGACTAAGCATCAAGTAAAATTTCAAGTTTAGAAAAGCCTGATAGTTTGAATTTGGGCGCGAAGCGTACAAATTCAAATTCAGGCTTTTCTAAATTCGAAATTTTACTTCATGCGCCACGTGTATAAAACACTGATTTCAAGTTAAGTTTAAACTATATTCAATTTTTTATAGAAATATTTAAATAATTTTGTAACATAATAATTCTTTATTGTTTAACGAAAATCAAACAAATATGACAAATTAGGAATATATTAGTTTTTTTATTGGCCAACCAGATTTGGGACTTATTTTTTTTAGGTTCTTTGATTATCAAGAAAAAGATATTTCAAAAACACAAAACAAAAACCAGCAAACATTAATAAACATAAAATAATGGACAGTAGCAAACTGCCTAACTCTAAATGAAAAAAAAAACAGTAAATGTTGGATTCTCACTGTCAGCAAACCATTTATCCATAGACAATAAAAGCGACAATTGTAAATTTCTTGGAATGTGCTTAGATTTAAAATTAGCCTCGTCGACGCAGCTTGAGAATATTAGAATAAAGGTTTGCAGATCAATTTATTTACTACGCCAATTACAGAACAGTCTTAGCCCGATTGTAATCCGAAACGCCTATTTTGGGATATGTCAACCCCATCTAACATATGGGATACTTGTCTGGGGTCACTCAACTATTATAAGTAAATTATTTCGTTTACAGCGACGTGTCGTTAGAGTAGTAGCAGGGTTGAGATACAGGGATGATTGTAAAGATACATTTATTACTCAGCGTATTCTAACACTACCATCTATATATCTTTTAGAATGCTTACTTTACACTTATGAGAACATTGAATTATACCGAACACCATCTGAAATCCATAGTCATAATACCCGATACAAATGAGATATTCGACTTCGTCCTCTAAGGCTATCGAAATCCAGAAATGGTACAAATCACATTGGACCAAAATTGTTTATTTTACTCCCAGATACATTTAAAATACTAACCATAAAGCAGTTTAAGCTTCGAATTAAATCGTATATGCTAAATAATCCGTTTTATATTGTAAATGCATATTTACCAAGGCATCCTTATTCGATAATGTCATCATAATCGGGGATTTTAACATTAACAAAGCAAAATCTAAACATCTCTCCTCCTTTATTTCAAACTCAAATTTTGTACGTATTAAAACCCCTCCTACATTCCTAATGCCAAATAATCCCGACACGACTCCTGATATCCTGCTATGTACAAGTAATATAGAACACCTAATTCATAATGTAGCACTAAATCCTGATCTAGGTTCCGACCACCTCTCAATTCAATTCTCTCTTAGCAAAGATCCCCCCGCTTCCACTCCCCCCACATTTATTTATAGACATAAAGACTGTGACATTGACAAAGTGACAAGAGAAATTACAAACTTTATACAATCCCATCAACAAATAAACCAAACATCCATTTCCCTATTTCTAGCAAAACTATCAAATAGTATACACAAACATACACCAATTTATTCTAAAAAACCCTACAAATATCCCCTCCCAAAATTCATTCTACGACTAATCAAGTACAAAAGACAGATGTACAGGGACATCCGACTAACAGACGACTTTAATTTGAAACAAACATTTAACAAATTAAATAGAGACATACAGAGACTAATCAAAGAATACAAGACTGACATGTGGATAAATACGTGCAAGGATATTAACGAAAAACAGGGTAAAGAATACTGGAATGCGATTAAGAAATTAACCAAGTACCGAAAGACTGATTTCCTCCAGAAAATAAAACATCCCATAACACATGACATCATCACTGACCAACAACAAATTGCTGATACTTTTGCGGACTTCTTTGAAAAATCTTACAAAATGACTAATGACGACTCATATGACAACGACTTTCTAAATGACGTAAACGACTGGTATGTGTCCCTGAAACAAGCTCCCGAACCCCGCACCCACAACGACGAAATAAAGGAGGAGCAATATTACGCATCACTCCAAAAAATACAGCACCCGGGTATGACAATATCTCCCGTATAGTCCTAAAATCCCTCCCAGAAAATATACACTCTTACATCTTAAAAATCTTTAATTATGTATTTCAGACACAAGAATTGCCACGGGAGTGGAAGCAGGGTACTATTATCTGTATCCCTAAACCCGAAAATGACCCTCTTTCACCTTCTAGTTATCGTCCAATTACACTGCTTCCGGTCCTTGGCAAGGTGTTTGAGGACATAATTAAAGATAAAATCCTGGACCATGTTTCAAACCTTATTCCCCCATACCAATTTGGGTTTATCAAACACCGATCCATCTCGCTTCCCCTGTCCATCCTAACTTCAAACTGCCAGACAGCACACCTCGAAGGAAAAAAAACCGCCGTTCTTTTTTTAGATATTAAAAAGGCTTTCGACTCGGTATGGCATCGAGGTGTGCTGTTTAAATGTCACTCACTAAATTTGCCTCCCCACCTTCTGTATTTAATTGACAGCTTCCTTTCGCACAGATCCATAAACATCAAAATCCGCAACACCCTCTCAAGATCCTTTACCCCCGAACAAGGGGTTCCCCAAGGCTCACCTCTTTCACCTCTTCTTTACAACCTATTTGTCCTAGATATGTATAATCCAGACCCAAAATTCCTTAACCCTACCGCGTACCCTCTGCTGTACGCAGACGACACAGCCCTTATCAGCATTAACCACCCTTCAAGACCTTATCGACACTATTCAAACGTGGTTCGCAAAATGGAGAATTTCTATTAACCCTAACAAATCCAAACTCCTTATCCCTTTCCACCGCCCAAACAATTCGCCATTTTCAATTTCCCTATTTAATAACCTAATTTCACCTTCCTCTACCTGCAAATACCTAGGCGTGATTTTCGACCCCAAATTTACTTTTAAAACCCATGCCCTAACCCTTAAAGACAAAGTCAAGAAGAGATCGCGTCACTTCAGATCTCTTACATATAAAAACCAAGGAATCTCGACCAACACCGCGGTCCATATTTATAAAATGATTTGTCGCCCTCTTCTTGACTATGCAGCCATCCTTTTCCTTAATCCACGTCCATCTGTACTAAAACACATTCAGGTTGGTGAACGTTCAGCCCTACGTTCATTGACTAAGATGAGACACCCCAACAATCCCTTACACAACCCTTCGAATACTCTCCTCTACGAAAAAACAAAAATAATTCCCATTGGACAACGCCTAATTTACCTTGCCGAAAAATTCGCAACCAACCCATATAATATGGAGACCTTACTCCATATGTGCCTGCCACGTAATCCTGACATCCTTCCTAAATTCAAAAACCCAGCCACCACCATATTTCAATTCATCTCATCATTTCATCAGGACACTAACTGACGTACCTACTGACAATTTCATGACAATTGACAATTTTGGCGGAAAGACCACGGGTCGATAGCCGATTGGCAACAGGATCAGCACTCATACAAAATAAAATAAAATAATTAATTATACATGTTATGTAATACCTACTGTTGTCAATAAAGATTGTTTGTTGTTGTATTGTAAATGAATGTGGCCAAGGCGTTTAATAATGTACAGTAGTTGTAATGTATTGTCCAGCACGAATCTTTATTATACTTTTACTATGTTTAATTTATTATTGTGTATTGTGTTTATTAAGTAGAAACTATTACATTTTTATTTTGTTTACTACAAACTTTACTACAAACTTTAAAATTATTTTAAGCTAGTGTGTATTAACTATTTGTATAATATTATATTATCTAGTGTTATCGGGGTGCGGGACGTCGCTTGCTGTTGTGCTAATTTTTATAAAGAGCATGAGTTATGCACTAACGACGTTCCTCCGTAACACTCCGGTGGCTCAGGATTGGTCACACACAAAATAATAATAATAAATTGACTTACCTAAATATCCTTGGTCAAAAGGCACTCATTTTTATTATATACAAAAAAGGTTGTTTGAATTTTGTATGAATTTAAAATGACTATTGTTTTGAAAAAACAACACTTAAAATTTATTAACAAAAAAAAGGACCAACAAAAATGTAATGAATGAAACAAATGAACACAGAAATACAATGATTAAGCTAAACACACAATGATAAAATGAACGATGATAAAAATATATGAAATGAACAAATGAATGAAATTGAACGAACGTGATGTGACGATTCAATGAATAATGACACCGACAACTTATAGGTACGCGACGACTTACAAATGATGATAACTTCACTTGATATAATTTCGAACTTCACTTCATGTATCCTGAATGCGTTTTTGAACTTGATGTCTGGAGTTTGACTGACTTGTGATGACCGAATCAAGTTTTCGAACTGTACTCCAGTTCCGAACTGTACTGTCTTTCCTCTGTCTTCCGCTGTCTCTTATCTTCCCAACCACCGCTGTCTTCACCCCCGCCATGTATCTTGGGGGTGACGGTGATTGGTCGAGAACGTGGTGGAAGAAGCAGAGGGTGGAGTTTTCATATTTAGTTGAGGCCAAAAGTTTTGGGCCTCTGGTTTCCGACTGCTCCGGCGTGTCGAAGTTTGTGCTGCAGATGTTACGACCATAAACCTTTGTTCTCGCTGTTTTCCCGAAATTTTGAGAAATTCCCAAAGGCTTTGTTTTCATGGTCGTAAACATCTACAGCGCGCCGTGGGTTTTATGGCGCTGGTCCTCGGAGGTGCGGAATTTTATGACCTTCCTCGGGGTTGTAAACATCGGCCGGTGCTGGTCGCGCGGTTAATGATGGGGTGATTTGCAAGTCGTCATTGTTGGTCACGTTCGGGGGAATTCAATGTTGGACTAATTTACATATTTACAAGAAAAAAATATATACAAAAGAACATCGAATGAATGGTTACGAACTTGAGTCATTTGGAATTAAAATGATTATGAAATGAAATGAGCAAAACAAATGGAGTCCGATGTTTTCGCGAATGTGAATAAAGTAATCAAGTTACGACGTTTTCGATTAAACGCCGGTAACACTAGTAACATGACGAGTGTAAAGCTGTAGTGCTATTTCTCACAATAAAGATTATTATTATTATTATTTCGGTGTCCCAATTGATTAATTATTTGACAGAAACGCCACTTAATTAATCTTTATGATGAATAATTAAGCACATGGCAACAAACCCACAAATTTATGTTGAAGGCAAAAGTCAGAATTACAACTAGAGTATCCAACCAAATATCCAACATTATAAAAAAACCACCAGGTCTGGTTGGCCAATAATAAAAAAACAGAATATACTTATGTACTACAAACAAATTTAAGAAAATATATATTTATTGTATTATCCCTAGTAGAAATTGCATCTTGTAACAATTTTGGAATAATATTGAATCTCAATTTTACAATATTGGAGCTATATTGGGATACTAACACGACACTAGGTTTAAACAATATTGAAATACAAGTTGAAAATACATATTGAAACACAACTTGAAAATAAATAATTAAAACCCTCCCAACTGTGTTGTTTTATCTCAAATAGTATAATGGAATTTCATCATGTATCCGCCTCATCAATAAATAATAAATAAATATTAATACAAGATTAACACACGATTGTGTCAACTTGATATAATATTGTGGCGTTTTGATACAATTTTGACTCAATGTTGAATTTCAAGATTGTGCCAAGATGATACAATATTGTTTCAAGTTGATACAATATTGTATCGTATTGATAAAATCTTGACTCAATGATGAATTTCAAGATTGTATCAAGATGAAACAATATTGTGTCACATTGATACAATCTCGACTCGATAATGAATTTTAAGATGATTTCAATCCTAAATTTCAACTTGTAGTTCAAGTCTGAATCAATGAAATTGCCAAGCTTGGTTGTATAATAGACCTTTTAATTTGTATAAAAAACAATAATAACACAAAGTTTTGATGTAGCTTTGTGCTATTATTGTTTTGTTATACAAATTAAAAAGTCTACTTTTTTGTCTCAATTGAATGATTTCGTCTAAATTTAAGAAAAAATAAAAGCTTATTCTCTTCTTCATTAAATACTTTAAATTTCATCAACATTGAATGTGGTAATTTTTTATGATTTCGTTTAAGAACATTAATATTAAAAGAAACACACGCATAGGCCTTAATTATTCAACCCGATCTTTATCCGCACAAAACACAAAATACCCATCACGCTTTCACTATTTTAAAATTTACAACTCACTCAAGAGATTAATAACAGAAAAAATATTTTACTGTTGAAAGAGCGATGGTCTGCGCTGTGCACATGTTCTTTTCGATTTCTAAATTAATTGGCTCCGTGCAATTAGTCGCGTTTTACGGTAGTTTATCGTGATAATGTCTGTAGGTTGTGTGGATACAAGCAAAAGGTGGAAGGAAGCGTTTCCCTCTTTCAGTCGGAATTTTCAGTCGAGCGCGAACGGACGGACGGTCATGCGATCATGGGAAATACGGCGAGTGTCGCTAAATTGTGCTTTCAGGATGTTCTAGATGTCGGATCAAATCAAAAGAAGCGGTAAATATAAATGAGAGATAATTAAAAGAAAATATATTTGAAGGAAATTGAAAGTAAATTAAACGTATCTTTTCTAAGAAGAATATTGTCATCTGTGTAAATATTGTTTACATTATCAAAATGTGCTTTATAAGTATCGAAGCATAAACAAAATAACTTTAATTAAATTAAAAAAAATAGTTAGTACTTACACATAAAAAGACTGTTATTCCTCACTTCACTAAAAAGGAAGTAAGGAATACCAGTCTTTTTATGTGTAATAATCACTTCAAGTAAACTCAAAAACAACAGTTAAGTACTTACATTTAAACATTAAAAGTGCGATTCTTTTCGCAATCTACAACAAGTTAGTCTTACAAAGACTATATCAAACACTCATTGAAACAACTACTTCCCGGGCTAATACCCCGACTGACATTGAATTATACAACAAGTGTATTAATTAAAGAGAATAATTTAATTAATTTGAGTAGTGCATTTGTTTCAATGAGTCTATTTTATTTATGCTTACATGCATAAATATATAGGGAGATTTTATTTCAAGTATGCATAGCCTAATTACAGCGTATATTCTGTAAATCTTCGCATATTCTTTGAAAAAAAGTTCAAATTGAAGGTATAAACGAGTGTTATCTACTCCCAGATTAAGCATGAAGTAAAATTTCGAGTTTAGAAAAGCCTGAAAATTTGGTTTGGTCGCGTAATATTTATTAACTTGATACGTTTGATAGGCAGTGTATTTTAAGTTCAAATTAAAGCTTTAAACGAGTGTTTTCCAATCCCAGGTTAAGCATGAAGTAAAATTTCGAGTTTAGAAAAGCCTGAAAATTTGGTTTGGTCGTGTAGCGCGTAGCGCTACGCGACCAAACCAAATTTTCAGGCCTTTCTAAACTCGAAATTTTACGTCATGCGCCACGCGTGTAAAACACTAAATACTGTCAAGTGAACAGTATGTTTTGAAGTTCATTTGAAATCCGTGCTTTATACGCGTGGCGCATGAAGTAAAATTTCGAGTTTAGAAAAGCCTGAAAATTTGGTTTGGTCGCGTAGCGCTACGCGCTACACGACCAAACCAAATTTTCAGGCTTTTCTAAACTCGAAATTTTACTTCATGCTTAACCTGGGATTGGAAAACACTCGTTTAAAGCTTTAATTTGAACTTAAAATACACTGCTTATCAAACGTATCAAGTTAATAAATATTAAAAATGTTTATTTCCTGTAAGTCTAATTTATTTCTTAAGTGGCTGTTGGATTAAACACTTTGTAAAGTGATTTATTAAACGTAAAACCAAGTGCAAGACACACGTTTGTACCTATCGTATTAATTATGAAACCAATTGGATTGGATGAATACCAAGAATTTACGATCGAAATTTGTTCCACATTTACAGCGTGCATTGTATTGTATTGTATTATTATTAACGCTCTATTTTAATATCGATTATTATCACTTAACAAAGAACACACCATTAGTTTTAAAAATCAATGAACATGAAAGAATTTTAAGTCCGCTTAAAATATGGACAGAGAAAAAGTTGCAAATGAATCGAATTTTATTTTAAGATTAATCTCTTGATTTCAAGATATTAATTAACAAATTAAGGGATTTCAAATAAAAAATATTAGCTACACAAAAAAAACATAATTATAAATAAAGATTAAATTACGGTTTAGTAGAATTTAGTAGAAAATGTAAATACTTAAAAATAAGGAGTGCAGAAATACAGCAAATTAATCAATCAATTTTCAAGATTTGGTCTTGAATTTTGGATGATTGGAATTATAAATACTTAAAAATAAGGAGTGGAGATGTACAGCCAATTATTCAATAAATTTTCAAGATTTTGTCTTGTATTTTCGATAATCGGGATCATAAAATACTTTGGCTATTTTAGAGCAAATGGTCTTTTTTTAGTCTATATTTTTTTTGCTCTTAGCAAACCTGAAATTATCGCAACATCGCATTTTCATATTGTCTAACCTAACTCTAGTTTCATTGTGTAAAATTCAAAGGTTAAGTTATGCTTTGTAAATTGAGTCTGACCTTGCTGATTGTAATAGAGTTAGTAATAATTTATTTAATTTTGATCATAAATAAACATATTTCTGACGCATGTTTTGAAATTCACTTGAAATTTGTGTTTTATACGCATGGCGCATGAAGTAAAATTTCGAGTTTAGAAAAGCCTAAAAATTTGGTTTGGTCGCGTAGCGCGTAGCGCTACGCGACCAAACCAAATTTTTAGGCTTTTCTAAACTCGAAATTTTACTTCATGCGCCATGCGTATAAAACACAAATTTCAAGTGAATTTCAAACCAAATTTTCAGGCTTTTCTAAACTCGAAATTTTACTTCATGCTTAACCTGGGAGTGGAAATACTCGCTAGACGTAAATTGCAATCCTATAATTTAGCAGAATAAACGCATTTTCAGCAACGTAAACAAAATCAGTGTAATATAACCTCTAAATGAATTTAAATTTAATTAAAGTGAAGCTGGAACACCTGAAAATGCGAAGTTGTCACGTTAATTTAGTTGAAAACTTATAGCATGTAGATTTTGTTTTATTAAAACCAAATGTTAGTATTATGTTTGTACGACTCTAGTAGAAATGAACTAGTAATAAATTATAATAATATTAACGAGAGTTATATTTAAAAGGCTGTTAGAGTTCATTTTTTGTTATAATTTCGGTTAATCTATTGCTTTTGTCAATTGTAAGGTTGTGTGTACGACTCTAGTAGAAATGAACTAGCAATAAATTATAATGATATTAATGACAGTTGTATTTAAAAGGCGGTTAGAGTTCATTTTTTGTTATAGTTTCAGTTAATCGATTGCTTTTGTCAATTGTAAGATTGGTTGTATGACTCTGGTAAAAATAAACTAGCAATAAATTATAATGATATTAACGACAGTTCTATTTAAAAGGCTGTTTGAGTTCATTTTCTGTTACAATTTTAGATAATCGAGTTGCTTCTCTAAATTGTAAGATTATTTAAATTCAATTGAGTATAGAATTTTTAATAATCTCACAATAATTTCCTATCTATTCAAACAATATTACAATTTTACGTACAACAAAGGATAATGCATGTTTCAAAACCTGGTGACCAAGTATGAATATTTAAACGCTTTATTTTTTTAGTTCGAGAATATTAATTTCATGGTTTGCGACATATAATTAACGTTTGTTGCAATTTATCCTCAATGGCACAAAACTGGTGTCCTTAAAATTTTATGGTAGAGCGGAGACTGAAGCAGACTTTCCGTTTTTTTAAATGTTTATTCCACTGGGTTTCACTTTCGATTTACTTTTAAACAAACTGTGGATTCAATAATGATATAAGTATGTAATACAATAATTCACGAAATAAATTAATACAAAAAAGTGTTAATCCATTGAAAATGGTCACTTTGTGTCCGAAATGTACATTTGGTAATTTAAATAAAAGTGTGATGAAAGGTTATTAATGCTTTATTTGTCAAATTAAATTAATACAAGCTTTGACTTAGTTGAAAGTCTATATAAAATTATGCATTTACTTAGTTATACCTACTTATTAACACACAATTCAATTCAATTTCAATTTCAATTTCAATTTATTTACGGAAAATCTCCTTTATACAATACAATAATGACAATCATTTTCTAAAACATAAGTCAGCAGTATATTCATCAGTCACAAGTATATATTCACGGAAAAGTAAAACATATAAATAACCCAAGTGGCGGCAATAAATGCAAACAGGAACATCAGAAACGGTAATCTTAGTGATACTAATGAACAAAAATATACATGTTTAAATAAGTGAAAATAAATAAAAGTATATAAATAAATGTATACCATGTATAATGTGGTATCACAGATGGTATCACAGATCAAGTTAAGTTATAACGCAACAGCAATATATCACAGGTATAAGACACCAAATAATCAATAACAAATAAATAACAAAATAATAATAATAATAATAATAACAAAATTAAAATTAAAATAGCTACACAAATATTAATAAATACCGATTTCAAATTAACACTCAGAAAGGACATCGGATAAATGAATGCGGTGCAATCTGGATTTGAAAGTTGCAAATGAAGAAATAAACAAAACAAAATTGTTGTCATTCTCCAGTTTAAAAAAGAAGGCAGAGTTAATACAATTATGCATTTACTTAATAAATATAAATAAAATAAAATACATATAAGTGAAACAAAACCAAATGAATTTAATTTACAAAACCAATATATTAACATCAATATTGTTGAGACCTTTACTGTGTGGTATTACATTTTAAATAATGTATAGACAAATTATACTTTCATTCACCTGAAGAAGCAATAGGTTTGCGAAACAATTGTTGTGAAAATTAACACACTTTTTTGAAATTCATAAAGTTATTCAGAATTTTATTTATACAAAGTGAAAGTATACTAAGTTTAATAATGTAAATCAAATCGTACAATTATTGTTTGTTACTCACTTGAAAATGACACTAAAAATGTTGAAACTTGAGTAGCTAGTGTAAAAGAACACTACCAACTCAAGTTTCAACATTGTTAGTGTCATTTTCAAGTGAGTAACAAACGATAAAAATATATTGTGGTAATATACTTAGTGTAATGTTTCTATTCACCAATACATTACTTAGTTAACATTACAATAGATAGTTAACAAACATAATTTTATACGTAACGGGCGTGCAATTAATTTTCAGTTTAAAGTAGCTTGTAATCAAATTAAGATAAAATAAAATTAACAGTAATATGTGACCTAAAACATACGCTCGCTCATATTAATGAAAATTTTGTTTAATTTTTCTGTGATTTTCAGATGAAAATATTTTATTGATGTTGATATCTTGGAAACGCTTTGAGATATCTCAATGAAATTTTGTGTGAGTACTAAACATATATTACTCTTCCAAAATATGTTAACATTCAAAAATACCCTGTTCTTAGTTTTTGACTTATTTTCAGTTTTACGTCGAGGCAGATATTTTTAAAGATATTAATAAACCTCAAAGGTTTATACATTGAAAATTCAGTGAGATATCTTAGTAAAATATTATAAATATACTAATTACATATTGCTTCTTTAAAATATGTAAAATTTGAAAAATACCCCATCTACAGTTTTTGAGTTATTTTCAATTAAACGTCAACTCAAAGAATTTCATCTAAATTTTAGTGATGCTGGGATTTCAAAGATTCATATCTTAAACATTCTGTGAGATATCTCAATAAAATTTTGTGTGAATACTAAACAAATATTGCTGTTTTAAAATATGTGAAAATTCAAAAATACCCTATTCCTAGTTTTTGACTTAAAAGTAAGTCAAAAACTAGGAATAGTGTATTACGCCGAGGAAGGAGTTTTTAGAAATAATATTAAATTTTAAAAGTTTATATATTGAACATTAATTGAGATATCTTAGTAAAATATTGTAAATTTACTAAGTACACATTGCTCTTTTGAAATATGTAAAAATTGAAAAATACCCCATCAACAGATTTTGAGTTATTTTTAATTTAACGTCAACACTGAAAATTTAATTAAAATATTAGTCAAACAAGATAAATTCAAATTAAAAACTATTTGAATTCGAGAAAATAAGCTTACGCTTCTTATAGTTTGCACACTTTAAACATAATATATAAAATTACGAAAAAAAAAACTATTCGTGAAAATGCAAACAGTGTCTTAATTAATAAGACAATTTAAGACGATAAATATCCATTGAAACAACTACTTCCCGTGCAAATACACCTCCGGATATTGAATTATACAATGAAATTTTTAAAATCTTATTTAATTTGAATAGTTTTTTTTCGTAATTTTATATATTATAAAATATTAGTGATGTTTTCATTTCAACGATTCATATCTTAAAAATTATTTGAGATATCTCAATGAAATTTTGTGCGAATACTAAATAAATATTGTTTTTATAAAATATGTGAAAATACGATATATTTTATTATTAGTTTTACGTCGAGGCAGGAATTTTAGAAACAATAATAAATTTCAGAAGTTTATATATTGAATATTCATTGAGATATCTTAATCAAATATTGTAAATAAACTAAGCACATATTGCTGTGTTGAAATATGTAAAAATTGAAAAATTCCCAATCAACAGATCTTGAGTTATTTTTAATTTAACGTCAACTCCGAGAATTTACTTAAAATATTAGTGATGTTTTCATTTCAACGATTCATATCTTAAAAAATTTGAAATAATTTTTAAGATATGAATCGTTGAAATGAAAACATCACTAATATTTTAAGTAAATTCTCGGAGTCTTAATGAAATTTTATGTGAGTACTAAACAAATATTGCTCTTTGAAAATCTGTGAAATTTTGATAATACACTATTCTTAGTTTTTGACTTATTTTGAGTTTTACGTCGAGGCAGAAATTTTCAGAAATATTAATAAATTTCAAAAGTTTATATATAGAAAATTTTTTGAGATATCTTAATAAAATGTTATAAATATACTAAGCTCATATTGCTCTTTTGAAATAAATCCCGACAACAGTTTTTTAATTTATATTTTAATTAAACGTGAACTCCGAGGATTCCATCTAAATTTTAGTGATGGGATTTCAAAAATTCATATCTTGGAAATTATTTAGGATATATTAATGATATTTTTGTAAATACTAAGCAAACTTGCTCTTTCGAACTATGTAGAAATACAAAAATACCTCACTCTTAGTTTTTGAGTTATTTTGTATTTTACGCTAAGACAGGAATTGTAGGGACATTAACATTTCAAATGTGGGTATCTTCAGAGTGCTGCGAGATATTTTGAATAAAAAAATGTAATCAATGGAGTAAGAAGGATAATCATTAACGTGATTAAAAATGTCTTTGGAAGGAAAACTATTTAAAACAATGAGAGTGAAGCAAGTAAGTTTGTTTTCCTCTTTTTTTGTTGTTGTTGAAGAATTCAGTGTTTTTATTAAAGTATTCAACAGTTTACTGACTAGTGCATTTTATTGCCTCATTAAGCATGAAGTAAATATTTCTAATTTAGAAAAGCCTGAAAATTTAGAGCGATCTAATCCAAATGTTTAGGCTTTTCTAAACTCGAAATATTTACTTCATTCGCTAGGGGTATAAAACACTGAATTAATTTGAAATTCAAAACTCATGCTTCACTTTCAATCACAATAAATCATTACAAGAATAAAACGAACGAAATTTAAAGCGAAAGACAGAAACTTTTGAAATGAATTAATTATTCGTGTAACGGTATAAACATTGATTTATGATGTCAACTAAATAAAATTTTAGACTTTACAGAAATTCAGAATTTAGATTTAATTTTAAATTTCTTGGATTTGAACAAATGACATCTAAAAATAGGGAGTAGATGCATGAGTAAACATTTAGTTTCGCTTCCACGTTAATTAAATTGCCTATACTAGATACCCTTGAAGTTGTTCAAATTTAATTTCCGCAATTAAAAATACAAAATAATCATGAAAGGTATTCTTATTTATGTTTTTTACAATTGGTATTTAATAGATGTAACAAACAATTATCAGATAAACAAACAACAATTAATAATAACTTGAATAAATATTTGTTTCCCGGCGCATCCACCGAAACGTAGCGCAACTAGCAAATAATGATAACTACCTAGATATAATTAAACAATTTCGATCACTAAAATTGTTTAATTATATCTAGGTAGTTAACTAGGTAGTTAACTAGAACTAAAAAACTATTTGAAATAAAAGTTGTAGATCTCGTTGAAATACTTGGAATATATATATATATATATATATATATATATATATATATATATATATATATATATATATATATATATATATATATATATATATATACAGGGTGTCCGTATTTCGACAGAATGTATGGGGATCTTAGTTATTTGAATCATCACTTCAGTTAAGTCGGTGAAATTCGGGCAAAGTTGCGTATTTTTAGGCCTACTAATAATCTTAAAACAATTTTAAAATATCTTCTATTCTTTTTTAGATATCAGCAAAAAACTGAATTTTTGATAAATCGTTTTTATTTTATTATTCACAATCGATTGAATCTAGATAATTGGAACTTTGACACTATACAAGCACTTTTTAATGAGGAATCTAGTAGTATATTTATGAATTAAGAAAAAAATATTCATCAAAAAAATATGAAAATCCAAAATGGCACCTATAAGAAAGACAAAAGTTGGCTATGGTCCCCTGGTAAATGTTATAGTTATCTTAAAATAAAATATGTTATTGGATTTCTCGTTAATAAGTGCATGTATAATGTCAAAGTTGTCCAGATTCTTTAGTAATTGAATAAAAAAATAAAAACAAAATGCGTTTTTTGCCAATTCTCAAAAACGAATGAAGATATTTCAAACTTGTTTTCAGATTATTATTAGGCCCTAAAATGCGCAACTTTGTTCCAAACTAACCGACTTTCTATTTCTTCAAATAACAGAGTTCCAGATGCATTGCGTTGAAATCGGGTGTCTGCACCCTGTATATATATTTTTACTTGCTAGAATGTTATTTTAAGTTTAAACTTATAATAAAATATTATTTTGTACAAACAAAGTTAATGCGTTTTATTTTATTGAATTAACATGTATAACGAAGTAGAAGAAGCCTCCACCGTTCATAATTTGAACTTGTAATTTAGTTTTTTGCCGGTTGGGTAATTAAGGTGCTTATTATTATTATTATATCCATATATTATAGTTTTCTGTAACTTGAAAATAACATATTCATATGATACTTTCCTGTATTGTAGATTCATCAATATTCTAAATGATATTATGTACCTAGATAGACCTTGCATTCTTCTTTTCAACACCTAGTTATTGTAAATTCATCAAGTTTTTATTGTTTCATACAATTACCAGGTTGTTTGTGTAGCACAACCAATCGATACAGCGGATAATTTTGTGGTTTATGAATAATTACAGCTTTCGTGCAGCTGTAACATTCTCATTAAAACGCTATCGCGTTCGCATCGATTTCAGTCAATTTCGTAACATCACTTTAATCAAGATTAAAAAACGTATTTTTCTGATCTAAATTTCCCACTAATAATAAAAATTCTTACAAATCCAACGTAATTAAAATAAAATATGATTGATGAATATTTAATAATATTATAGATGAATATCAAAAATTGTGTGTATTAATTTGTTAACGGAATCTGAATTCCTTAAATATTTAAATGCTTATTAAACATTACTAAAATTTACTCTAATGTTGAAAGATTTGGTTAGACGAAATAAATATTTGTAAAAAGCTTCTTTGCCAATGATAATAGCATTTCTTTTTCATTATAGGGAGTTTTACACTTTAAGGCCGATTTGCACTCCGATTTATTAACTTTAATAATCCACTAATTATTGATTAAACCTCTGATTAAGTCAAAATTCTAGAAAATAAGAATGTTATAAATTTGTAAGATAACCTAAACATTTCTCTATCATCAATATGCGATTGTGTAAACAATTTGTAAACAAAATTGTTGTGTTTGTAAGAAGTACTAATCACTGATTAAGTTAAATATTTGTAAATAGTTAATAGCAATTTGATAATAGCAATTTTTGTTATTATAGGCTTGGGTGCAAATGGACATTAATCTATTTATAATAAATAAGTCTATTGCTTTGATTATACGTTATTTTAACATGAGATCAAACATAAGCAGTATATTTTGATTTACATTAAATGGATTAGTTATGTGAAAATAATATTTAATTGACAAAAAAATTATCAATAGCCTATCTTAACACGTTTAACAGTGCGAATAAAGTTTATCCATGTTTTATTTTTCAAGTATATTTTGAAATTTACATGAAATTAGTGTTTTATACGCGTGGCGCATAAAGTAAAATTTCGAGTTTAGTTTGGGAGTGGAAACACTCGTCAGAAGCTGCAAATTTAACGCTTTTATAAAATAGACGAATTACTGAACATTTGCAGCGTATACATTGGAATATGTATACTTGAAATGTATGCTTTTCATGAGAATGTATCGAATATGATGAGATTTCAATATTTAGATGTTTGCAATAATGAAAATAATAGGTTAAAGTCCTCTTCTTTTGGCATGCATAATTTAGCCAATTAACAACGGGCTTTAAAATATACGAATAACGTACTAAGTATTATTGTTTGAACACAAGGATCTTTGTATCTGTTGATAAATAAATAAATAAGTATGAATAAAATTGTTCATATTGTTTGTATTTATTATAAATTATTCTATTAAAATTATCACTTATAATTAATCAACAATCGCAATTAATTTCATATTACGTGTAGTTGGAATTAAAAACAATTTTGATGTTCGAAAAATTAGCTTTGCAGAACTTTAAATACAATATATTTATCGTCATATAATAATAAAATTATGATAAAAGGCGTCTTAACCCTTTGAGCCCTAGAATTTTTCTAGTGCCAAAAAAAATGTTTTGGGCATTGCATATTATTTATGACTATCTTAAATACACAGAGAGTTTTTCTTTTAAGTATACATATTTGAATATACTGTATACGCTGTAAATCTTCAGAAATTCGTTGTTTTTACAAATATTTCAAATTAAACTATCAAACGAGTGCTTTCCACTCCGAGATTAAGCATGAAGTAAAATTTCGAGTTTAGAAAAGCCTGAAAATTTGGTTTGGTCGCGTAGCGCGAAGCGCGGAGCGGCCAAACCAAATTTTCAGGCTTTTCTAAACTCGAAATTTTACTTCATGCGTGACGCGTACTAAACACTGATGTGATGTGATGTTTAGAATACACGTTTTAAGCATACTGCTTTAGTAGAATATTTTGAGCTTCACCTAAAATCAGTGTTTTATACGGGTGGCGCGTGAAGTAAAATTTCGAGTTTAGATTTGGTTTGGTCACGTAGCGCTACGCGCTACGCGACCAAACCAAATTTTAAGGCTTTTCTAAACTCGAAATTTTACTTCATGCTTAATCTGGGAGTGGAAAACACTCGTTTAAGACTTCAAATTAAATTATTTTAAAAACAAACGATTATCGGCAAAGTTACAGCTCATGCACACATGTATGTATATTTAAATGAAAAATTCCCAGTATGTTTACCAAACTTTATAATAAAAATAATAATAAAATAATTTATATCCTCTTTATAATACTGATACATATAATATAATAAAATGCATATAATATAAAAAAAGTAAATAAAACAGCAAATAAAACAAACAAACATATACACTAGTCACATAATAATAATAATTTTAGTGGCATCAGGGCCGAAAGGGTTAAAGAAATACACAAATTTTCCATTACTGAGAAAGGAGTGCATTATTCATGTCTACGCCTATATAATAAACTTCCTACTTTTATAAAAACCGAAAATAATTTTGTAAAATATAGAGAGTATATTTATAATTTACTATGTCAAATAGAACCATATTGCATTGAAGAGTATTATACTTATAAAATTGATTAGTTATTAGTCACACACAGCTTTGACGTTTTTCTAATATTAAGTGTCTGTCAATATTTGTACATATTGTAATTAGCTCATTTATATTGGTATAAAGATTATTATTATTATTATTATTATTATTAAATGTATGTTTACTAATTGTTTTTTATTTATTACTGTGTATAATGCTATATTTATAATTATGTGTAAAATGTTTACTTGTAAATAAATAGCGTGTCCGTTGAATAAAGTTATTACTATTATTATTATTTGTATAATCCTCAAACTTTACTTACGGATTATCGCAATTTTATATTTTTCAATTAATTATATTGTTATTAGCAATCTTAACATAACTAATTATCCACAACAAATTTAATTCAAGGCTTAAATATTCACGTCAGTTCACGTTTTGGCGTTACAAAAAAAACCCTCGAAATCATTAAACACTTAGTAATCCATAAAATTTCGAAACAATCACCATGCGTAATTACAACTTCCTTATTTCCTTGTGCTCATTATTCAGAAGACTTGTCACACTTTACAAACGGGCAAGACGGGAAAACGTTCAAGGTCTATGCGCGTATTTTTTTCTATTTCCAGTATCGTGCAAAATCGAAAGTGTTTGCAAACGAACCAAACTTAAAAATCAAGCTTAAATGTGATAACTTTCCCACGTCTTACAAAACATGGGTAAAAGAAGATATTTTTAATATTCTTGAAGGCAGTTGTCTAAACATTTTAAACTGTGTTTATCGTTGAAATGCAATGCATATTTACTAATATTTAACAAGTTATGGCATTGTAGTATGGGGACAATCGACAGACGCAACAAAGGCCTTTTTTGCACAAAAGCGAATTTTAAGATTGATGTTTACTATAAAATATAGAGACTCGTGCAGTATAATATTTAAAAATGAAAATATAATGACACTAACATCAATTTACGTTTATAAATTATTATTACACATTCATAAAACTTGACATTGTTTCAAAATAAATAGCAATATACACAATTACGAAACTCGAAATTCTTCTAATATTTATATTCATCAACTTTCATAAGAACAACATAATCGATCCCCTTTACATGCGGGCAATATATTCTATAATAAAATACCGAATCATTTTAAACAACTAAGTCTAACTAAATTTAAAGAAGAATTGCAAAAACTGCTAATCCAGAACTGTCCATACTCAATTCAAGAATTTACGTTGTCGTTGTAAACTATATTTTATATATACACTAACCTCTTTATATTTATGTTGGTTGTAAGCAAATTTATATATTTTTTTAATTTATATGACGAATGTATCTGGTTAACACATAATAAATACTATTGTATTGTATTGTATTGTAATGGTTACCAAAAAGATGTAAAGTGGGATGGGAAGCAATTACGATGTAAAGTAAAGAAAAATTAAATTAAGTTTGCCTATCGTTTTTAGAATATTTATAAAATATAAAAACGAATTCAAATTAATATCGACTTTCTGCAAAAATGTTTGTCTTATTGAGACAAGTCTTCAAATATTCATTGAAAGCCCCGACATATATTGAATTATTAATATATATATATATATATATATATATTATTTTTTTTAGAGTAAATTTATTTAATATAGAGATAATACATGTCATCTGCTAAATTACAACACAAAGCTATACTGAACATAGTAACACGACCACCCTCTAATTAAATACGTCAAACGAACATCGTAACAACAAGACGTGTATCAAACCTAGTTATTAAGATAATCGCTGATACTATAATATTCTTGTTGCACTAGAAATTCTTTCAGTTTATTTTTAAAATCGTTTACTTTCGAAATGTTTTGTTAATTTTTTGGCAACTTGTTGAACACTTTCAATGCAGCGTATCCAGGTGAGGTTTCAAAGAGGGACAGTCTATGACAGGGGTATACATATTTGTCCATACCTCGTGTTTTATATATGTGGTTGCTTTCGAATTGAGTAAATTTATTTTTGTGTTTTATGTTGAAAACTAAAATTTCATATATATATAAACTTGGGAGGGTTAGCAGTCCAGCGCTCCTGAATTTTCCCCTACAACTCTTTGTCATTGTATCATTCAATATCAGTCGGGGTATTAGCTCAATAAGTAGTTGTTGTAATGAATATTTGGAGACTTGTCTTAATGAGACTAAATAAATTCATTTTTATATTATGATGTAAAGAGTTGAAATCAGGTAAATTGTTCAAATGATATTTGCGATTTATAATTACGATATTTGGACAACATTTTAATTTTGATAAAAATGAAAATTTATGTTATACCGGGTGTTGACTTGGCGTACGCAACATAGGAAATCCCATGTAAATTTTATAATGTTCAAATTTTGGCTCCCTTATTTATTTTAGAAACAAAATATATTTACCTTTTTTGTAGAGGGAAAAATTCTGAATTCAGTCGCGTTAACGTTTATCACTTTACGTTTCTCTAAGTTAAAATAATTAAGAAAAAGTAATGTGGTTTTATAAAAATAATGACATGCCATGGAATTGAAACAACAATTGCGGATGTTAAATGGCAAAAGATATCGCAGTCACTTGATTCAAGTAAATGTTTTCAAAATGATTTACACTATACAAGAAAAAATCCTCCTAATAAAGTGGTATTATGCAGACCACAGTTATCACGATTTTTGCGTTATGCTTTTTGTCGTTAATTAAGTAACAGCAATATCTTGTGCTATTTTGACATCCGCAATTGTTGTATCAATTCCATGGTATGTCATTATTTTTATAAAATCACATTACTTTTTCTTAATTATTTTAGCTGTCAATTTTCTGACATTCTTTGATTTTTAAAAGAGTTCAATTTGAAGCTTTAAACGAGTGTTTTCCACTCCCAGAATAAACATGAAGTAAAATTTCGAGTTTAGAAAAGCCTTGTGAAAATTTGTGAAAATTTGACCCGAGACAAATTTTCTGGGCTTTTCTTAACTCAAAATTTTACTTGATGCACCACTCGTCTAAAACACAGATTTTAAGTGAAGTTCGAATGTACATAAATTTGACAATATTATAGTGTTTTATACGCGTGGCGCATGAAGTAAAATTTCGAGTTTAGAAAAGCCCAGAAAATTTGTCTCGGGTCGCTGCGCGACCCTCGACAAATTTTCACGGGGCTTTTCTAAACTCGAAATTTTACTTCATGCTTAGTCTGGGAGTGGAAAACACTTGTTTAAAGCTTCAAATGAACTTTAGAAAAAAATAGGGAATATCCGCAATTGTTGTATCAATTCCATGATGTGTCATTATTTTTATAAAATCACATTACTTTTTCTTAATTATTTTAGCTGTAAATTCTGACATTCGTTGATTTTTAAATGAGTTAAATTTAAAGCTTTAAACCAGTGCTTTCCACTCCCAGACTAAGCATGAACTAAAACTTCGAGTTTAGAAAAGTCCCGTGAAAATTTGTCGAGGGTCGCGCAGCGACCCGAGACAAATTTTCTGGGCTTTTCTAAACTCGAAATTTTACTTCATGCGCCACTCGTATAAAACACTGATTTTAAGTGAAGTTAGAATATACATAAATTTTACATTATTATAGTGTTTTAGACGCGTGGCGCATGAAGTAAAATTTCGAGTTTAGAAAAGCCCAGAAAATTTGTCTCGGGTCGCTGCGCGACCCTCGACAAATTTTTACGGGGCTTTTCTAAACTCGAAATTTTACTTCATGCTTAGTCTGGGAGTGGAAAACACTTGTTTAAAGCTTCAAATGAACTTTAGAAAAAAATAGGGAATATCCGCAATTGTTGTAGCAATTCCATGATATGTCATTATTTTTATAAAATCACATTACTTTTTCTTAATTATTTTAGCTGTAAATTCTGACATTCGTTGATTTTTAAAAGAGTTAAATTTAAAGCTTTAAACCAGTGCTTTCCACTCCCAGACTAAGCATGAAGTAAAATTTCGAGTTTAGAAAAGCCCCGTGAAAATTTGTCGCGGGTCTCGCAGCGACCAGAGACAAATTTTCTGGGCTTTTCTAAACTCGAAATTTTACTTCATGCGCCACTCGTATAAAACACAGATTTTAAGTGAAGTTAGAATATACATAAATTTTACATTATTATAGTGTTGTAGACGCGTGGCGCATGAAGTAAAATTTCGAGTTTAGAAAAGCCCAGAAAATTTGTCTCGGGTCGCTGCGCGACCCTCGACAAATTTTTACGGGGCTTTTCTAAACTCGAAATTTTACTTCATACTTAGTCTGGGAGTGGAAAACACTTGTTTAAAGCTTCAAATGAACTTTAGAAAAAAATAGGGAATATCCGCAATTGTTGTATCAATTCCATGATATGTCATTATTTTTATAAAATCACATTACTTTTTCTTAATTATTTTAGCTGTAAATTCTGACATTCGTTGATTTTTAAAAGAGTTAAATTTAAAGCTTTAAACCAGTGCTTTCCACTCCCAGACTAAGCATGAAGTAAAATTTCGAGTTTAGAAAAGTCCCGTGAAAATTTGTCGAGGGTCGCGCAGCCACCCGAGACAAATTTTCTGGGCTTTTCTAAACTCGAAATTTTACTTCATGCGCCACTCGTATAAAACACAGATTTTAAGTGAAGTTAGAATATACATAAATTTTACATTATTATAGTGTTTTAGACGCGTGGCGCATGAAGTAAAATTTCGAGTTTAGAAAAGCCCAGAAAATTTGTCTCGGGTCGCTGCGCGTCCCTCGACAAATTTTTACGGGGCTTTTCTAAACTCGAAATTTTACTTCATGCTTAGTCTGGGAGTGGAAAACACTTGTTTAAAGCTTTAAACTGAACATAAAAAAACAGGGAATATCCGCAATTGTTGTATCAATTCCATGGTATGTCATTATTTTGATAAAATCACATTACTTTTTCTTAATTATTTTAACTTAGAGAAATGTAAAGTGTGAGGTGTGAACATTCATAAATTCAGAATTTTACCCTCTACAAAAAAGTAAAATACATTTGGTGTCTAAAATAAATTGGGAAGCCAATATTTAAACACTTTAAAATTAACGTGCTATTTCCTATGTTGCGTCCGCCAAGTCAACACCCGGTATAAAGTCGTCTTCAAAAGTAAATTACGTGAAATTCTATTTTGATTTTTGTAGAAAATGATAAATAACAAAATAATCTCAGTTTTACTTATTTTTTCTTTAGAAAAATAGTCGATTTTGACGTTAGAGAATATAACTCAAGCGTCACATGACTACATTCCCTCCAATCAGAATCGCGTATTTCCATAGATACATGTTGTCACAGCGGTGATAGAATCCTATAACCTTGTTTTGGTCGTTGCTACGAAAATTATTTGTCAAATCTGGAAGTCGGTAATTAAAAATGTCAACCGGGCGATGGGGTGAGGTTTACAAGACGGATATGTAGTGAAATTCGTTATATTCTCTCATCGAATATAACTCGAGGTATGATTAATAATCTATAATATATATTCGTGAAACCGGAGCAGCACATTTAACTCGCCCTTCGGGCTCGTTGAATCTGCAGCTCGGTTTCACTCATAAATATTATCGATGATAATCATACCACTTGTTATATTACAGCTGATTATAAACGTTTGACGTAAATATAATTTTGTCAGAAATGGCATCATACGTAACAATATATCGTATATAAGTTAGATAACATTGAAACTGTTATTCAGCCGATATGTCGATAAGACACATATCGCGGTTGAATTACAATTTCAATGATATCTAATCTATACACCGGGAATAACGCTGTAAATCTTTAGAAATGCATTGATTTTTGAAAATAGGTTAAAATTAAGCTATAAACGAATGTTTTCCACTCCCAGATTAAGCATGAAGTAAAATTTCGAGTTTAGAAAAGCCTGAAAATTTGGTTTGGTCGCGTAGCGCGTAGCGCTACGCGACCAAACCAAATTTTCAGGCTTTTCTAAACTCGAAATTTTACTTCATGCGCCACGCGTACAAAATGCTGACTTATTGTGAAATTGCTTTTAACCAATTAATAAGTGAAATAAGTTTTTTATATCAGTTATCAATTATCATTTCTCTTTTATTGCAAATTATATTCATGATTTCATTTTAAATATAAAAACGAATTAAAATTAATATCGACTTTCTGCAAAAATGTAGTCTCACTGAGACAAGTCTCCAAATATTCATCGAAACAACTACTTCTACTACCCCAGATATTGAATTATACAATGAATATTTGAGTTTAGATTTCATTCTAGTTAAGAGATTAATTCTTGCCTTGATTTTTAAGCTAATCGACCAATTGAAACCACCCATAAGTAATCTCATTTTAAATTTAGTTTCGAATTTGAAGGTATCATTTCTCTAGTATATCTCATAATTGACTTGATGAGTCATTCGTATACAGGGTGTCTACGCTAAACCGTTCGTTAAAAGTTTATGGTGTTGCCGTAGCACTAAACATTTGAAAAATCTTTGTCATACGGTTGAATCAGTTCTCCTCATGTGAAATATTTTCAACTTTATATCACTTCCGGTTCCACCGGAAGTAGCACCAAATTTGTTATTTTAAATGGAACACTCTATATATTAGTATTTTTTTGGATTCATCGTTAAAATTGCAACATATTTTATTCGAACATATGTACACTTAACTCTTATAGTTTTCAAGCAAAAACAATATTTCTAAAATTTTGACCTCTAAAAGGCATCTTGAAATCTGTCTGTAACTTCTTTTAAAAGTAAGATAAAAATATGATTTATATCTCTACTTGTACCTAGAAGATGCCTCTATGAGTGTATTAATTGGAAACTGTTAATTTTGACAATAAGTGTTCTTAATATGTCAATATCGAAGTGCCCTCTTCAATATCTCGTAATTCATTTTTTTTTAATGGAATGACCCATTTTTTATCACGTGGTACGATTGGGGGGAAGATTTCCTACAAACAAGTATTAACAACTATACTCCTAAAGCAAGTGGTTTTCGAATTATTTCGAAGATTCGTTTTTCGTCGCATTTATGCAAGGAATAATGCGAGCATAAGTCGCAACTGAATTTTAGTAGGCAAGTAGTAATGCTTTTGTTTTGTCGCATATGTAATGCGAAATGTCAAATAATAAAAACAATTAGTACAAAATTATACAGAAATGAACAAAATGAATAAATACACCCATCAACAAATTATCAATTTATTCTTTGTACATGGCAACTGCGATAGAATTGTTACTCGAACATGTAGAATATTTAATGAAAGTTATCCACATTTGCCGCTGACGAATAAAATAAGATTTAGAAGATTGGAATCAAATTTTGTTCAATTGGCAGCTGCCATGTAATTCTTTTTATTATTTGACATTTCACAATACAATCGCGACAAAACAAAAGCATACTACTGGCCTACTAAAATTCAATTGCGACTTATGCGCGCATTACACCCTTCATAAATGCGACGAAAAACGAATTTTCGAAATAATTCGAAAACTACTTGCTTTAGGAGTAGAGTTGTATAATACATTTTTGTAGGAAATTTCCCCCCCAATCGTACCACGTGATAAAAATTGGGTCATTCCATTAAAAAATTGAATTACTAGATATTGAAAAGGGCACTTAAATATTGACATTTTAAGAACACTTATTGTGAAAATTGACAGTTTCCAACTAATTCACTCATAGAGGCATCCTCTAGATCAGTGGTCTCCACACTACGGCCCGCGGGTCAAATCCGGCCCGCGACTTGCATGAACCCGGCCCGGGATTGTTTGTAATTTTTTTTGTAAATGTCACTGGCAAGTTAACTTGTCTAATTTTAGTAGATTATAGTAAAGCGTTTGACACTATTAACCACAAATTATTACTTGCCATACTAAAATATATAGGGCTCAGTGCAGATGCACTAGTTTTGTTAGAGGACTTTCTGTGCAACAGGAAACAACTTGTCAAAATTGATGAATTGAGATCTGACTATGCCACTCCTGTAGCTGGTGTACCGCAGGGCTCAATTTTGGGACCAACTTTGTTTTCGATATATACATCATCTTTGTCAAAAAGCCTCGAACATTGTACTTGTAATCTGTATGCTGACGATACTCAGTTATTATATTCTTTCAAATTAGAAGACATTGAAACCGCCAGCAATAATATAAATAAAGACCTGTCAAATCTGATGTATATATCGAGCAAACACTCCCTTAAAATAAACCCTAAGAAAACTACCGCAATAGTGTTTGGTCCTAAAAACAAACGCGAGGTCGCTAAATCCCTACTTAAAATAAAATTAGATGGATCTGATATATCCTTCACGAACTCCATACGGAATCTAGGTCTAATTATTGACGAGGAATTACGCTTCAAGTCACACATTAGTAAATGCATCTCTAGAGCCTACGCTAATCTCAGAATGATTTATGCAAACAAAAATATTTTAAGTATTCACACAAAAAAAATATTATGTGATACCTTGGTGTTAAGTCACTTTAACTTTTCTGACACCGTGTATAATACATGCCTAGATAAAGTAACTTCTGATCGAATACAAAATACAAAATTCATGCATTCGTTTAATTTTTGGAATCCGAAAGTTTGATCATATCTCAGAAAAATTTAACGAGATAAATTGGATAAAGATGGCTGATAGGAGAGCAGTACATTCAGCAGTTTTTTATTTTAAAATAATAAATTTACGCACTCCACCTTACCTATACAGTAGAATTGTATTCCGCACCGATGTCCATAACATCAATGTTAGATTTCGGGGTTTAATATCACCTCCACAACATAAAACCGCATTTTTTAAAAGGTCATTTTCATACAACATTTACAAAACGTTTAATAAAATTCCGGAACACCTGAAATCTCTCAGCTTAAATAATTTTAAAACAAATGTGCGTATCCTAATCTTACGTGGTGAACTCTGAAGTTACTAAAGTTGCAAGTCTCAAATTTTATTTTGTCTAATAATAAATAGTCGCTAAACATTAATTATTAATTATTAAGTTTGGAAGTAGTAGGTTAAGTGGAAGAGCAGTAACAGGCTTAGGCCTGCCTGAACTTCGCCTACGCGAAATGTATAAAAGATAATTGTAAACATTGTATTTCTTTAAATTAAATAAGGACATTATAATAATAATAATAATAATAATATTTTGAAATATTGTAACAATTGTTCTTTAAATTTTTCATAATTTTATAAAATTAATCGGATCTTGGCCGACTTTATTATGTAGAATTGTATTTGTGGCCCGCGAAGAAGATAGTTTGGAGACCCAGGCTCTAGATACAAGTAAAGATATAAATCATATTTTTATCTTATTCTTAAGAGAATTGATCGTATAATGAGGCTCGCTAATTTATATAACAACTGTGAATGGTTTGATATATTTAACAGTCCTCTAAGGAGTTTTAGATTTGGTATCATGCAAAGTATTTTAGGATAATAAATCAATTTCATTATTAGTTTTCCTTATGCTATTATTGTTTTTAGATTTTGTTATTTCTATATAGAATAATTGCTGTAATTATTACCACCATTTATTAAATTTTAGTTATTAATGTTAATACGTTTTATCAATTTTTATATATTATCGTTATTATTTTGTACATATTCTTTGTAAAAGGGGTTTCCCGTGAGAGAATAAATAAATAAATAAATAAATAAAAGTTACAGACAGATTTCAAGATGCCTTTTATAGGTCAGAATTTTAAAAATATTTTTTTTTCTCGAAAACTATAAGAGACAAGTGTACATATGTTCGAATAAAATATGTTGCAATTTAAACGAGGAACTCAAAAATTACTAATATATAGGGTGTTCTATTTAAAATAACAAATTTGGTGCTACTTCCGGTGGAACCGGAAGTCATATAAAGTTGAAAATATTTCAGATGAGGAGAACTGATTCAACCATATGACAAGGATTTTTTTCAAATTTTTAGTGCAACGGCAACCCCATAAACTTTTAACGAACAGTTTAGCGTAGACACCCTGTAGTTCGTTATACTAAATGTCTATTATTAAGTGTATTACTCTTATTATAATTCGATCGTATGATTTATACGAAATATTTCGGTTTTACTTTACGAGCTATTTTGATTAGCGAAATAAATTAACATTTCGTGATTGTGTAGCGAAAACAATTTGACCTCGTGCCTGATCATCTGGTAATGAACTTGAATTTTTATTTGTTTTCGCACTGTTTGGGTGGATGATTAGATGATGTATCACATTTTTTGTTGATAAAGGAAAAAATGATTAAATAATTGGTCATTATCTGTATTTTCTTCAAAGTATCAATAAAAGTAATATTAACTTAGTTAATAGCATTAATGCTAATAATAAGTAGATATATTAAATTTATTTGTTCTAATATAAGATTTGTTTCTGTTTTCGCACTGGGCCCGTTCATCAAAATGTTCAACATTCAACATGATTGGATTTGTTTGTGATGTATGTTGGTATCTAATAAACGGTACGCAATGTGCTAAATCCAAGCGCGAGCGCCAGGGGGGGGGGATTAGGAGGAAAAATATTAAATTAAAAATTTTGAGAAAAAAACATATTCACTCTATTGTAGATACATGAAACCCTTCTAATCTTGCATGTTTATATTTTTTAACCCCCTATATTATTAACAATTAACGCTTAAAGTTGAGCGATTTAAAGCCGTTCGGTCTATTTTGAACGATTGCAAAACACGCAAACACGTTTATGATTAGCCATCCGGTCATCAGAGAATCCCCTAACAGTTGTCTCTAATGAACGGGCCCATTGTTTGGGTGAATGATTGGACGATTTTGCCCTTTTTTTGATAAAGGAGTTAAAGAATAAATAATTGGTCATTTATTGTATTTTATTTAATAAACTCATAAAATTAATATTAACTTACGACCGGTATTATCAACACGTTTTAAAGGACAGTTAAGCTTAAATGATATTAAAGAGTGAATATGCAGTATTACCAATCAGTTTAAATGTCGTTTAGCGGATAAATACTCGTTAGCGTTAAATGCCGAAATTTCTCCCTGTAACAATTTAAATGGCGATTTAACTTGACATTTCTAGTTTTGAGGTTAAATTACAGTGATTTCCGTTCGGTTGTCGTTGTAAATACCCGTTAGCGTATAATAATAATCATGAATTCAAGTTCGTCAAATTTCATCAGCGACTCTTCTGGTGAAGAAATATTCAATTACTTGTGTAAGTAATAAGACAAAAAGAATCATATGAGTATGTATCGTATTTTCAATTTAAAAAAAACCTCTAGAGTGTCATGGTAAATATTGTAGGTTGGCAACTCTGAAATTATACATTATAATTATTATGCCTGACGTTTTATATGTCAATTCCTAAAGCGTGTAGCCAACTTAAATTTAAAAAAAGATTTAATCATAGCACTCTAGAGGTTTTTTTTAAATTGAACATACGATATCTAACAACGTAACGATACATTACGTACATTAACAGTACATTAACGAACATTTACGTACATTAACAGAAAACGTTCAAAAAATATAAAAATGCGCCGAAAAAACTATGTTCGTTCTTTTTTCATCAACTGTGACATCGGGCGTTTTAAAAGACGTTTTAAAGACCAGACCAGTCCAGAAAATGGACAAATAATAATGAATGAAAGTCTATAAATGAACCCTAGAATAGAAAAAGCAAATAAAACGGTTGTATTGTCTTGTTGTAAAGAAAACTACATTTTTATTCAAATTAATTATTTGTGATTTAAAAGCACTGTTATTATCGAAGGAGTCGGCAAAAGAGAGTGCGAACCCATATTATAAATTGAACTGACTGTGCCATTTATCGTCAGCACTATCTTCCTCGGACCCCTTGAATTTAATGGCCTTAGGCATTACATTTTAGTGGGAAAAAATTGGAGCTTATTTCCGTCTTGTGATTGACGATTCAAATAATAGAGTACTCCTAATATTCATTATTTCTGATAAAAGTCATCTTAGACATTTTTCCTTATACCGGGTGTTGACTTGGTGGACGCAACATAGAAAATCGCAAGTTAATTTTAAAGTGTCCAAATATTGGCTCCCCTATTTATTTTAGGAACAAAACTTTTTTGTAGAGGGAAAAATTCTAAATTTATGAATGTTCACCCTTAACACTTTACGTTTCTCCAAGTTGAAATAATTAATAAAACGTAATGTGATTTTATAAAAATATTAATGATATTCCATGGAACTAATACAATTGCGGATATTCCCTTCTTTTTTCAAGTTCAATTTGAAGCTTTAAACAATTGTTTTCCACTCCCAGACTAAGCATGAAGTAAAATTTCGAGTTTAGAAAAGCCCCGTGAAAATTTGTCGAGAGTCGCGCAGCGACCCGAGACAAATTTTCTGGGCTTTTCTAAACTCGAAATTTTACTGCATGCGCCACGCGTATATAACACTATAATATTGTCAAATGTATGTGTATTCTAACTTTACTTAAAATCTGTGTTTTATACGCGTGGCGCATAAAATAAAATTTCGAGTTTAGAAAAGCCCAGAAAATTTTCACGGGGCTTTTCTAAACTCGAAATTTTACTTCATGCTTAGTCTGGGAGTGGAAAACACTCGTTGAAAGCTTTAAATTGAATTGTTTTAAAAATCAACGAATGTCAGAAAATTTACAGCTAAAAGAATTAAGAAAAAGTAATGTGATTTTATAAAAATAACTACATTCTATGGAACTGATACAATAATTGCGGATATTCTTTTTTTTTAAGTTCAATTTGAAGCTTGAAACAAGTGTTTTCCTCTCCCAGACTAAGCATGAAGTAAAATTTCGAGTTTAGAAAAGCCCCGTGAAAATTTGTCGAGGGTCGCGCAGCGACCCGAGACAAATTTTCTGGGCTTTTCTAAACTCGAAATTTTACTTCATGCGCCACGCATATATAACACTATAATATTGTCAAATGTATGTGTATTCTAACTTTACTTAAAATCTGTGTTTTATACGTGTGGCGCATGAAGTAAAATTTCGAGTTTAGACAAGCCCAGAAAATTTGTCTCGGGTCGCTGCGCGACCCTCGACAAATTTTCACGGGGCTTTTCTAAACTTGAAATTTTACTTCATGCTTAGTCTGGGAGTGGAAAACACTCGTTTAAAGCTTCAAATTGAAGTCTTTTAAAAATAAACAAATGTTAGAAAATTTACAGCTAAAATAACTAAGAAAATGTAAGTGATTTTATAAAAATAATGACATACCATGGAATTGATACAACAAATGCGGATATTTCCTGTTTTTTTTAAGTTCATTTTAAAGTTTTAAACTAGTGTTTTCTACTCCCAGACTAAGCATGAAGTAAAATTTCGAGTTTAGAAAAGCCCTGTGAAAATTTGTCGAGGGTCGCGCAGCGACCCGAGACAAATTTTCTGGGCTTTTCTAAACTCGAAATTTTACTTCATGCGCCACGCGTATATAACACTATAATATTGTCAAATGTATGTGTATTCTAACTTTACTTAAAATCTGTGTTTTATACGCGTGGCGCATGAAGTAAAATTTCGAGTTTAGAAAAGCCCAAAAATTATATACAAAAAACAAAGAGTAAGCTCACTTCTGTTCTATACACTCTTAGAGAGCTCTCAAAATATCGTACTAAATCGGTGGTAAAAACAGTACACAACGCCAATTTTGAAAGCATCATGATATATAGCATAATTTTTTGGGGAAAGAAGTCATACGCAAAGAAAATTTTCATACTACAGAAAAAAGCTCTTCGCATCATATATGGCTTGAAAAATAGACAATCCTGCCGCGGGGTTTTCAAATCAAATAACATCCTCACCTTCTATGGAATATACATTATGGAAACCATAATATTTTATCATAAACACGTAACGGGAGGGCATAACAAATTAAACATATATAAAACCCGAACTAACAACTACATTACTCCTCGCCATAAAAGAAAGATTACAGAAGATGGAATACATTACTCGGCAATTAAGCTCTTTAATGCTCTCCCAGAGAACATAAAAACTTTAAAAAATGACCTAAAACGATTCAAGAGATCTTTATTAAATTACTTAATTGAGAAGGAAAAATACTCACTGCAAAATTTATTATTATAACTAATTTATTATTATAATTAGTTTGTGTCTTTAACATTATTATTACTTTGAGTATTTGTGTATGTGTGTGTGTATATTTCAGAGCTGGGCAGGATTCGAATCATTCAGGATTCGATTCCTGGATTCGAATCCTTTTAGAGGACTCAAAAGAGGTATTCGAATACTTTAGTGAAAACGGATTCGTAATCCGGATTCGTTACATTCTTTTAAAAGGATTCGTATTCGAATCCAGACGTAGATGATTCGAATCCTTATAAAAAAGGATTTGAATTCTTATAAAAAGATTCGAATCATCGCTATTAAGGCTGGGATTTAAATTCGATTAATTCAAATAGTTAAATATTCTAACATAAATATTTAAATCACTAAATTATTCATATTTGAATATAAATATTTAAATTTTCGAATAATTCAAATATTTGTGAATACATATTTGGTTACTTAAGCACGAAAAATGTCCAACCTTAATAGTATATTTTTAACTTCACTTGAAATCAGTGTTTTATACGCGTGGCGCATGAAGTAAAATTTCGAGTTTAGAAAAGCCCCGTGAAAATTTGTCTCGGGTCGCTGCGCGACCCTCGACAAATTTTCTACGCGGGGCTTTTCTAAACTCGAAATTTTACTTCATGCTTAGTCTGGGAGTGGACAACACTCGTTCTTAGAAGTTTCCAATTGAAGGATCACTCTAGATTACTAAGTTTATTACCAGTTTACAAAGGCTACAGCTCGAAGGACCAATCGTGGTCTTCGGAGACCGAAGGACTACAGGGAATCGAAGATTTTTTACAAGAAAACAACGAATATCTGAAGGTTTACAGCATGGATATTAAAGAAAACATCCAATTTTGAAAAAAATATCGAAGTTGGGTTGGTTTTCAATGCATTTTTAACTTCACTTTAAATCAGTGTTTTATACGCGTGGCGCATGAAGTAAAATTTCGAGTTTAGAAAAGCCCCGCGAAAATTTACTTCATGCTTAGTCTGGGAGTGGACAACACTCGTTTGAACTTTAAATTTAACTCTTCTATAAAATCGACGTATGTAATATAATAAATCATTCATTGAAATCATAGAAAAAGATGCAAAATTTTACCAAAATTAACTTTTATCGTTAACTTTACAATTTGCTCGGCTCTTAATGGGTGAATATTCTATTCCTAAGAAAAACCGTATTTATTTAATATTAAAGTTGCATTTACTAAGACTAAGCATGAAGTAAAATTTCGAGTTTAGAAAAGCCCCGCGTAGAAAATTTGTCGAGGGTCGCGCAGCGACCCGAGACAAATTTTCATGGGGCTTTTCTAAACTCGAAATTTTACTTCATGCGCCACGCGTATAAAACACTGATTTATAGTGAAGTTAAAAACGCACTGAAAACCAACCCCCAACTTCGATATTTTTTAAACTTGGATGTTTTCTTTCCTATCCATGCTGTAAACCTTCAGATATTCGTTGTTTTCTTGTAAAGAAACTTCGATTCCCTGTAGTCCTTCGGTTTCCGAAGACTATGATTGGTCCTTCGAGCTGTAGCCTTTTTAAAATGGTAATAAACTTAGTAATCTAGAGTGATCCTTTAATTTGAAACTTCTAAGAACGAGTGTTGTCCACTCCCAGACTAAGCATGAAGTAAAATTTCGAGTTTATAAAAGCCCCGCGTAGAAAATTTGTCGAGGGTCGCGGAGCGACCCGAGACAAATTTTCACGGGGCTTTTCTAAACTCGAAATTTTACTTCATGCACCACGCGTATAAAACACTGATTTAAAATGAAGTTCAATAACACATATATCATTAATTAATCAGATATTTAGTCGGTAAATTAACATTTTTGTTATTGGAAACTGATGGAATAAAATGTTACTGGTTGCAAATAATAGATTAAAATTTATTTTTAAAGGATTTGTATCCGTGATTCAAAAATGAGGATTCGAATCTTTGATTCGAATCATATTTTTCACTTACGAATCCTTTATTCGAGTATTCGTGATTCGAATCATATTAGGTGATTCGGATTCGTGATTCGAATCCTGTTTTTGAGGATTCATCCCAGCTCTGGTATATGCATAGAAATGTAGGGTGAATGTATACTTTACTTATTTTATTCTGCTTTGTTAATATATTTAGTTAACCTGACCCAATTTTCACTTTGTACAAATTTTGACACTTTGAAAATAAAGACATATTATTATTATTATTATAACAAGTTTATTTATGTGTTAATAAGTTCTATAAATTTAATTAAAATTTGAGGCTTCAATAGTTTTTTATAATCCATTTGAGAACAGACAAATTTTCTGTAATTAATAAAAATGTATACGGAGTGTCCTATTAGAGCAGTGGTGGGGAAGCTTTTTTTAAGACGGGCCATTTGTAATAACCAGACAATCGTAGCGGGCCAAAGAATAATGCTTAATCGTAGGTACGTAGTTTTTATGCGGGTCGTCACATAACGAAGTAAGAACGCGTTCAAACATTCTCACGACGGCACTCTTAAACGGGCCGGATTAAACCTTTCCGCGGGCCGGACTTGGCCCGCGGGCCGTAGTTTACCCATCACTGTATTAGAGCGTTCTCCGAAGAAATCCTAGCTGTCGTTAAATATAGAAAAAGAATGTCTTAACCAAAGTTGATTGACTTTAGGAGCTACATAACCTGAAAATATTTTTATATATACAGGGTGCGCCATAAACACAGTAGCTGATGCAACTTGCTTATTTTAAATGAATCACCCTGTATATTATTTGCGTTTTGAATCCTTTACAATCAATGAGTATCATTTAAAAAAAAACATTTGTTCTACATCACACCGTTTTAGAGTTATTTGCATTACTTAAAACTATTTTAAAATATACAAAGTGCGTCATAAAGACAGTAGACAGAATACTTGCTTGTTTTATACTGACCATCCTGTATATTTAAGATATTCTTGTTTGAGTTACGTGAAGGTTAGTTTAATGGTAATTAGTTAAGTTATTCCTTTATTCCTTTTACTTCACTTTTTTATTTTAATTCTATATGTACATTTCGGGTACAATGTACCCTTTATCAATAGAAAAAACTAATTCAATTGGTTTTTTCTATTGATAAAGGGTACATTGTACCCGAAATGTACATATAGAATTAAAATAAAAAAGTGAAGTAAAAGGAATAAAGGAATAACTTAACTAATTACCATCCTGTATATTATTTGTTTTTTAATTACTCTAAAAAATGTATTCCGTTCAGAGTAATTATTAGAAAAAAATCACGTTTTTAGTGGTTTCGTTAAACAAAAATATCTCCGAAACTAAATAAGATCGAGAGTCGTGGTTTCTGCCATTCTCTTGAGCACAGAGGGCGCTATCGTTAACATTATAAAAATGCTTTGTTTGAATAAAGTGGCTGTGGAATGACAGTTGAAATCGATAATTTTCAATCAAGGATTACATGCTTTTTCAAATTTAACCAAATATTTTTTTAACACCATTCTACTCAAAATGTAATTCTCTTTCGGTTAAGTTCATAATTTTTATCCGTACCTTTATATGTTTTTATGAATATTATTTAACATCTACTTATACAAATTATTGATTTTAACAAATGATAATTAAGTTTTGAGTCAAGTGATTGTTAAAAAATTATATGGTTACATTTAAAAAAAAAGTTATCATGGATTGAAATTTTTGAATTTCAATATTTTGACTTCGACGAAGCAATTTTATAGTACAACCGATGACGCCCGCTATTTTCAAGATTATGGCGAGACATGCAACTCTCTATTTCACTTAGTTTTGAAGATATTTTAGTTTTAATAAACGACTGCAAACGTATTTTTTTTCTAATAATGTCGGATTATTCTGTGACGGAATACATTTTTAAAAGGAATCCGACATTATTGGAAAAAAATACGTTTGCAGTGGTTTCGTAAAACTAAAATATCTCCGAAATTAAGTGACAAATAATATACAGAGTGGTCAATTTAATACAAGCAGGTCTTCTGTCTACTGTTTTATGACGCAATCTGTATATTTTAAAATATTTGTAACTTATGCATCACTTGAAGTCAAGCAATTTTGGTTGAGACACTTTCTTTCTATCTTTACCGTGAGCCGAGATATTCTCTGATAACGCACTCATGGGACACCCTGTATATTTTTTTGGTTAACTTGCACGTCTGTAATTTTGCTCAGAATGATGTTATTTTGATTTTTCTGACGTTATGATAAAGTTTAATCGCTTCTAAACAATATTTACAAATTTCAACAATACCTGTTATAAGATTTAACACTTTGAAACTTTTGTTTGTATATTACTGAAATTTCAGCGATTGCAATTTTGTCGACAGCCACTGGATTCTGTTTTTTTTTCTCATGTTAGAACTAATTTAATATTATTATTTTTTCAACAATCTCTGTAAACTTGATTGAAATCTGAGGTCCAATTATTATTTTTGTATTTTGTTTTCAATTCAACTTTTGATAACTAAGTTATTAAAATCTAAGGGATACTAATTACCTTAAGTAAATTAAGTTAGCTAAATATCTCATTGATCCATTTGTGATCAAATTGTTATTATAGTAAAATACAACTAAGTGTTTTGCAAATAATAATAAAAAAAAAGAATTCAACTTTTGCAATGCAATCGCTGAAATTCGAGTAATATACAAACAAAATGTTTTAAAGTGTAGTTAGTTTTAAAACAAATACAGAGGCTGAGCTAGAGATCAGATTTTAGGAAAAATAAAATCATTTTGGAATGAGTAAATTATTATTACACTACTTAACTCTTGACAAAAAAATCTGATTGAAATACCGACTTGATGTTAATGTTGCGGCTTTTTTTGAAGAACCCGATAAAACCCACAATTTCCTGTTTCATTCAACTCACGAACATTTTATAAATGTGGGAAAATTCTCAATTCGAATGCCTAAAGTCTGTAAATTACGATTTATATCATCCGATATACACGAATTAAATAAACTTCAGATAACTTAAAATACAGTTTTATATCAAATGAAGTATTAGTAGTTAATAACTTTTTTCCCTTTGCTAATTAATAAAATAGAGAAAATATTAGATATAATTTAAATTTTACCTCAGAGTTTATAAAAAAAGTAATGTATTCATCTTGAATTTTTGAGGTATTCTCGTGGTATATTTTCAACTTTGATATAAAGAAAACACTTAGCTTTAATAATGTATAATTCTTAATTCTGGACATGCAAGGCCGTAGCCAGAAAAGAATAGGGGGGTTATTGGTGAAAATATTCTGTTTGCTCTTTCCTGGAAGCTTTTACATACAAAAACTTAACATTTTAAAAATTCCGCGGGGGGGAGGTTGAAACCCCATATCCCCCCTCCCCTTGACTACGGCCTTGTGTACGTTAGAGGTAAACTAGACCAAGTCAACATTTTTTCAAAATATGTGTTTTTTATACTGTTGGAATCAGAATTTTTTACTTTGTCGAGAGGTGAATAGCACTGCAAAGTTTCAAAATTATGACTTGTTGTAGTTTACCTCCCACATACAAAATTGTCTAACGAGTAAGAGAATTCACAATAATTAAGTGTTTTAACGCGTGGCGCATGAAGTAAAATTTCGAGTTTAGAAAAGCCTGAAAATTTGGTTTGGTCGCTCCGCGACCAAACCAAATTTTAAGGCTTTTCTAAACTCGAAATTTTACTTCATGCTTAGTCTGGGATTGGAAACACTCGCTAAAATCTTCAAACTGGATGCTTTTCATACAAAAAAAAACAAATTACTGGAAACTCACACTGTACGTACAAAACGGCATAATATATATTTAAAAGTAATTCCCTGTAAATCACATAACATTTCATGCTAGATTACATCTCTGTGTTTATGCAAATTAGAAGAATTCTCGCGCAGATACAGATTCTGTTTAATTAATGGTTCAAGTATGCATGAGTGGTGTCATTTATGGAGGCACCTTGAAGAAGTAGGATATTTTACAGCAATAGGAAAAAAAAACGCAAACAAAGCGACGTTTCTGCGCATGTTCGGCTTTAGATTTTTTTATGCCCGGGCAAGTCTTCCTTAAAAGGCCCGAGTTGCACAAGAACGTCTGCAAATGTTGCGACATCACTTTGGGAAAATGGTCAGAGTCTGTTTGGTTCTGTTTGTTTTGTGCGTGTGGAAAGTTGAATGTAAATATGTGTAAGTAACATTTATTTTTGGATTAATCTAAAAGAACAAAAAATTTAAAAAAATAAACCCTTACAAAAAGTTTTGAAGTCTTCTTCTTGTTTTATTTTGTGCATCTGGGATGTATAGTACTTGTATTCGACATCCCAGATGCACAAAATTAAACAAGGAACAAAAGCCAGAATAGACTTTCCATGGAATAAACATTATTATTATTAAAAAATACCGAATTATTTCTTAATTGAACAACTTTATTATCGATTTATCCAGTTCAAGTTCAATCAACTTACCGATACGTTCCATACTTTTTTAATTAACTCAATAAAAAATGCATAGTCTTATCAACCAGACGCGTGACTTTTATCGCTCAAATATTAATTTTACGCTCTGCTAGACGCACAGGTCAAAGGTTGTTGTTATTATTGTTAATGCTTGAAATTACAAAATTATAATCACGTTTCGTCTTTATGGATTTGAGATGGGAACGAAAAGTGCATAAAGAAAATTTGTTTAATCATTGTTTTTTTTTTGTTTGTTTGTTTGGCCTTGGTATCTAGACCATTAGCCATCAATCCTATTTATATATTTAACATTTTAATGTATTTTAACCAATTCTAATTTCGTTAAATAACCATTTACTCCTGAAACAACACAAACTCATTCACACTACATCCATGGGACCCGGATGGAATAATTTAGTATTCATAAATTATTCCACCGGACGGGATTCGAACCCGCGACCTCTTGGTCTGTGGGCAGGGTCTCTACCCACTTGGCCACTGAGGCCCCTAATCATTGTTGCTTTATAAAATATTATTTCTGTATATGGGAGGTCAAGTCACATTTTTTGAAAATTTTCAATGCTATTTACCTCTCGATAGAGTAAAAAATGTTGATTCCAACAGCATAAACAAACGTGTTTTGAAAAAAAATTGAGTTGTTGTAGTTTACTTCCCACATACAGATTTTGTTCTTTTAAATTCAGTAAAAGGTTTAGTGAACGATCGAACAAATATTAAAGCTTAATTAATAACATAAAATTAGAGTATTTTTGTATGTGGGAGGTAAACTAATTCAAGTCACATTTTTTGAAAATTTTCAGTGCTGTTTACCTCTTGATAAAGTAAAAAAATGTTGATTGCAACAGTTTAAACAAACGTGCTTTGAAAAAAAAGAGTTGTTTTAGTTTACCTCCTACATAAAGATTTTGTTCTTTTAAATTCAGTAAAAAGTTTAATGAATGGACGAACAAATATTGAAGCTTAATTAACCACATAAAATTAGAGTTAATTAAACTTTTCAATTTTAATTAATAGCTGTATTTTATTTTTTATAGTTGAATCATTATAAAGCCACTTTTATTAGAGTTCAATTTGAAACTACTAACGAGTTTTTCCACTCCCAGGTTAGGCATGAAGTAAAATTTCGAGTTTAGAAAAGCTGGAAAATTTGGTTTGGTCGTGTAGCGCGTAGCGCTACGCGACCAAACCAAATTTTCAGGTTTTTCTAAACTCGAAATTTTACTTCATGCGCCACGCGTATAAAACACTGATTTTCAGTGAAGTTTGAAATATTTATGTTTATTAGTATATTGTTACTCCCACTTAAACGGTTTAATTTATATTGATTTAACAGTATATTATTAATTGCACAATAACTCAGTGTTTTAGATGCGTGGCGTATGAAGTAAAATTTCGAGTTTAGAAAAGCCTGAAAATTTGGTTTGGTCGCGTAGCGCTACGCGACCAAACCAAATTTTCAAGCTTTCCTAAACTCGAAATTTTACTTCATGGTTAACCTGGGAGTGGAAACACTCGTTTAAAGCTTCAAATTATACTTTTGTATAAAAACAACTGATATTTGTTAACATTTAAATGCATTAATTTTAATAATATTCAAAAAGGTTGCTGCTTATGTAGCTAAAAACGTGTTTTGAAAAAAATTTGAGTTGTTGTAGTTTACCACCCACATACAGATTTTGTTCTTTTAAATTCAGTAAAAGGTTTAGTGAACGAAAGAACAAATATTAAAGCTTAATTAATAACATAAAATTAGAGTATTTTTGTATGTGGGAAGTAAACAAATTCAAGTCATATTTTTTGAAAATTTTCAGTGCTGTTTACCTCTTGATAAAGTAAAAAAATGTTGATTCCAACAGGTTAAACAAACGTGCTTTGAAAAAAAAATGAGTTGTTTTAGTTTACCTCCTACATAAAGATTTTGTTCTTTTAAATTCAGTAAAAAGTTTAATGAATGGACGAACAAATATTGAAACTTAATTAACCACATAAAATTAGAGTTAATTAAACTTTTCAATTTTAATTATTAGCTGTATTTTATTGTTTTATAGTTGAATCATTATAAAGCCACTTTTATTAGAGTTTAATTTGAAACTACTAACGAGTTTTTCCACTCCCAGGTTAAGCATGAAGTAAAATTTCGAGTTTAGAAAAGCCTGAAAATTTGGTTTGGTTGCGTAGCGCGTACCGCTACGCGACCAAACCAAATTTTCAGGCTTTTCTAAACTTGAAATTTTACTTCATGCGCCACGCGTATAAAACACTGATTTTCAGTGAAATTTGAAATATTTATGTTTATTAGTATATTGTTAATCCCACTTAAACGGTTTAATTTATATTGATTTAACAGTATATCATTAATTGCACAATAACTCAGTGTTTTAGATGCGTGGCGTATGAAGTAAAATTTCGAGTTTAGAAAAGCCTGAAAATTTGGTTTGGTCGCGACGCGACCAAACCAAATTTTCAAGCTTTCCTAAACTCGACATTTTACTTCATGGTTAACCTTGGAGTGGAAACACTCGTTTAAAGCTTCAAATTAAACTTTTGTATAAAAACAACTGATGTTTGTTAACATTTAAATGCATTAATTTTAATAGTATTCAAAAAGGTTGCTGCTTATGTAGCTACGCCACTGATACAACTAGTATTTGTTCATGTAGTTGTATGAGTTACGTGAAGGTGTTAAGTCACTTAATTAAACACAGTTATATTCCTTTCTTCACTTTTATTTTTCTTGCTAGATGTACATTTCGGGTACTAAGTACCCATTATCAATAGCTAACTGACAGTTAGCTATTGATAATGGGTACTTAGTACCCGAAATGTACATCTAGCAAGAATAATAAAAGTGAAGAAAGGAATATAACTGTGTTTAATTAGTATTTGTTCAAATTTAAATGAATTAATTTTATTAATATTCAAAAAGGTTGCTGCTTATATAGCTACGCTACTGATACTCTTGTAATACTCATAATTAAAATTAATATAATTCAATTACCATTTCCTGTCCTGATTTTTGTTTTAATTAAATCAAATTACGCTCAAGATGAAATCTCAGCATTGAGCAATTATTTAATACCCGAATGGACATAAGCAATTGCTTCAATAAAGCGATTAAACCAATTAATTATAATAAAAAAATCGTAACACGCGTTTCGCCTTATAATCAATTTTGTTATTGTCTATACGTTCCACTTTCGTTTTACAAAATATGACTGAACTCGTAATTTATGTTCTGTGTTCATAAAGGCAGGACCATATAATTTATGTTGTAGTTTAAGATCATTAAAGATTGCATAAATGCAAAGCAGTTTAGATGAACGATATCGGAAATTTAAAATTGTTTTGTTTATTATTAAATAATTACAATTAAAAAAAGGTCAAATTCTAAATTTAATCATAGAAATAGCGGTAAATTGTCAAATAATTTGGAAAACAGAAATACAGGAATAGATAGGGGAAAGAAGGGCTTATGTAGACGCAGACAATACTTTCACTTTTTTTTGGAAATTCCAAAGTAAATAAAGAGGATTAAGAAACGGACAAAATACATAAGAATAACACAGGTTTACAAAAAAAAAAGTCCGGACTATTTGACCGGACCATGGTATCCCGGGGTATTTTTGCGTCCTGAATCCGATCCCGGGGTCAGCTGAGCCCCATCACGCCAGAAAAACGAGATTTCAAGGTCACTTAGAGGTTAAAATGGTCATTTTTTGGAACTGGACCCGGGACAATTTCTCAAGCGAACTGTTAAGTTAGAGGGTAACTGTTTAGGTCTTGAATATCTTCCAAACATCGGCAAGGAGCCCTAAATCTCGATCGGGACTATCACAGTGCCACCCCAGTGGATAAAATGTTGCCATGATTGTTTTATCTCGCGGATTTCGATCTCCCTGTCAAGGCATCCAATTCCGGCGATCCGTTCGCTGTGAGATATTGACAGGGAACCCAGCCCTGCTATTAAACTGAACTCTGCTATTAGCATCACCCAGGAACAACGACGTGAACGTTGCAGATTCTGTTCCCTTCGGGGTGCTTGTTTACAGTGAGTCCCCTTGCCTCTCACTTTTCTCCCTCCCAATTTTTGCAGATTCTGGTCTCTTCGGGGTGCTTGTTTACAGTGAGTCCCCTTGCCTCTCACTTTTCTCCCTCCCAATTTTTGCAGATTCTGTTCGCTTCGAGGTGCTTGTTTACAGTGAGTACCCTTGCCTCTCACTTTTCTCCCTCCTAATTTTTCAATCTTTCCGCGCTTGTTTATGGGGTCTGCAGGTTTGCTCAAAACTCCTTCTAAGTGCCTTTCTCTTATGCCCCTTGGTCGTATCCCTCTTCAAGTTCCAGCAGTAGTCTGCCAACATGTTGATGTCCCAGAAACCTTGGTAGCGTCTTTCCATCTCTTTTATATCTTGGTGAAATCTTTCACCTTGTTCTTCGCTATAATGTTCAAGGTTTTCTGGGAAATTGTCGAAATGTGAATCCAAGAAATGGACCTTCAAGCTCATCAAACATCCAATAGCTTTGTAATTCCGGAGCAAGCCCTCCACCAATTCCCTATAGTTTGGGTCTTTATTGTTTCCAAGAAATTTCTGGGCAACATTCACGAAGCTCTTCCATGCTTCTTCCTCATCCACCGTCATCGTCTTCGGGAATTCTGGATCTTTTATAAGTTCCCTTATTTGCGGCCCATTGAAAACCCCTTCTTTGATTTTGGCATCTGACAACTTTGGGAATTTTTTGTAGAGATATTGGAAGGCTTCGCTACTTCTTTTTTTAAGAGCCTTGATGAATTGTTTTATCAACCCTAATTTAATATGGAGCGGAGGTAGTAAAATACTTTTGGGATCCACTAACTGTTCTTGCTCTATGTTCTTCTGACCAACAAGAAAATTCTCCCTTGATGGCCAAACCTTCCTTTCATAATGCTCATCACGAGCTCGACTATCCCATTCACAGAGAAAACAAGGGTATTTTGTAAATCCACTCTGTTGTCCCAAAAGTATTGTTACTACCTTCAAATCCGTACATATTTTCCATTTGTACCTGCTGTAATTAATTTTTTGGAGCAAATAGTCCAGATTGCAGTAGTTCTCACTCAATATCGTCGAGTAAGCTATTGGAATTGACGCGAGGTTATTGCCATTGTTCAACAAAACAGCTTTCAAACTCCTGTTTGATGAATCAATGAATAGCCGCAAATCATCCGAATCATGTTCAACTCCGAATTCGCCGAATAGACCTTCTATATCTCTGCAAAATAGTAATGAATCATGCTGGTCATAATATTTCCGGAAAGGCTCATCCCTATTTCTGTAATAGGTCCCAATTGTTCCTTTCTCCAGAGAACCTCTTTCTTTTAAACAAGAAGCTAAAAGTTCAGACTGGTCCTTAGATAGCCCCAGATCTCGAACCAAGTCATTGAGTTCCATTTGATTCCACTTTGAATTCTGGAGTTGATCATTCTCGCTGTCATCGTCCACGTCGATTGGAGATTGTGAGAACTCCCCTTCATTTTGCTCCGGTTCTATTTCCTTACCTCCTTCATCTTCGCCATCAACAACCATACGTTCATCAAGGTCAACATCAGCTATCACTGGCATGGTAACCGACGAGGTGACCACGTAATTCAGCGATTTTCTGTTCCTGGAATTTAACCCAGGCTTAACGTTTCTGCAAAAGTAGCAATCGCGTTCGTGATTTTCTGGTTCCCGCCAGGTCATAGGAGAAGAAAACATCATTTTCCTAGAGCCAGTCTGCCAACATCTCAAACGCGCTTGGCATGTGCGACAAACTTTTGGGGCCCATGGGTTGTTATCTGGACCTTCGGAATTGGGAAAACACGACTTAAATTGTGCAGATATGGTCTCTGTGAAATTCACCAAGTTCGTCTTAAGATGATATTCCCCACACAGAACACAGAAAGACTCTCTATTCTTCAAGCACTTAGCCATTTTCCCGAGTGATTTTCCACTTCCGGGGAAGTTGGAGTTAAGGTGCCGGAATAGCCTGAGTTCTTCTCTCTTTAAAATAAATGGAATGAATAGCCGAAAACACTTGATTAAATGACCAACAGAAACCAGTCGCTTGTGAAAGCTCACTCGAGAGGTTGACAGTGCTACTCCAATGGAGAAAAAGATAGATCTAATGGATTTGAAACTGGCAGTGTATATTGAGTTGCCTAAATACAAAAACAGTAGTTCGTTGTTAATTAAATTATAATAAACATTTAGATACTTGATTGTACAAAATAAGCCTATTTTATTACTGATATATGCGCAATGCATTTTATCTTTTTTATATTTGTTGCATAATGGATTTTAAAATCATCAATTTTATGTAATCAAAAAACGGAATGCATTCGGCCTAATTAAAAAAAACATTTAATATATTTTATTAATAACATTTTTCATATATCTCAATAATATTCGTTTTATAGTGTTGTTATAAATCGAGAAATGGGTCGCTTTGTATAGTGGTGGCCCCAGATCGAAAACACGAACTAATTTCATGCGGCAACATTGTCCCGGGTACAGTTCCAAAAAATGACCATTTTAACCTCTAAGTGACCTTGAAATCTCGTTTTTCTGACGTGATGGGGCTCAGCTGACCCCGGGATCGGATTCAGGACGCAAAAATACCCCGGGATACCATGGTCCGGTCAAATAGTCCGGACTTTTTTTTTTTGTAAACCTGTGTAATTAAAGACAGTAAAACGAGTAAATTTGGACAAAAGTTTTTCAGATAAAAATTGTTATCTGCTGAAAAAGGGCCAAATAAAATATATTACTAAACAAGTTAATTGTGCTTAATTTACTTGTTGTAGTTGTTTCGTACTGATAAAATGTTATTATTAAAAACATTATGTCTAATATGTAAATTATTTACACTGTTCACATGCATCTACCCAATGGAGTGCATGTAGACAATTATAATTTCTTTGGGTGCCAATTAAACGTTTTTAAATATTATTTGGTATCTAATATTATTAACAGATTTTTTTAAAATGGTTTGTTTATGAACCAATTGCTTTAATACAGATATAATTGAGAAAATAAAATATCTATGGCGCATTAAAAAAAATCCACATCTAGGGGCTGATGTGGATTTTTTTTTAATGGGCCATAGATATTTTATGGAGGGATATACCTGTATACATACAGGACATTTTTCTTTTAAGTATACAAATCTCGATTCATTTATAGTGCATGTAATAGTTCAGGCATTCATTGTTTTTTATAAAAGCGTTCAATTTGAAGTTTCTAACGAGCGTTTCCACTCCCAGACTAAGCATGAAGTAAAATTTCGAGTTTAGAAAAGCCCTGCGTAGAAAATTTGTCGAGGGTCGCGTAGCGACCCGAGACAAATTTTCACGGGGCTTTTCTAAACTCGAAATTTTACTTCATGCGCCACGCGTATAAACCACTGATTTAAATAAAAAAACATAATAATTCAGAATATTGCTTAAGCAGTATAATTTGAACTACACAATATTTCAGTGTTTTATACGCGTGGCGCATGAAGTAAAATTTCGAGTTTAGAGATGCCTGAAGCCTACGCGTCCAAATCCAAATTCCTGAGGCATTTCTAAGCTCAAAATGTCACTTCATTCCCTTAGTCTGGGAGTGGACACACTCGTTAAACGCTTTCAAATAATTTTGAAAAACATAATAAAATGTTTTATATTTTTAGTATGTGTTGATATGTATATATATGTATGTGTGTATGTCTATATGTATATATATATATATATATATATATATATATATATAATTGCATATTATTATTGTATATCAAAATGCTAAATAAATATTTTATTATTATTATTAGAAATGCCTAAAAATTAAAGCATTTTCATTGGGATGTGTATATTAAAAAGAATTATTCCCTGTATCTCCTACCTATTAATATTTTATTTAGTTTAAAAACTTAATTCGTACACATTTTTAAAGTGCTATGTCTTTAAATTTAATACTCAATAATAATTTTGTAATTTAAAACAATTATTGATATTTAAACTGGCTATAAAATAGTAGTAAGTATATAATAATGATATGATTTCACAACTCGTCATTATATTTACACTTTCTGAACATAGGGAAAGCCGCTTTGGCAGCAGCAGCAGCAATGTCGTAATTACAATTTACAATTTGAAGAATCATTATTTGCAACGTCTAACATTTGTAAATGAAGTTTTGTAACGTGTTTCACTAATGTTTCGTGAAGACGACGGTTTCTTAAGGATTTTATCATTTTCTTGTTGTGTAAGAAAATGTATTTAACAAGAGGAATTAAAAACATCTTAGAAAACAAAAACGGTAACGATAAAATTGATTTATAAAGGTGTAATTATTTTATATAAATGTAGTTTAGAAAATGTATTCAACAAGAAATAAATGCAACTTGAAGCAAACGAAAACTAAAACTGAGATAATAGAAAACTAATTAAAATACTTGCTTTGTTTCACTGGTTTACCAAGTGTTATAAATAATTTTTTGTTCTTAATACAAAAATGTTTCACTACGGGTTTCACGTTTAGAGAAAAAGAAATAAACTCATAATTATATGAGTCGTCCAGATGCAAAATCTGCAATAAACCTTTTTTTCTATTTCGAGGATTCTACTCGTCTCGGGCAACAATTTTAAAAATAAATTGACCTTCAAAACCCATCCTAAATCGTTTAAAATCAAGTTTGAAAAATCCTGCAAAAAATTGATCACAATCGTATTATGACTGTTATTATTTTTTTATTTACAATTTATTTATTTATTTATTTATTTATTTATTTATTTATTTATTTATTTATTTATTTATTTATTTATTTATTTATTTATTTATTTATTTATTTATTAACGGAATCTCCATTTTATTACATAAGTACATATACAATTAATAAGAAATGTGGCATCTTAGTTTAAAAAAAGCTAAAGTGTGTAATTATTTAAAATACATAGCCATAGCCATAATTTTCTAGAAATAAGAAGAAATTACTTATTAGTACAATATAATCTAAACGTTTTATCCTCTAGAAAGCTATGAAATCATTTCCAAAAAATATTATGTTGGTAACAAATTATTAAAAGTCTGTTTGGTGTTGTAGGCGTTCACTTTGTGGTACATCTTAAATACACTTGTAAATAAAACACTTTTTACTTTGTTTAACCACTGAATCTTACATTTAATTGTGTGACTAGTTTCGACTATCTAGTAGTCATTCTCAAACTAAAGTGAGAATGACTACTAGATAGTCGAAACTAGTCACACAATTAAATGTAAGATTCAGTGGTTAAACAAAGTAAAAAGTGTTTTATTTACAAATTATTAAAAGCAATATTCCCACTGAGCAAATACATTTAAGTAATGTTTTATCAACATTAAAACAACATTTAATGTTGTTACAATGTTGATAAAACGTTGTTTGTTTGTTTTTTGCTCAGTGGGTTAATTCTAACATCAATTGTCAATCTCAATATTTTGTATACAAAATACTTACATGCATAACCTTATTGTCGGGCTTTTAACGTCGGGCCGCGTCAGATCATGCGGATTTATCAGTGGTACCAACTCACCTTTAAATGCAAACAAAAGTCACAGCATGCTAGAGGATAAAACTTTTCGCTCATGTGGTATAAAGTACGAATGGGATTTTAATTGCATATGTAAAATACATATCAGAGTAGTAATAATAACTATAAAATTAATTTATTAGAAATATCTATTCGAGTAATTTTTTCTATTTGTCTTACCTTTTCATTTAAATCACAAATCGACTGGGCTGTGGAAGTTTAAAAATGCGAGTGATGTCTTCTTGTATTGAATATGTGCGAAAATGTGTGTGAAAATTTGATAAAGGTTGTTAATGAGATAAGTTAATATCGTATATGACGACACAAAATGAATTTGGCACACAGTGAGAGGTGTTTTTGGTCAATGAAACATAATTTATTGAAAATATTAAGATTGTTTTGTTACTAAGTATTCAATTTAATTATCTTCCAACATATTCAGAATATTAATGTTTTATCATAAGAGCAATTAAGTTTAATTATTTTAATTTTTTAAACTTATTCAGAGTATAACAGTTCTATTACTAGAGCAAGTAAGTTTAAATATAAAATGCAGTGAAGCTAATTATAAGCAATTAATATTTGCAAAAAATATAAAAATGCGAGTTATTTTGCTTTCTACAAATATTTTGATCTCATTGAGATTTTTAAATGTTCTTTGAAATAATTACCTTCTTACTTCCAAAAAAGGCACAGACAATTTAGGAACAATGTGACTTATTATATTATTTATGCATAGAATTATTTTTTTAGGTATACATACCCCGATATAGTGATCGGCATCTGTTGCACTTCGCGGTGTTTTGTCATAAATTAATTCTCTGTAAAACACCTCCTTACCTGTACGAAAAAATCAAGTTTCGTTCTGATGTGCATACTCTAAATTTACGCTTTAGAGGCTTGCTAACACCGCCTCAATACAAATCAACCTTTGCAGAAAGAGCATTTTCGGTCCAGGTCTCTAAAGTGTATAATAAACTACCTCCTGTGTATAAGGAAAGTAGTGTTATGGTTTTCCGCAAATTGTTTGCTAAGCATCTTCGTGAATCTATCACCAATTACTGACACCCCAGGTTAATATATACTTGCCTATTTTTTATTACTATTTTTCTTGCCCAACCACCACAGTATTCATTGTAACGGTTGTATGTGTGTATATGTGTCATGTTGTACTTAAATTTAGTCTTGCATTGGCCTAAAGGCAGAACAGTGCTATTAATCACCAAGAAATTAGAATTAATGGCACTGATTTAGGTCCATTTGACGATATTAGAATGTATTATTGTGTACCTATATACCTTATAATATGTATATTATCGGTCAATAAATGATTTATTATATATATACAGGGAATCTTTTACAGTATACATACATATATTCCGATGCATGTAAATTTGGAGGCATTTGTTTTTTATAGTTCAATTTGAAATTTTTAACGAGTGTTTTCACTCTCAGGTTAAACATGAAGTAAAATTTCGTGTTTAGAAAAGCTCAAACCAACCTTTCAAGCTTATCTAAACTCGAAATTTCACTTAATGCGCCACGTGTACACAACACTGATTTAACGTGATGTTCAAATTATATTCCTTTAGCGTACTGCTTTAGCGGTATATTTTAAACTTCACTTGAAATCAGTGTTTTATACGCGATGCGCATGAAGTAAAATTTCAAGTTTAGAAAAGCCTTAAAATTTGGTTTAGGCTTTTCTAAACTCAAAATTTTACTTCATGCTTAACCTGGGAGTGAAAACACTCGTTAGAAATTTTAAATTTAACTATAAAGAACAAATGCCTCAAAATTTTAAGGTCTTTCTGAACTCGAAATTTTACTTCATGCTTATTCAAGGAGTGGAAACACTCATTAGAAGATTCAGATTAAACACATGTTAAAAACAACGAATATCTAATAAAATACAAATATTAAACTAAAAAAAATGAAATAAATAAATGATTATTTACGGCAGTGCCATTATTACAAAATAATGCAACATAATAAATCCAAAAACTTAGAAAAAATATAAGAAACAAAGATTGATTATAACTAAAAATAAAAATTAAAAATTATAAATGAAATCGACTATTATATATTCCATTTGTTTCTGGATCTCGCCTAGCTATGGAAAAGTGACAGTTTAAGTATTGTAAATGGGGCTGGTTGTGTTTTAAATCAGGGTTTTTAAATGTCACTGTCAGATGTTCGATTTTAAGGTTATAATTTCTGACTATTGTGATCTTACACTGTTGCCTGTTTTACAAATTTTCAGATCTAAAAGGATAATAATATGCAGTTTTAAGATTAACAAAATTTACTACTTGGTTTTTGTACATACAAACACAGCAATAATATTGTATATAACAAATATAATGAATTCGGCTCTGCAAACTTATTTCGTCATCCATTTGTTATTCTCGCTTGGGTCTTCCCGTTAACACATTTTGATCAACTCCATCCATCCACCTTAATTTTGGTCATTCTCTCTTCTGTTGGCCCTCAGTATTTTTTTGTAGAATTGCAAATTTATTCCCACCCTCTTGTGATACTGATAATTTTCATGTCAAACAATTTTTAAGCCCTCATTCCACTTTTATTATTCAGCATTGCAACACTAGATTAATTTGATTTAATAATAAAATGCTCGAAGAAGCGACCGCGTGGCGAAATAATTGTTGCAAGATTAACAATAAACCTCTTGAAAATTAAAAAGAGGATTACTTATGATATCATAAATTATTGCAACACTGTTAAAATAATGAATTAGGAGTGGCAATTAATAAAAAATGTAAATGTTGATACTGCAACATAACAACACGAAAGCATGGCTAGGCGAGATCTAGAAACAAATGGAACGGTGTATAAATATAAAATATAAAATATTAATATAATATTGTAATGAAAAATGATTCAGTCTAGACTTAAATGCTTTATAGGACAAACCAAAGAGATCAAACTAATGAAATTGGTTGTAGTCATTTCCGGTCTTCATTAGTCTGGTAATCGTGTTCATCGATGCTGAAACTGTGCGATGCGAGTCCAAATAAAATAATGTATTGATCCGAGTGTTCCTTGCAGGCACATGCATAGCTAAGGCATCTAAGAGGTTAGGGGAATTAATGATTATCCGGTATAGAAGGCTAAGGTCGGCATTTACTCTACGATTCTGGAGAGTTGACAAATTAAGGTCTTCCATCACTTGTTTGTAATCACCGCAAATATGGCGATGATATTAATGGTGTTTCATGTGTTTATGTTTTTAATTTTGTGTTTCTGTGTGCAAAACACACATTTAAAACCTCTCTAAGCAGTTTTTAAACATCAGATTTTCATAAAACAAACAAAAGCAAAGATGAGCTTTATTTTTTTCAGGACAAAATATCTTGGAAGCAAGAAAAACATTAAATTGACTAATTTCACAGAAAATTTATGTTGCATTAAAAAGAATTGTTAAAATTACTGATACGTCAGATTTTCATGAAATTTACTGGAACTGTGAAAAGAATATCATTAAAATTACTGAAAAGTCTGATTTTCTTGAAATTTACAGAAACTGTGAAAAGAAAGAACTTTACTTTTCTATATACAAAAGCATATATCAATTCTCAACACAACGAAAATTAGAGAGGCTTAAAGTTGTTACATATTGCTCTGTCATTTATACATTTCAAAATTATCAGGATATTTTCATGAAATTTTGTATGGATATCAATAAACATTTCCTCTTCAGTATTTTAAAATATCCCATCAATAATTTTTGAGTTATTTTTTATAAAACTTTATTCGGAGATTATTTTATTAAAGTTTTAATGAAATTCCACTTTCAGACATTCATAACTTTAAATATTTTCAGGATATCGTCATGAAACTTTGTGTGGATATTAAGCAAGCATTACCGTTTTAAAATATACTGATACCTTAAAACACCCTATGAATAGTTTATGAGTTGCTTACACAAAATCGACACTAGAAAGTGATTTCATAAAAGATTTAATGCAATTTCAGTTTCAGACATTCATAACTTTGGATATTTTCAGGATATCGTCATGAAACTTTGTGTGGGCATTAACCTATTATGTGCCATTGATGCATATATGCAACATTATTAATTTTATGTTAATTAAATTACTAAATAACCTAATTATATATATTATATTATTTGACTTCACTTGAAAATGTATGAAGAAAAACGTAAATATTTTTTTCTTGAATAATTTTCTCACTTATCACTTGGTGAAACATTTTTAAATATTGATTTTACACACATTTAAAACATCTCTAAGCAGTTTTTAAACATCAGATTTTCATAAAACAAACTAAAGCAAAGATGAGCTTTATTTTTTTCAGGAAAAAATATCTTGGAAGCAAGAAAAAACATTAAATTGACTAATTTCCCAGAAAATTTATGTTGAATTAAAAAGAATTGTTAAAATTACTGATACGTCAGATTTTCATGAAATCTACTGGAACTGTGAAAGGAATATCATTAATAATGATAATGCTGTAAAACGCGAAACTAGTCGAGTAAATAGTAAAGTAAAAAATTGTGAAACAAACCAAGTGTAATCTAATTTAAAGCTTCATTATCAATATGTAAATATTTTGTTATTTAAATATCTTATTACTCATTTAAATAAAATGTTTTCAGTGCATTTCTAACTTTACAATATTTCAGTGTTTTATACGCGTGGCGCATGAAGTAAAATTTCGAGTTTAGAAAAGCCCCGTGAAAATTTGTCTCGGGTCGCTGCGCGACCCTCGACAAATTTTCTACGCGGGGCTTTTCTAAACGCGAAATTTTACTTCATGCTTAGTCTGGGAGTGGAAATTCACGTTCTAAACTTTATATTGCACGTTTTTATACAAAATCGACGAATGCCTTACATTTACAGCGTATACATTATTTATATTTAGAAGAAAAGTTCATAGAATGTAATACAATAAGTCATTCGTAGAACTCATATAAAGAAGTGTAGAATTTTACATAAAATCCACTTTTAGAGTTAACTCTGTAACTGCTCGGCCGTTAATGGGTTAAGCAAACATTATCTTTTCAAAATATACCTAATTCTAAAAATATCCCGTCTATAGTCTGTGAGTTATTTTCAATTAAACTTTACTCGAAGGTGATTTTATCCAAGTTTTAATAAAATTCTACTTTCAGACATTCATAACTATGGACATTTATAGGATATCATTATGAAACTTTGTATGGATTCAAGCAGACATTGCAGGCATTTACATATACAGATATTTGTTTTTGCAACTATCTTTTTACTTAAAACAATAAAACAAATTTAAAGAATTAATGCGCCCCAAAATTTAAATGATTCTTGGCGAAAATTGCCGAAAGTCATCATATTTTAAAATCTCAACACTACGAACATAATCATATTATAAAATTTATTAGAATTTTGAGTAAGTATTTTTAAAATTGACGAAAATCATAAAGGTTGTGAAAACCGGTATATTACAAGAAAAAATAACTGTATATTTATCAAATTTAAATTGACCTAAATGTAAGCCAAATAATTTGTTAAATTCTGTATTGTGAAGGCTTCTACTTCGTTATACATGTTAATTACACAATGAAACACTTTTAACTTTGTTTATATAACACGTTTTATTTAATGTGACTGCAGTTTCGACAAATTTAGCTTGTCATTATCAAACATGGAGTAACTTAAACTAGAGGTTTTACAGGTAATTTATATATTCCGGATTTATTAAATTTATCTAATTTTGTTTTACTATTAAAGATATGGTTATTGATTTCACAAAACGGTTTAAATGCAACTTGAATATTATGCTTAGGTAAATTTAATAAATCCGGAATATATAAATTAACTTGCGCAGATTATCAAGGGATATACATCGGCCAATCTGGTCGTAATTTCAACATAAGATTGAGGGAACATTTGCGCTCTTTTCGGCTTAAACAGAGTGATAAGTCGTCTTTTGCAAAACACCTTTTAGACGAAAATCACACTTTTGAAAAAGATGTACTTACCATAATCCATCATACCGAAAAGGGTCGTAAAATGAATTTGCTAGAAGCACTAGAGATACACAAAGCCCGCGCTAATCCGGGAATTCCCTTAATTAACGACCAGGTTGACCTAATGTACACCCCCATTTTTACCGCTGTTTTGTAATTGTGTATATATACCTGTAAAACCTCTAGTTTAAGTTACTACATGTTTGATAATGACAAGCTAAATTTGTCGAAACTGCAGTCACATTAAATCAAACGTGTTATACAAACAAAGTTAAAAGTGTTTCATTGTGCAAATAATTTGTATATTTATTATTTTAAAAAGGGAAAAAAGTATATTTATTCTAGGGCGGCGATATCTAGTTTGCCTGTAGTGGCATAAACCCTTGCTCCGCACAATAGGCCCAAATCAGAAAATAGACGCGCATAGGAAGAAAAAGTAAAAGTCATTGTAGCGGCAAAATTGATAATTATTTGCGGTGTTAAGGTCCATATTAAGTGATGTTTACGATTTGTAGCAATACCAAATTATGTCGTTTATCAGGACAACGCTGACAATATGAAGGTTTTAACTTAATAATACTTTCTCCATATAAATTCAATGGGAATTAACGCCTTTCTTAAAAATGGTGCAACTTCTAAACACATCGAAGCACAAAGCTGGGATTTTCCCAAAATGATGTTCATTTAATGCACTATATTTTAAGCTTAATTGCAGCTGCGTCCACTTGCGACCGTAAAAATGGCTTTGAAACAGGAATTGCAAAAAGTATCAAATTTGAATTTTCGTTACTTACGTATTTTGATCATATAATATTCGATTTTCTTTAATAATAAATTATCAGTCCCATTGAAAAATCCATTCTGACAGTATAAAGTTCAATACTTGTACCATAAACAATCGATTTCGAGTTTTGGGATAAAATATGAGAAGTTTGAAATATCCCTGGAAAACGCGGAATTTAAACTTTCGTATTAAAAATGATCTGACGTCATCGAAAATGCTTCCACGAAAAATAAAGATCGGTGGAAATTGAAGCATTCAGCTCCAATTTCATCATCATTATCAAAACAACTACTTCCCGAACAACTACCCTGACGAATATTGAATAATACAATGAATATTTGTTGTTACATGCTTATCTAGTTTAACACGCTTGCCTTACCTACCATAATATTTTGAAATGATTATGTATTTGACATGCACAAAAATATCTTTGAAAAATTTTGAATTATTCAAATAAGTTTAGCCAATGACAAATGTGTTGAAAACATTTATTTTGATAAAATTGACAGTTGTTATGACAATATTTTAAGTGACAATCTATCACAATGATAAATGATTTTTAATATTTTGAAATGATTATGTATTTGACATGCACCAAAATATCTGTGCAATATTTTGAATTATTCAAACAAGTTTAGCCAATGACAAATGTGTTGAAAACATTTATTTTCATAAAATTGACAGTTGTTATGACAATATTTTAAGCGACAACCTATCAGAATGATAAATGATTTTAAACTTAATTTTATAATGTTGTCAATTGTCAATCGTTCAGAATAATAGTTAAATAGAATTGTGCGGACCATGAAACCTATAGAAAACCTTTTTTCAGAGATTCACATACAGTAAAATTATGAAACACAGTCTATACGCGCTTTTTCGGCCCCACTGTGCGCCGGCAGTGTTCATAGGGTATACTTAACTAACTAATGTCATACAAGTGACATTCCGTAAAGTCAAATTAACATCGGTAATTTCTGTACATACCTCAGAACCAAGTCTAGGTTGTACGTTCTCAGAGTTTCGCAGATTTTTACCAAGATAAGTAAGCCTTTTAATTATTTTGAATTACTTTTATGGACCACATATTTCTCGTAGAAATTATCGATTGATTGATGGTGTCGGAAATTAAGAGAATACATAGTAGAAAAGGGTAAGCTGCGTAATTTTTAGTTAATTTTAGGGAAAAACTGGGATATTAGAAGTTGTTTTTGTGTTCTTCTGTTTAGTAAGTCTATTGTTACGTCCGTCTGGTTCTGTAGTGCAGATTTTGGCTAAAGTTCAGTTTAGTTTCACAGCTATTTTTTGCCCCAAAACAAGTTTTACGCATATTTAATGGTATGTTATGCATTGTTTTATCATAATAAAAAGGCAGGAAAAGTGTTTTTTATGTGATTAGACTTACCGTTTGATCAAAATTTGTGATTGAAAATTACGTTTTTGATAAGTTACGTTTGTTATTTATTCTGTTGATATTGTCACAGATAATGCATTTAAACATAGTGTGTGATCCTTCCATTAGGTGGCGTATTTTCACGGAGGGTAATTCACAATATACCAGATAATAGAAATATTACTTTTAAAGGTAAAACTCATTAAGCTCATATCTTTGCGCACGTTAAAGATTCAATATACTTCTAGGTTAGGTAGGCTAGGTTAAGAGAAAGGTTTGCAATAGATTAAATTGCTTATATTTCTTTGTACACGCTAGCGATTCCATATACTTCTAGGTTAGGTTAGTAGACAGGTTTGCAACTGAATACATTGTTTAAGTTAGGTTAGGTTAGGTTGCAATTGATATTTTGATATGCTTCATAAAATAAATCTTTATAAAAATCACATCAAATTGCATTATTTCTTATATACTCGTAGTACTAAATCAAAAAGGATTTATGATACGCACTCGTTACATTTTTTTAAGACGATAGAATCGTTACAAATGATTAGAATCCCCCATCCTTGTGTTTTTAAACTTCACGTTAATCAGTGTTTTATACGCCTGGCGCATGAAGTAAAATTTCGAGTTTAGAAAATCCTGAAAATTTGGTTTGGATTTTCTAAACTCGAAATTTTACTTCATGCTTAATCTGGGAGTGGAAACACTCGTTAGAAGCTGCAAATTGCTTCTAGAAAAACAACAAATTACTAAAAACTTATTAAATAAAATCTATGTTCTACAATTGGAAGTGATTCATTATCGAATAAGTAAGTTTGGTTTAATATTATTTGCAGTTGAAGTTATACTTATAATTTTAATTATTATTATTAAACGAGGGTTTCCACCTTTTGTTTATGCATGAAGTAAAATTTCGAGTTTGTAAAAGCCTGAACATTTGGATTTGTGCGCGCAACGAAGCGTATAAAACACTGATTTATCGTAATGTGTAAAAAACATTCGTTCTCTTTAATTAGAATAACATTGCTCCGATATTAATGATGTTTAGTTAAGCTTATATTTCTTTGTACACGGTTTGCAACTGAATACATTGTTTAAGTTAGGTTAGGTTAGGTTGCAACTGATATTTTGATATGCTTCATAAATTAAATCTTTATAAAAATCACATCAAATCGCATTATTTCTTATATACTCGTAGTACTAAATCAAAAAGGATTTATGATACGCATAGTTTAAATTGCCCCATGACTCGATTAACGCGCACGGCTAATGACATTTGTAGCGGTATTGACTTTTTTAACTCATCTATAGGTTTAATTAGGAGGAGTCTCGCGGATGGTGTGCACTAAATGTTATAACCCTATTATGGTTTACGCAGATTAACATATGTGTCTGTGTGCATATTTGTGATTCATGTTTTGTGTCTTACATTTTAGTTATATGTTTTTGGTTCTACATTGTAAATGGCTTGTCCGTTAATAAAGAATTATTATTATTATTCGTTACATTTTTTTAAGACGATAGAATCGTTACAAATGATTAGAATCCCTCATCCCTGTATTTTTAAACTTCACGTTAAACAGTGTTTTATACGCCTGGCGCATGAAGTAAAATTTCGAGTTTAGAAAATCCTGAAAATTTGGTTTGGTCGCTCCGCTTCGCGGAGCGACCAAACCAAATTTTCAGGATTTTCTAAACTCGAAATTTTACTTCATGCTTAATCTGGGAGTGGAAACACTCGTTAGAAGCTGCAAATTGCTTCTAGAAAAACAACAAATTACTGAAAATTTATTAAATAAAATCTATGTTCTACAATTGGAAGTAATTCATTATCGAATAAGTAAGTGTGGTTTAATATTATTTGCAGTTGAAGTTATACTTATAATTTTAAATATTATTATTAAACGAGGGTTTCCACCTTTTGTTTATGCATGAAGTAAAATTTCGAGTTTGTAAAAGCCTGAACATTTGGATTTGTGCGCGCAACGAAGCGTATAAAACACTGATTTATCGTAATGTTTAAAAAACATTCATTCTCTTTAATTAGAATAATATTGCTCCGATATTAATGATGTTTAGTGTTATTAATAAATAATTGGGTTTTGAATATTTTTGTTAATAAAAATTTTCAAGGCCGTAGCCAGAAAAAAAAAATTCTGAGAGGGTTATACAAATTTCGGGGGGGTTTAATGGTAAAAATAATGCTTTTCCTATTACAGGGCCGCTTTTACATACAAAAATTTCGTAGGAGGTTTGAACCTTCATATCCACTCCCCCTGGCTACGGCCTTAAAAACTGGTAGCAATGTTAATATGGTTTATGGTTGACGAAAAAATATTCAAATTTATTTTGTACCCGTGATTGGAAAAACTAGATTTTCGAATCATGGGTATTTTTTTATTGCTACCAGTTTTTAAGGCCGTAGCCAGGGGGAGTGGATATGGAGGTTCAAACCTCCTACGAAATTTTTGTATGTAAAAGCGGCCCTGTAATAGGAAAAGCATTATTTTTACCATTACCATTACCCGTGATTCGAAAATCTAGTTTTTCCAATCACGGATATAAATTCTGATCTTTGATTCGAATTATATTTTTCTTCAACGAATCCTTTATTCGAGTGTTCGTGAATCGAATTATATTATATTATTGGGATCCGTGAATTGAATTCGTTTTTCGTCCCACTTCTGGCACTTAAATATTAACTTTTACTTCATTTTTGAGTACAGTATTTCAAATTACCCTCCCTTAGATGCGCCAACTGATGGAATAACACCTTTTGTCAAGAACGTAATTTGCAATAACAAATTTTGAGCAAACGGTAAGTCCAATCACCCCAAAATCAACTTTCTTTTATTTCAAATTATATGTACCATATTTAATTTATAAAATTACGAAAATGTTATTCGGGAAAATGCCATCAATGTCTTAATTAATAAGACAACGATAAATATCCATTAAAACAACTACTTCCCGTGGAAATACACCTCCGGATATTGAATTATACAATGAAATATTTAAAATATTATTTAATTTGATTTGTTACAACGCTCTATTAAAGTACATGTAACGTTTAGGTCAAATTCTCTTCAAACCAACTAACAATATAATTTAAAATTAAAGGAGAGATAGCAACAAATTAGAAGTGAAAGGACTTGGAATAAAACTAATGTCTTAGGCCATCTATAGACGCGTTTCGAGATTTATCTCTCTTCAGTATAGCTTTGCTTATGACGTTTAAAAAAAAATAGGAATGAAATTAAAACAAACTTACTTGGAAAAAGTGGTGTGTGTGGAATGAACAGGTACACAGAAATGGAATGAGTGAAAATGATGGTCGGTATTTATAGGTAAAAAAGGGGATTATGTCATTAGCAGGTATGAAGAATGTGAGACCTTATTATTTACCTTACGGTACAGTTCAAACAAGATAAATTCAAATTCAAAACTATTTGAATTCGAGAAAATAAGCTTACGCTTCTTATAGTTTGCACACTTTAAACATAATATATAAAATTACGAAAAAACTATTCGTGAAAATGCAAACAATGTCTTAATTAATAAGACAACTTAAGACGATAAATATCCATTGAAACAACTACTTCCCGTGCAAATACACTTCCGGATATTGAATTATACAATGAAATATTTAAAATCTTATTTAATTTGATTTGTTACAACGCTCTATTAAAGTATATGTAACGTTTAGGTCAAGTGTGCAAACTATAAGAAGCGTAAGCTTATTTTCTCGAATTCAAATAGTTTTGAATTTGAATTTATCTTGTTTTAAAATCTTATTTACCATATTATTAAATACGCATAACAATAAATGATAGTCACACAATCGCTGTGCACCTAAACTAAATTCAAGCCCAGATTTTAATCTAGTTTTTCAAACTTTCTTTGTGGTTACCAAATTAGTTCTTGAGAATATAAAAAATGTCCGTGAATCTTTGACATTTTTAACATTCTTATGAACTAATTTGCCAATCGCACTGGTCACTCACGCTTGCAGCGTGGAAAATCACCGAGATATCATGATTCATTCACACTGCGCGTGTTATTTTATGTTCGTTTTCGCGATGGAATCCCCCTCGCCGTGCGCGGTGACCCAACGCGCACCACGTGGCGCGCGCCCCCCAGGTTTCGATCCCTGGGTGACGAGCGCGATCACGCGACCCGACTCCTCGCATGCGCGCCAGATTCTAACGCACACTGTTATAGCGAGAGCCACTTCGACGCCGACGTTCACAACGCTGCAGAGTTCCGACTCGACGAAGGCTCCTCCACAGTAGGCAATTTTTCGAGAATCAAAAGGGACATGTCCGCGCTGCAGAGAGACAAGCTGGGACAGTGGGCTGCCGGAGAGGGCGGCCAGCCCCCGAGTACCGTCAGCGGGCTGGATAGACTGAGGAACCCCAATTTCAACAAGGTATGTCCATTGATTGATTAATCAACTTTAAGTGGTGTGCGGCTTGCATGAAACAGGATGTATACAACGATTGTGGAGTTGAATTACTTACATAATTCAACGATTATATGTAATGACACTGGGCTTTTTTACTCAACTATTGTATGCCAGAAGGTGCCATTCAATCAATAATTCCATACATTTAATATTTAGAAAGCGGCTTCTGTTTCCGCAATTGGAATACCTCATTATTAAAAACAATCTCTTCTAATTTCACGAAATCGTAGCTTGAAGCTTAAATTAGTTTAATTTCGTGAAATTAGCCTACAATCATTTCGATTTCATGAGGTATTCCTGTTGAATATTGTGGTGAAATATTGGCATGGTAACAAAAATCAAGTATTACGAATTCCTCTATCATACCTTCAAGGATTTGAACCACCAAGATTACGAAATTTGAATATAAGAAGGTTTTTTTGTATAAATTTCGAACCTTTTTAGTGATGAAAATATCTGGAGGTATGATCAATTTAGAAACGTAACCTCCTTATTTCACAATGGAAGGGCTAAGGGGAAAAACCAAATAGGTCCAAAAAGTACCAAAAATCGTTTTTGACGCCGTTGTGTAGCTTGGACCAAATATTTTTACGTAGGCAAACTTAACGAGGAATAAACAAATGGATCAACAGCAATTCATGACGAGAGAAATGTCATAACCTAACATACGTGAACTTTCATTTTGTTCCCTTGTAAAATTTCAAAATTGGTTGGTTTTTCCCCTTAATCCTCCAATTACATTTTTTTATACAAATTTAAAACTTTCTTAGGAATCCAAAAATCCTAAGAAGGTTTGACATTTTAAGGAATTTCGATTGCCATAATCGCTGGAGGTATGATAAATTTATAATCCTAATCAGACGTTCATTACTTTGATCATTTTTAGGATATCGTCACGAAACTTTGTGTGAATATTAAGCAAACATGGCCCTTTTAAAATATACCAAAATCTAAAAATACCCTAAGAATAGTTTAGGAGTTATTTACAAAAACAGCGACATTGGAAGGTGATTTTATCCAAGTTTTAATGTATTTACAGTTTCAGACATTCATAACTTTAGAAACGTTCAGGATATCGTCATGAAATTTCGTGTGAATATTAAGCAAAGATTGCCCTTTCAAAATATAACAAAATCCGAAAATACCTTTAGAATAGTTTACGAGTCATTTACAAAAAACAGCGATATTTACAAAAATTAAAACTTAGATAAAATCACCTTCCAATTCCAGTTTCAGACATTTGTAACTTAAAAAATGTTCAAGATATAGTAATGACATTTTGTGTGAATATAAGGCAAAGATTACCCTTTCAAAGTACACCAAAATCTGAAAATACCCCAAGAATAGTTTATGAGTTATTTACAATAACAGCGACATTGGAAGGTGATTTTATATTAGTTTTAATACAATTCCAGTTTCAGACATTCATAACTTTAGAAATGTTTAGGATATCGTCATAACATTTTTAATGAAAATTAAGTAAACTGTGCCCTTTCAAAATATACCAAAATCCGAAAATATCCTAAGAATGGTTTATGAGTTATTTACAAAAACAGCGACATCGGAAGATGATTTTATCCAAGTTTTAATGCAATTCCAGTTTCAGACAGTCATAACTTTAGAAATTTTCAGAATATTGTCATGAAATTTTGTGGGAATAATAAAAAAAAAACATTGCCCTTTCAGAATTTAACTTATTGGGTTAAATTCGGAAAGGGCAATATTTTATAAAAATTCGACATCCCTGTTCTTTTACGAAAACTATACATGTAAAAGCTTTAATTTAGAAAGCGTTTTGTACAAATTTCGAACCGTCTTGGGATTTTTGGATTCCCAGGGATTTTGGTTACCAAATCCCTTGAGGTATAATAAATTTATAATCATAATCTCATTATTTGAGAATTTCATTGTTTTGTAAAATTTAGTAACTTGAGAATAACATATAATTAAACTGAGTCGTGTGTGAATCATCAAAATACAAATCGAAGCAGCATATTTTGAATTTCACTTTAACTCATTGATGCAATAACGCAACATTTTTATTTTTTGTTTAAATTACTAACTAAATAAGTACATTTTCAAATACATTTTATTATTTGACCTGCTTTGAGAATGTGTGAAGAAAAATGTATATATTTTGTTATTTAAATATTTCGATTATTACTTATTTTTAAAGTGTATTTATAATTTCACAATATTTGAGCGTTTTATACGCGTGGCGCATGAAGTAAAATTTCGAGTTTAGAAAAGCCTGAAAATTTGGTTTGGTCGCGTAGCGCTACGCGCTACGCGACCAAACCAAATTTTCAGGCTTTTCTAAACTCGAAATTTTACTTCATGCTTAGTCTGGGAGTGGAAACACTCGCTCGAAACTTTAAATTGAACTCTTTTAGAAAATCGAAGAATCCCTGAAAATTTACAGCGTATACATTATGTATATATGAAAGAAAAAATCCCAGTATGTAGTAAATGTATTGTTTAAAGATTTGGGTGTGATATTCGACGATCATTTATCTTTCAATGATCATATTATGAAAATTGTCTCAACCGCCAACTGTTCCTTAGGTTTTATAATACGGAATTGTAAGTCATTTAGGAATATTGGTGCAATAAAAACCCTTTATTTTGCATTTGTGCGTAGTAAGCTGGAGTATGCTTTAAGTGTTTGGGATCCACACTACTCTAAGTACTCCTCGATGATTGAAGCTATACAAAAGAGGTTTGTTAAGTATCTCCATTTTAAGAAGTACGGGGCTTATCCTGATTTTAATTACGATTATGCTGCGTTGTTAGATGAATTTGAAATGCACTCCTTAGGATGTCGCCGTAAGGCGAATTTAGTGACAACGCTGTTTAAGGTACTCAATGGTAAAATTGATTGCCCTGAATTGTTGGAGCAACTGAATATATTGGTGCCCTGTAGTGTAAGAACTAAACGTCTATTTCAGCTACCAATACCCAAAACGAACGTACTGGTCAGATCGCCGATGTATTCTATGTGCGCTACGTACAACAAACTCATTAATACAAATACAGATGTGGATATATTCAACTTTAAATCAGCGAAAGAATTCTTCAATATGATCATTGAGTATCTTTCTTAGTTTATTTTCTTAGTTTTTTTTACTTTTAGTTTACTTCTTGTTATTAGCTTAGTAACCTGAAAATTTCGTTTATTTACAATGTTAATTTTCTTTAATTAAAATTATTGTGTTTTTTCTTTATTTGTATTAACTTCAATCTGTAATTGGACCTTGTTCCGTTGGTTGAATAAATAAATAAATAAAATAAATAAATAAATAAATAAGTCATTCATAGAAGTTATAAAAAGAAGTGCAGAACTTTACCTAAAATCAACTTTTAGGGTATTCAATAGGAATACCTTTTCAAAAAGACCGATTCAATTGTAGTAAAACAAAAAGTTTTTTACAAAATTAGTTTCTAAATCGTTTCAAGCTCAAGGGATTTAAATCATCAATGATGTTCAAAATTGGAATAATAAAATCCCCCTTCCAATTTTGAAGAAGAAAGTTCAAAAGTGGAACAATAAAATACCCATTCCAAATTTGATCTTTCTTGCAGACATAAATCGATTACAGCTCGAATTTTGTAATACCCCTTGAGCTATGATAAATTTAGAAACGTAATCTCTTTATTGTTTCATACAACAGTTGTTTCCTTCTTTAATAACGCAACAATTAAATGTTGCGTTATTAAAGAAGGAAACAACTGTTGTATGAAAGATGTAAATTCTAGATGGTATACTAAGTTAAAATAAGAAATATGAATTGCTGTAATTTATGTTTTTATTTCAACGTTTTTGGAGCAATTCAGGAAGTGCCAATTTAAATAATTCTTTAGCTTTTAGTTGATTTGTGGTGAAATAATTGTAGTGAAACATAATTTGGAGTCATTACAAAATTAGTTTCAATAGCGTTTATAGTTTAAGGAATTTAAATCATCAAGAAGGTGCAAAATTGGAACAATAAAATACCCATTTCAATGTCAATCCTTCTTGAAGACTTGAATTTATTACAGTTCAAGAAACGAATTTTGTAATCTTTGATTTGGTTGGCGTTCACTTTGTGGTACATCTTTATAAAATAATATTAAAACACTTAACTTTGTTTTACCACTGTAATTAACTTTTTACAGTGACTATAGTTTCAACTACAAGCTAGTCATTATCAAACTGAGTACCTAAAATACATTGTACATTGTTTTTATATTACAGCATCAAAGAGGGGAGTATACATTATGTCGGTCTGGTCGTTGATGAGGGGAATTTCCAGATTAGCTTTCAACTTGTGAATTTCCAGCGCTTCCAGTAAATCCATTTTTCGGCCTTTGTTTGTTGTTTTGTAGAAAACAACCACACCTGCACAGAAGACAGCATGCTTTCCGTAATCCATTTGTCGGACAAAGGCCGAAAAATGGATTTACTGGAAGCGCTGGAAATTCACAAGTTGAAAGCTAATCTGGAAATTCCCCTCATCAACGACCAGACCGACATAATGTATACTCCCCTCTTTGATGCTGTATTATAAAAACAATGTACAATGTAATTTAGGTACTCAGTTTGATAATGACTAGCTTGTAGTCGAAACTATAGTCACTGTAAAAAGTTAATTAAAGTGGTAAAACAAAGTTAAGTGTTTTAATAGAATTTTGTAATGCCTCTTGAGGTATGATAAATTTAGAAACTTAATCTTTTTATTGGACAATTCAATTGTTGCGTTATTAAGGACATAAACAAATTATATGCCGTAAATTTTCAGATATTCGTTGTTTTTTTTCAATTAGAAGCTTAAACGAGTGTTTTCCACTCCCAGATTAAGCATGAAGTAAAATTTCGAGTTTAGAAAAGCCTGAAAATTTGGTTTGGTCGCGTAGCGCGTAGCGCTACGCGACCAAACCAAATTTTCAGGCTTTTCTAAACTCGAAATTTTACTTCGTGCGCCACGCGTATTAAACGCTGATTTCAAGTGAAATTCATTTGTTCACAATTGTTCAGTGTTTTGAGTGTTTAATATGTTGTATGAAAGATTAACATTCTAGATGGTGTAATAAGTTAAAATAAGAACAATGAACTGCTGTAATTCATTGTGTTTGTTTCAACGTTTTTTGGAACAATTCAGGAAGTGCCAATTTAAAGAATTGTTCAGATCTTAGATGATTTATTAGGTAAATTCATCGAAGTTTGTCTCTTCTTTTAATAACAATTAAAGTGTATATAAAATTAATTTGATGATGCAACCAAACAGAATAGATATAATACCCTCCCCCTCCCATGTGTAAACTATTTTGTCGAGATGTCGACACATTACGGCTGCTAAAACACCTCACGGAAAGGTATAGCTTATACGTAATTTTATCCTTATTTTTCACGTGGAATTAATTTGGCTTGATGCATTTTATTACTAAAGAATCAATCTGTGCTTTTATAGTAACACATTTTAAATTTTCACCGTTTATTGATTGCTCTTTTATTTAATGTTCAAAATACCTACTTTTCGACGCTGAATCACGCATTATCAAAAATACTCATAAAAAATCCAATACTATAGAATCCTCCATTTATTCTTTAAATTTGCACCGTTTATTGCTCTTTTATTTAATGTTCAAAATACCTACTTTTCGACGCTGAATCACGCATTATCAGAAATACTCATAGAAAATCCAATACTATAGAATCTTCCATTTATTCTTTATTTGTATAAAATATTGTTATTTAATTTTAATCGATAATGCCACAAGCCGAGTGCCAAAAACTATTTTTCAAGAGTCGAACAACCTTAAAGGATCAAAAAGATCTTAATTGTAAAAAAAATTTAATTGTGTGATTAGTGAAGTTGGAATCGTATTTCTAAATGATGGAAGAATTAAATTAAAGAATTATTGAATTTTTATCTGATTGCCCCAGTTGATTGTTAAAAAAGAACATTTGATTGAGTGTTTCACAAATGTATTGCTTTAGTGATGAAAATATCTTCTTCTTCTTCACCTCATAAAAAATCCAATACTATAGAATCCTCCATTTATTCTTTAAATTTGCACCGTTTATTGCTCTTTTATTTAATGTTCAAAATACCTACTTTTCGACGCTGAATCACGCATTATCAGAAATACTCATAGAAAATCCAATACTATAGAATCTTCCATTTATTCTTTATTTGTATAGAATATTGTTATTTAATTTTAATCGATAATGCCACAAGCCGAGTGCCAAAAACTATTTTTCAAGGGTCGAACAACCTTAAAGGATCAAAAAGATCTTAATTGTGAAAAAAAAATTTAATTGTGTGATTAGTGAAGTTGGAATCGTATTTCTAAATGATGGGAGAATTAAATTATAGAATTATTGAATTTTTATCTGATTGCCCCAGTTGATTGTTAAAAAGGAACATTTGATTGAGTGTTTCACAAATGTATTGCTTTAGTGATGAAAATATCTTCTTCACCTAAAGAAGATAATACTATCATCACCTAAAAGAAACAACATTTTTGCCAATCAATTCTAGTGGAACTTTTTTTTTAGGTGATGAAGGTATCATTTTTTTTAGGTGAAGAAGAAGATACTTTTATCACCCAAGCAATACATTTGCGAAACAATTGAAATGGAAGTTCAAAAATTGGATTGTCATGAAATGTTAAAACAAGAAAATTGTATTTTTCTAATCAAGAAAGTTAAAGGATTTTGTTTTTAGATAAGTCTGAAGGTTGTGTTCATTATCATCCTCCTTTTTTCTTAGAAGAACAAAATTGTATTTTTCTCATCAAGAACGTTGGAGGCTGAATGGATTTTGTTTCCAGATGAGTCTGAAGATTGTGTTCATCATCATCCTTCTTTTTTCTTAAAATAAGAAAATTGTATTTTTCTCATTAAGAAAGTTGAAGACTGAATGGGTTTTGTTTCCAGATGAGTCTGAAGATTGTAATCATCATCATCGTTAGTGAATATAAATTCAACATCTTAGAGTCTTCCTTTAACTTACAAATGACATGCTATGCGGCGATCAGGCCAAATTTTCAGGCTTTTCCAAACACAAAATTTCACTTCAGACTGTAATATTGAAATGTTCTAAAGTTCGAAATAAACTATAGTATACAATGATGCTCATTTTCAACTAGTATGAAAGTATGTTTTTTTTGTACAAACAAGCATACAAAATTACACTGCGGCTTAGTTGGCAAGGTCAATAAAAGAATTTTGAAGGCGTAAAATTATGTTCTATTCTATTGAAAGTGAGTGGGTAGTTATGCTACCCTCCACTGCGACCGCAAGGATCTATTGTGGCTCACAATTAAGGTCGAACATCCGACCTTACAGCTCACCTTCCAAGTCCATCTTCTTGATGAAGTCAAGGATCTTGTCAGGTGAAGTTTTTTCCAGGTCCTTCAGGTTTAGCTTCGGTGTGCCAAACACCGTGGTCCTGATCTGGTCGCCAGCTGGACAGGCACATATGACGTGCTCTGCTGTTTCATCATCCTCTAGGCATAGGCGGCACTCAGTGGTGTCGCTTAGTCCTAGTTTATTAAGGTGATGCCTTAGACGGCTGTGTCCAGTGAAGAGAGCAATTAATGTGTGAACATCTGATCTGCTCAGCTTCAACCATGAGGCCGTCCTGGCCGCAGATGGTCCACTTGTTACCGCTCTGAAATGTCTCATCCCAGGGCGGTTTTGCCAGAAATCCTGTGCCTCGTGTCTCATCCATCCGTTGTTACGGTCTCTAGCTGTTGATCTGGGTATCCCCAGAGCGGGTTCTGGTCCGATGTAGGCTGTACGCGCCCTCTCTCTGGCTAGGGAATCGGCTAATTCGTTTCCCTTCACGCCCGAGTGGCTTGGCACTCATATTAGACTGACCCCGTTTACCTGTGCTATTTGGCAGAGGGCTTCCTTGCAGTTCCGTACAGCCAGCGAGGAGCAAAAATAATTATGTTACTTTCTTCCGCCTTCATATTTATTTAGATATTTGAGTACAAAGAGTGAAAAAATTACGGTTTTTACAACAACCGAGGATCCGAGATTGTGCTATTTTGCAATCCTGTGTAATCTCAATAAAATTTGCAGATTTTGTTCTTCGTTTCTGAACAATACATGTGTTCAGAAACGAGGAACAAAATCTGCAAATTTATTAATAGTAGAACTTTGATCACTGAACTTTAACCACGGGTTAAGTGAGAAATAAATTCATCATATCACAATCTGAGGTTTTGTAGAACTTAGTGTCTGAGATTTTTTTTAATCCATATTCTGAAGATCAAAATTAACAAATTTATTAACAGTAGAACTTTGATCACTGAAGTTTCACAATGGGTTAAGTGAGAAATTAATTCACCATATCAAAATCTGAGGTTTTGTAGATCTAAGTGTCTTTTTTTTAATCCATATTCTGATTCTTTAGAGATATATATTTTTAAATCTATATTTTGATTCTATCAAATATGTTTGTTTATTCACCAAGGAATGAGAATATTGTTTCGTTACATTTCTACGTTGCAATGTAATTATTATTCGGTAAATTTATCGATCGGTTGGGATTGCGTATCACGTGTTTTACGTAGGGCGTCGACTCGAGCACGCGGTGTATTCAAATTTTAACCTACAAACCGCGAAAAAGGGTTCTTTTCGTTCGACCGAAGGGTTGTTGCTTCAGTCGTTCTCGCCGGTCGCGCGGTTCGCCCTTCTTTTTTTTATTTGTAATACAACCCCGTACAAAATTATGATGGTGCTCTTTTAGAGACGAGAGAGAGAAAAAAAAAAATGGAAAACAGGGATTGGTGGCAATTTTGCCCTTTGCCGCCAAAAGTGTCCATACCGGATAATTTGTTAGACAGCCTTGGAAGGGTAATTTTTGATAATGTTAATTAAAAATAAAGAAAAATGCGATTTAGTCGAGAAATGTAAAATTGGCACGCTTTATTCCACAAATATTTTTGATTTAAATTGATTTTCATTTTTGTATCATGTAAATTAGGGTAATTTTTTAGAACTTGTAAATAAAACACTTTTTTTACTTTCTTTAGCCACTTTAATTCTGTGCCTATAGTTTCGACTATATAGTAGTCATTCTGTAACCAAAAGCAATTTTTAATAATGTTAACTAATTCAAGAAAAATAATGCAATTTAGTTGAGAAATGTGAAATTAGCACGCTTTAATCCACAAAGGTTTTTGACTTTCACTGAACTCTATTTTTGTATCATGTAAAATACGGTGATTTTTAGTAATGGATTCTACTGTGCGATCATTTAAAACATGATTTAGAGTAGGCTTTGAATTGTAAATAAGATTGGCACTACTGACTTCTAACACATAGTTTACCATAACCTCCAATTTATTCCATCATACAATTAGCATTCTGGGCAACCGCACAAAAAAAATGTCGCCTACTTTAAATCCTATTTTAAATTATCGCACGGTGAAACAAAAAAATGCAATTTAGTTGAGAAATGTAAAATTGGTACGCTTTAGTCTACAAGGGTTTTCGAGTTCTATTAAATTCCATATTTGTATCATATAAAAAAGGGGTTTTTGTGTATACTAATTAAAAATCACTTGGATTGTTGCACTACTATTAAATGTTATATACTACTAATAAATAAAACACACCTATTTTTAAACGATACTCAAAATTTGATCAGATGATATATTTTTTTTATTAAATTATTACCGTGAGAATAAGCATAGAATTAAAATATTTAAGTAGAATAGTTTTTACTTTACATTAAATCAGTGTTTTATACGCGTGGCGCATGAAGTAAAATTTCGAGTTTAGAAAAGCCTGAAAATTTGGTTTGGTCGCGTAGTGCTACGCGCTACGCGACCAAACCAAATTTTCAGGCTTTTCTAAACTCGAAATTTTACTTCATGCTTAACCTGGGAGTAATTGTAAAAATATGTGAATCTATTCAATATTTATATCTTAAATAAATGAGTTAATTTTTCTAAGGCAGTTATAGCGTATGAACCTACAATGGTTAGCACTCTGAAATTTGATAATTAAACTTTAAGCGTTCTTTGTCTTTCCGCAAGTTTTACGTCCGGTTTTACTACCTTAAATTTAATCTTATTCGTTGATTATATTTATTTATTCATTGGAATAGACATTTTCCATATCAGGAACATCAATGTTTCAAATAACATTGATGATTATGTTATGAAAAATCTCTATTGATTGATTTTTTTGACATGTATCTAACCATTACTAGATTTTGATCGATGAATAATTAATTTATTTGTCGATTGGAATAGACATATTCCATATCATAAACATCAATGTTTCAAATAATATTGATGTTTATGGTTGGAAAACGTCTATTGATTGATTTTTTGACATGTATGTAACTATTACTAGATTTTGATCGATGAATAATTGACCTTGCCAGGTTTCAGCATTAATTAAAGTGATAACATAAACAAAAAGTTGAGGTTATGTCTGACGTTTCATATGTCAATGCTTCAAGCCTGTAGGCAACTTAAATTACAAAAAAAATCAATCATGGCACTCTTGAGATTTTTTTTTTATTAAATGTGATATTTTATTAAGCTCAATGAGCTTTTTTTGTTAACAAACGATCTGAGCAATGATAAACAAATAATATTGATGTTTATGATTGGAAAACGTCTATTGATTGATTTTTTTTGACATGTATGTAACTATTACTAGATTTTGATCGATGGATAATTGACCTTGCCAGGTTTCAGCGTTAGAGATTAAAGTGATAACATAAACAAAAAGTTTAGGTTATATCTGACGTTTCATATGTCAATGCTTCAAGCCTGTAGCCAAATTAAATTAAAAAATAAATAAACCATGGCACCCTAGAGATTTGTTTTATTTTTATCAAACATGTGATATTTTATTAAGCTCAATGAGCTTTTTTGTTAACAAACGATCCGAGCAGTGATAAACAATAAAAGGATAATTACTAATTGTCTAATTTCGTCTGAACAAGCACAAGAGCATGCGATTGTATCGATCCTTTGACCTGAAGATCAGAATCTTTTCTTAAATCCGATAAAAAGGTCTTTGAACGCGAGGCTTGTTCCACTTTCAAGCCCTTTTCCTCACGTGAGAAAACGCTCTGGTTTATTTCTCCGCTTACAAAACGGACAACAAAAATCGCACTAATTTATATTTTTTATGCTTGTAAAAAAATTAAATCCAGCCTATCTTTAGAGAAATTACCAAAAAAATCCAAGTGTGATGTAAGTTTAATTTTAAAAATGTTGCTTTGAGACAACTCTACATTTTACAATACCAATTAGTAATTATCCGTTCATTGTTCATTGTTGATATTATTATTATTATTACTTTTAAATGACTTGTGTATAACATTTATTAGTGCATATAACATACTAATGTTTTACACAAGTCATTTAAAAGTAATAATAATAATAATATCAACAATGAACGGATAATTACTAATTGGTATTGTAAAATGTAGAGTTGTCTCATTATAGATCGCTTGTTAACAAGCTTAATAAAAGATAACTGCCCTACAAAAATTATTCTATATTTTATATGCTTAATAAAATATTGAATAGATTCAAATGATCTTCACGTAGTTTTACAATTAGGATTCAATTTGCTGTTTCGAACGAGTGTTTTCACTCCGAGGGTAAGCACGAAGTAACATTTCGAGTTTAGAACAACAATGTTTAAATGTTTAATATTCACTTGCGGTTTTTTCAATGAGTTCAATTTGAAGTTTAAAACGAGTGTTTTCACTCCCAGACTAAACATGAAGTAGAATTTCGAGTTTAGAAAAGCCTGAAAATTTGGTTTGGTCGCGTAGCGCGAAGCGCGGAGCGGCCAAACCAAATTTTCAGGCTTTTCTAAACTCGAAATTCTACTTCATGCGCCACGCGTATAAAACACTGAAATATTGTGAAGTTAGAAATACACGGAAAATTATTTTCTTTTTAAATAGTAATAGTCGAAATATTTAAACAACAAAATGTTGAATTTTCTTCTCATACTCTTAAGTCAGGCCAAATAGTAGAATATATCAAATTAACTTATTTAGTAATTTAATAATAACAAAAAATTGATAATGCTGTGTTATTGCATCAATGGCGCTTAATGGGTTGATGAAATAACCAAGAAAAATACAAGTTTGATGTAAGTTTACTTTTAAAAATATTGATCTGAGACAACTCTACATTTTGTAATACTATTTATTTTTAAACAAAAGAATATTTCACATACAAAACTAATTTAAATTCAAACAAATAAGCTTACGCTTCTTTTAGTTTATATAGCTTTAAAAATAAAATATAAAATTAAGATAACTGCAATCAATAAGTCGTTATTACACAAAAGGACCGCGGAGACCGCAGTGAAGAGACGCCAAGCGACACCACCTCATGGAACAAAAAAACCTACTAAAACAACAATCCGCCGGATATTGAATTATATCTTATTTTCAATGAAAAAAACCTAGAGAGCTTTGATTTAATCTTATTTTTTAAATGTAAGTTGGCTACACGCTTTAGGAATTGACATAAAACGTCAGACATAATAATTATAATATATCATTTCAGAGTAGCCAATCTACAATATTTTCCATGGCACTCTAGATGTTTTTTTTTTATTATTGAACATAGTATACAATAAAACATTCAAAATCTTATTTGTTTTGTTAATCTTTTAAAGTCAAGATGTGCATTCTTTAGAAATTGCAATTAACTCCCTCTGCACTTGAAAAGTTTTATCTCTAACGTACATTGCATAAATGTCATTCTGTTTTGTTTCTTTTATTGTTGTTTAGAGCAGAACTTTATTATAATGAACTTGGGGTGTTTATTATCTGATAGCAAAGGTCGATTCAATTCCATTTGCACTAGGAAAATTACCAATGAAATTGTTTTGTACGTGTATGTTAATCGGCTGAATGATTTAATTAAGATTGTGACTAATTTAAATTCCAACAAAATAAGTGTCTATCTTAATAGGTTACAATTATTTGTATCACAAATATGGTTTTAATTAAATTCGTGATTAATTTTAATTCTATTAAAATGAGATTATTTTTGGAAATGGGATGGTATTGTTTGTATAATTTTATAAAAAATAAGAATGTATATCTTAGGCCCAGTTGCACCAAAAACGTCGAACTTGAGTTCAAGCTGAACTCTAGTTTAAGATGATAGTTTCTATTGTTATAATATCACTTTGAAATCGAGTTTAGAGTTGAACCAATTTAACGTGTTTGGTGCAACTGGCCCTTAATCGGATATAATTATTTGTAGCACAAATATGGTTTTAATTGAATTTATGATTAATTTTAATTCTATGTAAATAGGATTATTCTTCGAAATAAAAAGAATTATTTGTACAATTTTGTAAAAATAAGAGTGTTTATCTTTACAGGATATAATTATTTGTATCACAAATACGGTTTTAATTAAATATATGATTAATTTAAGTTCTATGAAAATGAGAGTGGTTATCTTTCGAAATGGGATGGAATTTTTTTTATCTCACATAAAAGGAATTATTTTCTTTAGTAAATTGATTGACTTGTTTAGCCTTGATCAAACAGTAATGATTTATGTTTATAATTAAACGCATTCAGGCTCGAGTTGATTTCCACAAATTCCCAACATTTTATCATATCGTTTCTAACCTTGGATTGTCAAAACCCAAACATCCTGTGAAACTATTTATAATTTCTTTTTAGTGCGATTGAAATCTATGCATAATTTGCTACCTCGGATATTCCTGTAACCTAATTCAAAATTAATATTTTTAACATTTCAAATTTTACCTTAATAATCGTTAAATATCTTATCTACTAAAAAAAAGATTATCTTGGTATTTGTTGGAGTAATAATTAAATAATAACAGACAATATTTGTAGATTTTATCATGTTAATTTACAGTAATCAAAATGTGTTAACATTACTTGTTCATTAAGTAATTACGCATCAGAATATTTTAGATAATAGCAGGCAGCATGTGTAGATTTTATTTAGTTAAATTTACATAACCCAACCAAAGAGGAAGATTTTCTACACTTTAAATTTGAGCTAGGAAATCATTAAAAATCTCATCTACAAAAAAACGATTTTCTGATACTTAGGCCCATTTGCACCCCTACTGATTAACTTTAATCATTCACTAATTAAGTTAATGCTTGTTGTGTTACGCTCTTGATGGAACCGGAAATTAAAATTTGGTGAAGAAAAACACTTGTTATGTTCCATTATTTTATTTTCAGTTTCCTGACACGTGTTTCGATTTTTACAGATTGTTTACGCGGTTTGCGCGATTTGATTACAAAATTACTTAAACACGATACTTAGGAACAAATTTCTTTATTCACATAAATATGTACATCGTTAATAATAAAACAAATAGTAACAAATATTTACAAATAAAATTAGACAAATTGAACAAAATTAAGTAAAGAAACAAATTAAATTAGATAAAAAAATATGCACGAAAGATTAAAATGAAATGAAATACACAAGTGAAATTACACATGAAGTTAGAAAATGAATAAAGCAAAGTTTAAGTTGAAGGAACACAGACAAAAAATATAAGTACAAATATGACACAAAAATACAAGTTTCACGTAAAGAAGGAACAACTTACTCGATTAGAAGATGGTAAGAGAATGATTGAGTTCTTCTCATTGAGGGAAAAAGTTAACACGAAAAATAAAAAAGTAGGGATGAAAGTAGGGATGAAAAGTAACAAGGACAAGAAAAAACATGCCAAATGTAAGAAAGTGATAGAAGAAAAATAGATAGAATTTGAAGAACACAAATTTCGCTTTCCCTAGGGACGCACTTTACGACTCATATCCATAAACTCAAACTCTGGATTATCTCCTAGTGCCCGTCATCGGTCACGTACCCGCGGAACACCATTGTCCGACTAGAAATGTTGAAGAAAGAGTTTATGGTCTGTTTGCTCGGGATTCAGCACGTACTGGCAATGAAGTGCACACCCTGGGTGAAAGCAAGCAATAAAATACGGGCTAAAATATAATTTCTAATTCTAAAAGGTTATTTCAAATTTTACCAAAAGGTTCGTTTTTCCTGAAATTAATACGATTATTTATTCGCGCAATTGTTAGGCGCGAACACAGATCATTATCAAAGGTTATACTGAGTATAACCTTTGATAATGATCTGTAAAGATCGAAACACGTGACAGGAAACTGAAAATAAAATAATGGAACATAACAAGTGTTTTTCTTTACCAAATTCCTTCACTAATTATTGATTAAACCTCCGATTAAGTCAAAATTCTAGACTATAAGAATGTTTTATATTTGTACGATATCCTCAACATGTCTCTTTTATCAATATGCAATTGCGTAAACAATTTTTAAATAAAATTGTTGTGTTTTAAAGAAGTACTAATTATTGATTAACTTATCGACTTGGGTGCAAACGGGTAATATAGTAATACTTAGATAATAGCACGAAAAATTTGTAGATGTTATCTCGTTAATTTACAGTAATCAAAATTTGTCAAGATTGCTTATTTATTACGTAATTAAACATCAGTATATACTTTTTTTTCGGCAGGAAATTTATAATTAACAATATTTGAAACAAACGTCAGCAACAATCATTAACATTTTGCGCACATCCTGTAACGATAATTACCATCGTGTTTTTTTTTTTATTTATTATAAATCGTCTTTTCGAACAATTAGAAAATACTTGATAGCTGACGTCAAATTCAGTTGAAATAAATTAGTCGAGAACAATTGAATTTGTTGAACCGTGTTTTATTATGCAGTTAAAGGTAAGAACAATTTAACAACTGAATAATTTGACAACTGAAAAAATTTAATTGTTTTAAGTAGAAACAATTTAACAACATGTTTTTATAATGGATAATTTGATTTTAAACAATTCAATTTGTCTAATTGATATTATGCAAAATGTCGAAAAACTGTTACGAATTGATTTTATTGTAATGGGTGTTTTGAATACAAACAATTTAATAAGTTGTTTTTGATTTTTTTTTAATTAAAGTTTCCTATTTATTTTTACATGTGCTTACTTATATTTCCTGTAGTTTTTTTAATATTTGTAATTTTGAAGTAAGAAATTAATTTTAATAAATGTAGTACATTTATTAGAAATAATTTCTCACTTCAAAATTATAAATAATAAAAAAAATACAGCGATCTTTTTCTTTTACGTATATTTTAATGCAAATTATCAGGCATTATTCAAATAACTAAGCAGTATATTTTGAACTTTACTTGCAACCAGTGTTTTATACGCGTGGCGCATGAAGTAAAATTTCGAGTTTAGAAAAGCCTTCAAATTTGGTTTGGTCGCTCCGCTTCGCGGAGCGACCAAACCAAATTTTAAGGCTTTTCTAAACTCGAAATTTTACTTCATGCTTAATCTGGGAGTGGAAACACTCGTTCGAAACCTTAAATTTAACGCTTTTATAAAAATAACGAAGTTTAAATATTTACAGCAAGCACATCGGGATGTGTATAAATTGATAAAAGAAAAATTCGCTGTATATTAAAATATAACTGCTCTTTTGGCTTTACATATTATTTTTTAAAGTCGAAATTATGTTATTAGAGCTATTTTTTAAATTTATCTTTGCAAAAATTATAACTTGATGGAATTTAATAAAAATTGATATCTATATCAATAAACTACAGCTATTTTAAAAAGATGTACAGATCTAAAAATACCTCTCGAAAACCCCTTGCTAGATTTTGTTTAAATTTGGTATGGATATTAAGTAGACCTAGCTCTTCCAAAATGTTTAAAAATCAGAAAATGCCCTATTCATAGTTTTCCTGTAATTTTCACTTGAAGTCCGATTTTCAATTATTTTAACCTGATTTTCATGAAAATAAATTTTCAATAATTCATAACTCCGGAACACGTATATAAATTTTAATAAAATTTGCTGTGAATATTAAGTAAACGTAGCTCTTTCAGAACATGGAAAAATCTAAAAACACATGATTTTGATAAAAATACATTTTCAAATAATCATAACACAAAATCCATAAAATTTGCTGTGGATGTTAAGTAGACTCAGCTTTTTCAGAACATGTAAAAATCTAAAAATACTCCATCCACAGTTTTGCTGTTATTTTCACTTGTAGTAGGAATTCCGTTTATTTTAACCAGATTTTTATAAAATATAATTTTCAAATAATTATAACACAAAATACCCTTAATTTTTCTTCATAAAATTTGCTGTGAATGTTAATTAAACTTGGCTTTTTCAGAACATGTAAAAGTCTATAAACACCCCATCCACAGTTTTCTTGTTATTTTCACTTGAAGTGGGAATTCCTTTTATTTCAACCAGATTTTTATAAAAAATAATTTTCAAATAATTAAAACAGAAAATCCCCTTGAGTTTTGTCCATAACATTTGCTGTGGATGTTGTGTAAACCTATTTTTTTCAGAACATGTAAAAATCTAAAAATGTGGTATTTTTAGATTTTTACATGTTCTGAAAAAAATAGGTTTACTTAACATCCACAGCAAATGTTATGGACAAAACTCAAGGGGATTTTCTGTTTTAATTATTTGAAAATTATTTTTTATAAAAATCTCGTTGAAATAAAAGGAATTTCCACTTCAGTTTTTCTGTTATTTTCACTTACTTTTCTCCTATTGTTATCACGTAATGCATGTGTAATAAATTACCACCCTGTTGTGATATTCTGCACGACTCTGTTAAATCGTTGATGAACAATCTGTCAAATAGCTGTCACACTCACGAGCGTCTTCATATTGTTTAGATTTAAATTTATTTATGTACATACATACATTGTTTATTGTATTATCATTGTCTTGTAATTGGGAAATTTCCTGTTGGGCAATAAATACTTATTATTATTATTATTATTATTAACCTGATTTTTATGAAAAAAAAAATTCAAGTAATTATGACATAAAATCCCCTTAGGTTTTTTCCATAAAATCAGCTTTAGATGTTAATTAAACTTGGCTCTTTCCGAAAATGTACAAATCTAAAAATACCCTATTTACAGTTTTCTAGTCACTTTCACTAAAAGTGGGAATTCCGGTTATTTTAACCTAATTTTTATAAAAAATAATTTTCAAATAATTATAACACAAAATCCCCTTGATTTTTTTCCATAGATGTGAATGTTAGGTAAACTTAGCTCTTTCAAAACACGTCAAAATCTAAAATTACCCCATCCACAGTTTTATTGTTATTTTCATTTAAAGTGCGAATTCCGTTTATTTTAACCAGAATTTTATAAAAACAATATTTTCAAATAATCATAACACAAAATCCCCTTGATTTTGTTCCATAAAATTTGCTTTCAGAACATGTTAAAATCTAAAAATACCCCATCCACATTTTCCTGTTATTTCCATTTGAAGAGGGAAATTCGTTATTTTCATAAAGATGAATTTTCAAAAAATTATAGGTCAAAATCGCCTTTTTATTTTGTTTTAATTAAATTATTCAAGGATGTTAAGTAAAATTAACTCTTTTAAAATATGCACAAAATTCAAACATACCCCATCCCTATAGCTTTCTTATTATTTTCACTTAAATTTGATGTTGGCTATTTTGTTTCTTTTTTGCGTTTGGAACTGCCAATGTTTACTACTTTTCAGCGAAATTTTCCAAATCGCAGACCGATTGGAGCGTGACTCGTCACTCTTACAAGGTTAAAATATTTGCACTGGTAACAAGGCCGCGGGCTTACATAAAAATGGCGTTTGAAATGTAAATTGTGTGTTTTCTATAAGAATTTCATGTATTAACAAAAGGGAAAAAATCTTGAATTCTATAATAAACACATTAACACATAAACAATCAATAAAACAAGTTATAACTATGTTTGTATAACACTATTTATATTTACTTGGCTGCAGTTCCAGCAAATTTAGCTTGCCATTATCAAATATTAACTATCATTATTCTTGTTATCCGATTATTTCAACCAGATTTTTATCAATCTGGCTTTTATAAACTTAAAACAAATTTTTAGTTCACCTTGCTCCGGATTGTCTGGGCTAGACCGAGCGTCTAAAACGTAATCGTGACGTGTTGCAATTACACGTAGAAAAGAAAGTAGCCCATGTTTTTGAGTAAAAGTTGTTGTGGCTTGGGTTTTGCTCGAGTACATTTTTACAGAACACACTCATACATTAAATGTTTATTCTATTGAGATAATTTTAAATAAAACCGAACAGAGCGATCATTTAAATTATGATTTAGATTACCCACTGAGCATATCCATTTAGGTAATGTTTCAGTGTTGTTGAAACAACGTTTAATGTTGCTACAATGTTGATATAACGTTATATGTTTGTGTTTTGCTTAGTGGGTAGGCGCCATTTTTTGTGTGCGGTTGCCTAGAGTGCTAATTGCATGATGGAATAAATTTGAGGTTGTGCTAAATTATGTGTTAACAGTCAGTAGTGCCAAAAACTCAAAGCCTACTCTAAATCATGTTTTAAACGATCGCACGGTATAATTCATACGAAATTTACTGCCAGGCCAATTGATCAATTATTTATTTATTTATTGACGGTTTCACCTTTTCGAATACACAATCATAATATAATTATAATTTTACAAGTTTTAAATAAATACATGTAGAAAATAAGTATGAATTATTATATTATACATACAATCTATGGCTTATTTTAAGCTTAGTTTAAGTTGCTTTAGAGTAACTGTAATTTAAACTGAGGCTAAGCTAAACTTAGTTAGAATTACAATTTTACAAATTTAAAATAAATACATGTACAAAATTAGTGTGAATTATTATACACTGCCGAAAGAAATTAACGCATCACATTAATTTTTTTAATTTAAAAATAAAGTTTTGATGTTTAAAAACAAAAAAAAATAACAACATAACCAACTGAACTATAATAATGATTTTCAACACATTATCTTTCATTAATGACTAAAATAATGTTATAAATAAAAAGAGGAAAAAAGTTAACATGTGATTATAAGACTTAATATCTAGTGTTTCCTCCTCTTGATCGAATAACTGCCTGACAGCGACGGCTCATACTGTTAATTAATGATGAAATTTCATCCTGGTTAATATCTTCCCAAATTTCCTGCAATCTTTGTCCAAGCTCTTGTTGATTGCTTGGACGCCGAGGAAGTGCTCTAAGGCGTCTGCCCATCGCGTCCCATAGGTGTTCGATCGGATTAAGATCGGGACTCCTGGCTGGCCATTGCATTGTGTTGATACCCACTAGGTCAAGATACTGTTGTACCATTCGGGCACTGTGTGGTTTTGCATTGTCATGCATAAACAGGAAATCGTTTCCTCCAAAGGGAGCAAAAGGCATTACGGATGGTTCTAAAATGTTTGCAATATAAGACGCTGCCGTGATGCTTCCTCTTGGTATGACCACCAACTCCGTACGAGCCTCTAAAGTGATACCACCCCACACCATAACAGAGCCTCCACCAAACATAACAGTCGGAACAATGTTACACTGCGCATAACGTTCACCTGGCCGTCTGTACACATGCATTCGTCTGTCACTGCCGTAAAGACAAAATCTGGACTCGTCGCTAAACATAACATTAGCCCAATCGGCCTGTAACCAGTTTACATGTTCTTGCGCAAATGTTAACCTGGCTCTGCGATGGTCTGCGGTTAATTGTGGTCCTTTTGCCGCTGTTTTCGGAATTAAATTGAAACCACGTAACCTTTTTCTGATGGTAACGGAACTTACATGAACAATGTGGATCTCTGCAAGCATATTTTGTAGCCTAGGAGCCGTAATAAACCGTTCGCGTAACGTCTGCATCATTAAAAAACGGCCTTGAACAGCAGTTGTGGCCCTTTTTCTCCCTTGTCCTGGCCTTCTTGAGTATGCCTGAGTTTCCCGATGTCTCTTCAAGACACGGGATACGGTCGATTGATTAACACCAAGACGCTGACTGATGTAACGCTGACTCCTACCTTCTTCTGCAAGTGTAACCACAATCACAGCTTCTTCACTGCTTAAATTAAGATTCGGACGTCTATCCATATTCATTCTTCACTATTTAGCACTTAATTTTAACAATAACTTGAAAACAAACTCAAAAAGAAATTTTATATGAACCTTTCTTACAGTCAGAATAATGAAAAGTGCTTCATTTTATTTATTGACAGAAAACCATGAGAACAAAAGACAAAACACAACATGTATAACAGCATGCTTGATAAGATTTCTTATTGTAAAAATATGTTTGTGTTCAAAGAAAACTCGATTCCAAGATATCAAAAAAATCACAAATGATGCGTTAATTTCTTTCGCCAGTGTATTATACATACAATCTATGGCTTGTGTTAAGCTTGGTTTAAGTTGCTTTACAGTTAATGTAATTTAAATAAATAGATTCTGAGTTACGTGAAGATCAAATTAATTTGACGAATAAAGCACTAATAACCTTTCTTCACACTTTTATTTGAATTACCAAATCTGCATTTCGGACACAAAGTGACCATTATCAATGGATTAACACTGACTCAGTGTTAATCCATTGATAATGGTCACTTTGTGTCCGAAATGTACATTTGGTAATTCAAATAAAAGTGTGAAGAAAGGTTATTAGTGCTTTAATCGTCAAATTAATGTAATTTAAACTGAAGCGTAAGCTAAACTTAGTTTCAAGGTTTTATCATCAATTCTACTGAACAACTGACCCTCAGTGAAATTACAGTTGATTGACATATGTATACTATTTTTAGTGTTAAATATTTGCAATCTTAGTAAATTAATAACACTTACAGTCTTTTACTATTATCAGCTAACGTTTTAATCCAATAGATTTCTTATAACTAAAAAAAACAATCAATTATATCCTTGGTTACATTGATGTTTTTTCACTAATGAAAGACAAAAATAAATCAATATTGCTATAAATAAATTTACATGAGTAATATTTGATCAACATTAATTTATTTTTTGGGTTGTAATGGAACATGAGTCATTTTTGCGTTGCCTGTGAAAGTCGGTCACGTTTGAAGTTCAAGTATAATTAGGCCTTGAATAGCAAAAGCATTAGTGCGGAAGAAACAAAAAAAAAACGTTTCAATCATTTCCAAAGTCCAAATGAAAAGAATTGTCAAAATGTATCTGATTTGTAGCTGTTTTTTTTTTTTTAGAAAAACACGTATAAAACAATGTATTTTAAGTTTAATAAATATTTTGACATTCACTGTTTTTATAAAATGTTTTTTTCTAACTAACAAGGATTTCCAGTCCTTGATTAAGCATGAAGTACAATTTCGAGTTTAAAAAGCCTAAAAATTTGGTTAGAGAAGCTGAAAGTTTGGTTCAAGCTTCTCTAAACTACGCTACGCGACCAAACCAAATTTTAAGGCTTTTCTAAACTCGAAATTTTACTTCATGCTTAATCTAAGAAGGGAAAATCTCGCTAGAAGTTTTAAACTAATCGATTTTCAAAAACAACGTGCATACTTAAATGATAAGTTTCCTGTACATTATTTGTAAACAAATGTTACTATTTAAACGTTTCGCAATAGTAAATTACACCATAAAATATAATTGCTTCATAAGTTAAAAACATTTATAATATATAAATTCAAAATTATCCATCGCTTATTACACGCGTAGTATCTTTTTTTTTATATACAGAGAGTTTTATGTAACATCGAACATTTTCATCCAATACAATTAGACACTTTTAATTTACAAGTTATGTGTAAATTGGATTGCCTATATGACTATTACAAATTGTAGACAATCAATCGCAACTAATGACTCAACTTGTACATACAGGGAGTTTTTGTTTCAAGAATACTTGTCCCAATTACAGATTATATGCCGTAAATCTTTAGATAACCCTTGGTTTTTTTAAATGAGTTTAATTTTTCCTTTAAGTAAAGATAAACATACGTTGTACATTTGCTGACGCTCGGTTTATTAAAAGAATTTAATTTAAAGCTTTAAAGAGTGTTTTCCACTCCCAGGATAAGCATGAAGTAAAATTTCGAGTTTAGAAAAGCCTGAAAATTTGGTTTGGTCGCGTAGCGCGAAGCGCGGAGCGGCCAAACCAAATTTTCAGGCTTTTCTAAACTCGAAATTTTACTTCATGCGCCACCGTTACGCAACACTGACATATTACAAAATTCAAAACACACCGCTAAGCTTTACATTGCGTCAGTGTTGCGTAACGGTGGCGCATGAAGTAAAATTTCGAGTTTAGAAAAGCCTGAAAATTTGGTTTGGCCGCTCCGCGCTTCGCGCTACGCGACCAAACCAAATTTTCAGGCTTTTCTAAACTCGAAATTTTACTTCATGCTTAGCCTGGGAGTGGAAAACACTCGTTTAAAGCTTTAAATTAAATTCTTTTAACAAACCGAGCGTCGGCAAATGTACAACGTATGTTTATGTATACTTAAAAGAAAAATTCTCGTTATAAACATGTTCGGTGTTACATAGAACTCTCTGAATGTATTTAATTTTTTTGTCTATGGAGATTATTTCTATTTGTCAAACACAAATTCGATAAAATCCATCAAATCAAATCAAACAATGGACGGAGAGATAAAGCGAAATCGATGAATCATGATGCGACTGAGTTTCCAATAATAAATGTTCAAGTGTTGCCATAACACAGAAACTCAATAGTGGAGTCCTTTACCTTGCGCCATGGGATTTTTGGCACGAGATCAAATGCTAAATTAACGTTGTTTTCAAATAGGAAACACGAACAAACGAAAATTGTCACAATTGTCTCATTCATGATAATTGCGATGTTTAGTTAAATTGTGGGTTTATTACATGTGTAGATTTCTTCACGAACAACAAAAAATTGTCACAACTTCTCATGAATAATAATTGCGGTCTTTAATTAAATTGTTGGGATATTACAAGTGTAATTTATATGTTTAGATTACACGCACACGCAATTACTTTTGTGTTTTTAAATGTTAGAACATAATTTATTCAATTTTTAGCGATCTCTAGATTTGCTCAGCCAGATTTTAAGTTTCGTAAATATTTTGTTAATGAAGAAAAAATAAGTTATAACTTTAAAAATTATCGTAACGGATCGAAACACGGCAACTGGAAATAAAAATATGGAGCAAAACAAGTGTTTTACTTTACACAATTTGAAGATTTAGACATTTGCTAAAATACGTTTTTTTTTTTACAAAATATAAAATGACGCAAATATTCGTATAAATCGCGATATTTAAGTTGATTTTTGACAAGTGTCATTTTATTGAGAGTCAATTTTGTGTTTCACAATTTTAGAAAAAGGTTTATTAATGTCTTATAGGTCTCTAGATTTTGTTTAGTAAAATCTTGAGTTTCTAAGTAAAAAGATTATTAATGTCTCATCGATCTCTAGATTTTTTTACCAAAATCAGAAGTTTCAAAGATTTTAATTAAAAATAACGTTTCAGCGCTTTGCAAAAACATGATGTTTGAGTCAACTGTAAGTAATTGTAATTTTGCTGGGAGTTTTTAATGTTATGATTTTTAATGTCTAAACAAAACAAGTAATAAAATATAATTTCAATCAGGGTCAATCAATTTTTTTCAATGTTAGAACAAAGTTTATTAATTCCCCGACCATCTCCGAAAATTGTATCATAATCTGATGTTTTATTGATTTTTTTTTATCTCAAAAAAAAACACACCTAACAATCTACAAAAATTGGAATAATTCAAATTCAAAACTATTTACAACAAGTTAGTCTTACAAAGACTATATCAAACACTCATTGAAACAACTACTTCCCGGGCTAATACCCCGACGGACATTGAATTATACAAGTGTTTGCTGTTACATACAGTAACCTACTGCAAATGTAACAATTTGGGTCAAATTATTTAGGCCATTTATAGACGCGTTTCGAGATTTATCTCTCATCAGTATAGCTTTGCCATTCCCTCCAAACAATTTGACACCTTAGACTGGCGGTCACGTTACCGTTCAAACATAATTATAAATGAAATTGCCAATGTTTGAAGTATTCTGCAACCAAGAATTAGCAATTTTATTTATAATCAAAACTATTTGATTTCGATAAAATAAGCTTACACTTGTTATAGTTTGCACACTTTAAACATAATATAAAAAATAACTAAATATGGAAAATGGAAACAATACGTCTTAGTTAATAAGACAATAAATACCCATTGAAACAACTAATTCCCGTGCAAATACACTTCCGGATATTGATTATTATTTCTCATCTCAAAAAACATGCTTTCTCTAAGCTTAAACGCTGATTTACAACCGAGCAATATGCTGTTTAATATCAACACGTAATGTTCTACGCAATTTATGGTTAAATGTTATTATACCACACGATATGTTTATAACTATTAAAAACGTGAGTGCAATTCGAATCCGCGCGAAGGTCGAAACGCGATGCGCTCAAATAAAAATAGATTGCACTTGCAAAAAGCGAATTGCAGAAAATGTGCATACGTGCGCAGGTAATAATATTGCAAAATGAAAGAAATAAATAACAGTGATATTAATATTCATAATTCAAGAAAATTGCATGGCAACTATAACTAATTAACATATTTTACAAATAAAATTGAATAAACTTCAAGTTGACAATATTTCTATACAATAAATAACCTTTTTTAGTTTGCAATAAATAATATTTTTTAGTTTTCAATGAATAAACTTCTTTAGTTTACAATAAATAGCCTCTTAAAACGTTAACCGCCACGGCGGAACGCGGTATAAAGATCCGCCTGGGCCAGAGCGGTCCCTAGAGACCTCTGGGTAATAAATACTAGAAATATAGTTGATAAAGAGTTTTATTGGCGTACAATTTAATTTATCATTATACATTGTCTGAAAACATAAAAAACCTCTCCATCAACAGGGAATGTTTGCATACTGTGATATATACTGATATGTCGATATATACTGATATGTCGATATATACTGATATGTCGAAAGCATTTGACCGTATGAATCATCAGGTTTTGATAAACAAGTTGAAAACATTCAATATCAATGACAACATAACAAGAGTTATTAAAATGTACTTGTCTGGTCGGGTGCAAGTGGTAGAATTTTAAGGTGTACAATCTTTCAGTTTTGTTGCCACGTCTGGGGTTCCACAGGGCTAAAATCTTGGACCGTTGCTATTTTAACTTTTTATAACGACGTCTGCGATACAATTAGATCATCATACCTTCTTTATGCTGATGATTTGAAGATTTTTAGGAAAATAGAAAACGAAATTGACTGTGGTATCCTTCAGGATGATTTAAATAATATTTGTGACTGGTGTGATATCAATGGTTTATCATTCAATACTTATAAGTGTAGTGTTATGACATTTTCGAAGAAAGTGAATACGATCTTTAACAATTATTTAATAAATTCTGTATTGTGGAGGCTTCTACTTCGTTATACATGTTAATTACAGAATGAAACACTTTTAACTTTGTTTGTATAACACGTTTTATTTAATGTGACTGCAGTTTCGACAATTTTAGCTTGTCATTATCAAACATGTTTGATAATGACAAGCTAAATTTGTCGAAACTGCAGTCACATTAAATAAAACGTGTTATACAAACAAAGTTAAAAGTGTTTCATTGTGTAATTATTTAATACGTGTTGAACCTTTACAGATAGTTAAGTAAGGATCTGGGTGTACTCTACGATAATAAACTTACGGTTAATGATCAAATTGACAAAATTGTTAAGGAATGTTATCGTACACTAGGTTTTATCATTAGAAATAGCAAGTCATTTTTTTCAGTGGATACGTTGAAATCGCTATTTAATGTGTACATCTGCAGTAAATTGGAGTATTGCTCTGTTATATGGGCACCGCAGTTTTATAAATACATTGGGCTATTAAAGAGCGTTCAGGGCAAATTTTTAAAATATCTATATTTTATCAAACATAAATCATATCCAGACAGAACGATTAGCTACTCCAGTTTATCGCGTATCTCATGCCTGTATCTGTACAAACTAGTTAACAACATCATTGATGATACCACTGCCATTGACTTACTTAACTTTCATGTACCTAGGTTGGCAAGCAGATCTTGCAGCACCTTTTCTTACAATACTCCTAATTCACTTCATCATAATAATTCTCCACTATATAAGCTGTACAAATCATACATAGTGTGCAATATAATGCTGATATATTTGGTGATTCTTTCAGTTCATTCCTTAGTCATATTAACCAATGTTTTAATTTGTAATTGCTTCTAAGTACTAATTTATTGCATTTTTTTTTTATTTTTAAATTTTTGTATTTTATTTTTACCTTAAATGTTTATATTGTTATTTGTACACTTAAGTTATGATGTTATTATTTGTATACTTAAGTTATGATGTTACCCTGTTACTGGATTCTGTATCTGTTGGGTAATAAAGTATTATTATTATTATTATTTAAAAAAATATATACGCTCTGGCAATTAATGTGTTAAATAAATTAACACAATAATACACAAATAATAAATTTGTGAGTATAAAGTGGAAAACACTCATTAGGATCGGCATACATATCGCGTTTAGAAGCTCCTAATGAGTGTTTTCCACTTTATACTCACAAATTTATTATTTGTGTATTATTGTGTTAATTTATTTAACACATTAATTGCCAGAGCGTATATATTTTTTTAAATAATAATAATAATAATACTTTATTAAGATAAATTTCCTGTATAATTTTATTCAAAGATTGAATTTCTAAATGTTCACGAAAAGTATCCTAAAATATATTGCACTAATGCCCGGTATTATAAAACGTTTTATTCCCTAAATAAAAATTACTTTAGGAATAAATTAATTTATTCCAAATATTTCGGTATTATAAACACAAAATAACTTTATTTAGCTAATAAATCTCCTCAGTAAATTATTTGTTTGTTTTTCTACCAAGTAAATTTTATTCTCTAAATAATTTGACAGTTAAAAGTCAGTCTATTATTATATCATATGTTCAATAAAAAAAAACCTCGAGAGTGCCATGGAAAATATTGTAGGTTGGCAACTCTGAAATTATACATTATAAATATTATACCTGACGTTCTATACGTCAATTCCTAAGGCGTGTAGCCAACTTAAATTTGAAAAAAAGATTAAATCCCATGACTCTAACTCTAGAGGTTTTTATTAATTGAACATACGATATTATTATAATTACTTTAGATTCTACTACTTGTATTTAGTAATTTCATTAAGGTTATCATGTCTACCATATCATCCTTATCAGATTTAAATTCGCTCATAGTATCTTCCCTGACAGAGATTAATTCGAACCACAAGACATTCTAAGGAGTCGAAGACCTAGAGTTTTTTAAGTCAGACATAACCAGGGATTTTTATACTTATGCATACGCGTTTTTTAAATTAGTTCCATTTAAAGTTTAAACGAGTGTTTTACACTCCCAGACTAAGCATGAAGTAAAATTTCGAGTTTAGAAAAGCCTGAAAATTTGGTTTGGTCGCGTAGCGCGAAGCGCGGAGCGACCAAACCAAATTTTCAGGCTTTTCTAAACTCGAAATTTTACTTCATGCGCCACGCGTATTAAACACTGAAAACACTGAAAAATTGTGAACAAGTGAAGTTCAACTTGAAATCAGTGTCTTGTACGCGTGGCGCATGAAGTAAAATTTCGAGTTTAGAAAAGCCTGAAAATTTGGTTTGGCCGCTCCGCGCTTCGCGCTACGCGACGAAACCAAATTTTCAGGCTTTTCTAAACTCGAAATTTTACTTCATGCTTAGCCTGGGAGTGGAAAACACTCGTTTAAGTCTTTTATAATTTCTAATAAGCTTTATTTTTCTTGTTCTGTGTAATTGTGTCCTATTCCACGGTTATTTTCTATAATTATAAGGAATTATACTAAATTTCCAATTTGATTGACAATTTAATCTGAAATATTGACAATTTAATTTACAAAATTGGTGGTTCCAGCTATCGCCACAATGAAAATGTTTAATTTCGGTCCGTAATCTACTAACTAAATTATTTATTTCTAGAATTGCTATTTATTTGGTAGGTTTGCTTTATAATAAGCAATTTTATTTGCCTATTAGTTTACTAGGTAAATAAATTTACTCCACAAATAGTTATCTAATGATTAAATAAATAAAAATACCGGGCATAAATGGAAATAAAAGCACAAAAAACATGTAATTTATTTTTGTATCACTTTTATTTATAAATCTTTGATTTGGCTTGCATTCAATTTGTGGTACAATTTTTATAAAAATAATATTAAAACCACTTACCACTTTTACTTATACGGTGACTATAGGTCTGATTACAAGTTAGTCATTATCAATAATTTTAGACACTTAGTTTGATAATGACCAGTCTGTAGTCAAAACTGTAGTCACTGTAAAAGTTAAAATAAAAGTGGTAAAACAAAGTTTAGTGTTTTTAATATTACTTCTATTTTCATTTTTTGACTAGCTACTGGATAATTTCAGTTAGAAAACTAAAATTATCTTTATTTGTTAAAATTTTGTACATTTCTTAATTTTCTTCAAGGTTTCAATTTTAGTATAATATCGTTAATTCGATTATATCGCTGATAATAATCGTCGACTCACGCTCGTTCTATTATCATTAGAGCGATTTTTTCTTTAAATGTTTCGCCGTATCATTGATCCAGTTACGGTTATTGTTGTTACTTGGCCCAATTTTTCGAGTAAAGAGTGAAAGGCCGCGAGTAGGCGGTTTCCAATACCTGTAAATCGATGATTTCGTCGTAATTTACTAAACGAGATGATTAATTATATAATAAATTATGAACTGTGGAGGCTTCTACTTCGTTATACATGTTAATTCAATGAAATAAAACACTTTAATTTTGTTTGTATAATACACTATTTTTATTTTCGTGACTGCAGTTTCGGCAATTCAACTTGCCATTATCAAACAGAGTAACTTAAATTACGGTATGGTACAGGTATATATACACAAAATGGTTATTTACAAAATAGCATTAAAAATGGGGGTATACACTAGATCGACCTGGTCGTTAATTAGGGGGATTCCCGGATTAGCGCGGGCTTTCTGTATCTCCAGGGATTCTAGGAGGTTCATTTTTCGGCCCTTTTCGGCATAATGGATGATCTTAAGTACATCCTCGCCAAAAGAATGGTTTTCATCGATTAGATGTTTGGCGAAATTTGATTTTTCTATTTGATTAATAACCGTAATTTAAGTTACTCTGTTTGATAATGGCAACTTGAATTGCCGAAACTGCAGTCACGAAAATAAAAATAGTGTGGTATACAAACAAAGTTAAAGTGTTTTATTTCATTGAATTATATAATAAATTAACCGACAACTCGAGCAAGTCGAAAACTCGGCCGAAATCATGTTTTTCATTATTCAAAAATAAAAATGTTTGGTGTAATTGTCAAGAAATTGTTAAAGATGTGTTTTGATTTAAATTGTGTAGAATAGTCAAACAAGCTTGTCAAGTTTATTTTTCTCTTAAATGTAACATTAATATAAAACAAAACATTTATAAATGCGCTATTATTACTGTTGCTATTAACCTGTATTATAAAGGGCTAAGACCTATATCAAATAAATAAATGAATAAATATCTGAAGTGAGATATTATTTATAATATTGTAAAATATTTAAATCATACCAAATTCATTTAAATCCAACAAATTAGGTTCAAATTAAAAGTTTATCATGCGCCACGCGTATAAAACGCTGAAATTATGTGAAATTTAAAATATACTTCGAAATCAATATGATTAAGCAGTAAGTAATTCAGCGTTTTATACGCCTGGCGCATAAAGTAAAATTTCTAGTTTAGAAAAGCCTGATAATTTGGATTGGTTGCTCGCTCCAAATTTTCAGGCTTTTATAAACTCGAAATATTACATCATACTTAACCTGGGAGTGGAAATACTCGTTAAAAACTTCAAATTAAACTATTATAATAAAACAATGAAGGTTATGCCAACTTTAGATAGATAAACTGTGTTGTATTTATTTTAGTCATATGTTTTACAATAAAAAAAAAACTAAAATAAGTTTATGATTGGTCGTCTAACGAGTGTTTCCAATCCCAGATTAAGCATGAAGTAAAATTTCGAGTTTAGAAAAGCCTAAAAATTTGGCTCGGGCGCGTAGCGAAGCGAAGCGACCGAGCCAAATTAGGCTTTTCTAAACTCGAAATTTTACTTCATGCGCCACGCGTATAAAACCCTGATTTCATGTGAAATAGCCTTTAACCAATTAACGAGTAAAATACTTTTAGTATGTCAATCATCAATTGTTTAAATAAGAAAGTACTACGATGGACACATCATCATTTTTTGTACTTGTTTTTGTATAACTTTAGAAAAATAAATTTATAAAACAAAATACTAACTCAAATAACCCTCTGAAAGAAAAAACAGACCTTAGATTCGCCAGTTTCTCGTCAAAATATATGTATTCTAAGAACAAAAAACATTCAAAAATCCTCACTTAATATTCAGTCTTACCCAATGTGTTAAAGACCTAGTTTTGATGACTGAGCATTTTTTTTTTCTTTTTTTACTGAAACACATGTATTTTTATGAGAAAAGATCGAATCTGAAGTCCGTTTTTGTAGGAAACTTAACGTTTAACCGTAATGCTTAATCAAGGAGTGGAAAACACTTGTTAAAAGCTTAATATTGAAATTTTTCTGAAACAACGAATACCTGAAAATTTACAGTGGATGCATTGGTAAATGTATACTTAAAAAAACTTTCCCCGTGTATGATGTTTTTTTTCTTTTTGGTAAAAGCTTAAAAATCAACTTGTAACTTTTGAATCTATGAAAGCAAATGCTACTAATTATCAAAAGCATACATTCTGGTCATTGGAATTATTTTTTATTAAATATATATATTTATTGTTTCAGGGTATGGCCTTTACTCTTGAAGAACGTCAAGCTTTAGGCATCCACGGATTTCTCCCACCGAGAGTGAAGAGCCAGGAGGAACAGCTGGAGCATTGCAGAACCTGTCTGGAACGTTTAGACGATGATTTGAACAAGTACCTTTATTTGATGGGACTTTTGGTAAATACAGCTCATTCCGTTTGCTCTCTTGTTTTCAAAAGTATCTGGTTAACTGTTGTGTTTTTTTTGTAGGATCGTAATGAAAAACTCTTCTTCAGCCTGGTTAGTAAGGATGTGGAGAAAATGATGCCACTTGTGTATACGCCCGTCGTTGGTTTGGCTTGCCAGAAATTTGGATTGGTTTTTAGGAGACCCAGGGGGTTGTTCATAACGATACACGATAAGGGACACGTTTATGATATTTTAAGAAATTGGTAAGAATTTTAATTATTTATTTATTTATTTATTTATTAACGGAATCTCCATTTTATTACATAAGTGTACATATACACATTGAAATATATGACAAAAATAACAAAAATCATAAAAATCATATAAAGAATTACATTGATTACAACCGACTAAATTATTACTGAACAAAAATAACAAAAACCATATAAAGAGTTACATTGATTATCATTTAACTTCCATTACTTTCAAAGCAATAATTTCAAAAGTGATATACATTAAATATAACCTGAGGTATGAGATGAAGGGTATATTAAAGTATAATAATTACCTCTCTACTCCTAAAATTTAAGATTAAATACAATTTAACTTCGTACCTTTTTAACTACTTTTTACCTATGATTGAAAGAAAAAAGTCCCTAATTTTGATCCTTGTGGCACACCTCTATTTATATAGATTTGTTTCCTGAAATTAACCAGATAAACTTTTAATTGTAGACTCATCCATCACTTGGTGAAACATTTTTTAAAACACTGAATTGAAACGTTGTTTAAAAAATTTATAAAACACTTGGTTATTGTTTCACTATTTGTTTTTATTTTTGAAAAACTGACTAGTTTCGGTCAGACGACCATTTTCAAAGTTATTACAAGAATGATGTTACAAGAGGAGCGGTGTGCGTTTTATACCTAAAGGGGATTAAATCATTACCTAATTGTTGGGGGGTAAAGAGCCAAACATATCCAGCAGCGGGGTGTTAAACGTTTCTAAGTTGTCATTAGTAACGAGCGATCCTTTTTCTATTGAATTCTTAATGTAAAAAGTTTCCCAATAATTAAGCTTTTTACATTTGTTGATTATTTTCAAAGGTTTGAATTTAGAAGGATCGAAAAAGTGGCCCTCATCTATGCAATGTTTTGCGAAGCCCGTCTTTGGCTGATTATCTAATATGGATTTTTATGTTCCTTTAAACGGGTGTTGAAATTTCTGCCAGTTTGGCCAATATATATTGCTTCGCAGTCGTTACATTGTATTTGATAAACATAACATCATTCTTGTAATAACTTTGAAAATGGTCGTCTGACCGAAACTAGTCAGTTTTTCAAAAATAATAACAAATAGTGAAACAATAACCAAGTGTTTTATAAATTTTTTAAACAAAATTTAAATTCAGTGTTTTAACCAGATAATCCTAATCTCTCGTTTCCATCAGAAACATTTAATAAAGACCTTGCTTTTTTTCCAATTTTCAGGCCTGAAAGCGATGTTCGCGCTATCGTAGTCACGGACGGCGAAAGAATCCTAGGCTTGGGCGATTTAGGCGCCAACGGCATGGGAATCCCCGTGGGCAAACTCGCCCTTTACACAGCCCTAGCCGGAATCAAACCCCACCAATGCCTCCCCATCACCCTAGATGTAGGAACAAACTCACAAACCATGCTCGACGATCCTCTTTACATCGGCCTCAAACAAAACCGGGTCAGAGGACAGGAATACGACGAATTTTTGGACGAATTCATGCAGGCCGTCGTGAAGCGCTTCGGGCAGAACACCCTGATCCAATTCGAGGATTTCGGCAACGCGAACGCTTTCCGTCTTTTAGATAAATACCGGAATAACTACTGCACATTCAACGATGATATTCAAGGGACTGCCAGTGTTGCAGTGGCGGGGCTTTTAGCATCTTTAAAAATTACAAAAACCAGGTTATCAGACAATACGATTGTATTTCAAGGAGCTGGTGAGGCTTCTTTGGGCATCGCGCAGTTGTGTATTATGGCGATGAAACAGGAGGGGACTTCTGATGAGGACGCCAGGAAGAAGATTTGGATGGTGGATTCGAAGGGGCTGATTGTTAAAGACAGGCCCGAAGGTGGCGTGACTGGGCATAAGGTGCACTTCGCGCAGAATCACGCGCCGATCAGGACTTTGACTGAGGTCGTGAAGACGGTGAAACCTTCGATACTCATTGGAGCTGCTGCTATCGGCGGGGCTTTCACGGCGGAGATTCTTCAGGAGATGGGGAAGAACAATGCTAGGCCTGTTATTTTTGCTTTGAGTAATCCGACGAGTAAAGCCGAGTGTACTGCTGAAGAAGCTTATACTAATACAGATGTAAGTAGCTATTTTCCTATAAAATTGTTTTGACTTCAAGAAAATATTACTGATTTTCTCTGGGTGCATCAATTTCGAAAATTGCCTCAACTTTAATCCATTGATGTGTTCTCTAAATGCATTGATCTCTTCTGTAATTTAACTTAAATCTGTTTTAACGCGCAAGATTAATTTAAAAACATCTTCTAAGGCCAAGGTGAATACTTTTGGGAATATCGTATCGCCTTGCCTAATCCATATTTCTATTTGTATCTTATTGGTGGCTGTATTCTTGTCTATAATCACTTGAAACGTAGCATTTTCGTAGATGGATTTTAGCAAATTAATATAGCATGAGTCTATCTTGAACTGTCCATAGCTTTAAATTATAATAATAATAATATTTATTATCGGCAATCGCCTTTTACAAATAATGATAAATATAAATGTAAATGTAAATGTAAAACTATATGTAGAACTATAAACCCCTAATATAAAAAGAAATATAAAAATAACTAATAAATCTAAATATAAATGTATTGGAACCAAAAAGAAAATTATTAATTTAATATAAATTCATTATTAAATGTCCCGATTAAAAATCACTTTAAAGTTTTTTCCATTATTATTAAATAAGTCAAACCCAATACGTGCATAAAAATCTCACAAAATTGCTTTAACTTTAAGGCAATGATATTTTCTCTAGGTGTTGATGCACCCATTTAAAATTGTTTTAACTTCATCAATATTATCTACCTAGTTCTTGAACCCATAGGAAATAACACTAGATTTTATTCTATTCTAATTCAGATATAAATCTATCCTTCATGCCAATGATATTTCCTCTGGGTGGATCAACATTTTTCAAAATTGTTTCAACTCCAGCAATTTTATACACCTAGTTGTTAATTGAAGCAAGTTTTCGGTGCACCTAGAGGAAATAACACTAAATTGTATTCTACTATAATTCAGAAATAAATCTATCCTTCATGCCTATGATATTTCTTCTGGGTGAATTAACATTTTTGAAATTATTTCAACTCTAGCAGTATTATCCACTTAGTTGTTGAAGTTGAAGCAAGTGTTTGGTGCACCTAGAGGAAAAAAACACTAGATTTTATTCTACTATAATTCAGAAATAAATCTATCCTTCATGCCAATGATATTTCTTCTGGGCGCATCAACATTTTTAAAATTGTTTCAACTCTAGCAGTATTATCCACTTAGTTGTTGAAGTTGAAGCAAGTTTTTGGTGCACTTAGAGGAAATAACACTAGATTTCATTCTACTATAATTCAGAAATAAATCTATCCTTCATGCCAATGATATTTCTTCTGTGTGCATCAACATTTTTGAAACTGTTTCAACTCTGGCAGTATTATCCACTTAGTTGTTGAAGTTGAAGCAAGTTTTTGGTGCTCCTAGAGGAAATAACACTAGATTTTATTTGACTCTAATTCAGAAATAAATCTATTCCTTATGCTAATGATATTTACTCTAGGTGCATCAACATTTTTTAAAATTGTTTCGGCTTCAGCAATATTATCCGCCTAGTTGTTGAACTCAAAGCAAGTATTTGGTGGACCCAGAGGCAATAACACTAGATGTTACTCTACTCTAATTCAGAAATAAATCTATCCTTAATCCTACTAGATCTATTTGCGTTTATCACTGCCAGTTTCTGAATTTCAGATCTACTTCTAAGGTTCAGTTTGACTTATCTTTAAATATTAATTCTAGTTGTTGAATCCTGAAGTTGAAGCAAGTTTTTGGTGCACCCAGAGGCAATAACACTAGATTTTATTCCACTTAAATTCAGAAATGATTCTATCTTTAACATTACTAGGTCTATAAATATGATCTAATTGTATTAATACTGCTAGTTTCTAAATTTAGATCTACTTCTGAGGTTCAGTTTAACGTATCTTTGAATATTAATGGAATCAAGCTAGTCCTTATAACTAAGTACTGAAGAATTGTGTTTCTTTGTTTTTAGGGCAAATGTATTTTTGCAAGTGGTTCACCATTTGATCCCGTGACGTACAAAGGCAACACTTATTACCCTGGCCAGGGTAACAACGCCTACATCTTCCCCGGAATCGCGTTGGCTGTGATATGCGCTGGAATCCGCACAATTCCAGAGGATGTGTTCTTGATGGCTGCTGAGGTGAGTTTTAGATACATCTGGAAGTAGATTATTTTGTCTAGAGATGTATTTGTGTGTCTGTGTGTATGTTCTAGATGGACTTTATAAATTTCTTTAAAAGCGATTTCCTTTTTACATAGAAATTATCTTTCTAGAAAGGGATTATCTTTCTAAAAAGAGATCAACTTTCTAAAAAGAGATTATCTTTCCAAAAAGAGATTATCTTTCTAAAAAAGGGAATGTCTTTTAGGAAAGGGATTATATTTTTAGAAAGAGAATATATTTCTAGAAAGAGATTATCTTTCCAGAAAGAGATTATCTTTGTAGGTAGAGACTATCTTTCTTTGTAGACTCATATTTTATGTTTGTTTTTCTTCAATTGTTTTTGCAGGCTCTTGCCAACATTGTCAATGAAACTGATCTTGATATGGGCAGGCTGTATCCACCACTTGCAGCAATCCAAGAATGCTCAGTGAAAATCGCAATAAAAGTAGCGGAATACGCTTATGAATCTGGTGAGTGAAAATTGCAAATACAGGGAGTTTTTTTTAAGTATACATACCAATTATACGTTGCAAATCATTAGATATTCGTTGTTTTTTTTAAGAGGTGATTTGAAGCTTTAAACGAGTGTTTTCCACTCCTAGGTTAAGCATGAAGTAAAATTTCGAGTTTAGAAAAGCCTGAACGTTTGGATTTGGACGCGTAGCGTCCAAATCCAAACGTTCAGGCTTTTCTAAACTCGAAATTTTACTTCATGCGCCACGCGTATAAAACGCTGATGTATTGTAAAGTTTAAAATATACGGCTTTAGCAGAATACTTGACGACTTTAGCAGTATATTTGACTTGAAAGTGCTCTTTGGTACCTTTGGTCTCTTAAAGAATAAATGCAATTTTCTTGAATCTTGGAGGTGTTCACTTCGTGGCATACTTTCAATTTTAGTATAAAGAACACACTTAACTTTTTGATAGCACTTTTATTTTAATTTTTTTTTACTAGTTTCAATTACATGATAATTATTATCAAACTAAGTTTGATAATGATTACCGTGTAATTGAAACTAGTTACAAAAGTAAAATAAAAGTGGTATGAACAAATTAAGTGTTTTCTTTATATCAATCTTGCAATTTTGTTAGCAACGTTTTCTCTTAAGATTTTTTCCTATCTTCCTTTTGTGTATTGTTTTAAAACTTTACTATAAATCAGTGTTGTATACGCGTGGCGCATGGAGTAAAATTTCGAGTTTAGAAAAGCCTGAAAATTTGGTTTGGTCGCGTAGCGCTACGCGACCAAACCAAATTTTAAGGCTTTTCTAAACTCGAAATTTTACTTCATGCTTAGCCTGGGAGTGGAAACACTCGCTCGAAACTTAAAATTGAAGGATTTTCAAAAAAGCAATCAATGCTTGAAACAATTAACTACAGTTAGATTGAAAAATTGTAGAATCCAAAGACAACGTTATCATTTCGAGCACTTTGAAAATGTTTCGGAAACTTTCGATTTTCATTTTTGGATATTTTCAGGTTTAGCTAGTGTATTCCCGAAACCCGACGACTTGGAGGCCTTCGTCAGGGCGCAGATGTACGACACCAACTACACATCATCCATTCCCAGTATCTACTCGTACCCAAGTGTGTAAACATTTTTGTTTCGACGCCACCAACTGACTTTAATTTATTCAATGTTTTTATTATTTATATTTTTTCCTTTTTTTTTTTAGTAGCGAATGTGTCTAGAGTAAAACCGCAGGTGCGGATAAACGCCGAACCCGCACCGACCAAAAGTATTTCAGACTTACCCCAGGGTAAAGAATGCGAGGAGTCAGTCCAATCCTCTTGCCAATTGGCCTAATTTCGGTATTTGAGAATTTATTGATTATTAGCATGTGGGCTTTATTTATAATCAAATAATCGGTGTCTAAATAATACTAACAGCAATATCGTTTCAGTTTAATGTATAAGATAAGAAAAGCGGGGGTTTTAATAAAAGCTGACTCTAGTGTTTTTTATCCAGTGGTAAAAAAATGAGTTACACGGTTTGTTTTGTATACATTTTTTGAGGGGATCATGCTTTTTGGGAGCTAAGCTAATTTTTGGACGTAAAACTCATTAAGCGCGGTAAATTTTCTACGAGCTTAATAACACACTGCTTCAAGTAATTAATGTACCACCTGCGATTTCTCGAAAATTTTAACAAAGTTTTTGAGTATTTCACGTTAGTCTCTTTAAAATAACAAAGGATCCTTTGAATCTTGTGTTTATTTTGACAGGTTGCAATGAAAATTAAATGAAATAAACACAATGCTAATCTTAAAAGAAGAAATTGTAAGGTGGTGCGTTAATTTCTTAGAGCAGTAGACTTACTTTTAAACTGTTATCTAGACCTTTATGCCTTCATTCGAAAGGGTTTTTCGTTTGTGCTGCACTAAGTTAAACTGAATACAGGTTTGTGACGTCACTAGTTTGTTAGTGTATTCGAATTGAACTGGAATTGTCTATGAACTTAATGATAGTTACTTTAAAACCTTCCTTCAAAAGCTTTGATCGTTTATACTTTACTGCAGCATAAACGAACAACGCTTTTGAATGAAGGTACGAAGATTAAGATAACAATTTAAAAGTAACTATGCTTAAGTTCTTAGAAAATTCAAGTTCAGTTCGTTTACTTACAGGTTTGGGAAGTCGTCAGTTTATGTTAGTGTAAATGAACTGAACTTGAATTTTCTATCAACTTAATGATGATAGTAATAAAAAGCGGTTAAATTCCTTTCTTCACTATTTTTATTTAAGTACATGTACATTTCGGACACTAAGTGGCTATTATCAACAGTTAACTAACTTGGTTAGTTAACTATTGATAATGGGCACTTAGTGTCCGAAATTTACATATAGTACTTAAATATAAACAGTGAAGAAAGGAATTTAACCGTTTTTTATTACTATTATAACAATCTTCACATAACTCACGAATACATATAAAACTAAATGATAGTTACTTTAAATTGCTATCTGGATCTTTATACCTTTTCTTGCAGAAAATTAAAAAAACGTGCCCTACATTTCGGAAGTGTAATGGAGCAAATACGCTTATAGTTTCCAATTTTTAAATGGCGAACTTTGTTCACAAACAATAAATTGTCAATTTAGAGATCGATTTGAGTGACTTTAAACAGGCATTTTTTTGTTTGCAAATAAAGTTTTCTACTTAAAAATTAAGCAACAAAATATTCCAGTTAAAAATGTACAAGTGTTAAAGAACCATAATGTAATACTTTTTTCTCATCAGTTCACTTTAATATCTTCAATTTGGTTCTCATTAATTTTAATAATCATAATATCATCCGAAACTGGCTTTATTTTAACCCATGAATAACCCAGAAAATCTATATTAAACAAATCGCAAATTGTATTTTTTTATATGGATTAACTTAGTGATTTATTATAGATTTATTTTTGTGTTCGCACAATGTATTTTTGTTATACATTTTATTTTAGACGGAATTTCTAAATGCGGAAGAGGAGGAACGAGAGATCTAAATGTGAAAGAAAGAAATAATTGTGAATAATTACGGTGATATTTCTCTGTTTATACATTTTTCATCACGTGCATATAATATTGTTTTTTTCGTAACTTTCGTATTATTGAATTGTAGATTATAATTTTTTATTGTATAAAGGATATGGAGTAATATAATATTTATTAAATAATAAACTATTTATGACAAAAAAACAGATTGTTTTAATTAAGTAGTTTTGATTATCCCATATAATGCAACATTAATATGTTTTGCTTATTAATTTTTGTTTTTTTTTTGTTTGTTTGTTTGGCATAGGTTTTTACCATTCAGCCACTAACGATGATTTATATTAACTATATTAACATATATTTCGACTAATTTGGACGTCACAACACATTCACACACATCCATGGAACCGGAGACGAGTATTTTTCGTTAGAAAAATTACTCGCTTTCGCTGGGAATCGAACCCAGATCACCTCCGTGACCGATTTGGCGAAACCGGCGGCTCAACCGCTCGGCCACGGCGGGCCCCGGCTTATTAAATTACTAAATAAATTAATTTAGAATAATTACTGTGATATTTCTCAGTTTAAACATTTTTCATCACCTGCATATAATATTGTTTCCTCGTAACTTTCGTATTATTGAATTGTAAATTATACAGGGAGTTTTTCTTTTGAGTATACATGTCCCAATTTACAGCGTATATGTTGTAAATTGTCAGATATTAGTTGTTTTTTTTTATAAGATTTCAATTTGATGCTTTAAACGAGTGTTTTCCATTCCCAGGCTAAGCATGAAGTAAAATTTCGAGTTTAGAAAAGCCTAAAAGTTTGGTTTGGTCGCTCCGCGAAGCGGAGCGGCCAAACCAAACTTTTAGGCTTTTCTAAACTCGAAATTTTACTTCATGCGCCACGCGTATAAAACTATGATTTCAAGTGAAGTTCAGAATATGCGACTGAAGCAGTATGCTAAACACGTCTATTCTGAACTTCAAATCAAGTCAGTGTTTAATACGCGTGGCGCATGAAGTAAAATTTCGAGTTTAGAAAAGCCTGAGAATTTGGTTTGGTCGCTCCGCTTCGCGAAGCGACCAACCCAAATTCTCAGGTTTTTCTAAACTCGAAATTTTACTTCATGCTTAGTCTGGGAGTGGATAACACTCGTTAAAAGCTTCAAGTTGAACTGAAGAAAAAACAACGAATGTCGGAAAATTTACTTCGAATGCATAAGTATACTTAAAACAAAAAGTCTCTGTAAATTTGTTTATTGTATAAAGGCTATAGAGTATAATAATATTTATTAAATAATAAACTATTTATAAACAAAACAGATTGTTTTGATTAAGTTATTGTGATTAACCCATTAATGCAAACGTAACATTATATATTTTTTTTCTAATTTTATATTTATTGAATAAAAAACTATTAGTGAAAACATAAGAGATTGCATTAATTAAGTAATTGTGATTAACTGACGTTATCAATTTTTTGCTTATTAAATTATTTAATACTTGAATTTGATACATTGTATTATTTCACCTGGCTTGAGAATGTGTGAAGAAAAATGTAAACATTTTGTTGTTTAAATATTTTGACTATTACTCATTTAACAAGTGTTGTTAAGTGTATTCCTGATTTCACAATATTTCAGTGTTTTATACGCGTGGCGCATGAAGTAAAATTTCGAGTTTAGAAAAGCCTGAAAATTTGAATTGGTCGCGTAGCGCTGCGCGCTACGTGACCAAACCAAATTTTAAGGCTTTTCTAAACTCGAAATTTTACTTCATGCTTAGTCTGGGAGTGGAAACACTCGTTTGAAACTTAAAATTGTACGCTTTTATAAAATCGATAAATGCCTGAAAATTTACAGCATGTACATCATGTACACTTCTGTGCAATAAAATTAAGCACAAGTCGTTTAACTATTTTTCACAATATTCTAGTTGTATAATTCGGGTCTGTGTAAATTGCCTAGCAGCAGTTTCAATAAATGATAAAACACCATCACTTTAAAATAATGCATTTATTAAAAATCCGAACAACAAAGACGAAATAGAAAACTATCTTCTATTTTATTTAGAATTCGAAATTTGAATTGTTGTCTAAATAACGCAGTATTTTGACACGAAGGAAATTGACATATTTACATATTCTTGTAACTAGAAAGCTTATCATGTCCGTTTTAAACGATAACATATTTTGTGTGCATAATTTTATTGCACAGAAGTGTATATTTAAAAAAAATCACGGGACTTATGTAATAAGTAATTCATAAAAATCATTTTAATTTTTAGAGTTCTCTTTGCTCTTGGAAAAGTTTTGGTGAATGCGCCGGGAATTTTATTTTTTGTAAACGTTTTACAGAAATAAATCGTTATAACAATCAAATGATTTGTGTTTCAATCTTAGTAATGATACTTTCAAAAGTTATTGTAACTTATTTATTTTCGTTAAAATATCATTAAACTGGAAAGAAATCTGTATTTGAGAAATGAGTGACAGATTTATTACTAGTTTTATGAAATCTTTACGAGTAAACAAAAGTCGTGTTTTTTCTTGCGAATCGCTAAAGCTCAAATTACTAAGATATTTCTAGAAAATCTTAGGAAAGAGATTTTACACGCGGTTTAGAAAATTGTAGATATACTCCCACTGAGCAAAAAACAAACAAATAACGTTATATCAACATTGTAGCAACATTAAACGTTGTTTTAATGTTGATGAAACATTACTTGAATGGATTTGCTCAGTGGGCTGAAACATTTTTCTTTTATGTATACATATCACCATGTCTACGCTGCAAATCATCAGACCATTGTCGTTCTTTAAAAGAGTTTAATTTAAAGCGTCCAAATCCAAATTCAGGCTTTTCTAAACTCGAAATTTTATTTCATGCGCCACGCGTATAAAACACTTAAAAATTGTGAAGCTTAAATAGTTCTACACAAAGAGTTGTCTAGAAGAGTACTGAGAAAAAAAGATTTAAATTATAGTTAAAAGTGGAAAACTTTTATTTAGGAAATAAATAATTTTTCTAATTGCGTTTTTGCAATCAATTTATTCGAACAAAAACTGTCTTGAGTTACAATAAAAAAAATAGTCTTTAGTTCAGTTTAAAACTTTAAACGACTGTTTTCCACTCCCAGACTAAGCATGAAGTAAAATTTTAAATTTAAAAAAGCCTGAACGTTTGTATATTTTCAAATTCCAGGTTTTCTAAGCTCGAAATTTTACTTTATGCGCCACGCGTATAAAACACTTAAATATTGTGAAGTTTAGAATAGTTCTAGACAAAGAATTGTCTAGAAGAAAAACTGAGAAAAAAAGAATAAAATTCGAATTAAAAGTGGACAACTTTTGTTGAAAGAAATGAACAATTTTACTAATCGAGTTCTTGCTATCAATTTATTCGAACAAAAACTGTCTTAGGCTAGAAAAAAAAAATAGTAGTTATTTGTGTTAAAACAAAACATTTACATTCTTCAACAGAAGAAGAGGTCTTCTAATACTGAGCCCTCCATGAAACATTTTTTTGCTTTACATTGATATTTTTATTAGGCAATTTTTAAACAGCAAGTTGCTTTTTTGAAACAATAAAATGTCAAAAAATCGATCGATGAGGCTAATAAATGTTGAAATTTCATCTTTACTTTCATGTCAATAAAACATTAGACTGTGCCAAAAAAAATCGACATTTTTTGATTTCGCTCTTCCTCTAGTATATGATTCCCCGTTCAAAATCCGGCGGGTTCCCAAAATCTGAAGTCAATCGGTTGATATTTAGAGGTGCATCAAGTCTAAAACGTGTTTTTAAAATTTTTTCCTCGATTTTCGAGAGGTTTTAGCTTACTGTTCCAAAATAACGGGATGTTTGACGCCTGAGACACATTATTACATTCCAATACAAAGTATTCAATTCGTTTCAGTCGCCAGATCTACTTTCGGAAAGATATATTGGCCAAAAAACCCATTTTTTAAGGCCTAAAAACCGTGACTTCAACTTTCAAGTTCAATAACTTCATATTTTTAGGTCCGCGATGCGTCAATTGTTGTTTGAACATAGTCTAGTATCACATAGCATTATTTGAATTCAAAATTCCAGAGAAAATCGGCCATCAGTTGAAATAATCTTCACTCGACGGAAAACACGCACTACTTGAAAATGGACCAAAATGACAAAAATTCAGATTGCAATAACTCAGCTGTGTTTAGTCGAAATTGTATGAATCTTTGAGTTCTAAATAGTTTGGGATCTTCCGTTTAATGGAATGCATATAGCGAAATCCATTCCACCACCTCCCACTCCAATAAGAAAAAACTTTTTCATGATTTTAACTTACAAAAAACAGCTAGTAGGTAGTGCCAACAAAATCGTGGTTTCAATCAAACAACAGAGTAATAAGTTTCAGTCATTTTCCTTTCAGTTCCCTAAAATGTCCAGTTTCTAAGATGATTTGGTGCAAAGTTATGAATTATTTCAAAAAAAGCTGCAACTTGCTCTTTTTTGGCCACAATTTTACCAATTTTGCACCATAATTGGCCGATTATCTCTGGAATTCTGAATTCAAGTAATGCTATGTGATACTAGACTATGTTCAAACAACAATTGACGCATCGCGGACCTAAAAATATGAAGTTATTGAACTTGAAAGTTGAAGTCACGGTTTTTAGGCCTTAAAAAAATGGGTTTTTTGGCCAATATATCTTTCCGAAAGTAGATCTGGCGACTGAAACGCATTGAATACTTTGTATTGTAACGGTTCGACCCTAGTTATTATACAAATTTATAATTTGTATTATTATTTACGTTGTGTTGTGTGTGTAGTAACCCTTTTATTTATTTACCAGGTTCGTTATTTGTGTCAATATGCATTATCGCAAATACTGTGTCTTTCTTCCCTTTTAATTTGACTAGGAGGATGTGTGGACAATAAATAAAACAGGATATGAGCTTAACGTATGCAAAGTTTATTGACCTTTTATGACATTTCTAATGAATTGGTATGTCTTATTTTATTTATATTCACAAAATACATTATCAAACGCTTGTGCTTAGAAGCCATGTGCATTTAGTTAAACTCAAAAAAAATGTATGACTCTACTTGTGGGAGCAAAATTAACTAGCCCCTGCATTTGCATTACGAGATGGGAAACCCACAAAAACCATCCCGGAGTTGTTAGCGAAGCATCTGTAGTATAATAATAATATCCCTTATATTTTGTTTGTAGTGATTTATTCCTTCCAATCGGCTTTTACGTATTTGTAAAAGAATTGGGAAATAATTCATTTTGTTTGTAGTGATTTATTTCTTCCAATCGGCTTTTACGTATTTGCAAAAGAATTGGGAAATAATTCATTTTGTTTGTACTGATTTATTCCTTCCAATCGGCTTTTACGTATTTGTAAAAGAATTGGGAAATAATTCATTTTGTTTGTAGCGATTTATTCCTTCCAATCGGCTTTTACGTATTTGTAAAAGAATTTGGAAATAATTCATTTTGTTTGTAGCGAATTATTCCTTCCAATCGGCTTTTACGTATTTGCAAAAGAATTGGGAAATAATTCATTTTGTTTGTAGCGAATTATTCCTTCCAATCGGCTTTTACGTATTTGTAAAAGAATTGGGAAATAATTCATTTTGTTTGTAGCGATTTATTCCTTCCAATCGGCTTTTACGTATTTGTAAAAGAATTGGGAAATAATTCATTTTGTTTGTAGTGATTAATTCCTTCCAATCGGCTTTTACGTATTTGTATAAGAATTGGGAAATAATTCATTTTGTTTGTAGTGATTAATTCCTTCAAATCGGCTTTTACGTATTTGTAAAAGAATTGGGAAATAAATCATTTGTTTGTTGGATTTTGCTCACTTTGTTTTACTTTGTCACCATGTTCACTCGTACTTACAGTTATTTCAATCTCAGTTTGAACTTACACTTAACTTCCCCTCGCCGTACTAAAATGATTGGGCTCTTTTTCCCTCTCGCGACTTCAGCTTCACTGTCCTTTTTCCCCATTCGCCTGATCTTTTATACGGCGATTAATTCGAAAATTTGGAGGTGGAAATCGGCTTCCACCGCTCGCGATTCTTCCCGGAATCCCTTCTCGTCTATCTAGTTCATTAACCCTTACTGCTGATCGTGTTTTATTTTTAGATCTCTCCTTCTAAAACCTACATATGCATTTTTCCCTCGCGCTCTTATCTTAATAACTTCAAGTGTTTCTGTCGCGTGCTTCCCTAACTATTCAACAAGAAAAATAAGCTGAAATCTCATTGAACTCGATTCCTAATGATAATAATGATAATTTTCTTTATACATTTTAGACGAAAATAATATTTGCACATGACCACCCTATGACCCATTACAGTATTGGAATGTAATAATGTGTCTCAGTCGTCAAACATCCCGTTATTTTGGAACAGTAAGCTAAAACCTCTCGAGAATCGAGGAAAAATTTTTAAAAACACGTTTTAGACTTGATGCACCTCTAAATATCAACCGATTGGCTTCAGATTTTGGGAACCCGCCGGATTTTGAAAGGGGAATCATATACTAGAGGAAGAGCGTAATAAAAAAATGTCGATTTTTTTGGCACAGTCTATAAAACATCTTAGCAGTTTTATATATCAATAAAAAACATTTTAAAATATTATTAAACTAGAAAGAAATCTGTCTTTGAGAAATGAATGACAGATTTATTGCTAGTTTTATGATATCTTTACGAGTAAAGAAAAGTCGTGTTTCTTCTTGCGAATCGCTAAAGCTCAAAATCCTAAGTATTTCTAGAAAATCTAAGAAAAGAGATTTTACATGCGGTTTAGAAAATTGTAGATATACTGAAATTGATTGAGGGATTTTTTCTTATAAGTATACATATCACCATGTCTACGCTGCAAATCATCGGACCATTGTTGTTCTTTAATAGAGTTTAATTTATAGCGTCCAAATCCAAATTCAGGCTTTTCTTAACTAGACATTTTACTTCAGGCGGATTTTTTTTATTGTAACTCAAGACAGTTTTTGTTCGAATAAATTGATTGCAAAAACTCAATGAGAATAATAATAATTATTATTATTATTTCCTAAATAAAAGTGGTCCACTTTTAACAAGAATTTAAATCTTTTTTTCTCAGTTTTTCTTCTAGACAACTCTTTTTTAGAACTATTTAAACTTCACAATATTTAAGTGTATATGAACTTCACAATAATTAAGTGTATAAAACACTTAAATATTGTGAAGTGTACACAGTTCTAAACTAGAAGAAAAACAGAGAAAAAAGTAATATATAAAATTACGAAAAAACTATTCGTGAAAATGCAAACAGTGTCTTAATTAATAAGACAATTTAAGACGATAAATATCCATTGAAACAACTACTTCCCGTGCAAATACACCTCTCATTTTATTTTCTCGAATTCAAATAGTTTTGAATTTGAATTTATCAGAGAAAAAAGATTTAAAAATTCTAGTTAAAAGTGGACAACATTTATTTAGGAAATAAATAATTTTTCTAATTGCGTTTTTGCAATCAATTTATTCGAACAAATACTGTCTTAAGTTACAATAAAAAAATAGTCTTTAGTTCAGTTTAAAACTTTAAACCAGTGTTTTCCACTCCCAGACTAAGCATGAAGTAAAATTTTAAATTTAAAAAAGCCTGAACGTTTGGATTTTTCCAAATTCCGGGTTTTCTAAGCTTGAAATTTTACTTTATGCGCCACGCGTATAAAACACTTAAATATTGTGAAGTTCAAAATAGTTCTAGACAAAGAATTGTCTAGAAGAAAAAATAGAAAAAAAATCGAATTAAAAGTGGACAACTTTTGCTGAAAGAAATGTCAATTTTAATAATCGAGTTCTTGCTATCAATTTATTCGAACAAAAACTGTCTTAGGCTATAATAAAATAGAATAGTCGTTATTTGTGTTAAAACAAAACATTTACATTCTTCAGCAGAAAAAGAGGTCTTCTAATACTAACCCTTATATGAAACATTTTTTCTAAGAATAATGTTGCTCCACATTGATATTTTTATTAGGCGATTTTTAAACAGCAACTTGCTTTTTTGAAACAATAAAATGTCAAAAAATCGACGAGGCTAATAAATGTTGAAATTTCTTCTTTACTTTCATGTAAATATTAGCACTTTTATATATCAATAAAAAACATTTTAACTTTGTATAACACTATCATATAAACCGGGTGTTGACTTGGCGGACGCAACATAGGCAATCGCATATTAATTTTAAAGTGTTCAAATATTGGCTTCCCTATTTATTTTAGAGACAAAACTTTTTTGTAGAGCGAAAAATTCTAAATTTATTAATGTTCACACTTAACACTTTTCGTTTCTCTAAGTTAAAATAATTAAGAAAAAGTAATGCGATTTTATATAAATAATGACATACCATGGAATTAATATCACAATTGCGGATGTTTCCTGTTTTTTTTTAAGTTCAATTTAAAGCTTTAAACAAGTGTTTTCCACTCCCAGACTAAGCATGAAGTAAAATTTCGAGTTTAGAAAAGCCCCGTGAAAATTTGTCGAGGGTCGCGTAGCGACCCGAGACAAATTTTCTGGGCTTTTCTAAACTCGAAATTTTACTTCATGCGCCACGCGTATAAAACACTAAAAAACTGTGAAATGTATGTATATTTGAACCTCACTTAACATCAGTGTTTTATACGCGTGGCGCATGAAGTAAAATTTCGAGTTTAGAAAAACCCAGAAAATTTGACAACTCTTTTTTAGAACTATTTAAACTTCACAATATTTAAGTTATATAAACTTCACAATAATTAAGTGTATAAAACACTTAAATATTGTGAAGTGTACACAGTTCTAAACTAGAAGAAAAACAGAGAAAAAAGTAATATATAAAATTACGAAAAAACTATTCGTGAAAATGCAAACAGTGTCTTAATTAAAAAGACAATTTAAGACGATAAATATCCATTGAAACAACTACTTCCCGTGCAAATACACCTCTTATTTTATTTTCTCGAATTCAAATAGTTTTGAATTTGAATTTGAATTTGTCTCGGGTCGCTGCCCGACCCTCAACAAATTTTCACGGGGCTTTTCTAAACTCGAAATTTTACTTCATGCTTAGTCTGGGAGTGGAAAACACTCGTTTAAAGCTTCAAATTGAACTTATTTAAAAATCAACAAATGTCAGAAAATTTAGAGCTAAAATAATTAAGAATAAGTATTGTGATTTTATAAAAATAATGACACAATGGAACTGATACAGTTGCGGATATTATCTGTTTTTTTTAAGTTCAATTTAGAACTTTAAATAAGTGTTTTCCACTCCCAGACTGACCATGAAGTAAAATTTCGAGTTTAGAAAAGCCCCGTGAACATTTTCTGGGCTTTTCTAAACTCGAAATTTTACTTCATGCACCACGCGTATAAAACACAGATTTCAACTAAAGTTCAAATATACATAAATTTCACAATATTTTACACTATACAAGAAAAATGACATTATTTTTATAAAATCATATTACTTTTTCTTAATTATTTTATCTGTTCATTTTCTGACATTTGTTGATTTTTAAATGAGTTCAATTTAAAGCTTTAAACGAGTGTTTTCCACTCCCAGACTAAGCATGAAGTAAAATTTCGAGTTTAGAAAAGCCCCGTGAAAATTTGTATCGGGTCGCGCAGTGACCCGAGACAAATTTTCTGGGCTTTTCTAAACTCGAAATTTTACTTCATGCGCCACGCGTATAAAACACTATAATATTGTCAAATTTATGTATATTCGAACTTCACTTAAAATCTGTGTTTTATACGTGTGGCGCATGAAGTAAAATTTCGAGTTTAGAAAAGCCCAGAAAATTTGTCTCGGGTCGCTGCGCGACCTTCGACAAATTTTCACGGGGCTTTTCTAAACTCGAAATTTTACTTCATGCTTAGTCTGGGAGTGGAAAACACTCATTTAAAGCTTGAAATTAAACTCATTTAAAAATCAAGGAATGTCCGAAAATTAACAGCTAAAATAATGAAGAAATAGTAATGTGATTTTATAAAAATAATGACATACCATGGAATTGATACAATTGCGGATATTCCCTGTTTTTTTTTAAAGTTCAATTTAAAACTTTAAACAAGTGTTTTCCACTCCCAGACTAAGCATGAAGTATAATTTCGATTTTAGAAAAGCCCCGTGAACATTTTCTGGGCTATTCTAAACTCGAAATTTTACTTCATGCACCACGCGTATAGAACACAGATTTTAAGTAAAGTTCAAATAAACATAAATTTCACAATATTTTAGTGTTTTATACGGGTGGCGCATAAAGTAAAATTTCGAGTTTAGAAAGGCACAGAAAATTTGTCTCGGGTCGCTGCCCGACCCTCGACAAATTTTCACGAGGCTTTTCTAAACTCGAAATTTTACTTCATGCTTAGTCTGGGAGTGGAAAACACTCGCTTAAGGCTTTAAATTGAACTCCTTTAAAAATCAACAAATGTCAGAAAATTAAAAAATAATTATAATATAAAATAATTAAAAAAAAAGTAATGTGATTTTATAAAAATAATGACAGTTTTTTTGTATAGTGTAAATCATTTCAAAAACATTTACTTTAATCAAGTGACCTTTTGCCAATTTGACATCCGCAGTTGTTTCAATTCCATGGCATGTCATTATTTTTATAAAATCACATTATTTTTTCTTAATTATTTTAACTTAGAGAAAGTTAAAGTGATAAACGTTAACACGAATGAATTCACAATTTTTCACTCTACAAGAGAGGTTAATACATTTTGTTTCTAAAATAAATAGGGAAGCCAAAATTTGAACATTTTAAAATGTACATGGGATTTCCTATGTTGCGTCCATCAAGTCAACACCCGGTATATATATTTGAAAGTAATAAATTGTTTTATTTATATAAAAGTGAATAAAATGTCAGTTTACTGTCACTTAAATGGATCTGCAACTTTACAATTTGTTATTTTTAACCCGGCATCTGATAGGTGGATGTATATTACTGTTTCGACAGGTGGGGTCTGAGAAACTCTACTCAAAAATTTAGTCTTACAAATGTCTGTTAGGATTTTCGACTTCCAATATGTTTTAATTATCTGTATCTGTATCTGCTTAGATTGGAGTATACTCAAATCATATAATGATGTCAATAAAATGGTTACCAAGTTCTATGTTATAATTTACTCTGCTCTCTACAAACATGTTCCAACATATGAATCGAACAAACAGAATTATCCACCGTGGTTTACGACGGAAATCAAATCAAACCTAAATTCCAAAGTTTATAATAGACATATGTGGCTGAAGACCAAAAACCCATATTTTTTCAAGAATTTAAAAGATTGCGAAATCTAATTAAACAAGAAATATCTGAAGCGTATACCATATTCATACACACTACTGAAACCAACCTAAAACAAAATCCTTCTGACTTATGGAAGTTCGTCTCTACCAAACGTGGAACTACTCGAATCCCTAATGAGGTACACAATGACAACGAAGAATTTACTAATCCCAATGACATAGTTAATGGATTTGCTGATATATTTAATAGTCATTTCAATCCTATTTCAAATCCCATACTGTGCAACGAGTCAACTGTGTATCCGCCAATTCTGATTATTAATGTAGACGAATCTCAACTTATTAATATAATGTCACGTTTTCGAAATAAATTTACCACTGGTGATGATAAAATACCCAGTTTTTTAATTCGCGATTGTAGATTCACCTTCGCCAGTCCATTGTGTTCGGTTTTAAATTTCTCAATAGCTTCATGCCAGTTCCCCAACATGTGGAAACGTGCTAGACTATGTCCCGTTTTCAAGAATGGCGACAAATCCCATCTTCGTAACTATCGTCCAATATCGATCCTTTCTAACTTTGCAAAAATCTTTGAGATTGTGCTGCACAATGACATATTTAAATGTGTGGGCTCCTATATATCACAATATCAACACGGATTTATGCCGGCTAGATCTACAACAACAAATCTGGCGACAGTCTCCCAATACTTGGCTGATGCCCTGGATGCTCGTGGTGAAGTTGACGTTATCTACACTGACTTTTCACGCGCCTTTGACTCAATTGACCATGAGCTTCTAATTCATCGTCTTAGCCTGTTGGGTGCGGTCCCTGCGGTCACCAAACTTCTTCGGTCTTACCTACTTAATCGTTCCTGTTATGTACTTTACAATGGTTTTAAATCCTACGAATTTCTCCTACCACTGGTGTTCCGCAGGGCTCTTGCCTAGGACCCCTCCTATTTAACATTTTTATTAATGATCTATTAGGCATGTTTACGTGTCCTGTTTTGGCATATGCTGACGATCTCAAAATATATCTTACCATAAAATCCGTACAGGACGTAGACATTCTACAATCAAATTTAAACATTATTGCTGATTGGTGTAAAAGAGTCAATTTAATACTTAATGTCAACAAATGTTGTGTGGTAAGCTATTCTCGCACCCATACTTCAATTGAATCAAATTATCAAATCGATGGAATGTCTCTGTCCAGATGTAGCACTTTCAAGGATCTAGGAGTTACATTTGATAACCAACTCTCTTTTAAACCTTATATTGACTCAGTCCGAACAAATGCGTCTAAGGCCATGGGATTTATTCTACGTATTAGCCGCGACTTTTCCAATGTTGATGCTATTAAATCTCTATATTCCGCCTTCCTACTGAGTAAGTTGGAATATAACAGTTTAATCTGGTTTCCTATTTATGCTAGTCACTCTCTTGTGTTGGATCGTCTTCACCGTCGGTTTTTAAAATTTCTCTCTTTTAAACTTGACCACTCTTATCCTCCGATTGGAATTTCGAACGATGAACTTCTTCAGCGTCACCAATTCGAATCCCTCGCCGACAGAAGAACTTTGAGACGTGCCACGTTTATGAAGAAACTCGTAGATGGGAAAATCGACTGTCCAGAAATTCTCGCAAGGGTTCCGTTTAATGTCCCTGTGAAGTCTACACGGTTTTCATCAACATTCCGCTTACCAACGGCGCGCTCTAATGTGTTGCAGCGTTCACAAGTGACTGTGTTGTGCCAGTGCTCCGAAAAATTATTCAACGATATTTTTATTCAATAAATCATACTATCCTGTAATATGTATTCACTGTTCACGAACTTACATGTATCTTTCCTTTTCTTATTTATTCAAATTTTTGTTCTGTAATTGGGTTTATCCTGTTGGACAATAAAGTTATTATTATTATTATAAAGTTATTATTATCTGTAGAATCAAACACAAATTGTTTAAATATAACTTTAAATTCATTATAGGATTACATCTAAAATCGATTTTAACCAAATTGGGCATGATTTCAGGTATTGAGGGTCTACCTGTGACCCCCCGTGTCAAATGCCATTCAAAAATTGCGGAATAACAAGAAGTTTAAATAAAAATGTATTTGCTTCATTATTAAAAGTATGCAACCCATTTTGTCTGTAATAAAATTAAGCTGTCTATCACAAAAGACCATTCATACTTTATCAGCTCAAGTAATCATTCAAAAATAACTTCTAAAATCCCTTTGATTTCCTCTATAATAAACTGTCATTATTAGTTTATTAAGCGAATATTTTTTGCGTTGAATCTTTACTTTAATCAGCACAACCATGTTGATAGACAATCAAATATTTCACGTTGTCAAAGTGTTGAACAAGGTCAGCCATTTTCGAACATCAGCTGTTTCTAGCCGGTTCGTGTCAACAGCGATGTCCAAAAAGGCGCTCGTATTTTTGGCCCCCGGGGCCGAAGAAATGGAATTCGTCATTTCTGTCGATGTGCTACGCAGAGGAGGTGTAAGTTTTGTTCGATTGTAATTAAAATCATGTACCTATCTAATTTGATAATTTTGGAGGTTATCTAACAAATAAAAAAGCCAAAACGTACATATACAGGGTTTCTCAGACCACCCGTACCAGCCTTTTATTTCGACAACGCTTGGTCGAATGTGACTGGGACAAAAAATTTTATTACCAAAGTGTACCCAAGGAATCCACTAATGAATTTATTTTTTACCGGAATAATCCGGAAGTACCCGGAACCGGAAGTAACTTTAAAATTTCAAATGGCAACATAGGTCGAGTATGGTATTAATTGATAGGTCTTTTTAAAAGAAACAACTTTTATTAAAATGTTTTTTTAATATTTTGCATATTTACAAAAATAAACTAAAAAAACTAAATTGAAAATTAGTTAACCATTCAACACTCAATTTTCTCAAGTATGCTTTGCTCTTTTGTTATGTCAAAATAATTGATGTTCGTGAATATTTGAAGTAAAATAAATTATTATTATCAAAGTATTGAATGTGTCAACATGGTTTTTACAAACCTCGAAGGTTTTGATATGCTGATATTAGGTGAAAATGCAGACCAATTATTTGGTTTCCTAAAATACCACACGTGTTGATTATCAACTTCTCTTAACCAATGATGGTTTTCATTACTCCAGTAGTGAGCATTCTGTAAATTAACAACTCCGTTCCTTTTGAATGTCGCCTCATCTGTCCATAAAATTTTGTAATGGAAATTATCATTTTTATGAGACATCTATTCACAAAAATTCAACCTATTTTGAAAATCCCGCTCTTCAAGTTTCTGGTGTAAAGAGATATGGTGTAGATCGAATTTGTTTGTTTTTAAAACTCTCCAAGCAGTAGAGCGACTTATTCCAGCATCGATTTCAATTTTTCTAGTCGAGATGTTCGGGTCCAGAGCAATTGCTGCAAGAATATCTGGTGCTCTTTCATCTTGTACACGTTTTCTGATACTTCGACCGTTGTTGTGGCTGGGCTGTAGCTTACTGTCTTAACTCATTCTGCAAGGCGCCGAAAAACATTTTTTGACTGGCTCGTTGAGGGTATCGCTCAACATAAATTCGCTCAGCAGCACGATAGTTTTGGCCGCATTCACCTAATATCATCATCATATCAAAACCTTCAAGGTTTGTAAAAACCATGTTGACACATTCAATACTTTGATAATAATAATTTATGTTACTTCAAATATTCACGAACATCAATTATTTTGACATAACAAAAAAGCAAAGCCTACTTGAGGAAATTGAGTGTTGCATGGATAACTAGTTTTTAATTTAGTTTTTTTTGTTTATTTTTGTAAATATGCAAAATATTAAACAAACATTTTAATAAAAGTTGTTTCTTTTAAAAAGACCTATCAATTAATACCATACTCGACCTATGTTGCCATTTGAAATTTTAAAGTTACTTCCGGTTCCGGGTACTTCCGGATTATTCCGGTAAAAACTAAATTCATTAGTGGATTCCTTGGGTTCACTTTGGTAATCAAATTTTTTGTCCCAGTCACATTCGACCAAGCGTTGTCCAAATAAAAGGCTGGCACGGGTGGTCTGAGACACCCTGTATATTGTAATCATAATGAATAGACAAGCCAAAATATAAATATTGTTATATCATAATGTTCATTTTCAATTAACAAATATTATTGCAAGTAGAGTAATAATGCCTTTACACTTGTTTGTATATTTTCAGCTGAAACTTTTTGCTGCGACATTTTTCAATAATACGTTGCATTTGCAAACAACAAAATGTTAGTTTAAAGCAGTGCTCCCAGATTTGATTTTTCGAGATTTACTTGAATGCAAGCATATTTCTTTATAATTCTATAACTTGTAAAAATTTTAAAAAAGTTTACATTTTGTCATTAATTTAGATTCTACTAACGTAATTATATCTCTATGCAAATTGATTATATTTTGTCCAATTTATTTACAGGTGATTAAACGTAAGTGTATTCTAAACTTCACTTGAAATCAGTGCGTTGTACCCTTGTCGCATGAAGTAAAATTTCGAGTTTAGAAAAGCCTGAATTTAGATTTAGACGCTGTGCATCCAATTCCAAACGTTCAAGCATTTCTAAACTCGAAATTTTACTTCGTGCTTAATCTGGAAGTGGAAAACACTCGTTTTAAGCTTCAAATCGAACTCTTTTCAAAAAACAACGAATTGTGGAACATTTACAACTCATTCACCACGATACGTAAATTGAAAAGAAAAAACCCCTGTATGAAAAACTCTTTGAGATATTTAACTTTTCATTTTATGTGACTTCAACATATCAAATTTACTTTATTTAAAAGAAAATCGTGCCTAGATGTTTTAATTACCTACAAAAACAAAACAAAAACTTACAAATGTGATTTTATCGTTTTTTTTGCAAACATTTGTTGGTGATTCTTAATTTTAATTAAATGAACCAAAAATTATTATTAAATTAAATGAAATATTAAATTAGGTACAAGGCCGGGTTATCGGGGTTCAACTCGAAATTTTAATTTATGTAAGTAAAAGCGGCCCTGTAAGCAATAACATTATTTTTACTATTAACCTCCCCCCCGATTTTTTTTCTGGCTACGGTCTTAATTAGCTAACTATTTAGTTTGATTTCATACTTTGATATCTTCATATTTATTTAAGTGCACAATAATATTGGAACGAGTGTTTTCCACTCTTTGATTAAGCATAAAAATGTATAGAGTCATATTATGGATAAGGAAAACCCAACAACATGAGTTACGTGACATTGATAATGTTAAATTTATGCAAATGCAACTACAAGAAAAACGTTTTTTCTTATAATTAACAACACCTCAAATCGTTTACTTAATTTAATTATTAACACGTTTACATCATTACTTGTAAACTTTTATATAAAATTTATTCCGAAATAAACATGTCCATGAATTTTGTTCCGCTAGACTGGCTAACTAGTATGTTGTGCGGCCCTCGAAACATTTTAAGTAGGAATATTGGCCTTAGAAGCAATTTGGGTTAGCCAGCCTTGGTCTACCTTAAGAATTTTACATTTTTTTTTCTTTTAAATTGCGATCAAAAATTGTATTTTAATCTAGTTATGGTATATTTAATTTAAAAACACTTAAATTGTTTCACTGATTAATATACCTTAAACAGATTCAAAAATGTTCCACTACGGGTTAAGTGAAAAATTAAATCACGCTGGTTTTGACCGTTACTAACTTGTAATCCATATCAAAATCACATAGTAATAGTTTCATTTAATTTTGGGAAATCAAATATTTTTAGGTTGATGTAACTGTAGCTGGTCTTCCGGACAAAAACCCAGTAAAATGCAGCAGAGGAATTGTCATCAATCCAGACATAGACGTAAACGAAGCCGAACAAAAAGGGCCTTATGACGCAATTGTTTTGCCAGGAGGTCTGGGCGGCTCAAAAGCGATGGCGGAATCCAAAATTGTTGGAAATTTATTAAAGGAACAGGAAAAGAATGGAAAAATTATCGCTGCTATTTGCGCAGGTTAAAGAAAACAAACAAACAGTTTTTATGAGTTTTGAAACATATCCTTAGTATAACTTAAAATCATTTTACAACCTTGTAACAAAAATTAAATGTTAACAAGAGTATGATCTCGAGATCATATTGTAACAATATAGAATTAAAATATGAAAATAATTATTGAAAACATGTTTGTATTCTATATTAAATTATTGTATCAAGATTCAATGTGAATACAAATCTTTTCTCAATAACGATTTTTATATTTTAATTCTATATTGTTACAATATGATCTCGTCTTAATATTTAATTATTGTTACAAGATTGTAAAATTGGCATTTATACAATTTCTAATTACTACTAAAGTAAAAACATACAAAACAGTATTATAATTAAAAGAAAATTTAACATAAAGAAAAATTGAATTTGTCAATAGTTTGCAGAATATTTACAAAATATAAAAAACGAATTAAAATTAATATCGACTTTCTACAAAAATTTTGTCTCATTGAGACGTCTCCAAATAGTCATTGAAACAACTTCACTCGCCCTAGTTTTGTGCACCTGTTTCGACGACACACTTCGACATTGCTGTAAGTTTCCTGTTTATTTTAACATTTTTTGTATGGAAAGTCTAAAGCATAGCTATAATGATGAGGGATTAATCTCGAAACGCGTCTATAGATAGCTTAAGACAATTAATATTCATTCCCTGTCATTTTTTCAATTTATTTCAATTTCCTGTTGTTTCATTTAGTTTAGTGAGAGAATAATTTGACCTGATGTTGCATTTTGCATATAAATTATGCATAAAACAGTTAAGCTGTCGTGTAATTCAAATATTCATTGTATAATTCAATATTTGTCGCGGTATTAGCTCGAGAGGTAGTTGTTTCAATAAATATTTGGAGATGTCTCAATGAGACAAAATTTTTGCAGAAAGTCGATAGTAATTATAATTCGTTTTTTATAGTATTATAATTATTATTTTTACGGCCAGTTTCATAATAATTGGGTTAAAGTGACTTTAATAAAAGTCGACTTTAAATATTGATGGGGTTCACAAACAGTTCCCAATCTGACTTTGGGAAAAGTCGACTTTAAGGTAACGAATATAGGTTGGTAACGCTTTTTTATAGTGATTTGTATTATATAATGTTGCATTACTGTCATTTTGATTATTTATATTTCAATTATGTCATTGAAAATGTCACAACAAACAATAAGTAAAAATAATAGAGGTATTAATTTTACAAACAAAGAGGAAATATTTTTAGTTCAACCTCTTAAAAACATCGAGGAAAATTTAGTGCAATAAAACATGAATGAATTTTCGATTTTGGAAAAGGTAAAACGTCTTTAATTAATTTGCATTAAATTATTTGCTGAATTGGCTGAATGTACCAGTTAACGAAATAAAATATATTTAATTAATTAGCCTGCTCGATTATTCGATTAAAACCTTTTCTTTATTTTGGTACAGTGTTATTAGCATTGCCTTTGATTATCGAAATTTTGGAAAAAAATCAGTAGCTCTATTCACTGTTTTTCTTTTAATCACAGTATCTTCTTCGTCGATTGAAGAATTACTATCCAAAATGTGATTCAGTCTTCTAGTTCTGTGAAATTAATGGCCCTTGCTTCGCAGCCCTGTCGAACACGCGATTAGTTCTTTTTAACATTTGACAACATTTTAAGATTAGTTTTAAAGCCGGCTTTATCTATTTAAAGTGTCAAATAGCCGATATTTACTTTAAAGTCGACTTTTACTTTAAATTTGCACAATGAAAAGAATTTAACGCTAAAGTAATTTAAAGTAGCTTTAACTTAATTATGAAACCGGCCGTTAAACTTAGAAAGGGTACAATAGATACAATATTGACATGTATTGAATATCTATATTGAATTATACCAACTATACAATATTGTACTTGTATTGAATAATCATATTGAACGGTCTAGGACGTTTCATCGCCGCCGATTCATCGCCACCGATTCATCGCCGCCGTTTCATCGCCGGGCCAGTTCATCGCCGGCCGTTTCATCACCAGGCCTGTTCATCGCCAATATTTTTATAAAATAAATTTTGAAAGAAAGATCATATCTAATGATATAATTTCAAATATTATCCAATTCTGGAAATTGTCCACTAATTTAATATTAGGTTTTATAACCAAGTAATCGTTACTCAAACTTAATAAAATTCGAATGAGAATCCTGTCATTTTTTGATATATGTCATTGAGTGCAATTCAGATTAAGGTTTACTATTCGCAAGTATGGAAACACAAATTTTGACCAAAAGAGGGAAATAAAAGTTTATCCACGGAGGACATATGTATATTTTTGACAAAAACAGTAAGTCTGACCAATGTGTTAAATTTTGGCGGTGTGACCACGTAGGACGTATCCTAACCTATCCTAACCTATCCTAACCTATCCTAACCTATCCTAACCTATCCTAACCTATCCTAACCTATCCTAACCTAACCTATCCTAACCTATCCTAACCTATCCTAACCTATCCTATCCTAACCTATCCTAACCTATCCTAACCTATTCTAACCTATCCTAACGTATCCTAACCTATCCTGACCCTTCCAAACCTATCCTGACATATCCTACCGCAATTGGCCTGGCGATGAACTGGCCTGGCGATGAACTGGCCTGGCGATGAAATAGCCGACGATGAACTGGCCCGACGATGAACTGGCCAGGCTATGAACTGGCCCGGCGATGAAACGTCCCATTCCCCATATTGAAGGATGAATCATATTTATTGTTGATACAATATTGTACATTAATTGAATATCTATTGTTGAGTAATCAATTATGATTCTGGATTTATACAATATTATATCTATTCGGGATAAATCATGTTTTCTTTTATGAATTAGCTCCGACTGCGCTGAAAGCTCATGGAATCTGTTTCGGCAAAAGCCTCACATCTTACCCTTCTGTCGAAGCGGATTTGATTGAAGGGGGGTCTTACACCTACAAACAGGACATAGTTGTGGCCGATGGTGCGTTGATTACGAGCCGCGGGCCAGGGACGGCTTACAATTTCGCCTTGGCGATCCTCGAGCAACTCGCCGGGAAAGAAAAGGCTGCTGAAGTAGCCAAAGGAATGTTAGTAGATATGTAAAAAAAAACGAGATCTCACGTTGTTAATGTAATAATTTTTTTGGCTGGTAAATAAAGTTTGTATGTTTATTGAGTGGATTGTTTTGTTTTATTTATTTTATAATTCTTTTTTTAATAGAGTTAAATTTGAAGCTATAAAGCAGTGTTGTGCACTCCCAGGTTAAGCATGAAGTAAAATTTGGTCGCTCCACGAAGCGGAGCGGCCAAACCAAATTTTCAGGCTTTTCTAAACTCGAAATTTTACTTCATGCGCCACGCATATAAGACGCTGGTTTCAAGTGAAGTTCACTTGGTCATAATATTTTGGAGTTTTCAGTGTTTAATACGCGTGGCGCATTAAGTAAAATTTCGAGTTTAGAAAATCCTGAACGCTATTAGTAAAACTGTTAATTTCTTTAACAAAAGTTGTCCACGTTTAATTAGAATTTTAATCCCATTCTCTCAGTTTTTCTTCAAGACAACTCAGTGTCTAAAAGGACACCCAAGTTCTTTTTTCTCTGTATTTCTTGTAGACAACTCTTTGTCAACTATTTTGAACTTCACAATATTTAAGTGTTTTATACGCGTGGCGCATGAAGTAAAATTTCGAGTTTAGAAAAGCCTGAAAATTTGGTTTGGTCGCTCCGCTTCGCGGAGCGACCAAACCAAATTTTCAGGCTTTCCTAAACTCGAAATTTTACTTCATGCTTAACCTGGGAGTGGAAAACACTCGTTTTATGCTTCAAAATGCATTCTTAAGAAAAACGTATGCATGTGTATACCTAAAAGAAAAATTCCCTGTATGTATATTACACACAATTACACCAGTGGCGAATTCAACTCTTGGTTCTTTACCTACCAACAAGAAAAATTGTCTATATAGCAAAAAAAGCTTAACTTTTATAAAAAGTAACATATAATTAATAGAAATTGCCAGATCTAGGGGGGCGCACGAAGTAAAATTTTGACTTTAGATCAGCCTGAACTCAATTAGTAAAATTTTTCATTTCTTTAAACAAAAGTCCACTTTTAATTAGAATTTTAATCCTTTTCTTTCAGTTTTTCTTCTAGACAACTCAGTGTCTAGAAGGACACCCAAGTTTTTCATCCAGAATATGATTTTCTTCTCTGTATTTCTTTTAGACAACTCTTTGTCTAGAACCATATTGATCTTCAAAATATTTAAGTGTTTTATTCGCGTGGCGCATGAAGTAAAATTTCGAGTTTAGAAAAGCCTAAAAATTTGGTTTGGCCGCTCCGCGCTTTGCGCTACGCGACCAGACCAAATTTTCAGGCTTTTCTAAACTCGAAATTTTACTTCATGCTTAACCTGGGAGTGGAAAACACTCGTTTTATGCTTCAAAATAAATTCTTAAGAAAAACGTATGCATGTGTATACCTAAAAGAAAAATTCCCTGTATGTATATTACAAAAAATTACACCAGTGGTGTATCCAGCTCTTGGTTCTGTACCTACCAACAAGAAAAATTGTCTATATAGCAAAAAAAACTTAAGTCATAAAAAGTAACATATAATTAATAGAAATCGCCAGATCTAGGGGGGCGCACGAAGTAAAATTTTAACTTTAGATCAGCCTGAACTCAATTAGTAAAATTGTTCATTTCTTTTAACAAAAGTTGCCCACTTTTAATTATAATTGTAATCCTCTTCTCTCAGTTTTTCTTCTAGACAACTCAGTGTCTAGAAGGACACCCAAGTTTTTCTTCCAGAATATAATTTTCTTCTCTGTATCTCTTTTAGACAACTCTTTGTCTAGAACTATTTTGAACTTCACAATATTTAAGTGTTTTATACGCGTGGCGCATGATGTAAAATTTCGAGTTTAGAAAAGCCTGAAAATTTTGTGAAATTTTACTTCATGCTTAGCCTGGGAGTAGAAAACACTCGTTTTATGCTTTAAAATGAATTCTTAAGAAAAACGTATGCATGTGTATACCTGACAGAAAAATTCCCTGTATGTATATTACATATAATTACACCATAATATAATATATATAATCTATATAGCAAAAAAGCTTAGTCTTTTAAAAAGTAACATATAATTAATAGAAATCGCCAGATCTAGGGAGGGCGCATCAAGTAAAATTTTGACTTTAGATCAGCCTGAACTCAATTAGAATAATTGTTCATTTCTTTTAACAAAAGTTGCCCACTTTTAATTAGAATTGTACTCCTTTTCTCTTAGTTTTTTCTTCTAGACAACTCAGTGTCTAGAAGGACACCCAAGTTTTTCTTCCAGAATATAATTTTCTTCTCTGTATTTTTTTTAGACAACTCTTTGTTTAGAAGTATTTTGAACTTCCCAATATTTAAGTGTTTTATACGCATGGCGCATGAAGTAACATTTCGAGTTTAGAAAAGCCTGAAAATTTGGTTTAGCCGCTCGAGCGACCAAACCAAATTTTCAGGCTTTTCTAAACTCGAAATTTTACTTCATGCCAAGGGTAGACAATGCTTATGGGAGAACTGGATTCCGAGTTTTCGAGGATAGAAAAGGAGAGACTGTAGTCGGGAAGTGGGTCCATCTACTTATGAATAGAGTAAACGTAGAAGTATTCTAGAGAAAACTGCTCCGGTTGCGTCTACACACACACACAAACGCGCTCGCTCTTATTTCGTCGTGTAATTTGATCCCGTCTACACCACTTCTACGATGATAAATTTGATGACCTTCAGAAAAAATAAACTGTTCCGAAACATTTCTTTTATTTTCAGATTTCCAGCGTGTTCGAAATTATGGACTTTGGGAATCAGATATATTTAAAAAGCTCCTAAATAAACCTAAAATTTAACTAAAAATCAAAAAATTAAATTCAATGAGTTTACATTAAAGAATTCATTTGATATTATTTTTATCTTGATTGTTTTTTTTTCTTCATAAATTCAGTTAAAACTTTGGTATGTACCAAATTTGGCAAATAATTTATATTATTGATTAGTTATACAGAGAGTTTTTGAAGTATAAATAACTCAATATACAGAATACACTGTACATTTTTCTGGGCTTTTCTAAACTCGAAATTTTACTTCATGCGCCCCTCGCACAAAACACTGATTTTACGTGAGGTTCAAATATACTTAAATTTCACAATATTTTAGTGTTTTATACGCGTGGCGCATGAAGTAAAATTTCGAGTTTAGAAAAGCCCGGAAAATTTGTCTCGGGTCGCTGCGCGACCATCGACAAATTTTCACGGGGCTTTTCTAAACTCGAAATTTTACTTCATGCTTAGTCTGGGAGAGGAAAACACTCGTTTAAAGCATCAAATTGAACTCTTTTAAAAACAACGAATATCTACAGATTTAAAGATAATAAGGTGAATTTGAAATATGTATACTTTAAAGGAAAACTTCCTGTATATGAACTGTTGTTGACGAATAATAACATTTATTATCACCACAAAAAGTCTATTCGAAAATATTTCTTTTATTTTGAGATTTCAAGCTTGTTCCAAATTATGAAATTCGGGAATATATTTTATAAAAACAAATTTACAATGAAATTTACAATTCTAAAATATATTTTCAGCGTTTTTAGTTATTTAATATATTTTTAATAAAAAAATTGTTAAAATTATTAGATTAATCGATTATTGTTTCAAATATTCATAATTTGTATAAATAAACAAAGTCATTTTACAATGAAAAAATGTAAAATATGTTTCCAACATTTTTAGTTATTATATATATTTTTAATAAAAACGTGTTTAAAAAATAATAGATTTTTAATATATATGTTATTAAACATTTTTTATTTAAAAGTTAGATAGATACAAAAATCTTTTTACAATGAAAAAATCAATTTGAAAATGTTTGATGGGTGTTTTAATTGGAATTGATAATAAAATAACAGAAATTATTTCAATAAAATAGATAAATTATTTACGAATACACAAAACTAAAAACATAGAAATATAGATTCATATAAACATTCATATATACAAAAAACTAACAAACATTAAAAAACTATATTAAATATACAAATAACTATATTCTTATTTATTAACGATATTTTAGAAGCAGTTTTTTCGTTTTTTGTTTATTCAGTAATAATTATACAGAATAGATCGAAGTGTAACACAAAATCAACAGAATATATTTTAAATAATAAGCCAACAAATCAACACCTCATCATTTGCTTGTTTAATTTCATGACACTCCGGTTTTTAAAAATGCAATAAATAGCAAAGCTCGGTGTGTATATTTTTACTCTAACCAAATGAATATCATAATTTCCCTGAAATAATTAGCGAAGATAATATTTTAATTTTGAGAAAGTAACATTAAAAGTGCTACGTTCCGTTTCATCCATTTACACTCTGAATAACGTGTATGAATATCGAATTAACTTTTTTCCTTGACTATTTTCTTTTTGGACAATATTCATTATTTTAGTGGGGATAGCTTTATAGAAGCTATGAAAAATCAAATTCTTCCAAGTGATATAGCTGTTTTTACCTATTTGTAGGCATTTTTTCGACCACGTTTTTATTATGGTGTATACCCTCAAGTATTGCGACCAGAACAATACCACTGCAACTTACAGATAATCCGCAACCTTCTAAAAACCATAAATATTTTGGGATTTATAAAGATTATTTACTGTTGACACATTTAATCCGTATCCGCAGAATCCAATTCAGTAATTTCTTATCATGTTTTTCACTAACCGATATTTTAGTTAGACACTTTTTGATCGGGTTTTCTTAAATCATTTTGAATTATTTTTACTTACCTATTTAGTCTGTAACATAATCCCATCGGTACCTTTTGTAAATGTAATCTCACTAAGAATAAAACCATTGAAATAATTGAATTAACCTGTCATACAAAACGTAAACTGGAAATAGAGTATTCAATAATTTTTGCAATTACACTTCTCAGAGAAAATCTATTTTACTTATTCTATTAAATGACATCTTGTTGTTTTCTAAATGTTTTTGATTATCATCACTTAACGAGACTTTTCAACATATTTCAATATTTGAGCCAATTATCTCAAAAATTAGGGATAACACTTGTTTCTGATTCCTGGGACTCTAAAACGTATATTTCCCTACAAAAAAAGATAGCCATGAGGTCGGTAACAATCATTAAAATGTAAAATTTATAATGTTATTTATGTGACTAATTACTTGATTTAACAAGTTTGTTTGTTTCGCAGTTTTTGATAATATTCTCAATTATAAAGTTTCATGATTTTTATATAATTTGTACTTTCTCTATATAACATTTCGTGTATCTCGGGAAGTATTGAGAATATCGAAAAATATTTCTGCTTATTCTTTTTTAAATTATCCCCATGCAGCCGCACGACGGATGCCATAAATTTTAATCCAAAAATTAGGTAGCATTTTAGTGCCCGCTGAGTGTTGTCGGTGTTGGTCAAATGGCACACAATAAGCGTTTATAAAATTTCAATCGGAAAAGTACAAGTTGATCATGTAACAATCGTTCAAAGTAAACGGATAATTAAAGTAGTCAGTGCAAAAACCACAAATTTCTGAAACTGTTAATATTTATTAAAAGTATGGTTCATTTAATAAAATACGCATCGTGATTAAAATATATACTGTGTCCATTTTGGGATCTGATTTTTATCTTTTGCAGAATAAACACTCATGTTGAATTGCATTATTGCTTTGTGTTTTAATGAATTTGATGCCAAACACTGACTTTTCGTAGCAACTACTGTTTTGACGATTTTATTTTTGTATAACCGTTCACTATTTTCAAGCTATATTTCAAATTAAACTGAGGAGAACTCAAAAATAATACCTCGAAAATACTGCTAGTAGGTAAAGAAATGATTTTAATTTTATCGTAATCGTTTTCGTTCAATAAGCGATACAAACTCAAATTCCATTTACATTGGAAATCTTTACATGAAACATACAATGCGCCTTGAAACGGGACACATAGTATATTTAATACTATTTTAACCCATTAACGGCCAAGCAATTTTAACTTTAAAAGTTAATTTTAATTAAAATTCTACACTTCTTTTTGTGATTTCTATGAATTACATACTGTGAATTTTTTCTTTAAATACACATAATGTATACGTGAATTTAATAAAAAGTTAAAAATTATAAATAGTTTATTATTATATTAAAGTGATAATGGATTTTCAAAAAAATTAGTGCCTTAACAATGTAATGTATACGCTGTCAATGTTCAGGCATTCGTCGATTTTATATAAAAACGTGCAATATGAAGTTAAGAACGAGTGTATCCACTCCCAGACTAAGCATGAAGTAAAATTTCGAGTTTAGAAAAGCCTGAAAATTTGGCTCGGGCGCGTAGCGAAGCGGAGCGACCGAGCCAAATTAGGCTTTTCTAAACTCGAAATTTTACTTCATGCGCCACGCGTATAAAACATTGCAATATTGTGAAGTATTTATAATACACTTTAAATAACAAAATATTGAAATTTTTCTTGGTATATTTTCAATTCAGGTCAAATAATATAATATATCAAATAAACTTATTTAGTAACTTAATTATCAAAAAATAATAATGTTGCGTGTATGCATCAACGGCGCTTAATGGTTAAAAACTTCAAACGGTAATAATTCAATAACTAAAAAAAAAAAAAATGACTTAACTGCAATTTGCACTGACCCCTTTAATTAAAAAAGAAACCCTTATTGATCAGTAGATTTGATCTGATCAATAGGAGTGATCTGATTAGTTAATAAAATGATAAGTTGATGTATTTGTTTTACTTTTTATCAAAAGTTAAATAGTTTTGTATTTTAAGTTTCTTGTACAAAATAAATAATTCTTAATGAATTTTACATCGTTCACATATAATTTCATAAAATCTATTCTCTAATAACGCAGAAAATAAAATTGTAGAAGGAAACGCATGAATGAATGTAACACGCATCCTTAGCTCGTTAAAAGAAAAAAAAACGTGTTTTCAAAATTGAAAAATCAACATCTGGAATATGATACAACGAGAAGCGCGGAATAGAGGGAGAAAGAAATTGTCTCTCTCTCACTCTCTCTCTCTCTGAGATTTGATTTCGCGACATCTGGAGTAAAATAGTCGTAACCGACCGACCGCAGGAAGCCAGACTGGTGTATATAGGCAGCCATATACACCAATTTGGCATCCAACGCTCTGCTCCCATTCGCGTGTACCCAAAATGTATATGGGGACTGGCTAACTGGATATATATGAACTGTGTTCATGCTTAGCTTGGGAGTGGAAAACACTCGTTTTATGCTTTAAAATGAACTCTTAAGAAAAACGTATGCATGTGTATACTTAAAAGAAAAATTCCCTGTATGTATATTACATACTATTACACCAGTGGCGTATTCAGTTCTTGGTTCTGTACCTACCAACAAGAAAAAATCTCTATATAGCAAAGAAAGCTTAGTCTTGTGAAAAGTAACATATCACTGCTTTGCTTTGATGGCGGCACAAAAAAGTAATATTTATTCAAAAGTCAGTGAACTTTAATTGTAGAGAACAGCAAGCACATCTTCATTTTTTCTAAATAGTCACCAGAGTGCAGTTGTGTTAGTATAAATTTGAAAACAATATAAATTTATATATAAAATAAAAATTTACAAATTTTACTTGTTGCATTATCAAAGTAAAGCAGCGATATAATTAATAAAAATCGCCAGATCTAGGGGGGAGACAGTACCCCCAGTATAATCGTATTTATATTTTAATAAAGTAAGTAGACTTAACTGGTTTGTGTTGTAGGTGTTGACTTTGTGGTACATCTTAAATACAGTTGTAAATAATTCACTTTTTACTTTGTTTAACCACTGTATTTTGCACTAAATTTGTGACTATCTAGTACTCATAATCAAACTAAAAGTCTAGTTTTACAATGACTACTAGATAGTCGAAACTATAGTCACAAATTAAGCGCAAAATACAGTGGTTAAACAAAGTAAAACGTGTTTTATTTACAAGTGTAAGTAGACTTATTTAACTAATAATAATAAAGGATAAATCAAAATTAACATTTGGTTCGTTTCCCTATTTGACTTTATTTTTGATTACTCTATTATGCACTATTTATTTGAGTAAGTGGTTTTAAGAGTGGGGTTCGAAAAATTGTGCTTTATAATTAAAAACTGACCTTATTTATATTTGAGATGGGGGGATGGTGAAGTGAAGAATGCGGAGTAAGGAGTTAGCGGAGAAGTGGGAAGGAGGTTTTTTGTCGGAGCTCGCGTGCACGGGCCTTCGAGGACGCGTTTGAGAGGTGCTCCGACTTCTGCTCGTGACAGGTGAAAAATCACCTCTTCACACATACCCACTCCCGACGTAACGAAAAACATCAGTTTAATATCCAACACATGTTTTCGTAATCCAATTAAAAATTATCCAAAAACACCTCATTCACAATTCTGAAATTCCTTAATTCTTCATTTAACATTTTTATCTTTGAATTATTAACAAACAATAATAATATGAAAATAGGAACTCACAATAGTATACTAAGGCCCAGTTGTTGAATAGTGGCTTAAGCTTAATTTAGATTTATACTCGGCTTAAATATATTTCGGTGTTTTTTAATCTTAGCTTATAATATTCTTTATTATTTATTACATTTATTATTTATTATATTTATTATTTATTATATTTATTATTTAATATTTAGCTTATTGCTAAGCAATGGTTTAAACTTTCTGAGCGAGCCGTAGCGTGCGCATCGTAGTGAACATCTCCGACTTAAAAAGTTAAATTAGCATAGAAAAAAGTAGTTTTACCGCAATCTCAGTTATAAATACGCGTTAGTGAGTGATCTCAACATGAGCTTCCAAACGGGGGCTCACAAAGAGCCCCCGGACGATCCAGACGATCCCGGTCCCACTGATCAAGAAATGGCGGTAGACCCGTCCCCGGCAAACGATAAGTATCACAAAATCGGCGTTCCTTATTACGAATTCGAACAATTCGAATCAAGTTATAATAATTCGCAAAGCAAAGTTACCCTAAATTCACAAGAAAGTAGACATATTGATACAAATCCCCAAAATATACATCGCATTGATAATGAACTCGAAACTCGCGTTAACAAAAATCAAACATCTGCGGACGAAATTATCAATTCGGACGCGAAAAGGATAATTAAAAAAAGCATAACAATACTAGATAATTCACTCATTCATTCAGTAAATCGGGAAAAAGTTAATTTCAAGGCAACGGATAAGGGTCCATATTTCATTTATGTGGAAGGAAGTGAGAATCAAAACGTTGGTAACATGCACCCCATGCAAATTGGCAAAATGTTATTTACTTGTCATAGTGATATCAACAGACACATAGTTAATATCTCAAGGGCAGGTAGAAATAGAATTAAAATAGAGGCTTCCTCAGGCAAATCCGCAAATAATATTTTTAATCTTGAAGTATTTAAAACTCATAATATGAAAGCATATATTCCAATATTTCTTGTAAATAAAAGGGGAGTTATAAGAAACATCTATAAAAATCTAAGTGAACAAGAAATACTATCTGAAATTAAGAGCTCTGTCAGGGCTACCTCAATAAGACGCATTCAGAAAAAGAATAAAGAAGGCGAACTTGAGAATATTGGCACATGTATCGTAACCTTTGATAGACAAGTGTTACCTAAATATGTATACATCCATGGAATACGCTGTATGGTAGAACCTTACACAGCTCCCGTACTACAATGTTATAACTGTCTCAGATATAATCATGGAAGCAAGCAATCTCGCAGTGCTCCCAGATGCGGATACTGTGGTCAGGACCACAATAGTAGGGAATGTAAAGATACATTACTACTTACTTCTACAGTACTATGCGTACATTGTAAGACCAGAGATCACTCTTCATTAAATAAAGAATGTCCAGAACACATCAAAAGAACCAATATGAAAAAACATAATACACTAATGGGAAATGCCTATCAAAATACAAACCTACAAAATTATAACCCTTATTACGCCCTACTAGATTACGACACTGAATTTCCGCGTTTAGCGAGTTCTGGAAAGGAGACCAGCGGGTCAAATATCCTTAAAAGGCCAAGAATAAACAATGGAAGGGAAGTGATTAGCAATAAAACAGCCTCAACCTCAGTTCAAAAACCAATAAATCCTGTGACATCTCCAGAGATTGCTGAGCCCAAACCAAAGAAATTTATTTTCAACCCTCACAGAAGCCCATTTACAAAACAAACAATGTCAACATTAAACGACAATTTAGAAGATTTCTTTAAAATAGCAAACGAAGTCTCCGATACATCGGTGCAAAAATTAAATGATCTCAAAAATAATATTCAAAAAATATTTGAACAATTTATAAGCAAAATAAATAATGGAAGTGAAGGATCAGACAATGAGTCTGGTCAATACTTTTAGACAGCAATTCTCTTAATAAGTAATAATGCAAACATTTTCAGATCAATATACAATTATCTGAATTCCATAAATTATGAAATTTAAATGTTATCATCAATTATTATAATATATGTATATCTCTATCCTAGTGTTCGGGCCTATGTAGAATTTCCTTTGAATCCGAGACCTTATGTTGTTTGTCAAATAAAGTCGTCATGATAGGTACCTTGACGTGAAGCGTGTAACCCTGTCAACATCCTTTTACCTCACACGATTAGATTAAGTAACACACTAAAAAAGGTGACTGGTGGAATGGTTTAATAACCAATATCCAAATATTTCCCATAGGGAATAATATTAAAAAAAAAACTTAAGTTTTTCTGAACTACCGACCACCACCACTTAACGCCCAAAGCTTGAAGTCATAACCTCATTTATTATTTTGTATTTAAATAGTTGACGTTTTTAATACACAGTCGGCCTGAATATTCACAAATATTGTTTAAATGATTTTTTTGGTATTCTTTCAGAATTCTCAACTTTACTACTTTATTTCTCAGCATGTGCTGTATAGATTATAAATTTAAATGTTTATAATCTATTTGTTTTTAATATCATCAATCAAATTTGACACATCAAGAATTTAGTGGTGTGATGCAGGTTGTGTGTTTTAGGTGCGGACAAGATTAATTGCATGTTATGTTGTAAATCAACTTTTAATTTGTAGGTTATGTGAAGGGAAATCTGACAGTAATATGGCAATGTAATTAACTCAAAATTAAGATGCTACAAATCGATAAATGACTGTGCATATGATATAAAACTGTAACAAGTTAAATTGAGCTGTCTTTGACAAAAAAATTGAAAATTGAAAAGATTACAAATACACCTATCACCGCCTAAAATTATTTTTATCTACTACCAATTTAATAAAGTCTCTCTAAAGATCCGGTAAATTCATATTCGTATAATAATCAATAATTAAATAATTTTAACAATATTTCTTCTTCATTATCTGCCTATTCATATGTTCAAATTTTGAAAAAGTTCTAAATATGCGTTGTTTAGTTACAAGTTGTAACATTATCTTTTTTGAAACTCTGTATCGTGACAATTTATTTGACAAATTATGATTTATCTGTCACATTGACAATCATTACCAACATCTCAAAATTAACAGTTAAAATACCCTACTGTTAAAGCAGGACTTCAACTGTTCGCACTAAATATACCCTAAGTTTGGTCATAGTAAAATAAACAGAGTATACGTGAAAATTTGGTTTAGAGAAATTTTGTTTAAAAATTTGTAACAAAATCAAATATTACCGTAAAGTTTTAAAAAGTGGGTAATTTATACAGAATGAATCAAAGTTCAAGATACAGTCAACAGGAATTAAATTCTTCACACAGTCGTGGAATTATGGCCAATCGGTTGAGAGTTAAGTGTGAAAATTTGTAAAAAATATAAATTTTATTTTAAAGCTTCAAAAACTTGACAATTTATGCAAAATTATTCAGAGTTCTAAAAAAAATAAACAGAAATTAAATTCTTCACCCAAACGTGGAACTATGGCTAATCAATTGAGTGTGAAATGTTTAATATTTTAATGGGATTTCGTTTGAAAATTTGTAATAACATCAAATAAACCTTAAAAACCTTAAAAACTTGGTAATTTATACAGAATTAATTTAAGTTGAAGATACAGTCAATATAGATTAAATTCTTTACCCAGAAGTGGAGTTACAGCTACTCAAAATGTATAAGACCATATATTTTGACCTTAACTTTAAACCAGTCTTTAATACGCGTGGCGCATGAAGTAAAATTTCGAGTTTAGAAAAGCCTGAAAATTTGGTTTGATCGCTCCGCTTCGCGGAGTGATCAAACCAAATTTTCAGGCTTTTCTAAACTCGAAATTTTACTTCATGCTTAGTCTGGGAGTGGAAACACTCTTTAGAAGCTATAAATTGACCGCTTTTAAAAAACAACGAATCTCGCTATATTTGCAGTGTATGTTATATCTAAGCATAAAACATTGTTATTAAATACCAATATAGGAAAAACATCTAAACATCACACTATTAGGACAAAAAGATCATTTAATGAAACAAATATAACTAATTTTATAGTTGCCTTACAACACGAAAACTGGTCTGATATGTATACAGAAAATGATTTCAATTCTAAATTCGACAACTTTCACGCTACCTTTTTATATCACTTTAATGTATGCTTTCCTCTATTTAAAATATCAAACTTTTCTTGCAATAAAAAATTATGGGTTAATACTAAAATATTAGAATCTAGTACAGAATTATATAATCATCTTCTTATTCAAAAACAATTCTCACAACATAAGAGTCAATATCTTAAGAAGAAAAAAGAACATGCAATTTTGGTGAATACAACAAAAAAAGAATTTTACCAAAATAAAATATTTTCTTCTTCAAATGTACAAAAAGCAACATGGGATACGATCAGAGAATTAACCTCAATAAATAAATTTAACAAAAACAATAAATTCGAGATAGAAGCGGATAACTCTACCATCATAAAAACTTTAGGCATAGCCGAAAAATTTAATAATTTCTTTGCTGAGGAACCGATGCAAATACATTCAACCTGTTCACGTAATGAACCATGTTATAATTCTGTCGCTCAGCTTACGAATACCATTTTCCTGCATCCATTTACAGAGGCTGAAGTTATCAATATCATATTATACAAACTTAAAATCAACAAAGCACCAGGCTTCGATGATGTCCCTGATTTTATAATTAAACGTTCAATTAATGAATTGGTGAAACCACTAACATACTTAATAAACATTTCCCTGGAAACAGGAACATTTCCTACTAAACTAAAATATAGCATGGTTGTACCAATATATAAAAAGGGAAATAGACAGCACATGAGTAATTACCGACCAGTATCCTTAGTGTCTGCATTTTTTAAGATCTTTGAACGTTGCATGCTGGAACGGTTGTTACATTTTATTAAGAAAAATAACGTCCTTAGCAACAGCCAACTTGGATTCCTTGCAAAGAGATCTACAATGACAGCGATTGCTTCATTCTATAAAATATTACTGGCTTATCTAGACAGTGGAGAATTTCCCATAGGTGTGTTTCTAGACCTTAGTCGGGATTTCGACTGTGTCGATAACAAAATTTTGCTTGAAAAACTGAATATGTATGGTATACGCGGTGTGGCTCAATCCTGGTTTTGCCAGTACTTGGAAAATAGACAAAATTTTGTTCGCATTGTAAGTGACAGCAATATATCAACCTCTAGCCCTCGTAGCATTGACCTTGGTGTACCTCAGGGGTCAATTCTTGAACCAATGTTATTTATACTATATATAAATGACATTGTCAATATCATCCCAGACAATATCTTCATATATGCTGATGATATGTCTGTGGTTACGAGCGGAAAGCATGAGCAAGGTTTGATTGATAAATCCACTGAAATAACACAAAAATTATGTTCCTGGTTTTCAAATAACAAATTATTGCTAAATGACAAAAAGTCAAATTTCATTCTATTTAAGACAAAACGGTCTAAAATAAATATAAATAATAATATTTGTACTGAGAATACAACTCATAGCCTACTAGAACGAATTTTCAGCCAATTAGATGCAAGGAGAGCGGTAAGTACATGTCCATCACCGCGATGATAAAAAACAAAAGAAGCGGTAGGTGATAAGTTGTCCTGTCATTCGAAACGTCAAAATAGGTAAAGTTTCGTGCAGTGATATTAATAGAAAAGTGAAAAGTGCGACGCCAAAAACACTGTCATGAACAAAGAATCACAGTGGCGGCAGTTTACGAACTTTTGTGCGGTTAAAAAATTCTCAATCAATAGGGAAATAACAATATTTCAGCTGTCGATAATGTTAAGGGACTCACATTATTTTATTCGTTATATTCTCTCACTAAATATAACTCGTGATATGATTAATTATCGATGATATTTTGTCGTTGAAACCGAAGCAGCACATTCAACTCGTGCTGCGCACTCGTTGAATCTGCGGCTCGGTTTCAACTCCAAAATATCATCGATAATAACATACCACTCGTTATATTACGGCTGAGAATATAACTCATAGCCTACTAGAAAGAATTTTAAACCAATGAGATGCAAAGAAAGCCTTAGGTACATGTCTATCACCGCGATGATAAAAAACAAAAGAAGCGGTGGGTGTAAAGTTGTCCTGTCATTCGAAACGTCAAAATAGGTAAAGTTTCGAGCAGTGATATTAATAGAAAACTGAAAAGTGCGACGCCAAAAAACACCGCCATGAATAAAGAATCACAGTGGCGGCAGTTTACGAACTTTTGTGCGGTTAAAAAAATCGCAATCAATAGGAAAACAACAATATCTCAGCTGTCGATAATGTTAAGGGACTCACATTATTTTATTCGTTACATTCTCTCACTAAATATAACTCGTGATATGATTAATTATCGATGATATTTTGTCGTTAAAACCGAAGCAGCACATTCAACTCGCCCTTCGGGCTCGTTGAATCTGCAGCTCGGTTTCAACTCCAAAATATCATCGATAATAATCATACCCCTCGTTATATTACGGCTGACAATATAACAATATAACAATATAACAAACTGCAGTAACAAAATTTTTGGGACTCCAGATAGATCAATTTAGTGATTGGAAATTACAATGCGAACATGTTGTGAAATGCCTCAATAAAACAGCTTATCAGATGAGATGTCTATGAAAGGTTTTGACAGTGGAACAATTGATAAATGTATATTTTGCAAATGCACAATCACGAATGGTGTACGGTGTGTGCTTTTGGGGCACATCCTGCCATTGGCGATACGTATTCGTAGGACAAAAGCGTATAATTAGAGCAATGGCAGGGGTGCAACCAACACATTCTTGTAAGCCTTATTTTAAGAAATTTCAAATCTTGCCTTACCCTTGTCTGGTGATGTACGAATTAATATCATTCACACGTGAAAATCAACATAACTTCACTAAACATAGTGACATTCATTCGTACAACACCAGACACGTAGGTGATATGTATGTAGAACGTTGCCGGCTTAATATAAGACAAAAGTCACCAAATGTATTAGGGCCTAAATTATATAATAATTTGCCGAATGATACAAAATCAATTAAATCTATTTACAAATTCAAAAAGAGCTTAAAAACCTTTCTCTTAGAAAAATTATATTACGATATAAATCATATTATCAAACAATATTTATTGTATAACATAATTATAAGAAACTAATTTATATTATGTAACATTTCTCTTTTTTGACGCTTCTAATACTGTACGATATATGTAACTATATGTATCTGTTCAGTCAATGGAATAAAGAATTAGTATTATAAGAATTATTATTATTATATCAATCTCTCTCAATCTATTTACTGTCGTATCACATTTTCCAAAGAAAAAAATGTACGCGGCAAACCTAAACCTAAATATTATATTAAAAGATGGTTATAACAGATTGTGTAAATACATTGTAATTATAACTAACAAAAATTTGAATAATAGTGACTTTTATACCTGTTTGGTTTACTTAAATATTAAAACAAAAGAAGGTTATAGCAAATTTTATAAACAGATTGTAATTCTAATAATTACATTTCAACTTGAAGCAAATCAGATGCCCCAACTTTCTTAACATATTTGCTAGATGTTAAGAAAGTTGGGGCATCTGATTTGCTTCAAGTTGAAATTTAATTATTGACTAAAATGTAAAGAAAGTTTAAGAATCTCATTTGATTCTAGTTGAAATTTTATTTTTGACGATTTTTTTAAATTAGAAGTATACATTATTTTATGAATATTACTCTAAATACAACCACTCAACAAATCTTTGTTACAAATTATTAATGAAGGGGGTTTTGTTTTAAGTATACACACATGAAAAAACATGAAAAAAATATACCAGGTAAGCATTTTCAATCCGGAACATATTATATAATTAAAGGTGAGCATTTCTAATCCAGAACGTAACAATTCACTACATAATATTCAATTTAATTTGGCCCGCGCGCCGTAGATTGGAGACCCCAGGGCTAGGGTACTGTTTGTCGCAAAATCGAGGGTTATATCAATTTTTATATGTATGATTTTGTAAAAATGATAAGTTTGTAAGAATCTTTCAACAAACTGTCATTGTTCTCTAAGAAAGAAGATAGTTATGAAAAACTTGAACATAGAAAAATTGTCCAAAATATTATGAACTAAAACATTTGTTTGAACCATTTTTCTGTATTCCCATTAGTTATTGAGTTATTTGCAACTTTTGCGAAATACAAAAAAAGCGAGCGCACTCGCGTAAATTCTCGACATTTTTCGATTTTGACAAAAAACGTTATAACTCAAAAACTATTCGAGCTACAGAAAAGTATAATGCATACATTTCGGCTATTTCGACGATATCTACAAGATGGGCGTATCTGTTTTTATACAGGGTGATCTATAGAGTATCTAAAAGAAAATGTCAATTGTTTTTTTCTAAATCAAGAAAGCGAGTGTTTGTAAAAGTTATCAATAATATGTATAAGAGTTTTTTCCACTCCCAGACTAAGCATGAAGTAAAATTTCGAGTTTAGAAAAGCCCAGAAAATTTGTCTCGGGTCGCTGCGCGACCCTCGACAAATTTTCATGGGGCTTTTCTAAACTCGAAATTTTACTTCATGCGCCACGCGTATAAAACGCCGTATTAAAGTGAAGTTCAAAATATATTATTTTTATTTATCGACGTATATCTTCTTAATTTTTTTTAACTAAATGTAAACTGGGTTGGGTATTTTATTTATTATTTAATAGTTTTATTTTAACACACAATAATATTATCTACAGTACACGTCCGTAAGTATTACATGTACCATGTTGGAACAAAGTATATATACTACCAACATAACTTAAGCTACGCTTAAATAAGCTTGTCCCGGGTCGCTATGCGACCCGAGACAAATTTTCATAGGGCTTTTCTAAACTCGAAATTTTACTTCATGCGCCACGGGTATCAAACGCCGTATTAAAGTGAAGTTCAAAATATATTATTTTTATTTATCGACGTATATACTACCTACATAACTTAAGTTACGCTTAAATAAACTTGGCTTAACATGTGATTCAGAAACACATTACGAAATAAAGAACAGCTTATCTAAAACAACTGTTTACGAAAACTGCAGCTTAAGCCACTATTCAACAACTGGCTCTAAGTATCGAGAACAGTAAGGATTTGTTATCGGTCGAAGACTATTGTTTGGAGGAGGAGCCAGCGGAGCGAGCGACGACTCCAATTATTGTCTTAGACCGGTATAACTGTTCGAGATGCTTATGATGTTTTTGTACGTTCGGAGAAGACGGACAACATTTCATCGCAAATATTATGAATATGTTACTGACATTTTGTCAAATTTGATTACTGAAATTTGACTCCTTTCAATTCTAATTGAGTTGTTTTTATCAGTTGCCATGAATGGTAAGTTTCATTTACCGTTCACCGAATGGTAAGTAAAACTTACGTTTCACTTACCGACGTGTTATTCATAGCAACTTAGTAAACACAACCTACCGGCCTGGAAACAGATATGGTAAGTATTAAAAAAGGGCTGATCGTGCAAAAATATATAATGTTTAGTAATAATACAATGAGATCGAAAAAAAATATTCTGAGCAGGCTTTGACTAGAAAAACATGATTGGCTACACTGGTTCTAGAATATCTATGAATTATAATGTGACAGTGACATTTCAAATGTAAGTCAATTTTGCAATCTTGTTATCAGGATTATTTAAGTTTACCGCTGTAATACTAGTGCAATTGATCCAAAATTGTAGAAATCGACTCTTTAGCGGCATTTGGTAAAGTATTTTGCAAGCTATCCGAAAGTAAAAGTAGTTCACTTCAAAACCACACATGTACAACGCTTTAAATTTTATAAACAGCACTTGCCTGAAACAACTTTAGTTCCAACAAAAATCCAAAACCTACGAACTCTTATGGGATTTCTACACAACCCAAAAGATAACCAGTTTTATGAAAAAATAGTTTTGGTGAATAGCTGCAGCAATGGATATCTGGGAGCGTTGGGTGTGCGGATTAGGCGCCATTTCAGTTTTTTCAGTGTAGAATAGTATATTGTGTATCTAGTGCGTGAAGTAGACTTTTTTACACAAGCGTGAAGATTGCGAAACGAGCGAAGCGAGTGAAGCAATCACGCGAGTGTAAAAAAGTCTTTACGCACGTGTTTCACACTATACTTTTTCTACGACTACACGATTTAATAAATTCCAAAACACAAACAAACTATTAACGTAAAGTATTTATTTATCTTTATAATAATTATTATTAATTGTTACAGTGCAGTTGGTTAGGTACACTACACCAGAACTTTCGTTGGATGTGGTATTTAAACAACTATTGTTATTATTATTGCTAATATTCAAAATTTTGTTTGAAACATCTTGCTTCTTTGTTATCGAATTTTCAACATAACTTTCTGCAACAGTAGAACTTTTCCAGCCCCAGTGCTTTTTTAAAGTTAACAGATCGGCACCAGCTTCAACTAACAGAGTTGCAGAAGAACGCCTAAAGCAATGGCCGGTATATTGCTCAGGATTTGGCAATTTTAAAAATTTTGCAACATCTGCGGGTACCTTTCCAATTTTATTAATGCCGATAACTTGAGGGGTACATTTTCCTTTTTGATAATTAATGAAAAAATTCTTTCCAGCGTAATTTTTAGGGTGTAGAGCTAAGTATTTTCTGTAGTATTCTAAATGTATTGTTACAGCAAATTTTCTTGAAATTTTAGTTTTAGTGTCTGGTACAACTATGAGAAGAGATGATCCAAAATCTTGAATATCCTCTACATTCAATTTATATAATTCGTCTCTTCTCAGGGCACCAGCAAGTCCAAAAATTAAAACGACTTATAGTAAGAAAATAAATAAGAATTTTGAAAACAATGCTGCATTCCACTTACCTTATTTAATAAATATATATTATCGGGTGCTTCATTTATAAATTTAAGGATATGTTCTTTATCCAAAACTCGAGATTTCTTTGGAGTATATCCTTCACTTTTTCTCTTTAAAAATGATATTACTTTAGTATAATTACCAATGTTTATGTTATGGTTGACATTTATTGTACTCTTCAACATTGAATAGTGACTCCAAAGTGTTGAGGGCTGGAATTTTGTCGCCAGTTCTGCGAGATATGTAAAAATTACGTTTTCCGAAAATGAATTAATTTCATGTTCAGTGCGCCATTCCATAAATTTTTTATAAATATTTTCATAAATATCAAGAGATTTTTTCGGCAACAGCGACGAACTAGCAGCGTTTGCTGCCGCAATAATCCTTGTTGGGGTATTAGGCCTCTCTGGAGATAGTGATGTCTGCATTTTAACGTTCACCAATGTTCACTAACACACAAAACAGCACAAACTTAACTAAATGACATGTGTCATTTAAAAAATCACCGCCATCTAAAAATTGTTCACCGATGCTGAAAAGTGTATTGGCTCTTATGGCAACGGTGCGTGAAATAAATCCCATAAGAATTGCATTGTACTTCACGCATCGGTATGAAAAATCAAATTTCACACATTTTTATCGATGTGTAAAATTGTATTTCACAAATAAAAGTAGAAAAAATAGTTTATTTTGAAGAATGTATATTTTCAGTTACCAATCATTAAATTATGTTAGTGTATTTCATAAAATAAATTAGTTTATTGCAACATTGTTTCTGTTTATGTTAAAACAACTTATGTCTAACTGTTTTTCCTTGTTTTTTTTAATACTTAATACTATCTGTTGTCTATGATAATTAATAAAAATAATTAATAAAAATAATTGTAAAAATAGAAGTTGTAACGTTTACCAAGGTTAACAGTCTTTTTCGATTTTCTCAAAACGTCATTTTTGGACAAATGCTGTTTATGAAATCAACGCCTCAATTCTTTCATAATGTTTGCGTTGGAGCACAAAACCATTATCCTGGAAAGTTATTTCAGGAATGGCAGGTAACTGGCAAACGGACAATGGTCATATTCGGTTGATCTTTGTGTTGAGGAATTTAGTGAAAGATTTCCGGATTTTGCAGTGGGTTATCATAAATTATTTATAAAAATTCATGAATGTGTTGATAAGTTCCGTGAAGTGGGCAGTAACCTGTAAAACCGGAAGTGGCCGTCCAACAAAGAAAACAGCAGAAAACATCCAGGATGTGCAACGATGAATGGAATTCCCCGACAAAATCTATTCGTAGGCTTGCACAACAAACACAGTTATCATATGGTACTTGTCAAATAATTTGAAAACGCATTTGATAATATGAAACGAAAAGAGATTAGTTATAGCGAAGCTAAAGAGTCACATTTTGAACACCTACTCTAACTTGTATTCGTCCTAGTTTTCAGTTTGTTCCCTAAATATAAATACTGTTTCGATTTAATTTAATTGATATTTCTTGTATTTAACCAATTAGATAAGCTCTAATCTACTGCCGCATTTCGAAAGCAGGCTTGCCAATCGTGTTGTAGTAGTCAAGCCTGCTCTGAATCATTTTTTTTTTCGATCTTACGGTGCTATAGTACCAGTGGTCTTACAAGTCGCCACTGTACATGTACTATGGTATTCAATATATCACAGAGACAAATAAATTATTTATATGCTAATTAGGCTAGTATCGGTTTAAACAACAGCGCATTTTGTATTAAACTAACCGGAATCGAAACCGGAACACACACAGGTGTTTTAATATCCAAATATGATTGATCGAATTACACGCGTAAATCCGCTTGTAATTTAAAAAAAAAACGGTAAAATCCCTTTCGCACACAAACAAGCATTTGTATACCTGTGTCTGTTTTTACGTTAGCATATGCTTTAATAAACGAATGTGCGAATGTTTGTGCAGGTGTCCGCGAATAGAATAGTTGTTAGAGTAAAACGCGTGCGTTCCATTATAAACAGCATTGATCGGTTGTGTCGGTGGTGGTGCACACAGGTCGCAATATAATTATTCCACGGTAATGTGTTTTTAATATATTTCGTGTGAGTGTGTGGGATTGGTGTCGCAGATGGCGCTGGGAACAGCTGCGAAACACGTGCCGTCGCCGCAGCAGCCACCATTTGTTTCTAAGCCACTCCGAATACTCACAATGAAAAGAATAGACAAACACGTAACATTTCACGATATTTTTACAGGGTGTCCAAAAAGGGTGAGTGCAGAGCGATACTGCGAGATGGTTAGGAATTGTCTAGCTTCATCTTTGCAACAGTTTGGTAGCTTTAATGCAAAAACTTAGTTTAAACAAAATGGAGTCACGAGTCAGATATCAAAGCCTATAATTGAAGCATTAAACGACCTATTCCCCAATTAACTCATTTCGCGAAGAGGTCATGTTAACTGGCCACTACGCAATCTTATGAGGAAAAGGGGAACATCGATAAACAAAGGACATTGGCGCAGTTTAAGAATGATATCAAGCAAAAATGACATCGATACCTCAAGCAATGTGTCATCGCTTAGTGGAAAATCTTCGCTCCTGATTAGAGGAGTGCTAGGAGCGAAACGATAGACATTTAGACAACATTATTTTTAGTAAATAATTTTCCAATTATCTGTAATTATAAATCAATAAAATATTTTCATAAAAGGTTTTGTATCTTTGATTTATTTTACTTTAAAACTGCACTCTCCCTTTTTGGACACCCTGTATAACTATGAAAATTCTCGATAATGTAAAAATTATTGAAAATGCCGAAAAGTGATGAGATATCAAAAATTGGGAGCATTCTGAAAAAGTGTGAAGAATTTATTGAAGCACATATTAGTATTAGATTTTTTTCATTTAATGGGTACTATAAATCAGTGTTTTATACGCGTGCCAGCTTTTCTCAACTCGAAATTTGACTTCTTGCTTAATTTGGGATTGAAAAACACCCGTTCGAGAATAATTAATAGTTTTTGAAACTCTTGAAAAAACTATCCGTTTATAAAATCTTGTCTGAAAAGTGATGGAATATCAAAAATTGGGAGCATTCTGTTAAATTCCTATTTGTATGTTCAAAATTGTGCTTATTGCGGATGCTTAATTGCAGTCACATTGATTTTAAACAATTTTAAAGTGTTGTTAAATAGCTGGATTTGTTTAAAATACTTTTTTTATAAGAAATAAAAAATAGTTAAACGATTTCTAATAACAAAAAGAAAACTGAGAATTATTTTAGATTTTTTTTTAAATGTTCAATTTTAAAAGTCGCAATTTTCGTAAGGGGGTTGTATAGAAAAAAATTAAGATTTTTATACAAAAAATACATATTTTTTTTAAAATCCCGAAAAATGAATAATATTAAAAATAATTAGAGCTATTTATTTTCTCAAGAAAAAAATAATTCGTCGACTTTTCTTCATTTTTTGACCGAAAATTAACAAACTCACTAAAATTTGATTATGAGCATAATTTTTAAGTTTTAAACAGTGTTTATACATCAAGTGAAAGCTCACATAATTGCAAATTGCTTACTTTTTGAATAAACTAAATCAAATAATTACTTTGTGAAATGTTGCACATAAACACAATAAGTAAAACATCGATACATTTTTCGTTTCGAATAAAAACTGCATTTAAAGTTAAATTTAAAAAACAAATGATGTTTGTTTTAAAGCGATGTTTTTACAAACAAAATAAGCTTAAAATAAATGTTAATTAAGTATTCGTATCTTAAAAATTGTGCTTATTATGGACGCTTTATTGTAGTCACATTGGTTTTAAACAGTTTTCAAATGTTATTAAATAGCAGAATTTTTTTGAAATATTTTTATAGGAAAAAAATTGTTCAAGTGATTTCTAATATCAGGAAGAACAACTGAGAATTTTTTCAGATTTTAATAAAACTTAAATTTTTTATTAATAAACCGCAAATTTCGTAAGGGAAAAAAATCAAGATTTTTATACAACAATCTGAAGAAATCACAGACATTCTTACTAGTATTAGAAATAATCTGAGCTATTTATTTTCGCAAGAAAAAAATAATTCGTCGACGTTTCTCGACTTTTAAAACAATGTTTATAGTTAAAAGTTAAAATAGGTAGCAGCAATCTGCAAGAAGCGTTTTTCCCATGTTAATTCCTTATGTTCGGTTTACTATTATTCCCCCGTATGTACAGAGTACAGCATTTTTGATCGGATTTTCAAGGAAAGTACCATTTTTATGAATGATATAACTTATTTATTTAAAAAGATATTGACATGCTGTAAAAACTTTCGTACGCACTTTTTTAAGTAGAATATGCCGACGATATTTTTGAAAAGCTTACAAAAAATGCAATTGACTGAAGTCAAGGCAAACTATGATTTGTATTTAAAATATCACAACTTTATGTCATATCTCATAAAGGTTAATCTTAAGATGAAATTTTATATAATCAGCCTATTCTACTAAAAAAAGTGTCATAAGAACGTTTTTACCACATGTTAATATCTTTTTATATAAAGAAGTTATTTCAAAATAGCGAAATTGTGAGTTTTCACGTATAACTCGAAAACAATTGAGGACACATTTTAATTAGGTACATGAAATATGCCCTAAAAAAGAGCTATGGAAGAATATTAATTTTCATCTGTCATTCATATTTATGGTACATTACTTAAAGAAATTATCAAAAATGCTGCACCCTGTACAGGGTGGCCCAAATTCGATGTTTTTATAGGGTATCTCAGTAATCTGAAGAGTTAGAAAAAAATTAATATACACGTCATGACCTCTTTTTCTGATATAATAATAATGGCGTTTACAGATCATGGCGGACTTGATTAGTTTGGAAGATATCAAGCGTTTTTCAATTGTTGGCTATTTTAAAATATGTCTTTATCTTAATAACAATAAGATATACAAAAAAACAGTTCAATAGTTATTTGTGTAGTTTTTACCGTAAAATTTACCCTATACATTTTTATGCTATTAAATAGCACATTAAATTAGCTTTACATTTATATATATAAAATTACGTTTTTTTGTTGTTGATAAACTTGTGTTTCTAACTCTAAAGCTTTTAGAAAAATATTTGATAATACAAATATAAAGTATACTACTTTATGTTTGTATTATCAAATAAAGTGATTACAATTTTAAAAAAATACTTTCTTGTCTTTGTTTTATATATGGGGGAAAGTTAAAAAACAAAGATAACAGAAAAGTAAGCGCGTAAAAAAAAATCAATTTTATAAAAATAAAAATGTATTTTTTTTAGAAGCGTCAGTCTTCATTTATTTTTAAAAAATTGTTATTTTTTTAGGAGATATTTTGGAATGTGAATTGATTAAATTTTACACATGAGTGTAAAAGCAGGTGGGTAAAAAATGGAGTTTTTTTAAGAAATCTATGAATCTAGATTCGTCGATTCTCTTTAAACACGTAATTTGGTGCGTAAACAAAAAATACAAATTTATTCAATTAATTCATAAAATCAAAATACAATATCATCTACTGTATTTTAAACATCACTTGCAATCAGTGTTTTATACGCGTGGCGCATGAAGTAAAATTTCGAGTTTAGAAAAGCCTGAAAATTTGGTTTGGTCGCTCCGCGCTTCGCGCTACGCGACCAACCAAATTTTCAGGCTTTTCTAAACTCGAAATTTTACTTCATGCTTAACCTGGGAGTGGAAAACTTTCGTGAGTGGAAAAAACTCGAGTGAAAAACACTCGTGAGGACAAAATCGACGATTTTTAAATTCTTTTTTTTAATTTTCAAAAAAATTCATACGTTCCCATCAACATAAGAAACAATCTGGGGTATTATTTTTCTCCAGAAAAAAAAAAATCCTAAAGCACACAGCTTAAATCAAAAATTCTTGAAAATTGCAAAACAAAGCAATATTCCATAAAATTGTTCGAACGAAAATTACAACTTTTTTTTAAAGACTTAAAAATTTCCAGACTTTTCCATCGATGTTAAAAGTAGTGAGGGCTTAGAATCGCAATTTTCAAGAAATTTTAATTCAAGCTAGGTGTTTAAATTTTTTTTTTTCTGAGGAAACAAACTCCTTAGAAAAAAAAACATATTCACCTAGCTTGAATTAAAATTTCTTGAAAATCGCTATTCTAAACAAAATTAGATAGAAATGTTCATACGAAATTACCGATTTTTTTTGTTCTCAAGAAAATCACAGACTTTACCATCAATATTAGAAACAATCTAAGGTATTAATTTTCGCCAGAAAAAAATCTTAAAGCACCTAGTGTTACCGGCGTTTTACCGCAAACGCCGGAATTTTGATTTAATCTGTATAATTTAATATTTTTTCAGGCAACAAAATTTTTGATTTATTTTTTTTACAGCGGCACCCATTTGTTATTTTTTTATTCCCTTTATTTATCAGCTTCATAAATCATCAAAATTGAATTTGTGTTCAGTATTCCGGCACCAGATACCCACAGACGCGTTTCGGACTTCAATGACCTCTTCAGTGTGGTCCCGATCCAGTGCTGAGGAATACTGAACATTTCTGACTATATCAAGCCAATATGTGAAAACTATTAATGGATATCGATAGCTAACGAGATCTAATGCTTCATAGTGACATCGTCAGTGACACGAATGCACAAAGATATGCACTTTGTGCATTCGTGTCACTGACGATGCCACTATGAAGCATTAGATGGCGTTAGCTATCGATATCCATTAATAGTTTTCACATATTGGCTTGATATAGTCAGAAATGTTCAGTATTCCTCAGCACTGGATCGGGACCACACTGAAGAGGACCTTGAAGTCCGAAACGCGTCTGTGGGTATCTGGTGCCGGAATACTGAACACAAATTCAATTTTGATATTTGTTTTCTGGTTTCACAAACAGAATTCTGCTCGTTCGTGGACGAAACAGTGACCTGTATATGCACTTTGTGCATTCGTGTCACTGACGAAACTACTATGAAGCATTAGATGGCGTTAGCTATCGATATCCATTAATAGATTTCATAAATCATATTAATTATAAAATTAGTAAAGTCCGTATTACATACATTGAGAGCTGAATTTGTATATTTAATATATTTTAATTTTAAGTTTAGATAGGTTTTTTTTTCTTAGGATTAGTAGGTTTTTTCCCTTGTACATTTTGAACTCGCGTTAACGCTCAGTAAGCCCCACGTTAGGCGCCAATTGTAACAGGGGGACACTCACGCTAGACAAACAAAAAAATGTTGACATAATAAGCACTGGTGCTCGCTGTTAACCTCCGGCTAGGCTCACTTGATCGGCAAGCTATACAAAAAAATATTAGTTATTTCTGACCTTTGTTGCTCTACAGTACACGACTTAGAGTTGAAGTCTTCTTTCCTCTGGATGTTTCTTCGCTGAATTGACACAGACACTTTCACTTTGTTTATTATCAATTTTAGAGGTAACGGGGGTAAGCGAATGTTTGATGATAAAATAAAGTAAAAAAATTCAATTAGTTTATAAAAGAAAACTGTGGTTTATTCACAAACATTCGCTTACCCCCGTAACCTCTAAAATTGATAATAAACAAAGTGAAAGTGTCTGTGCCAATCCAGCGAAGAAACATCCAGAGGAAAAAAGACTTCAACTCTAAGTCGTTTACTGTAGAGCAACAAAGGTCAGAAATAACTAATATATTTTTGTATAGCTTGCCGATCAAGTAAGCCTAGCCGGAGGTTAACAGCGAGCACCACTGCTTATTATGTCAACATTTATTTTGTTTGTCTAGCGTGAGTGCCCCCCGGTTACACCAGCTTGAATATTTCTAACCATGACTGTTAATATTGGACGTCATTTTGAAGTTACAAAAACATGAAATAACTTCAATTAAAGCCTTTTTAATTCCTAAGAAGGCAATGGTTAGTTTTTTTTATTTTCCCATAAGATTATTTTACTATGTTTAGTTTTTATTAAAATACTCACTTTTACGAATTAATCATTTGCCTCATTCAAATCGCTCTGATTTGTAAAATCCTCATTGTATATTATTAATTAAAAAGTGTTCGATCTAGGATTAAATAAGCTTAAATTTGAGTTTCAAAATGTTTTTGAAGCTTAGAAATTGTGCTTAAGACAAACGCTTAAAGTTGATTTTTGTGAGATTTGATACTTCTCGGATGTTTTTAAAAATTTAATAACTTTATGATCAAAAATACAGAGAAGATAATGAGTAGCTGACATTGTTTCTAGCATTTGTAAGTTTATCTGAGAATTTTTTGGGATTTAAAAAAAATATTTAGGTGTGCAAATTTTCGACCGTACTTAAAAAATATTAATTTCTGAAAAAAATAAGGGAGGTTCTCTATGACGTTAGAAATACGATAAGTTCATTTTTTTCAGTTAAAAATTTATTTCTATAACTTTTTACTTACTTTTTCAATTACCAGAAAATTTGTGAAACAAAAACTTCAACCTTGAGCGTCTACTAAGAATATAATTTTTAACTTATTAAAATGAGAACTACATCAATTATTTATTATTAATATAGAGATCTGTAGACTCAGTAATTAATTTCAAATTCATTAAAAATTATAGAATTGATTTTTAAAGAAAACTTAGGTTTCAATATAATCGTTCTTTGATAATTTTTACGAATTTTTGTTAAATATGTATATCAATATAAAGCTAATTTGAAATGCCATTTAACGACACAAAAAACATACAGGGTGTTCTGTTTAAAAAAATATAACTTCTTAACTGTGAAATTAAAACTTGAAATAAAAAAATAAGCATGCCTCTGAATTTTACGTTGAAAACTACACAAATAACTATTTAATTATTTATTGTATATCTTATAGTTATTCAGAAAAAGACGTCTCTTAGAATAGTCGATAAGTGCAACACGTCCTATATCTCTCAAACTAATCGAGCTAGCTATGATCTGTTAATGCTAGAGTTATTTTCTCAGAAAAACAGGTCATGAAGTTTATATCAAATTTTGTCTAACTATTCGGGTTACTGAGATACTCTATAAAAACATTGAATTTGTGTTCCCTATGTATACAGACTTTTATGTAACACCAAACATTTTCATAACGAGAATTTTTCTTCTAAGTATCCATATGCATACGTTGAGTATTTTCCGACGCTCGGTTTATTAAAAGAATTCATTTTGAAGCATTAAGCGAGTGTTTTCCAATCCCAGGCTAAGCATGAAGTAAAATTTCGAGTTTAGAAAAGCCTGAAAATTTGGTTTGGTCGCGTAGCGCGAAGCGCGGAGCGGCCAAACCAAATTTTCAGGCTTTTCTAAACTCGAAATTTTACTTCATGCGTCACCGGTACAAAACACTGATTCAATGTAAAGTTTAGCGGTGTGATTTAAACTTCGTAATATGTCAGTGTTTTGTACCGGTGGCGCATGAAGTAAAATTTCGAGTTTAGAATAGCCTGATAATTTGGTTTGGCCGCTCCGCGCTTCGCGCTACGCGACCAAACCAAATTTTCAGGCTATTCTAAACTCGAAATTTTACTTCATGCTTAGCCTGGGAGTGGAACACACTCATTTTAAGTTTCAAATTGAACTCTTTTCAAAAAACAACAATTATCTAAAAATTTACAGCATGTGATTAGGACATGTATACTTGAACGAAAAACTCCCTGTATTTACAAGTTGAGGCATTAATTGCGATTGATTGGCTACAATTTGTAATGGTCATATAGGCAACCCAATTTACACATAACCTAAAAATTAAAGGTGTAAAATCGTATTGGATGCCTTGGTTTGATAAATAGAACATACGAAAATAAACATTGATAATGTTCGGTGTTACATAAAACTCTCTGTATACATATTCCCTGTGTGTTCTGAACATATACATTTAAATCTTGTGGACAAAGAGTCATTAAAAAATGGACACATGAAATTCATTTATTTGCTATTTCTTGCAGAATATTTTAAGAAATAAATATTTTAGTCTTAGCTTTAAACTAATTACACCATTTAATTTTTCCCCTAGTAAGATCATCTTGGAATTATTCATTGTTATATTAGTTGTAACATGATTTGTAAACCACTTCTTAAGTTTACTTGGTGAAAATAATTAAATAGACAATAAAATATTTTTTTGTATTGTGGTGGCTTCTAGTTCGTTATACATGTTAATTTAATATAAAATAAATAATAAACTGTGCAGTAATCAGAGCAAAGTTGGTTTAATTATACTAGATCTCATAATTTAAATAACTTTGGTGTGATTACTCCTTGAGAATGACGATAAGTCGAAACTAGTTGGAGAGAATAAAAAAAAAATAGTAGTGAAACAAACCAAGTGACTTTTATTTAATTATCAATATTGTAAACATGTTTCATCAAGTGATTAATGAGAACCAAATTGAAGATATTTGGTGTGATGCTTCGTTTTTTTATAATTGCTGGTCTAATCTACACTTTTCTTTTTTCTTGACCTTTGCTATTCAGCAAAGACTATGATGTTTCTTAAATGATATTGCTTTTACGTATATTTTTTAATCAACATGAAATCAGCTTTTATCCAAAATTTGATTTTTTTAATAAATTTATCAAGTTATATGTTTTCTCTATATTTAAGCCAATCCGTAAAACAGGCCGAGCATTTATCCAACGTTTCCAACGTGTATTTACAAAGCATGTCAGTGGGTGTATATATTATGAAAGTCATCAAAAGTTATAAGCAGGCGGTGAAAGAGAGTGAGCGAGAGGGGATCCGGAGGGTGGATGGAAAGGACGAGGCGGGAGCAGAGGCTGCGTTTGAAGGCAGCGGTCGCCATATTGGAAAACAAATTGCACGCGCTGCTGCTGACAGCCGCTAGATGTCTCAAAGAGCGGACTCACAAAGCGCCCCTGCGACTGACAACTTCAACAACTTCGAGCTTCGTTTGTTCGTTGCAGGAAAAACAACTGCTCACCGGATTACGCTCTAGATTGAAAATCTGAAACGTTGTATTGAATTTATTTTAGTTTCGGGCCCGCGCAAAGTTTATTTTCTTCGCCGTGCAGTTTTAAAACGTTGCAGGTATAAACGAAAATTCATTAAACTTTAAACGCTCGACAAATTCACATTTTATTTACCTCGAATTTAACAAATCTTATCTTTATAATATAACGGGTTGCATTATTTTCTTTAACTACTTGGTTAAGTTAAAAAAATAATGAAACGAGTTGTATTATCAAGATAACCCAGCAAACAAAATTCTATAATATATACATAATATTAATGTAATATCTTTGATGTATTATAAAAGGACTTTTTCTTTTAAGTATACATACCCCAAATACAGTGTATATGCTCTAAATGTTCAGAAATTCGTTGTTTTTTTTTTAATTTGAAACTTTAAGCGAGGGTTTTCCACTCCCAGGTTAAGCATGAAGTAAAATTTCGAGTTTAGAAAAGCCTGAAAATTTGGTTTGGTCGCGTAGCGCGAAGCGCGGAGCGGCCAAGCCAAATTTTCAGGCTTTTCTAAACTCGAAATTTTACTTTATGCGCCACGCGTATAAGACGCGATTGTAAGTAAAGCTTGCTTGTTCACAATCTTTCAGCGTTTTCAGTGTTTAATACGCCTGGCGCATGAAGTAAAATTTCGAGTTTAGAAAAGCCTGAAAATTTGGTTTGGTCGCTCCGCGCTTCGCGCTACGCGACCAAACCAAATTTTCAGGCTTTTCTAAACTCGAAATTTTACTACATGCTTAATCTGGGAGTGGAAAACCGTCGCTTAAAGTTTCAAATTAAAAAAAAAAACAACGAATTTCTGAACATTTAGAGCATATACACTGTATTTGGGGTATGTATACTTAAAAGAAAAAGTCCTGTTATAATACATCTAAGATATTACATTAATATTATGTATATATTATAGAATTTTGTTTGCTGGGTTATCTTGATAATACAACTCGTTTCATTATTTTTTTAACTTAACCAAGTAGTTAAAGAAAATAATGTAACCCGTTATATTATAAAGATAAGATTTGTTAAATTCGAGGTAAATAAAATGTGAATTTGTCGAGCGTTTAAAGTTTAATGAATTTTCGTTTATACCTGCAACGTTTTAAAACTGCACGGATAAGATAATATACAGGGGATTTTTCTTTCAAGTAGACAAATGCATTCGCTTTTTATAAAAGATTTCAATTTGAAGTTTTAAACGAGTGTTTTCCACTCCCAGATTAAGCATGAAGTAAAATTTCGAGTTTAGAAAAGCCTGAAAATTTGGTTTGGTCGCGTAGCGCGAACCGCGGAGCGACCAAACCAAATTTTCAGGCTTTTCTAAACTCGAAATTTTACTTTATGCGCCACGCGTATAAGACACTGATTGTAAGTAAAGCTTGCTTGTTCACAATCTTTCAGCGTTTTCAGTGTTTAATACGCCTGGCGCATGAAGTAAAATTTCGAGTTTAGAAAAGCCTGAAAATTTGGTTTGGTCGCTCCGCGCTTCGCGCTACGCGACCAAACCAAATTTTCAGGCTTTTCTAAACTCGAAATTTTACTTCATGCTTAATCTGGGAGTGGAAAACACTCGTTTAAAACTTCAAATTGAAATCTTTTATAAAAAGCGAATGCATTTGTATACTTGAAAGAAAAATCCCCTGTATATTATCTGGAGACAATCGAGAGCAAACATACAGATAAATGTAAGCTATTTTTAGGGATAATCAATTTACACAGGGTGTTTCTAAATTGATGCGAAATTTAGAAAACATATAGATAAATGTAAGCTATTTTTAGAGATATCAATTTACACAGGGTGTTTCTAAATTGATGCGAAAGATTTGAATGGGTGATTTTTTTAGCAGAAATGTTGATATTTTTTTTTTCTAAACCCCTTCCTCTCCAAGTTACAGAAAATGCCATTCTTTCAATAAAGTGCAACATGTTTACAGTCCAGTCCTAGAAATTTGACAGTATGACTTCATTTGACATCAGCCTACTTGATTTTTATCTACAAATAATAACCAATCTCTGAATTATGTCAAATGAGCCCATGTATTATTTTATTTTTTTGTGATCAAACTAATAATTTTAGGAGAAAATGTCAAGAGACAAAAAAGTTGCAGATTGAATCCCTCGATTTTAATCAAGTTTTGAAATCGAAAAATGCAGACGCATTGAAAAGTTCTGACGCAAACTATTATAGGGGTTGATTTTTTTACCTTCCCCCCCACCCCGTATTAACATTTTAGGGTTACAAAAATCATTTTTTTAGGAACATTTTATTAGGAATTTCATTCTTTTAAATTCTTCCATAGTGGATATATGAAATAAAAACAATTTTTTCCTTTAACTTTAGAGGGCTGTAACTTGTAGAGGAAGGGGTTTTAAAAAATATATATATACCGGGTGTTCGATAAAATACGCTCAACGCCATAACTATTGACCGATTTAAAAAAAACAATGGCAATGGCCGTTTAAATACTAAGAAATGACATGAGTATTGATTTTTCTGAATAATAACTTCAATGTTAAACAATAGCCAACTTAAAATGTTTGATGGCTGTCTATTATTTTTAAATTTTATTACATTGGACATAGTTTTTCCAAATCCAATAATGCCCAATTTCTCGTTCAAAATTTGTATAGAAAAAAAAATTAAATAAATCTTCTATTTAAAATGGGTCGTAAGATGGACCTCCTGGAGTCTCTGGAAATTCACAGAGCACGTGCTAATCCGGAAATTCCCGTAATAAACGACCAGCTTGACCTAATATACACCCCCATTTTTAAAGTCGTTTTGTAACCGTAATTTTTTCGTATATATACCTGACGAAAACATAAAGTAATTTATACAATAATAATAATAATAATAATATATCTTTATTTCAAAGTCGTATACATATACATATACAAAGAGAAAGTTGCGTCAAAAAACTTACAAGCTACCTTAAATATAATATCCTACCCCTACAGGGCGCGTCCCCAGGTGGCGGATAGGGGAACGTCGTCACTCGTTGACGGCAGGAGGATTGGCCTCCCGCGGACCAACATGGAAGGAGGGAGTGAAGCGATGTTAAGATACCGTCTAGGTATCTCTAGCCTCTCCTCCCTCAAGACTGGCATGCGTGGTGATGAGCCACACCCGCACCCTAAAGGTGCAAACATGTCGGATCTAGAGGAGTAAACCTCGATAAAAGAATCCGTAATCCCCGGTGTTATACGTACCGTGCCGATGGGATGAATGGCACTACGTTAGTGTGTCTAATAACGGTGACCTCCGGATACCTGGCGACCTCCGGTTGTATGTAGCCTTTCATCGGTAAGGGAGCACTGCCGATGACGACTCTTAGTTCTGCCCTACTCGTGGGAAAAATAATGAACATATCCCTTACAAATAAAAACCAAAACACGCAACTGACGGGGGAGCCGATCCCCCGGTTTTTGCTTGTTTCGAAAACCGAAGGAAACTTCGATAAGGTCAGTCCTTTTTTTATAGATAAGGCCTTGTATAGTTTTATTGGCGCAAGCAAATCAATAAAAAAAGTGAAAGATGGACTACTTGTAGAGACCATTAGCAATGGCCAGTCTAAAAAGCTAATGCAAATGGAGCAGCTAGGCGAATTCAAGGTGACTGTGAGTCCACACGCGACCTTGAATTATAGTAGAGGTATAGTTTACTGCAAGGATTTCCTCAACTGCACAGTTGAGGAAATACAAGAAAACCTAAGCAGCCAAGGGGTTATCGAAGTGCGCCGTATGAGTACGAAGCGGGATGGTTTGGTGCAGGAAACACCAAACCATATTCTGAAATTCAACAGGGCAACACTTCCCGCCACAGTTAAAGGAGGGTTCCACAGTTTACCGGTTCGTGCATACATTCCCGCACCTCTGAGGTGCTTTAAATGCCAAGTCTTCGGTCACACCGCAACACGCTGTTCTAAGGAACAAGTGTGTGTATGTGGCAGAAGTGTCCACGAAGGTACAAGCTGCATTGAGCCGGTAACATGCGTAAACTGTGGAGGTTCGCACTCGGCGAGATCGAGAAATTGCCCTCAATATAAAATTGAAATGGCAATACAAGAAATCAAAATAAAAGAAAAGCTTAGCTACTTCGAAGCTAAGAAGAGGGTGGTTCCACGGACTCCGGTTGCTGGCGTGTTGTATTCGCAAGCGACTGCAGCTAAGCCAGCATACATGGAGCTGGTGGAACAATTATTGCCACACCTAAAAGAAGCTATTTCAAAGACGGTAAAACAAGAAATAAATAGCTTAAAGCCGCAGAAGGAGGCAAGTAAACTGCCTCCGCGAAAGGAGGCAAGTAGACTGCCTCCACCAAAGGAGGCAAGTCAAATGCCTCCACCATCGACGATCGCATCGACGCGATCGTCAAAACAGGGGAGCACGCCATCCCCATCACCTGAACAGCAGGGGACTGCTACGCTGTCCTCTGCCGTTCAAAAAATCTTGGCGGCTGCAGCGACCGGAGCATCGCCGGCAACAACACCGTTGCTGGAGGGCTCCAAGAGCAAGCAGCCCCCTATTATTGATGTAGACGGCTACATGTCGTCTACTGACCTGCCCGGGAAAAGGGGAGCCTCCGAGGCCTCCCTCTCATCGACGGACGATAGTACCGTCGATGAAACGGGTAAGGCCACACGAGGAAAAGGCAAGAGAAAACCCGGATGGCAGAAGGGTGTTCCTAGAAAGCAAGGTCCCTAGGAATAATCCTTCCCATGCCTTTGTTGTTTAGTTTATTTATTTATTTTACAACTAAAGTATTTTACAACTTTAGTATGGTCTGTGATATTAGATTTAAGGGTTTTGTTTTGTCTTTGTCAACACCGGAGTCCTTTACAACTCCGGTGTCGTCTGTGATATTATGTGTTATTGTGTTCGTTCTGGTATCGGAGCCTTTTACAACTCCGGTGCTTTTCGTGATATTAGTTTTAAGAAGTTTTTTAGTATATACTTTGGTATCGGAGTCATTTACAACTCCGATGTCAACTGTGATATTAGTATTAAGGCTTTTTGTTGTATCAGTCCTGGCACCGGAGTCTTTTACAACTCCGGTGACATCTGTGATATTAGTTTTAAGGTTTTGTTGTATATGTTATGGCATCGGAGTATTTTACAACTCCGATGACACTTGTCTTTGTCGTCTTCGTGTTATTTATTATTCATATTTATTATTTGTGCTTGTTTTAATTTTAAATAAAAATGGTTGAACAATTAATTCAGTGGAATTGTAATGGATGCAGAAAACACTATTGTGAGTTGAAACTACTCTTGGCAAGACACACTCCCTTTTGTGTGTGTCTACAAGAGACACATTTTAAACCTGAAGATATGTTTCAGCTCCGTGGTTTTTCGGTTGTAAGAAGGGATGTTGTACCTGACGTACGAGCCAGAGGCGGAGTCGCCATCCTTCTGAGAGAAGACCTCCCTTATGAGGAGGTCCATCTCAGAACGGGGCTCCAGGCGCTGGCAGTCAGTATAGCCCATCCCGTAAAAGCCACGATCTGCACCTTATACCTCCCTGAATTTGACTGGACAATTGAAGACATCGCCGAGCTAATCGATCAACTCCCCTCGCCATATATACTTGTGGGCGATTTCAACGCCCACAACCCACTATGGGGCTCCCTGAGGAGGGACCCCCGCGGTCGCTTGATTGAGGACTTTCTTGATCAAAGTGACGCGGTCCTCCTTAACACGGGATCCCCAACACACTTTAGTGCAAGAGGGTCGGAGTTCTCGGCGATCGACTTATCTCTCTGTTCCCCCCGTTTAGCCACAAGTCTGTCATGGCAAGTCATTAATGACATGCACGGCAGCGATCACTTTCCGATCGCTGTTAAAACCATCGCTCGACGAGTAAGACAACCTGTCCCTCGGAGATGGTGTCTCGACAAGGCGGACTGGCTGGGTTTCCAAGCCAGTCTTACCCCACCTGCGTCACACAGTGACGACGTCGAGACTGCCGTGCAAGACTTCACAGAACGGGTGATAGAAGCAGCGAATAGACACATCCCCATGTCTAGTGGGATAATGGCCGGTCCACCTGTTCCATGGTGGAACCGAGAAGTTAAGGTGGCGATAGAGGAGAAGAAGAGGGCGTTTAATAAGTTCCGGCGAGTCCCTACCCGGGAAAACCTAATAGCTTTCAAGAAGCGGCGGGCTATCGCGCGCCGCACAATTCTTGAAAGCGGGAGGTTATCGTGGGAGAGCTACGTGTCGGCGCTCACATCGACCACACCTGTTGGTGAGGTGTGGAGAAAGGTGGGTGCAATAGCAGGGAAGAAATTCCCTGCGGTAGCACCCATCTTGAAGGTCGATGGGCGGGAAATAACCGACAAACTAGAAATAGCGGATGCGATCGCATCCAACTTCTACTCCGCTAGTAGCTCTCAGAACTACGAAGCATCGTTCCTGGGTAACAAGGGTAATCTCGAAGTCCCTCTCGATTTCTCCTCTAGGGGGTCCTTATGTTACAACGCTGAGTTCTCACGGAAAGAACTTGAAGAGGCACTGAAGTCAATGGGCGAGTCAAAAGCGCCAGGTCCAGACGGCATCCCATATCAGATGGTCCAACAACTCCCCTCGCATATGAGGGGATATCTGTTGGACATATACAACATGATATGGGATAGGGGCGTCTACCCCAGCCGCTGGAAGCTCGCAATAATAGTGCCTCTTTTGAAACCTAACAAGGACCCCACAAATGTCAAAAGTTACCGGCCAATTTCGTTAACCAGCTGCTTAGGGAAGGTATTAGAGAGAATGGTCAACAACCGTCTGGTATGGATGCTGGAGACAAACGGGCTCCTAGCGAAATATCAGGCGGGTTTCAGGAAATTTCACAGCACTGTTGACCAGTTAGTCTGTTTGGAGAACTCCATCCAGGATGCCTTCCTAGAGAGAAAACACCTCGTTGCGGTGTTTTTTGATCTAGAGAAGGCATACGATATGACCTGGAGATATGGAGTTCTTCAAAAATTACATGAATGGGGATTTAGGGGCCGTATGCCTCTTTTTATTGAATCCTTCATGTCCAGTCGATGCTTTAAAGTTCGAATCGGGGATACCGAATCCACACAGTTTGTGTTGGAAAACGGGATTCCCCAAGGTTCAACTATTAGCGTAACCCTTTTCGCAATCGCTGTCAATGAAATCGCTGCATCAGTAAATTCCCCTGTAAAAAAATGTCTTTATGTCGATGACCTGGTAATATACATGGCGGGAGATACCATCCCCGCCATAAATCGTGAGCTTCAAGCGGTCATCGACAAGGTGAACAGTGATGCTGAGTCTAGAGGTTTTCGTTTCTCTGAAACGAAAACCTCATGCGTCCACTTTTGTAGACTCAGACGTCCACACCGTGACCCCGGATTGTCTCTCCGGGGTACTAGGATACAAGTAGAGGATAGTATCTGTTTTCTAGGGCTGTGGCTCGATAGGACTCTCTCCTATCGGACCCACATCGATAAGCTGGTCCAACGCTCTAAAAAAGCGTTAAATCTTATTAAATGCTTGGCCAGCATCAACTGGGGCGCTGGAAGAGAAGTACTGCTGCAGCTCTACACAGCTCTGGTTTTATCCAGAGTTGACTACGGCTGCGCAGTGTACTCTTCGGCAAGAAAGTCCCGGTTGAAAGCCCTAGACACTGTTCACCACGCCGGTCTTAGGTACGCCACGGGTGCTTTCCGGACGAGTCCCACACCGAGTCTCTGCTGCGAGTCGGGTGTCCCTCCACTGTCCGCACGCCGCAACCGCTTCGTATTACAATACGCGGCGGCAATGCGTGCGAGGAGGGGACACGCTAACCGACGACATTTTATCACGATCACAGAGCAGCAGAGAAAATACACTAGAAGACCTACCGTCAGTAGGCCGGTGTGCGTCCGTGCGAATGAGCTGATGGAGAGTCTTAACATTAGTCTGCCAAGGGTATTCGAGGTCGGATTCCTGGAGGTACCTCCTTGGCTTATGCCTAGGATTAATTGCCGACTGGATCTGACCTCTTTAAGAAAAAGTGATACGAGCCCCTATATTCTAAGGGGCCTCTTCCTGCAAGTTATCACTGAATACCCGGACTCTCCGCGGTTGTACACGGACGGCTCGAAATCCGATCACGGTGTGGGCTCTGCCGTCGTTATCGACGGAACCCCACATTCGTGGTCACTCCACGAGTCGGCCAGCGTGTACACCGCCGAATTGTATGCTATTTATCAAGCTCTTCGCTACACGATTATGAATCACCATCACAAGTCTTTTATTATATGTTCCGACTCTCTAAGCGCCATCCAAAGTATATCATCGATGTACACAGTGGATCCTCTGGTCCAGCTCATCCAGTCCTCGATATTTGAAATGTCCCGGATGCGAAAGACGATTGTTTTCGTCTGGACTCCGGGGCATGTGGGTATCGAGGGCAACGAGCTGGCCGACGAGGCTGCCCGTCAGGCAGCTGACGCGGACTCTACTGATGATATACCAGTAAGACCCGATGATATCAAAGGGTTCATTAAATATAAACTAAGAGAGGATTGGCAGCAGAATTGGAACGGCTCCGAGAGCAAATTAAGGTCTGTAAAGCTCTCCGTGACTCCCTGGCAATCGCCGGTGAAACTTACGAGGAGGGAGGAGGTCGCCCTGTGCCGTCTTCGCATAGGGCACACCAACTTAACCTCTTCGTATCTCCTTGCCGGCGATGAAGCGCCAGAGTGTCCATCTTGTCACGACCGGTTAACGGTGGAGCATATATTAGTCGAATGCCCAGCCTACGCATTACAGCGAAATAGGCTGAGGCTTGGTGGTGATGTGGCGTCCATATTGGCGAATAGTAAGGGGTCCGTAGAAACATGTATAACGTTTCTACGTGAAACAAGTCTACTGAAGCGATTATAGCGATTTGTGTATGTTCCTTAAGTGTTAATTTATTATTAATTTATTAATTGTCTTTGTCTCGTTTATGTATAGTGGCATCAAAGTTCCTTTACAACTTCGGTGCCATCTTTTAGTTTGTGTCCGCCCGCTCCAGAGTCTTTTTACAACTCTGGAGTACATATTGTATATAGTTTTTAGGGTCCGGCATCGGGGTCCATTTACAACCCCGATACCATCAGTCTGTGATATTAGGTTTAGGTTGCGTCGTCCGTTATATGTTGGGTTCGGCATCGGGATCATTTACAACCCCGATGTCGTCCGCTCTGTGATATTAGGTTTAAGATGTCTTTGTCCATTTTATGTACGATCGGTGACAGGGTCTTTTACAACCCTGCCACCACAATGTCTGTGATATTAGGTTTAGGGTTATTTATTCTATTTATGATTTGCTTAGTGTTGTTTATTTTAATTAATTTATTGTTTGTTTTTCTTATTAAATAACACAAGCAAACCGGCTAATGACCATGCAGTCGAAGCCGGTAAGTGGGAGGGGTTTTTAGTCGGTAGTCCTCTAGTTTGGAGGGAGTCCGACACTTCGTCCGTAAATGGATTTTCCCCTCCCATACAACAAAAAAAAAAAAAAAAAAAAAAAAAAAAATATTATTTGATTTGACATACATTTACATAATGATAATTAAATATTTGCTTATACCTACCTATATTTACATTGGTTAATGAATTCTAAAATAGAATACGGCTCGCATTCGATCAGAAGCACATGCAATTCTTTTTTTAGGAGTTTAAAATTGTTTTTATAAATTTTAATACTATTGGGAAGTGAATTAAATAGTTTAATGGAAGAATATTGTACTGCAGATTCTGTGGTTTTGAGCTTATGCTGGGGGTAAATATAATCTTTGGTTCGTGTGTTATATTTTAAGGATTTATTATCATTTCCTGTTAGGTGCTTGTGATAAAATAATATGCTTTCCATTATATATGTTCCATACATTGTTAGCATATTATTCCGTCTAAATACACCTCGACACGATTGTTTGTAAATTACATTTAACATTATTCTAATAGCCTTCTTTTGGAGAATAAATATTTTTTGAGCATCCGGTTTATTACTTTATGTTTGATAATGACAAGTTAAAGTTGTCGAAACTATAGTCACAATAAAATCCTCAGTTATACAAACAAAGTTAATTGTCTTATTTGTGTATTTAAAATGATATTTTTCAAAAATTATAAGTAGTGTGCCTTGTGAAAAAGTGTCAAATGTCATTTATTGTGAGGTTGTGTCAAGCATGAATAATAACCACCTAACAAATAAGTACCTACGATACAACTTAATGTAGAACAGAACAAATAAGAATAACACAACATTATTATATAGTATGTTCAATAAAAAAAAACCTCTAGAGTGCTATGATTTTATCTTTTTTGAAATGTATGTTGGCTACATGGTTTAAGAATTGTCATATAAAACGTCAGTCATGATAATTATAATGTACAATTTCAGAGTTGCCAATCTACAGTATATTCCATAGCACTCTAGAGGTTTTATTTTATTGAACATACGATATTATTATATATACTAAAAAATAGGTAAGGGGTGGTGGTGCAAAAACGAACTTGCAGAGCCGTTTCAGTCTTCTCCTTTTGCTCGGGGGGGCCGATGCCTCCCGAGCCAAAACTAACAAAATTTGGGGGCCGAAGGCCGCCCCCTGCCCCGCAGGGGCGGGGGCAAAATTCAGAATTTGCCAATTTTTATTGACAAAACTACAAAAGATAAAAAAATAGCGGTTTTCAGATTTGGAAAAAGCGCAAAAAACTCTTTAGACAGGGATTTTTTTTAACAAATTTTACCGCCCTCTGGGGCGGGGAAAAAAGGAGAAATACGTTGACATTTTCGCGAAAAAAAGCCCTTGTTTTTTTAATTTTTTGTCTATACCGTTCATATGACGGCAACAAAAAAAATTAGGTTGTAGAGCGAAGCCTCTAGCGTCCTTTCCTACCTTGCGATTTTTGATTTTTTTTGCCCCGGGGGCCGGGAAAAAAAATCCAACTATATCGGGGGCGGTTTTCACAGTTTTCACATTTTTTGCCATAGCGTCGAGCTGCAACGTCCGATCGAATCGCTCTCACCGGTATCGAATGCGCCTTGCAATTTTCCTTCGAATTGATTTCTATTGAGACTTCTGCCGCCCCCCCGGGGGCCGGAAATTAATGGAAACAATTTTAAACTTTGGACCATAATAACGCCCTTATGCAATGAGCTACGTCGACCTTTTTTTCGGCAAACTGTAGTTCTTGACGTGCTCTACAAGAATTATACTAGCCTCGCCGCCTCCAATATCCACCTCGGGGTGGCAACGGTTTTTTTATAAACCAAAATGTCTAACAAGTTTGAAGTGCTATAGCGACCGAACGGAAGCTCCAAAAAATAATTTTAGAATCTTGTAGATCATTAAAAGGGCTTTCAATTCATGTATGAACTTTTTAGCGGGGCCCTATTATGGGGCCCACAATTGAGAAATTATCCGGTCCGGTCTTCTGTCATTTTTTTCGCTTACACGATGACTTATCCGCTTAAAAAAAATACTCACAGGTAACGAAAAGGTCACTTATTAAGGTGTGCCCCATGCGCCTTTACTGAAGGGCCCGTGGAGTCTGTCAAAAATTCACAAAGTTTAATAATTTTCCAAATTTTTAAAATGGCATTTTTTAACGAAAAATCGAAGAAAAAAGTTCACCATTCCCTGTGAGTTTATCGTTTAGGGTAGTACCTTTTATATGCTTCGGATCGCTTCCTATCTTTCGGATATTTGCTTAAATATTTAAGTTTATGTTGGCGGAGGCGTCGAAATCACGTAAAATGACAATTTTTTTTTTTACTTCGGCCATAATAATAGTAGACCAATGGTAGACCAATGGGAGTAGGATCATAAATGGGCAATACGAATCTGCATAAATTCTGAAAATTTCATTGATTCAGCTCTATTAGGATGGAAATTGGTATTTTTTTCTGCGCTCCAAAACCGCTGTTCAGGCTGAAACGGCCAATTAAAAATACAATTTTTATTTTTTAGCTCCGCTATTATTTATAGTATAACAATAGGAATGAGATCAATAAATAGGTAATACAAATCTTTATAAATGCTAAAAATTTTATTGATCTATCTCAAGTAGGACCAGAGCAATAAATATTTTTTAGTTTTCAGCAATTTAGGAATATTTTGATGTACGGGCTATCAAAAGCCATGAGTGGGAAAAGGACACTCTTATGCGGGTTTCAATGTTATATTTGGAGTCAATCCCTTGGATTTTTTAGAAAAAAAAAAAAATGTTTGTTAAAGGTATCAACAAATTCCTCATTGTTTTCTATGACGTTTTTGTAGGAAGTGTTTTTCTTCTGCTCAACCGGAAGTATTTTTTAATAAATAAAAAAAATAAATTTTAAAAGAAATAAATACGAGGGCTTTATCTTGGTACCCGCAGGTAGTTCCGGCGGAGCGATGCTAAGGTTAGGTTAGTACTAGATACATTCTAGTTTTTTAATTACTAACTAAATAAGTTAATTTGATACATTGTTTTATTTGACCTGAAAAATAATTAAATTTTAAACGAAATAAATACGAGGGCTTTAGCTTGGTACCCGCAAGTAGTTCCAGCGGAGCGGTGGTTAGGTTAGGTTAGTACTAGATACATTCTAGTTTTTCAATTACTAACTAAATAAGTTAACTTGATACATTGTTTTGTTTGACCTGACTTGAGGGAAGAAAAATGTTTGTTATTTAAATATTTTGATTATTACTCATTTTTAAAGTGTATTTCTCACTTTACAATATTTCAGTGTTTAATACGCGTGGCGCATGAAGTAAAATTTCGAGTTTAGAAAAGCCTGAAAATTTGGTTTGGTCGCGTAGCGCTACGCGCTACGCGACCCAACCAAATTTTCAGGCTTTTCTAAACTCGAAATTTTACTTCATGCTTAGTCTGGGAGTGGAAACACTCGTTCGAACTTTAAATTAAACTCTTTTATAAAATCGTAGAATGCCTGAAAATTTACAGCGTATGCATTATGTTTATTTAAAACAAAAAGAAGTATTTATTAAATATTAAAGTTGTATTTAAAATAATAACAAACTGTGAATGTATTATAAATTAGTTAACGGAACACACGGATTAAATATATAGCAATAAACAATGCAGTATTAACAGGACAATTTATTTTAGGGCTCACTACATTTATTGCCAAAAACAATCATGTGAACAAGATTTATTATATATTTTTTGGCATAAGTGCTAAATTAAAATCAACATATTGGGCAAAATTGGATTCAGAAAAACAAACTTAATATAACAACATGAGAAAAGTATATCCATCCATTTAAAAATGTAATGTTGACTGCTTTTTGGCAATAAAGTTAATTTTGAAAAAATATATAATTACTATGAATTTATAGTATTGAAACAGCCATAGACCTTGTTTTTTTAATTGAATTGAATTGAATTGAATTCATTCAAATCAGTCTATAACTAACAGAGTTATGGCGTTGGCTTCTTTTAATCGAACACCTGGTATAAAATGCTTCGGTTAGTTATTTCTGAAAAATCACCATTTAAAATTTTTCGCATCAATTTAGAAACACCCTGTATATTATATAAAAACCTTTATATAATTTATACGCAATATATCAAAAATCTTCAATAATCTATAACATCACTATAGTTCTTATGTATGTATCTTAACGTTTTCTAAATTAATATACATGATATATACTTTTAAATTCGTGATATACTTTTACATACAGAGAGTTTTTTGTAACACCGAACATTTGCATCCAATACAATTTGATACCTTTAATTTGTAAGTTGTGTGTAAATTGAGTTGCCTATATGACCATTAAAAATTGTAGCCAATCAATCGGAATTAATGCCTCAACTTGTACATGCAATCAAGTATACATGTCTCAGTTACAGCGTATATGCCGTAAATCTTTAGATACTTGTTGTTTTTTAACAGAGTTCAATTTGAAACATGAAATGAGTGTGTTCAACTCCCAGATTAAGCATGAAGTAAAATTTCGAGTTTAGAATAGCCTGAAAATTTGGTTTGGTCGCGTAGCGCGAAGCGTGGAGCGGCCAAACAAAATTTTCAGGCTTTTCTAAACTCTAAATTTTACTTCATGCGCCACCGATACAAAACACTGACATACTACGAAGTCTAAAACACACCGCTAAACTTTACATTGCATCAGTGTTTTATACCGGTGGCGCATGAAGTAAAATTTCGAGTTTAGAAAAGCCTGAAAATTTGGTTTGGCCGCTCCGCGCTACGCGACCCAACCAATTTTTCAGGCTTTCCTAAACTCGAAATTTTACTTCATGCTTAGCCTGGGGCTGAAAAACACTCGTTTAAAGCTTCAAATATTTTAATAAACCGAGCCTCGGAGCATGCACAACGTATGCTTATGTATACTTAAAAAATTCTCGTTATAAAAATGTTCGGTGTTACATAAAACTCTCTGTATATACACTTAAAAAATCAGATTTTGTTAATTATTCGCAAAATCAACTAATAATTAAAGTGAGTCATATTTGATTCTATAAAGTGTTTACTGGTTTTGTGCACGTATCATTATTCTAGTTAATCAGAAGTTTAAATAGATTTTTTGTGTGTAATTATTTATTGATTTTGTTAGTTAAATAACAATTTGTTTTGTAAGTTCTTAATCTGAAGGGCGCTAGAATATTTACAAACAAGAAAATACTCGCCTAGACTTCATATCACAAATTTATGTTTTTGAAATTCAGATTAAAACAGTGTATTAAACGTGTGGCGCATGAAGTAAAATTTCGAGTTTAGATAAGCCTGAAAATGTGGTTTGATTTATGTAAACATTTTCACTTTACTTTGTTTCCTTATTTAAACAATGAACCCACTAAGCAACAAACAAACAAATGACGTTATATCAACGTTGTAGCAACATTAAACGTTGTTTTAATGTTGTTGAAACATTACTTAAATGGATTTGCTCAGCGAGGAAGGTTCAGAAAATGAAGTTCACTTTGATTATCTACATCCGTTATCTTTGAGTATGTTTGTATATATTATTAAAAAAAATTCTCGAGTACTTTAACAACCTAATTTTATTGAAAGTGTTATCAATGATTTCTCACCTGGGTAAATTTTATTACGCTTATCGAGCGTATATAAAAGGGAAATATTGAGAAAGATTTTCATCCAGTTCAAGATGCGTTGTTTGATAATATTGGTCGTCCTTTTTGGAGCTTCGTTAGCTCTACACACTCAAAAAGGTACATAAATCTGTATGTGGGAGGAAAACTCCACCCACCAAGTCATTTTTTAAATTTGACAGTGCTATTTACCTCTCGATAGAGTAAAAAGTCCTATCTTTAATTTGGTTGGCATTGACTTTGTGGTACATCTTCATAATAATTTAATTAAAACACTTAACTTTGTTTTACCACTATTATTTTTACTTTTCAGTGACTATAGTTTCGACTACAAGCTAGTCATTATCAAACTAAGTGACTCAGTTTGATAATGACTATTATTTTTACATTTCAGTGACTATAGTTTCGACTACAAGCTAGTCATTATCAAACTAAGTGACTAAGTTTGATAATGACTAGCTTGTAGTCGAAACTATAGTCACTGAAAAATAAAAATAAAAGTGGTAAAACAAAGTTAAGTGTTTTAATTAAATTGTTAAAAAATCCTGATTCCAACAGTATAAAAAACGCATTTTAAAAAAAATTGACTTGGTGTAGTTAACTTCCTACATACAGAAATAATGAATAGATTTAAAAATATAGTTTTAAGACTCCTCTAAGCACAATCACTTTTACCCAATATTGGGCAAATATATCAAAGGTAATTCTAAATGTGTGCGACAAATTTAAAAGGCTGATTCCTGGAGTTATTTTATCATTAAAGTTCACATGAATAAATGTCAAAAACAACTTATTTTTAAATTTTTAGGATGTTTATTTATTATTAATGGACATAAATATATATAATAAATAAACAGTTTTTACAATAATATGTCGAAATGTTTTAGATATATATTCATATGAACTTTTATGATCAAAATAACCCCAGTAATCAACCCTTAAAGTTTGTCGCATATATTAAGAATCACTCTGTATACAGGGTGTCCGTATTTCAACAGAATGTATGGGGATCTCGGCTATTTGAAGAGATAGAGATAAGAGAAAAGTGACTCAGTTTGATAATGACTAGCCTGTAGTCGAAACTATAGTCACTGAAAAGTAAAAATAAAAGTGGTAAAACAAAGTTAAGTGTTTTAATTAAATTGTTAAAAAATCCTGATTACAACAATATAAAAAACGCATTTTAAAAAAATTGACTTGGTGTAGTTAACTTCCTACATACAGAAATAATGAATAGATTTAAAAATATAGTTTTAAGAGTCCTCTAAGCACAATCACTTTTACCCAATATTAAGCAAATATATCCAAGGTAATTCTAAATATATGCGACAAATTTAAAAGGCTGATTCCTGGAATTATTTTATCATTAAAGTTCACATGAATAAATGTCCAAAACAGCTTAGTTTTAAAGTTATAGGATGTTTATTTATTAATAATGGACATAAATATATAATAAATAAACAGTTTCTACAATAATATGTCAAAATGTTTTAGATATATATTCATATGAACTTTTATGATCAAAATAACCCCAGAAATCAACCTCTAAAGTTTGTCGCATATATTAGGAATCACTCTGTGTACAGGGTGTCCGTATTTCAACAGAATGTATGGGGATCTCGGTTATTTAAAGAGATAGAGAGTCGGTTTAATTAGGGCAAAGTTGCGTAATATAGGGCTCAATAATAATCTACAAACAAATTTGAAATATCTTTTTTCATTTATGAGATATTGTCAAAAAACATTTTTTTTTTAAATTTCGTTTTTATTTTTTTAATCAAAAACTATTGAATCCAGACATTTACAACTTTGACATTATACTTTTTAATGATTAATCTAGTAACATATTATATTTTAGGATAACTATAACATTTACCCAAGGACCATAGCCAACTTTTAATTTTTTAATGGGTGCTGTTTTGGATTTTCATATCTTTTGAAAGAATATTTTTTCTGAATTCAGTGATGTACCACACTTATAATATATTGTACATTTAATATGTAAAATTTTAATCTTTTGTTTTTTGTAAAGAGTTCCTTGCAAAGAGTTGAGTAACTCACTTATTTGACAACTTCTAGGACCCATAATTTTCTTACATATCACCCCTGAAGACGGGCATCCGACGATACATATTTTAACAGTTGTGATGTATTTTAAACTAACGAGTGTCTTCCACTCTCAGACTAAGCATGAAGTAAAATTTCGAGTTTAGAAAAGCCCCGCGTAGAAAATTTGTCGAGGGTCGCGCAGCGACCCGAGACAAATTTTCACGGGGCTTTTCTAAACTCGAAATGTTACTTCATGCGCCACGCAAGTTAAAAAATATAACGTTAAGATGTGATGGTGATCAATATTTACCGAGATGTAGCGAAATAATGCAAGACTTATTTTTTTTGTCAATAGTTTTGGAATAATAATAATAAAAGTACGATAAATTTCGTTTGTGCAAGTTAAAAATATAACCTTAAGGTGTGATGGTGACTAATATTTACCGAGATGTAGCGAAAAAATGCAAGACTTATTTTTTTGTGAATAGTTTTGGAATAATAATAATAAAAGTACGATAAATTTCGTTTGTGCAATTTTATTGTGATAATCGATTCGTATTATTATTATTATTATTACAAAAGATTGACAGTTATAATAATTTATAACTGTCAATCTTTTGTAATAATAATAATTATAATAAGAATCGATTATCACATTAAAATTGCACAAACGAAATTTATTGTACTTTTATTATTATTATTCCAAAACTATTCACAAAAAAAAAATCTTGCATTTGCAACAATAATTGACTGCTGTCAAGATTTTATCGATTAACAGATATGACGTCATTGTTTCCAAGGCACTCTTTGTAAAAAAGAAAACATCAAATCTAAAATAAATTATGTGTGTGACACATCACTGAGTCCAGAAAAAAGATATTCTTTCAAAAATATAAAAATCCAAACTGGCGCTCATTAGAAAAACAAAATTTGGTTATGGTCCCCGGGTCAATGTTATAGTTATCTTAAAAAAAATATGCTACTAGATTCCTCATTAAAAAGTGCCTGTATATTGTCAATGTTCTAAATGTCCAGATTCAGTAGTTTATGAATAAAAAAATATGAAGGATTTTTTAAAAAAATCAGTTTTTTGTTGATACCTCGAAAAGAAAAAAAGATATTTTAAAATTGTTTTCCGATTATTGTTAGGCCCTAAAATACGCCCCAAATTAACCGACTCTCTATCTCTTCAAATAACTGAGATCCCTATACATTCTGTCGAAATACGGGCACCTTGTATATGTATACAATATTTAGCTAATGTAATTTTGATAGCTTGTATATTAAATTAAAAATATATAATTTAGATTATTTATCTATTAGGTCATGTGTCAACCAGGGTTTATGAAAACCAGCTGAACAAAACCATGGATTGTGTTAAGGATTTGTTAAACAAAGGCAATCCGGAAATTGGACTTCCTTCTTTCAATCCTCTGGTATTGAGAGATCGCACTCTAGATTTCGACAAACTTGGTTTAAGCTTCCTCAAGTGAGTTACAAAAAATATTAAAGTTAAATCAGAGAAATGTGCGTAATGGTTTATTCAAGGATGAAGTGCAAATTATTTGCAAAAAAATACATTTTTAGGCAATCGAAGCTTTAAACGAGTGTTTTTCCAATTGGGGAATCAAGTTATTAAGTTCAACTTATTTAAAGCCAACAAACAAATATCGCAAAGTGGTTATGTAGAATTACAGAAAATATATTGAGTAGCCGTACCGATATATGACAACTCTGTATCTGTTTGCCAATTAACAAAGAAACTTGATTGATAATGTTGAAAGTTTATCTCCACTTTTATATAAATAAAACAATTTAAACACTTTCAAATATATTATTGTATAAAGCTACAATTGTTCCGTCGCACTGTGGCTTCTTCGCCTGAAGAAGCCACAGTGTGGCGAAACAATTGTAGCGTTATACAATATACAAGGTGTCCCTTTAATGTGGGGAAATGGTTTAACCATAAATTCCTAAGATAAAAATATAATGATTTAACACTACTTATCTATATCCAAAACTTTACGGTTAAGCCGGAATTAGTCTTTAAAGTTCAAAAAAATATTATTAATTTTATTTGTAACGATTGAGCGCTAATTCGATTTGACTGAAATGTATTATGGTTGATTATCATAATATAACACATCATTTAAATTTGACGAATAAAGCACTAATAACCTTTCTTCACACTTTTATTTAAATTACCAAATGTACATTTCGGAATAAAAAACACTTTTATTCCTTACTTCACTTTTATTTTTATTCGTTAGATGTACATTTCGAGTGCAAAGCACTCATTATCAATAACTAATGGTCTTACAACTAGGTGCGCAACTATATATATCTGACAAAGATGGGAAAAACCTAATTTTAATTACATAAGGTGTCGCAAGGCTGAAAAACATTAAGGGGATTAAAATTATGGACTGTTGATGGAATTACACTTTTTCGGAACTTGTAAAAGGTTAAACAAAGGGTTTTACAAAGGACAAATGAAAATTTAATAATTTATCTTTATGTTTGTGCATTTCTATGGCTTTTAACATATTTAATCGAAAATGTGATAATTGTTTTAGTAATGTGATATTGTCTGTTGAAAAATAATGTCCTGTTTTTAAATTATGGTCAGCTAAAGCGGATTTATCAATGTTTTTATTTTTGACATGAGTTTGGCCTATGTAACATTTATCACAATCATTGCATTTAATTGAATGAATTCCGGACTCTTCTAAGTGGCTCCTTTTTGTAAATTGATTGCCTAATAATGTTTTTAATTTGTTGTTATTATAAAATGCAGGAGTCATATTGAATTTATTCAAGATCTTTGTGAATTGATTAGAAGTTCTGTTGTTATATATAAACCTAGCAAATTTGTTATTTTTTCTTTCTTTTTGTGGTGTGAGATTTGTGACGGAGTTTTATGTTTGGTTTCTTTTGTGTCTATTAATTAGTTTGTTAATTGTGAATTTACTGTAACCTAATGAAATAGCTATTTGTTTTTATTAGTATTAATTCATTTTTTCTATTTTCTATTGAAAGAGGAAGATTTAAAGCTCTAAAAATCATGCTGTTAAATGCTGAAAGTTTGTATTTAAAGTGTGTTGATGAAGAATTGCGAATATAATTAAAAGTATGTGTGGGTTTTCAATATACATTAATTTCTATTTTGTGATTTCTTTTATTGTTTGTTAGTAGTAGATCAAGGAAAAGGATTTGATTATTTTGGCAGTTTCGTAAGTGAAGTTAATGCTGGGGTATAACGCATTCAGACTAGCTTGTATGTCTTTAATACGGGTATTAGATTTTATCATTGCGAGTATATTGTCTACATATCTAAACCAGACTCTCGGAAAATTAGGAATTTTACTTTTGGCTAAGTTTTCCAGATTATTCATAAAAATATTAGCCAAAAAGGGTGACAGAGGGTTGCCCATTGCTGTTCCGAAAGTCTGTTTATAGATTTTATTGTTGAATTCCAATGCGTTACACTCCATCACTAGTTTTGTTAGATTAGTGTATAAGTCTATTTCTTCTGGTGGAATTGAATTTTCTTAATATGTTAACTGTTTCGTCTATAGGGATACTGGAGAATAATGCTTCTACATCAAATGAAACCAACATACCATCCGGCTCAATTGGGGTATTTTGTAACTTGTTATCCAATCCATTAATAATGGTCACTTTGTGTCCGAAATGTACATTTGGTAATTCAAATACAAGTGTGAAGAAAGGTTATTGGTGCTTTATTCGTCAAATTAATTTAATCTTCACGTAACTCACAATCAGATTTTCATTTAAATTATTATGGTCATCATTGATTGACAAGAAGTATGAAAAACTGTAGTACCACAGCTTAAAAACTAAAATATGGCGCACTTTATATAAATTAAAAGAATATTACTTTAAAGATTTGTTCATTTGAAAGCTTTTTTGGTTGTAAATAATGTTTGATATCTTGTATGGTTTTGCCACAAAAATATAAAATATGTATCCTCATTTTCCTTGGCAAAATCCTAATACAGTGAAGTTTTTTTTTTAGGTAAACAAATGCATAAGCTGTAAATTTTCCGACGTTCGTTGTTTTTCAAAAAAGTTCAATTTGAAGCTTTAAACGAGTGTTTTCCACTCCCAGACTAAGCATGACGTCAAATTTCGAGTTTAGAAAAGCCCCGTGAAAATTTGTCGAGGGTCGCCACCGACCCGAGACAAATTTTCTGGGCTTTTCTAAACTCGAAATTTTACTTCATGTGCCACGCGTATAAAAAACAGATTTCAAGTGAAGTTCGTATATACATAAATTTCAGATTATTTTAGAGTTTTATACGCGTGGCGCATGAAGTAAAATTTCGAGTTTAGAAAAGCCCAGAAAATTTGTCTCGGGTCGCTGCGCGACCCTCGACAAATTTTCACGGGGCTTTTCTAAACTCGAAATTTTACTTCATGCTTAGTCTGGGAGTGGAAAACGCTTGTTTAAAGCTTTAAATTGAACTTTAAAAGCAGGAAATATCCGCAATTGTTATATTAATTCCACTGTAGGTCATTATTTTTATAAAATTATATTACTATTTCTAAATTATTTTAGCTGTAAATTTTCTGACATTTGTTGATTTTTAAAAGAGTTTAATTTAAAGCTTTAAACGAGTGTTTTCCACTCCCAGACTAAGCATGAAGTAACATTTCGAGTATAGAAAAGCCCCTTGAAAATTTGTCTCGGGCCGCGCAGCGACCTGAAACAAATTTTCTAGTCTTTTCTAAACTCGAAATTTTACTTCATGCACCACGCGTATAAAACGCATATTTCAAGTGAAGTTCGAATATACATAAATTTCACATTATTTTAGGGTTTTATACGCGTGGCGCATGAAGTAAAATTTCGAGTTTAGAAAAGCCCAGAAAATTTGTCTCGGGTCGCTGCGCGACCCTCGACAAATTTTCACAGGGCTTTTCTAAACTCGAAATTTTACTTCATGCTTAGTCTGGGAGGGGAAAACACTCGTTTAAAGCTTCAAATTAAACTTAAAAAAATCAAGGAATATCTAAAGATTTACAGAAAATAGGCAGAATTTGGAATACGTATACTTAAAAGAAAAACTCCCTGTATCTGTTTGCCCCGGAGAAATATGAATAATTAAAAACAATAATAAAGATAACAATTAATTCTTAAAAAACACTCGTTAATTTATATTATACACAATTGACGTTTGTAAAACGATGGCGGCGACCACATGTATTTTTAATCACCCGAAAAACTAGATTTCGTTTTTACTAAATTATAAAATATAATTTATTTGCATTTTTTTTTTGTGGCAAAACCGTACAAGATATCAAACATTATTAAGAGATAAAAACCTTGGAATGAACTAATCTTTCAAGATGCATTTTTCAAATTTTTATAATGTGCGCCAATAAAACATATTTTAGTTTTTATGTTGTGGTACTATTGTTTTTCATACTTTTTGTCAATAAATGATGACCATAATAAGTGAAAGTGTGTTATATTATGATAATCAACCATATTAAATTTTAATCGGATCGAATATAGCGTTCAATTGTTATAAATAAAATAAATAATATTTTTTTCAACTTCTCAAAACATAGTAAATGTTTTTGAACTTTGAAAACTCCGGCTTAACCGGAAACTCTTTAATATAGATAATTTGTGTTAAATCATCTAATTTTGATCCCAAGAATCTGTGGTTAAGCCATTTTTCCACATTAACGGGACACCCTATATATTTGAGAGTGCAAATTGTTTTATTTATATAAAAGTAAACAAAAAAAACTGTTTTCCTAGCATGAACTTTTTTTTCAAATTGGCACTTACACCCCTTCGCTTCTAAGTGAATTTAAACAAATTTAATGACCTAATTTCCATTACGATTTTTTTCGGGTAGAGGAAAAATGTCTTTTGAAAAATTCACCTTCTTTGACACGGCGAAATTCTCTTTGACTGACATCGAAGGAAAGCGCATCGACGGAGCTTTGGATTTCAACGTCGTCACTGAATGGCCGATTTCGAGCTTCGAAGGCAAATACGATATGGACTTTACCGCTTTTGGAACCAATATCAAAGGAAAAGGTGTCGTCAAAGAGACCATCACCAATTACAGTTCCGATATCAGATTCAGAGCGTCACTTCCTCTGAAACTGCACGAGTTCAGCATTAGAGTTTTCATGGAAGGATTCGAAGTAAGTATTTAACCCTTTCGCTTACAGGAGCGTATCCATACGTTTCGTTTTTATGTGCTCCAAAAGCCTGTAAATCGTGAGCGAAGTGCGTACGAAGTTTGTGTACTTCCGCAATGCGCAGTCTATATACAGGGTGTCAATTTGAAAACAAGCCAGCCAGTATATCTTTGGAACCGTAACAGTTAGAGAAAATGTTTCAAAATCTTTCTACGATGTGGAGGGGGAACCATTTTGACCCACATAACAATCTTCTGCAACCAACCCCTTAGGCTGTAGCCACCCTTGCCCATTTTTTAAATGGCACGACCCTACTTGTGATACATTATTAGAAAGGTCTTTCAAAATGCTAATCAGTGGTACCAACAAAAATTTTTATTGTTACATAAAAATGCAAAAAAAATTATATCAATTTATTTGATTTTAAAATGTTTGTCAAATTAGGTATTATAACAATTTATTTTTACAAATTACAAATGAAAAAGCACAGATAAACACAATATTACCCAATATTTATCAGAGTTATCTATTGTTTTATTAAAATATGGACAACTCTAAAAAAAAAATTAAATAATAACGAAACTTGGTTCAATCTAATACATTTATTAACTGAATAAATTGCACCTGTCCGCAATATAAAAAAAAATCATTTTGAGCATACTATAATTTAATTTTTTATGTAACAATAACAATTTTAGTTGGTACCACTGATTAGTATTTTGAAAGACCTTTGTAATGATATATCACAAAGATATTGTGGCTGGCTTGTTTTTAAATTGACACCCTGTATACAGTGTATAATTAAAAAAATAATCCAAAGCCAACTTTTGTTTGTTTTGTTTTTTTGCATTTTTCTTAAAGAAAATGTAATGCAAGCCTATAAAACGATTACATCGTTGAAAAGCTCAGAAAAATCTCCATAAAAAAGTATTAATAATTTTTTTTTTGGTATCATATAAAGATTAATTGTGTGAATTGAAGTTGAATTTTTATTAGAAGTAAGAAGTAAGAAAATATTTGATTCCGCTTTTTAGTTTGCAGAACATAAAATATGAAATATCAAATTACGAGTATGCGGATTATATGAATTTTCTCTTAATTTTTTATCTCATATTTAATTTTGATTATTAAATCTAAATTTATTTTTAATTTAGTTTCACATTGATGAATTAATCGTGAATGGGGAAAACATCACCGATGACATCAACGAAAAAGCCAACAAAGGTGTCGAATGGTTGAAGGAAAATACTGACCTTGTCGACAGTATTACCAGCAGTTTCATCATGCAAGTCGTGAATGGAATTACGGGAGAAACTGAAGAGGGGGGCCCAATTATTCATGAATTTATCAAATGCTGGGAGAATTCCGCGTAAATTTTAAATAAAGGAAAAAATGATAAATCAATTTCTCAAGCCAAACAAAATGTATTTATTTTAGAAAGTGTTTCATTATGAATCTTGTTGTATAAACCATAGACAATTATGTAATTGACATAATTGTTTGAATTTGAATAAAATAAATTAAATATTCTATGTTTCTTCTATATCTATAATATGATCTACATAAATGCATCTTCTTTCATAAAAGTCCTGCGCAAATATAATTATTATTACATCTAGGGAAGTATGAAGAGATCATTTCCCGAGGTTGGTTGGTTACATTCCGACGGCGAAGACCTAGGGATGTACCGGGTGGGCAAATAAGCGAGTAAGCGGCTGTATCTCAGAAACTAATGATCGTAGAGAGTTACGGTAAACATTTTTATAGGTAAAGTGGGCAAGGGAAAATGCTGGAAATTATTGTCAAGTTTCCAAGATGGCTGCCAGTGGGCGTTTCCACCATCTTGAATTAAATAAAGTTACGTTTCTCGCGATTTTCCTCAATGAATGTAACAAAAAAGTATTTGCGTATTAGACTAGAAAATAGACAAATGACCAACCAATAAGCCTGTGCAAACCGCATCTTAATATTTTTATTATTAAGATTATTATTATTATTATTCTTATTAGATAATAAGATGCGGTTTGCTCAGGCTTATTGGTTGGTCATTTGTCTATTTTATAGTCTAAAAAAAATCATATCATCGCATTTAAATTTTTTGAGAAAATCCAATGTTTTGGTTATAATATCGAATAGCGCCCTCTATCGGCGGCCGTGTAGATCACAACTGTCATAATTACAAGAAACATAAAAGCCCAAGAAAATCTCTTTTCAATGATAACAAATTTATCCAAATCCATTAAGCCGTTTCGAAGTTACAGGCATTTATTTAAAACAAAATTCAAATACCCTTCACCACTTTATTTCGAAAGATAGAGAAAAATTGTTTTTACAAAAAATGTTCCACTTTAAGTTAACATTAAAACGCAAATACAATTTTGTTATATTCATTGGGGAAAATCGCGAGAAACGTAACTTTATGTAATTCAAAATGGTAGAAACGCCCACTGGCAACCATCTTGGAAATTTTAAAATAATTTCCAGCATTTTCCCTTGCCCACTTTACCTATAAAATTTTTTACCGTAACTCTCTACGATCGTTAGTTTCAGAGATACAGCCGCTTACCTCGCTTATTTGCCCACCTGGTACAGTATAGTCATGGGAAATATATTCATATTTTCCGTGTTGTAATCAATAGTTTATTTTTCTGATCTAAATATCTTTCTGAAAATAGGAGAACATTGAATTATTTTTTTAAATTTATTAATAACATTGCTGAGGGCCATGTGTGTAATTATCATAGTTGACTTGTCTGACGTAGGTCTGACTTTTTCATAATTTCATAGTTTGAAATGTCGTACTTGCTAACGTAAGCAGCGAAAGCCCGTGAATACTTGGTTCCAGCCAAATCTAAATCTGCGTATCAAAAAATGTATGCAGATTTTCATGAATGGAGGAGCCAACATTCCGTAAACGTATTTGCACCGTTTACGGAATGTTGGCTATTCCATTCATGAAAATCTGCATACATTTTTTTTTATTGCCGCTATTTTAAGATTTGGTATGTTGTTATAATTTTTGTCATTTTTAGAAGTATGACTTGTTTATTCTATTTGTAGTCACAGAAATATTCACTAAATATGTTGTGGCCCAATTTATCAATGCTAAGATTATTGTTACATTTGAAAGAAAAAAATAATATTAAAATGTTCTATGGAGTGTCACTTCTCGACAATCCATATTTTCCAAGAGAAATAAGAACGTTTTATATTTCCCTTGGGAAATATCAGTGTGTTATGACACATTGTAACCAAGGCGATATTACTCATTATTGTATCAATCAGAAAACAATATATTAATATAAGCGATGAGTTATTTCAAGAGTAGAAATTCTGAAGAAATAAAATTAATATTCGGATTTTTAATGTGCGTAGAACATTTATTAATAGTCCTACGCAAGTAATATATTAATATAAGCGATGATTTATTTCTAAGAGTAGGAATTCTGAAGAAATAAAAATAATTATTCGGGTTTTCAATGTGTCTACAATCCAGGAGTAGATTCGAAAAACAATTTTTGGGGAGGGACAATTAATTATTTTTTAAAGATTTTAAATGTAGATTAAATTCCACTAATCAATTACTCGTTTGGAATTGTACATGTTTGTGGATTTGGTAAACGTTTTCATGTTTTTCTATTTGTCCTAATTTTTACAGTTTTAAAGATTTTGTAAAATTTTATGATGTTTGTTGATTTTAACGATTTTATTTATAACAGTAATTATTATTTCAAATTTTTAATTCTTGTTAAATATTGATATACAGGGATTAATTCTTCCAAGTATACTTTCACATATTCTTTATAAACCCTTGGAAACTTAATGAATATGTGGTCAAAACTAAGTCGGAGTATAATTTGAACTTCACTTTAAATCAGTGTTTTATACGCGTGGCGCATGAAGTAAAATTTCGAGTTTAGGAAAGCCTTAAAATTTGGTTTGGTCGCTCCGCTTTGCGGAGCGACCAAACCAAATTTTAAGGCTTTTCTAAACTCGAAATTTTACTTCATGCTTAACCTGGGAGTGAAAAACACTCGTTAGATGCTTTAAATTTTTCGATGTCTGTAATTGTTCGTTCGTACAAATCGATAAAGGTAAATTTATTTATTAATTTTCGAGATCCATTTTCATACAATGTAAAACACGTTAAAAAATGGTCAAATTTTTTAACGTGTTTTACATTGTATGAAAATGGATCTCGAAAATCAATAAAATAATAAAATAAATACACAGCATTTGTCTTTTGGATATATATGAATCACGATTTATCGTTATAAGTTTTCAGACATACGTGGTTTTAGTAAAAGAAATAATTTGAAGCTTCTAGCAAGTGTTTTTAGTCCCAGATTAAGCATGAAGTAAAATTTCGAGTTTAGAAAAGCCTGAAAATTTGGTTTGGTCGCTCCGCGAAGCGGAGCGACCAAGCCAAATTTTCAGGCTTTTCTAAACTCGAAATTTTACTTCATGCGCCACGCGTATAAAACACTGATTTAAAGTAAAGTTCAGATTATACTTCGACTTAGTTTTGACCACATATTCTTTAATTTTATAAGGGTTTATCAGGCTTTTCAGGCTTCCCTAAACTCTAAATTTTACTTCATGCGTCACGCGTATAATACACTTACTTAAACTGAATTTTAAACACCTACCCCTTATGTTTGATCCTCACGTCAATACTTTCTACAAATATTGTCGTTTTACTAAAATACCTATACACCTTTTGTTATAATTCTTGGATTTTGAGATATTACCTTTTTTCATTTCTAAACATTTCAATAACTCTAGAATATTTATTTTTAATCGCTTTTTCAATAAGTCTAGAATATTCCTAAAAAACCTGAGTAAATAAAGATGATCTAACTCTTAACTCATCGTTCCTTACTGCACATGCATTTTAAAGCTCAAAATATTATTTAAATAAACACCTAACTTGATCCAGACTAATTTATCACAAATTTGCAAGAAAATCAACACATATATTTTTTTAATGCATTTGATGTAACGGTTAAGTAACATTAATTTAAACCTTAGCTATTATTCCATTGGATAGTCATGTGATAGTGTTTAATACCTTGAAGTTTGTTTAAAAAAAATGATTTTGTCATTTATTGGATATAGTAACTTATGCATAAATAACTGAATGTCTTACATTTGTAAAAAGGGGGAATTCCGTAAATAAAGTTTAATAATAATATTGTATATGTTTCGGTGTGAGTTACGTGAAGATGATTTTAATATTAAATGAAATAAGTAATCCTTTTTCTCCACTGGTTTATTTTAATCAATAGATGTTTATTTCGTTCACCAAGTGAACATTTTCAATAGTTGTACTAAACTGTTCAGTAGAACTATTATGTTCACTTAGTGAACGAAATGTACATCTAGTGATTAAAATAAACGAGTGGAGAAAAAGGATTACTTGTTTCATTTAATACATGTTGTAGAGCTCAAAATATCAATTCAATAATAATCCAACTAGATCGAGATTAATTTATGAGCAATTCGCAAGAAAATCAACACATATGTTTCAGCTCAAATATCATTTCAATAAACATCCAGCTTGATCAAGAAAAAATTATGGGAAATTTCCAAGTAAATCAACACAAATATTATTTAATTTCGTTCTAGGAAATTAGTCAATTTGCGGTTTCAACAACGCACATTTTTATCTTAAATTTCATAACAAATTCAATTGATCCTCGGCGAAAATTCAACCCAGCATTCGGGTTTTATCAATTGCTTTCGCGATAATACAATCAAGAGCATGTATTTAAGTCTGCTACATGTTGTTAAATAACCAGTACATACATGAGTTTAATCATATAAGAGGCATCCTATCATACGAGGCTTATTATTCAATTTGAGCGCGCAGTGTTCGGAAAAGCGCAGAACGAGATGACGATGATAAAGATTTGCTTCGTTTTGTTTACCGTTTTGGGTGTTGGATTTTCTTTCCCACTGCAAAATAGTAAGTTGAATTATTTAAATTCATCAAAATAAAACACGATAGCTTTGTTTATTAATAAAAGAAGTTAAATTAAAATTGTCGTGCTTCAGTTAATTTGAAATGTTTTAATGAGTGTTTATTAATCAATTCATTGAAACATTAAACCAAATTAATACTGAAGAACTGCCCCTACACCTACAATTATGGTAGATGGGGTTTTTTAGATTATATATATATATATATATATATATATATATATATATATATATATATAGCGTGTAAACGAACTACAGGCTCCCTACTACATAAGGAGCAGCGTTTAAATAAACAATACCTGCATTTGAAATTACCATACCATTAGTAGATAGCTCACAAATAATTATTAAAAATAATTAATAATAATAGGCCACATGTTTGTGATATCTGGTATACGCGCACATTGCGTATTTTAAGAGAGATTCCACATAGACTGGTAGTTTTTAAACGATTTGAATATCGAATTACATCATCCAGAGAAAAGTGGGTCAGATTGTGAAGAATTATGTCTATGTTGTTATTGTGATTTTATTATACGTGACCCAGTTTCATCTAGTAATTCTAGACAGTGTGTGTGTGTGTGTGTGTGTTGTGTGTGTGTGTGTGTGTGTGTGTGTGTGTGTGTGTGTGTGTGTGTGTGTGTGTGTGTGTGTGTGTGTGTGTGTGTGTGTGTAGTGCGTGCTAAGTGATTTATACGTCTCGATAGTGCGTGCGAAGTGATTTATGCGCCTCGCAGTAGTAAAAGTAAATAAAAAATACAACAACTTACGCATCCACGAAAAATATCATGAACACAGGTAACCAGAAGTTCTCAAAAAGTAAAAAATGCATGAAAAATTATGAAAAATCCAATATTTTTTTTCCGATTTTATTTTTGCTGCAATTGGTGTCAAAATATTTTGTGTATACGCCCTTAAGAGGATGTACATTAGTTCGATTACACGCTGTATATATAATACTGAGGAAAAATACATTTCAATAATTTGATCTATATTGTAAAAACATACAAGGATTAATTATTATAAGTACTTATCTCGTTATAAATGCGTTAAACTTAAAGCTTTAAACGAGTGTATCCAAGACAAAAAAATAAACAAGAAAGAGAAATCACAGTGCACGTAATAGTAAGGCAGACTTTCTGGATGGTGGCGGCGTTCAGATGGTAGTGGCGTTCCGATGGTAGCGGCGTCCAGATGCTAGTCTGGATAGAGATGGTGTCCTGGTGGCAGAACTGCCTCCAAGTAAACGAAAATCGTCCTTTTGTCGGCAAGGGGATGTGGCGTCAGCGTGCGTGGGCGTTGCGTCAGGGCTGGATCCGGCGGAAGCAACGAACACTACTTAAAGCTTTAAACGAGTGTATCTAAGACAAAAAAAAAACAAGAAAGAGAAATCACAGTGTACGTAATAATAAGGCAAACTTTTCGGATGGTAGCGGCGTTTGGATGGTGGCGACATTCAGATGGTGGCGGCGTTCGGTTGGTGGCGGCGTTCGGATGGTGGCGGCGTTCGGATAGAGGCGGCGCCCGGATGCTAGCGGTGTACAGATAGAGGTGATGTCCTGGTGGCAGAACTGCCTCCAAGTAGGCGAACATCGTCCTGTAGTCGGCAAGAGGATGTGGCGTCGGCGTGCTGCATCAGGGCTGGATCCGGCAGAAGCAACGAACACTACTTAAATTTGAAGCTTTAAACGAGTGTATCTAAGACAAAAGAAAACAAGAAAGAGAAATCACAGTGCACGTAATAATAAATAAGGCAGACTTTCCGGATGGTAGCGGCGTTCAGATGGTGGCGACGTTCGGATGGTGGCGGCGTTCGGATGGTGGCGACGTTCGGATGTTGGCGGCGTTCGGATAGTGGCGGCGTTCGGATGGTGGCGGCGTTCGGATAGAGGCGGCGACCGGATGCTAGCGTCCTAGTGGCAGAACTGCCTCCAAGTAAGCGAACATCGTCCTGTAGTCGGCAAGAGGATGTGGCGTCGGCGTCGGTGGGCTGTTGCGTTAGGGCTGGATCCGTTAGGGCTGGATCCATTAGGGCTGGATACGGTGCCAGAGTAGTGTTCCTTTACTCTGGCACCGTTGGGCGTCGAGGCGGCTACTGTGGCAACCTAGGTGCTCGAAGTCGGGGTTGACTACAGAAACGACCGCGGAACAACTGGCGTCGGCGTCGAGCTAAGTTTCCTGGAGTCGGTAGGTTGCTGGCAATGGCTGTATCTGGCGGCAGCAACGAAGAAAGCTAACGGCTGGCATCGGCGTAGGGCTGAATTTCCCGGAGTCGACTACTTCACTGGCGTCAAGAACGACGGCTGATGGGCCTGTAATTGGTCAGAACTTTCTGGCGTCAGAAAGATTGTTATTCGGGAGCATAAGTTTCTTTTAAATATACATGCTGTTCCCTGTACATATTGAGAGTGTACCCGAAGTCTGAATGAATCGTCTCCTGTATTTATCCGGCGAAAAATGTCGGGAGTTGGGATGTTTTTGAGGACTACGTGTGGTTAGCAAAGAAAGATTTTTGTATTCATTTATATATTTTTTTTTCTGAAGATGCATCGCCAGCTGAGTATGAAAGTCGGTTCAATAAGACTGTGGAGTGTATAAAGAAAATGTACAACGAAGGCAAACCCGAAATCGGACTGGCTAGTCATGATCCCCTGGTTATGGAAGATTTGGTCGTTAATTTCGACGTGTTTGGCTTAAGTTTCTTGGAGTAAGTCTCTTGATTACATTTAACAACAACGGAATAAATTATGTATTTATTTTTAATAGTGAATCTAATAGATTTGAGTATAAGGAATCCAAATATGCCATCAACTTTTTTTATGGAAGGTTGCGTTCAGTAGTAATAATGCAGTACATTATATTTCATTTTAACTCAAATTTGTTGAAGAAAAACACTAGTTTTGTTCCATGCTTTTATTTTCAGTTTCAGAAAATAAAATCATGGAACAAAACAAGTGTTTTTCTTCACCAAATTTGAACATCCGGTTCCATCAAGGCGTAGAAATAAGAATGAGTTAAAAATGTAGTTATTGCTTGTTGCGTTACACTCTTGATGGAACCGGATATTCAAATTTGGTGAAGAAAAACACTTGTTTTCTTCTATGATTTTATTTTCTGAAACTGAAAATAAAAGTATAGAACAAAACTAGTGTTTTTCTTCACCAAATTTGAGTTAAAAATGTATAATTCACAGTTTTATTAGTAATAGTTATTGGAGTCAATTATGCTAAAAAAATAATTTTTAAATCTATGGTTAAAATCTCACTCATAATATTTCATTTATGTTCATAGAGGAAACATAACTTTCAAAAAGCTCACATTCTATGACGTGACCAAATTCGTGATTTCCGAAATCGAAGCGACCGACGTCTCAGACCCGGAGGCGCCCAAATTCCACATCGTCATGGAATGGCCAGTCTACAGTTTCGATGGCATTTACGACATAAACGCCATCGTGAAGGAAACTTCAGTCACCGGAAAAGGCAAAATTAGCGAAGCCATTAAAAAATACAAGTACGATTTCAACTTCAAAGCCGCCTTGCCCCTGACAAAGGAAGATTTCAGCATGAAATTTTCATTCGAAGACTTAGATGTAAGTATCAATACAACTTATTTTTAGAATAATTAATATATTAATATAATATAATTATGCCCGGTATTATAAACGATTAATAAATCATTAAATAACTATTTGTGGATTAAATTTATTTACCTAGTAAACTAATGGGTAAATAAAATTGCGTATTATAAAGCAAACCTACCAAATAAATAGTAATTCTAGAAGTAAATAATTTAATTGGTAGACTACAGACCGAAATTATACATTTTCATTGTAGCTATAGCTGGAACCACCAATTTTTTAAATTGATTTGTTAATATTTCAAATTAAATTGTCAATCAAATTGAAAATCTAGTATAATCCCTTATAATTATAGAGAATAACCTTGGAATAGGACAGCATTACACAGAACAAGAAAAATAAAGCTTATTAGAAATTATAAAGGATTTAAACGAGTGTTTTCCACTTCCAGGCTGAGCATGAAGTAAAATTTCGAGTTTAGAAAAGCCTGAAAATTTGGTTTGGTCGCGTAGCGCGAAGCGCGGAGCGGCCAAACCAAATTTTCAGGCTTTTCTAAACTCGAAATTTTACTCCATGCGCCACGCGTACAAGACACTGATTTCAAGTGAAGTGCACTTGTTTACAATATTTCAGTGTTTTCAGTGTTTAATACGCGTGGCGGATGAAGTAAAATTTCGAGTTTAGAAAAGCCTGAAAATTTGGTTTCGCGCTTCGCGACCAAACCAAATTTTCAGGCTTTTCTAAACTCGAAATTTTACTTCAAGCTTAGTCTGGGAGTGGAAAACACTCGTTTAAAACTTTAAATGGAACAAATTTAAAAGAAGCGTATGGATTAGTATAAAAATCCCTGGTTATGTCTGACTTGAAAAACTCCAGGTCTTCGACTCCTTAGAATGTCTTGTGGTTCGAATTAATCACTGTCAGGAAGATACTATAAGCGAACTTAAATCTGACACGGTTGATATGGTGGACATGATAACCGTAATGAAATTAATAAATACAAATAGTAGAATCTAAAGTAATTATAATAATATAATTTTGACTTTTAACTGTCAAATTATTTAGAGAATAAAATTTACTTGGTAGAAAAACAAACAAATAATATACTGAGGAGATTTATTAGCCAAATAAAGTTATTTTGTATTTATTATACCGAAATCATTGGAATAAATTAATTTATTCCTAAAGTAAATTTTATTTAGGGAAGAAAACGTTTCATAATACCGGGCATTAATAAAGTATAATTAATTTATATTTTAATATTTCATAAATTAGGTAGAGTAAAACAGTTGTTTAGTTCCATATTTTTATTTTTAATTGCTTGACACGTGTTTATGATAATTTTAAAACTGTTTTAACTTTGAAAATGTCAGGCAATTGACAATAAAAATATGGAACAAAACAAGTGTTTTACTTTACTCAATTTGAAAATTTAGTTCTATCAAGAAACGAAGTATCGAGACTATTTCTTATTTTTAGTTTCATATCGATGAATTGTTTGTGAATGGAAAAGATATCTCCAGTGAGATTATGCAGAATGCGAAAGCTTCAGTCCAGCAGATTAAGCAAAACGCCGAGGTTATCAACAAATCGATTACTGACGTGATGATCAAAATAATCAACAGCGTTTACGCCGCGAAAAAGTTTAAAAAGGAGGTGATTGCGGAAATGGCAAATTGCTGGAAAGCATCTAAGGCTTAAATATGTAGGCAAACTATAAAAACAACGTTATATTTTAATGTAAATGTAATTAGCAAATATAAATACATATTAGTTTATACCGTTTGTTGTTTGAATTACTGATTTTACATTGATTGTTCAGAATATCAGACATTAAGTGGTCTTAGTTGGACCAGTGATAAACGGATCTGTTTTCTTTGATAGCTTAAACATTCGATTAAGCAAGTTTATATTGTACAAAATACAAGGAATTTTTGTTTCAAAAATATATATCCTGATCAGAGCTGGGCAGGATTCGAACCATCCAAGATTCGAATCCTGAACTCGAATCCTTATAAGGGATTCAAAAAAGGTATTCAAATACTTCAGTGAAATTGGAGTCGTGATCCGGATTCGTTACATTTTTTTAAGAGGATTCGTATTCGAATCCAAATGAAGGTGATTCGAATCCTTGAAGGAGGACTCGAATATTTATAAAAGGATTAGAATACTTGTAAAAGGATTCGAATACTTACAAAAAGATTCGAATACTTAGAAGAGGATTTGAATCATCAAAAATAACTTAAATGAATTGTGACGATTTGCATGAACATTTTGTTTGTGTGCTTTTAACCTTCACGTTAAATCAGTGTTTTATACGCGTGGCGCATGAAGTAAAATTTCGAGTTTAGAAAAGCCCCGTGAAAATTTGTCAAGGGTCGCTGCGCGACCCTCGACAAATTTTCTACGCGGGGCTTTTCTAAACTCGAAATTTTACTTCTTGCTTAGTCTGGGAGTGGAAACACTCGTTAGAAGCTTCCAATTATATGCGTTGATAAAAACATCAAATGACTGAACATGTATTTAAAGAAAATAATCTATTTAATATTATTTAAAGTAAAACTAGCATGGTGGCCACAATTGAAATGTTAAATTTTCCCGACATTTCCCAGGTTCGAGATTTTTTTCTTTGGCCTATGAATATAATTTTCTACTGTGGAAAACCCCCATTTTGTTTAATTGTTTTCATTGTTTTTGTTAAGTTGATTTTATTATTTGCTACGTGTTTTATAATTTTTATAACGCCTGTTGATTTTGACAAATTTAATAATATCATATGATTAGTCAATTTATAGGATTATTTTATTATGCTATCTATTTTATTACTTTTTGTATTTTTTATTATAGAATTTGTCAATTGAGTAACTACATTTTTATGCTCGGTAACTGTATTTATTATTTATGGGTTTTTAATTCTGTAGAAAATTAAAAATTGATGTTTCATATTTTTATTTGATTAACATTTGCTTAGTGTTAATTTTAACAATTTTGAAGATTTTTTTATAATTTTTATAATTGTTTGTTGCTTTTACAGATTTAATATAAAATAAAAATATGTTTTTAAACTAATAATTTGTAATTTTTGAGATATTGGTTTTTAATTTTGATGTTTTCTGGATGCGATTGAATTTTTTCCATTTTTTACAAAAAAAGAAAACAATGCACAAATCAGAATAAATATAATTATCCAGATTTTTTATTGATTTTAAAGATTTAGACACATATTCCCCAATTTTTGATTTATTCAGTCAACGAAGTACAGGGTGGTGCATTTTGGAGGTGCCACATAAGGAAAACTTTTTTATTTGAAGAGATGGTGAACCTGGCTGGTTTTCGCGAGCCAGGGTCACTTTTTCGTGTTTTACTCCATGAAAATTGATCTATCTTTAACCGTTTCCGCTCTATAACCGGAAGTTGAAAAATGCATCACCCTGTACATTTAAAAATTACATAATATAGTACAACTGAAGATATAAAATTACACATTGAAACTTAATTAACAATGTTTGTTTATATTGACATTTTTTTAAAAAGTTTGTGTTTTGCCAATTTAAAAATAAATTAAGATTAATTTAGAATTATATTTCGTAAAATCTCTGCAAACAATTGGCAAATTCAATCTTTCTTTATGTTAACTTTTGAAATATTCATATAATTTTTATTGATTTTGATTTGTTTGACTATTTTTTAATAACTTACAAATTTGTTTAAATCAATTCTACAGGGTGAGTTACTAAGCGGAAATCGGTTTATAGTGGGCGTATCGTTGAAAATACCAAAAAAAGTTTCAAATAAAAGTTGTTCAGAATCAAGTTTTTCATAACCTAAAATTATTGCTAAATATGGCGGCCTTGCGGTTATACCGGAAGTAAACACCAACTTCCTTATTTTAAATAGAACACCCTATATATTTTTACATTTTTGGGTTGCTCGTTAAAAATAAACATGAGTTTATTCACACAACATTGGGTCTCAGTTGAACCGTTTTCGAGTTATTTCATTTTTTTGATAAATTGGACGATTTCAGAGCTCGACGCCATTAACAATATCTTGAAAACGTAATAAGTCAGAGTTGTGCGGCTTACGGTTTTTGATTCGGGAAGAAATCTAGTATTTGTTTAGGTTTTTGCCATTAGTCAGATTTTCTAAATTGAGCCGAGTCCGTCGACGGTATTCTTCAGTACTTCAAACATGCATAACTTCATTTTTTTAAATGGAACCATATATCTTGTGACACTTTATCTGATGCGAAATTAAATTTCCTTTTTATTGATACCGGGTTGTTGCCATATTCTTCCAACAGTTTTTGAGAAATTTGCGATTTTGTAAAAATATTAATACATTTCGTATTATCGCGTTAGCCCTGGATACTGATGACGTTTGGTGAATTTGTTTTGACTCGCATGTCGGACAAATGTCAGCTTAATTTAGATTATTTTGGCCAGATCTTGCAATAAAAAAACTAAACATGTTTTCTCAAGAAGAACTGATTGGTATGGTCTACACCTTGGGCAGTGCTGATGGAAATACATTACTTGCTTCAAGAATGTTTGCCCAACGTTTTGCCGATCGGAGACATCCAAATTCAGCGGCATTCTCTACATTTATACATAATGACTAACTTTCATGTAATAAATTTTGACATTTCAGAGGGCTATTCACAGCACAGATGCAATTTGTCATCGGTGAGAAGTCGCACTAAAATGACGTAATTTCAGGAAGAATTTACCAAATCGTATGAAGTAAAATGACGCCAATTCAGTGCAACTTGTCACCGATGACAAATTGCATTGGTGCTGTGAATAGCCCCCTAGAAGTTTCCCAGTATAATATAAATAATAAAAACTAAACTACTCCGATCATTAAACCAAATCTTACATTTTAAGTACAAATGGTGTATTCAGACGTTAATAAGTTGATTTTTTTGTTTTGTTCGTGAAACATCCATCATAGTGTATTCCAAGGACGGTCGAGTATACGGTAAGAAGGATCGACAGAATCGAAGATGTTAGAGTGAGGGTAGGGATCGTTTACGTCACAAATGCGCGCTGAATTTAAATGTGGTTACTTCATGGTAAACTTTAGGTAAACATGCATAAGCTGAAAATTTTCTGACATTCGTTGAGTTTTAAAAGAGTTTAATTTAAAACTTTAAACGAGTGTTGTCCACTCTCAGACTAAGCATGAAGTAAAATTTCGAGTTTAGAAAAGCCCCGTGAAAATTTGTAGAAGGTCGCGCAGCGACCCGAGACAAATTTTCTGGGCTTTTCTAAACTCGAAATTTTACTTCATGTGTCACGCGTATAAAACACAGAGATTTTAAGCGAAGTTCAAATATACATAAATTTCACAATATTTGAGTGATTTATACGCGTGGCGCATGAAGTAAAATTTCGAGTTTAGAAAAGCCCAGAAAATTTGTCTCGGGTCGCTGCGCGACCCTCGACAAATTTTCACGGGGCTTTTCTAAACTCGAAATTTTACTTCATGCTTACTCTGGGAGTGAAAATCACTTGTTTAAAGCTTTAAAATGAACTTAAAAAAAAAAACAGGGAATATCTCAATGACTAACTAAATGTCAAAACAAAATCACCAAACGTCATCAGTATCTAGGGCTAACGCGATAATACGAAATGTATTAAAATTTTTACAAAATTGCAAATTTCTCAAAAACTGTTGGAAGGATATGGCAACAACCCGGTATCAATAAAAAGGAAATTTAATTTTGTATCAGATAAAGTATCTCAAGATAGATGGTTCTATTTAAAAAAATGAAATTATGCATGTTTGAAGTACTGGAGAATACCTTCGACGGACTCGGTTCAATTTAGAAAATCTGACTAATGGCAAAAACCTAAACAAATACTACATTTCTTCCCGAATACAAAACCGTAAGCCGCATAACTCTGACTTATTTCGTTTTGAAGATATTGTTAATGGCGTCGAGCTCTAAAATCATCAAATTTATCAAAAAAATGAAATAACTCGAAATCGGTTTAACTGAGACCCAATGTTGTGTGCATAAACTCATGTTTATTTTTAACGAGCAATCCAAAAATGTAAAAATATATAGGGTGTTCTATTTAAAATAAGGAAGTTGGTGTTTACTTCCGGTATAACCGCAAGACCGCCATATTTAGCAATAATTTTGGGTTATGAAAAACTTGATTCTGAACAACTTTTATTTGAAACTTTTTTTGATAATTTCAACGATACGCCCACTATAGAGCGATTTCCGCTTAGTGACTCACCCTGTATAAGTTTTATCGATTTACAAAAATTATCAAAAAAAAATGTTAGAATTTATTTTTATTAACGTTGACGATTTTGTAGTGTTTACGTCTTTTTAATTTTATAATAATAAAAATATTTATTACCCAACAGGACAAATCAATTACAGAGTAGTATTATTATTAGAAAGATACATTTTTAAAATAATAAAATAATACACATAAAGAAAACAAAATTACCAAAATTTGGTGATATTTGATTTTTAACAAGAATTTTTTTATTTTTATTATTGCATTGCATTTGTCAATCTTCACAATTTTTTGCTGATTAAGTTAATTTTAATGGTTTTTTTTAAATTTTAATGTTTTTTTTAAATGAATATTACTTGTATAATGTTAACTTTAGAAGATTTCTGTCATTTCCGGTTTATTTTACTTATTAAAATGTTGACAATTTTTATTATTATTCTCATTTTACAATATATTTATAGAATTTGTTATTGTCTATATTTGTATAATTTATAATCTGAATAATAATGATAATTGTCAACATTTAAAATAAATAATGACAACAATTAATATTGTCAACGCTAACAAAACTAATTAAGTATAAATGAAATTGCCAATTCTTGGTTGCAGAATACTTCAAACATTAAAAGTGCGATTCTTTTCGCAATCTACAACAAGTTAGTCTTATAAAGACTATATAAAACACTCATTGAAACAACTACTTCCCGGGCTAATACCCCGACGAACATTGAATTATACAACAAGTGTTTGCTGTTACATACACTAACCTACTGCAAATGTAACAATTTGGGTCAAATTATTCAGGCCATCTATAGACGCGTTTCGAGATTTATCTCTCATCAGTATAGCTTTGCCATACCCTCTAAACAATTTGACACCTTAGACTGGCGGTCACGTTACCGTTCAAACATAAGTATAAATGAAATTGCCAATTCTTAGTTGCAGAATACTTCAAACATTAAAAGTGCGATTCATTTCGCAATCTACAACAAGTTAGTCTTACAAAGAAATGTTTGAAGTATTCTGCAACCAAGAATTGGCAATTTCATTTATACTTATGTTTGAACGGTAACGTGACCGCCAGTCTAAGGTGTCAAATTGTTTAGAGGGTATGGCAAAGCTATACTGATGAGAGATAAATCTCGAAACGCGTCTATAGATGGCCTGAATAATTTGACCCAAATTGTTACATTTGCAGTAGGTTACTGTATGTAACAGCAAACACTTGTTGTATAATTCAATGTCCGTCGGGGTATTAGCCCGGGAAGTAGTTGTTTCAATGAGTGTTTGATATAGTCTTTGTAAGACTAACTTGTTGTAGATTGCGAAAAGAATCGCACTTTTAATGTTTAAAACTAATTAATAAAATAAACTAGAAAGAGGATTCTTGAAAATTGAACACTGCACAATTATTAACCAATTTTATTTACTTTTATAATTTTCCAGAGTTCTATAATTGAGTCGCCCATTTCCAAGAACCTCTAAATCCTTTTGAAAACCATAGATTTCGCCTATTTCCAACAACCCCTAATTTTTGGAAATAGGCGACTCATTTATTGACGGTATTAGTATTATTTTATGATTTCTTATTACTATGCTAATATTGATATTTTTTTATTGTTTAATGTCAATAATTTTTATATTTTTCATAATTTTTGAAAGTTTTGCTACTTTTCACGATTTATTTAAAACGCTTTTCTGAGTGTTTTGGTCAATTTGAATAAAATTCCATGACTTCTCTCCGGTTTTAAGGATATTCAGCAAATTTTTCTTTTACTTAATTTCTTTTTTAAGTTTTGAACAAGTGATTTCACTCCCAGACTAAGCATGAAGTAAAATTTCGAGTTTAGAAAAGCCTTAAAATTTGGATTTGCCGGGGCGCGCGAGCGAAGCGAGTCGCGCTCCGGAGAATCTAAATTTTCAGGCTTTTCTAAACTCGAAATTTTACTTCATGCGCCACGCGTAAACAACACTGATTCCCAGTGACAAAATTACACAATTACACACAATTACAAGGTTAATCAGAGTAACACGGAATCAGATATTTAGTCTGTTACCTACGATGTTGAGTGTTGATAATAAAAAATTAGGTTATAAATATTTTTGTTGAAACAACTGATAGTGATATTAAAATGTTAATGATTAATGTATTAAAATAAAAATAATTTTTAAAGGATTTTAAATCGTGATTCGAAAAAACACGATTCGAATCATATACGAATCCTTTATTCGAGTATTCGTGATTCGAATCACATTACGTGATTCGGATTCGTGATTTGAATCCTTTTTTCGAGGATTCGCCCCAGCTCTGATCCTGATGCATGTGAATGTTGAGGCATTTGTTATTTCAATTTTAAACTTCCAACGAGTGTTTCCAATTCCAGGTTAAGCATGAAGTAAAATTTCCAGTTTAGAGAACACTTAAAATTTACTTGTAAATAAATCACTTTTTACTTTGTTTAACCATTGTATTTTGCACTTAATTTGTGACTATTGTTTCGACTAGTAGTCAATATCAAACTAAAATAGTCACAAATTAAGTGCAAAATACACTGGTTAAGCAAAGTAAAAAATGTGTTAACAATAATACGCTTCAAGCTTTGTTTGTATAACACTTATTTATTTTTTGTGGCTGCAGTTTCGGCAACTTTAGCTTGCCATTATCAAACGTGTAGAACAAACATAGTTTAAAGTGTTTTATTGTTAAATTAACATGTATAACGAAGTAGAAGCCTCGAGAATACAAAAAAGTGTTTTATTTACAAATGTTATATTTACAAGAGTATTTAAAATATACTAAAAAGTGAACGCCCACAACACAAAACACTTAAAATTTATTTCATGCGCCACGCGTATAAAACACTGAAATATTGGAAAGTTTAAAGTATACCGCTGAAGCAGTATATTTTAAACTTCAGATTAAACCAGTCTGATAACCTGATAATTTGATTTACTATTAAAATATTAAATAGATAAAATATAATTTATTCTTAGGCATTTATATGCCTAAGAATAAATTATATTTTACTCACAAATTAATAGTTTGAATATTATCACTATTCAAAAGTGTGTACATTTTGTAATAATTAAAAGAATGCAAGTTAGAAATAATGAATCATAATTATTATAAATTTGTTCATTTTGTAATGTTTAAAAATAAGTGTTTTCGTTTTTGTCGGGGAAAATAACTAAAAGTTATCTGATAAATTAATAATAATATCCCCTCTCTTTGGTTTTTGGTTTTTCACTTATAAATTTGCCTCTATGCTAATGTATTTATATTCCTAAATAAACAGAAGCAGTGAATATACATTTATTTTATTTGCAATTTGCAATTTATATTAGCGGTAGAAAGAAAAACACGCACAGAGAGCACCATTCGTTTATATTCCGAACGCAAATATATATATTTTTTTTTTCTGGACGTAAATCCGAAATGAGCTGATTTAAATAAAATAATTCGGGGGCGCCGCAGTAAAACCGGCATTTTCTCACAGTAAATACGCGTGTTGGCGCGATGAACAGCTGTGCGCAATCTGCCCTCTCCAAACACCCCAAAAACCCATCCCCACGAAGCATTACTTTTAGACAATATTTCGATAATTAAACACTGATGCTGAAATACGAACAAACAGATTTTTGAAATAAATAAAGCAGGGATTATTCGTGTTATTAGTTTCTGAGTGTAAGGTAATAGTCAATTATTTATCAAGGTAATAAATGTAATCATTTGAATACTGTTTTTTTTTTAATAAAAACTGACTTTAAGTTTACTTCTTGTTTAATCTGGGATTGCAAACACTCGTTAGGAGCCTCAAATTAAACACTTTTCAAAATCAACGAATGTCTAAATATGTACAGAGTACACATCGGGGATTGTATACGTAAAAGAAGTACACCCTGTATGTAATAACATGACCTGTAAATATGTACGAGGAACACAATACACAGCAATAATAAATTAAAACAGCAGTGATAAATAAATCAAAGTATTTCTGAATTATATAAATATTATTTAACCCTTTCAGCTCTGGAATTTTTCTAGTGCCCAAAAAAATATTTTGTACATTGCATATTATTTATTACTAGTTCAGATATACAGAGGATTTTTCTTTTATCTATACATATGTTAATATACTATATACTCTGTAAATCTTTAGATATTTGTTGTTTTTACAAATATTTCAAATTTAACTTTCAAAAGAGTGTTTTCCGCTCCCAGATTACGCATGAAGTAAAATTTCGAGTTTAGAAAAGCCTGAAAATTTAGTTTGGTCGCGTAGCGGAAAAGTTACAGCTCTTACATACATGTATGTATACAGGGAGTTTTTCTTTAAAGTATACGTTTTCTAAATTAAGCTTTTTCTTTAATTTTTAGATGTTCGTTGTTTTTAAAAAATAATTCAATTTGAAGCTTCTAACGAGTGCTTTCCACTCCCAGACTAAGCATGAAGTAAAATTTCGAGTTTAGAAAAGCCCCGTGAAAATTTGTCGAGGGTCGCGCAGCGACCCGAGACAAATTTTTTGGGCTTTTCTAAACTCGAAATTTTACTTCATGCGTCACGCGTATAAAACACTGATTTCAAGTGAGGTTCAAATATACATACATTTCACAAATTTACGTGTTTTATATGCGTGGGGCATGAAGTAAAATTTTGAGTTTAGAAAAGCCCAGAAAATTTGTCTCGGGTCGCTAAAATTTTCACGGGGATTTTCTAAACTCGAAATTTTACTTCATGCTTAGTCTGAGAGTAAAAATCACTCGTTAGAAACTTCAAATTAAACTTTTTTTAAGAAAGACCAACGATTATCGGAAAAGGTCCAGCTCGTACATACATGTATGTATGCAGGGAGTTTTTCTTTAAAGTGTACGTTTTCTAAATTCAGCTAATTGTCTTTAAATCTTTAGATATTCGTTGTTTTCTTAAAAATAATTCAATTTGAAGCTTCTAACTAGTGTTTTCCACTCCCAGACTAAGCATGAAGTAAAATTTCATGTTTAGAAAAGCCCCGTGAAAATTTCTTGAGGGTCGCGCAGCGACCGGAGACAAATTTTCTGGGCTTTTCTAAACTAGAAATTTTACTTCATGCGCCAAGCGTATAAAACACAGGTTTCAAGTGAGGTTCAAATATACATACATTTCACAATATTTACGTGATTTATGCGCGTGGCGCATGAAGTAAAATTTCGAGTTTAGAAAAGCCCAGAAAATTTGTCTCGGGTCGCTGCGCGACCTTCGACAAATATTTACGGGGCTTTTCTAAACTCGAAATTTTACTTCATGCTTAGTCTGGAAGTGGAGAACACTCGTTAGAAGCTTTAAATTGAACTCTTTAAAAAAAAACAACGATTATCGGAAAAGTTACAGCTCACACATACATGTATGTATACAGGGAGTTTTTTTTTAAAGTATACGTTTTCTAATTTCAGCTTATTTTCTTTAAATCTTTAGATATTCGTTGTTTTTAAAAATAATTCAATTAGAAGCTTCTAACGAGTATTTTCCACTCCCAGACTAAGCATGAAGTAAAATTTCGAGTTTAGAAAAGCCCTGTGAAAATTTGTCGAGGGTCGCGCAGCGACCCGAGACAAATTTTCTGGGCTTTTCTAAACTCGAAATTTTACTTCATGCGCCACGCGTATAAAACACTGATTTCAAGTGAGGTTCAAATATACATAAATTTCACAATATTTACGTGTTTTATGCGCGTGGCGCATGAAGTAAAATTTCGAGTTTAGAAAAGCCCAGATAATTTGTCTCGGGTCGCTGCGCGACCCTCGACAAATTTTCACGGGGCTTTTCTAAACTCAAAATTTTACTTCATGCTTAGTCTGGGAGTGGAAAACAATCGTTTGAGGCTTCAAATTGAACTCTTGTAAAAACACAACGAATATCTAAAGATTTAAAGAAAATAAGCTGAATTTAGAAAACGTATACTTTAAAGAATAACTCCCTGTATTTAAAATATAAATTCCCAGTATGCTTACCAAATTTTAGTGGCGCCATCAGGACGAAAAGGGTTAAGGTAATGAAAAATGTGTTTAAAACAATTTTTATAAAATTATTATTTAATTTCAATACAAACAGCATTTTCATGGATGCATCAAAAAACTTGGGTAACTTTAGGTAGATAGTAGATTTACAGAAATTGTAGATCCGAACCTAGGAGTTGATTTCTGTAGAACTCTTAAGCTTTATCCTAAATATCAGATGGACGTTGCGTTGATCTTACAAGAATATCATAGGAGTTGTAGGTCCATCATAAATCTGAGGAACAGAATTTTTGGTTGGTGGTTTAGTTGGTCTTGAAAGCTCAGTAGTTAAATTCGGCTTTTCCTTAATTGGTTTCGGTTGCGGTGGTTTCACAGTGACGCTAATCGCAGCATCAATTTGCTGCACATTATTAGCGTTCGCCACAGCCTCAGTTTCCTTAGTACCCTTCTTCCTACCAACAACGTCATTCTCCACCAGCGATTTAATCTCCTGATCGTTAATCGAATTAATCTTCCCACCATCGACAGATCCAAACTTATCCCGCATCACAGAACTGATATCCTGATTGTTGAGAGAGTTAATGATATTTTCATTAGCGTTAACATTTCCCATGATGAGTTTAGAAAATACATTCTGGTTGTTCAGCGAGTTCATCAATTTATTGAACTGTTCCTTGCGCTTATCGAACATGTTCATCACTGAGTCTATAGTTTGGACGTTCTGCGAGTTGACTTTGGCGTTTTTGGCAGCTCCGTCGGTTAAAATTTCTGAGATTAGTCTTTGGATATTCTCTGAGCCAGCACGCGAGTTTTCGTTGGTTCCCGATTGTTTGACGTTGGAGTTCAGCTTTTGCTGGTTCAAGGAGTTTATCACGCGTTCCGTTGGGAAGGATGAGCATATTGTTATTATGCTCAAGAGCGTTATATATTTAAAAACCTAAATGAACAAAAAATAATTTCATTCAGGTTTTAAATTAATAATGATAATAATAATAATATTTATTTCCAGTGTTAAGTACATAATACATTCAGATAATATATACAGAACATGCAAACAAGTCAACAAAAAAATCCTTATTTATACACAAACAGAAGTGATAAAATCATCCGTATGGTAAGGTTCTAGATCGCACAGGTATTCAAACAACCCATGCCTCATTTTCTCAAATGTCTCTGCGATTTTTAGATGATTGGGTAGGTGGTTGTATAATTTTATACAGCTATATAGTGGCCCTCTCTCAAACATACTCATCTTATGTGTTGGGTAGATATAAGTTATGTCGTGTCTTGTATTGTGGGTGCTATTAAGCAGATATGGTGAGAATAAATGTTTATGTTTGTACAAAAACTTTGCACATTCAAAGATTAAAAGTGACTAGGACCAGCACATGACCAGCACATGGCCAACACAGGACCAGCACCTGACCAACACAGGACAAGCACAGGACAAGCACAGGTCCAGCACAGGACCAGCACAGGAGCAGCACAGGAGCAGCACAGGACCAGCACAGGGCCAGCACAGGACCAGAACAGAACCAGAATAGGACCAACACAGGACCAGCACAGAACCAGTACAGGACCAGCATAGGCCAAGCACAGCAGTAGCACAGGACCAGCACATGACCAGCACAGGATTAGCAGAGGACCAGCACAGGTCCAGCACAGGACAAGCACAGGTTCAGCACAGAGCCAGCACAGGGCCAGCACAGGGCCAGCACAGACAACTATACAGACAGTCTATGGTATAGGGAATCCAGGACACCAAAATATAATTAAAACGAAATATTACAGATAGGATCGCCATTCGCACAGGACTAGCACAGAACCAGTACATGACCAGCACATGACCAGCACATGACCAGCACAGGACAAACACAAGACCAGCACATGACCAGCACGGGACAAGCACAGGACCAGCACAGAACCAGCACAGGACTAGCACATGACCAGCACAGGACTAGCACAGGACCAGCACAGGTCCAACACAGGGCCAGCACAGGGCCAGCACAGGACCAACACAGGACCAGCACAGGTCCAACACAGGGCCAGCACAGGGCCAGCACAGGACCAGCACAGGACCAGCACAGGACCAGCACAGGACCAGCACAGCACCATCACAGACAACTATACAGACAGTCCATGGTATAGGGAATCCAGGAAACCAAATTATAAATAAAACGAAATATTGCAGATGAGATCGCCATTCGAAATTTCATTATTAATAAGATATAATAATTCTAAATTTATAGTATAATTGATAGATCTTGTTAGTTTATTTATATTAGATTTTAAAAACTGTCTCGCAATACATCCTTGATTCCATTTTTCTGCTCCCAACTAATTAAATTGGACTAAAATATTCCTTACTTAACTTTTCATTATTTAATAAAAGTGAAGTAAGGAATAACAGTACTTTTAGTGTATAATCACTTCACGTAAACTCAAAACATACAGTAATTACATTGGATGTGCTGTCTGTATAATTGTCTGTGCTTTAAGTCTTGTTTTGTCGAACTATTTACATTATGTTCAATAAACTGTATCCTTAATACATTATATATTTCAAAAAAAAATCAAAAATACTTACCATATTTTAGTTAAACTAATTTAACGCAACCACATTTATGGAACAGAAAATTACAATTAACTGAACATTGCGTAAGCCTATTCTATATATGCTGAAATTATGCTAAAAACACTCTAATTTGTATTGAAATCGTATGTAGATTTGATAACGCTCAATAACAAATAACCAATTCATTGCCAAATTCTGAGTCGACATCTTTCGTGAAACTGCCAAATTTGCATGCAGCGTAAAATTCCATAATTATTATACGAGGCCTGTTCAAATAAACACCGCACAATTTGAATTGCGCGCCAACTAAGATATTTAATAATATGCTGTTGGCAGCACTGCATTGCTCATAACCTCCTTTGATGCGCGGAGCGACCAAACCAAATTTTAAGGCATTTCTAAACTCGAAATTTTACTTCATGCTTAGTCGGGGAGTTAACTCGTTTAAGTTAAGTAATTAATTGCTATTCATTTTCCATAAATTTAATGACTATCACTTCTTATACGACATTCTGATTTACCAGTAAATTATAGGTAAACCGGTTAGGATTCATTAATTTACCGAATTACAGGTAATTGCAAAACTCGGTAAATATAAAACCCCTAAAATAAGATAACTAAAGAATGAGAATACTAAGAGACAAAATATGACAGTTTTTAGCAGAATGTTGTAAAGTATAGTGCTTAGTGAGAGTATTAAAACTAACTTTTTACTTATGTTAAGAAAGCAATAAAAACACAGGAGGAGACGTTATTATTATTACGTGTATTTGATTTTAAAAAATGTACAAAACTTTATTTCAAATATCATAATTTCAATAAATTATTATTAAACATGTGTTTTATTAAGAAAAAGTACAAAACTTATAAAATTGTTAACTGTTGGTCATATTTTTGTACGAATGCACAAAAAATCCAAACCTTTCAAATCTATAGACATTGGATAAAGACCAAAAAAAAAAATTAAAACATAACACAAATAAAGTGCTGTTTTACTAAAAACAGACAAAATATATAGCGTACTTATACCGGCATTTTTTTTGTGCGGTTGCCTAGAATGCTAATTATATGATGGAATAAATCTGTGGTTATGGTGAACTATGTGTTAGCAGTCAGTAGTGCCAATCTAATTTAAAAATCAAAGCTTACTCTTCTAAATCATGTTTTAAATCAGTGGTCTCCAAACTACGGCCCGCGGGCCAAATCCGGCCCGCGACTTGCATGAATCCGGCCCGCCATTGTTTGTAATTTTTTTTGTAAATGTCATATTTTGAAATATTGTAACAATTGTTCCTTAAATTTTTCATAATTTTATAAAATTAATCGGATCTTGGCCGACTTTATTATGTAGAATTGTATTTGTGGCCCGCGAAGAAGATAGTTTGGAGACTCGGGTTTTAAATTATCGCACGGTATTAATAAATGCCTTAGAAATATGAAATATTGCAGTATTTATTAAAAAAGTACCTACATAAAAAATGATATCTTTGTAATAGGTGTACAAAAGATGACTGATGATTTGCTTGATTTAATATAAGAACCAATCAAGTATAATCACACAAGAAATACGAATCTTGGGTAAATATAAAGAAGGATTATTGAAAAAGGGTTTACGAAAGAAATATGATTTTTTGATTTGATTGATTCAATATATAAATCAAACCAACCACACAAGAAATACGATAAATATAAAAAAGAAATATTTAATTAATCTTTAGAAAGGTCGCCAGAAGGATTATTGATAAAATGTTTAGGAAAGATCTTTGATGAAGCTGGAGAAAGGTTTGACGATAAATCCTTCATCAACACATCCAGATTCAACAAAGATCTTTCGTAAACCCTTAACCCATAATCCTTCTATCGACCTTTCTAAAGATTCATTAAAGTCTCTTATTTGTTAAATAAAATTAAGGCTTGATGAAAGATTTGCGGAAGGAATTTTTAATGAATCTGGAAATGTTGATGACAAATCTAATGCAATAAAGAATATTTGTTAAAATAGTTAATAAATGAGAGGGTTTACAGAAGGTATCTTTGATTAATCTAGAGATGGTGTTGATAACGGATCTAATCCAAAAACACAAACAAACTAATGATTGAAAATACCTCCTAACTTACCTCCTTCTGTGAAATGGAAGGGATTTAGGGTTCTGAATTTGATGCAGCCGGAGAAACTGGTGGACGTTGTTTTGCTTCAGAAGGTAGAGAAAATGTCGATAAAAAATGTTCAGATGGTATCTCTTGTGAATCTGCATATATTGATGGATCTACAGATGGAGAATCTGGAGAAGGCTTTGATGCATCTGGAAAAGGTGTCGATGAAGTTTCTCCAGAAGAAGTTGTTGATGATGATAAAGGGTTTTCAGAAGGTATCTTCTGTGAATCTGGAAAAGGTGTTGATAAAGTGTGTACAGATGTTATCTCTGGTGAACTTGGAGCAAATTTGCTTTGATGCATCTGGAGAAAGTGTTGATGAAGGGTCTACGGATGGTGTCTCTGTTGAATCTAAAGAAGTCTTTGATGCATCTGAAGAAGGTATCGATGAAGTATCTACAAAAGAAGTTGTTAATAATGATAAAGGGTATTCAAAAGGTATCTCCGTGAATCTGGAGAAGGTGTTGATAAAGGGTCTAGAAATGGCATCTCTGGGATATCTTTGATTAATCTAGAGATGGTGTTGATAAAGGATCTAATCCAAAAACACAAACAAACTAATGATTGAAAATACCTCCTAACTTACCTCCTTCTGTGAAATGGAAGGAATTTAGGGTTCTGAATTTGATGGAGCCGGAGAAACTGGTGGACGTTGTTTTGCTTCAGAATGTTCATTTGATGATATCGTAGAAGATACTTCTGGAGATTTCGGCAAGTCTGAATTCGAAGGAGATGAAGGTAATTGGCTCGGAGGAGGCCTCCTTGAAGGGTTTACAGAATGTAGAGAAAATTTCGATGAAAAATTTTCAGATGGTATCTCTTGTGAATCTGCAGATATTGATGGATCTACAGATGAAGAATCTGGAGAAGGCTTTGATGCATCTGGAAAAGGTGTCGATGAAGTTTCTCCAGAAGAAGTTGTTGATGATGATAAAGGGTTTTCAGAAGGTATCTTCTGTGAATCTGGAAAAAGTGTTGATGATGTGTGTACAGATGTTATCTCTGGTGAACTTGAAGCAAATTTGCTTTGATGCATCTGGAGAAAGTGTTGATGAAGTGTCTACGGATGGTGTCTCTGTTGAATCTAAAGAAGTCTTTGATGCATCTGAAGAAGGTATCGATGAAGTATCTACAAAAGAAGTTGTTAATAATGATAAAGGGTATTCAAAAGGTATCTCTGTGAATCTGGAAAAGGTGTTGATAAAGGGTCTAGAAATGGCATCTCTGGGAAATCTGGAGAAGGATTTGATGCATCCGGGGGAGGTGTTGATATAGGGTCTACAGATTGTTTCTCTGGTAAATCTGGAAAAGGCTTTGATGCATCCGGAGGTGTCAATGTTGAGGTGTTGATGAAGGGTGTACAGATGGTATCTCTGATGAATCTGGAGAAGGCTTTGATGTATCTGGAGAAGGTGAAGATGAAGATGAAATATCTTCAGTCTTTGGTGGTGATAAAGTACCTCCAGAAGAAGGTGGCAATGAGGTATCTCCAGAAGAAGGTGGTGATGAAGTATCTCTAGAAGAAGGTGGTGATAAAGTATCTCCAAAAGAAGGTGGTGATGAAGTATCTCCAGAAGAAGGTGGTGATGAAGTATCTCCAGAAGCTGGTGATGAAGTATCTCCAGAAGAAGGTGGTGATGGAGTATTTCTAGAAGAAGGTGGTGAAGAAGTTTCTACTGGATTTATGGAAGTATTTGGAGATGATGTGGTTGCAACAGGAATGTTTGGTATTTTCGGCTTCTTAGTAGCCTTCACAACTGGAGCAACAGTAACATCAACATAATTCCCAATATGCTGAACGTTATTTGCATTAGCAACAGCCTTTAGCTCAGCCCTAGTCTTCTTCCCCCCAGCCACAGAATTATCCACCAAATTATTAATGCTCTGTTCATTAGCCGCGTTGATCTTCCCCCCAACAGCAGACCCAGCCTCATCCTTCATCACCATATTAATATCCTGATTGTTATTCGAGTTAATCAAATTTTTATTAGCGTTGCCGTTTCCTGATATGAGTCTAGAGTAAATATCCTGGTTGTTCCAGGAAGTCATGGCGTCTTCGAATTGCGCTTTACGTTGGTTAAACATGTCCATGACTGTGTCCAAGGTCTGGACGTTCTGTGAGTTGATGCGGGAGTTTCGGCTGTTGCCATTGATCCAGGTTTTGGAGAGAAGTCTTTGGTTGTTATCTGAATTCGCAAGCGAATTTTCGTTGGTTCCTGACATTTTCACATTGGAATTCACCAATTGTTGGTTCAAGGAGTTGACAACGCGGTCTGATGGAAAGGTTGAGCATATTTCAAATAAGCCAAAAATTACTAAGAATTTAAAAACCTAAAAAAATAACAAATTGTGATTTTAAGTATACATATCCAAATGTATAGATTGTAATTTTTTAGGCATTGGTCGTTTTTATAATAGAGTTTAATTTAAAGCTTCTAATGAGTGGTTCCACTCCTAGGATGAGCATGAAGAAAAATTTCGAGTTTAAAAAAGCCTGAAAATTTGGTTTGGTCGCTCCGCGAAGCGGAGCGACCATGCCAAATTTTCAGGCTTTTTTAAACTCGAAATATTTCATCATGCGCTACGCGTGTAAAACACTGATTTAAAGTAAAATTCGAAATTCACTGCTTAAGTTTGATCTCACGTTAAGTGATAGATTTCACAAACGTTTTTTCGTTTACCCAAATCTCGCGCCTTAAAGATTCAAGTAATTTGCTTTAGGATATGTAAGTATAATTAAGAGAAAAAAATCAAAAGCATATTGCTCGACTTTGAATGATTTGGTTACACACAATAAACATTTCTTATATGTAGTATTAACACGAAATCCAACTTAAGCAGTATATTTAGAACATTACTCTTAATCAGTGTCTAATACGCGTGGCGCATGAAGTAAAATTTCGAGTTTAGAAAAGCCTGAAAATTTGAATTTGCAGGGGCGCAACTCGCTTCGCTCGCGCGCCCCTGCAAATTCAAATTTTCAGGCTTTTCTAAACTCGAAATTTTACTTCATGCTTAACCTGGGAGTGGAAACACTCGTTAAAAACTTCGAATTAACAGCTATTATAAAAACATCGAATTGATTTTCTATATTTGGATAATTGTGTTTAGACTTGAAAATTTTGCTGCAAACCCTTTGACAAACACTGAATTTTAGAATATATTGAATAACAAAATCGCATCGAAATTGTAAGCACACATATTATATTTATGTTATTATTATTATGACTAATTTAATTTTAAGTACTCACCATATTTGTAAAAAATACTCCTTAAAATAAACACATAAAATACTTAAAAAGGCTATTATTTGAACATTAAATTAACACGTCTATATATACAAATAAGTACATGGCTAACGGTTGTTTGTACATTATGTATTATAATTATATGTCGTTTTGATAATATTCAACGACATACATATATAACTAATTCATTAGCCAAATCCATGTTGGCGTTTGAACTAATTGTCAATTTAAAATCGACGTAAATAATATTTGAATAAAAAAAATTGAGCGAATTTTTTTATTATTGAACTAAATTAACACAAAATTAACATACAGGGTGTACGAAAAGTAATGTAACGGCTTGAAATCTCAGTTTGTGATGAGTTTAGAAAAAATGTCTTCAATAAAACTTGTACCTACTAATTCTAACAATTGATTGACAATATTTTTTATTATACAAGGTGATTCATTTTCACCCTATATATTTAGTCAGTATTCGATTACATGTTAAAATAGAAGGTTATCAGTGAAAACCGGTATAAGGAAAACACGGTATATCCGAATATATGTAATTTGTATAATAGTCACATACACACACGCGTATATATATATATATATATATATATATATATATATATATATATATATATATATATACATATACATATATATATATATATATATATATATATATATATATATATATATATACATATGTGCATATGTAATACAATAATGACGCCGGAACGTTTTACCTAATCAGGGCGGTACGCGGTCAATTGATAAAATTAACATCTTTAAAAAAAAAGAAACCTGAAAAATGACCCCGATATATCCGAATCACGGTATCTCGAGGCCCGGTATAGCGAGGTTCTACTGTAAATAATAATAATATATTATTTTATGTTATTAACTCTAACAAGTCATACATTTGTCATTATAAGAGAATAGTATTGGCAGAATGGAGCATGCAATACTAAATAAGTATAAAAGTATAAAAAGAGGAACACAGGAAAATTGTACAAAAAACGCGACTAGTTACAAAATACAAAAATATGATAAAATTTAAGTGGGTAAACAGTCCCAGGTTAGCATATATAAAATACAAAAAAATATATTCATAATGATCATATAAAAAAATCTCATTAGGAAAAGTTGTAGATAATAAAAAAAAATTCATTCAATGTATATACATATTTATCGTAGCTCTTTTAGTCGTTTTTTAATATTTTTTATAAATCTGATTTTAATGTATGATTTTATTTAATTATAATAACTCAACCAATAGCTGAATCTTTATAAAATCAAGACGATTTTCTGTAAGATATAAAAAAACTTTGTACTGAAGTTTAAAAAAACAAAATCCGAGCTCTCAAAATAAAATTACAGGCGTTCAAAGTTGTAAAATGGTTTTTAACTTAATTTAGTCATATAACAAAAACAACGCTGTTTCATTTAAATATAAATATATAAATATAAATTACAAGAGTACAAAGTTGAAGAAGGATAATAAATCGACAAACTGGCGCTTCTTGGAATAAAGTATTGCTAAAAATTGAATTTAGCTTTGAATTAAAAGTCACGATTTTAATTTTTAAATATAATTTTCTTTATTTTTTACAATAAAAAAATACAAGAATATAATATCGTATGTTCAATAAAATAAAAATTCCAGAGTGCCATGCAAACTATTGCAGGTTGGCAACTTTGAAATGATATATTAGTTCTTATGTCTGACGATTTAAATATCAATTTCTAAAGCGCGTAGCCAACTTAAATTTTAAAAAAGTAAAAATCATGGCACATAGAGGTTTTTTTTATTGAACATACGAAATTATAACAAACAATTGATATTGTAAATAACCCATGGGAGTACAGAAAATAGCTTATACAAGCAAATCTGCTCTCAACTCAACCTAAATTAAATTAAGAACTAATATTGTGGCTTAAATATAATTGTAATAACATACTAGTATCAATAAGATCCCTATAAGAATAAAACTAATTAAACTTATATAACAATAATAATAACTATGAGTCACGTTACAACACAAAGAATTTCATAGATTTTTGTAATGCCAGCAGTGATTGAGTTTTGTACTCAGTAGGAATATTGCTGTACACTTTTACTACATTTTAAGTCGATTTTTTCTTCAAAATATCCTTAATAAATAAATAAATGAAATGCGTAAAAGACCTATTGGGATTTTTTTGTTTTAGTAGGGAAAAATCAACAGGTTAATACTAACAGGTCCAATTTTGTCAGATTTAACAAAAAATCTAAACTTTGCCCTATATAATAAAAATTTTCTTGTAAAATTTTTATTTTTTTTAATCTTAAAAAATTATTATGAATAAATAACAACGTTATAAACAATTTGAGCTATTTTTTTTAAAACGCTAATTGCTTACAACATCTATTAGTAAATCAATAAATCCACTAAAGTCTTACTTTAAGCCAGGTATGGGCAACCTTTGACATGTTGAGGGCCAAACTTTAGCGTGCAAATACGTTCGCGGGCCGCGTTTAAAAGTACTTAGTGCATTTTAAAGTAGTGATAATATTTTTTGCGATAGATATTAGACATGAAATAATACGACAATGTTATTATAGTACAATTTATTAAAATAACAAAATGAAATTTAAAAAAATGGTACATTATAATTAAATCGTTAAATTTGCAATTGTTACAAACTACGAAAGTTAAATACACCAAAATCAATGAGACACTTGAGCTTGAATTTAGGAAACTAATCCATCGATATTTGGATTAATTCCACTGACACAAAGACGTAAAGAATTTTCCAAATTATCGTCAGTAAGTCTTGTACGATGTGTTGATTTATTAACTTTCATCAATGAAAAGAACTGTTCGCATTTATAAGTACTGCCAAACGCACAAATCAATCTTCTTGCGAATTTTCTAAGCTACGGAAAATTGTCTTCTTCTAGGTATTTTTTGTAGAAATCGCACAACTCTACGTCTTCAAATTTGGATTTTAGGAGTGAGTTTTCTTGAATCTCGATCAACTCCATTTGTAAGTGTATTGGAGCATTTTGTACAATATATGCTGTAGGAGTAGCAAATAAACTGAAACAGTCTTCCATGTCTTTGAAGTCGCAAAATCTGTTCGAAAATTGTTCCGACAATAACTTGAGTTCTTGAGCATAAGCAATATTTTCATACGCAGAGAGCGTGTTGAAATGGTAACTGTTACCAGACAGCATCTGTGACTCCCACGAGCGTAGTTTGATCTGAAACGCTTTTAAATAGCTGTACAAATCATTAACTAACTATCCTTGGTTGTGATGTTTCAAATTTAAATCATTCAAATAACCTGTAAGATCGACCAGAAATGCTAAGTCACATATCCATTTTGGGTCACTTAATTCAGATAGTGGTTTATCTATTATTTTCATAAAGTCTGCTATCTCATTTCTAAGCTCGTAAAACCGATTCAACATTTTACCTTTGCTCAGCCATCTGACTTCACAATAATATTTTACGTCGTTATATTCAGCTGATATTTCATCCAAAAACGCCTTGAACTGACGATGGTTAATCCCTCGGGATCGAATAAAGTTGATGGTTTTTACTACCACATTCATAACATTCTGGAGTCGAATGGACTTAGAACACAAGTTCTGTTGGTGGATAATGAAATGAAGGACTATCAAATCATATTTTTGCACGTTAAATTCTGTTGCTATTTCACTTAAAATTCCGATGAAACCTTTACGTAAGCCGACCATAGAAGGTGCACCATCAGTGCATACTCCAATTAATTTTGACCATTGCAAGCCAAAACTTGTGAATACCTTTTGAACTTCAATAAAAATATCCTCTCCTGTAGTGGATCCTTTTAGCGGCTGTAAAGCAAGCAATTCCTCGGTAAAAGTGAACTCCTTATCAACACCTCGAATAAATATAGCCAGTTGAGCTTTGTCAGACAAATCGGTGCTCTCGTCTAATGCTATGGAAAATGATTCAAAACCAGCCATACGGTCAGTCTATGTTGTTTTTATATCATTAGCCATCATTTCTTGACGTCGAACAACAGTTCGTCTTGACAAACTAATTTTGTCAAATTCTTTTTTCTTTTCAGGACACATAATACCGCAAACTTCTAACATACACTCCTTGATAAATTCTCCTTCGGCAAATGGTTTTATTGCCTTTGCCAATTTTGAGCTAACTATAAAACTAGCTTTCACAACATTATCAAGTTGTGTTCTTTGTTTATGAAACATTTGTTGCTGTTTTTTCAAATTTGCGGTAAGCTTCTGGATTTTGTCTGTTCTTAATTGTCCTGTCAGTGAGTGCAGCGTAGCATGCTTAGTTGAGTAATGCCTCTTTATATTGAATTCTTTCATTACTGAAATGGATTCATTACACAGAAAACAAATAGGCTTACCATTGTGCAAGATAAAAAAAATTCTTCAGTCAATTTTTCTTGAAAATGGCGACCCTCTGTATCTACTTTTCGTTTCTTTCCACCAGACATCATTTTTGTTTACTTTTCGTTCAATAAACTTAATAACAAACTATAGTTAGTAACCACTCAAGATGCACACAAAGTCACAAAGCAAGTTGACGGCTCGAGCAGTTCGCTAGGATATCGCTTGTCCAAGTTATTACCTTGGTAGCTCAAATAGAACTGAACTAACGTTCGGGCCATCCACCCGCTTATATAGGCAAAATGAACGAATAATCTGGAATAAACTAGTTTAGAATAATTGAGAAGCAATAAATCTTTTGATGTGTCGCCCGTGAGGCGGCAAACCTAAGAGAATTTGATCGAGCAAGTTGAGTGGCGGCGATTATCAAAGAGTGAGGCGGCAAACATCAAAGAATTTGATGTTTGCCGCCTCACTGTCACTTCCGTGAGTATAAGTACCTAATGTAATATTTTTTTAATTGGTTTTTTCCAAATGTCTCGCGGGCCGGATCATATATTACAGCGGGCCGGATCCGGCCCGCGGGCCGGGGGTTGCCCATTTGTGCTTTAAGCGCTAGTGGTGAGCCTTTTTTTTAACCGATTGAAAATATTAGCGGCTCAAATTACATATCATTTTTTCCTCAATAATTCTCGTAAATTTCATTCGAATTTAATAACCGCTTGATTTTTTTATTAAATAAAAAAATGGGAAAATGGAAAAAAATCACATTAAATTCATGTTTCGTTTAAGGAATTTATAAAACTACCGAAACACCCGAAGTTGATGAGATTTACAAGAGTTAATAATAAAAAAAAGGACTAGGCTTTCTTTCCATGTAGAATTAAACAAAATCTGTTAATTTTAGGAAAAGTTACAGAAGTTTAAAGTTGATTAACATTATGGAAAAGTAAAAGAAACCTCATTAAATTAATGTTTTGTTTAAAGAATTTTGAAAAATTACTGAAACATCATATTTTCATGAGATTTACAAGAATTATTAAAACAAAGACGTGCTTCGTTTTTACGTAAGATTAATCAAAATCTGTAAATTTGGGGAAAAGTTACAGATGCGTAAAGTTGATTGAAATTATAAAAAAAGTAAACAAAATCTTATTGAATTAATGATTTGTTTAATGAATTTTGCAAAATTACTTAAACATCAGATTTTCATGAGATATGCGAGTATTATTGAAAAAAATGACAGTGCTTTGTTTTTACGTAAGATTAATCAAAATCTGTCAATTTGGGGAAAGTTACAGAAGCTTAATGTTGATTGAAATTATAAAAACAGTAAACAAAATCTTATTGAATTTATGTTTTGTTCAAAGAATTTTGAAAAATTATTGAAACATCAGATTATTATGAAATTTGCGAGTATTATTAAAAAAAAATGACAGTGCTTCGTGTTTACGTAAGATTAATCAAAATCTGTTAATTTGGGAAAAAGTTACAGAAGCTTAAAGTTGATTGAAATTATAAAAAAACTAAACAAAATCTTATTAAATTGATGTTTTGTTTAAAGAATTCTGCAAAATTACTTCAACACCAGATTTTTTGAGATTTACGTGAATTTGACTATATATCCGTTTATAACAGACATTTATTTATTTCGCTATGTTATTTATACAATTTAATTCATTACAAAATAGATAATCCTCAATTTCTATCACAGTTTAAATTTCATGTACCCAGGATATCGTCACGCCATGCTAAAACCTTTACATACTGTACCCCCAATACTAACTATTGCCTGAACTCCCCTGTCTATAAGTTGTCACGCGCGTATAACGAGATTCAGTATTCTACTGATATCTTTCAGCCAGTTTATAAATCTTCTCGTAGCGAAATACTTGGAACAATAAAACAATAAACGCATTTTATACTTGTCAACTACTTAATGTATTAGGATATTATTAATTATTGTATTTACTTATATATATTTGTGTTATAACATGTAATTTTAGTCTAAATCCCTGTAAGTGGACTGTATGCCTGTTGGGTGTAAATAAATAAATAAATAAATAAATGAATATTATAAAATAAATTGACAGTGCATTGTTTTTAGGTAATATTAATCAAAATATGTCATTTTGAGGAAAAGTTACAGAAGCTGTTTGACATTATCAAAATATAAAAGTAAACAAAATCTTATTAAATTGATGTTTTGTTTAAAGAATTTTGCAAAATTACTTAAACATCAGATTTTTATGAGATTTGCGAGTATTATTAAATAAATTGACAGTGCTTTGTTTTTACGTAAGATTAATCAAAATATGTCAATGTGGGGAAAAGTTGCTTAAAAAAGTAAGCTTAAAGTTGATTGAAATTATAAAAAAAGTAAACAAAATCTTATTGAATTGATGTTTTGTTTAAAGAATTTTGAAAAATTACTGAAACATCAGATTTTTATGAGATTTGCGGGTATTATTAAAAAAAATGACTGTGCTTTGTTTTTACGTACGATTGAACAAAATCTGTGAATTTGGGGAAAAGTTACAGAAGCTTAAAGTTGAATAAAATTATAAAAAAAGTAAACAAAATCTTATTAAATTGATGTTTTGTTTAAAGAATTTTGCAAAATTACTTAAACATCAGATTTTCATGAGATTTGCGAGTATTATTAAAACAAAGACGTGCTTTGATTTTCCGTAAGATTAAACAAAATCTGTCAATTGGGGGGAAAGTTACAGAAGCTTAAAGTTGATTGAAATTATTTACATAATTTCGGCATAATTTAAGATTTTGCATTTTGTTCGTTAAAGTTTACTAACGTACACGAATTTGTTTTTGTTCTAAATTTGAACTAATAAATAACATCAATTCTATTTGTTTTATGTCATAAATTTTACAATAAAGGAAACTGCAAAATAAGTTTCTGATTGATCGTCTAATGAGGGTTTCCACTCCCAGACTAAGCATGAAGTAAAATTTCGAGTTTAGAAAAGCCTGAAAATTTGGATTTGCTGGGGCGCGCGAGCGAAGCGAGTCGCGCCCCAGCAAATCCAAATTTTCAGGCTTTTCTAAACTCGAAATTTTACTTCATGCGCCACGCGTATAAATCACTAACTTCAAGTGAAATATTCAACCAATTGGTTAGATCAAAATAAATTTAGTATGTCAATTATCAACTGTTTAAATTGCAGGTAAAAAGCTATGGCATACGATTTTTTGACGTACGAATTTTCGACGTACGAAACAAATGCGAAAGATTTTTGTATAGTTTTAATTTACCGATAATGTCGCATATTAAACTGTCGGATTGTCAGTGCTGTTACTTAAGAAGGAAAGAGAAAATAGTCATGTGTCCACTATTTTTTTTTTTTTTTCTAAAGTAACAATACCGACAATCCGACAGTTTAATATACGGCATTATCGGTAAATTAAAACTATACAAAAATCTTTCGCATTTGTTTTGTACGTCTAAAATTCGTACGTCAAAAAATCGTATGTAAAAAGCGTGCGTAAAGAAAGTTTGTTAAAAAACATACGTAAAAAAATCATACGCCAAAATACCATACGTAAAAAAAGCGTACGTTAAAAAAATCGCATATTGAACAATCGTAAGTTAAACAAATCGTACGTCAAAAAACAGCCCGTTAAAAAATGTGTACGTTGAACTAACGTACGTCAAAAAACCGTAAGTTAAAAAAAAATCGTACGTCGAAAATATGTACGTTTAAAAACCGTACGTTAAAAAAATCGTACGTCGAAAAATTGTACGTAAAACAATTATAAGTAAATAAAACGTACTTTAAAAAAATCATACGCCAATACGCGCAGACCTGTATTTTTACAATAATCTCGTTTTTCTGCAAATAAATGAAGATACACATTTTAAATAATTCACGGCTGAATTTCAACCGAAAAGCTCGCTCTTCGGCGCGAGTAAAAGCTTCACGCTCTGGACGTTACTCGAAAGAATACCCATCAATTACCCAAGTAAACACGGTTCGCACCGAAATTGACCACGGAGCGAGCGCCTGCGCCGCCTGCGAGCTTTCGAAGGAAAAAGCTCAACACCGTAACGACACGCACGCACGCAGAAAACACAGTGGGCCGAGCACGAGCTTTCGAACAGTGTCAGTCCTGCTTGCGGGGAAGAAGCTGCCGCACACGGCCAGCAGGACCGGCTCAGAAGACGCTTTCTCACAAAAAAATAATACACACAAACAAAAATATTCTAGTCAAATTTGTTCAATTAATAATAATAATCGTACGTGCGTTTGTCAGTTGTTGCGTGAACGATGTGATTTTGTTTGTTTCGCCGGGAAGAAAAAGCGCTGAAATTATTTTAAAACGCGTGGACTTTTACTCGACGATCTGCACCAATGAAAAAAGTAAGTTTAATTTTATATAAACACAATGAAGCAAGAATTCAATGAAAAAACTAATTTAACTATTCATTTCATGATTCTTATTTCACATTTACACATTGTTAATTATTTGTAGCCGTATTAATAGACGTTGGTAGGAAGCTTCAAAATGCTCTACTGAGGATAAATTGAGCTTTATGAAGTCTCTATGTTTGTTTTCTACGAGTATTAGATCTTAATAAGCTCTAGTTAATTGATAGTTCCAAATTTTATTAAATAATATATGTATTTATAGCCTATAATAGTTTTCAAATTATCCACTAACTTCTAGTAATAAGGCGATTGTTGTTAATGCCAATTTATTTATTCAATTGCATTTATTGTATTCTATCGTATGCCTGTGACGAATGTTAACTTTCTTGTAATGCACATGAATTATCTAAATAAAAAAAAACAATAACGATTCTTAAATTAAAAAACATTTTGCAATTTAAAGAAAGAATTCAAAAACAAAATTAAACAGTTCTTAAAGTTATTGAAATAATTTCTTACATTTTAAAAAAGAATTCAATAATTAGGAATGTTGATAAGTGATGCGGTAATGTCTAAACAAAAACAATTTTTAAATAAAGATGTGTTTATGTCTTTATAACAAAATGTGTTTATGTCTAAATAAATAGAAACAGTTCTTAAACTTAATGATAGAAATTCTTACATTTTAATGAAATAATGTCTAACCAAAAACCATTTTTATATGAAAATGTGTTTTTGTCCTAATAACAAAATGTATTTATGTCTAAATAAATAGAAACACTTCATAAACTTAATGAAAGAAATTCTTACATTTTAGAGAAATAATGTATAACCAAAAACAATTTTAATATGAAAATGTGTTTATGTCTTAATAACAAAATGTGTTTATGTCTAAATAAATAGAAACAGTTCTTAAACGTAATGAAAGAAATTCTTACATTTTAAAAAAATAATGTCTAACCAAAAAACAATTTTTATATGAACATATGCTCATGTCTTAATAAAAAAATGTGTTTATGTCTAAATAAATTGAAACAGTTCTTAAACTTAATGAAAGAAATTCTTACATTTTAAAGAAATAATGTCTAACCAAAAACAATTTTTATATGAAAATGTGTTTATGTCTTAACAACAAGATGTGTTTATGTCTAAATAAATAGAAACAGTTCTTAAATTTAATGAAAGAAAGTAAGCGGCATTTTTGTTGTTTGGTTGCCCAGATCGCTAATTGAATGATGGAATACATTTAAGGTTATGGTAAACTATGTGTTAATGGTCAGTAGTCCCAATCTAATTCAAAATTCAAAGCCTACTTTGAATCATGTTTTAACGGTATTACGTTCTAGGAACTGTCCTTTTATTTATATTTATACACAAGATATACGCTGTAAATGTTCAGGCATTTGTCGATTTTATACAAGCATTCAATTTAAAGTTTCTAACGAGTGTTTCCATTCCCAGATTAAGCATGAACTAAAATTTCGAGTTTAGAGAAGCCTCAAAACTTGGTTTGGTCGCTTCGCTTCGCTCCGCGACCAAACCAAATTTTCAGGTTTTTTCTAAACTCGAAATTTTATTTCATGCTTAATCTAGTAGTGGAAACAATCGTTTGTAGCTTGGAATTAAACTCTATTCAAAAAAATCGACGAATGCCTCGAAATTCTCAATGTATCAAATACTCAAAAAAAAAACACGAAAAATCAGAAATTGTCAAAATACACACGTTTTAATAAAAACAGTTACAAATATCTTGTCTTTAATACTCAAGTAAGACTAAGTATTAGAATTCTTGCAACTTTTTTTGTTGAAATCTAACAAATCTGAAGTCCGTTTTTTGTCAAAAACAAATCTGAAGTTCTCATCTGTTACGTGGTGAAACATATTTAGCTATGATTATAATAAAATCTTAAAAAAGTGTTATACAAACAAACAAAAAGTACTTCTCTAAATTACGTAGAGTTGTTTCTAGTATTTTTTATTGTTTTATTTCTTTCTTCTACAATAAAATAAAGCCAATAAAGGAATAAATAAATTTTAAAAAAATAAAGAAACGAAGTGTATTATTGTCAAATTGACAGCTTTTGAAGTTCAAAATATACTGCTTAAGGTCTCAACACACTTTGGATGCTTGATGACAGCAGCGATTTAAGCAGCATTCATCGTTCTAGCGTGCACATTCAACGCATCGCTTCTAGCATCACTGCTCCAGTATGTTTATCTCCATAAATGTGTACATTTGTGATTCGCAGCCGAAACAGCTTGATTTTTATGTTTGATCTCGCGTTAATACACTTTGCAAATGTTAATTTCGTCTAAACCTAACAAAACCATTAATTTAAATCACAATTATTATTCCATAGTTATTATCAAACTAGATTTTTCAAAAGCATGGAATTTGTTTGAAATTTTAATAAACAATAAGTCTCAAATATGAAATTTATGAATAAATCGAAACTAACATTTATTCATTTTTTATTAAATCTTAAGTTTGACACTGATTGAACATTAAAACGTTTTTATTATAATATTGAGGCATTTGCTGAGTTTTATAAAGCGATTAATTTGAAGCTGCTAACGAGTGTTTTCACTCTCAGATTAAGCATGAATTAAAATTACGAGTTTAGAAAAGCCTGAAAATTTGGTTTGGTCGCGTAGCGAAACGAAGCGCCAAACCAAATTTTCAGGCTTTTCTATACTCGAAATTTTACTTCATGCGGCACGCGCTTAAAACATTGATTTAACGTTGAATTCAAAATATACTGCTTTAGTATATTACTTTAGCAATACATTTTCAACTTTATTTATTTATTTATTTATTAACGGAATCTCCATTTTATTACATAAGTGTACATATACATACTGAATATATGACAAAAATAACAAAAAACCTAAAAATCATATAAAGAATATTTCAGTGTTAAAACACGCGTAGCGCATAAAATAAAATGTTGAGTTGAAACTCACCAACATTGGCTTTTAAGCGCTCGTGCTAAGCACAATGTTAAAGTCTTAAAATTTGTTTATACATCAAATTAAAGCACTTTTAATTTTTAATCGCTTAGTTTCTAATAAAATTAAATCAGTTAGCGCTAATTTATGAAATAGAGCATTTTAAAACAATAAGTGAACAAAATCCTTTCAAATAAAAAGCTGATATAAATCGGACAGTAAAAATGTGGTCAACGACAACGAAGACCTTTGGAATTCCTCGATATTAAACGCCCTTATTACCCAATAAAACCTAAAACTCGAAACTGTATATATTCCCAAACAAATCCATCTGTACATCATTCTTGATAATGGCATTAAGCCGAAACTAGTAGAAAATAAAATACATATAAGTGAAACAAAACCAAGTGAATTTAATTTACAAACCATTATAAAGCTGTATAAACCTCAATTTAATAAATAAATAAAAAATGTGTTAGGGTAATGTATCGAGGATTAATAAATCTTTAAATTGATGTCAATTACTTGTTTCTGTCTTTGAGATTGTGTTCACGGTGGATGCTAGAAATTGCAAAAATCATAAAGTAACCACATTTAAATTCAGAGCGCATTTGTGACGTAGGCTAGAGACCGCCTACGTCACAAATGCGCTCTGAATTTAAATGTGGTTACTCTCTAAAATATTCGATTCTGTCGATCCTTCTTACCGTCCTTGAATAATTTTAATGTATAATTTCAGAGTTGCCAACCTACAATATTTACCATGGCACTCTAGAGGTTTTTTTTGATTGAACATACGATACAACTATATAAGTTTTAAATATCATAATAAATAAGTGATTATTTTGCAATATTTTATTTCTTTTTCATTTACAAACAAATGATTAATTACTCAATCCTAATAGTAAAAATAAGTAAGCAACATATCACTCAATAAAAAATGCACAAACATATAAATAATCTAAATAACTGTCACTCAAGAAAACCTTCAGTTTACAAAACCTCTTTAAAATAATTGCAACCAACGAACGTGAATAATAGAAAATCCCGAAACGACGTTAGACATGTAAAAGTGTATAAATAATTGTTGAAAAAAAGAGAGAAAAAAAGGATAATGGGATCAGTGTGCAGCGTATTGACATGCCTACCTGTAGTTAGGACATGAATTATGCAGGGTTAGCGTGCCGGAAAATATATAGTGGTAAAACTGTAATTAGGCAATCATGTGAAAGTTTGAAATCATTTTATATGCGATTATTGTACATTATTAATTTATAAATTTTAACGCAAATTGCCGGCTAATCCGTTTACGTGCCCAATGGCCCGTGAGACTTTATGCGTTTCGATGTTGTAAAGGATTCATTCGGTTTTATCGACGTGAGGGAAATTTATTTATTATTAATAAAAGAAATAATCAATTTTAAATAAATGGTTGTGTATACATTTTAAAAATGTAATTATTAATAATAAAAAAATAATCAATTTTAAATAAATGGTTGTGTATACATTTTAAAAACTTAATTATTAATAATAAAAAATATTCAATTTTAAATAAATGGTTGTGTATACATTTTAAAAATTTATTAATTAATAATAAAAAAATAATTAATTCTGAATGAATGGTTGTTTATACATTTTAATATATATATAAACATCTTTATTGTGTACAAAAAAAAATTACAGTTTGTTTATTTTTACACTATATTTTATTTTTTGGATCCTTGGCTATCGACCATCGGTCTTTCAGCCTGAGTTGTACTTGTCCTTGTCTTGTCAGTTATGATTCATGTGAGATGAAATGAATTGATAAATGGTGGTTTTTGGGTTGTTGAAATTTTGAGAAATATTGGGGTTTCGTGCTAAACAGAGGTGATTAAGGATGTCATGGATGTGTGGGTTAGATGCGAATTTTTGGGATAGTTGGGTAAGTCGTTGTTGGATAGGGATTATTTCTGTTTTTTCATACAATAAGGTATTGGAGGGGTTGTGGAGTGGGTTATTGGGGTGTCGGATTTTTGTGAGGATTCTAAGGGCTGATCGTTCTGCGACTTCGATATTATTTAATGTTGAGGGACGAGGGTTAAGAAAGAGGATTGAAGCATATTCTAATAGGGGGCGGCAGATCATTTTATAAATGTGGACAGCTGTTTTTGTCGTGATCCCTTTATTTTGAAAGGTTAACGATCTGAAATGCCGCGCCCTATTTTGAATTTTTGTTTTCGTGGTTTGGGAATGGAGTTTGAAGGATAGTTTGGGGTCGAAAGTGATGCCAAGGTATTTACACGCATGGGATGGGCTAATTACGGTGTTTGATATGGTTATGCTAAATGGGGAATTGAGCGGTCTGTGGAAGGGTATGAATAGCTGGGATTTATTGGGATTAATGGATATTCTCCATTTGGCAAACCAAAGAGATAGCGAATCTATTAGCCCTTGGAGAGTAGAGAGAGCTTTAGGAAGGGTGGGTTAGTGTGTTATTAGGGCAGTGTCATCGGCAAAGAGCAGAAAATATGCCGAGGGATTAAGGTACTGTGGGTTGGGGTTGTATATGTCATGAACATAGATATTGTATAGGAGCGGAGATAATGGAGAGCCTTGGGGAACACCTTGTTGAGGAATAAAGGGCCGGGAGATGGTATTTTGGACGCGGACATGAAGGAGTCGATTGTTTAGGAAGTTATCAATGAGATAAATTAGGTGTGATGGGATATTGAGGAAGTTGCACTTAAACAGCAAACCTCGATGCCAGACTGAGTAAAGGCCTTTTTTATATCTAGGAATAGTATAGCTGTTTTTTTTGTTTTTGAGGTGTGCTGTTTGGCAGTTGGAGGTTAGGATAGTGAGTGGGAGAGTGGTTGATCTATTTTGGAGGAATCCAAATTGATAGGGAGGAATGTCTTGGGTATATTTTAATAATTAATCGTTTTCAAACATGGAATTAAATTATTTAGTTTGTAGAGCAAAGGAAATTTATGTATGTATAAAAAATAGTTTAAATAAAAGCGTATTTATACATTTCTTTATAGATTTATTTAGTCTTTTTAACACATTTACAAATACTTTGTAGTTGTTTCAATGAATATTTGTAAAAGTCTTAAAGAGACTACATTTTTGCAGAAAGTCGATACTAATTCGTTTTCATATTTTACTTTTTATGCTTTTGGTATAATATTTTTACATTGTTTTGTGTTTTTGAATTTATAGAAGTGACGCTAAAGAAATAATGAGAATTTGATTAAGAATCTGATACTCAAAAATATACAGCTCATTAAAAAAGTTGATATTTTTCTGGTAAATAAGTAGGTTTTGTAGATCACATTTCGTATGATAAGTTTCATATCTAACTTTTTGTTAGATTTTAGCATATACCGGGTGAGCATTTTCAATCCGGAACATATAATATAATACTGCATAGTTACGGCTGATAGTTGTTGAAACTCGCCATTCATCTACCTGATGAAGCCACAGTGTGGTGAAACAATTGTTGTAGTACAATAAATATAATTTTGAAACCTGAACAAATTAAGTGTTTTATTGAAGTGGTATAATATAATTAATGGTAAGCACTTTTAATCCGAAACATGTAATAAAATTAATTATGTAAATGACTTTAAATTAAATTTTAACAGAAGGACGCAGTATCCTTAAAAAATCAATATTTAGGCAAAAATTTTCAATAATACAATTATTGGACCATTTGAAATTTTCGGAAATTTAAATACGAGATCATATTTAGAACTTTTAATAAGCAATGGTGGCCTTGCAGTAGAAGGAGCAACACGTGACAATCAGGAGGTGGGGTTTCAACAAGATGGCTGCTCAGCGCATTATGGAGTAGATATTCGCTAATATTTAGAAAAAACCTTTCCAAATCGCTGGCGCTCGTGGTAGAATAAATATCTGGCCCGTCAAATCTGTTGATTTAGCACCATGTTATTATTTTCTGTGAGACCATATGAAAACCAAAACTTATCAAATACGTCACTTAAAATATTGATTCTTTAAGAAATGCAATTTTTGAAGAATGGCGCATATTACGAAAACGAACGAATGTGATAATTGGATTTTATAATAAGCTAGGGCAGGGTCTCTAAACTTTTTCCTTTGCGGGCCACATATCGAAAAAATAAGCTCAAAACTAAGATCCGCCAGCTATGCTGTGCTGTCAATGAGGGTTGCGGTCAATAAAAACGCTCTCTTGAAATTCTATCATGCATACGTCTGTAGCCACCTAACGTATGGCATAAACATATGGGGTGTCTCGCCTGACGCTATTAGACTATTTAGACTCCAAGAACAAATTATCCGGAGAATTACATTCTCAAAAGGTAGAGCAAGCTGTAAACCTCTATTCAAAGCACTGAATCTACTTACATTTTATTCATTATACATATATAATTGCTGCTTATATGTCTTTCTACACAAGAATAAATTTGCAACCAATCAAACATACAACAGGAGCTCTGCTACTCGTTATCAAAGTGATATTGCGGTACCCACGCATCGCACCACACTATACAATCAAAGTCCCTATTACATGTGCCTGACCCTTTACAACCACCTGCCTTGCAATATAAAAATGCTGACACATTTCAACAAATTTAAACATTTGCTCAAAGATATGCTAATAGAAAAGGCATACTACTCATTCAGCTAGTATCTCCAAGACAGAAACTTTAACCAGTAACATTCTTCCTCTAATCACAAGACATCTGCAGGCATTTATCTGCCTGCACTGTTTAGTACTACCTTGTTTTACTGTTATCTGTAGCGCTGTTTATATATTTATTTATTTTAATTGATGATTTACCACTACTATTCGATGACCATTGTAATAAGTATTGTATATATGTCCTTTTACAAATAAATTAAAAAAATATATATATACAAATCTACATTATCAAACGGGCCAAGATTCAAATAATTGTATAAGCATTTTTAAAAACTTGTATCGTATGTCCAACAAAAAAAAACTCTAGAGTGCCATGATTTCATTTATCTTGAAATTTACGGTGGATGCACCCGTTAGGAATTGACATATAAAAGGTCAAACATGATAATTATAATATATCATTTCATAGTTGCCAACTTTCAATGTTTTCCATGGCACTCTAAAGATTTTTTTTAATGAACATACGATATTTATTTACTGTTACATAATAACAATATTTAATAAAGTACTGTATTTAAAAATAATTAATAACGGTCTATTCTAAACTTCACATTAAATCGGTGTTTTATTCGCGTGGCCCATGAAGTAAAATTTCGAGTTTACAAAAGCCTGAAAGTTTGGATTTAGTCGCTACCGTTACCAAATCCAAATGTTTACTTTATGCTTAACCAAAGAGTGGAAAACACTATTTTGTATAATATAGACAACTTTGATAAACACTCGCCCTCTTGATTTAGACAAAAAAATGCATGTATTATACGTTTCTGCAGCTCGAATAGTTTTTGAGTAATAACGTTTTTTGTCAAAATTGAAAAATGTCGACAATTTTCGCGAGTCCGCTCGTACAGATTGTATTTCGCAAAAGCTGCAAATAACTCAATAACTGATAGATATACAGAAAAAATGTTTGAACGAAAGTTTTAGATAATAGAGTTTTGGACAATTTTTCTTTTTTCAAGTTTTTTTGTAGCTATCTTTTTTCTTGGAGATAAACGACAGTTTGTTAAAAGACTCGTAAAATCTTATATTATTTTCACAAAATCATGAATAACTTCCTAGTACTATTTATCGGAATTTGTGTATGTTTTTGAACATCAGGATAAATCAGCGTTTTACGCGCGTGGCGCATGAAGTAAAATTTCGAGTTTAGAAAAGCCCCGTGAAAATTAGTCTCGGGTCGCTAGCCCTCGACTAATTTTCTACGCGGGGCTTTTCTAAACTCGAAATTTTACTTTATGCTTAGTCTGGGAGTGGAAAACACACTTATATATAATATTGATAACTGACAAACACTCGCCTTCTTGATATAGAAAAAGACAATTAACATTTTCTTTTAGATGCTTTATGGATCACCCTGTATAAAAGCAAATACGCCCATCGTGTAGATCTCATCAAAATAGCCAAAATGCATGTACTATACTTTTCTGTAGTTCGAATAGTTTTTGAGTTATAACGTTTTTTGTCAAAATTGAAAAATGTCGACAATTTACGCAAGTCCGCTCGCACATTTTGTATTTCGCAAAAGTTGGAAATAACTCAATAACTGATAAAAATACAGAAAAATTGTTAGAATGAAAGTTTTAGATAATAAAATTTTAGTCAATTTTTCTTTCTACAAGTTTTTTTGTAGCTATCTTTTTTCTTGGAGATAAACGACAGTGTGTTGAAAGATTCGTAAAAACTTATAATTTTCACAAAAAACATGAATAACTTCTTAGAACTATTTATTGAAATGTATGTTTGTTTTTGAACTTCGGGATAAATCGGCGTTTACGCGCGTGGCGCATGAAGTAAAATTTCGAGTTTAGAAAAGCCCCGTGAAAATTAGTCTCGGGTCGCTGGCGCGACCCTCGACTAATTTTCTACGCGAGGCTTTTCTAAACCCGAAATTTTACTTTATGCTTAGTCTGGGAGTGGAAAACAATCTTATATATAATATTTATAACTCTGACAAACACTCGCCTTCTTGATAAAGAAAAACACAATTAACATTTGCTTTTAGATGCTTTATGGATCACCCTGTATAAAAACAACATCTTGTAGATCTCATCAAAATAGCCAAACTGCATGTATTATACTTTTCTGTAGTTCGAATAGTTTTTGAGTTAGACCGTTTTTGGTCAAAATTGAAAAATGTAGAGAATTTACGCAAGTCCGTTCGCACATTTTGTATTTCGCAAAAGTTGCAAATAACTCAATAACTGATAAAAATACAGAAAAATTGTTACAATAAAAGTTTTAGATAATTAAATTTTAGTCAATTTGTCTTTCTACAAGTTTTTTTGTAGCTATCTTTTTTCTTGGAGATATACGACAGTGTGTTGAAAGATTCGTAAAAACTTATAATTTTCACAAAATCATGAATAACTTCTTAGAACTATTTATTGAAATGTATGTATGTTTTTGAACTTCGGGATAAATCGGCGTTTACGCGCGTGGCGCATGAAGTAAAATTTCGAGTTTAGAAAAGCCCAGAAAATTTGTCAAATTTTCACGGGGCTTTTCTAAACTCGAAATTTTACTTCATGCTTAGTCTAGGAGTGGAAAACACTTATATATAATATTGATAACTCTGACAAACACTCGCCTTCTTGATATAGAAAAACACAATTAATATTTTCTTTTAGATACTTTATGGATCACCCTGTATAAATACAAATACGCCCATCTTGTAGATCTCATCAAAATAGCCAAAATGCATGTTTTATACTTTTCTGCAGCTCGAATAGTTTTTGAGTTATAACGTTTTTGTCAAAATTAAAAAATGTCAAGAATTTACGCAAGTCCGCTCGCACATTTTGTATTTCGCAAAAGCTGCAAAAAACTCAATAACTGGTAAAAATACAGAAAAATTCTTAGTATGAGAGTTTTAGATAATAAAATTTTAAACAATTTTTCTTACATAAAGTTTTTTTGTAGCTCTTTTGTCTTGGAGATAATCGACAGTTTGTTGAAAGATTCGTAAAAACTTATAATTTTCACAAAATCATGAATAACTTCTTAGAACTATTTATTGGAATGTGTGTATGTTTTTGAACTTCCGGATAAATCGGCGTTTTACGCGCGTGGCGCATGAAGTAAAATTTCGAGTTTAGAAAAGCCCCGTGAAAATTAGTCTCGGGTCGCTGGCGCGACCCTCGACTAATTTTCTACGCGGGGCTTTTCTAAACTCGAAATTTTACTTCATGCTTAGTCCGGGAATAGAAAACACTCTTATATATAATATTGATAACTCTGACAAACACTCGCCTTCTTGATATAGAAAAACACAATTAACATTTTCTTTTAGATACTTTATGGATCACCCTGTATAAAAACAAATACGACCCTCTTGTAGATCTCATCAAAATAGCCAGAATGCATGGATTATACTTTTCTGTAGCTCAAATAGTTTTCAAGTTATAACGTTTTTTGTCAAATTTGAAAAATATCGAGAATTTACGCAAGTCCGCTCGCACATTTTGTATTTCGCAAAAGCTGCAAATAACTCAATAACTGATAGAAATACGGAAAAATTCTTGGAATTAAAGTTTTAGATAATAAAATTTTTGACAATTTTTCTTACATCAAGATTTTTTGTAGCTCTTTTGTCTTGGAGATAAACGACAGTTTGTTGAAAGTTTCGTAAAAACTTATATTTTTTACAAAATCATAAATAATATTAGAACTATTTATTCATGCTTAGTCTGGGAGTGGAAAACACTCGTATATCTAACATTGATAACTCTGACAAACACTCGCCTTCTTGATATATACATAACCAGGCGAAAACATCATTGTAGACATTGTGGTGAGATTTTCTGCCACGCCTGCTCGGATAATTCGATGTCTCTGCCATCATCGGCAAGGCCGGGGCGAGTGTGCGACGATTGTCATTTGTTATTATTTATTTGGAGTACTGTGATGTAAGTGGATGGACATGCTTTAATATTCAGTTTACATTCTAACGAAAATTTGTAACGAATATAGCCTGTGGTTTTAATATTGTTTTTTTATATACAAATTGCATATAAACTATTTTATTAACATTGTAAAAAAAATAATAAAAAAAACAGGTTATCTATTCTTATAGAAAAACACAATTAACATTTTCTTTTAGATACTTTGTGGATCACCCTGTATAAAAACAAATACGCCCATCTTGTAGATCTCATCAAAATAGCCAAAATGCATGTATTATACTTTTCTGTAGTTCGAATAGTTTTTGAGTTATTACGTTTTTTGTCAAAATTGAAAAATATCGAGAATTTTAGCAAGTCCGCTCGCACATTTTGTATTTCGCAAAAGTTCCAAATAACTCAATAACTAATGGGAATATAGAAAATGAAGTTTTAGATAGTGAATTTTTTGACATTTTTTTATCTTCAAGTTTTTTCGTAGCTATCATTTTTCTTGGAAAAAAGCGACAGTTTGTTGAAAGATTCGTAAAAACTTATATTTTTTACAAAATCCTGGAATAACTTTGAACTATTTATTGTGTTGTGTTTCAAGTTCAAAAACACACACAAATTCCAATAAATAGTTCAAAGTTAATCTATGATTTTGTAAAAATTATGTTTTTAAGAATTTTTCAACAAACTATCGTTTTTCTCCAAAAAAAAAAGATAGCTACGAAAAAACTTTAAGATAGAAAATTTGTTATAAATTTCATTATCTAAAACTTTTATCTCTCCAAGAAGAAAGATAGCTACGAAATAACTTAAAGATAGAAAAATTGTGCAAAATTTTATTATCTAATATAAATCAGCGTTTTACGCGCCTATCGAGTGAAGTAAAATTTCGAGTTTAGAAAAACCTGAAAATCTAGTTTGCTCGCGTAGCTTTTAAGAGACCTTTAATTTGTTTTTAATTTTTAGTTTGGAATTAAAATGCAATTAAATTAAATAATTTTTATCCTTTTTTGTAAATTGTTACGTTTTGGATTGAGAATTCTCACCATTAATTATATTATATCTTCCGGATTGAAAATGCTCACCCCGTATAAGCTGGATAACAAAAAATCAACCACTCTGTATAGAATACACATTTTTTAGTTTTAACACTTTAATATTGTATTCTATTTTATTTATGTATACTGTGATAAAGGGTGATCAACAATGATTGTAGACAAGTTAAATTTCCCGCCGAAAAATCTGGGTAATTTGATCGCTCCAAGTTCATGCCAAGGAAAAATTAATAAACAGTAACTCGATTTGACATTAGCAGCGTCGTGCGTCGTATTTTGCCAATGTGTTAATTCATTCTTCGAATTAAGTTATTTTTCATTCTGTTTCATAGACATCAGTTCTTATCAGGACTACTTTGTATAAGTCTTTGTTTTGTGGTAAGTGATTTGCTGTTTTGAAGGTTAGAAAATTAGAAAATTTAAGTTTAATCCTAAATTTACAGATTTTAAGAGAATTCGCTTGTGTTTACCGTGATGTCTGCACCACAGCATGATGCTTTCATCCTGAAGGCTCATTATCGAAGTGGAACTATTAATGAAGATGGCACATGGACTTACTCATTACAATCGTGTCTGAATCAATTTATTTAAGCCTTCCCCGATGTCCACATTCCTTACAAAACATTTTCCTCGCATAAAACCCGGATTGTTGACCGTTTTGAGGGAAAGAATTGTATCTGTAAGGGCAAGTCAGCTGGAAGACTGCCTATCTTAACAGAAGAGTATTAATGATTTCGATAGCTAACGCCATCTAATGCTTCATAGTGGCATCGTCAGTGACACGAATGCACAAAGTGCATATACAGGTCACTGTTTCGCCCACGAGCGAGCAGAACTCTGTTTGTGAAACCAGAAAACAAATATCAAAATTGAATTTGTGTTCAGTATTCCGGCACCAGGTACGTCTGTGGGTACCTAGTGCCGGAATACTGAACACAAATTCAATTTTAACAGAAGAGGTTGTTGGCGACATTCAACAACAACTTGAACAAAGCCCAACAAAATCTTTAAGAAAACTTTCAGCTCAAACGGGTATGTTCTTAATTTTAAGGTGCGCACAAATTTTAATGTTTAATCCTTTTACAGGAGTATCGTATGGGAGTTGCATAAAAGCCGCAAAAAAAAATCTGCATTTGCACCCGTATAAGGTATCGGTAGTACAACAACTTCAGCCACTTGATTTCCAAAAAAGAATTGATTATTGTAATTGGTTTAATCAGAATTTAAATAATGGTATGTTGGACAAGACCTTTTTTACTGACGAGGCGTGGTTTCACTTGTCAGAATATGTGAACAGCCAAAACTATCGTACGTGGGCTACAGAAAATCCTCATACTTTTATTGAAACGGATTTACATGCACAAAAAATTGGTGTTTGGGTAGCAATTTCGAGACGTCGGATAATTGGCCCAATATTTTTCAACGAAATAATCAATGCGGAGCGCTACCGAACACTCATTCTAGATGAATTTTTGAATCAATTGCATGATGACGAACAGATAATGGGTTATTTTCAGCAAGATGGAGCCACTCCTCATACTGCGTTGGCGACATTAAATTACTTGAGGGAATTTTACGATGATCGCTTGGTAAGCGACGGATTATGGCACCATGTTCGCCAGACCTCACTCCGTGCGATTTTTGTTTATTCGGGCATTTAAAAAATAAGGTTTTTAAAAATCGAATGCATACCCTAAACGAGCTTAAAGCAGCAATTGAAGAAGAGATAAGGAACATAAATCCGGAGGAGCTTCAACGAGTATTTCAAAATAAAAAACGTAGAGTTAACATTTGCCTAGAAAATGAAGGCCATAATTTTCAACATTTATTATAAAATTAGGGATGCTAACTCTACGTTTATTAAAAATGTACAAAACCTTAAATTACTTCAATTTACTTTGTATATTTAATTAAAATTGTAACAATTTTATATATAGTTATGATTAAATATTTAATTTATTTTGGGAAAATATGTTTGCTACGCCAATGGAAAAGCAATCTAGGGGATTTTCTTTTCATATAATCAGTTGTACCAACATTTTTTGGCGGGAAATTTAACCTGTCTACAATCATTGTTGATCACACTGTAGTAGGTATACCATAGAAAATGCTCGAGCACATTCTGGAAACAACTGAAGCGTTGAATGAAGCATTTACATTTTGTATGTGGAACAGAATCACACTTTATAGGAAACATTAATCGATCTCTCTCCGTTCATGTATACAGAAAATCGAGTTTTAATGGAGGGTATCGTGCTTGTAATGGCAGATTGATACAAAAACTTGAAGTAAAGGCATTAGCACACATCGAGTATTGATTAAATATTAAACCATTACCGTTAATTGGCTAATCAAAAGTTTCAGTCTGCACTCGTACAAAAGGGACGCCGTAGTTAATCGATATTCACACGTTTTAAAACTATTGTATATTTCAAATGACTTCAATAAGTTGAATTAAACACGAGCAGTCTTTAACAAAACTTTATTTTACGCTAACCAACCACGCTGATGTACGCTGTTGCGCTCGTCCTACTCGGGTCAATCATAAAAAAAACGCTTGTGCAAAAAAAGCAATACAAAATCTGTTTTAATACTAGAATATACATCAAGTAAACAAAACGAAAAAAATAAAGAAAGCCTGATTTAATCGTAAATTTACAACAATTTTGATTGTCATATGAGTTCTTTCTATAAGCCTGTCTGTTTGCCCGTCGTTTTTTTCGTTCTTTATACAGGACATGTTTATTTTAGGTATACATTTGTAGTTTTTCTAAAAACTTTCAGTTTGAATTTTTGAACGAGTGTTTTCCACTCCCAGGCTAAGCATGAAGTAAAATTTCGAGTTTAGAAAAGCCTGAAAATTTGGTTTGGTCGCGTAGCGCGTAGCGCTACGCGACCAAACCAAATTTTCAGGCTTTTCTAAACTCGACATTTTACTTCATGCGCCACGCGTATAAAACACTAAAATATTTTGAAATAAATAATATACTGATAAATCACTATTAAAAATAACTGCTAACGCAGGATTAAAAATATACTACTAAACAAGAATACTTTTTAATTTCTCAACGTCAGTGTTTTATACGCCTGGTGTATAAATCAATCGTTTAATACATTTATTCTAAGCAATACAATACCGTTAAGGTATATTAGGTTGCCTATAATTTTTGCTGTATGTGCTTCTGAACCTTACTTTAAATCAGCGCTTAATACGCGTGGCGCATGAAGTAAAATTTCGAGTTTAGAAAAGCCTGAAAATTTGGTTTGGTCGCTCCGCTTCGCGGAGCGACCAAACCAAATTTTCAGGCTTTTCTAAACTCGAAATTTTACTTCATGCTTAGCCTGGGAGTGGAAAACACTCGTTCGAAATTCAAATTGAACGCTTTTAAAAAAAGCAATAAATGCCTATGTTGTGGGGTCGGTGGGTCGTGTGGCCTCTGGGCCTTTCGAAGTTACTTCGACCTAAAAGATCTTTTGTAACTCTAAAAGATCTTTTGTAACTAATAAATGCCTATACTTTTACAGCGCTTGCAACAAACATACATATGTACACTTAAAAAGAAAAATGTCCTGAATGTATAAATAATTTAAAGAAATACCCAAAATACACACCCTAAAGTTTTCACGACAAGTTTAACACCTATGAACCACATTATTGTTCAATCATATAAGTTCTATAAGCCTGTGGGATTGCCCATCGTTTTTTTTTTTCTTTCTTTATACAAGGCATTTTTCTTTTAGGTGTGCATTCGCCGTTTTTTTATTTAATCTTGCACATTGAAGCTTTGAACGAGTGTTTTCTACTCCCAGGCTAAGCATGAAGTAAAATTTTGAGTTTAGAAAAGCCTGAAAATTTGGTTTGGTCGCGTAGCGCTACGCGCTACGCGACCAAACCAAATTTTCAGGCTTTTCTAAACTCAAAATTTTACTTCATGCGCCACGCGTGTAAAACACTGAAATATTTTAAAATTAATAATATACTACTAATCACTATTAAAAATAAACTGCTAAAGCAGGATTAAAATATACTACTAAACAAGAATATTTTTAATTTCTCAACGTCAGTGTTTTATACGGCTGGCGCATGAATGAATTGTTTAATCCAATTATTCTAGGCAACACAATACCGTTAATGTATATTAGGTTGCTTGTAATTGTTGTTGTGTGTGTTTTTGAACCTTACTTTAAATCAGCGCTTAATACGCGTGGTGCATGAAGTAAAATTTCGAGTTTACAAAAGCCTGAAAATTTGGTTTGGTCGCTCCGCTTCGTGGAGCGACAAAACCAAATTTTCAGGCTATTCTAAACTCGAAATTTTAATTCATGCTTAGCCTGGGAGTAGAAAACACTCGTTCGAAATTCAAATTGAACCCTTTTAAAAAAAGCAATAAATGTCTAAATATTTAAAGCGCTTGCAAGAAACCCACATATGTACACTTAAAAGAAAAATTCCCTGAATGTGTAATTAATTTAAGTAAATACCCAAAATACACACCCTAAATTTTTCACAGCAGGTTTAACCCAAAAAACAGCATGGTTTTATGAAATGCAAGTCAGCATCGACAAACCTCTGCCATTTTACTAATTTTCTATGAAATGCTTCAGGCGAACCCTTTCAACGTCACGGTAACAAAAAAAACCGGCGGGAACCCGGACCAAAGTCAATATTCTTTTCTCCATTTTTACAGATTTCTCTTTGATAAAGTGAATCATAGTTATTACTTAAATAACTTGCATATTTCGAACTGTTGACTGTGGAGGCTTCTACTTCTTTATGCATCATTATTTACACTAATAAGACACTTAAACTTTGTTTGTATAACTGACGTATAACCTCCGTTATACAAACAAAGTTTGTCTTATTTGTGTTGAATATTTAGGTCTTAATAATAATATTGTGTCCTTAATATAAAGTTATCTGCATGTGAGATTTAGATGTATTGAATATAGATCTGTTAAACCACTATCGTTTGTTTGCACTAGTGGTGTTCCACAAGGTTCCAACCTTGGACCTTTGTAATAATAATAATAATATCGTTTATTGATGTTTATACATAATTACATCTTTACACAAGTCAAATAAGTAGCTATTTAAATAGAATATACATATAAATTAGGATTAAAATTGATAATACAAAACAAGTTAAAAATTAATACCTTCCTACCTAATTACTTCATGTTTAGTCTGGGAGTGGTAGACACTCGTTTAGATTTTTGAAAATTTTAAAGATTTCAGTTAATTATCAAAGTTTTCACAATGTTTTATGAATTTATGATATTTCAGTTTCTTTTTAACGCTTTTTGTAAATTTTTAAGATTTCATTTAATTTTCAAAACTCTGACGGGTTTCTTGAATTTCCGAAATCTTTGAAACTTCCGAAATTTGGAAGTTTTAAATAAAAATTTACAGTTTTTAGAATTTCCTTCAATGTTCATGAATTTACTAAATATTCTTTACTTTCAAATATGTTGAAGTTTTTCATGAAATTCCAAGATTTCTTCTTTAATTAACAATCTAACCGTTTTCGATAATATTGAAATATTTTACACTTCTCATAAATAAAAAAAATACGAAAATTGCAAAGATTTAAGACAATATACGATTTTCTTAAATCTTTATAATTTTCGTAATTGTTTTACAATTTTCCTTAAATTTAAACATTTTCATACTTTTTATGAATTTGCACGATTTTCGTCAATAAATTTTTTTTTTCATTACTTTTCGTCATCTTTTTTTATATCTTAATAGCTTTCGTAATTTTCCTAAATTTTCTTACATTTAAAAATCCCAACGGTTTTCATGAATTTCTCACAATTTTAGTAAATTTTTAAAATCATGACGATATTTCGTGAATTTCTAAAATATTAATCAAAATTACAACTTTTCCTAAATTTCCTTGATTTTATTTTATTTTAGAAATCTGGACAGTTTTCGTGAAATTGAATATTCAAACCAATCGCGATTTTTTTTAAAGATTTTCATTAATTTCAAAAATATTGACGCTTTTCAAGAATTTGCAAGATTGTCGTTAATTTTCAAGATTTTCGCAAATTTTCATAATGATGACGTTTATTCGAGAATTTTTAAAACGTCCGTTAATTATCAAAATATTGATATTTTTCGTAAATTTAATACATTTCGTTTGTTCATTTTTTTCGTGAATATCTAAGATTCACTTTGATTTTTAAAATCTTGACGTTGAAACAGCGTCAAGAATATTTCAAGATTATTATAATACCGTGAGATCGTTTAAATTATCATTCAGAGTAGGCGGCATTTTTTTGTGCGGTTGCCCAGAATGCTAATACATTTGAGGTTATGGTAAACTATTATCTAACAGTCAGTAGTGCCAATGTAATTTAAAACTCTAAATCATGTTTTAAACGATCGCACGGTATTATTGCAAGTATTTGATTATTATTATTACTATATTATGCAGGGTGTTTCAGCGAGGACGGAAAGTTCTATAACACACTTAATATTAAAAATACGAAATGTTTCAAATGAAAGTAGCAAGGAATGATTTTTGTTATAACATAAAATTATTTCCACATATACAGGGTGTCCCATATTTACTAGACTCCATTCAACTTTGTAATTTTAGATAGAACACCCTACATATTTTTCACTTTTTAAATTGCTTGTTGAAAATGAATGACAGTTTCTTAATATAATATTCGGTCTAAGTAGTACCATTTCGGAGTTATTCGACATTTAAAAAAAATGACGTTTGTAGTTATTTCATAAACCTAAAATATCGCTGGAACTAAATGATATAGAGAGTTGCAGTTTTCGTCATCCTCTTGAGCATAGAGAGCGCTGTCGCCAACGCTATTAAGTTGCCGTGATAGAGTAGGTGGCTATAAAATAAAAACAGTTGAATTTATAAATTTTCACCTAAGGGTAGCTTCATTATCGCACTTGTAAGGAATATTGCGAACATTTGTATATGAAAGCTTTATTATATAAAAATATGAAATGAAATAGTTAACATTTTCAGTTCAGCTTACAAAATATTATTATTATTTATTGTGATATTTTGCCGCCCCCAAGAAGTGCCGTTTTAGAACTGATGAACAATATCCTGTTCAAGGATACAGCTTAGTTGAACTTGAAAGATAATTTTACATAATAACTTTACAAAATAACTATCGGCATCTCGATTGCTATAAAAAACAAATTACATATCTTAGATTAAGTCATACGAGTTGGTGAATCGGAAACTTTAAATACATTTAAATTATATGTCATTGGGTAGTGTCACATCACGACGTATATTTCTAAAGTCAAAACCTACTGGGATACCGACACTCGTTAGAATGCTTATTATTTTTATCTACAAATTCGTTGACTAGCAGTTGCAGTATTCATAACTCATCTCTAAGCTAAGATTTGCTGTTTCTAGACCCGGTAGAAGGCATAGGAACATATGAACATATTTTATAAAAATTGAGCAAATACAAGACATTTTTTAAACTCACCCAACGTGTGTACGTGTTTGTATAGTTCTGTAAACATGTTGACTTATGATATTTACATATTTCATATTATAATTCTTGCATTAGCTTATCAACGGAGGCTAGGTTAGGTTAGGTTCTGGTGGTTGCACCTCCGAGGAAGTGCCCATTGTGATGCCAAGATTGCTTCTTTTTCTCACGAGAACCATTTGTAGCCGATGATGAACTTTGTGAGATTTTTGACGTCTATCGACTCAAGGTTAGAGAGGTTATCAAAATAGAGTCGACCTAGGTAGGAATTTCTTAGTCCAGCCAGAGAGAGGCATTGACAGAGGTAATGGAAACCGCTTTTCTCCTCCTGTTGGTCAAGGCATCTTCTGCAGTAGTCATTATAGGGTATACCCAACCATTGAGCGTGTATGCTAAAGAGGCAGTGTCCTGTAATGATGCCCACTGTAGAAGCAATGTCACTCCTCTTTAGTGAGATAAGTGTTTCGCTTATTTTTCTGTTACATCGAGGCCATAACTACCTAGCTAGGGGGGCTAACATAATATATAAAATTACGAAAAAACTATTCGTGAAAATGCAAACAGTGTCTTAATTAATAAGACAATTTAAAATGATAAATATCCATTGAAACAACTACTTGCCGTGCAAATACACCTCCGGATATTCAATTATACAATGAATCTAAGAGTTATTTCTTTTTTCTTCCTACATTTCAAAACAATCTGAATTTGAGTTTAGCTAATATGGACGCGTTTAGGACTTCTTGGTCCTCTTATCACTGTGGTCTTATCCTGCAATAATTGAGAGGCTATTTAGTGCAATTACTACTGCTCTATGTGCAATTATACTATGTGCAATTATATTGGTCTTCAGCATTTATTGAATTATCGATGATAACAAAAACGAAAGCTATTAAAGCAGCGATGTTAGACTTCCTATTTATTTATTCATGTGGATCATATTTAAGTACAATATTTACGACTGGTAATTACCCCTTCTGGAAATATAATCACCATGATCGCTTTAACATCGCATTTTTCCGCCTGCGCCTGGCGTTTGTTGTAATAGCGTTTTTTTTATTATTTGCGCTAATTGCACATAACAGTGTAACAGTTTTATTTTTAATTGTTATTTGTGACGGCGCGCTGGGCGCCATGTGCTCGCATATGGCTCGTCTCAGGGAAACACTTGTGCAAACAGCGGGAACAGTTGGGAACAGACCCGCACTCGGATGCCTCTTATCCGTGCCAGTTGGCGCTCTGCTGCTGCTGCTGCTAGGGGAAATGGAATGAGGATTGGGAGGAGGAGGAGTGAGGGAATTCGGTATTCTGGATATTCGGGATTTCGGCACATCTGTAAAACGCCCGGCCGGCTTTCGCAAACTGCACTCGCCTCCGGAGAGAACCGGAGTCGTAAGTGCGAAACACGTGTATGTCCGTAACGTAATTCTTCGGAGCGTTGCTGAATGTGGGGATTTTTTTGATTTATCGCTGGTTTCGACTGGTTAAGGTTTTGAATTGGGTAATGCTAAAAATTGTTCACATGTGGGACATGTTTTACAACTTGTCAATGATTTGAAAGGAGCCAGTTGCACTCGGAATTTGACTGTGGGAGCACTTTTTAGAAGCTTCAAACTAGACGCTTATAAAAACAACGAATGCCTGAGTATTGACTGTGTACTACCAAAGCTGATCATTTGAACGATCTCTAGTTGTTAATTTTTTTTCATAATCGAAACAATAAACCATCAACTTGTGAGTGACATCAAAAATTGGATCAAACGTACGAGAGGAGTCCTATGATTACAGATGAAGGTCCATTTGCACCCCGACCGATTATCTTTAATCATCCACTAATCATTGTTAAACCTCTGACTAAGTCAAATTTCTAGAACATAAGAATGTTATAAATTTGTAAGATATACTAAACATGTCTCTTTCATCAATATGCAATTGTGTAAACAATTTGTAAATACAATTGTTGTGTTTTTAAAAAGTACTAATCACTGATTAAGTTAATCGACTTGGTTGCAAACGACCATTAAAATCTATAATAAGGTACGATTCACGAGAGGTGTCCCATGGTTTCCTTGATTTGTAGTGCTTTCTGCACCAATACATGTAATACGAAAATAGTTTTATGTCATCAGATTACGTGAGTGAAAAGAGACAGAAAACTTCATAATATGTCTGTTATGGTTAGATGGAACATGCGAAAACGTATGTTCCGGTATGCAGCTTTAAAATTTTAAGGTTAAACGTCACATTTTGACAATGTCTTTGTAAAACTAAATCTGCAAAAACCTAGCCTCAAATGTGCACAATCGTTTTAAATGTGAGTTTACGTAGTATAATTCCAATTTCCACATCTACTAAATAGTTCAGGTATTTACAGAAATAAATAATGCATTTACGCTGATTTTGTGTAAGCTCAAACAAAAATGTTAGTTGAATCGAATGCGCATTCAGTAGATTTATCAAATAGTCATCGGACTAATCTGGTAATACAGAGAATTTTTCTTTTGAGTATACATACAGTGAATTTTCTATTAGGTATACATATGCATACGCTTTTTTTTAAAGAGTTCACTTTGAAGCTTCAAACGAGTGCTTGCCACTCCCAGACTAAGTATGAAGTAAAATTTCGAGTTTAGAAAAGCCTGAAAATTTGGTTTGGTCGCGTAGCGCGAAGCGCGGAGCGGCCAAACCAAATTTTCAGGCTTTTCTAAACTCGAAATTTTACTTCATGCGCCACGCGTATTAAACACTAAAAGCACTGAAATATTGTGAACCAGTAAACTTCGCTTGAAGTCACTGTCTTGTACGCGTGGCGCATAAAGTAAAATTTCGAGTTTAGAAAAGCCTGAAAATTTGGTTTGGTCGCTCCGCGCTTCGCGCTACGCGACCAAACCAAATTTTCAGGCTTTTCTAAACTCGAAATTTTACTTCATGCTTAACCTGGGAGTGGAAAACACTCATTTAAACTTTGAATTGACCTATAGTATACATACAGGGAATTTTCTATTAGGTATACATATGCATACGCTTTTTTTTAAAGTTCACTTTGAAGCTTGAAACAAATGTTTTTCACTCCCAGACTAAGCATGAAGTAAAATTTCGAGTTTAGAAAAGCCTGAAAATTTGGTTTGGTCAGGTAGCGCGGAGCGCTACGCGGCCAAACCAAATCTTACTTCATGCGCCACACGTATTAAACACTAAAAGCACTAAAATATTGTGAACCAGTAAACTTCGCTTGAAATGAGTGTCTTGTACGCGTGGCGCATGAAGTAAAATTTCGAGTTTAGAAAAGCCTAAAAATTTGGTTTGGTCGCTCCGCGCTTCGCGCTACGCGACCAAACCAAATTTTCAGGCTTTTCTAAACTCGAAATTTCACTTCATGCTTAACCTGGGAGTGGAAAACACTCATTTAAACTTTGAATTGACCTATAGTATACATACAGGGAATTTTCTATTAGGTATACATATGCATACGCTTTTTTCTAAACTTCACTTTGAAGCTTGAAACGAATGTTTTCCACTCCCAGACTAAGCATGAAGTAAAATTTCGAGTTTAGAAAAGCCTGAAAATTTTCAGGCTTTTCTAAACTCGAAATTTTACTTTATGTGCCACGCGTATTAAACACTGAAAGCACTGAACTATTGCGAACGAGTAAACTTCGCTTGAAATCAGTGTCTTAAACGCGTGGCGCATGAAGTAAAATTTCGAGTTTAGAAAAGCCTGAAAATTTGGTTTGGTCGCTCCGCGCTTCGCGCTACGCGACCAAACCAAATTTTCAGGCTTTTCTAAACTCGAAATTTTACTTCATGCTTAACCTGGGAGTGGAAAACACTCGTTTAAACTTCAAATTGACTTCTTTTAAGAAAATAACGAATATTTAAAAATCTACAACACGTAATTGGGATATGTATACTAAAAAAAAATCACAATAAATTATGATTTAAAGCTTTTCTAAAAGAAAGAACACTAATATACTCGCGACTTCAACAGTATGACATTGTCATGTAACGTCAAAATTTGACACAACCAGGAAAAATCGTTGCAGATACAACTCTCGATATACTCTCTAAAAAATTTGAACCACACATTCCACATCAATGAGTCATAGGGCATCTTTCCCGAATTCCACTTTACAACTTTTCTTTAAGGTATTTTCAGATTAACAATATATTTTCTACTTTATGTACTTTTGTTGAAAACTTAAATGTTACAGGACACCTCTCGTAAATTGGGCTATATTATAGCTATTTTTGTAGTAAACCAATTACTACGCGTGTACCTAGCTTAATTACTATCCTATTAAAATATTTCCTAAACAAATTCCGTCAAATACACAAAACTACTAAACATTTGCGTACTTAGAAAAAAAATCAATCGCGTTTCCCGGGAACGAGTACGTCCTGAAACGAAACAGACCACCGCTGGCCGAGAAATGGAAAAGAAAGCGAGTGCAGCAGGAAATATTGCGTTATGCAGGGCGAAATGTCGGAGAGGAGGAGAGCGCGTTGAAAGCGCAAGGATGTGCACGGACACAGAGCAGGTGGCCTGTCGAACGAGAATATCCTCAGTTATCTGAGCAACCGCACTCCCAGGGGATATTTGTAAACAGAACATTATAGCCGGATAACACCTGTACACACCGTGAACGCTCCTGAACACGTTATACCACTTCAATTACCATCCCTGGGATTAATGCGCGTATATTCCCCAGTTTTATTTATATCTGAACAATGTTTCAATATATAATCTGTTTTTTTTTTTAATATGACCAATCAAATTTGACATTTCAAGAATTAGGTGGTGTGATGCGCGTTTTGAGTTTTAGGTTAGGGCAAGATTAATCACATGTTATGTCGTAAAATCAACTTTTAATTTGTAGGTTATGCGAAGGGAAATCGGACGTTAATATGACAATTCAATAACCTTACAAAGATTACGATTACAAATGTATTTACCTATCACCGCTTTCAATTATTTGTATCTACTACCAATTTAATAAAGTGTCTCTGAGGATCAGAGAGGATAGAAGGATCAGGTAATATTCCTTGCTGAGGAATATCTGCCTTCTTTATTATTTGCTCTTTTATATGTTCAAATTTTAAAAAAGTTCTAAAAACAAGGAATTATTCTTTTAGGTAGGTACTTTCGCATAAGGTCGAATACCATAAGATCAAATCCCACTAGGTCGAAGCGAAAAGATAGAAATCCCATAAGGTCGAATTTGTATTGCAAAACAAAAACAACTTTTTCTGTGAAATAACTTTTATTTAATTAGTTTGAACGATATTAGTGTCAATCGCAAGTGTTTCAAAAAAAGTAATGATATCTTCGTCTATTAAGTATGAGACCTGTCTAATTAAGCACAAAGGCTTGATGTGAAAGGTTTCAAATTGAATACATTGCTTAAGTATCTTGGCACACGCTAACGATTTTACATACTTCTACGTTTGGTTAGGTTAGGTTAGTTAGTATTAGTGCATGGCAAAAGTCATAATATTTACGAGGTAATCCTGTTTATACAAAACACAGCTGATCTAAGCCAAATAAGGCTAAAATAAATACTTACATTACAATGTTATGTATTTTTTTACTAATAAACTGTGTGTTTTTTTTGCAATACAAATTCGACCTTATGGAATCTTCTACCTTTTCGCTTCGACCTAATGGGTTTCGATCTTATGGTATTCGACCTATTGGGAGGGGATCCTTTAGGTATACATGTTGCGATTTTTTAATGTAAATTTTCAGACATTCGTGATCTTATTAAAAACTTTCAATTTAAAAACTCTAACGAGTGTTTTCCACTCCCACACTAAGCATGAAGTAAAATTTCAAGTTTAGAAAAGCCAAATCATGCTTTTCTAAACTCGAAATTTTACTTCATGCGCCACGCGTATAAAACACTGATTCAAGTTCAAAAAATACTGCTTAGTTCTGATCACGTGTTCATTAATTTTACAAATATTTATATGGAATATGTGAAAGTATACTTAAAAGAAAGAAACCTTGTATGTGTTGTAAAGTTGCAAGTTGTAGCTTTCTCTTTTTTTTAAATCTCTGTGACAATTTATTTGACAAATTATTATTTATTTCTCACATTGATAATCATTTACAAACATCTCAAAATTTGATATTTTAAATACCCAACTGTTAAAGCAGGTTCGCAGTAAATAGACCCTAAGTTTCGTCATATTATAAAAAAAACAGAGTTTAGACATGTTCAGTTTTAAATCAATAATATATGAGTAATTTGATGTATGTTTAGTTGCCTGGATTCAAAATTAGAAATAGGCAACTGTGTTTACATCATAGATTTAAATAAGTGCCTTTCCGAGGAAACACGAGGCCCGCGCGGAGCAACTAATATCTTTGAAGCCCTTCAAAATGTATTATTGAGATCTTTAAAACTAGCTACATATACAAGGGGTAGTCCAATTTGAGTTTCCTATGTTAGCAGCACTTTAAATAAAACAGCTACCAATAAAACAAGAAAAAAGCTCAATTTTACAAAAAGTAACGTATAAATAATTCTCCGGTATCCAGTACCAGTATGGTTAATCATACTTTTGACAAAAGTATGGTTAAACATATTTCTACAAAAATATGGTTAAACATTTTTTGACAACAGTATGGTCAACTATACTTTTGTCGAAAGTATGGCTAACCATACCTTAGTCGAAAGTATAGTTGACCATACTGTTGTCAAAAAATGTTTAACCATATTTTTGTAGAAATATGTTTAACCATACTTTTGTCAAAAGTATGATTAACCATACTGGTACTGGATACCGGAGATTTATTGGTTTAACATTATACTACAAAAGTTTAACTATACTTTTGTAGCGTATAAATAATACTTCAGTACCAGTATGGTTAACCATACTTTTGACAAAAGTATGCTTAAACATTTATCGGCAAATGTATGGTTGCCCATACTTTCGACAGTAGCGTTTATTCAGCCTAAAAATTAGTTGCTGTAAATAAAAGTGTGAGTTGATAGTTCTGGGTCTTCGCCCAGAACTATCAATTCGTCTGCGTTCGTAGCTTTTCTCATGGTTTCCTTTGGCGCAATTTGCGTCAGGTGTTGCACCTACATCAGTTAACTCAGAAACTAAAGCCTAGAAACAATGGACAGTGCACAATTTACGCATATTAGGTGTTTACAGCAGCAGGAAGATGACTATGATTTTTCAAAGAGTTTTTTTTTCTTTTTTTTTAATCTCTGATTAGGCACATTTCCATCTATCTAGTGTGTTGATAAACAAAATTGTCGCATATAGGGTGAGGAAAATCCTCCTGCGATTCACGAGGCATTATTACATGTTCAAAACGTGACAAGCAGCGTCGTTGGACCTTATTTAATTGAAAACGACAAAGGTCAAACTGTAACAGTCGATGGTGAGCGCTATAGACGCATGCGTACCGATTATTTCTGGCAGTTAATCGAAGATATTGATGTGGAACATATTTGGTTCCAACAAGACGGCGCAACTAGCCACATATAGGTTACAACGTTGGATGCTTTGTTTGAAAAGTTCACGTTCAAGTATCCTTATATCCAGTATTCGACAAAAACTTCCAAAATGAGGCATTCAAACGGGAAAACTACAACCAAATATAGTGTTTTCGTTGAAAATGGAATTTCCTCTAATAGAGGATGATACTCATTTTTTCGTTCCTTTTGACTCTCTTCATTAAATTTTCAAAGAGAAAACGCTCTCCCATACACTCGATGTTAAATATTCGACGTAAACTCAAAAAATGAGACGTGACTTGACTTGAAAACGACGACCAGTTATGGCATTTTCGGTGAAGGTAGTGAATACTTCATCTCAAACATGATTGTTTTCAGTATTTATTTATCTATCTCGAACCAATGAATTCGAATTCGACAATAGAAAAACTCTGCAATACACACAAGGTCGAGTAATTGATAAAAAAAAATCTATCGAACTCAAAAATGATTAGAACATGTACATTTTCAGGTTCTGTATAACTTGCAAAAGAGCGATTACAAATTTCGACGTATGATACAGCTTTTTCTGTTTAAAAGCTGTATACAGAGGATCAAAAGGCACGAAACAAATTAGTATCATCATGTATGAGACAGAATTCTACCTATTCTCAACGAAAACGCCATATTTGGTTGTAGTTTTCCAGTTTTTATGCTTTATTTTGAAAGTTTTCGTCGAATACTCGATATTATGCTTGATTTCAAGCTTTTTTACAGTCAAATTTGGGTTATGTGAGTCAAAATACTTTAAGTATAATGGTTCTAAACGAAAATTTATCGGTTTCAAAAATAAGCACATTACTTATGAAAAATTTAAAAACTGGGAGCTAACCAAGACCTCGCAAATAATTTGTTGGTCTATCGTTGCACTTGAAGAACATTTTTTTTGTCTGCCTTTGTTACCTTCAAAATAATCGACTGCAGCTTAAGAGCAAGAGACGCCCATTCATATTATTTTTAATAATTAATGAAATACATAACATTTTCGTAAAACAAAACAAATCCGAAGATTTTTTTAAATTTGTGGGTGTCTGTTTATTTTAGGTTTAGAAATTCAAACTGGACCAATCTGATGCCCAATTCCTGTCTCCTACTGAGACCCGCTTTGCGCCGAGATATATATATATATATTTTAAAAAGAGTTTATTTCGTACAATTACAATGATATATATATATATATATATATATATATATATATATATATATGTATGTATATATATATAGTAACATAAGTTAAAATTATTTGTATTCATCTGCGCCTCATTGTAGTTGGTACCTTGGGTTTCATTCCTTCTTTCATCGCCTCGTGATGTCTGGGTAGTACCCGATCTCGGGCTAACGGTATTGAAGGATTCTTGTGAGTTTTACATTTTCATATTTTCGGTCAGTTTATTTCGTTATTTATTAGTAGGTTTTTTATTTTTATTTTTATTAGTTTGGAAAAGTATTTTTTTCAATAATTATTTCGAAAAGTCTCGATGCGACAAAATTATTACAGAAAGCCGATAAATTCGCTTTTTTATATATTTCTCTTTTAAGTATACTAACATATTTCAAAACAAATTGCCCTAAACCTTCGATTTAATCAAACTAATCGTTTGTAAAATTATTTAAAGCAAGATCAAACATAAGTAGTATATTTTAAACTTCATTTTAAATCAGCGTTTTATACGCCTGGCGCATGAAGTGTAATTTCTAGTTTAGAAAAGCCTGAATATTTGGATTGGTCGCTCCGCTTCGCAGAGCGACCAATCCAAATTTTCAGGCTTTTCTAAACTCGAAATTTTACTTCATGCTTAATCAAGAATTAGGAACACTCGTTAGAAGCGTCAAATTGAAAGATTTTAGAATACCTAAAATGAAAATTCCCTGTAACAGAAAGACAAAAAAAACATGGACAAACAGACGGGCTTAAAGAACTCGTACAATAAACAGTTATTAAAGTATGTATTTAATTAGATTTATTACTTGCAGATCTTCATATTGATTCAAGTGTTCAATAATATTCTAACGAGTGTTTTCCATTCCTTGATTAAGCATGAAGTAAATATTTCGAGTTTAGAAAGGCCTGAAAATTTGGATTGGTCGCTCCGCGATATAATATTTACTTCATGCGCCAGGCGTATAAAACACTGATTTAGTGTGACATTTTTAAAACACTTTATTTATCTTATTAATAACACGGAACAAACAAAACAAGTATTACGAGATTGACATTTGTCATGTTCGTAATTCGACGATTTTTATTTCAACTTCTTCTGGCTATATTTAATATAATTAAGTATTCGCAGTAAATTTTGAGAATACGAAAGTAGAAAAGTAGATCGAATACGAATAGATTTTTATCAATTTATAATTAAAAAAATGATGAAGTAAACAAGCACAGTTCATATATATCCAGTTAACCAGTCTCTATATAAAATTTGGCAACCGTATTTGGATGCTCCATCCAGACGCGAGACCGGTGATTAGTGTGTATAGTCGTCTGTCTTACTCTTACCCCACATCCTGACCACAGTCTCTCCTTTTCTACTCCCTTGGCTCCTCTTGAAATAAGTCCATAATTTTACTAATTTAGACACAATTTAATGTAAAAACTTGATCGTATTTAATTTGTACTGCACCCCCCACCTCAGAAGAAATCCTGGCTGATTTACTGAATTAATAATAATATTAACTCAGTTTAATAATCACTAGCGTGTAGTCGAAACTATAGTCACTGTAAAAGTTAAAATAAAAGTGGTTATACAAAGTTAGGTGTTTCAAATATTATAATTATATCGTATGTTTAATAAATAAAAACCTCTAGAGTGCTATGGAAAATATTGTAGGTTGGCAACTCTGAAATTGTATATTATAATTATTTAATTGATGAGGCGGATACATGATGAAACTCCATAATACTATTTGAAATAAAACAACGCAGTTAGGAGGGTTTCACTTTTATTGTTGAACACTGCAACATGTTTCACCACACAGTGGCTTCATCAGGCAGATGAAATAATAGTGTAATAGTGTTCAACAATAAAAGTGAAACCCTCCCAACTGCGTTGTTTTATTTCAAATAGTATTATAATTATTTTGTGTGACCTTGTATATGTCAATTCCTAAAGGGTGTAGCCAACTTATATTTAAAAATAAAATTAATTCATCGCACTCGAGAGGTTTTTTTTTTAATTGAACATACGATGAAATTAGTTATAAAATAATTTGATGCAATAAACCTTTTGTGTATTACTGTGAAATACCCAATATATTTATTGATATTGTGGACAGTGTAAAATATATATATAACACCGCCGTCCTATAACGAACAAACTGTGGTATAATTCGATAGCGATCGTTCACTAGAGGGCGCACAGGTGTGTGTAATCCCGCCAGGTGTTCAGGCCCCACACTTAAAACCCTCGTCGGCCCCAACCCCCGGACCACCCCCTTTTCCCGCCGCGCCCAACTATCTGAACCTTTGAACCGGAATTCTCTATATATATAATCCCCTGAATATCTTCATTTGTCTTTGATGGATTCCGTCCATTCAAACTCGCAACCACACGCGCGCCTATAGAAAATATTTCACACCATAATTATCGTGTTTATTACCATCGAAGTTACAGGCGAACGGAATTAATTCAGGGAGGGAAATGTTGTGACGTATTATTTCAGTTTTGTGCGTGTTATCATTAGGGAATGCTGTTTGATGTAATGTCATGCGGGAGGGAATATTTTTCAAATGTTGTTGCGCCACCAACTGAAACAACACTGCTTTGTTTTTCAAATGGTATACTGATGTTGTATCAATAAATGCTTCGACTTGCAGTTTTATTTAATGTTTACATTCATTATAAATTAAATCATCTATTTCAAAAAAGCATTTTTACTTATTTAAAAAAAAAATTAAAGTATTAGTCAGTGTATTTCTAACTGCATAATATTATGGTGTTTTATACGCGTAGCGCATGAAGTAAAATTTCGAGTTTAGAAAAGCCTTAAAATTTGGTTTGGTCGCCCCGCTTCGCGGAGCGACCAAACCAAATTTTAAGGCTTTTCTAAACTCGAAATTTTACTTCGTGCTTAATCTGGGAGTGGAAATACTCGTTCTTAACTTCAAATTGAAGTTGAAACATTTACAGCGTATACATTAATGTATATTTAAAAGGAAACAAACCCTAGAATGTAATTGATAAAAATCATAAAAAGAAGCGCAGAATTTTACGCGAAATCAACGTTTGGAGTTAACTATAATTTGTCGGCCGTTAATAGGTTAATCATCAACTCTAACGGCCGTATGTATAGTCCGCTTATCTCGACTAACTAAGGTTTGTTTAGTAAGAAAATAAAATATGTCGTATGCATAGTCTAATTTTAGACGCGATTAGTGCTAGTCACCGTCTTAATTTTTATTCGCACCATACACCTAGTTTTAAATGTGATTATATGTAACCTCAAACCTCAAACCTCATTCGCGTAATTGTGAGCGTCCAAATTCTGTGTTTCCTAGAATAATGAGCTGTGTTTTTGTTCAAATTAGTGTTGTAAAGTTCGCGAATGAGCGCAAACATTGTGTGCTATGCCTGTGCTCATAGAAATACGCACACTGTACGAGGAACGAATTTCTCCAGAACGACGGTTGGATAAGCGCCACATTCGTTCGTCCGTTTTACAACTTTAAGCCTAGCAAATACCAGAGCTGGGACGAATCTTCGTTAAAAGGATTCGAATCACGAATACGAATCACCTAATATGATTCGAATCACGAATACTCGAATAAAGGATTCGTAAGAGATAAATATGATTCGAATCAAAGATTCGAGTCCTGTTTTTTCGAATCACGAATACAAATCGTTCAAGAATAAATTTGATTTTATTATTTTTTACAACCAATAACATATAAATATCGTTATTTGACAATTATTTTGACAATTATTTATTATTAATACTGAACATCATTGATAACAGGCTAAATATCTGTGTTACTCTAATTAAAGATGTATTTGTGTGTTTTTGAACTACACTTCAAATAAGTGGTTTATACGCGTGGCGCATGAAGTAAAATTTCGAGTTTAGAGAAGCCCCGTGAAAATTTGTCTCGGGTCGCTGCGCGACCCTCGACAAATTTTCTACGCGGGGCTTTTCTAAACTCGAAATTTTACTTCATGCTTAGTCCGGGAGTGGAAGACACTCGTTACTTTAACTGTTAAACTGTTAAAGTATGTGTCGTCGGATGCCCGTCTTCAGGGGTGATATGTAAGCAAATTATGGGTCCTAGGAGTTGCCAAATAAGTGAGTTACTCAACTGTTTCCAAGGCACTCTTTGAATAACCAAAAGATTAAAATTTTACATATAAAATGTACAATAAACTATTAGTGTGATACATCATTGAATTCAGTAAAAAATATTCTTCCAAAAAATATAAAAATCCAAAATCTTTAATCTTTATTAAAACGGAAGGCCAATACATAATTACATAAATACAAAAAAAATAGAACAAAAAACAAATAAAAAAAAAGACAATAACACGCACTATAAAACAAATAAATGGCGCCTATAAGAAAAACAAAAGTTAGCTATGGTCCCTAGGTAAATGTTATAGTTATCTTAAAATAAAATGTGTTACTAGATTTATCGTTAAAAAGTGCCAATCATGTCAAAGTTTTGAATAAAAAAATAAAAACGAATTTTCAAAATATACGTCTTTTGACAATATCTCATTAACGAAAGAAGATATTTCAAATTTGTTTATGGATTATTATTGGGCCCTAAATTACGCAACTTTACCCCAATTTAACCGACTCTCTATCTCTTTAAATAACCGAGATCCCTATACATTCTGTTGAAATACGGACACCCTGTATAATAATAATAATAATAATATAAAATTTATTGTATTGTTATTTCCTAAATATTTTAATTAAATAATTATTTTACATTGTTTACCGTATAATTACGAATATATTAAAAAATAAATACTTATTTCAGTAATTTAATATTAATTATACCATCAAATGTCTAAAAGTCTTCTGTTAAAAATAACCAGAAATCATTAGATGTTTTTTTATTAAACGGATTTCACTATGGCTTTCGACGTCTAAGTCAAAAAATGTTTAAAACAAAAGTTGTAGCCAACGAAAAAATAAACCTCTTTTACCTAAACACCTTTCACCTCAGCTCTTTTGTTTTTGTTTAATAAACCGAGAAAGATTTTTTTGAAAATAAATACACAACTTTATGAAAACTTTATGATAATTCAAAAATTTACGAATGAGTGTCTTCCACTCCCAGACTAAGCATAAAGTAAAATTTCGAGTTTAGTAAAGCCCCGCGTAGAAAATTTGTCGAGGGTCGCCCAAAATATCAAAATGACCAAAGTGTCATCTCGTAAATATAAAAAATATCAAAAACGTCAAAAATTCGGCGTTTTGATAAAATCGATTTACCTCAAAATTATCATTTGACAGTTTGACAAAAACGTTCTTACAAAAACTAAAATTTCTCTGAAAATCAGTAATAATGTCAAAAAAGTTATCTAATAATATAAAAATTGTCATCTAATGTATAACAAGTAAATATGTAATATCAAAAATATCAAATGTCAAAATTGTCGCCTAATGTCAAAAAGGTAAAAAAATATAAACTGTCAGAACTGCCATCTAATGTCAAATAAATCATTTAATGTCAACATCAGAAATGGTAAAAAAGTAAACATTTCATTGTTTATCAAAAGTCAGATCTAATGTGAAACATGCCATCTATTGTCAAGAAACTTAGTCTAATATTATGAATATAATCTATTATCAAAATATGTCATCTCGAAAGGTAAAAAATTTCAAAAATGTCATTCAATGTCAAAAATGATTAAATATGTCTTAAAGAAAAAAAAAGTCTCAAATTTGTGTGTTCAAATAATGAGTCAATAATTTTTGAAAATCGTTACAAATCTGAATAAAAGTATTGAAAATCTTACATATAAACATTTTATATAATTTGAGGAGAAAATCTCGAAATATCGAAAATTTCATCAAAATCGATAAAAATGACAAAATATCAAAAATCAAGGTATGTTGAAAATCTGATAAACATTTTCATAAATTAATTAGAAGTCCCCAAATATTGAAAATGTCATCAACATTCGATAAATTGGGGAAATATTACAAAATCTAATGAAAATTTTATAAATCGACGAAAATCTCGAAATGATGATGATGATCAAAATGTTATAAATCGACATGTTAAGTGTAAACATTTCATTGGGAATGTCAATTCATAGGAAAATGGTCCAAATATAATTCGAAACGTTATAAATGTCAATCCGTGTGAAAATTGTCAAAATATGATATGATTGCTAACGTCAAAAATATTAATTTGTGCGAATATTGTCAGAATACGATTGAATACGTCGAACATTAAAAATATAAATTTGAGGGAATTATTTAAAATACAATTAAAAATGTTTAATTTGGCGAAAATTATTGAAATTTATCAAATTGTCAAAGTTGACAGAAATCATCAAAATGTCATAATATATAATAAATACACAACTTTATGATAATTCAAAAATGTACGAACGAGTGTCTTCCACTCCCAGACTAAGCATGAAGTAAAATTTCGAGTTTAGAAAAGCCCCGCGTAGAAAATTTTCACGGGGCTTTTCTAAACTCGAAATTTTACTTCATGCGCCACGCGTATAAAACAGTGATTTAACGAGAAATTTAAAAACATACAAATCTAAATTTCATGTTAATCCTTACGATTAATTAAAATTATTTTTGACGATCCGAATCCTTTTGTAAATATTCGAATCCTTTTGTAAGTATTTGAATCCTTTTATAAATATTCTAATCCTTTTATGAGGATTCGAATCCTTTTATGGGGATTAGAATCCTTTTACGAGGATTCGAATCCTTTTATGAGGATTCGAATCTTTTTATGAGGATTCGAATCCTTTTATGAGGATTCGAATCACCCGCATTTGGATTCGAATACGAATCCTTTTAAAAAAGTGTAACGAATCCGGATCACTGATCCAGTTGAACTTAAGTATTCGAATGCCTCTTTTGAATCCTCTAAAAGGATTCGAATCCAGGATTCGAATCCTGAATGATTCGAATCCTACCCAGCTCTGGCAAATACTATGTAATAATTTATCTTCATCGTACCTATCTTCTTCTTTCGATTTAAGTGCAGTATGCCCATTTTTGTGGGTACAAAGAAAGCGCACGTTTTTGTGCTCGTTCAAGAACTTTGTATTATACTTATCTGAAAACACTTCCTTTCCAAATGCCTCTAGAATAATGAAAACGTCGCTTTTTCAAGCCACCGCACGGAAAACGTTTGTTTGTGCGTCTTTCCGTGCGCTCTGAAATGTTTCCATAGCAACAATGTATTTGCCACTGACGTTTTATTTTTCATCAGTGAAATACGTAAGTTTGGTTAAAACGTACGCAGACTTAGAAGAAATTAATTTTGTAGATGATATTTCGCATAATATATATTAACCCAAGCGGCACAAGTAAGCGTAGAATAACTGCTAGTAAAATCCAGATATAGACTCGAACACAGGCGGAATGGGAACTATGAGAAACACAAAAATTGTGAGTGACGATGTATAACTTGTATTTTATTTTTTTGAAAAAGATGTTTGGATTAAAAAAAAGTGCTAACTCGATCAAATTTTGAAAAACTGGTATTCAATTTCATATTCTTTCGAATTAGTTGTATTTTTTTACTACCATAAAAATTACTAGTCTGAAAATATAAAAATTATTTGTTTTTAGATAAATATAATATTTTCAGATAAGTATAATAAAAAATAGCGTTCATTACACGTCCAGAAATGGGAAATGTCACGCGCGCACGGGAAAATCCCTTTTTCTAGACTCCTAATGAAATATACTATTACAGCACTAGTTTAAATCACTATGAGGTCGATGGTGAATTGCAGCCTATAGAGAGCTATAAAAGTTACTTCAAATCCACAATTGGTAATTGAATATTGCTAATTCTACGCTGAAAAAAAATTGTTGGCGTCATTGGTATAGAGCACGTAGCAATCTTCGTTGCATAGATAAATATCGTAAAGACATGCCGATCTATATAGTCGGTTGTCTATGATTCCATTTGACATGGAAATGACAGATAAAGCAATGTTGCCGATGCGAGCGACTAAAGATAGGCGCTACTAACAAGTATGTGTTAAAATATGACTATGCATACGGCGTACTTAGTAACACTTTAATCGCAATTAGTTAATCACACGTTAGTAACAGTTTAATCACAGCACTATGCATAAGGCCGTAAATGATTTTTTTATGCTGCTTAATAAAACGCGTATGTTATGTTCATAAATTAAAACCCAATTAAACGAAATCCCCTATTTTGCAACAAACTTTACAACTTTGTAAACTGTGGATTTAAATAAATTTATTCACACGCTAATCCGATCAAATCATAAAACTATCAATCCCCTAATTTCCCCAGCACATAAAATCGCGCCAGACTTTGCGCCAGCACGTGTTTAAATGTAATTTTATAAAATAAACAAGGAATTAAAACGAAAATCTGTAATTTTATAAAATAAACAAGGAATTAAAACGAAAATCAAATTGCGCTATTTTTATACATAACCACGCGCTCAGTTGTTTGTGTGCGTGTAAAAATAGCGCAATTTGCAAATGAAACAATTTATATCATAAGGCAGTAACCGATCGCGATAATTAGATTTTAAACCGCCAGATGGTCCATCTGTATTCTAAACACGCTGACGTCATAAAACAAAAATCACGGCTCTCTCGCCCTCTCTCGCTCGGTTTAACTAGAAAAACGTGACGCACATCCTAATTGCGAATTATTAAATTGCAACAGTATACAATTTTTGCAACGTGACGCGCGCGGCCGTTTTGAATTTTTTTTCCATGATTGCCGATGCAATTTGAAAAATTAATATTTAATCCGGGTGTGTATGTTTTTTACCCTTCTGTCGCACGCTCCTCATTTAACATCGATTAGTTTTATGATTTGAAAAAGGTGTTTGTAATTTGTTCTTCTTCTTCCTATGGTAGAACGGTAACCAAATGGATGAGGTAGGATGGAGCTGGTCTAAGGATTGTAGTGAGACTGGGTTCGCAGAGTATAAAACGAAAGGACCATTAGAATATGTAAAAGTTTGATTTTGTATGTGGATTTTTTATGCTAATAAAGGTTTTTTTTTCTTCCTAAGGCGCTACAGAAATAGGGATCTTAAGAACTAAAACTGAACCCATAACAGTGATTAACCGCTATTATGGGTTCAGTTTCAGTTCCTAAGATCCTTATTTCATGATTGGCTAAAGCCAGGCCTAAGTCATAAAAATGTGTTGGTGAGTTTTTGGATAAGAATATTTGGATCTGATATTTCCTTTCAAATTCCTTTCAACCACTTTTACAAGGATTAGGTATAATACTCAAATGAATTACCCAATTGTTACATAAGTTTATTATAGTTGCAGGCAATGGAACCAAAGATAATTAAAGAAGAAACCAATGAGAAAGATGCAGCGAACTTCATTGATGCACCCATGAGAACACGATCATCAAAAGGTAAGATGACATAATTTTACTAATCGCGACCTTAAACTAAAATTTATTTGAACATGAATTTGTGTTCAGTACTCTATTGAATAGATGTGATGTGTCCATCATAGTACTTTCCCTATCACCCAAACAATTGATAATCGGCATACAATTCACTTGTCAAGTTGTTTTAAAGACAATTTCACGTTAAATCGACGTTTTGAACGCGTAGCGCATGAAGTAAAATTTCGAGTTTAGAAAAGCCTAATTTGGCTCGGTCGCTCCGCTTCGCTACGCGCCCGATCCAAATTTTCAGGCTTTTCTAAACTCGAAATTTTACTTCATGCTTAGTCTGGGAGTGGAACGCACTCGTTTGTGTTTTACCATCATAACAGATTAAATATTTTACGTATTTTTATATAAAATTTGACATTTACGTTAAATTTTACATTTACGTTAAATTTGACATTTTTGTACTTTTATGTCGCATACGACATTCGTATCAAATATGACATTTTTCGTATTTTTATATCACATTCTACATTTACTTCACATTTGTTAAATATGATATTTTTCGTGTTTTTATGTCACAGTCGACATTTATTCGACACTTTTCGTATTTTTATGTGACATTCGACATTCATTATATTCGTGTCAATTATAACAGTTTTCGTATTTTTATGTTATATTCGACATTTATAATGTTCGTGACAATTATGACAGTTTTCGTATTTTTATACCATATCCGACAGTTTTCGATATTATTCCTATTTTTACGTCACATTCGGCATTTGTATCACATCTAATGCTTCATAGTGGCATCGTCAGTGACACGAATCCACAAAGTGCATATACAGGTCACTGTTTCGTCCACGAGCGAGCAGAACTCTGTTTGTGAAACCAGAAAACAAATATCAAAATTGAATTTGTGTTCAGTATTCCGGCACCAGATACCCACAGACGCGTTTCGGACTTCAAGGTCCTCTTCAGTGTGGTCCCGACCCAGTGCTGAGGAATACTTTGTGCATTCGTGTCACTGACGATGCCACTATGAAGCATTAGATGGCGTTAGCTATCGAAATCATCAATAGTTTTCACATATTGGCTTGAAATAGTCAGAAATGTTCAGTATTCCTCAGCACTGGGTCGGGACCACCCTGAAGAGGACCTTGTAGTCCAAAACGCGTCTGTGGGTATCTGGTGCCGGAATACTGAACACAAATTCAATTTTGATATTTGTTTTCTGGTTTCACAAAAAGAGTTCTGCTCGCTCGTGGACGAAACAGTGACCTGTATATGCACTTTGTGCATTCGTGTCACTGACGATGCCACTATGAAGCATTAGATGGCGTTAGCTATCGAAATCATCAATAGTTTTCACATATTGGCTTGAAATAGTCAGAAATGTTCAGTATTCCTCAGCACTGGGTCGGAACCACACTGAAGAGGACCTTGAAGTCCGAAACGCGTCTGTGGGTATCTGGTGCCGGAATACTGAACACAAATTCAATTTTGATATTTGTATCACATATGACAATTTTCGACACTTTTTGTATTTTTATGTTACATTCGACATTCATGATATTCGTGTCAATTAAAACAGTTTATGTATTTTTATGTTACATTCGACATTTATGATATTCGTGTCAATAATGGCAGTTTTCGTATTTTTATGTCAATTCGACATATACGACATTCGTGTTCCATATGTCATTTTTTTTATTTTTATGCCACAATAGACATTCGCGTCAAATATGATATTTTGCGTATATTTACCTATCACATCGACATCTATTCACCGGACAACTATATTCACCGGATAACTATATACGCGTTTCAGGCTTCACCGGCATCATCAGTATAGTCCCGATCCAGTGCTTGAAGGATACTGATCATCTTTGATCATGTATTATGGCCTGTGTAATTTACATATGTTCGAAAGCGTAAACGCCATCTAATGCCCATTAGCTTAAATAGCATCGTTAATAGCTAGCAAACTAAACGTTTGTATACAGCAATTGTTCGTCCACAAGAGGGCTTCATTTTATAAAATACAAATATGAAGAATATGAATTTGTATTCAGTACTCTTTTATTCACCGGATAACTATATACGCGTTTCAGACTTCAACGCTATCATGAGTATAGTCCTGAACCAGTGTTTGAAGAATACTGAACATCTGTGAGCATTTATTATGGCCTGTGCAGTTTACATATATTCGAAAACGTAAACGCCATCTAATGCCCATTAGCTTAAGTAGTATCGTCAATAGCTGGCAAAGTAAACGTTTGTATACAGCAATTGTTCGTCCACAACAGGGCTATATTTTATTGAATACAAATATCAAGAATATGAATTTGTGTTCAGTACTCATTCATTCACCGGATAACTATATATGCATTTCAGGCTTCAACGTCATCATCAGTATAGTCCTGAACTAGTGTTTGAAGAATAGTGAACATCTGTGAGCATTTATTATGACCTGTGCAATTTACATATGTTCGAAAGCATAGCTTAAGCTTAAGTCAATACCTGGCAAACTAAACGTATATATATACAACAATTGTTCGTCCACAACAGGGCCTTATTTTATAGAATACAAATATCAAGAATATGTTTTTGTGTTCAGTACTCATTTGTTCACTGGATAGCTATATACGCATTTTAGGCTTCAGCGTCATGACCAGTATAGTCCTGAACCAGTGTTTGAAGAATACTGAACATCTTTTTGTTATTGAGCGGTTTATCGAAAACGGCGGTTCGATAATTGCTACACAACGTGCTTTTCGAATTAATTTCGGACTCGGGCGTCATGATCCTGTTCCACATCACGCTACGATTAAAGTGTGGGTGTCAAATTTTCGACAGACGGGTTCAGCATTGAAAAAGAAGTCGCCTGGACGTCCCAGGACAGCAACAGGACCTGAAAACGTGGCCAATGTGATAGCCGCGATTAAACGTTCCCCGCGTCGTTGGGCACGAAAACATTCGCTCACTTTGGCGATTTCCAACCGCAGTATTCGGCGAATTTTGCACCGGGACCTCAAAATGCATCCCTACAAAATGGTTGTTGCACAGGAATTAATTGAAAGGAATTTTGAAAACCGTATGAACCTGTGTCGCGATCTCCGAGAACTCCCAATAGACGATGTTGTGCTCTTCACGGACGAAGCCCATTTTCACCTTTGTGGCGCCGTAAACAGGCAGAATTTTCGATATTGGAGTGACGAAAATCCTCGGGAAATCCATCAGAAACCCCTCCATAGCCCAAAAGTTACTGTGTGGTGTGCTCTTTCCCGCCTAGGCGTCTGTGGGCCTTACTTTGTTGAAGAAAATGGGCAAACCGTAACGGTCAACAGCGAGCGCTATTGTTTCATGCTGGAATTTTTCTTCAACCCAAAATGGAAGAAAATGGCGTGGAAAATGTGTGGTTTCAACAGGATGGTGCAACCGCCCACATATCGCGACGATCAATGGACATTCTCAGAGAAATGTTTCCCGGACGCCTCATTTCTCTGAGAGGTGATATTGGCTGGCCGCCGCGCTCACCGGATCTCACTCCATGTGACTTCTTCCTTTGGGGTTACCTCAAATCGAAGGTATTCCAGCATCGACCAAGGACCCTTCTTGCTTTACGAAGGGAAATTGCTCGGGCAATTGAAGAAAATCCTGTGGAAATGACGGTGAAAGTCATGGAAAGCTACCGCGAGCGCCTAAATCAGTGTATCCGCTCCCAAGGACGACATTTGAGTGATGTGCATTTCAAAACTTAAATTTAAAAATGGCATAAAATTTGCGATATGTTAATAAAAAATGTTTTTTGTCAAGATGAGTGGTTTTAATTTTATAACGTTTTGAAATCGGATAGGTTTTTCTGCCCCACTCTGTATTATGGTCTGTGCAATTTACATATGTTCGAAAGCGTAAACGCCATCTAATGCCCATTAGCTTAAGTAGCATCGTCGCTACTTAAGCTAATAGGCATTAGATGGTGTTTATTCTTTCGAGCATATGTAAAATTAATTTGATTTTACATCAGTCTTACAGTTATTCATTTAGTCGACACAGAAGGAAATTCTGTAGTAAACTTATTTTCTAGTTGATAAATATTATAGCAATTTTATCTTCTAGTGATTCAGCTGTAGTAATCTTGAACTAATTTTCTAGTTGACGAATATTATAGCAATTTTATCTTCTAGTGATTTAGCTGAACAAAATAAATACAAATGATTTATTAATTTCGAAAATGATTAGTTTAATTAAAAGTTGCTTTTGGGTAATATCAACAAGTTGGATGAGAGGGGGGAGGGAGGCAGGGTGGTTTGGTGATTTGAATAATATCATTTCGGTAGGACGCGTAATAAATGTTTAGTGTCGTTGTTACCGCAATATGTTATGGGACATAACATTTTTGACGTCTATTAATATCATTTACGTGACTACAATTTGACCACAGATTAACATAAAATTACAATGTGTATTCAAATCGAGGACGGATTCATAAAGAACGAAATCGTCTGAATGTTAATAATCATCATTTATTCTACTTTTTAAATAAAATTCCGCATGTGATAATAATAAATTGGCTTTATTTAATCAAAAAGGAAATTACAAGGTATACAAAATACAGGCGAAGTTCAGTGTTTCTTAGAAAAAAAAAACATCTATGTTCTTTCCCTTAACTTGTGCTCTTCCACTTAACCTGGCATTGATAGAAGTAAACAAATAATTTTACACGAAATTTTTCTTTTAAGTATACATATGCATACGCTTTTTCTGAAACAGTTCAATTGGAAGCTTTAAACGAGTGTTTTCCACTCCCAGATTAAGCATGAAGTAAAATTTCGAGTTTAGAAAAGCCTTAAAATTTGGTTTGGTCGCTCCGCGAAGCGGGGCGACCAAACCAAATTTTCAGGCTTTTCTAAACTCGAAATTTTACTTCATGCGCCACGCGTACTAAACACTGACAATACTAAAATATTGTAAACAAGTGAACTTCACCTGAAATCAGTGTTTTATACGCGTGGCGCATGAAGTAAAATTTCGAGTTTAGAAAAGCCTGAAAATTTGGTTTCGTCGCCCCGCTTCGCGGAGCGACCAAATTTTAAGGCTTTTCTAAACTCGAAATTTTACTTCATGCTTAATCTGGGAGTGGAAAACACTCGTTTAAAGCTTCAAATTGAACTGTTTCAGATAAAGCGTATGCATATGTATACTTAAAAGAAAAATTTCGTGTAAAATTATTTGTTTAATTCTATCAATGCCAGGTTAAGTGGAAGAGCACAGGTTAAGTGAAAGAACAGAGATGTTTTTTTTTCCGCGAAGCGGAGCGACCATACCAAATTTTAAGGATTTTCTAAACTCGAAATTTTAGTTCATGCTTAACCTGGGAGTGGAAAACACTCGCCTAAAGCTTCAAACTCTTTTAAAAGAAGAACAAATATCTTTGAAAATATACAGGATATAATTGGGATATGTATACTAAAATTAAAACTTCCTCTATATTTTATACTTATTCAGCAGAGCTGGGCAGGATTCGAATTATTTAGGATTCGAATCCTTTTAGAGGATTCAAAAGAGACATTCAAATACTTTAGTTAAACTGGATTCGTAACATTTTTTTTAAGAGGATTCGTATTCGAATCCAAATGCGGGTGATGTGTTACATCCTCTTAAAAGGGATTCGTATTCGAATTCAAATGCGGATGATTCGGATCCTTATAAAAGGATTCGAATATTTATAAAAGTATTCGAATATTTATAAAAGGATTCGAATATTTATAAACTATTCGAATACTTACAGAAGGATTCGAATACTTACAATAGGATTCGAAACGTCAAATATATTTCGAATTAATTGTATTAAAGAAAAATCTAAAAAAAAGCTAAGAGTAAACTACCACTTCTGGTTTCTGCATTTTCACTAAAAGTTGATCGAATACTACTATTGTAATAAAAAGCTTAAGTTTATAGTGTCATCTTAACATGTTGAGGAAAAACATGAAAAATTTGTTTTGTGTGTTTTTAAATTTCTCGTTAAGTCAGTGTTTTATACGCGTGGCGCTGAAGTAAAATTTCGAGTTTAGAAAAGCCCCGTGAAAATTTGTCTCAGGTCGCTGCGCGACCCTCGACAAATTTTCTACGCGGAGCTTTTCTAAACTCGAAATTTTACTTCATGCTTAGTCTGGGAGTGGAAACGCTGGTTCGAAACTTCAAATTAAATGCTTTAATAAATAATCAAGTTTTCAAAATTTTGTTTAATATTATTTGAAGTAAAACTAACATGGTAGCCACAATCTGAAATGTTAAATTTTTCCGACATTTCCCTGATCCAAGATTTTTTTCCTGACCTTTTAATATAACTTTTTTCTGTGAGAAACCCCCATTTTGTTAAATTGTTTTCATTGTATTTGTCAATATAAAATTTTAACGTGTTTTGTAATTTTTATGATGCCTGTTGATTTTGGCAAATTTAATAATATCATATGGTTTATCAATTTTTTGATACCACCTATTTTATTACTTTTTATATTGTTTATTATTGAATTTGTCAATTAGGTAATTTCTTTTTCTTAGCTGGCCATTATTTATGTGTTTTTTATTCTGTAGAAAAGTACAAATTAATTAGTTCCATATTTTTATTTGGTAAAAATTTGCTTAATGTTAATTTTAAATATTTTTTTCAATTATGATATCGTCTGTTGCTTTTATAGATTTTATCTGAAATAAAAATATGTTTTTAAATTAATAACTTGTAATTTTTAGGATATTGGTTTTCAATTTTGATATTTTCTGGGTACGATTGAATTTCATCTATTTTTTTTACAAAAAGAAAAACTGCAAAAATCGGAAAAAATATAATTATACTTTTTTGTTGATTTTGAAGATTTTGATACGTATTTGCCAATTTATTGATTTATTTATCCAGTCAGCAGAGTACATTTAAAAATACATAATATAGTGCAACTAAAGATATAAAATACACATTAAAACATAATTACTAATGTTTGTTTATATTGACAATTCTATTGAAAGTTTATGTTTTTTTGTAATTATTTGGAATATTTATGTAAAAATTTATGATTCTTTTATTAATAAAAAAAATATTTGTAGTTATTATGTTAAATTATTTTCAGTGTTTACGTCTTTTTAATTTAATAATAATATTTATCACCAAACAAGACAACCCAAGTACAGAATAATATTACAAAAAGATAACTTCTTAGAATAATAAAATAATACATATAAAGAAAATAAAATTACCAAAAATTAAGATTTTGTCAATTTTGGTCCTATTTGCTTTTTTCCAATTTTGTTATAATTTTATTCGTTGATTATTAATAAATAATATCATCGTCGTATTATTCTTAAAGTTGTCAATATTGAACATTTTTTGCTAATTAAGTTGATTTAAGTAATTTTTCCAATTTTAACGTCATTTTTTTAAATAAATATTATTTGTATAATGTTTAATTTAGAAGATTTTTGTTATTTCTAGTTTGTTTAATCAATTAAAATGTTGAAAATGTTTGTTATTGGAATAATAATGATAATGATTGAAAATAAATAATGACAACAATAAATATTGTCAACGCTAACAAAACTAATTGATAAAATAAACTTGAAACAAAAATCTTCAAAATTAAACATTACACAACTATTATTAACTTAAATTATTTTTCAGATTTTTATAAATGTTGTCGGTGTTTATTAGCGATGGGAATATTCGATATATTTTATAATCAATTATTTTAAAACGAGATATTTTAATAATCGATTTAATTAGTAGTTGAAAATTAATACAGGGTGGCGCAAAACTATCGATATGGTTCGACTGTTTAATAACTTTTTTATTTAATGGTTAATTATTTTTTTTTGTTATACAGTATATTAATAGGGAATATTTTTGGCTTAAGTATGAAAAATTAAATCCCGCAAGTGGTGGCCATTTTCAGCTACGTACATTCGTGCTCTTTCCAGTACATTTTCCATAACTTTTCGTAAAATTTTCGGTGTTATGGCTTGAATTTCATTGCGAATGTTTTGTCTTAGCTCTGGTATGGTAGCTGGCTTATTTACGTGTACCCTTTCTTTCAAATTACCCCAAAGAAAACAGTCTGGAGCTGTTAAATCCAGTGAACGTGGGGGCCAATCGAAATCGCTTCTGCGCGAAATAATGCGTTCGCCAAAGAGGTCCCGTAACAGAGCCATTGTGTCCCTTGCAGTGTGGGCTGTGGCTCCATCTTGTTGGAACCACAACTGTGGATGGTTTTCTACAGCTAGCCTCTAAAAATTGTCCAGCATCGTTCGATATTCAGCACCATTAACCGTAACTGAGGCGCCATGTGCATTTTCAAAAAAATATGGACCAATGATCCTTTCAGACGATACACCGCACCAAACAGTACACTTAAGTGGGTGTAATTGTCGCTGATGAACTGTTCTTGGATTCTCCGTAACCCATATCCTACAATTTTGCTTGTTTACGAAACCATTCAATTGGAAATGGGCTTCATCGCTCATTATCAAAGTGTTAATGAAATGTCGGTTTTCTTCTGCTTTTTATCGGAATGAAATGGCATAATCAAGCCGTTGTTGGTAGTCTATCGGCTTCAATTCTTGCACAAGCTGAACCTTATACGGAAATATGTGCAATGTGGCCAAAATCCTCTGAATGGACCTCCGCGATAGCCCCAGTTGTGCCGAACGTCTTCTTGTTGATGTTTTTGGGCTGTCCTGCACACTATCCACAACACGTTGGATATTTTCTTCCGTGTTGACCGTACGTAGTTTTTCGGTACATGGAAGGTGTCTTACTGTACCATGTTGTCGAAAATTTGCAACCAGGCGGTTTATTGTTGATGCTGAAGGTCCAGTACGCACATTAAAAAAATGACGATAAGCACGGTGCGTCAAAACAATTGACCCTTGATTTTCAAAATAAAATTCAACAATTTTTGATCGCTGTTCTGTTGTATACTCTTCCATTTGAAATTCCCCAAGTTTTCTTCACAAAATTCTGAAATAAAAATAAAAAATATAAATAAATTTAAAAAGTTATTAAACATTCAAACCATATCGGTAGTTTTGCGCCACCCTGTAGTACCTTTCAGTTTAAAAATATAACGAGCGAGGGGACGGGGGGATAAAATGTAAAATGAATAATTATATAGTAGAATCAACGAGCGATATAAAGTGGTTTTCCAAGAATGTTTTTACAGGGGGTATTTTTGAGGGTCGTTTTTTGAATGGTGGGGGGTGGCAAAGTTTTTTATGGGTGGTTGTTTCAGGGGGTGGTTTTTCGGGTGTGTACTTCAAGGGAATGGTATTTCGAAGGAATGGTATTTCAAGGGGGTGGTATTTCGAGGGGTGTACCAAGTAGAAATTTGCCCGACGAAATAATCGCTTTAATTAGTATATACTATTTTACCCGATCAAATAATCGCTTAAATTAGTATATACGAATTTACCCGATCAAATAATCGCTTAAACTCGTATTACTAGTTTACCCGATCAGATAATCGCTTAAATTAGTAATTCGTACTTAGTAATTACCAATTAGTAATTACTAATTTGCCCGTTCAAATAATCGCCTAAATTAGTATACCGGGTGTTGACTTGGCGGACGCAACATAAGAAATCCCATGTAAATTTTGAAATGTTCAAATTTTGACCCCCCTATTTATTTTGGAAAGAAAATGTATTTACCTTTTTTGTAGAGGGAAAATTTTTGAATTCATTCGTGTTAACGTTTATTACTTTACGTTTCTCTAAGTTAAAATAATTAAGAAAAAGCAATGTGATTTTATATAAATAATGACATGCCATGGAATTGAAACAACAATTGCGAATGTCAAAATGATAAAAGAGATCGCAATCACTTGATTAAAGTAAATGTTTTCGAAATGATTTACACTATACAAGAAAAAATTCTCCTAATAAAGTGGTATTATGCAGACCACAGTTATCACGATGTTTGCGTTATGCTTTTTAAGTAACAGCAATATCTTGTGCTATTTTGACATCCGCAATTGTTGTATCAATTCAATATTTTAGGTGGAAATTTTTTGACATTCGTTGATTTTTCATTTTTTTTTATTTATTTATTTGAAGCTTTAAGCGAGTGTTTTCCACTCCCAGACTAAGCAAGAAGTAAAATTTCAAGTTTAGAAAAGCCCCGTGAAAATTTGTCTTGGGTCGCGCAGCGACCCGAGACAAATTTTCTGGGCTTTTCTAAACTCGAAATGTTACTTCATGCGCCACGCGTATAAAACACAGGTATTAAGTGAGGTTCAAATATAGATAAATTTGACAATATTATAGTGTTTTATAAGCGTAGCGCATGAAGTAAAATTTCGAGTTTAGAAAAGCCCAGAAAATTTGTCTCGGGTCGCAGCGCGACCCTCGACAAATTTCCACGGGGCTTTTCTAAACTTGAAATTTTACTTCATACTTAGTCTGGGAATGGAAAACACTTGTTTAAAGCTTTAAATTGAACTTAAAAAACAGGTAATATCCGCAATTGTTATATCAATTCCTTGGTATGTCGCTATTTATATAAAATCACATTACTTTTTCTTAATTAGTTTAACTTAGAGAAACGTAAAGTGTTAAGTGTGAACATTCATAAATTTAGAATTTTTCCCTCTATAAATAAGTGAAATACATTTTGTCTCTAAAATAAATAGGGAAGCCAATATTTAAACACTTGAAAATTAACATGTGATTTTCCGTCGCGTCCGCCAAATCAACACCCGGTATACTAATTTCCGCATAATAATCGATTATGTCGATATATTCCAATAATCGACTAATTACTAATTAGTATATTGATTATTCTCATCAATAGTAATTACATATTTTCATGATTTTTTATTACTCTGCTATTATTTTTTATTGTTTCATGATTCGTAATAAATTTCAATAATTTTGATATTTCTCATAATTTTCGTGTATTTTGTTACTTTTCGCGATTTATTTAAAACGCGTTTTTCAGTGTTTTGGTCTATTTAAATGAAATTCCATGACTTTACTCTGACTTTCCCGGATTTAATGATATTTGGTGAATTTTTTTTAAGTAATTTTAATGCATTGGTCGATTTTATACAAGAGTTCAATTTGAAGTTTGAACAAGTGATTTCACTCCCAGGTTAAGCATGAAGTAAAATTGCAAGTTTAGAAAAGCCTGAACGTTTGAATTTGGACGTTGGAATAAAAATGCAGGCTTTTCTAAACTCAATTTTACTTCATGCGCCACGCGTACAAAACAACGATTTGAAGGGAAGTTCAAAAACACACCTCTTTAATTAGAGTAACACGGAATCAGATATTTAGTCTGTTATCAACGATATTCAGTGGTAATAATAAATAATTAGATTTTAAATATTTTTGTTAAAATAATTGGTAGCAATATATTAATGGTTGCAAAAAATTATAAAACCAAATTTATTCTTAAAGGATTTGTTTTTGTGATATTTGTGAACATGATTCGAATCTTTGATTCGAATCATATTTATCTCTTACGAATCCGTTATTCGAGTATTCGTGATTCGAATCATATTAGGTGATTCGGATTCGTGATTCGAATCATATTAGGTGATTCGGATTCGTGATTCGAATAGTTTTTACGAAAATTCGTCCCAGCTCTGTTATTCAGTTAATTGATTCATAAAGAAATAAATCATCTGGGTATTTATAACAATCATTTATTTAACTTTTCCGAAAATTCCGCATGTATTTTTCAGTTCATTTCACAGTGCGGGAATTATTTTGTAAAACCCGAGGATCGATCGATCGATTTATATTTGTGATATTTGTGAACAGGATTCGAATCTTTGGTTCAAATCATATTTATCTCTTACGAATCCGTTATTCGAGTGTTCGTGATTCGAAACATATTAGATGATTCGGATTCGTGATTCGAATCCTTTTTACGAAAATTCGTCCCAGCTCTGTTATTCAGTTAATGGATTCATAAAGAAATAAATCAACTGGGTATTGATTACAATCATTTATATAACTTTTCTGAAAATTGCGCATATATTTTTCAGTTCATTTCACAGTGCGGGAATTATTTTGTAAAACCCGAGGATCGATCGATCGACGCGTCCCCAGTGAAGTGTGCATCTGTATAAATATAAACTAATTGATTGCGCGAACGAGCGGATTATTCGGAACGGGGAGACAAAGGGCGTAATTGCAGGGAAAAGAACACTTGTGAAATTAATTCAGCAACACAGACGAGCACTTTAATTTTTAATTCCTGCCGAGCCGGGGCCCGCAAATGCACGACATTTTCCTCCCCCTCCCACGCCGCTTCTTGTTTACATATAATTATCATGAATAATTTCCGTCGCATATAAATTCCTTATTACCCACACTTTAAACATGTCTTACCACCGACAATAGAAAGTAAGTTATTCAACGCCAATTTCATTATTGAAATAATTATTTGTTTAATTCTATCTAATTTTCACTTATTTATATATGTATATTTTTGTTTATTAGTATCACTAAGATTACCGTTTTTAATGTTCCTGTTTGCATTTATTGCCGCCACTTGGGTTATTTATATGTTTTACTTTTCCGTGAATATACTTGTGACTGATGAATATACTGGTGACTTATGTTTAAGAAAATGATTGTCTTTATTGTATTGTATAAAGGAGATTTTCCGTAAATAAATTGAAATTGAAATTGAAATTGAAATTAAATTAATTCATTTTAAGAAAAATGAAAATAGACTGATTAACTATTTTTATTTTTCTAAATTCAAAAAACAGTGACACATAAATCCAGCGTTGTTAAAAAACCCTTTTTTTTATTTTAATTAAAACAAACAGTTTTTTTTAACAACACGTTTTTATTTCTTCATTGAAACAGCGTTTAATACATTAACAATTAAAAACATGTGTAAAACATGTTTAAAACACGTTAAAAAGGTGTTTAAAACAGAACATACAGGGCATTTTTCTTTTGAGTATACATATCCCGATAATAACAGTTTTATTTTTTAATTTGCGGGTACCGTTGTTTCAAAGCGGTTAATTTGAGACTTTTAACGAGTGTTTTCCACTCCGAGACTAAGCATGAACTAAAATTTCGAGTTTAGAAAAGCCTAAGAATTTGGATTGGCCGCGTAGCGAAGCGGAGCGGCCAATCCAAATTAGGCTTTTCTAAACTCGAAATTTTACTTCATGCGCCACGCTTAAAAACACTGATTCAAATACAGTAAAGTTCAAAAAACACAGACATACAACAACGATCATAGGCAACCTAATATATGTTAGAGTTATTGGGTTGCCTATATTCACTGTTTTAAACAATTTGTTCAGTGCAGAATTTGACTCACGTTTTATTCACATATACATATTGGATTGCTAAAGCCGTATATTTTAAACTTTGTAATATTTCAGTGTTTTATACGTGTGGCGCATGAAGTAAAATTTCGAGTTTAGAAAAGCCTAATTTGGATTGGCCGCTCCGCTTCGCTACGCGGCCAATCCAAATTTTCAGGCTTTTCTAAACTCGAAATTTTACTTCATGCTTAGTCTGGGAGTGGAAAACCCTCGTTTAAAGATTCAAATTGAAATCTTAAAAAAAAACAACGAATATCGTAAAATTTATAGTGCATGCATATGTACACCTGAAAGAAAATTTCGCTGTATTTAAAAATCACATTTATAACGGTTTTAAACAAATTTAAAGCTTAAAACATGTTTTAAACAAATTTAAAATTTAAATCATGTTTAAAACAAAATCGTTTAAAACACGACAGCTGTTTTAAAACATGTTGAAAACGCTATTTTAAAACAAAGTGTTTTATTCATAACAACCCAGCAAAAAACATAAAACATCATTTGAGCCATCTTGTTTTTTCATTGCTTTACGAGATAAGTGAAATTTTGTCAAAATATTAATTAATAATAGAACACAAATACAATTAAGGGGCTTATTGTAATAACATGATATGCCACAAGTAAACATAACTGAGATATTGGACTTTGAAATTTACAAAAAAATGTTACTATGATATTAACAATTATTAATAGATTAAAATTGAATTTGTGTTCAGTATTTCGGCACCAGATACCCACAGACGCGTTTCGGACTTTAAGGCCCTCTTCAGTGTGGTCCCGACCCAGTGCTGAGAAATACTGAACATTTCTGACTATTTCAAGCCAATATGTGAAAACTATTAATGGATTTCGATAGCTAACGCCATCTAATGCTTCATAGTGGCATCGTCAGTGACACGAATGCACAAAGTGCATATACAGGTCACTGTTTCATTTCATTTCATTTCATTTCATTTATTTCCAGAAAGAATATTACATTCATGGGTGAGTCAGAAGTGTTTGATAATAATATAATAACTTAAAGATAGTATTAAATACATTGATATCAATTAATAAAACTTGTCGTTAGGTGTAATACATTAAAAATGTTTGTAGATATGACAAGACAATGAATAAATATAAAAAGGTATGTATAAATAAAAACTAACTAGGTTGTATAAAACTTAATAACTAGGTGGAACACATTAAAAACATTGTAAATATAAAACAGTTAATGAATAAATATAATTGTATAAAACTTAATAACTAGGTGTAAACATATTAAAATGTGTGTATATGAATAAATATAATTGTATAAAACTTAATAACTAGGTGTAAACATATTAAAATTTGTGTATATGGACGAGACAAGAGTTACAGCTAAAATAATATTTAAAATATGCATTTCTGACTAGGCATTTTCTTCACAATATTCAATATATTCACTTAAATTATAGAATGACTGGTCTAATATTAGGCATTTTATTTTATTGATTAGCAATTTATTAGGTAGAGATTTAATTGAGTTTGGCAGTTTGTTGTATAATTGTACGGGTTGTATCACACAAGAATTGTGGATGTAAGCGTGTTTGTGTTTTTGTATTTGTATATTTCTATGTCTGACACTGTAGCTGTGTTGACTTTGATTTGTGTTGAATAAGTGCATATTATTAATTACAAATTTTAATGATTCAAATATGTATAAGCTGATGAGTGGCATAATTTTTAGCTGCTTAAATGATTCACGGCATCCTGTATGTTTCGTCCACGAACGAGCAGAACTCTGTTTGTGAAACCAGAAAACAAATATCAAAATTGAATTTGTGTTCAGTATTCCGGCACCAGATACCCACAGACGCGTTTCGGACTTCAAGGTCCTCTTCAGTATTCCTCAGCACTGGGTCGGGACCGCACTGAAGAGGACCTTGAAGTCCGAAAGGCGTCTGTGGGTATCTGGTGCGGGAATACTGAACACAAATTCAATTTTGATATTTGTTTTCTGGTTTCACAAACAGAGTTCTGCTCGTTCGTGGACGAAACAGTGACCTGTATATGCACTTTGTGCATTCGTGTCACTGACCATGCCACTATGAAGCATTAGATGGCGTTAGCTATCGAAATCCATTAATATTAATAGATTGTTTGACAAGTTTTGAAAACTTCAGTTTGCATGCGAATATGGGCATGTTGTAGCTTTTTATATTATTGCTTAATCAAATCGAAAAATAATACAGCATTTTTGGTTATAATGTTATTACAATAAGTCCTTCAATTGTCAATTCTTAATTCATTATATTAATCATTTCGAACTCTAAAAATTCCAAGAAAGCAATTAATATTTGATGAATCTCTTATCTACTTCCTCAAGATGCAGTAGATAAGTGATACATCAACATCCATCAACAAACAAAAAAAAAACATCGTGGTTTATTAATAAAGTACATTGCCTTGATGTGCCATAACTTAAACTCACATCCCCCTCCTAATTTACACTCCGGAAAATCGTTAACTCGGGAAATTATAATGAATTAAGAGAATACAGGTGGAAATATACGAGAGGCAATAAAGATCCATGGGGAAGTGCACCTGGGCTCTAGTATGTGAAGGTTGCGTATTACCCGCTTTATAAGTATTAATGTCCGGCACATCATAGATCACTTTAACTGGCTGTTTATGTTAAGGATTATCCTGCAATTTATAGATATTAGTGCAGCGCGGCAAGACTGTTAATTGGGCGGGCGCGCACCTGAGCCTTAGTCCTGCCCTGTTTAGTTAGCGTCAACATATTATACCCATTCATGGGATGTGATTTATCGCCGTTCATATTTCATTTTAGGGTTTTATCCAAATTGGAGATTTGTAAATCGCAGAATTACAGAAACCATGATTTAAGTGATGAATTAATATTAAATATGTAGCTTTGAAATTATTAGATACACTATAGATTATTTCTCTTCTAATAGACTAAGTTTAGTCGGTATATTAGATGTTTATATTTTGTCTTGTCTACAACTTATTATTAAATAATTTTTAATTTAATATTTCTAGTTTCTGTGCTGATAGTCCCAAATTAGTCTCAACTTAAATAATCTATAGTATAAAATAAGGCTTTGATTCGAATACGAATAATTCAAATAATCTAGTATTCGAATATTCAAATAGAGGAATTACAGTCGCTCTAAGTTGATTAAAATAAATGTATTTATGTTTTCCATTAAATATATATATAAGTATACAGTCGCTTTAAGTTGATTAAAATAAATGTATTTGTTTTCCATAAAAAAATATATATATATATATATTCAAGGTGGCCAGAAAAGGTGTGATAATCTTCAGGTAGAGTGGTTCATTGATTAATTTCAAGCAGAAAATGTAAGTAAAAAAATATTGTATTGTGGCTTATAACTCCTCACGAGCCAATTTAAAGAAATGTAAATTTGGCAACAATGGATCAAACAAGTGTTTAATTTAATAATAATCATAAATTTAACAAATCTACAAAAATTAATATTTGAAGTATACATCAAAAATGAAAGATTAAAGTAAATGTTCAAATTGATAACCATTCGTCTCTAAGCAGATCTGGAGCCGTCGTGGGATAGAATTAATTACTCGGAGCAACATCTCTTCAGTAATTAATTCCACTGCAACACGAATTCTATTCATGACGTCTACATTGTCCACTGGAGGTGTTGCATACACCTTTTCATTTAAAAATCCCCAAACGAAAAAATCAAGTGGATTCATATCCGGCGACCTTGCTGGCCATAGTATGGGTTCATTGCGCCCAATCCATCTATTTGGAAAATGTTCGTCCAACCATTCTCTTGAAATTCTTGGTGTATGAGGTGGTGCACCATCATGGATGTACAGCATGTTGTTTACTAAATTTAGTGGAACATTCTCCAAAACTTCTTCTAAAATATTTACATAATTTAAGGCATTTAATCTTTGATGAATAAAAAAGGCCCAATTACACGTAAATTTAGAATACCAAGCCAGACGTTAACTGAAAATTTCCTTTGATGTCCCATTTCTCTAAAAGCCCGAGGATTTTCTTCTGCCCAGAAGTGATAATTATGACAATTAAATACCCCATCTCTAGTGAATGTACATTCATCACTCCAAAGAATTTTAAATAAAAAATTTGGTTCTTCCCGAATTTCATCTAAAATCCTGTCACAAAACATACGTCTACGCTCGTTATCATTTTCATACAGTGCTTGAACTTTTCTTGCATGAAATGGACTGGGGACATTTAACTGTTGAGCTATTTGTCTCGTACTAATATTCGGATCTTCTTGAACTGCATTCAATATCTGATCTTCTAGGTGAACAGTGCGACGTTCCCTAGGTCTCCCTCCATCTATGTTATTATAAACGAACGACCCAAAAGTACGTAGCCTTTGGTCTAATTTTCTAAACGTATTTACGCAGGGCTGTTGGCGATTTGGATATCTTCTTTGGTACTCATCTTTGGCACTAGTTGCATTACCATTGCAGAATCCAAATATCATGTACATATCTGCATACTCGTTGAATGTGTACATCTTCAAAAAGTATGATGAACTTATACAAACTTACACAAATAAATTATGACAAGTATATGTCAAAGTCAAGTGAAATTTAATAAGGTTACATATGAATATACATAGTTACCAGGTCTATTTTTATTAGAAAAATGCTTCTGAAGAAGTTATTAATTTGTTAAAGTTTCCAATTTATTTACCTATGTCATTTAAATTTTACAAATGTGTAATTGATTGTAAGTTCTATTGATTTTTTTCAAAATAATACAAAATAACACTAATTTCCAGAGATACGTTTAATATTTTAACGACCTCGTGAGATGTTACGAGGAAGAATACAATATTTTTTTATTTAGATTTTTTATCCAAAATTAATCAACGAATCACACTACCTGAAGATTATCACACTTTTTCTGGCCACCTTGTATATACATATATATATATATATATCACATTTTGACAAAATACACAGAAATTGTTAATAAATTCTCAGACTTTGTTTTAACATCAGAATAAACAAAATCGATGCACTGATTGAAGAATTACAGACGCTCAAAGTTTATTATAAAATATAATTACAATTTTTTTTCTTACGCAATTTCAACTTTAATTTGATATTTTAGAAAATCTAGCAGATATATTTACATTTCGAATATAGTCGTTAAAATTTTATTCACTTATGTGTATACACTTTACATTGATTTTATATTCTGTTAATTTTTTTATAATTAAACGTAAAACATTCTTCTAAAAATCGTTGATTTTGTAGCATAATTTCAACTTTAGCTTAATATTTTATTAAAACGCGTTGACATTTTTTTATTTTCTTTAAAGCATATGTTAGTTTCATTAAAACTTAGTACATTCTGTGAATTACTTGTTGATTGTGAAAAACTTTGGCTTTTTACAGTTTTACAAAAAAAATAAAACCCTTTAATTAATCACTTTTACTTCTACGAAATTTTAGCTTTGATTTGATATTTTAGAAAACCCAGGTAAGATATTTATATTTTATTTATAGTCAAAAAAATACACTTTTATTTGCAGTCAATTAAATGCACTTATGCTTGTGCAACGAAGTGATTTTGAAATTTACGAACTCGTCACGTTAATTTTTTATAATTCGTCAAACAAATTTCAGCATTGACTCTTTGTCAAAAGTCTACCTTGACGCGATATTTCGAAAAAAAAAACAATTGACATATTTGCATTTTCTTTTTACAATGTTAAAGCTCGTTTATTTGAAAGCAAACGCTTTAATTTTGAAATTTACTTAGAAACAAGTTATTTTTTTTAATTTCTTAAACAAATCCCAGCTTAAACTCGATTTTTTGTTTGTCTCTACAAAATTTTACTTTGCCTCGATATTTCAGAAAAACCAATTTGCATTTTCTTTTCAACATACTAAAACTCATTAATTTCCAAGCCAACGCTGTAATTTTGAAATTTATAAATTTCAACTTTAGCTTAATATTTTATTAAACCGCGTTGACATTTTTTAATTTTCTTTAAAGCAAGTGTTAGCTTCATTAAAACTTAAAAAATTCTGTGAATTTTTTGTTGATTGTGTAAAACTTTAGCTTTTTACAATTTTACAAAGAAAATAAAACCCTTTAATTAATCACTTTTACTTTTACGAAATTTTATCTTTGATATGATATTTTAGAAAATACAGGTGAGATATTTAAATTTTGTTTACAGTCAAATAAATACACTTTCGTTTACAGTCAAATTTTTTAATGGGTCTTTTTCATTATTAAAGCGCCTCTTAAAAGATTTGTAACTTTTCTTGTTTAGTTTTAAGTTTAGTGTTTGTACATATTTGTTTTTTTTTTTTGTATATTGTATTTTTAATGTAAATGGCAAGCTGTTGAAATAAATAAATGAATAAATGCACTTATGGTTGTGCAACGATGTGATTTTAAAGTTTACGAACGCGTCACGCTAATTTTTTATAATTCATCAAAAAAAATTCAGCATAAACTCTTTGTCAAAATTTTACCTTGACGCGATATTTCTGGAAAAACAATTGACATATTTGCATTGTCTCAGAATGTTAAAGATCGTTTATTTCCAAGCAAACGCTTTAGTTTTGAAATTTACTTAGTGACAAGTTAGTTTTTTTGTTTAATTTCTCAAACAAATCCCAGCTTAAACTCGATGTTTTGTTTGTCTCAACAAAATTTCACCTTGCCTCGAGATTTCAGAAAAACCAATTGACATATTAGCATTTTCTTTTCAACATACTGAAACTCATTAATTTCCATGCATAGGCTGTAATTTTAAAATTTATTAGAAGACGAATTAATCTTTTTAAATTGTTCAAACAAATTCCAGCTTAAACTCCACGTTTTGTTTGTCTTGAAAAAAGTCCAATTTGATTCGATATTTTAGAAAAACCAATTAACATATTTGCATTTTATTTTCAACATACTGAAACTAGTGAATTTCCAAGCAAACGCTTTAATTTTGAAATTTATGAAGTGACGTGTTCAATTTTTTTAAATTCCTCAAACAAATTCCTGCTTAAAGTAGACGTCTGCTTTGTTTCAGCAAAATTCCACTTTGGCGCAATATTTTGGAAAAACCAATTGACATATTTGCATGTGCAAGATGTTGAAACTCGTTCATTTCCAAGCAAACGCTGTAGTTTTTAAATTTATGAAGTGACGTGTTAATTTTTTTTAAATTCCTCAAACAAATTCCAGCTAAAACTCGACGTTTTGTTTGTCTCAACAAAATTCCATTTTAACACGATGTTTTAGAAAAACCAATTGAAATATTTGCATTTTCTTTTTAACATACTGAAACTCGTAAATTTCCAAGCAAACGCTGTAATTTTGAAATGTATAAAGTAACGCGTTCATTTTTTAAAAATTCCTTAGACAAATTTCAGCTTAAACTCAATGTTTTTTTTTTCAACAAAATTACGCGTTGGCGCGATAGTTCGGAAAAAATAATTGACATATTTGCATTTTCTTTTCAACATACTAAAACTCGTTAATTTTCTGACAAACGTTGTAATTTAGAAATTAATGAAGTGACGCGTTCATTTTTTTTAAATTCCTCAAGCAAATTCGTGCTTAAACTCGAGGTTTTCTTTGTCTCAACAAAATTACGCTTTGACGCGATATTTCGGCAAAACCAATTGACATATTTGCATTTTCTTTTCAACATACTGAAACCTAATTAGTCCTAGCAAAAGCTGTAATTTTGAAGTTTATGATTTTTTTTTAATTCCTTGAGCAAATTCAAGCTTAAACACGACGTTTTCTATGGCTCAACAAAATTACGCTTTCACGCGATATTCTGGAAAAACTGACGCGATATTCTGGAAAAACTAATTGACATATTTGCGTTTTTTTTTTCAACATGTTGAAACTCGTTCATTTCTGCTGTAATTTTGTGGTTTTGAAGTTTATGAAGTGACGCGATCATTTTTTTTTAATTCCTCAAACAAATTCGTGCAAATTAAACTCGATGTTTTCTTTGTCTCAACAAAATTTCACCTTGACGCGATATTTCAGAGAAACTAATTGACATATTTGCATTTTCTCTTCAGAATGTCGAAGCTCGTTCATTTTCAAGCAAACGCTGTAATTTTGAAGTTTATGAAGTGACGCGTTAATTTTTTTAAATTCCTCAAGCAAATTCAAGCTTAAACTCGACGTTTTCCATGTCTCAACAAAATTACGCTTTGACGCGATATTCTGGAAAAACTAACGCGATATTTTGGAAAAACTAATTGACACATTTTCATTCTCTTTTCAACATGTTGAAACTCGTTCATTTCTGCTGTAATTTTGTAGTTTTGAAGTTTATGAAGTGACGCGTTCATTTTTTTTAATTCCTCAAACAAATGCGTGCAAATTAAATTCGACGTTTTCTTTGTCTCAACAAAATTTCACCTTGACGCGATATTATAGAGAAACTAATTGACATATTTGCATTTTCTCTTCAGAATGTCGAAGCTCGTTCATTTTCAAGCAAACGCCGTGATTTTGAAATTTACCAAAAGACGCGTTCATTTTTTTATTCCAGTTTTGGACAAAAATGACAAATTGGACAAAAATGACAGTGTGCCCAAAGTCTACTGATTTTTGTTGTTATTATTTGTTATTATTTTAAACTTATTCTAGTCCAGTTATTGTCAAACTAGAAAGTTGTATATTATTAATTTCAGGCTTTCATTGCTTTTATTGAAAGCGATTAATTTAAACTTTCGAACGAGTGTTTCCACTCCCAGGTTAAGCATGAAGTAAAATTTCGAGTTTAGAAAAGCCTAAAAATTTGGTTTGGTCGCGTAGCGCGTAGCGCTACGCGACCAATCCAAATTTTCAGGCTTTTCTAAACTCGAAATTTTACTTCATGCGCCACGCGTACAAAACACTGATTTTAAGTAAAGTTCGAAATATACTGCTAAATCAGTATTAAAAATTAACTACTTAAGCAGGATTAAAATGTGCTGTTAACAAGAATATTTTGAATTTGGCATATCTTTGTGGATTATACGCGTGGTGCATGAAGTAAAATTTCGAGTTTAGAAAAGCCTGAAAATTTGGTTTGGTCGCTCCGCTTCGCTACGCGACCAAACCAAATTTTCAGGCTTTTCTAAACTCGAAATTTTACTTCATGCTAAGCCTTGGAGTGGAAAATGCTCGTTCGAAACTTCAAACTGAACATATTTATAAAATCAATGAAAGCCCTGAAATTTTCATCGAATACATCGGGATATTAAATAAACTATTTCCTGTAGGTATAAAAACCATACATAATTAAACACATATATATATAATTAAATTTTAATAAAATTATGGAATAAATCGAGTTAGATTAATTCCACTTGATTAAACGGCATTAAAAGTATCATGCGGGGAGTTATGAAAATAAATGCAAATATATACGTGCGTATATATATAAATTCTATATAAAACCGTTTGGGCACATAATGTGCACATATATACAGATAGGATTAACGGTAAATAGGAACGTGCCGAACCGAATATCCTGGGATTCTGACGAGTCGCACGCCCCCAGCGAACGAATTGTAGCGACAAGTGTATCAGTTCTCACAGTGTGTTGTAAGTGCCTGCCCCCGATACTGCTCTTCAACCCCTCGAGAACCCACCCCCACGGATCTACACCGCTTGTTTATCCTCCTCCAGCCCATCGGGCTCAAAAGAAAACTCTAATTGTATATATTTTCATTACATTCGGTTCGTGAATTATTCTAAATATTATTGTTAATATTTTTACTCTAATATATTACCTCACTTTCTCAACACACATGTTCAGTTTTAAAAAATCATGCAGTATTAGCGGTTGCGTTCATTTGATTGCCTATATTTAGCTACATCTGCAACTTGATATACATGAGTTTATTAAGTGGATTGGATAGCTAACGCCATCTAACGCTCTATCTATCCAATCCACATAATAGTGTTTACATATCGGTTTGATATAGTGGGAAATGTTCAGTATTCCTCAGCACTGGGTCGGGACCACTCTGAAGAGGGCCTTGAAGTCCGAAACGCGTCTGTGGGTATCCGGTGCCGGAATACTGAACTGAAATACAATTTTGATACATGAGTTTATCATGCGAATTAAGGATTGTGCTTACCTTTTTGGTTACATCAGGGTGTTTAGGCAACTTAATATACACTGTAATGATAATTAGAGGCGTTATCTGGATTAATTTTTGTCAACTTTGTATGTTTAGAAAATATTATTAATAACAAAGTTATTATGTTGAGAAGTTGAGTGTTTATTATTAATAACTTTGTTTGCTGAATATTTATTATTAATAATTTTGTTTTATTAAGAAAATATGGTATGTTCATTTAAAAAAATCTTTAGAGTGACATGGAAAATTTTCTAGGTTGGCAACTCTGAAAATATACATTATATTTATTGTGTCTGACGTTTTATATGTCAGTTCCTGAAGTGTGTAACCAACTTAAATTTGAAAAAAGATTACATCATGGCAATGTGAGGTTTTTTATAATTGAACATATGATACTATTAATAACTTTAGAAAATCCGTTCACTTTTTTGGGACAGAGTTGACTATGTTTTTTTCATATTGGACTTACTGATTCGGTGATGTAGCTGATGTAACTATTTCTTTCTGTCAGTGTCTGTTCGACATATTCTTGCCACCATATTGCCAGATTTATTTATTTATGTAAAATAAAGTCTGATATTCATACCATATACACTATTCTTACCCAAATTGCAATAAACATTAATATTTAATGCTTTTCTTATGCATTATTACTCATTTTCGTATCTGTCGCGTCAACTGTCAAATCATTTCAATTTTTCATCCTTAATTTAAACAGAGATCCGGCAACAATGTACCTATTCAGAAAATATAACCATAAAGTAAAAACAACTTGACATAAAAAGTGATAGGTACTGTCAATTTCCATGAGTTCCTTGCAAACCAAGGACGGTCGAGTATACGGTAAGAAGGATCGACAGAATCGAAGATTTTGGAGTGAGGGTAGAGATCGCTTACGTCACAAATGCGCGCTTAATTTAAATGTGTAAATGTGGTTACCTCATCATTTAGCTAATTACAAGTAATTACAGTAACTGAATATTAATTTTTGCTATTAAATTATATCAATAATATAAACATTATATCAGATAAAAGACATAATTTGATTTGGAAATAGTATTAGCAACATAATGTATTTCCACATTTAATTCTTCGTAATAATGCTTCTTCAATTTGTAGCTTTAAACAAGTGTTTTCCACTCCCAGACTAAGCATGAAGTAAAATTTCGAGTTTAGAAAAGCCCCGTGAAAATTTGTCGAGGGTCGCGCAGCGACCCGAGACAAATTTTCTGGGCTTTTCTAAACTCGAAATTTTACTTCTTGCGCCACGGGTATAAAACACAGATTTTAAGTGAAGTTCGAATATACATAAATTTCACAATATTTTAGTGTTTTATACGCGTGGCGCATGCAGTAAAATTTCGAGTTTATAAAAGCCCAGAAAATTTGTCTCGGGTCGCTGCGCGACCCTCGACAAATTTTCACGGGGCTTTTCTAAACTCGAAATTTTACTTCATGCTTAGTCTGGGAGTGGAAAACACTTGTTTAAAGCATTAAATTGAACTTTAAAAAAAACAGGAAATATCTAAAGATTTACAGAAAATAGGCTGAATCTGGAATACGTATACTTTAAAGAAAAACTCCCTGTATAATGTAAATACATATTTAAGGAAGGTGCAAACAGAAGAAATGAATATTTGAAACGTGTTAATAATTTCATTTATTTACAATTTATTAAATTTTTTCCTCTTTGAATTTTATTTTATTTAAGAAATTTTGCACTTAAAACCTTTGTTATTTTTAAAAACCTAATATGAGTAATTAAAATAATTAATTTTTATAAATAATCTTTGTTTCAAATATGTTTTTATTACAACCCAATCAACGTCAATATATTTTTTAATTTATTTACACGTAACACGAACTATTATTTTAATTACACTTAACACTAGCACAAAGTCTTATTTTAATAACATTTATTTTTAACACTAAGGGCCGGTTGCACTAGATTGAATTGAACTCAAGTTCAGTTGAACGTTCGATCATCTTCAACTCGAGTTCACCGACGCGCGAGTTGCATCGAATGGCGTTCAGTTGAACCGGTTCATTTATATTTTTTTTTCAAGTTGACAGTCATAAATCTAAGGAACCGGTTCATTTATATTTTTTTTTTCAAGTTTACAGTCATAAATCTAAGGAATTTTGAGTTTACATCATATATTTGACGCACGTGATCGATTGTAATCAAGCGCGAGAAATGTTTATTCGTTATTTTTTACAACAAAATCGTCAACTGTCAAATCATTTCAATTTTTCATCCTTAATTTAAACAGAGATCCGGCAACAATGTACCTATTCAAAAAATATAACCATAAAGTAAAAACAACTTGGCATAAAAAGTGATAGGTACTGTAGATTTCCATGAGTTCCTTGCAAACCAAGGACGGTCGAGTATACGGTAAGAAGGATCGACAGAATCGAAGATTTTAGAGTGAGGGTAGAGATCGCTTACGTCACAAATGCGCGTTTAATTTAAATGTGGTTACCTCATCATTTAGCTAATTACAAATAATTACAGTAACTGAATATTAATTTTTGCTATTAAATTATATCAATAATATAAAAATTATCTCAGATAAAAGACATAATTTGATTTGGAAATAGTATTAGCAACATAATGTATTTCCACATTTAATTCTTCGTAACAATGCTTCTTCAATTTGTAGCTTTAAACAAGTGTTTTCCACTCCCAGACTAAGCATGAAGTAAAATTTCGAGTTTAGAAAAGCCCCGTGAAAATTTGTCAAGGGTCGCGCAGCGACCCGAGACAATTTTCTGGTCTTTTCTAAACTCGAAATTTTACTTCTTGCGCCACGGGTATACAACACAGATTTTAAATGAAGTTCGAATATACATAAATTTCACGATATTTTAGTGTTTTATACGCGTGGCGCATGCAGTAAAATTTCGAGTTTAGAAAAGCCCAGAAAATTTGTCTCGGGTCGCTGCGCGACCCTCGACAAATTTTCACGGGGCTTTTCTAAACTCGAAATTTTACTTCTTGCTTAGTCTGGGAGTGGAAAACACTTGTTTAAAGTATTTTCTGGGCTTTTCTAAACTCGAAATTTTACTTCTTGCGCCACGGGTATAAAACACAGATTTTAAGTGAAGTTCGAATATACATAAATTTCACAATATTTTAGTGTTTTATACGCGTGGCGCATGCAGTAAAATTTCGAGTTTAGAAAAGCCCAGAAAATTTGTCACAAATTTTCACGGGGCTTTTCTAAACTCGAAATTTTACTTCATGCTTAGTCTGGGAGTGGAAAACACTTGTTTAAAGTATTAAATTGAACTTAAAAAAAACAGGAAATATCTAAAGATTTACAGAAAATAGGCTGAATTTGGAATACGTATACTTTAAAGAAAAACTCCCTGTATAATGTAAATATATATTTAAGGAAGGTGCAAACAGAAGAAATGAATATTTGAAACATGTTAATAATTTCATTTATTTACAATTTATTAAATTTTTTCCTCTTTGAATTTTATTTTATTTAAGAAATTTTGCACTTAAAACCTTTGTTATTTTTAAAAACCTAATATGAGTAATTAAAATAATTAATTCTTATAAATAATCTTTGTTTCAAATATGTTTTTATTACAACCCAATCAACGTCAATATATATTTTTTAATTTATTTACACGTAACACGAACTATTATATTAATTACACTTAACACTAACACAAAGTCTTATTTTAATAACATTTATTTTTAACACTAAGGGCCGGTTGCACCAGATTGAATTGAACTCAAGTTCAGTTGAACTTTCAATCATCATCTTCAACTCGAGTTCAACGACGCGCGAGTTGCATCGAATGGCGTTCAGTTGAACCAGTTCATTTATATTTTTTTTTCAAGTTGACAGTCATAAATCTAAGGAACTGGTTCATTTATATATTTATTTTTTCAAGTTGACAGTCATAAATCTAAGGAACCGGTTCATTTATATATTTTTATTTTCAAGTTGACAGTATAAATCTTGAGTTTACATCATATATTTGACGCACGTGATCGTTTGTAATCAAGCGCGAGAAATGTTTATTCGTTATTTTTTAAAACAAAATCGTCTATATACGCACTATCAACATCTACGGAATTAATAACAGCTAATTACTACAGATCACATGTATACATATGTTATTTTCAACAAATTATTTCTGTCTAATGGGATTATTATTATTATTAAAAATATAATGTGTGATTATGTTTGACTAAACAGTTAACTAGACGATCGCGACAGGTTAACTTTTTAGTGAAACATAACCACACATTTGTAGTATCAGCGACTTGAACAAGTTCAACTGAATGGTGCAACAGAAAATGTATGTTGAACTAGTTGAAGATATGAACTTAAGGTTAACTAACATGGTGGAACCGGCCCTAAATATTTAAAATATCTACCCACTGAACAAACACATTTAAGTAATGTTTCATCAACATTAAAATAACATTGTTGATATAACGTTATTTGTTTTTTTCTTGCTCAGTGGGTATCTATGAAAGTACAGCGAAACCGGAAAGAGAGGTTATAATAGACTCAAAAACGTATCCAAATACAACGTCATTGTTCTCTCTCTTAGGAACTAAGTCCTGCGGGGAAAGGGGTAGGGAAAAACAAGAAAAGATTCAATTCTGTCATACCTTCTAACACATATGTGTTCATATGTGTTACGCTCATCGACGTACCTTGAATGCAAACACAATTATTAGATTAGTCATAGCCTCTCCTGACCCAAAAAGATCGCGAACGGCATATTTGTTCTGAACTTGTTATATTTTAATTAATTATTTGGATGGATGAATTTATAATTAAACATTTCCTTTTTAATATTATTTGTGAACCTTCTCTAGAGAGGCATATAATTTTCTTTGGTGCGTTCAGGTCGGAACGGCACACAGCTGGCCGAACATCGCATATCATAAAGTAGTGTGGTCAATGGCTAGCTGCGCTGCCAACGGCAAAACACCGATTTTATCACCGTGCAAAACCAAAAATTGTTGTTGTCACAGTGGCGCCATCTGGGGCCGTCGCAAACACGCTTTAATATTTATCGCACGCACCGTGTCTTAAAATCTATTAGGGAAATTGTCTATATACTACGCCATCAATCATTCTAAACATGTTTCCATCTCTTATAGCTCAACTATACAACAATTTTTCGCGGATAGGAAAAAATTGCGAATGGATGTTTGGAAACCGTTTTATGTGTTAAGGTTGTTGGTAGAAATAGAAAAGGAAATTATTAGTAATAGTTTGTGGATGTCTGAAAAAGTGTTTTATACCAAGGCTGGGAATTTTTACAATTGAAGTATTCGAATATTCATTCTTCAACATATTGTCGCTTTTATATCAAAATGTCTGTTTAAAAATAAATCTCTCAATCCGTTAAGAAATTTGCCTGGAAGAGATCAGAACAAAAATTAATGAAAATAATATGACTATTGACAAAATTGAATTTATTTAAAGGTAATAAAAATACAAATATAATACAAGACAAAGTAAATAACAGGAAAAAAGATACAAAACAGCTAAGGGTTAATCAACAAGATAAATTACACAAGTTTCACAGAGGTAGAACTTTGACAACTTACATATGTGTAGGTTTTTGAGAGACTGTGCTTTTTTTGGGTTTTGTTTCCAGGGGGGCCTGATGTAAATAAGCAAAAGTAATAAATGAGTCAAAACTAACATGAACACGCAAATACACAATTAAATATACGATTCGCGCTAATTTTGGCGTGAACAATGTCGTATGCAAAAATCTAGAATCTAGAAGCTACAGTAGCTTCTGTTTTTATAACCACTAGTGACATCTGGCGTTTCGTTTATAATCTGTAACTTGAGTTCTATCACCTTATAACACAACAATTTAAGAGCAGATGTAGCTAAGAAATACGAGTGTTTTTCCAACAATTTTTTAGTAATTTTGACAAGCGACATTTTGATATAACTGTGACTATATGAAACTATGCAAATATTCTAATTATTCGAGAATTTTAATTATGTGAATATTGATATATTTTAGTTGTTTTAATATTAGAATTTGAATATGATTTTAAAAGAATATCTTTCAATTTTAAAAACTGCTAGCATTATTCAAAACATGTATAATTATTTTATTTTAATTTTGTGATAGATAAACAATAAATGAGCATGTTTTTTAACTTCATATTAAATCAGTGGTTTGCACGCACGCCTAGCGCACGAAGTAAAATTTCGAATTTAGAAAAACCTGAATTTGGGCTAATAAGCGACACGTTTCCGACTTACTGGTCCTCATCAGCGTGGTCTGAATTCAAACACACTCATTTAATATATTGTTTCTGTCAACTGAGAATTTTAAGTTTGTTTCTTGTTGTGCGTGTTTTGATTGATAGTTTGATTAGCAGGAGTGTGGATTCTAAGCAGAAACGCACTGTTCATTATCAAAAAAAAAAAATCGGTAATATCCTAACGCCGTGGCATCCGACAGACATCCCCCCGGTTCGGCGCATAAAAGATGAAAACCAGAGAGCCAGATGAACGCACCAGATGCCTCCCATTTAGAACACGATCTCCACATGCTCTCGTTAAATATATTTGATATTCACCTATTACTCATTTGCCCATTATTGGTTGGTATAATTTGTTTCTTTCTTAATTAAGTGATTGAAAATGAAAAATGATGTTATTTCTTTTACAAATAATAAAAACATTGCTAATAACTTCAATACAACACTAATATACTCGTAAATAAAAATTTTGTTGTTGCGTTAACTAAACATATTGGGTAATAAATATTATTTTTTTATTCAATTTTGTTAATTTAAATCGACATTATTAACTCCATAACAACCGTAATAAACAAGGTTTTATTCACTAGTGAACTAAAATTTTTGTAGGTCAATAGTGAGTTAAAAAATTTGTTATATAAACAATTACAACAACTAAACTTTACAACAATTAAAATATCTTAGAAACCTGCGCGTTTATCATAACGAATTTAGTTCAAAAGTTAAAATCAAAGCAATCGTTTGTCTAACCCCATAGTAAACGTTTACTTTCTTAGAAAGTTAAAAAAAATAATCATATAATAACATTACAGAACGCAATGTTTAATAACTTAAAAAATATATATATTACAAAAATGAAAACAGAAACAAACATATCATCACACACATGAAAATGGATTTCACAGTCTACATAGTTTTTCAACATTTATTTAAAAATAAATGTAAAGTACATTTTCTTTACAATTTCGTCAAAATTGAATAAAAACATATATACGCCACGTGAATTAAACACCTTTATTCACTCAAAGAAATGATTTCACTCGCGCCGAGGCGCTCGTCAAAAAACTTTTCGTGAATAAAATCGTGTTTAATTCACTTGATGTATAATATTTATTAAACATTAGTTTCGAACGAGTGCTTCCATTCCTAGAGTTAGAATTTTAAGAAAAAGTCTTGAAATATATAAATCAAAATTTCAATTATCAAAATTCTGACTGTTTTCCTAAAGTTAAAGTTAAAGTTAAACAATCTTGATAATTTTCGTAAAAGTCAAAGATATTGTTAATTTTAAAAAACCCAGAATTTTTCATAAATTCTCATTAATTACTTAAAATCTGGATGTTTTAATTAATTAATAAGAATTTATTAAGAAATTCAGGATTTTTGAAAATTAACAATATCTTTGAATTTTACGAAAATCATCAAGATTGTTTTAAATTAACTTTAGGAAAACCGTCAGAATTTTCATAATTAAAGGAAATAAAATAAACATATTCGAAAATTAAATAATACATTAGAAAATTATGAAATAACGTTGAGATGAAAAATTTAGGAAAATTATAATAACTGTTCAAGATTCGAATAAACAAATTTTGAAAAAAATTTATAAAAAGTGTTAACATTCAGGGAAATCGTTAGAATTTTGAAAATCAACGGAAATATTGGAATTTCAAGAAAAATTCAAACATTAAAATTAACGAATATTCTTTATTTTATTTTATTTTATTTATTTACCGGAAGTCCATTTAAATTAGTACATTAATATCTTAAAAAAAAGATAAGATCTTGAAATGTTATTAGAAGCGTTAATATTTTTAAATTAAACGAACATTTAAGAATCTCACGAAAACTGCCAAGATTTTAAAAATTGACGAAACTCTCGAAAACTGTCGAGCTTTTATAAATTAAATTAAGGACAAATATAACTCATCGAGTATCGAAACTGTTAAAATTGTCGATAACCTTAAAACTTTTGAAAATGTCGAAAAATTCTAAAATGAAAAAAATGGAAATATGAAAAAGTTTTTTTGTTGAAATTGTCAAAATTGTTGGAACGTGATAAAATGTAAAATAAAAGTTAAAAAGTACTAGAATTCTAGAAAACGATAAAAAAAATTCTTAACAATTGTGATTATTGTTTATTAAATGGGCAGTATATTTTTAACTTCACTTTAAATCAGTGTTATTATGCGCGTGGCGCATGAAGTAAAATTTCGAGTTGAGAAAAGCCCGAATTTGGATTTGGACGCTGCGCGTCCAAATCCAAATTCTTTGGGCTATTCTCAACTCGAAATTTTACTTCATGCTCAGTCTGGGAGTGGAAGACACTCGTTCGATAATTATCAATAATTTATTTTACTTTTTTCAATTTTTTACAAAATACAAAAAATGCAATATTGAGTAAAGTGGTTAAATAATAAATACTAAGAAAATAGATGATAATTTTTATAAATGAAAAATAAAAATAACCTGCTTTCTCTAATAAAATTTGAAATCTCAGTTTTGATACAAAAATCATCAGAATTTTTAAAATTAATAAAGATGTAGGAAGTTTATACAAACTGTTAGAATTTGATAATTAACGAAAGCGTCGATATTTTGAAAATTAACAGAAATTTAAAAAATATTTTAAACACTAGCATTCTGAAAAAGTAAGATGAATTCTCAACAATTGTGATAATTTTTTATTAAATGGGAGGTATATTTTTAACTTCACTTTAAATCAGTGTTTTTATGCGCGTGGCGCATGAAGTAAAATTTCGAGTTGAGAAAAGCCCGAATTTGGATTTGGACGCTGCGCGTCCAAATCCAAATTCTTTGGGCTTTCCTCAACTCGAAATTTTACTTCATGCTCAGTCTGGGAGTGGAAGACACTCGTTCGACAATTATCAATAATTTATTTTACTATTTTCAATTTTATACAAAATACAAAAAATGCAATATTGAGTAAAGTGGTTAAATAATAAATACTAAGAAAATAGATGATAATTTTTATAAATGAAAAATAAAAATAACCTGCTTTTTCCAATAAAATTTGAAATCTCAATTTTGATAAAAAAATCATCAGAATTTTTAAAATTAATAAAGATGTAGGAAGTTTATTCAAATTGTTAGAATTTGAAAATTAACAAAAGCGTCGATATTTTGAAAATTAACAGAAACTGTTAAAATTGTCGATAACGTTAAAACTTTTGAAAATGTCGAAAAATTCTAAAATGAAAAAAATGGAAATATGAAAAAGTTTGTAAAACTCTCAACATTGTTGAAATTGTCAAAATTGATGGAACGTGATAAAATGTAAAATAAAAGTTAAAAAGTACTAGAATTCTAGAAAACGATAAAAAAATTCTTAACAATTGTGATTATTGTTTATTAAATGGGCAGTATATTTTTAACTTCACTTTAAATCAGTGTTTTTATGCGCGTGGCGCATGAAGTAAAATTTCGAGCTGAGAAAAGCCCGAATTTGGATTTGGACGCTGCGCGTCCAAATCCAAATTCATTGGGCTTTTCTCAACTCGAAATTTTACTTCATGCTCAGTCTGGGAGTGGAAGACACTCGTTCAACAATTATCAATAATTTATTTTACTTTTTTCAATTTTATACAAAATACAAAAAATGCAGTCGCAAGCTAGACACCGCAACAGTCGGACGTGCAATAGAGCAAACGAATTTAACAACCAACTAAGTGCTATATTTTATCACAAACTGGATGTTAAGAACCATGGAATCAGATGATGATTCCACCGAGATGACCGTGGATGAGTTCCAGGAGGCTAGTACCAGAAAACGTGGCCGCCCCCCTAAATTTACCGCTGGGAGAGGAGGAAAAAAAAAAGCCACAGGTAACCTAAACACACCCAAAACTACAAATAAAACACTACAATCAATCCTGAAACACATACAACAACAAAATACTCAACAACAACCAAGTACTCAACAACACCAAAACAGTCAACAACACCAAAATACTCCACAATGCCAAAACACTCAACAACAAACACACACAGAAATCCCACAAACTCTTTCTCAACCGGTAGCAGGAACATCACAACCTCAGTCTACCATCCAACAACAAAGACCGTCCACACATACAAAAACGCTACCACATTTAAACAAAAACACAACTTATTCTAACCACAAATGCATATTCAACATAACCACTACTAATGAATACACACGTCTACAATTCGTGCAAATATGGTTTGCTAATAATAACGACCAAGATGTCATTATCATCAAAACAAAAAATGGCTTTATTCTAAAATCGAACTCGGATAAAAACATATGCATCAACAACCTCCGTGCACTCCAAAATAAATCATTCGTACGCGAATTTACTGAGTCGACACCACTCGCTACGCACAGTCGCAATACCACCGCATCCCCCTCTTACTGCTGCGTGATTCGCGGAGTAGAGTTGGAAATCGAGGACGCCGCTATCAGCACTCAACTCAACCAACTAGGCATTCAACACCGTTTTTGTCGTCGAATCATTTCCAAAGCAAACGACCAAAAAACTCGACTAATTCGAATTATTACCGCCTCACATGAGAGTTACACAAAATTATTAAAAGAAAACTTTAAGTATATGTGCAAAGTATACACTGTAGAGGAGAGTCTACCGCCGCAGCCGCTTCCCGCCCCTTGCAGTAAATGCGGGAAATTTAACCACATCACTGCCGACTGCAGAGAAAAAACGATATGTTCAAAATGTACAGGAGATCACCACACTAACGCATGCACCACGAACAACCCCATAAAATGTAATTCCTGCGGGGGTGAAGACCATGGAGCTTGGTCAATGAAATGTCCAAACCGTCCTAAACAGCCGATAGAAGGAATTCCAAATATGAAGATCCACCTCACTAACAAGAAATCTTCCGATATAGACGATACCATCAAACAGAACTCACGCATTCATCAACCTATCACTCTTCATGATCACATCCTAGACACATTTATCACTGAAATTAACGAACCCAATAACACAGACAGACAAGCTCTTATAAAAAAACTCCGCGAACGCTTCATCTATTCTTTTAAAATCGACACTCATCTCTCATTTTCGGGGAACAGAATGTTTGTGGTTATGTTTGACCTTGATGATCCCGACAGTATCCCGCCCACAGTTCCTATCCAAGGAGTAAAAACAGCTCACGCAGTAATTAATAATGGCTAATATTGGTTTCCTTTACACAAACATAAACTCCATCTCCAATAAATCCCATGCACTATATAATTTCCTATCAAATAACCCTATTCACGTGAACCTTCTTGTCGAATCCAAAACAATCACACCATTTTCCTTTAATAATTGGCAGTCTCTACAAATCCCCTCCACCATGCAGAATCGTAAATACCGGGGTGGGTCTATAGTTGCTGTACACCCTTCCTTAAAACTCGGAAAAGCCAACCCACCCAAAATTAACAACCCTCTTAATGAATGTATCCACGCCACCTTAAACTTACCCTCATTCCTAATCCATATCTTCCTAGTCTATATACACCCTTTCTCCTCAATTGATGATACCATTTTTACGAAATCTTCATTATACGATAACGTCATAATTATTGGAGATATGAACATAAACAAAGCAAAATCTCGACATCTTACCAATTTTCTCTCCAATTCTAACTTCGTCCGCATACATACCCCGCCTACCTTCATTATGAATGATACCCAATCCACCACACCCGATGTCCTACTTTGCACCCAAAACCTAAAACATTTAATTCACTCTGTTACACTAATCCCTGACCTATGCTCCGACCACCTATCCATCCAATTTCAACTAAATGTCACACAAACTATCCCCCCACCTCCTCCTGACTATATACTGGATCATAAACACTGCAACACCACCCAAGTTACAAAAGATATCTCACACTTTATATTCACTCATCCCACTATTGATCAAAATGTAATATCCCAATTTAATAACGCCATTTCTCACTCCATCAACAAAAATACACCTAAAATTAAGAAACAATCCTATAAATATCCCCTTCCAAATTATATCCTAAAATTAATAAAGCATAAAAGACAAATCTACAGAGACATCAGACAGACAGACACGACAGAACTTCGAACAGTATTTAATAAATTAAGTAAAGACATCAAACAGTTAATTAAGCAGTACAAAACGGAAACCTGGCTAACTGCTTGCCAAAAAATCAACGACAGTAAGGGCAAGACATATTGGACAGAAATTAAAAAACTTAGCAAATATAAAAACTATTCCAGCATAACACAAATTCTTGACCCATCGACTAACGAAATGACAAATGACAAACAAATAATAGCGGACACATTTGCCCAATATTTCGAAGACACATACCGACACACAGAAGACGTTTCATTTGACCATGACTTTTTTAATCAAGTTAATGACTGGTATAGTGACTTTTTCAATACAAATTACATACCCAACGTTACTGACGAACTGACAGAAGAACAGTACTTCAACACACTTAACACCGGCAAAAATACCGCTCCAGGACACGACAACATACGACGACATATTTTGAAATCCTTACCCCTTGATTCCCATCTATACATCCTCAAAATCCTAAACTTTTGCTACCAATCCTGCTACTTTCCACCGGAATGGAAAACTGGTATCATCACTTGCATACCCAAACGAGACCAAGACCGCTCCCTTGTATCCAGCTACCGACCAATCACCCTCCTTCCTGTCGTTGGCAAATTGTACGAATCCCTAATCAAACAAAAAATTATGTCCCATATATCCCATTTAATTCCCAGCTACCAATTCGGATTCCTTCCCAACAGATCAACCTCTCTCCCGCTCACCATCCTTACCTCCAATATGCAAACAACACACCTCGAAGGCGGGTCATCTGCCGCATTGTTTTTAGATATACAGAAAGCCTTCGACTCCGTATGGCACCGAGGTGTGCTGTATAAATGCCACTCCCTGAATATACCCAACCACCTAATTATTATCCTTAACAACTTCCTAGTAAACAGATCCCTTATCGTAAAAATCCACAGCACGACATCCCAAACATTTAGTCCCGAACAAGGTGTTCCGCAAGGGTCACCTCTTTCCCCTCTTCTGTATAACCTCTATTGTATTGACCTATACAACCATAACCCTGCTCACTTCAATCCAGCCTCCTATGTTCTGCAATTTGCCGACGACACAGCCCTAATTACCCACGAACCTACCCTCTCAAAAGCACTACAAACCCTACAGCAACTTATAGACTCACTCGAACTGTGGTTTGCCAAATGGAGAATAAAAATTAACCCTAATAAATCCCAACTCCTTATTCCCTACCACCGTAAGAACAGTCCTACCAACATATCTATTTGCCAAAATCCGATTTCCCCAGCACCCTATATTAAGTACCTTGGTATTACATTAGACGGCAAACTTAATTTTAAAAAGCACACGTCCATTTTAAAAAGTAAAATTACTGCTCGAGCTAGACACTTCCGTAGTCTAACATACCGAAATCTTGGCATTTCAACAGAGAATGCCACCAAAATCTACAAGATGATATGCAGACCCTTGTTAGACTACGGCTCCATCCTATACACAACTTCCCCCAATCCCACCCTCCATAACATTCAAGTTAGCGAACGCTCATCCCTTAGATCTCTTACCAAAATTCGACACCCAAGTAATCCACTTCACAACCCATCAAACGCCCTTCTCTATAACAAAACTAAAGTCATTCCTATCGCCGAACGAATCCCTCACCTATCTAAAAAATTCTCACAAAATCAATTTAACTTCGAAATCCTCTCACAACTCTGTATTCCCAGAAATAACTCCATCGACCCCAAATTCTTAAATCCCTCAAACACTCTGTTCCAGCTCATCTCTCATTATAATCAGAATTAACAAGTTATTTTTTTTTTTTTTTTTGTATGTATATATAGTCACCGCGATCACTTCACCAAACATGTAAACTTTTCTTTATAAACATCTACACTGGCAGAAAGGCCACTGGCCGATAGCCATTTACCAGAACTAAATATTTACTTTATTTTTAAAAATGTTATGTATTACACCTTGTAATTAGTATGGTAATAAAGATTTTCACTACTACTACAAAAAATGCAATATTGAGTAAAGTGGTTAAATAATAAATACTAAGAAAATAAATGATAATTTTTATAAATGAAAAATAAAAATAACCTGCTTTTTCTAATAAAATTTGAAATCTCAATTTTGATAAAAAAATCATCAAAATTTTTAAAATTAATAAAGATGTAGGAAGTTTATGCAAACTGTTAGAATTTGAAAATTAACGAAAGCGTCGATATTTTGAAAATTAACAGAAATTTAAAAAATATTTTAAACACTAGCATTCTGAAAAAGTAAGATGAATTCTCAACAATTGTGATAATTTTTTATTAAATGGGAGGTATATTTTTAACTTCACTTTAAATCAGTGTTTTTATGCGCGTGGCGCATGAAGTAAAATTTCGAGTTGAGAAAAGCCCGAATTTGGATTTGGACGCTGCGCGTCCAAATCCAAATTCTTTGGGCTTTTCTCAACTCGAAATTTTACTTCATGCTCAGTCTGGGAGTGGAAGACACTCGTTCGACAATTATCAATAATTTATTTTGCCTTTTGTAATTTTATACAAAATACAAAAAATGCAATAATAAGTAAATTGGTAAAATATTGAATATTAAGAAAATAAATGATATTTTTTAAAAACGAAAAATAAAAAAAAAACGTTTTTTTCATTAATACTTGAAATCTCAATTTTGATAAAAACAAATGATCAGGATTTTAAAAACTAACAAAAACCTAGGAAGTTCATAAAAACTGTTTAACGAATGAATCGATATTTTTAAAATTAACAGGAGTTTTAGAAATTAACGAAAAAACCGTCATGATTTTTAAAATAAAATTAACGACAAAAAGACTCAACATTGTGAAAATAAACTTGAATTTTATAAGTTCATGGAAAGCACCAAAATTTTTATAATTAATGAAAATCTTGAAAAAAACTAATTTTGAAAATTTACTTAATCTTTAAATTTCATGAAAATCGTCAATATTTTTTTAAATTATTTGAAGTTTAGAATAACTGTTACAATTGGAAATTCATGAACGAAAATTTAAGAAATTTATAACCATGAAAACTCACGAAAATTGTTATAACTAATGCAAATCTTGAAAAAAATTATTTTGAAAATGAACTTAATCTTTAAATTTCATGAAACTTGTCAATGTTTTTTTAAATTGTCGGAAGTTTAGAAAAACTGATACAATTGGAAATTCATGAACGAAAATTTAAGAAATTTGTAATCTTGAAAACTCACGAAAATTGTTATAATTAATAAAAATCTTGAAAAAAATAATTTTGAAATTAACTTAATCTTTAAATTTCATAAAAATCGTCAATATTTTTTTTAAATTATCAGAAGTTTAGAAAAACTGTTACAATTGGAAATTCGTGAACGAAAATTTAAGAAATTTATAATCTTGAAAACTCACGAAAGTTCTTATAATTAATGAAAATCTTGAAAAAAATAATTTTGAAAATTAACTTATTAATCTTTAAATTCCATGAAAATTGTCCATTTTTTTAAAATTATCGGAAGTTTAGATAAACTGTTACATTTGGAAATTCATGAACGAAAATTTAAGAAATTTGTAATCTTGAAAACTCACAAAAATTGTTATAATTAATGAAAATCTTGAAAAAAATAATTTTAAAAATTAACTTAATCTTTAAATTTCATGAAAATCGTCAATGTTTTTTTAAATTATCGGTAGTTTAGAAAAACTGTTACAATTGGAAATTCATGAACGAAAATTTAAGAAATTTATAATCTTGAAAACTCACGAAAATTGTTATAATTAATTAAAATCTTAAAAAAAATAATTTTGAAAATTAACTTAATCTTTAATTTCATGAAAATCGTCAATGTTTTTTTAAATTATCAGAAGTTTAAAAAAACTGTTACAATTGGAAATTCGTGAACGAAAATTTAAGAAATTTATAATCTTGAAAACTCACGAAAATTCTTATAATTAATGAAAATCTTGAAAAAAATAATTTTGAAAATTAACTTATTAATCTTTAAATTCCATGAAAATTGTCCATTTTTTTTAAATTATCGGAAGTTTAGATAAACTGTTACATTTGGAAATTCATGAACGAAAATTTAAGAAATTTGTAATCTTGAAAACTCACAAAAATTGTTATAATTAATGAAAATCTTGAAAAAAATAATTTTAAAAATTAACTTAATCTTTAAATTTCATGAAAATCGTCAATGTTTTTTTAAATTATCGGAAGTTTAGAAAAACTGTTACAATTGGAAATTCATGAACGAAAATTTAAGAAATTTATAATCTTGAAAACTCACGAAAATTGTTATAATTAATGAAAATGTTGAAAAAAATAATTTTGAAAATTAACTTAATCTATAAATTTCATGAAAATTGTCATTTTTTAAAAAAATTATCAGAAGTTTAGAAAAACTGTTTCAATTGGAAATTCATGAACGAAAATTTAAGAAATTTATAATCTTGAAAACTCACGAAAACTGTTATAATTAATGAAAATCTTAAAAAAAATTATTTTAAAAATTAACTTAATCTTTAAATTTCATGAAAATCAACAATATTTTTTTTAAATTATCGAAAGTTTAGAAAACTGTTACATTTGGAAACTCATGAACGACAATTCAAGAAATTTATATTCTTGAAAACTCATGAAAATTGTTATAATTAATGAAAATCTTGTAAAAAATAATTTTGAAAATTTACTTAATTTTTAAATTTCATAAAAATCGTCAATATTTGTTTAAATTATCGGAAGTTTAGAAAAACTGTTACAATCGAAAATCATGAACGAAAATTTAAGAAATTTATAATCTTGAAAACTCACGAAAATTGTTATAATTAATGAAAATCTTGAATAAAATGATTTTAAAAATTAACTTAATCTTTAAATTTCATGAAAATCATCAATAATTTTTTTAAATTATCGAAAGTTTAGAAAACTGTTACATTTGGAAATTCATGAACGACAATTCAAGAAATTTATATTCTTGAAAACTCACGAAAATTGTTATAATTAATGAAAATCTTAAAAACATAATTTTAAAAATTAACTTAATCTTTAAATTTCATGAAAATCGTCAATGTTTTTTTTTAAATTATAATTAATAATTTTGAAAATTAACTTAATCTTTAAATTTTATGAAAATCGTCATTTTTTTATATTGTCAGAAGTTTAGTGAAACTGTTACAATTTGAAATTCATGAACGAAAATTTAAGAAATTTATAATCTTAAAAACTCACAAAAATTGTTATAAATCATGAATATCTTGAAAAAAATGATTTTAAAAATTAACTTAATCTTTAAATTTCATGAAAATCATCAATATTTTTGTTAATTATCGAAAGTTTAGAAAACTGTTACATTTGGAAATTCATGAACGACAATTTAAGAAATTTATAATCTTGAAAACTCACGAAAATTGTTATAATTAATGATAATCTTGAAAAAAATAATTTTGAAAATTAACTTAATTTTTAAATTTCATGAAAATCGTCAATATTTGTTTAAATTATCGGAAGTTTAGAAAAACTGTAACAATTGGAAATTCATGAACGAAAATTTAAGAAATTTATAATCTTAAAAGCTCACTAATAGTATCAACATGTTTTAAAATTAACGAGAATTTAAGAAATTCGCAAAAATTACCGGAAACCGTCAATATTTCAAAAATTACAAAAATTTAAGAAATACATGAAAACTGCGCCAACATTTTAAAAATTGACTAAACCTTGAAAACCGTAAGGATTTTTTAAATTAATATAAATCTTGATTGATTATTCTTTAATTTAAAATGAATGAGGGTTTCCATGAATTTCAAGATTATAGCTAATCTTTAAAATTCTGATGATTTTCTTCAATTTTAAAATTTAGACACATTTTATGACTTATCATTAATTTTTTAAATCTCGGCAGTTTTGTGCATTTCCTAAACTTTCGTAAAATTAAAAAACGCAGGTGATATGATATGACTTAATTTTCAAATTGTAGACGATTTTTCAGTCAATTTTTTAAAATTTGTAGGTTTGCGTGAATTTTTAAGATTTTCGTTAATCTTCAAAATGTCGACATCTTTTACAAATTTCCAAGATATAACAATTTGACGCCTTTTAATATTTTGTTGAGATTTTTATAACAAATTAATAACGATTTGCGTGAATTTTATAGATTTATACAGGGTTATTGGTAATTTGACGTATATCCGTCAGGAGCTGATAGGGGGGCCAAAATGCAGCAAATTGAACCCTACATATGTATGGCCGAAATTCAATAGTTTTCGAGATATTTGAATTTTAAGGGTTTTTTCATATTTACCCAAAATTTGACGTTTAATTCCAAATTTATAAAGAACTACATAATTAGTGGGTACCATTAAAAAATTATACTGTAGCTGGCACTTCAATTAAGCTATAAACATAATTGCAAGTACTTAATTTAACAAAATAATTAAAATGATGAGCGATTTAAAAATAATATTTTGCCAATATTTTCATTTACGCTTCTAAAAATGTTGTCTCGTTAAAAAAATTACTATGACATTAATCGTACAAATAACTAAAAAAACTTGCCTATTCCATAAGCTTTCCAAAAATGTATAAAAGTCAATTTTAACATAAGTAATTCGTGGCAAAGCATGTGTTTGAATCGGCGCGGGGAGATAAATCATCTGTAATTTTTGTTTAGGATCCTCGCTAAAACAACCGATTCTACTGGCAGAACTTCGCCAGTAGAATCGGTTGTTTTAGCGAGGATCCTAAACAAAAAATGACACACACATCCATGGAACCGGAGAGTATTTTTCGATAGAAATACTACTCGCCTCCGCTGGGGATCGAACCCAGATCACCGCCGTGACCGATTGGCGAAACCAGCGGCTCAACCGCTAGGCCACGGCGCAGCGGGCCCTGATAATTATTGTTAATTCTTGTTTCTTTTGTTATTTTTTTGTTATTTCTTGTTATGATTGTTATTTTTTGGGTTATTTTGTGGTAACATGGCTTCGTACTCTAATAACGAATATATAATGTTTTGTTACGGTTTTGCCGATGGCAACGCGGCTGCGGCTCGGCGAGAATACCTTCGTCGCTTTCCCGATCGTCGACTTCCTCACGTTACTGTTTTCGGGAGCACCTATCGACGATTGTCTGAAACTGGTAGTGTTCAAAGAAAACAATTAGACACTGGCAGACCTCAACGGTACACGGCTGACGAAGAGGACACCATTCTTCAGTGTTTGATTGATGACCCAAACACCTCAACGAACATTGTTGCAAGACAGTTTGGTATAACCCAGTGGAAAGTGTGGTCGGTGGTACATCTATCAGGTAGACACCCGTACCATTATCAACCTGTCCAAACATTGCACGAGGGAGATCCTGCCAGGCGATTCGAATTTTGTGGGTTTATATTAAATGCTGACGCTGACGAGGAACATTTCTTACGAAATATTTTGTGGACTAACGAGTCAAAGTTTGACCGGGATGGTATAACAAATTACCATAACTTGCATTTTTGGGCAATTAAAGCGGACAGGAATCCAAAAAAAACTTAAAGAAACTGCGTCGCAAATAAGATTTTCTCTGAACGTATGGATGGGTGTCGTTGATAATCATTTGCTGAGCCCTCATTTCTTGCCCCAAAATTTGAACGGCGAAAATTACGAGGAGGTTTTAAGAAACAACCTAGATGGTTTGTTGGCGGATGTTCCCGCGGAAATAAAAAAAACAGCCTCACGTTTCAACATGATGGCTGCCCAGCACATTACCGGATTACTGTCCGGCAGTGGCTAGACGAGAGTTATCCAAACCGATGGATCGGGAGGGGAGAGCCAATTCCGTGGCCAGCACGAAGCCCTGACATCACACCTCTTGATTTTTACGTTTGGTGACATATGAAGGAATTAGTTTATGTGACCCCAATAAATTCGGCTGAAGAACTTCGACAGCGAATAATAAACGCGGCGCAATAGATGAGAACAACGTTTACATCAAGAGTGACGAAAACCGAAGTTAGGAAAAGGATTCGAACCCGCATTGGTAATCGAGGAGCTCATTTTTAACAAGATGTCTAAAATTTGTAATAAACTTTGACGTACATTATTGCATTTTATTTCATACAAATACAAATGACGCTTTCTCTCCCCGCGCCGATTCAAACACATGCCATGCCACGAATTACGTATCTTAAAATTGACTTTTATACCTTTTTGTAAAGCTTACAGAATAGGCAAGTTGTTTTAGTTATTTGTACGATTAATGTTAGTATTTTTTTCAACGAGACAATATGTTTAGAAGCGTAAACGAAAATATTGGTAAGATATTATTCTTAAATCGCTCATCATTTTAATTATTTTGTTGAATTGAGTACTTTTAATTATGTTCATAGCTTAATTAAAGTGCCAGCTACAGTATCATTTTTTATTGGCACCCATTCAATGTGTAGTTTTTTCTTTATTTGGAATTAAGGGGGTCTTCCGGTATAATTGACCCAAACTTTGGATTTTTTTTCCAGGGAACTGGTAAGAGTTAGAGACCTGGGTTTTTTTAAATCTTTATTCATCCTTTCTCTACAATTGGGATTTTTGTCGAGTCAAATAAATCAAAATGGCGTCCAATATGACGGCTGCCCGGCGGAAATGTTCAAAAACTGCGAGCAGCCTAGGGGTCGCTATTCGTCACCTAGAAACAAAATCAGCTCAGTTTCTTGAAGAGTATAGTTCAGAGAATGGAATGAACCACAAAATTTTGAAAAAACTCAAAATTTGACAAAATGGCGGGCATTTGAAAAAAAAGTCGTGTTTTTCGGTCGAGTTTTTGACTTTGACAGGCTGTAAAAAATCTTTAAAATTGCAAATTGCACCGGGGGGTTAGTTCATTCCATGAAGAAAAGTGTTTTCAATAACGGAAACAAAGAACGAAGTCAATTGGTTAAACCGCGTAAACGCTAGAATGCTCGCAGTTTTGAAAAATGTAGTTTCGAGAAAAACGCGTTTAAAGTTTGCGAAACATTTTTTCTGTGTAATTCAAAGTATTCGGCGGAAAATTCGCAAACAGTAGTCAGTATCTAGGTTTTCGGGGTCGCTGAATACGAATCTGAGGTCAAATTTGAAAAATTCAAAATGGCGGATCCAATATGGCGGACCAAAAAACTCATACTCATCAAAATTTATGAAATTCGAGATTAAAGTTATACCTGCGCGACCCATACCGCTCGGGACGGCGATGCATTCAAAGGCCTGTAGCGACGTAAATATTTGTCGGATCGAAATATCCTTTTACCCACATATTCTAGACATGTTTAGCTTTGATTTCATACAAAAAAAAATCGATTTTTTGAAAAAATTATACCGGAAGACCCCCTTAAATGTCCAATTTTGGGTAAATATCGAAAAACCCTAAAAATTCAAATATCTCGAAAACTATTGAATTTTGGCTATACATATGTAGTGTTCAATTTGTTGTATTTTGGCCCACCTATCAGCTCCTAAAGGATATACGTCGAATTACCAATAACCCTGTATATTCTATTGATTTTCAAATTCTAGGAAGTTTTACATGAATTTTCAAGATTTCTATTTTTAAAATATTAACGCTTTTCGTAAATACCGGGTGTTGACTTGGCGGGCGCAACATAGGAAATCCCATGTAAATTTTGAAATGTTCAAATTTTGGCTCCCCTATTTATTTTAGAAACAAAATGTATTCACCTTTTTGTAGAGGGAAAAATTCTGAATTCATTCGTGTTAACGTTTGTCACATTACGTTTCTCTAAGTTAAAATAATTAAGAAAAAGTAATGTGATTTTATAAAAATAATGACATGTCATGGAATCGAAACAATTGCTGATGTCAAAATGGCAAAAGATATCGCAGTCACTTGATTAAAGTAAATGTTTTCGAAATGATTTACACTATACAAGAAAAAATCCTCCTAATAAAGTGTTATTATGCAGACCACGATAAAAAACATGAATCACATTACTTTTTCTTAATTATTTTAGCTGTAAATTTTCTGACATACCTTGATTTTTAAAAGTGTTCAATTTGAAGCTTTAAACGAGTGTTTTCCACTCCCAGGGTAAGCATGAAGTAAAATTTCGAGTTTAGAAAAGCCCCGTGAAAATTTGTCGAGGGTCGCGCAGCGACCCGAGACAAATTTTCTGGGCTCTTCTAAACTCGAAATTTTACTTCATACGCCACGCGTATAAAACACTGTAATATTGTCAAATTTATGTTTGTTCGAACTTCACTTAAAATCTGTGTTTTATACGCGTGGCGCATGAAGTAAAATTTCGAGTTTAGAAAAGCCCGGAAAATGTTCACAGGGCTATTCTAAACTCGAAATTTTACTTCATGCTTAGTCTGGGAGTGGAAAACACTCGTTCAAAGCTTCAAATTAAACTCTATTAAAAATCAACGAATTTCAGAAAATTCACAGCTAAAGTATTTAAGAAAAACAATGTGATTTTATAAAAATAATGACATACCATGGAATTGATACCACAATTGCGGATATTAACTGTTTTTTTAAGTTCAATTTAAAGCTTTAAACAAGTGTTTTCCACTCCCAGACTAAGCACGAAGTAAAATTTCGAGTTTAGAAAAGCCCTGTGAAAATTTGTCGAGGGTCGCGCAGCGACCCTCGACAAATTTTCTGGGCTTTTCTAAACTCGAAATTTTACTTCATGCGCCACGCGTATAAAACACTATAATATTGTCAAATTTATTTTTATTCGAACTTAACTTGAAATCTTTGTTTTATACGCGTGGCGCATGAAGTAAAATTTCGAGTTTAGAAAAGCCCAGAAAATTTGTCGAGGGTCGCTGCGCGACCCTCGACAAATTTTCACAGGGCTTTTCTAAACTCGAAATTTTACTTCATGCTTAGTCTGGGAGTGGAAATCACTTGTTTAAAGCTTTAAATTGAACTTAAAAAAAAACAGTTAATATCCGCAATTGTTGTATCAATTCCATGGTATGTCATTATTTTTTCACGGGGCTTTTCTAAACTCGAAATTTTACATCATGCTTAGTCTGGGAGTGGAAATCACTCGTTTATAGCTAAACTCTTTTAAAAATCAACGAATGTCAGAAAATTCACAGCTAAAATAATTAAGAAAAAGTAATGTGATTTTACGAAAATAATGACATACCATGGAATTGATACAACAATTGCGGATGTCAAAATAGCACAAGATATCGCTGTTACTTAATTAACGACAAAAAACATAACGCAAACATCGTGATAACTGTGGTCTGCGTAATACCACTTTATTAGGAGGATTTTTTTCTTGTAAGTGTAAATCATTTCGAAAACATTTACTTTAATCAAGTCACTGCGATATCTTTTGCCATTTTGACATCCGCAATTGTTGTTTCAATCCCATGCCATGTCATAATTTTCATAAAATCACATTGCTTTTTCTTAATTATTTTAACTTAAAGAAACTTAAAGTGATAAACGTTAACAGGAATGAATTCAGAATTTCTCTCTACAAAAGAGGTAAATGCATTTTGCTTCTAAAATAAATAGGGGAGCCAAAATTTCAAAATTTACATGGGATTTCCTATGTTGCGTCCGCCAAGTCAACACCCGGTATAGAATTTATTGATAATTAAATAAAAGTCACTTGGTTTGTTTCACTACTATTTTTATTCTCTCCGACTAGTTTCTACTTATCGTCATTCTCAAGGAGTAATGACGATAAGTTCAAACTAGTCGGTGAGAATAAAAAATAGTTGTGAAACAAACTAAATGATTTGTATTTAATTATCAGTATTGTAAACATGTTTCATCAAGTGATTAATTAGAACCAAATTGAAAATATAGAATTTAATTAAATAGTCAAGATATAGGAATATAACTACTACTTATCTATGAAAATTGTTTTCACAATTGCTAATTGATAAAACAGACATGATTAGGATATCTTATAAATTTATAACATACTTTTATTAAGAACTTTGACTTATGTATTTGGATTGAGTTACGTGAAGAGTTGAATATAATTTACTTAATAAAAGACTAACACTTTCTTCACTAAAAACATTTATTTTCGCTAAATGTACATTTCGAACACTACGTGCTCATTATCAATAGCTTACTCTTATTAAGTAAACTTTGACTTAATCAGACGTTTAATCAATGATTAGTGGCTGATTAAAGTTAATCAGTCGGGGTGCAAATGGGGATAGTAATAACGAGTACCGTGCAGCAGTAAATCCTTGAAATATGAAACATTATTTTGTAAATCTTATTATAAATACTCTCGATTTTTTTACACATCACACACAAACTTTTGACAAAAATTATTAGGTCTCGTATTTACCCATGAAACGGGTACACGCATAACCGTGTCTTTCGTGGCCCGAAAAGAGCTGAATGGCGGTACCCGCTTAACTTGAGGACTGTATAAAAAAAGAGCGCCCGGTGGCTTCTGATATAAAAGTGCGGCCCGAGCCCGTATATTGCGGGCCCCACGTAATTGCGGCATCTGATTGCGGATCTTCATGAAGTTTGCAAATTCGCGCGCCTCCCTACCCGCACAGATACCGGCCTTTATCGCCCCCACTTTAAATTATGCAATTATCATTTGTTCTGCTCTGCGAAAAATTACGTTTTTATCAACAGAAAAAATAAAATAATTGGAAAGAACGATAAGATGTGGAAAAATGGAAACGCATAAGGCGTAAAAACAATTATTGCTTTTCAACAACTTATCCAACAATAAATTAAATGAGTCGCCCAGATGCAAAACCAGCCATACGTTTTTTGACAAACTTGTGGCAAAATAACAAAAATTGATTTTGCAGCGTCTATTTAATTAATTAAAGTAGAGTTAAGCGAGCGTTGTATTAAATGGGGCGAGAAAAATTATTTAAAACTAAGTATACAGTTGACAGGTTTTGCAACTGAAAAAATATGTCCGCATTTGCAATCGAAAAACTTAGCAGGTTTTGTGTTCAACAGAAATTTTCAAACTTAATCTTAAGAGGTTTAGGATGGGCTTTGAAGATTAATAAATTTTTAAAATTGTGGCCTTAGAAGAGTTGAATTCTGGGATACATAAGTTCAAAATCGAAAAAAAATTGGATTATGCGATATTTCTGATATAGTCTGCTTAAAAACTAGATGGAGTAAGTGCCAAAGCCCAATTTACACTATAAAAAGTTACCAGAAATATCACTAGATAAATTTGGCCGCCATTTTCATTAATTTCATAATTACTCTTTAAATAAAATCAAATATCCATTTTGTACTTCTTAATTGTGGTTATGTATTTTCTTTTCCATCGTACGATATCGTCAGTTCAATTAAAATGCTTATACGGCTATATATCTGTGAAATAAATCATATTTACATTATGTTAATAATATAATATGGAATGTATATAATAATGTGTCTCTATCAGAGCTGGGACAAATCCTCGTAAAAAGGATTCGAATCACGAATCCGAATCACCTAATATGATTCGAATCACGAATACTCGAATAAAGGATTCGTAAGAGATAAATATGATTCGAATCGAAGATTCGAATCCTGTTTTTTCGAATCACGAATACAAATCCTATAGAATAGAATAGAAGTCTCTCGGGTCGCTGCGCGACCCTCGACAAATTTTCACGGGGCTTTTCTAAACTCGAAATTTTACTTCATGCTTAGCCTGGGAGTGGAAACACTCGTTAAAATTTTCGAATTAAACTCTTTTATAAAATCGACTAATGCCTGAAATTTACGTAAATAAAAAATTCACTGAATATCATTAAAACCGGGATAGTCAGAGAAAAGTCATGGAATTATATTCAAATTGACTAAAACACTCACAAAAAATTTGATGCATATTCTTATGCTATTTGATATCTCACCTACTGTACCAACAATGTCTGATACAACAGCAGTCATTTTCATATGTAGATCATCTGCTTATACATATTTATTATGCACTGTTTTTCAGACAGATATAAATGACCCAAATCCAACTTCTTGCGCTTTTTTGGAGGTGAAGGTGATATTATCACCGAGCTTGTACTGGGTCCATAATCCATCACAACAATATAAACAAAACTAACTTTTAACTATGCTAAAGAAACACCGCACAAAAGGTTATTACGAAACAGACAAAGTTGCAACTCGGTAACGCTTCGAATTAAGGTTATGTCAGCTGTTGCATCTAATAATGACGTAATTAGCATAGTGTAAAATGGGCGCGCTCTCGGCCAATCAGAGTTGTAGGTTTTGGCGCGTGAAATTTAAAACGCTCCTCCTAGTTATTAAACAGATTATAGTTGTGTTAATTCATAAAAAATATAAGTTATAATTTGAGTCGCTCAGGTCCAAAACTAGAGATTTTGCACCTGAGCGACTCAAATCATAACTTATATTTTTTATGAATTAACACAACTATCAAAAATATCGCATAATCCAATTATTTTTTGACGGGAGATGAAAGGGTCAAGTTATTAAAGCCTCCTTCCTTTACAATCCCCAGACCTTTGGCTGCATCTGGCCGACGCCATTAAATACTTATCTTTGTGGAGTAATGAGCACATTTGGCGCCCTTAATGCGTGCATCCCTCACACCATCATCAGACAATCCGACAAACTCCCCTGGCCCTAACACTCACAAGAACTGCCAATACCCACAGTAATTACCGTTCTAACAATGCTCTGATCGTAACTGCACTACGAAACCAATTACGCGTATATTCATTTCTTTGATATCACCACGAATTTGATATAAAGAGTGATCTAAAAATATTGTTTCAGTTGGGTAGTACTGAATTGTATTTGAAATTGGCAACACTGCCTCTTGTGTTTGTCTTTGACAGTTGTTGGTGAGGAGAGGGTGTATTTTTTTTGTAAATTTTTTAGAATTGTGTACATGCTACACAAAAATAAAGCTCTTGGTTAAATTTCAATAATATTTTGGTTTTTTATTCCAACTAGTTTCGACTTTGAGTCATTCTCTTGAGAATGACTCAAAGTCGAAACTAGTTGGAATAAAAAACCAAAATATTAGTGAAATTTAACCAAGTGTTTTCCTTTTTAAATCATAGTTAAAAATGTTTCACCACGTGAAAGATGAGGAACTTGTTCAAGATAAAATAAAGCTTATCAACATACGTTTAGTAGAAACCTGACAAGCCTTCACATTTTAAGTTTTTTTAGTTTTCCTAAAATGCAGAAGTTGGTGTTTGGTGGGAATCTGAAATAATTAATTCAAATATTGCCTATTGCTGATTATTAACTTCCAACATTTTTCTCGCAATATAAAAAATATTCAAAAACAAGAATTAGAGAAAAGAAATTCCATGTTGTAATTATAAAATTAATTAATAATTAGAAAAAGTCACAAATCTAAATGTGTGGAAAGATAATATTATGTCAAGCTATTTCTAACATCAATACAGATTTTCACAGAGAAAAAATCATAGTTGGTTTTACATAAAAGCAATTTAGCATAAAGACAAATTGAGTTTGTCAATAGTTTGCAAAATATTTACAAGTTGATTCAATGAATATTTTGAGACTTTAAACATTAATAGTGCGATTCTTTCCGCAATCTACAAGTTAGTCTTACAAAGACTATATCAAACACTCATTGAAACAACTACTACTTGTTTAGAGGGAATGGCAAAGCTATACTGATGAGAGATAAATCTCGAAACGCGTCTATGGATGGCCTGAATAATTTGACCCAAATTGTTACATTTGCAGTAGGCTACTGTATGTAACAGCAAACACTTGTTGTATAATTCAATGTCCGTCGGGGTATTAGCCCGGGAAGTAGTTGTTTCAATGAGTGTTTGATATAGTCTTTGTAAGACTAACTTGTTGTAGATTGCGAAAAGAATCGCACTATTAATGTTTGAAGTATTCTGCAACTAAGAATTGGCAATTTCATTTATATTTGGAGACTTGTCTCAATGAGACAACATTTTTGCAGAAAGTCGATATTAATTTTAATTCGTTTTTATATTTTATAGTTGGTTCTTTCATTATTACCAAATTTTATAGCTTTTCTTACTATTTACTATTTCACGACATTCCTTAACAACGCATTTTTTTATATGAAACAGAAAAACATAGAATACGGTATTGACAATTGTTGAACGAGTGTCTTACACTCCCAGGCTAAGCATGAAGTAAAATTTCAAGTTGAGAAAAGCCCGAAGAATTTGGATTTGGACGCGAACCGTCCAAATCCAAATTCTGGCTTTTCTCAACTCGAAATTTTACTTCATGCGCCACGCCTAAAGAAACAGTGATTTATTCTAAAGTTGAAAAAAGGCCGAATTTCCCTGACTTTTCCAACACTTTTCCCGACGAATATAATTCCCTGACGTTTCTTGTGATGTTCTCCGTTGGTCACCACCTTATACAAGGTGGCCAGAAAAGGTGTGATAATCTTCAGGTAGTGTGATTCGTTGATTAATTTTGGATAAAAAATCTAAATAAAAAAATATTGTATTTTACCTCGTAACATTTCACGAGGTCGTTAAAATATTAAACGTATCTCTGGAAATTAGTGATATTTTCTATTATTTTGGAAAAAATCAATAGAACTTAAAATCAATTACACATTTGTAAAATTTAAATGACATAGGTGATAAATAAATTGGAAACTTTAACAAATTAATAACTTCTTCACAAGCATTTTTTTAATAAAAATAGACCTGGCAACTATGTATTTTCATAATTTTCTGCTTGAAATTAATCAATGAACCACTCTACCTGAAGATTATCACACCTTTTCTGGCCACCTTGTATATACTATAGCACAATGTAATATTTACATATCATGTTATGTTTTCTATATTTTCTAATTATAGTTATTAAATAATTTTTACTTAATCTGTCACTTATAAAAATTAATTCGATTGCAATGTACTTAAGTGTAAATATTCAAGCAATCAAAGGCTCATATAAGAACGAAGAAACATAAGCTGTGAAATTTAAAATGCACATTTCCCTGCTGCTTCGAAGACAATGGGAATCTTAATAAAATAGATCCGTGGTTTCTCAAAGTATCGATTGATCTCAATTATACAGAGAGTTTTATGTAACACCGAACATTTTCATAACGAGAATTTTTCTTTTAAGTATACATAGGCATACGTTGTACATTTGCCGATGCTCGGTTTATTAAAAGAATTTAATTTGAAGCTTTAAAAGAGTGTTTTCCACTCCCAGGCTAAGCATGAAATAAAATTTCGAGTTTAGAAAAGCCTGAAAATTTGGTTTGGTCGCGTAGCGCGGAGCGGCCAAACCAAATTTTCAGGCTTTTCTAAACTCGAAATTTTACTTCATGCGCCAGCGGTACAAAACACTGATGCAATGGAAAGTTTAGCGGTGTGTTTTAATCTTCGTAATATGTCAGTGTTTTGTACCGGTGGCGCATGAAGTAAAATTTCGAGTTTAGAAAAGCCTGAAAATTTCGTTTGGCCGCTCCGCGCTTCGCGCTATGCGACCAAACCAAATTTTCAGGCTTTTCTAAACTCGAAATTTTACTTCATGCTTAGTCTGGGAGTGGAACACACTCATTTAAAGTTTCAAATTGAACTTTAAAAAAAACACTGAGTATCTAAAGATTTACGGCATATACGCTGTAATTGGGACATACTTGAAAGAAAAACTCAATGTATGTACAAGTTAAGGCATTAATAGCGATTGATTGGCAACAATTTTTAATGGTCATATAGGCTTCACACTTTTCTCGCAATATAAAAAAATATTCAAGAACAAGAATTAGAAATAAGAAATTCCATGTTGTAATTATAAAATTAATTATTAATTAGAAAAAGTTACAAATCTAAATGTGTGGGAAGATAAAATTATGTCAAGCTATTTCTAACGTCAATACAGATTTTCGTTTAAAAACTTCCTTTTCCACACAAAATTCACAGAGAAAAAAATCATAGTTGGGTTTATATAAAAGCAATTTATCATAAAGAAAAATTGAGTTTGTCAATAGTTTGCAGAATATTTACAAGTTGTTTCAATGAATATTCGGAGACAACATTTTTGCAGAAAATCGATATTAATTTTAATTCGTTTTTATATTTTATAGTTGGTTTTTTCATTGTTGACAAATTTCATAGCTTTTCTTACTATTTACCATTTTACGACATTTCTTAACAACGCATTTTTTTATATAAAACAGAAAAACACAGAATACAGTATTGACAATGGTTAAACGAGTGTCTTACACTCCCAGACTAAGCAAATTTCGAGTTGAGAAAAGCCAGAAGAATTTGGATTTGGACGCGCAGTCCAAATCCAAATTCTGGCTTTTCTCAACTCGAAATTTTACTTCATGCGCCACGAGATCAGAAACAGTGATTTATTCTAAAGTTGAATATATTCTACTCATTTCATAAAAAAATTAATTGACATTATTTTTTAAGGATTGTTGACATTTCATCACTTTTTGAAATTTTTGACATTTACTATATCAATTTTGACATTTATCATATCAATTTTGACATTTATCGACTTAGACATAAGTAAGTAAATTATAATAAGTCACAAAAAAGGTCACAAATCAAATTTTTTTGGGAAGATAAAATTATGTCAAGCTATTTCTAACATTAATACAGATTTTCGTTTAAATACTTTCCTTTTCAAAAAAATTCACACAGAGCCTTACCCATGGTAGAAACAAATAATCGCTATTTATTTAAAAAAGAACCACAGTCCCCTAATTTTTGCACTCTTTAAAATTACAGAAAACTATTGAGCAGACCAAAATGTCACTTTGACCGCTCACACTAAGCGCAATTTTTAAGTCTTAGCAAATGTTTATACATCAAATTAAAGCCGATTTAATCCTAAATCGTATACTTTTTGAATGAATCAAATTAGTTACATTTTTTATGAAATGCAGCTCTTTAAATGCAATAAGTGAAAAATCTATAAATTTGCCCTTTCCGATAAAAATCAGATTTAGAGGTACATTTTTTGAAACAAATAAAAATTGCTCCAAATCAATTTATTAAGAATTAAATAGGCCTTAAAGTGATGTTAATTAATTGCATCTATCTTGAAATTTCACGCATAGCAGATGCTAAAAGTTTGACTTTCATTATTTCAACAATTTTGAAGCTATTACAAATACCTTAATTTTTTTTTTCAGAATAAAATCCACTTAGGCTATTTTTAAAACCAACAAGAACACCTGAGATTTTTTTCTAAGATGTCTAAGAAAAATAACAATTTCCAACTAAAATTCGCGATTTTTGTAATGGGTAAAATAAATCCAGATTTCCGCCAGAAAATTTTGTTTTCCACAAAAATTCACAGAGAATCTAACCAATGATAGAAACAAATGATAGGTAATTATTTCTCAAAAAAAAAACAAATTCTCTCCCTAATTTTTAAAATTATTATGAAATACAGCTCTTTTAAAGCAATAAGTGAAAAAGTCGATACATCGGACTTTTTCAATAAAAAGCAGATTTAAACTTTAATTTTTAAAACAAATGTAAATAGCTCCAAGGGAATGTATTTAAACAGGCTCTAAAATGGTGTTAATTAATTGCCTCTGCCATAAAAACTGCGCGCATAGCGGATGCTAGAATTTCAACTTTTATTGTTTCAGCAGTTTTTAAGTTGTTTCAAACAAGTGAAATTTTATTGAAATAATTTTTTTCACAAGAATAAAACCCACCCTGGCTGTTTTTAATATCAAAAAGAAAATCCGATTTTTTTTTCAGATTTTTTAAAAAATAATTGTTTGCAACTGAAATTCGCGACTTTTGTAAGGAAAAAAAATCCAGATTTTCCCCAAAAAATATTCTTTTTCAAAAAAATTCACAGAGAGTATTACCAATGCTAGAAACAAATGAGAGCTATGTATTTCCTAAAATAAAACAAAGTTTTCCCCTAATTTTTCCACTTTTAAAAATTACAGAAAATTAATGAGCCCACCAAAGATTCACTTTGAGCGCTCACACTAACCGCAATTTTCAAGTCTCAACAAACGCTTGTACATAAAATGAAAGCTGATTTAATCCTAAATCGCATCTGAATAAATAGTTTCTGAATAAATTAAATCAGTTTGATATTTTATGAAATACAGCTCTTTATATGCAATAAGTGAAAACATTTATAAATTTGCCCTTTCCAATTAAAATCAGATTTAAAGTACAATTTTTGAATCACAGGAAAATTGCTCTAATGGAATGTATTAAGAATTAAATAGGCTTTAAATTGGTGTTTATTAATTATCTCTTTCATAAAAATTGCGCACATGGCGAATGGTAAAAGTTGAGCTTTAATTGTTTTAGGAATTTTCAAGTTATTTTAAACAGCTGAAACATTATTAAAATATTTTTTACGAGAATAAAACTCACTCAGACTATTTTTAAGACCAAAAAGAATACTTGATATTTTTTTCGGATTTTTAAAAAAATTGTAATTTTCAATTGGAATTTGTGGTTTTCTTGATTTTGGTCATACATTTTTTTTTTAATTTATAGAGAGTTTTACTAATGCTAGAAACAAACGAGAGCTAATATTCTTTTAAGAAATAAATTTCCCCTTTAATTTTCCCACTTTTTAAGGTTACAGAAAGTTAACGAGCCAACTAAAATTTTACTTTGATCGCTTGCACTAAGCGCAATTTTTAAGTCTCAACAAATGTTTACACATCAAATTAAAGCTGATTTAATCGTTAGTCGCTTACTTTTCAAACGTTCAAATGTTCCCCCTAATTTTTCCACTTTTTAAAATTAGAAAAAATGAATGAGACGACCAAAATGTCACTTTGACCGCTCGCATTTAACGCAATTTTTAAGTTTAAAAAAATGTTTATACCTAAAATTAAAGCTGATTAAATCCTAAATCATATACTATTTTAAGAAATTAATACGATTTGATATTTTATAAAATACAGCTCTTTAAATGCAATTAGTGTTAATTTCTATAAATTTGCCTTTTCCAATAAAAAGCAGATTTAAAGTTAATTTTTTTAAACAAGCAAACATTGCTCCTAGGGAATGTATTTTAAATTAAAAAGGCTTTAAAGTGGTGTTAATTATCATGTCTTTATCATAAAAAATGCGCGCATGGCGATAGCTAGAAGTTGGACTTTTATTATTTCAGCAATTTTTAAGTTACTTCAAACAGCTGAAATTTTATTAGAATATTTTCAGGAGAATAAAACCAACTTCGGCTATTTGTAAGATCAAAAAGAACAACCGAGAATTTTTTCGGGTTTAAAAAAAATTGCAATATCTAACTGAAATTCGCGATTTTTGTAAGGGAAAAAATTCAGATTTTCGCCAGAAAATTTTCTTTTTCAGAAAAATTCAATTTAAAAAAAAAGAAAATTTTCGGGCGAAAATTTTCTTTTACATAAAAATTTAGAGACTCTTTCCAATGCTAAAAACAACCGAAAGATATTCATTTTCCACAGTAACAAATGTTCTCCTTAATTTTTCCACTTTTTAAAACTACAGGAAATTAATGAGCCCACCCAAGTTTTACTTTGAGTGTCCGCACTAAGCGCAGTTTTTTTAATATCAACAATTTTTATTGAAAGACTCGCAGGATATTAATTTTAAAAGTGAGATATTTCTTGATTTCTTAGGCACAATACACTTATGTATGTGTTGCCTAAATTAGTATACATACAAAGATAACCTCAATTATATCAAATAACGTTGTAGCTTTTGGGCTTTTTTGTTGCACCTAAAACGTTGAACTTGAGTTCAAGCTGAACTAGAGTTCAGTTCCTATTGTTCTAATGCCACTTTGAACTTGAGTTCCCCGTTGAAACAGTTAAACGTATTTGAAGGGTTGAAGGGGAAAAACTAAATGAGTCCTATTTTTGAAATTTTACAAGGGAACAAAATTAAATGTTAGAACTCTGTATGTTTCATAGGTTATTTATTTGTTTAGAGACTCTTACCAATGCTAAAGCAAACGAGAGGTATTCATTTCCCAAACAAATATTTTCACATGTAATACCACTAGTTGTTTGAAATTTTCGGAAAGACTTTGTTTTTAATGAAAGCTCAGTTGTCTAACAATGAAACGAGATGAAACTGTCTCTGAAAAAGGCACAAGCTCGTAGAGCGAGTGACTTTTTCTGACAATTTCATCGAGTTAAATTTCTTAAGACAACTAAGCTTGAGTGTATAAAAACAGTCTTTCTCGACAAAAATTTCAAACAACGAGTGGTATTCGAATGATTATTTAATGAAATCCAATAACAAAAATCGTCTTTTTTGTTCATGTTGTATGCTCTTAATTTTAAAATACTTGCCAGATCTGCCAGTTAATGTCAATTCGTAGTTGGGGATATTCCAAAGGATATGAATTGTTTCCAAATTATGGTTTGTAACCGCGTTTGTTGGAATTGTTTTTTTTCAAAAATGTATCAATTGTTTGGTCTGTGTTACCTCCGAAGCGATGCATTATAAAATTAATGAATAAATATGACAGGTGACAGATTTACATACGCGATACAAAAAAAATCGATAAGACGAATTTGGAAAGACGATTTTGGAAAGACCACTGCGATAGCGAATGTTTTCACGAAAAGACGGTAATGACAACCAATCACAATCCGTTATTTAAATTTGAATTATATAATCCCCCTAATTTTTCCACTTTTTAAAATTACAGGAAATTAATGAGCCCACCAAAGTTTTACTTTGAGTGTCCGCACTAAGCGCAGTTTTTTAATGTCAACAATTTCTATTGAAAGACTCGCAGGATATTAATTTTAAGGGTGAGATATTTTTTGATTTCTTAGGCATAATACAATTGTGTATGTATTTTAGGTTGCCTATTTATTTTTTATTTTATTTATTTATTTATTTATTCATATTCAACGGGAAACCCCTTTTACAAAAACAAGTTAATGCTTAAATATATCATGTATAAACTATACTAAATTTAAAATACACAATGTAGACAATCTAGATAGTAATGCAATGTATTTGAAATAAATCTAAAACTAAAACTAAATAATTATACTATGCTCACTAAAAAGCAGTTATTTTTTATTGTATTAAACACCGAAATCATGCAAAAAAAAAAAATTAACAACACTAATCAAACAATAAATATGAATTATCGCACAGTTTATCGGCTATTTGTTAAAAACCTCTAAGTGGGTTAGATGATTCTTAAATGTAACTAAATTGGATCCGAATAACGATATAAATTCCGTGTCCAAACTATTAGCAGCTCGCATCATCCTTGCAATGGGATTGTTATGACCATAATTAGATGAAAACGTCCTCAGGCGAAAAATTGGGTTAGACCTAAGACTACGATCATGGCAGGGTACATAGAAGTCAAGCATGGATAAAATCTCTGGACAATCAATCGCTCCGTTTACAATTTTATGTAGATAAATTAAGTCGTTAATTGTGCGACGATCTTCTAGGGTTTTCATTTTTAATTCAGCCATTATATCTGAATAAGAGCCAAGTGAATGGTATTTAACCAACTTGTACTCCATCGTACGAAAGAACTTCTTTTGTATGGTTTCTAATCTGTTGGTGAGACCCGATGTATGCGGTGACCAAATTATTGATGCGTATTCCAAGTTAGAACGAACCATAGAACAATATAAAGTTTTCAAACACGATGGACTCAGAATTCTACATACTCTCCACACGAAACCCCACATCTTTAATGATTTGTTGCATATATTAGTTATATGAGATATAAAAGATAACTTGCTATCGAAAATAACACCCAAATCTTTCATTTCATTCACTTCGGGAATGATGTTTTGACCAATTCTATAAGAATAATTAATAACTGAATGCTTCCGAGAGAATGAAATTTTCGTACACTTATTAATATTTAAATAAAGCTTGTTATTCAAGTACCAGTCATGAATTTTATCCAAATCTTCTTGTAAATATTTACAGTCTTCTAAGGTGTTAATAATTCTAAATATTTTTATATCATCTGCATATAAAAGTATTTCGCTATTGCAAATGCTTCGTTCAATATCATTAATGAATAATAAAAACAAAATTGGCCCCAAATGTGTGCCTTGTGGGACCCCCGAAGTAACAGATATAGGTTTTGATATAAAGTTATTGATTTTTACCATTTGTGTTCTATTATTCAAAAAATCAGCGAGCCATCCAATCGTAAGTGCATTAAACCCAAGTAATACTAATTTCTCTAATAAGATAGAGTGATCTACTCTATCAAAAGCCTTCGAAAAATCTAGATAAATGGAATCTACTTGATAGTTATCATAAAAAGCGTTAACTAAGTATTGGTGGTAACATAGCAAATTTGTGGCTGTCGATCGATTGGATATAAAGCCATGTTGTTTATTAGAGAGAACGGATTTAGCCATCCAGTAAATCTGATTGCAAACCAATTTATCTAGAATTTTTGAAATAGGAGACTGAAGGCAAACACCTCTATAATTAGAAATCATATTACGATCACCAGATTTATAAATTGGGTTAATAAAGCTCATCTTCCACATTGATGGAAATACTCCAGAAGATAAAGATTTAGAAAAAAATATCATATAAGGGGCTACAAAGTGAATAAATGCAATTTAACAGAATATAAGTTGAGATTCCATCAGGACCTGGGGCCTTGCTTACTTTCAGATGTAAGATTTCATTAAATATATCTTCCATAGATAATGAAAGAGTGCTGCTACCAATTGCGTATTTCGAAGGTGAATTAATATTATTTGAACTATTATCCGTCGCATAGACTGTAGTAAAATAATCAGCAAACAAATCAGCGATCTGTTTAACATCGGATTCTTTTCTAGAATCCAAATGCATTAATTTTGGTATACCGTTATCATTTTTTAAGTCCTTAACATAATTCCAAAAGTATTTAGGATTGGAATTGAGCTTTGATTCAACATTAGCTATGTAGTTATGGTATAAATTATTTGACAGTGTTTTACATTGGCTGCGTATTGACTTAAAAACTCCATAGTCGTCATAGTTACCAGTTTGTTTCGATTTTATATGAGCTGCTTTTTTCTTATTTACGAGAACTTTTAGTTCCTGTGACATCCATTTAGGATACTTATTGTAACTATTGTTATATACTCTTTGAGGTACAAATGTATTAATGCCCTCATTAATAATTTTATAAAAAAACTCCACCAAGTCATTAACATTTGCATTTTTGACATTTGATAACCATTCATTTTTATTAAATGCATTATTGTAGAATGCATTTAATAAATTAAAATCGGCTAAATGATACATATAAACTTTACTCTCAGATTGTAATACATTGACACCGTCAAAGAATATAGAAATATCGTAAGCCGAGTGGTGCTGTGATACATTTGATATTAAATTTTCAGAAAGTGTTACAACAGGACTAACAATATTAGAAAAATATAAATCGAGAAATATATTTCTGGAGTTAGGTATTGTATTAATTTGCTTAAAATTGAGAAAGTTAAACGTGTCTAGAATGATTTGAGATTTTGAATCTATATGACAACTGTCTACTAAATTATTATTACTCCAATTAATGTTTGGGAGATTATAATCTCCACAAATTAAATATTGACTGTTATAATATTTTTCAACTAGATTTTCTATAATTCTACAATGGTATGAATGGTATAGACACCCCCAATAATATAGTTAGACTTATTGATTGATAATAACACGAATAAATGTTCAATAGAATTATCACTTAAAATAACCGAAGATGTAAAGCAACGTTTGATGGCAATTAAAATACCACCACCCATTTTGTCACCCCTAATACTACGTTCGACTCTATATACATTATAGTTTGTTAACTGTAGTTCGTTATTAGATATGTCCTCGAACAGCCATGTTTCGGTCAAGATAATTATGTCATAATCATTGTTATTAATAGATAACATAACATTTTTAAGTTTGCTACGTATCCCCCCACAATTTTGGTAATAAGCCACTAGTTTTTTAGTTCTGAATTCGAGGTCCGAGAGATTGGTGTTTGACTAGAAGTAACAAATGGGACACCCTTGTTATATTTTATTGTTAGGTTTAATTCACCATTAGATTTACGCATGTCCAGTTCCTCTTGTATCTATATTAGTATACATACGAAGATAACCTCAATTATGTCAAATAACGCTGTAGCTTTTGAGCCCAGTTGCACCAAAAACGTTGAACTTGAGTTTAAGCTGAACTAGAGTTCAGTCCCTATTGTTCTAATGTCACTTTGAACTTGACTTCCGAGTTGAAACAGTTAAACGTATTGAAAGGATTGAAGGGGAAAACCAAATGAGTCCTATTTCTGAAATGTTACAAGGGAACAAAATAAAATGTTACAAATCTGTATGTTTCATAGGTTATTTTTTTTTGTCATGATAAGCTGGTGAACCATTTGTTTGTTTCCCGTTAAGGTTGCATAGGTGAAAATACTTTTTTCAAGCTAAAGTTCGTCCGAGGATGCAAACAATATCTAGTTGTCTTCATTGCCATTCCGACATCTCTTAACTCCCTAAACACAACGTTAAAGCAAGCATAAAATATATGACGTTTTGTTGGTAATAGCCCACAGCGTTGCCGCTTCATCACATTATTTTCAGCTGTTGGACGTGAACCAGAAGACATCCTACCACTCGTGATAAATCCAGGCGGACTCCGAGTCCGAGCAAGAGTGAATCCTAATAAATATATTGTAATAATAATAAAACTTAAATTAAGAAAAAACTTTGATTAACCTTCCTTTATATCGAACATTCTAACAAAAGAAACATAACTTTCAAATAGACCCTTGTGGTATTGTTATTATTGCAGGGGGAAGGGTCCGAATCATAGTCGCATCATAATAATGCTAATTAATAATAATAATAATAATAAACTTTATTTTCAATTCTTAAAGTACATTCTGCGAATACAATACAAATATAAAACAATAATAATAAAACAAGAATGAAACTCTAAATAATTGGAAAACCATAAGGCGAGATTCAGTTTAGCATGAAAATGCTAAGCTGGTCTTCCATCTAAACCTTAGTACTGAAATTTCAATGCACATTCAAATTCATATTAATAAATGGCAGTCTTGTGTTATTTGGTGTGGATCTGGGCCCTCTTCTTGCTACGCCACTACAGCTAAACCATAATTCACCACTTTTTAACCATTTATAACTCAACGTTAGGCATTTAGCACATAACGTTTTCGAACGAGTTTTTAGATTATCCTGAATGTTTACACGTTCTCTTGGCAACAATGCGGGGACTTTAAACCCTTTAACATATTGCCTGGATTCTTGGATATACTATACACAATGGCGCCAAAAACAATTTCGGAATTTCTTGGACTCATTTGGTTTTTTCTCTTAACCCTTCATTTGGTGCAAGTAGCCCTAAGTCTGTACGTTACATGAACTAGTGAAGCACTGTTTGCACTAAATCTATCCTTTGCATGAACTGGACATCTGTAATTGTCAATATGAAGTTATACTAACTTTATTCGTATTTATTTGTTTATTAATGCAAATACAGTAGGTGCAGTTTAGGCAAGTCAGAAGAAATTAAACATAAAAACGTACAAGAATTACAAGCACGTTTTGATTAGAGGAAAATTGTTAATTGTAGATGATAATTGATACTTAAAGTTGAATTGGTATTAATTCTTAAATCTTGGAGGCGTTCACTTCGTGGAACATTTTCAATTTTGATATATAAAAAACACTTAATGTTTTTATACCACGTTTATTATAAAAGTGGTATAAAAAATTTAAATTTTAAAATTACCTTTAAAAAAGGTAAGTGTTGAAATGGTATTGTCACAAACGAGCTCCCAGTTTAACTTAGTGCAGTACAAATGAACAATCATTCTGTAATTATTAAATGCTGTTCATATTTCGATATAGTCTTCTAATTTTTGTGTAATTCTTGTTTGTAAAACTCTTATGTTTAATTAAAATGATCAAGCCTTTCATGTGGTACAGTACGCTGTTAATATTTTATTATCATTTTCGGTGTGTAATTCAATATTTCTTTTTGTACTAGGTTTTGTACACGCTAAATCATTACAATTATTATAATATATAAAATTACGAAAAAACTATTCGTGAAAATGCAAACAGTGTCTTAATTAATAAGACAATTTAAGACGATAAATATCCATTGAAACAACTACTTCCCGTGCAAATACACCTCCGGATATTGAATTATACAATAAAATATTTAAAATCTTATTAAATTTGATGGCCTAAGACATTAGTTTCAATCTAAGTCCTTTCACTTCTAATTTGTTGCTATCTCTCCTTTCATTTTAAATTGTATTGTTAGTTGGTTTGAAGAGAATTTGACCTAAACGTTACATATACTTTAATAGAGCGTTATAACAAATCAAATAAAATAAGATTTTAAATATTTCATTGTATAATTCAATATCCGGAGGTGTATTTGCACGGGAAGTAGTTGTTTCAATGGATATTTATCGTCTTAAATTGTCTTATTAATTAAGACACTGTTTGCATTTTCACGAATAGTTTTTTCGTAATTTTATATATTATGTTTAAAGTGTGCAAACTATAAGAAGCGTAAGCTTATTTTCTCGAATTCAAATAGTTTTGAATTTGAATTTATCTTGTTTACAATTATTGTTTTAATTGAAGTTAATTTTAAGTTTCTCTGTAAAAGAATCTTTGTATCTGTTGAGAAATAAATAAATTTCTTATGAACTTCCAGTCTCATATAAGTTTTGAATCATCCAGCTTTTAATTTATATTTTCGATTATTGTAATTTTTAGCAAGAGTTAAAAGATTAATTGAATTCTAAGTATTTATTTTACACAAGTAGAAACATGAGAACGGTACGGGGGATAAACAAGTGGGGAGATCGAGATAATGCGAATTTTTAGCACGTGGGAAACTCTTTTGGAAAAAACATCTTGCAGGGAGGAATCATAAAAGAATGGATGATGGATGGACAAATTACTGCCCGAACGGAGGGGAAAGATAAACGTCAACAATAACAAAAACATTGGAACTTATTTTTGCTGAGCTGAATAATGAGGGGGGAAAACCGCAAAAGTTCCATTTTTGCTCGTGTTGAATTGATGAAGAAATTCACTTTTATGTTAATTAATTACGCAAAATTATTCAAACTAAATTTTATTAAAAAAAGAAGGTTTTATTCTATTATGTTTAAATTCTGATAACAATTTTAATCAATCAATATCAAGAAGTGTATCAATATTTCACACCACTTTATTTTGATATTTCTACCACTTGAGTTTCGACAGATTTAGTGTCATTTTCAAGTTTGAAAAATGTACAATGTTTCTATGACTAAAAAGTATTAAATAGTGGTGAATACAAGACAACCGTTTGTTCGTTAATAAATTTTACACGTTTACATTGATACACTTCTCAATATTAATTAAATAATATGGATTACCACGTAGTAACGCTCAATACTATACAAATATTAACATAATTGTAATGAAAGGCTAAATTAATTGATGTTTAAGTATTTGATAGTTCTACATATACAGGCATTTTTTTATTTAAGTATACATATCTCGATGCATACTCTGTAAATGTTCAGGTATTTGTTGTTTCTATAAAAGTGTTCAATTTGAAACTTCTAACGAGTGTTTCCACTCCCGGGCTAAGCATGAAGTAAAATTTCGAGTTTAAAAAAGCCTGAAAATTTGGTTTGGCCGCTCCGCGAAGCGGAGCGGCCAAACCAAATTTTCAGGCTTTTCTAAACTCGAAAGTTTACTTCATGCGCCACGCGTATAAAACACTGGTTGTAAGTGAAGTTCAAACTATACTCCTTTAGCATACTGCTTTAGTAAGATATTGTAAACTTTACAACATTTTAGTGTTTTGTACCCGTGGCGCATGAAGTAAAATTTCGAGTTTAGAAAAGCCTGAAAATTTGGTTTGGCCGCTCCGCTTCGCGGAGCGACCAAACCAATTTTTTAGTAAGATATTGTAAACTTTACAACATTTTAGTGTTTTGTACCCGTGGCGCATGAAGTAAAATTTCGAGTTTCTAAACTCGAAATTTTACTTCATGCTTAACCTGGGAGTGGAAAACACTCGTTTAAAGCTTTAAATTGAACTCTTTTAAAATAAAACAACGAATATCTGAATTGAATTTGTGTTCAGCATTCCGCCACCAGATTCCCACAGACGCGTTTCGGACTTCAAGGTCCTCTTCAGTGTGGTCCCGACCTAGCGTTGAGGAATACCGAACATTTCTGAACATTTTAAGCCAATATGTGAAAACTATTAATGGATTTCAATAGCTAACGTTTCACAAACAGAGTTTAGCTCGTTCGTGGACGAAACAGTGACCTGTATATGCACTTTGTACACCGTGTCACTGACGATGCCACTATGGAGCATTAGATGGCGTTAGCTATTGAAATCAATTAATAGTTAACGAATATCTGAATATTTTCAGCAAATACGCTGTAATTGGAATGTATGCCTAAAAGAAGAACTGTGTATTTGACTTGACATTTTAAAAATTTATGAATAAAAATTCAAATGAATGAAGTTTGAAAATGAATAAAATTTGTACATATAAAAAAAACAAACAAATACAATCATCACGTCATTGTGTGTGAGAGAGAGAGAGAGAAAGAGGGAGTTGAATAAACGAAATTTAGCAACGAGCGTACATCTGTTTGGCGCGGGCTTTTCTCGCCGAGATCCATTATTTATGACGTATTATTTTAGATTATTTTGCTTGCGCACAGGTGGCAGGTCTCAACATAGAATATCGTTGGGATTTCCACTGCCAATTTTAATTCAGCACGATAAATTCGCGCCGTCGCGTATTTATCGAAACTCTATTTAATTCAACCCCTCTCCCTGAACCGCAGAAAAAAAAACAACAACTGATTGACATTAACAATAATAAAATTCGGCTTGCACACAGTTTCCAGGAGAGGTACAAAAACATAATCACAATCAATATTAGTAGTAGTAGTAGTAGTAGTAGTAGTAGTAGTAGTAGTAGTAGTTTATTCATGTTAAGTGCATAATCAGCTTACATTCGTCAAGTGTGTATAATAAAACATAAAAAGTAGAATTATAAATAATTAGCGGCACCGATCACATGACTATATTAGAATTTTAAAAACTCACCTACTTTTAAAGGCAAAACATAAATAATTTAAAAAAAAAGGGAAAAATTGAGCATGCACACACTTTTGAAAAGCGATCTTATTGCAGGTCTTCTGCATATGCCAGCAATATCCCCGAAGGGCTCCAGCTGACGGATCCGGAGCCCGGATTCGCAATGCCTCTCCGACACATGTGCCCAATGGTAATGGAGTCTGCCTTCAACGTGTTCATTATTACATTTTTAATGCGATCAATATGCTTTCTTTTATTGCTCGACTCCTTTTTTTGTTTCCCCCTGCACATTCCAGACACTCTCGTGTTCATAAAAGCCTCGCGCACCAGACGTACACTAATGTTAATAACAAGTGTTTAATATAAATAAGGGAAGATTATTCTTGAAAGAAAATTTTATGCGATTTATACCATATGAACAAAAATTATTTAGATAAGGGGTAGCCTTGGAATTCTGAACGTACCTCGCACTTTCAAGATTTCCATTGCGAAAATAACATTAAATGATGAATACTTATGTAATTGCGAGAAATCCATAAGCGATTCATCATTGAATCTTATTTTCGGAATAAACATTTTGAAAATGCGATGGTACCTGTGGCCATAAAATGTTGGAAAAAATCGAAAATTAGGTAATGTCAAATATAACCAAATTTGTACCGGTTGTCAGGTTTTTTAAAGAAAGGTTATATACAGGGTCGCTACAAAGTATGGAAACACGGCTCTCACGTGAAAACGGCTAAAAACAGAACCACCGAAATTGGGATTTCTAAATGAGATATTTTCTTGAACAATTTGGCGTGAAAAAATCAAAAATAATTCTCAGGATTTTCACATACGGACGTCATCTTGAATTTTTTTAAATGGAATTTGATTTTTTTATTTTACAACTTTTATAGACCTTATAATTCTGATTACAACCATATACCTTTTTTTAAAAATACTTGTCTTTTCATCGATAAACCGGACTTTGAAAAGTATGGAAACAGCGAAATATTTTGAGAACGGTTTATCGGAATGTCCTGAAATTTTGCAAAGGTTTAGAGTACGTTAAGGCCTTCAACTTGCATTTTTTATTTTTTCATATTCATTTGTTTTGTAAATATTCTATTTTTGGTCGAAACTTAAAAATAAAAATTAACAATTTCAACTTAAAAAAATAATTGCCTTTGAAAACAGTTTTCATTAGCCTGTCAAACTTGTAAAAAACATTAGTAAGTAACTGGTTGTTGCAAAAATGCCACATTTGAGTGAAACGGATCGCATAGAGATTCTCATGATGATTGGGTGTGGGGATAGAAAACGAAGCTTTGCCGAAGCTGCTAATCTTTTCAACGTAAATCATCCAGATCGAGCACCTATTTTCAGGTCAGTTGCATTTAAAACATGGAATAGGTTTAATGAAACTGGAACTGTTAAAAATCGTCCACAAGTTGGACGACCAAAAACTGTTACAAATGAAGAAAATTCATTTAATCTTATGATAGATGTAGTTGAAAATCCAAAAACTTCGGTGCAGCAATTGGCTTTTAATAACAACATGAGCAGGAGATCAGTTCAAAAAATAATGAAAATTGAAAAGTATCATCCCTACAAAATTCAGCTGCTACAAGAATTGAATGAAGATGACTTTGATCGCAGAATTGAATTTTGCGAAACAATGATGAATAGGATAAACCAGGACGCCAATTTTATTAACCGTGTGCTCTTTTCCAATGAATCAACTTTCTGCTTAAATGGACAAGTTAACCGCCATAACTGTAGATACTGGTCAAACAAAAATCCACATTGGATGGAGCAGATTCATACGCAGCGTCCACAAAAAATTAATGTTTGGTGTTGTATAATTGGGCAGCATATTATCGGCCCTTTTGTTATTAATGGCAATTTGACATCTGAAACATATTTACAGCTTTTGCAAGAACAGGTTGTTCCCAGACTTAGACAAATATTCCCAAATTATGAAACTCAGGCTAATCCAGCTGAAAACATATGGTTTTAGCAAGACGGAGCACCAGCTCATTTCGAACTAATAGTACTAATAGTACGTGAATATTTAGACGTAACTTTTCCCGGCAAATGGATAGGCAGGAGAGGAACAATTGAATGGCCTGCTAGGTCGCCCGATTTAACTCCACTTCATTTTTTCCTGTGGGGACATTTTAAAAATCGAGTTTATAACAACAGGCCACACAATATACAAGAATTAGAAGAACGCATAAGAACCGAAATTGCAAATATTCGTCCTAATATTTTAACTAGTTCATTACAACACTTTGTCCAGCGTATTCATTACTGCCAAGAAGTTAATGGAGAGCACTTTGAACATATATTGTAAAATAAAAAATCATTTATTGTTTAATATTTTATATTTTCATTTGACTGTTTAATATTTTTTTAAGTTTTGATCAAAAATAGAACATGCATTTGTGGTATTGCAGCATTTAGAAAAAGTACTCGTTTGGCTGTTTCCATACTTTTCAAAGTCTGGTTTATCGATGAAAAGACAAGTATTTTTAAAAAAAGGTATATGGTTGTAATCAGAATTATAAGGTCTATAAAAGTTGTAAAATAAAAAAAATCGAATTGCATTTAAAAAAATTCAAGATGGCGTCCGTATGTGAAAATCCTGAGAATCATTTTTGATTTTTTCACGCCAAATTGTTCAAGAAAATATCCCATTTAGAAATCCCAATTTTGGTGGTTCTGTTTTTAGCCGTTTTCACGTGAGAGCCGTGTTTCCATACTTTGTAGCGACCCTGTATAATATAGAGTGACAATAAAAATTTGTAAATGAGAGGAAAAGAAAGAGATTTTCAGTTTTGACACATCAAATGACAATTACCTGTCAAGTATAAAGTTTAACACACACTAAACAAATCTTACGTGTCCCAGCATTTTGTTTTCACCGATGGTACGTTCAGAGTTCCAAATCCACCCTTTATCTAAATAATATTTGTTCATATCGTATTAATAAAATAGTGAATTGAATACTCTATTTATCTAAATTCGTGTTATTCTAATTAAATATGATGTTTTAATGTGTTTTTTTAATTTAACTTTAAATCAGAGTTTTATACGCGTGGCGCATGAAGTAAAATTTCGAGTTTAGAAAAGCCTGAAAATTTGGATTTGCCGGGGCGCGACTCGCTTCGCTCGCGCCCCGGCAAATCCAAATTTTCAGGCTTTTCTAAACTCGAAATTTTACTTCATGCTTAGTCTGGGAGTGGAAAACACTCTTAAGGATCATTTTAAATGCTTGTATAGAAAATACAAAAAGAAAAGAAATATCTATGGAATTTAGCAATTTATTAAGTATTTTATTTGATTCATTAATTAGTTTCTGTAAATAATATTAGACATAAATGTTCTAAGCTCACTGTTTTTTAAACTATAACTTACAATTAATCTATTTCAAATTTAAATTCCAAAAATAAATAATTCCATGCTAAAATTGCCATAAATAATGAAATATTATTTTATTAATGTAGACTCATAGGTATAATTCTCTTTCATATTTATTTATTTCATTTGATCCTAAAAAAAAATTGAAAAGTTTTCTTGCTAAGAAAAGTATTCTATCGAGTTAGTTAAATTTAATTCTCAATTGTTTTCAAAATTATTAATCAAAAACAAACAAAAGTAAATAACACATTTTTGGGGACCCCGGTTTTTAGGGGGTAGAAGCTCTGTCTCCTAACCCAGGGGTCGCGGGTTCGAGTCCCTTCGGGTGGGGTAATTTTAAAATACAAAATGATTTCACCTGGATCCATGGATGTGTGTGAATGTGTTTGTGGGGTCTAAATATAGTAATTTACAAAATACAAAGGTGAAACGGTGAAATGGTTTAAAACCAATATCCAATAAATGTTGTGAAAAGTTTTCAGTCGAGTAAACTTTTTTAACGAAAAAAACATTTTTTATTTTTGTTTGCTATTGAGAGTTACATTATTTGAAACCATCATCTTTCAACTGGTATTTAATTTTATAGGAATATCACCTTTTCGAAAAAAGCTAAGATTTTTGTCTTCTTCGGTGAACAAATTTTATTGAAGTTAAAACAAGAGTAAGAATATTACATTACTTCAAAGCCTTATTGTTTTTACTGATATTACATTTCATAGGAATATTACCTTTTCGAAAAAAGCTAAGATTTTTGTCTTCTTTTGTGAACAAATTTGAATTATTTTTACTGATATTACATATTATAAGAATATCACCTTTTCGAAAAAAGCTAAGATTTTTGTCTTTTTATGTGAACAAATTTTATTAAGGTTAAAACACGAGTAAGAATATTAATAGAATTTATCTGAAAATGTAAGCTTACTTAAAGTTTAAAACAAAGTTTGCATTATTTCAAAGCCTTATTACACAATGTGGCAATAAAATTCTGAATTGAGATCTGGAAACAAAAATTACAAATGTGTGTGAAAGAAAAACTACATCTAATTGTTATTTGCGATATTAGGTAATTTACGGATTTTATCGAGATCTGAAGTTTCTAAAATTAGATATACCGGGTGGTCGATAAAAAACGCCCAACGCCATAACCCTGTTATTCATTGACCGATTTTATTGAACTAAAAACTAAAGTAAATGGCCGTTTAAATACTAAATACTTAACAATGACATCAATATTGATATTTTTATTAATAACTTTGTTGCCAAATCAACATAAGATAATGTCTAATGTAAAAAATTAAAAAAATATAGGCAGCCATTTACTGCCTATAATTTTTTAATTTTTTACATTAGACATTATTTTTCTGAATCCAATAATGCCCAATTTCTTTTTTAGTTAATATTTTTGTCGAAAAAAAAACAAAAATTATGGGCTTCGACATAAAAATAAAAATAAGCAAATTGAGTAAATCGTCAGAAATATACATATCAGGAAATTGATGCAAAAACATCCAAACATGTGTAAAAATTGTTCCTTTTTTAAGTTCATCTAAATTGAAAATTTTTGACTCTATTGTAAAATTATGATCATTAATTCTTTTTAATAATAATTTTAGGTAATTTTGTCACTTTTAATATTTCGCAAACTATATTGGTTTTGTCAATTAAATTCACCTCTTGGTAATGACGTTAGGCCGAAACTAGTAGAAAATGAACCAAAAAATATATAAGTGAAAGAAAACCAAGTGATGTTAATTCAGAAAACCAATATATTTATAACTCAAAAATATTTAAAACTGAACAAAAGTTATAATATTTGCTGCTATGCATGTTTTGCGTTTATAATTATGCGAAAATGCATGTTTTGCGTTTAAAAAGAATCAAGAAAATGTAGAAAAAACTTCACATTTTAAAAATATTCACAAAAATTGCCAAGAAAAGATAAAAATTTATTGTAGCATTAGTAAAAACAAAAGTGATAAACTTAGAGTGAAATTACATTTGCTCATATTTGTGTAATTTATATTTGTTAGTGCTTATCATTTTTGCTTTTATTTAAAAAATCACAAAAAAATCAAAAAATTATAATTTGATATTACTTGTACGAACTTACAGTTGCACAAATTCGACACAAATACCTAACCTAACCTAATCTAACCCAACCCAACCTAATCCAATCCAATCCAACCCAAACCAACCCAACCCAACTCAACCCAACCCAACCCAACCTAACCCAACTTATTTTGACATTTAACATGTTTAGTCGATTATGACATATTTAGACAATTTATGTAACACGTGTGACGCTTTTGACATATTTCGATATTTGACGCGTTTTGTTAATCACACGACATATTTCGCCATTTATTGACATTTAATTTTGACGTTTTTCAAATTTTCTGTTCATTCCGACATTTGCCGTTTCTGTCAAATATGCGAGAGATGTCACATTTGACGTATTTTGACTGAATATGTATATTTCGATTTTCTACAGTTGTTTCACTTTTAACATAATTCGTCGATTTTGAGATATTTCGACGACTCGCATAAAGTCCGAGATATTTCAACATTTTGTTGTTCAATCAGACATATTAAAACATTTTACATAACATTTGACATATTTTAAAATTCTGTCGTTTCAAACAAAATTTCAATATTTCCATTCATTTTTAAAACACTTTTTTTTAGATAAATTCTAGTAATCTAATAAAATTAACAAGTTCTGATCAATTTATAAAAATGTCATTTTATATCGTTAATTTTCATCAATTAATATTATTATTTAAAAATAAAGATTACTACAATTATTATCATAATCTGTTAATTTTTTAATAATTTTTAATTTTATGACATTTTGTGTGACATTCGACATATTTAGTCGGTCTGACATATTTCGACATTTTGTGTGACATTTGGCATATTATCTTCGATTTTAACATATTTAGACATTTTGTGTAACATTTAGTGAATTTCTATAATTATGAAATTTTCAAATATTGTGTGACATTTTTGTAAGATTTGATATATTATATTTACGTGACGTCAATGTAAGCAATAAAAAAATGATTAGTAAATCAATTAATACAAACTTTAATTTTATAAATCCATAAAAATCTCTAAATATTGATAACAATTTATAAACTGACAAAAATCAAGAAATATCTAAAATCTCATGAAAATTTTATAAATAGACAAAAATCTAGAAATATCGAAAATCTCAGCATGCTGAAAATCTTGACGGTCCACTCCCAGACTAAGCATGAAGTAAAATTTCGAGTTTAGAAAAGCCCCGCGTAGAAAATTTGCCGAGGGTCGACAAATTTTCACGGGGCTTTTCTAAACTCGAAATTTTACTTTATGCGCCACGCGTATAAAATACTGAAATACTGTAAAGTTTAAAAAACACCAGCCTTTATTTTGTTCGGTTGGTTGACAAATTGTGTTGAATCTTCTGAGCTGATTATTCACACTAATTCTATTTATAAATTTTAATCAATTTCGACAGCTTTTAGTCAGTTTTGTAGTAGATAATTTCATAAGTTAAATTTTCTAATCATCCGATACATATTTCGAGTGCTAAGCACTCATTATTAATAACAAATCAATGTTAAATAATTATTCATCTTTTGGTTAAAACTTGCCTGCAACAATTTCAAAATCTCAAATGTTTTGGTATCTAGAAGGAGGCCCGGACTCTTTTAATAAAACAACGAATATCTGAAGGTTTCCAGGTATAATTAGGAAATGTATACTTAAAATAGGAACTCCCTGTATGAATAGAAACTAACAGAATTACCCAATTAACATTTAACACCGTAACTTATTTCATTAAAATGTTTGGATCAGTGAGTTTATATAAGTAGTAAATTTAAATATAAAATACTGTGACTGCCTGTGGTAAAAGCAAGCACTTAAAATAGGTACAAAGTAAAAAAATATTCTTGTTTTGCAGTATATTTTTAATCCTGCTTTAATAGTGTATTTTTAATTTTACGATATTTCAGTGATTTAAACGCGTGGCGCATGAAGTAAAATTTCGAGTTTAGAAAAGCCTGAAAATTTGGTTTGGTCGCGTAGCGCTACGCGCTACGCGACCCAACCAAATTTTAAGGCTTTTCCAAACTCAAAATTTTACTTCATGCTTAATCTCAGAGTGAAAACACTCGTTTAAAGCTTCAAATTAAACTATTTAAGAAAAACAACGAATTTCCGGAAATAAAGAGTAGTAAGGGTGAATATTTAATGAATATGATATATGAAAAGGGTGAATAAAAATGTAACACAAAAAAAAACATCCGGAGCAAACTATCCATCTAGACTAAAGCTTACCATCAGCAGTGTGATAGAACCCGTCAAAAGCACGTGCTCTAGAATGGAGAGGGAAAAGCCCTCTCCAATCGTCCAGTACAAATAGATAACGCCCAAACACACACCGTACACATAACACTTATCTAGATTATTGTGACTGTACAGAAACACACACACACATTTACATTCCACACTAAATGTATATAACATCATAATAGACGTGTTAATTAAAATATGAATTCATCGGAAGGGAGTGAGCGCTGAAATATGACGTATCGCACTTTTCAGAATATTTTATAGTTGATTGCGGCCGCGGGACTCTTTTTGTCGAAAAAAAAAATAAAAGCGGCGCGCAAAAAAAACAGACAATCGCATACAGAGCCCGAGCGATTGTTTGTGGCATTGTGATGGTTGTTTCATGTGCTACGATTTTCATATTATGTTGTTCCTCGCGCGTATATGTGTATGCGTGATTTTGACAGATTAATTATTATATTTTTGTTTGTTTGATTTGTATTACCTACGGTAATTTTAGACGTCTGTTAATTACACATCAAATGTTTCGCGTTTTGAAAAATAACGGCCGACCCTTTGTGCCCGCTGCGCCATCTTTGTTTCGGAATTAGTGCACGCACACACATACAAGCACATTGGATTACGCAAAAAATGCGTGCCCGGTGTGTGTGTGTGTGTGTGTAATTGACGTCTGTAAGTGAGGAGATGTGTGGTATTGGCAAGTAAGTGTGCATTGATTTAAACCCACATCATTTTTACGCGCGCCGTTTTTGCCCAAGAGGCACTTTTAATTCTCCCCTAACAATATAAAGGACAAAAAATTAAAAGAATTAACACATTTTAAATGGAGGGATAGGATTTGATTTCTATCGAAAAAATCCAAAAATTTTGCATCAATAGTGGTGAATGCGCCGGGCGCAACGATTTTTTTTTTTGTAGGAATCACTTTGTCGTTGAATTTGTTCAGAATTAAAGTATCTTGTGTAGAAAACAATATACAAGGTGGTACATTTAGAGGTGTCATATATAGCACACTTTTTTATTTGAAGGAATTTTGTTTCGTTGCACTTTTTGTTTCGTGGGGTTTTTGAGCAAAAATTAAACACGATTTACGTTTTGATGCTTTTCGTTTTACTTCTCGATAGTCAATTATAGAATAAACATATTTACAAAGTATTCAACAGATTATCCCCACAGACCAGGGGTTGGTGTGAATTATTGGTTAAAGTGTTTAGAGGGTGGACACTGTTAGATAAGGAGAAGGCTATGAAACGAAAGATAAAAAGGGTATTGGCAACAAGGCCTAAATATTTGGAAATCTCTGCTTAATGTAATTAAACATCTGCATTCCATAACCAACGTATTTACAAAGGAAGATATTTAGACAAATTCCGATGGCCTTAATGGGCTAGTAATAAATGTTTCTAAAAATTAACTGTATTGTTTCGAGTTTACGTGAAGTGATTAATCACAAATAGAAAGACTGTTATTCCTTACTTCACTTTTTATTTTTATGTTAGATGTACATTTTGAGACACAAGGTGCTCATTATCAATAACAAACTGGTAGTTTGGTAGTTTGTTATTGATAATGAGCACCTTGTGTCTCGAAATGTACATCTAACATAAAAATAAAAAGTGAAGTAAGGAATAACAGTCTTTCTATTTGTGTTTCTAAAAATTGTCTTTGACTTTCGCTAAGGACTAGAGAACAAACAACAAAATGCGCTGTATGTTCTGTTTTAAACACGTTTTAAACATGTTTTTAATCGTTAATGTATCAATGAAAAAAACACTTGTTGTTAAAAACACTGTTTGTTTTAATTAAAATAAAAAACACGTTTTTTTAACAACTCTGTGTAATAGTAATTTACGAGCCAAGAGCGGAAAAAAACAAAGCAGTTGCGCCTACGTCAAAAAATGTTCACGCATGAGAATTGTACAATATTTTTTTAAACGAACAAAAAAGTAATAAAAATAAATGGGGTCCGAATACGTGTATCCATTTAGAGGCCCCAAATGACCCAGACAAAATCCGCGTGAAGGTATTTGGACTCCTACACATGTTTTTCAGTCCACAAAGCCGGTTAGAGGCCCAGGTAGGCAAGAGCGCATCATGGAGATTCAAAAACGCTGCCGAAGTTCACCAAAATGAAGTTATGAAATTAATAATATTTTCAAAAAATCCAACATTCCGCCTGCATACTATACGAAAACCAGAATTAAATTTGTACTGCAGAATAATTTCATAAAAGTTAGTGATCTTGAAAATTCGAGAATTTATTTATCACTATGCAGCAGAGCTGGGATTAATCCTCAAAAACAGGATTCGAATCACGAATCTGAATCACCTAATATGATTCGAATTACAAATACTCGAATAAAGGATTCTTAAAAGAAAAATATGACTCGAATCAAAGATTCGAATCCTCTTTTTTGAATTACGGATACAAGTCCTGTAAAAATAAATTTGAATCTATTATTTGGAATCATTACCATTTTTAATATCGTCGTCAGTTTTATTAGCAAAAATGTTCAAAACCTAATTATTTACAGACTAAATATCTGATTAATTATATATTTTATTCAATGATGATATATGTGTTATTGAACTTCAGGATAAATCAGTGTTTTATACGCGTGGCGCATGAAGTAAAATTTCGAGTTAAGAAAAGTCCCGTGAAAATTTTATGTGATTCGAATCAAAGATTCGAATCCTCTTTTTTGAATTACGGATACAAGTCCTTTAAAATTAAATTTGAATCTATTATTTGGAATCATTAACATTTTTAATATCGTCGTCAGTTTTGTTAGCAAAAATGTTCAAAACCTAATTATTTACAGACTATATATTTGATTAATTAATTATTTTATTCAATGATGATATATGTGTTATTGAACTTCAGGATAAATCAGTGTTTTATACACTTGATATGATTCGAATCAAAGATTCGAATCCTCTTTTTTGAATTACGGATACAAGTCCTGTAAAAATAAATTTGAATCTTTTATTTGGAATCATTAACATTTTTAATATCGTCGTCAGTTTTATTAGCAAAAATGTTAAAAACCTAATTATTTACAAATTAAATATCTGATTAATTAATTATTTTATTCAATGATGATATATGTGTTATTGAACTTCAGGATAAATCAGTGTTTTATACGCGTGGCGCATGAAGTAAAATTTCGAGTTTAGAAAAGCCCCGTGAAAATTTGTCTCGGGTCGCTGCGCGACCCTCGACAAATTTTCTACACGGGGCTTTTCTAAACTCGAAATTTTACTTCATGCTTAGTCTGGGAGTGGAAAACACTCTTTAGTTTAAAATACATCACATTGTAGTAAAACATATTGATATTCAAAATATCGGTAATTTTCGATACCAGATATTTTAGGTTTAATAAATACAATTATTTATTGCTGTAAATTATTTTTTAAAAGCCTTCACCTAAGATTGAAAATATTGCCAAGACAAGTTTAATGACGGTTACGAAATTATCAATATTCATCTTTTACAAAACAATAATAATAATATTTAAATGTTATCTACGCGTGGCGCATGAAGTAAAATTTCGAGTTTAGAAAAACCCGAAAATTTGGATTTGTCGGGGCGCTACTCGCTTCTATATATTTATGCTTGAATTATAACATTTTTTTGAAAACTTCTCTTCTGATTTTTGTATTTTATGAACATCCTATATGAGTCTTTATAAAGAGTAAATTGAAAACACAAAAGTTAGTATAGCGTTTCAATTACCATAAGAAATTCTGTATAAATATTGAAAAAAGCATCTACGTAATAACAATAATGTATAACAATTAAAAAAATAAAGTGCAATTAACAATAACAAGAAATTATGATAAAACTAATGCCAAGTGTTATAGAGTATAATTTTATTCAAATATTGAACGCTTCAAAAAATATAGGTTTTATATTTAGTTAATTGTTTATTTGATACAATTTTTATAGAAAATTAAAAAAAAAGTTTTTCCTTCACCCACAATAATGATGTATTCATTTCTAAAAAATCTTTGATAATTTTATAAAAATCTGGTTTCTAGTATTTTTCATGGTTTCAATTAGCTTTTAGATTTGCTAATTTCGTTTAAAATTTCCTAATGTTTATTATATAGTGCTTTCGAAAAGTAATGCATAAATTCATTAAAATCTAAATTATGATGTTTAAAGAAAAATCCACGGACAGGTCGGTTTTAATTCCACGTTTGTTCAAATACCCAAATTACATACATGGTGATTCATGTAAGAGTTGTGACGTCTCGACCATTTTTTTTTAAACGGAAGTTGAAAATTTTTACTATAATCTGTTTAATAACTAGGAGGAGCGTTTTAAATTTCACGCGCCAAAACCTACAACTCTGATTGGCCGAGAGCGCGCCCATTTTACACTATGCTAATTACGTCATTATTAGACGCAACAGCTGACATAACCTTAATTCGAAGTGTTACCGAGTTGCAACTTTGTCTGTTTCGTAACAACCTTTTGTGCGGTGTTTCTTTAGCATAGTTAAAAGTTAGTTTTGTTTATATTGTTGTGATGGATTATGGACCCAGTACAAGCTCGGTGATAATATCACCTTCACCTCCAAAAAAGCGTAAGAAGTTGGATTTGGGTCATTTATATCTGTCTGAAAAACAGTGCATAATAAATATGTATAAGCAGATGATAACAGATGATCCACATATGAAAATGGCTGCTGTTGTATCAGACATTGTTGGTGCAGTAGGTGAGATATCAAATAGCATAAGAATATGCATCAAATAATAAAATGTTTAATTTTTAGGAGTTGTAAATTCCACTGTCTATCGTACCATTAGCGAATATAAGAAATCCGGAGAGATTTGTAGCCCTAAACAGCTTGGAGGACATGTGCATAGTTTCTTCTATAAAAATGAACTGCCAATTTTGACTAAAGTTTTAAAAGAAGTAAACGATCATGCCTTGTATAGTATTATGAAACAAGTCAATTTTAAGTAAGAAAGAGACCAGAGCTGGGCAGGATTCGAATCATTCAGGATTCGAATCCTGGATTCGAATACTTTTAGAGGATTCAAAAGAGGCATTCGAATACTTTAGTTCAACTGGATTCGTGATCCGGATTTGTTACATTTTTTTAAGAGGATTCGTATTCAAGTCCAAATGTGGGTGATTCGAATCCTTATAAAATGATTCGAATCCTTGTAAAAGGATTTGAATACTTACAAAAGGATTTGAATCGTCAAAAATAATTCGAATTTATTGTGAGGAATAACATGACAAATGTTTTTTTGTGTGCTTTTAAATTTCACGTTAAATCACTGGTTTATGCGCGTGGCGCATGACGTAAAATTCCGAGTTTAGAAAAGCCCAGAAAATTTGTGTTCTGAACTCCACTTCAAATCAGTGTTTTGTACGCGTGGCGCATGAAGTAAAATTTCGAGTTACTTTAAACGTAGGATAAAGAAAGCCCGAAGTTTAGAAAAGCCCGAAAATTTGTCTCGGGTCGCTGCGCGACCCTCGACAAATTTTCACGGGGCTTTTCTAAACTCGAAATTTTACTTCATGCTTAGTCTGGGAGTGGAAACGCTCGTTCGAAACTTTTACTGTTTTTTTGTGTGTTTTTAAATTTCACGTTAAATCACTGTTTTATGCGCGTGGCGCATGAGGTAAAATTCCGAGTTTAGAAGACCCCAGAAAATTTGTGTTCTGAACTCCACTTCAAATCAGTGTCTTGTACGCATGGCGCATGAAGTAAAATTTCGAGTTTAGAAAAGCCCGAAAATTAAACTCGAAATTTTACTTCATGCTTAGTCTGGGAGTGGAAACGCTCCTTCGAAACTTTTACGTGTTTTGTAATTTGCCTGCTCATTTTGACACACTTAATAATATATGGCTTTTTCGTTAGTGTTTTGGTCAATTTAAATATAATTCCATGACTTTTCTCTGACTTTTCCGGTTTTAATGATATTCAGTGAATTTTTTATTTATGTAAATTTTAGGCATTAGTCGATTTTATAATAGAGTTCAATTTGAAGTTTAGAACGAGTGTTTCCACTCCCAGGCTAAGCATGAAGTAAAATTTCGAGTTTAGAAAAGCCCCGTGAAAATTTGTCGAGGGTCGCGCAGCGACCCGAGACAAATTTTCGGGCTTTTCTAAACTCGATTTTACTTCATGCGCCACGCGTACAAGACACTGATTTGACACTGATTTGAAGTGGAGTTCAGAAACACACAAATACATCTTGATCCAGAGTAACAGGGAATCAGATATTTAGTCTGTTATCAACGATGTTCAGTGGTAATAATAAATAATTAGGTTTTGAATATTTTTGTTAAAATAACTGGTAACGATATTTATATATTAATGGTTGCAAAAAAATAAAATCAAATTTATTCCTAACGGATTTGTATTCATGATTCGAGAAAAACAGGATTCGAATCTTCGATTCGAATCATATTTATCTCTTACGAATCCTTTATTCGAGTATTCGTGATTCGAATCATATTAGGTGATTCGGATTCGTGATTCGAATCGTTTTAACGAGGATTCGTCTCAGCTCTGATAGAGACACATTAATATATAAATTGCATATTATATTATAAACATAATGTGAATATGTTTTATTTCACAGATATATGGCGAGATGCCGTATAAGCATTTTAATTGAACTGACGATATCGTACGATGGAAAAGAAAATACTTAACCACAATTAAGAAGTACGAAATGAATATTTGATTTTATTTAAAGAGTAATTATGAAATTATTTAAAATTGCCGCCAAATTTATCTAGTGATATTTCTGGTAACTTTTTGTAGTGTAAATTGGGCTTTGGCACTTACTCCTTCTAGTATTAAAACAGAATATAGACATATTTAAAATAGAATTAAGTATAAATGAAATTGCCAATTCTTGGTTGCAGAATACTTCAAACATTAAAAGTGCGATTCTTTTCGCAATCTACAACAAGTTAGTCTTACAAAGACTATACCAAACACTCATTGAAACAACTACTTCCCGGGCTAATACCCCGACGAACATTGAATTATACAACAAGTGTTTGCTGTTACATACAGTAACCTACTGCAAATGTAACAATTTGGGTCAAATTATTCAGGCTATCTATAGACGCGTTTCGAGATTTATCTCTCATCAGTATAGCTTTGCCATTCCCTCTAAACAATTTGACACCTTAGACTGGCGGTCACGTTACCGTTCAAACACCGCCAGTCTAACTGCCAGTCTAAGGTGTCAAATTGTTTAGAGGGAATGGCAAAGCTATACTGTTGAGAAATAAATCTCGAAACGCGTCTATAGATAGCCTGAATAATTTGACCCAAATTGTTACATTTGCAGTAGGTTACTGTATGTAACAGCAAACACTTGTTGTATAATTCAATGTTCGTCGGGGTATTAGCCCGGGAAGTAGTTGTTTCAATGAGTGTTTGATATAGTCTTTGTAAGACTAACTTGTTGTAGATTGCGAAAAGAATCGCACTTTTAATATTTAAAATAGAATTATTTTCCGCATACAATAAGCTATTTACAAGTGTAGCTGGAATAAAAAAATATTCCAGAATAATTTAATGACATTTTATAATGTCAATTTAATAAAAATGGTATTTTAATAGAGAAAACTTATTTATATGCTTAAATATGTATGAAACTAACAATTGAACGAGTTTGTTTTTATTCAAATGTCGTTAGCATAAGTTGACATTTTAAAATGTCAAAGTTATTTTTCTCGATTAATGTATTATTTAACCTATACTTGTAAATAGCTTATTATAAGTAGAAAATTATTCTCTTTTAAATATGTCTGGTAAAAATGTTTAACTTCCGTTTAAAAAAAATGGTCGAGACGTCACAGCTCTTACATGAATCACCCTGTATATCTCTAATTGTTTGATTTGAGTTATGTGGAGTATTTAATCACAATGAAAAAACTGTTTTTATTCCTTACTTCACATTTATTTTTATGTGTTAGATGTACATTTCGAGTGCTAAGCACTCATTATCAATAACTAATGCTCTTACAAACTAGGTGCGCAATTATATATACCTGAACAAAAATGGTGGAAACGGGAAAACCTGAATATAATTACATATGTGTCGCAAGGTTGAATAACATTAAGGGGATTACATTATGGACTGTTGAGGGGATTACGATTTTTCGGGTTTTTCAAGAGATTTAAGAGTGGATTGTCTAACGGGCTTAAATCGAAATTCAATAATTTATCTTTCTGTTTGTGCATTTCTATGGCCTCCAACATATTTAATCGGAAATGTGATGATTGTTTTAGTAATTTAATATTATGTTTCGAAAAAGAATGTCCTGTCTTTAAATTATGGTCAGCTAAAGCGGATTTATCTATGTTTCTATTTTTGACGTGGTATATGTGTTCTTTGAATCTTTTTAACAAATTCCTTTGGGTTTGGCCTATGTAACATTTGTCACACTCATTGCATGCAATTGAATAAATTCCGGACTCTTCTAAGTGGCTCCTTTTTGTATATGTATATGATTTCGGTATTTAACCAAACGCTCAATTAAAAATAAAGATCGACCTGTCGAGGGTTCTTCTTCAGTGTTTATAATTTAGATTTGAATGAAATTATACATTACTTTTTAAAAGCATTGTATAATGAGATTAAATTGCTATAATTTTCTTGTAATTATGAGAGATGTGCTCTAAAAAAAATAATTTTAATTTGTCAAGAAAAAAAATCGGAAATTGAATATACAGGGTGTCCCCGAATGGTCTGTACAACGCTCTACCACATATTCTCTGAAACAAAATAAGACGATTTAACTAAACTTATCTCTATCCAAAAGTGGTTCCTAAGCCATCTACGAGGCCTCAAAGATATAATTTTTTTTCATTATTTTTCAAATATTTTTATTTTGAAATTAGGTAAGAAAACCTAATTTGGCACATTTAATTGCACTTTTTGCGATATGTTTCTTTATCCTACGTTTAAAGTAAGTTGTCAAACTAGGACCATCGACTTCTTAAGATACCTACATCTTTTTATTCAACAGGTCAAATCATAAGGAATACTTTTTTTCTGCAAGATCATTCAATTTTACGTATTTTTTGTCTCTTATAAAATGTTGCTATCCCGGTAAATGGATTGGGAGAGGCAATGACGCACCAGTGCCTTGGCCTCCACGTTCCCCGGATGGACTTTTTTTTGTGGGGAACTATTAAATCTATTGTTTATGGTAAGCCCATAAATACGCACGACGAATACAGAATGCGTTTCAAACAGTTAAAAACCATGTTGGTGTTTTACGTGTCCATTTTAATTTTTTGCGACGTGTAAATTGTTGTATTGCTGAAAATGGCAATCAGTTTGAACATTTGTTGTGAAACTAATAAATTTGTGTTTATTGTTAGGTACCTATCTTTATTTCTACTTTGTTAATTGTTTTGAGAAGCAAAATATTGTTCATAATTTTATTACTTTTTTTTGACAAATAAAAATATTTTTTTGTGGGGAAAATAGCAAAATTTTATAAGAAACAAAAAATACGTAAAATTGAATGATCTTGCAAAAAAAAAAGTAATTCTTATGATTTGGCCTGTTGAATAAAAATATTTAGGTATCTTAAGAAGTCGATGGTTCTAGTTTGACCACTTACTTTAAACGTAGGATAAAGAAACATATCGCAAAAAGTGCATGGTATCAATGTAATTAAATGTGCCAAATTAGGTTTTCTTACCTAAGTCCAAAATAAAAATATTTGAAAAATAATGAAAAAAAATAATATCTTTGAGGCCTCGTAGATGGCTTAGGAACCACTTTTGGATAGAGGTAAGTTTAGTTAAATCGTCTTATTTTGTTTCAGAGAATATGTGGTAGAGCGTTGTATAGACCATTCGGGAACACCCTGTATACCGAGAACTGGACTGAACAGGTGCGCCTTGAAAATTCGAGAATAAAATTACAAAATTGAAAATTTGTAAAGAACTTATTAGTGTTATTTTAAACAAAAGACACATCTATGAATAATATAATGTTGAAGATGTTAGAAACACGAAATTGTCTTTGAAAGTTTAGTAAAGTTCGTTGATTGTAAGTTAAGAATAATACAAAATATAATATAAATCGTATCTAAAGTCAGGTTTATTTCTATCTAATCATGCATTTTAGTACTTTTCGTTTTATACGTTGACAACCGAGCAATCTCGATGGAGTGTGGAGTAAATGGGGGTTTAGTGTCAATGGTGTTAGTACACCACTGACACTAAAACCCCATTCGCTCCACACAATTTTGCAAAATATACACTAGGAAGACGGATAGAGATAAACTCGCCTTTAATTGTTTATTACAAAAACCAGACTTGTAGAAACATTTCAAATCTGTTGGTTATTTATTTAAGAATTTCTTTACAAACTGAAAATAATTAAAAATAATAAGTATCGGATTCTACAACTGAAATTACTTCAAAAGAATTGCTACTTAAAAGTATACCCAAAAATAACAATTTTGTTAATTGAATTATGTTTTAATATAAACATCTTACACATGACAAGAAAGCACGGTAACTAAGTGTAAAACTATTTTTTTCTATTAAGTACACATACAGATTGCCCCAGGATAGGCGAAACACTTTTCTATTTTCAACTTTACGAGAAAATATTATTCTATATAAAATCATCTAGATGTTTTTACAACGTTATGAGGATTCAAATCCTTTTATAAGGATTCGAATCACCTACGTCTGGATTCGAATACGAATCCTTTTAAAAAAGTGTTACGAATCCAGATCACGAATCCGTTTTTAGTAAAGTATTCGAATACCTCTTTTAAATCCTCTAAAAGAATTCGAATCCTGAATGATTCGAATCCTGCCCAGCTCTGCTATGCAGTAATTGCAACTACATGTATATTGGACAAACTAAATGAAATTTAAAAACAAGGTTTAAAGAGCACATTTACCATAATTTAAAATCCTGATAAATCTACGATAGCTCATCATACATTAAGTACAGGACTGACATTTATTATAAATATCTGAAATTATTAAAACAAACTAAGCATTTTCAATTAAACATGTTTAAACGCAAATTAAATGCACTAAAAAGAAATAACCTTCTAAATATTGATTTAAGTTCTTTAAACAATACATTCATTAACTTAATTCTATAAACTTGCTTTGTTTACGTAAATATTTATATTTATTGACAAACATGTCATTTTGTCAATCTGTTAAAAAAGGGTACATTGTGTAGGAGGCTAACTGTACTAACTGTAACTGTATAGTATACTCGCATATCCCGAAGAAATTGGCACAAATTTTGAAGATTAGAGGAATAACTACTACTAATTTACAGAAAACCTTTCACGTAACTCAAAAACAATATCTTTAACTATTGCTTTATTTTACTTTATGGAGTTTAGGCTAACCAACATCTGGTCAACATATGTTCCCCCTAAATTTTGAATTCCGCGCCTAAAAATGTCACCAGATTCCGCCATTTTAGGTTTACATTTTAGTAAACCAGGCTTCTAGTTACATTTTTCTTAAAATTTATAAAATATAAGTACCTCTAACTCATTTGTTTTAAAGTTATAAGAAAACTATAAACACTTTCTTATTGCAACTTTTTAGGACTAATAAAATCAAAAATCATCTCCATATGCGCTCATAAGAAAAATAAGTGTAAGAAAACAAAAACGAAATATCCGTAATACTAAACACGTATGTTATTTTAATAAGCGTTATTTTAAAGTTGCTATAAGAAAGTTTTCACAATTTGGTAATAACTTTAAAATGAAATTAGTGTTTTATAAAAGCGATTTTTTTTCAAATTCCGGTTACAGAGCGAAAATGGTTAGAGATCATTTCACCATTGATTAAAACATAAAAAAGTGACGCGAAAACGGTTTTTCAATAGTTCCTCCAGTAAATAAGTTTTCCATATGTAGCACCTCGAAAATGCACTACCCTTTACTTTCTTATACAGCCATAAAAAAACTGTTATAATTAAAAAAACAGCTTATTAGTCGTTTTTATAAGCGTTTATCTAAACATTCAGGGAATTTTTCATTTAAGTATCCCGATTTATACGGTGTATTAGTTCAGGCATTCGTTGTTTTTGAAAATCGTTCAATTTAAAGCTTCTAACGAGTGTTTCCACTCCCAGATTAAGCATGAAGTAAAATTTCGAGTTTAGAAAAGCCTGAAAATTTGGTTTGATCGCGTAGCGAAGTGGAGCGATCAAACCAAATTTTCAGGCTGTTCTAAACTCGAAATTTTACTTCATGCGCCACCCGTATAAAACACTGATATTACGTGAAAAATTTGGTTCGACTGCTTTGACAGCATATAAAACTGTCAAACGAGTCGAACCAAATTTTCGGGCTTTTCTAATCTCGTTTCTTTTCTTCTGCAATATTGTGAAGTTTAAAATGTATTTTTAAATCAGTATGCTAAAAACAGTATATTTTGAAGTTCTGTTGTATACGCGCATGTAGTAAAATTTTGAGTTAAGAAAAAAAAAATTCGCGCCAGAAAATCCATATTTTCGTGCTTTTCTAAGCTCAAAGTATTTACCTCATAGAAAAGGCGTGTAGTTAATTTTATTCTACGCCAATAATTACTTTGAAGAGCCAAGTATGTTGATGATTTTATCAATTTTTACAAATGGTTTTGAATTTTAGTGATATTCCATCGTTTAAATAATTTTCAATTGTATTTTGTATTGTGGAGGTTTCTACTTCGTTCTACATGTTATTTAACCAATAAAACACTTTAAACTTTGTACAACACTTATTTATTTTTCGTGACTGCAGTTTCAGCAACTTTAGCTTACCATTATCAAACGTATAGTTTGATAATGACAAGCTAAAGTTGCCGAAACTGCAGTCACGAAAAATAAATAAGTGTTATACAAGCAAACTTTCAATCCCTCTGCATTTTAATGATGCTTCTCTTGGATTATTCAAAATATTTTGGCAGTATTCCTCGTGCCTTATTTTCAATCACTCTGTGTTTAATTGATATTACCCTCTCTTGATTTATATTATTTGTAAGTGCGTGCATATTTCCATCATTAGTTTATGCAAATGAAGGTGGCTGGGAAATGTAAAGGCAGGAACGTGCCAGGAACGGGTTTGGCAACTTACATATTTACACGGGCGCGTTATATCGGATATTTAAGTGCGCCCCTGGAGTGAGGGAGGAATACCCGGTGTATTATTAGTAATCGCACGATATCAGCTATCTGCCCTCCGCAGTGTGGACCTTGTCGCGTTCTGCGTCACTTTTTAGACCCCTTCAAGAACTGTCTGTCACCGAAAGCACGTGCAGTTAACCACAAAGTTTCATCAACATAAACTCAAAGGCGTAATTTTTCTATGACTAAAAGTACATGCAATTACCACCAAGTTATTTTTAATCTCTCATAATACATAAACACTTAGGTACTTCAATTAATTCTTAAATAAAAATTACACTTTTGAGTTAACGTTGATGGAAACTTAAACTCGTAATTTTTATTTTAAAATTAATTGAAATATCTGAAGTGTTTATGTAATTTAAGAGCTTAAAAATTAATCAGTTTAACGAAAGCGTCGAGTTTAATTACAAGCGATATTGGTTTCGATCGCTTATACGTATATATCGGTAGATATTTAGAGGCGAAGGTGTCAATACCATTCGGCATATCGGCTATCGGGACTGAGGTGATTGTTTGACCGCCACGCCCCCAATTGTGCGGTGGCCGGGTATGGAATTAACGAGTCAAGTGCACTCGCGTGTCTATCACCTACACTATAGATTGCCTCGTCAGACTACGCCATACAACACTGTTATTCCATTGTTCCGTTTCCATGACGAAACAAAAAAACAACCAGTATTGGCAGCTAACTACCGAATTATTATATGTATATGTTAACATACACATAAACATTCGACGTGTCAAACGCACACATGTGCATTTCGATAATTAATTTTCGATTTTTTTTCATCAAAATATATAAACAGTAAACAGAATAAGTGCTTAACACTTTGATAAACAAATATTCAAAGCTCGAGTGCAGAGGCAGAGAACATTGGTGGTACATCTAATTTAAGCTCAAGTGAAATAAACGGAACTAGGTTAGTTTAGATCAGCGTTTCTCAAAGTGTGCTCCGCGGAGCCCTGGGGTTCCGCGAGCTACTCCAAAGGGCTCCGTGAAATATAAATTGAAATCCGCTAAAAATTAATATATATTAATAAAAAATGAACTAAAAAATTTAGATTATAGAATTTTTTTAAGATTTTTAGCGGTTGAGAAACACTGTCCTAAAGTGTGAAGCGTGTGTGAGTGTGTGCGCGTTGCTAACTTGAGTGGCTTTGAGTCAGCCGCGGTCATCACGCGGTCTGCCGCGTGGCCGTTTGCAAACAGCTTTTTCTTAGGTTTAATTTGCATCAGTTTGCTCGCTCTGCGCTGTCGCATATCGCGTGACTATTTGACGTGTATTGGGTTGTCTACCTACACTGTTGTCTTCGTTCGTTCTTGCGTTCGCCTTTAAGAAAGTTACCGTGTATATACATTATAAAGCGAATTTTTAATTATTTTTTTAATCTGCAAGTTATTAAGGATAGATCATTGGCTTATCAAAGGAACAGCAAAAGTTGCAGGATCTCAACAATCACTTGGACCGCCTACATCCGAAAACATTGAAACTGAAACAACAGTGGATACTTGCATAAATCCAGAAAAAGAGATATCTGCTGCCACTACGAGCATATTACGTGAACCCGCCACTAAGAAAAGGAAATATGATGAAAGCTACCTGTCTCTTGGTTTTGTAGATGCTAATAATGTGCCTCAATGTGTCTTATGCAGCAAGCTTTTTCAAAATAGTTCTATGGTACCCGCTAAAATGCGTCGCCATTTGGAAACCGTACATCCAGAGTTTAAACATAAGAAAGTTGATTATTTTATGCGTAGGCGTGATGAACTCTTAAAGCGACAAAACCTAATTGTTTCATCTTTTAAAACTGGCAATGAGAAGGCCACTGAAGCATCATACATTGTCAGTTATCGTATTGCACTGGCAGGCGAAGCTCATACAATAGCTGAGATATTGATCAAGCCTTGTGCAGTCGATATCGCTAAATGTATGCTTCATGAAAGGTTGGCAAAAGAAATAACTAATGTGCCACTATCCAATGACACGGTAGCTCGCCGAATTAAGGATTTAGCAACCAACGTAAAGGCTGAATTGCTATCTCGTCTGCAATGTTGTAATTTTTCTCTACAAATAAACAAAAGCACAGACGTAGCTGGACTTGCAGTCTTGCTTGTATTTGTCCGATATCAGCATCTAAATTTGCTTGAAGAGGATCTACTTTTGTGTGAACCATTGCCAACCAATACAACTGGTGCCGAAATATTTAATATCGTGGCTAACTGTTTTAATGCTCATGGTTTAGATTGGAAAAAATGTGTTGATATCTGCACTGATGGTGCAAAGGCAATGGTAGGAAAAACTGCTGGCGCTGTCGCAAAAATCAAGAATATGGCACCAAACTGCACAAATAGCCACTGCATACTTCACCGCCAAGCACTTGCAGTAAAAAAAATGCCATTGTCACTTAAAAAGGTCCTTGACGAGTCTGTAAAGATAATAAATTTCATAAAATCGCGACCATTACAAACACGGCTTTTCAAAATTCTATGCGAAGATATGGGCAGCGTTCATAAAGCTTTACTGCTCCATACCGAAGTACGATGGCTGTCTCTTCGACTATTCGAGCTGTGTTCCGAATTAGGCGCCTTTTTCATGAAAAACAATATGGATTTACAAGAAAGGTTGACAGATAAACTATGGTTGTTTCGACTTGGATACCTCGCCGACATATTTTCAAAGATAAACAATGTGAATATGTCACTTCAAGGAAAACAAGTAACAGTGTTCACAGCCAATGATAAAATTCAAGCTTTCAAAAAGAAATTGGAATTTTGAATCACTTGCATTCGCTCTCGTGAGCTAGATAGCTTAACAATACTTAAAGATTTCTGCGATGAAATTAATGGAGACATTGATGCAAATGACCTTACTATGTTGTGTGATGAAATTTGTCAACATTTGGAAGATATTCTAAACTCGGTCAAACAATATTTTCCAGATGAAGAGAATGAAAAGCTTAAAAATTATACATGGATTAGAAACCCATTCATAGTTCAGAAAAGGCCAGACACATTCACAGCCAAGGAGTATGAAATGTTCGTTGACATGATAACAGATTCCTCACTACAAGCCATATTTGAAAAGCTATCTTTGCCAAAATTTTGGTGCACTTTGAGAGAAGAATTTTCAGATTTATCAATGAGCTGTTAAAATACTTCTTCCTTTCGCTACGACTTATCTGTGCGAATCTGGCTTTTCTTCATATGCTGCAACAAAAACCAAATACCGCAACAGACTCGATGCAGAAGCTGATATGAGGATTCAACTGTCCTCTATAAAGCCAGACATAAAAGAACTATGTAAAAATAGGAAACAAGTCCATGCGTCCCACTAACAATGAAGTTTGTTTTTATAATATTTTGCAATTATTTGTTGATAAATAAATGATTTTATTGACGCACAAATAATTTCATTCTTTCTTTTTGTTTATATTTATTTATATAAACTAAAATACTAAAAATAAAATATATTTATATACATATATATATATATATATATATACATATAAATAAATATATGCACATACATATGCTTATTGAACCAGTGGAGTTACGTGGAAATTTGTATGCCTTTGGAGGGCTCCGCCGCTCAAAAAGTTTGAGAACCGCTGGTTTAGATGTACTTACATATAAACTAACCTAGCTCCTTTTATTTCAAAGATCAGCTCAGTTGGGAAAGTTTCACTTTTATTACAATAAAAGTAAAACCCTCTAAACTGTGTTGTTTTTATTTAAAATAGTATTATGGAATTTCATCATGTATCCGACTCATGAATTAAATAACTCCTCTTATTATATTCAATTATGAGTATATCTTAATCTTAACGTAATTTATACTTAGTATATCTTTAACTTGTTTCTTATTGATCACTTGATGAAACATGATTAAATATTTCAAAATTTCAATCAAAATAAAATCACTCGATATGTTTCACTTATTATACAGAGAGTTTTATGTAACACCGAACATTTTCATCCAATACAATTGGACACCTTTAAGCTTGTATTAGACGACACTATTTTCTTGTACAAGAAAATAGTATACCATTTTCTAGACATACATAATACACAAAATATGACCAAAACGCAACAAGGAAAATAGTGTCGTCTAATACAAGCTTTAATTTTTAAGTTATGGGTAAATAAGGTTGCCTATATGACCATTAAAAATTGTAGCCAATCGCAATTAATGCCTCAATTTGTACATACAGGGAGTTTTTCTTTCAAGTTTATATGTCCCAATTATAGCGTATAAGCTGTAAATCTTTGGATAATCGTTGTTTTTTTTTAAGAGTTCAATTTGAAAGTTAAAATGAGTGTTCCACTCCCAGACTAAGCATGAAGTAAAATTTCGAGTTTAGAAAAGCCTGAAAATTTGGTTTGGTCGCGTAGCGCGAAGCGCGAAGCGGCCAAACCAAATTTTCAGGCTTTTCTAAACTCGAAATTTTACTTCATGCGCCACCGGTACAAAACACTGACATATTACGAAGTTTAAAACACGCGGCTAAACTTTACATTGAATCAGTGTTGTGTACCGGTGGCGCATGAAGTAAAATTTCGAGTTTAGAAAAGCCTGAAAATTTGGTTTGGCCGCTCCGCGCTTCGCGCTACGCGACCAAACCAAATTTTCAGACTTTTCTAAACTCGAAATTTTACTTCATGCTTAGCCTGGGAGTGGAAAACACTCGTTTAAAGCTTCAAATTAAATTATTTTAATAAACCGACCATCGGAAAATGTACGACGTATGCATATGTATACTTAAATGAAAAATTCTCGCTATGAAAATGTTCGGTGTTACATACAACTCTATGTATACACTACTTAAAAGAAAAAATGAGTTACTTTTTTAAAGTGGCGTAACTTAAATGGGAGTTTAGAAATTTTGTAGAAACTTGATATATGTGAACGCTTGTGATTAATCTTTAATAATTTCCACATATTACAAAATATCATCAAGTTTACTTATGTCAAATTAAATTAAATTAATTAAGTAACCAAAAACAAAGAGCGGTTAACATTCTTATTACGTGCATAAATGCTAGTGTACTTGATAAAAGTGCTTTTAAATATTAGGGGTGAACACATTCAAGATGCACAACAAATGAAAGTTTTTACAAATGAAAGGTGAAGATCGTCTTATTTTGTTAGCAAGAGCAGTTCACAATTATCAAGTAAAACTGACTTAAGATACGACATTTTGATATCGGAAATTTCCTAAATTACTTTAATTTTTGTTAGTACTAAGTTGTAATCTATACAAAGATTACAAATGTTATTTTTTGTTTAATAAAGTTGTAGAATTATTCAAATAAACAATGTATCTATATATTTACCAAGTTTCAACAAGATTCTGAAACTTGAATAAAATGTATGCCACTTTGAAAAAGCGACTACTTTTCTTTTTGAAGTAGTGTATATTATAATAATGGAAACACATCAAGTGATTTAATTTTAATTAAATCCCATAAATAACTTAGACTATTAATCTATTTATTAAATTATTTTCCAAAATCGTAGAACGAGTACTGTTCACTCAAATTATTGACTTCATGGAAACACGTAAATTCATCACAGCTCAACAGTATGGGTTCCGCGAGGGGAGGTCGACGGCAGACGCAATTAACACACTTACTGAGGCAATATATAACAACTTCGAGGAAAATAAATACTGTATAGCAACCTTCATGGACCTCACAAAGGCGTTTGATTGCGTCTCCCATGAAATTTTCAGGCTTTTCTAAACTCGAAATTTTACTTCATGCGCCACCGGTACAAAACACTGACATATTACGAAGTTTAAAACACACGGCTAAACTTTACATTGAATCAGTGTTGTGTACCGGTGGCGCATGAAGTAAAATTTCGAGTTTAGAAAAGCCTGAAAATTTGGTTTGGTCGCGTAGCGCGAAGGTACTGCTACAACTTCCATCCCAGCAGCTGTCGTATGGTAAACTCATATTTAGCACACAGGCATCAGAGTGTATATTGTAGCGACAAAATGTCAGTGGAAGCAAAACTCAGTTGCGGTATAACACAAGGTTCTATCCTAGGCCCTATGCTTTTTATTATCTACATCAATGACCTGCCAGGACAGAATATAGGTGTAAATACTGTTCTATTTGCAGATGGTACGACATTGCATTGCACATCATCACAGAAAACGGCAGCTGTTGGTATGAATAAGGTAGCAGTAAAAAAAGCGACTGAATGGTTCACTGTGAACGGTCTCACTGTGAATCCAGAGAAGTCAACAGAAATAGAATTTTCCATGAAGCGGGATGTTGAGTTGGGCAGTGCAAAATTCTTAGGGATCTATTTGGACTCCAATCTAAACTGGCATACTCATGAGGAAGCTCTTTCTAATAAATTATGTAAGAGTGTGTATCTCCTGAGGCAGCTCAAAAACTCATTGCCGCCTGAAGCGCTCCGTACAGCTTACTTTGCAGTTTGTCAGTCTCACATTACATATGGCATATTATCCTGGGGACAGACACTCTGGCATAACCGACAGAGTTTTTGGCATTCAGAGACGCGCTTGCCTCCCTTGAATATAAAGCGGACTGTCGAGGGGCTTTCGTTGAATAAGGTATCCTGACACTCCCCTGTCTGTACATACTAGAGTGCCTTACATATATGTGGAAAAATGTTGAGCCTGAAAACTCACAGCACTTATCATGTCCACGACACAAGATCGACAAACCTCATTTGTCCTGCATACCGTCGTTTGACTAAATCGCAAAATGCCGTTAACTTTTATGGGCCTAAACTTTTTAACTTATTGCCCAACACAATTAAGGAACTGCCTCTAAAAAAAATCCGACATGCACTGAAAATATACCTAAAAAAGCATGCATATTATACAATAAATGAATGCCTCTCTAGCAAATTTTTAAATTTCTAATGATATTTCTAGTCTGACATGATTTTTATTTATTTAATTTGCCTATTTATTTATTTTACTTGACTTTTAATGTGTTTGTAACATCACTTTTAATGTGTTTGTAACGTCACTTTTAATGTGTTTGTAACGTCACTTTTAATGTGTCTGTAACGTCACTTTTAACCTGTTTTTTGTATTTCATATTAACCTGTGTAAACTTCATGTATCTAGCACCAATAAATTGATTTGATTTGATTTACTACCGTTTTTATTTATTATTCTTGCTCCAAAATCGTTTGATTTCGTATATTTTGTTGTCTTGTTTATTTCTTTTAAAAATATCCGAGACCTAAGAAATTTTATAAATTAAAATCAGAAATTTTATATTAAACAAGTAATCCAAATTTTGAATCTTACTTTAAATCGGAGCTTTACACGCGTGGCGCAAATTTTGATTTTTTTCATTTACTTACCTTACAGCTTTTGGAAATTTTATGACCTTGGATTCTTGTCGACTTTTTATCATAGTTTGAGGCATATTAAAAAAAGTGATTATATGTCAAAACGAATCGCATATTACTGAAATACCGGTTAAAAATAGGCATAATACCGCTACATTTTGGCGCTTAACCAATATACCATATATTCCGGTTTACCGGTATTCCAATTCCTAGCGATGTTAAAGAATAACATACCATATATGTTAAATTTAATATTTTGTTAACAGAATCAGGAGCATAATTTTTCTATGAGGATTTTGTGTTAAATATGAAAAATCAAAGTGTTTAATATGCCCATTTTAGGCAAAAATATTGTTTTCAACATTTTTATTTTCTGTGCGTCCCAACAATAAAAACAAGTTGTTCCACACTATTCTAGGTCATTTTTGAACTGTCGAAGATTAATGTAATTTTTCTGTCATTCTTGTAGAATAAGTATAATTTCAATTGCTAAAGAGCTTTGTAATTACCGATTATTCTTATAGAATTAAATATTACTTAATTGTTTACAAACTTTTGTAATTACCGGTAACTCGGTAAATTTGTTAATCAATGCTTTTTCAATGTATTCCAAATATTTTCTACAACTTCAAGAATGAGGAATTAATATAGATCACACCATCTGGTATAACCGAACAATTTCTCAGATATTTAAATAGTGAACGTTACGTAGTCTTACATTTAATACACTCGACATAACTTCCTAAATTACACGCTTAGAACAATCTTAAACAAGTAAATAATAAAACCCAGTTCGCAAGCTGTAATTCAAACTGAGCTGAAATATTCATACTTTCAGAATGATGATGATACACTGCTGTGTATATATTAAAACAAGCAGAAAAGTATCGACTCACACACACGCGCAACCCACCCCTTTCATTCATCCCCCAAACCGCCCCCCGACTCGCTCCACTCTATTAGCGCATCTGTCTTTTATACTCGAGGCCTGCACTTCTTAACTTCTTTGTTTTCATAATTAAAACAAAAGTTGACGACAACAGATGCGGCAGCGGGCGGGTTTTCGATTGTTTTTTTTGTTTTGCGTGATAGATCAGGCATTGTCTGTATTGTGAATAGTTTTGATTGTTTTTCGCTGTTTGTGAGAGGTGAATTTATTAGCGTCATCCGGCGCTGATTTCTATATCACAAGAGGATGAGGATGAGAAAGAGGAGGAAGGGTTTTCGGCCTCGCCTCTCGATTTTAAACACCCTCTCTCCGTTCGCCTTTATTATATGATTATATTAAGCGTGAGAGGGGAAGAAAAAAGGGTTGATTGTCTTCGCCAGCTTAATTTTTTTTATGTTATTTTTCATTGATCTTGATAAATAATACAAAAACTTAATATTAAAAAAACATCAAAAGTGCGATTCTTTACGCAATCTACAAATTTGTATTTGGGGGAATTAGCTCGGGAAGTAGTTGTTTCAATGAGTGTTTGATTTAGTCTTTGTTAGACAAATTTCTTGTTGATTGCGTAAAGAATAGCACTTTAAATTTTTTGAAGTATTGTACAATTTAGTATTGGCAATTTTATTCACTTGTGTTTAACTATATACAGCGTGTTTTTCTTTTAAGTATAAATGTCCCAATTATGTGCTGTATATTTTTAATGTTCGTTGTTTTATTAAAAGGGTTCAATTTTATGCTATAAACGAGTGTTTTCCAGTCCCAGGTTAAGCATAAAGTAAAATTTCGAATTTAGATAAGCCTGAAAACTTGGTTTGGTCGCTCCGCTTCGCGGATATCATAATACGAAAATTTGGATTTGCCGGGGCGCGCGAGCGAAGCGAATGAATTAATCAATTTATATTATACGTGTATTATAAATATTTTTAACATTGGCGAAAATCAATTATGGAATATTTGGTAAGATTTCTGTTATTAATATTAAGATGATAAATTGATGAGATTCGTTCTAATCTCGTAATTTTCTGAATATTTATGATTCGCATCACTTTGCTGAGTTATAATATGATTTTCAACTGTATTGACTAATTTTAATTATTTTATTAATTTGAATAATTAGTAGCTTTGCAATACACTTTCATTTGTTTCGTAATTTTTTATGATTTTCATTAATTCTTCCTAACATTCCAAACAAAGTAAATTTATTTTAACTTCCTGAGATATAAAATATTTAACATTTTAAATATTTAAACATTTTTACGAAAACTACGTGGTTCCTTTTTATGTATTACATACAAGGAAAGTAAACACCGCAAAAAACAACAAATTTGTTAATTTTAATGCAATGTTTACGTTCCATGTATGTACTTTTTAATGTTTAATATTTTATACCTCGGAAAGTATTTAAAACATCGATTTTTTTTTTAATTTACAGTTAAAGTCGTCGAAATACTTAAAATACATGTATTGTACTTTTCTATAGCCTGAATAATTTTTGAGTTACCACAAAATCTACGATGACCGACTAAAATCTGACGAGATAACAGAATTGTCAAAATTTTGCGCGCTCATTGCGGCTTTCAGTCAGTCTACTACTGGTCTAGTACCGAAAACGTGAAACCCCAAATAAAGTTTTAATGATTTATTTTTATTCGATTTAAAGTATTTTTAGAGATCTATGTACAACTTTAATTTGAAACATTTTTGGATATTCTTAACTACGGGGAAGATATTACGATACACATATTCAAAATAAAATATACCCTTCTTTTTACTTTCCCCCGTATGTAATACAAAGGTAAAGTATTGTTTTCGTGAAAATTTTCGAATCAAAAATTTTAGTGGAAATATCCGTTTTGGTGTCCCCTGAATCGAATAAGACCATTTTTGAAAAATGTCTGTCTGTCTGGCTGTGTGTGTGTCTGTGTGCGCTGTACCGCAAAAACCGCTAAAGATATCGAGATGAAACTTGAATCTTAAGCTTTTTCTTACAATCGGAAGAACTGAAAAGCTTTTGGTGAAAATCGGAAAACCGGAAGTGGTATTTTACTCTTAGCGTTTTTCAGTTTTTTCAGATTTTTTCAATAAACGTTCATCAAACAAAAAATTGTTTCAAATAAAAGTTGTTGATAATAACAAAATGAAGATGTATTGTTCACTTACTTTTTGTCATAGCACTCTTAGTTTTTGAGATATTTCAAAAGTTGTGTGTTTTATCTAGTTATTGGTGTGTGACAGTGTATGTGTCGATACAATTGAAAAATGTTTCAAATAAAAGTTGTAGGAAATGAAAAACTAAAGATTTTTTGTGGGCACACATTTTTTGTCATAGCACTCTTAGTTTTTGAGATATTTAATAAATAGTGTTTTTTATCTAGTCATTGATTTGTGTCAGTGTGTGTGTTGATACAATTGGAAAATATTTCAAATAAAAGTTGTAGGTAATAAAATATTAAAAATTTTTTGTATCTTCACTTTTTGTCATAGCACTCTTAGTTTTTGAGATATTTTAAAAGTTGTTTGTTTTATCTAGTTATTGATGTGTGACAGTGTATGTGTCGATACAATTAAAAAATATTTCAAATAAAAGTTGTAGGAAATAAAAAACTAAAGATTTTTTGTGGACTCACTTTTTGTCATAGCACTCTTAGTTTTTGAGTTATTTAATAAATAGTGTTTTTTATCTAGTCATTGATTTGTCAGTGTGTGTGTTGATACAATTGGAAAATATTTCAAATAAAAGTTGTAGGTAATAAAATATTAAAAATTTTTTGTATCTTCACTTTTTGTCATAGCACTCTTAGTTTTTGAGATATTCAATAAATAGTGTTTTTTATCTAGTCATTGGCTTGTGTCAGTATGTGTTGATACAATTGAAAAATGTTTCAAATAAAAGTTGTAGTTATCAAAAAGTTGAAGACATTTTGAAAATAATTATGCTACAAATATTTTAAAAGTGATTTAATACGCAATTTACGGGGCAAAGTACTATGATGGACACATCACCATTTATTATACAGTTGAACAGAGCGAATCAGTGTTCTATACGCGTGGCGCATGAAGTAAAATTTCGAGTTTAGAAAAGCCCCGTGAAAATTTGTCTCGGGTCGCTGCGCGACCCTCGACAAATTTTCTACGCGGGGCTTTTCTAAACTCGAAATTTTACTTCATGCTTAGTCTAGGAGTGGAAGACCCTCGTTGCTTTAAAATATGTCACAAGTGTTAAACTGTTTGTAGTAACAATCAAAAAAAAAAAAACAACATGGCGATCTCATTATAGTTCAATTCAAACTCGTGTCAAGTTGGCGCGATTGGTTAAATGTCGGCTTGCGCCGACTTATGTCAAGCTGAAACGATAGACTTATGTCAGTCAACCTAGTGATTTACAGTCATAAATTCACATTTGGACTATTATGACACTATGACTGTAAGTCACTTGATTGAATAATAATATTTATATAATAATAATATTTATTTATTTATGACCACAGGTGCATACGTCACAAAAGCAGAAATATGTCTTTTGACTATGGTAAGAGTTTGTCTGATTATATCTTTATGGACTGTATTTCGATTATTTTGGTATTATGACTGTAAGTCACTTGGTTGGCTGTCTTTTAATTTATTAGGATTTTGTCATTTAATCAGTATATTGACTGTATTTGATATAGTGATTTAAGTGTCTTACAGTCATAATACCAGAATAGTCGAAATACAGTCCATAGAGACATAATCAGACAAAATCCTATCATAGTCAAAAGACAGTCAAACAAGTGACTAACAATCACAATAGTCAAAATATGGTCAATAAAGATATAATATGACAAAATCCTGTGATAGTCTAGTCAAAACAGTCAAGCAACTTATTAAGATTCAAAAGTCATAAATGTCAATAGTCAATATACAGTCAATCGAGTAATTCAATAACAAAATCCTATCATACTTAGAGAGATGTGTAGTCAGTGTTGCAATAGTCAATAATCAGGTAATTACTAAATACTATTATAATTAAAAAAACAGTTCACTAAATGACATAGCTATAATACAATCAATTTACAGCCGACTAAGCGATTTTGAGTTTAAGTTAACGACACTGTGATTATATGATGATAAAAATCTGGTGATAGTCAAGTTAGCTGTCATTTAATTCTATATATTACATGTTGAATATTTATTTATTTATTCATTTACCGGAGACCATTTAAAAAATGCATAATATTATACAACTAAAAATATAAAATGACTCATCAAAACCTAATTAAAAACAATATATTGATGGTCTTTACTATTTTAACTACCATTTGACGACAACATCGACTATTACCTAATTAGTCACATAAATAAACTCCACAGAGAACTTTGGAGTTAAAAAGTTGTCCGCATTTCTCGCCTAGTTAAATGAAATGAGATATATAATATCAATGAATTCTATAAGTCTTCGTGAATGTTGCTGATTTTTTTTTTATTGCCCAATTTTATAAAATGTATGATTTTAAAAATTATCGAAAATGACGAATTAAATAAAAATTAATTAACTGGATTTACCAGTAATTAGAGACTTAAATTAATAAAATAATTGAAATTCGTCAATACGGTTGAAAATCATATGGCAACTATTAAGTCATGAAAATTAATAAAAGTAAGCGATATTTAGAGAACTAATTAAATAAATAAATAAACAAGATAAATTCAAATTCAAAACTATTTGAATTCGAGAAAATAAGCTTACGCTTCTTATAGTTTGCACAGTTAATCATAATATATAAAATCACGAAAAAACTGTTCGTGAAAATTCAAACAATGTCTTAATTAATAAGACAACTTAAGACGATAAATATCCATTGAAACAACTACTTCCCGTGCAAATACACCTCCGGATATTGAATTATACAATGAAATATTTAAAATCTTATTTAATTTAATTTGTAACAAATCAAATTAAAAAACGCGCACGTATAAAACACTAAAATATTTTGAATTATATGTATATTCAAACTTCACTTGAAATCTGTGTTTTATACGCGTGGCACATGAAGTTAAATTTCGAGTTTAGAAAAGCCCAGAAAATTTGTCTCGGATCGCTGCGTGACCCTCGACAAATTTTCACAGGGCTTTTCTAAACTCGAAATTTTACTTCATGCTTAGTCTGGGAGTGGAAAACACTCGTTTAAAGCTTCAAATTGAACTCTTTTAAAAATCAATGAATATCGGAAAATTTACAGCTTATGCATATGTTTACCTAAATGAAAAATTCAGTGTATGTTGCTTGTATTTGGATTTTGCCAAGGAAATTGAGGATACCTTATTTATATTTTATAATTTTGTGGCAAAACTGTACAAGAAATCAAACATTATTATGAGACAAAAAGCTTTCAAATAAATATTGGAAGAAAAATTCCCTGTATGTTTGTCCGAACCCCATCAATTAAGTTTTTACTGTAGCGTTGGAAAAAAAATCGAACAATTTTTAAGAAAATTGCATAACTCCAAAATGAGTTCAACGAAAAAATACTAATCAGTGTAGTTTTTCGTTAACCGCATTTTCAAGTTATGCAATTTCGTGAACATTTGTTCGATTTATTTTTTAAATATATATTAAATAAAATGTTAGTTTTGAATATACAGTGAAGATATTTAAATTTCAATTATAGTTAATCCAAGTTTATTTATTTCTCTGGATATTGTATGAATTTTATGTTGACTCAAGGGACCTTAAAACGGATATTTCCGCTAACATTTTTAATTTGAAAAATTTCACGAAAACAATACTTTTCCTTTGTATCGTATGTTCAATAAAAAGAAACCTCTAGAGTGCCATGATTTTATCTTTTTTTTTAATTTAGGTTGACTTCTCGCTCTAGGAATTGACGTATAAAACGCCAGACATAATAAATATAATCTATAATTTCAAAGTTGCCAACCTACAATATTTTCGATGGTACTCTAGAGGTTTTATTTTATTGAACATACTATATTACATACAAGGAAAGTAATAAGTTGCACAACACAGCTGTAGGTAATTTCTGAATTGTTCAAGATTAATGTAATTTTCCTTTCATTCTAATACAATAGAAATTTAACATTTATTTGAAGTTCAGAGATGAACTTCGATAATGCAACTGGCTCCAAATGTTCAAAAGTAAGGTAAACCCGACGCATTCACCATTTTGTTCATTTACCCTAGCATCCGCTTTTAGTTGCAAAACAACAACTAAATAATTAATATACATGCATACATAATTTATGAATCCTTGATGTCTCACCTGTGCGCAGTGAGGTTTTCTCTTTTTTTATTTCCATTAAATTAAATTCGCTCCGAGCGGTGATTAATCGCCCCACCTCGCTCGGGAACGTCGGATAATTTTTTTGTGGTATTACCTAATTCGCAATAAATTGCATAATGCGGGCATGTTACGCCACTGATATAGGTCGTATGGGTCGTAGTCCGGTGGTCGGCAGGAATAGATAAGACACGTCCCAGAGGCGGGTTAGCCAGGGGCTTAGCTTGTCCGCGTGTACTGCGGCCCAGAGATAGACACTGTTATCCCCCCCCCCCTAGCCAACCCACCCCCTCTCACTCACACTGACAGCACACCTAATTTCGCTACTTCTCAATTATACGAGGTGTATTTATCTTTTGCGTATATGCATACCAAAGGAATTAAACTTTTCATGTATTTCCTTGATCTAGCATATCAAACAAGGAATATCTAAAGGTTTACAGAAAATAGGCTAAATTTGAAATACGTATACTTAAAAGAAAAACTCCCTGTAACTGTTTGCTCCGAAGGTATATGAATAATTATGAACCATAATGCATTTTCAGGCATTCGTCGTTCTTTTAGTCAGTTTAATTTGAAGTTTCAAACGAATGTTTCCACTCCCAGGTTACTCATGAAGTAAAATTTCGAGTTTAAAATAAAATACACTTTGATTAGCTATAATTGAAATTTAAATATCTTCACTGGATATTGTAAAATAACAGATCAAAGCTAACATTTGATTTAATATAAATACAAAAAATAAATCAAACAAATTTTCACAAAATTGCATAACTCGAAAATGCGGTTAACGAAAAACTACACTGATTAGTTTTTTTTTGTTGAACTCATTTTGGAGTTATACAATTTTGTTAAAAATTGTTCGATTTATTTTTTTCTAACGTTACAGTAAAAACTTAATAGATCTGAACTCCAGATAAACATACAGAGAATTTTTCTTCCAAGTATTCATTTGAAAGCTTTTTTGTCTCGTAATATTGTTTGATATCTTGTACAGTTTTTCCACAAAAATATAAAATATGAATATAGCATCCTTAATTTGGTTGGAAAAATCCCAATACAAGCAACATACAGCGAATTTTTTTTTAGGTAGTTTAGGTTTAGGTTAGGAAAATTTTCTGGGCTTTTCTAAATTCGAAATTTTACTTCATTCGCCACGCGTATAAAACACAGATTCCAAGTGATGTTCGAATATACATAAATTTCACAATATTTTATTGTTTTATACGCGTGGTGCATGAAGTATCATTTCGAATTTAGAAAAGCCTGAAAATTTTGATTTGCCGAGACAAATTTTCACGGGGCTTTTCTAAACACGAAATTTTACTTTTTGCGCCACGCGTATAAAGCACAGATTTCAAGTGAAGTTCGAGTATACATAAATTTCACAATATTTTAGTGTTTTATACGCGTGGCGCATTAAGTAAAATTTCGAGTTTAGAAATGCTCAGAAAATTTGTCTCGGGTCGCTGCGCGACCCTCGACAAATTTTCACAGGGCTTTTCTAAACTCGAAATTTTACTTCATGCTTAGTCTGGGAGTGGAAAATACTCGTTTATAGCTTCAAATTGAACTTTAAAAAAAACAAGGAATATCTAAAGGTTTACAGAAAATTCGATAAATTTGAAATACGTATACTTAAAAGAAAAACTCCCTGTAACTGTTTGTTCCGGAGAAATATGAATAATTATGAACCATAATGCATTTTCAGGCATTCGTTGTTTTTTTAATCAGTTTAATTTGAAGTTTCGAACGAGTGTTTCCACTCCCAGGTTAAGCATAAGGTAAAATTTCGAGTTTAGAAAAGCCTGAAAATCTGGATTTGCCGGGGCGCGTGAGCGAAGCGAGTCGCGCCCCGGCAAATCCAAATTTTTAGGCTTTTCTAAACTCGAAATTATACTTCTTGAGCCACGCGTATTAAACACTATAATATGGAATTCAACATATTATTATTTAGCAGTATATTTTCAGTCTTGTTTTTTGGAAGTATATTTTTAACCCTATTCGTTTAGCAAAATATTTTTAATACTGATTTAGCAGTATATTTTTAGTTTCACAATACTTCAGTGTTTTCTACGCGTGAAGCATAAGGTAAAATTTCGAGTTTAGAGAAGCCTGGACAAAAATTTAAGGCTTTTCTAAATTCAAAACTTTTTTGACAAGAGAAAAATAACAACAGGTGGTTTTGAAATGTGTAAAGTTTTATATTTCATTTTTAAAAAAGGAAGTTCCCACGCCCCACCCTGTACTGTACACACTTGACATTTGTCAAGTGTGTACACTAAAATATAATACACATAAGATTTTAAAACTATTAATAATATTAAATATTAAGTTCTTACAATAATGCAAATGTCGAGTAAGATTGATAAACAAGAAAAATGAAAACCGTACCTACATGAATGCGATGGTAGGTGATAGAAAAATAAAAATTAAGATCAAACATTCCTATGCTATGCATATGAGATATAAGATATGACTATGGTGAGAACCTAAGCCAGGATCATTGAATCCATAAAAATAAAAATACCTTCAAGAGCTTTCATCTTGACTAATGTTTCAAGAACGTTTTAAAATTCCATCACTGGCATCTTCTACATTGGTCGTGACGCTTCGAGAACGTTCTATGTAAGAGTTGCTAGTCTTCTACTGAAATATCTTGGTAATTCGTCATTTAGTAACATAGACCATAATTAGTAATATCTTCTCATACACCCTTTAAGGAACTCTGCTCCTTCTACTAAGATCTTCTCTATTTTGTAAGTTCATTCAATTGTATATTCCTTTACTTTTTGTGGGTTCTTCTTCTAGTAACATATCCTACTTCATATAGTTGGTAGTCTTCTTCTGCTGAAATCTTCTCCAACAACAAGAGTTGTTTCTTCTTCCAGTAGTACATTTCGCTAGATCTTGTAGGTTCTAGTTCTTCGTTTAGTAACGACTTCTTACCTTCTTCTCCCCAGTCCGCCTATGCATATGAGATATGACTGTGGTGAGAACCTAAGCCAGGATCATCGAATCCATAAAAATAAAAATACCTTCAAGAGCTTTCATCTTGACGAACGTTTCAAGAACGTTTTAAAATTCCATCACTGGCATCTTCTACATTGATCGTGACGCTTCGAGAACGTTCTAGAAACTCTTTGCTGTTGTATTCTTAATTAATACTTTTAGGAGCATTCTTGATTGATCTTAACTAATGTTTCAAGATCATTTTAGAATGCCACCAACTATTATAGATTGATCCTGACTTACGCTTCGACAATGTTCTAGAATCTTCTTACTGGCATACTATGAACTAATTCGTTTGTTAGCCTGGCTGTCTTTTTAGATTATTCTTTATTAGAAAAATACTTGAGCTATTGAAATAAGGAATGTGTTTAATATGGTAACGTAATGTAATCATTTGTTGTTCCTTTAATTTCAGTGACGAGTAAGGAAAGATGCAAAACGCCGGATTCGCCGGAGGGTGCGCGTCTCGGCCAGGGTCCGCCGTCTTCGCCAACTCAGTCCTCTCCGGTGAGGCAGTCGAACGGTGGGAGCAACTCCCCAGGTATCGTCAACGGCTCGGCCGACAGTCTGACGCCGCCGCTGCCAGCCTCGGCCGCCCTCACAGTCTCCTTGGACGGCGCCCAAACGCAGCAGTTCAGCCACGGCAGTTATGCGTCATGCATCACGCGGCCCCTCGTCAAGGTCAAACGGTTCCTCAGCACACTGGTCCAGTTCGGGAACGACATAGGGCCCGATGTCGGCGAGCGTGTGCGCACCCTAGTCCTTAATTTAGTTGTAAGTGGCAACCTTCTTAATACTGTGAATTTTTGATTTTAGTATACAGGGATTTTTTCTTTTAAGTAAACAAATGCGTACAATGCGTACTTTGTAGATGTTCAAGCATTCCTTGTTTTTATAAAAATGTTCAATTTAAAACTTCCAACGAGTGTTTCCACTCCTTGGTTAAGCATGAAGTAAAATTTCAAGTTTAGAAAAGCCTGCAAAACATACTGTTTTAGCATACCCATTGAGAAGTGTGTTTTAAATTTCACTTAAGATCAGTGTTTCGTCGCTTCGCTTCGTTACGCGACCAAACCACATTCGTTAGAAACTTCAAATTGAACCTTTTAAAAAACAATGATTGCCCGAAAATGTACAGCGTATGCGTCGGGATATCTATACGTACTTACTTATCTTCTCCCACTCCTTCTAGTAGGAATTGTACTTCTTCTGCTAAGATCTTCTTTTCCCTAAAGAAGCATATTCTCCTTCTGCTGGTGTCTCCACCCTCTCATACCCTTTGAAAGTCCTCCTTAGGTCATCTCTTTACCTCAAACATCTTATTGAAGTTGTTCTGCTACCAGAATCTTCTAGATCGTGTACGTTTTTCTATTTGTAGCACGTTTTCCTACTTATTGTAAGTTCGTCTTTCAGTACTTCTACTAGAAATTATTCTTTTTCTGCTAATATCTTCTCTATTTTATAGATGCTTTTTACAGTAGCATAAAAAAACTATATTCCTTGATTAAGCATGAAGTAAAAATTCGAGTTTAGAAAAGCCTGAAATTTTACTTCATGTTTAATCAATAAATGGTAACACTCATTAGAAACTTTAAATTGAGCCTTCTAAAAAACAACGAATGCCCGAGAATGTACAGCATATGCGTCGAAATATCTATACGTACTTATTTATCTTTGCCCACTCCTGCAGTAGGAACTGTACTTTTTCTGCTAAGATCTTTTTTTCAATAGTTTATTTTTTTGTAGATGCTTTTTGCAGTAGCATATTCTCCTTCTATGAAATAAAACACTTTAACTTTGTTTGTATAACACACTATTTTTATTTTCGTGACTGCAGTTTCGGCAATTCAACTTGCCATTATCAAACAGAGTAACTTAAATTACGGTATGGTACAGGTATATATACACAAAATGGTTATTTACAAAATAGCATTAAAAATGGGGGTATACACTAGATCGACCTGGTCGTTAATTAGGGGGATTCCCGGATTAGCGCGGGCTTTCTGTATCTCCAGGGTTTCTAGGAGGTTCATTTTTCGGCCCTTTTCGGCATAATGGATAATCTTAAGTACATCCTCGCCAAAAGAATGGTTTTCATCGATTAGATGTTTGGCGAAATTTGATTTTTCTATTTGATTAAGCCGAAAAGAGCGCTGATGTTCTTTGAGCCGAGTGCTAAAATTACGACCAGATTGACCAATGTATACTCCTTCACAATCGGGACAAACAAGTTTATATATACCGGATTTACTAAGATTACAATGTTTTGTTTTGTTATTAAAAATGTGGTTTTCTGTTTTACAATATGTTTTAGAAGCAACGTTAATATTATGTTTTTTAAGGATGTTTTTAATTTGTAGGCTAATATTACCGAAATATGTAATTGATCGGAAAGGTGTTTTCAATGTTGATGGATTACCAGCATATAATAATTTTTCGATTTTCTTGATATTATGTTTTCTCAACATGTTGTCAATTAAATTAGAGTTGTAACCATTGTTAGTTGCAATCTGTTTTATGGTATTAATTTCTTTGTTTAACAAAACAGCTGATAAAGGGATGCTTAAGGCTCTGTGGATCATTGTGTTGAATGCGGCTGTTTTGTGTTTAAGGGGATGTCTAGAGTCATTAGGAATGAGGGAATCTGTAAAAGTAGGTTTTCTATAAATATCAAAAGAGAATGAGTTATTGACTCTAGTAATGGAAATATCTAAATATTTCATATTATTGGTAACTTCTGTCTGTTAAAGTGTTTTATTTCATTGAATTAACATGTATAACGAAGTAGAAGCCTCCACAGTTCATAATTTTATTCTCCTTCTGCTAGTGTTACTATCATCTAATTCTCATACCCTTTGAAGACTCTCCTTAAGTTTTCTCTTCACCTCAAACATCTTCTAAAGTTGTTCTGCTACGAGAATTTTCTACATCGTGTACGTTTTTCTATTAGTAGCACGTTTTCATACTTATTGTAATTTCGTCTTCTAGTACTTCTACTAGAAATTGTTATTCTTCTGCTAAGATCTTCTCTGTCTTATAGATGTTCTGAAAGTAGCATATGTTCCCTCTGCTTCTTGAACAGTTTCTATTAGGATCTTCCTAATCTTCATGTATTTAAGTAGCATATTTTTCTGGTTATTCATTTTACTTCGTTTAGTATCATATTCTCCAGTGTATTGTAGAATCTTCTTTTTGTAGCTTATTCTAATAGCTTATTTGTCTCTATTTTCTTGGCATTCTTACAGTTTCTTTTTTTTTCGTATCGACTTGTGCGGCTTTTTTTGATATCCCCTACTTCTACTGTGAAATAAAAAGAGCTAAGGCCCAGTTGCGCCAAAAACGTTGAACCTGGATTCAAGCTGAACTTCAGTTCAAGATGACAGTTCCTTTTCTAATGTCATTTTGAATTTGAGTAGAGTTAAATACAGTGCCTTGATTAAACACAGTGGCAACAACTTTAGTATTCTTTTTGATTGGTTGTTAGTAATTCTGACCCAAAATGGCGGACAAACAGCGGCGTAGCTATGAGGTCTAAAGTAGGCCACAACAATTCCGTCTAAAGGTTATGCTTTATTTCACTTACACCAAAATCGTATCTCAAAAATTCGCAAAGGTAAACCTAAACACGTTAATTTGAGGTACTAACAACCATCATATGTTCCCATTTCAAAATTAAGGGAATAGCCCATGGATGACGCTCTAAGTGAAAGATGACAACTCTCGCTGTCACAATTGAATATAAGAAGTTTGTATTATAACCTATTATCTTCATTGATATTGCCTCATCATGGCGGATGATAGGGAGTTGTCGGCCTTGTGTTTAATAAAGTCACTGTAAGTTGAACCAGTTTAACCTGTTTGGTGTAACTGGCTTCGAGCCAGTCTACAAATACTCACAGAAGACGGTTTTGGAAGGATAAACTTATTATTTATATTTATTGTGTATTGATAGATTATTTATGGACTATTTTATGTCTTTCCAGAGTTCAAATTTAAGCATAGAAGAGTTCCATCATTCACTCCAAGACGTGACGAACTTCCCGCTGAGGCCGTTTGTCATGCCGTTCCTGCGCGCACACCTACCCTTGCTCCAACGGGAGATCCACGGTCTGGCGAGGACCAACAAACAGGTGAACGCGCGCGAATCGGAAATCTGCATACCTATTTCCTTTTATTATTTTTTATTGTCATTTCCCGAACTTAGATAATTCCGGGCCGAAGTCTCCTGTAAAATACACATGTTACGCGCGTTTCGCAAAAGTAAAACAATAATAAAAGTCGAGAGACCGGGCGATAAAATCTTAGAAACGCCGAAGTTTTCCAATTATTTTTTGATTTGTATTCAGCTGTACTGATTGCGTTATTGAGTTTTCCCCGTTTGATTTATTTGTTCGCGCCAATTTGCATGCTGGGGCACTGCGGATAGCTCGTGTTTTATGTAGTAGATTTTTTGTTTTACTTCGTGGAATCTTATGGTGAATGGTTTTACTAGACGCAGAAGTTTTATTAAAAATGTGTAATTTCACCACAAAAACTATCGTCACTTAAAACTTATTTGTTAAATAAAAAGAAACTTGAAATATCTATGATTAAAGTATGAATAAAACAATTATTTCATGGATAACTGAAAAGATTCGGGAGTATGTGTTCGCTATTAAATTTTGTTCTCTTTTTTTCAGTCTCCTTTACAGTATGTGAGGACACATGATCATATAGTGTTAGACCCAGCACATTCCCCCACAGAGCCCTCTGAAATTTTCTTGTCCAGTGATACACAACCCGGGAGTCTTAAAAGGAGAGCATCAGACAGGTGAGCAAAAATTAATGTTGACCAGAGCTAAAACATCAAGAACCTACTTTTTAACGTTCGAAGACCGTACGTTGAAAGGAATATATAAGAGATGTTCCGTGCGGCAAATAATCAGATAAGTGCTAAAGTAACATGTATCACAGTTCATATATATCCAGTTAGCCAGTCTCTATATAAAATTTGATAACCGCGTTTGGATGCTGCATCCAGAAGCGAGACCAGTGATTGGTGTATATAGTCGTATGTCTTACTCTTACCTCACATCTTGAGCATAGTCTCTCCTTTTCTACTCGAATGCCAGTCCTCCCATAAGTATTGGCCCTTGCATGTATTTACTTCATGACTTAGACTTATGTTAATAAGTATAATTTAAAGAAATACTATAAAATTAAGGAAAATTACTTTAGAAAAAAGGTTTTATTTTTTTAAGAAAAAAATATTTATTTTTATAATAACAATGTAACAATTAGAATAGTTTTATGGGTGTGGGTTTCTATATCCCATTGGGTTTTCGGCCATCGGGTCGATCTACTATATTCAATAGTCTGCAAGCGACCGTTTTATTAAAATGAATAATGGTTTCTTTCTGGTCTCTCTCTCGTTCGCCGGGTGCACGCGGCGCCTCTGGTGCCATCTGGCGGGAACAGCACGCTTTTTACTTACCTCGCCTCCGCTCCCCGCGCGCCCCCGCCGCCCCTCTCGCGGCGCACACCACCCCCGCCGGCCGTCACTTACACGGCACCACTCCCGCCTTTTAATTACAGCTCGTGACGTGAACTTTTGAATATTTCGGGACGAAAATGTTAATTTATGCTTGTTTATGTCATGTTAATCAATTCGTCGTCGGACCGAAACGTTCGGTAACTCTCTCTTTGAATTACTTTCAATGCACAAAGGATGTTAATCGAGTGAAACAGCTCGAGTAATATTTAAAGAATGTTAAATTAGACTGAGTTTACTAAAATTAATTTTGTAATTGCAATTTATTAGGTTTCCAAAATAAGTATCGTGTTTTTTTTTTGCTTTTAAGCCCCAATTTAAACGCTGTGTTTGTTCAGACATTCGTTATTTTTGAAAAAACGTTCAATTTAAATGTTTCCACTCCCAGATTAAGCATGAAGCTTTTCTAAACTCAAAATTTTACTTCATGCGCGACGCACATAAAACACTGATATATTGTAAAATTAAAAATATACTTTTAAACAAGTATTTTAAAGCAGCGTATTTTGAACTTCAGATTATTTGAGTGTTTTATACGGGTGGCGCATGAAGTAAAATTTCGAGTTTAGAAAAGCCTGAAAATTTGGTTTGGTCGCAACCAAACCAAATTTTCAGGCCTTTCTAAACTCGAAATTTTACTTCATGCTAAAATCTAGGAGTGGAAACACTCGTTAGAAAGTTCAAATTGAACCTTTTTTCAAAATCAATGAATGTTCAAAAATTTACAGCGTTGCATCGGGATATCTATACTTAAAAAAATAAAATTATCTATGAGTATTAGTAATTAGAAAAATGTATTTCGTTATTAATACACTGTTAAACTGTTTTTTTAAATTAACCAATAAATATTGACGTTTTAATCAAATTAGCAAACGTCTTAATTTTTGTACTTATCGCGTTTAAAGTGCGCTATTTTCGGAATTATTGTACCGATTTATTTTATTCTAAAACGAGGAAAAAGAGGATAAATACAGTGTTAATTAGATGTGTTAGCATCTTTTGGGACTTAAAAAATGTGCTTAGTACGGGCAATTATTATTGTCACATGTTGGCGGATTTATCAATATTTTGGAATTCTTAAAAAAGGAAAAAGTTGAACAAATAAGTTTTTTCTTAAATAAATAAGTAGCTAAAATTGTTTCCAATGTTAATAAGTGTATCTGCGATTTTTTTGGAATTATTTTAAGAATCAAAAAAATGAGGATTTTGTCCATGCCTACTACCCTACCCCTTACAAAAGAATCAGCTTACGCAGATTATTTTATAATATTTTACTATCATTGTTCAACTACATACAAATTTAAAAATAATGAATAAATAATAGAATTCTTAAAAATGGAAAAAGTTGAATGAATAATTTTTTTCTTGAGGAAATTAGCAGCTTAAATTGTTTCTAATGTTAGTAAGATGATCTGTGAATTTTTTAGAATTATTTTAAAAATCAAAAAAATTGAGTATTAAACATCTGTCACATCTCAGCAGTATATATTTTTAACTTTACTTTAAATCAGTGGTTAATACGCGTGGCGCATGAAGTAAAATTTCGAGTTTAGAAAAGCCCCGTGAAAATTTGTCTCGGGTCGCTGCGCGACCCTCGACAAATTTTCTACGCGGGGCTTTTCTAAACTCGAAATTTTACTTCATGCTTAGTCTGGGAGTGGACAACACTCGTTTTGTCAATTTATGAAACTTTCATGAAATTTTTCAATATTTTGTGATTTTTGTCGATTTATAAAATGTTTATCAGATTTTCGTTATTTCGACATTTTCATGAAATTTTCGGCATTTCGTCGATTTATAAAATGTTCGTCAGATTTTGCAGTATTTCGAGATTTTTGTCAATTTATAAAATGTTCATCTAGGTTTGTCGACTGTAGTTTTTCAGTATTTTGCAATACTTATTTTTTGTACACAAGAAACAAATGTCCCACTCTATCGCTGCGCGACCTTCGACAAATTTTCTACGTGGGGCTTTTCTAAACTTGAAATTTTACTTCATGCTCAGTCTGGGAGTGGACAACACTCGTTTTGTCAATTTATGAAATTTTCATGAAATGATTCAATATTTTGTAATTTTCGTCGATTTATAAAATGGTTATCAGGTTATCGTTATTTCGACATTTTCATGAAATTTTCGACATTTCGTCGGTTTATAAAATGGTATAACGTTATTTGTTTGTTTTTTGCTCAGTGGGATCAATCTCGAATGTCACACGTGTCAATGTCGAATGTCCCACGTTTCAATGTCAATTAATAAAATGTCACGCGTCAATGTCAATTAAATTACTGAACAGAGGATGTTGATTAAATGTCAAGTGTCAATGTCAAATGTCACGTGTGAATGTCGTTTAGTGACTGTCAAAGTTGTTTAATGACTGTCAAAGTCGTTTAATAACTGTGAAAGTAATTTAGAACTGTCAAAGTGATTTAATAACTGTCAACGTCGTTTACCAATTGTCAAAAAAACGTATTATTCCAATTTTTTGTTAATTTATAAGTGACATACAAAAAAAGTCAACTGTCATGAAAGTCAAAATATATAGAAATATGTCAAACGTGACATAAAATGTAAAATATATAAAAATATTGTCTAAATTTGACATACTAAAATTCATTTTTTTGCAATACTTAATTTTTTGTACGTAAGAAACAAATGTCAATGTCGAATGTCCCACATTTAATATTAATATTTAATATCAATATTAATTATATTTGAAATAAAACAACACAGTTGGGAGGGTTTCACTTTAATTGTTGAACACTGCAACATGTTTCACCACACAGTGGCTTCATCAGGCAGATGAAATAATTTCATCTGCCTGATGAAGCCACTGTGTGGTGAAACATGTTGCAGTGTTCAACAATTAAAGTGAAACCCTCCCAACTGTGTTGTTTTATTTCAAATAGTATTATGGAGTTTCATCATGTATCCGCCTCATCAATTAAATATTCAATATTAATTAATGAAATGTCACGCGTCAATGTCAATTGAATTACTGAACAGAGGAGGTTGATTAAATGTCAAGTGTTAATGTCAAATTTCACGTGTGAATGTTGATGTCGATGTTGATGTTGTCAATAGTGTCAAAATTTGACATACAAAAAGTTCAAATTTCCAATAAAATAAAAGTATTTTAAAAAAATCTGAGAAGTTCTTCTTAATATTAGAAATAGCTTTAGCAGGTTATTTTCTAATATTTCACTAAAATCTTTCTACTACATAAATATGTAAAAATAATGCATAAATAAAAAAATTATGAAAAATCAAAACAGTTGAATAAATAACATTTTTCTTGATGAAATAAGTATCTTAAATCGTTCCTAATATTATTAATAAGAGGATCTGTGAATTTTTTTGAAATTATTTTGAAAATTAAAAAAAGTGGATATTTTTCCAAAAATACGAATTTTATTTCATTTTACAAAAAATCTGGAAAAAGTTCGGGATGTTCGTATTAATGTTAGAAATAGCTTAAGCAGATTATTTTCTAATATTTCACAAAAATTTCTCTACAACATAAAAATTTAAAAATAACGCAATAATAGAATTATTAAAAATGGAAAAAGTTAAATAAATAATTATTCTCTTGATGAAATTAGTAACTAAAACTGTTTTGAATCTGTGACCATCTGTGAATTTTTCAGAAATATTCTTAAAATTAAAAAAATTAAATGAAATTCTGAATGTTTTTTTGCATTCGCTTACAAAAAATGCGAACTTGCGATAATTTTTTTTATTTTTAGAAAATCTGGAAAAAATCTGAAATGTTTTTCTCAATGTTGTAAATAGCTTGAGCAGAGTATTTTTTTAATATTTTACTAAAAATAACGAATCAATAATAGGATTCTTAAAAATCAAAAAAGTTGAATAAATAATTTTTTCTTAATAAAATAATTAGTACAAACTGTTTCTTTTGTTAATAAGATCATCTGTGAGTTTTTTAAATTATTTTGACAATGAAAAAAAAATTGTAAAAATCTGGATTTTTTCGATGGAAAAATGCTAATTTGCGATATTTTTTTAATTTTTTTAAAAAATCTCGAAAATGAATGTTGTTTTAAAGCAGTTAATTTAATGCCTTTAACGAGTGTTTTCCACTCCCAGACTAAGCATGAAGTAAAATTTCGAGTTTACAAAAGCCTAAGAATTTGGATTGGCCGCGTAGCGAAGCGGAGCGGCCAATCCAAATTAGGCTTTTCTAAACTCGAAATTTTAAATATCTTCAACAATTTAGCTAGCATTTAAAAACGTTAACAAAACAATATAAAATATAATTTAGCAAATTTAAGATAATAAAAACAACTTTTTAATTTAAGATTTAAAACATGTTTAAAACAAAATGGTTTAAATCACGTCGGCTGTTTTTAAGCATGTTTGAAACACTGTTTTAAAACAGTGTTTTAAACATAACAACCCTGGTGAGAAATAAACCAGATAGCCATATATCCGGGCCCCAGATTTTTGCCGGATATCCGGGTCCCAGATTTTTGCCGGATATCCGGGTGTCAGATTTCTGCCGAATATCTGGGCGCCAGATTTTTTTCTTATTCGTTGCATCTCTAACAAGAACAGTTAATTGAGAAGTTTATTTGTAAACTCGATTAAGATACAAATATTCTTCATATTAAGGCCTAGTTGCACCAGAATCGTTGAACTCGTTAAAAGTTCAAGATGACAGTTCCTATTGTTCTAATGTCACTTTGAACCCAAGTTCAGAACTGAACCAGTATAACGTGTTTGGTGCAGCTGGCCTTTAAAGGAAAAACTTGTTATAAATACTTAGTCAATAAAGAACCACGAATTAAATTTTTACTTCTATCTTTAATTTTCAGTATATGTGAGAATGGTCAGTCTCAGCAAGACGGCCAAGATTACCCACCCGTGAAACGTCCGCTGAATTCCCAAAACGCGTTCCTTTTGTCCCATCAAAGTTTACTCAGTTTGCCCAACATCACCAGCGCTGTCCCGAATTCCCATTTTTTCGACTACACGCAGCACAACCACGCGTATTCGGCGCAGCACCGAGCGGAAGAACCGGACTCTTCGAGAACGAATAATAGAGGAGATGAAGAGTGGAAGAACATCCACGTGATGTTGAACTGCATACTGTCAATGGTGGAAAAGACGAAGAGGGCGCTGACTATTCTGCAGCAGAGGAATAATCAGGATTTAACGAATGAATGGTAAGATTTAGGAAGTGGACAAGAAATATTTCGGATTGGCTGAAAGACCTCGATCGATCTCCATTTGTACCTAAGATTTTAGAAGTAGACAACAAATATTTCAGAAAGGGTAAAAGACCTCGATCGATGGTCATTTGTTCCTCATAATTAATTATTTCGGATATTTTAAGAAAATAAACGAAGATTCGTTCGATGTTTTTCCACTGAAGCATGAATTAAATATTTTGACTTTTTACAATTGTACAGGTTGAGAAAACAAGATGTTGGAATCGATTTAAAAAAAGCAGCGAATGAAATAATGGTTCAGGCGGTTCGGCAAACGGAAGATCGCGTCGCGGAGGTGAAGAGACGCGCCGAGGACGCCGTCAACGACGTGAAGAGGCAGGCGGTGATCGAGCTGCAGAAAGCGGTGGCGGTCGCCGAGACCAAAGCGAATGAACTGGTGGCGGCGGAAAGGGCGAAAATGGAAAAAATCCTTTCCGGTTAGTTTGATTGATCTCTCTCTGCCGGTGTGTAGCGATTTATCATCTGTGTTTACATTGCATTGGAATAACGTATGTGGTGTGTGAATTTTTGTTTTCATTTTTTTTATTATTTATCAGAAGCCAGGAAGCATTCGGATGAAAATTCGCTGAGCCACGCCGACGGGGAAACTAGCCAGTCACCACCTGCTAATACTCAACCCGCACCCTCACAACAAAACGTAAGTTTTTTTTTTTACTATAATTCAATTTTGTATACATTTTTTGCTTAAGGCATGGGGAGTTAGCAAACAACGTGAGATCAAACTTTAGCAAAAATTTTGAATATCACTTAAAAACACTGTTTTATAAGAGTGACGCATAAAGTGAAATTTGGAATTTAAAAAAGCATAAACATTTGGTTTGGTCGTTCCGTTTCGCGGAGCGACAAAACAAAATTCTAAAAAATTACACTTTTTTAAGAAGTCTAGCTCAATTTAGTGGGCTACAATGATCGTTGATTAATTTGGTATTTTTAATTTTTGGGAGTAAAAAATACTCGTTTAAAGCTTCCCACTGAGCAAAGACATGTAAATAATGTTTCATCAACATTAAAACAACGTTTAATGTTGCTACAATGTTGATATAACGTTATTTGTTTGTTTTTTGCTCAGTGGGTTCAATTCGAAAATTTAAAGATATGTATATTTATAAAAAAAAAAGAAAAAGAAAAACTCCCTGTACGTCACGTAAAAGAATTTCTCTCGACTTTACTATGGAAATTGTCAATTCATTTTTAAATTTTTTTGCTGGATTAGTAAAACTTCGAAATAAACTAGGGACGTTGCTTTTGTAAATTGCCGAAAATCGGTAGAATTGAGAAAACCCAAAGGAGATTAAATGTTTATTTTTACTGTAGGCTTTTTTAGCTGTTCTTTGCTGTTCGTACAAACATCACTCCAAGTAATTTAAACGCAAATCAATTTAAAACATTTAAAATATATTCGACTCAGAATTAGATAACTTTAAAATTGTTTTAATTCGTATTTTTTTAAATTTAATTCAATTATTTTTCTCTATCAGTTATCTGGTAATTCAAGAAGTCAATGAAATTTCATGAAAATACATGGATTGCCTAAGAAAATTTGTATTACTTTACTTCTCGGATTCTTTTTATGTATTTATAAATCAACATAATAATAATAATAATAATACGTCTTTATTTATTATAGAAAAAATATTTTACAAAATATCTAGTAAAAGTAACAGGCGAAGTTCAGTTAGCCTAATGACTATTAACTGTTCTTCCACTTAACCTGAAGAATATTAACAGATTATTGCATAAATGGTTCATACAAATAATATTTAATTAAGAAAAAGTACTTTTTTAAAAGTAAAAGTATAAGTATGTGCGATAAAACGAATTAGGATTAACACTACGATTAACATTAACACTAACATTAACATTAATATTAACGTCACTCTCAAGGCCCATCAAAACTCATCCGCAAGCAAGTGACGACGAAATTCCCGCTTAAAATTTGTCAATGTGAGATTTTTGAGTTGTGTTGGAATTTTATTATATATTTTATAAATATTGTAACTGAATGATCTCTGAAACAGAGCCGTTTTATGACATGGCGGTGAAATAGTTCCTCTAAATCTCACATTGATATTATGTACATCACATCGATACACGATTCTATCGTAAAGGTAGGGAGGCGTACGATAGAGGATTATTTTATGGTAGAGAGATGCACAATGTAGAATTCGACGTTTCTCCATATTTAGCCACTGTAGTTCGGCAAGTTTATGGGATATGCGTTCGTGCTTACGAATTCCGAAAATGCGTCTAATGCAGGAGTTTTAGATTTTCTGAATGCGGTTCTTCGTCACTTGATCTAAACAGGCGTTATAAACAACATCAGCAAAGTTGAAGTGACTTAAAACGAGTGTGTTACAGAGCAAACGTTTTGTTTTTAAACTTAAATGATGTCTATTCGTGTAAAGCATCTTCAAACTCTGAAATGACTTCCTGATACAGTTACTTATATTCAACTTGAATCGTAAATTAGTATCGATATTTAAACCAAGATTTTTTGCACATTCTACTATGGGTATTGGAGAGTCATCGATTTTCAATTGAAGTTCAGATTTTGCAATTTCGATATATTTTTGTGTGCCAAAAAGCATAATCGATGATTTTCTAGCATTCATTTTTAAAGAATGTTTACGAGAGATATCTACTAATTGCGATAAATCGAAAGATATGTTATTCCCAGCTAGTATTAAGTCATTCGGTTTGAAAGAGTACAGCAGTTGCGTGTCATCCGCGTATAAATTCGCAGTACAATGTTTTAACACGTTAGTAAGCGAAGATGTGTAAATAGAGAATAAAATTGGACCTAAAATAGAACCTTGGGGTACACCGGCTGTAATCTTAACAAAGTCAGAGCTGCTTTTATTTAATACTACTTTTTGAAAACGATTTGTTAAGAAGCTAGCTATAAGATCAATAGCTGAATTTTCGAAACCTATATAGTGAAGTTTACTTATTAGTAAATTATGATTGATGGTATCAAACGCTTTGCTATAATCAAGCAACACGAGACATGTTAGGTGGCCTTTGTCGGTAGCTGCCAAAATTTCATCAGTTATATTAAGCAGTGCCGTAGCACAACTATAGTTTGGTCTGAATCCTGATTGTGTGGAGGGCAATAGTTTGTGGATATTAACAAATTCTTCAATTTGGGTCTGAAGTACTCTTTCTAATAATTTAGAGAGAACGGGCAGTATGCTAATAGGCCTAAGATCTTGAGGGCTGCTGGGATTGTTAACTTTTGGAATAGGTACGATAGTAGCTCGTTTCCAGCATTGCGGAAATATCGACCGTTCAATACAACTGTTAATAACATGTGTTAAGTATGGAATTATGCACGGACTACAGAATTTGAGCATTTTTATATTAATACCATCAATTCCTGCGGAGTTAGATTTTAAACTAAACAAAATGTTTGTAATTTGCTCCTCAGTGGCTAGTTAAAAGTTAAAATAGTTATTTTGAACGTTGTCGTGAACATTATTTTTATAAAAATATATAAAATTATCGTCTGACGTGCTATTTATACTACTGGTAAAAAAACTATTGATTTCATTGACGTCGTATGCAAGGTTGGCCTGTTTTCTGCATTTGTTGGGGATTATAAAATTCGTCCTTAAACATTTCCAGATATTAGTTTTATTGTTTGAAATAGAGAATTCTAAGTAGGCCTTTTTTTCTCTACTAACTGCAGAGTTGAAGATATTACGCAGTTCCTTATACATTTTAAAGTCATTAGGGTTCTTAGAATATTTAAATTTACTGTAAGCTTTGTCACGAGTTTTCATCATTGCTTTTATCGAATTAGTAAGCCAAGGAGCTGGCTTTTTGGTAACTCTGCATATAACTTCTGGCGCATGTTTGTCAAAAATATACAAAATCAGGTTATTCAAGTATGATATTTTGTCCTCAATGTTACATATATATATATATTATATTTTCAATATTTGTCTCAAGGTCACGTTGAAAAGCAATGTTATCAATTTCAGTAAATTTCCTAATAGTGATATAATTCATTTGCTTTAAAGTGTTGAATTTAAGTTTGCAGTAGACTAAATCATGGTCAGCAATATCATGAATTTTTAATACATTTGATTCAATACAAGTGTTTTTATTGGAAATGATAATTACATCAATTAACGTTTCAGAATAGTGTGTAACACGAGTAGGCTTCGAAATAAGTTGAGTGAGTCCAAATGCATTCAGAAAATCAAAAAACGTACGTACGCTGCTTGAGTCAATATCAAGCATGTTGATATTTAAGTCGCCTAGAAAAACTAACTCGCTGCACTGCGGTATAAGATAGTTAATTACATCCTCCAGTGCCTCAATAAATGTATTTACATTATAGTCAGGGGGTCTATACATCACACCCACACAGTACAATATATCAGCAAACTTACATTTAATCCAGATTTGTTCAATTTTATTTACAATTGTAATGTTGACTAATTCAAATTTTATGTTGTTTCTCAAATAAAAAGCGACTCCTCCTCCACCCCCTACATCCCTATCTTTACGAAGAAACATACAAATCTAACGAACATATATAAAACAATCTCTGCTGTACAAACTGCTTAATTTCTGTAATTCGCACATAAAACTAACCCATAAACTTAGTAAAAACACGTATTTGCTTTTTAAACATTCGATTTTCAGCTTTACGAAAGCGAAATTCTTTCAATCCTCACATAAAAATAAACCTTAACTAGTTAGATAATACGTATTTGTTTTTAACTTATTATTAATCCAGAAATTGAGAAGAATTCGTACGATTTACACACAAAATGCTCACTCAATCGAAGTAATTCGCACATAAAAATATTTCGTAAACTTGGTAAAAAAAAACGAATTAGCTCATTAAACATGTATAAAAATAAATATCAAAATCTAGCTAATACGTCCATTCGATATACAACTTCAAATAAAAATAAACCGTAAACTTGTTAAATAACTCGTATTCGTTTTCAACTTACCATTAATCCAGAAATTGAGAAGAATCCATACGATTTACACATACGTCTTTTCAAAACGTCAATTCAAATGCAATCGCGGCACTGCGGAGAAACAACAATCAGAAACATGTTTAAAACATGTTTAAAACACGTTTATAACGTGCTTAAAACAGAACATACAGGGCATTTTTCTTTTGAGTATACATATCCCGATAATTACAGCGTTTTTTAAATTTGCGGGAATTCGTTGTTTCCAAGCAGTTAATTTGAGGCCATCAACGAGTGTTTTCCACTCCCAGACTAAGCATGAAGTAAAATTTCGAGTTTAGAAAAGCCTGAGAATTTGGATTGGCCGCGTAGCGAAGCGGAGCGGCCAATCCAAATTAGGCTTTTCTAAACTCGAAATTTTACTTCATGCGCCACGCTTAAAAACACTGATTTGCAGTGAAGTTCAAAAAACACATACAGTCCCTGGCCATATTATTAGACTCACTAACCAAATCTAAGTTTTTTTGATGATTTAACTATTATTACGAAGATAATAATCGTGTAAGTGATAATAATAAATAGATGTTATGTTCTAGAATACTATTAATCAAAAAATTTAAAAAATACACACACAAGGAATGGTAAATTAATATTTTGCTAAGCCACCCCTCGATGCGGGTAGTGCAGCAACTCTTCTTGGCATGCTGTCAACACAGTTTAAAGCAATTTGTTTTAATTTTTCCAATTGTATACAATGCGTTCTATCAGTTGAACCTTCGTTGTTATGGTTTCTTTTGGGGAATAGGATTCATATCCGGAGAGTTGCCCGGCCATGGTAAAAGTGGAATATTTTCCTCTTCCAAAAATTTTTTAATAGATTTTGCAGTATGGCATGGTGTTCCGTCCTGCATAAATACTTTTCTGCCATCACCAAACCGTTCCTGCATCTGCGGAAGCAGTTTCGTTTCCAATACCTTTCTGTATTGGTCTTGCCGCATGGTTCCCTCGACCACGTACAAACGCCCCAGACCCTTTTCACTGATGACAGACCATACCATGACAGACACAGGATGCTTGATGGTCTTTATAACGCAGTCGGAGTTATATTTTTCGTGAGGTCGTCGTCTGACAAACTGTGACTTATCATCCAGAATTTGGAAGGTTGACTCGTCACTGAAGCAAGTATGTAATAAAGCAAAAACAGCTAAGAAAAAATATTACTAAGAGGTGTCAATCAACATACTATCCGCCAGTCATCAACAGTTAACTGTTTATGAATATTGGCCCAAGCCAACCTCTTATGTACCATGCTTGGTGTCAATCTTGGCTATCTTACTGGTCTACGACATTTGAAACCAAGATGGTACAGGTTGCGCCTCACTGTACGGACAGACACGTTGCACCCTGCTTCTTCAAATTTTGTTCTTATTTGGGCATGACTACCCCTTCGAAATTCTACGGCAATATTTCGAAGTTGCCGCTTATTCCGGGGAGTTAGAAGCCGTTTTCTACCACACCGACCTTTCCTAGCTGCATCGGTGGGCTGGTTAGATTTAATTTTTTTTATTTAACCGCCGTACTGAGGACTGCGATACTCCACATCTTGCCGCTATCTGCCGTTGGCTAAGGCTGGTATTAATTAATAGTGCTCTCATAGAAGAAGTTTGCTCTACAGAAAGATCTTTACACCTCCCTATCTAAAACAATAGCACCGAAATGTCAAACCACTGGTTTTTAATTTTTCTTACAAGTAATTGAGTTAAAAATGGTGATGTGTCCATCATAGTACTTTCCCCCGTAAATTGCGTATTAAATCACTTTTAAAATATTTGTAGCATTATTATTTCCAAAACGTCTTCAACTTTTTGATAACTACAACTTTTATTTGAAATATTTTTCAATTGGATCAACACATACTGACACAAACCAATGACTAGATAAAAAACACTATTTATTGAATATCTCAAAAACTAAGAGTGCTATGACAAAAAGTGAAGATACAAAAAATCTTTAATATCTTATTACCTACAACTTTTATTTGAAACATTTTCCAATTGTATCAACACACACTGACACAAATAAATGACTAGATAAAAAACACTATTTATTAAATATCTCAAAAACTAAGAGCGCTATGACAAAAAGTGAGTCCACAAAAAATCTTTAGTTTTTCATTTCCTACAACTTTTATTTGAAACATTTTTCAATTGTATCGACACATACACTGTCACACACCAATAACTAGATAAAACACACAACTTTTGAAATATCTTAAAAACTAAGAGTTCTATGACAAAAAGTAAGTGAACAATACATCTTCATTTTGTTATTATCTACAACTTTTATTTGAAAGAATTTTTTGTTTGATGAACATTTATTGAAAAAATCTGAAAAAACTGAAAAACGCTAAGAGTAAAGTACCACTTCCGGTTTTCCGATTTTCACCAAAAGCTTTTCAGTTCTTCCGATTGTAACAAAAAGCTTAAGTTTCAAGTTTCATCTCGATATCTTTAGCGGTTTTTGCGGTACAGCGCACACAGACACACACAGAGACACACAGACAGACAGACAGACAGACATTTTTCAAAAATGGTCTTATTCGACTCAGTGGACCTCAAAACGGATATTTCCGCTAAAATTTTTGATTCGAAAATTTTCACGAAAACAATACTTTCCCTTTGTATTGCATACGGGGGAAAGTAAAAATGCTTTAATTATATAAAGTAATATTTACGAAAACTATATTTTGGTCATTCATCACTTACCTTTAGAAAACAAACTGTTAAACTCAACAAAACGAACTTTTAAAACAACTATACTTGTACTTGGAATTACAAACAATGTCAAGTAATTTGACATTTGATTAGAAATCTGTATTATCGACCGTGATAACATAACATAACCCTTACCAAACAAGCTTAAGTATAGTGTGTCTGTAATAGTGGGCGCTATATGTCCTAAAAACAGAAAAAATATAAATATTATGACTGAGTCTAATAATATGGCCAGGGACTGTACATACAACAACGATTATAGGCAACCAAATATACGTTGGAGTTATTAGGTTGCTTATGATCACTGTTTTAAACAATTTGTTCAGCACAAAATTTGACTTACGTTTTATCCACATCTGCATATTAGATTGCTAACGCCGTATATTTTAAACTTTACGATATTTCAGTGTTTTATACGTGTGGCGCATGAAGTAAAATTTCGAGTTTAGAAAAGCCTAATTTGGATTGGCCGCTCCGCTTCGCTACGCGGCCAATCCAAATTTTCAGGCTTTTCTAAACTCGAAATTTTACTTCATGCTTAGTCTGGGAGTGGAAAACCCTCGTTTATAGATTCAAATTGAAATCTTTAAAAAAAAACAAAGAACGTCGTAAAACTTACAGTGTATGCATATGTATACCTGAAAGAAAAATTCCCTGAATTAAAAAATCACATTTATGCACACACAGTTGTGATATTTTATTGTAATAAAATGTTGTGTTTAATAATGTAATTTGAAATATCTTTAACAATTTAGCTAACATTTAAAAACGTTAACAAAACATCTTAATGAAGTAGTATAAAATATAATTTAGCAAATTTAAGATAATAAAAAAACGCTAATACGTTCATTCGATATACAACTTCACATAAAAATAAACCGTACACTTGTTAGATAACTCGTATTCGTTTTCAACGTACCATTAATCCAGAAATTAAGAACAATCCACACGATTTACACACACGTCTTTTTAAAACGTCAATTCAAATGCAATCGCGGCACTGCGGAGAAACTACAAACTCAAATCAAATTGTTGTAGCAGCTTCATTGGGTATTTATTAATAGGAACGTAACTCTAGATACCTTTAGCATGGACTCATGAATAATGATTATGAGTACATAAAATCAAACGATGATGAAATTTTTATATTTAAAAACATTCGCATTATTATTTTATTAAGATTTAATAAATTATAGTTTGTTATAATTTCTTGGTAACCATGTTTGGATTTATTTCGTATGTAATTTACTGAAAGAGTTTAAAATAATTAAAATACTAATTCAAAACTGTGATTACTCAAATAAAAGTTTACGTTTGAAATTTTATTCGCAAATGGAGTTGTTGTATATGCAACCAAAGATACACAAATGTTTGTTAGTAAACGTCTCTGTATCTTTAGTTGCATATATTTCAACTTCATTTCCGTAGAGTTAGTATGGTCTAGAGAAAGCATACCGCCCATTTGTTGTCACGAAACATAAGTGTTCTGCGCGGGGTGAGGCGTGTGTTTACATTAATGTTTGTAAACACGCCAGGCCTCTTCGGTTAACGTTACTTTTATATTTATTTATCTAATTGCGTATGTTGTGTATAGTGAATGTAAAAGGACTGAACAGACTAATAGAGTAAAAACATTTTGTCATAGAGACCACAGTTCTATTAAAATGGTGCGCATTTGTGTATACTGTAAAGAGAAACAAAAAGGAAACAATGATATAGTATTTTTAATACCTATTTGGAAGTACCAGTTGTTTTAGTGACTTAACGTATGTGTCTTCTTGAACACACACAAAATTAGGTTAGGAATTTGTCATGTCAAATGGCTGGCATCTAGACCCTGGGCCTCCAAACTATCTTCTTCGCGGGCCACAAATACAATTCTACATAATAAAGTCGGCCAAGATCCGATTAATTTTATAAAATTATGAAAAATTTAAGGAACAATTGTTACAATATTTCAAAATATGACATTTACAAAAAAATTACAATCGCGGGCTGGATTCATGCAAGTCGCGGGCCGGATTTGGCCCGCGGGCCGTAGTTTGGAGACCACTGATCTAGACCATTATTCTTAGGGCATTGGTGGAGTAACTTGATATTCAATATAACCAGTGGCGGCGTAGGATCACAAATATGAATTAATTTGATAATATGGAACATAATAATGTATATGGACGTTGTGCTGTTATGTTATTGTAATACAACTAAAAGTTCCACAAAACATATTATGCAGGCTTAAAGATCCAAACACGTAATGGTTTTCGAAATTAGATTGAATATGCAAAACGTTTCACTGAGCAAAACTCGAATTACGAAGAATACTCTGTACTTTTAAGATATTTAAGTTAGTTATAAAATATAATTCTATCCAAAGCAAGAGGGTGTGTAGAAATATAAAATATCTATAAAATGGCGAGAAATAAATTAGCAATGGCCCTGCTATAAATACAAAGTAAACTAACTGTTACAAAATAATCATGATTGTAACAAGCAGTAATAATATTTAATAACGGTTCAATTATATTAAATAATTGACTAAGTGATTTTTAAAGTCTAAATATCTTGTTGATTAATACTTTCGCTTTCTGATAAAGATGGTTCGTCGTCGGATTCATTCGACACAGAGATCACCATTGGTTCGATATTTAACAAGTCCAATTTATTTTTTACCTCCCATGCCTCAGAAATTATTTTCTCTGTGTGGTTGATGTAATTTTGCCAGTGCTGTTGCGGTTCATTTTCTACTACGTTATTCCATACATTTAAAACTTCAGCAGGTGACCCTATAGTTTTAAAAATAGCTTCATCATAACGTCTTTTAGTCTCTGACCAAACCATTTTGATAGCGTTAAAATGGCAATGATAGGGAGGTAGTCTGAGAACACAATGATCATGCTCCGCAGTGTATTTATTTAAATGATATTTTTTTCCGGCACTGTTTGCTTTTCAACCAGATTCCAAACAGCATCTTTTAAAAGATTATTTGGAAAAGGGACATTCTTCTTTCCATGCCAATCTATAATACGTTTTTTGCTCCAGCTTTTTCTCGAAATTTCTTCTTCTAGACGACTATGATAAGTTGCGTTATCTAGTATAAAAGCATGGTTCTTCTAAGTTTGCAATAAGTTGATCTTTAAACCACTTCTCAACATTTTTGGTATTCATATTATCGTGATTTGTCACAAATCCGTCTTTATTTCCGGCATGAACAATAACGTAACGAAACCCACTTCCAGTTTTTCTAAAATTACTGTATTTACTGCCATCTTGTCACATTCTTCTATCACCACTTTTGCTAAAAACCCATGTCTCATCCAGAAAAACCGGTTTATAAATGTTCTCCTTTTTAGCAACTTTTAAAATAAGATTCACTTCAACCTGATTCCACTCATTTCCAATAAATGTTTTTTTCCGTCCTGCTTTTTGAAGCTAAAGCCCATTTTCTTAATTCCCAAATATAAAGAACTTCTTGAGATCCCAATTTCTGGTGATTCTTCCATAAGTTGCCAGTAAATAGTGTCTATAGTAATATGTTCCTTTCGGGCATACATTTTGTAAATAACTTCCCTTAAAAAATGCAGAGTATTCTTTGTAATTCGAATTTTGCTCAGGGAAATGTTTGCAGACATATTCCTCCTAAATTCGAAATCCGTTGCTCTGTTTTCATCTTGTAGGTTGTATAATGTGCTTTGTGGAACTTTTAGGGCATCGGACGCTTTTTGAATTGCCTTAAATCGAGATCCTAATTCATTTTGCAAATAACTTACTATATTTAGCATAAGCTTTTTGGATTCATCGGAATATCGCATTTCAGTAGTATATTTTTGCGTAATTTATAGTATTTAACATTATTAGCATTGTTAAAACGGTTTTTACTGGCGGACAGAAGGATATGACTGGCGAGTCGCTAGACGAGCCAGTCACCTTCTGGAGCCAGTAAAACCCGTTAACTTGCGGATATTGTTATATATTTTATTTGTCAATCATTTGAAATTAATTAAAATACAATTAATTGGTAAATTTATTCAAATTGGAATTACAAAAAAATATGTCGTAAGTTATGAAACATTTCCGTTGATACTTATGTTGTTTATTTGATTAATTCAAATTAAATTATTTCGCAATTCGTTTAACATGAGCGCGTCAATTCACGAAAAACTATAAATTACTATTCCAGTACTAACTTGTTAAATTTTAACAAGTTAGTATACTGACTTGTGAAAATTTTACAAGTCAGTAGCTTGAAAACATAACCTTACTTGTTTAATACTGTCTATTGATAAATTGACGTTTACAAATGAGAGACAAATAAATGACATTAACAGACATCAAACTTTTGACGTAACATCTAATTAGTAATCGACGTTCATTTTTGTTGGTAATTTTTTGTTTCATCTAATTCATGAATGATAAATAAAGATGGGGTTATTCCAAATGGGTATTAAAAATACTATATATCATTTCACAAGTAAGTTTCTCATGTTTTTATTAAAATCCTAGTAAGTTAGAATCAGAATTTTTCGGATACAAACAAATTAGTAATTTATGTGACTAGTTCCAAAAGTGATATTTTACAGGATTAATAAAAAGGAATGTCAAAATTGAAGAAAGCTTGAATTCGCCTACATAATGTTTCATTTAGGTATTGTTTATTACTGTGAATAATGGCCTATTACCTGAATTATCACGCTCGGACAGAGACAATTTGTATTAATAGTATATTATTCAACAAGCGCATAATGAAAGCTATTAATCATGAGAATGAGGTTTACGGAACGAGCCGCAGGCGAGTGGAGTAAATCATTCGAATGATTAATAGCCATTATGCGCGAGTAGAATACTATACTTTATCCACAACCACAAAATGTATATTCATTCTTGCTTACTGCAACTTTTCAAGAATAAGAACATAATTCATTAAATCATTTACTTTTAATTATAACTAAGAAATACATATAATAATACTATTTATTAGGATTAATGTTAATAGTAACGTTAGAACAATTATTAAACACAATAGGGGGCATTGAAGTGGGTACACCAAGATTTACGGTTTGATCCAAAATATCGAAATTAACGGAATTTGTGCTGGAAGATGCAGCTGTTACATTATTTGCTGTCGATTCTATTGACGATGCAATTTTTCTGGCCGTTTCCTTTTTGTTTTCCAAAGAATCGTTAATATAGCCTTCTGCAACCGCAGTTGACTTCCATCCTCCATGACGTTTTAACGCAGTGATGTCTCCACCAGCATCAACCAAAATGGTGGCTGAGGTTCTTCTAAAGCTATGGCCTGTATATTGCTCAGGATTGGGTAATTTCAAAAAACTGTCGATATCCCTTCCCATTTTTGTAAATTTATTAATACCAATTCGCTGTTTAGTACACTTTCCATTTTGAAAATTTTGAAAGAAATAATCACAGTTTATCTGCTTTCGGAGGCACAAATATTTTTTTACAATGTGGTAAAAATTACCAGATACTGTAAATTTCGTACAAATTTTAGTTTTTGTGGTTGGCACCTTAATCATATAGCAGGAATTAAGGTCCTCTTTATCTTTAATTTTCATGTTATACAGCTCATTTGAACGACAAGCGCCCATTAAACCAATAATTAATGCAACCTGAAGAAAAAATTACTGCAATTTTTAAAAAATATTAAAATAATTTAAAACTTACTTTTGTAGCAAGAAATTTGTCATCCGGTGCATTTGCAATGAAACTGTTAACATTTTCTGGGGAGAAAGTGTAGGCTTTTTTCGGAGTAAACCCTTCATTTTTTCTTTTCAAAAAAGCTAGAAGTTTGCCATAGTTTCCAATATTGATGTTTTCAAAGATTTTCAATGTACTTTTTAGCATCGAATACTTCTGTCACAACGATGAGGTGTTGTATTTTTTTGATAATTCAGTAAAATACACCAAAACTACCGACTCAGTTGAAGAATGTGCTTTTTTCTCCTTTTTCCATCCACAAAACGTGTTGTATGTACTTTGGTATATGTTGCGAGACTTTTTAGGCAACAAATTGATGGAAGCGATTTCTGCCGCGTCCCTTATTTCCGGGGGTGTCAACAAGTCAGGATCGGATTCCATGTTGCTTCTTTCACCTTCGATAAACTATTAACCACACTATCACAACACAATTAACACAATTTGCTTTCAATTTATAAATTGTTTTTGTTTATGTCAAAATTGATTAACATGAGGTATCCTGATTTTGTAGTGATTTCTTATTATTCACAGTTGAGCAGTGATAAGTCAAAATATTACTCACAGGTTTCATAACCTATTTATAATAAACGTCATTATTATTGACTCTTAGCATGTATAATTATAATATTATAGAGTGGTTGTGGATAAAATATATTAATTAAATGCGCTAACTCTTATAAATATCTGTCATATTTAGTTGTTTATTCGTTCAAAAATAATTTGAATAAATTATATATGGCTACATATTATGCGAACTGTAAAATGTTGTTTAAAACCAATTGTGTCGATTATGTTTCCAATGCATATTATTTTAAGTTTTTTTACACGAAATCTTTGACCTTTAACATTCCTTTCCCGGGATCTGGCTCAAATCACATATAAGTTTATAAAATCGTTAGCACTTTTTGTGTGGCTTGAGGTTACGTCCATGTTTGTAAACACGCCAGAACACATCAGTTAACATCACTTTTAAGTTTGTTTACATTTAAACGTGTTTGTAAACAAGCGTGTTTACATTTTATCTTTAAATACAAACATTGCCTATCCCCACCATCGCATTACTCGTCTATATTATACTTGGTCTGAGTTCATTTCCAAATAAAATTCCAAATGTTGTTCTAAAACAGTTTAACACACTTCTGAATAAAATTCTTGAAGTTATTAGTGCTAACATAAAGAAAGGTGGATGTTGAACATTTTCAATTTTATTGTTAACAACGTTTGGAATTTTATGCGGAAGTGGAGTTTTAATACATACAACCGAAGATACACAAATGTTTAGGCCGGTCGTCCACTAGCAGCGACCACACGCGGCTACGCGCTCACGCGATACGAGCGGTGACAAGCTGCTGGAAGACTAGCGGCTACACGCGACAGGGGTCGTACACTGCGCTTGACTTCGCGCTGTTCAGTTTGTCGGCAGCATCAAAAGAGTTGTACATTTTTAATGGATTTTTTGGAAAATCCCTACTTAATTAGGGGTATGATTGGAATTCCAAAATATATTTTTTATAAAAAATACTCCAATTATAAAATTTTAATTTATTTTATAGTATATACTGTTAAATACACCTACCTAGTAAGAAATTAAGAATGATAAAAGTATTTAGAACTATTGTTATCAGAAAAAAGTAAGGTTAGACTTAGAGAAGACAAAGTAGATAGAAAAGACGCAGGACTAGACGCGGCTACGAGCGACGGATCCCATTCTCTTGGGATCTGACGCAGCTTCACGCTCGTCGCGAGAATCCGCATGTCCGCGCACGCTTGCACTGGACGAGATTCATTGGATTTACACACATCGGGATCTGTCGCGCATATAAGCCCATTGTCGCTTGTATCGCGTGAGCGCGTAGCCGCGTGTTGTCGCTTCCAGTGGACGACCAGCCTTAAGTTAGAGGACGTTTGTGTATCTTTGGTTGCATATATTACAACTCCATTTCCGAATAAAATTCCAAACGTTGCTAGTTCTAAAACTGTTTTTCACACTTCCGAAGAAAATTTTAGACGTTGTTACTTCTAAACATAATATATTGTTAACAACGTTTCGAATTTGATTCTGAAGTGGAGTTGTAATATATGCAACTAAAGATACACAAATGTTTAAGTTAGTGAACATATCTTTAGTTGGATATTACAACTCCATTTCCGAATAAAATTCCAAACGTTGCTAGTTCTAAAACTGTTTTTCACACTTCTGAAGAAAATTCTAAGCGTTGTTACTTCTAAACATAATATATTGTTAACAACGTTTCGAATTTTATTCTGAAGTGGAGTTGTAATATATGCAACTGAAGATACACAAATGTATAAGTTAGTGAACATATCTTTAGTTGCATATTACAACTCCATTTCCGAATAAAATTCCAAACGGTACTTCTAAAACTGTTACACTTTCAAATAAAATGCCAAACGTTGTTAGTTCTAAAACCGCTATTAATAAATGTTAATGCTCCAATCACTGAAAGTGACTTAAAACAATGGATGAAGACATGAAAACTCAAATTTTTATTTTGGTACTTTTATTATTTCTATAAAATTAGAAATATTGATGAAATAATTACAAAGTTTCTTAGACAAAAATGATTGCGTTGTTTTAATATATTGGTATTTTAATTCAGGCTGGGAATTTTTAAATATAAAGTATACCAATATTCATTCCAAAACATAATCAAATATTCGAATTATTCTAATAATTCAAATATTTAAATATTCGAATTATTCAAATATTTGAATAATCGAATTTGAATGTATTTTTAAATAAATATCCAAGTACTTCAATATTAAAAATGTCTAGTATCAATTAAAACATATATCATTTTTATATTTCAATTTTGTAATAGATTAACAATAACAAAGTATATTTTTACCATCATATTAAATTAGTGTTTTACACGCCTGACGCATGAAGTAAATATTTCAAGTTTAGAAAAGCCTGAAAATTTGGATTAGTCGCTCCACTTTGCTATGCTACCAATCCAAATTTTCAGGCTTATCTAAACTCGAAATATTTACTTCATGCTTAATCAAGGATTGGGAAATCCTTGTTAAAATACTATTTAAGCCTTAATAACACACCAGATTCTTAAAAAAAATAAACAAGATGATTACCGAAACTTAGATAATGAAAATACCTACGGTTTGTATTTGTTTTCCATATTGTTAAAAAAATCAAGGTTGTCATTAAGGTTCTAATAGCTGCCGAACAAGTATTTTCCACTCCCAGGTTAAGCATGAAGTAAAATTTCGAGTTTAGAAAAGCCTGAAAATTTGGTTTGGTCGCGTAGCGTAGCGGAGCGACCAAACCAAATTTTCAGGCTTTTCTAAACTCGAAATTTTACTTCATGCGCCACCTGTATAAAACTCTGATTTCATGTGAAGTTTAAAATATACTATTTTTCAAATTGAAGTATTCCATTACTCATTCAAAAACATATTCAAATATTTTAAATGTTCAAATATTTAAATATTCGATTAAAGACATATTCAAATTATTTGAATATTTAAATATTTATTCAAAAACATATTTAAATTATTTGAATATTAAAATATTCGAATACTCAAATATTTAGATATTCGAATATTCAAATATTTGGATATTCGAATATTCATATATTTGGATATTCGAATATTCAAATATTTGGATATTCAAATATTTAAATATTTGGATATTCGAATATCCAAATATTTGAATATTTAAATAATTTAAATATGTTTTTGAATGAATATTTAAATATTCAAATAATTTGAACATGTTTGTAAATGAATATTTAAATACGAATAATAAATATTTAAATATTCAAATAATTTGAACACTGCTCAATATAAAAGAAATATATTATAGAACGGATGTTAATTTGTTGAAAATATATGTACTCATGTTATGTAATAATAATAAATAAATAAAATAAAATGTTTGTAAATGAATATTTAAATATTCGAACATTTCAAATATTTGAGTATGTTTTTGAATGAGTAATGGAATACTTCAATTTGAAAATAGTACATTTTAAACTTCGCATGAAATCAGTTTTGTATACGGGTGGCGCATGAAGTAAAATTTCTAGTTTAGAAAAGCCTGAACTCGAAATTTTACTTCATGCTTAGCCTGGGAGTGGAAAACACTCGTCCGGCAGCTATTAGAACCTTTAATGACAACCTTGATTTTTTTTAACAAAATAGAAAACAAATACAAACCGTAGTTATTTTCAAATATTTAAATATTTGGATATTTGAATATTTAAATAGGTGAAAAGTGTTTTGATTGAAATATGCATATTTAAATATTCAACTGTTTGAATTATTCGACTGTTTGAATTATTCGTATCTGAGCCTTAATTTTATTAAATTTCACTTTATTTCGTTTCTAGTCTTGTTGGAATTGTGGCCGAAAAGCCCACGAGACGTGCTCAGGCTGCAGCCTGGCGCGCTACTGCGGCCCTTTCTGCCAGCACAAGGACTGGGAAAACCACCACCAGGTCTGCTCCAAGGAGAAGCTGCGCCCCCTCCGTTCCACCACCCCCAGTGCCGCCGCAACGCTGCCCGCCCAAACGGACCAAATCAAGTTCAAAAAGTGACCCGCGCGGAAACAGCGCCGGCTTAGGAAATAATCCTCCACAACACATATTTTCTCTTCTAACCGACCCTCCTCAGCATGTACTAACACAATATTAACAAGTAAAGCTTGGAAACTTTAAGATATTGCTAATATGTTAAGAGTAAAATAATTATTTAATGCGAATAAAAACAGATAAGAATAATGAACTTAAAGTATGGCAAATATAAATTGGACAGAAGCGAAAAACAAACATAAACGAAGCTAGACCAAACTTGCCACGAACCTATCGAATGCGCCCATTCCTTTTCCTACCAGAATTTTACCATTGTGCATCGGCAATTAATGTTTGCCGTACTATAATAGTCATGAACAAATCTTGTCTGCTTTAATAATATACTTTAAAATATAGTTTTAATGCTACACTAAATCTAGCGGAGTGTTGAAACTGTCTGTTATTAAGTCAGTGTAACATTTGTGATACCCTAAAGCTTCCAATCTTTATTTAATAACCGTTTGTTCCTCAACAAAAAACCAAAGACTAAGAACCCCTGTAATCACGATTGGAATAGGTGTTTATTAAATGTAATAAATAAATCATTTTGACTGGATTGTTTCTAAAAAGAAGGATATACACTGTAGCAACAAATTAAGAGAACACTGCGTGTTCTTTCTTTTTATTGGAAGTGTATATAAAACATTCATTAAAATAATCTAGAGCACGAATATCTCTTCTACATGTTTCAGCAATAATACTACATTCCATTTGTATCTCAGAGATTTAATACGAAAAGAAAAACTGTTTTTGATTTTATTAAAAATTTATTGAAATTTAAGAATAAATAAATCAGAAGGGATGTGGTGTGAACGTTAATAGGCATTCATTCGTAGGCCGTGTATATTTGCAATATATTATGTTGGTTAATGTATGTTATATTTTATTTTTGTTATGTTTTTCCGTTTTTTATTTTCTTTCCATTTTCTCTCACAGGAGAGAGTTTGTATATTATTATTATTATCATCGACTTCTTTCTCAGCACAATAAATGCAAAAAGATATGTTTTATTTCGACTGTTTTTTCTTTTACTTTTTCAAGTCTTCGGCTAATAAAGTGTGTTTCGTAAACTTTTGTAGTGCAACTTTCAAATAGCTACGATTGTTCCAAATATAAAATATGTCTGTTTAAACTGGCTTTAAATGCTAAAGTAATGGAATCACAAACAAAGTAAGTAAACAAAAATTAATTGTCTTCCTTATAAAAATGTATTTACAGCACGATATTTAGGTTTTTAAAATCTCGTCAACCAACGAAGCTTTCTCTGTTTTATTCAAGCTTCCCTTCCACTCTTCCTTATTCCTCTTGTAAAGGTTTAGGTTTACTTTACAAGCGATGATTTTCCCGAAATCGGAATTAACCCACAGCCCCTCTTTGTACAGCATCTCGTCCAAAATGTGCGTTTTCATTTTCAGATTCGCCGCTTTCCAAATCGCCTCGAAACTCCTCGACCCGAATTTTGACGCCGCCATTTCTTGATAAGTTCCCTAACATAAAAAATAAAAATTAATAAGATTGGCTACAATTAGGGCTCAAATTAAAGTTTTCTTCAACTCAGTTTAAATTACGTTTACCTTAAAGTACTTTAAACTAAGCAAAAGTTAAGCCGCTATTATACAACAGGCCAGGTCTCTTTGAAACTAAAATAAAACAATTATACTCACTTGCATTTTCCTCACAAGTTTTTCTCTACTCTTTTCCCCAATAAATTCACTATCCACAAAAGAATTAACAATATGGCTTCCCATGCTGTTCATAAACAAGCCTTTAGCATCATTTTGATCCATATTCAATATACTATTAACCAATTTAATCGGCTTGTTAAAAGTGAGAATCACTTGCACCATTAAAGTCCCGTGAAGATTCAACTTTTGCTTATCTAAATTTTCCTTATCGCTCATGACGGAATTGTAAGGAGCTAGTTTAGAAGCGCACAGAACAATCGAATCCTGCCTTTCGGCTGGTTCGTAACAATCTAGTGCTTTCATGAAATTCTAAAAAAAAAATTTTATGATTTTTGTATTTAGGTTATGTAATTTTAATACCTGTATAAAACTTCCTTGTTTAGCAGCTAACCGCTTGCAACCCTCCGCAATGGATAATAAAATTCCTGAATGTCCCGCTTCGATTATTTCCTTAAAACTACCCTCGATTTCATCAAACATTGCCTCAAACTTAAAGAGTATTAAAATAAAAGTAAAATTATTAAACAATCACAAAAACTATATGCTTTATTAGTTGGCATTAGTAAAGGCAGTTTTAAGACTCTTTTAGGAAGTTGTGTTAACTTTAACCAAACTTCAATCAATCAATATTATAATAAAGCCACTGTTTTGACATCTTTGTTTATATCGAATTTTGTTTTTTGAATCAGAGCCTACTTTAAATTCAGTGTGGATATTTGAACACCCATTATTCTACTTGATGATTTTTTTAAAATCGTCTTTTATTCCCTATTAGTAAGCAGTGTAATTTATAATTACCTCAACTTTTTCTTTGCAATTATCAAATAACCGTTGCACAGCAAAATTAGTGCTCCGCATAGTCGATAATTTTGGTAGATGCCCCGAAAAACACTTTGCATAAATTTGTGTGTACAATTTTGAAGGCGCTAGTTGCAAAGTGGCCTCCAGCAACATCATGTTCGGCTTCGACATGAACACAGCGGGCAAATTATTCTCCGCATTTTCTGACTCCTGACCCACGAAACACTCCTCCAACAATTTTTTTACATACTCTTTCAGAAGTTTTGGCTCGATTCTAGCCAAAACTTTCAACAAAATCTGCAGAAAGCCCGACGTCAAATCGCTCAGTGGGAGTTCCTTAAATTGCGGCCACGTTATTAAACGTTTCCCATAATCTTTAATGATTTCGCGGTAATAATCGGGGATTTCTTTAAATTCCTCCTCCTTAGCAGCCCTTTTCTTATTTTTATCTTTTTGTTCTTCCTCCCTCGGTACACCGGATAAATAACACAAAACTGCTCTCAACGTGTGATTCCCGTAAAGCTCCCACATGTAATCCTCCAAATTGTTAAGCAAAAATCTGCTTACTTTAATCGTAAACTCCTTGTATTTCTCTTTATTATCTTCGGATTTTAACGAACGCTCACTGCATTCTTTCAAAAGCGCTTCGATTACATGACTAGCGAACCTATCGCTACACAAAGGCCTCAATTCCTCCCCGAACATTCGCATGAATCGCTCCAAAACTTCATCGTTTGCAAACGGCAAGAGGGTTTCGATTACCCGACAGCCGACTTGATTGCAAGCAATGTTTATTTCCGTGTCGACCGTTTGATCGAAAACATTATTCACAAACACAGCTGAAAGTTAAATAACCGAGGCGTGTTATTAAAACAATTGCTGCGCTTTTAATTAGTTGGAGAAATTACTGGAAACTTACATTTATCTTCTTCACTCGGAAAGCCCTCTTTGTACGCTTCCATGATCCGGACGAAATATTGGTAAGTGTCTTCGCTGAGCTGGCTGCCTCTTCCATAGTAGCCTTTTTTCGCGTACTTTCTGGCGTTTGCAAGGAAAGTCTTCTTCCTCTTCCGTTTATTTTTCTTTTTAGCTGGGTCTTCCATTGTAAACAACTTTATAGGTTAGAAAACACGGGGTCAAATTTATAGGTTAAAAAATAAACACACGTGACATTCACCATGCACGGTTAATTCATAACAGCCAAAATATTTAACAATAATTTAAAATCATAAATTATGTTGAAATTCAATCATTATAATGATAGCAGATGTATAGAGAAAACTATGAACATTTTCAGCTTTTTCAAAACTTGAAATTTTCGTTCATGATTAATCAAGGAATTTCCTTTCCTTGTTTAAAGCTTCAAATTGAGCTTTTCATATACTAAGATCTCAGAAGTTTAGTCATAAACTGACAATAGTAATCTACTAAAGTATGTTTTAAGAAACATTCTCTGTGTGTTTTTTCACAAAAGAATTATCTATGATTATATTTTTCTAATATTGGTATGAATGTGTAAGTTTGGCAACTTCGCGTATTTCATCATCTTTTCATCCCGCCTTTTGGAAATCAACGTTCGTAAAAATGGCGTCTGAAGTAAGCGGTGTGACGACTGGCCAGCCCAATTTGCACAAGCAGGACCTTTCAAAACTAGTAAGTTCAACGCGCAGTCACCTAATCAACCCAATAAAATTCTCTTCGGGCCCCACTGGTCCCTCCTTAAATCCCACCGCGCTTCATAACCTAACTTTCGCAACATGTACACAAAACCTGATGTGTTGACCCCAAGCCTGGAACTTTGGCGCCTTTCCCGCCACTCATTCCGCGTCCTGCTGGCAGTGCGGTCGGTCGCTTTAGAATACTTGAATAACAGCTAATTTTTTGCTTCCAGGATGTTACTAAACTAACTGCCTTATCTCCAGAAGTAATTAGCCGACAGGCTACAATTAACATTGGCACGATTGGACACGTAGCCCATGGAAAGTCCACAGTTGTGAAAGCCATCTCGGGCGTGCAGACTGTCAGGTTTAAGAACGAACTCGAGAGGAACATCACCATCAAGCTAGGTAGGTTTATCTTCGGATCATGTTATTCAAATTTTCACATCGTGGCTAACTTTGTGTTTTCACATCTGATTTTTTATTTCGAATGTTTTTTTAAATTGTATGTGGTGTTTGTGCTGCCTGTTTGATCACTGTGCGTAAATGTTCTGCCGTTTTTATTCTGCACTTTAAAGTTACTTATTGTTTGCATTGCGTTGTATTAAAGTTTTCTCTCACTCTTCTCTTTTATAATGAGATAACAAATTTTGTGTTGCTTTCTACATGTGGGGCCGTAAACAAATGGTATTTGGTTAATAAATGAAGATATTATTTGGAGGGAAGTGTTGTCATGAAAATAATGAATATATTAATTAATTAATAAATTAAAAGTGGGAACATTGATTAATCGCAATCGATTAAATACACGTGTACTATAACTTTTTTGTATGTTTTTTCTTGAGTTCATGTTGGAGTTGTAATTGTAAGTACATTTTCCTACATTGGCTATTTTTTAAAACAGTTTAATTTGAAGCTTCAACTGAGTGTTTCCACTCCCAGATTAAGCATAGAGTAAAATTTCGAGTTTAGAAGAGCCTGAAATTGTTCAATTTTTTCTCGATTTTCTCGAAATTATACTTAATGCGCCACCGGTAACAAACACTGATTTCAAGTGAAGTTCAAAATATGCTAAAAGCGTGTATTTTGAGTTTTATTTAAAACCGGTGTTGAGTGTGGGTGTCATATGAAGTAAAATTTTGAGTTTAGAAAACCTGAAAAATTTGGACCAAACCAAATTTTTAGGCATTTCTAAACTCAAAATTTTACTTTGTGCTTAATCTGGGAGTGGATTCATTTGTTGAAAGCTTCTAGTTGAACCCTTTAAACAAAACAAATTTACTTCATATGCATATGTATACTTAAAAAAAGCAAAATTCCCTGCAATAGATTTTGTGCAATTCCGTTTACCCAATTTCGATCATCGTGCCAATAATAAAGTTTGACAACCCCCTATTATTATATTCTATTCTACCAGCTTTGAGCTTGTAGCTAGTAATAGTGTGCTTAGTCTGCATTGTAAAAATGTATTTTAGTGGGATTTTGAATCAAAGGATTTTGATTAAGTTTTTAATCAAAATAACATTACAGTAATTTAAATAATTAGGTCTATCTTGAGTTTGGCAACAGTGTTATGAACTGCTTATGATAGGCAACCTAACACGCACTAATATAATATAATTGACACCTGCAAAACAGATGGCGCTAGTATATTTTAAGGAGGGAATTTTGAATATGAAATCCAATGAGATGCAAGTTGATTATAATGCATCGCACAAAATACTAGTGATAGACCTATTCTGAACACCGACAGCTTCTCTGACTGAAGTAAGGAAAAAATTTATAAAACTGTAAATGGAAAAAATCATAATTTTAAGGATTCAAGTCATCAATGGGCGCATTCATCAGATAAAATTGTTGGGAGTTTGATGCTAACAGTTGGGAAATTTTCTGATGAATGCACTATCAACAGCAATCATGTTCGTCATTTTTGCAAGCGTTAAAATTGGAATTGGCAGAGTAATGTTCACTAGATACCAATGTTACGCATAAAAAAAATCCTAACATGTTAAGAGTATATTTTTCTGATGAATGTGCCTATTGACAAAACTCATCAGTATTGAAAATAGGCTTCATGAATTGGTTAGTGGGTGTAACACAAAACAGGTCCACCCTCAGCTCAGATGCAGCACATTTAATTCAGGTGTGTAATGGGAGAAGATTAACATGAAATAAAAATGAACTAGAATATATATATATATATTTTGTTTTTAAGAACGAATTGTGTTTTTTTATTTTTATATAAACTTGTATCGACAATGGATTTATCTCTGCCGGGCTCTTCTCAAATCCCCTTCACAATCAAGCCACGGTGTAGTAAATTTAAATAGCCCAATACTACCTCGATTTAAAAAAAATAACACGTGTATTTGTAGAAATCGTCTATTTAAAAGTATGGGTCACTTTTATGTAGACGATGCAACTTGATCATAATGATGAAACTAATGCAATAAAAAAATGTATTGCAGAAAGGTTGAAGTTTGATTTGAACGGGAGGGTGATATTACCCGAGAAGATGCCTGGCCGAGAAGAACAAACGATTGATATAGAAAACGTGCTCGGTGAAATAGACACGAACGTTGTTAAATCTAGGAGCTGCCCGGCCGACATATGCGCGATGGAGAACTGCGAGAAGCAGCAGGGCAGTGGCGTCGTTATCGGGAGGAAGAGGCACTTCGAGGAGATCGCCAGCACCGACAGCTTCGAGAAGGTCAAGGATACGAAGCGGCTGAAGCTGGAGCTGGTGGAGCATTTCATTAAAAACAACGAGGATGAGATTTACAAGAACATGGAGCTGGTTAATAAGCTGCAGAATGATTTGAACCTGCAGTGTCAGGTTGTGCTGAAGAAGGAGAACTTCCAGGATAAGGTTTATTTGATGAAGAGCGTGGATTCTGTAATGGAGGAGATGAGGCGGTTTGATCTGGATTTTGAGAAAGATAATGATTCGAATAAAATTGATTGTACAAATTTGAGAATTAAGAGGGAGGACTTTAAAGGCGGGGTGGTGGAAATTTATTTGAAAATAATCGGAGCGGAGCAGAAGAAAAAGAAGGAGGCAAAGAGTACACGGTTGAAGCCTGAACAGGAAAAATTAGATGTTTATGAGAAAGAATATAAAGTTGAGAGAATCACAGCGATTAGAGTGAAGCGTAGTAACCACGAATACTTAGTTAAATGGGAGGGATATTCGAACCACTGTAACACTTGGGAACCCTTTGAGCATTTGGAACATGCACCGGTTAAACTAATAAATTTTTACCAGGCCTTATACGAATGTACAGTATTGAGTGATATACAGAAAATGGTAAATTTTCCTAAAAATATTAGCAATGAGGAGGTGTTGAAATTTTTGCCCAAGGGTGGATTTGACGAGCTACTTAAAAAAAAGTTGATGATACAAAAGAAGTTGTTCGCATTTTACTTGTGGCCACCACAAACAACTTACTTAAAATACCAAGAGAAAAGAGATTTGTGCGAGAAATATTACATGCAATATCAAATTATATTACGCCGTGAAAAACAGTTGAGCTTAATCGAGAAATGGTCCAAGTTCATTAACACTGTGAAAAATGATGATTTTCCCATAAACATATCAAACGATGTAGATCTAGAGTGTCCACCGAATAATTTCATTTACATAAACGAGTATATTTCTAAAGATATAACGATACCTTATACGCCGCCGGCCGGCTGTAATTGCGAAAGCTGCAAATTAAACGTGGATTGCTGTGGAACCCGCGATGATCTCCCGTTCGGGTATAACATGAGGAACCGCATTACAATCCCGCAGGGCTTCCCCATATACGAGTGCAACTCTGGCTGCAAATGCGGAATGGATTGCCGGAACCGTGTTGTTCAGAACGGCTCTAAAGCATCGCTTGGAATTTTCCGTACCAGCAACGGTTGCGGCTGGGGGGTGAAAGCCTTGAAAAAAATCCACCGCGGGGAATTCGTTTGCCAATACGTCGGGGAGGTCATCACACACGACGAAGCCGAACGCAGAGGGAAAGAATACGACAGCGTGGGGTTAACCTATTTATTCGATCTCGATTTTGACTCCCCGGATAATCTCTACACGGTCGATGCTGCAAAATACGGCAACATCTCTCATTTCATCAATCACTCCTGCGATCCGAACATCGGGGTCTGGGCAGTTTGGATTGAATGTCTTGATCCTAACCTCCCGCAATTGTCCCTCTTTGCGCTGCGTGATATTGATAAGGATGAGGAACTTTCGTTTGATTACATGTGCAACAACAGTGAGTCGAAACCAGGGAGTCCAAAACAACTCTCACCGATAATGGATGAAAGTAAAGATAAAAAAACATTGTGTAAATGTTCAGCGGACAAATGCCGTCGGTATTTATTTTAGTGGATGTACTAGAAATTCACTCTTAACTTGATTTTTAAGCATCTTCATCTCGGGTTTTTAATTTTTCAAATATAATCAAGTTAAGTCATGAAATTCTAGAATATACTATAAGAGGGAATACGTTTGTACTATTTACGTATATATGTGTATCGTTATTTCTATACTTATAATTATATAGATTTTAAAGATATTATCTGTGTTGGATATATGTAAAATGTAATTGTGGAAAACAAGTTGTCCAATTCTCAGAATGGAAATGTGCTGTGTTTATTTGCTTGTTTGTTGTTGTACTGGTTGTATTTTTTAATGATTTTTTCTAAGTGTATTTGTTTACTGGGCAACTTGTTTTTTTAATCACATGGTATTTTAATTAATTGTTGAACAAACATGTCTTTTTTCTCAATTTTTTTGGGGACCAATAAAGATTATACATTATTACCTATTTATTATTTGTTTCTTCTTTTATATATACAGGGTGACCCAGACCACCCGTATCAGGCATTTTTTGAGAAATCCGCTAGTCTTAGAGAGTTATGATAAAAAAATTATGACTAAAGTCATATTGAAGAATCAAAAGGTGATCTTGGTTGTTCCTTGAGTTTTTGATATTTTTAAGCGAAATCTCAGGGATGCCAACCTTTTTGTTGGCATCCCTGAGATTTCGCTTAAAAATGTCAAAAACTCAAGATTTTCAAATGGCATGTTAGGTCAAAAGTGATATCATTCATTGCAAAATAAGCAACTTTTGTAGGAAAAATATTTTTGTAACTGGCGTTTTGAGTAATTTTGGAATGAAGTTACCAAATATCAATATCTCATGGCTACCTTATTATAAAGTAGATACTTAGCGCCACTGGTATTAGGACCAGAACAGTTCAACAGTTAGAACCTTTCTTCAATACTTTATTTTGTAACCAACTGTACATTTTGGACACGAAGTGTCCATTATCAATGGTTTGATACTAATACGAATTGTGACAAAATATACATAGGACAAACTTTTAATCAAAGTATAATTATCTTCAAGTAACTCAATCAATCAATCCAAATAGTTCAACAGTGTTTGGAAGTAAATGGAAAACAGTTTCAACCAGTGCTGTGAACTCTGAGTTGGAGTTAGAGTTAAAATTCTGAGGTCAGAATCTAAGTATTTTTGTGATAAGGAAATCGGAGCCGTGGAGTTGGAAATTTTGTATAATTCCGACTCCGAGATTCAATATAATTATTTAAATATAAATGTGCTAAACATATTTGGTTTTTTTTCTAAAATTTGAATCCAAATGGAGTTTTTAATTACAATCGAAATTTATGTAATTTGCATATGAGGGAAAACCAAAATTTCGATTTTTTTTCAAAAAAACTTTTAGATTGCAATTATGCAGATGTAGTAACCAATAAACATTTATTTGTATTTCAAAAAAATTGCATTATTAAGGAAAGTTTTAAAATGTTCACATGATTCGAAGCAGCAGTCGAAGTTGGTGTTGGATTTTGGAAAAATAGAGGAGTTGCAGACGAAGTCGAATATTTCTTTAGCGACTCCGCAGACTTGGTTAGAATGTATCCTAGAAGTCTAACTGACATTTGAAACTCAATCAAATAAGTTAGCCATAAAAAATTGAAATTTAATAACTTTAATCAGAAATTATTCAAAATTATGTTTCCTACAAAAGTTGCTTATTTTTTAACGAGCTTCTTAATGATAACACTTTGGAACTATTGTGCCATTCAAAAATATAGAGTTATTGGCATTTTTAAGGAACCTTTGAGGGATGTCAACCTTTTTGTGAAAAAACAATATCACCATTCGATTTTTTATTACGGCTTTTGGAATACATTTTCTTGTTCCAACTCTGTAGCACTACCACTTTCTCAAAAACAGGCTGATACGGGTGGTCTGGGACACCTTGTATATATTTATATATATCTAGGACAGTTAAATTAATTTTTAATAGGTTGGTTTCTTAAAAAAGGACAAATGTTCGATTGAAACAATCGACGACAATTTAGTTAATGATTATAAAATATTTCAAATGGAAACATTACATGTTTGTATTGTTTGTTTAAATAAAGTTAATTACACATCTCTTTAAAAATGATGACTTTCAGTTAAATAGGAGTGCACTAATACATTTGAATTTTCTCGTGCCTGCCAAAGTAAATGTCACTTATCAAAAAATTATATATCTTTAGATTTAATTGTAAAATTTGGAAAAACAGGATATTTTTAAGACAAATTTATTTAGATTGGCCAACTTAACCAACCTTGAGAGAAAATTCATTAGAAATACAATAATTTCAAATATGTCAGAAATATTCAATAAATAAAAATAAAGATTCAAACAATTGTTCTTATTAAGCTCATATTTTGCATGTAGACTTAATTTTTAATTCCAAATAACTATGTCCATTTTTATCTAAAATTATAATTATGTTATTCTAAATTTTAGAGCACTAATTTGAATTTAAGCTTTTATAATTAGCCCATATTAATGGGTAGCTAGCTGATATATAGAGTTAAGGTAATATTCTACACACATTTTTATGATTTCTATGAAGGACTTACTATATTACATACTGGGAGTTTTTCTTTTAAATATACATAATGTAGTTATATGCTGTACATTTTTTCAGACATTAGTCGATTTTATAAAAGTGTTCAATTATAAGTTTCCGCTTCTCGACTAAGCATGAAGTAAAATTTCAGGCTTTTCTAAACTCGAAATTTTACTTCATGCGCCACCAGTGTAATACACTGATTTAACGTTAAGTTCAAAATATACTGCTTTAGCATACAGTTTTAGTAGTATATTTTGAACTTCACTTAAAATCAATATTTTATACCGGTGACGCATGAAGTAAATTTTCAGGCTTATACTAAACTCGAAATTTTACTTCATGTGCCACGGGTGCTATACACTGAAAATATTTTTAACTAACAAAATATTTACATTTCCTCCACACATGATAAAATCGTTTTTCATATCTGGACAGTAAATCCAGAATTTCTGATGTTTACGAGTGCCTTACCCTTCCCGCTTGGCAGGTTACAGTAAAATGTTTCAAAAGAATTTGTTAACAATCATTAAAAAACGGTATTCGTATGAACTTCAATCGATATATATATATATCAAAAAGATGAACGTAATAATGAAATATTTCTTTAATCATGACATATCGAATGGTAACTTTTTCGGGAATTGACCTCGTATGTAAATAGAAAGTAAAAATATTTTTGATTAATGGTGAAATTTCTTTGGACAGGATATGCAAACGCGAAAATTTACAAATGTGATAACCCAAAGTGTCCTCGTCCGGCGAGCTACATATCCGGCGGCTCATCGAAAGATGATTCCTTCCCATGTCTACGTCCGGCCTGCTCAGGCCGCTTCCAGCTGGTTAGGCACGTCAGCTTCGTCGACTGCCCTGGTCACGACATCCTCATGGCAACCATGCTTAACGGCGCCGCCGTAATGGACGCAGCTCTTCTTTTAATCGCAGGTAAACAACTGATATTTTGTTTTATGTTTTAATCGCATATGATCATCTGTGATATTTTATTTTGTTAACTTTTGTTTTGTTTCTTCGAAATAAAAAAACGATGTATTTCTAGGCAATGAGTCGTGTCCACAGCCGCAGACTAGTGAACATTTAGCTGCCATTGAAATTATGAAGCTCAAACACATTGTAATCTTGCAAAATAAAATCGATCTGGTCAAGGAAGGCCAGGCGAAGGAGCAACACGAACAAATCGTCAAGTTCGTTCAAGGCACCGTCGCCCAGGGTGCGCCCATCATTCCCATTTCTGCCCAATTGAAATACAACATTGAAGTAAGTCTATGAATATATAAGCTAACCTTAATAAACAAATATAGGTGATGATTATTACATTCAATTATTTTATAAATTTATAGGTATTATGTGAGTATATTACTAAAAAAATCCCAATTCCCGTTCGGGATTTCACATCAGAACCGCGTCTAATCGTCATCCGTTCTTTCGACGTCAACAAGCCGGGCTGTGAGGTCAGCGATTTGAAGGGCGGCGTTGCGGGTGGTAGTATTTTACGCGGTGTACTCAAAGTCGGACAGGAAATCGAGGTGAAGTCAATGGTTTACAGCAATCAAATGTTAAAATTATAATTTATACTCAATTTGCTAGGTTCGTCCTGGATTAGTAAGCAAAGACGCTTCTGGAAAACTAACATGCAGACCGATTTTTTCAAGAATCGTCTCGTTGTACACTGAGCAAAACGAACTGCAATTCGCCGTTCCCGGTGGCTTAATCGGCGTCGGCACAAAGATCGAGCCAACTTTGTGCAGAGCCGATCGTTTGGTGGGGCAGGTTTTAGGTGCCGTCGGGGCCCTTCCTAGTATTTTCATTGAACTTGAGGTAAAGCATTTTGCAAATAAAATATGAAATAAGTTGAATGAATTTGGTTGAGTTACGTGAAGATGATAATAACTTGAAATGAAACATTTTTACCCTTTCTCCACAATATTATTCTATACCAATTAAATATAGAATACATTTGTGTTAAAACTGTTTTATTTCAAATCAAATAAGTTAGCACATTTAATTTCAGGTGAGTTATTATTTGCTAAAACGTCTCCTTGGAGTCCGTACTGAAGGCGACAAAAAAGGTGCCAAAGTCCAGAAGCTGTCGAAGAGCGAAGTTCTGCTGGTAAATATCGGCTCTTTGAGTACCGGTGGACGCGTGATAGCGACGAAGGCCGATTTGGTTAAGATTGCCTTGACGAATCCCGTGTGCACTGAGACCGGGGAGAAAATCGCACTAAGTCGTCGTGTTGAGAAGCATTGGCGTCTCATCGGCTGGGGGCAGATCCGTGGTGGGGAAACAATAGAGCCCACGAAATAAACAAAATTCAATTTTCCACCCACTCGAACGCCTTATTCAAACTAGCTATTGTTTATAGTTTTATATTGACTGTTATTTTATTTATGTTCGCCTCTGATTTTTTATTATCCAACTGAAGGTGTTTTGAGTGTCGAATAAATTGAATTGTATTGAAAATTGTTTTTCTTATTCCTATAAACATATACCAGCGTATTAATGAATTGTAGGAGCAAACTTCTAAGGGTTGCAAAACAAGTAACTTTTATTAATAAACGTACTCAAAAGTGATTCCTCTAGAAAAAAAGCTTAAAGATTCTTTAAGAAGTATCTGAAAATGGGCAGCCCAAATTGTATTTTCAATTACTTTTCAGAGGTCACACGGAATTTAAAAAAAAGCGATCTAGACATGCATTTAAATGACGTCAATTTTGACGCAATTCAATATTTATGAGACATTTTTTACTTTTGCATTCATTTTCATAATAAAAACAAAGGGTAGGTTGTAAATTAAGTTGCCTACGTTTGGGCGCTTGAGAAATCTTATATGATTGTCAATTGTGTTGTAAAGCAAATTTCATCTTCTCCATCGCCACCAGGGGGGGCATTTTTTCCTTTAGATTTCGTCAAGGTCAAAAAGTGAAAAAGTCCCTTAAGTTGGCAATCGTGTTTGAGCAACCTCCTCCAACTTCACGTCGTTAAACTTTGCGTTAGTTCGATCACGTTTTCGGTGTGGTTTTCGTAGAATTTTCTGTGGCGAATCAAGTTAATTCAAGTTGAAAAATGGCCCTACATGTACCCAAAGCCCCCGGGTTCGCCCAGATGTTGAAGGACGGAGCCAGGGTGAGTGTCGCCGAAAATTATTTGCGATTTTTTAGACATGTGGTCACGAGTGGGTTTGGTTAATACCGGCTCACACAAAGATGAATGACTCAAATATAAAAATTAATTATTCCAAACGTAAACGAAGAAATATACAATAATTGCAGCAATAAGAGTGATTTAATTATTCAAGATTGTGTGTCAACACAATTTTATTGTTAATTTCTAGAAATTTCTTAAAATTAGGTTATGTGTTTATTGGTTTGGGAATCATTTTTTTTAAAATACAAATGATAACTATTAGCAAATATAATCATTAAATATTAAGGGAGTTCTTCATTCCGACAAAATCATTCTCTTCAAACATTTTATAGATTGATAAAAATTGATTAATTTGTGGTTGGTTGCACCCACACAGTCATTAACACATTTGCTACCAACATCATGTTTTAGCACTAAATTTTTAAAAAAACTGCATTTTAATTGGCTCTTCAAAATCATATCGTTAACAGATTCGATGAATTTAAAAGATTAAAAAGGTGTGTGGTGTTCTGGGCTAAATAATAATTTCCTTTTTATAGCTTTTCATGCAATTGTTCAATTTAACAAACAATTATAAAGAAACGGGAGTCAAATTGTTCTTTGAGAGCCTGGTAGTGAGCATGTTAAAAGTCTAGTTCACGTAACAATGTATACAAGGTGTTTTGTTTTTTTTAAAATAACAATAATTATAAGGATAGATGATGGGAATGATCTCTAAATCATCAGTTTAGATTTACTTTATAGATGTTTCTTTTTTAACAGTATTTCTCTGGACTTGAAGAAGCCGTCTACAGAAACATAAACGCATGCAAAGAATTTGCCCAGTCTGTGCGCACGGCATACGGCCCCAATGGCATGAACAAAATGGTTATTAACCACATCGAAAAACAGTTCGTCACAAGCGACGCTGCCACTATAATGCGTGAACTTGATGTCGAACACCCCGCCGCCAAACTCATGATAATTGCCAGCGAGATGCAAGACGCCGAAGTTGGCGACGGAACGGCGTTCGTTGTAATCCTGGCTGGCGCTCTGCTCGAGTGCGCCGAGGAACTCCTGCGTTTGGGCGTGACCCCCGGTGAAGTCGCGGAGGGTTACGAAAAGGCTTTGGAAAAGTGTTTAGAGATCTTACCCTCGTTGAAAATCATGGAGATTAAGGATCACAGGAATGAGGCGGAGGTGGTTAAAGGAATCCGCACTTCGATTCAATCGAAGCAGTATGGGAACGAAGACTTTTTAGCGAAGCTAGTAGCGAAGGCTTGTGTTTCCATCATGCCAGAACAGACGACTTTCAATGTGGATAATGTGAGGGTCTGCAAGATTTTGGGGGCTGGTCTCTTTAAATCTGAAGTCGTACAAGGCATGGTTTTCAAACGGCAGGTTGAAGGTGATGTGACTTCTATTAAACAAGCTAAGGTAGCTTTGTACGGTTGCGCTATTGATATTATGCAGACGGAAACCAAGGGGACTGTTTTGATTAAAACTGCGGATGAGTTGATGAATTTCAGTCGTGGGGAGGAAAATATGCTCGAGATGCAGATTAAAGCAATTGCCGACACCGGGGCTCAAGTTGTTGTTGCAGGTGCTAAATTTGGAGATATGGCTTTGCATTATTTGAACAAATATGGAATTATGGCAGTTAGGTTGAATTCTAAATTCGATCTTAGGAGATTGAGCAAAACGGTAAGTTCAATGATGTACCCAACATTATAAAAAGTATTGATGATAGTTGACCATTTCTTTATTCTTTATTTTAATTAACTTGGTGGATCTGTATTACCCCGTTTAATCACAACAACGACCATTTTTCATTGTTTATTTTAATTAGGTTGGTGGGACTGTACTACCCCGTTTAATCCCCCCATCACCAGAAGAACTAGGCTATTGCGACATTGTGGCCATCGAGGAACTTGGTGATACCCCCTGTGTGATTTTCAAACTAGAGGGAAAAGACTCGAGGATCTCGACGATTGTAATCCGTGGTGCCACCGACAACTACATGGACGATATTGAGAGGGCCATTGACGATGGTGTCAACACCTTCAAGAGCATCTCGAGGGATGGAAAATTCATTGCTGGTGCCGGAGCCACGGAAGTCGAATTAGCAAAACAATTGACGGAATACGCAGATACTTTACCCGGTCTTGAACAATATGCAGTGAGAAAATTTGCCACAGCTCTAGAGACATTCCCGAAGATCTTGGCTGATAACAGCGGGCACAAATCAAACGCAGTTTTAAATAAACTTCTCGAAGCACACAAAGTAAGTAATCCTAATACCGTGCGATTATTTAAAATATAATTTAGAGTAGGCTTTGAATTTTAAATTAAATTGTTTATCATTCATTACCATAACCTCAAATTTGTTCCATCATTCAATAAGCATTCTGGGCAACTCTAATTTATAATTTAAATGATCGCACGGTAGAATTTAAGTCAGAAAAGTAACTGTTTTGTTTAAAAAAATTTGGTTTGTTTTGTGGCTGTCAAAATGAAATTAACTCGTTTTTTTTTTTCATTATTCTAGGCTGGAGATAAAAATGCCGGTGTCAACATCGAAGCTGAAAGCACAGTTTGTGATGCAGTGGAGAAGCAAATTTTGGATCTGTATGTGTGTAAATACTGGGGCTTGAAATATGCTGTTGGAGCGGCCGCGACAATATTAAGAGTCGACCAGATCATCATGGCAAAGCGTGCTGGTGGCCCCAAGCCGCGCAAACCTGCCGGCAGTGACGATGAATCTTAAATTAATAAGGCTTCTTTATATCTCACCTCATTACGTTTATGTCTAATAGTTATCACATTTATGTTAACATCTAATTTTCTTATACTTATTTATCAGAATAAATATTTAATACAAATTTAGTTTACGATGTACAAATTCGTTATTATTAAAGGCAAATTTAACTAGAATTAGTAAATATGAAGGCTGATTTGAATATAAATAATTTAAATAATCTAATATTTAAAAATGAATATTTCAAATTTAAAACTATATGAATTTGAGATGAGAAAAGATGGATATTTTAATCAATAAATTTTTCGAATATTTGAATGTTCGAAATTTAAAAATTCAAATAATTGAAATATTTGAATATATTTTTGAATGAATTAAAAACAAATTTGAAAAATTGTCAGCCTTATATATTTTCGACTTTACTTGAAATCAGTGTTTTAAATGCGTGGCGCATGAAGTAAAATTTCGAGTTCAGTAGAGCCTGAAAATTTGGTTTGGCCGCTCCGCTTCGCTATGCAGCCAAACTAAATTTTCAGGCTTTTCTAAACTCGAAATTTTACTTCATGCTTAACCTGGGAGTAGAAAACACTTAGTCGACAGGTATTAGAACCTTAAATCAGAATACTGGTTTTTTAAAGAAAATTTAAAAGAACTCAAACAATAGTTGTTTCATAAACTATAAGTTTCGTTAATTATCTTGTTAATTTTTTTTAAGAATTTGGTGTCATTAAAGGTTCGAATAGTTTCTTAGCGAGGGTTTTCCACTCCTTGATTAAGCATGAAGTAAATATTTCACGCTTTTCTAAACTCGAAAAATTAACTTCATGCGCCAGGCATGTAAAACACCGATTCAATAATAAATAACAAAGTATTTTTGAACTTCATCACAATGTACTTTGTTATTGTTAATCCCCCACAACATTAACATAAAATACAGATTTTTGATTGTGCGGAGAATTTTTGAAATGAAGTATTCAAATAGTCATTGAAAAATATTCGAATATTTAAATATGCTTTTAAATGAATATTCAATCAATTTTTAGAAATCCCATTCTTGGTAATCTTTGTCGTTTTTTCTTCATCACTAACGTCAACAAAGTGAACTTCATAGACAACGCAGGGATTTAATTTTATTGCTGTTGGTGCCTCTAAAAACTCATCCTTTTAAGTTGCAAACTTTTGTGGGTCCACTAATCCACATATCTGGAATAAAATTTATAAACTCATCTCTTGATTAATGTTTATATTTATCTTTTTAATGAATAGTGATTTATACATATTTATCGCAATGATTATAAATAAAAATTAATTGTGATGGTATTTTTTTCTTGTTCATTGCCAACTCAACAAAACAACAATTTGAATTCCTAACCTCAAAACAAAATGTTGAAATCCGCGTTTTCCTCAGTTTTATGTCGCGCTTTAGCGCGCAGAACAATTGTATCTACCTGTGTTAGATTAGTCTCATCCACAACTCAACAAAAAAACTCTAATTTCGTTATGGATTTGGAAATTAATCGAATTGTGTGGATGGATCTAGAGGTATGTACTTGATAACACTACAGTCTTATTAACAAATCGTTCATTTATATTGACAAAAATCATTGATATTATATTAATTAAAACAACTGAACCTGTAATGTGAAGATATGGTGTAACAAAACAATCGAAACTTCAGTTAAGATGATTAAAGATAGTGTGATCTACACTACCTTCAATTGCCTAAACTGCAGTTTTAATTGTTTCGTTACACTATATCGGTTGAGTTGTTTTGTGTAGCTAGAATTGTAATTAAATCTCTAGCTGAACAACACGAGTTATTTTTTTTTTTTTTAGATGACAGGTTTAAGTGTAGAAAAAGATACAATAATGGAAATAGCTTGCATCATAACGGACACAGACTTAAATATAATTGCTGAATCTCCAGATTTAATTATACACACGCCAGCTTCGAAACTTCAAGAAATGAACGAGTGGTGCATTAATCAGCATGGAAAGGTGATTTATTAAAAACAAGAATTACTATAATTCATTTTGTTCCTTATTAAAATTTTTATTAATTATTATCAGACACAAATTATAGTATGGCAAACATTACATGCCGATGTGCATGTTTGTTTTTTGCTTGTTCTCTGCATATCTGTTCAATTTAAATTTGCCGAGCTATAAATCACTAATGGTAGTTTTTTTGTTTTAAACAGAATTAATACCGCAGTAATTATAATTATTTTTTTTAGACTGGGTTAACGGAAGCGTCGAAAAATTCTCATATATCAGTACAAAAAGCGGAGGAAATTATCTTAAATTTTGTTAAGGATCAAGTCACGGAAAAAGCCAGCCCTATTGCTGGCAATAGCGTTTATATGGATAGGATATTTATACAAAAATACATGCCGAAATTGAATGATTATTTACACTATCGACTAATCGATGTTTCCACGGTGAAGGAGCTGTGCAGGCGCTGGAATATCGATATATACAGGGGCGCCCCGAAAAAAGAATACACACATAGAGCTTTAACGGATATTCGAGAGAGTATTAGTGAATTGAAATATTATAAAGAAAATTTTTTTAATGTGAAATTGTAATTATGAAATATATAAATAGTTTTTAAATTGGTCTTTTTAAAATGTATAAATATGTTAAGAAAAAAATGATTGTTTTATATTTTTAGTTATTATTACAATATCTAGGTTGTTTGAATAGAATCATAGATAATTTTCATGCACTTATGGCAGGCTATTCACAGGAACCACGAAATTTGTCATCTTTGAGAAGTTTTACTCCATACGGTTTGGTAAATTCTTTCCAAAAATTACGTAATTTCAGTGCTATGTAAAATCTATGATTTTTCATAGAATATAAATCATAGATAACTTATGTAGATCAGTAAGTTGTTGTTGGCCTTAACCTTGAACGTCAAAACAATTTATAATAACCTATAAAATAAACTAGAAAAAGCAAGTCATAAAGCAAACTTTATTAATAACATTCAAGATGGTTTTTGGAGAAATTGTTGAGCCTTCAACGAGAGCGTTAATTGAAGATGATTTTTGCGAACAATCAAAAAGGTAATTTCACAGTTTATCATTTTCAAAAATAATAATCGAATAGTAAAAATTCACACGGACAATTTTAAGTATAGTGTTTTTGTTTGTAGCTTAGAATGGGATAAAGATTTACAACCTGAAGAGAACATAGAAATTTTGTTAGTGAGTGAAACGAAGTTTGCAAATAAAATTCTCGAAGTGTGTCTTTTGGATGGTTTAAAACCCTTACGCAGCACTCTTTGCAATGAAATAAGCATTTATAAAAAACAAAACGATTGCATTATTCTTTGTAATATGCTTGATGGAGTTTCCATAGGCGAGGTATGCAAATATTTTTGTAATAATTGTATCTGGTCAATAAAGCAGTGTAGCTAAAGAGAAGGTCCAGTTACACCAGAAACGTTGAACTCGAGTTTAAGATGACAGTTCCTATTGTTCAATTACTTGAACTCGAGTTCAGAGTTAAACCAGTTCAAGTGATCAAATGTAATTGTTTTTTGGTTATCATAATTCTTATATTGCTTGTTTTGACTGTAGAAATCATTGCTGTTATGTTAAAAATCACAATTATTAAGTTTTCTTTTACTTACAGATTTTAGAAAACATAATTCCTTGGATCAACAACTCGAAAACTATTTACACCCTAACAACAGCACCTGTAGCCACATTTCAAAACAAAAACAGCTCGAAGATTTCTGAAATCCCAATGAGAGAACTTTCTACTATTGATTTAAATTATTACCCCCGACTAGAGGTTCCGAATTTAATTTCCGGAATCTCGGCTGGTGTGGAAACTTATTGCATTCACAAGAACAAAAATTGTGCTTTATTTGTGAATTACACGGAATGCGAGCCATTGGATTCGTTGAATTCGAAACCGATCGTCGAGTTGTTAAGGAAGATAAAGCTGGCACCGACGAAGGAGTATCGACTGATAGAAAAAGTGCCGTCTAATAATTTGTACATGTGATAAATACATTTTTAATAATAAAAAAAAACTCAATAAATAAAATTACACTTAACAATTTGAATTGAACACTTCTTCTAAATGACATTTTGCAATTCAAAATTACATGAATTCAATTCAAATTGCTTCTGCAACTGACTAAAACAAACAAATTCAAGTCCATGCATAACTATTTGTTTCAGTTGTGTATTTTAAACACTCCATATGAGAAACAATTTTTGGATCATCGGAGCAGAAGTGCTTCAACACATCCTCCTTAATCCCGCAATCCGATAAATTCTCCTTTCGAAAAACTGCACAACCAGATTCCTTTCCGTCGGGTGTTTCACACAACTTCTTTGTCACCCTACTGAACGGCAGAGTCGGATTGAAATTTGAAAACGTCGCCGTCATGCTGATGTCCTTCGGGTGAATCGAACACAAATTGTGGATCATGTGAGGTAAAATAGGACCGGAAATGTCTATCGAGTACAAGTCTTCACTGTCAATGTGGACTTTGCTTTCACGTACTTTTAGTGCCATTAAAGTGGCACCGTTGTAAGCAACAGGGGCTAAGAGGGTCGGAGGTATGCCAGCGTAGGTTCCTGTAATCGCCACAGCACTTTTACAATGGATTAAGAAGCTGTATAAACCCTGCACTTCTAATCCCTCGATGTAGACTAAACTCTCTTCACTGTTGTCGACTTCAGACTCGGCTTTTCTCACAATTCTATCCTAAAAAAATATACAAAATGTTAAATGTTACATTTTTAAAAACATGTTTCAAATCAAATAATTCAGAAAGGAAAATCTGCACAAAAAAGGAAAATCTAAACTGAAACTCATCATTTAATTATACTCTTTATGAAATTTAAAACCATACATTGATACTCATCGAATTACCTGTGTATAAGTAATCTGTTTAATTTCCTCTGAATTAATACCGAGACTCTCCAACCATTTCTCATCTGAATCTTCTTCATCGTCAGCCTCCTCTTCTTTTTCTGCCCCCTCCTTCTTAACCGCATCCTTCTCCTCATCAACTTTCTTTTTCAACGGCATACTGAAGTCAATCTCCCCTTCCCTCAAAGCGTTCCTGAATCCCCTAGTCGTCGGCGTAATTAACGCGTGCATTTCCCCGAAACCGCAAACTCCCGCCGCACGAAACAACACGGTAAAACTATTCGCGCAGAGATAAAAATACGGACACTGCCTCGTCCTGATTAACTGGAACAACGATCGAAAACTGTCCGTCCAAGCGCTGTGCAAGTTTTCCCGAACAGTGGACGTCATTGTGATTCCACTGGGGGCTTTATTTACAATTCGTGGGTATAAAGAGATCCACGGTAAGGATGGGTGCTGCCAATATAAGCAGCACTGGTGGAATTTCGCGTTCGGCGAGGTGTCTAACGAGGTGGCGGTGCTGCTCGTGTCTAAACACCGAGTAAAACTGGTGATTCCTGAAGCCTCTTCGCTAATTTTAAGTTTCTGATTCCAAGCGAAGGGTTTTAAAGATAAGAATCTGAGTTTTGTTTTTAAAGTCCAATCGATTGGCACCCACTTCTCTCCGAGCACTTTAATCTCTTCTTTTTTAATCGGCTGCTCCTCCACACTGCTTAAAATATTGGTAAAAGTGGTCACCGCATTTTTCTCAACCTTCGGCGCCGAAGAGGAGTTGCTAATGTGCAATAATTTAAACAAAGTTTGATCAGTTGACTCCTCGGTTTCCAAATTCACTGGCTGCGTTTTACTGCGTTTGCTCTCGTTGTCGCTGCAAATAAAAGGATTCTTACGTTTCGCGGAGGATAGAATGCTGGCGAAGGGGGTCGCGACCGCGGGGTTTTCTTCGTTTTTCGCGCTCGGGTTCGCTCTGATTCTCTCGGACAGCTGTTTTTTCTTCTTCTTTAGCTTGTGGAAGGCCATTACCTCCGAGGGATGGCGCCATTTGAACGTGGTTTTCGTTTCCCCCGGGTTTTCAGTCATGTTTCATGTGAATTTGCTCGTGAAATAAAATGAATTGAATTTGAATATCTAACCTTTAATTCTAATCTGACATTTTTCCGCTCATCTGTTTGGCAGTGTTCCCAACGTATTATAAATCGTCAAAATCGCTAATATCATTTAGGGTGAGTTGCACCAGACAAGTTGAAACGTTGAACTTGAGTTCAAAGTGACATTAGAAGAATAGCAACTGTCATCTTGAACTTAAGTTCAGCTTGAACTCGAGTTCAAAGTTATTGGTGCAACTGGGCCTTCTAATGAGTATGTATCTATGATTTCCATAGAGAAAACTAGATAAACTATTAAACATTTTCTATTAACGTATGTATGCAACTTAATATACACACGCAGTTTTGCCCTAATAAATTTCAAACTAATTTTAATGCTCCAAGGATTTTATGTAATTACTAACATAATCTGCAGAGAACACACAGCCTTATGGAAAATACAAAAAAGTTATTCTTCATCCGAATATGAACTTCATTTTACCTTATACCTTTTCAACTTTAAATTGAGACTAATTATTCGGTTAGATTCTGTAAGAGTGTTATTCATTAACCTTACATAATAAATACCTAATACAGCCTAAATTGCGATTGCGATGGGAATCGACCCGAATTCAAATTGAACAATTTCAAATCACTCAACAACTTGTTTGTGTGTATGCAACTCTAATAACTGGGCGGTAAATTTAAATCTAGATAATGAATCATAGTAATTATGAAGATTTCAATGTGTTGCATAAATAAAAAGGTTGGTGTATTACAGTAAGCGTATTTTATAAATAAATAATTCATTTTATCATGGACGATTAATGCACACGTGATGAGCAACAACAGATGTGAAATCTTGAATGGACGTCGTGAATCGCACCCGTTTCGACCAATCGCGACACGCTTAGCACTTTCTAAATACCTGTCCCCCTCACCTAGAATACACCTGAGCGAGCACACAGTGAACGAGAGATTGCCATAGCGCTACCGTCGTCGCGAGTATGGCGCACTGAACAACACTCAATGAAAATGTCGGAAAACGGTTGAAAATTCGTGCGAAAATCGGGATGCGCAGCTTGGACTTTAATAGATTTCGACGCCGGGTCAGAACGCGAACCCAGGAGCGCGCAGCCGGAACGCGGAATGTGTGATTCGAAAAGTTGATTACAAAAAAACGAATTAATTGTGTTTATTTTGAGGTATAAACGTGTTTTGATTAGGTTATGACATGGTTGTTTTGTTCTTATGCGAAGAGTGCTGTGTGTAGTGATTTAGTGTGAACTCGTAACCATTTACGGGATAATCTAGCAGACATGAAACTAATGTGGAATAAGTGCTCGTTTTTATCCTTAGCCTGGATTCTAACAAACGGTAACCATTGATTTTGTTTAAGTATTACATCCAGAGATTTTTATTTTATGTATACAGACTCATTTAAAAGCTAATTGATCGAGTTTTGAAACCGCAAAAGTTGGTTAGACCAGAGATATATATCTTCTATTGTTGGACGAAATACACATTTGTAAAATTTATTAAAGCGTGACCAAACATAAGCAGAACATTATGAACTTCACTTGAAGTCAGTGTTTTATACATGAAGTAAAATAACACTTTCAAAGACAACGAATGTCGAAAAATGTACAACTTATGCATATGTATACTTTATTCTGTATTATGTTTCTATAAACCTACATAAATGATATGCATAGAATTAATTGCAATAGGGCGAAACAATAACTCATTTAAATATTGTAAGAATTTAAATAAAAAAATAAAAAATGCGAACAACTTTGATTTTTATGTAACGCGAGGTCGTTGATTGCAATTATTAATTAATGCTTTAATTACAGTTTTTTTGCATAAATTGTACTTACATCCGTGAACTTTTAATTATTAGTGATTAATTGGAAAGTTTATTGCATAAGAACCTTATCATCTTCTGGATTAATACTTTTTTTTAACTTCCTTATTCATCATGTTAACAGGTTGTATGGAATAAAAGTTAAAGAAATAAATAACATGACAATTGGAGCGATTATTTAATTGCAACTTTTATAAAAATATACGCACTATTTCATGAAATCTTTATTACAGATTGACTCGACTTTCGAAAATTAGTGCGTCGATTTTCCACACGAGAAACAATAATTTTATTAATAAACATTCTCTTTCTCTCTCCCTTTCTGTTCGTGTCGTGATGGTACAAAAATGTAGGTCCACTTTCACTACATGATTTCAGTACCAATTTTAGACTTATAGAAAGTTAATCGAAGTAGTTCATCATTGTATCAGCATATTTGCATAGTTAATAAAAACCAAAATAATAATAAAAAAGCACTTATACTTATCGTGTTTGTGTTAATTTATAGCATTTAGTACAAAGAACATTTTAAATGTCAATTTCTAAAGCTTCTAGCCAACCTAAATTAGAAAATAAGTTTCAGTCATGGCACTCTAGAGGATTCTTTTATTGAATATACGATATAAACTCTGTGTTTTTTAATATGACCAAACTTAGGGTGTATTTACTGCGATCAGTTGAAGTCCGGCTTTAACAGTACGGTATTTTAAACATCAAATTTTGAGATGTAGTAAATGATTATCAGAGCTGGGCAGGATTCGAATCATTCAGGATTCGAATCCTGGATTCGAATCCTTTAGGAGGATTTAAAAGAGGTATTCGAATACTTTAATACTTTAGTTAAACTGGATTCGTGGTCCGGATTCGTTACACTTTTTTAAAAGGATTCGTATTTGAATCCAAATGCGGCTGATTCGAATCCTCATAAAAGGATTCGAATCCTAATAAAAAGATTCGAATCCTCGTAAAAGGATTCGAATCCTCATAAAAGGATTCGAATCCTCATAAAAGTATTCGAATACTTACAAAAGGATACGAATAGTTATAAAAGGATTCGAATCGTCAAAAATAATTCGAATTAATCGTAAGGATTAACATGAAAAATTTGTTTTGTATGTTTTTAAATTTCTCGTTAAATCACTGTTTTATACGCGTGGCGCATGAAGTACAATTTCGAGTTTAGAAAAGCCCCGTGAAAATTTGTCTCGGGTCGCTGCGCGACCCTCGACAAATTTTTTACGCGGGGCTTTTCTAAACTCGAAATTTTACTTCATGCTTAGTCTGGGAGTGGACGACACTCGTTTGTAAGTGATAAAATCAAAAATCAAGTAAATTAATGATTTGTGTCAAATTTGACATTTTGATAAATTTTGATGATTTTTGCCAGATTTGAAATTATTAATTGTTTTTCGGTAATTTCGCCAAATACAACATTTTGATGAATATGAATTGACATTCCCAATCAAATGTTTACACTTAACATGTCGATTTATAACATTTTTATAAGATTTTCAACAAATCGATATTTTCATAAAATTATCATCATTTCAAGATTTTCGCCGATTAATCAAATTGCCATCAGATTTTGCAATATTTTCTCAATTTTCCTTAATTTATCAAATGTTGATGAAATTTTCAATATCTCGAGATTTTTAATTAATTTATGAAAATGTTTATCAGATTTTCAACATATCTTGATTTTTGATATTTTGTCATTTTTATCGATTTATAAAATGTTTTTCTCAAAATTTTCGATATTTCGAGATTTTCTCCTCAAATATATAAAATGTTTATATGTAAGATTTTCAATATTTTTATTGAGATTTGTAACGATTTTAAAAAATTATTAAATCATTATTTGAACGCACAAATTTGAGATATTTTTCTACAAGACATATTTAATCATTTTTGACATTGAATGACATTTTTGATATTTTTTACGTTTTGAGATGACATTTTTGACAATAGATTATATTCTTGATATTAGACTACGTTTTTTGACATTAAATGACATGTTTCACATTTTTTACTTTTTTACTATTTCTGATGTTGACATTAAATGACGTATTTGACATTAGATGGCAGTTCTGACATTTTATATTTTTTTACTTTTTTGACATTAGACGACAATTTTGACATTTGATATTTTTGATATTACATATCGTCGCTGTTACTTCAATAGGTCGTATGTCAAAAAAACTTGTTTTTCAGAAAGTAAAAAAAAAACTGTTTAACTTTTATGCCGTAACTTCTTTTAATAAACTAAAATCGGCAAAAAATAAAACTTTAAACACGTTTTGGAGCACACTATTATAAAAATTTAATATTAATAAGCTGGCAGAGATACTTTCACATACGACATATTAATACTATCATTTGGTTGTAATTATTGACATACGACTTATTGTCAATAATACTAAAACTACAGGAGTAGGAAAAAGAATCAAGATAAGATAGTACATTAATTTTTCTTTATTAAATACCTACTTAGAACATAGATTTAGAACATTTAGAACATAGATTTACAAAAAAAAGTTTTTGTTCTATGAAAAGTTAAAAGTTAATTCACAACTAGACTAGTTGTGAATTAAGTTTTCATAGAACAATCGGCAGTCACGTGGAATTAGTTCCTTTAATTCCTGTAGATGGTTATATTTTGACCCCTCAATGGGCAGAGGCCCGTTATATAAAGGAGGCCTAACTTGATCAGTTACCATCCGCTTTTGACGATGTGGCAGGTCTTTCCACTCATCAGAAAATTTTAGCTTGAATTGAATCACACCTTCTGAAGTGTACTGTAGCGCACAAAGGTCAGTTACGACAGGATCACCAGATTTTTTCCCAGGCCGTATGCTGCTATAGTAAGTAGCTTCAAATTGGTAGAAGTCAGAAAATGACAATGCTACAGCTTCGTATGGCGATGGACTTTGCCTTGCTCCTGATATTATGTGTAAATAGTCGCTTGGCAGGTACACTTCCCTCCTTCGTCCCAGTTTTCTTTCGATGCAACTGTGGACCGAGTCCACCTCCATTTGTGTGTGCCCTACTTCCAGATATTTTTGTTGTATTGTGATAGAGTATTTTATTGATAAATCCAGTAGGGCATTCGACAACTTTACATTTCTGTTTTGGTAGCTGCAGTCATCGCTCCAAATAACAATTTTTGAGGGGTTGTACTTAATTATTTCTTTATTTAGAAATTTTGTAGCTATGGAGGAAAACACGTCACTTTCGAGAACTCCATCTGTCTCATTCCACACGTAACAAATTACCTGCTTAATATCCATATTAAAGAACGTCCAATTATGGACCTTCAATTTGGTTTTGTAGTAATTGGCCGATGCATTTAACCTTGGTGCAAGCAATACTGCTTGGAGATCTACCGCGTAACATAAGATATTTTTATCACTCTTATCTGCTTCCTTCTCATCACGCGCTTGCTGTATTCTATCTATGTGTGATTGATAAATTTCTGCAGTTTCTGACCCATTTTTAAATAATGAGCAAGTATTGCATTGGTCTTTTTTTGGGCACCAAATGACTAAGTTGTTCTTTTTAAAAACTTTAAAAAATGTGGTCCACGAAGCAGCTTTTTATTTTCTTCGCCACATTTTTCATGATATACCCTGTATACATGCCTGTAACTGTCCCATACAGGTTCCAAATATAACTTTGATGTTGACTTCCTAGCATAGTGGGACTCTACTTTGGATAAACCAGTAAAAAAATCTTCTATTGCTTTGACATGTGCAGTTTCTTCTTTTAAAACCTCTTCATGTTCCTGCGGCGTACAAACCCAATTTTGCACCGTCTTTTCGCCAATGCCAAGAGTAGCCAAAAACATTTTCTTACATACAGATTTATTGACTTTTGTTTCTTGAAGTAATTCCTTCTCTATATCACTAACTATTAAAAAATATGTAAAAGTAACTTTTTTCTTACTTGTTTGTGCGAAATCCCTTCTATGTTTTGGAACAGTTGGTAAAACTTGTCCTCTAACAAATTCTTTTTTAGCATCCCAAGATGCCAAGTTCCAGAAGGAAGTAAATATATATTTTCTCTGATCTTCTGTTATTTCTGAACATTTAAAATTTTGACGTGGTCCACCCTTCCCTTGTTTCACTGTATGACCAGGACATTTTATTCCTATAGATCGCTCTTGCTTAGTTGCTGTTTGGCAGTATTTTCTATCTACATTTTTTTTTGAATCCAATGTAGGATTTGCCATGCAGTCTTAAATCCGCATTTTTAGTTCTCTTCCACATTTTTGGATTAGCTTATCCCTTACTTCTTCTTTTTTCACTTTGACGACCATCAGTTGCAGATGTTGAAAAATCTTCTATGCTCTCATTATCTGATGTATTACTTTCATTCGCTCTTAGATTCCCTGGTGGTTCATACTCAGAACCACTATCCCAAAAAGTTCTTCACCTGAAGATTCTTCAAAATCTAATTCTTGATGTTTGTTTAATGATTCGGCAGGAGTAGCTACTTTTATTTTTTTTAAAGAAGTATTGTCATTTGTAACAGGAACAATATTGTCATTGGTAGCAGGAACAATGCTCTCACTTCCCAATTGTTCCCACTCTAATATTTTATTGCTTTC